>CM048745.1:522481757-527281757 GCA_026315105.1 Locusta migratoria
TTCTGGTACAGACGTCGAGATACTGGGACTGCGTCGTTAGAGAGGCCGTTGAAATTCGCACAAGTGACGACCTCATAAACCGTAACTGTGGCTATAATCTTAGCAAAGCTTGGGAACCAGCGATTGGGTTAATTAAGAGTAAATCTAGCAAATGTAACGAAGTGACGACCACGGCGGACAGAGCCCTCACACCGACGTCATCTCAGACGCCGGCGCAATCGGTTCCACTGCGCGGCCGCGTCGCGGGGCGCGGACCGCGGAGGGGTCGCTCCGCGGGCCGAGGGTATTTAAATGACCCGCTACCGGGCTAGAACCCAGTTCCCTTCGAGCAGCCGTAGCGTGCGGATCTCCGTGCCGGCGCGTTTCCAGGACCTCAGTCCGTCAGTTCACCTGATGATGGCGACATGTATGATCGCCGAAATATTGTGCCCGTTGGACACTATAGACCGGCAGTACACCCGTGTATGTTTTGATTATCAAATACGCCGGGAGAAACTGAAGAATCAGTACAGTCATTTGTTTCTCAACATGATTTACATACATAGACATTTGTCGTACCACTACATATGCTTCGAAACCTCTTTTTTTGCGTAAAACTCCCACCTGTGAGACTAATCTTCCACTGTTATTTTCTTGAGTTCTCAAGAGTTCAAAAATGGTCGAACAAGAATTCTATCTGACCGCTCCATCAGTCTTATTGCCACGTCGTTCTTTATACGTTAGTACGTCCGTAATGAAATACATGATACCAACGTGCATAATTATCACTAAGGATTTTCCCGTATAGTTGAGTAAACTCACGATGAATTGCTGCCTGTGTCATTTATTTTTGCCACAGAAATCGTATTATTCTATGTATTCCACATTTGCCGCATCCTATATTGAAGCACACTCTTCAAAAGCCTGTATTGATGAGAAAATGGCCGAATACATCCTCCCAGTTACGCTTCTGGTAGCGTAGGCCTACATAACAAAGACAGACAACGGAACAAAGTTAGCTATACTAGTGCCACTGATTCAGGCGCCGTGAGAGCAGAGCTTTACGATTTGGTACTATGCTGTGGTTGCCGTCGTTTCGGAAACAGGTCGCCATATCGTAATTCTCATGTCCTTCCATTACTCTATGAACCTACGTACGATGTGCATATCGGGCAATTCATAATCTCTGCAGCTGTGTAGCACTGTTTAATTAACAAACCCCAAACAAAACCGTGCAATTATGTATGCGAGCTTGGAAACCAAGAATCGGCACCAGATTACGAGTAGGAATTGAATTGATATTTGACCAATTTAATTACAATGTACGTTCAAAAATAAGAAACCAAACGAAGGGCAATATCTCTGCAATCAGCAGATGAGACCGTGTGTCCCGTAGAGCAAGGTACTGAGAAGGTATCGCTGGAAGTTTGAGTTAGCGGTGTAGTACAGCTTTAGCCTGTAGACAGGCCTAGAGGTAAGCGAGATACTGGTAATGGCGAGTACATTCTTCAGTCTAATCCCATACGAAATATAATTTTTTTAAGTTTTTGAATTATTTATTACAAGTATAGTTCTTAAAGACAGTACTTCGGAAATTATTCATAAACCTTCATACATGACAAACGTTAAATGACGTATATACGCAATCGTGTGAAAATTTGAACCAAGGCTGGGAATAGAACTGTAGTCTTCTGCTCACTAGGCAGTTCCACATTGGCACAGTAGCTCTGCACATCCGCAGGGATCTACCCTCGCATACTTCCCTTGTGAGTTGGAGAAGTCTGAATTATTTCGTTTAGTCAGTAGAACACCTACGCTCAGATTTGAGGCAGGATTTTTCGTTGTGTGGATATGGAGGGCGTTTATACTATTTGACTGAGGAGGGAGAAGTATCAGGGTGTGCGAAGCCTCTGTACCAGGGTAGCGTAGTGGTGAAACTGCCTAGAGGGTAAGAATCGCAGTTTAGAATCCTCGCTTCACTTTTTAAATTTACTTTTGAAATTTTTGGAAAATTCCTTTTTAGTGGAAATTAACCAAGCACTATTGTAAATAAATTGTGTGAAGGAAATTAATAGAATACTTGCAATATTATCTTTGAAATATTAGACGTCTCCCGTTACAGTAAGAATGCGGGAAACTATATTTTGGGATGGAGGAGGATGACGGTATCAATAATCTCTCTCCCCTTTCCATAATTTCCGTATCAAACCCTAGATCCAAACATGTAATCGACTTCAATTGCATACCATGCTTCGAAGACCAAATATTGAAGCTTGTAATAACTTTAAGAAAAAGCTAGTTATGTCATGCAATTTGTCCCCGCTTCATCCTGCTCTTTTGATGGATTCAAGTATGTACTAGTAAACGCGAAAGCTACACGTATTATGGACTCTTCCTGCTGCCTGTGAAGTCGCGAAGAATGGGATGAATGTATCGTTAAGACGCAAATTAGAAATGCAGCACGTGCACTTCGTGGTTGCCATCGTTGAGGTGTACAGTGCTGTCGGTATTTAACTACATGAAGAATGATGGTAAACCTAATTTTCCAGACCATGGCTTTCATTTGAAATGCCATGTAGTAGATTGCTCAGTACGGAAGTACTTGTATACATGTCTCAAAAGTGTTCGTCCGTCAAACAGTGGTAAATTCCGTCATGTTATTATTTAACATACAAGGTTTCCCGTAGCTGATTGCAACGATCGTTCGTTAACTACGAAGTAACTGCTCTTTCTATCGATACTAATAGTACACCTCAACGGATCACAGATGACACTACTAACGAAACTTGGAATTACTCTAATTTTATCGATTATTAAGAGAATATGGAATATTGAAGAAACTCGCGTCATGTATTGTATGGCTGTGACGTGTTTTCTGTTTACTTTTCCGTTATAGCCATGTTGCGTAGGACTGCACGTGCCACTATGCAATTGTTGACGCCAAAGTTCTCTCCCTATTAGTACGAAATCCCAGAGATTAAAGGAAATATTCTTTTTAAAACACCGTAGCACTGTTATAACGTTTTTCTGCAATGTTTTGAGGATTTAGAAAGGGTGTTAAAATGCTTTCATTTTGTTTATGTACACTAACAGCAAGCAAGAAAGTTTGTAACTTCTGCTTCCGTAAAACTGAGGTCTAATTAAGATGGCCTAAAATGCTACTTTTATGCGTATATCAGGCCAGCGTGCATTTATCTTCATTATGCGTAAGTTCGCATCACGAACTGCTTGTACGTTATATGAAAAATACCCTTTCATATTTGTTTTTTCAGCGTTATCACCACCCGGCGACATGATTGACATGTGTACAATCTCCTACCACACATGGGAATTTGGCAATCAAATGAAATTAAGTTTTTAGTTCAGCAGTTTCTATTGGATTTTGCGACATCACTATGTATGCATTGCACAGAGCTGCAATTTGTGTTATCACTTTGCTTACGATACGACCAGTAGTCGATTTATGAATGTGCATGTTGCACCTAACAAAATTTGAAATGTAGCAGTTGCCAGAAATCTGTCACTAAAAGTTGATTTATGGAACTTATTGATTGATTTCTGTTAGTAACTGATTCGAAATTATATACGATTTGTTGCAACAACCTCTGCACCTTTTCTTAATCTCTCATTATAAAGAGGCAAATGGTTGTGTTGTAACACGAAAAACGCGAAGTGGTCTTTCAACAGCGCCGAGTACAGCTAAGAATGCTACGACGACGATGACGACGACGAAAAAAATTTCCGTTCTTCAGCTACAAAACGATAATTATACGGAAACCAGTCACAATAACAGCTGTTAAATAACGCCTGGACTTCCCTTTGGAAGCGCATTAGCGCTATGTAGCGGATATAATAAGACTAACGTTAACGTGTGGGTGAGAGTGGAGCACATTTAACCACGAAGCACAGTGAATCAGGTGGCATAATTTCAGTAAAAGGTGGCAAATTATTTTTTTCTCTGTGCATATGTTAACAGTACTGCTCTAGCGATTTCCATTTGTTTTCTTCAAGATGTAGCTCCCGCCGTTCGTTTTCTGCTGGTGTCGAGTAATTTTCAGAGAATTAAATAAATTAAAACTTAGAGAGAGGATTGCAAGGGGTTCACAGAAACTAAGTCATTATAACAATATGAATATTGTGTTTAATAGCGCATATCTTTAAATATTAGCAATTTTCTTATGTAACTTCACTTGAGCTTTGTTTGAAATATGTATTGTAGGGGCACATTGAACCAAGGTCTCCCGGGGCGCGATGAGCCATGGTTCATTGTGCCCCAACTGATACACCAAAGAAGAATTTGTTACAAGCCGCAAAAAAATCCGAATAAAAAGGCGAATTGGAAATTTCATGAGCACGAAGTGGATGAAGAAAACGGTAAGGTTCATTATGAAGAGAGCAATGACAGCCTGAATCAGTCTAGTGAATCTGTATACAACTTTGAATAATTGGATAAATTTTCAGAAACATAATTTCGTTTTGACCAAATTTGAACTAAAAACAAAGTGCCAGTTTACCATGTAGTGAAAATTTTGAGAACAATGTATGACTCTGAAAACTATCAGGTATCATATATTGGAAAGTAAAGAATGAAACATTTGTTCCAGCTAGCAACGTACTTAACATGCTTCAAAATCCAATTAATGATGGTGTGACAAAGAGATCAAAGACATATTTGAAATTTGGAATTAGCTTCCGGTCCATGGATGTTTGGAAATTTCAAAAGAAGACATACGACTCTGTGGCTACAGGTTTAATTATGTATAAGCTTAATTTAAAAATACATATAAAATTTACTTTGTATCCTAAATAAGTTCTTCTAACAAATTATTTAAAGTGCTTCAATGTACCCTGCATATGGAGCACTATTAACCATTTACCAATTTTTCTCCAAACTCATTTAGCTTGAAAGAAATTACTCATAGAGCAATCATATAATACCATTTTATACTTGAATGATTAAACTGTAAAAACTGAAAAATCACAACTCTTTTACAAAATTATAGGACGAATAACATTGAGAAATAATTGTAGTGGTTCAATGTGCCCCACTCTCCCCTAGGTGTAACTCCAGGAGAACGCGCATTTACCTTTAACGGACAGGTTACTACGGCTATGACGTGACGGTAACTACTTTCGGAAACCAATTTTCTACTTAACTTTCAGTTAGCCCACAGGTAACTGACAGGACATGAAACTACTATTTCGAAAACCGGCCAATAATCTGCGGTAATTTAGGTTCCGACTGTAACTGCTGGCTATTAACAGTCGGGTGTTATTCCGTAGCAACTTGACGCATTAACTATCGCGCATTATCCTACATTAAGCCCACTGTAAGTTGGACTGCGGCACAATTCGCGGTGTCGCTTCTCTTGGGTGGTTCCTATTGGTGAAGCGCTCAACTGTGGTGTGGCTTCGTGTGCGCCACATCGCGATCATATCTGCAACGCACCTCCTGTCTGCGCCGGCACGAGTGGAACACTGCGGAAAGCAGCTCCGTCATAACAGCGGCTCGTTGGTCTAGGGAGCCGGGCGCCGTGGCTCAGCGCGCCCGGTCAGAGGACTAAACGCTCTCTGTAATAAAAAAAGCTGAGCAAAAGAACACGTAGAACCAAAAACGAACAAACAGGATCAGCGTCCGCAAGGAGAACTACCCATAGAGAGGAAAAAAAAGGGGTCTATGATTCTCGCTTAGGGTGCGAGAGGTCCCGGGTTCAAATCCCGGACGAGCCCGTATTTTTGTATGATTTTTCCATGTCACCAGCAAATTGCAAGTTGAGACATTTAATTGAACCATTGGTGACTCCGTTTGAGACTCAGGTGTTTAGACTCCATGGTCGCATCTCTGAAATACACGTACTGAATATTACAATCTTGTTGCCGCCGACGTCTCACTCTTCGTGACGCAACACGCGCCAGGAGGAGGCCGTAGTAGCCTTCGCGTCCACTAGAATTATAATTCAGCTATCATATACGTAAGCTTTTCAAGTGTGGTGTTACAGACGAATGATGAAAAATTGGATAGATCACGTAACTAATGAGGTGCTTAACCAAATTGGGGAGAATAGTTTGTCATATTCTGACTAATAGAAGGGATAGATTAGTGGGACACATTCTGAGACATCAATGAAATGTCAACTTAGCATTAGAAGGAAGTGTGTGGGGTAAAAATCGCAGAGGGAGACCGAGAGACGAATACAGTAAGCAGATTCAAAAGGATGTACGTTGCCGAACTTATTCTCAGATGAAGAGACTTGCGCCGGCCGCGGTGGCCGAGGGGACTGAGGCGTTCCAGTCACGGTCTGCACGGCCACTATGGTCGGGGGTTCGAATCCCCCCCTCGGGCATGGATATTTGTGCCGTCCTAGTTCGTAAGTATTTCATAAGTAGTTTGTAAGTTTAAGGACTGATGACCCCGTAGTTAAGTCCCATAAACTATACAAACATTTGAACATTTGAAGAGACTTGCACAGGACAGGGTAGCGTGGAGAGCTGCATCAGACCAGTCTGCGGACTGAAGACAACAACAACATAGACGATAAAAAGGAGAACATTGTCACCTAGCTTTTCCTGAAAGTCAGGTTATTACAAGCCTCTGTATTTGGACTTGAAGGATAGTACTTGGATGTAGGGTTTGCTGTTGGAGGAGAGTGCCATCCTTGTGAGTGTAAGGAGATGCTTAAGATTTCGAAAACAGTTTTTTATTATTATTGCGTTAAATTCAAATGTTTGTAAATCTAAGAGGGACTTAACTAATGCAGTTATCAGTCTCTAGGCTTACAAACAATCTTAAACTAGAAGAACACACACAGCCACGCTCGAGATAGGAGTCTAACCTCCGACAACGAGCAACCGCGCGCTCCGTAGCAAGGTGCCTTAGATCGCTCGGGCACTTACCGCGACTTGCATTAAGTTTCTATATAATTTACATCATTGTGGTTCTCCAAAAACTTCCGAAGTACCTGTTTTGGAAGTGTAATACGTTCAAAACTTAACAAATTCGAAATTTACATGGTATAATAATGCTCCTACACGAGAATTTATCTGCTAGTTCACTTATTTCCATTGCTATAGAAGATTGCTGCTATTCCAAAAACGAATTTAACAGATTTCTAAAGATTTGACACTTTTTATCATTGGACACATTTATATGCAGGGTAAAAGGAATAACAAAGAGTTGTTATTTAGCGAGAGAAGATGTAAGCATGTAAAATGTCGAAAAGCATCTTCCTTCACTGAACAGTTTTCTTAAAATGGAATGATAAGTTTCCTATCGGCCACCACGACCGCTTGGGCGGAAGTCAATGAACAGTGCGGTTTCTTCTCTCGCAAATGAAACAAATATCTCGAGAGCGCAATGATATTGCCATGCGCTCAATTTTAAATATCTACATCTACATGGATACTCTGCAAACCACATTGAAGTGCACTGCGAACCACTTTTATAATTCTCCATAGTTCCATGATATAATAGCCCGGGAGAAAATGTAACACCTAACTCTGTTTTCGATCTGATTTCTCTTATTTTATTATGATGGCCATGTTTTATGTTTTCCTGTGTCGGTGGGAGCAAGTTGTATATGTTCGCATTCTGCAGGGAAAGTTTGTGAAAGAAATTTCGCAAATAGATCTTGCCGCTATAAATAACGCCTTTCTTTTAATGATTTCCACTCCAACTCGTGCATCATTACCGTGACACTATCTCCCCTAGTCTCGCTACGACAACTCTGTGTTCACTAATCTCTGCATCTGTTTTGATGATCTTTATTAGCTCCGGATTATTTGTTGCTAGGAGGCAAATTCTCATAACCATTTACTATTATAGTGGGTTCGTGAACTAAATTGCTCGAGCCGCGGTGGTGTAGCCGAGCGGTCTAAAGCGTCTCGCTGCGGAGCGCGAGGTTGCTCGCCGTGGAGGTTCGAGTCCTCCCTGGGGCATGGGTGTGTGTGTTGGTCCTTAGGTTACCTAGGTTTAAGTAGTTTGTAAGCTACGGACTGATGACCACGCAGTTTGGTCCGATAGAATTACTAACATTTGAACATTTCATTAAATTGCTAGAGATAATTTTCGGAGAATGCGTTCAGTAAGGACGATGTTTTATGTTTGCCTCCAGTTTTGAACATGTCCGTATTGACGGTAAGTCGGCACCAATTAAAATTGTATGCTTTGGGTATGTTTTTGAAATTTGATCCACGATTTCTTCGAACATTTCTGCAATCAAATCGTCTGGGTCAGCAGGTCGATAAAAAGAACCAATTATTAATTTATTTTGGTTGTCAGGTATAACCTCTACCCATACCATCTCACAGAAGCAATCTACTTCAATTTCGCTACAGAATAAACCACATGTGACAGCTATAAATATGTCACCACCTATTTTATTCATTCTATCTTTTCTGAAGGCCATTTGCCCCTTTGTAAAAATTTCATCTGAACTTGTCTACGGCTTTAGCCAGCTTTCGGAACCTATAACGATATTCAGTAGTTTCTATTAGAGCCTTGAGTTCTGGTACTTTCTTCACACTGCTACGACAATTTACAACTGTTACGCCATAGTTTTTAGATCTGTGTTCGTCCTATTTTTAACATGTATCCCTTGAGATTTAGACAGTTCTGATACGCAAACATCAAGGGTTTACGGGTGTATCTTTATAATGATTAAAGATTTTTGAAAACAGGGCAATGTCGTTTCCTATAATTGTGTACAAAATATGTAGTTAAAATTTGAATTGTGTGCTATAGACATTTAGATATTTGCGTTCTAAGGTGCAAAAACGACTTTTGTAATTTTGCGGAAAGGTAAGTTTCATCCCTTGGATTTCGATAACGGATAAATATATCAAAAATTAAAATTTTTGAATATTAAGAACATATGGCAAAAAATTTCGAGGATCTGAATGCATAAAAATTATAGCGGTGGCCTTCCCCAGAACCTCTAGTTATTGTACGAGAAAAATCATGGTTTTTCTCAAGAAAGACGGACGGACAAATGATGCTTTTATAAGCTGTATAGGGACTGCACGACACGAGTAAAAACCAACATATTTGCTCCATTTGACTGGACTGCAGGAAGTTTTAAATATTTAAATTATCACGCTGCATTGTACTGTACTGACACTGGTATTTACGTAAATGAACAGTAGGCAAAGGGGAAGACCAAAACGGTTCAACCATTACCTCTGGTATCCGTAGAAGCCTAGATGTGGGCACCTGCAGAATCGCAATTCGCACGCGGACTTTCAGATTATATTAATACGATTTCTTATTGATTTCATGTGTCATGTAAGAGTGTGGATGAGCTATGAATATCAGATCTCGAGGAAAATTTTTATAGTGAGTCGTACTATAGACCTAAGTTTTTAATCAAAGGTTGTCAATAGATTTTCCTAGTTTTTAGTACTGGGAAATCAGCGTAAATATTTCAGTTAGTTATTGAGTAATATTTGCGTCAAATATTTTTTTCTAAATTTATTTATCCAGTGATTGCTCTAGTAAAGTCGGGTTGTTGTGATTCGTTTCTGTATAAAAAGTTAAATAGCGGGTTTTCCAACTGCAAGCTGATTTGAAAGGGTAGTTTTAGGTTAATCAGGAGGAGGATTGTTTGAAAGGATTATCGGGATAACAAAAGACTTCCTCTAGTCTAGAAAAAGAACTTGTTTAACTGCCATCACGATAGGTCACGAAAAGGGAAGCTCTGAAAAATTTGGGTAATCACACGTTAATCAATAAGGTAGACGATAGCGTTGTGTTCATGAATGTTAATTGGTGATTATGAGGCATGGTATTATGAAATTCCTGTTTTTATGCGACCTGTGAATCAATGAAATTCTTAAAATACGCGTAATCTGTTACCTGAAATTGAAAATGCAAAGTGACAGGTGTACGCAATAGTAGAGCGAGCATTTGATCATAGAATAACCGCGTTTTTTTCGGTTACTGTTACATTATGCGATAAAGCGTCTACCAGTGTGAATGTGGTTAATAGTGATGCAGAGTACTGTATAATACACACAACGGTCTTAACAATGGTTTGTATAAGAATTTGTGGCAATAACAAAATGTAATACTCGAAAACTGTTCCATTATTTAGTAGGCTGGACATAGATGTTGCTTGCAAAATATCTTTTGCGCCCTGTAGAAACGTGTAGTGCAGCTAGTATTCTACATAGCGTTTTCTAGCAGATGAACATTACGACAGAGGTGACGTGTACTGTCCAAAGAAGAGCGCACTGCAAGGTGACTGGACATCATATTCAGCAGGCAGGCACTGATCGATACGTTGAACACAGGAATTTTATGTTGCTAAATAATCGATCACCTAGCAGTAAGGATTACGAACAACACTAGTGAGTTCTAACACCAACTCTTCATTTGGAATTCAAATCTATGGTCAAGGAAGCTGCCCATAATGAACGTTAATAAGCTAAGTCGAATATCCAGCGGCGATACAACCGGACATCTCCGCTCGACTGCGGTACGACATATGAAACAGAGCGCCTGTCATGTCAGGAAGAACGAAATGGAGGCGGCATCAAGTAATAAATTAGAAATCCAGAACGTGTATTTCGCGGTTCCCATCGAGCACATAACAGCTGGCAGTAAACAGAAGTCACCGAGGTACTATCGAATAACAACAGACTTGCAATTTGCACGCATCATGGAACACTATACAAAAATACGGGCTCGTCCGGGATTTGAACCCGGGACCTCTCGCACCCGAAGCGAGAATCATACCCCCTTTTTTTTTTTTTTTTTTTTTTTTTTTTTTTTTTTTTTTTTTTGCTCTATCGGTAGTTCTGTTCATTGCGGACGCAGTTCGTGTTTGTTCGTTGATGTTCGAAGTGTTCTTGGCTCAGCTTTTTTATTACAGAGGACATTGAGGCCCCTGACCGGGCGCGCTGAGCCACGGCGCCCGGCATCCCTAGACCAACGAGCCGCTGTGTGGTCCGTATGTTTTCTCTTGTATTTCATACGTGACGGTGCAGGGAGACTGACCAGATATGATCGCGCCGGTTACTGCCTTCCGTTCTCCCAGACTCGCGCGAGGCCACACTACGTTGGAGCAGCTCACAAAAAAGATATACCGTACAGAAGCAACACTGCGACTTCAGTGAAGCGAACTGAACAATTATCCCCTTTTTAAGCCGTTACGTCGTGTATTCCGGATGTAGGATACTACTCCATAATGTGTCAAGTAACATCGGAGTAACACTCAACGATTAATATTCAGAATTTCAGCCAAAAAGCGAATTTACCACTGTTTGAGGGACGAACACTACATGGCAATTCAAATTAAAGCCATGGTCTGGAAAATTAGGTTTACCATCATTCTTCATGTAGTTAAATACCGGCAGCTGTGTATGCCTCCACGATGGCAACCAAGAAATGCACGTGTTGCATATGAATAATTTCAGAAGTACTTTCTTAAAGAACTATATTTGTAATAAATAATTAAAACTTAAAAAATTATATTTCGTCTGGCATTATACTAAAAAAATGTACTCTCCATTACCAGTATCTCGCTTATCCCTATGCCTCTATACAGGCTAAGGCTGTACTAGCATATGCGGGACTTTCCAGACCTCCGCTAACTCAAACTTTCAGCGATACCTTCGCAGTACCTTGCTCTACTGGACACACGGTCTCACATGCTGATTTCAGAGATATTGCCCTTCGTTTGGTTCCTTATTTTTGAACGTACAATGTAATTAAAATAGTCAAATATCAGCGGTATGTATTTTTCAATTCGTTCTCGGAATCTGATGCTGACATCAAATTTCACTCTTCGTTTGCAAGCTCGCATACATGATTGCATGGTTCTGTATGGGGTTTGTTAATTTAACAGTGCTATACAACTGCAGTGATTATGAATTGGGCGATATGCACATCGGACGTCGATTCAGATTGTAATGGAAGAACATGAGAATGACGATATGGCGACCTGTGTTCGAAGCGACGGCAACCACAGTATAGTACCAAATTGTAAAGCTCTGCTCTCTCACGGCGCCTGAATCAGTGGCACTAGTACAGCGGACTTTGTTCCGTTGTCTGTCTTGGTTGAGTAGGCCTACGCTACCAGTAGCGTAACTGGGAGGTCGTATGCGGCCATTTTCTCATCAATACAGGTTTTTGAAGAGTGTGCTGCAATACAGGATGCGGTAAATGAGGGATACATAGAATAATACGGTTTCTGTGGCAAAAATAAATGATGCCGACAGGAACTCATCGTGAGTTTACTTAAGTATTTGGGAAAATTTTTAGTGATAATTTTGGACGTTGGTATCGTGTATTTCATTACGGACGTACTAACGTATATTATGAAGAACGACGTGACGATCAGACTGATGGAGCGATCAGATAGAATTGTTGTTCGACCATTTTTGAACTCTTTGGAATTCAAGAAAATAACAGTGGAAGATTAGTCTCATAGGTGGGAGTTTTACGCAAAAAAGGTTTCGAAGCCTATGTAGTGGTACGACAAATGTCTGTATGTATTTCAATCATGTTGAAAAACAAATGAGTGTACTGTTCAAAGCCATGCAATAAAGTCACCAGAAATGAGTGTTTCGTGAAACAAATATCGGAACTTAAGTTCGAAATCGCCTCCGTACTTTATTGCTCTTTGACGAAGCGTGGTGGACCTCTACCAAAATATTCAGAAAGTATCTTTGAACAACCTCTGGACGTTTCACGGTGGAGTTGTAGCTAACACTGTATATGGAGTAAATAAATACTTAGATTCATGAATGCATTTTTAATTTTAATTTTATTTTATTGATTTATTTCGTAGCACAGCTTTTTCCACCTTTGTCTTACTTTCCCTCAACTTCCAGTGATCTAAGTGGTCCACGTGAGTACACACAAACTGTCGGATTTGTTTTTGGCAACAGGTATGGGTGAACCTGTAAATGTACTTCATTTCCCAGTTGCAATCTTTCCCTCATTTTCCAACTCCAGACCTTTGGTAATTAATTATTGACAAAATCTAAATGCCGTTACATTCACGTTTGTGTCATAATAATGGACAAAAAGCTACAGGGGTTAACGAAAGTAGTGTTTACACTTCCAGTGTGGTAAAAGAGTTATTACGCCTTCGTTAGCGCATTCCCCCACTGAGCTGGTTACTCGATTGTAGATGACATTTATATATAGAGAAATGTAATGAATATCAACAGAGCGTACCCACCTATGCAGGTAATCAGGTAGGAAGAATCAGTGACTCAGCACTGCTGCAGTGTAGTGCTTTATAACGGGTCGAAGGGAAGCACTTGCACTAGAGCACGCCACGTGACAGTAGCGTACACGGACTAAAATGCATTTATCAAAATACATGCTTGACGATTCCTTGCTGTCTCAAAAAGTGTCCCACCAATCTATCCCTTCTTAGTCAGGATATGCCAGAAACTCCTTTCCTCCCCAATTCTGTTAAGTACCTCCTTGTTAGTTATATGATCTACCCATCTAATTTTCATTCATTGGTCTGTAGCACCACATTTCGGAAGACTTTATCATCTTCTTGTCGCAACTTTTTATCGTCCACGTTTCACTCCATTAAGTGTTACTCCAGACAAATGCTTTCAAGAAAGACTACCTAACATTTAAATAATAGTGCCAACAAATTTCGCTTCTTCAGAAAAGAGTTTCTTTACTTAGCCATTCAGCTTTTTATATCTTCTTTACTTCGGCCTTCAGAAGTTATTTTCCTACCCAAATAACATAATTTATCTACTACTATTATTGTCTCATTTCTTAATCTGATTCCTTCGGCAACTGTGGATTTTCCTACAGTGCATTCCATTACCCATGTTTTACTCTTAATGCACTTCTTTTACCCTCCTTTCAAAACAATGCTCATCCGTTCAATTGCTCTTCCGGGTTCCTTGCTGTCTCTGACAATAACTAAATCATCGACAAACCGAAAGTTTTTATTTCTTCTCACTGAACTTTAATTCCTTCTCCAAATTTCTCCTTGCATTCCTTCACAGCTTGCTCGATGTACAAATTAAACATTTGGAAAGGCTACAACCCCGTCTTACTCCGTTCCCAACGACTGCATCAATTTCATGCCCTTTTACTCTAATAACCGCTGTCTGGTTTTTGTACAAGTTGAATATAACTCCCCGTTCCCTATATTTTACCCCTGATAACTTCAGAATTTGAAAGAGTATATTCCATACAACATTGTCAAAAGATCTACAAATACTAAAAAGTTTGTTTGCCTTTCCTTCACGTATTTTCTAAGATAAGTCTTAATATGAGTATTGCCTCGCGTGTTCCTACATTTCTTCTAAATCCAAGCTGATTGTCTTCAAGGTCAGATTCCACCAGTTTTTCCATTCGTCTGTAAATAATTCGTGTTAGTATATTGCATGACTTATTAATCTGATAGCTCTGTAATTTTCATACTTGAAAGCACTTTCTTTATTTGGAATTGGAAATCCTACATTTTTCTTGAAGTCAAAGGGTATTTCCCTTGTCTCATACATCTTGCATATCCGGTGAAACAATTTCTTCATGACTGGTACTCCCAACGATATCAGCAATTAGAACGAAATATCATCTACACGAGGGGCCTTGTTTCGACTCAAATGTTTCAGTGTTACGTCAAATTCTTCTTGCAGTATATTCTGTCTCATCTTCCTCTACTTCATCTTACATTTATAGAATATTGCCTTAGGGTTCATTTCCTTTGGACAGGCCCTTTATATATTCCTTCCACCTCAGCTTTTCCTTTCTGGCTTAATTGCATTTTCCCACTGAGCTCTTGATATTTAGGCAGCTACTTTTCTTGTTTCCAAACGTCTCTCTTATTTTCCCTGTAGGCGGTATCTATCTTTCCCTATAGTTATACAATCAAACGGTCTTTCATTTGTTCTCTAGCAACTCCTAGAGTTTACTTCCTGTCAGTCTCATTTTTAGCTGTTTGTACTGCCTTTTGCCTGGGTCACTTTCTGAATATTTATATTTCCTCGTTCCATCAATTACGTTCAGTGTCTCCTGTGTTACACAGGGATTTCTATTAGGCCTTGTCCTTCTACCTGTTTGATCCTCTGCGGTATTTACTACTGTCTCTCAAAGCAACCCATTCCTCTTCTATTGTATTACGTCCCCCCGTTTCGGTCAATAATTGCGTAATGCTCTCTCTGTAACACTCAACACGTCTGGTTCCTTCAATTTGTCCAGATTATATCTCCTTAATTTTCTCTTTTTTGTAGTCTCTTAAGTTTCAATCTAGAGTTCATAATCAGTAAGTTATGGTTGGAAGCTATGTCTTACAATTTAAAACCTGGTTTCTAAGCCTTTGCCTTACCATTATAGAGACAATCTGGTACCTTCTGGTGTCTCCTGGTCTCTTCCACGTATAAAACTTCCTTTCATGAATATTAAACTGAGTGTTTACGATGATTGAATTGTACTCTGCACAAAATTGTAACAGGCGATCTCCTCTTTATTCCTTTTCCGCTGTCCATACTCACGTACTACTATTTCTTCACTTCCCTTTCCCAATATCGAGTTCCAGTCCCCCCATCACGTTTTCGTCTCCTTTTAAGTATCTAATTTCTTTTATATCCTCATACATTTCTTAGATCTTGTCATCGGAAGAGTTAGTACTACTTGTACTATTGTAGTCGGTGCTGGCTTCGTGTCTGTCTTTGCCACGATGATTCGTTCACTATGTTGTTCATAGTAACATATCCGCATTCCTATAATCTTACTCATTATCAGACCTACTCCTGCTTTACCACTATCAAATTTTGTATTAGTAACCCTGTACTCACATGATCAGAAACCCTGTTCATGCTGCCACTGAACTTAATTAATTAATCCCTACAATATCTAACTTTAACCTATCCATTCTCTCTTTCAAATTTTTTTTTAAGTTACCTATCCGATTTAAGGGTTAGAACATTCCACGCTGCTGGCCGCGGTGGCCGAGGAGACTGAGGCGCTCCAGTCACGGTCTGCGCGGCCACTACGGTCGGGGGTCCGAATCCCCCCTCGGGCATAGATATTTGTGCCGTCTTTAGTATAAGGTAGTTAAGTAGTTTGTAAGTTTAGGGACTGATAACCCCGTAGTTAAGTCCCATAAGCTTAACAAACATTTGAACATTCCACGCTCCGTTCCGTACAATGCCTCCTCCAGACGGGTGTCTGGAGATGCGAATAGGAAACTATTTTACCTCCGCAAATTTTACCTACGAAGATAATATAATCATAGAGCTCCATGTCCTCGGGAAAAGTAACGACTGTAGTTTTCCCTTGCTGACAGACGTTCGCAGTTACTGCATGGCAAAGCCATGTTAGTTAATGTTATGATGCCAGATTAGTCAGTCACCCAGACTGTTGTCCCTGCAACTACATAAAAGGCTGCTGCCCCTCTTCAGGAACCACACGTTTGTCTGGCCTCTCCACAGATAACCCTCCGCTTTGGCCTATGTTACGGCTATCTGCATCGATGAAGCATACAAGCCACCCCTACCTCGGGTGAAAAGGCTCATTTTACCGTACATTATCCACTAGTGTGAATATGATTCCGAGTGTAAGACAGTACAGATAGTACAGTCTTGGCAGTTGTTCGTGATAAATTTTTGCGTCTATCAACAAATTTTACTCGAAACGTTCAACTATCATATAGTAGGTTCGACATACTTGGTGCTTGAAAAATATTATCTACGCACAATTGTAATGCGGCTAGTTTTCTACACAGATGTTTCTAGCCGTAAACTATTACGCACTTTATACCGAGGTGAAATGGTAGCTAAAACAGGACTACACCACTAGGTGAGTGGATTTAAATTCAGGAAATAGGCATGGACCGATGCCTTGAACTGCACTACCTACGTTGAATTAAGGTTCAAAATGTTCAAATGTTTGTATAGTCTATGGGACTTAACTACAGGGTCATCAGTCCCTAAACTTATAAACTACTTATGAACTACTTACGAACTAGGACGGCACAAATATCCATGCCCGAGGGGGTATTCGAACCCCCGACCGTAGTGGCCGTGCAGACCGTGACTGGAGCCCCTTAGTCCCCTCGGCCACAGCGGCCGGCTAGAATTAAGGAAGTATGACACATATGTCCAGTTACTATGGATAAAATAACGTTATGGAGTTTTATGTTCCTAAATTGTCGAGCACCTAGCAGCGAGGAGCATTACTAAGGAGTATTCTTGGTGCTGAATACAAATCTATGGTCAAGAAAGCTTGGAAATGTCAATATGCTGGATCAGTGACCTAGTGGCCATACAACCAGAAACCTCTCCTTGGTTGTGGTACGAATTACGAAACAAAGCGCCTGCTAAGTGGCGAAGCTTGAGATGTGGGCGGCAAGTTGCAAATTAGATATCAGGTATTAGTATTTCACAGCTTCAAATGTGAAGAAAAGAGCTGTTGCGGCCACCGATGGTTCCCCTTAATTACAACAATTTGCATACTTGGAACAGGATGTAAAAATATGGGCTCGTCCGGGATTTGAACCCGGGACCTCTCGCACCCTAAGCGAGAATCATACCCCTAGACCAACGAGACGCTGTTAAAACAAGCTCCTTTCTTCGGTGTTCCACTCGAGTCGGCGCAGCCAGGCGTTCCAGACGTGATCGTGACGTGTCGCCCTCCCGGCTTCCGCTCTCCTCGCCGCACGCGAGTCTAGCCCACAGCTGAGCGGTGCATGCCAACAAAATACAGTACACGAGCAACACCGCGACGATGATGCAGCAGACTGAACAATACTCCATGTTTTATACCGCCAAAACCACTGAACGTGGTGTAGGACACTTAGATAATCGATGTGTCATTCACACAACAATTATATGTATTAATATCTGGACCCATTTAATCTTAGGTTATGGGTTTATATTATATGAAATTATTAATAAAGAATTTTTTTAAATAAAAAGAAATAGATGTCATTCAAGTATGAAATAACATGCATCCGTTGATGATGATGTCAGAGGAACACCTCAACATGATGTAGGCAGACCATACACACATATGGCGTGTCAGTGTGTGCATTATCTTGTTGGAACTTTGTCGCAAAGTGATGTGCCATGAGGGATAGGACGCACGTAAGCAAAGTGTCAATATCTGCCAATCTAAAGGTAACATGAACGAACATCCTAAGGGTTCCTATACCATAACAGAGGTTACATCTCTGCAGCTTCGGCAGGCTGACACCTCTGTCCTTGACGCCGCTAAACCCGAAAAAAATGGTCACTAGAGATCATGGAGAACCGCGACTCATCATTGACGCCATGCGTCCTCGGCCCCTGCATCTTGTGCACGGCACCTCTCCAAACAAGGCCGCTGGCGTGCATGCGGCGGCCGGAGCCCAACCGACAGATGCGAGTCGTCGATACACTCCGTATTGTATCCAGGCACAGACAAATATATACAGGCGGGAAACCTCCGTAAAGGCCCGGTCCCACGCTCAGGGATGCGGGGAGGGGGGGGGGGGTACTGAAGCAGTTCCGTAAGATGTCCCATGAAGGCACTGTGGTCAACAGCAGCCCTTTAAACTGGCCAGAGCAGGCGGCAGGTAGCAGCTGCCCCCACCACCACCTCCCCTCAAACGCCAGCAAGCCGGACACAACCGTGGCCTCGTGGCAGGTGGCAGGAGCTCTCCCCTCAGCCTCCCCTCCATGCTACCCTCTGACGTGCGAGAGGCACCCTCAATAGTGCCTCTAGTGTGGTCTACTGGTACTAAGCCAGGAGACCGCCTGACACCTGCTAGCATCTTACGGAACTACGAGGGGAGCGTAGGACAGTGGTTTAGGGGGGGCTTCTCCTCTGTATATGTTACTCTGTGATCCAGGGCCGGCTCTAGGGAGGGGCAAACTGTGCCGTCGCCCAGGGCGGCAGATTTTTGGGGGCGGCAAATTCCTGATTTTTATGTAGTTCCGATAGTCTAAACAAGACAATGAAAATGGAAGTGTTGTGCATAAATGTAGAAATGTGAACCCAGGTCCCTTCGAGCCGCCATAGTGTGTGGATCTCCGTGCTGGCGCGTTTCCAGGAGCTCAGTCCGTCAGTTCACCTGATGATGGAGACATGTATGATCGCCGAAATATTGTGCCCGTTGGACACTATAGACTGACACTACAGACTGACAGTACACCCATGGATATTTTGATTAATGTGAAAATTAGTTGAATTTTCGAATTTTTACAGATTGATAGACATTGAAACAGACAACAGTGATATGCGTCATCCTACAAGCAAAATAAACGTGCAAGGTTACTATGTAGAAAGTTGAGCCACTGTGTTTGTCAGCGTTCGGGTGCTTCCGCGTGACGTCGTTGGATTGTCAAAAGCAGTATAATGGCGAGGTGTATTCTTGCCTTCGACTTCGGCAGTTTTCCATTTAATTAACATTAATTTAAGAAAACAAGTACGATATAATCGTAAACACAAAGGAACAGAATGCTACTATTTACTATGGCCTGAAAACTCTTATACTGATTTTAGTAGTGAAAACTGTATATTACAGCCCCTTTGACATTTATTGTATTCTGTAACACTGACGCTGCTTTGATCTTAGACAGATTCACTACAAAGAGACGCATGAGTGTAATATGTGAAAATTAGACGTCATATTTGAAAAAAGCTGACAGTCGAAAAATGCGTGTGTCTACGTGTGTATGGAAGGGGGGGGGAGGAGGGCGCCCGGGGTGGCAAAATACCTGGGGCCGGCCCAGGACTTGTAGCGTCTCTACTACATGTTCAAGGATGAACGGTGGCGACGTCATGGGATCCCGCATTCCTTGGTGCACCATAGGACGGAAAGGTATTTCTTGATCGAATCGAGGCTGCAGGATTGGGTGCCCCAACACATGTGAATAGCCCACATGCATGGTAGACAGGCCATCTGACGCGGCTGCGAGACATTGCAAATACTGTACTGAAACGTCAAATGTTCAAATACTCATACAACTAAGGGACCAAACTGGTAAATTCATTGGTCTCTACACTTACAAACCACTTAAACTAACTTAGGCTAAGGATCCCTCACAAAAAATGGTCAAATGTTTGTAAATTTATGGTATTCAGCTGCTTTGTTATTAGTCCCTAGCTTACATACTTAACATAAGGTAAACGTAACCACAGACAAATATATACAGACGGGCAATAGGGACTAATGACCCCGTAGTTAAGTCCCATAAGCTTTACAAACATTTGAATTTTGATTTGAACAGTCGGGAAACCTCCGTTAGGGCCCTGTCCTACGCTCAGTGGTGCGGGGAGGGAGGGTTTCTAGCAGTTCCGTAAGATGTCCCATGATAGCGCTGCGGTCAGAAGCAGCCCTTTAAACTGGCCAGAGCAGGCGGCAGGTAGCGGCTGTCCCCACCACCACCTCCCCTCAAACGCCAGCAAGCCAGACACAGCCGTGGCCTCGTTGTTGTTGTTTGTTAAGCTTAAAGGACTTAACTACGGTGTCATCAGTCCCTAAACTTACAAACTACTTATGAACTACCTACAACTAAGGACGGCACAAATATCCATGCCCGAGGGGGGATTCGAACCCCCCGACCGTAGTGGCCGTGCAGACCGTGACTGAAGCGCCCCAGTCTCCTCGGCCACCGCGGCCGGCCCGTGGCCTCGTGGCAGGCGGCACGAGCTCTCCCCTCAGTCTCCCCTCCACGCTACCAACTGACATGCGAGAGGCACCCTAAGCCAGGGAACTGCCTGACACCTGCTAGCATCTTACGGAACTACGAAAGGAGCGTACGACAGTGGTTTAGGGGGGCTTCTGCTCTGTATATGTTACTGTGACTAAACTAAGGACAACACCCATGCCGAGGGGGGGAATCGAACCCCCGACAGCGGACGGTCGCGCGAACCGCAACACGGCGCTCCAGTACGCGCGGCTAATCCGGCGCGGCGAACACCTCACACACACACACACACACACACACACACACACACACACACACACACACACACACACACACACACGTGCTCGAGGGAGGAAAACCTCTTATCTCATTGTCTGACTCAAGGCATTTGACTGATACTGTTGTCATAGGAAGTACAGTTTTATAGCACAACACATATTGCGCCACTTGAAGTACAAATCCTGGTACACAATCCGGATGTCGAAAACTAAATGATTTCTAAGTTGAGCGTGAATTCTAGAATGAAATTAAACAGATCCTGAAAACAAATTTCGCATATCGCCAAAAGTAAGGTCTTAAGCGAAGAGTCGAAGTGAAGTTCATCGGCGGGCAAAAGTAGGAGTTCAGCGTAGCACACGAAACAAGAAGTCCGAGAGAGTACAGGCAGCCAGTAGCTAAGAGCTAATAGCATCTTGGTCACAACCCGAGTCGACCTGGCTTTCCGAGCTGCGGTGACGTCCTATCGAGACTGCTGGGACCGACCAGTTGGAAGGATACAGTACCCGCGTGTTTTGGTGAGCCCGTACCATCTGGAATACATGTCTAAGGTATCTTGCTGCGAAGGCCCGAGTGCTCGCCGAAGGAGGTTCGAGTCCTCCCTCGGTAATGGGTGTTTGTGTTGTCATTAGCGTAAGTTACATGAAGTAAAAGTAGTTTGTAAGCCTACGGACTGATGACTAACGTAGTTAAGCCCCATACACTTACAAACATTTGAACATATTGTACCGGCTATCCGTACGCGATTTCTGTTCTGCGGGGTAGCCGACTCATGTCTGTAGGCACGACTGTGTTCATGGAGTTGCGCCGTTAAACGTAGGCAACTTGCATGCCTGCAGAGTTTGTGGGTATGCTGGCTAGCAGGAGCCGACTGAACTACCGACAGTGATTAAAAGCCTGCACTGCATTAGATAAATGGCTGTGAAACTCACCCATCATTTGACAGCTTGTTCAAACGCGTTGCATCAAACATCTTCTGTGCACCCTGCAGAAACGTGTAGTGCAGCTAGCTTTCTACACAGCTTTTACCAGCCGAAGAACACTACGCCCTTTGACAGACTTGACGCTGACTGCTGAAAGAAGAGAACGCCACAAGGTGAAAGGACATTATATTAAGTACGCAAGCATCTTCCATAAGAAAGCAAAATGGAAAACTAACGCGACCTTATGTTCCTAGAGCGTCAAGCACGTAGTAGTGGGGAGTATTACTGAAGACCAGTTCCCTCCATACTGATTACACAACAACGGTCCAGAGAACTGCGCAGCATGAATAGAACCGTTAATAGTCTAGGTCTCACACCTAACATCCATGTAACCTGGAAATCTAGACTGTTGTACGAGTTACGGATGTAAGCACATGCGAAGTCACGAAGAGCGAGAAGAGAGCGGCACCGAGACGTAAATTAGAAATCCAGCACGTGTGTTCCACCGTTGCATCGTGGGGACGGCAGCTGATAGGACTTACCGATGCCTCCAATAAATTACAAGTGACTTGCAGTTTATATGCAACATGTATAACGGTACAAAAATATGGGCTCGTCCGGGATTTGAACCCGGGACCTCTCGCACCCTAAGCGAGAATCATACCCCTAGACCAACGAGCCACACGTAAAGCGAAGCTGCTTTCACCGGTGTTCCACATACGGCGGCGCAGACAGGCGGTCCAGGTGTGACCGTGCTGAACGCGACGTCTCCAGCCTTCCACTGCTCGCAGCACGCGAGGCCGCACCAACAATGAGAGGTTCATGACAAGAATAATACAGCACACTAGCGACAGTGTGTGACGACTGTGAAGCAGACTGAACATTACTTCACTGGCACATTCAGCACAGATGAACTGCTAACATTCAGTACTGGCTTATATGCCCGTGCTTTGTTGTTAAAAAGGGCATGTGCGTATCATGGCAGTGCTAATTTACTATGTGTCATGTCTATTGATGTTTGTGTTGCACAATGATATAATTCTGCAGGTATATATTCACTGGTATAAATGCTTTATGTAGGTTCCTCTGTGAAATCTGTTGTATTTATCCTTTCCTTATCTTCGGGCATATCGTCCTTCCCTTTCTGTCCATCTACTTCTTCCTATCTGTCCATTTAATTTTCTTTTCCATGCAGATCATTTGTAGAGAGTAATATTAGCAAACTGTCTGTGACGAATAAATAGTGGAAGAATGAAGTCTCGTTAATGACGCATCGCGTGATGAGACATAAAATGTTCTGAACTATGTTGTCAGAGTTAGTTTTGAACCCCACAGAGATTGTTATCTGATAGTAAGCAATATGTGTACCACGTCTAATTGAAATCGATCCATTATTTTAGGAAGAGGTGTGGAAAAAGAGCGCATGATGTAGCAATTATTCGGTAATTTCATGGTTTATGACGTCATATCTCCTGAAATATGTGTCCTGTGATGTAAATTGGCCGGCCGCGGTGGCCGAGGGGACTGAGGCGCTTCAGTCACGGTCTGCACAGCCACTACGGTCGGGGGTTCGAATCCCCCCCCCCCCTGTCGGGCATGGATATTTGTGCCGTCCTTAGTACTACTTAGTTTTAGTTCATAAGTAGTTGGTAAGTTTAGGGACTGATGACCCCGTAATTAAGTCCCATACGCTCTACAAACAATTGCACATTTTATGATGTAAATTTGAAGGTACATTCAGCGGTATATGTGCCTATTGTGTCCAAAATCTATCGTGAATGGTGTTAGCAGTAAAGACGTAATAAATCAGAACCTCATGCATGATGATGCGGTTTTTCATGAACCAAATTGTTCATGGTACATTCAGCGGTATATGTGCCTATTGTGTCCAAAATCTATCGTGAATGGTGTTAGCAGTAAAGACGTAATAAATCAGAACCTCATGCATGATGATGCGGTTTTTCATGAACCAAATTGTTCATGACTGTTATATAATATGGAATGAACATTTATTGCAAGCCGCTAAGTGCTCTCATTCTCAAATAGTCTATCACACACCGCAAGATGGTACCCAATATCATTGTTTATGAAGTGCTATCGTATGAACTATGTATTGTATGTGGTTTTTGAAACCACAGACAATTATTTCTGACCTTAAAGAATATTTTTACCAACTTTGGTTGAAATCGGTCAATTAGTTTAGGAGCAGATGTAGAATATTATCCCATGATGCGGCCGTTTTTCACGACTGTCATTGTATATGACGTCATATCTCCTTACGTATGTGTCGTAGGTGGTTCTTACCCCGACAGCGACTGTTGCCTGATAGTAGGGATCATGTGTACCAAGTTTGGTTGAAATCGGTCCACTAGTTTAGGAGATGTGGAACACCCACACCCACACCCACACACAGCCTATTTTATAAGATGTTAGATTCCCAGGCTGAAGCGAAATTATTATGAGTGACGAACATTTTATTCACTTCTTTCCACATGATACTAACAATACATACAATTATACCCGTGTTATATTATTTATCCTATGACATTTACACCAAAAGAAACATTGTAGAACATTTTATGTATGTTCATCCTTCCTATACTGTTTACTACACTGCATCCACAAGTAATATTTGCAAGTGAACGAAACTACAAATGATGAAACACCATGCGACTTGAATAAACTGATTACAATATCGGACAAATAGGGGCGCGACCATCAGTGTGAAAGCTCTAGATCGCAGTTCAAAAATGTTGGGATTTAACAATCCGGAAAATAAAGTGACTGCCATGATCAACAGTTGATAACGTAAACTAACTATTCTCAATTGATTTCTTTTCTGGTTGCTTGGTTTTTTGGAAAAGGGACGCCAAACTACCTACGTCATTAGTTGGTCGGTGGGGAGCGAAAGGAGTGATGATAGGAAAGGAGTGGAAGAAGGAAGAAACACTTTACTAGCTCGGGCCCTCATCTTCGCCACGCATCTACTCAAAAGAATAGTGAGCCCCCCCCGGGGGGATCCTTTTTTCACACTAATCAATTAATATAAGAACTAATCGACAACCTGCAAAGAAATGTTATGTTTTACTTTTTTCTGAAACTTATAAAGCTCGTGTTTATAGAATGTGTTCCTGCGGACAGTTAATCATTTGATGAACACGTTCTACATACTGCCAGTGTTCATGTTGGTTTTCTTTTTATTGTCTATGACCCTTCATGCCAGTTTTTTGTGATAAACAACAATGCAATATTATTTATTTAACATGTTTCTCGCTTATGGTGAAGAACACTGTAACAAGAAAAATGACATAAATCGTGACACTTGACTCTGTTATTTACTGTTGTTGTTGTTGTTGTTGTTGTGGTCTTCAGCCCTGAGACTGTTTTGATGCAGCTCTCCACATTATTCTGAGCAAGCTTGTTTATCTCCTCATAAGACCTGCAACCTAAATCCATTTGAATC
Organism: Locusta migratoria; assembly: GCA_026315105.1. Classification (NCBI taxonomy): domain Eukaryota; kingdom Metazoa; phylum Arthropoda; class Insecta; order Orthoptera; family Acrididae; genus Locusta; species Locusta migratoria. The sequence goes on from CM048745.1 coordinate 522,507,012, forward strand.
TGCTTACTGTATTCATCTCTTGGTCTCCCTCTGCGATTTTTACTCCACACACTTCCCTCCAACGCTAAATTCACGATTCCTTTATGTGTAAGAATGTGTCCTATAAGTCGATCCCTTCTTTTAGTTAAGGTATGTCAGAAATCCCTTTTCTGCCCTGTTCTGTTAGTTACGAGATCCACCCACCTAATCTTCAGCGTTCTTCTGTAGCACCACATTTTAAAAGCCTCTATCCTCTTCCTGTCTGCACTGTTTATCGTCAATGTTCCAGTCTCATACAGGGCAACACTCCACACAAATGCCTTCAGTAAGGACTTCCTTACACATAAATTAATATCTGAGCTAAAATCCAATCAACAAATGCTAAAGTGAAAGAAGACCCTCTGAAATGAAACCGTGAAAAATGTGAAACGTTGCGTCAGGAGTATAGACAGTGCCAGATGTGGCTGGTGAGGAAAATGTAACTTACGAGATAGGCAGCGTTACAGCGAATAGGTCCCCGTACACAATTCCGTATGCACTGCTTGATACAAATCTCTGGTCGTGCACGTAGGGAGCCGAGCTGATAGGAAACGCCGCAAGGCGGCGCTAGTAATGGGCCAACGAAGTTATACGACTGGCTGAAATTTAAGTGAAGAGAGCATCGAAGGTAATTGCAGAGAGCACAAAGGAAGGGTATAGCAATATTGCTAAGTAGCTACAATAATATGAAAAGGTTGTGTACGGGAAAAATTACGGTAATATTAATAACTTCAAGAATAATTTTGTAAATACTATTAATTATAGTACCTATATGTGCAATGAGTACAGATGTATTTGAACTTCTAAAAACCAATTGTGATGAAAATTCTAAAAGGGGGATAAATAATGTGATTAAGCTAAGAAAACCAATCTCAAGTGCGCACGAAGCTTAAGGCAGGTGGAACAGGGGGGGGGGAGAGGAGATGGGAGTGGGAGGGGGGGAGATAGGGAAGGAAAACAGGGGGAAGGTGAGGGGTTGGATGGGTAGCAATAAAAAAATCAAGTGACGTTTGGTAAATCTGACGTCATAATATCATAAGAAGACTGATTTTTACAGCTGGACATGGAGGCTGAGCTGCCCTAAATATCTGAGAAATTATGTAATTTCAAATTATTCAAGGAAGTTTAACTTCTTCCCTTTGCAATATCTGAAGTGCATTGATTTTAGGCTCACTGTGATCACTAGCTTTGAAATGTTCAACAAATGACGATTTGTTGTTATAGGCCGGCCGCGGTGGCCGAGGGGACTGAGGCGCTCCAGTCACGGTCTTCACGGCCACTACGGTCGGGGATTTGAATCCCCCCTCCGGCATGGATATTTGTGCCGTCCTTAGTCTTAGCTAGTTCATAAGTAGTTTGTAAGCTTAGGGACTGATGACCCCGTAGTTAAGTTCAATAAATTCTACAAACATCTGAACATTTTGATTTTTGTTGTTATAGAAACTCTATTGGTTAAAAGATGCTCCTGGAATCTGCTCCTGATCGCGGGACCTATTTTTTCTATATAGTAATTTTACTTCTGGCTTTTCGTTGCAGGTGAGCTAATGCTGAAGGCGGTCGAGAGAGGAAAAGGAAATTTTGATGCCATTACCTATCAGTAAATTGGGTTATTTGTAGGAGCAATTACCATAAAACTGTAAAGGAACATATTACAGGACCAGACAGAACCTTGGGCGTCAATTGGACGAGTGATTTTGCTGATGCCGAACATAATTTGTCTACGAAGCTGGGGGCGTAATCATTTATACTTGCAATATTCGAGGGTCCCTCCAAAAGAAATACACACAATTTCTTTTGGAGTGACTATCGTAGTTTAGACTTGTTATCCCTCTTTCCATCTGAACTGGGGAAAGGGGTGTACTGAGTGCTCTGTCAATCATAAAGGAAAAAAGTAAGTTTATGTGAGATGGAGTGACTTAAATAAGCGTGTATTATAGCAATATTGGTAGACTGCTTGCGACAGATGTAAGTCTGTTCAAGAATTTGAGGTTAAGGTCAAGAAAGTCAACCGAGCCATCGGGAGTCAGCACCTCGTCTATGAAGGTTAATTTGGGATGATTTCTTGAGCGAGTAAAGGTGTAGTATAGGCGGAATCATCAAAAAGTATGAGTTTGTCGTCCACATATCTACAGTAGAATAGAATCTTTGTACTGAGTGGTAACGTATTCGCGAAGTATTTGTATTCTTAATTGTTGACAAAAAATACCAGCTAGACAACTAACTAAATAGTTTGCTCATGGCCAGCCCATCTTGTTGTTGGTATACACGGTTGTTGAGTAAAAAGTAATTGTATGAAATAACAATATGAAGGATGCCTATATTTTCACTGACCTTCCCGCCGGAGCTTAGACTACTCCCTCGAGCAGGAAAGCGTGTGTTCTGCTTTGCGAAAGTCAGTATAAGTCTTTTTTAAGTCCATGGACTGATGACGACATTAGTTTGGTCCCTTACGTTTACAGACATTTGATTATTCCTTGTACTCTCCCCCCTCCCTCCCCCTGCTATCGAAGACCTAGTTGGCAGGTACACTTCTACAAGTGTGGTCGATTCGTCTCTCTTTTGGCTATGATAACGCATTCACTATTCTGTTCGTAGAAGCTTACCACGCATCCGTATTTTCTTTTTCATCATTAAATTAATCCTCCATTACCCCATTTGATTTTGTATTAAAATCCTGTACTCACCTGACCAGAAATCTTGTTCGCTAATCCCCACTAAATCTAACTTAAACCTATCCATTTCGTTTTTTAAAATTTGAATCTTCTCATATAAGGGATAGAACTCTTCCACGCCAGAAGATCAGAGTGTGGAACCATTTTACCTTCACTATATATCCAAACAGTAGAACTGGCCTCTGCCCAGAAGCATTTGTCCGCAATGCTTGCACCTACGTTACAGATATTTGTATTGAGCTACGCAAGCCATCCCACCTCGACAATGTCTGTGGTTCATGGAAGAAGTAAATATCATAATCCAAATTATTTTAAGGCTACACAAGTTAGCAGTAGTTATATATCTTAACTCGTGACATGATGATTAGATTAGTACTTGTTCCATAGATCATGAATACGACACTTCGTAATGATGTGGAACGTGTAAGGTTAATGAAAAGTGTCTTTACAAATTATTACTTTGTACTGAATATTACATGATTTTTTTTTAGATTTACTAATTTATATCTAAAAATTCATATAAAATGTAGGAGTTGCCATTCAAAAACTCTATTTTTAAATGCTAGTTGGCTATCTGTCAGGCTTTTGATGCTGTTTTGTAGGTGACCAAAGACATTCGTGGCAGCATAATTCACCATTTTTTGTGCTAAAGCTAGATTTAATCTTGAATAGTGAATATCATTCTTTCTCCTAGTGTTGTAGTTATGTACACTGCTATTGCATTTGAATTCGATGGGATTGGTAATAACAAATTTCACAAGTGAATATATATGTACTGCGAAGCTACTGTGAAGATTCCTAGTTCTTTAAATAAGTGTCTGTAGGATGATCTTGGATGGACTGCAGCAGTTATTCTGGTTATACGCTTTTGTGCAATGAATACTTTTTTACTCATTGATGAATTACCCCAGAAAATGATCCCATAAGAAAGCACAGAATGAAAGTAGGCATACTAAGATAATTTACTGAGGTGTATATCACCAAAATTTACAAATGCCACAATAGCATCAGTAGCGAACTCAGATGTTTCAGCAGATCTTCAATGTATTTTTTCCAGTTCAACCCCTCATCAATGCATACACCCAATAATTTTGAATATTCTACCTTTGCTACAGATTTCTGATCAAAGTCTATATTTATTAATGGTGTCATTCCATTTACTGTTTGTTACATCTTGTGAAACGAATGCATGGACATCTTCACACAGTCCACCGACTACACAAATACTTTGTACTATGTATCTACGACAGTAAAATAGACACATCTTTTACATTTGCATAAGTATCGCAAATGAAAATGCCTTCTACGAGTTGATTCATTATTCACGTCTCATTAATGCCGGCCGCGTTGGCCGAGGGGACTGCGGCGCGCCAGTCACGGTCTGCACGAGCACTAAGGTCGGGGGTTTGAATCCCCCTCTCGGGCATGGATATTTGTGCCGTCCTTAGTGTTAGCTAGTTCATAAGTAGTTTGTAAGTTTAGGAACTAATGGCCCCCGTAGTTAAGTCCCATAATCTATACAAACATTTGATTTTGAAACATTTGTCTCATTAATGAACGAACAACTGTTATAGCTACCTTCAGATGAAACTGTCACAACAACTGGTTGTTTTGAAGTGTAGATTATTTTGCAAAACAGAATAAATTTACCTTCGGGCCGGAGTGACCTTTGTATATATGCTACTAATTGCACTACAGTCCTCCGCTCTATGCACTTTTACCTATTTCAAGTAAATGATCGTGCCGTCGGTTCTAGATGGAATATTTGTACCTTCTGGGTGAAACACAAGACTGTTTTGTAATATTGTACAATGTTTTTTGCTAGACGAACCGGTTCACGGCTTTTACACCAACAATTTATTGGCGCTCCATCTCACCGTTATTTGCCTTCTCGGTACGGCTTCAGGCTTCATTAAAGAAAATTTTCGTTATCATTTGAGATTAATAAACTGCAATATTTTTACGTCTTGCTAAAATAAGTTTCTTATTTAGTTCAAGATATGCCATAATTAAAAGGAGTCCTTCCTCAGTTCAATGAATCATCTTAAAAATTTATCTTTTCAAACTTGAGTTCGTAAAAAAGAATAAAACATAGCGTAGTACATACGCAGTTTATTACAATGTTCCTCAAAGAAAAACGTAGATTCCAAATATTCGAAAATCTATACTGCTAGGGAGCATTGAAATAAATTAAGCGGCAAAATCGAAAACTGGTGCTGTACCGGGATTAGAACCCGTATTTTTCGCTTCGGACCAGCGGTAGCCTTAACCAATTTCTTTCCTTTTCCCACCAGAAATCCCACCACTACCTCCGTACTCTCTTCTGTAATCTATATGACTATTCTGTGTATTTCTTCTTTACCCATGCCGGCCGCGGTGGCCGAGAAGACTGAGGCGCTCCAGTCACGGTCTGCACGGCCATTACGGTCGGGGGTTCGAATCCCCCCCCTCGGGCATGGATATTTGTGACGTCCTTAGTATTAGTTAGTTCATAGGTAGTTTGTAAGTTTAGGGACTGATGACCCTGTAGTTAAGTCCCATAAGCTCTACAAACATTTGAACATTTTTTTCTTTACCCATTTCTGAAAGAAACACCGTATCTGTATTCATATGTACGTCTCAGACAAGACCAATGACAATCTGTATTGAGGCACAAACACGCCCGATCCCTTGCGGTAATACAGCCAAAGCAGCGAGGAACAGAAAATAATGAACCGGGGCGTCACTATCAAATTGTGCGATTACTTGAGACGTGGGGGAGGACGGGAAGAGTGTTTTGGTAGCCTGATTCTGATTGGTTACTGGCTCGGTAAGTATGGCGGCATGTTACTTAATACAATGCCGAGTCCTTAACCGAAAATACCAACATAGAACCGCTGAAAAGACGTCTAAATGATTCTCTGTTAACTCCTTAATGTAAACCGTGGAAATAACGTAAAATAAGTCAAATAAAACACGACGTAACGTGAATCTCTATACTTAGAAGACGCATTTGTTGTCTGCCTGTCTGTTCTCTTATAACTCAAGATCCAGACAACCAAATAACGTGAAATTTGGTACACACATACATACAATTACATGGGGAAGGTTCTTAAACAGGTTTCGTTCCATTTTATGGAAAACCAACCGGAAAAATTGAGAAAAAGCGAAAGTGCGTTTTCAATGTGTCCGTGTAAATCTATATCTTCGCACTGATCTTTATGAAATTTACAGAATTGACCTTCAAAGCATGAGGAAGGGCACTGTCTACATAAAATTTCGTTCAGTGCATGGTGGAGGGTACTTATGGATTACGCCAAAATCCACAGTTTTGCTCCGATCTTGATGAAATTTTGTACACTTGACCTTGAAAACAAGATGAAGGCTACTGTCTACATAAAATTTCGTTCCGTGCATGGGGGGAGAGTACTTTACTTAGACTTTGATTGCAGTCTCTATACATATAAGAAGCATTTGTTGTCTGTTTGGCCAAAAAAGTTGTCACATTGCTTTAATATAAATGTACCCTTTTATTACACGTAAATAAACGGTTTTGTACGCTTCTACAGAAAACCTTATTTTAAACCCGGGCAAAGCTGGGTACTTGCAGCTAGTAGAAATTAAGTAGCGCACATAGTTCAAGGTTCTGATAATATTCGAAATATGTAGACACATTCAAGTAGTTAGTACACGATTCATCTTCATTCAGTATTTTTAGTACCAGAATTTTGTCGTGCTTCACCATCGTTACAATATTAATCATTTCATTACCTACGAAATACTATTTGTTACTATGAAAAATTGTCTCGTGATACTCATATACGTTGAATCCACTATAATATTTGCATTCCTCAAGTACTAAAAAATGTGATCCTTACATCAGAAGTAGATCGTTTTGAAAATGATAAAGACTGGACAATAAAAATTTTCCTTCGGGCCGGATTTGAACCAGCGACCTATGGATTTCTGCCGTAACGACCTCTACAGTCCACCGCTCTACCAACTTTTTTTTTTTTTTTTTTTTTTTTTTTCTTTATCTGTAGCTCTGTTCGTTGCGGACGTTGATCAAGTTTGTTCGTTTTTGTTCGATTTGTTCTTGGCTCAGCTTTTTTATTACAGAGGGCGTTCAGTCCTCTGACCGGGCGCGCTGAGCCACGGCGCCCGGCACCAACTGAGCTACCGAAGGAGTGTGCGCCTCTCCCTGGCTCTTGGCCCAGATACGGGACGTGACCCGCAGCGCTGACTTGCGGTCAGCTGAGCCGTTACGTCATCACCTGGTGACGGCCGCAGTGTCTTTCAGAGAGAGAAAGAGCTGCTGCCAACTCGTCACACAGTGTCGTCACATCTCGACACTTGTAAGCCGTGCTGTCGACTCAACTATAAGAGAAGAAGATTTAAAACGCTTTTTGTAAGCACATCACTTCCATTTCATATTTCAGTCCGTTAAACAAAAAACCAGCAAAAAAATAAAATCAGGTGAAAATGTGATATTTAATTTGGCGAGAAGCAGTTCCGTAGAAATTGCAGCTTAACTGGTTCCTATTTTAGTAGTAACTAGCTAAATCCGTCGACTCTTCTGTGGCTAAGTCTATGGTTATGCTGAATGAAAGATAACATTTTCGCGATATCTCTTTTTTTAATGTGATTTCAGTGGATTCATTTTGAATGAAATGCAACTGAGTATTTGAATGTTTTCTGATAAACGCCTTCAATCTTTAATATGTGATCTTATGCGTTTCTTCCTCGTGAACTATAGTAATTCAGTAACAAAAAAAGAGAGAGAGAAAACGAATATTTGTGACCCACGACGTTAACCGTTATGCAACCACAGGAACAGGTATAGGCACTACAAAATTTAGACCACAAGATTTCTTCGAAAATATTTAATGCTAGCAACTGATCGAAACTATGGCCTCTTAATTTCACCCACCTTTAGCCTTCCAAGTTCCGATTAACCCCAGAAGCTTTTTGTAACCAAATCAGCATGGAAAAAATGCCCAACGATATGTGACTAGTGCGCAAGACTAATTTAGGTAGAACACCAATTTATCTGAGTACGAACTTTGAATAAATAAGTGCACACTTACAATATAGTTTAACTAATGAAAGTTTTCATTTAATAGTGAAATGCATTTGCATGAAAAGCGAACAACAACTCAAAGACACAATCCTTATTCACATGCGATTATTTGTTTCTTCAGTATGAATCTTGACACAAACAAGAAGCAGTTATGTTTAAATGTTGGTATATTTTTCTTACAATTGGTTTTTACCTTTCTTACTTCCGACAAGTAAAAATCTGAGTTGTTTTTGAAAACAAAGATACTATAAACTCATTAACTTTTGGGAGGTTTCTATTGTTGTAATTCTGAGGGGACTTAAGTGCAAGGTCATTAGTTCCGAGGTTTCAATTAACAGCCTTCATAATATGATTGAACTAGTTTTGTTTCATTATCTATCTTAAGTTTACGTCTGTTTTTCTCTTTGAGAATAAGGTCTTTAGTTTTAAGAGCTATTTGACAAGTTTGAGCTTTTCTACATTTCGTTAACTTCGTAGCACGGTTTAAATGAGTGACTCGTTAATGACAGTTACTTTCTTTATTCACTTTACAACCCATTTTTCGTCTTATAACATCCCTAATTTCTATTATCGACTTATAGTTTGTTATAAATATGTAAACATACAACATGTTTTCATCCTGTATAACCTAAATTCACACTATTTGGTGACCAAAGACTAAAGACGACGGGCGGGCTTTTGCTATGAAACCACAAGCAGTGTTGCTCGACAAGACAGGTGCTCCAGCTCCGCGCCATTCCAGTGTACCGATGGTACACCAGCAGTAATTTTATTATTATTTGCTTTATTGTAACTTCATGATAGTACATCAAATCTTCGTTCCTCTTAACAGATTATGATCTGGATATTTAGATAATCGAAACCGATCTTCATAAATAAAAGTAAAATAATTCATGCGATCTTGATTATTTATATTAGCATATTAATCATTCATAAAAATTAGGTTACTTGGAAATAATGTCCCGCAAAATAGTGTCAGATTAGATGTCTGCAACAGGTACGATGATATAGGTTGCCACGTTCCCCTTACCTATAGGCGGCGGACCCCGTGGTCTTAGTATCAGGGTCACAAAGTTATCCTGTATTATGTTTGTAATGGTTTAAAATTCCTTGTCATTTCGAACACCTAGTTATCATGATACTGCGCTCTCCAAAATTAACTGAAAATTTCAAGATATGGTAATTAATATTTGACAGTCTAAACGCTTTTCCGTACGCCGTCGGGAGTTCGAATCCCCCTCTCTGCCAATGATGTTTGTGTCGTCTTTAGTATTAGTTAGTTCATAAGTAGTTTGTCAGTTTAGGGACTGATGACCCCGCAGTTAAGTCCCTTAAGCTTTACAAACATTTGAACATTAAGCGCTTTTACTAGAAACGTTCTGGCGGCTACCTGGGGAAGGGGGAGGTGGGAGGACGGTATGTGGGACATGACCCCCAGCCTACGATCTACCTCCTACCACCGAACCTCAAGTCAGTCACCTGCACGTCTGCACGTGGATTATTATGGTGGAGCATGGAATGTCCGTTACCAGTGTCGAAAACAGTGGTTATGCCGCGCAGTTCTTAAGCCACCGTCTCTCTCTGTGTCTCCTTTGTCTCTTCACTGTTTTATCCTCTTTACACCAATCTTTATGGTTGGCCTGATCGGGCTTGTGAACCCTAGACAGGGAAACCTTAATTCAAAATTCAAATGTTTGTTAAGCTTATGGGACTTAACTACGGGGTCATCGGTCCCTAAACTTACAAACTACTTACAAACTACTTATGAACTACTTACGAACTAGGACGGCACAAATATCCATGCCCGAGGAGGGTTTCGAACCCCCGACCGTAGTGGCCGTGCAGACCGTGACTGAAGCGCCTCAGTCCCCTCGGCCACCGCGGCCGGCCCAATCAACTCTCTTCCTCTTTCTTCTGCTCCCACAGCTGCTATCTCCCTCCATTTACCTTTCTTTCTGCCACTCATATCTCTCTGCCACCATCATTGGGCTCCCTCTTTCTGTCTCTTTCTCTCCTCTTTTCCACTGTCAGTTTCTTTTGTCTCCTTTCACCACAAAAAAAGCGCGAATACATTCATATGCTGAGGAACACTGAATTAGTACTGAAGCAGCTTGTCTCTCAGTGTTTCAAACGGAACATATTTCCATTTTTTTGTGTTCCTACAGGAGAATTTGTCACGTAGTTCCCTTTTCTAGAACGAATTTAACAGATATGTAGAGCTTTGACACTTCCTTTTTATCATTCAAATGTTTGTAAATCTACGGTACTTAACTACTGCTGTTATCAGTCCCTAGGATTACAAACTAAACTGGGGACAACACACAGGGCCATACCCGATGGGACACTCGAACTTCCGACGGGAAGCAACCGCGCGCTCCGCCGCAAGCCGCTTTACCGTGCCCGGCTACTTCATCGCGGCTTTAATCATTAAACAAAGTTTTTTTACAATGTAAGCCGGAAAAAAAAACTGAGTTATTTATCGAGGGAAAATATAAGCTTGTACGATGTCGAAAGTCTCATTCCTTCACAGAATAGTTTTCTTAAAGTGCAATGAGAATTTCTTAACGGCCGCTTGGGCGGAAGTCAACGCGCAGTGCGGGTTCGCCTGGCGGAAATAAAACAAATATCTCGAAAGCGTAATGAGATATTGCCATGCGCTCAGTTTTAAATAAACTTCCCCTATAGATTTCATGCGCTGCTAAGTATGAACTACAATCAATCATAGACATAGTATATGCAATGTACTTTTTCCCCTGCAAATTCTTTAAAACATGTTGCAATACTTTTTACGCAATTTTATGCTACGCATTTACTGTAACAAAAGAGAATGTAAAATTATTCCTTTGTCGGGTAAAGATACCAAATTGTAATATATCCAAAATTAAATTATTTTTCGCCGGGTACAATTTTTTATTTTTATTTTTTTTTTTTTATTTTTTTTTTTTAAATCGGAGGTTAATATTCACAGCGGCCTGAACGTTGTCAGTGTAATTGTCACTTTTGGTGCGCAGTCATCAAAGTTTTTCGGGTATACCTTTATAATGGATAAAGATTTTTTAAAAAAAGGAAAATATCGTTTCATATAAATGTCTTTAGAATATATAGTTAAAATCTGAATTATGCGGTATGGTTATTTAGATATATTTTTAACAATCATCAATATAACCCATTACCTGACACTTGAATGGCCCAATTTATGCTACTACTTTTTTGTGAGATTTTGTGCCCATGTTGTGTTATACCAAACCTTTATTTGGAATTCAAATTTACGGTCAAGGAAGCTGCCCACACGAACGTTGATAGGCTAAGACACACATCTAGCGGCCATACAACTGTACATCTCTCCTTAAACGCGGTACGGCGTAGGAATGGGAGTGGCAACAAGTAATAAATCAGAAACCCATTACGTGTATTTCGCAGTTGCCATCGTGCAGATAACAGTTGTTAGTAAACAGGCGTCACCGACAATAATATAGACTTACAACAGACGCAATTTACATGGCACATGGCACATGATACAAAAATGCGGGCTCGTCCGGGATTTGAACCCGGGACCTCTCGCACCCGAAGCGAGAATCATACCCCTAGACCAACTTTTTTTTTTTTTTTTTTTTTTTTTTTTGTTCTATGGTTAGTTCTCTTAGTTGCGGACGCTGATCTTGTTTGTTCATTCTTGTTCGAGGAGTTGTTGGCTCAGCTTTTTTATTACAGAGGGCGTTGAGCCCTCTGACCGGGCGCGCTGAGCCACGGCGCCCGGCTACCAACGAGCCGCTCTTTTGCAGGGATCCTTTTACTGGTGCTGCACGCGTGACGGCGCAGACAGGCCGACCGGACTTGAGCGCTCCGTCTCACGTTCTCCGGAACTCACGCGAGGACAGCCACACCACAACGGAGCGGTTCGTGAAGAGAAAACAACGTACACAAGCAACACTGCGATTTTGGTGAAGCGAAATTAACAACACTGCACTATGTCCCGCTGTCCACCGTCACATCGGGTGTAACATACTGCTCCCTAATTAATGTGTCAAGTAACTACAGAATAACATCAAACGGTTAATAATCAGCAGTTCCATCCAAAAGCGAATTTACCGCTGATTGGGTGACGAACTCGTAATTCAAATCTTCTGTTAGCTTCGTTGTAGTTCATACACACCAGTACTCCAGTGTTGGGCAATTTACTTTATTGCATTAGGAATATGACATGGTCTGGAAAATTGGGTTTACCATAATTATTCATGTAGTTAAATACCGGCAGCTGTTTTTGTCTTCACAATGGCAACCAAGAAATATACGTGCTGCATCACTTACCTGCTTGTTAACGCCACCGTCATCACAGGCGCCAGGAGGAGGCCATAATACAAGCATCTTTCGCATTGACTAGCAAATGGCGAGCAAATGTCATAGAAATCACATGTACGTAATATGATATTTTCCTAGATGTTATTACAAGCCTAAATGTCTTCCAAACATGGTGTTCGATTAAAGGGCATACATTCTTCTGCCTAGAATTTAATATGACAAGTAGGGAAAAGGAAGAGAGAATATTGATACAGCCGTTCTCCTGCATCCGTAAAACTGGTTTACTGTCATTTAATTGTAATGAGAGACGTCTAATATTTCAAAGAGAATTATTTTCCACATTTTATTGATTTTTTATATAATTATTTACAAAAGTGCTTGGTATAACTTTAATTAAAAAGCAGTATCCAAAAATTTCAGAAGTCTATGTACAGAGTGAAGCAAGGATTCTATCCCGGGTTTCCTACCCACTGAGCAGTTAGGCTCACCATTACGTCACCCTGGCACCCTGCCAGTTGAACTTGAACACCATAGTAAACGGTCTCCTAATCAGATGGAATACCACCTCCACGCAGAAGGAAATGGGAAATTTGCCTAAAATCCAGACGTGTTTGTCTTTATACTAACGAAACGAATTGATTCAAAAATGTTCAAATGTTTGTAGAACTTATGGGACTTAACTACGGGGTCATCAGTCCCTAAGCTTACAAACTACTAACGAACTAGCTAATACTAAGGACGGCACAAATATCCATGCCCGAGGGGGGATTCGAACCCCCGACCGCAGTGGCCGTGCAGACCGTGACTGGAGCGCCTCAGTCCCCTCGGCCACCACGGCCGGCACGAATTGATTTAAAGTTCTAAAAGTCACAAAGGATGCATGCGCTGATAGATCCAACACCACCTAGAAGACAAGGCCTCACAATTGGCCGTGCCTACGTCACACCAAAAGGCCGCCAGCTTACTGGCTGGCCGCTGGAGCAAACTCACCGCCACGTGGCGGTCTGCCAGTCAGCTAGAGTTCGCGGTCTTTAGGTGTGTGTTGTCTTTAGGTGGTGTTGGTAGATCCCTGCGGTTTTGCGAAGCTACCGTGACAGGTTGGCGTAGCGGTGACTGAAACAGGCTTGGTACAAACTTTCACGGTATTGCATATATAGGCCTACATATATACTTAATTTGACGTTTGTGATTTTTTAAAAGTCTTCGAATGACTTCGTTTAATATCAGAAGTACTTACTTTAAGAACGGTACTTTTAACAAATCAATAAAACTTACTACTTTGGTTATTAATCTCTAGGCTTACTACCGAGCGAGGTGGCGCAGTGGTAACGCACTGGACTCGCATTCGGGAGGATGATGGTTCAAATCCACCTCCGGCCATCCAGATTTAGGTTTTCCGTGATTTCCCTAAATCACTCCAGGCATATACCGGGATGGTTCCTTTCAAAGGGCACGGCCGATTTCCTTCCTCACCCTATACCCAAAAACTCCGAGCGTTAGCTCCGTCTCTAATGGCCAAGTTGTCGACGGGACGTTAAACCCTAAGCATCCATCCTAGGCTTACTAACTAAAGGACAACTCTCTCTCTCTCTCTCTCTCTCTCTCTCTCTCTCTCTCTCACACACACAAATTCTCCTTGCACTTGCACTCTCTCTTTAGTCTTCTTCCACTTCACCCCACTCTACCCCATCCCTTTCACCACCGCCCACACTACTCCCTACCGAAGGCCAAAATTATTTTTGTAATTTTAGAATCAACGAATAAAACACAAATTCAAATGTCTTATATGCCACCTAAAACAACACATGTGACGCATGTAAACAGATGTAGTAGTAATAATAAAATCAATACTCCTAGTATTAACGTAACTATCATTCTGAAATCATATACATATATTAACTTTGTAATACAACTTTTGTTCTTATTTAGTCTAAATTGGCAACATATTTATATCCTATAATAAGATAAGCTTTAGTCAGTCTTTGGTTTCACATGATAGCTCTTAACTTGTGGTATAAACACACTCTTTGGTTTGCTTACAAGCTGAAAGATGTGATAGTGGCTGTGAAGTCGTAATGTGTGTGAAGTGTTTTTTAATTTTATCACTTGAAAGTCGTGGGAGTTGCTGTGGTGTGTTGGTGGAACGAAAATGTTGTGAAATCCTATCCAAAAGCGGACCAAATATGGACAAATTAAATTTGAAACGCATAACTGTAGGTAACGTCATATATTGTAATTATTCAGTGTAGCATACCAAAATTAGTGTTTGCTTTTTTCTCGTTTTTTACCCTGCCACAGATAAAAATATAATTTGCACTAAATGTGTACCATCTGATGATGAGCTGCTAGGCACCTTGAAACCGGTAATGGTTTAATAAATCTTCATTAACAAGAAGAAAAAAGGCGACTGGTTGCAGTAATTTCTGAAAACTGATCCTACAATTTTGCCGTGGCTTCGTATTATCAAGGTTGCTGAAGTTCAGGCAAAAAAATTACTAGCCGTAACTCCGTAACTAAACATTTGCAGACCTAAGTTTACATGAACTATTTTCCTTAGGTTAATATGTATAAAATATTGAAATATTTGCTTATCTTCGTGATATATATCATATGTATGTAGCCATTTTATGGTACTGGGAAAACATTGAACATACGTAAATATTTCAGTTCCTTAACTAGGGTACGTTGGTGTTTCATAATTTGTCTGAATTTATTTATCCAATAATTGTTCTAGTAAAGTCGAGATATTACAGTTGATCACTAAATATTAATGGGATAGCACCCTTTCTAACTCGAAGCTGATTGGCTAAGGTATTTGGATTGTTTGTGCACATTTTGGAAAAAGGATTCTTCTAGCCGACAAGAGAACGATCTCAAGTGATCGATAGGTCACGGTAACTGGAGCTCTATCAATCTGTATTTCATGCGATTTGTGAAGTAGTGAGATTCTTAAAGATGGTATGACATGTTTCGAAACCCGGTCACTGAGAAATGAACAGTCAATGTGACAGATGTATAAAATATTACAGAGAGCATTTGATGATAGAAAAGTCTAGTACATATTTCGCTAACAGGTTAATTTTACCATAAATTGTCCATTATTGTGAATTGGCTCCGAGTGACAGATAACACTGTATTACAGAAATAGTGCGGTCTTGGTAGTGGTTCGAGATACATTTTTGTAGGTATGACGACAAATTCTACTCCATCATTTAGTAGATTTGACTTGGTGCTTTCAAAATATTATCTAAAAACAGTGTGATAGTGTAATCCGGCTAGTTTTCTACACAGATTATTTTAGCCGAAGAATATTAGCACTTTATGACCGAGATGACATGGGCTGGTAAAAGAAGAGTACACAATAAGGTGAGTGGATATTAGGATATTGTATTCAAGTGACAGGACCGAACCGGACCAATGTCTTACACTGCCTACATAGAAATAAGATACAATGGATAATAAAGCGTGATGGAGTTTTCTGTTTCTAAATAGTCGAGCACATAGCAGTGAGGAGCATTACTGAAGGACAGTTCCCACTAACACCAATTCTTCCAACTAATTTCAAATCTACGGTCGAGAAAGCTTTTCATCATGGACAGAAATGTAAATATGCTAGGTCAGTGAGTTAGCAGCCATACAACCGAACATCTCTCCTCCACTGTGACTTACGAAATCAATACGCAAATTCGAAATGCAGTACGAGCATTTTGCAATTGTCATCATGTAGACAATAGCCTTTGAGGACACCTGCGGTTCTACAGACTTGCAACGTCTATGTAACATGGGTACAAAAATATGGGCTCGTCCGGGATTTGAACCCGGGACCTCTCGCACCCTAAGCGAGAATCATACCCCTTTTTTTTTTTTTTTTTTTTTTTTTTTTTTTTTTTTGTTCTCTGGGTAGTTCTGTTCGTTGCGGACGCTGATCGTTTTTGTTCGAGGTTGTTCGTTGAATATTTGGCTCAGCTTTTTTATTACAGAGGGCGTGGAGCCCTCTGACCGGGCGCGCTGAGCCACGGCGCCCGGCTAAAGCCAACAGCACCCTTTTTTCCAAGGCGGTCACCCATCCAAGTACTGAAAAGGCCCAACGTTGCTTAACTTCGGTGATCGAACGAGAACCGGTGTACCCAACGTGGTATGGCCGTTGGCGCCTACCCCTAGACCAACGAGCCGCTGATAAAACGAGCCTCTCAACGGCGTTCCACTCATTCGGGATAGGCAGGCGGTCCAGATATGATAGTGACGTGGTCTCGCCTCCCGCCTTCCGCCTTCCGCTCTCCCCACCGCTCGCGAACCCAGGCCACAGAAGAGCGGTCATGACATCAAGGTGCTGTGTCATCACGATAAAGACGCCGATAAACAGAGTGCCTCTGACGTATCGGTGTTTCCTCAATATGCCAAAGAAAACTAGAGGTGACCTGTATGCGTATCCTAGGGTTCGACACATCATGACAACAGCCGTTACTTCTGTGTATCTCTCTACAGTGTCGGCAGGATGTGTCCTCTGCTCTTGACGCTGCTGCACCCGAACAAGATGGTCACCGTAGGTCAAGGATAATCGGGACTCGTCATTGACGGCATTCGACCTCTTCCCATGCCTCGGTAACTCACCAAACGACGGCTTTCTTGTTCTGGTGTCAACGACAACTGACGCATTTGACGGCAGGATCGGAATTCCACTCGTCGACACGCTGTGCGGGAACTCGCAGCATTTTGCAGGGTCTCCATTGCATGTTCAAAGATGGTCGGTGCCGAGGCCATGGGATCCCGTATTGCTTGGCCCACCGTACGACGCGTCTCCCTCAGGTTAGTATTTATTGGTCGATACCAACATGCACGATGTGGCAGAGTGCCTCCTGATATCTGAATAACCGACATGTCGTCAATATACACAGTCCAACGATGCGACCTCTGTCAATGCGTTCAGTTGGAGAGTTAGCTATTTAACGCGTTAGCGAGATATTGCAATTGCTTCGTACTGTACTAAACGTTCTGCTCAAATGTTCATACAGCTAAGGGACCAAACTGGATAAGTTATGTCTCTAGACGTACAAACCATTTAAACTAAATTAAACCAACTTAAGCTAAGAACAACACATAAATGCCCGAGGAATGGAAACGTCTCACTTCAATGTCTCATTCACGGTACTTGGCTGGTACTGAAGTTATGGGAAGCACACGGATTGATTGCACAACACACACTTCGCCCCTTGGAAAAAATACAAGTTTCGGTATACACTCTAGATGTCGAAAAGTAATGCACGTTCTTGTAAGTCGAACGTGGAGTCCACAGTGAAATAAAATGACATGAAATAGTTCCAGATAGGAAATTCTGCATATCACCAAACTTCAGGTGCTAAGCGTAGAGCCGGAGTGAATTTCATAGGTGGGCCAAGGTAGGAGGTTTAGCGTTGCAGGGTCCAGTTCCACGATCAGGAAGGGGTGAATGAGAGCATGGTGGTAGCCGTTAGCGAAGAGAACAGCATTCAGGAAGGGACTCTAAGCGAACTGGCTCTTTCCCACATGTTTTGGTGATCACGCATCACCTGGAAAACACAGTCCAATGCTGTCTCGACTACCCGTACGCGATTCCTGTTCTGCGGGATATCCGATACTCATATGTCGGCACGCTTGTGTTTATGCAGTTGCGCCGTTAGACGTATGCAACTTGCGTGCCTGAAGAGTCTGAATGTGCGCCGACGTCAGAGCACAAGCCGATGATATCACGAATGATATCTGCTGGGGCGTTCTACACATTAGAAAGCAATAAACGCGAATCATTTACTCGCACGTCAATTGTATGTATGGATAATATATTTGGATAATATTTGGCCCACTTTTTTGTGAGGCAGGAATGTATCCCGTGAGGGGACAAAACCCACGGGATACCTCCTAATGTCGTTTCTAGTTTCCATAGTTGATTTATTTTGCACGAAATACACGTACTTCGAATAGAAATATATGTAACAAAATTTTAACAAACACTTTTGTAACCTTTTTTTTTCTCTCTCACTTTATTAACTCTCTCCTTCGATACTTTCTGGTACATATTTATCCCATTTATTTTGGAATTTTCATGTATTACATGTATCACAGAATAAGATGACAAAATTCATAACGTAGCGATATGCACATTTACGGATTACTGTGTTATCGCGTACAGAAGGTATAACAGTTGGTGTATCGAAAGAGCTCTTATTTGTAATCCGCATGACGGGAATTAACATGCCATCAACGCAGAATTGTAAACGGAATTGGACGCATGTAAAATTACATTTCGTAAATCGTTGGGGAATTCAGTAATCACAGATCAACAGCGTCAAATTTCAGACAATGACATAAATTCAATGATACGTATGTGTCACACCAATAAAATAGCATTTTTGGATGAAGTCACGACCATGGCAGAGTAAGTCTTTATGGGGGCGCGGGGGAGAGAGGGGGACCACCGTGTCTACGTGGTAAATCTGTGTGTGAAAATCTACAATACTTAACTGTACATAAAAATTATAGAAATAAACCAAATCTAAATATGTGTTCCAAAAATTTCTAGTTGTTTCACTAGGGACGTAAATATATTCCACCAGCTAGATATTAAGACAAGGAAAACGAAATGTGAGAAGCCTATGGATTTGTTAATTAACATTCCTTTTCTTTCCATATTTACTGTGTACTAAAGTAGAGGTAGAAAAGTGGTGTACTGTTACAAACAGGACTGACGTCAAGACTGAGGACAAAACGTTTTTTTCATTCACGATCATAAAATGTACATTATTTAATATGTTGAAGGAAGATGACACCGATTATGGCGAATTTAATACACAGGACCATACTATCGTATCATTCTGCATGACGCTTGCAAATTACACAATTCTAGTTCAGTATAGCCGTCTATTACTTTCGTTTACCGGCAACCTTTTGCGCCTCCACGATGCCACTATGAAATAATGGTGCAGATTTACGACTTGCATCTTAACATCGGCCTTATCTCAAGCTACGTGACTTCACAAGCGCCATGAAGCGGCCATATGCGAGTAGCTTTCGCTACTCTAGAAATCGCATGGAAAGAGGGAGGAAATGTCTTAGGAATGACATGTCACTTACTTTTGACGCGACTAGCTTTTGATAAGTACTTCATCTTGAAGCTAAGTGCGATCTGTGAAAATAGTTACATGCTTAAGATCTTTATATCCCCTGCGTCTGTAATGCCACTTTGTGGGCTATCTTTTTTTCTCAAAGTTGTTACAAGCCTCAATATTGCGTTTTCGAATGATAACCAAGTGAATAATAGGCTTAGATCTAGAGTTTGATACCGCTCTCCTCTCCGTGCTTAAAATCTGATTTGCAGAGTGTTCAGATTTGTAAGATTTCAAAGAAAATATTTTTAATATCGTATTAATTTTGTGGTATAGTTTATTTATATCAGTGCTTGGTTAGCTTCCATTCGAAATCATTTATCCAAAAGTTTCAGAACTTCACTCATGCTCATAAATTCAGGCTAATGCTGATACATGGTGATACAACAGTCTCGTTTGAGGTTTGCGGGTTTGAATCACCTCGGGGTATGGCCATGCGGTGCATTTGACCTTAAAAGAGGTATGTGTTATTGCAAACTAACGTGTGTGTGTGTGTGTGTGTGTGTGTGTGTGTGTGTGTGTGTGTGTGTGTGTGTGTGTCGGAACAATATCTTGTCACTGTTTGTGTCAAGTGACAGTGTCCGATAATATTCACAAACAAATTTCCTGTTGTGACTTTGGATACAAAAATAATTTGACTAAGCAATGAGATTTAGTACCTTCCTCTGCCCTCTTAAAATAAATTACAACCCTACATGGAATGCAGTAATCTTACGTGTATGTGGTTTTGTTTTACGCGCAACGGATAACAATTTAAATTGTACAGTAGTTAATAAATCAACAGTAATTAAACTCGTAATTTGTCTACACATTACTCTCATGTGTGAGGAACAATGTGAAAAAATTTTTAGATTTACTAGCGTGCACCATATACTAGTAGCCACACTATACATGCACAATTCTACTGCGTGAGCCAACAAACCAGCGTGCTACTGCTGTAGAACTTATGTCACTTGAATAAGTATGATGTCAAATAGAAACATTTAGGATTAATGTGATACGAAAATCACTTATTCCTGTGCCTATTTGTACAACAATTACCATACTGATTGAATGATATAAAAATGTCCTTCAAATCTGGTAATATTTTCAAAATATCACACACTACAAATATTTCTTTTCTCATTACGTGATGTAACTCATCAGACAAATCACTAACTGTTACTAACATTAAGTGACCTAATAATGTGAACTTTCATCAACACTGAGAAACTATGAACTTCACTGAACTTACGAACAAATTACCTCCTATTCTTAAAAATGTTCAAATGTTTGTTAAGCTTAAGGGACTTAACTACGGGGTCATCAGTTCCTAAACATACGAACTACTTATGACCTACCTAACACTAAGGATGACACAAATATTCATGCCTGAGGGGGGATTCAAACTCCCGACCGTAGTGGTCGTGCAGACCGTGACTGGAGCGCCGCAATCAGCTCGGCCATCGCGACCGGCCTATTCTCACTGATAGACAAATTGATCATGTCAAAAGTGTTTAGACAGAACTGTTCTAATCAACACTCATAAATTTAGTAACATTATTCTTATGCAACACTATCACAAGCAACAATGATCTCAATGATTAGATCTGACTGTAAATTATCTTTCAAATTTGTGAAAGGAAAGAGGAACTGGTGAAATGACTCTGGGTTAAATGAAAAATGCAAGCTGCACTTAACAGTATTCATTAGCAAAAGGCAAACACCATCTACAATAGTTCAAGCTACCATTCATAACAATAGAAATGTGCAAGTTTTATCATATTTGTCACAGTAATCGTAAACATCAGCTTCCTTACAAAAATTATAATCAGCAGACTTGACTGCGACTCTTTAAAATGGCTAAAGCCTTAAACTTTCCGAATTTTTTTTTTTTTTCGTCTTCGAGTCTTACTCTACAGTTCGACAACGAATCCTACTCATCGACTGTACGACAGTCACACGGCTCTCTTAACGCAACAACTGCGAGTGCAAGACACACTCCAAAGATAAAACATACAGGCATTGGTTTACAGCAGAGATAGACAAATGCCTGCCGGTCGCGGTGGCCGAGGAGACAAAGGCGCTCCAGTCACGGTCTGCACGGCCACTACGGTCGGGGGTTCGAATCCCCCTTCGGGCATGGATATTTGTGCCGTCCTAGTTCGTAAGTAGTTCATAAGTAGTTTGTAAGTTTAGGGACTGATGACCCCGTAGTTAAGTCCCATAGACTATACAAACATTTGATTTGACAAATGCCTTCAAAATGTTATATCAATTACTAAAATGATACAAAACATGATATAAATCTGTTTTCTACAAAATATGGTCAAGGCTGAATGACAGGTAAAATTAAGTGAAAATTATATTACGTACTGCTTTCAACCTGCGGTCGTCGCACGGTGGCGCCGGCAGCAGTCCACATACTCAGACGTGTGTTGGTGCATGTCAGGGTAGGGTGCAGCAAGTAAGTGTGCAGACGTAATTAGACGTGCTAATGGTGGCTGTGTGTTGAAAATGGCCCAAAGAACTCATTTTGATGATGTTATGAGGCGTAGAATTCTAGGGCGACTGGAGGCTGGTCAAACACAGCAGGTCGTATTATGGGCCCTCCGTGTTCCACATAGTGTGATCTCAAGATCTTTTGGACGTCCACAGTATACTGCAACACAGGAAGACCGATATCTCACCATCAGAGCCAGCAGACGGCCACGGAGTATGGCAGGTACCTTGCTCGGGACCTTGCCGTAGCCACTGGTGCAGTTGTTTCTAGACACTCGGTCTACAGATATGGTTTACTCGCCCAGAGACTTAAAAGGTGAATTCCACAGACCCCTGGTCATAGGAAGGCCCATAAAGCCTGGTGTCAAGCACACAGTACGTGGTCCCAGGTTATGTTCAAGGACGAGTCCAGGTATAGTCTGAACAGTGATTCTCGCCGGGTTTTCATCCGTCCTGAACCAGGAACCAGATACCAACCCCATAATGTCCTTGAAAGGGGCCTGTATGAAGGTAGAGATTTGGTGGTGTGGGGTGGGATTCTGACTGGTGCACGTACACCCCTGAAAGTCTTTGACAGAGGAACTGTAACAGGCCAGGTTTATCAGGATATCATTTTGCTCCAGTACGTCCGCCATTTCAGGGATAAATGATAACTCGCGGCCCTACCGAGCTGCCATCGTGGAGGGATATCTTGAAACAGAAGGTATCACGCGAATGGAGTGGCCTGCCTGTTCTCCAGATCTAAACCCCAGAGACCACGTCTGGGATGCTGTCGGTCGACGTATCGCTGCACGTCTTCAAACCCCTAGACACTTCAGGATCTGCGACAGACACTGGTGCAACAGTGGGAGGCTATACTCCAACAGCTACTCGACCACCTGATCCAGAGTATGCTGTCGTGCGGGCTGTGTACGTGTGCATGGTGATCATATCCCGTATTGATGTCGCGGTACATGCGCGCCACACGTGTTTCGGGACGGTTTTCTCAATTTATCACCAATACCGTGCACTCACAGATCTGCGTCGTGTGTGTTCCCTATGTGCCCATGCTACTAGCGCCGGTTTCGTGTAGTGCCAGTTGTGCGGCAGCACAATCTTCAATTATCCTGAATTTATGAGCATAAGTGTATATGTACAGTGTGAAGTATTGTGGGAAAATTTGTACCGTGGCTAGGGTTCGAACTCGGGTCCCCTCCCCACTACAGCACCTTGGCACAGAGCCTTCACAAACAGGCGCGAATCTAACCTGTAAGCTTCACTCCAAATTCTCACCCCCGATTAATTGTAAGAATGGATGATCTTCCACTTAAACTGGAACAACGTTGTAAAGGATCTCCAAATCAGATGGAATAGCACCTCTACGAAGAACAAAATTGGGAATGAATCCAGGACGTAGGAGTCTTTATACTGACGATACGAAGTGATCCACAGACCTTGACAAGACACAAGGGAGGCTGGCCAGGTAGATAACTGCGGTTGTGCGAATCCGCTGTGCCAGGGTGGCTCAGTGGTGAGCCTAACTGCCTAATGAGTTGGGGACCCTAGTTATCGGCCTTGCTAATTATTTTCACATGATGTTTCACATTCGTAAATCCAACGTCGAACAAAATTATCACTAATCGGCCATGGCCTTCTTCAGAAAGGATCACACAGGTACACAACACAACCGTCAGCCGGAGATGATGGTTGTACGACTGTTGTGTGCCTGTGTTCTATTTTCTGAAGGAGGTCATGGCCGATAGCTGAAAGTGTTGTATGTGTGTGTCTTTTGTATGTGCCTGTCGCAGATCGTCGCCACGTCTTTGCGGTGGGTTGTAAACTGTCCTTACTGTATTATTAATTCCAACCTGGACTTTCCATTATTATATAAAATTATCACTAAGAATTTTCCCGTACACTTAAATAAATTCACGATGAATTGCTGTCAGTGTCCTTTATTTTTGCCACAGAAATCGTATTATTCTATGTATCCCACATTTGCCGCAACCTGTACTGCAGCACACTCTTCAATAGTCTGTATTGACGAGAAAAGTGTCGAAAAATTGCCGAATAGAACCTCCCACTTACGCTGCTGGAAGCGTACTCAACCAAGCTACACAACGGAACAAAGTTCGCTATACTAATGGCACTGATTGGGTGCCGTGAGAGAGCGGAGCTTTACAATTTGGTACTATGCTGAGATTGCCGTCTTTTCGAACACCGGTCGCCATATCGTCATTCTCATCTTCTTCCATTAGAGTCTGAACCCACGTACGATGTGCATATCGGCCAATTCATAATCACTGCTATTGTATAGGACCGTTAAAATAAATTAATAAACCCCATACAGACCCGGGCAATTATGTATGCGAGCTTGGAAACAAAGAGTGAAATTTGATGTCAGCACCAGATTCCGAGAACGAATCGAAAAATACATACCGCTGATATTTGACTATTTTAATTACATTGTACGTTCAAAAATAAGAAACCAAACGAAGGACAATATCTCTACAATTAGCAGATGAGACCGTGTGTCCCGTAGAGCAAGGTACTGCGAAGGTGTCGCTGGAAGTTTGAGTTAGCGGAGGTCTGGGACGTCCCGTAAATGCTAGTTCAGCCTTAGCCAGTAGACAGGCCTAGAGGTAAGCGAGATACAGGTAAAGGCGAGTACATTTTTCAGTCTAACACCATACGAAATACAAATTTGTAAGTTTTAATTATTTATTACTAGTTCTTAAAGTAAGTACTTCTGAAATTATTCATAAACTTTCACACATGACAAACGGCGAATGATGTGTATACGCAATCGTGTGAAAATTTGAACCAAGTCTAGGAATAGAACTCTAGTCTTCTGATCACTAGGCAGTTCCACATTGGCACAGTAGCTTTGCACATCCGCAGGGATCTACCCTCGCATGCATCCCTTGTTAGTTGGAGAAGTCTGTGAATCATTTCGTTTAGTCAGTAGAACACCACGGCCAGATTTGAGGCAGGATGTTTCGTTGTGTGTGGAGGCGCTATACCGTGTGATCTGGAGAGGAGGAGGGAGAAGGGAGGAGTGAGAAGTATCAGGGTGTGCGAAGTCTCTGTACCAGGGTAGCGTAGTGGTGAAACCAACTGCCTAGAGAGCACGAATCGCAGTTTAGAATCCTCGCTTCACTTTTTAAATATACTTCTGAATGTTTTGGACAAATGCTTTTTAATAGAAATTAACCAAGCACTATTGTAAACAAATTGTATCAAAGAAATTAATAGAATACTTGCAAAACTATCTTTGAAATATTAGACGTCTCCCTTTACAGTAAGAATGAGGGTAAACTATATTTTGGGATGGAGGAGGACGGCGGTATCAATAATATCTCTCCCCTTTCCATACTATCCGTATCAAACCCTAGATCCAAACATGTAATCGACTTCAATTGAATAGCATGCTTCTAAGGCCAAATATTGAAGCTTGTAATACTTTAAGACAAAGCTATTTATGTCATGCAATTTGACCACGCTTTATCCTGTTCTTTTGATAGATTCAAGTA
The DNA here is from genome assembly GCA_026315105.1 of Locusta migratoria. Taxonomy (NCBI): domain Eukaryota; kingdom Metazoa; phylum Arthropoda; class Insecta; order Orthoptera; family Acrididae; genus Locusta; species Locusta migratoria. The sequence goes on from CM048745.1 coordinate 522,532,189, forward strand.
TCTACTAGTAAACGCGAAAGCTGCTCGTATTATAGCCTCCTCCTGGTACCTGTGAAGTCGCGAAGATTGGGATGAGGGTAGCATTAACACGCAAATTAGAAATGCAGCAAGTGCATTTCTTGGTTGCCATCGTGGAGGCATACAGAGCTGCCGGTATTTAACTACATGAAGAAAGATGGTAAACCTAATTTTCCAGATCATGGCTTTTATTTCAAATGCCATGCAGTATATTGCTTAGTACGGAAGTACTTGTAGGTATGTATCACAAGTGTTCGTCCCTCAAACAGTGGTAAATTCGCTTTTTGGCTAAAATGCTGAATATTAATCGTTGACTGTTACTCCGATGTTACTTGACACTTTACGGAGTAGTATCCTACATCGGGAATAGACGACGTAACGGCTTTTCGTGAGCTGCTTCAACGTAGTGTGGCCTCGCGTGAGTCTGGGAAAACGGAAGGCAGTAACGGGCGTGATCATATCTGGTCATTCTCTCTGCAACGTCACGCATGGAACACAGGAGAAGAATGGTACATACGAAAGAGCGGCTCGCTTCGGGTGCGAGAGGTCCCGGGTTCAATTCCCGGACGAGCCCGTATTTTTGTATAGTGTTCCATGTGATGTGAAAATTGCTGTTATGTGCACGATGGGAACTGCGCAATACACGTTCTGGATTTCTAATGTGTTACTTGAAGCCGCCTCCATTTCGTCCTTCCTGACATGACAGGCGCTCAGTTTCATATCTCGTGTCACAGTCGAGCGGAGATGTCCGGTTGTATGGCCGCTAGATGTGCGACTTCGTTTATTAACATTTATTATGGGCAGATTCCTTGATCGTAGATTTGAATTCCGAATGAAGGGTTGGTGCTAGAAGTCACTAGTGTTGTTACTGCTTACTGCTAGATGATCGATTATTCAACAACATTCAAATTCCTGTGTTCAACTTATCGGTCAGTGCCTGCCTGCTGAATATGATGTCCAGTCACCTTGCTGTGCGCTCTTCTTTGAACAGTACACGTCACCTCTGTCGTAATGTTCATCTGCTAGAAAACGCTATGTGGAATACCAGCTGCACTACACGTATCTTAAGGGTGCAAAAGATAATATTTTGCAAGTATTACCTTTTGTTATTGTTATCGTAAACAGTAACCGGAAAAAAAACACGCGGATATTCTATGATCAAATGCTCGTTCTACTATTACGTAAATCTGTCACTTAGCATGTTTCAGGTAACAGATTACGCGTACTTTAAGAATTTCATTGATTCGTTGTTTGAAAGAGTTTGTAGAAGTAAAAGCACGGGATATCAAACTTTAAACGGGTAGCGGGAGCTGCGTGGCGTGCACTGGACTTCAGTATTATTTTTTTTCTAGGTTTGAGGGTCTCGGGCACACACAGAAGGGTCTAAATCTCAAGGGATACATGTAAAAATAGGACAAACACAGATCTAAAAACCATTGGCGTAACAGTTGTAAATTGCCGTAGCTGCGTGAGGAAAGTACCACAACTCCAGGCACTAATAAAAACTACTGAATCTCAAGTCATTATAGGTTCCGAAAGCTGGCTAAACCCGATGACAAGTACAGCTGAAATTTTTACAAAGGGGTAAACGGTGTTCAGAAAAGATAGATTGAACAAAATAGATGGTGACATATTTATAGCTGTCACAAGTGGTTTATTCTGTACCGAAATTGAAGTAGATTGCTTCTGTGAGTTGGTATGGGTAGAGGTTATACAAAAAAAAAAAAAAAAAATAAATAAATAAATAATAATTAATATTTGTTTCTTTTTATTGACCCCCTGACTTAGACGATTCGATTGCAGAAAGTTTCAAAGAAAGTCTGGATCAAATTTCAAAAACATACCGAAAGCATACAATGTTAAATGATGGCGACTTTACTTATCTCGGTATGTTGGCAAAAATACATGTTTAAAACTAGTGGCAAACATAAAACATCGTACAAAATTGTACTGAACGCATTCTCCGAAAATTATCTCGAGCAATATGATCACGAACCCACTAGAATAGTAAATGGTTGTGAGAATTTACTTGACCTCCTAGCAACAAATAATCCAGAGCTAATAAAAAGCATCAAATCAGTTGCAGGGATTACTGAACACATGGTTGTGGTAGCGAGACTGAATATCGCACTTTACAAATCCACCAAAATCAAAAGAAAATTATATTTATTCAAAAAAGGAAATAGAAATTTGATTAACACTTTCCTGAGTGAAAATTTCCAGTCTTTCGAGACTAGGAATATGAGTGTAGATCAGATGTGGCTTACATTCAAAGAAATGATATCGACAACCATTGACAGATTCATACCAAACTAATTAACAACAGAGGAGCTGACCCGCCATGGTACACAAAACAGGTTATATCACTGTTACAAAAGCAAAGAAAACACCATGCAAAATTTAAAAGCAGAAAAAATCCCCATGACTGGCATTCTTTTACTGGAATTAGAAATTTAGCTCGAATTTAAATGATAGAAGCTTACAGTAGTTACCATAACGAAACCCTGTCACGTAATTTAGTAGAGAATCCTAAGAAATTCTGGTCGTTTGTAAAGTATACTAGCGGAAAAACACAAACAATACCTTCATTAAAAGATAGATATGGTGATGTTGCCGATGACAGTTCCGCTAAAGCAAAATTACGTAATACAGCTTTCCGAAATTCCTTCACTAGAGAAGACGAAGCAAACACTCCAGAATTCCTATCAAGAACAGCTTCCACCATGTGTAATTTAAAAGTAAATTCCTTGGAGTATTAAAACAACTTAAATCACTTAACAAAAGTAAACCTCCTGGTCCCGACTGTATACCAATCAGGTTCCTTTCAGTGTATGCTGATGCAATAGCCCTATACCTATCATATACAACCGCTCGCTTAGCGAACGTTGTGTACCAAAAGACTGGAAAGTTGCACAGGTCACTCCAATATTCAAGAAAGGCAATAAGAGTGATCGGCAAAATTACAGGTCTATATCATTTACATCAGTTTGCAGCATGATTTTAGAATATATACTTTCCTCAAATATTATGAACTACCTCGAAGAGAACGACCTATTGTTCCATAATCCACACGGATGAAGAAAGTATCGTTCTTGTGAAAAACAGCTAGCTCTTCATTCACATAGTGACGAAAGATGTCGATAAGGGCTGTCAAATAGATTCCGTATTTCTAGATTTCCGGAAGGCTTTTGACACTGTACCACAAAAGCGTCTTCTAATCAAATTGCGCCATAGTTGTGTGACTGAGTCAGAAAGGACACAGTACGTTGTAATTGACGATAAGTCATCGAGTACAACAGAAGTGGTATCTGGCGTTCTCCAGCGCAGTGTTATAGGGCCTCTTATTTTTATAATCGATTTAGGAGACAATCTGAATAGCTCTCTTAGAAAGTTCGCGGATGATGCTGTCATTTGTCGGTTAGTAAAGTCATCAAAAGCGACTCCAAAAGATTTAGATAAGATATCTACATGGTGTAAAAATTGGAAATTGACCCTTAATAATAAGTGTGGGGTCATCCATATGCCCACTAAAAGAAATGCGTTAAATTTCAGTTACACGATAAATCAATCAAACCTACAGGCTGTCAGTTCTACTACATACCTAAGGGTAAGAATTACGATCAACTTAAATTGGAATGAACACACAGAAAATATTGTAGGGAAGACAAACCAAAGACTAAGTTTCATTGGCAGAGAAGGTGTAACAGTTGTACTGAAGAAACTGGATACACTACACTTTTGCGTCCTATTTTGGAGTATTGCTGCACCTTTTGCGATCCACACCAGATGGGACTGACAGACGATTTAGAGAAAATTCAGTGAAGGGCAGTTCGTTTTGTATTATTGCTATATAGGGGAGTGATTGTCACGGAAATGAAGCACGAGTTGGGATGGAAATCATTAAAAGAAAGGCGTTATGTGTTGCGGCAAGATCTATTTGCGAAATTTCTTTCGTCAAGTTTACCTGCAGAATGCGAACATATACTGTTAGCTCCCACGTACACAGGAAATCATGGCCATCATAATAAAATAAGAGGAATCAGATCGAAAACAGGAAGATTTAGGTGTTCCTTTTTCTCGCGAGCTATTATATCATGTAGCTATGGAGAATTATCATAAAAGTGGTTCGATGAACGCTCTGCCATGCACTTAAATGTGCTTTGCAGAGTATCCATGTAGATGTAGATATTTAAAATTGAGCGCATGGCAATATCATTGCGCTCTCGAGATATTTGTATCATTTGCGAGAGAAGAAACCGCACTGTTCATTGACTTCCGCCCAAGCGGCCGATAGGGAACACTTATCATTCCATTTTAAGAAAACTGTTCAATGAAGGAAGGTGCTTTTCGACATTGTACAAGCTTACATCTTTTCTCGCTAAATAACAACTCTTTTTTGTTATTCCCCTTATCCTGATATATAAATGTGTCCAATGATAAAAAGTGTCAAATCTTTAGGACTCCGTTAAATTCGTTTTAGAATTTCGAATTTTTTAAGTTTTAACGTATTACATTTCCAATGAAGGTACTTCAGAAGGTCTTTGAGAACCACAATGGTGTAAATTATATAGAAACTTAATGCAAGCCGAGGTGACCGAGCGATCTAAGGCGCCTTGCTGCGGAGCGCGCGGTTGCCAGTTGTCGGAGGTTAGACACCTATCTCGAGCGTGGCTGCGTGTGTTCTCCTTAGCATAGGTTACTTTAAGATTGTTTGTAAGCCTAGGGACTGATAACTGAATTAGTTAAGTCTCTTAGATTTGCAAACATCTGAATGTAATGCAATAATTAAAAAAATTGTTTTCGAAATCTTAAACATCTCCTTGCAGTCACAATGATGACAAATATCTTTCTGGTGGGGAAGGGGGAAACTGATCACCACCTCCCGCTCCGTCCTCACTTCCTTGCAGCAGCAAACCCTACGTCCAAGTACTATCATTCAAGTCCAAATATAGAGGCTTGTAACAACTTCGCTTTCAGGAAAAGCTAGTATTTTAAAGTAAGTCAAATGCATTTACTAATGTGACATTATGGTTCCTTTTTATCGTGTATGTTGTTGTTGTGGTCTTCCGACGGCAGACTGGTTTGATGCAGCTCTCCACGCTGTTGACAGAATGTCCCAGAATGTGTTCCACCGATCTATCCCTTCTCCTAGGATATGCCAGAAACTCCTTTTCTCCCCAATTCGGTTAAGGAACTCCTCATTAGTTAGGTGATCTATCCAGCTAATTTTCATCATTCGTCTGTAACACCACATTTCAAAAGCTTTCGTGTATGTTAGCTGAATTAAAATACTAGTGGACACGAAGGCTATTACGGTCTCCTCCTGGAGCGTGTTGCGTCACGAAGCGTGAGATGTCGGCGGCAACAAGATTGCAACATCCAGGACTTGTATTTCACAGATGCAACCATGGAGTCGAAACAGCTGAGTCTCAAACGGAGTCACCAACGGTTCAATTGAATTTCTTAACTCGCAATTTGCTGGTGACATGGAAAATCATACAAAAATACGGGCTCGTCCGGTATTTGAACCCGGGACCTCTCGCACCCTAAGCGAGAATCATACCCCCCTCTTTTTTTTTATTTTTTCATTTTTTTTCATTTTTATACATATTTATTGGTTCTCTCTTCTTCCTTTGTGAATTAAATTCTTGTCTTCATTTGTTGAATGAACTAAAGTATCCTCCTTCGTTTCTTTAAAGGTGAAGACAAAACAGTCCTTTAAACGTTTTATAATTTAAGAATGCAACTGGAGAAAAAAAGGGACATAATAATGATTTTTAATATTTCTCCTCTGAGGTATGATTCCCTTCTGCGATCTAAAACATAACTACTGACAACTCCTTACTGACGATTTCAAAGTTCGTCTTCGCGAGGTTAAATGATTCAGTTTCCACACGTTTCCGTGCAATTTATCAGGTTCTTCTTTATTTTCTCACTTTTTTTATCTTCTCTAACTCCGAAATGCGTCAGCGGGATAAAATGCCGCTTTCTTTAGTGATACAACAGAAAATAAAATCTTGGTGATGTAGCGATTTATTCGTAAGGAATGATATTTATGTATAATATGAGGAGTAAACGAAAATAAGGTAAAATTAAAACATCTCTCTTCTAGAGCCATAACGTGATCAGATGAAATCTTTGTCTTTTTTTAAAAGAAGAAAACAAAATGATTCTGTTCGGCAATAAATAAGGTAAAATTAAAACGTCCCTCTTCTAGAGCCAAAACGTGATGAGATGAAATCTTTGTCTTTAAAAAAATGATTCTGTTCGGCAATAATCGTTCCATAGTTGACCTTTATATTTGTTTTCTCTTATGTTGCTAATTTTGTTATATATATTTTCACTTTTTTGTTTTGTATGCACCAGGTTTTGAAGTGTAGGACATACCCAGGGGCAGACATAGACTCTGACCATAACTTGTTGGTTATGAACTGTAGCCTGAAACTGAAGAAACTACAGAAAGGTAGGAAAATAAGGAGATGGGACCTAGATAAATTGAAGGAACCTGAAGTTCTTAAGAATTTCAGAGGGAGCTTCAGGCAACAATTGACAGAAACAGGGGAAAATAAAACAGTTGAGGAGGAATGGGTAAAATTGAGAGATGAAATAGTGAAGGCAGCAGAGGACAAAATAGGTAGGAAGGCAAGACCTACAAAGAATCCTTGGATATCACAGGAGATACTAAATTTAATCGATGAAAGGAGAAAGTATAAAAATGCAGTAAATGAAACAGGCAAAATGGAGTACAGCCGACTAAGAAATGAGATTGACAGGAAGTGCAAAATGGCTAAGCAGGAATGGCTAGAAGGCAAATGCAAGGGTGTAGAAGAATGTATAAATAGGGGAAAAATAGATACAGCCTACAGGAAAGTAAAAGAAACATTTGGAGATAAGAAAAACAGATCTATGAATATCAAGGACACTGATGGAAAACCAGTTCTCAGCAAAGAAGGGAAAGCTGAAAGGTGGAAAGAGTATATAGAGGGGCTCTACAAAGGAAATGAACTTCGAGACACTATTGTAGGAAGGGAAGAGGATGTAGATGATGATGAAATAGGAGATACTATACTGAGAGATGAATTTGACAGAGCACTGAAAGATCTATGTCGAAACAAGGCCCCTGGAGTAGATGATAACCCGTCAGAGCTACTGAAGTCTCTGGGAGAACCAGCCATGACAAAATTGTTTCACATTGTGTGTAAGATGTATGAGACAGGTGAAGTACCCTCAGACTTTAAGAAAAATGTTATAATCCCCATTCCAAAGAAAGCGGGTGCAGACAGGTGTGAAAACTACAGAACTATCAGTTTAATAAGTCATGGTTGCAAAATATTATCACGAATTATATACAGAAGGATGGAAAAGCTGGTAGAAACCGACCTCGGGGAAGATCAGTTTGGGTTCAGGAGAAATGTAGGAACACGGGAGGCAATACTCACTTTACGGCTTATCCTAGAAGATAGATTAAGAAAAGGGAAACCTACATTTCTAGCTTTTGTAGATTTGGAGAAGGCTTTTGACAATGTTGATTGGAATAAACTCTTTCAAGTTCTGAAGCAAGCAGGAGTAAAATATAGGGAGCGTAAGGTTATTTACAACTTGTACAAAAACCAGACAGCGGTTGTCAGAGTTGAAGGGCATGAAAGGGATGCAGTGGTTGGAAAGGGAGTAAGACAGGGTTGTAGCCTTTCCCCAATGTTGTTCAATTTGTACATTGAGCAAGCTATAAAGGAAAGCAAGGAGAAATTTGGAGAAGGAATTAAAGTTCAGGGTGAAGAATTAAAAACATTGCGTTTTGCCGACGACATAGTAATTCTGTCAGATACAGCAAAGGACCTGGAAGAGCAATTGAACGGAATGGATAGTGTGCTAAAAGGTGCATATAAGATGAACATTAACAGGAGTAAAACTAGGGTAATGGAGTGCAGTGTAAGAAAATCGGGTGATGCTGAAGGAATTAGATTAGGTAACGAAACAATAAAGGAGGTAGATCAGTTTTGTTACTTGGGCAGTAAAATAACAAATGATGGTCGCAGTACAGATGATATAAAATGCAGAATGACAATGGGTAGAAAGGCGTTTTTGAAAAAGAGAAATTTGTTAACATCGAATATTGATTTAAGCCTAAGGAAGTCCTTCCTGAAGGCATTTGTATGGAGTGTTGCCTTGTATGGGAGTGAAACATGGACGATAAGCAGTGTGGACAGAAAGAGGATAGGGGCTTTTGAAATGTGGTGCTACAGAAGAATGCTGAAGATTAGGTGGGTGGATCGCGTAACTAATGAGGTACTGAACCGAATTGAGGAGAAAAGAAATTTCTGGCATACCTTGACTAAAAGAAGGGATAGATTGGTAGGAAACATTCTTAGACATCAAGGAATTGTGAATTTAGCGTTGGAGGGAAGTGTGTGGGGTAAAAATCGCAGAGGGAGACCAAGAGACGCGTATAGTAAGCAGATTCAAGTGGATGTGGGTTGTCGTTCTTATGAGGAGATGAAAAGGCTTGCTCAGGATAGAGTAGGGTGGAGAGCTGCATCAAACCAGTCTCTGGACTGAAGACCACAACAACAACAACAACAACAACATGCACAATCAGGTATAACGTTGTAGTTGTAATTCACATGATGGTTCTAATGAGAAAGTTTGCGTATTGTTTTCGATAATCCTTTATTTGTATTAGTTTGTGGTGCTGTATTTTAATGTACGTCCATAAATCTCCTTCGCTCTTCTCCATGTTTGTAAGTATGTAATATACCGCGTGTCTCTTTAACCAGTTCACTGCATTTTGCTTTATTTGAGGGTAAAGTTCTTCGTCTGGGTGTAGGACGCTCGCGGGTGTTATGGTGTGGGGCGAAGTTCGTTGCATAATTGCAAGTTTGTACCTGAGGGACTGCCAAATATTGTGGACGTTTTTGCAGACAAACTGATGTTCGTCTGTGTCATTCAGATTACAAGTTGGGCACAAGGGAGAATTTGCTAGGTGTATTTCGTGGAGTCTGTGGTTTGTTGGGACTTTGCGGTTGACAGCATAATACCACAGCGCCCTCACGTTGGTTGGTAAGTGGGGATTGTGAATGTTTCTCCAGATTATTTTCCAATTGAAGTCTTTATACTTCTTTTCAATGACGTTCTTACTATGAAACTGCAGAAAGTTTCTGCAGATTGCTTTGACTTTATACATGTCCTTCTCTGATATTCTCATACTGATATAGCTATATTCTATTAAAAAGTTTTTCAAATGATACAATTCAGTGGGAATGTGGCTAACATCGATTGGAGCAGCACAGTTGGGCGGTGCTATTTCATTTAATAGAAATGCCGCTATGGAGTTTGGCATTTTGGTCCACAGGTTGTACGTTTTGCTAAGGTACAGAGCTTGTGCTTTATTATATACATCTGTTAGGTTAAGGCCACCGTTGTCGACCGATAGCGTTAAAGTTTCGTATTTGACTTTAAAAATATGGCCGCGGCTGACGAAGTGGCCAAAGGCAGCTAAGATCCTGTCTGCCACAGTCCTCGGAATTGGCAAGACTTGCGCCACATAATTTATTTTAGGTGTTAGGTAAGTATTCACCAGTTCCACTCTTTGTATTTCATCGAGTGTCCTGAGTAGATTTTGGTATGTACTGGCACGTATGCTATTAAGTATTCTTCTGTAATTTCGTGCAATTGTTTGCTGGATATGGGGGCGTGTATTCAATTCCAAGGCACTTCAAAGTGGCAGTCTTTTTATTTCCCCTTGGATTGGATCTCCTAATCCTCGCTCGATATCCATTATTGCGGATTTTCGTCTGTTCAGTTTGGCGCCAGACGCGAGTTCGTACATATGTATGATATCCAATAATTGGGCGATCTCATTATTGTCTTTGACCAGGACCGTGACGGCGTCGGCATAAGCTTTACAGACAATATTTTGCCTTCCAAATTTTCACTGATTCGAAAAAGCAAGGGTTCAATGGCTATGGAAAAAAGCGACATTGACAGGGGACAGCCTTGTCTCATTGAACTTTTTACCGTTATAGGTCTGTTGGGTTGACCATTTACCATTATTATAGATGTTTCATTATTTAGTAAGTTCTTCATGATTCTGATGTAGCTTTGCGGAAAGTTCATTATACACATTATGTGGAAGAGGTACTCATGGTTGACTCTATCGAATGCTTTTTCAAAATCTAATGAGATCAGAGCGCGCTTTAGTTTACAAGTGGCTGCGATTGAAATTATGTCCCTGTAATCGCAGAGTGTATGGTGAATGGACCTGTTTTTTCCTACGCTCGACTGATAAGAACCGATGACGGTGTTCATTACTGATTTCAGTCTTTCATTCAGGATGCGTGCAAATATTTTTTAATCGCTATTCAGTAAGGTAATAGGTCTTAGATTTTCTACTGATTGTGCTGTAGGGTTTTTTGGGATTAGCACGACTACTCCTTCTCTGAAATCATTCGGGATGTTGGTGTTGGGGTCCATTAGTTCTTTGCATATGCACGTGAGCTTGGGTAACATCTGTAGTTTGAATGTCTGATAAAGTTCTCCCGGAATTCCATCGGGCACAGGAGATTTATTTTTCGGGCTCCGCATTATCGCGTCTTCAACTTCCTCTTCCATTATTTCAACTAAAAGGCTGTCTGCTTCTTCCTGATCAAGTTGTCGTGTCATTCCTATCGTAAGGTCGTTTTGAGCGGTTATGACCGTCGGTGTATTACTTAATAAGTTCGTGTAATAATTTTGAATTTCCGTCTTGATTTCATTTTGCAGGGTTAGTGAGCTACCATCTGTCGATCGTAGTTTGGTTATTATTTTTCTGTGCTGTGCTTTTCTTTCGTTTATGACATGATAAATTGATGTGTGTTCGCCCTGCACTTCATTTTGAAGCCTTGCTCTTATTTTATAACCTTCGAGCTGTTTGCGTTTTAATGCAAGGAGTTTGGCTTGAACTCTTTTTATCTCTTCTTGGTTGTCAATTACAGACGCATTGGACGCGTATAAATCTCGGAGAACTTTGAAGTAAAATTCAACCGTCTGTTTGTGCCAGGCTGTTTTCTCACGATAGTAATTTATCATCGCTCTTTTGATCATGGGTTTCGCGCATTTCATCCACCATGTGAGTGCCGAGGGGTATGAAGGGAATCTTTTCTCGCACTCTGTCCATACTTCATTAAATGCCTCATGACATGCTGGATCTTTTAGATTGGTGACATTCAGTTTCCACAGACCACGTCCCCTGTAGGTTTCTTGCTTTTGTAAATTTATGGTACAGATGTAAGCTGTGTGGTCCGAAAAGATTGTGGGCCATAATTCGGTCTGGAGAACGCGCGTCTTCAGGTTCTCAGACACGTAGATCCTGTCAATGCGACTTGCTGAGTGGCTGGTGAAGTGCGTGAAGCCAGGCCGTTCTCCGTTCTTGTGCTCCCAGGTATCGATCAGCTTGAAGTCTGTGACTATAGCGTTGAGTTCTGCACAATAATTAAAATTTGGTATCTGATCTTTAGCAGATAAGACACAATTATAGTCGCCTCCTAAAATTATGTATTCATATCTCCCCCGGAAGAGAGACACTATGTCTTTGAAGAATTCTGCGCGTTTTCTTCTGTTGCTGTTGCCAGATGGTGCATACACATTGATCAGTCTCGTGTTATGGACGGTAGCTGTGATACCTCTGGCGTTTGGTAATTTTTCGACGTCTTTCACGATTATGCCTTCTTTTGTGAGTATCGCTGTTCCAAGTTCTTAGTCGTTCCCTGGATTCATGATTGCGTTAAAACCTGTTATGTGGTCTAAATTAACGTCTGTCGCCTCTTGCAGCAAGACGATGTCGAGATAGGCGGCGTACAGCATGTCTTGCAGGGCCTTAAGTTTCAGATGGCTGCGGATTTTGTTTATATTTACTGTCCCGACCCTGTAGGCTTGCACAGCAATATTGACTTCCTATATGTGTTGAATTTTGCCGCTCATATTAGTCGATACCTCCTGCTCTTATTGCATCGAACGCGACGATGACTTGTCTTTTGATTTGTCGTCTCTCCGTCCGGAAGACGAGGCGATTATTGTATTTGTAACTTCTTTCATTTCCTCGTCTTGAGAAAATTCTAAAATTTCATCCGCCCAGGTACATCCATCAGTTTGGCGGGGCGACTTGTTCTCAGAGCATTGCTGAATCGTAGTTTTGTTTTGGTAAACTTCCCGTGTGCTATTGTCTATTTCATCACCATGTAGGTGATGAATGTCGGTATCACGTGAGTCTTCTTTGTTTTTCGTTGGCTGGTTCCGTTGAGATGTTACTGATTTTTTTTCCGCTTAATTTTTTACCAATTTCCTGCGCTTTTTCGCGTAGTGTCTGTGCTTTGTGTTCTGCGTCAGGAGGTGCTAACCGCCGTTTCTTGTGTTTTTTAGGGGAGGATCCAGATTTCGGACGCTCTTCATCTTCAGAATTGGTACTCGGATCTTGAGTGGCACTGCCCTCCTCTTCTCTCCGCACATTGATTCTGTGTCCCCTTCAGGCTTTTTTCCAAGTTCTTCGTCAATGTCTGTCCCCGTTGTGTTAGAAGAAGGAACAGACGTTTCTTTAGTATCACTGACCTCCATTGGCAGGCATTGGTTGTCATCGTTTGTCTCATTTGGTTTGTTCGTTGCGTCGCGCAATGCCTGGGTTGTGGTGCCGCGAACGGCTGAGGAGTACGTCACTGGTAGTGACGTCATCATCATAGGGGCGACCGGCTCACTTGCCGGCAACTGCGTCACCCTCTGTTGTATGAATTCGGTTCGTACATGTCCAGTCTGTCCACAGCCTGAGCATGTGACCGTCGTATATCACGATCGCTCTATACCCGCATACATAGATATACGAGGGGATGTGCTTTCGAAGTTCTATCTTTACTTGCCTGACGCCATTGAGGACGGGGAAAGTTTGAAAAGTCGACCATTTTTCTGCAACATTACTGATAATTCGTCCGTAAGGTCTAAGGACTGAATTTATCTCTTCCGCGGTAATTTCGAACTGTTTTAGTGGCGAATCCTGCATGATCGACTCTCACTTCACCGACATTCCCGTCACAATGGTTAAATTTTAGAGTTCCTCCACATTGTTCAATTACTTTAGCACAGCATGCAGTACTAATAATTTTAACATAAACTGTACTACTGACGATCGACAGATGTATTCCTATTATTTCGTTAAAGCTCAGCTTCACAACGTCTCTTAGAAAGGCTTCTACTTCAAAAGCTTTGGGTCTCGCAAAGCGTTCATCGAATGTGAACTTTAAAGTATCTCGTCTAAGGGGTTCCGTCATTTTATGTTCTATTCATTTCTACCTACAGCTATTACTACGCCGCAAGAGCGTCCAACTCACCACACACGAATAGCGCGCGACCGGCCGCAGCGAGGATGTAAACAACACTTCGTACCGTTAGACTACCACACCACTAACGATTATGCCCCTAGACCAACGAGCCGCTGTGATGACGGAGCTCCTTTCCTCAGTGTTCCACTCGTGCCAGCGCAGACAGGCAGTCGAGATAAGAGCGTGACGTATGTCACGCCTCCTGCCTCCTGGCTCCTGCCTCCCGCCCTCCGCTGCGCTGACGAAGCCACTCCACAGCTGAGCGCTTCACCAATAGGAACCACACAAGAGAAGCCTAATGTAGGATACTGCTCGATAGTTAATGTGTCAAGTAGCTACGGCATAACACCCGACTGTTAATATCCAGGAGTTACAGTCGGAACCTAAATTACCGCAGATTATTGGCCGGTTTCCGAAACAGTAGTTCGTGTCCTGTCAGTTACCTGTGGGTTAACTGAAAGTGCAAAATGGGTTTCCGAGAGAAGTTACCGTCATAGCCGTAGTAACATGTGCGTTAAAGGTAAATGCGTGTTCTCCTGGGGTTACAACTAGGGGAGAGTGAGACACACTGAACCACTAAAATTATTTCTCAGTGTTATACATCCAATAATTTTCTATGATTAATCTATGAGTAATTTGTTTCAAGCTAAATGAGTTTGGAGAAAAATTGGTAAATGGTTAATAGTGCTCCACATACCGGGTACAATCAACCCCTTTAAATAGTTTGTTAGAAGAACTTCTTTAGCATAAAAAGTAAATTTTAAATGTATTTTTAAATCTAGGTTTATATATATTCCACTTATACCTCATTAAACCTGCAGGCACAGAGTCTTATGTCTTCTTTTGAAATTACCAAAGATCAGTGGACTGGAAGCTAATTCCAAATTTTAAATATGTCTTTTGTATCTTTTTCACACCATCATTAATTGGTTTTTGAAGCACGTTTAGTATGTTGCTAGCTGGAATAAATGTTTCATTCGTTAACTTCCCAAAAAATGATACCTGATAGTTTTCAGAGTCATCCATTGGTTTCAAAATTTTCACCACGTGGTAAACTGGCAATTTGTTTTTAGTTCAAATTTGGTCAAAACTAAATTATGTTTCTGAAAAGTTATCCAATTCTTCAAAGTTGTATACAGATTCACCAGACTCATTCAGGTTGTCATTGCCCTTTACATAATGAACCTTACTATTTACTTCAGCTTCCTGCTCATGAAGTTTCCAATTCGCCTTTTTATTGGGATTTTTTTGTGACTTATAACAAATTTTTCTCGGGTGTATCAGTTGGAGTACAATGAACCATGTCTCATCGCGCCCCGGGAGACCTTGGTTCAATGTGCCCCGACATTACATATTTCAAACGAAGCTGAAGTGAAGTTACATACGAACATTGTTAATATTCGAAAATATGCTCCATTAATATTTATATTGTTATAATGACTAAGTTTCTGTGAACCCCTTGCAATCTTCTGTCTCTAAATTTTAATCTATTTAATTGTCTGAAAATTACTTGACACCTGCAGAAAACGAACCGCGGGAGCTACATCTTGCAGAAAACAAATGGAAATCGGTAGAGCAGTACTGCTAACATATGCACAGAAAAAAAATAATTTGCCACCTGTTACTGAAATTATGCCACTTGATTCATTGTGCTTCGTGTTAAATGTGCTCCACTCTCACCTACACTTAACGTTAGTCTTATTATATCCGCTACTTAGCGCTAGTGCGCTTGCAAAGGCAATTCCAGATGTTATTTAACAGCTGTTATTCGTTTTTGTTTTTGTGACTTATTTCCGTGTAATTATCGCAGAATTTTACAAGTTTTGCAGCTGAAGAACGGAAATTTTTTCGTCGTCGTAGTCTTTGTCGTCGCACTCTTAGCTGTACTCGGAGCTGTTGAAAGACCGCTTCGCGTTTTTCGTGTTACAACACAACCATTTGCCTCTTTATAATGAGAGACTAAGAAAACAAACAGTATAGAGGTTATTGCAACGAATCGGATATAATTTCGAAGTTCCATAAATCAACTGTTAGTGACACATTTTTGGCAACTGCTGCATTTCAAATTTTGTTAGGTGCGACGTGCATATTCATAAATCGACTACTGGTCGTATTGTAAGCAAAGTGATACCACAAATTGCAGCACTGCACAATGTATACATAGTGATGCCGCAAAATCCAATAGAAACTGCTGAACTAAAAAATTCATTTCATTTGATTGGCAAATTCCCCGTAAAGAGCAGTTTATGATGTGAACTTCCGCATTATGAAGATAGATGCACGCTGGCCTGATATACGAATGAAACTAGCATTTTAGGGCATCTTCATTATACCTCAATTTTACAGAAGCAGAAGTTACTAAATCTCTTTCTTGCTTGCTGATAGTGTGCATAAACAAAAGTAATGTATTTTAACCCCCTTTCTACATCCTCAAAACATTGAAGAAGAACGATATAAGAGTGCTACGGTGTTTTAAAAAGAATATTTCCTTTAATCTCTTTGGGATTTCGTACTAAAAGAGAGACAACTTTGGCGTCAATAGTAGCATTGTGGCACGTGCAATCCTACGCAACATGGCTATAAAGAAAAGTAAACAGAAAACACGCCACAGCCATACAAAACATGACGCGAGAGTCTTCAATATTCGATATTCTCTTAATAATCGATAAAATTTGAGTAATTCCGAGTTTCGTTAATAGTGTCATCTGTAATCCGTTGAGGCGTACTATTAGTATCGATAGAAAGAGCAGTTACTTCGAAGTAAACGAACGATCCTTGAAATCAACTACGGGAAACCCAAGGAAGTTACCTTGTATGTTAAATAATAACATGGCGGTGGCTGACGGGACGATAAGTGTTGTTTCCCATAAACAGGGCATATGAGTGACGAACACCTGATAAACATATCAGTACTAGCTGAAAACCCGGCTTTGCTCGGGTATTTAATTATTTATTCCTGCCTTGAGTTAGTACTTCTCCTATCAAATGTTTGTAAAGCTTATGAGACTTAACTGTGGGGTCATCAGTCCCTAAACTTACAAATTACTTACGAAGTAGCTTATACTAAAAACAACACACACACCCTGCCCGAGGGAGGATTCGAACCTCCGACGCAAGAGGCCGCGCGATCCGCTACGTGGCGCTCCAGACCGTTCGGCTACTCCCGCGCGGCACCTCTCCTACCCCTTGAATCTCTGTCAATTCTTTTTTTATAAAAACACGGTATATTTATCGGAGAACAAATAAGAAATAAGGCTGTCTTGCATAATTATAAGTGCAGAATCTAAATAAAGAAAGATAGTAACATAAATACAAAGGAGACATAAAATGCGCACGATCTCATACTTATTGATTTATATGTTGTACAATTGTATAATTTTTCAGGTATATATTAATTTGTATAAGTGCTATATGTCTATAAAATCTGTTGCGAATACAATTAGTAGTAAACAAGTAATAGATTAATACTTGGTGCCGTAAACTTTACTGTTTATGTGCTCATATACTGTGATACAATTTCGATGGTACATTCAGCTGTAAGTGTGTATATAGTCTGTAAAATTTCCTGAGGCTACAATTTGTAGTTTGGAAATTATAAATTGTAACGTCATACCGAATGCCGAAGTTTTAGTCCTTGAACAGCGGAAAAGTAGTAAGTGAGAAACTGTTTCCATGCATTATTTTTTTGTGGTTGTCAGCGAGAAAAAGTTTAATAAAGGTTTGAAATGATGTTTCAAGTTTGTTGCAAGTCGCTAAGTACTGTCATTCTCATATAGTGTATTTCTAAAGTTTCGTCGCATTATGTGACAGTTTCTTGCAACTCATTGTTTATGACGTTATATCTCCCGAACCATGTATCGTATGTGGTTCGTACTCCTACACGAATTATCTCACGGTAAGGAAGATGTGTACCAAATTTGGTTGAAATCGGTCCAGTGGTTTTGGAGAAATTAAGCAGCATTGTCGTTTAACCCAGCAGTTTTTCGTGCATCTCATTGTTTATAACGTCACAGCTCGTGAACTATGAGTTGTACGTGATTCTTACACTTACTGCGAGATTGAAGCTTACGTACACAAAATTTCATAGAGATTGGAACAAAACTATAGATTTGTATGCAACAAGGATACACAAACATACGGGCACTCTGCTTTATATATTACTAGCGAAAACCCGGCGGTGCTCGGGTATTTATTTATCCCTGCCTTGAGATAGTACTTCTCCTATCCCTAATCTCCCTGTCCATATTTTTTTCTTCTAAAAACATGTTACATTTATCAAAGAATATATAAGAAATAACGGTGTCTTCATAATGTACAAAATTGTAAGTACAGTATCCAAACAAAGAAAGATAGTAGTCGAAATACAAATGACATATACAATTCGTACGATCTGATATTTATTGAATTATATGTTGTACAGTTGTATAATTTTTCAGGTATACATTCGTTTGTATAAGTGCTGTATGTCTGTAAAATCTGTTCTACAATTTGTAGTGTTCAAATTATAAATTGTAACGTCATACCGAGAGCCGTAGTTTTACTCCATAAACAGCGGAAAAGTAGTAAGCGAGAAACTTTTTTTTCTTTCATAATTTTACTGTGGCTGTCAGCGAGAAAAGTTTAATAAAGGTTTGAAATTATGTTTAAAGTTTGTTGCAAGTCGCTAAGTATTGTCATTGTGATACAGTGTATTTCGAAAGTCTCGCCGCATTACACGGCATTTTTGCGATTTCTATTGGTTATGACGTAATATCTTTTGAACCATGTGCCGTATGTGATTCTTAACCATGCAGCAATGGTTACCTCACGGTAAGGAATGTGTGTACCAAATTTGGTTTGAATCGTTGCAGTCGTTTAGGAGAAAATAAGCAGCATTGTCGCAAATGCAGCAGTTTTTCGCGCATCTCATTGTTTATGACGTCATATCTCGTGAACTATATATCGTATGTGATTTACACTTACGGCGACCGTCCTCATGGATTGAAGTTTACGAAAAAATAAGATATAGAAGAAAGAAGATGGTTGTAACACGTAAATACATATACTTCATAATTAGGCAGTCTACTTCATTTCATTTAGAATAAAATTGCAAAGCCTTGAAAATATGGTTTAGAACCAGTCTCCTTGTGGTTTAATACTTCCAGTACAAAGAAATTACAAAACTAGTGACACAAATGTATGACCCATAAGAGAAGAATTGGACGTACGTGGGAGTTTAAATGTTGGATGATTGGTGTCATATCTGACGCCAATTTGTGCCCATGCGTGCGTAAATGCGCGTCGCTCCTCGGAGACTTGAGGAGAATCGACACAGAGCATGCAGTGCACCTGACTGGCAGTCTACACACAGTGGGAGCAGTTGAACGCAGTCTGTGTGAGAGGAAGAGTCACAGCGCAATGGAGCAAAGTGTGCTGCTACAAACACTGCAGCGGAGACACAGGGAAAGCTGTGCAGGAGTACCAGAGGGAAGCCACGAGCAGGGAATGTGTTTAAGAATGGTTTAACGCTTCCGGTGAACCACGTTCAGGTCGGCCATCAACAAGCAGAACCCGAGAAATGCGACAAATGCTGCGGCGACGGACTCTCATACTGATTGCGGAGGAATTGGGCATTATCAAGGACACGGCGCAACCATCGATGATTCCTCCACGTTTACAGACATTTAATCATGATGTCCCGCCGCGACGGGTTAGCCGCGCGCATTAATGTTTTTTGTATAGCTTATGGAGCTTAACTGCGGGGTCAGCAGTCCCTAAACTTGCAAACTACTTATGAAGTAGCTAATCCTAAGGACGGCACAAATATCCATGCCCGAGGTAGTTTGTAAGTTTAGGGATTGATGACCCCGGCCGGCCGCGGTGCCCGAGGTGACTGAGGCGCTCCAGTCACGGTCAGCACGGCCACTACGGTCAGGGGTTCGAATCCCCCCTCGGGCATGGATATTTGTGCCGTCCTAGTTCGTAAGTAGTTCATAAGTAGTTTGTAAGTTTAGGGACTGATGACCCCGTAGTTAAGTCCCATAAGCTTAACAAACATTTGAACATTTTTTTGATGACCCCGTAGTTAAGTCCCTTAAGCTTGACAAACATTTGAACATTTTTGCTGTCTGCATGCAAAATCGTAGTTATTATTGCGGGCCTTAGCTACTGAACACACGGCGACTCTGTTGTAGTAGACCTTTTGGCAGTCTGTATCAGATATAACTTGGCGGAACATTGTGTCCAATAGCGGCCTTCACACGACGCAACTCGGGGCTGCTGTTGACTGACCAAGCAGCGGGAGGACGCATAGCGGCGGCATCCAAGTTGCCCGCAACAATACTGCAGCTGCACCGTCCTCAGTAGCAGCATGTGGAAATGTATGAACGCCGAAGGTCTTAAGGAGGAAGAAGTCCAGCAATCACACAGTGCTGTACACTAGAGGCTGGCAGAGCTGCTCATTTTTGGAACCTAGTTCACTGATGTTCGTTTCTTTTTTGGAACCGTTCCTTTCCATTCGTTCACCGTTCCTTTTTTATCCAGTTATCAATGTCTATAGTGTTCGTAATAATCGGAATTGCCAACAAGTAGCATTGGCTCTGTAGTCACCAACTCTGTTTTAAACATTTTACAAAAGTTAATTCCCTGCAGTTGATGGAGCACCGATAGTTTATTATCGGGTTGCTTCGAAGCGCCATTTGATAGTACACAATTCATTCTGTTTACTTGGCAGTGTTTACTTGATATTTTTGTAGTGTCTTTCAACAATGTCAGAACGAACATACTTAAGTGGTTCCAAAAAAAGAAAAGAACTTGCAATTAAAGAAGAAACCATCAGCAGACTACCTAAACGTATTTCATTTTTCACTGTTGAAGAAACTAACAGACAGAGTGATTTCTAAATCTCAAATCTTAGAAACGGTGCCAATGTTTAACATAGTGGATAACATTTGTGTTCCTAGTTCATCAGTTCCAGTTACGTTCAAATGTTTTTTAAGCTTAAAGGACTTAACTGCGGGGTCATCAGTCCCTAAGCTTACAAACTTACAAACTACTACCTCATACTAAAGACGACACAAAGATCCATGCCCGAGGGGGGATTCGAACCCCCGACCGTAGCGGCTGTGCAGACTGTGACTGGCGCGCCGCTGACCGCTCGGCCACTGCGGCCGGCGTTCCAGTTATGAAGACAGCTGCACACACATCACAACGTGCTTCTTTCCATCTCAAGCCACTTGGATTCACCAGACAGAAGTATGTTAGAAAACTTATCTCACCACCATGGTAAGTACCGTGATGAAATTTTAACGAAAGAAGTCCGTGTTATTTGGATTCAAATGGGCCCAGAGTTTTTCCAAAACAAAAATAGCGACTTCTCAGAAACCACCACACATTTTGCTGATGTAAGTCGTAAAACAAATACCAGTAAATTAACTAGTACTGTTTTCACTCGCAAATTGACGAACGGTGACTGTTTGAAAAGAAAGTGGCTTCTGTATTCACTATCCAATGAAATCAGTATACTGTTGCTGTTGCCGTCTATTCAATAACACTGTCGGCAATAATTTGAGTTCTTCCAGGGATACAAAGATTGGAAGCATGTAAACAACTTATTAAAGGTGCATGAGAACAGTTTACAGTACAGGGAATCGATAATGAATTATGTTGCAAGAAGCAAAATTGTTGGACGAGTTGATACTTGTTTGTTTCCCAGTTTAATGCTGAGATCAACTATTGGAGGATCATATTGAAAATAACTGTTGTGAAATTTTTTGTCAAGGGGCTAGGGTTTCGTGGAGAAAATGATATTTTGGGGTCTGAAAAGAATGGAAATTATTTGGGATGCTTAGAATGAATAAGAGAATTTGATCCTTTTTTATTGATGATCATATACGAAAGTATGGCAAAGGAAATACATCACATTTGTCTGCAAATATTTGCAATCAATTTAATAGTGTAATGGGACAAAGTGTTAACGACGATTGTCAACGTATTAAAAGCAGCCAAGTACTATTCAGTAAGTGTGAATTCCTTGGCAGATCTCTCGCATATTGACCAGCTTACATTCATTCTTCGGTACGTAAAAGATGGCCAGCATGTTGAGAGATTTTTGCAGTTTTTGCCTATGGAGAAGCATAAGGCTCAAAGTATAGAAGATACTGTTATGAAGTTTTTAAATAGCTTTGACATTTCAATAAAAGATTGCCACGGTCAGAGATATGCTAATGCAGCAAATATGGCTGGAAAATATTCAGGTCTTTAGATAAGAATAAAAGAAAAATGCGAATTTGCTATTTTTGTACCATGTGCCACACAGTCAATAAATGTAGTAGGTGTTCAGGTGCTGCATGTGTTTCTGAAGCAGTAGCATACTTCCAGTTTCTCCAAAAATTGTTCACATTTTTTCTGCTTAGAACAATCGATAGTTTTGAAAGAATGTTTAGGTGCAAATAAAGTTCTGAAGTCCCTCTCTGAAACTAGATGGTCTGCTCGTGCTGACGCTCTTAATGCTTTGCATAATGGCTACAAAGATATTTTTGAAGCATTAAAGTCAATTAGTAGCAACACTGATCAGTCACTGGAAACAAGAAATGAAGCTCAAAGCCCTGGCAAGAAAATGAAAAAACTCGAGACCATTCTCCTAACGGAGATACGGATGACCTTTCTAGAACTATCAATAACACAAATGTATCTTTACAAAGTCATACCGTCACAATAGACGTTGCAACGAAACTCTTTGCATCTTTTTCCGATTTCATCAGTTCTGCTCGCAGTGGATTCGATCAGTATGAATCTTCAACCAAAGAGAAAAATCCAGGTGCTGACTATAAGGGTAATTCCCAAAGGAAGAGTATTTGTAGCAAGCATATCACTTTTTCCGAAGATTCGTCAGAGACTGTCCAGCTGAGTGCCAAATAAAAATTTCATGTAGAAGTTTTTCAGCCTACAATCGACACATTGGATTCTAATTTGAAACGACGTTCAGAAACACACAAGAAAATTAGCAAACATTTTAGTTTCTTTTCTCAATTAAAACAAATCGATTCTGAACAGTTGAGAAGCAGGTGCAATGAATTTGCAGAATTTTATCATGTGGACGTTAATGCTGATGAGCTCATATAAGAATGTTTTCATTTAAAACAATATTTGGAAACATTCCAAATGAATTTCCAGAGCTACGTATATCATCCAGATAAAATAGAAGAAACCTTTCCGAATGCTGAAGTTGCTCCCCGGATATTTCTTTGTCTAATGGTAACCAATTACAGTGTAGAGCGTTCATTTTCTCAGTTAAAGAGAATCAAAAATGAATTACGAACGACTATGCAACATGTCAATCATGTGCATAGAAAGTGACGTCCTTCAACAGTTTGACTTTGAAGACATAGTACAAAATTTTGCATTTCAGATATCCTAAAAGAAACATTTAACAGCAACGTAAGTCTAATTTGCAAACTAGTAATCGCTAGTACTTTTATGTGTGTATTTCTAGCCATAATAACAAATAAATTCACTAAACAAATATACATCATTCTGATAAGTTCATTGAAAGGAAAATTCTGTTTTGTTGTAGGGTCTCCGAATCTGTGTGCCAGTTTTCTGAACAGAAAGAGACATACTTCAAAAATTGTAAATATGATATTCTAAAAATCTTTAAAGGAATCATTACTTTGAATGAAAGACGAATTTGTGGACCTAATCACTAGTATTTGGTTGGTATTATTGTAAACAATTAAGTCGCTAAATAAATGTACATCATTCTGATGAGTTCATTCAAAGGAGATTTCTGTTTTGTTGTAGGCTACCCTAATCTGTGTGGCGGTCATCTGCATAGAGAGAGACATACTCCAGAAATTGTATATTTTGTATTCTGGAAATGTTTTAAAAAATCATAAATTTTTAATGAAAGACTAATTTGTGGAACTAATCATTAGTTTTGATTTATAATATTTTAACCAATTAAGTCACTAAATAAATGTACACCATTCTGATGCATTCATTTAGGATTTTTTAAGGGCCCCAAAAAACACTGAGTGCCCAGGGGCCCCTGCATGGCTTAAGACGGCCCTGTATACGATGTGGCGTAGCCACGAAAAAAGTACAATTGAGAAATAATATATATAATAGCGCGCGGGAAATAGGAACACCTACATCTTTCCGTTTTCGATCTGATTTTCTATTTTGACGATCTTGTCTTCCTATGTAGGTGGCTGCTAACAAGATATTTTCGCATTCGGAAGAGAAAGTTAGTGAAAAAGATTTTGTCACGTAACAGCCACACAACCGGTACTCTGGACTGTGGTATGACAGCCGGCCGCGGTGGCCGAGGGGACTAAGGCGCTCCAGTCACGGTCTTCACGGCCACTACGGTCGGGGGTTTGAATCCCCCCTTGGGCATGGATATTTGTGCCGTCCTTAGGATTAGCTAGTTCACAAGTAGTTTGTAAGTTTAGGGACTGATGACCCCGTAGTTAAGTCCCATAGACTATACAAACATTTGAACAATTTTTTTTTGTGGTATGACAGGAAAGTAAGCGCATGTGAAGTCACGAAGAGCGAGAAGAGGCAGCACGAAGACGTAAATTAGAAAACCAGTACGTGTGTTTCACAGTCGCATCGTGGGGACGGCAACTGCCAGTAAAGCGGACTCACCGATGCCTTCACTAAATTACAAGTTACTTGCAATTAATAAGCAGCTTGGACCACAGTACAAAAATATGGGCTCGTCCGGGATTTGAACCCGGGACCTCTCGCACCCTAAGCGAGAATCATACCCCTAGACCAACGAGCCACACACGAGCCATAGGTGCTTTCACCAGTGTTCCACTTACGGCTGCATGTGTGAACCTGCTGAACGAGGCGTCTCGCGCCACAGCAGGCCTGAGAGGTTCATAATAGGATAACACCGCACACAAGCGACAACGCGACGACAGCGCACTGAACAGTACTCCACTGTGTTTTACCCCGGCTCATGCAATGGGCGTCAAGTAGGATAACACCCAACTGCTAACATTCAATATTCCCAGCCTGAGGAGAAATTATGAGTGACCGAACATTTCATTCACATCTTTCCGCAAGACTATAACAAATACATACAATTGTGCTCGTATTATATCATTTATTCTATGTCATTTAGAATAAAAGAAACATTCTAGAAAATTTATGTAGGTTCATCCTTAATGTACTCTTTACTACACTGCATCCAGATGTAGTAGTTGCAAGTGAATCAAACTAAAAATGATGAAACATCGTGCAACTTTCATGAACTGATTACAATAAGGGGTGCGACCTTTCTTAAAATCAGTGTGTGTGAGTGCTCTAGATCATAGTTGGAATCTAACCCTCCTGAAAATCAAATTAATGCCATTGTTGTAATAATCAACACTTGATAAGATAACCAAAGTACTTTTATTGGTTTCTTTTTCCACACGAATTAAGTAATTGACAATCTAAACATAATGATTTTATTTTACTGTTTTGTGTAATTTTTAAATCTCGTACTCTAAAGAATGTGTTCCTGCGGACAGTTGATCGTTCGATGAAAAGATTAGCCACACTTTCAAGAAAGGTGCAAGTTGTTTCCTTCTTTCCTTCTTGCTTACGAACATTTGTGACAATGTTCTCGCCCCACTTTTTTTTTTTCTTTTTTGTTTTTGTTTTGTTTTGCTTTATGGTGTAGCGCAGATATTTTTTAATCCTCTAAGGACCTAAGGACACAATTCGGAACAAATATGAATACTG
Organism: Locusta migratoria; assembly: GCA_026315105.1. Lineage (NCBI taxonomy): Eukaryota > Metazoa > Arthropoda > Insecta > Orthoptera > Acrididae > Locusta > Locusta migratoria. Next base: position 522,557,268 of record CM048745.1, read on the forward strand.
TACTTTCATTACGCTTTTGAAGTGTGACATTCTCATTACAGAATAAGAGGAAATATCAGGCGTCGAAGTAATCGCAGCGTTAATGAGGAGCATGCCTTGGGCTCAATAAGAGTTCCTCGGTTTTTACTGCTTTCATTGCTGAGAAACGGTCCTGACAAGAGTACAGACACCGAAACACACATCGCCTTGTTAAGCCGCTTTGGATTTGGTTTCACTTGTATTAATCAATGTTACAGTGCAAACTCATTGCGTTACAGACTACTGCGTATGTTTCATCAAAGTTGTCTCTTTACAATCTGTGACATGTAACTGGATTAATGTTGGTAAATAATTTTTATTTCCGTTTCCAAAATGGTGAGTTCCGGGATTCGTGCTCCATTGACAGAATTGGTAAATGGTACTTTTAGAAAATTTTGAAAGGAGCCAGATGATTGAAAATGTTAAAATTTCAGTACTTCTTTGCGTCTATTTGAGGCGTGAATGTTTGATGAACACTCTGGTACGGTCGTGCATTTCGACTATTGGATGCTGTTTGCAATGACAAATTCAAGTAATTAAGGTGCATAGTTAAGTCAGTTAGAAAAAGTTAGATGTTTTAATCTCTCAGATAATGCACTCCTAGTCAATTCATTTTATTAAAGACAGATATTGTCTAATGACATGGAAAACATCTAAAACTTTTTTCGGGCCAAGGTAACGAACATATTATTTATACAGCGAAAATGCAAGAAAATCACATACCTGATGAATTCTTTTACTGCAGCACCTTGTTCCACTGCTTCATCAGTGACTTATTGTGTGGACCAACAACAGTGAACAATTCTCTTTTTGAGTTCACTTTTGTATCTATCCCATTATTATGTATGGCTACAAGCGCTCTGTGTGCTACGCATTCAACCTGCATGATGTAACGTTTTGCCGTAGTGAGTACTTCTCAGCAGAATTAAATACGTTGTGACATACAAGAGAATTCAGATGTCCACCCATCTAAATAAATACAAAAATAGTCATTTTGACTAACCATAGCTGTTACCAAAAGTTTCAATGTTTGTTAACCAAAGGGACTAAATTTCTGAGTTCATCGGCCCAAATACTTAGAAACTGCTGATGCTAAGAACAAAAAATACATCCATTCGCGAGGGAGGTCTTGAGTTTCCGACGGGGAGAGTGACCGCTTAGTACTGCTTGCGGGAGGGTGACGTCAAAATATGCGCAGTTGACATCTTTTAAATTTGTCATTTTTTCTTTATTTATATTATTTTATCTTAGTTTACTATGTGTGGATGCTGAGTAGCAAGAAAAAAATGTCAGGGGTGTTCGAACACCGTAGCAGCCACATAGTCGGCGCCTCTGGGATAAAACAGCAAATTCGGTTGGCGCTTGCGTTGCTGCCGGGTCTCGCCAGTTATCGTCCATTTTTCACTCCAGAAAAAAACTCTTTCAATTCTGCATTCCTTCAAACGGAAATTAGCATTCATTGTTAACAGATTTCTCTTCTTCAGAAATACTTTCTTTCCCACTGCGATTCTGCGTGTTGTATTTTCTCTACTCTGACCATCATAAGTTATTTTACTGCCCAATAACAAAATGTCTCTACTGTCTTTCCTGTCTCATCCTTAATCTAATTCTTTCAACAACAACTCATTTAAATGTATTACATTCCGTTACCCTTGTTTTGCTATTCTTAAAGTTCATCTCATACCCTTCGTTCTCGAAACTGTTGGTTCCACTTAATTGGTCTTTTTGGACCTTTACTGTTTCAAACGTTATTACATTTTCATCAACATTCGCTTTTATTTCTGTTCCCTGAACTTTAAATTCCGTTTCCAAATTCTCATCGTATTCCTTCATAGCTTGCTTAATGTAAAGCCTAAATAACATCAATAGAATTCTACAACCCTGCTTTAGTCCCTTCCAAAACACTCTTTCGTGCCCCTAGATTCTTATAACTGCTATCTGGAATGAAACTTTCACTCTGCAGCGGAGTGTGCGCTGATATGAAACTTCTTGGCAGATTAAAATTGTGTGCCGGAACCGGGACTCGAACCTGGGACCTTTGCCTTTCACGGGCAAGCGCTCTACCGACTCAGCTATCCCGACACGACTCACGATGCTGCCTCACAACTTTACTTCCGCCAGTAACAGTTTGGAAAGTAGAAGGCGAGGTACTGGCGGAAGTAACGTTGTGAGGCGTCATCGTGAGTCGTGTTGGGATAGCTCACTCGGTAGAGAACTTGCCCACGAAAGGCAAAGGTCCCAGGTTCGAGTCCCAGTTCTGGCACACCATTTTAATCTGCCAGGAAGTTTCACAACTGCTATCTGGTTTCTACAGACGTTGCATTTAACTTTTCGTTACTTCTATTTTACCCCTACTACAATGAGGATTTGAAAGTGTGTATTTCATTCAACTGTCAAAAGCTTTCTTGAAATCCCAAAACATATAAAAGTTGGCTTGCCTTTCTTTATCTTGTAAGATCGCTCCTAAGGTGAGAATTGCCTCTTCTTACATTTCTCCTAAATCTAAACTGATCTTCCCCCGAGGTATTATTTTACCACTTTCCTCGATCTTATTAAAATAATTCGTGTTAATATCTTGCAACCATGACTTTGATATTAAACTGATACTTCTTTTCCTGAACGGGCCAATTTTAGAATAGGAATTTTTACATTCTTCTTCAAGTATGATGGTATTTCACCTGCCTAATACATCTTGCACACTAGATTGAATAGTTTTGTCAGGGATGACTTTCTCAAGAATATTAGCGGTAATTTATTTTACGTGGAATATCACGCACCAGATATCTCATTTCAATTTAGTTACTTCAGTGCTCTGTCAAATTCTTCTCGCAGTATCGCACCTGCTACCTTCATCTACTTCATCTACCCTTCTACGATTATGTTTTCATTTCCCTCGTAGAGTCATTCTATATATTTTTTCCATCTTTCAGATTTTCCTTCTTTGCTCGGTACTGTTTTACATCAGGAGTTTTGATATTCATACAGTTGTTTTTCCATGTCTACATATGTCCTTTTTTTCTCCTGTAGATTGTATCTTTGTCTTACTTACTTCTCCTACGGGCTTGCATTTGTCCTCTGGCCACAACTGCTTACTTCCAGTCAACCTCATTTTACAATCGCCTGTACTCCATTTTGCCTGCATCATTTGTTGAATTTTCTCCTTTTATCAGTTTATACCAGACCTTGTTTTTCTATTTGGTCCTCTGCTGCCTCCACTACTTCATCTTTCGCCGCTACTTATTCTCCCTTTATTACTTGCAATCAAACCTTACCCCATAGAAATAGCCGCGGGATCTAAGGCGCCATGTCACTTACTACGCAGTCGCTGCCGTCGGAGGTTCAAGTGCTCCCAGGAATTTGGTGGAGGTAGTGGCGTTTCCTCTTCTTTGTCTGCCAATCTACTCCCCACTTGTCCTCCACATATACGTAGTTTTGGGCAAGTAGAAAGTTTATGTTGTTGGCTTGTGGAAGAAAGGCCTACAAAAGTAAACAAACGTGAAATTATAAATATATTAATTATAAATATATTAATATATATATACTCATCTTGGATTTGATGGTCTCTTCTTTGTTGTTGATCTACTTATTCTTCTTTTATTCTTGCGTTGCGTTGTGTGTTCTAAAACTTGTAAATCTTGCAGGAAGTCTATCTACTGTGGATTCTTTTCTTGAAATAATACAATTCACGTTAAGCTCTTCGAAATTTTATTTTCTATAACACGTTTGCTTTCCACAAAATGTATGCCTACAACTCATTACAAAAGCGTCTGTCACCCTCCACATCCAAGCAGACAGTGTCACAGTGACCGTAATGGCAAACTTTGCCTTCCACTCCTCTTTCACCGCTCAATACAAATGAGTGTCACTAAAATAAACAACTTTTTAAGACTGTTGAACATAGAAAGATACTTACGTAAATAAATTTTATAACTTAAGTATTTTGTTTTCTTATTTTAATTAGGTGTGTGTTGTCTTGTGTGGTCATAAATGCATTTTGAAATGTGTTTTATTTTGACTTGGATAAATTGCGTCGTTTTGTCAACAGAAATATAATGTTTTGACATTTTGTGTGACAGTTCAATCAAGTTTGTGTGTGTTATCAAATGGTGTGTTATTTTATTGAGTGTATTTTGGTGTAGCTACTTCGTTTGTTTGTGATCAACATTTATTTGGATTTGAAAAGCACTGTTATATTTATTTATTTCGTAATTACTATGTGATTAGCATTAATTGCATCTGTGAGAGCAGTATGTGTTTCAAGTGCATCATAATGATTCTAGTGAGATGATAGGTCGTGTTGGCCTATTTTTATTTGTAATATTTGCTTATTTGCATCATATTCCAATGACGATTGCATCGTTAAAAATAGCTTAACACTAATAAACAGGCTTGATTCAATTGGTGCTCCACGACTGTATTTGATTTGTGGTAATTCTTTCATCAATCAGTCGCAAAAATATATATTTGTTTGCAAATCTAGATTTCGACCACTGTGTGGTCGAGATGTTTTAAGTATTTTAATTGGATTTAAGCATTGATAATGACCACACAGTGTTCGAAATCTAGATTTGTAAACAAATAAATATATATTTTTTACGACTGATTGCTGAAAGAATTACCACAAATTAATAAACAGGTTTTTGGTGTATGTGTATAGTACATTATGTTGTTTATGGTTACTAAGACTTTGAGTTGAAAAATGTAAATCGTTTACATTCGAGTTTTAGTAAAGGCATTATATAATCAAAAACAGATGATAAGAACGTTTTATATGTGTACTAATATCACTTTCTACCAATGGTATAACTTTTTCAGACAGAAATGTATTAAGATTTGGGACCGAACTGTTGGGTAGAAATATAGAGTATGCATATATAGAAATGATACAAGGTGTTGTCCTTAGCAGTTTGGTCTTTTACTACCATTTGAAAACTTTTTAGTCAATCGTTGCGTAATAATAATAATAATAATAACTATGATATGGTTTTCTGTTCGCAGGACCTAATTGAGGAGCAAGACACCATGGTCAAGGAATGAAATTATAATACAAGACTAGTAATAGAAAAACTTAAAGTCGTCCATGCATATGATAAAGCAAAAAGAATTAATAACGAAAAAGAAGGGATTAGCTTAATTTTTTAATTTTTCCAACATTTCCTCACAGAATAAAAGAAGCGAGCAATGAGGTAACTCTTGAATTTAGATTTGAAAGCGTGTGGGTTAATATTAAGATTCTTAAGTTCTTGTGGCAGCTTATTGAAACTGAGTGATGTAGAATACTGCAGACCTTTAGGCACAAGCGAAAAGGAGGTGTCATCGAAATGTGCATTCGATTTCTGTCTATTATTCACCGAGTGAAAGCTGCTAACTCGTAGGAATGCATCCTCTATAACTAGCAAAAACTTCATTACGCTTCAATTTATTTAGGTTCTATTTCTTTACTTCTCTACCTTTTTTCATGAGTTTCTCCATTTTCAATCTACGCTTCACAACCAAAAAGGCCATGGATATGTCTTACATTTTAAAACCTGCACCCGAAATCGAAGTATTACCATTATACAATAACTCTGACACCTATCGGTGGGCGCTACCATCATACTGTGCTTTTAGTTGAGAATTTGGACAGGGCGGGAAGTGTGTGTAGATACATTAATTGGTTCTGACACGGTGGAGCGGGCGGGGTGTGCTCTCCAATAAAGTACTGATTCACTGACTAAAAGTACCAACATAGAACCGCGGCCCCAAAGCGGGAAATAAGGGGTCGAATCCCGTCCATCGCAAATTTTCACTTTGCTATTGAATTTAATTCAATGCCCTGTAACAGTCGAGATGTTTAAATAATTCGAATTCTTTAGTCAACCAGTGGTGCCCGTTCTTTCGGATACAGTACCTATATACTATATCTATAGTCACCATACTAATTGCATATCTGGCAATATTCGCAATATGTGTGTTCAGTAATTCAGTAATACAGTAATACATTCAGTAATTTTAGTACCAGAATTTTTCCATGTTTCAGCTTCGTTACAATCTTAATCAATTCCTTGCTAAGATATACTATTTCTTACTATCAAAATTTGTCTCGTTGGCTTCATATACGTTAAATCCAACATAGTATATTTATTCCTCAAATGGGTCAGTGAATCAGGTAGCTGCAAAGGTTATCGGCGACGTTCTTAAAAAAAAAAAAAAAAAAAAAAAAAAAAAAAAGTACTGAAGAACTGTGATCTTTAGATCAGGTGGTTAGTTGTAGGCCGTTTACAAAATGAGAAGGGATGAATGGATGATTAAAAATTTTCCTTCGGGCCGGATTTGAACCAGCGACCTATGGATTTCTGCCGTAAAGACCTCTACAGTCCACCGCTCTACCAACTGAGCTACCGAAGGAGTGTAAGGCTTTCTCTGGCTCGTGGCCCTGATACGGGCAAGCGACGCGTAGCGCCAAAACTTAGCGGTCAGCTGAGCCGTTACGTCATCATTCGCTCGCGTCGTGGCGTCATTCAGAGATGTTAAAAAAAAATGTTCGAATGTTCGTCGAGCTTAAGGGACTTAACTGCGTGGTCATCAGTCCCTAAACTTACGAACTACTTATGAACTACCTAATAGCTACTAAAGACGGCACAAATACCCATACCCGAGGTGGGATTCCAACCTATGATGGGGAACAGCCTCACGCATCGAAGCATAACGCCTCAAAGCGCTCGGCTGCTTCGCCGTGGCTCATTAAGAGAGAAAGAACTGTTGCTCACTCGTCATACAGTATCGTCACACCTCGATTCTCGAAATTCGCGCTGTCGTCTCTCTAATTTTCAAACACATCTGAAATGTAATTAAAATAACTAAACCCCTCTAATACGTGTTATTTGAGTCATGTGATGCCTATGATGTCAATCCACACTATACTTGTACCGCTGTTGCAAAATTCACTAAAATGATTAATTGTTTAGGCAGTTACGTTTCTGAAAATGGTCTAGAAATTGCGTAGTACATAGATCTATGAATATACATTTATGAGAACTGTAGAAAATTTTATTTTTCCACGTTCCAGTCAATGAGATATTCCTGAAATGTTGAAATCTTCTCATAGAGGTCAAAACGAGAGAGCGCTCACTTCCTACGTTTATTTCTGCGAGAATCATTATCAATATGATAGTTATGTTCTGTTAGTTCTGCTATATCTCGCCTCAGGAGATAACTAAAAGGCACTGTCTGATACGGAAATTGTGCTTATTGACTAGACAAACTAATCACTTCTGGAAACAAAACAAATTTATGATACTAAGGCGAAAACAACAAACATGAACTAAAAGTTTTCTTCTTCACCAATTAGGTCCAAGCCAGGGTGTTAACGACAGCCTTGATAAAAGGGCCAGAGAAACGGAGCCGGACGATGTATTCCCTTGCGGGAAGTCCTGGAGGCGCGGCGTCGCTGGCAGGGACTCTTCTTTTCCTCAGAGGCGTTGGTCGCGAGCCTTCAGCTTTGGTTCTCGTAGGCAGTCGGCGGAGAAGTGCCGTCGTGTTGCACTGCGCCCCCCTAAATAGTCGGCGCGCAGTGATACGGGATAGTCTCGAGCTGGTCTCAAGTGACTGTGCGGAGGAAAATAGTCCCGGTTTAGTGCGCTGTCTGGCGGTGCTCGTCGCGTCCTCTGGTGACTCCGGAACCGCTGCTGTGGATCACCTCACTGGTATGCATCCGTGCGCTTGTAACCTGCATTTCGGGTTGTCTGCTCGTCAGGCGAACCACCGGTACATGACAAGTTCACTATTAAATATCGTGTTTTGAAATTGCAAAGGCCTATGTACAGCTGTTAATTATATTTGCGACACAGCTGTTCACAATACCACACGCCGACAATTTCTGTTTAAATTCGTTTGATAATGTAACTGATGAAAATACAATTGATTGCCAGTTTTAATGTTTACATAAGTGAAGCAGTGTTCTCAATAGATGACAGGTACATCAATTTGTGTTTGAAAACGCCTTTTGAGTATCCGATGAATGAAATTTATTTTTAATATAATTTTAAGTGTTTACTTACTCCGTCGGTAATTAAATTTTATTTCACAATATCACATTCTTCCGCGACAGCAAGAAGAGAAAGCAGTTAACAACATACAGTTAGATACGAACACGAAACGCAAAATTTGTGGGCCACGAAGCTATCCGTTGAGCTACCACACAAGGGTAACATAAGCGCTCAGACACATGGACGCAATGCAAAACTACGGCCGTCAATTTTCTTGGAAAATATTTAATGTGAGCAACTTAACCAAAATAGTTGTCCTCTTACTTTCACTCATCTTTAGCCTCCCAAGTTTCGATTAATCTCATCGTTTCTTTGTAACCAATCAGCACGAAAACAATGCCAAATCATATGTGGAAAGTGACTAGTGCGCAAGAGAAGTTTAGGTGGAACACAAATTTATCTGTGTCAGAATTGTAACTACCGTCCTCGTAATTTCACTAACAGTGATCATTTACAAGTGCATTTGCATGTAAAACGAACACTGAATCAAACACACAATTCTGATTTACACGCGATTATGGTGTATAATGATTTATATCTTTATACTCAATCTTGACACACGAGCAATTAGGATTAAAGTAGATATATTATAGGTAAAATGTGGTTATCAACATCCTTATTTTTCGGATTAATACTTAGTTTGTTTAGACAATCTCCTTAATTAGTTAATCAGTTGCTCATTTTGTAGCTTCAGTTTATGGTAATTACCTCTTGCCACTGTGAGATGTACCAAGCTATCTCAGAATATGAACTTTATGCGTTTCTAAAACAAATATATATTAATTACGTAGATTTCTTGTAATTATATTCTGATAGTTTCAGCGAAATTTAATCGCCATCTTCAACCACCATAAGGAATACTGCTTTGTACAAGCGTTCAAATGTTTGTTAAGCTTAAATGATGTAACTACGGTGTCACTAGTCCCTAAACTTACAAACTACTTATGAACTAACTTATGCTAAAGACAGCAGAAACATCCATGTCCGTTGGGGGATTCGAACCCTCGACGAGGAGCGTCCTCGCTCATCATAGCATAGCGTCTCAATGCGCTAGGCCGCTCCACCGCGGCTTGTACAGCTGACAAAAATATCCCCTATGTGGACTGAAGATGGCAATCCAGCTTCGCTGAAACTGTCAGAATATATTTAAAGCGACAAACGCAAATACATCTTCTTGAAAATACGAACTGTGTAAAGTTTATATTTTGAGATTGCCTTCTACATCTGACAATGTCAGGTAATAATCATAAACTGATCTATAAAGGGTGTCCCAATGTACAGTGTGTATCAATATAAGGCTGGGGCTCATGGATGTAAATATTTTGAAACATTCTAAAACGAAACCATATGTGTTTTTTAACATAAACTTATGTGTTTTTAAATGTATACCCTATAAATTTCATCATCTCATCAACAATGACGTTGACTGCATCGCAATACGCCAATTACATTGCGAGATATTTAGAAGCGAAGTTGACGTTTGAAATACGCGAAACGCGCGGCTAGCACACGTCTTGAGCAGCATGGGGTTCTCGCCTGAGTCTCAGGTAGCCGCGCGTTTCGCGGCTCCGCAATATCTCGGGATGTAATAGGTGTATTACGATGCAGTCAACGCTGTTGTTTATGTGATTTGTCATACGATAGATTGTTGATGAAATAACATAGGGTGTCCGTTTAAAAATACATAAGTTTATTTTAAAATACACATATGCATTCCTTTTTAGAATGTTTCAATATGTTTACAGTATTTACAATATATGTTGTTGTTGTTCCAGAGATACTTTGGGTGGTCAAGATAAATGGGACACCCTGTATAATGAGCGGAATATACACTAATTTACAAAAAAGTTTTTTTATATCAAATGGATCCATACTTTGTAAAATGAATACCCATATACCAAAAGATACCAAGATTGTTGAATAGTCATTTTCACTAACAACTGTCAAAAACTGAATCACCCATACAAAAATGCGTAATTCATCTTACTTTGTCCAACTATAAATTTCTCATTCACAAAATCTTAATGTTTCGGAAATCTTACAAAGTGTGAATGAAGAAAGTCAGGATCCTCCATCACCACAAAATCTATGTAATATCACATGGATTAAGTTATATGACAAGAAGAAGGAAGCTCTATTATACTACTAAAACTATTCATCAATGTACAGAAAATACAGCACAGTTACAAGTCATGAGTAATAGTCGGTATACTTCTCTTCAATATGTTTTCGAGATATGAGCGTACATTTCTAGTATGAGCAAAAGGCGCGGCAAGATTCCCAAAAGAAATTCAATGGTAGTGTAGCTTAAAAAAACTATACACGAACTATTTCGCTTACAGAAGAAGTACTGAATAACTGCACAAACTATGACCGCTGTTAGTAGGCTGTGATCCCGTAACGAGCGCTGGATGATGTGCCGCAGCTTCTCTGCTCATTGTCCACCTGTTTCGGTTTATCTGTTCAGAAGGGGCCCCATTCTGCAAGTTTGTCAGGTTTGATAAACAATTTCAGCCAAGGCTGCCTGATTCTACAACGGCGTGATGCACTGGAAATCGTTTACTTCAGCAAGATGTTTAATACCTGAACAAAAAAGTACTTTGGTATTACGTAGCAAAGCAAACTGTATTTGCATCAGAATCCTGCTAGACTAACATTATATCCCCTCATCTAAACGTTAGATGAGAAAGGAAAACTAACACCATGTCGCCTTATAAATAGTTTACCGACCGAGGTGGCTGAGTGGTAACACAGCGGACAAGCCTTGCGGAGGACGCCGGTTCAAACTCACTTTCGATAATCCTCATTCACGTTTTCCATGGTTTCCCTATATCAATAAGACAATTAGCCCGTAACAGATTTTTTGTCTTCACAATAAACAATATTATTCTCGTACAGGTATTTTTTTTAATGTCACGGGATGCTGATCTGTTTTATTCCGCTGACAATTGCCGAGTTGGTTCCATCAAAGGACAAGGCCGATTTCCTTACCAGTCCTTAGGAAGTATCAATCTGAGCGAATGCTCCGTCTCTAATGACCACGGTGTCGACGGGGCGCCACTCCTGCCTTAGAAATAGTTTGGAGACGAAACAAAATTTCTCACGAGAAAGAGAGGACATAGTGTGATGATTCATAGTCTGTTCTTACCTTTTATTTTGTATTTGACTGATAGGTTTTATCTAAGATGACCACTGTAATTTCAACACTTTTAGTTATACTGTCTCTTGTTTGTATCAGCTAGATGTAATTTATTTGATGCATTTTACCATTCAGTTTTAACACCCTTTTATACAAGAAGATGGTCTATTGACCAAAACTAGTAGATATATAAGGTTTTGAATAAACAGCTGATGGTTTTTAAAAATGCATTTTATGACATATTTATCCAGATTATGACTACTTTTCACAAAATCACACTGTTGAGGCCACACTTATAGATTTTTCCCATACATTAGCTGTAATTAACCCACACTTTGTCCTCTTGTGTAAGAAATTGACTGTTACTGCTAATTATAGTGTGTACAGGGTGGTTCATTGATAGTGACCGGGAGAAATATCTCACGAAATAAGCATCAAACGAAAAAAACTACAAAGAAGAAAACTTTTCTTGCTAGAAGGGGGAAAACAGATGGCGTTATGGCTGGCCTGGTAGATGTCGCTGCTATAGGTCAAACGGATATCAACTGCATTTTTAAATAGGTACCCCCATTTTTATTACATATTCGTTTAGTACGTAAATAAATATGAATGTTTCATTTGGAACACTTTTTTCGCTTTGTAATAGATGCCGCTGTAATAGTCACAAGCGTATAAGTACGTGGTATCGCGTAATATTTCACCATTGCGGGCAGTATTTGCTTCGTGATACATTGCTGGTGTTAAAATGGACCATTTACCAATTGCAGAAGAGGTCGATATGGTATTTGTGTGTGACTATTGTGATCAAAATGCCCAACGGGCCTGTGCTACGTATGTTGATCGATATCCTGAAAGACATGATCCAAGTGTCCGGACCTTTCGTCGGATAGTTACGTTATTTAAAGAGACAGGATGTGTTAGCCATAGGTGAAACGTCAACCACGACCTGCAACAAATGATGATGCCCAAGTAAGTGTTTTGGCTGCAATTGGGGCTAATCCGCACATCAGTGGCAGACAAATAGAGCGAGAATCCGTAATCTCAAAAAACTTCGGTGTTGAGAATTCTACATCAACATCAATTTCACCTGTACCATATTTCTATGCACCAAGATTTGCATGGCGAAGACTTCGAACGTCGTGTACAGTTTTGCCATTGGGTTCAAAATAAAGTGATAAGAGATTTTTTCACGCGTTCTGTTTAGTGACGAAGCGTCAAACCGGCATAATATGCACTATTGGGCAACGGAAAATTCACGATGGTTGCAAGTGGCACATCAGCGAGCTTGGCGGGTGAATGTGTGGTGCGGCATTATGGGATAAGGTTAATTTGTCCCTATTTTATCGTTGGCAATCTAAATAGTGCAATGTATCTTACGTAATGTTCTATCGATTTTACTACGTCTCACTGCATGACAGAAAGGCGATGTAATTTCAACATAATGGATGTCTGGCACATGGCTCGCGTGCAGTTGAAGCGGTCTTAAATGGAATATTTAATGACAGGTAGACTGGTCGTAGAAGCACCATATCATGGGCCACATGTTCACCGGATCTTACATCCCAGGATTTCTTTCTGTGGAAAAATTAAAGGATATTTGCTATCGTGATTCATCGATAACGCCTGAAAACACATGTCAGCGCATTGTCAATGCATGTGAGAATTACTGAAGGTGAACTACTCGCTGTTGAGAGAAATTTCGTTATGCGTTTTGCCAAATGCATTGAAGTTGAAGGATATCATTTTTAGCATTTATTGAAGTCAGTAACAGCGTGCGTTCTCATAATGTATGATAATTTCACAAAATAACATGTACCACATTGCAACAACCGAAATAGAGTTCAAACGTATCTAAGTTCTGTGTTTTAATTTAAAAAACCTACGTGTTACCCACTGTTTGTAAATATTACAGCGCCATCTATCACAAAGCGAAACAAGTGTTCCAAATAAAACATTCATATTTATTTACGTACTAGACGAATATGTAATAAAAATGGAGATACATATTTTTAAAAATGCAGTTGATATCCGTCTGACCTATGGTAGCGCCATCTAGCTGGCCAGCCATAGCGCCATCTGTTTCCCCCCTTCAAGCTAGAAAAGTTTTGTTCGTTGCAGTTTTTTGTTTGATGCTTATTTCGTGAGATATTTGGCCCAGTCACTATCAATGGACCACCCTGTCTATTACTGATAACCACAAATACTTAATTTACATAGTGTATATTCCATTCTTTGCATATTTTCTTGCCCTGAAATGTGTTATACTTAATTATTGGAAGTAAGTTAGATTTAAGACCCATTTTTTTTCTGTTGCCGTTTCTAATCAACAACACAGGTTAATTAACGAAGCCTAGAACTATACTTTACCACTTTATACTAGATATAATTTTCTTATGGATTATGTCTTAGTCTAATGCTTTTTCTGGTATAGTTTAAGTTGGCAGTTTAGCCATTACTTTAAAATATTGTAAGACTATAATCCTTGATGACACACTTTATTCTTGATGACCTGATGAACATAACTAATCTGGTATACTCACTTGACATAGGGACACTTTGGTGCCAGAAAATGATGAAGTTACGCTTAACCAAGGTTTTGGCTGTTTGTAAAATTTGTCAGAAGGCCAAGCCGCCTACTATTAATCATCGTGTGCTTTTCTTTTCAATTGTACCTGCCACGTTATGAGAAATTGCTGCTGTTGATTTGCTAGGACCTTTGGTTCGAACACGTCGTGGCTTTTGACACATATTTGTTGGCATTGAACTTACATCCATATTTATGTCTCTAACGCATCTGCGCAAAGCTACTGCCAGAACTGTATCTCTTGCTTTTACCAAGGATTTTCTTCATCATCTAGTCAAAGGCATTTCTGACAATGGTCCTCAGTTTAGCTCTAAGATTTGGTTTCATATTTTAAGACGCCACAAAATTAAACCTATTTTTATTTCTTTGTACTGGCCACAATCTAACCCAGCAGAACGTATCATGAAAGAGATAAATAAGCAATGTAAGGTCCCTATGGTCCCGACGTAATTAATTTCCTATAATATTTAGGCCACAATAGTGTTCAAACAATACTGATAAAGTTATATTATCTTTATAAGTATTGTGTGAACACTATTGTGGGCTAAATATTATAGAAAATTAATTATGTCGGGACTATAGGGACCTTACAACACACAACTTAATTTTTATCTGTGTGGTAGTCGTCTTTAACCTGGGTATTTCTGCTAGTGGTCTGTCTGTTGCGCTATAGCTTCATAAGGCCAATGAAAGCTAAATGGTTTACTGTCTGTTTTAATCCTATGGTGGGTGTGAGAGAGAGGAGACTTTGTAATTTTCTGAGATTTTTATTGAATTGAACGGGAAGAAAGCTCTTCGTTACCATATATAAAGTTTTTATTATTAAAAAAAATTAACTGGTTAGAAGCAGTGTTAATGCAAATACGGCATCAATTATCTGTATCGGCTTCTGTTGTATGCTTTTAGCAGTTTTCCTACTATCTTCAAATTAAGCTGTTTGACGTATTGTACATGAGCGCCACCACCGGGCCTTCGCCGTATTACGTATTAACTTGATAATAAGCCCACTGGCGGCAGTGTAAACGTAACATTGTAAACATCGGCATGGTGACCAGGTGAGTGAATGTGTCCCCGAATCAGCTCTGTTTTAGGTAAATTCATTTTTTCTGCGCTTTTATCTGTTTTCACTGTTACATGCTCCGCTTCTTTATGTTTGCTTTCGATGCCTAAAATCAATAATTCTATTTAAGGATTATAACGTAAGTTTACAACAATCATGCAGGATAGGACTGCATCTTAATATCTTCTGTATTTCCTATCTTATTTATAGGATTACGATGGTTTCTGTCAACCGTATCCTAGTTTAATGATTTGACGCTGCCAGACTGTGGCTAGCAAGGATTTCATTTAACATTCTATTAATTTTTTAGTGGGCTTGTGAACGCCAAGGCTTTTAAGTTTTATGCTCCCCATTTCATTTATTTTTCAGACTTTCTGAGATGCCCAACAAGGATGAAACGCGTTAAAAATGAATAAAAAAATTGGAGCCATGACTGTCTTTTATTACTAAACAATCTTATTGTTTGCTGTACCCGGCGGCCCTAATGGAGTGGAGAGTATTTTATAAATAACTAGCTGTAAACCCGGCGTTGCCCGGGTGTTTATTTATCCTACACTCTCGTAGGCTAAATCCCCTTCCCCCCTCTCTCTGCATTCATATCTTTCTCTCCCATCTCTCTCTGTTCGTTTCCATCTTTTCCTCTCTCGGTAAGATAACCTCTGTCATGTACCATAGAAACATTTATGTACACAGTGACCTTCCTCTTGGTTTAAGGTATGTGTGCAAAAATTCAAAAGATTGGAACAAAAATATGCATTTTGTAAAATTCCGTAAGTTAACTACCCTCCACCACGCACCTAACGAAATTTTATACAGACAGTGACATTCCTCTTGTTTTTAAGGTAGACTGTACAAAATTTCATCAATATCGGAAAAAATACATATTTCTATGCACAAGAAACGCAGGTTTAAAAATGTTCAAATGTTCGTATAGTCTATGGGACTTAACTACGGAGTCATCAGCCCCTAAACTTACAAACTACTTATGAACTACTTACGAACTAGGACGGCACAAATATCCATGCCCGAGGGGGGATTCGAACCCCCGACCGTAGTGGCCGTGCAGACCGTGACTGAAGCGCCTCAGTCCCCTCGGTCACCGCGGCCGGCAAACGCAGGTTTACATTAAAAAAAACGCACTTAGTTCTCAAATATTCCGGTTTTATTTCTTCATACAACCCTCGTTCTGAGAATAACGAAAAAAAAAAAAAAAAAAAAAAAAAAAAAGTATCTGCGAAATCGGTCGAGCCGTTCTCAAGTTATGACGCGACCAAGGTATTCAGGGATCAATTTTTATGTTGACTCTCACATGTATAGTATAGGTAGACGGTGACCTTCCTCTTGTTTTGAAGGTCAAGCGTGCGAAATTTCGTGAAGATCGGAATGAAAATGTAGATTTCTTGAGTCTGTAAGAGAAGTACGCCCCGCCATGCACCTATAACAAAATACTTTCGTAGCTGACGTTTCCTTCCTATAAACTACATTACTGCTAAATTTCAGCTTCGTAGGTGAAGTAGTTTTCGAGATTTCGTGTTTAGTCAGTGACTGAGTGAGTGTCCTTTCGGTTTTATATAGATAGAGATTGTGAAAACAGATTGCTTAATTTTGGATGAAAGAGAATTAAGGCACTGACAAAAATAAATAGTAGCATGCAAATCTGTAATGCTAAATTTATTTGAAACATGGTTATGCCTGATGCGACATGACGTCATATCGCCTACGCTATGTGTGGTGCTCTTTTGTTTGTGGGTCAGGAACCTTCCTGGGCGTACGGTGAACAGTTCACCAAAATTTCATTGCAGTCGAATGAATGGTGTATCAACAGATAGGGAACATACAGACAAACATATATACTTGCACTGCGGAAAGTACAAACACAAAACAGAGCACAAGCCACTAGAAAAACGCCGCTAACGTTTAAGCCAGCACTTACCAAAAGCTGATTCAGCGCGCCTGTGTAGCACGAGAGACTGCAACACGAGCACCACAGAACACCAAACGACCACTGAGCCTTGAGGTCGAGGGCTGGGTTGACAGTAAACATGGTGTGAAGCAGTGCATACAGCGGCAGACAAAGCAACTAAAGTAAGAGAGCGAGCCGATTTACGGAAAAAGAATACCGAACATGCACCCGAAGGTAACAGCAGTCCAGATCGAGATGGTCGCCTAAACAAGCAATAAGTAATAAATACTAAGTATAGTTGATAACAGAGGACATCCACAGACAAACAGGCCCACCAGGGAAACAAAACACGATAATTACCCGGTAAGGCGAAGTGGTAATGCGGCATCGGCAGTAACTAACTTGGTTACGTGACGAGTTACAGGCAGACTACGGTTACGCTAATGTGCGTTGTTACCTGATAAGTGCGAGAATAGAAAGTGAGCAAGCAAAGTGGCTTCGTCGACATGCGCGGCGGCTTGCGGTTAACGTAATTAAATCCGTTGACAACGAGAAAGAGAACGGATTGACCATGCCGGTGCAGAATGCGACGGAACGTGCTGCTAAAATGTTAAAGCTGAGCAAGAGTTTGGTTTCCTAATTACGGAAAGGACACGATGCCTAGCAGAGTGGACCTCACATTTATACGCCGAAGAACAAAAGCAAGAACCTCACAGTAAGTATGTGATCGATGATACGGATAAGTGTATTATCGGGCAGCAATTTCAACAGTATTACGAACAATATAAAGAAATACCAGTTTTGCGAAAACTGCACAACTTTTGTCGAACAGAACTGAGTTTCAAAGCTAGCAAGGAAATCCTTAGAAAAATTGTTTTGTCTATGGGATTTCGTTTTAGAAGATGCCAAAATTAACATGTTGTTTTGTGCGAACGAGAGGACATTGTTGCTAAACGGGCTTACTTTCTCGGGTTTTTAGGTAAAAAATCTAGCAGCAGAATCAAAGCGACCAGTGGTTTACTTAGATGAAAAATGAATTCACACGCATTATAGGCCTACAGTAAATAAACGTTGGCAAAGTGATAGCGTGCGAGGAATGTTGCCAAACAAAACTGCCGGTCACCGTTTAATTGTTGGCCATGCAGGCGGAGACATGGGTTTCATTGCAGGTGTACTTCTCATATATGATTCAAAAACCAAAACGTCCGACTATCACTCAGAAATGGATAGCAAAAACTTTCAAAACTACGTTGAAACCCAACTTATGCCAGGCTTACTTCCAAGAAGTATTGTTGTTTTTGATAATGCTCCATCTCACAATAAACAAGAGAATAAACCGCCTTCCTCTAGCTCTCTGAAAAGTGAAATACAATCCTGGCTGATCAACAACAACATACGTTATGACTCCGACCTAGGGAAAGCCGAACTTCTGGCACTAGTTAAGGGTGATCAAACGTCTCCTGTTTATGGTAGTGACAAAAGTTTGCAAGAAAATGGGTTTGTATCCCTCCGACTGCCTCCGTACCATTCCAACTCTGAATCCCGTCGTATTAATCTGGAATATTGTAAAAAATAAAATCCGTACTCGGAATCTCAACCGTTTCGCTCACGCAGCTGAAAAAATTACAGCTGATGCTTTTGCTGCTGTAACATTTTAAGATTGGAGGAAGGCGATATAAGTGTGCGAGGACTATTGGAGAAGAGGTGCTCCGATGGACGAAATAGAAAAAATAATATCAGTCGGGCTGGATTCAAGTGACGAATCATTATCGTCAGCGACAGAATCGGCAGACGACGAATTGACAGACAGCAGAGGGAGATACTACCAGTGAAGCTCCGTGAACAGCTAAGATACTGCTGTCAGGATTGTATAGTAGATACAGTATTCTAGCTATTGTTTTTTAACTGAAATTGATTTTCAATGTTGTTTATTGGAAGAAATACTTTGTTTTACTAGCTTTGTCTTTACCCCTTATGAGTAATCGCAACGTCTTTATCCATTCGGAATACTTATAGTCATCGTAGGTGTTGGACATGCTTGACTGCAATAATGTTCAACCAATGATTGATTTGAAATTTTTTTCATAATGTGAGAAGAATAAAACACTCGAAAACTGCAATGAAAGGAGTAGTAAAATCGATGCAGGCTTAACATCTGACACAGCATAGAACATTGCATTCGAATTTCCAAATTAGATTTAGTCTTCCGAAAAATTAAACGCGAGTAAACGCGCTGCGTGCAACAGGCTAGCAGCGTCCCACTTACAAGAACACTGGAGCGAGCATTTACGCCATACTGCTCTCCCCTCTCTGTTTCTCCGGCGTAAACACGACGGTGCTGCCACCGTTGCGAGATTACTACTTGGCTTTGCCGAGTAATACATCCCTGAACATTTCAAATCAATAGAGGATATTTATAGAATTTCCCTTCGATACTTGGAGGAATACATAGGCTACATAATAAAACCTTAAACATTTTGTGTTTATGTTCCACAATAAGTGCTAACTGATAACTTCATACTTTTCTTGGCACGCAGGTGCACAACTGTACTGGTCGTCCGTGATGATCACACACACAATGTTAGAGGACAACGAGAATAAGTTTTCACTATTATGGTGGCCCCGTAGGTTGAGACAGCAAAATTCTTACTGTATCACACAAAAATTACAATTGTATTCAATACTTGAATAAAATATGTTTCCATATGTATATTGTGTATGCTGTCTCACTTTATTCCCTAATTGTTTTGAGAAGTGTAATATTTCTTTCGATGCGGCTGTCCTAAGGACTCTGCTTGACGTGATTTGAGAGTTTTGAAATGTTGATTCAACTAACCTGACACTGCTCTTAACGAGCAAGTTGAGCGCAAGCACATTTTTATGTGAATAAATTTGTATAATACTTCAAACTGCAAAAATATGTTCAAATGTTTGTAGAGCTAATGGGACTTAACTACGGGGTCATCAGTCCCTAAACTTACAAACTACTTATGAACTAGCTATTACTAAGGACGGCACAAATATCCATACCCGAAGGGGATTCGAACCCCCGACAGTAGTGGCCGTGCCGACCGTGACTGGCGCGCCGCAGACCGCTAGGCCACAGCGGTCAGCACTTCAAACTGCGGTTGCTAGCTCAAGCGCTATGTATTATTTGCTGCTGTTCACAACCACGCAATATATATTTTATTGGTAAAAATGTGGGAATGGTTACTTTTAAGATTTTGTGCTGATGGTTTCATATTATGGCATTTCTATGCATTTGGCGTTGGCGCAAGGTTTTATACGTTGTTAAATTTTTCAGTTTTGCCCATGAAATGTTTCGCAATCTTATTGCCGGCCGCGGTGGCGGAGGGGACTGAGGCGCTCCAGTCACGGTCTGCACGGCCACTACGGTTGGGGGTTCGAATACCCACTCGGGCATGGATATTTGTGCCGTCCTTAGTATAAGGTAGTTGATAAGTAGTTTGTACGTTTAGGGACTGATGACCTCGTAGTTAAGTCCCATAAGCTTAACAAACATTTGAACATTTTTTTGCAATCGTATTGTGATGCATTGTTTGTATTGTTAAATTACAGTCACTTTGTTATTTTCTTGTTAAAGCGAATCTCGCGTTGGACTGCCGTTACTTTCTGTCGTTTCCTGTACATGTTATTCATTATTCGGATTCAGCAGACTCTTATTTTAGTGCCTCCGTAGGTGACTGCATGCTATCCTTTGCGCCGTATTTAGCGTTTACAGCACCTGTGGCATGACTGCTGAGTCCTCTTGCCATGTTCACACGGGTCGGAAAGGCCTGGAGGTTAGCGGCGTTTTCCTCGCGTTTTATTACGAGTCTTACTTCTGAAGTGGATCTAGCTATTCTACTTGCAGCTATGGTCTTACACCTCCAGTTTATTTAGACATACCTTCGTTGTGACAACTCTGAGCAAGAGAGATTTTTTTCCAGCTATGCTACTTTAGACGTGCACAATTGGTAGGCCTATCTTAATAAGATAGACAATCTACGGCGGATATTTGGCTACTTATTTATTTTGGGTGTAACTTCCCGTTCTACTTTTCGGTACGCTATTTTTAATACAATGGTTACGACTATATATTTCCTTTGAGTAAATTTCTTAGGCTATTCCTGGTAGCCCACAATAATGGTCTTAGTGTAGATTTCTAATGAATCTGATTATGGGAGTATGGATTGGAAACATTGGTATTCTTTCGTGTGTTCTGACTTGTACTACTTCGGTTAGTGAAATTATTTTATAACTGTGGCGGAATTGTAAACTATGAATATGATACAAAAATATATAAATTTTCAGAAGATGCCGTTGAATATTCAGCACCATAGAGCAGCGAACGTCAGAAATGCTGAGTCGATTAATGGTGTTCGTTCTTTCGGACATTTTCGAAAGAATAGTTACAATCAGTACCAGTAGATATAAGTTTGGGTGATCAGTTTACATAAATTGACCGTACCATCGCTAATAAGAATGGTCTTCCTCAGAACGAAGTACGTTTACACCTATACCTACATTCTGCATCCAAATAAATACTTCGAAAATTATTATGAAATGCATGCACTGCATATTAGGGTTTCTTCGTCGTTACATTCGCGATTAATGTTTGGGAAAATCGCTGCTTAATGGTCTCTGTGATTGCTTAATACGTTGAAAGCCGCATGCTTAAGCAGTAGGAACACGAACCGTGCATTCGAACGTTAACATCAAGCATGCAGAGTTTCTGACGTCATTGCATGAAAAATACTCCTCGAGGTGATGGGTTTCTCATACGATATCTAGTAATTTCCTTTCCTGTTCAACTCCTTATTAGAGAGAGAGGGAAAACGTATTGCTTATATACCTCCGAAGGAGACATAATTTCTAATATGTTTGTGGTCCTTACGCAATATGAAAGTGGGTGCACTAAATAATTTGCGCCTAATACGGAGCACCAGTAAGCTACAAGCTGCAATAGAGACAGGCCCAAGGTATTAAAAAAATTAAA
Source organism: Locusta migratoria (assembly GCA_026315105.1). Taxonomy (NCBI): domain Eukaryota; kingdom Metazoa; phylum Arthropoda; class Insecta; order Orthoptera; family Acrididae; genus Locusta; species Locusta migratoria. The sequence goes on from CM048745.1 coordinate 522,578,998, forward strand.
GTATATAGGTAGCACTAATAAATAGCCAGGGATGAGAACACATGTATGAAACCACAAGAATAAAATTATATTTTATGAAAAAAATTTCAGCACAAACTATTCACAGTACAGGTTGGGAACTGGGCCACAGCTCAGCCCCTCTAAAGCACAAGAGAAATTTGGCCAAAGTAATACAGCAAAATTAATGGTGCAAAACCACAAATATTACAAATTAGTGGCTCTAAAGCAAACACTATTTGATTGTAATCCAGCACAATTAAAACGCTGTCCGTAGGTTACAATGGAATACGTAAGAACACTGTAATAGCACGTTAAATCAGATGTGTGAACAATAACACAGACCATCAAAGGAAAGCACTCAGTCACTCATGGCATAATTATCACTGGTCGTAATGAATCAGTTCCATCTCAAACAAACAGTAAATGAGTGTGTGTAAACGTCCGGCAGCTCGAAGGTGGTGGAAGTAGGCGGGGGGGGGGGGGGGTGCTGCAATTGCTTCACACTGGAAGGCAGATATGTGAACACAATGGGAGCTTAAGCGAAAGTTCACACAAGGGAACAGTAGATAAGAAAAATGTGTTCGAAGATTTGAAGGGACAGCAACTCCCAACACAGCTCTGATACAGTCGCTCAGTAAACGGAAAAAAAGCCGGAATCACCACCTTGAGATAAGTACGAACAGCAATAATTAACGAAATTAATACAGCTCATTTAAATCACATCTACGTTGATGTGCTAGTGACTGTCTGTAGGTAGAAGGTAAACCGCATTTATGAATGCGAAAAACTTTTTGTTATTTGTTTTCTCTCTTTTGTTGTCACAGAACAATGTCATATTGTGAAATAAATAAAATGGAATTATTGGCAAATAAGTAAACATTTAAATTATATTAAAAAGCGTTTAGTTAACCAGAGAAACTAAAAAGGCGTTTTTAAGATACAAATCGTTAATGCTGGATTATCATACATTGAAACACAACATCACTAAAGTAAATGTTAAAACACAACCAATATGAAATTTCTACTTTCACCAACTACATTAGAAGACGACTTTAAATACAGATGGTATTGTTTTGTGAATAGCTGTTTGGCAAATGTAATCAATGACTTTATATAGGCCTATAATATACACCTTTGCAATTGCAGAGCAATATACTTAATACTGAATTAACAGAAGAATGATACGTGTCAGTGGCATAATGGAATATAATTATCGTACGGAGTATTTACTTACGTCAAAATGATTCTCACCGAAATAAACACATGAAGTGAGGGTATTTCGTTTAGTCTCTATGAGCATGTTTGAACCACCTTGTAAGAATTTCTCATTGCTTGGAACAAGAACAAAAAAAAAAAAAAAAAAAAAAAAAAAAAAAAAAAAAAAAAAAAAAAAAAAAAAAATTAAATTAAATTTTTTAATGATTTTATATATGTATTACTATGCGGCACTACACAATATTTATAGGCCATTTCCAGGTACTTAAGTACTCAAAATTTGTCATTGTTCGTGAATTTTAAGACATTAGGTTCAGTATCGTGTTGGTTGACGTCACAGGCATCATATCACTCATCTGGCGCTTTCGACTTAATTAAAATTATTTTTGTTTGAAATTCGGAAATTAAATGTTATGACAGTAAAATGACATAAACATCGAAGCCGTTTTCCAGAAAACAAATACCCTTCTGTGCTTTATTCAAAAAGAATACACTGAATTTACAATAAAAATTATTTTTTGCAAAAGCAGTTTTCATCATTTCCTTTCACTGAGCATAAGCGCAGTTAGCTACAGAGAAGCGTCGCTGGGTTTACCTAGTTATGATGAAAATAGGAACCAATGCAGCTGCATTTTCTACGGAGCTGTTTCTTACCAAGTAAAGCTACACCATAGTCTCAACTCATTTTATTTTATAGTTTGTTTTCAGTTTGCAGCGTTGCTGAATGAAATAAAGTGATAAAGGACTTACATACGAGGCTTTAAATTTTCTCCTCTGATAGATCTGTTTGAAAAATAAGCAGTCGACATCACGGATTAAAAGTGACGAGATCTGACGATACGGTGTGTGACGTGAGAGCAACAGTGCTTTCTCTTTCTGAATGACGCTGCGGATGATGACGTCACGGCTCAGCTGACCGCTACGTGTCGGCGCTGCGCGTCACGTCCTCTTATCTGGGCCACCAGTGAGAGAAAGGCGCACACTCCTTCGGTAGCTCAGTTGGCGCCGGGCGCCGTGGCTCAGCGCGCCCGGTCAGAGGGCTCAACGCCCTCTGTAATAAAAAAGCTGAGTCAACAACACACCGAACAAGAACGAACAAAAACGATCAGCGTCCGCAACGAAGAGAACTACCCATGAAAAAAAAAAAAAAGTTGGTAGAGCGGTGGACTGTAGAGGTCATTGCGGCAGAAATCCATAGGTCGCTGGTTCAAATCCGGCCCGAAGGAAAAATTTTAATTGTCCAGTCCTCCTTTCTATTTTCTAAATAATCTACACCTACGAGTATAAAGACTCCAGTACTTCAGCACTTGTATGGAATGTGACTTTCGGTAACATTGCCAGCTACGTGATTCACAAAATACGAACCGACCCATTTAAGGAATACAAATATTATACTGGATTTGACGTACATAAAGTTTATGAAGGGTATTCTTTATCCATCTATTCAACTACTTATAGACGCGATATTTTTTCACGAGAGGCGTTCCGTTGTATTGAACATAAAACATTTGCTGTAGTATGCGTGATAGTTACCTACAATTTATATTATTTCCTTATATAGAAAACAGTCCGTTCGAAAGTATGTAGGATATTGATTTTTTACTTACAGAAACTTCTTCTTAGATTTTTGCCTTCACATTTCATGGCAGATTTTTCTCCTTGCACTAATGATTTCAGTTCTACCTTGCACTTCACTGTAACACTATGCGTCTTTTTTGCTTTTAAAGAAATCAATGCAGCAGTATCACACGTGTTTGTATGCTTTTCTGTCGCCATCTGTATCGTTTATTAATTAATTAATTTATTTATTTTGAGCTTTAAGAAAATTGTATTTTTTCTTATTATATTTTACAATAATACGTTTTTTTATTTTTAATATGTTATTGTAGAACAAGTGTAAATACCTGGATAATGCAAACCATGCCGGGAATAAGAATAAATAAATAATGTATAAAAAGCTCTAAAACGAATAAAAAACAAATAACAAAATTTATATAAGAAGATGATGAAATAATGCCATTTTATATTCTAAAATTCACCAAGCAAATTTGAAGAAGGATGAACAGCTACGTTTGAAGATCTCAAAAGAAATCATAAGAGTGACATTCCATGTATTAAATGAATACCCATGTTAATTAATAATCTGCGTCCATCTATTTTTCGTATTGTGTGACAAGTTGTCTGAGATATGCATAACAAATGGAGAAAAATGAAATGTTGGCAACACTCAATAGACGATTCAGACGCAGACATTGAAAAGTATACAAATACGTGTCTTTTTTAAAGCGAAGATGCATAGTGCTAGAATGAAATGCAGGCCAGAACGGAAGGCATTGGTATAGGAAGAAAAACTACCATGAAACGTGCAACACGCCGGCACTCCATGATATGAGGCGAAAAAGTCAGATGAAATTTCCGTAAGTAAAAATCAACATTCTACACCTTTTCTAAGAAACTATCGGTGTAAGGCAAGAAAATACATAGTAGATATTTGTCATTGCAGATCACTGAAGATATTTTATATTTAATATGTGGTTCAAGAGACAGACAAAAAATATCCTTCATAACTGAGTTGCCCAGTGACCGCCGGCCAGTGCACACGACGCGCAGGAACGGCTCTTCACTGTAAGTTAACCGGCTTCTTAATAGAAGCGACTTATTTTCATTTCTTGCGTGCTTTCTCTTACAGTTCATCAAACTTTCATGTGCTCGAGTGTTTATTTATTGAGAATCGCGTTTAGTTGACAGATCAGTGTTGATACTTTGATTTATTAGCTCGCGTATATATTTTTCAGATTCGCCGTTAATAAACAGTGTCTGGTATATATTATTCGAAGCTCACTGTTTATCAAACTTTTGTGTATTTAGTCAGCTTCGCATCAAATGAACAGTTTTGTGTCCACGTGCGTACCTAGATTCGCGTCAAAGTCACAGTTAGGTGTATTGTCCCACAGTTAAAATCTCAACAGTCGTACTTATTTGGAAAATACATAGAATTTTAGAATGGCTAATTGTGACTGCTGCGAACGGATGCAGGCAGAGTTGGTGACTTCGCACGCAGCTTCAGGCGGCGTTGGCTTCGCTGGCAACGCTTGAGACTGCGGTGGGTGGGCGCCGCTGTTGTGGGCCGCTCGCGGGGGTGCAGCAGACGCCCTGTTCTTGACGCAGATAGTGTCGCTTGTCCTGTAGTCACCCCTCTGCCTGCAAGATCCGGGCACTCACAGAGGGTGGCTTTGTAAGTAGTTTGGAGCTCCAACGTTAGGCGGGTGATGGGGCCCCTTAGGAATACGGCTGCTAGGGAGGGGAAGAATTCCAATGTGCACTCCGTGTGCATACCGGGGGGAGTCATTCCAGATGTGGAACGGCTCCTTCCGGATGCCATGAAGAGCACAGGGTGCAGCCAACTGCAGGTGGTGGCTCATATCGGGACCAACGATGTGTGTCGCTTTGGATCGGAAGAGATTGTCTCTGATTTCGAGCGGCTATCAGAAGTGGTAAATACTGCCAGTCTTGCTTACAAATATGAAGGCAGAGCTCACCATCTGCAGCATAGTCGACAGGACTGACTGTGGACCTCTAGTTCAGAGCCGATTTGAGGGTCTGAATCAGAGGCTCAGACGGTTCTGCGACTGTGTGCGTTGCAGATTCCTCGACTTGCGCCAAAAGGCAGTCGCTTTTCGGGTTCTACCAAATATTTCAGGAGTCCACTGTACTCAAGAAGCGGCTACACGGGTAGCGGGGGCTGTGTGGCGTGGACTGGGCGGTTTCTTTCTTTTTTCTTTAGGTTACAGGTCCTCGGGAACACAAAATGGGTTTCAGTCTCAAAGGGTGCAGGTCAAACACAGGAAGAATGAAAATCTAGGAACCATTGGTGTAACAGTTCTAAATTGTCGTAGCTATGTTGGGAAAGTTACAGAGCTCCAAGCGCTGATAGAAAGTACTGAGGCACAAATCGTTATAGGTTCTGAAAGCTGCTGACGCCAGAGATAAGTTCGGCCAAAATTTTTGCAAAGGATCAAATGGTATTCAAAAAGGATAGAATAAATAAAAAAAGGGGATGGCTTGTTATTGCTGTTACAAAAGGTTTATCCTGCAGCGAAATTGAGGCAGATTCTTCCTGTAAGTTGGTGTGGGTAGAGGGTATGCCTGACAACCGGAATAAATTAATAACTGGATCTTTCTATCAGCCCCCTGACTCTGATGGTGCAATTGCCGGAATGTTCAAAGAAAGCTTTAATCACATTTCAAACAGGTATCCAAAGCATACTGCTATAATCGGTGGCGACTTTAATTTACCCTCGACGTGTTGTCATTAATGCGTATTCAAACCGGCAGCAAATATAAAACATCGTCCGAACTAATTCTAAATGCTTTTCTGAAAACTACTTTGAACATTTAGTTCAAGAACCCACTAGAATAATAAATGGTTGCGAAAATACTCTTGATCTCCTAGCAACAAATAATCCTTAGCTAGTAAAGAACATCAAAACAGTTACAGGGATTAGCGAACATAGAGTTGTAGTAGCGAGACTGAATATCGAAATTCCCAAATGCATCAAAAATTAACGAAAATATATCTATTCAAAAGAGCAGATAAAAATTCGCTTCATGCTTTCTTTCAAAATGCGAGTGTAGATCAGCTGTGGCTTACTTTCAAAGACATAATATCATTAGCAATCGAGAGATTTATACCAAATAAATTAATAAAAGAGGGGGCTGACCCCCCTTGGTACACAAAACAGGTTGGATCACAATTGCAAAAGCAAAGGAAAACACACGCAAAATTAAAAAAAGACACCGTATCCTCAAGAGCGGCAATCTTTTTCAGAACTCGCAACCTGGCGCGGACTTCAATGCGAGAATCTTATAGTTGTTTCCACAACGAAATCCTTTCTCGTAATCTTGCAGAAAATCCAGAGAAATTCAGATCATATGTGAAGTACACTAGCGGCAAAAGACAAACAATACCTTCATTAGGCGAAAGCAATGGTAATACTACCGATGACAGTACTGCTAAAGCAGAATTTCTAAACACAACTTTCCGAAATTCTTTCACCAAAGAAAACGAAGTGAACACTCCAGAAATCGAACGAAGAACTGCCAGCATACAAAATTAAGTAGATGTTCCTGGAGTAGTAAAACAACTTAGGTCACTAAACAAAACAAATCTTCCGGGACATATTGTGTACCAACTAGATTCCTCTCAGAGTATACTGATGCAATATCTCCATACTTAGCTACCATATACAACCGATCAATCGCCAAAAGATTCGTTCCCGAAACACTGGAAAGTTGCCCAGGTCACTCCAATATTCAAGAAAGGCAATATGAGTGATCCCCAAAATTACAGGCCAATCGCATTGACGTCGATTTGCAGTAGGATTTTGGGACATATACTTTGTTCGAACATTATGGACTACCTCGAAGAGTACGATCTATTAGCCAATAGTCAACACGGTGGAACGGTACTGTCGGTACTCTTTCATTAAGTTTCGTGTTTTATAACGATTAAATATTTGATTTATTAGGGTTTGAGCTGCACTAGAGGTGTTAGTGCATGCAGTTGTGGGGTAGGTTTGTCAACTTCCGATTTTGCGGGAATCTGCAGAGAGGTTCGTTTGAGTTTGCGAGGTTGTTGTCGATAGCAGTCAGTTCGGCGATAGTCAGAAGGTTGGCTAGAGCTCGCATTGGCGGGAGCCAATGAGATCGCGGCTACTAAGGAACTTTAAGCCGGAGGCGGTTTGGCTGGGGGTCCGGCCATGTTGAGCAGAGGTGACAAGAGTCTTGGTTGAAGAGGTTGTAGTTAGGTCCTGAGTTAAAGTTGAAAAATGAGCGGAAATAGTGTGAATATTGTGGTTTTGGTAAAGGATTCAGGCGGAGATTCATTTCGGTCTAATCCTCGACCTTCAACTAACCCGGAAATCCAGTCTACAGTCGATTAAATTTACTAAAACTACCAACAGGATAAACATGGGGACTCAACCCCAACACTGTCCTCCGTGGCTACAAGCCCCTCATCTTTGTCAAAGCCGCATGAATTGTTCCACCAAACTTTTACCAATACCTTTAAATCCTAGGCCGCTATGCACTCTGCCTTAAATTCCCCTTCCCCAATTGTCTCCTTTCACTATTAATTAAATTGCCATATCTCTTCAAGCACACAGAACACATACGCCTCTCCTGTGTCTCCCATAAACTTGATTCCCAACACCCTGTCGTATCCCCAATCTTGGAGAATCGCGGATCGTTGCTAAGCCTTTATCAATGTATCCCTTACTCTTCACGTCCTCTATATCGTTTTTCGTGACTGTCAATTCATCATACACCCCGTTCCAAACCTAACCCTAACTCCTTCCCCCTTTCCTCGAGGAAGGCCCTGCCCACCCACCCTTCTCCCAGATGGTATTCCCCCTCCTCACCCCCCTGCCCACCTGAGTATATCCCGTCTCATCCAGTGACTTGCTCATCAGTTCTGCCATACAATTCACAAAACCCAAATCATCCTCTGCATGTTTTTGTCTCCCCCATTCAGTCTCGCCTATCTCATGATCAGTCATTCTCGCTTTTGATCATTTTGTATTTTCGAAATATGTTGTCAATGTGTTCATATATGAAGAGTGGCAGACGAGCCGCTATCAGCCCGCTTTCCCCAAAGGAGAAGGAATGTACTTTACCTATCAAATTTAAAAAAAAAATAGATGTTAATAAATTACTAGAAATTCTAGACATTCTAAGTGCTATCTTACATCAAACGCGTTTTTTAATCCTTTGCTAAATTTTCATTGACGTGTTCAATCGTGGATAAACTATTTCAAAGATGCATTACTAGATGGCGCAAGATCAGTGTGACAAACAATGCTGATGGCCAACGAGAAAGACGAGTCGCGGCGCATACGTCCAGTCACGTGGTTAAGTTATTGCTGAGCCAACGTGATCGCTAGACGACGCAGATGTGAGACAGTAGGATGTGCCCCAGCGGCCAGCCAGTGACCTATCGACTTCTCGAATACATACAGTTCCCTAACTCTCTTGTCAGGAAACCTATTCATTTTGGCATTGGGAGCCTGCCTAACAACAATTGGTGTCACTGATTTTTCTGTTTTGTGAGCTGAGATTTGGCAGTTAGAATTACATAATTCTCATCTGGCAGGAAGCATGAACTCAATTTTTCTCCTAAATTAAAACCCACATAACAGAAAAATCAGTTATACCGATTATCGACGACAGGCAATGCCAAACGGAATATGTTTCTTAATAATAAAAAAAAAAAAGTTAAGGAAATGAAAGGATTTGATGTGTCATTGAATGTTATAAACAGTCAGGATTTAGCCAAGTTTCTTAATAACGTAGAGGTGCCGATGGAGTCCATGCTAGTCTCCTTCGATATTTAGAACCTATATATGAACGTATCCTCTAAATAGTGTTTTGGAATAATTAAAGGTAACCTAATTAAGCACCGGAAAATTTCAATGGCAGAGACGATTTAAGTGTTGGAGCTTTTGGAAATATCGCTATCTTTTCATTACTTTCAGTTTAATGCCAAATTTTATACCAGAAGACTTGACTATGAGTAATTGCTTCTCCCACACCTTAGCTGACATTTTTCATAGCCATGCACTGCCGTATGACTTTTCAGTTCACAAGTTTTTAATCGCCGTTCTGAAACACCCCATATAAACAGGTTGTTCGAATTCCTGTTATAAATGTCGAGGATTTGGAGAGGGTATAAGTTCGTAATATTGTGATAAGGCATCCATGTCTGAAAAGTCATCCATTGACGCTATGAACTCATTCTTCGAAACAGTGAAACAAATGTCTTCTTCTACAACCTCGTTGCGTTTCAAGTCTTGGGAGGAAGTGGAATGGACTAAATCAACAACAAACTACCCGCTCTAAAGTGCATACTTTATGATCTATGATCTAGAGGTGTTCACAGTACTAAAGATGCTTCCATAGCTCATGGGTTTTGCATTTTCGGACCCATGTTTATTGGACATTTTGTTGATGGTTTCGTCCATAATATCTCCTTCCAAAGTATGTGAAGCTAAGAGTTTACTATTGAAAACGTGTTTTACACAGCTAAAGAAATGCTCATAGTACATTTGCAACTACATACACATTGAAGTGCATGGCAAAAGGTTCATAGAATCACTCTTATGATATTTCTCTACAGTTCCGCTCTCTAATAGCGCGCGGGAAAAAAAGAATCGCTAAATCTTGCCTTGTTCGATCTCATGTCTCTTATTTTACTATGATGATTATGCCTCCATATGTAGGTGGGTGATAACAATATATGTTGCATTCAGATGAGAAATTTCACAAATAAAGAATTTTCACAAATAGATCACGTAGCAACAAATAACGCCTTTCTTTTAATGATTTTTACCCCAACTCGTGCATCATTTCCGTGACATTCTCTCCCTGTATCGCGATATTACAAAACGAGCTGCCCTTCACTCAGCTTTCTATAAATCGTCCGTCAGTCCAACTTTGTGGAATCCGACAAAGCGCAGCAATACTCCAAAATAGGACGGACAACTGTGGTGTAGGCAGTTTGTTCAGTAGAACTGTTGCATCTTATAAGTATTCTGCCAACGAAACGCAGACTTTGGTTCGGTTTTCCTACAATATTTTCTGTATGTTCTTTGCAATTTAAGTTGTTCGTAATTGTTACTCCTATGTATTTAGTTGAATTTACGGCCTGTAGTTTTGACTGGTTTATCGTGTTAATGAGGTTTAACGGATTTCTTTTAGTGGTCATATGGATGACTTAACACTTCTCACTGTTAAGGGTCAACTTCCATGTTTTGCACCATTCAGATACCTAAATCATTTTGCAGTTTCTTTTGGTCTTCTGGTGATTTTACTAACCGATAAATGACTGCATCATCCGTGAACAGTCGAAGAGAGCTATTCACATTGTCCCCTATATCATTTACAAAGAAAAGGAACAGAAAGGCCCTGTAACAGGTCTTTGAGAAAACCAGATATCACTTTGTTGTGCTTGAAGACTTTTCGTCAATTGTACTGTACTGTGCTGTACTGTGTCCTTTCTTATAGGAAATTACGAATCCATTCGCTCAACGGTGGCAATATTCCATAAGCACACAATTTGATTAGAAGACGCGTGACAGGTACTGTATCAAAAGCCTTCCGGGAAACTAGAAATACGGAGTCTATTTGACATCCCTTGACGATAGTACTCATCATGTCATTCACAAAAACGATAACTTCTGAATCCGTGTTGACTCTTCGAGTTTTTATTGGGGAAAGTGTATGTTCTAAAATCCTTCTGCAAATGGACGTCAATGATATTTTCCTGTAATGTTGCGGATCACTCCTAATGCTTTTCTTGAATATTGGCGTGACCATGAATCTTGCCAGTCTTTGGGTACGCAAGCGGTTGTATATGATAGCTAGGTAAGGGGCTACTGAATCAGGATACTCTGAAAGAAATGTAACTGGTATACTACCAGGATCAACAGACTTGCTTTTGTTAAGTACTTTAAGTTGCTTTAATACCGCAGGGATAGCTACTTTCAAATTACGCATGCTGCAGCTATTCTTCATTCGAATTCAAGAGTATTTTCTTCGTCTTCGGTTGGCGAAGAAATGTCGGAAAGGTATTTTCTGTCACTTGCGTAACTGTTGTTGTCCCCGTTTGACGACTCTGAGCAAAATTCTTCACTTCGTAAACAAGTGCATTTTGAGTAAATACGGCATATTATTTTCGCTCTACAAAAAAAGTTTGTAAATCTATCGGACTCAGCTGCTTGCTCATTAGTCCGTACCTTAAAACCCAAGGACAATTCAAACACCCATGCCAGGGGAGGGGGAGGGGGGGGGCGAACATCCGACGACGAACGGCCTCGCGCACCGCAGCACGGCGCCCCAATGCGCACGGCTAATCCGTCGCGGCCTCGCTCTACACTTCTGTTCTGTTGAATGTATACACTCTTTCGTGATGATTGGTAATCTTTCAAAATCATTCCACGTGGCATGGCATTTTTGAATGAAATTAAATATATTACGTTGATTTATTCATTGATTTCGCTCTGATGTAAGCAGAGAGATGAATTAGAAAAGAGCTGGAAGTGAGCTGCTTAAAAAGTTTCGATGTTTGTAGCTTCTTTATTTATTGTGTGTAATTTTCCTTGAATAATTCTGTTGTGGTGATTTTTCGTAATCACCTCTATTTACCGTGATCTGTGATTTATCTGTGATCTGTGAGATCCATAACTGAATACTCTATGTCTTCAGTTACAGCTTATTTTTACTTAAGATTGAAAACATATGAAGGAAAAGATACAATAGCTATTTCAAAGCAATTAATTGGAGTTAATTCTGATGACGTATTCTGTGCACCGAACGTGTCGTGATTACGATCAATATACAACCCGTATTCCACAGTAATAGCCATGTAACACGGCGTGGACGATAGTACTGGAGCCAGTTATGACACCATCAACTCCCGTTCATTGTAACCTTTATTTTAACGCGCCATAACCAGCGATATCGTTAGGGGCTTGGCACTGTTTCAGTTAGAGATGTCCGACAGAATTGTAATTGTTTACATGCCTCGACAAGCAAACGGCGATTTCAGATCGTAGGCACAAATATCGTTCAACCTCTTGTGGGGATACACGAGAGAACTGTGTGCACGGACGGGGACAGTATAGCAGCAGTGTCAGCGCTTGAGACCTGACCAGGTAGTCGAAGCTGTTAACACGGCCGGTCGCGTGAGGTGGAAAGGTTTCGTGACCGGGCCGTGATATCGCGTTCAAGAGTAGCCGTTTAATTCATTTCGACGCCCAAGACGAGCTAAAGCTTGAAATTTCTCTGATCATTTGAATTTGAAATGTTAAGTAGACACGGATCTTCCACTGATGTCTTTAGTTGCAGTGTGCAACATTTCTTCAAAATCGGAATAAAACTTAGGACTGGTGTTGAAATCGGCAAGTAAAGTATCCTCCGCGAGGCTCATTAAGAAATTTTAGGTAGACACTGATCTTCCTGTTCCTTTGAAGGTCAGTTGAGAAAAACTTCATGACGATTGGAACCAAACTGTACATTTTTATGCGAACAAGGATGGTGACGTGACAGACGTAATTCTGCCCCAAGCAGTTGGAATGTGGCTTTCCCAAAAGCTTACCTTGTCTGTCAAGTTCTGGTGATGGCGTTAGCTTATGAAGTCATGACGTCTTTATTTTTCAGTAATGCTGACCAGAACAGATACGTCTGTGATACTATACAGCCACAAATATACAATTTAAACAAAAAATAAAAGATATAAACATATTTCAGAGTTATGACTTAGTTTATTCCCTATCAAATAATTACAGCGATATCAACAACAAATTTTCATGATGTTTATATACTTGCCTATGTATTTTTATTACCATTATCATAACCAATAAGTATATACAAAATTCAGTTTTCCTTTCCATATCCTGAAATAGTTTACAATATTGCTAAATGTTTGTATATCTATCGGACCAAACTTCGTGGTCATCAGTTCGTAGTTTACAAACTACTTAAACTAAGGTAAACTAACCTAAGGACAACACACACACACCTATGCCCCAGGGAGGACTCGAACCTCCGACGGCGAGCAATCGCGCGCTCCGCAGCGAGACGCCTTAGACCGCTCGTCTACTTCACCGCGGCAACAATATTGCTTTAAATGCTATTTTCAGTATAATTTTTTACGGTACAGGACTTTTTTTTTAATTTCCTGGCTCGTAAACAGACAAAACTGAATGTTTTCCAACATGGGAACACGCAACATACGGTTGGCCATGGAGAAACACGGGTTTTCAAGATCAATCCCGCAAGCACTCAGTGACTGCCCCTGGTATTTATTTATGGTCACAGCAAAAGCTAGCCGTGCAGGCGTAGCCGAGCGGTCTGGAGCACCACTTTACTGATCGCGTGGCCTTCCACGTCGGAGGTTCGAATCCTCCCTCTGGCATGGATGTGTGTGATTAGTTTAACTTAGTTTCAGTAATTTGTAAGACTAGGGACTGATGACCAACGTAGTTTGGTCCCATAGACTTACAAACATTTGAACATTTTTGATCAAAAGCTACCCATGCCGGAAACTGCAGTCATTCAGATTCAAATGGTATTTCAGACCTTTTGTCTTTCCTTTCTGACATTTCCGAAAGAACAGACACAATAGATAAAATAATTTCGGGAGGATCAGTGGCCTGGTGCAAGACCTTTAACTGGACGCAACTTATTTCCGCAGATTGAAAAATTGCTCGTCAGAAAATATTGCCAATGCTCAGTTTAACTTTCGGGAATTTCATCTGAGGTGTTTTGCCTCACATCAAGCACCGACATGTTACACATTTCATGGCAGTTTTTCTTTCTATCTTTTTTTGTTTTAGCTTGCACTTCACTTTACCACTACGTATCTTTTTCGATTTTTTAAATAATAAAAAACCTATCCCATGTTTAGTATTTCCTCCATCACAGTAACCGTCTTTCACTTGGTTTTCTAAACAGCCAGTTGCACATAAATAGCTTTTGTTGGCATTGTTTGGGGCACAAAGTGCCCTTCTTCAGACATAATACTGAGTTTCCTTCAACCATGTTTAGACTGAACATACGAGGATTGGAACTTAAATAGTGGCAACTATTTCTTCACAACCGATACAAAGGCGTTACATGTTTGCACCTGTTACTGTCCTTCAGAATAGTTACCAACTTTGTGTAGAACCCGTTGCCAGCGATGTGGAAGGCGTAGTATACCATTAGCAAAGCCTGATCTGTTTATTTTGCGAATGGAGCGGTCTACTGCCTGACGAATTTCTGGAACAGTTCTGAAGCGAATGCCGTGAAATCAAATCAAAGTCACAAGATGTCCTGGGAGTATGGTGGATGGTGCAGTACTTCCCAGTCCCATAGACCGAACAGAGCAGCCACAGCTTGCGCTGTATTCGCCCGCGCATTGTCGTGCAAAATGGTGGGTGGGTTGCGCAGAAAGTGTAGCCGTTTCTTTCGCAAAGCTGGTAGCAGGTGATGCTCCAAAACGATCAGTAATACTGTACATTGATCGTCTGCCGTGGATAACACCATCACAGTCGTACACGAGAACCACCATAACTTTCACCATACTGGGTCTCTGACACACTTTAGACTTTCAGGGCGACCCCTAATGACACCATTTGTTAGATTGGCGTTTGGTTGGGCGCATACGATGTGGCCCATGTCTCATCCAGTGTTACGACACGGCGTAAGAAAGCCTCTCCTTGACGCTCATAGAGCTTCAACTGCGTCTGAACAGCGTCGTAACGCATCCATTTCTGCATGTCCGTCAATTCATGCGGATCCAATCATGATGCAATTTTTCGTATGCCCAGGCGTTCGTTTGGGATGCGAAGCACAGTTGTATACACTAATCCGGTTTCGTGGGCGATCTCACGAATCGTCAAGCGTCGATCATTGTCCACTAACGCAGAAACAGTATGCACTTCAGAGACGCTAAGACGACCTGCCCGATGCATGTCTGACGCAGTTTCCCGACTCAACGTGGCACTGTTCTGTACGGAAATGCCGATTCCCCGCACGCCTCTTGAAGACCCTGATGGCACTGTCATGCTGTATGACCTCTGGCATATTCAGTCTTGATCCAACTCCGTTGTTCCTGTTTCGAAAATGTAGTTACAGCGTTACGTTAGACCCTCGATTGTGCCCACGTCGGTGACGTGGGACAGGCGAGTCCATTTGCTCGGAGAAAAGATAGGTATATAAACAACGTGTACAATCAGCGAAGTATCTCCACAGCAGTATTGCCACTACTTAAGTTCCAACCTTCGTATAAGGGTCCCAATATATGTCTGGACAATAAGAGCCCGAAATCGGCCTTTATAGCAATTTAAACGCAGCTGGTTGCTACTGTTTTGAAAACTAGCTATTTCAAACTCAACCCTCTCCCTCCCCAACAGCACTATAAATCTTGCCCCTCACACTAATTTTCCATATTGATGTTAAGATGTTTCTTATTCCAAAGTAACTGAGATAAACAGCCTACACAGTGTCCAAATATAAACGACTGTGGCGTAAGAAAATTAGAAAGCACCGAAAATAATCATAATATCAATAAAAAAGGAACTTTGGTGCAAAAGTTTAAGTAAACTATCTTCCCTGCAATAGCTGAGAGCTGCAAAATGCAACGCGTTAAAAACTTGTTAAAATACTTAAACTAAGTTAACTGAGGACATCACACACACACACACACACACACACACACACACACACACACACACACACACACACAAACCCATGCCTGAAGGAGGACTCAGACCTCTGGCGGGAGTGGCTCTCCATCCCATAGTATACTGCCTTAGACCACGCGTCTCCACCTGACTCCCTACGTTCCGCTTCCGCTACTTATCGATACTACTATACTTTTTAGCTCCCTCCCCCCCCCCCCCCACACACACACATGCACCAAAGAAAAATCATTTTCCGCTCCTCTCCCATGACCGCACAGTTACCACATAGATATACAATTGCATCGTTACCCTTTCATTTCGCCTATGTCAAAAGTGAATAAGCAATAATATGCCGGGTGATCAAAAAGTCAGTATAAATTTGATAACTTAATAAATCACATAATAATGTAGATAGAGAGGTAAAAATCGACACAAATGCTTGGAATGACATGGGATTTTATTAGTACAAAAGAAAAAAAAAGTTTAGAAAAATGACGGAGTAAAAACATTGAGAGTCGCAGCAGATGACAAGTTCTCCTACTAAAATCCTTTTAGGTCATAGGTTTTACCCTAGAATATTCTGGTGTCGAATGTTTCGGTAACAGTGTATGCAGCGGTGCTGTAATATAGTTGTTTAAGTGAATCTTCCGATCGGAACATAGTGCCTCACCATAACTCCGGACATGCTTTACAGTGCAGTTCAGAACATTATTCCTCGACTACAGCTATTGTTGAGGAATGATGGTGAACATACTGAGCATTTCCTGTAAAGAACATCATATTTACTTTGTCTTAATTTGTTATGCTAATTATTGCTTTTCTTGTCAGATGAAGCGCCACCTGTCGGTCATTTTTTGAAATTTCTTTTTTCTTTTTCGTCTCTTAAAACCCCATGTCATTCCAAGCATGTGTGTCAATTTTTACCTATCTACATTATTCCGTGATTTATTAAGTTTTCAACTTTATACTGGCTTTTTGATCACCCGGTAATTAAAGAAATTCAAAAGTGAAAAAAGAAATGTAAAGTAAGAAGTAAATGCAATGTTGGGAATACTCCAACAAACAGCCGATGCTGACACAGATGCAGAAAAGTACACAAATACATTTTGATGGTACTTCATTGGTTTGTTAATTTTTGCGCCTATCTGAGATAGGCGCATAGTGCTAGAGTGAACTGCAAGATACAACGAAAAGTATTGGCAGAGGAAAGACCTCGGCACTTCATGCTGTGAGGCAGAAATCTCGGAGGAAATTCTCGCAAGTAAAACTCAGTATTGTGCTCATTTTCTAACGAACTGTTTTACAATCTAAGGAAACGAAACAAATTATAGATATCTATAACTGCAGACCAATAAAGATGTTTCATATTCAATGAAACGAGTGGCATCTGGTGGTAAACATCGCATCTTATTGTAGTTGAACAAAAAAATATCCTTCATAACTGTACAGCATTGAACAAACAAGTACAGTTTATAAATGTACAGCAACAGCAGACATCAGTGCCACAAACATTAAGAATGTAGCGTGAAACAAAAATTAATCCTAAGAAATCTAGGAGCTTACGGATACCAATCAAGTTCCACTATCAGTTTTCTTTCCGTATTTGAATTCAAATGTTTGTAAATCTATCGGACCCAACTCTATGGTCATCAGTCCGTAGATTACAAACTACTTAAACTATGCTAAACTAACCTAAGGATAACACCCAGACCCATGCCCCAGGGAGGACTCGAACCTCTGACGACGAGCAACCGCGCGCTCCGCAGTGAGGCGCCTTAGACGGCTCGGCTACTCCACCGCGGCCATATCTAAATTCTTCGAAGAAACAGTCGTTACTCGGATTCCAGCCAACACAATTTTGAAATGAACAAATACTGTGAACTGTTGATGACCGCTGGTAGTTCTGTTATCTTAAGATGACGGCGCGGATCGATAAGGCTGGCTGTGCTACCCCAGCGTCGAGGGGAAGAAATGTGTGGCGGGGAGCCGAGAAACTGAGTTAAGCTGGTTGGCAAGTCGAGGGTCAGGAAGAGGAATGTAGGGAGGTTAGGGGAGTGCCGAACGTGGCCACCAAGCGGGTGCGATGGGACGCTTTCATGGTTGGGGAGGGACGTACCGACAACTGCCGCGAAAAAACGTGGTCAAGTCAGGGACGAGCTGGGTATGAGGGATGCGGGTCTAGTGGAGCAGAATAATTCTCGTGATTGGTAAATTCTTTGCGGCAAATGGGGCGTGTACAGGAGGAGCTCTGGGGATGTAATGAAGTGGCGTAATGGTGTAAGGGCGAGTCTAAAGCCGGTCTTTCCTAGATTTTTTTGGGGGTTGGGGGAATTGGCGGCTCAGGAGGGGATAGTTTATTTACAGGGCGTGGACAAAGTAATATTTACACCGAACATTGGCACATTATTCACTTATTACTGAGGAGATAGCCCACCAGTGTCGCGGTGGAGTGACCGCGCGCTCTAAACCGTCTTGCAACGGAGCGCGCCGTTACTCACCGTCGGAGTTCTCTCTGGAGTACGGCTGTGAGTTTGTTGTCCTTAGTTTAGTTTACATAGTTTGTAGGTTTACGGACAGATGACCATTGCTGTTTGGTCCAATAGGTCTACAAACAACTGAATATTTGAAACTTCATGGCAGATTAAAATTGTGTGCCGGAACCGGGACTCTAAACTGGGACCTTTGCCTTTCGCGGGCATGCTCTCTACCGCTCGAGTCCCGGTTGCGGCACACAATTTAAATCTGCCGGGGAGTTTCATATCAGCGCACACTCTGCTGCAGAGTGAAGGCTTCATTCTTACTGAATATTTGTGTTTGGCCCACCAGTTGTTTCGATAACAACTGCATCACTTCGCGTAACAGATTCGGAACAGAATGTTATCCGTTATTCTTCCAAAAATAAAGGAAAAGTTACAAATCGACCCTACGGGTATAACTGAAGTTTTTATTCAGAGGTAATCACCAGAGGCCAGAGCACAACCATCCCATGAACTGATAGATTCCCTGTTCATGTGGCTGTGTCAAGAGCCACTCCTCTGTTGTTCTTCAGTTCGTCGTCTGAGTTTCTTTTAGCGGACCAGACAGATGGAAGTGACAGGGTGACATGTCCGGGTTGTAGGGCGAATGCCCAAGCTGCCCCCACTTGAACTTGGCCAGTACACTTTGTGTGAGCCGTGTGAACGCACATTGTCACGGTGCGGAATCACTCCCTTCGTGAGCATCGCAGGGCGTTTGCTCTTGCTTAGGCTACCGAGTGACTCACAGTACACGTCGCTGTTAATTATTTTCCGTACTCAAGGAAAAAAATGTTCAAATGTTTGTATAGCTTATGGGACTTAACTACGGGGTCATCAGTCCCTAAACTTACAAACTACTTATGAACTACTTACGAACTAGGACGGCACAAATATCCATGCCCGAGGGGGGATTCGAACCCCCGACCGTAGTGGCCGTGCAGACCGTGACGGGAGCGCCTCAGTCTCCTCGGCCACCGCGGCCGGCCGTACTCAAGGAATCGGTAAGTATAGGGCCTTGGACGTGGTAGAAAGTGAGCATCACCTTGCCTGCTGAGGGAACATCCGTGAATTTTCTTAAAGTGTTAGAAGGTTGCAGGCAAAATATTCTCAGGTATTGTTGAAAGGAGAATGCGAGTATTAATTGAGGACAAGTTCGATGAAAATCAGTGTGGGTTTACACCTCTTAGAGGCTGTCAGGACCAGATTTTTAGCTTACGGCAGGTAGTGGAAAAGTGCTATGAGTGGAACAGAGAATTGTATCTGTTTCATAGATCTAGAAAAGGCTTATGACCGTGTTCCTAGGAGGAAGCTACAGTAAAAAAAAAAAATTCAAATGTTTGTAAATCTATCGGACCAAACTGCGTGGTCATCAGTCCGTAGCTTACAAACTACTTAAACCTAGGTAAACTAATCTACGGACAAACACACACACCCATGCCCCAGGGAGGACTCGAACCTCCACGGCGAGCAACCGCGCGCTCCGCAGCGAGACGCTTTAGACCGCTCGGCTACTCCACCGCGGCAAGCTACAGTCAGTTCTACAAGATTATTGTATAGGAGGCAAACTTCTGCAGGCAATTAAAGGGCTTTATGTAGACTGTCAGGCAGCAGTTAGATGGAAAATTAAGCTCATGGTTCAGGGTAGTGTCAAGGGTAAGACAAGGCTGTAACCTGTCACCACTGTTGTTCATACTATTCATGGAGAGCTGAAAACAGTAGACTGGCAAAGCGGGATTAAAATAGGTGAAAACAAAATAAGCAGTCTCGCATATGCGGATGACTTGGTTGTAATGGCCGATTCAATTGAACGGTTGCAAACTAATATTTCAGAGTTGGACCAGAGGTGCAAGGATTATGATCTGAAGATCAGCATCTCCAAAACGAAAGTATTGTCTGTGGTAAAGAGATTTAAACAGATTGAGTGCCAAATAGGAGGAATAAAGTTAGAACAGGTAGTTTCAAGTACCTGGGATGTATTTTCTCACAGGATGGCAACATAGTGAAAGAACTGGATTCGAGGTGCAGCAAAGCTAATGCAGTGAGTGCTCAGCTAAGATCTACTCTCTTCTGCAAGAAGGAAGTCAGTACCAAGACTAAGCGGTGCACCGCTCTATCTTTCAACCAACTTTGTTGTATGGCATTGAAAGTTGGGTGGCTACAGGTTACCTTATTCACAAGGTAGAGATTACAGATATGATAGTAGCAAGAATGATTGCAGGTACTAATAGATGGGAACAATGGCAGGAGGGTGTCCATAATGAGGAAATCAAAGAAAAACTGGAAATGAACACCATAGATGAAGCAGGTAGAGCGAACAGACTGAGATGGTGGGGTCATGTTACACGCATGGGAGAAGCAAGGTTACCTAAGAGACTCATGAGCTCGGCAGCGGAGGTTAAGAGGAGTCGAGGGTAAGAAGAAAGTACTTAGATTCGGTGCAGAATGATTTTGAAGTAAAAGGCATAACATCAGACGAGGCATCAATGTTGGCATTGAATAGGGGCTCATGGAGGAATTTTATTAGAGGTACTAGGTGCGCCTCGGTTGCACAGTATTGCTCATGTGAAAAATACCGAGTAGCACCGTGGTTCGGAACCCACGTTAAACTGTAGGTCCCCCTATAACTGGGTAAGTCAGTCGGAGGAAGGCAACGGCATACCACCTCCAAACAGGACCATGCCTAGTAAAGCACTGTGGTGTTCAAACCAATCTTCGGATTGTTGACTGCTTTTTTTTATGTTCCAGACTGAACGCTGAAAGGCATAATCAGTCTTTAAGGATGATGATGCTGATGATGATGGAAGTGACGACCCTACATTCTTGTACCTAAGTGACGCACTACGTTATCCCAATGCGGGATATTCAAATTTCAACCGAACACGTTTCGTACATTTTCATTTGAATGCCACTAGTATTTAATCGATGTTAGAACTGTGAAGTTCGTCCTAACTCTCTGCTCTAAAACTCCCTATAACGATTCTGCTAAATCAGGGGCGTCCATCTAAATTTCGACGCGGACCACATTACCAACTTTTATCACTGTGGCGGGCCAGACATAAGAAAATTGCGAAGGAACCAATTACTAAACCAGTGGAAATTAAACACTGTTTTTCTAGGTAGGCGGGTAGGATGTTTTTATAACAGAACATTATAATCTTCAAAGAAACATAATATTAAAGAAAAAAATGAAAAAGGAAAACTAATAAGCCTGTTTATTTTTTTTTTATTTTTTTTTTAGAGTTCTTCGATATTTGGTGATATGTCCATTGTAGAAATTCGTAGAATTCCACTGAGATGGCCATCTTTTATCGAATATCTAGTTTTAGATTTTACATTCTTCATTTATATTCCCGTAAGTCTTGTTGGCCGTTCAAAAACTACAATGAAATGTTGATAAATTAATAGTGGAGAGGAGTATTCGGTATGTGAGAAACTTGAATTATAATAAAATTTACTTCTTTCCTAACCCTACGAGCGTCAGAGGGAAACAGATTTAAGTATTATTTGACATCAGTTAACAAGATTACAGCGTTCTATCAACTTCCGAGCAAACCCGGAAATATTGGTAACATAAGCCCAGCAATTTAGCTCGTGTACGATCCCATGTAAGTAGATACACATTACAGTGGGTCGAAACAAAACTTCAACCGTATGTAACTTGTTTTTTCTGCGCAACTCTTTGTCCGTTTTGGTAGAACAAAAGATCCAAACCTACTTGAAACTGATTGAATTGGTGTGAGCTGGTTTCAAGTAAACTGAATCATGGTGTAAACCCTCCTTAATATGCCTCTCCCCCTCCCCCACTCAGGAGATGGCACTACAAGTAACATTGTATGGAAGAATCGTATCATTCGCAGACTAGATAATCATATAAAACGTCCACTACAGTGGCGTATATGACTCCTACATTTTATTGAGCTTGTACATGTAAATGTTAACTTCTCGATTGTTACCACGAAAGAAATTCTTGTATTGAAAACAATGTCAGGAGTGTCGGTTCCCACGCCGCCCGCTCTGGTTAACGGCGTCTTTGTCCTGTGACATTTTTTATAATGACAACAAACATGTTCCGTACTGAAACGTCTCGTAAAAATAAAATAAATAAATTGGATCCATCCTAATATCCACATGCCCATACATACAGTCACACACACTACCACACGCGCGACTCGCCTTTGGAATGTTGACTGAATTTATTAAGGCAAATAATGTAGAGTTACATACCTTTAATAAACCGCCCACGAACAATGTTCAGTAACGACGCCCAGCCACTGCAACAGCAGAGAGTCTGTTTATGTCTCACTGACAGTTCCAAGACAGTGAGTGACTGCGGGAAGAGGACGCTGTGACTGGTCTCCCGTATAGCCAGTGTGCACGCGCGTGACACGTGTTTACGAAACGCCGCGGGTCACCGTGAGAATGGAGCGGCATACGTCCCGTGTTGTGGCAGTGCCAGCCTGTTCCGTAGCGGCCGCGTCCTGTCAGGCCTCGGCGGCATACGGATGCCGGGGAAGAGTGAAATGGGGCGCTCTAGTGGAGAACCGCGACGTAGGAACAGTTGTGGAAGAGGGCAGCTATTGGCTTAGCTGGCACACGACCACTTCTCGCCCCACATGTTAATTTACGCTCGAGTCAAGTGACGATGCAGGTTAATTTCAAATCATTGTCCTCACTTAACACTTGCGCTGAAAATAAAAATATATGGTGTACAGAAAAGGGCTCCCTGATTTCAAAATTAAATATCTCTAAAACAAAGATCGATAGAGGAATGCAGTAACGGTATGTTTATTGTGAAAGCTCTAAGACGTTTATACAGCAGTTTGAAATAATAGTTACAAAAGCTGCTAGCAGATGGCGCTGTACGCTGTGCAGCTCATATCAGCATACATAACTGAAATAAGCGTATGAAAACACTCTTTGCAAACAAGCACATCACAATGTTTTCAAAATGTTCACCTTTGGCACAACAAGGAATGAAATTCGCCATTACATTTCGTAGTGTCTCAACCGAAATGGATTCACATGCCACAGAGATCGCCGATTCAAGCCCGTCCAGCGTGGCGGGATGCTTCGGGTAGATCATGTCTTTCACTGTGCCACAAAAAAAAAACAAAAACAGGGAATCAAATCCAGCGAATATGGAGGCCAATTCATGCCTGCACCAGTAAATTTGGGATATTCCAAAGCAATGGCTCGATTCCCGAAGTATTCCTCAAAAAAGCAAAAGACTTGTTCGGTCCGATGAGGTCGGGCTCCATCTTGCATAAACCATTCAGTACCTCGTCCTCTAACGCTTGCTGTGTGGCGACAAATTGTTCCAAAATTGCAACGTAACGTGCACCAGTGACCGTTTCTCGAATGAAAAAAGGGCCAGTAATGCCTCTGCTGCATACTGCAGCCCACACAGTAACTTTAGGAGAATACAGGGGTTTCGCTTCACACCAATATTGCTTTTCGGAACCCCAAAATCGCCAGTTCTGCTTATTCACGTATCCATTCAGGTGGAAGTGTGCTTAATCTGTAAACCAGAAGCAGCCAACATCAAATCCTTCACTATCAATCATTGCGAGCATCTGATTAGCAGCCGGCCGCGGTGGCCGAGGAGACTGAGGCGCTTCAGTCACGGTCTGCACGGCCACTACGGTCGGGGGTTCGAATCCCCCCTCGGGCATGGATATTTGTGCCGTCCTAGTTCGTAAGTAGTTCATAAGTAGTTTGTAAATTTAGGGACTGATGACCCCGTATTTAAGTCCCATAAGCTGTACAAACATTTGAACATTCTGATTAGCAAAGGCAACCGTTTGTTGCACAGCTCGTACGGGTATGACCTGGTGCGTTTGAATTTTGAATGGAAACATGCGTAGGCTCTTTCTCAGTATTTTCTGCGTGCTGGAACGCTTCAAACAAGTCTCAGATGCAATTCTACGGACGGATGCCGTCTCTAATGACCAAGCTGTCGACGGGACGTTAAACCCTAAGCATCCATCCATCCATCTACGGACGGATGACATTGGATTTCTCTGAATAATTCCAGAAACTGTGGCGATATTTTCAGGCGTAACTGTCTCACTAGATCATCAGTTACGCTGCCTGTTCGTTGAAATTTTGCGAAGAGCGTACGAATGGTTTTCGCATCGGGTCCTTTTGGAACATTAAATCGTGCTTGAAAACTTCGCTTTGTTGCCGTAGGACTCTTTCTAACCTGTGGTACTCTAGCACCAGAAAAACGCGTTGTTCAATGGAGTACATACTGATCGCTTTGGGCTTCGGATCACTATTTATACTAGGCATTACGTATGGCGGTTACAGCGCCATCTTTTAGCAGCTTTTGTAACTATTATTTCAAACTGCTGTATAAACTTCTTTCACAATAATCATACCGTTTCCTGCATTCCTCTATCGATATTTGTTTTCGAGATATTTAATTTTGAAATCAGGGAGTCCTTTTCTGGACACCCTAGGTGTTTCACTGTGTTTGCCTCTGTAACTTATAAAATAATAGGTGACGGGAAATTTTAATGCGGTAGGTCAACACAAGAAATCTTACACTTTCTGCGGAGCTACGAACATAGTTCATTGTATCATTTTACAAAGAGTTACAGCACAAAGATATAATTTTTTTAATGGAACAATAGTTTTTTCTATCGTGTATTGGATTCGTTTAAACCAGCTGCGTCCAAATCAATTTAAACTAAATTCCTATCACTGTTAGTTTGCGAGCTACAACCCTTCAAAGTTTCAGGGGCAGATACCACAAACGCTGCGCATAATGCAATGCGCCTTCTAAATGTGGTGCGGCCGAGTTGTAACGTCGCCGGTGTCACGGAGAGAGAAGCTTCCTCGATGCCCGCGGGCCGTATGTTGGACAGCTCTGAAGCTAAAGAGACACAATTTCGAAACCGTCTTCAGGCCTCCGACGAAAATCCGGCAATTATTGAGACCAGTTAAACACGCAGCAGGACTGAGAACACCTGGGGTCTACAAGATATCTTACGAGTGTGGCCAGTCTTATGTCGGAGAAACAGTACAAAATTTCGAACAACGCAGGAAGGAACATGAAAGGTTTACGATATCTAGATAAATCCGCATTATCTGAGCATCGTTTAGAAAATGTTCATCGCATCAAATTTGATGAAGCCTTCGTTGTTCGCACTAACGGCTTCTGGAACTGTTTAATCAAAGAAAGCAACGAAATTCAAACAGTTGATAACACCCCTAACAGAGACTGCGGCCTGCGTGGGATCCAGCGATAGCGGAGTTAAAGTGGGCGCATCCAACACAAACTCAGCGCATGCCCATATATGGCGCTGTCGCGGGGCACCACTGACGTCACATCCCTTATTAGCAGCCACTAGGCAGTCATACCACATTACAATAGCCAAAGAATGCTTGGCCGAAAGCTTGTGGAGTTTTAACCACTGGATGCTGACGGAAACCCGATAACTTTTTATTGAATGTTACGCCGCGAGACAATGCATTTTAAAACCAGCAATTTAACTCGCTACACCCCGCGTTTAATCTAATAATTTAAATCAGAATATTTAATCCCATATAAATTTGAAAGGAAAGTAAAAGATTTTCTAACAACCAAAAGTATTCCCATTACTCGAAGGAAGAGGTTCACCAAAATGTTGTGTGTGGAGCGTGGTGTCATATGGATCTGAAACGTGGACAATCAGAGAGAAAGAACAAAAATATTTAGAAAGTTTTGAACTGTGGCTATGGAGAAGAATGGAAAAAGTGAAGTGGACCGAAAAAAATGAAAAATGAGGTGTTGCGCAGGGTAGGGGAGGAAAGGACCTTCATTAGAACAATCCAGAGGAGGAAAACATCTTGGTTAGGGCACATATTACGTATAAATTGTCTGCAACTAAGAATAATGGAAGGAAAAGTAGAAGGAAGAAGAGGGAGAGTTAGGAGAAGATTTGGAATGCTGACTGACCTGAAGAAAGGATGGAACTACAGGCAAATGAAGGAGGATGCCCAGAACAGAGTGAAGTGGAGGACTTCCAGTTGAAACCTGTCTGAGGACACACCTACTCAAAGAAGAAGAAAAATTTAGAATCATTAAGAGATCTGTAAAATCTGATTTTGAAGACGGCAGGAAAATTCAAGGCGAGATACAATACACATAAATCCTGTTCAATTGAATTTCGTAAAAACTAAGCAAAACAAAATAAAGTTGCACAGAGATTTCACGATTTGGCAGTGGATTTAAGCAAGATGTCCGTGTCTAAACTGTCAAGACGGCAACCGCAGTACAGCCACGTCCCGTGGGCAGCCTAAACTGCAGGCGTCGTCTTTTTCCCTCACAGACAGGTCAGATACATGACAATTTTAATTAAAAATCAAATATTCAAATGTCTGTAAATCTATCGGACCAAACTGCGTGGTCATCAGTCCGTAGCTTACAAACTACTTAAACCTAGGTAAACTAACCTTAGGACAAACACATACACCCATGCCCCAGGGAGGACTCGAACCTCCACGGCGATAAACCGCGCGCTCCGCAGCGAGACGCTTTAGACCGCTCGGCTACTCCACCGCGGCTAATTTTAATTACCGAAACTGGTTATATCAGTGTATACATTACCTTGTGATCATAGCTAATAAAATTCGTATATCTCCTACACATCTTAAGATGTCGCACAATTATAAAAAAGGTTACATAGATGAATAAACTTTGAAGGGAGTATAATAAGACTTAAAAAATCCCATTCTAGGATATAACTGGAAGAAGACGGCTAATAAGCCAAAACATTTCCAGGCACACAGTAGTGTAAGGACTCAACTAACTGCTTAGTTCAGTGTTTCGGAGTGTACGAACGCCGCAGCGCACCGTCGATATAATAAAATCCACCGACGTTTCGGCCTCTGTGGCAAGAAGGCCGCTTGGAATAGTGCTCGAAATGTCGGTGGGCTTTAATATATTGACGATGCGGTCTATCGCCCAGAATATTTGCAATGACAGTAATAACGCGCCCGGCGGAGCGGCCGAGCGCATTGAGGCGCTTTGCTCCGATGCGCGAGGCTGTTCCTCGTCGGGGATTCGAATCCCCCCTCCGGCATGGATATTTGTGCCGTCTTTGGTATAAGCTAATTCCTAAGTAGTTTGTAAGTTTAGGGACTGATGACCCCCGTAGTCAAGTCCCATGGAAAAAAAGTGATAACGCCCGCGGAAGTCATCGTTTACGTATGTTCACTTTTGAGGTACAGCAATGATATGATTGATAGACAATAAATACGGACTTCTTAACGAAACAGAATCATCACAGTCCATGTTTTATTGCTTCAGTTTTCTGTCAAATGCTAAGTAAGCACCTCTTGTGTTCTGTCAGGCGTTGGTCCAAAGTGCGAACAGTTTGTCCAATATACGCCAACCTCACATGGTTTCTTATAAAAGAAAAATCAGCCGTGGGAGAACATTCTTTTCAACATCGACACCGGATTATTTTCGGCGTACGTATTTTTTAAAACGAAATGATATTTGGATAGTATTATAAAGGAAGCAATTGGAATTAAAATATCGGAGAATATCATTAATAAGGGCGTCGATTTGCACCTCAGCACAGCTTGGAATCCGTCCATAATGAGGTTGAAGCGGACGCTGCGGGCTTGAGACGAAAAAGCTAGCCCCAGTTACGTCACAGCCAGCAGCCAAAAGCGGACGCACCAGACCCGGAACGTAAACATTACCTCATATGGCGAAGCAGAAAGCTCCAATGACGTCACAACCAGCAGTGCGGCTATTTGACGGCAAGACAACGACGCTGCAGCAGTCATATAGCACTTGATAATGGCCAAGGAGTAATTTGCCGAAAGCTCGTGGGTTTATTACGACCTGTCGCGGCTGGAGGCAAGAGATTTTATTTTTTGACCTGTAATATTTGTAATATGCAATTATCTTCGTAATTACGCTAAGAAACACGTTTACATTTTCTTACGTATACTCGCGCTAACCTCGTTGATCGCACATTTCAGTACCCATTCCTCAACGTGGCAATTCCTCTCCAGCTCGTACTAGTGTCTCCCATTTTTGCATGAAATATGATTTACGTTTCTCAACTTGTTGTATTGGTGTGGTGTCTGTTCCTTCGGACGTCCGAAAGAACAGATACCACAATACAATAAGTATTTAAACGCGACGATGGCGTTAGCTTCAGTTATTTCAAACTCGCACAGGAATACTTAATGGCGGGTGTAAAAGGGCATGGATGATAGGAGCTCTACAAACATAGCGTGCGACTTGTGAGAATTTGGACGGGAGGCGAGCACGGGTGGCCAAGTGGTTAAGGCGACCACTCGCCTAAGCGGGAGACCCGGGTTGGATTCCCGGTCCGGCTCACATTTGCACTTGTCGCCATTGCTTAATATCAATGCCCAAATGCGGCCACTGTCAATCCTTTCTTTCCTATCCTTCTTCTTTCCCTTCCTTTAACAATCATTTCCAAAAGTTAATCAATTTGCTGTTTGATGTATTAAAAAAAGGTCCAAATGTTTATAAATGTATGGGACTTTTACTACTTTGGTGATCACTCCCTAGGCTTATGAAGTACTGAACCTAATTTATGCTAAGGACAACAAATACACCCATGCCTGAGGGGGAACTCGAACCTCCGATGGCGCACAGAAGTGCGCTCTGCAACTAGGCACTTTGGAACGCTCGGCGACTCCTCCGCGGCCTGTGTAGCAAGGTAGTCTAGATGGCAATTGCCCTGTTACTTCAATTAATTACACTTTTATTCATAGTGTTCTTTAAGTAGCTGTGAATTTCAGTTGGATAGAGGCTTCGACTGAGGGTGCCCCAGCCTCGGTTTGGAACCCTGTCCAGCAGTAATGCTAGTTACTGGTCAGTATATCGCCAGGAATGTCTCCTATTACAGCGAAAAGACGCAACCACAAACAAAACCCCAAACACTCGAATTCATCCAACATTTCGAGCGCTGAATGAACTCTGGGTTGTGGATATTGGAAACAGAGTTGAGGCAGCAGGGGGTGCCGCGTATAAAGGCAAATCATTATCTCGCTAATAACCCCTCGCCTGGCGCGCGATACAAAGTGGTGTGTTTTTCTTCCCCTTTTTTCCCCCGCGAGGAGCCGGGCCGTGGGGCGGGGGCTGCCGACACAAACACGCATTGTGCGGGGAGGCCATTGTCTGCGAGTGGCGCGTTCGATACTCGCTTCCGTATCGACTGGGACTGGCGTTCTTCAAATGTGCCAGTCGGCCGGTCTCCCTTCCGTGATTAATTAGAGCGCCCGGCCACGTGGCGGCAGCACCGTCGCGACACCGCACGCGCCGCGGCAGGCGCACGTTGGCAGGGCGGCCAGTCGTCTGACACCGGACCTCGGGCAGAGGGGTAACTCGTCCCACCACAGTTTCGAGGCGGCTGTACGATTATACCAGGGAAGTGTTTCTGTGGGTACGCCATATCTCCCGTATTACTTATCCAAAATTAAACATTGAGGTAACATTTTCAAGCTTTCTTTCTTCACTAATGACGAAAAATATACAGATAATTTAACGTTATTGCTTTACAAAGCCGCGGTGGAGTAGCCGAGCGGTCTAAAGCGTCTCGCTGTGGAGCGAGCGGTTGCTCGCCGTGGAGGTTCGAGTCCTCCCTGGGGCATGGGTGTGTGTGTTTGTCCTTAGGTTAGTTCACCTAGGTTTAAGTAGTTTGTAAGCTACGGACTGATGACCATGCAGTTCGGTCCGATAGAATTACAAACATTTGCTTTACAAAAAAGCTTTATTTTGAAAAAAAAATTGTACTGTTCCTACAATCTAAGTTGATACCCAGTGACCGTTCGTAAATGGGCCATGTATTTACGGTTGCTCCCATCAGCCACCGCGCCGAGTATCAACTTAGTTTGCGCAGCCGATATAAAAGCAATTTAGAAGGTGCCATCTATTGACAATCTGTTTAAGTAAAATGAACGACAGCTGTTGCAGTTGTTTAGATTCTTTATGCAACCATTAAGCCAGAGCTTTCCTAACTGGGTCTCACAACACACTGGGGTGTTGCATAGTAGTACCAAGGGTGTCGTGAGACAAACAAATTTAGACTCTAAACTAAGATCACGAAATATTAGTGGAAATCAGAAAGATACCCACATAGTTACTTGCCTGATGGGCATGGAACAAACGAGAGGGGAAGCTGAAGACTTTGTTCTATGAACCAACCACGTGGCACACATATCACTCACAGAAGGAAACGATGAGATTTTTACATGCACTGTACGAAAATGAACATATCACCTATTAGAAATCGAGACCCACAAAGCTAGAAAGTATTTACACAGAGTTCATGCACCGCCACATGATCATACAAGTTTTAACATACGAAGCCGTTATCAAACTGCAACTAGAATCACACACACAGCGTTTATCTATTGGAAATCACTGAATTAAAAAACGAGAACACATTTCTACACACGATCGTAGAAAATATTTAAAAAAAATTATTCTAAGGTCACGAATCTAAGTTAAACGTGCTAGTCAATGAAACACTACCATCTCAAGAAACAAGAGCAGAACCAACCTCACCTCACCAGACGACCAGCCCAGAATGAATAGCCGAGCGGTCACCAAGGCGCGGGAGGTGACCGGAAGCCAGAAAAAAATGAGGTGGTGGGGACGGAGAGCGAGTACACTCGCGCTGGAGTAGTTTCGCTAACTAGCTCGCAACCAAAGGGTGTGGAAACCTCTTTGGTCACCTCAGCAGCTATCGACTCTGAGCCAAAGAGAACGATGCAAAGCGAGCTATCACTCCCCACATTCAAACAGATTCTGTATTTTTGTAAACCTATTGGACCAAAGTACGTGGTCATCAGTCCGTAGCTTACAAACTACTTAAACCTAGGTGAACTAACCTAAGGACAAACACACACACCCATGCCCCAGGGAGGACTCGAACCTCCATGGTAAGCAACCGCGCACTCCGCAGCGAATCGCTTTAGACCGCTTGGCTAAACAGATTCTCACATACACTTAAATGTACAACTGCACATTCACACAGGGACAGTGGCGTAGCAGAGAAGCCGTACTTATGCCTCATTAATTAATATAATAATAAATTATTAACATAACAAAATACGAAAAACCTAGTAATATTAACTAATATTTTAACACATGAAATAAAAATACCGATCCTCAAGCCTTGAAAAGAGTGGAGTTCAAGTTTTAACAAAATGATAGTCTTGCGACATTAAATAAATTATAACTTTACAGAAACTATACAAAAATAAATGGAAGACGACAAACGGTCGTCTTTCAACTAAATACCATATCGACCTTTTCTGCAATTGATAACCGGTCTATTTTAACACATGTTCAAATGTTTGTATAGTCTATGGGACTTAACTACAGGGTCATCAGTCCCTAAACTTACAAACTACTTATGAACTACTTACCAACTAGGACGGCACAAATATCCATGTGCGAGGGGGGATTCGAACCCCCGACCGTAGTGGCCGTGCAGACCGTGACTGGAGCGCCGTAGTCCCCTCGGCCACCGCGGCCGGCACAACTAATGAATCACAAAGCAAATAGCGTCCTCACTGGCGAAATTTTACGCGAGATCACCCTTAAATGCGATGACAACGAGCGCACCGAGACCGGAAAAGACGTTGAAAACGTAGCATCCACTGCAAATGCGAAGCTCGTGCGGAATAGTGAAAGCGAAATAGATCTCAACTGGCTTTGAAGCATTGCGGAATGCGCCAAGAAAGTAATGTGTACGCCCACTTGCCAGTTCGTGAATGCAATTTTATTCCTTCCAAGAACGGAAGAGTTACAAAGATGAAATGTTTTCACGCGTCAAAATGGCATGGTAAATTGAGGACATCTCAGTCGGAAGAAAGAGACGCGACAGATGACGTAAGAGTGCACATAAGGTGGTGAATACAGAGTCTGATGTAATTGGGATACTTCAAAACAGTATAACAGTCACTATTGAGTCGGGAGCAGAAACAGGAATTGGAGAAAATGGTCCAGGATTTTAAAGAAGCATTATCTTTCCTGCCAGGGAAACATAGAGGTCATTTTCCCATAAGTAGGCTGGTGCTAGCAAAATATTTTCACATTCATAAGTAAAAGTCGGTGATTGAAACTTTGCAAACAAATCACACCGCAATGAATAACGGATTTCTCTTAATGATTTCCACCCCAATTCGTGCAACATTTCCGTGACGCTTTCCCCCCGTAACGTGATAAAACAAAACGACCTGCCCTTCTCTGAATCTTCTCAGTGTCTTCCGTCAATCCAACCTGGTGAGGATCCCACAAGGGGCAACAGTACTCCAGAAGAGGACGCACAAGTGCAATGTAGGCAGTCTCTTTGGTGGATCTGGTGCATCTTCGAAGCGTTCTGCCAATGAAACGTAACCTTTGGTTCACCTTCCCCACAATATCTTCTATGTGTTCTCTCCAGTCTATGTTGTCCGTAATTGTAACTCTTAGGTATTTGGTAGAATTTACGATCTTAAGGTTTGACTGATTTATCGCGTAAATGAAGTTCAGCGGATTTCTTTTACTGGTCACGTGTATTACTCCACACTTTTCTTTATTTAGTGTCAATTGCCAATTTTCGCACCATGTACAAATTTTGTCTAAATCGCTTTGCAATTGCTTTCGATCCTCTGTTGACTTCACTAACCTATAAATGACAGCATCATCCGCGAACAGTCTAAGGGAGCTATTCAGATCAGTGGCGTAACTAGGACTTGGCTTTGGGGGGGGGGGGGGTGATAGATCTGCTTGCCGAGCAAAATTTTAGTCAGTTTCCAGACAGACTACCATCTACCACTCCCGTTGAAGAAACTGATTCACTCCCTTCCAATGAAAGCTTATGGTAAAACACCCCAAGTTTCAAATCTTTACCTTTACCAGATTGCTATTATACGATTTCTTTTTCTTTCTCTCTCTCTCTTCTTTTTTTATTTTTTATTTATTTATTTTTTATTTTATTTTTCGGGTTCTGGGGGGGAGGGGTTCCCCCCATAGTTACGCCACTGATTCAGATTGTCTCCTAATTCGTTTATAAATACGAGGAAGAGTAGGGGACCTATAACGCTTCCCTGTGGAACGCCAGATATCACTTCTGTTTTACTCGATGACTTACCGCCAATTACAAAAAACTGTGTCCTTTATGATAGGAAATCGTGAATCCAATCGCACAATTGGGGAGATATTCCATAAGCACGCAATTTCATTAGAAGCCGCGTGTGGGGTACAGTGTCAAAAGTCTTCAGGAAATCCAGAAATATGGAGTCGTTTAGTATAGAATGAAGTGCGGCCGTCCGCCGACAGGGCAAGTGTACGCTGTTGCTTGGAAGCATCTGGAGGCAATACAGGTAATGGAGACGGCCGGAATCCTATCCCGGGCCGCTTCTGAATATGTAAATCCGCTCGCCATTGTGCCTAAAACAGATGGTTCAGTCCTCTGTTGTCTGGATACAAGGGTGTTGAATGAACACATTGAGGCAGATGGAGCAAGGCCAGAACCCATTTAGAACATAATGCGCAAATTTTCTAGAAAAACTTCGTTTTCAATCTTCGATATAACATCGGGTTTTAATCAAGTCGAACTCGATGTATCCCGCGGAAAGTACACCACATTTTTGTTCGAAGGAGAACGGTATGTGTACAACCGAGTACCGTTTGACTCAAAGACTCGAGTTCGGCATTTGCTAAGGCTCTGAATAGAATAATCACACCCGAAATGGAGGAATTTTGCGTCGCCTGTATTGATGTCATAATTATAGCTTCTGCGACGCTTTAAGAGCACTTGTGCCATGTAACTCGGTTGCTGGAGGTACTCCAAACAGCTGGTGTGACCCTCAGACCAGACAAGGCGAACATATGTACGAACAGAGCGGTATTTCTCGGGTTCGAAATCTCAAGGGAAAGTATACGTCCGAAAAAGTGCAACTTGATGGAGATCGCGGAAATGAAACGGCCAACCCGCATACGGGAACTAAGAGAGTACTTGGGTTTGATTTCGTTTTACAGGGGTCTGAAATGTTGAGCCCTCTATACGCTCTATTGAAGAAGGCAAAAAGTAAAGTTGCGGAGAACAGGAAGAAACTGCGTTCCAGAAGATAAAAATTGCTTTTCACGATAGCATTTGTCTTGCACACCCTGACTTCTCAGTCCCCTTTCAACTTTTCACACACGCTAGTGCGCAAGGCATCGGAAAATGTATACTACAGGAAAGTAAGTGCACTTTGTGGCCACGTGCAGCCAGAAACTAAAGGTCGCAGAGACACGGTATTTCACAACAGCAATAGAAATACTGGCCATTGTCTATGCCACAAAACAATATAGGAATTACCTGCTCGACCGAAAAATTCTGTTATGTACAGAACCGTCAGGTACAGGAGTAAAAGTGTGATACCTTGGGCACTTGCAATTCAAGATTATGATTTGGAAATAGCGTATTCTCACGGAAAGCATAACAAATTTGCTGATTGGTTAAGCCGAAATCCTTCGTGGAATAGTGGGAATGAGCGAGAAAGAAACTAGTTAATAATGGCTCTGTTAGAATGGGAGCGAGGAAGAAACTAGGTAGTAATGGCCATGTTACAATGGGACCAAACGCACATCTGAGGGAGTTAGCCGCAATGCAAGACCAACAGCCAGAAATCAAGAGAGTAATAGGGAGTTGGTGGAGATGTTGTGCGAACGAGAAATGTGGCTCTGTTGTACACCATCGAACGGGGGATATGTTTTCGGTGGCATGTGAAGGAAATAAAGTGGAAAACTTGACTTCCTAATGCGTTTTTGGAAGATTTAATTTAGCGTTAGCAACAACACCTAGGCCACTTCGGAACGACAAAGTTGTATGCCACAGTTGCCATGGATTGGGAACACGCCACATGCAGACGAAAGTTGCGGAGTTAGTGAGGAAATGTGGTATGTTCCTGCGTGTTAAGACCCAAACGTGAATTTACGATGTGAAATTCAAGCCATCACACAAGAAGCGCCAGGTGACCTGCATATGTGTGGATCATTTCGGCCGGCCGCGGTGGCCGAGGGGACTGAGGCGCTCCACTCACGGTCTGCACTGCCACTACGGTCGGGGGTTCGAATCCCCCCTCGGGCATGGATATTTGTGCCGTCCTAGTTCGTAAGTAGTTCATAAGTAGTTTGTAAGTTTAGGGACTGATGACCCCGTAGTTAAGTCCCATAAGCTATACAAACATTTGAAGATTTTCTTCGTGGCGCTTGGGGCGCGGTAGCGTGAGGACGTCCGGGAGTGTGCTCACAGTTTAAAGCGTTCACAAGTCGCGAACAGCTTTCTTTCGTGTTAAGTGTTAACTTGTTTTGCAGTATCGTCACTTAGTGTTCTGGTGCGTGTGTTGTTTAAATGTTAGCGGTCTCGGCCGCTAAAACCGTAAATATGGAAAATAAGGTCCCCAGGAAGTGCACTCTGCGTTTCGAGTTTGATAAGGCAACCAGGAATAAGCAACCGAGTTCGGTAGAAGTTCATGATTGGATCGACAGCGTTTTTGGAATCGTCTCTGAACAAATACATACCGCTTATTACGATTTGGATGAATACTGCTTTTACGTCAAGTTACTGGAACCCGTTCAGCTAGACAAAATCCTGATGAAACACGGAACATCTGCTCAATTTCGACATCGAGACTCAATGGTGAGAACAGTTTCCATATATAATGCCGGTATTGAATATAAGAATGTTCGCGTTTTCAATTTGCCGCAAGAAGTAGAAAATTGTTATCATAGAGAGGTGTTATCCCGTTATGGCGATATTAAACAAATTAGAAACGAGCGCTGGTCAAAGCAACATAAACTTCAGTGTTTCAGTGGTATAAGATCAGTAGAAATGCACGTTAGAACTAATATTCCCTCTCATATCACTGTCTGTGGGTACAGGGCTCATGTGACATATTCTGGTCAGGAAGAAACGTGTTAAATCTGTAACGAAAGCGGACATATGCGTCAGGATTGCCCGAAAAAACCGGTTGTATTAAGAAACAACTTGCAGCAACGCAAAAAACTGACGTTAGCTGAATTAGTAGCACCCACTCGGGAAGTTGATGACCCAACACCCAGTAGCAGTTTTTCTGAGGAACCACCTCTGGTCCCGGCTGAATTTCCACCACTGCCAGCAAAAGTAAACTTAGATCAGGTGCCCACTAAAGTCATTACCCCAGTTGTAGCTAATAAACGGAGACGAACCTCTGATGAAAGTAGTGCGGATGACAAATTCGAACGTTCGTCACAGGATAACAGCAAAAACACCGTTAACACCGTGTTAGAAACTAAAGTTCCTACACCCGTTACGGATACAATAATTGAAAGAAATCCCATAGAGATTTCAAACAGTTCTAGTATAGAATCCGAACCGCAGCAAATGGAAGAAATTCTATCACCCGTGCTGCAAACATCAGAAGAGGAAGTACAACAAGTAGACCTAGGGACACCAGGAAAACCCGACCCAGGTGTTAGTGGACATCATCAAACCGAACTTCTGATAGTAAACAACCCGGACTGTGATCCTGTTGTCAATACACAAACCGCGCCAAGTCAGAGCAGCGTCCAAAACAGAGCAGACGTAAACATGAACAGTGACGCGGAAATGGAAAGCGAAGCAGGAAGTGGCGAGCCGGCGAGGCCGCAGCCTGCCGCTGCGGTGGCCCGCCAACTGTCGCACTCTGATATGGAGCTGGACGTCTGCAGCGAGCCGCCCACCTCGCCTTCTGCTGTGGGTTTCACCAGCAGTGGCAGGCGTAGGAGTAAAGTACAGCCGAAAATGAACGCTACGCGAAAGAAAAATAAAAACTCTGACTCTCAATACAAGACTGATACTAAGAAAACGAGTGGCAAAACATCAAAGGATTGGGACGCGGACGCAGGAGGGGGGAAAGTTAAAAAGTAGTGCTTTTCTGGACTAGATAGATGCAGACATATAAAATTGTAACCCTGAACATCAGTAGAATCACCTCTGACCTGAAACTCGCGGCCTTCAAACAGTTTGTTTACGAATCTGAAGCCGATATTTTGCTGTTACAGGAGGTGTTAACAACGAACCTCCGTATATCGGGCTTCAACACCATAGAAAACATAGCCCTGGAGAACAGTACCGGTACTGCAGTTTTAATTAAAGACGGTATTCCATTTCAAGAGATTGAAAAATTGGAATCCGGTCGAGGTATAAGTTTTAATTTGTATAATGTCACCGTGGTAAATTTATACGCTCCGTCGGGGAATTCTAATAAAACTGAACGTTCCAGATATTTCAAGGAGGAGATTATCTACCTTCTAAGGAAAAACCCGCAATACATATTGTTAGGTGGAGACTTTAATTGCGTTTTACATGCGAAAGATCAGCATCCTCATTTCAATTACTGTAAAGAGCTGCACGAACTTGTAAAACATATAAAGCTGCAGGACGCGTGGGAAGTGAAGTATCCCACACTGGTGAGATTCACCTACTTCACCGTCCACTCACGCAGCCGCCTTGACCGACTATATGTGACGGATAACATTAGTGGCAGGCTTCGCGCCGCGGAAGTAATCCCTGCAGTATTCTCTGACCATTGTGCGCTTGCTGTAACACTTGATCTCGATAAACAGCCCACCAAACTATATAGATCACAATGGATGCTTAATATCTCGCTGTTGCAGGACAGAGAATTACAAGACGACATCAGGCACACATGGAACGTTTGTCTCAGATCCCTAAGCCGCTATCAATCCAAAGTAGACTGGTGGACAAATCACGCAAAACGAAAACTTCGTCAGTGTGTGATAAACTACGGCAGACAAAAAGCTAGGGAAATAAAAAACACCACAGAATTTTATTATTCTATATTAAGAGAACCCTATGATAAATCTGACAATAATGGATCGCACTTCCAACAAATCAAGAGCATCAAAGCAAAATTACTTAGTATCAAGCGCACACAGTTAGAGGGTCTGAAAATAAAGTCCAAATCACGCTCTCTGGTAGCTGAAGAGATGACGTCTCTGTACCATTTAATTAAACATAATACCAACCGAAGGCGGACGTTCATTGATGAGCTATTGACGTCAAATGGTAGACTGCTCGTAAATCAAAACGACATAATACAGGAAATACATCAACATTATAGAGAATTGTATTCTCTAGAACATGTTGATGAGGGTGCAGTAGGTAAATTTTTTCAAGTACTTACTCCGGAAATTAATTCTGATGATAACAGTGACATATTAACTGCGTTTACAGAACGTTAAGTTTTAGATCTCATTTCAAGGTCGCAGCCAAACAAATCCCCTGGACCTGATGGGTTGCCAAAAGAATTTTATTGTAAATTTTGGCCCCTTATAGGACCAACTTTTACGGATATTCTAAACGAAATATTAAAAGGTGTCGTAGTTCCTAAAGAGTTTAAGGAAGGGAAAATTGTTTTAGTTCCAAAAAACAAAGGACGAAAATGCATCGACAACTTCAGGCCTATTACTTTGCTGAATTTTGATTATAAAACCATCGCCCGGGCAGTTACCAGTAGAATGAGTCTTCCCATAAGTAAAATTATTGGGAAACACCAATCCTGTTTCCCTGCACGAACTGTCATGAACACAATTTCTGCTTACAGAGATGTCTTATCCATAGCCTCTGTTACAAATATAAAGTGTGCACTATTTCTTATAGATTTTAATAAAGCGTTTGGTCGAGTAAATCACCAATACCTGGAAAAAGTAATGAAGGAAGTAGGCCTGGAAGAAAGAGCTTTAAAAGTGGTAAGAAATTTGATTACAGGGATAACGACTAAAATAGCTGTCAATGGAAAATTAACTGGGGCTATAAACATTGAAAGGGGGGTCCCACAGGGCAGTCCTCTCTCTATGCTTCTGTATGTGCTCTCCTTGGAGCCAATACTCAAAAGGGTTACCACGAAACACTCTGGGTTACAGCTTTCGGGTGTTAAATTCACTACAGGGGCGTATGCTGACGACGTGGGAGTGCTACTAAGAACAGTAGATGAGGTCACAAGCCTAAAAGAGGACTTTGACACCTACTGTGCAGTTTCAGGTGCAAAAATTAACACGGGAAA
The DNA here is from genome assembly GCA_026315105.1 of Locusta migratoria. Lineage (NCBI taxonomy): Eukaryota > Metazoa > Arthropoda > Insecta > Orthoptera > Acrididae > Locusta > Locusta migratoria. The sequence continues at coordinate 522,618,011 of CM048745.1, forward strand.
GTGTAAATTAGTAAATATCAGAGGGTTCGACGACGTAGCCGTGCCATGGGCACAAACCGTCGAACAACACAAAAGGGATCATCGTTGATAAATGTCCATTAAAAATGGCGGCCCTGAACTGGAGAGCGACAATTAACAAAATGCAAGGGACTACTTTAGAAGCAACATGGCGATCAATAAACCTTATTGGAGCCGTGAGGATTGTCAACACCTATCTGTTGTCTAAGGCCTACTATGTGGCTCAGATTTTCCCGATTCCAAAAGTACAGGCAAATAAAGTAATGCAGTTAGCAGCCAGGTACGTGTGGAGAGGAAACATTTTTAAGCTCACACCCGGAACATTAACAAAACCAAGATTGACTGGAGGACTCGCACTCACTGATATTCATAGGAAGACAACCGCTTTATACCTTAGACGAACAGAAAGATTAATACATGGCAACCACAGTAATATTACAGAAAAACTCTTTAAAATACTGCAACCAAAGAGCATGAATCCGCCGATAGACATCAGCAATCATAACTTCCGTCTGAAACATATCAGTCTGTTTTACCTGGAGTATAGTTACTTAAAAGAAAGTCGTGTACCATCTACGACTTTAACTACAACCCAAATCCTACAGATATGGCAACAGAAAGATATGCCAAACAATATTAAGCTAAAGTTTCCACATAGAAACTGGTTGACAGTGGAAAAACATCAGCCTTAAAATCCACACGTCAGAGGTTGCGTCCACCTGGTACAAAGTCGTCAACCAGACGATAGCAACGAACGAAAAGCTACATCGCATCGGAAAAAGTGATACAGACAAATGCAGAAAATGTGGACTACTGGACACCATAATCCATAGATTCACTTGTAGCGGACGTATCGAAAACTGGAAGTGGGTGAGGAAACGAATAGTATTACTATCAAGAACCTCCGAAACTAGCTACACTTCAGAAATTATGATGTGGCCGGAAAGAAGTTATTACCGGAAAACAAAGAACAATACAATTATGTGGTTTCTCGGTAATTATGTAAACTATATATTCCGCGGACCCGCAGAAGACAATCCCATAAGTTATCAATCGTACATGAACACAGCGAGATGGAGAATCATAAGCACTATTGATGAGAAAAAACAGTTTAGCAACATGCTAAATATAGCTTTTGAAAAGGCTTGAATAGGATAAAAATTTTTTTTGTCTTGGGACTGTACTTACTGCTACTGTCGCCATTTAAAGACGCAACAGTTTCACTTACATTAAAAGAAGAACCTTTTGTTTCTGTTTTGCAATGGATATTGCTGTTTATTCCTAGATTTTTTTAAACAGTTGCTTTTAACGAAAAAAAAAAAAAAGCAGTCTAGTGCATATGGTAACGGTGGGTTGTGTGGGCGGCCAGACGCCTGCCGCCGGCCTCCTGTAGCCGCGGCACGCGCAGCTCCCTCCTCTCTACAAGTTTGGTTTGGTTTCGTAAATCTGTAGTGTGTGTGCACTGCTTAAACGCGGTCAGGCGTTGGTTTCCTTTTAAAGAAGAATACTTTTGTTTCTGTTTTGCAATGGACAAAAAAAAAAGGGGGGGGGACTGAGGCGCTCCACTCACGGTCTGCACTGCCACTACGGTCGGGGGTTCGAATCCCCCCTCGGGCATGGATATTTGTGCCGTCCTAGTTCGTAAGTAGATCATAAGTTTGTAAGTTTAGGGACTGATGACCCCGTAATTAAGTCCCATAAGCTATACAAACATTTGAAGATTTTTTTAAGATCATTTCGGGCCTTTACCAAAAGGGAAGTTCGGGAGACAGTATATTTTTGCTATCGTGGATGCATTCACGAAGCACGTAAAACTTTCCGCCACAAACCGTACCACGACAAAAAGCTGTGTTAAAACTCTGACGGAAGATTAGGCACGGACATGTGGCAAGCCTAAAAGGATTCTTTCGGATCACGCTACGATTTTTACGTCCCCGAGGTGGAAGGCAGGATTAGAAGAGAAAGGGATCAAACTGACCTTCTCCTCTATTAGAAACCCTCAGTCCAATATTGCGGAACGGTACATGTGACAGCTGGGAGTGTTCTTCCCGATATTGGTTTCGGATAGGCAGAACGCTTGGGTCCAGTACCTGCCGAAGATACTGAAGCCGTGCATTGCAGTATTGGATATCGACCAATACACTTACAGTTCAAGAAACCGGAGAAGTCAGTAGCGAAAAGACTATTTAAACCTCCGACGGAAGAAGAGACGGAAAGCAACCAACAACGGGTAAATCGAGCCCGGAGTTCCTGGTGGGGAAAGCGACGAAAAGAGTCGAAAACGAAAAGGGAAAATCGACGAAAACGTATGAGATCGGCGACCGAGTCCTTGTGAGAGTACATAGGCCTTCGGAAGCTGAAAAGATAAGGACAGCAAAGTTCTTTCACCTGTGTGAAGGACCATTCACAGTTCGACAGGTGGTAGCGGCGAACGCCTATTCAGTTTATGACAATGAACACGAGGTTGGGATGTTCAACCCCGAAGTCTGAAACCATATGTGCCTCGATAGTGAATATTAGATGTACATATCATTGTAAATGAGTGTTAAGAATACTTACGTTTATTAGTTTTTTTCTAGTAGTTAGTACAAGTTGATGGTAGTTAGTCATTCATTGATGTGTTTACTGTGGAACTTGGTTTGAATGTGGAGATATGACGTGAGGATTCAGTGTGTTTGAGAATGACGTCCGTGCGCCGACACACCACGCAGAACAAGGAAAGAAAGGCCGTTTCTTCTGATTTTGAAGCAGCGCGCAATACTACATGTCTGTTTTTATGTACGTACTTTCTGTGTACAATTTGGAATATGATATGCGCATGCGTAGCACTCTACAATTGAGTTACAGAACTAATGTGCTTGTCGCTAGCGTGGGTGGTGACGACCACTCACGTCACAATATTTAATAGTTTTCTTGTTGCAGTCTACACAGACATGCCAGAAGTATTCTGCAGTCGACGGAGTAGCTGTTTTGTTTGCAGTAAGTAGTATTTGGATCCATGTATGTTTCTATTAGTTTGCATGTTAGAATTAAGTCCGCTGTTACAAAATAATTAAGTGTAAGTTTTATTCATTTATTGCTAGTAATCGAGCCCATTACAGCGGTTCGCAAAACTGACACTATAAATTCTATTTTGATACAACAGCGAGGCCTCACACAGTCGATATGCACGTTATGGGTAACGACACTTTAAGTTTTATGCAAAAGAAAAAGTGTCAGTCTTACAAACAAAGTACACTGGGGAGGAAGGTGATACTCTGCTAACAGATGTACTGTTATTGAATTCTATCCTATCCTACCTCCTCCATCTTGTCCTGAGGCGGTTATGGTCAAACAATACCTAAATTGCAAATTTTTCTTCATATGAGTTTGTACTGATATAAATTTTGGCTGACATATATTTTATTGATAAAGGTATTACACTGTAAGGAACATTTGCTTCACATGTTTAACTCATATGTACCTTTATTTTCTTTTTTTTATGTTGTTATCACAAAATGTTTACTAGTGTCTCACATTTCTTAGCTGTTTATGTTATGTGTATTTCCCTGAGGAATTGTATTTCGTTGCTTACTGTATGGCTTACGTTTGTCTCAGGCAATCAAGTTTCAAATGTCTTCCAGGCGTGCATTATTTCTATTCATAAAAAAAATAAATCTTAAAGGTACACAGGAATGTTGTTATCACTTTATGTCATTCCTTCTGTGCCTATTTTGTATGTGCTTTGTTTAGATTTCTAACGTTGACAAGATGTTCATTGTAATTTTTCTGTTCAATGTGTGTTGTTTAATTACTTTTATCTTTCTTTGCGTATTACTTGTAACGATAAAGGACAAACCCACATGTAAATGTTAGACTGGGTATGACACATTAAGACACGACTAAAATTGTCATCCGTCCACTCTCAGTAAAACATATCCTAGTGTTTTTTTCCTTACTAATTATTCGGTACTAATCTAGATGGAACACATCGCTGTAAAATGTTAATTACGTCCATTTGATTTTTTTCTAAGAAGAATGTTTACCTCGTCTCTAGAAGGTAGTAGAGCAAAATTATTTATTTTAAAATCTGTGAAACAAATGTCAGTAATATTTTTCTTTTAACAATTCCATTCATAACATAAAAATAGAAATAGTCCAACGAGAAAAGAAATACTGATATATCATAAAATACTTGATATTTTTAAATTTTTCGAACTAGTACTTTTTCAAATATCTCGTACCATTTTTGCGGCAAGTAGTAAGTTTGAAAACGTGAATGCTGAAGATTTATAAAGAATCTAGTATTGGAATGGTTTTAAATGTTTATTCGATGTATCTCGAAACGACACCAAAAAGTCGATACATAGATTAAAGCAATGGACAGATAATCACAAGGCATATAACGTTCTAATTTATCATTTTCCTAGCGGAGCAATCGTTTTTATATTTATTTAAGAAAACAGTTTTGTTGCAACTTTGCGATGTAATTGGCAAATTTCACTATCTTGAATCGAGTTTAATGAAATAGAAACTCTGTTTAAAATTTAATTTCCTATACGCCCGATGTATCTCGAAACGACACCAAAAAGTCGATACATAGATTAAAGCAATGGACAGATAATCACAAGGCATATAACGTTCTAATTTATCATTTTCCTAGCGGAGCAATCGTTTTTATATTTATTTAAGAAAACAGTTTTTTTGCAACTTTGCGATTTAATTGGCAAATTTCACTATCTTGAATCGAGTTTAATGAAATAGAAACTCTGTTTAAAATTTAATTTCCTATACGCCCGATGTATCTCGAAACGACACCAAAAAGTCGATACATAGATTAAAGCAATGGACAGATAATCACAAGGCATATAACGTTCTAATTTATCATTTTCCTAGCGGAGCAATCGTTTTTATATTTATTTAAGAAAACAGTTTTTTTGCAACTTTGCGATTTAATTGGCAAATTTCACTATCTTGAATCGAGTTTAATGAAATAGAAACTCTGTTTAAAATTTAATTTCCTATACGCCCGATGTATCTCGAAACGACACCAAAAAGTCGATACATAGATTAAAGCAATGGACAGATAATCACAAGGCATATAACGTTCTAATTTATCATTTTCCTAGCGGAGCAATCGTTTTTATATTTATTTAAGAAAACAGTTTTTTTGCAACTTTGCGATTTAATTGGCAAATTTCACTATCTTGAATCGAGTTTAATGAAATAGAAACTCTGTTTAAAATTTAATTTCCTATACGCCCGATGTATCTCGAAACGACACCAAAAAGTCGATACATAGATTAAAGCAATGGACAGATAATCACAAGGCATATAACGTTCTAATTTATCATTTTCCTAGCGGAGCAATCGTTTTTATATTTATTTAAGAAAACAGTTTTTTTGCAACTTTGCGATTTAATTGGCAAATTTCACTATCTTGAATCGAGTTTAATGAAATAGAAACTCTGTTTAAAATTTAATTTCCTATACGCCCGATGTATCTCGAAACGACACCAAAAAGTCGATACATAGATTAAAGCAATGGACAGATAATCACAAGGCATATAACGTTCTAATTTATCATTTTCCTAGCAGAGCAATCGTTTTTATATTTATTTAAGAAAACAGTTTTTTTGCAACTTTGCGATTTAATTGGCAAATTTCACTATCTTGAATCGAGTTTAATGAAATAGAAACTCTGTTTAAAATTTAATTTCCTATACGCCCGATGTATCTCGAAACGACACCAAAAAGTCGATACATAGATTAAAGCAATGGACAGATAATCACAAGGCATATAACGTTCTAATTTATCATTTTCCTAGCGGAGCAATCGTTTTTATATTTATTTAAGAAAACAGTTTTTTTGCAACTTTGCGATTTAATTGGCAAATTTCACTATCTTGAATCGAGTTTAATGAAATAGAAACTCTGTTTAAAATTTAATTTCCTATACGCCCGATGTATCTCGAAACGACACCAAAAAGTCGATACATAGATTAAAGCAATGGACAGATAATCACAAGGCATATAACGTTCTAATTTATCATTTTCCTAGCGGAGCAATCGTTTTTATATTTATTTAAGAAAACAGTTTTTTTGCAACTTTGCGATTTAATTGGCAAATTTCACTATCTTGAATCGAGTTTAATGAAATAGAAACTCTGTTTAAAATTTAATTTCCTATACGCCCGATGTATCTCGAAACGACACCAAAAAGTCGATACATAGATTAAAGCAATGGACAGATAATCACAAGGCATATAACGTTCTAATTTATCATTTTCCTAGCGGAGCAATCGTTTTTATATTTATTTAAGAAAACAGTTTTTTTGCAACTTTGCGATTTAATTGGCAAATTTCACTATCTTGAATCGAGTTTAATGAAATAGAAACTCTGTTTAAAATTTAATTTCCTATACGCCCATATCTTTAGTTTTGTGCAAATTTAACATTACACAGTCACGTAATGCTTGGAATATATCTCGACGTGCTGTTAACCGGATATAATGGTCGTCTCTTTCTGATGTTACCCGTGGAAGAAAGTGGTTCCTGTTGTCTGTATTCGCGTCCATGTCCTTGAAATCACACTTTGGGACACTCTAATAGCTTAAGCCACCTACCGCTTACAATCTTCCTATGGCTCTCGATGCCACAGCTTCAGGTAAGTCACGTTGTTGCATTGCACTACCTGTTCACTTCAGTGTGTGAACTCAACAGCTTGTATAATTCGTTTGGTAGAGTAAACAAGTCATCACGAACGCCCTTCCCCGTCGAATCGTCCCTCGGGCATGGATGTTTGTGCTGTCTTTAGTACAAGTTAGTTCATAAGTAGTTTGTACGTTTAGGGTCTGATGACCCCGCAGTTAAGTCCCATAAGCTTAACACATATTTGAACATTTTTGAACCAACCCTCTCTGCAACCACTTTCTATTATTATCACTACCTTGGTTGCCGTGATTTTGTTGTCTTCAGTCCGTGGAACCGACAGGAAGAAGTCGAACCATTTTAGTTCATTCTGCCAATGACAGTACTTCAGAACTTAGTTATCTGAACTGATCATCTAATTGGTTTGACCAGTGTATATCTACATACGTACTCCGCAATCAACTCAGAGGTGCGTGGCGCAGGGTACCTAGTACCACCACTAGTTAATTGCTTTCCTGTTCCACTCCCATATAGAAGAAGGGAGAAACGAATGATGATATGCGCCTGTACGAGCCCTAATCCCTCTGATATTTGTGGTCTTCCTGCAATATGTAACTCGTTATGCAGTCCGCTTCGAATTTCTTCAACAGTGTTTCTGGAAAAGAACGTCGTCTTTACTCCAGTGACTCCCATTTGAGTTCCCAAAGCATCTCATTGACACTGTTACAATTACCGAACTGTCATACTCAGTGGAATGTCTGGCGTAAATAAAATTGCTTGGTTGCAAAAGGCGAGTCCAGGATTTATGTTCAACACATCATTCTTTCATTTGCGCATGATCTGGTCTTTATTTACCCAAACACATGGTCAAGTAATTTTGTACATACAACCCTCTGATAATAACAACCTGTTCTACACTGTACACATCAAGTCCTTTATCTTAAATAAATCAATATACATGTATAAAAATGGAACGCGGGACGTGTGTCCGTATATTTCACTTGGTAGCCAAAATTATTCACTGCAGACCAATGGCGGTTTGCGGTGTGCACTATGGTGTTTTGATCGCGGTGCGTGAGTGTGGCGAACAAAAATCCGTAAAATGTGGAGCAATACGACGATCAACAGATGCTCAAAGATAAAAAGACTCAAAGATAAAATACTGGGGAACACAGATATACATTAACTGAGCATTCCCTACACTGCCAGTACACTAATGATCTCAATATAAACACTGGAAAGACAACTGTAGGGTTAGGATCAAAATACTGACAACTGGATTAGCAGTTCCGTCTCGATAGCTATAAGAGGGTGTGTGATATAGTAGTTGAAAGCCGTCAGCTTATATAAAATACGCACTGAAGACCAGCGATGACTTTTGACACTGTAATAGCAGAGATATACAGCGAAACGTGACGCACATTCTTCAGTTGTTTTTCTGTAGCAAGCGTACCAATAAAGAAAACTAAGTGCATATTGCAGTTTGAAAAGTAAAACTACCAAGAAAGATACCAAAGCGTAAGAAAGAGATTTCGCATTCTCATTCCGTTTCTAAAAGATAGAAACGGTGCTGATAAGTGAATCTACAGAGAATATATACTTGAAATTTGTAGTCATTGTTTATTTTACACTGTAGGCATCAGCGATTTACCGATATTCCCATACCTAAGGGGGTGAAATATGGGATGAGCGATTCTTTGAAAATACATTGCTATTAAGGCAATTTTGAAGAAAAAATACAAAACTTCGGATTTAGATTTTTGCTTGGAATTTTAAAAACACATGTTTCGATATTTTTGGAAATTCAGCCATTAAGCGGGTGAAATAAGGGAAAATCCTTTACTGTTGCTACTAAGACTACTTTGATGCTAGAAATGTGAAAATGTGTGTTTTGAACCATGTTTATAATTTTTTTTAATGCGTTTCGGGATGTTTTGATTTTTCTGCCAACAATGGTGCCATAGGGAGAGGCAAACTGTATCAAAATACTTGATTAGGAAAGCATTTTTAAAGCTAAATCTATGAAAATTTATATTTATAAGTAGAAACAAGCAACGCAGAGCATTCAGTTTAGCAGAAGCAGCGGGAATTTAGCTAGTGTTTCAGATAAAAGGAAGAAAAGCGAGAGATCTACACGGAACGCTCCTCGCTCGATAGTTCTTGGTTTTGATTGGTTATGCCTTATTTATCTGTCCGGTAGAACAACCATTAACGCGGAACACATGCTATAGATTGGCGAGGTCTTTAGGCAGGCTGCCAACTTTAGAGACTGCGTGAGCTCTCTGTAGAAGTGTTTTAAGGACACCAATCGTTTGCGAAGGCTAGATACATCTGGACGATTGTAAATACAAGTAAGAACGCGTTGGTATTCAAAAAATTGACTTGTACAGAGAACTATCACTCCTCCGTGTAACCAGAACATCTATAAAAGGCATCTTTCTTTACTTCCAGTCGATGTTCTTATCAGTGTTGAGATGAAATAAAAATCCACTAATTTATCCTCTCTAAGAGGCTAAACTCCGAAGGTATCGTCCAGAAATCACTATTTTTATTTGTCGATCGTTCTACTTTATGTAACACAATGTTGCTCGTCCAGAGTAATCCAATCATCACTTACGTGTTGAATTTTCAGCTTGGCTCGAGGCCCAAAGTTAAATAGAAATCAAAAACTGTTATTCTCAAGAAATAAAAGAATAATATTAAATTAAAACTATCTACTGTACAATAAATCCAACAAGATATTTTAAATTTGCTGCACAAGCATTGATAACAGTTCTGGTGCTTGTTCAACATATTAACCAACATATGTAGAGGAGTGACAAAAAGGAAGTGTATTTACTTAAGCATTTAAAACGGCAACTTCCACAATGATAAGTCATGAATACATTGCAGTGGCTGTTAAGAGGCAGGTGCCGTGAAGTTCGCTAGTATTACTGTAGTGTCAAGGCGGACGACACGTACGGGTGAAAAGTACCTCGTGTAGCGTACCGCCGCGCTGAAGACAGTTCTTTCTCGCAATGGCTCCTTCGAGACACACAAACTGGTCTAAATGCGAAAGTACACTTTGCAGTTTCACTTCTATTACACCACTGGGAGGCATGTGCACCGTCAGAACATCGAGTGACTAATATTGCGTTCGTGTCCTGTGAGCGCCATGTGCTGAGTTAACATCGAAGTGAAGGGACACGTATAAAATGTTTTCGCTAGTTAAGGACATGTTTTAGACTACAGGTTGCCATCATCCTAACCGATACAGAAGTCATTTGTTGAATGTAGATCCTTCAATTCTCTCTAATGGAAACCTTTGTAGCGTGCGTATTATAAAACAGCTTCTGGAAATGGATCCTTTCTGGTGAAACGTCTCTACCTAAATAATGATTTTGATTTAATTCAATGATGGTGGATACCTATCAACGAGTCATAAACACAGAAACTAACTAAATTCAGATATTTGAGTGGTTTGCGTACTTTTAGTATTCGGTATAAGCGTATGTACCTAGCTTTAAGCTATTGTTTGAGTTTTAGTCTCAAGTTTCAGTTTACGATTAAGGGGACCTGGACACGGACGGGCTGAATTTCGATACCTTGCTTTCGATACACGTTACTCTTGATCTACAACGCGGAGGAAGTTGTGATTTTGTTCAAATGTTCAAATGTTTGTTAAGCTTATGGGACTTAACTACGGGGCTATCAGTCCCTAAACTTACAAACTACTTAGTAACTACCTTACACTAAGGACGGCACAAATATCCATGCCCGAGGGGGGATTCGAACCCCCGACCGTAGTGGCCGTGCCAACGCGGCCGGCTGTGATTTTGTACCAACACTGAATGATATTACCTCAAGCTGTACTAAGAAATTTATTGAAGTGTCTGTTATAGTTTAAGAATTACAGTATTTTGCCTAATAGATGTTTTATAATACACGTTCGCATTCTGGAACAATTTTCTAGTGCATCGTCAGTCTAATGGAATTTAAACTGTGTCAGGCTGCTGTCAACATTCTTAGGGACACATTTTGTAGTTTGGAGTATATCTGAGCAAACAGAAAAACGCTTATTACACATCATTAATATTTTGTCTAAAAATTACCGTCAAAATTGTATACAGAGTAACAAAAATGATCATTCCTGCAATGTATTAGGCGTAATACAAAGATATTGTCCTATTATTCAATTGGGAGAAATCTGGTAAACATAGCTAAAACTATTATATGTACCTAATGTTCTGGAAATGAAGTTTCGCGCAAATGAGAAAAGAATGTTCATTGTGTCTTTGACTCACTGTGTGCCTCTCTCAGAACATTCCAGTGGCAGAATGTTGCTGGCGAGCTGCTTTTTTACCCTCAGAATACGTTTTCAGGAGTTTTTTTTCCTTACTCTTTAGTGGTGGCTTCCGCAGCACTTTCAGCTTCAACTACTCGCTGACTGTCTATGGCACTCAGAGCAGCTGTCTTATTATTTCCTGGTCAGATGTCTATTTGTCCATTACTTTTGTTCTGCTAATTACACAATCGTTGAAACAGGTAAAAGCATCCATCACAGAGTACTTTTTTCGGTACTCGTTGCCACACGCAGGTGTTGAAACTCTCATTAGGATTTTGTGCACGGCCATGTAGACATTTGCTAAGTAGTTTTTTTTATCTCTTAAGTTCCCTGTATATTGGCTTCATTGTGTCCATGACTGTATCAGACATGGAATGTTTATGGTGATATTCCTTCTCTGAAACATCAGCGTGGCCAGTGTGCGGACATTGGTTCAGTTTAAGAATATAATAACTATTTAAAAGTAAATAAACCGTTCATTTTAGGAAACTGGAGAAATTTGTCTTCCAGATGGACGCAAATTTTTTTCGGTTTTTCTTTTTCACCCCAGGTTCTCTTAAATAACTGTAAAACCCGATACAAAAATTAGAGATCACAGTTAGTTATCAAAAATGGGATAATATATATCCTAATCACTTTCTCCTCCCCTGCATCCCTCTCCTCTCCTACGCCGGCCGCGGTGGCCGAGTGGCCAGTCACGGTCAGCACGGCCACTACGGTCGGGGGTTCGAATCCCCCCTCGGGCATGGATATCTGTGCCGTCCTAGTGCGTAAGTAGTTCATAAGTAGTTTGTAAGTTTGACCCCGTAGTTAAGTCCCATATCTTAACAAACATTTGAACATTTTTCTTCTTCTACATTCGTACATCTCTTTCTCGTCCCCCCGCCTTTGTTTATATAATTTTCCACCTCCTTTCCCCATATATCTATTCATTACTTTCGCACCATTCACTCTACATCCCATTCTATATCTACATAGATAATCTGCAAGTTACATTGAAGTGCATGGCAGAGGGGTCATGGAACCGACTGTATGATATTTCTCTACAATTCCATTCTCTAATAGCTTGCGGAAAAAAGGAACTCCTTAATCTTTCTCTTTTCGATCTGATTTCTCTTATTTCATTATGTTAATCATTTTTCCCTCTGTAGGTGGGTGAAAAGAAAATATGATCCCATTCGGAAGAGAAAGTTGATGAAAGAAATTTCGCAGATATATCTCGCCGCAAAGAATACCGCATCTTTTTAAATGATTTCCACCTCGACTCGAGCATCATTTCCGTGACACTCTCTCTCCTACATCGCGATAATACAGGACGAGCTACCCTTCTCTGAACTATCTCTAAATTGCCCGTCAGTCCCACTTGGCGTGGATACAACAATGCGTAGCAAAATAGGATGCACAATTGTAGTGCAGGCAGTTTCTTTAGTAGAACAGTTGCATCTTCTAAATGTTTTGCCTTTGAAACGAAGTCTTTGGTTAGCCTTCTCTACAATATATTCTAAGTGTTTTTTTCTAATTTGTTATTCCTAGGTAGTTAGTTGAATTTAAGACCTGTAGATTTGACTGATTTATAGTGCAAATGAAGTTTAACGGGTTTCCTTTAATGCTCATTTTGTTAACTGCACATTTATCATTATTGAATATCAATTGACAACTTTCCCACCATGCAGATATCTAAATCATTTTGCAGTTGCTTTCGATCTTCTGGTGACTTTACTAACCGATAAATGACAGCATCATCTGCGAAAGTCTAAGAGAGCTGTTAACATTGTCTCCTACATCGTCTATAAAGGAATAGTAAGGGACCTATCACACTTCCTTTGGCAACGCCAGATATCACCTTTTTTTTACTTAATGATTTTCCGTTAATTATTACATACTGGTCCTTACTGACAGGAAATCACGAATCCAATAGCACAACTGTAGTGATATTCCATAAGCACGCAATTTGATTAGAAGATCCTTGTGAGGTACAGTGTCAAAAGCCTTTAGGAAATCTAGAGATACGGAATATATTTGACATCCCTTTTCGATAGCAATCATCACATCATGTGAGTAAAGAGCTAGCTGTTAGCAAGCGAGATGCATTCAGCCTTTGTTAGTCGATTGAGGATCTACTTGACTGAAAAGCAGCGAAAATTGGCAACGGCTGAGAGAGCTCTGTTGCGCATCCCAATTACACCTGTGGGCTGAGGATGACACGGCGATCGGTCGGTGCCATTCAGCCATCAAGTTTTTTACGATCGGAGGTTTTGTTCTCGTTTATGCTTACAAAAAGACGAGACTGTCTATTGGATAAGACATTTGTCACTGGAGGAAGCGAAAAGTGGAAATCAAGATCGAATAAGTTCAGTGGAACAAGTACTAGAACTGATATAAAATGCAACTAGTTAAACAAAAGTGATGTTCCACCTTTTTTTGCTAGTAGACGGCAAACCTGAAGTCTACTGTGTGGGTTAGTTCATGCAAATACAGCGTGCTAAAAGGAATAATTGCATTCTGACTTGTAGAATTAGAGTATTTAGAGAAAATGTTAACTACAAACGAGGGGGCACGAAAATTATAAATAATAAAGTGGAAATAGCTTGGAATTCATTTCGGGAAATTGAAAATAAGTTGACTGTGAGACTTAAAAGGCTGCAACACGTTGTGTACTAGTGTGGCGAGACTCACATTCTGTCTGTGTTAGCCATTAAAAATAAATAGTTCACTTATGAACAACAGATAGGAGTTTGAGTGTAACGAGTCTAAAAATACGAAATAAATAATAAGTATAAACGAACAGATGAAAGTTGAAGATCACGTAGTAACTGTTTTATAGTTAGAACGGATGCAGCGTAAATCATGTAATCGTATAAAATGAGAGTAACAGAATTAAGAAAATTTCTTGATAGATTTCTTATTATAAGAAACGATCCAGTGGAAGATGTCTGGACAACGTCAAGCAAACGATAAGACTCATATTGACTTGTAATTCTGAAGGCAACAGTAAAAGCTTGTGAGACACTTATTAGGGGTGTTTACGTAGCAGTGAATAAAGAAACAATCACTGATGATTATGAACCTAAGTGAATCGTCCGTCAGTCGAAGAAATGCTTCAAACTCAATAGCTGAATTAGACTATGCGTTTTCAGAATAATGGTAAAATATTTTCTTGAATGTTTTGACGTCAGAATCTATGTCCTACATCACACATGAAATTTAGTAAAGGGCAAGCCATTTAATGCAGTTCCCTTAGCCATGTTTTTCACAAGATATTAAAATGCGTAGGATTCATTTGTCTGCAATTAACATATTTTCTTAATTTTATTTGCGTGTCGCTTCGTTTGCTACAGGTATTTTGATGATTTTCTTTCCCAATTTTCCTAGTTTGTGATGGATATATTCTAATCCTGTTATTCCTATTTGTAAGCGCAGTAGCTTCTAATGTCACCAGTTTTCTTTGTTTCTGCGGTCTTGCTGAATCTGTATATCTGATTCTAGTGTATCCACTAGACTTTCTAGTGCGGAAAAATCTAGCAATAATAATGTTTTTATTATATATAAGGAACTCATAGTTCGATGGGGTGATCTATAATTGTTTAATAATGATTTTGCAGCCAAGATCGCAGTTTTCATTTATTAGGTTACCGGTTTCGGCGTGCTCGACGCCATCTTCAGACCTGTCGTAATTTACATAACTTCACGACATTTTTATATATTCTTTTTTATGTACTCTTTTAGTATATAAACATGTCGTGTAAATTACGACAGGTCTGAAGATGGCGCCGAGCACGTCTAAACCGGTAACCTAATAAATGAAAAATGCTATCTTGGCTGCAAAATCATTATTAAATTTTTTATTATTGTTATGAGTTTACGTGGAATGTATTTTTTTTCTTTTGATGGTGTTATTTGATATGGAAACAGAGAGAAACGTGCCGACAGTCTTGCGCCGATGATAACACTGCAAGAAGTCTTGATTTGACGAGTCCCAATTCTGCTTACAGAGCTACAGTGGACGTACCTGCGTAGGTATGCTCCGAGGAGAACGGATGTTGCTACGTCGCATACGTCAACGTGATGGTAGGAGGTGCCATGATACTTGGCCACACAGCCGATAATTTGGAGCTGCTGCTGTGTCCTATGCTAATGACATCATAACATTATCTTTCTACAAGGTGATGTAAGAGGGTATTTTGCACGTACTGTTCAGACTCGTCTTTATATGGATTGCATTCATCTCTTGCTCTGGCCAGAGTGACCCCCACTTCTCTCACCTACCGAAAGTAAATCTACAAATTATATATCTAGATACATATTCTGCAAGCGTGAGGAAGTTTACATCACAATAATAGCTGTTTTACCCCTTTTCCACTCCCAAATGCAGTGAGGGAAAATTTTTTACCTCCGTACGAGAACTAATTTATTTTTTGGTCGTTACAGGAAATGTAACTTGGCGACAGCAGAGTCGTTCTGAAGCCAGCTTTAAATAACGGCTCTCTAAATTACCTTAGTAGTTGTTCTCGGAAAGAACGTTATCTTCCCTCCAAGGATTCCCACTTCAGTTCCCGAAGCATCTCTGTAACACTGATTAATAGGAACATTATGAAAGGGGGAACAGCGATCTTCTTTAGAGGTATTTATGCTGAAAAAATTGATCGCAGAAGGTTATTATGTTCAATCGGTTTCAGATGCAACTAAGCTACATAGAAGTCTATACAATTTTAGTACTACAAGAAATATAGAGAATAACGCTCTAGCATTTGCCCATTTAGTTTGAAAGACGAAACGAATATTTAGATCAGTTTATGTGCTAATGTAGCTAAAAGAGATGATGACACTGTATCATTATTTACTCATTGAAATGCCAATATGGCAATTATTATTTTTTTAGTTTCTTATGCGAAAATAGAAAATGTTCTGGTGGAGGGTCAAGTATGAAATATTGTGCTAGTAGATAGTAACACATAAGACAGTACAAAACACGAAGAACCACCATTGTGCACATTTCTGGCCGAGTGCGTCCATTTGGTTCATAGGAAATCCGCAAAAGAGAAGCCTGGTAATTGGGGAAAAAAATTCCGCTTCAGTTGTTTGCTGTGCTTTAATAAGCCACGACCAGTTTCAGAAAAATTAACTATTTCTTTAGGTTCGTATGATTTCATGGTTTAATTGAAAATTAGTAGTCTATTGGAATTGTTTTTTCGTTGTCCTTCATGTATTTAGCAATGTAATTAGCAACTGCGGTGTCTGTTCTTTCGGAAATGTCCGGAAGAACAGATACCACAATTCTTAAATTGTAATCCACCAACTGAATGTGTGATGCTTCTTTCAGATCGGATGCCTACGAGAACCGGACTGTTGGCGGGAATAAAGCTTTAGTTGCGAGCCATGGAGTACAGTGGTCGAAATAGGAGGACATACGAGAATATGTATCGGAGTGAGTGCTTGAGTAGTCCGTGAACCGCGGTGGAGTAGCCGAGCGGTCTAAAGCGTCTCGCTGCGGAGCGCGCGGTTGCTCGCCGTGGAGGTTCGAGTCCTCCCTGGGGCATGGGTGTATGTGTTGTCCTTAGGTTAGTTTACCTAGGTTTAGGTAGTTTGTAAGCTACGGACTGATGACCATGCATTTTGGTTCGATGGATTTACAAACATTTGAAGTAGTCCTGCAGGTGTGGGAATCACGTGTGCCTACGTGCTGCAAGGGGCAGCACATCTGCTAAGTGAGCAGGACACCCTGGTTCAATTCCCGGGCACAGCACAGATTTTCATATGGCCAGCAGCTGAGATAAAATTACCCCAATTAAATCTATATTTTATATTTTTAACATCCGCTCGCCACACCTTCTGTATGCTTCCAGTTGTTGTACACCTGTTATTCATCACATCAAGAAAATGCTTTAAGATGAAAATAAATGAATTAACTGCAAGGCTTATATTGGCTGGATCTCCATCTTGCCATCTTGGATTACAGCCTCCGCAAGAATTTTATTTTTGCCATCTAGGCGACTTGTTGATGACGAGGAAGATAACTGTCCTCGCAAGGATGAAGTCACTGACACCACGAGGAACCGAACCCGGCCTTCTGGCTCGTAATCAGCCGCGATGACTACCAGCTACACCCACATCAACACAGACACTCCGCAATCCAAATAAGGTGCGCGGCGGAGGGCACTGAGTACCACTAATAGCTACTTGCTTACCTGTTCCACTATCATACATAAAAAGGAAAAATGAATGCTCGTATGCATCTGTACGAGCCCTAATCTCTCTGATCTCATTTTTGTGGTCTTAAGCAAAATGTAGGTTGGTGTCAGTAGAATCTTTCTGCTATCAGCTTCAAATTCAGACTCTCTAAATTTCTTCAACAGTATTTCTGGAAAAGAACGTCGCCTTTCCTCCAGCGACTGCCATTTTAGTTCTCGAAGCATTTTAGTAACACTGTTCTAATATAACCAGTAACAAACCTCGCCGCCACCCTCTGAATTTCTTCTATGTCTTCCTTTAAATCGACCTGATGGGGATCCCAAACACCTGAGCAATACTCGAGACAGAGCGTAATACTGCTTTATATGCGGTCTCTCCACCCCCAAGAACCACAGACATTGCCGAGGTTGGGTGCCTTAACGATGCAGATAGCCGTATCGTAGGTGCAACCGCAGCGGAGGGGTATCTGTGGAGAGGCCAGACAAACGTGTGGTTCCTGAAGAGGGGCAGCAGTCTTTTCAGTAGTTACAGGGGCAACAGTCTGGATGTTTGATTGAGCTGGCCTTGTAACATCAGCTAATGCGGCTTTGCCACTCAGTTACTGCGAACGGCTGAAAGCAAGGGGAAACTACAGCCGTTACTTTTCCCGAGGACATGCAGCTCTACTGTATGAAAATATGATGATGGCATCCTCTCGGGTAAAATATTCCGGAGGTAAAATACTTCTCCATTCGGATCTCCGGGCGGGGAATACTCAGGAGGATGTTGTCATCAGGAAAGACAATACTGGCATTCTACGGATCGGAGCGTGGAATGTTAGATCCCTTAATCGGGTCGGAAAATTAGAAAATTTAAAAAGGGAAATGGATAGGTTGAAGTTAAATATAGTGGAGATTGGTGAAGTTCGGTGGCAGGATGAACAGGATTTCTGGTCAGGTGAGTTCAGGATTATAAATACAAAATCAGTTGGGGGTATCACAGGAGTAGGACTGATAATGAATAAGAAAATAGGAATGCGGGTAAACTACTATGACCAGCACAGTGATCGCATTATCATTGTCAAGATAGATACTCCGACAGCAGTAGTTCAGGTTTATATGCCAACTAGCTCTTCCGATGATGAGGAGATCGAAGAAATATATGAGGAGCTAAAGGAAATTATTCAGACAGTTAAGGGAGAGGAAAACTTAATTGTGATGGGAGACTGGAATTCGGTAGTAGGAAAAGGAAGAGAAGGAAAAATAGTAGGTGATTATGAACTGGGCAAAAGGAATGATAGAGGAAGTAGCCTGGTAGAATTTTGCACGGAACATGATTTAATCGTAACAAACACGTGGTTCTCCGATGTTATTCAATTTGTACATCGAGCAGGCGGTGAAGGAAAGCAAGGAAAAATTTGGAATAGGGATTAAAGTACAGGGGGAAGAAATAAAAACATTGCGTTTTGCTGATGACATTGCAATTCTGTCAGAGACAGCAAAGGACCTGGAAGAGCAGTTGAATGGAATGGACAGTGTGTTGAAGAGAGCATATAAAATGAACATTAACACGAGCAAAACAAAAATAATGGAATGCGGTCTTAGAAAATCAGGCGATGCTGAAGGAATTAGATT
Source organism: Locusta migratoria (assembly GCA_026315105.1). Lineage (NCBI taxonomy): Eukaryota > Metazoa > Arthropoda > Insecta > Orthoptera > Acrididae > Locusta > Locusta migratoria. The sequence goes on from CM048745.1 coordinate 522,636,785, forward strand.
AGGTAACGAAACAATGAAGGCGGTAGATGAGTTTTGTTACTTGGGTAGTAAAATAACATGCAATGGTCGCAGTACAGAGGATATGAGATGCAGAATGGCAATGGGAAGAAAAGCATTTTTGAAAAAGAGAAATTTGCTAACATCGAATATTAATTTAAGTCTTTTCTGAAGGCAGTTGTGTGGAGTGTTGCCTTGTGCGGGAGTGTAACATGGACGATAAGCAGTGCGGACAGGAAGAGAATAGAGGCTTTTGAAATGTGATGCTACAGAAGAATGCTGAAGAGTAGGTGGGTAGATCGCATAACTAATGAAGAGGTACTGAACAGAATTGGTAAGAAAAGGAATTTTTGGCACACCCTGACCAAAAGAAGGGATCGCTAGGTAGGACAAATTCTTAGACATCGAGGAATCGTAAATTTAGCATTGGAGGGAAGTGTGTGGGGAAAAAATCGCAGAGGGAGACCAAGAGACGCGTATAGTAAGCAGATTCAAATGGATGTGGCTTGCTGTTCTTATGAGGAGATGAAAAGGCTTGCTCAGGATAGAGTAGGGTGGAGAGCTGCATCAAACCAGTCCCCGGACTGAAGACCGTAACAACAACATGAGGTCTCTTTTTCAGACGAATCACACCTTTCCAAAATTCTCCCAATAAACAGAAGTCGATCATTCGCCTTACTCACGAATGTCCTTATATGCTAGTTCCATTTCATATCGCTGTGCACCGTTCGTGCTAGGTCTTGAATTAACGCGACTCTGTCAAGCAGCACACTACTAATGCTATATTCGAACATTAGGGGATTGTTTCTCCTACTCATCTGCATCACCTTACTTTTTTCTACATTTAGAGCTAGCTGCCATTCCTCACAACTCTTAAAAATTTGGCCCAAAACATTCAATGGTGACATTTTCCTGTACATCTCAGGATCATCATCAAACAGCCGCAGATTGCAAATCACTCTGTCCGTCAGATCATTTTTATAGATAGAAAATAACAAACTTTCCTGTGGCACTTCTGACGACACCCTAGTTTCTAATAAGCATTCGCCATCGAAAAAAAAAAAAAAAGTTTTGGGCTCTATTAATAATGCAGTCTTCGAGCCACTCACATAATTGGGAACCTACTCCATATGGTCGTTCCTTCGTTAGCTGTCTGCGATGCAGTAGCGTCTCAAACGTCTGTCTAAAATCGAAAAATATACAGTCTGCCTGTTGCCCTTCATACAAAGCTCTCAATGTGTCACGAGAGAAAAGGGCAAGCCGAGTTTCACACGATTGATGCTTCCTAAAGCTGTTCTGGAACATTGACAGAAACTTTTCCATCTCAAGGATATATTCAAGAATTCTACAGAAAACTGATCTTAATGATGTAGGTCTTCAATTTGTGGCCTGTTCTTTTGCATTTTTTATACACTGGAGTTACCTGGGCATTTTTCCAGTAGCTTGGAAATGTGCGCTGGATCAAAGGTACGCGATAAATGCAAGCTGAGTAAGGTGCCAAATCCGCAGCGTATTCTTTGTAAATCCGGATTGGTACCCCAACTGGACCCCGAGACTTGATTATTTTCAACTCTCTGAGCTGCTTCTCTACACCGACCATGTCTGTTACTATGTCATCCATTTGGGATTTAGTGTGACCATGACATGAAGGTATGTTTGCATCGTTCTACCGCGTAAACGATTTCATGCGTGACTGAATAGGGACCTTTGATCCGCTTGCCGAATTACATAGGACCAGAATTTTTTTTTTGGGTTTTCGGCAACATCTTTTGCTAAGGTAAGACGGTGGGAGTTATTGTATGCTTCATGCATCGTTATCTTTATACGCGTGCTACACTAACTTTTGCCTGATTTGATGGGCCTTTTTTAACCTAGAGTGCAACTGCCTTTGCTTTCTCAGCATTTTGCGAATATTGTTATTGAACCACGGTGGGTCTTTCCCATCACTAATCCACTTTGTCGCCACATATTTCTGCAGCGTTTTATTTAAAATGCATTTAAATTTTTGCATAGCATCTCTACGTCCACCGTACCGAAACTAAACGATGTCCACGACACTAATAATTGGTTATCTGCTGTTCGCAGCACAAACGCTCTCCGAGGCTTCTTGACCGATTTATTAACTCTGGTGGCCATTGTCGCTATGACATTGTGATTACTAACCCGTGTGTCTATAATGACATCATTGGCAAGGTGTGGCCTCTTTGTAGGTTTAATGTCTAAACTATTTCCATTGTGTGTGGGCTGACGATTTAGCTGCTCAAAGCAGTGTTCGGAAAGTGTGCTCAAAAGTAGTTCTCAAGACTGCTTGTCTGTACTCCTTGTGTAAGCATAATTGCCCCCTTCTATATGCGGCAGTTTGAAGTCACCCCCAACTAATCATGTATGGTCTGGGTACTTTCGCGATACTGAGAGTAAACTTTCTGTCAATGACTCTAGCACTGTGGCGGTGGAATTGAGCGGCCGGTAAAAGCACCAAATCATTAACTTGATTTCGGCTACACCTTTTAAACGCGTTCAGATAACCTCACAGTCACTCTCTACTTCGTCCTCAGGAGAATGAATATCGTTTGTTGACTGTATCTGATCTATATTTGCGGTATCCATTCCACTCTTCGCTATATTATATATTGACGAGCTCAACGTTACAAATTTCTGAATGAGGTCGGCTTCATTTATGAGTCACTTCTCCATGTGAGAATATTCCTTGATGGTCTGCCTTTAACTCCTTTTTCTGCTTACACCTACCGCTGTCCAAGATCAATTTTTAACTCCACAGGCAGGAACTTTTCTAATCGTGATAATTCTAATCTTACTGAAATTATTCTGTAAGAAACTGCATTTTAAATTGATATTTGGCGACAGTTAAAATTAATATTCTTCTATACCCTTCCTGCCATTGTATTATCTGAAACCTTGAATTTATATTGCAAGGTTTATTATTTTGTAGAGAAGAAAGTAGTTGAGATGAAGCGAATGCCATAAAAGATTTATTTATTTTGTGAATTTAATGTCCATCTACAGGTACAGGAAATGTTTTCCAGTTTGCGTGTTACACAGGAAGTAAGGTCGCTTCCACGGGAATTTCTAGTTAGTTGGTATCGCTTTACAGAAAATATGGCGTGTTATGTTAGCTCTTCGGAGGTTATCATCCCGCCCTGCGGCAAGCTGCGCCACTCTCTTTTGCTTATGGTGCTTGCATTATTAACAACCGGTGCACCCTCGCCAGTATTGCGGTAGGGAAAGGCGCGGTTTACGACAGATCGCGGGGCTGCTCTATATTAGGCTGTTTTGTGCGTTCCCAGCCGCCACTGAAAGAGAATCAACCTTTACAGCCGGAACGGGAACCGCGACAAGTGACGCGTGCCCGTCAGCATATCACTGACTGGCCGACGCGAGCAACGGGCCTCCGATTATTGCCTTCTCCCTGCGCGGAGGTTGATTCTCTTCTGCCTCCTCAGCGGGCCGCGCGGCACGTTGCGGGGTATACGACTGCGACTCACGGTTTTACTGTCTGGCCTCGGAGTAATCGTTTCCGTTTTACTGCCACTAAAGTTATACGGCGTATTTAGAATTTAAGTTTCTGGCGGGGTTGTCTTATCCGGCCGACGTCTGCCGATCGACTTCCGAGCCGTCGCGACACAAGGCAGTAGCGACTACCGGAGTCTTCCCAACGACTCTTGTAGACAATACGCTCCGGATAATGGTTCATCCACATACAAGGGCTAGATAAAATACAGGGTGGTGCAGGGAAACGGGAAACTTCGAAATAACTTCATTTCCATGAATAAATTCATAAAACTAGTAATTTATTAACGAAAGTGAATGTATTCAGTATGCCATTATGCAGTATGTCTTTACAATCAAAATGTCCAAATGTGTCTCTTTACTTTTTAAAGATGACATCGGAAAGATGTGCTCCCATTCGGCGTTCACACTCTAACAGCCTGTTATGAAAACTCTGGAATGCGCGGTGTAGCAAATCTTGGGGAATGGCAGTGATTTCGTTTTCAGTGTTCTCCTTCAGTTCATGGATTGTTGCAGGACGTGTACGGTACACCTTACCTTTAATGTATCCCCACAGGAAGAAGTCGCACACACTAAGATCAGGGGATCTCGCAGGCCATGCAATGTCACAGTTACGTGAAATAGTGGGTCTTCCAAACAATTGACGAACTGCTGCCATCGATTGTCGAGCAGTGTGTGACGTGGCTCCGTCTTGCTGAAACCACATGTTTTCGACGTTAAGATTAAGCTCGTACAGTCTCGGTGTATAGAATGTTTGAAGCATTTCAACATATCGAGCGGATGTTACTGTCACTGCACTACCGTCCTAACGTTCAAAAAAGTAAGGGCCGATAACAACATGACATGATACAGTTCACCATATTGTGACCTTGGCGCTATGTAGTGGTCATAAAGATTGTCCTGTGCCCAATAACGAAAATTCTATTTGTTCATGAATCCGTTCAGGTGGAAATGGGCTTCGTCTGATATCCATAAGTTACCAAGGACATTCACGTCCTCGTTGATCTTCGCCAATATCTGGTTACTACACTCCATACGTGACGCTGGATCTCGTTCATGTGTTGCACAATCTGCAACTTATAGGGATGGAAGTCTAATTCGTGCAGTATTCTTCGTAAGATTCGTCGCTTATTCCTTGCGAAGATGCATGCTGTCGAACGGAGCGGCGAGGACTTCTCTCCATTGCAGCCGTAGCAGCTGCAATGTCCTCTGGGGTACGTACCGTTGCAATGCCACCTGGAGGTTTCTTTTTCAAGGCAGATCATGTTTCTTCAAAATTACGCACCCACGCTGTAATCGCATTCGCAGATGGGACACATCCATGACATCCAAGCTGGTAATGCTGTCGAAATTCTTTCTATAAGGCATAAAATGGGAAAAATCGATATGAAAATAGCGTTTTGTAGTCTGTGTTAATGGTGCTGTAGAATACGGGCGCTGTCTATTCTGGAACCGTTCCAGAACGATGACGTCGCCACAAAATTTTACGACATGGAGAGGTCGCAGGAAAAAAAAATAGAGTTGTGATGAGGAGGGTGGCGACGACCTTTGATTTTATACAAGTGGTGTTTCAGCAAAATGTTAGGTCAGTGACACTTACTGTTCTGACAGGTTACGAGAAGCGATGGAGTAGGAATGCGCCTGAATCGACCAAGGGTAGGGAAAACGAGCGACTCACGCATTGCCGCTCTTTGTTATACGTTCGTCTAGAAATGCAAAGGAGAGCAGTCAGTCTGCAGAGCCGCTCCTGTTCCACATGTTGCTGTAGATCCGTGGACGGACTGATTGTTTCGATCTATAGATGGAACGGGTATTAAAACAAAAAGGACGTGGACTGGAGCCCAAGCTCGGATTTCTTTTATAAGGTTGAGGAAGGAAATGGGCTGTGGTGTCGCACAAGTTCAAAGTGCGCGCCACCTACTTTCGTCGCGCGCCGCCATGCACGCACGGCGCGGCGTTCTTACGACGTCAGCCACGAGCTCCCTCTGCTACAACTCCGCTCGTGGCCACCACTGAACGACATCGTACACTTGGGACTGAGATAGGAACCAGTTAGGACCTTCGGAATCAGATAGGCACCAGTGAAGACTTGGCTATTGGACAGGCACTAGGCAGGCCTCTAACTCTACTATGTATCAGCACTCTGCAGTACTGAATTGTGTAAAAGTTAAGTATTGTATAAATTCTGTGCAATATATATCTCATTCTAATTTACTCTAGTGTCTCTAGTTTCTGGCTGCTCCCCTCCGTACCTGCACCAGCGTGCTATCTTTATTCCTGTGTCGGTCTCATTCCACTCGGCCACCGACACCTACGAAGGAAACGAGACACAAAAGCGGCGACGAGGCTGGGACACAAAATGGGCCATGCGTTTTCATAGGAACAATCACGGAATTTTACTGGACCGATTTAAGAGAATCGCGGAAAACCTAAATCTGGATGGCCCTAATGTGAGTCGTGTGCTACCTGCTTTATCTCGTGCAGTGAAGTGTTATTATTATTATTATTATTTCTAGGCAATATTACTAGGCAACGGAATTTCTATTAACTTTCAGCTGAGGTTTTGGAGTCAGTCGCCTTGACACGAGGAGTGGGGGTCGGCATAGCACGCAGGCGCTTGGCTTTGGGGTCGCGCAGACCACAATGCAGCAGCCTGTCGCGGCTCGTTTAACGAGTGCAGGGGTCGCTCCTCATGTGTGGGCACCCATACAGTGTTCAGCAGGCAACATGACTGTGGGCCTCCATGCAGAGACCGCACGTAATTGAATTACAATACGCAAACTGAATTGTGTGAAAAAATAAACGTTACGAACTTTGCTGACGGTGTACGTTTCAAACCTTTTCCAGCAAATTTTTCCTTGTAGTATGGGCTGCGTGGGGAGGGAGGACGTTTATTGCACATATCAAGCCACGTTCGCTACATAAATCTTGAAACAATGCCCCTCTGCAATAACATCAATTATTTAATAATTTTCTTTTAATTAATTCAACATGCAATTCTACATATGCAAAGTTATAAAGACACAGATGTATTCTATAGCATGTTACAATCTCTTTCGTCTTAATTATGGAAGAAGGAGACATGACTATTTTATGGTGGTATTCAAGGATAATTTACGCATTTACGTATCTACTAAACATAAATCGATGTTACGAGTTGTAAACTATTATCACGTTGCGATCAGCAATAAACGGCACGAATGAAACGCAAGGAATTTTGTAACTCATTCACTGAGCGAGATAACTTCATTTTGTTAGATCGGGATGTCTGTGTATGTCATATTACGAACGGACCTATCGAACTGTACAGGGTGAACTCTAAATGTCTCTCAATATTTAGCATCAGAGAAAAAGCACGTAATTCTTACGCCGTCAGCCAGTATAACTTCTACATCTACATACGTACTCCACAATTCACCGTAAGGTGCGTGGCGGAGGGTACACTGTACCACTACTAGGCATTTCCTCTCCTATTCCACTCCGAAATAGAACGAGGAAAAAAAGAATGCCTATATGTCTCCGTACGAGCCCTAATTTCTCTTATCTTGTCTTTGTGATCTTTACGTGAAATGTAAGTAGGCGGCAGCAAGATCGTACTACACTCAGCTTCGAATTCCGGCCCTCTAAATTGACTTAACAGAAATTCACGACATGAACGGCATCTTTCTTCCAGCGATCCCCAATTGAGTTGCCGGAGCATTTCCATGACACTCGCGCATTAGTCGAACCTACCGGTAAAAAATCTAGCCGCTCGCCTCTGAACCGCCTCCATGTCTTCCTTTAAACTGATCTGCTGCGGGTCCCAAACACTTGAGCAATAGTCAAGACGTGGTCGCTCAAGCGTTTTATACGCGGCCTCCTTTACAGGTGAAGCACATCTTCCAATAATTCTTCCAATAAACCGAAGTAGGCTGTTCGCCTTACTCACAAATGTCTTTACATGTTCGTTCCATTTCATATCGCTTTGCAATGTTACGCCTAGATAATTGAACGACGTGACTGCATCAAGCAGCTCACTACTGATGCTGTATTCGAACATTATAGGATTGTTTTTTCTACTCATGCGCATCACCTTACATTTTTCTACATTGAGAGCTAGCTGCCAATCTTCGCACCAACTAGAAATTTTGTCTAAGTCATCCTGTATGATATTACAGTCAGTTAAAGACGATACCCTACCATACATCACAGCATCATCAGCAAACAGCCGCAAATTACAAGTTACTCTGTCCATCAGATCATTTATATAGATAGAAAATAATAGCGGTCCTATTACACTCACCTGTGGCGAGCTTGACATACATTCGACTCTGACGAACACTCGCTGTCGCGAACAACGTACTGCGTTCTGTTACTTAGGAAGTCTTCCCGCCAGTCACAAATCTGTGAACCTATTCCATAAGCTCGTATCTTCGTTAGCAGTCTGCAGTGTGGCACCGCGTCGAATGCCTTTTTGAAGTCGAGAAAAACACAATCCGCCTGTTGCCCTTCATCCATGGCTCGCAAGATGTGAGAAAAGGGCAAGCTGAGTTTCACATGAACGATGTTTTCTAAACCAGTGCTGATTCACAGAAAGAAGCATTTCCGTCTTAAGGAAATTTAATATATTCGAACTGAGAATATGTTCTAAAATTCTACAGGAAACCTATGTCAACGACATTGGCCCGTAATTATCTGGGTCAGTTCTCTTTCCTTTCTTATAAACGGGAGTCAGCTGCGCTTTTTCCAATCACTAGGAACTTTGCGCTGAATTAAATATTCGCGAAAAATGCAAGCTAAGTAGGGGGCCAATGCCGCAGAATACTCTTTGTAAAACCGAACTGGTATTCCATCCGGACCAGCAAACTTTTTCGTATTTAGCTCTGCTTCTCTACACCGGATATACCTATTACTACGTCCTTCATTTCGGAATTAGTACGCCGATCAAATGATGGTACATTTTTGCGGTACTCCTGCGTGAATGATTTCTTAAAGGTTAAATTTCAAGTTATCGGAAAGATCTTTTGCTAAGGTATGGCTGTAGTAACTATTTTATGCTTCGCGCATCAATCTTTTTATAGACGCACGAATCTCTACTTACGTTTGCCTGTCATCATTTGCGTGTTCTCTTTTGAACCAAGAGTGCAACACTGTTTGCTTTCTCAGTAGCTTTCTAACATTATTATTATACCACGGTGAATCTTTTCCATCCTTAATCGACTTTACAGGCGCATATTTCTATAACCCTTTATGTACAATGCACTTAAATTTAGTCCACAATTCCTCTACATCCATAGTCCCGGAACTAACTGATGACCATTCATTTTCTAAGTGCGATCCTAACATTTGCTTATCGGCTCTTCCCAACAAAAAACAAGCTCCTAGTTTTCTTGATTAGTTTATGGACTTATGTTTATCTGAGATTGGTTTCCAGAACCGACGAGACTGTCACTTCGACGCAGTGTTCCAGAATCGGCGGCGTAAGAAAATCTCATCGAGCTACGAGAGAATTACAGCAAACTTTAACCCGTTCTCTTTCCGCTTACTCAGAATATAACATAGTCAATCTCTCAGATAAATACTTAACATTACCTGATAGTTCAACTAATTTTGAGTTTGAAGTTTATTAACTGACAGGTTGAATTTTATGATTTTGATTATTGAAACTATAAGATACAGACACCAGAGACTTTTTCCTTTTTTTTGTATTTTATTTCTTTTTTTATACTTTTACAGAGTCCCGGTACCTATGGTGGGAGAGAGAGAGATTTTGTATTGCACCTGTTAATGAATTTGTAACAAAAGTGGAGTCGTAGGAACGTTACATTCCCGTAACGGATGAACAGTGTACATGCGAAAAATTATATAATGCTGCAATACTACCTAGCACTATTTCGTCACTTTAGAACTACAATCTGGGCTTGTATGTGTGTCTAAACTAAATCAACGTTTAACAGGTAGGTAAAACATGCCACACCCAAGGCGCATGACTTTTCCTGAAAGAATACATCTTTTGGAGGAGCTTTCCAAAGTAATATTTGTTCACATAAAAGTTTTCTGGGTATGGTACCGCGTCTTGATGTAAGGCTATTACTTAAATAACCAACGTTTCGGCCAATCTGGCCAGATGAAGGCCACTGTAACGTTGGCCGAAACGTTGGTTATTTAAGTAATAGCCTTACCTCATGACGCGGTACCATACCCAGAAAACTTTTGTCATCTGACTCTGGCCGCGGAAGTCTACGTAATTATATAATATTTGTTCCTTTGCGTCTTTCCACGGCAGCACGCCTTTTGACGAAGAGGTACGTTGAAACACCGTGAATGTCTACTGTTTTTGCCCTTCATGTTGTTGGACCCTGCGGTCATGGGGTAAAGCGCTCGACTGGAAACAGAAGGATCGCGGATGCATGGTTCTGATTCCACGTTAAGCTGTAGGCCCCCTTTCAATGGTTGGATGACTGGGCTAGGATAGGCACACACAAGTTGCTGAAGCGTCGTCCAATTGAATGACTTGCATCAGGAAATTAGCTACACGAAATTATTATTATTATTATTATTATTATTATTATTATTATTATTCACACCGATGTGGAATTGTTTTTAAATTAAAGTTTGTCACTGATTGTCCATCAATATGTTGAAGCATAGATTGTAGCTCGAAGCGTTCTAAGTGGTTCCAGAGCCACAGTGGGCGAACGGCTGAACTGATACTGAGGAGTGGAGGTGAATTCGAAATCGTCGGCGGTTGCTTCTATAAGCTCTCCACACAACCTTTTTTTCGGTTTCCCTCAGGTAATGAGGCAACAGTGATAGGGGGATATTTTACTATCCACTCGGTAGAGTTCAAATGCGAATGTTTGTAAAGCTATGGGACCAAACTGCAGTGGTCATCGGTCCCTAGACTTTACAAACTACTTAAGGTAGCTTATGCAACACACACACACACATACAAACACACACATACACACACAAGCCGGAGGGAGGACTTTAACCTTCGACGGGGAGCAGCCGCGCACTTCGTAGTAAGGCGCATCAGAGCGCACGGTTCAAATGTTCAAGTGTTTACATTTCTTATGGGCCTTAACTAGCCGGCCGCGGTGGCCGAGGAGACTAAGGCGCTCCAGTCCCGGTCTGCACGGCCACTACGGTCGGGGGTTCGAATCCCACCTCCGGCATGGATATTTGTGCCGTCCTAGTTCGTAAGTAGTTTGTAAGTTTAGGGACTGATAACCCCGTAGTTAAGTCCCATTGACTATACAAACATTTGAACATTTTTGGACTTAACTACAGGGTCATCAGTCCCTAAATTTACAAACGACTTGTGAACTAGCTAACACTAAGGGCGGCACAAATATCCATGCCCGAGGGGGGATTCGAACCCCTGACCGTAGTGGCCGCGCAGACCGTGACTGGAGAGCGCACGGTCATTCCCGCGCAGCTTGAGGACCGTCGGACCTTTTATTGCAAAACTGGCATCTGATCGTAAGAGTCGAAAGAGGTAAAATTTTGTAATTGTCAAATTTACATGAGTCTTGTGTAACCTCTATTAAGCGACGCCGAAAACAATTTAAGAACAATGGGCGTATGTGACCGCAGCGATCTTACGACCAGAAGTGGAAAAGCCACATAAAACTAATTGTGGGTTAGGTCGGTGGGAGAGTGAATATCGATGGAAGAATCCTGAGGAAATCTAGTCCAACAAAAAACGGCAATAGATTAGAAAACACTCGTTCGATCCATACTTGAATATTGCTTGGAAGCGCTCCATCCGCACCAGATAGGACTGACAGAGGAGATAGTCAACATCCACAGAAGAGCACTACACTTCGTAACAAATTCATTAAGTGAACGACAAAGGGCCTCGGATATGAATGGCCACACCATTGGCAGACCCTGCAAGGGAGGTGATCTGAATGACGGTATGGGCTAATGTCAAATTTTTTGTGTCCCAACTTCGTCGCCGCTTTTGTGTCCCAGCCTCGTCGTAGGTGTCGGTGGCCGAGTGGAATGAGACCGACACGCTGGTGCAGGTACGGAGGGGAGCAGCCAGAAACTATAAACACTCGAGTAAATTAGAAAGAGATATATTGCACAGAATGTAACAATACTTAACTTTTACATAGTACTGCAGAATGTTGATACATAGTTGTTAGAGGCCTGCCTAGTGCCTGTACAATAGCAAAGTCTTCACTCGTGCCTATCTGATTACGAAGGTCCTAACTCGTTGCTATCTCAGTCCGAAGTGACCGGTGTCTTTCCGTGGTGACCACGAGCGGGGTTGCAGCAGAGGGCGCTCGTGGCTGTCGTCGTGAGAACGCCGCGCCGTGCGTGCATGGCGGCGCGCGGCGAAAGTAGGTGGCGCGCACTTTGTACTTGTGCGACACCACACCCCTCCCCCCCAAACCGCCGCGCCGTCGTGGCGTAGGGCTGAGGGCCACGGCGACGGCACTGGGAGGAAGGCCTGGGCGGGGGCGTTACTGGTGGGACGGGCGTCGTAGCTGAGGCCGGGATCGAGACGCCGTCCGCGCCCCGGCATCCGCCTTGAGATCCTCCAGGGAACCCGCCGAAACCTGGGGAAGGGCGCCCGCCCCCGCCCAGAGGGAGCAGGTCATCTTCTTCTGATGTGCGTGGCCCAAGCTGAGGCGGCACGCACAGTCCCGGATTCCCTCTCGGTGACGCTGTCATCTGCGGCGGCGACAGCGGCGGAGGTGCGTCCACCTCCATGGGTACGATCTCGTAGTCCGGGGACGAACGATGTGGTTGTGCTCCCTGGCGGTGAACTGGGTCTGGAATCAAGAAACCGGAGACAGGATCGCGCGGCCTGTGCAAGCGCAATTGGTTTGCGTGGCGCCGCAGCTCCGACCCTGTGGAAGAACGTACAATATACATATTGCGACCAAGCACGCGTTGAATGGTGCCCGGAAGCCATAGTTTCTTGTTGTTTCCAGCAAAAACCCTGTACAGCACCGGCGTGGAAACCTGAAAACGCGTAGCGCCATACGAACCGACTCGGTGCGTGGGAGGCTGCAGGAGGTGAAGGAGAGTGCGGTGACGGCGGCCGTGTAGCAGCTCGGCAGGAGACGGGCCGTCACGTGGCATGCACCGATACGTAGACAGGAAAATTTGAAGAGCTTGCTGCCTGGAGTGCTGACCTTTCATCTTCGCCATGTGAGACTTGAATGTTCGAACGAAACGTTCTGCTTCACCATTGGACTGAGGGTGAAAAGGTGCAGTGGTAATATGCTGAATACCATTCACACGACAAAACTGTTGAAATTCCGCACTAACAAACTGAGGTCCATTGTCACTGACGATAGTTTCAGGCAAGCCTTCGATGCAAAACACTGATGTTAAGGCACTGATTGTACTAGAAGCAGTCGTTGAGTTCATGGCAATCACAAAAGGAAACTTGCTGAAAGCGTCGACAACAATTAACCAGCACGTATTCGAGAAAGGTCCGGCAAAGTCAATATGTAAACGTTGCCATGGTCCCTTGGGGCGTGGCCAGTCTGAGAAACGCTGTGGAGGAGCCGCCTGATGCTCCGCACAAACTGTACACTGTGATGTCATGCTCTCTATCTGAGCGTCCATACCAACCCAGGTACAATGACGTCTGGCCAGTTGCTTTGTCCTAACAATGCCCCAATGTCCTTGATGCAGGAGGCGTAACACTTCTCGTTGCATGGAACGAGGAACAATCACTCTTGCTTGGTCGTTGTCGGTATGCAACAACAGTACACCCTGACTTAAAGATAATGCATGACGTTGTGCAAAATAACGTCGAACCAGAGGCCGATCAATGTCTTTGGCCCTGGCAGGCCACCCTGAGCGAACAAAACGTGCTACCACACTTAGGTCTGCATCCGCAGCTGTTTCCTGTGCAACCCGACGAGAGTTCAAAGGAAAGTCTCCGACAGCGGAAGCATCTCTGGAGTCTATCTGACAACATGCCATGTCTGAAGAATCAAATGATACATCCTGGCCAACCGGAAGTCCTGAAAGTGCGTCCGCGTTGGCATGTTTAGTGGTAGGTCGGTACAAAATCTCATACTGATAATTTGACAATATCAAGGACCATCTCTGATGCTTTTGTGCCGTACGGGGCGGAATCGGCTTTGTGGGTGAGAACAACGACGTGAGAGGCTTGTGGTCTGTCAACAAATAGAATTTTCTGCCATAGAGATAATGATGAAACTTTGTGACGCCGTAAATGATTGCTAAGGCCTCCTTTTCTATATGACTGTAATTCTGTTGCGTTGGCGTCAGTAGCTTGGATGCAAAGGCAATAGGACGATCGTGACATCCAATACGATGTGAGATTACAGCGCCCAGACCATACGACGAGGCGTCAACTGCTAACACTACAGGCTTCTGTGGGTCAAAGGGAATCAAACATGCATCACTGAGTAGTGCAGACTTTAATTTGTCAAAAGCAACCTGACAATCTTTGGACCAAACAAAAGGAACATTCTTCCTACGTAAGTGATGCAGTGGAGCTGCAATCTGAGAGGCATTGGGAATAAATCTGAAATAATAGTTCAGCTTCCCCATTACTGCTTGCAATTCGTGCACATTCTTAGGAGGAGGCAAGTCTTTGATTGCTCGAAGATGTGACTGTAAGGGATGGATTCCTTGGGCATTAATCACATGGCCTAGGTACTCTATTTCAGTTTGAAAAAACGAACACTTTGCTTTATTACAACGTAGACCTGCTGCAGTCAACACTTTGAAAAGGCACTCCAGGTTTGCTAAATGTTCCTCAACTGTACGTCCGGATACCACAATGTCATCTAAATAGTTCGAGCAACAAGGTACCGAAACTGTCAGCTGTTCCAAAAAACGTTGAAAAATTGCGGGAGCTGAAGAACTGCCAAAGGGTAGGCGTTGAAATTGAAAAAGGCCCATGTGAGTATTAATGACGAAAATTTTTTTTGACTCGTCATCAAGCGGAATTTGTAAGTATGCCTCTGCTAAATCAATCTTGGAAAAGAAGCGAGACTGTCCTAATTTGTCCATTAGTTCGTCAGGTCTGGGCAGGGGATAAGTGTCTACAATTGTTTGACTGTTCACTGTTGATTTAAAGTCCGCACAGAGACGAAGTTTTCCTGACGGCTTGGGTATAATTACTAAAGGCGAGGCCCACTGACTCGCAGAAACAGGAGAAATCACCCCACTATCTTGCCAACGTTTAAGTTCTTCGGCAACTGTATCACGCATTGCGATAGGCACTGGTCTAGCTTTACGAAATTTTGGAACTGCAGATTCTTTTAAAGTTACATGTGCCACGAAGTCTTTTGCACAACCTAGTTCCGGCGAAAACAAGTCACTATATTTGTCACACAATGCAATGATTTTATCCTGAGGCACTATTGACGAAATTTGAAGCACATCTCGTTGAATTGATAAACCAAACAAGTCAAAAGCATCTAGTCCAAAAATGTTCTGTGTCGATTTGGCCTGAAGAACAACAAAAGCAACCGTCTTTGTAACACCTTGAAAAGAGGCGGGCAGGCTACATGTTCCTAGCACGGGAATATTTTCACCCGTATAAGCTGTTAACATTTGCTGTGACGGCGACAATTTTGGCGAACCCAGAAGTTCATAAGTATCTTTATTTATTAATGTGACAGCGGAACCAGTATCAAGCTGAAATTGCACAGTCTTATCTTCTATGGAGAGATTTACAAAAAGTTTGTGCTTCTGGCGCACGACAGGTGCGCGAATGTGGGCAACGTCTGCTACGGTTTGTTTACGGCGCTTGCGCGGGCCGCGTAGTGAAGTAAGCGGCTCAGACTCGGCACGCAGCGGATTAACCACACTGTCACTAGATGACACTACCGCCGGATCGGCGTCCGCGCAATGCGAAGCTACTCCAGATGTACTAACTACTGCACTACACTTGTGAGTAGCTACTTGATGTCTACTGTCACTAGCTACACAGTACTGGGCACTATTACAAGGAGCAGTTGCAGAAGGCACTAATTTCACTACAGGAATGCACTGTTCATAGTCCATTTGCTTGTCCCGAACCCGTTTCCGTTGCACTGTTTTACGCGCTCGTCGGCGCTTGCTACGTGGTGCACTATATAGTTTTGCCATAAGCGCAGAACTACTTTCTTGCAATTGAGATCCAAGGAAAGCACTGTTCAATTCCACAGCCCGTATAATATTTACAGAATGAACTGAATGAACTAACACGACGGGGCGACCTTTGTGTCGCACTTTTACACTGGCTACTGTGCACTGTCTGTTCAGCACGACCGGTAGAAAAATAAGAATCACTAGTGCTATACTGAGAACTACGGCTAGGAAAGCGTCCGTTGCGGCACACTGAATTTACACTGTGGCTTTGCATTTCTACATCTGCTAAGTCAAAAGTATCATGCGCTTCAATAAGCTGCAGTACACTGTCTAATGAGGGGTCAGACTGTTTCAGAATTGCTGCTCTAATTCTGGGGTCCTGAATGTTCTGCGTAATCGCATCCCTCAACATAACGTCACTATACGAAAGTCCACAAGAGCAAGTAAATTTACATTGGCGGGTTAAGCCCTTCAATTCTGTAATCCACTCTTGGTGTGACTGCTGCGGTAATTTTTTAAGTCTGAAAAATCGGTATCGTGCAGCGGCTACAAGAACTTTTCTCTCATAATGAGCATTCAGTGCCTCTACTATTTGTTCAAAGTCTACATCACGAGGAGATGCTTGCGGGAACAGTTTCTGCAGTAACACAAAAGTTTTGGGGCCCACCACGGACAATAAAAGATGCTTAACAGTCTGACCTGTAATTTGATGAGCCGCAACGAGTTCTTGAAACTGCGCGAAATAGTCGCTCCATTCTTCCTCACGTTCGTTGTACTGGCGGAACGTAGGAAGCGATGCGGCGGAAGGTGTGGGCTGCTGAAGCGGCGGCTGTTGTTGTTGGTGAGCTGCTTGCGCTGTGAGCTGGCCCACCGCTTCGAGGATCTGGGTGATTTGCGCCGTCTGTAACTGAATAATTTCCATTAAGTTTGGGTTCGGTGTAGTGGCCATGCTGACCGATTAGGCGCCGCGTATACAAGTAACTTATAACAAAACACAAATGCAATATGAAAGAGGACTCGCTCTGCAACAAAAAAAAGTCCACAAAACACGTAACAAAATATCTTTCCCCAAAATTGTTATAATAAGGGTGGGTGGGCGGGAGCAATTTTTGCGTGCTCCGACTGCTGCTGTCTGGCTGCTGCAAGCGGGCTGGTCCAAGGTTCTATCCCTCCTCGTCGCCACTTTTGTATCCCATCCTCGTCGCCACTTTTGTGTCCCAACTTCGTCGCCGCTTTTGTGTCCCAGCCTCGTCGTAGGTGTCGGTGGCCGAGTGGAATGAGACCGACACGCTGGTGCAGGTACGGAGGGGAGCAGCCAGAAACTATAAACACTCGAGTAAATTAGAAAGAGATATATTGCACAGAATGTAACAATACTTAACTTTTACATAGTACTGCAGAATGTTGATACATAGTTGTTAGAGGCCTGCCTAGTGCCTGTACAATAGCAAAGTCTTCACTCGTGCCTATCTGATTACGAAGGTCCTAACTCGTTGCTATCTCAGTCCGAAGTGACCGGTGTCTTTCCGTGGTGGCCACGAGCGGGGTTGCAGCAGAGGGCGCTCGTGGCTGTCGTCGTGAGAACGCCGCGCCGTGCGTGCATGGCGGCGCGCGGCGAAAGTAGGTGGCGCGCACTTTGTACTTGTGCGACACCACAAAATTTCCGACAGCGGATGTTTTGAAGAGTCAACAAATATACTACTTCCTCCTACGTTTATGTCGTCAAAAGACAATAAGGATTAATTAGACAGGCTAGAGCCGCAGAAGGCTTACAGGCAAACCGGTAAAGCAGTGAGTGACGGTGCTTCACAAAGTACTCTGGCTCAGTGTCTGCTCAGATTTAGATGTAGAGTTTAATTTGTCGTATTTTATTTCATGTCAACGCCACTCCAATTACAAGGTGCGTCTGAGAAGTTCGGTGAATGGTCCCATATTTTACAAATCGCGCTGGCGAGGATCAGCTGCCCGAGCATACACATTGAGGAACATGTCAACAAGCGTCCCGTATCATGCAAAGCACTGCAGTGAAGCGGTGGTACGCGCTGAGTCCACCAGTGTCATTGCAACATGGAGCGCAAAATAGAGCAATAGGGCACCGTGTCAACATCAGGTTTTGTTTCAAATTAGGCAAAATGGCTTCAAAGACCCATGGGATGTTAGTGCAAGTGTATGGTGTAGAAGCAGTGAGAAAAGAGTGTGTGTTTGAGAGGTTTAAACGCTTTAGAGACGGAGAGGAAGGTGTCTAGGATGAGCCACGTTCGGGTCGACCCTCCACAATCACAGTCGACACAGACAACATCGAACATCCTCGACGGATGCTTGCGGATGATCAGCGGCTGTCTTTGAGAATGATAGCAGACGAGTTGAAGATCAACACAGGCCGTGTAAGCACAATGCCGGTTCCCACAACGCAAACCGCGTGCTCAACTTTCTCGCTAGACGCAAGGTCACTGTGATTCCAAACACTCCTTAGATTTGGCGCCGGCAGACTTCTCTCCATTTCACAGCCTTAAATTAGCCCTGAAAGGCTTACGCTTCGCAACGGTAGCGGAGGTCGAAGAACGCATGACCTCAGTACTTCGGGCGATTCTACAAGAAGCGTTTGATGTCAGTTTCCAACAGAAGTACAACCGATGTCAGAAATGTATTGTAGCCAATGCCGGTTACTTTGTAGGGCAGTAAAAGTATTTTTGTACCTTTTGTCTCCTATATTTTCTGAGAACATTCACCCTACTTGATGTGCATCTTCATGTTTTTGCGGCGCAATGACTGTTCAAAGAAGTTTCGGGCGTGCAGCCGCATAAAGTTTGCTTCTTCTAATATTTCGGCTGAGAACCGTTCAGCCATCTTCAGAGAGAGTCGATGACTGACGCTCCAGCACGCGCTTTGTGCTTATAAACGCGCGTTACCGCGCTACTGCGCAAGCGGCCACAGATACAAAAAGGCGCCAAAGACGTTAGTCGGCGACAAAGGAAGAACACGTGTGTGTAAATTATGTCTGTGGCTGCATGGTCGATTACTGTGGAGAAATCGATGTGTAAATTTATTAAAGAAAGCGTAGTATTCCAAGATTTATCTAAACTGAAGCCGCTGCCTCTCTTAATTAAATTCGTCCCTAAGCGAATTTCTATTGCTTATTTAACCACAGATTCCCAGAAAGATGAAGTGTACAGTATCAATACAGTGCTCTGCCACTTCCGATTTATTAGGTTGTATGAGACGGGCATATCTTTGGTGTTCCGTGCATCTTTCCTAGACTGTACGTGTCGTCTGTCCTATGTATCTGTAGCCGCATGCACAGTAGCGCGGCCCGCGCGTTTATAAGCGTCGACTCTCTCTCTGAAGATGGCTGAACGGTTCTCAGCCGAAATATTGGAAGAAGTAAACTTTATTCGGTTGCACGCCCGAAACTTCTTTGAACATTCACCCAACGTTTCAGAGGCACCTTGTATATCGTGGCAGCAGATCGTTCAGGTCAGTCGCGAATAGAAAAAGAGGAAAGCTGAAGAGTCTGTAGGCTACGGCGATAGTTTTTAACTGTCAAGGTACTAAAGAACATTTTCAGCAGTATTGAAAAACTGGTTTACTCTACGATAGGAACTCTGGTATCACACAAGATGACATTTAGTGAATTTTTATTGGTAAATGACATTACAGAGACGAGATAAAATAGGCTGGTAAAAAAAATCAAATATGAACACCTAGCTTCAGAAAGACTAAAGGAAGGAAGGAAGAATAAGGTTTAACGTTCTGTCGACAGCATGGTCATTAAAGAAGGAGGTGTGGTCAAAGATCGATTATTACGTCGTAACACTTCCTCTTTTAATAAATGAAGTACATATTAACTACAGTTTTATATTGGATAACATTACTTGTTTCACTAAGAAGGAAGGCAGCTGTAGTCTGTTTTTTGCATATCAAATAGAACCAGAGATCGAGTCTCTGGAAGAAAATATTGAATTCTGTTAGCACGGAAAAAGGGGGACTGATATTTGCACAAGATATGGGCAAACAAGCGAAAAGCGACGGCTGCTGCTCGCACGCGTTCGTCTGTAGCGTCGCGAGGTCGCTGCAATATTTGGTCCCCAGTCCGCGCTACATTTCAATAAACGAAGCAGAACGCGTTGCACTGCCAGTACATCGAAACCTGTCGGTTCTCGCATAAAATACAATTAATTCCAGCCCACTGTTTTCGATGGTGAATGATCGATATGTGGCTGAAAAATTTAAACCTCGCGCATTCGTAAATAAAATGTGGAATTCTACAACATAAGCTTGGGAAAGTGGAAACATTTTCGGTTTCATCATCCATGTCGTACAAACGTTTCATGTGTTGTTGATGTGGTTTTCAGTCTGAAGAATGGTTTGATGCAGCTGTCCACCCTACTCTATCCTGAGCAAGCCTCTCCATCTCCTCGTAAGACCTGTAACCTACATCCATTTGAATCTGCTTATTGTATTCGTCTCTTGGTCTCCTCTGCGATTTTCCCCCCACACACTTCCCTCCAATGCTAAATTTATGGTTTCTTGACGTCTAAGAATGTATCCTACCAATCGATCCCTTCTTTTAGTAAAGGTATGACAAAAACCTTTTCACTCCAAGTCTGTTCAGTACCTAATCATTAGTTACGCGATGTACCACCTTATCTTATACAGCATTCTTCTGTAGCACCACATCTCAGAAGCCTATCCTTTTCCTGTCTGCACTGTTTACGTTATACATACCAAAATTCTTTCCACATGTTCCATGTCATTAAATATTGATACTAAAAGTCTGTACTACCAGGTCTCTGAAATTTCAAGGGAACCTATTTCTCGTAAAAATTAAAATTATAAGTCACTAAGGGGCGAAAAAACCACCGAAACAAATACGAAGTATTAATTTATGAAAATAAATAAATAAATAAAACAAAATAGCAGGTGAATTTTTTGTTCTACTTGCGTATAGATACTATAGATAATACATGCTACGTTTGTTTTCTTTTTAGATGAGTACCATGAGTACCATTTCAACTCAGTATGCAATGAATACACGCTCTGCATCACAAATGGTATTGGCACCGTAAATGGCGACAATGGCTTTACTTCTGTGGCGTTACGTCTACATCTACATCTACATCCATACTCCGCAAGCCACCCGACGGTGTGTGGCGGAGGGTAACTTGAGTACCACTATCGGTTCTCTCTCCTATTCCAGTCACGCATTGTTCGCGGAAAGAAAAATTGTCGTTATCCTCTGTGTGGGCTGTAATTTCTCTGATTTTATCTTCATGATCTTTTCGCGAGATATATGTAGGAGGGAGCAATAAACTGCTAGACTCCTCGGTAAAGGTTCTCGAAACTTCGACAAAAGCCCGTACCGAGCGACAGAGCGTCTCTCCTGCAGGGTCTTCCACTGGAGTTTATGGATCATCTCCGTAACGCTTTGTCGATTACCAAATGATCTTGTAACGAAGCGCGCTGATCTCCGTCGGATCTTTTCTACTTCCTCTATCAACCCCAGATGGTACGGATCCCACACCGGTGAGCAATATTCAAGCTGTACTGTAACGCCACGGTGGAGTAGCCGAGCGGTCTAAAGCGTCTCGCTGCGGAGCGCGCGGTTGCTCGTCGTGGAGGTTCGAGTCCTCCCTGGGGCATGGGTGTGTGTGTTTGTCCTTAGGTTAGTTTACCTAGGTTTAAGTAGTTTGTAAGCTACGGACTGATGACCACGCAGTTTGGTCCGATAGATCTATAAACATTTGAACATTTTTTTGTACTGTAACCTACTTCCTTTGTTTTCGGACTGCATTTCCTTAGGATTCTTCCAATGAATCTAAGTCTGGCATCTGCATTACCGACGGCTGATTTTATATGGTCGTTCAATTTTAAATCACTCCTAATGCCTACTCCCAGATAATTTATGGAATTAACTGCTTCCAGCTGCTTACCTGCTATAGTGTAGCTAAATGATACAGGATCTTTCTATGTATTCGCAGTACATGTGGGTCCACCTCCGTAGCTCAGTGGAAGCGTCACTGACTACCACGCAGGAGGCCCGGGTTCGATTCCCGGCAGGGGACAGGGTGTTCTGTGTTGTCCTCATCATCATCATCTCATCATCATTGGCACGTAAGTCACCCACGCGGCGTCAAATAGAAAGATTCCCTAAGTAATAGAACGCAGTACGTTGTTCTCGACGGCGAGTGTTCATCAGAGGCGAGTGTATTGTCAGGCGTGCCCCAGTGGAGTGTGATAGGACTGTTATTATTTTCTATCTATATAAATGATCTGATGGACAGAGTAAGTTGTAATTTGCGGCTTTTTGCTGATGATGCTGTGGTGTATGGGAGGGTATGACTGTAATAGCATACATGATGACTTAGACAAAATCTCTAGTTGGTGCAAAGAATGGCAGCTAGCTCCCAATGTAGAAAAATGTAAGGTGATGCGCATGAGTAGAAAAAGCAATCCCATAATGTTCTAATACAGTATTATTAGTGAGCTTCTTGATGCTGTCGCGTCATTCAAATATCAAGGCGTAACATTGCAGAGCGATATGAAATGGAACGAGCATGTAAGGACAGTTGTGAGTAAGGCAGCCAGTCGACTTCGGTTTATTGGGAGAATTTTGGGAAGATGTACTTCACCTGTAAAGGAGACCGCGTATAAAACGCTTGTACGACCACGTCTTGAGTATTGCTCAAGTGTTTGGGACCCGCAGATGACGCTTAATTCCCAAGTTAGAGCTCATTTTAGTGTTTCTCTTTAATGTGATCAAATTGTAAATCTTCACAATCAACATGTGTGGTCTGACGAGAATCCGCACGCATTAGTGCAATCACGTCATCAACACAGATTTTCTGTGAAAGTTTGGGCAGGAATTGTTGGTGATGTCTTGATTGGGCCTCATGTTCTTCCGCCTACGCTGACTGGAGCACGTTATCATGATTTCATACGGGATACTCTACCTGTGCTGCTAGAACATGTGCCTTTACAAGTACGACACAACATGTGGTTCATGCACGATGGAGCTCCTGCACATTTCAGTCGACGTGTTCGTACGCTTCTCAGCAACAGCTTCGGTGACCGATGGATTGGTATCGCGGACCAATTCCATGGCCTCCACGCTCTCCTGATCTCAACCCTCTTGACTATCATTTATGGGGGCATTTGAAAGCTCTTGTCTACGCAGACCCGGTACCAAATGTAGAGACTCTTCGTGCTCCTATTGTGGACGACTGTGATACAATACGCCATTCTCCAGGGCTGCATCAGCGCATCAGGGATTCCATGCGACGGAGGGTCGATGCACGTATCCTCTCTAACGGAGGACATTTTGAACATTTCCTGTAAAAAAGTGTTTGAAGTCACGCTGATACGTTCTGTTGCTGTGTGTTTCCATCCCATGATTATGTGATTTGAAGAGAAGTAATAAAATGAGCTCTAAAATTAAGCGTTTCCGGTCACAGGTGCACATAACATATTTTCTTACTTTGTGTGTGAGCAATGTTTCCTGGAAGTTTAATGTTTGTAATTCTATCGGACCAAACTGCGTGGTCATCAGTCCGTAGCTTACAAACTACGTAAACCTAGGTAAACTAACCTAAGGGCAACACACACACCCATGCCCCAGGGAGGACTCGAACCTCCACGGCGAGCAAAATGTTCAAATGTTTGTATAGCTTATGGGTCATCAGTCCCTAAACTACTTATGAACAAACTAATACTAATGACGGCACAAATATTCATGCCCGAGGGGGGATTCGAACCACTGGCCGTAGTGGGCGTGCAGCGTGGACTGGAGCGCCTCAGTCCCCTCGGCCACCGCGGCCGGCACACGGCGAGCAACCGCGCGCTCCGCAGCGAGACGCTTTAGACCGCTCGGCCACTCCACCGCGGCCCTGAAAGTTTGGCGGTACCTTTTTGTAACAACCCGTACATGTATATTGGTTTCCTTTGTGGCCGAGTGTTATTCTAAGCTCGGTTTCGTGCAACTACCATCGTACAGTGTAGAATGTGCCCCTTTTTAGGATGGAGCAGACAACGCGAGGCTGTATCGGCGCAGCCCCTATACGGATATGGAGATTGGGAATCAGCGGGTCCGGAACACAGGATGTCGGGGGAAGCGGAGTGCGAGTGTCGGCAATGTAATCAGGCGGAGTCCTCAGCCCACGGGCAGGCAGCCGGCAGCAGGCACAAACAGCGCCGGCAGCCAATAAGGCACCGCCCTGCGCCTCCTGATGACGCCCTTGTAGCGGCCCGCCTGCTCACAGCCTAATGAACGCTTGCTGCCGCTGCGGCTGCGGCGATGCCTCGCACAGACAATGCCACCAGCGCCTCCCGCCCACCGCAGTAAATAGCTGACACTTGATCCCGGAGACGGCCGTCGCACTGCCAATCCGGCCCCTTGCGAATCCCCATACGCGGTGACGCCTTGAAAGTTCCATAACACCCGAAACGTCAAGATTCTTCAGTGGTTGTTTTTATTGTCCGTGGATTTCAACCAAGGAGGTTAGAATAAGGGGAGATGGAAAATTGCATTGAAATGCAGGAGGATCTGCATCGAATTGACGCATGGTGCAGTGAATGGCAATTGAATCTCGATGTACACAAGTGTAATTGAAATGAGCGTATGGCTTTCTTGTCCGGGAGATCCCTTACGGGATTGTTCGGCCGCCTGAGTGTAAGTCTTTCTACATCTACATCTACATACATACTCCAGTCAGCGTAGGTGGAAGAACATGACGCCCAATCAAGACATCACCAACAATTCCTGCCCAAACGTTCACAGAAAATCAGTGTTGATGACGTGATTGCACTAATGCGTGCGGATTCTCGTCAGACCACCCATGTTGATTGTGAAGATTTACAATTTGATCACGTTCGAATGAAGTTTACATTAAAGAGAAATACTAAAATGAGCTCTAACTTGGAAATTAAGCGTTTCCGGACACATGTCCACATAACATATTTTCTTTCTTTGTGTGTGAGGAATGTTTCCTGAAAGTTTGGCCGTATATTTTTGTAACTCCCTGTATAAAAATGGAACGTGGGACGTGTGTCGGTATATTTCACTTGGTAACCAAAATTATTCACTGCAGGCCGATGGCGGTTATGCATGAGAGTAGCCCTTAGGTTCGCGGTGTGCACTATGGTGTTTTGCTCGCGGTGTGTGGCGGTGGGTGAGTATGGCGAACAAAAATCCGTAAAATGTGGAGCAATACCACGATCAACATATGCTCGAAGATAAAAAGACTCAAAGATAAAACACTGGGAAACACAGACATACATTAACTGAGCATTAACTACACTGGCAATATACCAATGATATCAATGTAAACACTGAAAAGACAACTGTAGTGCTTAGGATCAAAATACAGAGAACTGGATTAGCAGTTCCGTGTCGATAGCTGTAAG
Source organism: Locusta migratoria (assembly GCA_026315105.1). Classification (NCBI taxonomy): domain Eukaryota; kingdom Metazoa; phylum Arthropoda; class Insecta; order Orthoptera; family Acrididae; genus Locusta; species Locusta migratoria. Next base: position 522,661,772 of record CM048745.1, read on the forward strand.
AGGGTGGCTGATATAGTAGTTGAAAGTCGTCGACTTATATAAAATCGCACTGAAGACCAGCGATGAATTTTGACACTATAATAGCAAAGAGGTTATATACAGCGAAACATGATGCACATTCTTCAGTTTTTTTCTGCACCAAGCGTACGAGTTAAGAAAAATAAGTGCATATTGCAGTTTGTAAAGTAAATCAACCAAGAAAGATGCCAAATCGCAAAAAAGTTATTTCGCGTTCTCGATTCGTTTCTAAAAGATAGAAAACGGTGCTGAAAAGTGAATCTACAGACGATACAAACTTGAAATTTGTAGATGTTGTTTATCTTACACTGTAGGCATCAGCGATTTATCGATATTCCCATCCCTAAGGGGGTGAAATAGGAGATGAACGTCAGTTTAAAATACGTTGCTATTAAGACCATTTTGTAGAAGAAATACAAAACTTTGAATTTATATTTTTGATTGGAATTTTAAAAACACGTGTTTCAATATTTTTGTAAATTCAACCATTAAACGGGTGAAATAAGGGAAAATCTTTTAAGGGTGCTACCAAGACTATTTTGATACTAGAAATGTGTAAATTTTGGTTTGGAATCATGGTTATAATTAAGAAATGCCTTTCGGAATTTTTTTTTAATTCTGACAACAATGGTGCAATAGGGAGTAGAGAGTTGTATCAAAATACTTGATTAGGAAAGCATTTTTAAAGATAAATCTATGAAAATTTATATTTAGACGTAGAAACAACCAATGCAGACCACCCAGTCTGCGCGTGCGAAGCAGCGGGAATTTAACTAGTAAATAAATAAAAAGAAGAAAAAAAGGAAGAGAGACCAATAGTGTTTTCTGTAAGAATGCAGAGTCTTGCCACCTTAACATTGAGCTAAAATTTCTAGGGCTTACGTTCGCGTTAAGAGCTTAAAACTCTACGAGCTTTCGGCAAAGCAAATTAAATGTTTGTAAAGCTTATGGGACTTAAATGCGGGGTCTTAGAATTTACGCTAAAGACGACATAAACATCCATGCCCGAGGGGAGATTCGAACCCTCGACGGGGAACGGCCTCGTGCATCGAAGCATAGCATCTCAATACATTTGGCCGCTCCGCCGCGGCTCGGCCAAGCACACCTTGCCCATCATCAAGTGGTGGCTACTACTATGCCCTACTACAGGGTGATTTTTTTCCACCGTGTACAGCTATAGGGATTGATAGAGGTACAGATATGGAACAAAAAATGTATTGGCTTGTTTTACTGCCCACTTTAGATTTGCCTCCGGTTTTGTGATTTTTTGCAAACATTTGGAACAAAAATAATAAAAACATAAATAATAAAGAAATATGGAAGAACTATTAAGACCCTACTATTGTGATAATATCTATGCACTCAATACGTAATAGTCTCTCTGATCATATTTTAACAAACAGCCAACATTATTTGATATTTAAGTTTAGCTTAGATCTTCACCTCTGTAAACTATTATTTTAGTCATATTCACAGAATATATGACATCAACTGCGAATGGGCGAAACTGAAAATGTGTACCCAGCCGGGACTCGAAGCCGGGTCTCCTGATTTCTAGGCAGTTGCGCTGACCCCTACACCACTGGGGACACAGTAATCACCGCACCTGGAAGGATTACCTAAGCACGCCTTCCGTCAGATACAAATTCCCAGCTTTACCCTGCCCACAGTACTCAAACTCGGAATTTTCAAACTAATTCCCGTAAGAGTAAGGGTCACAAACTTTCCCACTCCTCCCAATTAACGAAAGGATCATTGCCCGTCACCGGCATATTATATATTGTTGGCGTCTGTTCCGAAAGAACAGACGTCACTTCTGATCCTGCAGACCTGGATTCGAGTCCCGGCTGGGTACACATTTTCAGCTTTCCTCATTCGCAGTTGATGTCATATATTCTGTGAATATGAAAGAATAACAACTACAGGATCAGAAGTGACGTCTGTTCTTTCGGTACAGACGCCACATGTATATATATATTACTTTAGAATCTGTCCCACATTTTCATTACTTTTTTCCGTTGAAATATTATTACCTGTCTTGGAGGTTTGTTCTAAGTTTATTTTCTTTCAATTTTAAACACGGCTGTTGAGACATCAACCGTACAGCTCATCGGATGCAAAGCTAGACGTTGATTACTTTACCAAGGTTTCGGCTTCAACTATGCAAGCCTTCATCAGAAGTAATTTTTAATTAGCTGTAAGTAAAAGACAAAATTATTATAAAGGGAGCAGTATGAATTACATATCTTAATATTTGAATGAAGAAAACTACTTACATGAAATGAACACATGAAAATGAGCAACAGAGCTCTTTATCAAGTTACAAATGTAAAATACATGTGACAAGATTTAAAAAGCAGAACTTCATTTTTTTTCTTGTACTGGTTACGAATGACTATAGCGTGGAAGGAACATAGAGTACATTTAGCTTTGGATGAGTGACTATAACCTGAAAAGAAAACAGCGTACCTTTGGTGTTCGGAAATCAATCACGTGACGTCCCTCGCCCGAAACCTTGCCTGAAATTCATTTGTGGATACGCCATCTTGCTTTCTGTATTTGATGAGTTTCTTATTAAAGTTCAAGTGCTGTCATTTCATAGCAACGGCGCACTGAAGATTATCAAAAATCTTAGGACAATGAATTGTAATCTAATATCTAAAAATGTCATATTAGCTCTTAAAATCTGCCATTGATGGTACGGGAATTACGGATTACTCTCGCAGCTGATCGTCGTAGCGTAATGGGCGGCGTTTTAGTTTGTGACGTAAGAACGTCTTAGACGGTGGTTCGAAGCTTGCCGGGCGCGGTAGCTCAACGCGCTCGGTCAGAGGGTTGCCGGCGTGATAGCTCAGCATACTCGCTCAGAGGGCTCGACGCCCCCTGCAACGGAAAAACTGAGTCAACGATGAAGCGTTCAAATTAAAACGAACCAACGCGCGAAACCGAAGAATCAATGAAAGAGAGGAAAGAAGTGGGCTCATCGCCATTTGTAACAAGAAAATAACATAAAAGAGCAAGGTAGTTGAGAATTTTCTGCTCTACAAAATCACTTATTCAATTTTCGTGTCAGATGAATGCTTAAGGAGTGATTTGCAATCAAATTTCTTTCTGTCAAAAGGCCATCACAAACAGCCTTTTTTTTTTTTTTAGTATTTTTTGTCCGAAATATAGGAAAAAGAAAGGTTGTGGTCGTTTGTGGCCAAAAATTACGTCTGTAAAATTTGGTGGCGATTGGTTCAACTGTGCGACCTAAAATGTAGGAACACATTACAGAAAGACAGCGAGACATTGTCAAATCGCCATTATTTTTTCGAACCTCTCTGAATCGATGCGAAATATGAAACAACAGTAACAGAAGAAATTCGTAGAGAATTCTCTACAAACTCGTTTATTCAGTTTTCGTGTCAGATGAACGGTTAAGTTTTTATTTTCATTTAAATTTCGAGCTGTCAAAAGGCGATCGCAAAGGCCCACTTTTAGTGACCGAAAGATACAAAGAACTTTTCCGGAAATGCATTGCTGGGGGTCAGGCGGTAGATTTCCAGCTTTATTTCAGGAGGAGGCGAAGGTATCGTGTGGAGCGCCAGAGGACAGTGTTAGTGTTTACAAGATTTCGTGGTGTAGGCGTCAGCTCGGCAGGTGACGTCGTCTTTTGGTGGCGTCAGCTCGCCGTCTCGCTGCGTCTTGTATGTGCCGGCTGCCATGAGTTGTACGGACGGGCGGTACCCACGTCGTTGCGTCAGGGAATTAAAGACGATACCACCAGGAGAAGGTATGCTAGATCCTATTTTCGGCTTATGAAGCTTCTGGTGGGTCCATACTTGGAGTCACTGGAGTCGAGTGCCGTGGTGACGGATGGATTCGTAGTACCAGCTAGCAAGAGTTAGAACCAGACTTTTTTTAGAACCTCAATACGATCATTGGGCTTTAGGAAACCAAAAAATGGTGTGAGCTGGCTTCAGGCAGCAACCATACTCAGCATTCTGTAATTTGTACCTCAGGACATCATCTCCCCTGCATGATGACCATTTCGAAGTGTGGTAGTTCCTGGACTGTTCTGGTTTATCTAATACATAAGCTGAATACAGTGATCAGATCACTGAATCGACGACTACTCTCCTGAGAATCATCGAATCCAATGACCTGTTGACCACAACTTCCAAAGCGGGATTATGTAAACAGAAATTTTAATGTTACTCTTCCAACTATGTTTTGTATTGCACAAAGGAATGATCTATAAAGATGTACCCTTGGCACCTGCAAGGATGACATCAAGAGCACGTTCCGCAGAATTCAGATGAATGTTCCTTGTCTATCTACAATCGGTGAAACATTTCCTGTAACAAAGAATCATTAAATACATAAGATGTAACTAATGAGGATCATCAGTTTGAAAAGCATGGTCTCCTAAGGGAAAAATAGCGAAATTATAATTATTTAAAGATAAAAAAAACAGTCTAGTTCGCTCTAGTTCGCAAAATTTAACAGTTTATTACTTCAGGTCAAATTTTACGAACTAGACTGGTATTTTTATCTTTAATGAGGATCAGTTGGGGTACTAAAGTGATGTCGCTAGTTACTGAAAGAAAACATTAAATAACGTGAAATCTAGACGTTTATTAATGACGATTTTTTGTGTAAAATGATATAATTAGTAATTCCATGTTGCAGGATGGAAATCACTGACATTAGAGAGATTATATACAATTTAAAAGAAATAAAAATCGGCAGAATGGCTGAAGTGCCATGCCAACTTCATTTCAGATAATCCATAAGTTGCACAATGAGACGGAAACCCCAAAACGTGGCCAAAACCCCGAAAATAAATTTTCGATTCTCGGAATTTTAATGGGTGGGTTTGGTAGGGGAATGATTGGTGCATCTCATTCCAGAAGGATGGCTCGCCACATCGATACCTGTCGAGTTACGTCAGTTCAAAAGTGACCTTCATCAAGGCTGTGAAATTAGTGCAAATTTACTCTCGGTTTGTCAGTGAATATTTTGGTACTGAAGTGAAAAATTTCGCTTCTAAAACATGGAAACGGTTGCTACAGGTATGTACGAAATGTTTGTACACCAAATCGGTATAAATTTCAAGGATATTCAATTTTTTCCGATGCCTGTGAAAAACGACGATGCTTTGCCGAACTTGCATTTTCAACTAGAGCAAAAGTAGCATCTACCGCAATATACCGCGGAATATCAACTTCCAGACTATAGACTGATTAATTACCTGATGGAATTGGCAGGAAACAGCTGCCAAGATCTGCCATTTCTCTTGACCACGCACTGTTGTCAATTGGTCAATTATTCCAAGAAGGCCAGGAGGCGAGGAACAAAGGCATTAAAAGATATCGGGAAGTTTTTTCCAGAAAATGTTCACAAGTAAAAAGAATAGAAGACGTTTTAAAGAGGCTTCTGGTAACTTCGGATCCATACAATTCCAGTATTAGAAAAGTGCCACAAAGTTTGTCAAAGGAGGCAATAAAGCTGTTACTGCCCCTGCAATTCCCATTACACCACGATCGTCCATGGAAAATTGCGATGAGGATTCTGACTCTGAGCGAGAGCGATACTGACTGACTATAAATCAATTGCACGATTTTGTGTGCAAAAACAACATCTTCGATCATATTAAGTTTTGTATGTTAAGAACGATTGTCTTTATTAGCCCCACTTATTACTTCTATCGTTGATTATACTATTAACATTTATTATTTGTGTTCAGTCACCCGATTTGTAATTCAATAATATAATGAAACAATCTTCAACGTGTGTGGTATCGAAGAAATTTTTCCGATATATTTTCGAGAAATATTCTGTTATTTTGTTATAATAAACAAATCACGTTGGCAGTGTATTAATTATCATGGATTTTAATGGGTCACGTTGCTATATTAGCTCCGCCATGTTGTTTAGACAATTTTTACCATCAAATTCGTAATCAGGGACCTCAAAGACCCCTTTGAGATGAGTTTTGTGTGAATTAAACGTCTTCTTGGGGTCTCGGCTACGTTTTTGGGGATTCCGTCCCACTGTGCGTCGTAATAAATGTTGTGAAGTGTTGAAAAATGCGATCTGTAATTACTGACTGGAAGGGATGGGTGGATTTACCTAAAGCGTTTATACACTGTACCATTGCCTGGCGGCTGGCTGCGTCATCTCCGCTGAAAACAAAGCAATTATTTATCTGTCTTTGATCGACTACTGTAGATCACACTTTCATTGCGTCTTGATGAAGTCAAGAACGTCCTCGCAGCCTTAGCCTTTCTATCTGTTGGCGTGGTATTTAGGTCAAAACAGACCTACTGTGATGCCGCTCAAATGCGCTTACAAGCGGTAACAAACTTCACTCTGTTCATGTTCACACCGGATATTAAGTATCACGGCCAACACAGTGAACAATCACGCAATGAAAAGTATCCTCCACTGGAGGTATACCACGATTTTCTTTGACAGAGGTGCTCCTCACAGTGCAGTCCTTTTCTCAACGCACTCACTCTGCATAAGAGCGCAGTAGAAGAGGGAGTCCCCTTGAATTTGCTTGTTTTACTGAGCATATCCGGCAGCATCCCCCCCTCCCCTCAACCTTTCGTTGACACCATGTTGAGGGCCTTGGCTACCAATTGACTGTTTATTTTAAAACGCGGTATGACGCTGTGGCCAATAGTCGTTCAGTTAACATTCCTGTTAGGCTGGTTCTCCATCTTTTCTCTGTCACTCTGTCGCCGGCGCCATGGCACCATAAGTGACTCTCATATTCTTCCTTGGGCGCCGAGCCTGCCTAGCGAACTGTGACGTTAACATCTATTGTCTCTTTTGTTTTCCTGCTTTTAAGAGGGACAATATTTCCGGCGAGGTGGAAGTGGGGTTTTAAAGTGCTGGTGACCCTCCCTGGGACCTCCTAGGTGTGTCAGGTGGAATGCGGAGCTATTGTGTTGCTGGCATAACACCTCCCTTTTCGTATGTCTCAACAACTCGAGCTCGAGCCTCGAATTTAAATATATTGTGGTGCTTGTGACACGATCCTGTAATTTGGCTATTAAAATGTATTTATTTTTCTTAAAAATGTTTGTACCCCATCGATTTTATCCTCAAATGACTTGTCTTGATGAGTAGATTATGATTATGAGGTCATAATATGCAGGAAATGAAAGTCAGAAGAACACGATTCCTTACACTGATAACTTGAAAGTCATTCACTTAATACATCGCCTACTCTGTAATGAATCTTGTATTACGTTACCATGAAACTCGATCCCACCTTCTTAAAATTCTGAAAGTGCTTTACCAAAGAAGTACCTGTAATTTGGAACAGGTTTCAATATAAATTACTTGAGCCCTTGTATGCAATATTCATGCAAATTTGCATGATCTCAGGACCTAAGTTTGAGAAGTCAAATACATTATAACAAGGAACATAAAACTGTGCATTAAAAAAAAAGGAAAAGAAAAAAAATGTTACTGTGGCAGAATGTTGTCGCATTTTTGCGAACGCTGTTTTATAGTTCATCGTATTCTTCGACTACAAGTAGCATACAGCGACAAAAGTGATTGTTGCTTCAACCCGCAACAGTCTCGTCCTCAGTAGTTGTCGAGGTCTAATAGCAGACGGATTACTCAGGGCTTATGGTTGGCTTAGTCGTTACCCTGCTGTATTAAATTGAACTGTTTTATCTATATTGTGTGATGGTATTTGAGATGTTCTGTGTGGACGGCGAGTGTTGTGTCTTATTTGTTACTTGATATTAATAGACTATATTCTTAATTTCAGTCATTGCCAAACTACCGTACTTCCCTGTCCCAATAAATGTTCAAATGTTTGTTAAGCTTATGGGACTTAACTACGGGGTCATCAGTCCCTAAACATACAAACTACTTATGAACTACTTACGAACTAGGACGGTACAAATATCCATTCCCGAGGGGGGATTCGAATCCCCGACCGTAGTGGCCGTGCAGACCGTGACTGGAGCGCCTCAGTCCCCTCGGCCACAGCGGCCGGCCTGTCCCAATAATTCATAGCATCTAACTTGTAATGTAACTATGCAAAATATAGGTTTAGGGTCATGGGTAGTTAAGAAAGTTGTGTTGACGTCTTACATACGTTATTGCAGAGGTAAATATGTATTTATCACGGAATAGTGAGTGTTATAAGCTCCACATTACAACATTTCGAATTCTTCTATTACGTTTCTGCCTGAACTCCTTATTTTCCACCTTTCACTTCCATACAATTTTACAGTCCTGAGGAAGGTGTTCCTAACATTTAAATTAATGTTGGATATCAATAAATTTCGTATCTTCTGAAATGCTTTCCTTACCATAGCCATTATACACTTTATATCTTTACTATCTCCTTACTTAATCTAATTCCTTAAGCGTGACTGATTTAAATTGATTATATTCCATTACACCTGTTTTGCAGTTCTTAATGTTAATCTTATACTTTCGCTTCAAGACGCCTCAATTGCGTTCAATTGCTCTTCCAGGTCCTCGTGCATTCTCTATGTAGAAATTGAATAACATCGAGGAAAGTCTACAACCCTGTCTTAAATCTTCACAACCACTACGTCCGTTGCTCATGAAAATATGAATTGTCAGTACCAACACAAGCGTTCATCAGTACCCCAAGTACCTGGTAACATGTCCTCTTGCGCTGATGCATGCCTCTATGTCCAAAAAATCACCCAGGAATTGTTGGTCAAGACTGTCCCATTCCTCAATGGCGATTCTCAGTAGATCTCTGATTGGTTGGTGATATGTCTCGTCCAACAAGAGTCCTTTTCAATGTATCCCAGGCGTTGCATGGTATCTGGGTGTCAACCCTAGACCTCACCATGGTTGCGGTAGTGAAGGTGCGTGTCATGCAGTCTGTTATGTACAATCTGACTCGAATCTCGACGTCTGTGGCTGCACGAAAATCATTATTCAGCATGGTGGCGTGCGTCTCAAGGTTCCTCGAGTTGAAATCCGTAAGTAGCGGTCATCAGCTACTGCGGTAATCTTTGAGCGCTCAGAGCGACCAAGTCATCGACACTTCTAATGACTCTGTACGTCCTCCGTGTTCGAACAACATCGCTTGGTTCACTCTTAGACACTTGGAAACTTTCCTTGATGAGACTCCTTCCTGACTCATAGTAACTACACGATCAAACTCCGAAATTGACCTTTTATGCTTGGCAGAACTACAGGCAACACAAGCCGTGTACTTCCTTCCTGGTGCTATGATTGGAACTGATCCCCCGTCTGTAACGCTCCGTCGCATTTGCAATGATCACACGTGGTTGTTTGTGTCTTTGTGCGGGTTGAGTGATGTCTGGAAACCTATTGGACCAAACTGCAGCGGTCATCAGTCGCTAAACTAATGTAAAGACAAAACACACACACACACACACACACACACACACACACACACACACACACACACCCATGCCCCAGGGAGGATCGAGCCGGCCGTGGTGGCCGATCAGTCTGCGGCGTGCCAGTCACTTTCTGCACGGCCGCTGCGGTTGGGGGTTCGAATAACCCCCCCCCCCCCGATCGGGCATGAATGTTTGTGCCGTCTTTAGTATAAGCTAAAGAAGTTTGTAGGTTTAGGGACTGATGACCCTGTAGTTAAGTCCCATAAGCTCTACAAACATTTGAACATTTTTAGGGAGGATCGAATCTCTGATGGCGGGCAACTGCGGGCTCCACAGCAAGGCGCCTTAGACCGCTCGGGCACTCCACCACGGCTGCGGGTTGAGTGACATCTATGGACAATCTGCGGAACTGTGTTCCTGGTGCAATACACACATTCAACAGCGTCCATGAGACACTGGATTGAAGGTGATACAACACTTTTTTGCTGTGTGTGTAACTGATAGGTGTGACGTAGTTCTACGTGTACATTAAGAGTTTTTATTGAGGAAATAAACAGCTGAACATTTTTAAATTTAATCTATCTTATGAACAGTCTAGGCATAAAAAATGGCCTACTTCAGGGACCATGCATAATGTGGATGTGTAGCCATTGGTGCAATGTTGCAAGACGTAAGTACATAGGGTGTATCTGAAATGAATATAGAAAATACGCTGCAACTACAAATACATTGATGACGTTGCCCTTCAAAGCCGCTACTGTGAGTACTCGGATGGCTTGTTGTGTGCCTACCCTCTTGACGGTGCGCGACGCTATTCAACGACGCCTAGCGCAGTACCCTAAGAAATGCGGCATCGGTTGCTATGTGAAATATGTTTGCTATGTCCCACTCTACCTGTATAACACAGGTAACGTGGAACTCGTTTCGCTATTTGTGTATTCTAGCCAAACACACATCGTGTAACGACATATTCTTTTTGTTAGGTATAGCGACCTGAAGACGGTATTATTGTAATACCGAGGCTAGTCGCAAAATACAATAAATTTAATAGTTTTTGGTAAAAAAAAAAAAAAAAAAAAAAAAAACAGCTTCGTTGCGTAAACGTGATGTTTAATTTATTTAAACATGAAGCGTTCCGCCTCTTCAAGACATTATAAGACGTTTGAAAAGGGGTTGTGTTTAAAACACAACAAAAAATATTTTAAATGTTTTCGAAGCAAGGAATATAACAATAGCGAGGGTGCAGAATGAAAAAACAGCAGGCCACATAACCACATTCACGTGTTTAACGTGGGGGGGGGGGAGGGGTGAAAATTGAACTAATAAAATACCGCTAAAGGGCATAGCTTAATAAATAAAATTACTGAACTCTGAAGTTGCAGAGTGTCAAATTATTAAAATTCAATAAAAACATATATAAATGTTGCTCAATAATGGGGGCAACGAAGTCAATGGTAAAAATTAACTGTTCAAACTTGCACATCGGTTGGGTTGCCATTCCATTCCTTGGACCGTTTTCTTACAATATCGCAAAACTTTTTAAGTACACTAACGTTCACCTGGTTTTTTCAAAAGGCTCCCCAATACAATATACACTCCTCATAATGAGCATACCAAAAAGAATTTGTTCTTCAAATCAGGGGTGTACAGTAGTAGGTGTACCGAATGTTCAGCTGAATATACCGGTCAAACAGGAAGATCCTTTGTCATTAGGTTTAGCGAGCATCTACTCACTAAAAAGGTCAGTTTAGATTCTAAATGTTCAAATATTTGTTAAGCTTAAGGGACATAACTGGGGATCATCAGTCCCTAAACGTACAAACTGCTTATGAACTACCTTATACTAAAGACGACACAAACATCCACGCCCGAGGGGGGATTCGAATCTCCGACCGTATCGGCCGTGCAGACGATGACTGCCGCGCCGCAGACCGCTCGGCCACTGAGGCCTCCAAAGAAATTCTCCCCCTTTGCCCGTCATCTCAAATCTTCAGGCCATCAGCCCCCATCTCTGGAAATCTTAAAAATCCTTCACGTTGCTAGTAAAGGCCATAAATTAAATCCGTTGGAGAAATTTGAAATATCAAAATACATATTTTTTAAATCCCTAAGCCTTTTAAACGACTAAATTATCTCGAAACATCAAAACGTTTTCGACGTAAAGATGGGCATCTTCCGGTAGCAGCTGCGACCCACGGTAAAATTGTTTGCATTACACATGCAAATCTGTAGCGCTCGTCGCACAGAAGCGCGCCATCTAGTAGCCACGTGCGCACCTTCGATGCGCAAGTTCGAACAGTTAGCGGCAAGACACGAGAGCGGAAGCAGTCCAGGGTGTTGCAGGGATCGGCTCTCCACTGACATTTTGTTATTATAGACTACCATTAGATTAGATTAATACTTGTTCCTTAGATCATATATACGACATTTCGTAATGATGTGGAACGTGTCAGTCTAGTAAATGTTGTCTACACTTGACAATCAATATTTTAAGGATTTTTTATTACATTTTTTATTTTTATTTATTATTTTTTTAAATGTTATCTAAAAATTCATCTACATTGTAGAAGGAGTTGCCATTCAGAAATTCCTTTACTTTCTTTTTAAATACTAGTTGGCTATCTGTCAGACTTTTGATGCTGCTTGGTAAGTGACCAAAGACTTTGGTGGCAGCATAATTCACCCCTTTCTGACCCAAAGTTAGATTTAACCATGAATGGTGAATATCATCCTTTCTTCTAGTGTTGTAGCTATGCACATTGCTATTACATTTGAATTGGGTCGGACTGTTAATAACAAATTTCATGAGTGAATATATGTATTGTGAAGCTACAGTGAAGATACCCAGATCCCTAAATAAATGTCTGCAGGATGCTCTTGGGTGGGCTCCAGCAATTATTCTGATTACACGCTTTTGTGCAATGAATACTTTTTTACTCTATGTTGAATTTCCCCAGAATATGATACCATATGAAAGCAGTGAATGAAAATAGGCATAGTAAGCTAATTTACTGAGAAGTATATCACCAAATTTCGCAATGATTCTGATAGCATAAATAGCTGAACTCAAACGTTTCAGGAGATCTTCAACATGTTTCTTCCAATTCAGTCCCTCGTCAATGCAAACACCTAAAAATTATTCTACCTTAGCTACAGATTTATGTTCAAAGTCTAAATTTATTAATGGTGTCATGCCATTTACTGTATGAAACTGTATATACTGGGTTTTATCAAAGTTTAATGAGAGTCCATTTGTAGAGAACCACTTAATAACTTTCTGGAAGATATCATTTACAATTTCATTAGTTAATTCCTGTTTGTCAGCTGTGATAGCTATACTTGTATCATCAGCAAAAAGTACTAGCTTAGCATCTTCGTGTATGTGGAATGGCAAGTCATTAATATATATTAAGAACAGCAAAGGACCCAAGACTGAACCTTGTGGGACCCATTTTTGATAACTCCCCAGTTAGAGGAATTAATTGTTTCACCTATATCATGTAAACTGCTTATTTCAACTTTCTGCACTCTTCCGGTTAAGTATGATTTAAACCGCACTGTCCCACTCAAACCACAATACTTATCTAGAAGAATCCCATTATTTACACAATCAAAAGCCTCTGAGAGATCATAAAAAATCCCAAATGGTGATCTCCGGTTATTCAAAGCATTTAATATTTCATCAGTGAAAGTATATATAGCATTTTAAGTTGAAAAGCTTTTTTGAAAACCAAACTGACATTTTGTTAGAACTTTATTTTTACTAATATGTGAAGCAAGTCGAGAATACATACTTTTTCAAAAATTTTTGATAAGGCTATCAGAAGTGAGAGAAGCAGTGATATTACTTTAAGGACGTTTTCGTATTTATATTGAAACATTCACAACAACGTTTAGTGATTAGGAATATGAAAGTAACAGCATAAAAGCAGTAAATACTCATTTTGTATCATATTATTCTTCCCTACTGGCCGCTTCGAGCGCTAGTATCGCTTCAGCTGCATTTTTTACCCTTTATCGCGAAAAGAAACGCCACTCATTTGCGCGACGTGAGAAACGGTACTTATTTTTGGAATCAGCCTCTTATACGAGGACATCAGCTGTTCTGCGCGCCTTTTCTACGATAATGCTCAACAGCCGAAAAGTTTGGTTTTCCTTTAGTTGAGACAAAAAGTGTAGTAGTATGAATCACTAGCGGTGAGAGAGTAAAAAGCGTCTTATGTGAATATGGCGGTAACTTAAATACCTGAAAATCTGTTTCCAGGTGATCTACGATCAAGTTATAAACGTAAAAAGAATATGATTTGAAATCTGGTCACTGATGAAACTTCGTTGTGAGCAAGTGAAAAACGTGACACTCTTACAGGAGCTGATTGTTTTCAAATACTGTTTTCAGACAATGCGAAATTTCCGCAGGAAATTTAAGTTGAAGAGTTCACCAGTGAGCTACTACCTTGTGGTTGCCTGCGAGCGGTCACCGTGCTATTTATTCAATATCTAAAGAGAAACAGCTATACGTATAAACGGAAAAACAATATTGTCTTCAAGAAAACAGGGGAAAATGTACCTAAAGCGTGTTTCCCTACGGAATAACATCGATTATATCTGCGAGAGCGAGACAATACTGGAGAGCTGAAATAGCGCTAAACAGAACCCGAAGATCGGGCTGTGCTCGCATAAAAACAATACCTTCTGCCAGCATAACATTCACCCGAGGAGACGAATACTTATTGTGGAAGAGTCCCGTTATCAATAGAATTCGCATTTGAAGTGCTGCAAAACTGTTGGAAACTTTTCAAGGGCCTTTGACATCTCTTTCAAGGGCAATACATGTGTTATCAGTACTCAAGTATTGTCTTACAGCTTCTGACGTAGATTTGAAGGTGTATTTTCATTTTCCCTGTACAGAATGACTTATGCCTTACAATAAACCTTTAAAAACTGCTCCATAGTGACAGATTCATGCTACAGTCACTTATATAATTGTTTAAACATTGACTCTTATCGTTAGTCAGTTAATAAAGAATTTTCGTTTCTTCTCTACAATACTTAGGGTGCTATAATTTACAAATAGCTTTGGCTGTTATTATGTAGATATTTCATAAAATGCTTGATCGTAAAATTTAAAATGATAAACTGTCTACATGTACACCTACATTTTTACTCTGCAAATCATGTATAAGTGTCTGGTCGAGGGTTTACAGAATCGCTTTCATAATTATTGCATGATCTCAACGCCATTAAACTGTATCATTTTATTCGTTTTTAATCACAACCATTTGGAACCATTTCCAAGTGCACTATATGGCAAAGGATATCAAAATAAAGTTCATAACAAATTTATGTATTACGTAAGCACCGAAAACAACATAAAATTAAATATAGTATGTATGTAATTTTCAGGTTCTACACTCTTTTGTCATGTATAAGTTTGTTATAAACTTTATTTCACATCCGTTTCCTTACAGTGTACACTTTAAATGGCTCTAAAGCCGAAATCCGGATTTTAATTAAAAAGAATAGAATAATACAGCCAAATGGCGGTGAAATTATTCATAAATATTGCATGACTTTCGGTCCTGAGACAACAAAACTGTTCATAATGTTTCTCTACCGTTCTATTCTCTAATCGCGATAAAAAGAAATAACTAAATTTTTCTATTTTCGATATCTTATTTTATGATCAATAGCGCGTCTCCCCATGTAACTGGTTGCTGACATTCGATAAAATATTTTCGTCGCCATCCGGTTGTAACTGCGGTTTTCTGCAACTGGAAGGAAAAAAAAAAACATAAGAGAAAACTGGATCTGAATCGACTCGGATTTTAATAAAATATATGCTGGCTAAAAGTTTCTATAAGTAGCCAACGCGTCGTGGGCGTCCCACGTACTGGATTAAGGTCAGGGCACCTGCTTGCACATGCGTGCAAACCCATTCTAGCAGCAGAATAAAATATAAGCACAGTCTAACATATACAGTGACGACACTTCCACAGAATTTTGTTATACATTGCGATGGCAGCGGTCCAAGCGGCCACAATGTTAGAAGAAAGTGCGACTAGTATTTTTTAACATACGTTTTACATTATGGGACGTATGTAGTGCAATAGAAATAGGTAGTAATTTAAAATCAGCTCCGCATTTGTCTTTCTTAGGTTTGCTGTGATATGCAAATGATTATTCATAGCATTCAGACAAGGATGGCGCCGGTGGCGACACCTACAACGTGCTGAAACGAGAAAAGTTTCCAACCGATTTCTCACAAACAAACAGCAGTTAACCGGGGTTTTCTGGTGAAACGTTGTTGTGATACCCCGTGTAGGAGGATAAATGCGTACCATCACGTTTACGACTTTGATAAAAGTCGGATTGTAGCCTATCGCGATTGCGGTTTATCGTATCGAGACATTACTGCCCGCGTTGGTCTCTATCCAATGGCTATTAGCAGAATATGGAATCGATGGGTTCAGGAAGGCAATACGGAACGCCGTGCTGGATCCCAACGGCCTCGGATACCTAGCATTCGAGATGACAGGCATCTTATGCGCATGACTGTAACGGGTCGTGCAGCCACGTCTCGATCCCTGAGTCAACAGGTGGGGACGTTTGCAAGACAACATCCATCTGCACGAACAGTTGGACGATGTTTGCTGCGGTTACCCTTCACGCTGCATCACAGACAGGAGTGCCTTTGATGGTGTACGCAACGACGAACCTGGGTGCTCGAATGGTAAAACCTCATTTTTTTTCGGACGAATCCAGGTTCTGTTTACAGCATCATGATGGCCGCATCCGTGTTTGGCGACATCGCGGTAAACGCACATTGTACGCGTGTATTCGTCATCGCCATACTGGCGTATCACCCGGCGTGGTGGTTTGGGGTGCCAATGGTTACACGTCTCGTTCACCTCTTGTTCGCATCGACAGCACTTTGAATAGTGGCCGTTACATTTCAGATGTGTTACGACCCGTGGATTTACCCTTGATTCGATCCCTGCGAAACTCTACATTAAGCAGGAGAATGCACGATCACATGTTGCAGGTCCTGTACGGGCCTTTCTGGATACGGAAAATGTTCGACTGCTGCCCTGGCCAGCACATTCTCCAGATATCTCACCAATTGAAGACGTCGAGCAACTGGGGCGTCACAGTACGCCCGTCACTACTCTTGATGAATTGTGGTATAGTGTTGAAGCTGCATGGGCATCTGTACCTGTACACGCCATCCAAGCTCTGTTTGACTCAATGCCCAGCCGTATCAAGGCCGTTATTACGGCCAGATGTGGTTGTTCTGGATACTGATTTCTCAGGATCTATTCACCCAAATTGCGTGAAAATGTAAATGTCAGTTCTAGTATAATATAATTTGCCCAATGAATACCTGTTTATCATCTGATTTCTTCTTGATGTAGCAATTTTAATGGCCAGTAGTGTATTTGGACACTGTGTAGATCACGCTGTTTACCTTAATTACTAATACACCAAACGTATTAACATTTATATGGAATTAATATGGAGTGAAGGGCAAAAAAAAAAAAAAAAAAAAAAAAAAAAAAATATATATATATATATATATATATATATATATATATATATATATATATATATATATATATATAGTTCAGTTGGGGAGGGGAAGGGTGGAGTTCGACCTCAATATATGCACCAGCTTGTTTTTAAAACAGTAGCAATCAGTTGCATTTAAATAGCTACATTTGCCGACTTCGGGCTCTTATTGTCCTCCTCAGAATATACAGGCTCCCTTATATGTTCCGTCTGAACACAGTTGAAGGACAATAAATAAATAAATAGTGTTAAAGCTAAGTGCAAGCTAGCACTAAAAGGATTGGTGTAGTTAGAAATACTGCCATTAAACATGCAACACGTCGGCGCTTCATGGTTCGAGGAAGAAAACCACAGATGAAAATTCCCCAAAGTAAAACTCAGCATTCTCCACATTTTCTTACGAACTGTTTTTCAATGTAAGGAAATAATTGGCGTCCTTTGAGAGACTTGCATTAGGCCACTCTGAGCCTCCCGACATTATTAGTAGCAGGGCAAAGCGGATTCTGAGCCACTCAAAATCGCCCGTCGACGATAGTGTCGTCCTCGCCAGGTACCTCCCTTCACGCTCGGCCAATTGCCCGACCAGTGATGTACCGTTACTTTCCTCCACGACTCGCCCCCGCCCTTGCCCCCGCCGCCACCCACACCACCCCTCCGTCCCCAGCAGACGCCCAATTGCCCGACCTTCGCCTCCAATTAATTTAATTAAATTTGCATATCAACTTAATTGTAACAACCTATGTTTTTATCAATAACAAGGGCAACTGCCTCCACAAGTAAGCACTTGCATGAGCACAGCCCTCGTCTCCACTACCACCGCCACCACCACTCCACCGACAGCCCTAAAGATTGCAGCACCCGCGCGACACGCTCCGGGACTCGAACCCCTAAAATAAAAATTCCAAAATTTATGACCTCAATTAGTAATTTTGACATCCAATGTTTAATTAGAGCAGTCAGTTTAATACATACAACCTTAAGTACAAACCGCAATTTTGCATGTAAATAAAGAAATTCGGTATAATGCTACAGATGGGTGTTGTACAAACATTTAGTACTACTGAACTAATGTTCCGTCTTTCGTAAATCGTACGGTCCCTGAGGTGTCTGGGCAAAATAAATGCATAGACGATGCTTGCAACAGCAGACGAACGTGTTAAAAATAGCGTGCGAAGATAATAAACGGAATGTAACGGTAACAATTGTACAAACTTGTATGTTAAACACGTTTTTAGTAACACAACAACAATAGTAGCAGCAGAAGACGGCTTATTGTTTAAAAAAAAAGAAAAGAAATTGGAAGCCGCATGGGCATCTGTACCTGTACACGCCATCCAAGCTCTGTTTGACTTAATGCCCAGGCTTATCAAGGCCGTTATTACGGCTAGAGGTGGTTGTTCTGGGTACTGATTTCTCGGATCTATACACCCAGATTACGATGGAAATGTAATCAAATGTGAGTTCTAGTAAAATATATTTGTCCAATGATTACCCGTTTATTACCTGCAGTTCTTTTTTTGTGTAGCAATTTCAATGGCCAGTAGTGTTTGTAAATTCCAGGAAATGATTGAGAGTGCAGGTGCAAGGTACCAGAGTGCTCCATTTTGTGCATAGAAAGCTACATACCTAATGGCGTGAGGTCGGTATGACACAGCATCATATGGAATTGGCACCCCAACACAAACAACGTGTGTTGCAACCAGACAACAGTTGCTTATGGGGACTGAATGTGCACTCAGTTGCGAGGCCATGGAACGAGAAATTTTCATCAACGCTGTAGAATTTGACTCGAACGCCATCGATTTAAAGAAGGCAAAGAACTGTTTATTTCACTAGTTTGTCGTAAATTGGAGAGTACAAAATTTGACGACGAAAATAGGAGGATGTACTGAAAAGTATTCCCTTCTAATATCTGCTTCTCATTATGGCGTATCAAGGCGGTGTGTAACGTAACTGCGTCGGTGTAGAGGAGTTTCTGAGCGCAGGAAATGTGCCTCGATCTGAAATCCACAGAAATGAAGCTCTGAACTTCATGTGCGTCGAGTCTCTATAGCTCATTCGCTTCCGAATCAGTGTATTATGCCAGGAACTCTCAGCCTGCCAGTGGTTTCGTTAAAGTATTCCTGTGACACTGCCAGGATCATTGGTCAGTTGAACAATAGCTCCCTCTAAAAGCCATGATTTACATGTCCACAGGCCTTTATGCAGCAACGCTCTATTGTTTGTAATCCGCTATAAGTAACTTAATGACAGAGTCAAAATTGTTCCAGATGAAAATGAAGAAAACCTGTTTTGACTTAGGTTGTTTTTGTATATATAGCTGTATATTTACCAATGAATAATGCCGTCAGCTGTATTTTCATTCTATTATTTACTGGTAACCAGTTTCGATGGACCAAGCCTCCATCTTCAAGCCTTAAGGTAATCTGTATTTTGCTGCGTTAAAAACAACAAAAAAGGGCCTGAATATGAAGGCTTGGTTCACCAAAACTGCTTGCCAAAAAAAAAAAAAAAAAAAAAAAAAAAAAAAAAAAAAAAAAAAAAAAAAAAAAAAAAAACAACCACAGCACACTCATAGAACATTACATCACGGAGGACGAACGGAAACTCCTGTTGGTCCTCCGTACTGTAATGCTCTATAAATGTGCGACATCAGTCGTTTTGTTGTTTTTAGCACTGCAAAATGCAGATTACGCTATTATAAGGGCCTGATGATGAAGGCTTGGTCCATCGAAACTGGTTTCCAATAAATAATAAAATGAAATTACAGCTGGCGGTGTCATTATTCGTTGCTGTTTTAAGTGATTATTGTCAGTATTTTTGTGGGATAAGCTTACACACTACGTTATCCAGCTATGCAGGCTGGGCGCGCTTAGACAGTCTCCAGCACAGTGGGTGAATGACAATGTGTAGTCGTACGGAACCCCAATGCAATTTTTAATGTCTAATGAAGAGTCGGAAAATAAAGACAAGACTTTTGATCTTACAGTTAGTATCAATTCACATTGACGGAAATTATGACATTAACTGCAGATGGGGTCTCATGCTTGCTAGTCAGTTGCGCCGACTCCTCCACCACTGGGGACACAGTGATCATCACATCTGCAAGGACTAATGAAGCTCTTGTCTCCTGTCACATACAAATACTCAACTTTTCCTTGCCTACTATTACTCATACTGGTGTTTTTTTTTTAACTGATTCCTGTAAGGTTAAAGGCCTAGGATTACCTCCGCACTGCAGAAAGGATCATTGCCCGTCATCGCTTTATGATTCGCACTACACCCACCCACCCACCCACACACACACACATACACACACACACAGTGTGTGTGTGTGTGTGTGTGGTGTAAGGTATATATGTGTATGTGTGGTGCCTGTTCTACCTGACGTCTCCGGAAGTTGAGAATTTCCAAATTCAAATGTTCAAATGTTTGTAGAGCTTATGGGACTTATCTACGGAGTCATCAGTCCCTAAACTTACAAACTACTTATGAACTAGCCAATACAAGGGACGGTACAAACATTCATACCCGAGGGGGGATTAGAACCCTCGACCGTAGTGGCCGTGCAGACCGCCGCAGAAAGTTCGGCCACCGCGGCCGGCTGAGAATTTCCATTTGACGGGAGGCGAGGTAGAGTAATCCGTGCAGTTGTAATGATTGCTGCGTCCCCCAGCGGTGTAGGAGCGTAATTCCCTATCAAGAAGGACACCTGGCTTCCGATCTCGGCTGGGTACACATGCTCAACTTTACCCCTTCGCAGCTGATGTAATTTCCGTGAATATAAATACAATTAAAGAAATGTTCGGCATCGAATCGTATTCGACCTCGCGAGCGAAAAATATAAAATTTGCCAGCTTTTTCATTGCGCTGCAGACGTGCGAAACACACCCTTACGAGTGTAATTCGATAACTCACCGTCTGAGATTTGTTAAAGTCGTTATTTTCTCCGAAAGTGTCGAGCATTGGCAGTTAATTTAAAACACGTGTGTCTCGATTTTCATGGTGCGAATGTTCTACCCTTTCGGTGAGCTACCTAGGCGGGGCGCGCTGGTGGGTGAGGGGTGGTGGGAGCGGCTGCCGCTCTCTCGCGCCTCGCACCCCGGGCGCTAATTAATGCCCTAACTCTGTTAGGCGGTGACGTCAGCACCAGCAGAGGTCACTGCCCTGCCGCAGCCGACTCGTCTTAGCATCTGGCGAGCCCCCCGTGTAAGCAGCAGTCGCCTCTGACTGTCAATGTCCTGCTTGTCGCGCGAAAGCGATAGCTGACCTCCCACCAGCGGTGTTGGGGGAGTGTATACAGGGTGTTACGAAAAGGTACAGGCCACACTTTCAGGAAACATTCCTCACCCACAAAGAAAGAAAATATGTTATGTGGACATGTGTCCGGAAACGCTTACTTTCCATGTTAGAGCTAATTTTATTACTTCTCTTCAAATCACATTAATCACAGAATGGAAACACACAGCAACAGAACGTACCAGCGTGACTTCAAACACTTTGTTACAGGAAATGTTCAAAATGTCCTCCGTTAGCGAGGATACGTGCATCCACCCTCCGTCGCATGGACTCCCTGATGCGCTGATGCAGCCCTGGAGGAGGAGGAGGAGGAGGCTTGGAGTTTAACGTCCCGTCGACAGCGTGGTCATTAGAGACGGTACTTACAGTTGGAGTGTTTGGGTAAGGATGGGGAAGGAAATCGGCCGTGCCCTTTCAAAGGAACCATCCCGGCATTTGCCTGGAGTGATTTAGGAAAACCACGGAAAACCTAAATCTGGATGGCCGGAGGTGGATTTGAACCACCATCCTTCCGAATACGAGTCCAGTGTGTTACCACCGCGCCACCTCGCTCGGTGCAGCCCTGGATAATGGCGTATTGTATAACAGCCGTCCACAATACGAGCACGAAGAGTCTCTACATTTGGTACCGGAGTTGCGTAGACAAGAGCTTTCAAACGTCCCCGTAAATGAAAGTCAAGAGTGTTGAAATCAGGAGAGGGTGGAGGCCATGGAATTAGTCCGCCTCTACCAATCCATTGGTCACCGAAACTGTTGTTGAGAAGCGTACGAACACGTCGACTGAAATGTACAGGAGCTCCACCGTGCATGAACCACATGTTGTGTCGTACTTGTAAAGGCACATGTTCTAGCAGCACAGGTAGAAATCATAATAACGTGCTCCAGTGAACGTAGATGAAAGAACATGAGACCCAATCAAGACATCACCAACAATTCCTTCCCAAACGTTCACGGAAAATCTGTGTTGATGACGTGATTGCACAATTGCGTACGGATTCTCGTCAGCCCACACATGTTGATTGGAAAGATTTACAATTTGATCACTTTGGAATGAAATTTACATTTAAAGAGAAACGCTAAAATGAGCTCTAACATGGAAATTAAGCTTTTCCGGACACATGTGCACATAAAATATTTTCGTTCTTTAGGTGTGAGGAATGTTTCCTGAAAGTTTGGCCGTACCTTTTTCTAACACCCTGTGTAATCTCAGTCAGAAGACAGTGTCTTGGAGTCCTTTATGCATTGCCAGAGATAGAATTTCTGTATACAGATATAATAGTGCAATTTATGGTAACCCTTATCTTTTCCAAATGCACAATTCTGTAGCATTCACTTTATTTTTCAATCTAATTTACCTTAATAGCGTTATCAAGAACGCCTGAGCCATTTGAACGACTGCGGTGAACAACTATGTTCTCACAATCATTTCAACCCAAGTATTTAATTCGAAACGCCATTTTGGCCCTTTCGAAAATTAAAAACTTGAATACTTTTATTTATTATAGTGTAGGTATTTCACTTATCTGTCTATGCAACTGATTTAATGAAATATGCTATTTCCATATGCATTTCGCCTTTATTTGGAAGGCATCATAAGTGGCCTGTAATATATACATGATTATTTTTACAATAGTTTATATTTACATTTCTCAGTTTTTTTAGGTTATGGACAGTTCTAAGGCGTTATTTTGATATAGTATTGATATCTGGATGTTGTACTTACAATATTTCATGGATATAGCTTTACATCTGGTGCTCATTGGTTGCTTCCAGCTGTCTGCTTCAATTCTGTGCATTTTGCTGTTTTTGTTGTTCCAGCACTTCACATTTTGCACCACTAGGCACATGCCATTTTTGTTTGTGTTGTGTTTTTGTTTTTGCTGGTGTTGCCAACTGTTGACTATGTTTCTCCTATCTTTGCTTTGTGTCAGTGTGTGTGTGTGTGTGTGTGAGTGAGTGTGTCTCTGTGTGTGTGTGTGTGTGTGTGTGTGTGTGTGAGTTATGTGATTGCATAGAGGACAGCACCAGATACTGATATATTAATTATTGATTTTTTTTGTGAATCTTGACTGTGAAGAGGTGTAGAACAGAATTAGAGACAGAAAGGTGGAGAGGGACATGGAGATAGAGACAGTCAAAGACGGGGATTGTGGGAAAGGGAGAGAGTTGTGCTTTTTTCTCATTATTATTATTAAATTTTTCATTTGTGTGTGTGGGTGCCAATTCTTTTCTCTCTTTGATTACTGTCTCATGTCTTTGACTAGATTTAGCAGTGAGTTTTCATTAATGTTTGTCTGTTCATTTATTACTTGTTTGTTCTCGGCTATGGCTTTCTGGATATGGTAGTTTTCTTGTGTTTGGATGAGGTGTTTGTTGTGGTTGTTGGTCCTGATAATTTTCATATCTTGGTCTATATTGGTTGGGTGATGGTGGTGGTGTTTTAAGTGTTCAGCAAATGTGGAGTGGTTTGTTTCATATTTCCAACATCTGATATGTTCTTTGTATCGTGTTTTGAAATCTCTGTTTGTCATTCCTATGTACTCTGCATCACAACTTTGGCATTCAAGTTTGTATATCCCTGATCCTTGGAATGTATCTTTCTTGATTTTTGGTTGTAGATTTGTTTGTAGGGATTGGGCTGTTTTGTATGCTATGTGGAGTCCTTGTTTCTTCAGTATGTTTGTCACTCTGTGTGTTAGTTTGTTTTGTATGTCATGGTGTACCATTTGCTTTGTTTCTGTGTGGTGTTGTCATTGTGTGTGTTTGTTGTTTGTGGTTGTGTGTTTGGGTGTTGTGTATTTTGCTGTTTGTTGGTTTTGTTTGAAATGTGTAGTTTGTTCCGTATTTGTCTTTTAATTTTCTGATTGAGTTTTTGTATTATTTGTGTGTCGTAACCATTGTTCCTTGCTATTTGTATGATTGTGTTCATTTCTCTTGCTGAGAGGGGTTTTGTTTATCCTATGTAACATGTGTCTAAATGCAACTGGTTTCTGGTTTTGGGGATGATTGGAGGTGGAATGTATAATCATGTCTGTTGCTGTTGGTTTCCGATAAATGTTGAATGAATGTTTACCTTTTCCTTTTTCTATTGTTATATCAAGGAAATTTATTTTGCTGTCATGTTCTTTTTCAACTGTGAATTTAATGTTTTTGTGAGCTTTGTTTATTTAAGAGTGATGTTCATCTATTTTTTCATTGGCTCGTCTATTAGGCATATGATGTCATCTACGTATCTGTGCCAATATATGACTTTAAATTTTCCATCTGCCTCTACCTTTTCAAGTATCCGGTTTTCTAAATGTTAGCTAAGGTTCCTGATATCAGGGAACCCATAGGTAGTCCCTCACCCTGTAGGTAGTATTCATTCACAAACTGGAAATAATTTTGTTCTGTAGTTAATTTCAGCAAACTTGTTATTTCCGATATTGATTCCATAGTGAGGTTGCTGTGGGTTGTCAGATTATGTTGTATGATTTCTATTGTTTCTTTGATGGGGATGGATGTGTACATATTTTCTATGCCAAATGAGATCAGTGCTGCTGTGTGTGGTATCTGTATGTTCTGTATCTGTTCAATTAGTTTACAAGTATTTTTCACTGTCCTATTATTTTGTATTTTGTAATGTTTAGAGATTACTTTTTGGAGGTGTTTGGCTATATGGTATGTTGGGGCATTCCTGAAATTTATAACCGGTCTTAGAGGTATCAGCTGTTTTTGTATTTTAGGTTGGCTGCGGAGTGTTGATGTTTGTGGGTTCTTCTGTGTTATGTGATATTTCTGTTTGTCAGTGAGTATATTTTGGATGCTTTTTAGAGTTTTCTTTACTTTTGCCTGGAATCGTATGGTAGGGTCTGATTTTAATGTTATTATGTTGTTAGCTCTTATATATTCCTTAGTTTTAGTGATGTATTGTTCTTTGTCCGTCAGTACTGTTGCATTTCCTTTGCCTGCTTTTGTTACTACAATGTTGTTAGATGTTAACTTCTGTTTCAGTGATTCCATGGTGTCTGTGTCTCAGTGGTTATTTTTGTTTTGTTCATGTTGTCTTTGTTTTATTATGTTTTTTTATTTCTTTCTTTACCAATTCTCTAGTGAGCCCTATGTTTGTATCACTGTTGTTCTTCACATGCGAGGATGTATTCACTTTCTACCTTGAGATTTTATATGTAATTTTTGTCTAGTCTACTATTGGTGCAATGTTTCAAACCTTTTTCTAGTAGAATTTTTGTTTGTTTTAGGGTGCAATTCTGTGTCAGTGACATTTACTAACCGTGGGTGAAATGTGTGTTGGTGTCGTTCTGGATTATCATTCCAAATGCAAATTTGTGCCTGTGTCATCTTGGTTTTTAATCTTATTATTTTCTGTTCATGTTTATTTTTTAACTGTTTCATTATTGTGAATGTTCTGTGTTCAATTTTTTTTTCTATTAGTGTCATAAGGATAGTGACATTGACTATGTTATGTGCTAGATCTAAGTGGGTTTCAAAAAGAATCACATTCAGGTCTTGTTTTTTAGAGTATAAACTCTTGATTTCGTGTAGAAGCCAGTATCTTTCAGCATACAATTTTGATTTTGGAATCAATATCGGAAATAACAAGTTTGCTGAAATTAACTACAGAACAAAATTATTTCCAGTTTGAGAATGAATACTACCTACAGGGTGAGGGACTACCTATGGGTTCCCTGATATCAGGAACCTTAGCTAACATTTAGAAAACCGGATACTTGAAAAGGTAGAGGCAGATGGAAAATTTAAAGTCATATATTGGCACAGATACGTAGATGACATCATATGCCTAATAGACGAGCCAATGAAAAAATAGATGAACGTCACTCTTAAATAAACAAAGCTCACAAAAACATTAAATTCACAGTTGAAAAAGAACATGACAGCAAAATAAATTTCCTTGATATAACAATAGAAAAAGGTAAACATTCATTCAACATTTATCGGAAACCAACAGCAACAGACATGATTATACATTCCACCTCCAATCATCCCCAAAACCAGAAACTAGTTGCATTTAGACACATGTTACATAGGATAAACAAAACCCCTCTCAGCAAGAGAAATGAACACAATCATACAAATAGCAAGGAACAATGGTTACGACACACAAATAATACAAAAACTCAATCAGAAAATTAAAAGACAAATACGGAACAAACTACACATTTCAAACAAAACCAACAAACAGCAAAATACACAACACCCAAACACACAACCACAAACAACAAAAACACACAATGACAACACCACACAGAAACAAAGCAAATGGTACACCATGACATACAAAACAAACTAACACACAGAGTAACAAACATACTGAAGAAACAAGGACTCCACATAGCATACAAAACAGCCCAATCCCTACAAACAAATCTACAACCAAAAATCAAGAAAGATACATTCCAAGGATCAGGGATATACAAACTTGAATGCCAAAGTTGTGATGCAAAGTACATAGGAATGACAAACAGAGATTTCAAAACACGATACAAAGAACATATCAGATGTTGTAAATATGAAACAAACCACTCCACATTTGCTGAACACTTAAAACACCACCACCATCTCCCAACCAATATAGACCAAGATATGAAAATTATCAGGACCAACAACCACAACAAACACCTCATCCAAACACAAGAAAACTACCATATCCAGAAAGCCATAGCCGAGAACAAACAAGTAATAAATGAACAGACAAACATTAATGAAAACTCACTGCTAAATCTAGTCAAAGACATGAGACAGTAATCAAAGAGAGAAAAGAATTGGCACCCACACACACAAATGAAAAATTTAATAATAATAATGAGAAAAAAGCACAACTCTCTCCCTTTCCCACAATCCCCGTCTTTGACTGTCTCTATCTCCATGTCCCTCTCCACCTTTCTGTCTCTAATTCTGTTCTATATCTCTTCACAGTCAGGATTCACAAAAAAATCAATAATTAATATATCAGTATCTGGTGCTGTCCTCTAAGCAATCACATAACACACACACACACACACACACACACACACACACACACACACTCACTCACACACACACACACACACACACTGACACAAAGCAAAGATAGGAGAAACACATAGTCAACAGTTGGCAACACCAGCAAAAACAAAAACCCAACACAAACAAAAATGGCATGTGCCTAGTGGTGCTAACTGTGAAGTGCTGGAACAACAAAAGCAGCAAAATGCACAGAATTGAAGCAGAGCAGCTGGAAGCAACCAATGAGCACCAGATGTAAAGCTATATCCATGAAATATTGTAAGTACAACATCCAGATATCAATACTATATCAAAATAACGCATCAGAACTGTTCATAACCTAAAAAAAACAACTGAGAAATGTAAATATAAACTATTGTAAAAATTATCATGTATATATTACAGTTCACTTATGATGCCTTCCAAATAAAGGCGAAATGCATATGGCAATAACATATTTCATTAAATCAGTTGCATAGACAGATAAGTGAAATACCTACACTATAATATTATAATATAGCAACTGTGGGAAAAAGAGGACAAAAGGAACTAAAAATGTTACTTTTACTTATGTTCCACAATATTTTTATTTTATTTCTTTCGACTTTTTAGGCCATCATCAGATAACTTAATACTAAATAGATAGTTCATACAATAACTGAGACAGTACAAAGTTATGCAAAGATGGCCTTACAAAGACATAGGAATTTCGAGGAAATCCATATTAGAAAACACAAATGAAAACTAAATAAATAGCTCATAATACATTGATTTTAAAAATTAGAATTTTTGAAGCATTTGTAACAAATATTGTCTAGGTGAATTATGATACATTCATAATAGATATCGCAGAGAAACATTTAAATAAATTACATTACTTTGGTTTACTAATTAAAGAACTAGGAATATATGGTACTAATGGAGAGTCTGATGTATGGATAGAATGCACAATGTGTTGAAGAGTCCAGAAACTGGTGGCGAAGGAGGGGATGGGGGTAGGTACATTAACTGAGCAGATACGGGAGCCTGTGGAATGTGGGTATGGAACAGTTTTGACAGTATTATACCTGTGCTGAGACAAATATTAAGCAGCTGCCCTTACTTTAATAAGGGCGAATTATGAAACTGGGTTTGGTCATTAAGTACCAAGTCAGGATTCACGGATAGATGTTTGTTAGTAGCCAGCATTTCCAGTAATGTTAATTTCCTATCCTTATTACCCCTATGGAGTACATCACATTTAATGTCAATTGAATGACATTAATTCATTGCACGATCAGCAAGAGTGGAGTCTTTCTTTTTCAGTCTCCAGTTCCTTTCATGTTCATTCAGTTTGCTATTTATACCCTACCTGACTGACCTACATATAATTTGTAACACAGATGGCAAGTAATTTTGTAAAGTCCACTGTGTTCTTAAGGTGGAATTTTGGCCTTACTGTTCTATAAAAATTATGAAATGGTAAGTTATTTCTAGAAAAAAAAAAAAAAAAAAAAAACAAAAAACAGCTGGCATGAACTTTCTTGACCTCAGTTTACTGACAAGTACACGAGATGTCTTACCTACATATAGCATGGAGGTCCTTTTCTTATCCTGCTGGTTGTGCTTTTTGAGAACTGTACAGGAGTGATGTTATTCTTTGCCTCTTTTCTTGCTGAGTATATTGTAAATTAGTGTTGGGCTACATCATATGCTGTATGATATTTCTTTAATTGCTTTTAGTTCATTTTCAAAGTCCGATTTTATTTGGTAGTAGGCAATGACCATGGTGTGGAAGGCTGCGTGTTTGTATGCTCTGGGATGTTCGGAACTGGCTGGTATGACTACATCTGTATAAGTTGTTTTCCTGTATATCTTAAATAAATATTTGTACTTACTAATATTAATGATAAGGTCAAAAATTTGATAGCGCCCTCTCTCAGCTCCTTAGTAAACTTATTTTGCTGTGTTGTGAATTTAGATTATAGAATAATTTATTTAGCTGTCTGCTGCTACTAGTCTAGGCCTACAAAAACAACACGTCATCTACATACCTAGACCAGTATTGAATTTTAGAACTGTGGGGATCTTTCTAAAAAATAAAAAATAAAAATACGCCGTATCCTTTGTAGGACCTTCTGACGTAACCAGCCAGTAACAGTGAGGACCTACAGTTTAACATGGATTCCGAACCACGTTGCTACTAGACATTTTTCCTATTAGCAATACTGTCAGAGTTGAATGAAGTGAAAAGTGACAGAAAAAATCCGAGGAATTTGCGGGGATCGATCCCGCAATGCTTCCACTCGCAGTCTCATACTCTGCCACTAAGTTAGCGAGCCACGCTCGAACCGTTACTAAAGATTTTTTTTTTCGTACGCTGTATATAAATGTATCGTGGTGCAGAAATAAATTGTCACACCTTTACTGATACGCAGAATTTGTCATATAATCAGTTCACCCTGCAGTTCGAAGGAAAAGAAGGGAACAGCTGAATAATGCTCCTATCGGAACACAAAAAGAAACAAACGTGTCCTTGTTGAAACAACACTAACAGAAAAGTGGGGAATCAGCTGTATTAGTCCTCAATCCGCCTTCCTCACAAAAAATTTAATCATTTAAACATATTCGCAGGGTTGAAAGATATAAGCCGACTGCCGGTGGAAGAAAGGCTGAATAGGAGAGAAAAAAGAGATCGTTATTGTGGGAGTTAAAAAAAAAGGTTTGTACAGCTTATGGGTCTACACTGCGGGGTCATCAGTCCCTAACAAACTACATGTGAACTAGCTTGCACTAAAGACTTCACAAACATCCATGCCCGAAGGGGGGATCGAACCCCCGACGGGGAACTGCATCGCGCATCGTAGCATAGCGCCATTATGGGAGAAAGGCGCTGACAGTAAAAAGGATAAATTGATAGTAGCAGTGAGAGCAAAAGAGGGACGAGACACTGAAGTTGAAAATGAAAAAGAGAAATGAATGTAGACATTTGGGGACGGATCCTCCAAATCGGAAAACTTCAATAACAAACATTTTGTATGCTTTCCCCCATCTCCCATACTTACGTGTTAGTTTCTCGGCCAAGAAGTTAGAAGCCCGAGCAAAACATCCGCGAGGATAGGTGTAAAGAGGACATAATCGTGAATGAAGTAACAAAGAGCAGACTGAGAGAGAAAGAGGCAGTATGAATCTAAGAGAAAAAGAATAGGGCACAGGCAATGGCAGAAGAAGGCAGCCGCGGCGGAGTGGCGGAGGGACTGATGACCCCGCAGTTAAGTCCCTTAAAATAAAATTAAAAAAAAGTAGGCAGCCAGAATGGAGAGAAAGGGATGAAGCAGTGGGAGACAATCTAAGCAGTGGGAGTGAAAGGGAGATGTTCTGTACTGTGCGGGAAACTGGATAAAAAGTTTTATGACGTTTTGTGTTAAAAGAGCGCGAATATTTTGGCATGCCAAACGTTTTGGCGATGAATGAGGCCCGAGCAGTTCCCCAGAGCCTAGAACCACGCGGCAATTAGTAGCATATTCTTACTATAAAGTAGCGTAATAAACTATGACTTCTAAAACGTGGTACCGAGAATACTGAACAAACACATTTCTGTACTTTCGCACATTGTTATTTCCATTTCCATGAGGAAGAAGCGGTGCGATATTATACCAAAATGTAAAAATTAAAACGCTGACATACGCAGAAACCAAGTAAACATATCGAGATAGATAACGGGTAACGAATCCTGTGTTATGATTGGCAATAGATCGCCTCATGTACGACAGCGGGTTGCGCGTGGCTAGACAAAGATGGGAAAAGCATGTTTTCCGTTTTCAAGCGATATTGAAAGACGACTGACTATGTACAAACCAGAACTCGCGGCTCCCGGTGAGAAGTCGGTCACGTGACCACCCATCTTCCCCCGCCTGTGTTTACTTTTTGTAATTTCCGCCGTTTTTGAACCCGTCGAATTGCACAGTACGTAGCGTGAAAGTGAAAGTTACGATGTCTCCATCACATTTTGAGACTATTCTTTAACACATTATCAATAACTTTTAAACAACAACAGGCCAGCGTAACCTTAAGGATAGGTGTACGTTACACAAGTTGCTGTGTTTGTGTTCTCTCTCTCTCTCTCTCTCTCTCTTCTTTTTTTTTTTTTTTTTTTTTTTTTTTTTTTTTTTTTTTTTTTCACTTGAGGATGCTTAGTGCCCAAATCTTCGGTTCAAAACGCTACGTACAACTAGGCAGGTCAAAAAATGGCGGAAATTACAAAAAGTAAACACAGTCGCGAGGGCAAGAGTGAGAAGGTTGGTCGAGTGACTGACTTCGCACCGGGAGTAAATGTTCAAATGTTTGTTAAGCTTATGGGACTAAGCTGCGAGGTCATCAGTCCCTAAACTTACAAACAACTTATGAGCCAACTTATACTAAAGACAACACAAACATCCATGCCCGAGGGAGGATTAGAGCCCTCGTCGGGGAACGGCCTCAATGCGCTCGGCCACTCCATCGTGATGCATCGGGATCAAGAAATTCTCGTCTGTACATAATCACTCGTTACTGAAAGTAAGCGTATATACGTGCTTTGCGCGCGAAGAAACTTTATAGCCTGGAAATAACGACTGTCACATGATTAAGTAAAATTTAATTCATGCCGGCGCCTTTAGGGACGACAGCCTGTAACAAGTAGAATAAAAGCCACTGAATAAGTCGCTACAATCACGTTTAATGTTGCCAATGCTTGCAACAGTCGCAGCATATCGTTCACAACAGTACTGAACGCTCATTGGCAGTCGGAGGACGCGCATACCAAGCCTAAACTCGTCCGCTGTTATTGCCGGTACCAACCGTAGCTAAAGAGTACGCTGCTTTTGAAAAATCAAAAAATGTTCAAATGTTTGTTAAGCTTATAGGACTTAACTACGGGGTCATCAGTCCCTAAACTTACAAACTACTTATGAACTACTTACGAACTAGGACGGCACAAATATCCACGCCCGAGGGGGGATTCGAACCCCCGACCGTAGTGGCCGTGCAGACCGTGACTGAGCGCCTCAGTCCCCTCGGCCACCGCGGCCGGCGCTTTTGAAACAACACCTGCTTGGATTCGGCCGTTTTTTAAACAAATTCACATTTTTAAACGCTTTTGTAAACCATTTTCGTCCATTTTTGGCCCACTTTATGTTACGGTAGTAACACTAAAAGTGGGCCTTTGCGCTCGTCTTTTGACAGCTCGAAATTTAAATGAAAATAACTGCTTAACTATTCACTTGACACGAAAATCGAATAACCGAATTTATAGAGGAGAAAATTCTCTACAACTTTAGTCTCTTATGTTTTGTTCATATCTCGTATCGTTTCAAAGATATTTGCGAAAATAACGGCGATTTTGGGATGTATGTCTGTCTGTCTATCCGTAATGTGTTCCCTGTTTTTAAGACGAACCGTTCAACCGATCAGCACCAAATTTTACAGACATGATTGTAGGCCGCAACAAGACCAGAACCTCCCTTTTTCATATTTTTTGGACAAAAATACGGTAGTAATACCAAGAAAAGCCGTTTGTAATGTAATTGCAAACGAACCGTTCATCTGGCACGAAAATTGAATAACCTAATTGGGAGAGGAGAAAATTCTCTACAACTTAGCTCCCTTATGTTTTTTTCATATCTCGTATCGTTTGAGAGATATTTGCAAAAATAACGGAGACTTCACACCCTCCATTGAATTAACGAAAACCCGCCGTTCGGAGATGTCATGTGACATCTCTCGGGCATGCGCCATCTTCCGTTGAGTATTTGATGATTCTCTTATTGTTACTTACACGTTGTCATTTCAAAGCAATGGCGCACTGAAGAATTAACAACAACACTACAAATGCCATGTTAGCATCAGTTAACAACGGCCATCAATAGTATGAGATTAAAGGACTATATTTTAATTGATATTTGAAAGACAAAATATTAGGAAATGGTATCAGTAGAAATTACTATATTTACATTTGAGGAACTACATTTTCTTTTATGAATCAACAGTTGGGAAATTTATTTTGTTGTTCAGTTAGCCACTGAAGAGGCATTTCTTTATTTAACATACATATTTTGTAACAAACCATAGCAAAGAAGCTAGCCGAAGAAGGTGAAAAAAAAAAAAAAAAAAAAAAAAAACCTGCCGGCGTAGCGCAGGGGATAGCGTCACGAACTACGGTGTTGAAGGTCGCCGGTTCAATCGCCCCTCCCGGCAAAAATTTGTTTCTTTTTAATTAACAATTCCAGAATGTTCTACATCTTTCTTATGGTCACTTGTAAATTCTAATTGTTTCTTATGTTAACTGTTCTTCTAATTTCTGGTAAATTCTGTCTGTGTATAAATAGCAGAGCACTCTGCCCGAGAGGCAGTCAGTGCTGCGTGTATGTTGAGTTCGTAAAGTATGTATATACAGGGTGTTTCATTAAGTGTGTTTGCGTCTGTAACTTATAAAATAATAGGTGACGGGAAATTGTAATGCGGTAGGTCAACACAAGAAAAGTTACACTTTCTGCGGAGCTATGAACATAGTTTATTGAATCATTTTCCAAAGAGTTACAGCACAAAGATATATATTTTTTTTAAATGGAACAATAGTTTTTTCTATCGTGCATTGGATTCGTTGAAACCAGCTGCGTCCAAATCAATTTAAACTACACTCCTATCACTGTTCGTTTGGGAGCTACAACCCTTCAAAGTTTAGGGGGCGGAGGCTACGACAGCGTTGCTAACTGGCTGGTGGCCATGAGACAGTGGGCCGTGCCCCAGGGGGTAGCCACTCGGCCAATCGGCTACGCTATCGCAGCCTCCGCCCCCGGAACTTTGAAGGGTTGTAGCTCCCAAACTAACACTTATACGAATGTAGTTTAAATTGATTTGGACGCAGCTGGTTTAAACGAATCCAATACACGATAGAAAAAACTATTGTTCCATTTAAAAAAATATATCTTTGTGCTGTAACTCTTTGGAAAATGATACAATAAACTATGTTCATAGCTCCGCAGAAAGTGTAACATTTCTTGTGTTGACCTACGGCATTGAAATTTCCCGTCACCTATTATTTTATAAGTTACAGAGGCAAACACACTTAGTGAAACAAAAAAAATGTTCAAATGTTTGTTAAGCTTATGGGACTTAACTACGGGGTTATCAGTCCCTAAACTTACAAACTACTTATGAACTACTTACGAGCTAGGACGGCACAAATATCCATGCCCGAGGGGGGATTCGAACCCCCGACCGTAGTGGCCGTGCTGACCGTGACTGGAGCGCCTCAGTCACCTCGGCCACCGCGGCCGGCTTAGCGAAACACCCTGTATATATATATATATATATTACGAACTTTCTGTATAAATAGCAGAGCACTCTGCCCGAGAGGCAGTCAGTGCTGCGTGTATGCTGAGATATATGGCGTAGTGGGCTTGCGGCGGTGGATTATGACGCTAAAGGTCAGTGGTTCGAAAACCGCCACTACCTAAATTCTTTTCCTAAAAGGGTTTCAGACACTCTTATTAATTAATTTTTTATTATGTAGATTATTATTTTGGTCAAAAATGTTTGTAAAAAATTATAAAACTACAAATCTAAAGTGGGCCGTAAAACACGTCAGTGCGATAAATATTGTACGAAAACAATGATATCAAGACGCCGAAATAATGGACTCGTCCGTTTTTAACGATCGTGTGATGATCACCTGTTGGGCCGTAGCGACACTTGCTTTGGGTCACTTGCGGCCCACGTCTCGTGTTTGACACCCCTGCTCTAGGGGATAGCTGCAACACGGTGACTCGTCGACGCGTGTCTGAGAAAGAGGTGTGTAAGCAGGGCACCCGTTCCGCTGCTGCTGTTGTGAGTGTTGAGGACGGGCGGTGCTTGACCCGGCGGCTGGAGAGCCCCGCTCACGCAGACACCGGCAGGCAGGCAGACAGAGTCCTTTTGTACGCGCCCGCCGTCTGCGCCCACGCCCACGCCACGTGCCGACTCCGCCGCTGCGGATGCCAGTGTTAGGGGCGCCAAGGCGTCCCACCAGACAAAGGCGCCTCTCTCTGCCGAGGCTGCGATTTTCGGCACAGCCAGACAAAAACACAAAGAGAGGCCCGCCAATACCCACCCCGCTCTCTGTACAGTCGCAGCCGCGTGCGCGCTACGACCCACAACAGCTGCCGTTCCCAGAACTTATTGCGGGAAAAAAAACCACACTAGGAGGCTCAAAAAATACAATTTTCTATTGCATAGGTCGGAAGATTAACTATCCAAGAATACGTCAAAGTTTCAAAGCGGAATTCGCATCCGTTTAGATATTACGAGGTAGAAACGAACAGCCCTCGGAATGCTGCATGAACCGCACCATACCACATTGCACCCAGATGTGCAGAAGCAGCCGCATTGGAGTAGCCGAGCGGTCTAAGACGTTTCGCTGCGGAGCGCGCGGTTGCTCGCCGTGGAGGTTCGAGTCCTCCATGGGGCATGGATGTGTGTTTTTGTCCTTAGGTTAGTTTACCTAGGTTTAAGTAGTTTGTAAGCTACGGACTGATGACCACGCAGTTTGGTGCGATAGATTTACAAACATTTGAACATTTTTGAATTGTAGAAGGCACGCAAAGCTGCAGTTATGCCGAACAAATGGTGCGTTAAGTGGCAGAATCGACGAAGTTCATTGGCATCGAGGGAAAGTCTGCAACCACGGAAAACACTGCTGCAACCGCAAAACGAAGCCTGTGAGGAAGACGAGGGATTAATATACGGTGCTGGAATAACAGATTAATCCGTAAGCTTGGTACCTTTTTTTAATGTTCAATCGCGTTTATCAAGAAATGGCATTTCACACAATTGCATACAGTATAACCCGTAAAGTATAGAACCGATCATTATGACAATTGATAGTATAATTAAAACTTCCTCGCAGATTAAAATTGTGTGCCGGAACCGGGAATCGAACCTAGGACCTTTTACTTTCGCGGGCAAGCGCTCTACCGACTAAGCCATCCCGACACGACTCACTATGCCGCCTCACAACTTTACTTCTGCCAGTACCTCGTCTACTATTTTCGAAACTTCACAGAAGCTCTCCTGCTTACTTTGCAAGACTACCAGTCCTGGAAGAAAGGATATGGTGGAGACATGGCTTAGTCAAAGCCTAAGTGGTGTTTCCAGAATGACACTTTCACTCTGCAGCGGAGTGTGCGCTGATAATGAAACTTCATATCAGCGCACACTCCGCTGCAGAGTGAAAGTTTCATTCTG
Organism: Locusta migratoria; assembly: GCA_026315105.1. Classification (NCBI taxonomy): domain Eukaryota; kingdom Metazoa; phylum Arthropoda; class Insecta; order Orthoptera; family Acrididae; genus Locusta; species Locusta migratoria. The sequence goes on from CM048745.1 coordinate 522,698,266, forward strand.
GATAGTATAATTATTTATACAAGTACGAATTATATGACTAACTTGTGAGATGATATGATGATTTTAAGGGTCTTATTCGTTGCATAATTAGTGACAAACATTCGTGAATGTCTAAATAAATTGTTCCAACGTCTGCAATATCTGTACTTGTCATTATTCACCTGTTTTGAGGTTCATGTTCTTAGTAAGTACGTTATTAGTGTAAACCCAAAACCTTTTTGATTTTAGATGAAACTCGGAATGGGTACACTGCATGCAATTGGAGATCTACGCTCACAATCTTCAGCGGATATCACAGCGTAACTTTGTTATAAGTGGCTGAAATTATTCACATAAACTCACACAAATAGAATTATGAACGAAATGATGTCAGAATGTGGTAAAATTCCCATTACTTCTTCTCACCCAAATAAATTCCACAGAATCAGTGACAAATAGCTTTCTAATTTACCCCCCCCCTCGCCTTATGGTGCACGAGAGTCGCTTAATCCTTATTATCATCAGTGTCTACCTCGTTTGGTTCAAATGTTTGTAGAGCTTATGGGACTTAAGTAAGGGGTCATCAGTCCCTAAACTTACAAACTACTTATGAACTAACTAATACTAAGGACGGCACAAATATTCATGCCTGAGGGGGGGGGGGAGGGGGTAGAACCCCTGACCGTAGTGGCCCTGCAGACCGTGACTGGAGCGCCTCAATCCCCTCGGCCACCGCGGCCGGCCGTCGTTTGGTGATGCGTTAAGCATTAACTAAGGACAGCAACTATTTAACATATTATTATTAGCTCACATTCTTTTCTCTCTGTGGACTACATTCGGTAAAATTTTGCGACTGATTTCAAAGTTATTTCTCGATCAGCAAAGAAACAAAATTTAAACATAGTTCAAAATTCAATAAGGGAGCGGATAAATATGAGTTTGGGAGCTACTCCACGGCAACATGCAACATGCGTACTCCTACTATCCATTTGCTTTTCTTTACCACTCCGATACAGAATGAAGGAAAAACGGATGACAAAGTGCCGCTGTGCGAGTTGAAAGTTGGCGGCAGCAGAATCGTTCTGCAGTCAGCATCAAGTTCCGGCCCTTTTCACAATAGTGTTCTCCGAAAACACCGTCGCCTTTCCTGCAGCCATTAATGATTGAGTTCCAAAGGCATCTTTGTAACACTCGCGCATTGATTGTATAACGCTGTAACTTGGTGGAGCATGAAAAACACGTGGCACCTGTCCACACCAGTCAGAGAAAGAAAGAGAGAACTTAGAAAATAATCTTAAATCTGTTCACAGATTCTAATTCCAAATTAAATTCAGATAAAACTGATAGAAAACCCAGACTGATCAATAAATTAATTTTCATTATAATCGACATGGCCGATTTGAGAATGTCCGCAACTGCACTATGTTATTTTAAATGTGTTTATTTCAGTCAACAGTTGCAATAAAATTGTTTAATGACATGTTTCAATCACTTGGATCATCTTCAGATCTTATAGTTGCGTCCGCAACTCGTCTGGCTGAGTGCTAATTGGTACCAATTAGCACTCAGCCAGACGAGTTGCGGACGCAACTAAAAGATCTGAAGATGATCCAAGTGATCGAAACATGTCATTAAACAATTTTATTGCAACTGTTGACTGAAATAAACACATTTAAAATAAATTAATTAATCATCTGTCAAACTCCAATGTGTCATTTACACTACAGAAAGTAGCTTGTTAATTTTTTTATTGAAAAGTCTCTGGAAGTAGAGGTCAGAAGAAGGCACGTTAAAAGGCTCACTGCTTACTTTGTGAATGGCTACAGTTCTTGTGCAGTGGAAATTTATCTAACTGCTTACTCCTTAAGGGCGTAGCCAATGTTTTAACAAGCACAAAAACAATATGCAAGAAGGAACAGATAAATGAACATGGGACAGGGAGCATGGTATTATAAAGCAGGAGTTTGATACTTTAGATTATTATCTATGAAAAGAAATAAACAAGCAAAAATATGGGGAGACCAAGTAAGCACAATGAAGCAACCTCTGTTGGTTTCTACCCTTCCTGAATATGAAGGAAACTTGGGAGGATAATTGCAAATACACAGGGGATGGAAGTTTCAAAACGAAGCATCAATGGAGTTTTGACGAGATGGTGGATGTCTTCAAGCTTAATTTAAAAGTGTACTATGCATGAACGAACTCATGTGTGGGGAGGCAGTTCCATACTATCCTTAAGTACCATATGGTGTATGAAAACAATGAATTACAGAGAATTTATAGGATTATTCTGAATAAATTTATATGTTTTTACGTAAAACGGAGAAGAAAATTCTGTGACAATTAATCTCACAAACAATTAGATAAGGTATAAAAATTGAAATGAATTTTTTCTATGAAAAGTATGAAATATTGCGACTTACAACATTATAATAAATAGGGGGTAGTTACTTTCTACATGATTCGTCGACTGGTTGACTACACAGAAATATTGACAATCATGTTGGTTACCCCTCGCTGTAAGGAAAGAATTGGACACAATAAATTTTTATTGTATTGTGTAGCTGGCCTTGTGAATGTGAGATTTGAAGTGTCATGGATTATCAAGAATAAAATAACGAAATTGCATGTTTAGAACTCTCTAAACATTTAGATTGTTTGCAGATTCAAATAAGGAGAAAAAACATTTATCATTATCAGATAAAGAATCAATAGCTACACAGTTTATGAAATCATAGCATGATGGCGTCCAAATCTCTCATCACTATTTTAATGAAAAAATGAAGAATCAATAGCTACACAGTTTATGAAATCATAGCATGATGGCGTCCAAATCTCTCATCACTATTTTAATGAAAAAAGGTAAATATGTGAAGAATAATAATTGCAAGACTAATAAATTAACAGCAAGAAGATAGAGAAGTGGAAATTGGTAGGAGAACGCTGACATTTGACAGCCTTTACTCTAGCCCATGTATTGTTATACAAGCCCTGACTGCCATCGTCATCACTGATGAGCCCACTTCAGTATGATAGCCACAGCGGCCCACAACCCGCTCTACACCTGAGCTCCATCCTCTGGTTGTCGCTTTTCATGAACATCCTCGGGCATTCATCGGACCTCAACTGTTTAGGATCCCTATGAGATAAGTTTAAAGGAATACACACAGTAGAAACCATTTAGAAATGGGACGTTAGGTTTGATGAGCTCGAGTGTAGCCTGTGGCTGTTGATAAAAGTATCTGTAGCTGTAATCTCTCACTTAACGAGTCTGAATTAATAATATGGAATAATGAAGTTTCAAGAAGCACTGACTGACATTGTTCCTTAATAGATCACTCACATGTAGATCTTCTGCCCAGGCGATTGAACTTCGTTTCTTCAGCAGGTGTTGAAAAATATATTCAGAATAAAGCACATGTATTAGATGTTGCCGTGACGCAAGTTGTTATGTACCTCTCGAATATAGCCACTGGGCGAAAAATAGACGTCCTGTAGGAGGTGTTAATGATATAGACGTTAAGAGCGATCTCATGTATGAAACAGGACTAGCCATGGGTTACGGGAACGATCACCAATACAGGGGTCTGAGTAAGATAACTATCACGCTAGATACCGTTTCTCAGAATCTGGCGGTGTAAACGCAGCTATACCACGATCGCAATCGTCAGAATAGCGGAGTACGTCGATGCCTAGTACGAGTCCTTTGCGGCTGACTAAGACACGCTGTTCCCAACGTAACGGGAAGCACGTGCTGCTCAATGACGAAAACTGAAGCACGTCGCCCTGTAGATGTTGACACCTCTAAAATCTGCAAAGGAATGGGCTGGAGTGCTGCTTTCCAGGTTACTTAAAGACTCGTCCAACAGAATGCTGTGCCCTTCCACTGTAAGGGGAAAGGTTCCCGCACCCAACCCATTAGAGGGAGAGCAGGCTAACCGCCACCACTGTTACTGGCCGCCGCCTGTGTAGACACCCAGCTTTCAAGGTGGGTGTCCTGGACTGGAGCGAATTGCCAACCGTGGGAAAACTCTTCTCCCTCCGCCGCCACATGTTTCGAAAGTCGGTTTGAAATAACGGCCAGGAAACCGAACTAGATTCTGTCATTTCAGACGCTTTCTATATCACTTAAATCGTGAATGCAAGAATTATCTCGCCGCATTCAACCGATTCTCCTCTATGTAGACAATATATTGCTAGTGTATGTGGAGCTGGTTTAATAGTGAAACATGTCCACTGATTGTGTGGTCGTGTTCCATTTTGAGATCTGAAGTGTAAAAGGTCTAGTTTCATTTATCTGTACACCAATTATTTTATTCCTTTATTAATGATCAATGCCCCATGTTTCTATATGTTTCCACCCGTGTGATTGAACTTGTGTTTCGTATGAATGTGGAGGTTGCTTTTAACATTGAATGACTGCCGCACAATGGACCAAAGAAGTAACAAAAGAGACCTCTCTGGAACAGTAGTAGGGGCTATTATCTCCTTCAGGTAGCAAGGGCTGGTAGACAGTAGGCTTCGAACGCACCCTAACATCTGGTACGGCCAGGGAACGCTCTGTTCATGGCCTTTGAACTCACTCTTGCTGCAACCGCTGATGTATTTCGTCGAATCATGCTGATGGCATAGCATGCTGTTAGAACTTTATTTGTGATCAGACATTCCTGGGTTACACGTGTATACCCTTCAGCCTTTGCGTAAGTTTAGTATGTTTGAATTCCTTGCTGCTTTCAACTAACGTTTTCGTGTGGCGTCTGTTTTCGCAAGCATGCTAAAATCTCTCTAGAAATTTCTGGATTGATTCTGTCTTTCCTATCTTCGTATGACCAATTGCACAATGTGCTTATGTAACGGTCATTACTTCAGCGTTCAGCCATGCTCTGTATAGATACCAGCTTTCTTCTCTTGAATTCTCACGTGTGCTTTATTTTATATTAATTTCTTTTTGTAAATTCTTTATAATTCACTGTGTTCGTACACCACATGGTACTTAAGGATAGTATGGCACTGCCTCCCCGCACATGAGTTCGTTCATGCATAGTATACGTTTAAATTAAGCTTGAAGGATTGATATTCAGGATGGGTAGAAACAATTTTATTACAGACAGTAACTTAATAATTTAATTCACTGTTGCTCTTCATATCGCAAGTTCGTAACGTGGTTTCAGACCGACCAACATCATAGCCACGTCCAAGTTACAAGTCCCTTCCCAATCGTTCGAAAGTGTGCTCTCCCTACTCCCAAAATTGTATCCTTCTGCACATTATAACGCATCATCTTTAAAATACAATTTCCTTTCCAAAATATTATACATTTGAATATCACAGAATTAAATGCTTTGACCACCTCCCTACAAATGTTATTTACATTTAACAAACAAATATATATTTAAAAATACTAAAGCGGTTGAGACTGAGGCTCTCTGCTCAGAGAGCTATTAAGTGGGGCGTCTCACTGTTCATTTACACTGCCGCCGTCGAAATATAGTTACACAATTAATATTTAATTTATCATGGCTTTTTATGCAGTTATCGTCCACAAATACATATAACTGTTTATATATACATTATCTGCTGCATGTTAACTATTTTTAGTCGGCCATGAAATATTTATGTGGCAGTCCACAACATAAAATGAATGTTACTAAGAATAATATGAAATATAATAAAATAGATATATAAATCACATATTTTTGGAAACATTTTAGTTGAGCAGTGACGCACTTGAAGGCTCTAAGTTTCCTGCCAGCTCCACAACATCAATGGAGCTATATTTCCTGAAGATAGTGTAAGAGAAGACCGAAACTAGTCGGAAAAAAAGTTGCACTCTAGACTGTTCTTTATATATACAGACATAATGAAATACGCTTAGATGGGTTCATATTTTGTGTTTCTGTGGAATTTATATTCTAACACAAGAATGTTACTACCTCAACGAAAAGCAGAACAAGAGAGTAAAATAAAATTTGTTGAAAGAATACGGAAATAACGTGATACGTCCTTTAAAGTAGCTAGCATGGTGCAATGCTGAACATTTGCTTCTTAAATTGTTACTGATAAACACTTTGTTTCAATAATTGTGGCCGCGGTGGAGTAGCCGAGCGGTCTAAAGCGCCTCGCTGAGGAGCGCGCGGTTGCTCGCCGTGGAGGTTCGAGTCCTCCCTGGGGCATGGGTGTGTGTGTGTTTGTCCTTAGGTTAGTTTACCTAGGTTTAAGTAGTTTGTAAGTTACGGACTGATGACCACGCAGTTTGGTCCGATAGATTTACAGACATTTGAACATTTGAATAATTGTATATATGTGTTGTTGTTGTGGTCTTCAGTCCAGAGACTGGTTTGATGCAGCTCTCCACCCTACTCTATCCTGAGCAAGCCTTTTCATCTCCTCATAAGAACGACAACCCACATCCACTTGAATCTGCTTATTATACGCGTCTCTTGGTCTCCCTCTGCGATTTTTACCCCACACACTTCCCTCCAATGCTAAATTCACAATTCCTTGATGTCTAAGAATGTGTCCTACCAATCTATCCCTTCTTTTAGTCAAGGTATGCCAGAAATTTCTTTTCTCCCCAATTCGGTTTAGTACCTCCTCATTAGTTACGCGATCCACCCACCTAATCTTCAGCATTCTTCTGTAGCACCACATTTCAAAAGCCTCTATCCTCTTTCTGTCCACACTGCTTATCGTCCATGTTTCACTCCCATACAAGGCAACACTCCATACAAATGCCTTCAGAAAGGACTTCCTTAGGCTTAAATCAATATTAGATGTTAACAAATTTCTCTTTTTCAAAAACGCCTTTCTACCCATTGCCATTCTGCATTTTATATCCTCTGTACTGCGACCATCATTTGTTATTTTACTGCCCAAGTAACAAAACTCATCTACCTCCTTTATTGTTTCGTTACCTAATCTAATTCCTTCAGCATCACCTGATTTTCTTACACTGCACTCCATTACCCTAGTTTTACTCTTGTTAATGTTCATCTTATATGCACCTTTCAGCACACTGTCCATTCCGTTCAATTGCTCTTGCAGGTCATTTGCTGTCTCTGACAGAATTACTATGTCGTCGGCAAAACGCAATGTTTTCAATTCTTCACCCTGAACTTTAATTCCTTCTCCAAATTTCTCCTTGCTTTCCTTTATAGCTTGCTCAATGTACAAATTGAACAACATTGGGGAAAGGCTACAACCCTGTCTTACTCCCTTTCCAACCACTGCATCCCTTTCATGCCCTTCAACTCTGACAACCGCTGTCTGGTTTTTGTACAAGTTGTAAATAACCTTACGCTCCCTATATTTTACTCCTGCTTGCTTCAGAACTTGAAATAGTTTGTTCCAATCAACATTGTCAAAAGCCTTCTCCAAATCTACAAAAGCTAGAAATGTTGGTTTGCCTTTTCTTAATCTATCTTCTAGGATAAGCCGTAAAGTGAGTATTGCCTCCCGTGTTCCTACATTTCTCCTGAACCCAAACTGATCTTCCCCGAGGTCGGTTTCTACCAGCTTTTCCATCCTTCTGTATATAATTCGTGTTAATATTTTGCAACCATGACTTATTAAACTGATGGTTCTATAGTTTTCACACCTGTCTGCACCCGCTTTCTTTGGAATGGGGATTATTACATTTTTCTTAAAGTCTGAGGGTACTTCACCTGTCTCATACATCTTACACACAATGTGAAACAATTTTGTCATGGCTGGTTCTCCCAGAGACTTCAGTAGCTCTGACGGGATATCATCTACTCCAGGGGCCTTGTTTCGACTTAGATCTTTCAGTGCTCTGTCAAATTCATCTCTCAGTATAATATCTCCTATTTCATCATCATCTACATCCTCTTCCCTTCCTACAATAGTGTCTCGAAGTTCATTTCCTTTATAGAGCCCCTCTATATACTCTTTCCACCTTTCAGCTTTCCCTTCTTTGCTGAGAACTGGTTTTCCATCAGTGTCCTTGATATTCATAGAGCTGTTTTTCTTATCGCCAAATGTTTCTTTTATTTTCCGGTAGGCTGTATCTATTTTTCCCCTATTTATACATTCTTCTACATCCTTGCATTTGCCTTCTAGCCATTCCTGCTTAGCCATTTTGCACTTCCTGTCAATCTCATTTCTTAGTCGTCTGTACTCCATTTTGCCTGTTTCATTTACTGCATTTTTATACTTTCTCCTTTCATCGATTAAATTTAGTATCTCCTGTGATATCCAAGGATTTTTTGTAGGTCTTGCCTTCCTACCTATTTTGTCCTCTGCTGCCTTCACTATTTCATCTCTCAATTTTACCCATTCCTCCTCAACTGTTTTATTTTCCCCTGTTTCTGTCAATTGTTGCCTGAAGCTCCCTCTGAAATTCTTAAGAACTTCAGGTTCCTTCAATTTATCCAGGTCCCATCTCCTTATTTTCCTACCTTTCTGTAGTTTCTTCAGTTTCAGCCTACAGTTCATAACCAACAAGTTATGGTCAGAGTCTATGTCTGCCCCTGGGTATGTCCTACACTTCAAAACCTGGTTCCGAAATCTATGTCTTACCATTATAAAATCTATCTGGTATCTCCCGGTGTCTCCTGGTCTCTTCCACGTATACAACCTTCTTTTGTGATTCTTAAACCAGGTGTTTGTTATAACTAAATTATGTTCCGTGCAAAATTCTACCAGGCGGCTTCCTCTTTCATTCCTTTTGCCCAGACCATATTCCCCCACTATCTTCCCTTCCCTTCCTTGTCCTACTACCGAATTCAAGACTTATTATTATAATAGTACTGAAATTTGTCGGTTTTTTACTGTAGGGGATATTGCAATTGTAATTACAGCGTTTGATTTTTCACAAGTCTCCTGAATCAATCCATATAATTATATTTGCCGTATGATCATCCTCTGATTTTATAGGGATTTTTAGAATAATGTGTGTGGTTGTATTGTATTTCAGTTGCAATCTGGGATAGCCGCCTTCACTCATTCAAGAGCGCTGTTTCCGGTTTTCGAGCAGATTAGGAAAATCCTAACTACCTGAATTCCATTTACTAGGTCGAAACTGTAAGCCGGCTGGCTGGGGAACCTAACCTCCTGACAAAACCCGCCTTTCACATGGAAACAATCAGCTTCCCCCTGTACCTGTAATGTCACAAGCGTTTACAGGATACGTAAATCGTTAATTGAATTTTCTGTTTCCTGGCTTCTGGTGTGGGTACATTTAATTTCGTTGTTCACTTCGGAACCTGCAGAGCAGCTCAGGTTAAACTATTTAGTAACTCACAATTAAAGACCAGTGATGTTTCACCGTTGGTTACTGTACCTTATTTGTTTGACTATATGTGATCAGATATTGTTGAGGCAGCATGGAAGTGGACAAAATAATACGAACAAGTAACACAGATGCAGTATTTATTGTTACTACCGAGTTTTCCTGGTGCATCATTGGCAAATTGCTAAAGTGTCTCTTCAGTATCAGTTGCGCGGGAATGTCCAGGGGAGACGTTTGATAATTTTATGATTCTGAACAATGCACGCCTTAATCTTTTTCGTTGTATGTGTGTGTGTGTGTGTGTGTGTTTGTGTGTGTGGAGTTTGGGGGGGGGATGCATTATAGTTTTAGAATATGGCAGTGTTTGTTAGAAATATGTTAGTAGTAGAAAATTACTGTTAAGGATGGTGAGATCACAGTCTAATGTATAGTCACGACACTACCGCAGATTTTTGGAATACGCTGTGACAATATCTATATAAATGATCTGATGGACAAAGTAACTTGTAATTGGCGGCTGTTTGCTGATGATGCTGTGGTGTATGGGAGAGTGTCGTCTTTAACGGACTGTAACAGCATACAGGATGACTAAGACAAAATTTCTAGTTGGTGCGAAGAATGGCAGCTAGCTCTCAATGTAGAAGAATATAAGGTGATGCGCATGAGTAGGAAAAACAATCCCATAATGTTAGAATACAGCAAGCTGTCACATCGTTCAAATATCTAGCGTAACATTGCAGAGCGATATGAAATGGAATGAACATGTAGGGATAGTTGAGTAAATTTAGAATGTCGTAATTTGAAGCTGAGTGTAGTACGATATTGCTGCCGCCTACTTACATTTCGTGTAAAGATCACAAAGACAAGATAAGAGAAATTAGGGCTCGTACGGAGGCATATAGGCATTCTTTTTTTCCTTATTCCATTTGGGAGCGGAATAGGAAAGGAAATGCCTAGTAGTGGTACAGTGTACCCTCCGCCACGCACCTTACGGTGAATTGCGGAGTATGTATGTAGATGTAGATAGTAGCGCTCCAAGCGGCCAGCAAGCTACATTTCTGAAGGCGATATCGGATGAGTGCGAATAGTATCGCTTATATTGATTGTAACATACTTTTTACATTAGGAATCGTATGTAATGCCATAAAAATAGGTAATAACTTAAAGGATCCCCACATTTCTTATATAAGTTTTCTAAGATGCTGTGAGACGGGGGCTGTAATTAGTCTATTTTTCATACTAACCTTGTGTTACTATATCTTTCTCTTTACGCTAATTATTTAAATATGTAACTTTTTCTCTGTAGATCTTTCTTTATTTTGATTTCTGTGCCTTTGGGGAAACATCAGGGGTGATGGGCTCCTGAGATTGTAGTACATTATATGAAAATAATATTTCATATTTATATGAAAAAATCGGGATTTTAATGGTTATTGGCGGAGCTTGGCTGCTAAAAAGTGGTTATATGTGTTGGGTATGGTCAGGCCATGCAGAGCAGAGAAGCTCTTGGAGGTCTCCCCCTCCTACCAACTTTCGCTCGCCTTCGGGGAAGGACGACAGGGGCTGGCTTGACATGTATAATATTCCAGCCTGGCTATTAATTTTTAAGATTAACAAATCTACAGAAGGAAGTGGTTTGAAGTTAGAAGCAATGAAAGATCCCAATCAGTAAATTACGGGGAAAATTATTACATGCATTTAAATGAAATGGTAAGCTAATTAACGGTGGAGTGTTGATGCAGGCAGAACATTACAAAAAGAATCGACGAGCAGTTACCTTTAACAATAGATCCATCGGTGGTTGAAATTTGGCTGTAAATGAAATTTTAATAATATGATAACCACTCGCCGAACAGTGGATGGCAGTTCGTCAATATTAAACTACGACTCGTGTAGCAAACAGTAAAGTAAGATAAGTGACATGATATAAATCGGATAGGAATATTACGTAAGTCAAACACATCGGACTTCTAAAAATTTACAAGAAAAACGACTGCAGGTTCTATTGCCAGTAAATGATAATATTATGGAATAAATTTTGAAACAAGAATGACAGGCTACACGAAATATCACCATTCAATATTAACTAAAAACTATGCCATCCATTGTTGCGGTGATTCAACAAGGCTGAAATAGACATGGGCGGAGGGAGGATAGGGCAAAATTATTAATAAAAATTCATAAGTGCGAATTTAAGTGAGAGGTGAGGGTTTATTTATAAATTTAAGATACGCGCACATCACATATATTTGCCTGAATGTACATAATAGCGGCCACATAAAAAATAATAAAGTACAGCTCCAGTCTGCAAGATGCTATCGCTACGAAGTACAAAGCAAGAGTGTCTTCTTTCTTACAAAAAAATTGAAAGTGTTGTTCCTAAATTTTCTTTCTCTGACTTTCATAGATAACTATTTTAACATGCCGAAATAATATAAAAATACAAAACTTTCTCTGATAATATCGGGGAAAGGAAAACGTGTAATTATACCTGCTCGGCGCCACGCTACGTCTGGCGGGCGGAGTATACCTGCTAGAATTTTTTTGAGTGTGTGGGATGCTTTACATAATGCCGGACCGCGGTTTACGGTGGGCGATAACGCGGACTGACTTTTTAGTCATTCAGCCGTTCCGCAAGAGAGGAATTTGCCTGATACAAACAATAGCAGAGTGCTCTAGGCCCCCGGCTGTTTATGGAGACGTATTTACCTTGGGCGTTATCTAAAAAACTTCCTTGAAAGCAGCTGAGTTCGAACATAGTTAGTGTGACAAATGGTTAGGTTGAGAGGAAAGCTTTCTGCCCGTCCTGCACCCCAGGGGTTTGGCTGCAGTAGCTGTATATATATATATATATATATATATATATATATATATATATATATATATAGCACAATGTTAGGATTTTTAGGTCGAGTGACCGTAGGTAGCTACGAGCAAGCTGAAATTCCTTGCAGGGCACTCACCCTGGGAACGGTGAAATCCGTGGGAAGCTTTGGTGGCGTGGGCGGAGCCGCTTCGCAGCCGCAGAGAACGCATCCTGATTCAGCAAATTATTTTAGTATGACAGCTAAACAATTTGTCAACGGCGCTATGCCACCCGATTGGTCTGAGTATTAGCCGTTAGGAGACTATGGTACGTCTTTTGCGCGTGGGTGCGGCCGCCCGTCACTTGCCGTGAGCTGCGGCAGAGTGCGAGGAGGCATGAGAGACTCTGGTTTGAGCGTCCGAAGTGCACGGACCTCGGGAGACTCCTGTGTGAGCGTCCAAAGTGTACGGACCTTGGGAGACTCCTGTTTGAGTGTCCGAAGTGTACGGACCTTGGGAGACATGCAATACTCCGTTTTGATTCGCGGTGAGGACATCGTCTTAAACGGTCCTATGGTTAGGCTTGTGTTTGATTCTGAAGATTCTGACCTTGTAGAACTTGTGTTTACTTCACGGACATTACATTGTCCGGTGGTTACGCTGTGAGAGGCCACAGTTTAGTTTTCGTTTTGCCAGAAGTCTCTAATTGAGCATTCGCGCCTTTGCAAATAGGGCACTGTTTTTTTACAGATCTTATTACGGAAGTGACTGATTGATTTGTGCCAAGTGGCCTTTCTGTCACCTACGCAAAATATTGATTAGACTGCTAGCGTGATAGAATCGCACAGCAACTGCCTAGCGACGCCGACGCCAGTGACGCTGTGTTAAGTTACATGTGGACCCTGCTTAACAGGTCGCAGCAATTACGGTCGAATATAAAATTTCAGCTCATCCGCTCCCACCGCCTGCTGCCTGCGAGCCTGAAACGCTGCCGTCAATGATCATCTGTGTGGGTAAGGTGACGCACTTGCTGGAGGGTTACATGAATCAGACTTGTTAGATACTGTCCCTTATTTTATTCTTTTGAGATCTGACTTTTTACTGCGGGGAGCTTAGGGCTAACGATAATTTCAAGCCCCTGTGTAGCCAATCTAATAGCATTCTGTTTCGCAAAACCTCCGACCTTTGACTCAGCCAGTAATTTTTGTGTCTCAATATTTTAACATTTGTAAAAGATTGTTTGAATACCATTATTTGTTTTACATGATAGGAAATGTCATCTGATTTATTTTTCATGTTTAATTATAATAAATTGATTTTGAGCAGATCGTCTTTCATTTAAGAACATTCCTTTTTCACTATTTTGGAGAGGAAACAGAATAGTTAAATTCCAATAATTTTTCAAGTACATTTTTTTTGATTGGTACAACTGATACATTGCAATAGAGTAGGAATATTTATTATGTGTTTGAATCTAGCTGATCAATAGCATTGTAATTTTCCATATTTTGGAGAAATATGGTGGTGACCCAATATATATATATATATATATATATATATATATATATATATATATATATATATATATATATATATATATAACGACATAGTTCACAGTCCCTGACTAGGTACGAAACGTTACATTACAGCACAGTTTATTTACAGTTAAATTGTAACTGTCAGGCTTCTGCTAAATAATTTAATCTTATATTAAAAATAAAAAATGGCTAGGAAAGCCAGAAGACCTTCCCTTTGGCAGAAAGACGTCGCTTTTCTACTCAGGAATGTTAAGGTTTCTTCACTCCAATTGTAGCCGAAACAGTGAGTGTTAAACGTAGCAAACGTATATAGACTGCAATAACTAGAGTATTTAACGTACCAAATCAACTATAGTAATTGTAGCTTAAGGAAAAAACGTCAAAAACGTGGTGGTAATAAAACGACAAAAGCAATGAATCTGTTTTCCAATAGAGAAGAAGCCAATTCCACAATTTTTGCTACAGCTGAACCACAAATGGCAAGAATTATCAAATCATTGGCTTTTTTAAGCTAAAGTAATTACACTTCAACTGCATATGTAGACGTGGGAGGTGTAAAAATGTGTGAATCATTAGACACCATACCCAATTGATACACGTCATAAAACTGCCATTGTCGGAAGAAACGACCATAATAGACATTTATTATCCTCTTGTGTTTATAGTCAGTGGAATAAGCTTGAAATACACACATATTCATAAGTATTTGTTTAAGAAGAAGTCAAATTCGGCTGATTTTACATGAATTTCCGTATTATGTATGTCTCTTGATACTTTTGCTAATGCTCATAACGCAAAATTTATACTATTTCGTTAATTACGTACAAAAGTAATTATAAACAAACATCACTACTTCGGCGGCTTGCCCACCTCTAGGAGCGCTAGTGTCGTTGCATCTGTCAGTTGGTAACAACTTTTTCAGCAGTGCGTGTCGCGACTGTATGTATTAGACTGTGGTTGAGAATTTCGTTCACAGTCAGGAAGGGCAATGGTAGTTGAATATCACGATGAAGGTACCGAAATCGTGACGTAACTTCCTCCATGCTTGATGGTATGAAGCAGGCATGGCGTATCGTAAGCTTGTTTTGAGGTTATCGACATATAAAGCAATGGAAGCGGTGATTCACAGGACCATTCCATTTTCTTCCTGTCATCAAGCGTCCAGATTTTATGATCGAAATACTGCTTCCTTCCCAGTTTTCCTCTGGTCTTCCGTTAAGGAATTAGAATTTGCATCATTTCCATGATTTTAAGCTCTAGCAGTGCAATTTTCCTTCAAACAGTATTCCTCAAATAAGTGTTGAGTTTTGCATCTGTTTTTGCAGTCGTAGTTTTATCTTGTCTGGACGCAACCGTTTTTAACGTTCGTCGCTCGTTGCCTGTTAATTTCGGGTTTCGCGAATATTGATCTTCACCAACGATGTTTTAGATTGTTTTGTGTGCCTGCAAATGTCTGAGAGATTAGGCATTTCACCGGTCATTTGTGTTGACCGTCCCAGAATAAAACACATACTATCCTTCAAGACTCCGTTTGTCAATTGTACAATACAATCGCTTCTCAGTGTTAACTCGTGCGCAATGGTGCAAATTTGGAACAACATCTCATAGACTGAATGGCGTTCGTATTTTGTTGTCGATCCTCTGCACAATTAAAACTGGGCGCAGGAAACATCTTATGCCATGTAAAAGGTGCACATATTAACAAGAAATAAACAGTGACAGATCCACTATACTCCAAATCGGTACAAGTTGCAGCGTTTTGCCGGGTTACTACTTCAGAATGAACAACCACAGCTACGGCTGGCCAGACCACCGAATCGTTTGTCTCTACCCATTTTAATGTCGGATGACAGGTGTTGGGATACATAGATACTATATTTATCTCTGTCATTCTTTTATTTAAAAGGTTTTCAGTCGTTCAAAAATATTTCGGGTTTGCAGCGGGTCGTCGTAAACTTCAATCCACGATATTTCATCTGGACACCAGACAGTCATCACAGGTGAGCCAACAAGGACTGGCTCACCTGAAGATGACTGGCAGGTGTCCAGATGAAATATCGTGGACTGAAGTTTACGACGACCGGCTGCAAACCCGAAATATTGATTCGCTGGTAAAATTTCAAATTTCATGTTTTTAAGTCGTTTCGTGGATAATTTGTAATGGCTTTAACTGATTGTAAGTTTCTTTCATTGGCTAATGAGGGAAAACCACGACTGCGTGCTCAAAGAAGGAAAATGCTCGGGCGGTATTCTTCACCTGAGCTCTCATCGAGAATCTCCATCTGAGAATACAGCCACAGATTTACCGATGGCTTAAGAAATCTTTGACACGAACTTTAGCCTCTATTTTTCTCTGTCACACTAACGATGCTGCATAGAATCAGTTTTCTGCAGCGAGTTAATTAGCGAAGTTTATAACATCTCTAAAAGAGGTGGCACAAGGCTTCGTCAAAATTCGCTATTCTATAGGTTTTTGGTATGATGTGGAGGCATTTATTTTGACCCGAGAACAGTAAGAAGTCTGCCAACTCGTAGCAAAGAGACTGTTCAGTTACGGCGGAAGGCTGTGGAAACAGGTGCCTCAGTACTGAATAGCGCCAGGAGCCAACAGTGCGAAGGCACCGGTGCGCAGGATTTAAGACTCGCCTCGACGGCAGAGATGACAAATAAAATTCGCGGGGCGGTGCCAGTTTACAGCTACTCTTGTTCCGCTACGAGTTCGTTCTATTGTTTACCCCCTATTTACTCATTATTATCTCCTACTTATTGCCACGCTCGTCTCCATCAGTAGGCCTATAATGACTCCTTTGTTGCGGCACGCTACCAATTCCTCTCAGGCAGCAAGCTCTCCATTTCAGAGTAGCACAGCAGCCTATATCCTCAGTTATTTGCTGTCTTACCATCGTCCACAGCTTCCTCTAGTACCATGGAGGGTGTTTCCCAATGTCTTAACACATGTGCTATTATCCTGTCAGCCGCGCGAATGGCTGCGTGGTCTAAGGCCTCGTATTACGGTTTGTGAGGCCGCACTCGCCGGAGATTCGAGTCCTCCTTGGGCATGTATCTAATTCTAAAGTTTGTAATTCTATGGGACCAAACTACGTTGGTCGTCAGTCCCTAGTCTTATAAACTACTTTAACTAAGTTAAACTAAGGACAAGACACACGTCCATGCCAGAGGGAGGTTTTGAACCTCCGACACGGGAGACCACGCGATCCGTAACGTGGCGCTCCAGACCGCTCGGTTACTCCCGCACTGCTTGGGCATGTATGTGTGTGTTGTCCTTTGTCCTCAGCGTAAGTCAGTTCAAATAGTTCTTAAGACTAGGGACCGATGGCCTCAAAAATTTCGTCTCAAGGATTTAAAAAATAAAAAAAGAGTTCTTGAGTTCTTCCATTTACGAATTTTAACACATTTTCCTGTCCATACTTTTCGTTGGCTGCGCCGTTGTTCGCCGATCGTAATGCCTCGTGCGTCCCCTCAGATCCTCGACAGTACTTTCACAGCCCATCTCAGTGTTTGGCAAGAGATCATATTTACTTGTACATGCGGAAACAACACTACATGCCTTCAACTGCGCTAAATATATTGAAAAATTAAAAGAAATAAATACGTAGTACTTTTGAAACTTCCTGCCAGATTATTGTTCCACAATATTACTTATTTGCTTGTTATTAGCAGCTTTCGGCTTCTTAGGCCATCGTCAGATAACTTCATACTAAACAGATAGTCTACACGTAACATTGAGGTTACATACACAAAGATGGTTTTTCAAAGATATGTGAACTGCAAATTAATTATGTCTATTAATCGATACTACATAGCCGGCCGCGGTGGCCGAGGGGACTGAGGCGCACCAGTCACGGTCTGCACGCCCTTTACGGTCGGGGGTTCGAATCCCCCCTCGGGCATGGATATTTGTGCCGTCCTTAGTCTTAGCTAGTTCATAAGTAGTTTGTAAGCTTAGGGACTGATGACCCCGTAGTTAAGTCCCATAAGTTCTACAAATATTTGAACATTTGATACTACATAACAAACGTACCCCGACAAAACAATGTAGCCCAAGATATGTTCATTTAAAATCCATTTATTTTGTAGGAGTACGTTTGTTATGTAGTATCGATTCATAGACATAATTAATTTGCAGATCACATACCTTTGAAAAACCGTCTTTGTGTACGTAACCTCAATGTTACGTGTGGACTATCTGTTTAGTATGAAGTTATCTGACGATGGCCTAAGAAGCCGAAAGCTGCTAATAACAAGCAAATAAATAATATTGTGGAACAAAAATACTACGTATTTAAGTTTTTAATATGTCTTTGTTCCTCCAAGCACCTACGGGATATTCCATAAACATATATTGAAAAACATAAAATGTGAAAATGCTTGACACTCATTATTGAGAGGTAAAGTACATAATGCTATCCAGAAAATTATTGACAACATTTGGTCACTTGGATCTGAAATAACTTATTTATTTATTTAAAAAAGGAAAAAGAAACATATGCACAGAAAGTGTTCTGCTTGTTGCATGCCATGAGGGTTATTGTTCAAGCTAAGCCTGCAGGTACAAGGCATGCAATTATTACCTGCATCATGCAGCGCAAGTGCAGCAAAGGGCTTGCAGTTCACAAACTACGCAAAGCGACGTCTAGCATTACTATAGTTTTCTACTGTGCACATGCAGTAGGCGAGGGCGAGAAATATACTCCTTTCTCTAGGTGTCCTTCTGGCGTGAGGTCAGGCACACTGCCGTGCTGGTACCCTGTTGTCAGGCGTCACAGTTTCGTTGCTTCTGAAACTGAAATACACACATTATGGTGAAAAATGTTATGCCATTAGCTGTGACTGCTTTCTCATGGTTGTGGGGCGTCGTTCCTTCTGTCTGTTCCATCTGCTTCACACTCTCCGCTATCTCCGTACTTCAGATGCACCGCCATTTCAACGTTCTTATGTGGGGACACGTACATGCTATTACGCATTTAATTAGATCAGGGGGGTTACTCGCTGGCATTGCCTCCTCTTGCGTTCATGTGAAACTCAATGTGGAGGGGTTACCTCCGAAGTCACCACCGCTTCGTCTATTAACATCTCCTAATGAAATAGACTACAGGGTCCGTTACAATTTCGTTCTCCACGGGCAGAGAAGTAAACGACCCACACTGCACCACCCTGAAACTAATTACTCAAGGGAGACAAACTTAAGACAAATGAGGCCTGTTGTTTCCTCAGAATTTGGTGAAATGCTACTAGCTAGTTCGCTGCCATTTCCTGAAATCATAAAAATTTAGACTAATGGGTTATCAAAAACAAATCCCTGTGGCCGCAGCTGTGGTTTGCCTGTACCTCACGCACATCTCCAGAACACGCCACCTGTTTGGAATCCGGTGCCATGGAGGCAACCAGTACATATATATAAAGAAAAGGCAATCTTATGAACTAAAAAATTACATAACAACAATATACGATAAATTCCTTAAATTACAGGAAACACTTACAAACTTATGCACTAATAAGACAATCTCGTGAGGTAACAAACTTACATACTAATGATACTTCTTAACACTATCATCCTGTAGGCCACGCGTATGACTGCGTGATCTAAGGAATCATGTTGCGGTTTGTGAAACCGCTCCTGCCGGAGATTCGAGTCCTCCTCCTTGCATGTGTGTGTGTGTGTGTGTGTGTGTGTGTGTGTGTGTGTGTGTGTGTGTCGTCCTTAGCGAAAAGTTAGTTTAATTAGTTAGTAAGTTGAGGGACCGATGGCCTCAGCAATTTGGTCA
Organism: Locusta migratoria; assembly: GCA_026315105.1. Lineage (NCBI taxonomy): Eukaryota > Metazoa > Arthropoda > Insecta > Orthoptera > Acrididae > Locusta > Locusta migratoria. The sequence goes on from CM048745.1 coordinate 522,717,624, forward strand.
GTTAGCGTTATATATGTATGTTCATATAATTCTTGGATTCGCAGTCATTCTAACACTTTCTTTGACGATTCCAATGAGAGCCTCCTCAATCGTCGCCTTATCAGCTCACCTGATTTTCGAACGCTCATATTGTTTTCTCTTTTAATTTTACCACTGACCATGATCCACTTCCAGTCAAGGCTATGCTCCCTATACAGAGCGGTTCACGAAGATATGCAAATATTTTAATATTTATTCTAAAAGTAAAACTAAAGAAAAAATACAGATAAACAAAGGAACGCAAATGTTTAACAACAGATAGGGGCGGCTCGCTCTAAAGGCCATAGGGGTCTGGCCCCACCAGAAAATTTGTGACAGACTTTTTCAGTATTATATCAAACAGCCTCAAAATTACACTGAAAATCAGCGGAGCTGGTGGACCAGACCAACACATAACACCTTCCCCCCCCCCCCCCCCCAAAAAAAAAAATAGTAATAAAATAAAAATGTTTAATGCTCATTTGTATAAATTTTTATTAGCTACAGTGTTTCGAGGATTATATTAATTACTGCATACTTAGCATATTTAATATCTTTAGAATGTGTTTAAATGATGTTATATATATGGAGGTTATATAATGAAAACTTCAGACTGATTGCATTACACTGGGAACTAACTTTTGTAAGGGCCCCACCACCGAATCTGAGCACGAGCCGGCGCTGTTCATATGTATTGTGAACAGCAGCTGTCCTACAACACTCCCGTAAAGTATTGAACTATTGATTGTAAAGTCTTCCTGTGAACTGTGGTGTGAATATTATTTTTGCGACTGTACGGGATTTTATGAATCTTGGTTTCACGGAATTTTTATGGTAACATTTTTGTTAGGATTGTAAAAAAAAAAAAAAAAAATAAAAATAAATCACGGGGCATATATATGGATATGTGAAATGTAAAAGCATCAGTACTTCCCGTTGCTGATGTTGAAGGTGCCAAGCTTTGGTGCGCACAGTTAAGAGGCAGTGATACATGAAGTGTGACTTAACGGCAGCCAGTTAGTGTGTGGTGAGGCGTGAGCGATGCAGTATCTCACGGTCAAGTGGAGTCTTTTATTTGCAGCAAGTGTGTCTTAAATAGCTTCGGATGCTGGGATAATGTATGTGACGGCATTGAATTTTGGGCACACTGTAAATATTTGCATGACGCCAAGAAAGAATATACAGCGAGAGCGTCTGGTGATGGTTGTGCCTCAAGTTGCGCAATTACGCAACTGCTCGTCCACAGTACCGCAGATGGACCAGTTATAAAGATAAGTTTTTTATTTTTTTATTATTATTTTTTATTATTTTTTAAATGTTCAATTGACCTAAAATTTGTGTCAGTCGTAATTCATCCAGATCGCTTACCTTTTTAGGGTCCTATCCCAGTGTGAAATATCCGAGTGTCCCAAATGAAAGTAAATAGTAAAATGAGTAATATTTGTTTGACGTCTTAGCAGTAAAATTAAAACTAGGGAATGACTTTTGCATTTGGCTCCATCGATAGTTCAAGAATGCACTTTCTGTTTCAGATTAAATTCAGAGTAAAATAATGAAACGACAAAATGATTCCAATATATGTAAATAATTATCAGTATCAATAAATTTGCATTAGTAAAGTTTAACACAGTGCTTAAGTTCAGTAGTACATCACAATTTTCTTTCATTTGCCTCTGATGCAGTTAATAACAGTAAACTGAAAATGATAAGGTTGTTGAATATATTACAAAGTATTGGTTAGACCATGTGAAGCAGGCAAAAGGGAGTACAGACGTCTGAAAAATGAGGTTGACAGGAAGTCCAGAGTAGCTGATCAGGAATGGCTTGAGGAGAAATGCAAGACCATAGAAGAATGTATAACTAAAGGAAAGATAGATACCGATCGCAGCATAATAAGAGACATTTGGAGACAAGTAAAGCAGCGGTATGAATATTAAGAACTCAGATGGAAAACAAGTTCTAAGCAAAGAATAGAAAGCTGAAAGGTGGCAGGAATACGTAGAGGGCCTGTACAAAGGAAATAAACTTGAAGGCCGTATTCTAGAAATAGAAGACGGAGGAAGATGAGATAGGCGATACGATACTGCGAGAAGAATTTGACAGAGTACCTGTACTAAAAGATTTGAGTAGAAACACAGCCCCTGGAGTAGATGATGTTCCGTCTGAACTGCTATTATCATTAGGAGAGCCAGTCACGAAATAATTGTTCCACCTGGTATGCAAGATGTATGAAAAAGGAAAAATACTTCCAGACTTTAAGAAGAAACTGTTTCCAATTCCTAAGTAAGCAAGTGCAGACAAATGTGAAAATTACAGAACTATCAGTTTGATAAGTCATTGTTGCAAAATGCTAACACGAATTATTTATAGGTGAATGGAAAAACTGGAAGAATCTAACCTTGGGGAAGATTAGTTTGAATTTAGGAGAAATGTAAGAACACGGAGGCAATACTAACATTAGGACTTATCTTAGAAGATAGGTCAAGGAAAGGGTAACCTACATCTGAAGCATTTGTGGATCTCGAGAAAGATTTTGACAATGTTGACTGGAATACACTCTTTTAGATTCTGAAGGTAGAAGGGGTAAAATATAGGGAGCGAAGATTTCTATTCAACTTGTACAAAAACTAGACTGCAATTATTAGATTCTAAGGGCATGGAAGGGTCGCTGTAGTTGGGAAGGCAGTAAGACAGAGTTGTAGCCTTTCGCCACTGTTGTTCAGTCTGTACACTGAGCAAGCTGTGAAGGAATGCAAGGAGAAATTTGGAGAGGAAATTAAAGTCAAGGGAGAGGGAATAAAAACCTTGCGATGACATAGTGATTTTGTGAGAGACAGTGAAGGTTCTGGAAGAGCAATTAAGTGCCTTGAAAGATGGACATTAACAAGAGCAAAACGAAGGTAATGAAATGTAGTGCCAGAATATCAGGAGATGCTGAAGGAATTAGATTAGGCTAACAAAATAACTGCTGATGGCCGAAGTAAAGAAGATATAAAATGCAGAATGGCTATGGGAAGAAAGCGTTTCTAAAAAAGCGAAATTTGTTGGTATCCAATATTAGTTTAAATGTTAGGAAGTCATTTCTGAAGGTGTTTGTGTGGAGAATAGCATTGTATGGGAGTGAAACGTGGACGATAAGGAGTTAAGACAAAAAGATGATAGAAGCTTTTGAAATGTGGTGCTACAGACGAATGATGATTAGTTGGGTAGACCACGTAACTAACGAGGAGGTGCTCAAGAGAATTTGGGAGAAAAGGAATTCCTGGCTTATCGTGACTCAGAAGAGAGGTAGGTTGGTGGGACACATTCTGAGCCCAAGGAATCGTCAGCTTAGAATTAGAAGGAAGGGTGTGGGTTAAAAATCGTAGAGGGAGATCGAGGGACGAATACAGTAAGCAGATACAAAAGGACGTAGGTTGCTATTCGTATTGTCAGATGAAGAGACTTGCACAGGGTAACGTGGAGAGCTGCATCAAACCAGTCTGCGGACTGAAGATGACAACAATAACAGTTATTTAGATATTTGCGACTCACGGTGGAAAAAAGGCTAAAATTGTGTTTTGTGGTTTTGTGTAAAACTCTAAGTTTGAACTTCTGTCTCTGGGTAACGGATAAAGATATTGAAAAAATTTAAAACGTTTATTGAGAATATAATCTAAGGAACATATGGTAGAAATTTTGTCGATTTGCAATGAATATAAATTATCGAAATGACTATATCGAGAATTCGTGTTTTCAGTTCACAAAAATCAGGTTTTTTTGTGAATTTCTCAGAAACCATCCATCAATAACTGGTACTTGTAAGCTGTACAAAGCCCACTATAGACCACATGTTAACGTCGAAACACCAGCCGATTTCTTCAATTAGGATGCGCTCCAGGAAGTGTGAAACTTTGAAAATTTTGACGCTGTACTGTAGAAAATCCACAATCTTTCGATAGTTCTAAAATGTATACGAATGATTACTAGGCCGAGATCTATCAAGAAAACGTTACCCCTTAATTCTGTGATCAGCAGAATCCGAGAGATGAGCCCCTGAGTAATCGTAAATTCACAAGCGGGAATTACGAACATATTAATACCACACATGGCCGTGCACTACATGATAATTCATGCTCATTAATTTCATGGAAATCAGTGAAATCTGTCGTATACCAGTTTAAGGGCCATCCCTATATTTAGAACAAAAAAACTGACAGTGAATTATTTTCAATATATTTAACCAAAAAGTGGTTCAATATTAGTTCGTTTTTGCTGCTTTTGTGGGATTTATATGTGCAATAGTGACTGTATTAGGGGAACCTATACCCGAAAATTGTTTGCCGTTTGATTATTAGTAAAGTGCTAAAATTTCCTTCATATTATAATATTTAAACAGTAAACAAAGTGATTTGGTCTGATTTGTCATTTACATTCCTTTCTATAGAGATCGCGAATTTTGATTTGACCTTAAACCTAACGTTTTCTGCTTGCTTCTATCTAGTTTCAGCAGGTTTGACTCAGATTATGGATAATAGCCGCAACATTTCAATGCTTAATTTTTCTAGCGATCGTATAAATATCAGTCATTAAATTGATAAATCCTCACACAGGATACCCTCCTTCCTTTTATTAACTTATCTTCTCAAAGTTAAATGGCTGTAGGAGTAGTCTTATTCTTTGGTGCAAGCACAGTTAAATTAAAACCTCTCACAGGTGGTGACTTTACATCCACTTACGATTCAGTTTGTTTTGATTTTGTTAGTTTTACACACGGGAAGGCTACACTTTTTAGAACCCTCCCTTAAAGGAAAAAAAATCTCAATTTCCTTCCAATTGCCGAGGAACCGAGGAACCACCCCCATGAACCACAGACATTGCCGAGGTGGGGTGGCTTGTGTGCCTCAACGATGCAGTTAGCCGTACCGTTGGTGCAACCACAGCGGAGGGGTATCTGTGGAGAGGCCAGACAAACGTGTGGTTCCTGAAGAGGGGCAGCAGCCTTTTCAGTAGTTACAGGGGCAACAGTCTGGATGATTGACTGAGCTGGCCATGTAACATCAGCTAATGTGGCTTTGCCACACAGCTACTGCGAACGGCTGAAAGCAAGGGGAAACTGCAGCCGTTGCTTTTCCCGAGGACATGCATTTCTACTGTATGGAAATATGATGATGGCATCCTCTCGGCTAAAATATTCCGGAGGTAAAATAGTCCCCCATTCAGATCACCGGGCGGGGACTACTCAGGAGGATGTAGTCATCAGGAAAGACAATACTGGCATTCTACGGATCGGAGCGTGGAATGTTAGATCCATTAATCGGGTAGGAAAATTAGAAAATTTAAAAAGGGAAATGGATAGGTTGAATTTAGATATAGCGGGGATTAGTGAAGTTCGGTGGCAGGATGAACAGGATTTCTGGTCAGGTGAGTACAGGATTATAAATACAAAATCAGTTGGCGGTATCACAGGAGTAGGACTGATAATGAATAAGAAAATAGGAATGCGGGTAAACTACTATGAGCAGCACAGTGATCGTATTATCATTGTCAAGATAGATACGAAGGCAACACCGACAACAGTAATACAGGTTTATATGCCAACTAGCTCTGCCGATGATGAGGAGATCGAAGAAATATACGAGGAGCTAAAGGAATTTATTCAGACAGTTGAGAGGAAAACTGAATTGTGATGGTAGACTGGAATTCGGTAGTAGGAAAAGGAAGAGAAGGAAAAATAATAGGTGAATATGGACTGGGCAGCAGGAATGAAAGAGGAAGTCGCCTGGGAGAATTTTGCACGGAACATGATTTAATCGTAACAAACACGTGGTTTAAGAATCACAAAAGAAGGTTGTACACTTGGAAGAGACCAGGAGACACCGGAAGGTATCAGATAGATTTTATAATGGTAAAACATAGATTCCGGAACCAAGTTATAAACTGTAAGACATACCCAGGGGCAGATATAGACTCTGACCATAACATGTTAGTCATCAACTGTAGGCTGAAGCTGAAAAAACTGCAGAAAGGTAGAAAAATAAGGAGATGGGACTTACATAAATTGAAGGAAAGTGAAGTTCTGGAGAATTTCAGAGGGAGATTTAGGCAACAATTGACAGAAACAGGGGGAAATAAAACAGTAGAAGAGGAATGGGTAGCACTGAGAGATGAAATAGTGAAGGCAGCAGAGGACAAAATAGGTAGAGAGGCAAGACCAACAAAAAATCCTTGGATATCACAGGAAATACTAAATTTAATTGATGAAAGGAGAAAATATAAAAATGCAGTAAATGAAACAGGCAAAATGGAGTACAGACGTCTAAAAAATGAGATTGTCAGGAAGTACAAAATGGCTAAGCAGGAGTGATTAGAAGCCAAATGCAAATCTGTAGAAGATTGTATAACAAGGGGAAAAGTAGATACCGCCTACAGGAAAATAAAAGAGACATTTGGGGACAAGAAAAGCAACTCTATGAATATCAAGAACTCAGATGGGAAACCAGTTCTCAGCAAAGAAGGGAAAGCTGAAAGGTGGAAAGAGTACATAGAGCAGCTCTACAAACGAAACGAACTTAGAGGCGATATTGTAGGAAGGGAAGAGGAAGTAGATCAAGATGAAATAGGAGATACTATACTGAGAGATGAATTTGACAGAGCCTTGAAAGACCTAGGTCGGAACAAGGCCCCAGGAGTAGATGACATTCTCTCAGAGCTACTAAAGTCTCTGGGAGAGCCAGCCATGACAAGACTATTTGAACTGGTGTGTAGGATGTATGAGACAGGCGAAATGCCATCAGACTTTAAGAAAAATGTAATAATCCCCATTCCAAAGAAATCTGGCGCAGACAGGTGTGAAAATTACAGAACCATCAGTTTGATAAGTCATGGTTGCAAAATTTTAACACGAATTATCTACAGGAGAATGGAAAAGCTGGTAGAAGCTGACCTAGGGGAAGATCAGTTTGGATTCAGGAGGAACATAGGAACCCGGGAGGCAATACTCACTTTTATCTTAGAAGATAGATTAAGGAAAGGCAAATCTACATTTTTAGCTTTTGTAGATTTGGAGAAAGCGTTTGACAATGTTGACTGGAATACACTCTTTCAAATTCTGAAGTCAGCAGGGGTGAAATACAGGGAAAGGAGAGTTATTTACAACTTGTACAAAAGCCAGACCGCAGTTATTAGACTCGAAGGGCATGAAAGGGAAGCATCAGTTGGGAAGGGAGTAAGACAGGGTTGTAGCCTTTCTCCGATGTTATTCAATTTGTACATCGAGCAGGCGGTGAAGGAAAGCAAGGAAAAATTTGGAATAGGGATTAAAGTTCAGGGGGAAGAAATAAAAACATTGCGTTTTGCTGATGACATTGTAATTCTGTCAGAGACAGCGAACGACCTGGAAGAGCAGTTGAATGGAATGGACAATGTGTTGAAGAGAGCGTATAAAATGAACATTAACAAGAGCAAAACAAAAATAATGGAATGCGGTCTTAGAAAATCAGGCGATGCTGAAGGAATTAGATTAGGTAACGGAACAATGAAGGTGGTAGATGGGTTTTGTTACTTGGGTAGTAAAATAACATGCGATGGTCGCAGTACAGAGGATATAAAATGCAGAATGGCATTGAAAAAGAGAAATTTGCTAACATCGAATATAAATTTAAGGGTAAGGAAGTCTTTTCTGAAGGCATCTGTGTGGAGTGATGCCTTGTCTGGGAGTGAAACATGGACGATAAACAGTGCGGACAAGAAGAGGATAGAGGGTTTTGAAATGTAGTGCTACAGAAGAATGCTGAAGATTAGGTGGGTAGATAGCATAACTAATGAAGAGGTACTGAACAGAATTGGTGAGAAAAGGAATTTTTGGCATACCCTGACTAAAAGAAGGGATCGCTTGGTAGGACACATTCTTAGACATCGGGGAATCGTACACTTAGCATTGGAGGGAAGTGTGTGGGGTAAAAATCGCAGAGGGAGATCAAGAGACGCGTGTAGTAAGCAGATTCAAGTGGATGAGGGTTGCCGTTCTCATGAGGAGATGAAAAGGCTTGCTCAAGATAGAGTAGGGTGGAGAGCTGCATCAAACCAATCTCCGGACTGAAGACCATAACAACAACCATACCGAGGAAGCATCCTTTGTTCTCAATTTGAATTACCCAATGAATGTCGTTCGATCTCGAACAAACCGCGAAAATTCAAAGAAATAGTATGCCGTTCTGGCGAATCATCTCATATAAAGAGTCGCGATTTTTAACAGAAAATATGTAAAAAGTTTATGTTAGATGATTTCCAAAAATGGAAAAAAAAATCAATATTTATGTGTGATTTTCTGTGTTTGTTCAAGGTCGAACGACATACGTTGGGTGGTTCACTTTGTGGACAAAGGTTATTTGCTGAGTAATTTGGAGAAAACAGATGTTTTGTGCTTTAAGTGAGGGTTCAAATAATGAGCTAAATGAGAAGACATAACTGTCTAAACGGCCTTACCAGGCCCATTTTAGCAATTTCCTTTATTGGGACTTATCTAGACATTTATCGATATTAATATTTTTGACCATCATTGTCTGATTAATGTTCTTTAGTTGTGAATGTGTCAACCCTCTATTGCTACACAGTTGAATAATCACCTTCTCATTGCTGTTAGATGTTTGAATTAGACGATGAACAAACAGTGCGCAATTGGGTTGGCGACAGTATTTCTATATTATTACTTACAGCTTTCCTATAGATCTTTGCACTTTGTGGAGTATCTGTACATGTGATTGCCACGGTTTGACTTTAGTAAATAGATTAAACAGGGAGAGGCCAACATAAGTGTACCAAGGGATGACTCTCCATCTGTTTTGATAATACTTCTTCTTCGGATACAATTGTGTTGTTATATATATTCATCGTTTTCTAAAGGGATTTTTGTTAATCTGCTGAGTGAGTCATAGAGTCACTGAACGTCTCAAAAATGATCATTAAATTACCATTTACATCTCGAAACAGTAACGTGTCTAATCAACAAATCGGTAACGGTATAGGATCAACTCGATAATTTCGTGGTGATGTCTGACAAATTTATCCTCAACGTGGCTTATAAATAAGGCTGCTAATGTACCTGAAAGGCAAGACCCTAACGCTAATATATCGTGTTGCTTGAAAAACTCCTCTTTAAAGGTCTGCTGATGCCTGGTGTAACATCGTTAGGTAGGTCGCACACAGATGAATCTACGTACTACTTCACCAACATAGAACCTGTTTATATGAGAACATAATTCAACACATCAAAATCAGTGTGTTGAAGAGAGTTCTGAATATGGTATATTGTATTACCAAAACTAATACTTAAATGTTGAATAACGTTAATGACTCTAGCTGTTTATTTATAAAATCAACAGTTACTTGTACAAGAAAAAAAATTAAGTTTGAATGTCGTCGTTATGAAGCGTTGCTGGGTGTTGTGATGATCTTAATTAAGAAATTTTAACTCGGTACCGACCGTTCTGTGATTAAAGGTCCATTGGGAGTGACGCGCTGTTATAGATGGGCAAAATATTTTTGAGAATGTTTACTGATTTTTTCGAGGGGTGGGGGAAAATCGTTCCTTTCTAATCGTTCACCGTTCCTTTTTTTATCCAGTTCTTATACAATAACTAAATATGAAATGAAGCAGATGAAATATAAAAATGTATAAATAATAATAAAGAACTCGTAAGAACTATGAATTCTGACGATAAAAATTACGAAGTAATAGGTCGATTTGCCTTTATGATGGCTAGAAAAACATATGTATTACAAAGAATTCAATTTTATGCATGTTAAGTTACAAAATTAGAAAATAGCTGAGTATATCTGGGATGCACTTGGCACCCCGCAGTGCAGAAGGACCAGCACCTCCCACAACGGTTAAGAGCTTGATATTGCGCTTATGGAAGAAGGATCAAATATCCCTCAAGAGCTGATTGGTAACCGCATACTGTCCATGCCACGCAGGTGTGGAAATGTTTTGGCCATCCGACGTGAACACAAGTCATATTAGAGGACAACGAGAATGACTATCACGGTTATGGTAGCCAGATGGAGCCTCGCTCTAAGTAAACGCCCTGTAAACTTGAAGTAAAGATTTGAGACAGCAAAATATAGAAATGTATCACACACACACACACACACACACACACACACACACACACATATATATATATATATATATATATATATATATATATATATATATATAAATTGTAACCAATATCTAAATGACATACATTAGTGTGTGTATAGTGGATACAATATGTTACTTGATAGCTTATTGTTTTGAACAGGGTACAATTTTGAAAGGAAAATGAACACCAAGGTCGCTTTGTCGTTTTGTTTCATACAAAAAGCACCTCTCGTAAAATGACTCTTTTTTGTCAGAAATAATTTTGACGAAAGAAATATTCATAGAACTAACAAAGTTTTTACTGAAATAGGATGAAAGTCATTTCTAATACACCCAATTAGAACAAATCGTGGATCACGAAAATGGCTCCAAAATGCACTGATATCGTGAAACGGAAAAAAATGACAAGGGTCATTTTGTTCAAGAGTTTGTAAAGCTTATGGGACTTAACTGCAGGGTCATCAGTCGCTAAACTTACAAACTACTTATGAACTACTTCATACTAAAGACTACAGAAACATCCTTGCCCGAGGGAGGATTCGAACTTCCGACGGGGAACGGCATCGCGCATCGGAACATAACGCTCAATGCGCACGGCCGTATAGTGAAAGGGTACATACTGTCACGTTGTAAACTGCAGGTGGTCCGGAATTCGAAGGCTGGTCGTTAATAGAGCACAACACTTTACGCCGGCCGCGGTGGCCGAGGGGACTGAGGCGCTTCAGTTTCGGTCTGCACGACCACTACGGTCGGGGGTTCGAATCCCCCGTCGGGCATGGATTTTTGTGCCGTCCTTAGAATAAGGTAGTTGATAAGTAGTTTGAAAGTTTAGGCACTGATGACCCCGTAGTTAAGTCCCATTAGCTTAACAAACATTTGAAGAACACTTTACACTTAGAACACGTTTATTGCTAACACAAGCGTACACTCAGTACAGACAGACTCCTGCTTAGAGTGCTTCACTATTTATACCTAAAAAGAATTTTCTGGAACGTCCAAAAACATCAAACATAAGAAACAAGTAGAACATTCTAGAAATAGTAAATACAAAGAAATACATTTTTTCTGCCATAGCGAGATTTGAACTGCGGACCACAAGCACAGCGATCTGCGTTAGTAACCTCTGCGCCACGCGGTCCGTGAGAAGACTCGCGGCAATATTAAAACAAAACACAAAAAATAGGACAATTAAAAGAGAAAAAAGTTTTTATACCGAACTACTCATTTACATTAAGTTCACACAAACGTAAATTGTTGCGAAGCCAAAAGCAACACACAAAGCTATCTGCGTGCCAGACTCAGATATATTTTTCTAGTAGTAACATATGTCCGTTTGTTTCATGGGTACCAATGTCGCTGTTCCTCCGTGTCTTTTCCTTTTCTTCTCAGGAAGCAGTGCGGCATAAGGACTGAGTTACGAGTCTCTACACGCACACCTGTAATTAATCTCGCCTCGACAATCGCGGCGAATGCGATGCGTGCGATGCGTAGGAGGCTCGCAAAATATTTTCGGGCCCGCTCATTAAACGAGATGTTCCGAGACGCGCGCGCCTCCAAGTTGCCCGGGATGTACCGCCTTTTGTGCCGGAGTTCAAAGCAGATTCGCATCAAACGACACTTCAACAGACTGCCATCAAAGACGAAACATAAAACTGGCTTACGTCAAAGAAAGGAAAAAGAAGATTGAGAAATGAAAGAAAGCAACAAAAGCCTTAAGAGAGCAGCGCGCGGGGGTAGTGGAGGGGATGGGTGGGTCCCTGTTGCCCTGCCCTCCGGCGGAACAGTAAATAAAGGGCCGCCGGCGTGCTTGCTCGCCGACTGCTGCGGCGCGCAAAGATTCCATAAAGATATTCCTTCGGGATTTAGAGCCACTCGGCCGCGCATACTCCATCTGCTATAAAACAAGCCAGCGGCAGATATCTCGAGTCCTCTGCCAGATAGCGGCCAGCAAATTCGGGCAGGCGAAGACCGTCGCAGGATATCCGTAAACGGCCGACGGCCTCCTGGCACCGAGCAAATACCGCCAACTGCGCCGCTGCACCTCGTTCTTCAAAGGAGGCGTCGATGCACTCGTAACAAATGACGCGACTCCAGAATTGAAACGTCCCAAAAGATAAGAGTGGTACTAGATATTTACTATCTGCAATCCCCACCCCCTCCCCAGCGGCAGTGCTTTTGTAAAATAGCACACATGTACGGAGGTGTAGGAATGTGGTTATTTATCCATTACAATCTAGTGTGAGTCCATGCAATAAATTAATGTTTGAAAAACATGGTTTCCATATTTGGAAAAAACAGCGAACTTATAATAATCTATATCTATAAATGTGAATGTCTGTTCGGTGTACGTATATCACGTCAGAACCACAATACATAAAGAGCTAAAAATTTGTACAGTTACTAATGTCTATCCGGGGAAGGCTTTAGGCACGGTTTTATGGCGATATGATATATATATATATATATATATATATATATATATATATATATATATATATATATATATATTAATGTGAATGTCTGTTCGGTGTACGCTTATCTCGTCCGAACGACAAGACGCAGAGACTTAAATATTTGTACAGTTACTAATTTATACCTGAGGTAGGTTTTAGGCACAGTTTTATAACGATCTGGTAGATATTTAGTAATTTGAAGAATATAACGCGAAATGCGGAACAATAATTACTCTTTGAAAATGGTGGTTGTATTGTTGCTTGAGGGTTGATAATGATACAAGGGTTGATTATATTGGGATGGAAAGTATCGATGTATATAAAATTCTACGTGTGTTTGTGTGTGTGTGTGTGTGTGTGTGTGTGTGTGTGTGTTAATATTTCGGTCTGCAGCGAAAAGTACAGAAAAGCAAACAAATGGTCAGTGTGTAATTGTTGTCCGAAGTCTCCCGTTGTACACCATAGCAGTTCCATGCCGATAGCTGTAAGGGGGTGGAAGATATGGTGGTTGAAAGTCGTCAAATTATAAAAGAAAATAGGACTGAAGGCCAGCGATTACGTTTGTTAATCTATAGCAAGGAGGTTACATACAGAGAAACGTGATGCCACAGACCAAATCTTTGGTCTACGCGTGCTACAATGTCTTCAAGCTCTTTCTCTGTAAGGATAACTATACGAACAAGGAAACACAATAATAAATATATAAAGCTGTAAAAACGAAATTTATTGCAACACCGGCTATAAGGAATAATTTATGTGTTATTTATTGTAAATCATTAAGCTCTCCACATAATTTTTTTTTATTTGAACGTTGATTAAAAATATTTGTTTCTAAAGAAGGTATTGTATTACATTTCATCCTTCAAAACCAGTCTCATAGTACACTACTGAAAGATAGCTTATCTATCATAATCAACCAATACGCGAGCGGAGACGCGGGTTTAAGCTAGTTTAAAGATAATAATAACAGTCTAGTTCGCAAAGTTTAACAATTTATTAATAGAGGTAGCCGGTTTCGATCTAACAAGGAAAGTACATGGGCTAGAACAAACATATTTGTATGAAAGTTTGGTTACAGGATCTCTACGTACATCTCAGTGTGCTGGTAGGTGTCGTTTTTCTGCAAAGCTTTGCAACCATGCTCTAGATTGTACTTCAGATGTAATTGTAGACGCCATACGTAATGCAGATATCTTAACTGTAACTTATGTAATAATCATCGTACATGTTCACTAGCGAATTTTCATCAAAAGCCATGATGATAGTTGCAATTTTAACCTTCTTTCCCAAAGATTGTTGGTATTTACTGCCACTGCTTCCATCGCCTCTTCCCGCACTTACTGTAGCACTACCGCTTGCAATGAGTTGTTCGTCATTATCATCCCTATTATCATTATTAAGAGTTTGTAACAACAGTATCTAACTTATGCTCATATTTCCGTACCATAACAGATACGAGAAAGCATGGAAATGATTCATCTTCTACACTAATATCATCTTCACTAATACACTAATACCATCTTCACGAAGAAGGGTTCTTCGTAACTTCATCTCAACTAATAGCAATACATTAGCAGGATTGATTAGCAATTGCCGCTCCATCTGACGCTTCACCACACAAATGTCACAAAACCAACTTAAGAGGCACACTGCACCGTCCCTACTGGCGAACCGACAGGTCAAAGTGCAATGCGGCATGGTACACGCTAAGGCATCTAACGGACGACTGCAGAGTTAGGCAGATGCGGGAGTATCACTAGTGCAATAAGGGATCTTTACATTATCCCTCATACGATTTCGGTGTATATGTGTTTGTTCGAGCCCAAGTACTTTCCTTGTAAGATTAGATCATCTTCAGACCTCTCACTGTACGTGATCTAATCTTAGATCTAAACCGGTTACCTCTAATAATAAATTGTAAAATTTTGCGAACTAGAGTGTTAATTTTATCTTTACATGCAATAAATTTTAAAATTTAGATATTTCTCGTCCAATAATCAGCTACACAGATGGGCTTGTCATTAGCTAGCTGTAAATGCATGTGATGGGATACACCATGTGATGAAGTTGGGGCATATCAGTAAGTGGTCGTTCGTCTGGACATTCCCACAGTCGCACAGAGGTTCCCCGTCGAGGTAGCCCCATATGGAAAGGTTGAACTTCCAATTTGTGGCCCCAGTCCTCAGCCTGTTGAGAGCCTTCCAGGTTGTAAAGGATTTTTACACTCCAGCTTCAAATTACTCTTTCAGGTGAAAGGAGTACGTAATATAATTTTCTCCTTTAATTTTTTTGTCATTCAGCAAAAATGTTCAAATGTTTGTATAGCTTATGGGCTTAACTACTGGTCATCAGTCCCTAAACTTACAAACTACTTATGAACTAGCTTATACTAAAGACGGCACAAACATCCATGCCCGAGCAGGGATTCGAACCCCCAACCGTAGTGGCCGTGCAGACTGTGACTGACGCGCCGCAGTCCCACCGCGGCCGGCTGTCATTCAGCCTTGAGCATATTGTGTTATAGAAACTTAAACTATAATTCTGTAGAGAACCAATTTATGTAATGTTTTTTTATTATCATTTTATTAATCGACATAATATGTTGAAGGCATTTGCGTATCTCTGCATAAACCAATTCTATGTTATTTCTTAGGAGTGTGTCTTGCTCCCGTAGTTGTTGCTTTAAGTAGTCGTTGTGTGACTGTCGTACAATACAGTCGATGAGTAGAAGTCGTTGTGGAACTGTCGAGTAAGTCAGTCGTTGTGTAAGACTTGAGGAGTAAAAATCGGAAAGTTTAAGGCTTCAGCTGTTCCGAAGAGTCGCGGCCAGGTCTGCAGATTGTAATTTTTGTAAGGAAGCTGATGTTAATGAATACTGTCACTAATAAGGTACAACTTGTACATTTCTATTGTTATGAATGGTAGCTTATAGCTTTGTAGTTGGTGTTTGTCTTTTGCTAATGAATACTGTTAAGTGCAGCTAGCATTTATCATTTAACCCGGTGTCATTTTATCTGTTCGTCTTTCCTTTCATAAATTGAGGCGCTATGCTCGGATGCGCGAGCCGTTCGCCGTCGGGGGTTCGGATCCTCCATCAGGCATGAATGTTTGTGTTTAGTATAACTTCGTTTATAAGTAGTTTGTAAATTTAGGAACTGAATATCCTGCAGTTAAGTCCCATAAGATTAACAAACATTTGAACAATTGGCTCTTACGTCCAAAGGAAGCTCCTTCTTGAGCGATGCCACCTAAGCTTTTGTTGGTGCCAATGTAGGGGGTGGCGAATATCTGTCATTTGATTCTTCCTCTCCACCTCGGCAGCTGCTTGCCGCCGTATGCTTGGGGGAGCTATCCCTATGAGAGGATAGAGCTTCTCTGTCGGCGTGGGTCTCAAACACCCCGATATGATGCTGGCTGACACATTTACTTTCACGTCGATATGTTTCACGTGGGTCGAACTCTTCCGCGCAGGCGCGCAATTTGGATGCACTTGGATGTAACTGTCTTGACCACAATTAATCTTTCTTAATGCCTTACCCATTTCGGCCTTCCGTCATTTTCGAAGGCAAAGCTGTCTTACAAAATTCCCTCTCTCACAATTTGTGTCTCGGACATTCGTCGTAATTATACAAAACAGACGTTTAAAATTCATCCCCAGACCACCTATTTGTAGAAAGAACAAGTCCATTCTGATTAACTATGCACTCGTCGTTTCTATAAAGAGATAGTACGGGGATGAATTTTAATGTGTTTGAGACACAAATCGTTTTATGGGTTGTAACGCAGCTGTCCCTTCGAAAATGAAGGAAGGCTGAAATGCGTAACGCATTAACAAAGATTGAATGTTGTCAAGACAGTTACACTATTTCCAAGTGCATCTAAATGGCTACTGCGTCGCACCACGGCCTAATGCAGACAGCAAGGTGTAATTAATGCTGTTCCTGCTCGTGGTTGACAGGTAGTTGATGAACCCTTATCCGGTGAGTATAGTAATTATCCTCGAACTGCGTAAGGCATTAATAACGTTTAAGTGTGCTCAAGACAGTTACATTATTTCCAAGCATTAATTATTTATTACCTAGTGAACAGAAAAGGTGCATGCACTTTAGAAACCCACTTACAGAGAATGAAGGAAATAATATTTTCCGTCTACCATGAAATAAATAAATAATGCTGTTTCTGCTCTACGGTTGACAGGTTCTTGATGTAAACTTGTCCGGTGAGTATATTAATTATCCCTACATAGTTACAAACCATAAACACTAAAGCTATTTATTATTGACCGTTCGAAAGCGACACCTGATTGGCTGCTTTCACCTCCCATCATTCATCACACCGTTGCTAACTTCTACACGTCAAGCGCAGGTTGCGTAAGCATAAACTGAACTGTAACCGGTAGTTTAAAAGACTCAATTGAGCGTTAATACACTAGAAAATGATCTTCACAATTGATTTGTAGTTTTTGTTATTATTGTTTACTTACATTCACAGGATAGACGCCATTTTTATAAATACACAGCATTATTAATAGCGGCTGGTTGCTATATTCTCCCCTGCAAGAATCAATCTGTACAAAGTCACTTTCACATGCGAAATTAAGAGTTTTCTTGTTGTGGCTAATGTAATTATGGATATGTTATGAGTATTGTATGCTATAGGTACGTTTCAGGCACGATATGATGATGATTTAAAAGAACACAAAATCCCCAGGTTTGGCGATCCTACAAAGAACCTCGAAATTTAGCGAGGACTTCAATGCGAGATGCCTACAATACTTTTCACAACGAAACTCTTTCTCAAAGTTTAACTGAAAACTCAAAGAGGTTTTGCTCATATGTTAAATATATTAGGGGAAAAAGACAAACAATAACCCTCACTAATTGATAGTAATGGCGATCCTGGCGATGATAGCGTTACTAAAGCACAGCTACTAAACATATATTTTAGAAGCTCATTCACCAAAGAAGACGAAACCAATATTCCAGATTTCGAATTACAAACAGAGACCAGAATGAGTAACGTTGAAGTAGTGAAGCATCTTAAATCATTTAACAAGACCAAGTCTTCTGGTCAGTACTGTATACCAATTAGGTTTCTATTTGTTTACTCTGAAACGATAGCTCCTTACTAAACCCATATACAGACGCTCCCTCAAAGAAATCTACACCAAAAGACCGGAAAGTTGCACAGGTCACATCCATATTCAAGAAAGGCAATATGAGTAACTCGCTAAACTACAGGCCTATTTCATTGACGTCAATTTTCAGTATGGTTTTGAAACCATTCTCGAACAGAATGATCGATTAACCCATGGTAAACACAAATTTAGAAAATTTCGTCCATGCAAAACACAACTAGCTCTTCACTCACACGAAGTGATTAGTGTTATCGACGAGGGTTCTCAAATTGATTCCGTATTTCTTGATTTCCAGAAGGCTACCTCACAAACGACTTTTAATGATATTGCGTGGTTATTGTATATTGCTCCAAATTTGGGACTGGTTAGGGCATTTCCTGTCAGAGTGGACACATGGTAAGGCACCGACTAAATCGGGCGTTCCACAGGGTAGTGTTATTGCTCCTCTGCTGATCCTTATTTACATAAACGATTTGGGAGAAAATCTCAGTAGCTCTCTTAGGTTGTTTGCAGATGACGCCGTCATTTACTGTCTAGTAAAATCATCTGAAGATCAAAACCAACTGCAGAACGATCTGAATAAGATATCACTATGGTGTAAAAATTGGCAATTGACTCTAAATAATGAGAAGTGTGAAGTCGTCCACATGACTACGAAAAGAAATCCGTTAAGCTTTGTTTACAAGTTAAATCAGTCGATTGTGAAGGCCGTAAACTCCACTAAATACCTAGGAATTACTATTACTTCAGACTTAAACTTGAAAGATCATGTAGATAATGTCGTAGGAAAGGCGAACCAGAGACTGCGTTTTATTGGAAGAACCCTCAAAAGGCAACATAAATACTATAGAGACTGCAATACACTACGATTATCCGTCCTTTGGAGTATTGCTGCCCAGTGTGGGATCCTTATCAGGTGGGTTTGACGGAGGACATCTAAAGAGTCCAAAGAAGAGCAGCTCGTTTTGTATTGTCACGGTACAGGGGAGACAGCTTTACGGAAACGATACAGGACGTGGGATGGGAATCATTACAACAACGGTGCTCATCACTGCGGCGTGGGCTACTTACGAAACTCCAATCGCCAAAATTCTCCTCCGCATGCGAAAATATATTATTCACTTACATAAGGGAAGTAACATTAAATTTTATGTGTAAGTATTATAAGTTTAAAGTAGTGCAATTTTTGATAAATGCAAAGTTGCTTTTTGTATACGGCAAATGTTTGCCAATAGTTACGTTGCTACCAAGGTATATGCATATCGGTCTACTAGTTCTCCGCTCTAGTAGTATCTATGGTCGAAGGCAGGTGCCCTTAACGCCACAGAAGTGAATTCACCGTCGCCAAATTGCGGAGCCAATAATGTTTGTAGTGACGAGTGTGTATTGATTGCTTTTTGAGTTGAAAGTGCTAATTTATGAAAAAAAAGGGGGGGGGGGTAAAAGAGAGAAATTCATCTGATGTAGTTTCGTAGGCTTTCCCGGCGTAATAGTTCTTCATAATTTCTTCGGGTTTGCTGCCGGATTTTGAAGTCAAACTAACCCAATATTTCGGCGGATCACCTGTCCGCCATCGTCAGGGGAACTGCTGCTGCTGGACTCGCCGACAACTGATGCCGAGGGCATGGAACCCCGTCCTATATAGGCCTGCGA
Organism: Locusta migratoria; assembly: GCA_026315105.1. Classification (NCBI taxonomy): domain Eukaryota; kingdom Metazoa; phylum Arthropoda; class Insecta; order Orthoptera; family Acrididae; genus Locusta; species Locusta migratoria. The sequence goes on from CM048745.1 coordinate 522,737,011, forward strand.
GTGGTGAAGGCGCATGCGCGGCCTGCCACAGGTACTGCACACAGACAGGTCTTGCGTCGCCGCCGGTGGCAGAAAGGCGGTGCTCGCGATATATCGCAGTCATGGATTGTCTTCCAGCAATCTGGTGGGTTGCATAAAAGGCCGCGCATGCGCCTTCACCACTCGCAAGCCTATATAGGACGGCGTTCCATGCCCTCGGCATCAGTTGTCGGCGAGTCCAGCAGCAGCAGTTCCCCTGAGGATGGCGGACAGGTGTTCCGGCGAAATATTGGGTCAGTTTGACTTCAAAATCCGGCAGCAAACCCGAAGAAACTATGAAAAAGTCATCTGATATTTTACACAGAAAGGTTTTGTGGCTAAATTAATACTTGCTATTCGTTTCGGTATTTTCCATCAATGACTTCTAATTTTATTTTTACGATGTATAGTTACCTTGTACTTTCGAAGGCCTGGTGGCACAGAATGTCCGTATGAATATTTAGCGACATGGAACCTGCAGAAAGAATTTTCGTATGTTTTCAACGAACAAATCGTCTCTTCACAACTGAACTCACGAAAATGATATAGCTTGGTTCTGTGGTTCTGTAATTATTAGAAAGATCTTGTTCTGTATTTCAGTGAAATACTACAGCTGACAATATCAGTTCTTAAAGCATTTGAGAATTATCACGATATGTAAGTCATCGAATGAGATTTTGCGTTAATAAATCTCAGTTCAGCTATCAGGTAGGTCTGTATTTCTGCACATAAGTATTCTCTATCGAATATTAACTCGGAAACGACAGTCATTCAAATGTATGATAGTTAACAGGGCAAGAACCACACAGAGCTTTAATCTTAAGACATATTTCCTAGGCTCCCCAAGATGGCGTACAGGTTTCAATGGACAGCTAAGCTTTGCACAGTAGCGCCGACAACCCGTATTTTAATCTCCTCGGTTGCACCGTTGTCACCGCATATGAAACATAAGTAAACAACACATTTTGTTTTAAGAACAGCTGCCAGCATGCGAAACCTAGAAGTAGATGTTCCTGGAGTAGATAAAAAAAAATGTTCAAATGATTGTAAATCTATCGGACCAAACTGCGTGGTCATCAGTTCGTAGCTTACAAACTACTTAAACCTAGGTAAACTAACCTACGGACAACACACACACCCATGCCCCAGGGAGGACTCGGAAACGACAGTCATTCAAATGTATGATAGTTAACAGGGCAAGAACCACACAGAGCTTTAATCTTAAGACATATTTCCTAGGCTCCCCAAGATGGCGTACAGGTTTCAATGGACAGCTAAGCTTTGCACAGTAGCGCCGGCAACCCGTATTTTAATCTCCTCGGTTGCACTGTTGTCACCGCATATGAAACATAAGTAAACAACACATTTTGTTTTAAGAACAGCTGCCAGCAAGCGAAACCTAGAAGTAGATGTTCCTGGAGTAGATAAAAAAAATGTTCAAATGATTGTAAATCTATCGGACCAAACTGCGTGGTCATCAGTTCGTAGCTTACAAACTACTTAAACCTAGGTAAACTAACCTACGGACAACACACACACCCATGCCCCAGGGAGGACTCGTACCTCCACGGCAAGCAACCGCGCGCTCCGAAGCGAGACGCTTTAGAACGCTCGGCTACTCCACCGCGGCCCTGGAGTAGTAAAACAACTAAAGGCACTAAACAAAAACAAATCTTCCGGACCAGATTTTGTACCAACTACATTCCTCACAGAGTATGCTGATGCAATAGCTCCGTACTTAGCTATCATTTACAAGCGATCACTCAGCGAAAGATCCGTACCCAAAGACTGGAAAGTTGCCCAAGTCACTCCAATATTCGAGCTAGGCAATAGGAGTGATCCCCAAAATTACAGGCCTATCTCATTGACGACGATTTGCAGTAGGATTTTGGAGCATACACTTTGTTCGAACATTATGACCTACCTCGAAGAGAACGACGTAATAACCAATACTCAACACGGATTCAGAAAGTATCGCTCTTGCGAAACACAGCTTGCCCTTTATTCACATGAAGTGGTAAGTGCAATCGCCAATGGATCTCAAATCATCAATTCCATATTACTGGGTTTCCTGAAGGCTTTTGACACTGTACCCCCCAAGCTGCTTCTAATGAAATTGCGTGCTTATGGGTTATCTCCACAATTGTGCGACTGGATTTAAGATTTCCTATCAGAAAGGACATAGTTCGTTGTAATTGACGGCAAGTCATCGAGTAAAACAGAAGTGATATCTGGCGTTCCCTAGGGAAGCGTTATAGGTCCCCTACTCTTCCTCGTGTTTATAAACGATTTAGGAGACAAAATGAATAACTCCCTTGGATTGTTCGCGGGTGACACTGTCGTTTATCGGTCAGTGAAGGGAATAGAGGATCAAAAGCAGCTGCAAAGCGATTTAGACAAAAGTTCTACATGGTGCGAAAATTGGCAATTGACACTAAATAAAGAAAAGTGTGAAGTAACATGACCACCGAAAGAGATCCGCTGAACTTCAATTACGAGATAAGGTCGTAAATTCTACCAATACCTAGGAGTTACAATTACAAACAACTTAGACTGGAGAGAACACACAGAAAATTTTGTGGGGAAGGCGAACCCTTCGAAGATGCACCAGCTCCACCAAAGAGACTGCCTACATCACACTTGTGCGTCCTCTCCTGGAGTACTGTTGCCCAGTGTGGGACCCTCACCAGGTGGGACTGACGGAAGATATTGAGTAGGTTCAGAGAAGGGCATATCGTTTTATCACGTTACACGGAAATGTTGCACGAATTGGAGTGGAAATTATTAAAATGAAGACGTTATTCATTGCGGCGCGATCTGTTTGCGAAGTTTAAATCACCGACTTTTACTTCTGAATGTGAAAATATTTTGCTAGCACCCACCTACTTAGGGAGACTTGACCATCCCAATAAAATAAGAGAAATCAGATGGAACGATTTAGGTGTTCTTTCTTCCCGCGCGCTTTTAGGGAATGGGACGGTAAAGAAAAGTTATGAAAGTGGTTAATGAACCCTCTTCCAGGCACTTAACTGTAATTTGCAGAGTATCTGTAGATATAGCTGTAGAAGAATCATTAACATTAAGCCGGCCGCGGTGGCCGAGGGGACTAAGGCGCTCCAGTCACGGTCTGCACGGCCACTGCGGTCGGGGGTTCGAATCCCCCCTCGGGCATGGATATTTGTGCCGTCCTAGTTCGTAAGTAGTTCATAAGTAGTTTCTAAGTTTAGGGACTGATGACCCCGTAGTTAAGTCCCATAGACTATACAAACATTTGAAACATTAACATTAAAAATCATTAACAACTATATAAACAATCATGTTTTTACGTGCAAAACTGAGCAGATGTAAGGCAGTAGCAGGGATAACATTTCGCCCCACCACTGTAGTGTTAAATAACATAGTGAATCTGTCCTACGGTACTTTGGACGGTCGACTGTGTAGCACTAGAGTTAAGTCCACGATGAATCGAGCACTCGGCCTCGGCAGTAAATTCCCATTGTAGGCCGAAAGAAGCCTGGAGGAATCGCCGCGATCCCCTAAATTAGGGCGCCGGGCCCCGCCCACGCATCCATCAGGCGAGCAGCGGCGGCCTCTGGGCTGCGGAGTGGCTGGAGGCACCACCAGTAAGTACTGCAGCAGTGGGGCCGACAGCCGTGTAGACGACCACCTGTCCTGCCTTAAGCCCAATTCACACGATGATCGCGCTAGTGATGAACAGATCACGTTGCGCGCCATCTAGCGACGTACACGCGGAACTACTAGCATTTCGTGAGCGCAGACGGCGTTTCGTACTAGCTAGTACGCTTTAGGACAGCTTCTAAATTTGTTAGTTGCGAAGTTGGTGAGCATGCGCAGAAGTGAATTCGTTGTGTGGTTATCATGTTTATGTGTGGAAATAGCCGTGTCCTTTCCGAAATTGCTTGCTTTGTTGGAGTGATACGTCTTGCATCACTGGAGTGGAACAGAGCAGGAATTGCGCTTTCGATTGAGGCATACAGCGTCTCAGCAGAAAATCCTCTCTATTGTAAGAAGGTACAATGAATGTTATTTATGAAGAAAATAACAGAAAAGTGTAGATTTAAATGAATTTTGAATACGTCTTGTTGATTAACTTCATATTTTTAAAATTCTATAATTTTTAGCATGTCAGAAAGTCAGTTGCACATGATCTCGAAAGTGTGATGCTAAAATCAAAGCAAAATTTAGTTGACTGAGGTCCCATTATGGATCGGAGATTGAAATTGCTGTGCAGACTACAACAGCAATATTTGTAAGAGCCGGCCGGCCGCGGTGGCCAAGGGGACTGAGGCGCTCCAGTCACGGTCTGCACGGCCACTACGGTCGGGGGTTCGAATCCCCCCTCGGGCATGGATATTCGAGCCGTCCTTAGGATTAGCTAGTTCATAAGTAGTTTGTAAGTTTAGGGGCTGATGACCCCGTAGTTAAGTCCCATAAGCTATACAAACATTTGAACATTTTTGAAAGAGTCGGTACAGATTCTTTGTGCAAAGGATAGGCTTTCTAAAGTTTCTCCCATCGCCAGAAACCGCTATTTCATAGCGAACCTGAAAAAATTAACAATTACAGGAAGTAACTGACTCAGAACTTTAACAAAGCTGAAAATGTAACTCAAGTGTAGAAAGTATTTCCTACCTTCAGCTTGGCGAAATACTGTCTATCTCTCATCGCCATATTTTTCTCCTTGGACGAAAGAAACCAACTTGGTAAATCACTCAGCACTTAATATTCGAAAAAAACATCTGAATTCATTGAGATTCTCTGGTATGAGTTACTTCATTATCTGCATGCAGTAGACAACCAAGGACACATCCAACTTCTATTTTTGCTTCACTGTAGTGTTCTAACAAACATTGCCACAGGTCCTGCAACCGCCGACAGTGTAAGCGTCTTAAGGTGTATACTACTTATTATCAGCTATGACATACACCCAAACGTGAACAATTCACGTATACAAACAGTAATAAGCCCGTATTTTCGCATAGGAGCTGCTGTTAGTTGTAATTAGACGTGTAGACGGAAGTTTATCGTATTAACGCAACCAAACCTGTATGATCGCACTTCATTAGTACCGTGTTAGTATGCTTGGAGCCCTGCAGCAGACAGTTATCTTTCTTGTGAACTTTCGATCGTCGTGTAAATTAGGCATTACTGACGCGCAAAAGTTACCTTAGCTCCTGACGACAACAGCCTCGTAAACTGATGTATTACTTCAAATGTTCAAATGTTTGTATAGCTTATGGGACTTAACTACGGGGTCATCAGTCCCTAAACTTACAAACTACTTATGAACTAGCTAAGACTAAGGACGGCACAAATATCCATGCCCGAGGGGGGATTCGAACCCCCAACCGCAGTGGCCGTGCAGACCGTGACTTGAGCGCCTGTCCCCTCGGCCACGGCGGCCGGCTGTATTACTTCAGGAATCGAAGCGGGAAATTAATGGACGTCATTTTGTGCGACAACTTACCTCTGGGATCGCCGTGGAAACTGCTATTTATTCTTCCATGATAGCTTGATAATTCCGCTTGTGCTGCCACAAGTGGAGAACATCTACACTAGTGAAGAGCTATTTATTTGTCTCCGAGTGCACTATATGGCTCTGAGACAAGGACATTGGGCAAAAAGGACGAAAGACGATTAGAAGCATTCGAGATATGGATTTGGAGGAGGATGTAAGGGATGAAGTGGGTAGACAAAGTGAGGAATGAAGACGTGTTGAGAAGAGTGGGTGAAGAGAGAGAAATTGTGAAGGTGATCTGAAAGAGGAAACGGAATTGGCTTCGACATTGGATGCTATAGAGGGAACAGTGAATGGAAGAAGAATAGGGCGCAGAAGATACCAGATGGTTGACAGTATAAATATAGGATACAGTTACGAGAAAACAAAGAGGGTAGCAAACGACAGGACTGCATGGAGACCTACATGTGAAGGGCAGAACACTGATGCTGATGTATCCGAGAGCTGACAACACTAAGCTGCCCGATGATGCGCGTGCGCACGAAGTATTGCTGTTATCTACACACAGCAAGTTACAAGTAATTTTCACGAGCTGGGGTGTTTTCCTTGGAACAAAGAATTGCTATGGTACACTTTTCAGTTGCTGGGGCAAGTAAATTCCAGAAAAATTCTGTAACTAATTGTATAAAAGTTTAATAATAAGTGTAAAGAAGAATTTACGCTTCAGTCGTGATATACAACGGAGAAGTGGAATTTTATATTTTCGTTCTTAAAAACGAGAGCAGCAGCCAGCAGTTGTATTCTTACTCACGAGTGAAAGTTATGATGCAAATAAGAAATAAATCTTAGGCTGAAGAAATGGTTGCAGTGGAATTCATATTGACGTTATCAAGGAACACTAAGGAATGAACTAAAATAAAATGACTCCACTTAGATCGAAATTTTCTGAGGATTTCATATGCAATTTTCGAACATAACAGTACAGATAAATAGAGCAAGCTAGCTATTTATCTTACGAGGAGACGACCTTTTAAGTTTTAAATACTCTTCTGTTTTTGCACACAGTAAGAATTACCCACGTATTTTTTCTGCGTTTAAAGAGTAACAGTGGTACTTTTGATTCAGTCTGTTTGTTTCCTTTCCCATATTGGCATTTCGCACCGGTAGTAAACGCACACTGCACGTTTGAGTTAAACTTCCACAAACTAGCAATGTGGAAAATACTAGAACGAACTTTCGCTCTATAGCGAAGAGTGCGCTGATTTAAACTTCCTGCTGCATTATGATTACACTTTTAAGCGATTTTATCAGAGGTTTCATCTGTAACTCAATTGCTTAAAAAAACTAAGCATACTAAATAACAATGTCGTAAGTTTGACATTAATCTGTTTCTATTTTTCATTATTTTCAATTACGTATTTCTATTGTCACTGAAGTGACTAGTATTTGCTTGAGTGCCACTTTGGATTTCGTATTAGGCTGGTGATGGTGGCAGCACTGCTGCAAGCGGCCGACGCTGCCTTGCCCTCACCCCTCCTCTCCCCGCTACAGTCTAAAGCGCTGTCAAAGCCGCTCCCAGAATTCACCGCGCGAATCGTCAAGTATCTTGGACGTTTAGTAACAATATTGTACGAGTGCGTTTCAGTAAAGAATGATCATAATATTTCTACGGTCACAATTTTCCCCGCTAAATTTTAATCTTATGATATTCTGTTGCTAAATGGGAGTTAAATGAAAAAAATAAATAAAAAAATAAATCACATAATAGGATTTTATCTCTTTATAAAATTTGTAATTTTTGGAATAAAATTATATACAGGGTGTCCTATTTATCTAGACCACCCAGAATACCTCTGGAACAACCACGGCTCTTGTAAAACAACTTTACCGGAATCAATGTGAGGCAGGGGCTCATGTAAGTAGCGCCGATGGCGTGGCTGAGTGTTCTAAGGCGCCTCGCTGCGGTGCGCATGTTTGTTTGCCCTCGGAGGTTCGAGTCCTCCCTAGGGCATGGGTATTTGTGTTGTCCTTGGCGTACGTTACTTTAATTTAAAGTATTCTGTAAACCTAGGGACTCATGACAAATGTAGTTAAGTCCTTAGATTTACAAACATATGAATATGTATATAAATATTTTGAAACATTTTAAAATAAAAGTATATATGTTTTTACACAAACTTATGTGTTTTAAAATGGACGCCCGATATGATTTCATGAGCAATCCATAGTATGACAAATTAAAAGTCGACCACTGTACGTAACAAGAACCTTGTTTTACCACTAAAATTCGCAAATAAGGTCCGTGTGAACTACCGGTTGCTCCCTGCTATAAAGCCTTGTTCCCTGGCCCAAACTGAGAACTGACTCGTTTCAAATTACTTCAATAACAGGAAGTTAATACTACAGTGGTCAATATTCATAGCAGCTCACACGTTATGACACACAGACATTAATAAGCAAGCCGCCACAATTAAAGTTATCTTAGAAAGGTGGCCAAGCATCTGAACTTGTTCTCAGCACTTGTGAGGAACAATATTAAATAAAAAGAGGAAAGGTGCTCTAAAACTACAATTTAAAGGCAACTTACGGAATAGATAGATAGAAAACAAGCAAAATGGGGAACCAATTAATGCAAAATGCATTTCTTACATGGATTAATGCGGACGGTGCCCAGCCTAAATTATACATGATTTAACGCTACTGGGGGGAAGGATTCACAAACAACACTCATTCTCTCACACACACGCAATGCCACAACGAAACACACCAAAAACAGCGTGCTGAGACGAGGCGGAAGCAGGCGCCGCTATCGTAGGTGAAATTCAGCAAGTCGGAGGTTGCACAAAACACAATATACAAAGACTTTGAAGCTGACTCTGGTCTGTGGTGCCTGTTTTGAGATGGTGCGTGTGTATAGCCAAGTTAAATTACATCTGAACAGAAAACGCGAGCAAACACGCTAACGGCGACACACGGCTACGTTACATGAAAGCACTTCACTGAAGGTGAAGTGGTTGAAAGTCGGATTCATTATACAAAATCACGGTGGATTCTTAAGTTGCAGTCTGACAGCAATCGATCTAGGCACTGGTTTTAAAAGAGAAGTGGCGTGAACTCAGGCGACTAGCTGCATATCCCGTAAGTCGGAACTCGGACCCACGTGGTTCCGAAAACCGATAAAATTGAATAAAATCTGTTTCCGAAAAATAGAGAAAATCAACTGCTGCATGTAACTCATAGAAATGCTTAGAATTATATAAGGAAGCGAATGAAATACAGCCGAGCTTTTAATTTCCTGTTACGAATTTCTATACTCCCGTCGAGCTCCTTCGCGCGTGTCACCCCAATCGAGCACTTTGCTCAGATTGTGTTCCTCACTTCCTGAATAACACAAGATTCTGTACAGTAAAAAGTTAATATAGGTTTTCTGAACTAAATGTAAACTAATACTCATTTGCTATTCATTACATTAAATTACCGTAGATTAACTTCAAATTACTGTATTTTGCTAAAATAAATATTGAGGCTGTGTTTAAAATAAAAATTTCTTTAGCAAGGGGCAAAGACATGTCACAACCTAGTCCTACCATTCCCTCCACCGGTAAAACGTCAAAACGCGTTAATAAATTAACAGCCGCATTACCACCTGTGGCCTTTATAATTCTACAGCGTCCCTAATAGCACTGTCTAATAACTGAAACTGAATGAAACGTCGCAACTTACCGAATACTTCCGAGATTTTCATGGTGTTCTTCCTACCTGGTCACTGGTTGAATTCACACAGCTTCGACTCAATTGGTATTCTTTCTTCATTTTACTTCTTTTTTAATGTTTGCTGTTTCACAGACTTGAAGGTGTATCCCGAGACGTGAATTCATCCAAGTGACCAGGTGGGAAGAACTCCATGAATATCACAAGACCGGAAAACATATAGAACCCGCTGATGATGCCCTGAATACAGGGCGAAGCGCTTGTGGAGAAAATGAAAGGATTGCAGCAAGAAAGCGACAGTTTCAGTTTCAAAGACAAATAATGTGAAACATATATTTCTTGATATGCGGTAAAATTTGTCATTTGCGAGATATATCCATAAAGTGAGATTTCCCTTTTTTTTCTTTCTGTTGGTGCCAGTGAGGTTATGGTTGGACGTTTTAATTTTTCTCGATAATTTTCTTATGTGGCACACACAACACAAGAACACAGTCATGTACACACCACCACATGTAGATATTTTGTATTAGATGTTTTTACTGTACTAAAGATCCAACTGTAAAATGCTCCCGAAGATGGTAGCTTGCTGCCGAAACGCGTCGTGTTAATAAAAATATTAGTAAAAAGTGACTGTTGCAGTATGAATTAATTCAAAACGTTTATAATCCTGTCGCAGACCTCACACAAGTCCGTATAAAATGAATAAATTTATGTTTAAATTTTGTATTCCTGAGTCGTAGAAATCTGCCGCCAGTGAATAGAACCAGCATGTAATAGTCGCCTTCAGGTCTTCGTCGTCGTAAAAGCGCTTGCTGGAGGACGTGCCATTCAGAACAACAGACATGTCTTGTGCTGCTCCACGACCGTGCTAGTCTCCAACGGCTTAGCGTGCAGCAAGTGTTTTGCGGAAGTTCGCCTGGAAACTGTTTGATCATCCAGAATAAAGTCCTGATTTTCTTTCAGGGGATTTTCATCTTCTGTTGAACCTCAAGAAATTCCACTCCTCCGACAGTGTTTTCACAACGTCGAGGAGCTGAAGGAGACATTCAGGATGGTTCCATTCACATGCGGCAGACTCCCATCAAACAAGCATACACAGTTTGAGCCCACGATGTTGTGGCGTAAAGTCAGCGCCACACTCTAGACGCACGAGAGCGATCGTGGAGAACGCAGCGGATGACCGGCAGTCAATCACACGCCGGCGCCGCGCCTCCTGGAGGGAGAAACCTATAATCGCGTCCTCTACAAGCGGCTATATCTAGGCCGACATACAACTGGAAGAGCCCGTCTGAACTCGGCTGAGAATTAGGCAGTCGCTAGGACTCAGCGCAGCTAACATCGTACAGAAGTCGACGCCGCGAGAAGAGAAACGACTAACAGGGGCAGACCAGGGGACAAAACACACGATATGACTAAGAATGGCTATTCGTCGGCAGACATAAGGAGAGCTTTGAGACCATCACGTAGAGTTAAAAACGATGAAAGGTTTCCTGTGAAATCCAAATTCTTCCTGCCTTTTATTAAGGACGTCACCGACCGCATCGGTAAAATTTTGACGAAACGGAATGTGCCGTTATTTACAAACCTACTTGGAAGATACAGGATCACCTTAAAGCGGCAAAGGATGCTCGCAAATCGCAGGAAAAAGCAAGGAATTTATAGGATTCCGTGTAGCTGTGGAGACGTATGCGTGTCTACCACAAAAAGAACAGTCAAAAAACGACTAGATGAGCACAAGGGGAGTTCTAGAAGGGGAGAGATTGACAGATCACCTGTTGCCTAACATGTTTTTCAACCAGGGGACCACCTTATTCTATTTGATAAGACCCAGGTTTTAGCAGCCACAAATGGAAGACTACAGAAAGGCTATAGCAACTGTAAAACACCCCAATAATTTCAGTAGAATGGAGGAGGACGTGAAACTAAATGAAATCTGGATTCCGGTTTTGAAGAAGAAATGTAACAGTCTTCCACCATGGGACGATATTAACGGACGGCGGCAATCGGCAATGACGAATTGCGCGCGCATGTCAAAAACATCTGACGTCACACCACTGCGCGCGAGCCCTCGTAAACGGAGTTTGGCTTCAGTCAGTAGCGAGTCAGGGCTGCATCGGACAATCAAAAGTGCAACGAACCTCCTTGTCCTCCGCAGTCGGGGACGAAACGTTGGGTTTCCATAATAGATTCACTTGACCACGGCATAATAGCCCGGAAATTTTTAGTGATTTTGACAATATGACAAGTTTCTCATTTCTTCAGATGACTACGTCGAAAAATATCTCAAACATACCAATAAAGTTGTTAATGTATGTTTTCGTTGTAAAAAAAAAAAAGATAGAGATACTTTCTGCTTTTATGCCTATAAATACCGTCTTGTTTTGGACGAGAAACGAAAGCGACTATTAGACGCTACACTGCTTGAGGAGTCAGGGAGTAGCGGCAGAATTTTGGTATCTCCAGAATTAAAGAAAATAAAGATGCCCGGTCGTGTTCCCTCTCCCTACGTTTCGCCAGCGCTTACCAATATTCGCGGGCGGGACGAGACGAGGGGTGGTTTTTATGAAATTCCTTCCTCTGCGCGTGGCACTTACTCCAGCCAGGCGACTTCAAAGGCGGCGCCGGCGATTGTTTCCTGCCGGAAATTAGTTCTGGTCCAGCCAACGCTTCGATGAAGATCTCTTTAAGAGATTGTACGAGAGACACGAGTGCGCAAAAAATGTTGCTCAGAGTACTGAAAATTGTCTTCAGAGCTGCATACAGATAGGTAGTTCTCCTACATTAGATTGTGATGTGGAAATTGAGAGAATAGATAGTACCGGAGGGCCACACTTATCGCTAAGACTTCTGTATAAGAAATAATGGTGTTTTTCATAGACCAAAAAGCAATAGCTAAAAAGTTGAAGTTTAGAAGACAACATCGAGATTTTGCGTACTACACTGGAAGTGAACTCCAGCAAACAAATGCCGTTTTATGTGAGCTTGTAGCTCAAGTGTATTGTTCATTAATCTCTATAAATACATGGAGATAATCACTCAACAAAGGTTCGAGGATTTAGCTGATTGGGCTAAATAAATTATGTACAATTACACATGAAAGTCGAAAATATTCGGGAAAACTGGAAAAATAATGAAACTTCCTGGCAGAATAAAATCGTGTACCGGAATCGGGACTCGAACCGGGGACCTTTGCCTTTCGCAGGCAAGCGCTCTACCTACTGAGCTGTCCCGACACGACTCACGATGCCGCCTCATAACTTTACTTCCGCCAGTACCTCGCCTCCTACTTTCCAAACTTCACAGAAGCTCTCCTGCGAAACATGCAAGACTAGCACTCCTGGTAGAAAGGATATGGTGGAGACATGGCTTCGCCACAGCCTAAGGGATGTTTCCAGAATGAAACTTCACTCTGCTGCGGAGTGTGCGCTGATATGGAACTTAATGAAATTTGAAAAAAATGTTTATAATGCACTCTTGATCATATCAGAGGATAGGAAAGACACAAAGGAATTTACGCCAGCTGTCAGGGGGCAGTAAAACAAAGCAATGGGGAAAGTATAAAATTTGTACCCAGCTGGGATTCGAATCCAGGTCCTCCTGGAGACGGGCAATACATTAGTAATGTGTGCATAAGATGAGAATTTCCATTTGACGAGAGGCGCGCAAGGGTAGCCCACGCGGTCAGCGTGACTGTCTAGTAGAGTGGCCATGCCCGCTAAAACGCCTTGCTGCGGAGTGTGCTTCTGCATCCCGTCAGAGGTCCTAGTCCTCAGTCAGGCATGGGTGTGTGTGTGTGTGTGTGTGTGTGTGTGTTGTCGTTAGGTTAGTTTTAGTAGTTTGTAAGTCTAAGGACTGATGACAACTGCAGTTAGGTTTACAAACATTTGAACGGTTGACTTCCGAGGAGAACCCGGGTTCCAATCTCAGTTGTACACAAATTTTCAGCTTACCCAAATAAGCTCCTTCAATGTACAGTGGCAGCTGGAGTCGTAATTCCTTTGTTTACTGATTATACGAGAGGGTGGTTTACCAATGATGTCTGTTCCTTCGGAGATGTTAGAAAGAAGAAGGACTTGATATATAAGAGAGGTGTTCAAATGATTAGTAACGAAATGTCTTAAGAAGCAATCCGGTTGATATTTGAATTCGCCGCTTAGGGATAACGTAGTGTGATGCGGAGTATGCGTCGTCAACTCCCCGTAAAAAATTCAAGGCTGTGCCCTCAGCAGGCAAAGTGAAGCTCGCCGTCTTTTCCGACGTCCGAGGTCCGATACCAATCGAATTGCTCGAGCATTTAGAAACCATTAACAGTGACATGTTCTGTGAAACTCTCCATAGTCTACTCCAATTCCATTAAGAACAAACGACCTGAGTGTTTTTGTCGCCTTTTGTTTAGTACTCGTCTAGTTGTCAATAAAAGTACGTGTGCAGAATCCTTTGACAGCTAAAACATTGATATAGTTAGTATTGGCTGAACTTTACAATACTCAACTTTAGAACATATGTCTGTTTCTTCTCTCTTCTTGTTCTCGTGGCGTCGTCCGTATGATACTAGCTGCGCTGAGACCTATTGACTGCTAAGTTCGTGGCCGCGTTCTGACCTAGTACTGTCCTAGTTCTGTCGTCGTAGCTGTCTGAGTTCTCACTAGTAACTGACGAGTTCTGAATAGTAACTGACGGGTTCTCACTAGTAACTGAAGGGGCTGTCCAGGCGTATGTCGGCCTAGATATAGCCACTTGTAGAGGGCGCGCATCTTCGGTTACTCCCTCCAGGATGCGCGGCGCCTGCTTGCTATTGGCTTTCGGTCGATCGCTGCCTTCTCCACGATCGTTCTCTACGTCTGGCATGTGCCGCTGACTTTACGCCACAACACTGAGCTGCTCACGGAAGGAGTGATTCTGCTCCATGATTCGCGCGTCCACACGTCTCCAGGGTCACACAAAGTGTACTGGCCATTTTAGCTGGGAGCAGGTTAAGCATCTGCCATACAGTCCGGACATGTCGCCCTGTGAATTCCATCTGTTTGGTCGGCTTTTTTATTTTCCCCTCAAAGGGAAGAGCTTCACCTTGGACGAAGAACTAAAGGACCCAGTACAGGACTGACTCTTGTCACAGTCACTGCAACTCTTGGTACACGGAATCGTTAGGCTCGTTAAACAGTGGGATAGTTGTTCCTTGATCACTGGCGATTGCTTTTGAATAAAGTCTTCAGTTTTACCCACAGTGTCGTTTCGTACCTTTTCGGATAATACAGGCAAAGACGACCAGCTTTCCTTCTTCAGAGCAGCTGCTCACCAGGTCAGACATGTAAGGAAATCGGTGAAATGCCGAAAGTAATGACTGATAATGGGATGGGGCACTACGTTGGTAGCGTCTGGATATAGAGAATTTGCGTCTAACGAGAAGCGTGGCGATCACTGGATCCGTTTATTTTGTTTAGATTTGTTAGCAGTTCTCTTATGAATACTCATAACATGATCATTGGAGTTATTATTTTTTTTAGCAATATGCTGTATTACTGTAAGTTTTGTCTGGTGTTCAGTCTTTGCAAAAGTTATTTAAAATTTCTGTTGAAGACAGAATGAAAAAAAAAAAGATGTATGATACCAGTCATCATAATTACAATTATAGTCTACATTTACATCTATAGTTTGGAATTCATGCCTCGAATTATTGTTTTTTTATATTAAAATATAAAAAAATGTCGAAATGTAATTATTAGCGTAATTGTTTGTTTTACTATTAATTTCGTAATAGTATAATCTCTGCTATGTTTGTAGATTTCGCTTGTCTGTTAATTTCTTTGGAGGGACAGTATAAATAAAATTGTCTAGGTTGTGTTTATATTTCATATCGGTCTGCTCATTTCCTACGGGCAAATCATTGTGTGTGAAAAATTTCAATTTCTTCAAGGACGTCCCTTTTGTGTAATGTGTAATATGTCAATAGCTCGTTCTTTTTCGTCAGCTATATGTCGTTACACCTGTAAGAGGCTTTAAAAAGGTAATAAAATATGATGGTAAAAAGTGGTTTGGAATAATTTTCGAATGAAGGAAATATAATAAATAATTGACTGCATTTGTGTAAATGAATGGACAATTAAAGCAATTACATCAACAGTACCACGACATTTTTTTTCTCGGTTGTAAAGCAATATTTCCATCTCAAAAGTGCAGTGCTTTCCGGCGCCTCATGCCTGCTACGCAGTGCTGCTTCGGCTGTGTCTCGGCGACCCGCCTGCCGTGTGTGTAGCGAGCAGAAGGTACACGCCAAGGCACTCGGCCTGGGGCAGACTGCCCCCTGGGACCTGCTACGCTACGCCACGGCCCGCCTCTCCTCGCGTTGACAGCGCTGCTTGCCGCCTGCCGCCCCCGGCGACAAACTCCCTAACCGCGCCCCCACCCCCGCCAGATTAAATGGGGTGAGCCCGTCCCGGTGCTCGGCGGTCGATGCCAATCGTGTCGCATAAATCTCGACTCGGAAAGAAATACGGACAGGCTTTCTTGTGTCGCCGACGAGCGGAGACGTCTTCTCTCACTGGGGGGCTGCAGCAGCCACCGGCTCAGAGGCCAGCCGGTGCCACCACAGTAGCCGGCCGGCTTCCTCACTGCAAACTGTTTGCCGCGGCATGACCGCAAAATACGTTTTGGTGATGCAGTATGGGCGATATTGCGCTGGTAGAAAGTATCGTTTTAGTGCACAGAGGAAGTGACTTATTTTTTCCCCTTAAGCCGTCCTCTCACGGGACGTGAAAACGCATGTGGAGGAGGAAGTGGTGCCGATACAGCGTGGAATTCCATGTTCTACTCTTGTGTAGTTCACGAACGAACTAGTTAGGCGAACTACGTGAACTAGTTCGCAGAGCCCTCGCCTCTTAGTTTGTCCGCTCCTTTTCTGAAGACTGACGGGGAACAGCGAGAGGACGCGAAAGCGCGCGGAATCGCGTGATTCCCTTCTGCCAGTTACCGTCATTTCGAGCTGAGATGCAGCTCAGCTGTAGTTTCATAGTTCACTGCCACAAATTTAATTTTCTAAGGTATTCAGCAGTGTCTAAATATAACCCTCATTCCATAGTGTAAAGAAGGATAAAAGAACTCAAAACTTAAGATTGTTTGCATTTATATGCGAGAAATTATGTATCAACCATTTGCTCTCGCCTGATTGATACTGTTGACGGCTCGCTGGGTAGAATGTTGAGGATAACGTCGTATAAGCGACACTAACACTCTAAAGTAACGAACACGTATACAATTAATTAGCTACAAAACTGTAGCTTACTGCCTGTCGTCAGAATGTAAAGGTCGAAAACCGTGTCATCAATGTCGCTAGCGTGAAGATAAAAAATGTCTTCTATTTCATTTGTTAATACAAAATCAATTTCTGTAATAAGTGTGAGGCTGACCCGACTGGCTTAACTTGCGATGCAACTGAGGCGGCCGCCTCTCCGAAACAATGGTTTGGACTCGCCCAGCACCGAAGACAAAAATACGTTTCTGCGCGTGAGAACTTGTTTGAGAGGGGGGGGGGTGAAGGGAGACTAATGACGTTCCTCAGCACATGTCTGCACAAAGTCCCCAACGAACAAAGTTTCAAAATTAATATTTTTACATAATACTGTGTAAATTTTTGTGATATGTTACTTGATAATTAGAAGAATGATGAATATTTAAAGAATGATGACATTAAGCACAAAAAATGAATAAATACGTTCTCACTCAGGGCTCATGATTATTTTTTGTGTGTGTAATTGTTAAGCAACAAATTAGAAAAGTTTCTTTTGTTGATGTTATACGTATATTCTTTGTTCGATATAATACTTGACCTGTACCATAGTTGTAATATTTTTTGTTGATCACTTCCAAAACTTTATAAAAATTAAATAATTTATAAAAGTGCATTTTTATTCAGGAAAATAGACGCATTTAGCATATTTTGTAGGTATTGTTCCCTTCAATGACCTATTAAATAAATAAGGAAATCCATTTTAAAAATAAAATACTACGAGTACTCTGTATGCAAAGTAGTTGAACACCATTATATAACCCATTCGTGTAAATAACTGGTTTATTTGCTTAAGTATTTGATGTCTAAATGATAAAAAATACGGGTAATAGCACACGCTTGGGCAACACTGATCATTATATAAAAAAACTAACATGACAAAAGAAAGAGCTCTTTTACTACCAGTAGCAAAAGCCAAAAAGAGCGGACGAACTAAATAGAGCGACCTACTCGCGGCCGAGCTGCGAACTAAAAGGAGAGCCACCGGTCGCGAACTAAAATACGCGCGATCGGTAGCGAACTAAACTATGTGTGCGGACGCAGGAGGAGTTGGCCGCGGTTCGCGAACAGCTGAGCGTGCTGTTGTCTACGGTCAGCCGTCTTCAGGCTGCTGTCTCGGGGTGCAGCGATGGTGGGGAGTCTGGTGCGTCGAGTGGGACACCTCAGGTGTCTCACGCTTCGCTCTCTGTCCCTGCTACCGAGGCACCTTCAGGTGTACCGGACGTTCGTCGAGCCGCCTTCTCCGCAAGGGGAGTGGCGGGATGTACGGCGTTCGCGTCGCTCGAGGCGGAAGGCCAATGTGGAGGCTGGACGTCCGTCCGCGCCCGTTCGTCTTGGGAGTGAAAGTGTGGCCACTCCTTCAGCAGGGTCCGAGCAGGTGGACGGGGGGAGGGGATTATTGGTTATTGGGAGCTCCAATGTTAGGCGCGTGATGGAGCCCCTTAGGCAGATAGCGTCCAGATCTGGAAGGAATTCCAACGTGCACTCGGTGTGTCTGCCGGGGGGCCTCATCCGAGATGTGGAGGCGGCCTTGCCGGCGGCTATCGAGGGTGCGGGGTGCAGTCGACTGCAAGTCGTGGCTCACGTCGGGACCAATGACGCTTGTCGCTTGGGTTCTGATGACATCCTCAGGTCCTACGAGCGGCTGGGGGAATTGGTGAAGGCTGCTGCCTTCGCACGTGGGGTGCCGAGCCGAGTGGAGGGTCTGAACCAGAGGCTTCGCCGACTCTGTGACAGTCATGGCTGCAGATTTCTGGATCTGCGTTATCGGGTGGGGAATTGTAGGGTGCCCCTAGATAGATCAGGGGTGCACTACACTAAGGAAGCGGCTACTCGTGTAGCATAGTACTTGTGGATTGCACATGGGTTTTTTTTTAGGCTAGGCGCTAACTCTGATGAGCACTCGAATGTCAGCATTCAGACAGCGAATTCAGGCCACGTTCGGAACAAAAATTCGAACATAAAAATATTAGCCGCGAACTTACAGAGTGTTAGAAACAAAGTTCCCGAATTTGCAGCGCTGCATGGAAGTTATTGCACTCAGATAGTTTTAGGCACCGAAAGCTGGCTAAATGATGATGTGGCAAGTTCAGAAATATTTAGCGAAGCGTGGAATGTATATCGGAAAGATAGATCTGATACAACTGGAGGAGGAGTGTTCATCGCTGTGGACAAGGATATTGTTTCTACTGAGATCGAGGTTGAAAGTAACTGTGAAGTTATCTGGGCACGTATAACAGGTCTAAAAGGAGTAAAGTTAATAGTTGGGTGTTTTTACCGGCTCCCCAGTGCTGCTGTAGCAGTTTTAGAATCATTCAAGGAAAGTCTACACCAGGTAGTGCATAGGTATCCGGGCTATGTAATATTAGTCGGAGGTGACTTCAACCTTAAGAGTATAGATTGGGACCTCACTAGTTACATTTCAGGCGGTACAGACAAGCAGTCTTGCGAGCTACTTTTGGACACATTCTCCGAATACTGTCTTGAGCAGTTAAACCGGCAACCCACGCGCAATGGAAATATTCTAGACCTTATAGCCACAAACAGGCCTGACCTTATTAACGATGTCTGTGTAGAGACAGGAATTAGTGATCATGATATCGTCATAGCGTCGATGGTGACCAAAGTTCATAAACCAGTCAAGAAGGCTAGGAGCGTGTTTTTGTTGGGAAAAGCCGACAAGCAAATGTTACGATCGCACTTAGAAAATGAATGGGCATCGTTTAATTCTGGGACTATGGATTTAGAGGAATTGTGGACTAAATTTAAGTGCATTATTAATAAAGGGTTAGAGAAATATGTGCCAGTAAAGACGATTAGGGATGGAAGAGATCCACCGTGGTATAATAATAATGTTAGAAAGCTGCTGAGAAAGCAAAGGCTGTTGCACTCTCGATTCAAAAAAGAACACGCAAATGATGACAGGCAAAAGTTAGTAGAGATTCGTGCGTCTATAAAAAGATCGATGCGTGAAGCATCCAATAATTATCACAGCCATACCTTAGCAAAAGATCTTTCCGAGAACCCGAAAAAATTCTGGTCCTATGTAAAATCGACAAGCGGGTCAAAGCCCACTGTCCAGTCACTCGTTGATCATTCCGGGGCAGTAATAGAAGAAAGCAAACGGAAAGCTGAAGTTCTAAATTTAACCTTTAAGAAATCTTTCACGCAGGAGGACCGCACAAATATACCATCATTTGATCAACGTACTAATTCCGAAATGGGGGACATAGTAATAGGTGTTTCCGGTGTAGAGAAGCAGACGAGAGAGCTAAATACGAAAAAGTCTGCTGGTCCGGATGGAATACAGTTCGGTTTTACAAAGACTATTCTGCGGCATTGGCCCCCTACTTAGCTTGCATTTATAGCCAATCTTTAATTCAGCGCAAAGTTCCTAGTGATTGGAAAAAGGCGCAGGTGACTCCCGTGTATAAGAAAGGAAAGAGAACTGACCCATACAATTACAGGCCAATATCGTTGACATCGGTTTCATGTAGAATTTTGGAGCATATTCTCAATTCGAATATAGTCAATTTCCTTGAAACGGAAAAGCTTCTTTTCATGAATCAGCACGGGTTTAGGAAACATCGTTCATGTGAAACTCAGCTTGCCCTTTTCTCACATGACATCTTGCGAGCCATGGACGAAGGGCAACAGGCGGATTGTGTTTTTCTCGACTTCAAAAAGGCGTTCGACGCCGTGCCACACTGCAGACTGCTAACGAAGATACGAGCTTATGGAAAAGGTTCACAGATTTGTGACTGGCTGGAAGACTTCCTAAGAAATAGAACGAAGAACGTTGTTCTCGACGGCGAGTGTTCATCAGAGACGAGTGTATCGCCAGGCGTGCCCCAGGGGAGTGTGATAGGACCGCTATTATTTTCTATCTATATAAATGATCTGATGGACAGAGTAAGTTGTAATTTGCGGCTGTTTGCTGATGATGCTGTGGTGTACGGGAGGGTGTCGTCTGTAACTGACTGTAATAGCACACAGGTTGACTTAGACAAAATTTCTAGTTGGTGCGAAGAATGGCAGCTAGCTCTCAATGTAGAAAAATGTAAGGTGATGCGCATGAGTAGAAAAAACAATCCTATAATGTTCGAATACGGTATTAGTAGTGAGCTTCTTGATGCTGTCGCGTCGTTCAAATATCTAGGCGTAACATTGCAGAGAGATATGAAATGGAACGAACTTGTAAGGACTGTTGTAAGACGGACACCCGACTTCAGTTTATTGGGAGAATTTTGGGAAGATGTACTTCACCAGTAAAGGAGACCGCGTATAAAACGCTTGTACGACCGCGTCTTGAGTATTGCTCAAGTATTTGGGACCCGCAGCAGATCGGTTTGAAGGAAGACATAGAGGCGGTTCAGAGGCGAGCAGCTAGATTTGTTACCGGTAGGTTCGACCAATGCGCGAGTGTCACGGAAATGCTCCGGCAACTCAATTGGGGATCGCTGGAAGAAAGACGACGTTCTTTTCGTGAATTTCTGTTAAGTAAATTTAGAGGGCCGGAATTTGAAGCTGAGTGTAGTACGATCTTGCTGCCGCCTACTTACATTTCGCGTAAAGATCACAAAGACAAGATAAGAGAAATTAGGGCTCGTACGGAGGCATATAGGCATTCTTTCTTTCCTCGTTCAATTTGGGAGTGGAATAGGAAAGTAAATGCCTAGTAGTGGTACAGTGTACACTCCGCCACGCACCTTACGGTGAATTGCGGAGTATGTATGTAGATGTAGATGTGCAATCGGTCGCGAACTGTGCAATCAGTCGCCAACTAAAACATGCATTACCGGTCGCGAACGATTATGACCAACGTATCTTGCTTCAAAGTTCATGGATTCTTTTCCGAAGACCGACGGGCAATAGCGAGAGGGCGCGCAGCAGAATTAAAAATCACGTGTTTGCCTTCTGCTGATGAGAGCCATTTCAAGGTGAGCGTCTGCCTGCTAGATTACATAGTTCAGTGCTACAAAAATTCTGTTATGAAGTATTCTGCACTCTGCAATATCTGACCAATAAATTCCATAATGCAAAGATACAGAGATAATTCTAAATTTAAACGCGAGAAATTATCCACAAACCGTTTCTTTTGGTTTGCGGGATATCGTTAGCGGCTCAAGCAGCAAGCGCATGAAGCAGCTAGGTGGGGGAACTTCTCCCTCCACCTGCATGCGCAGACCACGTCGCTCAACCGTCACTGGGAGTGGACGAACTAAGAGAACGAACTAGTTCGCGGCAGAGCCGCGATCTAAAGTGAACGCTCCCGATCGCGAAGTATTATGTCCAAGTCTACCATGTTCCACTACCCTGGGAAGCGTGGAATGAAGGATTTGGCCAACGAGCTTAGATTTCATAGAGTGGCAAACACACGAGTTACAGCGCTCTTTGCGGCAACTTCGGTAAACTCGGACGCCATATTTTTGGTGGTCAGTACACTTTAGAGGAGTAAGTATCGTTCGTTGTTGTTGAACTTTGAAGTGTTGTATTTAGTTTATATTGTATTTAGTGTGTATTTTCTGCCGGCCGCGGTGGCCGAGGGGACGCGTCACTCACGATCTGCACGACCACTACGGTCGGGGGTTCGAATCCCCCCTCGGGCATGGATATTTGTGCCGTACTTAGTATTAGCTAGTTCATAAGTAGTTGTAAGTTTAGGGACTGATGACCCCGTAGTTAAGTCCCATAAGCTATACAAGCATTTGAACATTTGAATTTTGTGTATTGTCTATACATTTTTTGCTGATAAAATCTGCACAAAGTGTGTTCAGCATTTAAATGCACAACTGGAAGTGATAAAACGACAAATGTCCAAGAACACCAAATGTATTGCCTTGTTTGATCTCAGTCTTTCTATACTCAAACAAAGTTCCTGATTGATGGCACTTAGCTGCTCCGAGAGTGAAGCTTCAGATGACCTATCCTGCAATTCCCTTAAAGTACACGCCATAAAAATCTGCTCAGTTGTCTAGCTAGTGTGGTGTGAGATATTTCTTCTTCTGTCGCCCCTGTGGTTGGCAAAACCACACTTTTGAGTGTCTACAACTTCTTTCAAAGCATTTTCATTTGTTGTTGATGTACTTGATCGAGCGTGGTTGACATGCAACTAGTGCGAAGTATGGAAGCAGTAGTGACAGCCATTTTTTTTTTCAGTTGTGTATGTCTGTGTTGTTTGCAACAAATATGCACTTCTTTCAGTGTGGCAACAACGAAAGGTATTTCGGTGTGGAATGCTTTTGTGGCAGCCGACACAGACGCCTTTTTATTGCAATATTCTATTGTCACTTTCGTCTTTGTACTCAAATTTCACATTGCTTGTTTCAGCATGGCAACAAGGAAACTTATTAACTACATCTTATTTAGACGTGGAATGCTTTTGTGGAAGATAACCTAGGCGCATTTTTAACTGCAGTATTTTGTTGTCATTTTGGTCTTTGTACGCAAATTTCGTCCACCAAAGTTCACGATTGAACACTTTAGCCGGCCGCGGTGGCCGAGTGGACTGAGGCGCTCCAGTCAGGGTCTGCACGGCCACTACGGTCGGGGGTTCGAATTCCCCCTCGGGCAGGGATATTTGTGCCGTCCTTAGTATTAGTTAGTTCATAAGTAGTTGTAAGTTATGAACTGATGACCCCGTAGTTAAGTCCCATAAGCTACACAAACATTTGATTTGAATTTGAAACACTTTAACAGCAATTTTATAAGTTTGTAGACTTAATAGGCTTAGTAAACACAAGATAAATGTATACTAGACTTTAACGTGGAACTGTAAATAGGTACAATTCTCGAGTGGGTATGGCATACCAGCTGTCAGCCGATACCCCAAATAACATGGCGGACGCCAGTTCAATTTTCCTCAAACATGGCGGACCTACCGCCACTCTATGAATATTAACCTCGTTGGATCTGGCATGTTAGATTTTTGCTTCGTGGAGTGGAACCTGGGCAATGATATGCGACTTGGTTTTCACGTGACAAGCAGAACTTTAGAGCCGCCATTTTGCAAACCCAACTCCGTATTTCATGTCTTCATTCGTTTTAGTTGTTCAAATGTTTGTAAGTCTTATGGGACTTAACTACGGGGTCATCAGTCCCTAAACTTACCACCTACTTATGAACTACTTACGAACTAGGACGGCACAAATATCCATGCCCGAGGGGGGATTCGAACCCCCCCCCCCCGTAGTGGCCGTGCAGACCGTGACTGAAGCGCCTCAGTCCCCTCGGCCACCGCGGCCGGCTATTCGTTTTAGCATACGGTGTAAAATTTAATATTTTTAGAACCCCAGAAAATTGAAGAAATTTTGAAAACGCATCATTTTAGGTACAATTTATTAAAATAAATTACCGGAAACTAGATAATAATAGCTCTTTTTAGTTAATGTTGGTCAGTACTAAAATTTGTATACCGTGAAAGAATATCGTTCCAATGTTACGGTTCAACATCATTATATAAATGGAGCATCTTTGTGATGCTTTATCATAGATAAATAAGATATTACAATCTGTTTTCGGTGCATAGTGTGTCACAAATCATGCATATTATCTTACTTGGAGAAACAGCGAAGTTGGTAGCGTCGCACACTGCGGCGTAAATGTTGCGAAAAATCTGCGCTTGTGACCCCATGCCTCGATAAAATTTTTATTTTTTCCATTTTCGTTTACTTAATGTTCCTGGTTCTTGTTAATTTAACGATAATATGCAATTTTTAAAATGACGGATTCGCGTGGTGGTTAGCGTTACGAACTATGGAGGAAAAGAGATATGTGACAGGTTTGCTTCTACATTCTCCCAGATATTTTTTGTAACGGTTTGGTTTAATTACATTTTATGTAATTTATTTGTTAATTTAATACAATTATAATATCCAGTATTCGAAATTTTTATTTTAAACAAGAACGAATTCTGTCCACGAGAAAACTAGTTCAGTTTTTCGTGCAAGGGCACAGGTACCAATAAATTTCGAGACAGTGCCTTACGTCATTCGGTTTTCACCACGGTGTTTGAATTCTGTTGCAGATCAGTACAATGTTGGAATAGTTAAGTTTCACAGTGAAAAGAGACGATGGTTATGAAAGCAGATGCAGTAAAGGAGAACAGCGTTTACGTACAATAATAAAATAAAAAAATATCACAACGAACATTGTCGAGCTGACGCGTTGTCCCGCGTGTCTGAACAAGTAGAATGTATCAGGCAGAACGTATTTTCTTCCAAGGAATATCAAAGTAATCATTTGGATATGAAGAATATGTATGTACATCGTGAAAAATAGGAATATAAGAGAGCAAGACAAGTGGAGCTGGTGCAGATGATCGATTTCACCGTTTACAGTTTTTTTTTTTTTTTATGATACGAGGTACTTCAGCTCGTCATCGTTGAAATGTTGACCACCAAGGACAGATTTTTAGGTGCAAGAAGAGGTGAAAGTGGCTAGGTGCGTGGCCCGGGCTGTACGGATGATGATTAAACACGTCCCAGTGAAATTCCCCTAAGAGTTGTTTGGTCACATTCGCCACATGAGGTCAGGCACTATCGTGGAAACAAACACCACCTTTTGATGGAAATCCTCTTCTTATACCTAAAATTTGTCCTGTCAACACTTCAACGCTGACAAGCTGAAAGAACAAGCTACTACATGGCTGAATACACAGGCGGCAACCTTCTATGAATAAGGCATACAGAAACTTATGCCACGCTATGACAAGTGTCTACAGAATTTCGGCAGCTATGTAGAAAAGTAGTTTAACAGTTGTAGATTTTACCAGAAGTGTTTTGGTAGTACATTTTTTTATTATTATCAAAGGCTTCAGTTAATGTACCATCTTTGTGATTCTCGACGATAAAAATTACAATTTCTGGAAGAGTGTTGCATGCAGCTTGCAAACATGAGGAAGCTACAGATTATTTTTTTTTTTTTTTTTTTTTTTTTTTTTTTTTTTTTCCCGAAGATCGATACCAAGAACATCGCACATCCATTTTTGTAAACAGATTGATCCAAGCCGCAACGGGTGCTGGAGAACGCTGCGGCCACTAATCGCAATAAGCATCACGTTCTGTGAGATGTAGCAGGTCGTTTCATTGCGTGCTGTAGCTAGACAGGCAGCACGTCTGGCGTGCGTCACGTTAGGACAACACGTCCCATGTGAGGACGGCTTTAGGGACCAAACTGCTGAGGTTATCGGTCACTCATCTTACACAGACACAAACACACACACACACACACACACACACACACACACACACACACACACACACACACACACACAGACACACATACACACCAAAGCCCGAGAGAGGACTCGAACATCCAGCGAGCGCGGCTGTGCAATCCGTAACAATGTGCCGAAGCCCGCGCGGCAAATCCAGGTCCTTTTTTACCCTCTGTTGAAGCTCTAATATTGGTACCACAATAGTCAGTATCTACCGGTTAACTCACCGGATCCCGTTCGGCATCAACAAATAATAGCTGCATGAATCTGTAAATTGTTTGATTAAACCATCCAAATTTGTTTTATAACACCATAATTCTTCCAGAACAATAATAGCGGCCGAGAGATTTATCTTATTACCATAAAATGTAATTGAACATCAAACTTTTAAGGATGGACATCCACAACTGAAATTATTCAGCACTGATAAAAGGGTCCGCTGAAGCGGTTCTTCACTTTCTTAAAAATGAACGACCGGTTTAGTGACGTTTAGTCACATATTCAGGTTACATACCTGAATGAAAACAAAACCACCAAAACATTAGGAAGTGACAAACCGGATCAAATTTATCTAGATATAAAGGAAAGACCGAAAACGAGGTAAGACATAAGAGAAAATAGAATTATCCACTGAGTTGGATGGTACTTCCGCTTAATCCTTAAACAAGGAGTTAAAAAAAATCTCCAGGTTTATGAAAATTTTTGCCATGGTTAAAAATATATGGGCGACATCTGCCTCCGTCAAACGAACCTAGAAACCGAATAAGTCAGACCATTAAAACAGGATCATGGGACTTTCTCGGCTTCTAGGTTGTTTGAATGAAGCGGACGTTGCCTATATGTTTGTAACCATGGAAAAATTTTTATAAACCACGGAATTGTTTGACACCTTGCTTCAAGGTACCATCCAACTCAGTGGATAATACTGTATTTTCTCTTTTGCATTACTTCATTTTCGGTCTTTTCTCTATATCTAAATCGTTTGATTCGGTTTGTTACTTCCTAATGTTATGGTGGTTTCATTTTATTCAGATATGTAAACTGAAGGTGTGACTAAACGTCACAAAACCGGTCGTTCCTTTCTAAAAAAGTGAAGTACGGCTGCAACGGACCCTTTTATCAGTGATCGAACGTAATTCCTAATTCATCCAATGCTGCTTGAATATTAGGGAAGGAATTCAAGACGGAGATCCTCCGGGTAGCAGCGGATGTGGTCCCACTTCTTATAGAAAAATTCCGACGCAGACATTATCTATAATACAAAAGCCTTTGTTCACAAAGCAATCTTTCCCTTCCTTTTACAAAAAGAAGTCATATAAACACGGTTACAGATTACATAGTCTAAACATTTCACTTCATTTTGCACATCAACCTTTTTTTACTGTTTTGAACCTTATATAGCAACACCAATATTGAATCGAGTAGTATCTTGAAACTATTTGCTTTTAGCTTCACACTTATTTTCTCTTCCAGTTCTTTTTATTACCAATACTAGCATTAGTTTCACATTTACATTACGTTAAAAACTTAAATTTATGATGTCCTTTGTATTTTCTCCATGGCACACCTGACGACTCAGACGTAGGAAAGCTAAAATCACTTGTTAGTACATGCCATACTACGTTTTCCAAATTACTCTGATCTTAAGTTTTTTTTATTTCTCTTTCCATCATTAGTTATACGCTCGATCGTAACAAGCACTCTATGTTCGTCCCAACTTTATTAATAATTACTGCTTCATATTTATTAGAAAAAAATTCATCAGATAAATCCTACAGCCTAAAAGCGTTAAGATTTAGTGTGTCCTGATGTCCATCTACGGGCGACACCATCTGAGGTCGACTAGGTCGGCTATTGCCACTGGACACGAGGGACTATCCCATAGCAGAGCGCATAAAGAGCACCAACATTCGTCACACTTTGCCGACTGTGTTGCTGTCTCTGGAAAGCGTCATTATTCATTATTAATCGATTGTCATTTTGCTGTCGCAGAGTCGGCATCCATATTTTTCTAACATTATTCTTATTAGTATGATACTGTCACTCTGCAGCGGAGTGACCGCTAATATGAAACTCCCTGGAACTTAAAACTGTATCCCGTACCGGGATTCGAACCTGGGACCTTTGCTTTCCGCAGGCTGGCGCTCTACCGCCCTTTTTCTTTCAGGTAGATTGATGCTTTGCGGTCGTTTGTTGTTGTTGGTTCTGGGTTGTTGGTCGTGAAGCTGGCTCACTTTTTTATTGCAGACTGAGCGCTGTGAGCCACCGCGCCCGGCTACCGACTCCGCTATCTTGGCACGTCATCACGGCTATAGATCCGCCGCTAACTCGATTCCTACTTTCCAAACTTCACAGACGTTCTCCTGCGATACTTTCGTGACTGGCACTCCGGGAAGAGAGGATTTTGTGGAGATACGTCTTAGCCACGGCCCAGGGAAAGTCTGATATTTTTGTAGCGGAGTGTGCGGTGATGTAAAACTTCCAGGCAGGTTGTTTTCTGGTGTTCATGAAAGTCAATTGCTTCTCCAAATACACTGATTTCTATTCACTTGAAACTAGTATTCCGTGATCAGGAAACAACTAACTAGCGTCGACAAGAAATGCTAGTCCTATGATTTTCAAACGTTTTACTCAAAGATATACATAAAGACAAGATCTTACTTACTACGTTCGTTGAGAAGTTTTCACTTCTTTTAACGTTATAGATAGTGTTAAATAAACATACTTATTGTCATTTATTAACATTCGGTTTAACAAAGGCCAAAATTATGCTTTCTAAAATACATAATATTATTTTACAATCAATGGCACATATTCTTGTTGGGTCATGATCTCTGTTTTTAATTGTCAAAATGAACATTTGTTACGTTTGTTGTGCATTGGGAGTTACGGTTTACGTATTGTGTTGTATTTGAATATGGTGTACTTCATTGCACTATATTATAGTTTTTAAATTCTTGAATATTCGTCTACATATCGCTTTTATTATCTATGACATAACCGGTTTCGGGACAGCTTCCCATCTTCAGATCAATTCTATGAAGTTGCAGAGTAACCTGTCGCGTAATGAACGACTGTGAACACTCACGCGTCATTGCACTGAAGATGGGAAGCTGTCCAGAAACCGGTCATGATATAGATAATAAAAGCTATCTGCAGACGAATATTCAAGAATTTTATTCATTTGACGATCGCAGAAAATTCCTCAAGACTCATTAGTCTAGTTTTCATTATAGTTTTACATTAGGTTTTTTTAGGGTTAACAAGCTAGGTAAAGTAATTGTGTATATTGGTGAAGCAATATTTTAATTGTCTCTGGTATACAATATAAATAAAATGGAAGTGTGATAGTTAACACGTTCTGACTTTCGGACTAGAAGTCTGTAATTTCGCAGCTCATTTATTATAATTATTGCCTCGCTAACTGGCGTATCAGATCCGTGATCTCCCTCTCGTATTCAATGAGCTGCTCTTCTTTGTACTTTTTCGATGCCCTATGGCCGCGGTGGAGTAGCCGAGCGGTCTAAAGCGTCTCGCTGCGGAGCGCGCGGTTGCTTACCGTGGAGGTTCGAGTCCTCCCTGGGGCATGGGTGTGTGTGTTGTCCTTAGGTTAGTTTACCTAGGTTTAAGTAGTTTGTAAGCTACGGACTGATGACCACGCAGTTTGGTCCGATAGATTTACAAACATTTGAACATTTTTGATGCCCTATGTCAGGCTTGTACCGTAAGGATGTCATACTGCAAAGCAATAAACGGAGAATGCACGCCGGCCGCGGTGGCCGAGGGGACTGAGGCGCTTCAGTCACGGTCTGCACGGCCACTACGGTCGGGGGTTCGAATCCCTCCTCGGGCATGGATATTTGTGCCGTCCTTAGGATAAGCTAATTGTTAAGTAGTTTGTAAGTTTAGGGACTGATAACCCCGTAGTTAAGTCCCATAAGCTTAACAAACATTTGAACATTTTTGGAGAATGCACAAGCGGCACCTTTAATAGATTTGTTGACTCTTGCTCTGCCAGTACAACGCAGTTTTTTCAACCTTCCCTAGGACTTTATGCTCACTACATTTTACATTGTTCGAAATAAAGCGCTGGCCATCTAAAATGCAACATCCTGAAAGAAGCATCCAAATGATACCGAATTGCAGCATGCGTTTGCGGCGGTGACAGATACTCATGGTTAGCATTTCAGCGTAGGCGTATCCAGCAGGGATACTTGCAAGTGCTATCCATAAAGGGGGAACTGAAGGCTGTGTGGACGTATTGCAATTTTTATTTCATCCGATTGTTTCGTGTAAGCGGTTTCAGTACGCCTCATAGAAGACGGCGAGCGCCTATTCAGAAGGTTTTGGAGTTTGACGAAGGAAGAATAGTTGTCTGTAGGAGCGGTTCATTATCCAGAGAAATGATCTACATCTACACGGGATACTCTGCAAGTCACATTTAAGTACCTGGCAAAGAGTTCGTCGAGCCACCTTTATACTATTTATCCATTCTCCAATAGCGCACGGGAAGAAATAACACCTGAATCTCTCGTATTTTATTCTGATGATCTTTTCTATCTATGTAAGTGGGATTCAACAATATATTTTCGCATTATTAGGAGAATGTTGGCGATACGAATTTCATAAGTAGCCCAGGCCGCAGCGATAAGCGCCGTTGTTGTAATGATACCAATTCCAGATCCTGTATCATTTCCGTAACGCTGTCTTCCCTTGTATCGTGACAATACAAAACGAGCTGCCCTTCTTTGGACTCTTTCGATGTCCTCTGACAAACCCACCTGATAACGATCCCATACTGGCAGCAATACTCCAAAAAAGAACGGACAAGTGTAATGTATGCAGTTTCTTTTGTAGTTCTGTTGCATCTTTTAAGTGTTATGCCAATAAAACACAGTGTCTGGTTCGCCTTTCCCACGACATTATCTACGTGTTCTTTCCAGTTTTAGTCTGACGTAATAGTAATTCCTTCACTTTTGATTGATTTATCTTGTAAACAAAGTTTAACGAATTTCAATTCGTACTCATGTGGACGACTTCATACTTGTCATTTTTTAAAGTCAACTGCTAATTGTTACACCAAGGTGATATCTTATTTAGATCGTTCGGCAGTTGGTTTTGATCTTCATATGATTTTACTAGACGGTAAATAACGGCGTCATCTGCAAACAACATAAGAGAGCGGCTTAGATTTTCTCCCAAATCGTTTAAGTAAATAAGGAACAGCCCGATATCACCTGTGTTTTAGTCGATGCCTTACCATCGATTACTACAAATTGCGTCCTCTCTGACAGGAAATGCTCTATCCAGTCGCAAGTTTGGAGCGATATACCATAACCACGTAATTTGTTTAAAAGTCGCATGTGAGTTACGGTGTCAAAAGCCTTCTGGAAATCAAGAAATACGGAATCAATTTGAGAACTCTTGTCGATAGCACCCATCACTTCGTGTGAATAAAGAGCTAGTTGTGTTTCGCATGAACGATTATTTCTAAATCCGTGTTGACCTTGGGTCAATAGATCATTCTGTTCGAGATAATTCATAACATTTGAATACAGGACATGTTGCAAAACTGTGCTGCAAATTGACGTCAATGAAATAGGCCTGTAGTTTAGTGGGTCAGTCCTACTGTCTTTCTTGAATATAGGAGTGACCTGTGCAACTTTCCAATCTTTTGGTACAGATCCTTCTTTGAGAGAGCGGTTGAATATGGCTGTTAAGTAAGTATCTATCGCTTCAGCATAATCAGATAGAAATCTAATGGGTATTCAGTCCAGACAAGAAGAATTGGTCTCGTTAAGTGATTTACGTTGCTTCAGTACCCCGACGATATCTATGTCAACGTTACTCTTTCTTGCCTCCGTTTGTAATTCTAAATCTGCAATATTGGTTTGGTCTTCTTTTGTGAATGAGTTTGTAAAAGCTATGTTTAGTAACTCCGCTTTAGTAGCGCTATCATCGGCAGGATAGCCGTTACTATCACGTAGTGATGGTATTGTTTGTGTTTTGCCCCTAGTATATTTAACATATGACCAAAATCTCTTTGGGTTTCCTGATCGCTGGGTACAGAAATTAATGACGGACCGAGTGGACTAATGGTCCCACTTTGTGGCACACCTACATCTGATGAATTGAGTGATAGTGTTGTTGTGCCAGAAATCTACGGATACCAGTGACATATTGCTAGCCACCAACGTGACCTACCAACGTAATAATTGAAT
Organism: Locusta migratoria; assembly: GCA_026315105.1. Classification (NCBI taxonomy): domain Eukaryota; kingdom Metazoa; phylum Arthropoda; class Insecta; order Orthoptera; family Acrididae; genus Locusta; species Locusta migratoria. The sequence continues at coordinate 522,768,939 of CM048745.1, forward strand.
AAATTGCAGTTTCTTGTTGGTCAGAGAACAACGAAATGGTGCAAGTGGTTGTCTAATAAATAGACAAATAGACCGCTGAAGGTATTATTTTATTTATTCAAATTGACGTTAATCTGTTGCACATACTAGTTGTGAGGAAAAAACGTGTTGGAACTATGGTGTTGTGCCTTAATACTAATCATAGTGTGCTTGTGTGCCGCTGTTCCACTGTTGACTGAAGAGTCTTTTGTGCTCGAAGGGGAGGTGGCGGCGCTTGCGGAGGGACAGCTGGGTCGGACCTCATTTAGAGGGACGCCCCCAGCGCAGTCCTCCACACTCTTTCGGTCCCTTCTCTCCTACCCCCGTTTTTTTCTCTTCCCACACACCACCAGCCGTGACCTCTAATGGGCTCATTGCTCAGCCTCTCCCCTGGTTTCCAATTCCACTCACAAGCCTTTTAGCACGTCTCATGAGATTTATCGACCACACCCGATTCTCGGTTTTCGTTTCCAAACCTGCCTCCCCTAGCGCAGCTCAAAGAACATCATCTATGTAATTTTCCGGTCCTGCTAACTGAGCAATGTAAAATGCAGTGTTAGGTAACTCATTGAATTATGATGACTTATTTTGGAGACACACTAAGTTATTTAGAGTTAATTAAGAGTATCTGGAACTGGACTAATACTTGACCAAAACTCATGTCAATAACGAAATAGTAACTCGTTCTTATGTGCATAGTCTCCACATTTTGTTAATAGTGCATTGCAATAAATTAACGCGCGATATCCAAAGATTCTGAAAAATTCAAAACCATTTATAGTATTTCACTATACCTGTTAGAAAAATTTCAAACCAGTTGCTGAAAATGTAATTAGAAAATCAGAGTTTGGTTATGAAACATATACACGAGGGTCACTATTGTTATTACAGTTTTTATTCTACATGTTTTATAGTCTTACAGTGTGTCGATATATCGTTTAGGAACAATATTTTCATTTCTTCACATAATCCCCATCCCTCTCAACTGCCTTACAAGACCTTGGAACCAGTACGAGGTCTGCCGCTGCGAGGACTATCCTCAATATTGCCGTGCGCGCTTTCATCACGTAACCTGCTTTCCCACCGACTAACTGTACTGCGATCGACAGCAGCATCTCCATACACTTTTTTCAACCTCTTGTGGATGTTTCCCACTGTCTAGTTTTCACAGCACAGGAATTCAATGTCAGCACGTTCCTCAAGACGAACGTCAAGTGTAGCAGCCATTTTGAAGACATGCTGTGACGGGCCACTCACGGGAACAGGTTGAACTAAGTTTGAAATAACCGGGGAGGATGTATCTACACACTGTAAGAGTTTCAAAGATGAAGAACGAAAACTGTAAAAAAAGTGTGCATTTCTTTTGGAGTGACCCTCGTATAACCAGTCGCAGTGGCCGAGCGATCAGCGGCACGCCAGTCACAGTCTGCACGGCCGATACGGTCGGGGGTTCGAATCCTCCCTCGGGTATGGATGTTTGTGTCGTCTTTAGTGTAAGGTAGTTCATAAGTTGTTTGTACGTTTAGTAGCAGATGACCCCGCAGTTCCTTAAGCTTAACAAACATTTGAACATTTGACCCTCGTATAAAAAGGTCATTGAGATTAAAGAATAGTAAGGACTATTTATTAGACAAGTTTTGTCCCACGCCTCTTGACTGCTTCCACCTTATGAGCCGTACAATACGCTGTGGAAATATACAAATACAAAGGATATAGGTGGATACGGCGAATGAATAAATAGCATGGATACGAAAACACCAAAACAGTCATGGACTTTTTACGAAAGGCTGCTATTTTGACGACACTGCTTGACACAGTGTATGCGAAAGTCGTTCACTAAATTATAAGAACAAGAAAACGAACCCAGAAGAATGGGAATGTCAATATATGAAGATGAGTCCCATGATCATAAGAAACAATAGAAACAATAATTTATTTGTGAGAAACCAATATTATCGTTTTAGCTTTAAGTTATGTTGTAGTGTTGTTGTTGTGGTCTTCAAAAAATCAAATGTTTGTTAAGCTTATGGGACTTAACTATGGGGTCATCAGTCCCTAAACTTACAAACTACTTATCAACTACCTTATACTAAAGACGGCACAAATATCCATGCCCGAGGGGGGATGCGAACCCCCGACCGTAGTGGCCGTGTAGACCGTGACTGGAGCGCCTCAGTCTCCTCGGCCACCGCGGCCGGCGTTGTGGTCTTCAGTCCGCACAGTGGTTTGATAGAGCTCTCCATGCTACTCTGTCCTGTGCAAGCCTTTCCATCTGAGAATACGTTCGGAAACATACATCCGTATGAATCTGATTATTGTATTCATCCCTCGGTCTCCCTCTACGATTTTCACCCCAAACACTTCCTTCTAATGATAATTTGACAATTCCTTGATGTCTCAGGATGTGTCCTACAAATCTATCCATTCTCTTAGTCAGGATTTGCGAGAAACTCCTTTTACCTGCAATTCTGTTTAGCTCCTTCTAATTAGTTACGTGATCTATGCATCTAATCTGCATCATTCGTCTGTAGCATCATATTTCAAAAGCTTCTATCATCTTTTTGCTGCTTATAGTCCAAGTTCCATTCCCATACACTCCGTCCAAATCAAAAAACTTACTATCATATAAATTGATATTGGATATTAACAAATTTCTCTTCTTTAGAAACTGTTTTTTCTCACATCCATACTGCTTTCTATTTTTTCTTTATTTCTGCAGTTATAAGTTATTTTGCTACCCTAATAACAAAATTAATCTACTACTTTTAGTGTCTCATTACCTAATCTAATTCTTTTAGCGTACCCTGATTTTATGACACTACATTCCATTACCCGTGTTTTGCTTTTGTTAATGTTTATCTTACGTCTTCCTTTCAAGACATTCTACATTCCATTAAATTGCTTTTACAGGTCCTTTTCTGTCTCTGACAGAATTAATATGTTATTGACAACCCGCAAAGTTTCTACTTTTTTTTCTCTCCAATTCTCTGCTTGTATTCCTTCACTGCTTGCTCAATGTATAGATTGTACAACTTTGGGAAAAGGCTAAAACCCTGTCTTACTCCCTTCCCAATGCGATCCTTACATGCCCTCCGTATCTAATAACTGCTGTCTGCAGAATGAAACTTTCACTCTGCAATGGAGTGTACGCTGATATGAAACTTCCTGGCAGATTAAAATTGTGTACCGGAATCGGGACTCGAACCTGGGAACTTTGCCTTTCGCGGGTAAGCGTTCTACCGACTGACCTATCTCGACACGACTAACGATGCCGCCTCCTACTTTCCAAACTTCACAGAAGCTCTCCTGCGAACCATGCAAGACTAGCACTCTTGGAAGAAAGGATATGGTGGAGACATGGCTTAGCCACAGCCTAAGGGATGTTTCCAGAACGAAACTTTCACTCTACAGCGGAGTGTGCGCTGATATGAAACTTCCTGGAAGATTAAAATTGTGTGCCGGAACCGGGACTCGAACCTGCACACAATTTTAATCTGCCAGGAAGTTTCAATTACTGTCTGGTTATTGTACAAGTCGAATATAACTCTTCTCTCCCTGTATTTTACCCCTGAAACCTTAAGAATTTGAAAGAGTGTATTCCAGTGAACACAATCAAAAGTTTTCTCCAGATCTAAGAATGTTAAAATAGTGGGTTTGCTTTCCTTAACCTACCTTCCTACATTTCTGTTAAATCCAGCTGATCTTTCCAAAGTCGGATTCCACAGTTTTTCCATTCGTCGGGGACTAGTATTTTGCAGCCACGACATTTTGAACTGATAGTTCTGTAATTTTAACATTGATCTGAACTTACTTTCTTAACCATTGGCCCGCCTCGAATTCATATTGCCCACCGTAACTGTGGTCCCTAGCGTCGTAAATGGACTCGGCGGCGCTAGCAGCGCACTTCGTCACCCGCGTCCGTGTCTGTCCTCGCAGCCAGTGGTGGTTTGACAGTCCCGAACGACTGTTCCTTCTCCTGCCTGGGCCGGCGCTACTGACGTTGCACCACTTGAGCGATGGGCCGACTCATTGACGGTTTGGCGTTGGGAATGTCCGCGCATCTGTCTTAGCATTTTGAGAGTTCGAGTCCACTTGTTTGGTTTGTGCGCCGCTGTTGTAACAATGGTTGTCGTTTTACATTGCATTTGCAATTGGATTGGTATTTACGTGCGTTTGACGAGTGTTTTTTTATTGTTAAATAACGCCCTTTGGCATTCTGTTTGCTGTTCCCCGGGTGCGGTCGTATATTTTTACGGTTCAGTATTTTCCCCTCCGTCCGAGTTACCTGTACTCGAACAGTTGTAATTAACAGGTATGCTTTCCTCTATCCTTTGTGTTTCCTTTTGGCGCATTTCAACATTTAACATTGCTTTTTAATGGGATGGTTAATGTTGTGAAGTTTCTGTTGAGTAATTCTGTAGAGTAACCGTTTATCACCTGTGTCGGCTGTCTTTCTAGCTACCTGTTAAAAATCTGGAATTGGAATTTGTTCGGTCCTTGGCAGTGTGCTATCTTGTTTACGCCTTGGAGGGCAAATACCAAAACTGTAATTGTCCAATTAGTCGTAGCGATGGACAGTCCATCCCTGTGCTAATAGTCTATTCTAAACAGACTGTAACCCATCTGTTTTAGATGCTGCAACTCTGATCGTGCATTCTATTTTATTTAGTAAATTGTAAGGTTGTGGTTATTGGGCCAGATTGCGCCAGTTTTGAAAGTTTCAAAGTTTTGGTAAGGTGAGTGCTACCAGCCGTCATGTATTTCATAAAATGCATCTTGAACCATCAGCTGTTTTATTAAATCCTTAAAATCGACTAGTTTCGGTCCAGGACCATCATCAAAGATAAAAAGGTATTACAACATTGACTAACCAGGGAACCTCTGTGCTGTATCTCTTACGAAGTGCGTAGCTTAACGCCTTGTACTGTAAATTTCTGTAGAACATGCCCCATCCAGTTTCTAGTGTCTTGCGCATGAATTGTGGGGAGATTGAATGATGTTTGATTGGAGAATTAAGACCTTTTATGCCCCGTTCCAACTGTATGAGATGATTCACTACAAAATCCAACAATACATTTAGTGAGACCAGTAATTTTAAATATTTTACACCTAGTCAGTCGGTAGGATTTTGTAACCTCATTGTGTTCACTTTTTACACTGACGTACTCGCTCCGTTAAATTTTGTAAAATTTTCATCACTCCCCTTCTTCTCATTTTATCCGTATCTCCGCCCATCCTTTAAGCCGAATTATATAGAAAATGCATATGCGGGTTGCGGTGGCGATTCAGACTGGAAGTACGGCAGTCCTAACAAAATCATAGCCAGCAGCCACAATTCGGAACGAGCCTTATCCATTGCAAAATTGAAATTAATTAGTGGAAAACTGAAACTTCATGAAAGATCAGGGTCTTAAATAAAAATCTAATAATTAAATGGTACCGAATGGTGACTGCAGGTTAGGAGAGGCAAATGTCAACGCCCTGATAAATTTGCAAACGGTACATTTATATAAATGAGTCAAACTTACACGAAAGGTTGTTCAAGAAAAGAAGGACGTCTGCTTACAATAGGACCACAATTTTTTCGGGTTCTCGGAAAGATGTTTTGCTAATGTATGGCTGTGGTATTTATTGCATGCTTCGCGCATAGATCTTTTTATAGACACGAACCTCTACTAACCTTTTCCTGACATCAAATTCAAATGTTTGTAAATCTATCGGACCAAACTGCGTGATCATCAGTCCGTAGCTTACAAACTACTTAAACCTAGGTAAACTAACCTACGGACAAACACACACACCCATGCCCCAAGAGGACTCGAACCTCCACGGCGAGCAACCGCGCGCTCCGCAGCGAGGTGCTTTAGACCGCTCGGCTACTCCACCGCGGCTCCTGATATCATTTTCGTGTTCTTTTCTTAAACCGAGAGTGCAGTCTTTGCTTTCTCAGTAGCTTTCTAACATTATTTTTATACTACGGTGGATCTTTTCCATCCTTAGTCGACTTAGCAAGCATTTCTCTAACCTTTATTTACAATACTTTTAAATTTAGTCCACCTCTACATCAATTCTACCGGAACTAAACAATGTCCATTCACTTTCTAAGTGCGATCCTAACAATTGCTTATCGGCTCTTTCTAACAAAAACACGCTCCTAGCCATTCTTCATTGGATTATGAATTTTGGTCACCATTGACACTATGACGATATCATGATCATTAACGTCAGTCTACACAGACATCGTTAATAAGGTTAGGCCTGTTTGTAGCTATAAGGTCGAAAAATTGCTCAAGACAGTTTCGGAGAATGTGTCGAAAAGCAGCTCGCAAGACTTTTTATCTGTACAGCCTGCAATGAAACTAGAGAGGTCCCAATCTATTGAAGTTGAAGTCTCCCCCGACTAATATTTCATGGCCCGGATATCTACGTACTACCTGGCGTAGACTTTCTTTGAATTATTCTAAAACTGCTGTAGCAGCACTGGGGGCAGGTAAAATCACCCAATTATTAAGTTCTCTTAGAGCTGTACGTGCCCAGATAACTTCACATTTACTTTCAACCTCGACCTCAGTAGAAACAATTTGTCCACGGCGATGAACACTCCCCCTCCAGTTGTATCCGATATACATTAGACAGCTCGCTAAATATTTCTGAACTTGCCGCATCATGATTTAGCCACCTTTTGGTGCCTAAAACTATCTGAGCACAATAACTTCCAAGCAGCGCGGCAAATTCGGGAACTTTGTTATTAATACTTTTAAAGTTCACGGCTAATATTTTGATAGTCGAATTTTTTAGGCCGGCCGCGGTGGCCGAGGGGACTGAGGGGCTTCAGTCACGGTCTGCACGGCCACTACGGTCGGGGGTTCGAATCCCCCTTCGGGCATGGATGTTTGTGCCGTCCTTAGTTGTAGGTAGTTGATAAGTAGTTTGTAAGTTTAGGGACTTATGACCCCGTAGTTAAGTCCGATAAACTTAACAAACATTTGAACACTTTTTTTGAATTTTTGTGCTGAATGCGGCCTGAATTCGCTGTGTGAATGTTGACAGGTGAGTGCTCATCAGACCTAGAGCCTAGCCTAAAAAACCCAATGTGCACTCCACAAGTATTTTGCCACTCGAGTAGCCGCTTTCTTAGTGTAGTGCACCCCTGATCTATCCAGGGGCGTCCTACAATTCCGCACCCGATAACGCTGATCCAGAAATCTCCTTGCCATGACTGTCGCAGAATCGGTGAAGCCTCTGGTTCAGACTCTCCACTCGGCTCCAAACCAAAGGATTCCGATCAACCCTGGGAACAATGCTACAAATCGACAGCTCTGCTTGCAGCCCGTGTGCGAGGGCAGCAGCCTTTACCAATTCCGTCAGCCACTTGGAGGAACTGATGATGCCGTCAGAGACCAAGCGACAAGCGTCAATGGTGCCAACGTGAGCCACGACTTGCAGTCGACCGTACCCCGCATGTTCGATAGCCGCTGGCAAGGCTGACTCCAAATCTCGGATGAGGCCCCCCGGCAGATACACCGAGTGCACGTTGGACTTCTTTCCAGAGTTGGACGCTCTCTGCCAAAGGGGCTCCATCACGCGCCTAACATTGCAGCTCACAATAACTAATAAACCCCTCCCCCCTTACACCTGCTCGGACCCACTCACAGGACGAAAGAGTGTTGGCCGGATGGGCAGTCTCCACATTAGCCTCTCGAGCGACGTGAACGCCGTTCAACCCTCCACTCCCCTTGCGGAGAGGGCGGTTCGACCACATCCGATACACCCGAAGGTGCCTCGACAGCGGGGTCAGAGGGCGAAGCATGAGAAACGTGCGGTGTCGCACTCGACGCATCCGCCGCTGCACCTCGAGACGGCAGCCTGAAGAGGGCTGACCGTAGCCGACAGCACGCTCAACTGTTCGCGAACTGCGGCCAACTCCTCCTGCGTTCTCACACAGCAGGCACACATCCTATCAATCCTATCGATACAATTAACTGTAGAGTGCAGGAAACTAAATAATCAACTTTTAAGTAGCCTAGTACTTTAATAAAGGAGGATGGAAGCTGAATGAACTATGGTCAAAACAACGAAATTGTCTCTGGCTGTTTCCAAAGTAAACAAGAAAATCTACGGAATACACTATTATCATACACGCGGGAATAAAAGCTTTCTGAAAGCGAAACACGAAATAAAGAAGTGACAAGTTGTTATTTAAAATACGTAGTTTACAGCACAAATGAAATCTGCCAAGTACGTCATAATAAACGTCTTAACACGTTGACTGCCGCAATGATGACAGAGACGCGCCAGATGAACACCGTCTGAAGAGAATGCCGGCCAGTGAGCTACGCTATGGCGACCTACTCTGCGTGACGTGGCACGGCAGCGCGCAGGCCTTCTCTTCAGATGGTGTTGGCCAGAGCCACCGCCGGCCACACGGAAGTAAACGTGTTAAAAAACAGAAGCACTAACGAAAATTAAGAAATTGTCTTACAATGAAATTTCACGCAAATTAAAATTATGATGCGATGTGACAGACTCTACGAAAAATGTTATAATCCCCATTCCAAAGAAAGTAGGAACAGACAGGTGTGAAAACTACAGAACCATCAGTTTAATAAGTCATGGTTGCAAAAAAATTAACATGAATTATTTACAGAAGAATGGAAAAGGTGGTAGAAGCCGACCTCGGGGAAGATCAGTTTGGGTTCAGGAGAAATGTAGGAACACGGGAGGCAATCCCCACTTTACGGCTTATCCTAGAATATAGATTAAGAACCTACATATCTAGCTTTTGTAGATTTGGAGAAGGCTTTTGACAATGTTGATTAGAATAAACTCTTTCAAGTTCTGAAGCAAGCAGGAGTAACATGTAGGGAGCGTAAGGTTATTTACAACTTATACAAAAACCGAACAGCGGTTGTCGGAGTTGAAGGGCATGAAAGGGATGCAGTGTACAAAGAGCAAGCTATAAAGGAAAGCAAGGACTAATTTGGAGAAGGAATTAAAGTTCAGGGTGAAGAATTAAAAACATTACTTTTTTGCCGACGACATAGTAAATCTGTCTGAGACAGCAAAGGACGTGGAGGAGCAGTTGAACGGAATGGACAGTGTGCTGAAAGGTGCATATAAGATGAACATTAACGACAGCAAAACTAGAGTAATGGAGTGGAGTCTAAGAAAATCAGGTGATACTGAAGGAATTAGAATAGGTAACGAAGCAATAAAGGAGGTGGATGAGTTTTGTTAGTTGGGCAGTAAAATGACAAATGATGGTCGCAGTACAGAGGATAAAATATACAGAATGACAATGGGTAGAAAAGCGTTCTTGGAAAAGAGAAGCCGGCCGCGGTGGCCGCGGTGGCCGAGGGGACTGAGGCGCTCCAGTCACGGTCTGCACGGCCAATACGGTCGGGGGTTTGAATCCCCCCCTCGGGCATGGATATTTGTGATATCCTTAGTCTTAGCTAGTTTATAAGTAGTTTGTAAGCTTAGGGACTGATGACCCCGTAGTTGAGTCCCATAAGTTCTACAAACATTTGAACATTTTCTGGAAAAGAGAAATTGGTTAACATCGAATATTGATTTAAGCCTAAGAAAGTACTTTATGAAGGAGTGTTGCCTTGTATGGGAGTGAAACATGGACGATAAACAGTGAGGACAAGAAGAGGATAGAGGCTGTTGAAATGTGGTGCTACAGAAGAATGCTGAAGATTAGGTGGGTGGATCGCGTAAGTAATGAGGAGCTACTGAACAGAATTGGGCAGAAAAGGAATTTCTGGCATACCTTGACTAAAAGAAGGGATCGATTGGTAGGACACATTCTTAGACATCAAGGAATTGTGAATTTAGCGTTGGAGGGAAGAGTGCGGGGTAAAAACCGCAGAGGAAGACCAAGAGATGGATACAGTAAGCAGATTCAAATAGTTGCCGTTCTTATGAGGAGACGAAGAAGCTTGATCAGGATAGAGTAGGGTGGAGAGCTGCATCAAACTAGTCTCCGGACTGAAGACCACAACAACAACATGATGTGACAGCGACAGAAGCTGGCTCTGGATTGACTGATAAGTTGTTGGTCTCGTCGCAGCTTGCCGTCTCGTCTTTGCGATGAATTGTAAACTGTCCTTATTACTGTATGGCTTATTGTATTGGATTTTTAAGTATTAGCTGCTGGGGCTTCGGGCAGATGCTGGTCGGCGGCTTCAGCGTGTGTGTGGCGGCCGCCTCGGCTCCACCCTGCCGCGGCGCGCTACCCAGCACAGCAGCAGTAATGCCGCCTCACACCGGCGCTGCCCCCGCATACTGATGCAGGACTGACCGGCAAACACCGACCACAGGGCGCCGGCCTCGCCAACAGCATCTCATGCTGCACAGTGCCGACTGCCGCCACGATGTTCCTGCTCCCATCCAAATAACTTCATGGACCACGGATCAGCGCGTTTCCCGATGTGTTATTGCTGTTGACCAATAGAATCAATTTGCATGTTGCAAGAACTCGCTATGCAGCATTCAGGAAAAAAAAAACGTAATACTAAAACATTAACACGAAAACTGAAGTACCGATTTTTAATATTAGTCTGAGTAGATGATATTCCGCCTGGACTAGAGTTGTGGCGATTCGTCAATGAGTCGTTCATTTAAACGAATACAAATAAAGAATCGTAAGAATCGAATCGTGATCCGGACGAATCGTCCTTCAAAACAATCGCCTGTCTCGTAACGATTCTAAGTTCCAACGATTCACGATTCGAAGGCGATTGCCGAATCTTGCCGAATCGTGCCGAATGTTGGAGAGACGATGGGAGACGAATCGTCGTTCAAAAGAATCGCCTGTCTCGTGACGATTCCAAGATCCAACGATTCATGATTCGAAAGCAAGTGGCGAATCGTGCCGAATAATTAAGGAAGCGAGAAACCGTGTGAACAAAGGAAGCACAGAACGAAGATCGTGAGCTGTTAATTATTAGCCTATTCACGAATTACAGATGATAGAAACAAAACGCAGCGAAATACACAGCTGCCAACAACTACGAATATACGTTTTTTATACAGTTTACATATTATGTATTTAAACAAGCAATCCTTACACATTTATACTTCGCGTATCCCGGAAATGGCTGTAACGATTTGGATTATATTTTATGTTTAGAGAGGTTTAAGCTTTTCGAGTTCATTTACGTAGTTGTAGCTTTTGTAAAAAACTCAATTTTACAAAAATATTCTTTTTTATATAAAAACGCGATTTTAAATGATTTTAAAGCCACCTCGAATTTTTTTACCATTGGTTTTTACATTATCAGCTTTCCTGAAAGAAATCGATTTTATAAAAAAGAAACATTTTAATAATCGTGAATTTCTTGCATCTCGAAAGAAATTTAATATTTAGAGACAGATTTTTATTTTTAATGTTTATTTCGTGTTTCCTTAAACTAATTGATTTTACATAATAAGTATTTCATAATGATTAGATATCTGTTAATTATAATTAAATTTATATTTAAATGGCCTAAGTATTCAAACATAACGAAAAAAATTATAAGGTTACAGCGGGATTCGAAATAAGTGACCTATGTTCACTAAATCTACAACGCTACTAAATGAGCTATGATGACAGCAGAAATATTTAGTAGTGTAATACGTATTCATAACCACTCGCAAAACTTCAGACTATTTTCTCGAGAATTTTTGAGAGCTGAATCGATTGGCTTTGCCTCATTATTATTTTAAGTCTGCATTTTACGCACCATAAATATTAAAAAATCCGATACCCATCTTGTCACCTTTTCGGCATTTTGTAAGAATCGTGCCGTCGCAGACCAGAAAGAATCGTGAACGAATCGTAGGAACAGATACAAAAGGTTAAGATTCCATCATCCATGACATAGACATGTATTGCCATCTCTGAGCAAGATGTAGAAGTAAGAATCACGCCAATGCAGACTAAAGAATCGTGAACGAATCGAGGAATCGATTCACAATATGGGATTGAATCGCAAGAATCGATTCCTAAAAAAGAATCGTGTTGGCCAACTTTAGTCTGAACTGATGATATCGTTAGGAGAGCCAATCATTAAGAAATTGTTCCACCTGGTATGCAAGATGTATGGGACAGGGGAAATAACCTTCGACTTCAAGAAGAAAGTACAGACATGTAAGAGAATTGCAGAACTATCAGATTAATAAGTCAAGGCTGCAAAATACTAACACGAATTGTTTACAGACGAATGGAAAAACGTGTGGAATCCAACCTCGGGGTAGACCAGTTTGGATTTAGGAGAAATGCAGGAACACGGGAGGCAATAGTCTAAGGAAAGGCAAACCACGTTTTTAGCATTTGTAGGTTTGGATAAAGCTTTCGACAATGTTGACTGGGATACACTCTATGAAATTCTGAAGGTAGCAAGGGTAAAATATAGGGAGCAAAGAGTTGAACCTATACAAAAAACAGACAACAGTTATTAGAGTCGAAGGGCAAGAAAGGGAAGCGGAGGTTTGGAACGGAGTAAGACAGGGTTGTAGCCTTTCCCCAATGATGTTCAATCTGCACATTGAGCAAGCAGTCAAGGAATACAAGGAGAAATTTGGAGAGGGAATTAAAGTTCAAGGAGAAGAGATAAAAAAATTTACCGTTTTCAGATGACATAGTAATTTTGTCGGAGACTGCAAAGGCTCTGGAAGTGGAATTGAATGGAATGGACAGTGTCTTGAAAGAAAGAAACAATATCAACATTAACAAGTGTAAAACGAGGGTAACTGAATGTAATGCCAGAAAATCAGACGATGCTGAAGGAATTAGATTACGTAATGAGACAATAAGACCAGTAGATGACTTTTATTATTCTGCACCAAAATAACGTCTGATGGCCGAAGTAAAGAAGATATAAAATTCGTAATGGCTATGCGAAGAAAGGGTTTTTAAAGAAGTGAAACTTGTTAACATCCAATATTAATTTAAATGTTAGGAAGTCGTTTCTGACAGCATTTGTCTGGAGAGGAAGATTGTATGGAAGTGAAGTGTGGACGATAAGGAGTTCAGACAAAAAGATGATAGAAGTTTTGAAATGTGGTGTTACAGATGAATGATGAAAATTAGATGGGTAGATCACGCAACTAATGAGGAGGTACTTAACCGAATGGGGGAGGAGTTTCTGGCATATCCTATGAGAAGGGATAGGTTAGTGGGACACATTCTGAGACATCAAGGAATTGTCAAATTAGCATTAGAAGGAAGTGTGTGTGGTAAAAATCTACATTCCTGTAAACGAGATAGTGATAACAAAAGTTGCTGTAGAAAATGGATAAGAAGTTATTGCGAGGAGGGATAAATATGGTGCTTCTGAAAATCCTTTGTGAGAATTATCGCGTGAAGATCCTTCTGCGTACGGAAATATACCAAGAATGACATCAGAAAATTTTGATACATTACTGGAGATAGTAGAGGATAAAATAAGGAACAGAATACCGTCATGTTCGTCAAACAGTTGGTTGAATTATTTTAAGTTTAGTATTTAAATAATCCTTATTTTTAATGTTCCATAATACTGGAAAACTTTGATAAATTTCCAGAAATGGGAAATCTGATTACAATTCCGCTTAATATTTCGTTTGTTAGGAAAAATAAACGTTTAGTATCACCCAACCTCCTAAACAATAAGTAATGTGCTACTTCTGAAGTCGGTGTGTCACGTCGACAGCGTATTCATTCGCTATTCACCTATACGCCGAGCGACAAGAGACGCCATCTGCTAGCGACCAAATACGCTCCGTGTAATACATCCTACAGTGTAGGGAGCAGGTAGAGCAATGGAACAACAACGTGATTTACAACTTTTAAATCTTAATTGAAACCCAATTTTCTTATTCCAGATTCGGATTCTTCATAAAAAAAGTAATTATGTTTTGTCTGAAATGTTTTTTAAACCATTGACAGATGGCGCTGAAATCAATAAAAAAGAAATTTGGGGAAGAACTCCGATTTATTTAGAATGATCAGAGAATGACGCATCAAATCGATATAAAATGTGCACCAATTCTTTCATTACGCCAAATTAAGGTATTGTTTTTACAAAATGTATGCTACCCACCACAGTTTCCGATGGAGGGACGCGGAATGGTATTAAAATATCGTTGGAGAACTCTTCACAATTGCATTACTCACCCGAATGTCGCGCCACCGTGGCCAAACTGCGAACTACGGTTCAATAATTGTTATGGCATACACCTAAAATTAACATCATATCGACAATCTCTGTAGGAGACTAGTGAACCATGTTCCACTAAATAATAATTTACTTTTGTCAGTTTATGTTTACCGTTCACAATCTGACAGTGGCGTCCGATCGGATTGCACCGACCTTTATACTGAGCCATAGTTCGCAGTATAGCCACGTAGCGCCACAGTCGGGTGAGTAATACAATTGTGAAGATTTCCCTAACGAGATTTTAATACCATTCTGCCTCCCCTCAACAAAAACTGTGGCAGGTAGGATACAGAATGTGAAGAAAAGTAGCTTAATTTGGCGTAATGAAAGATTTGGTGCACATTTTGTATCGATTTTTTAAGCGTCCTTCTCAGATCATTCTAAATAAATCGGAATTCTTCAAAATTCATATGTTTGTAGAGCTTATGGGACTTAACTACGGGATCATCAGTCCCTAAACTAACAAACTACTTATGAACTAGCTAATACTAAGGACGGCACAAATATCCATGCCCGAGGGGGATTCGAACCCACGACCGTTGTGGCTGTGCAGACCATGACTGGCGCACCGCAGTCCCCTCGTTCGCCGCGGCCGGCTCGGAATTCTTCGCCAATTTTACTATTTTCTTGATTTCAGCGCCATTGTTAATGATTTAAACAGATGGTTCAGAGAAAAAGTGATTACTTTTTTTATGGAGAAAAAGAATCTACAATAAACATGGAGATTTCCATTTAAGATTTAAAAGTTGCCCCCACTCCTACCCAAGGTAGCGGGGACTGGAGGTCACGCGTAGTACCATTTGATGTCCCCCTTTGAGCTTTCGAACTTGTCTTACCCACTATTTTTACCCGATGTATAGTTTTCGAGGTAATCTCATCCGAAACTTCAGATGCAGCACCTTGTACTTGGCAGACGCAATGCAGCGAGACCAGCATCTCCCACGGCGGTTGGAATGAAGTGCATAGATCACGACAATGAGAAATGCCGTCTTGGATGTCATTATGCTACGTACCATGTAAAACGACATAACATAATGAATCGCGTTACTGTACATGTGCGCGTATACTTCAGCATTTCCTATTCAAATGTTTCTGAAGCTTCCAGACAAGTATCCTCGTTTACTTCTTCATCCAGAACAAATTCGCTTGATTTGGCCGATATTAGATACATGTGAACGATGCCATACTCCAGGGCTCGATTCGTCTTCCAGTGCTGAAGACATTTTCAAAATTTTATAAACCTATTGGACAAATTTGCTATGGTCAGGACCCTAGGCTTACAAACTACTTAAACCTAAGGACAACACACACACACACACACACACACACACACACATGCCCCAGGGCTGTGGTGGACTACCTGAAAAGGACCTTTTTTTCTTGGAGTGCGCTTGGCATCTTGTTCTGGGGTCTCCAAATCTCGAAAGCTATTTTTCAGACTATCCTATGCCTCTCGTCCTGGAAGGGGGCCTCTAATTCCTTTTTATAGTGTTGTTGTTGTTGTGGTCTTCAGTCCGCAGACTGGTTTGATGCAGCTCTCCACGCTACCCTATCCTGTGCAAGTCTCTTCATCTGAGAATATGTTCGGCAACCTACATCCTTTAGAAACTGCTTACTATATTCGTCCCTCGGTCTTCCTCTAAGATTTTTACCCCACACGCTTCCTTCTAAAGCTAAGTTGACAATTCCTTGATGTCTCAGAATGTGACCAACCTATCCCTTCTCTTACTCAGTATATGCCAGAAACTCCTTTTCTCCCCGATTCGGTAAAGCACCTCCTCATTAGTTACGTGATCTACCCATCTAATTTTCATCATACGTCTGTAGCACCACATTTCAAAAGCTTCTACCATCTTTTTATCTGAACTCCTTATCGTCCACGTTTCACTCCCATACAATGCTACACTGCAGACAAATGCTTTCAGAAAGGACTTCGTAACATTTAAATTAATATTGGATGTTAACAAGTTTCGCTTATTTGAGAAACGCTTTTCTTCCCATAGCCATTCTGCATTTTATATCTTCATTACTTCCAAGGCGACTTCCAACGCTCGAAGACTCCACTGCGGCGAAGACATCTTCAGAGGCTTTGCAGACACTAGTAAGTATTTAAATCATCTCAACAAGCCGTGCTGTTCGTTATAAATAAATAAATTAAAAAAAAGTTTCTGTTTGCTGACAAATATGAAACTTGAGTCTGCAAAGCCCCTGGCGATGCCTTCAGTAGTGGAAGAGACTAATGCGCTGTACCGCGGCTTTATCTCAGGTATCTAATATCGGCAATAATTCAGTAACCGGCCGTGAAAGTTTACATTGAATATACGACTGTTGATGCGATAGGACCATTTTTCATTCTCGTTATTAATTCAGAATAATGCACTGGATAAAAGTCGCATGCGGTTAGTATAAATAAAGCTAGATAGCCGACTGAACGCGAGAACACTTCAGCACGGCGTTTCTTTGATGGCTGGAGATTTATTGTTATCCGCAGATTTAGTGTCGCCTGTTCAAAGCGCCCGGCGCTCGAGTGTACTTTTGGCATTAGCGATCATTCGGCGCTGCTCACCTCGACCACCCGGCGCGCTTCTTCGGCAGTCTGACAGCTCCCGCGTGCGGCCGCCTGCACTGCACGGCAAACTGTGCCGGCCGGTTTTCGCTGCATCGAGTGCCGGTCGCATTAATTTATAGCTCATTTATCATTCCACTTGCAGCTCCGCGGGATCGGGCGTAACGGCCTTTAGTTTGCCGAAGTATTCATAAATTCGAGTAGTGACAGTGGAGGCTAGCATAAACGCGGGTCGCGCAGATTTTGAAGTATTTATTGTTACGTCGCCTCCGGAAAATCACTCCAGACAGGCAATAAATACTCGGGAGCTACAGGCGGGGGCGTAAGCGCCGTAATGGTTGTGTTCTGGGAAAAGTTGCGAGTCCAGGTGTGCGGAGCAGCTGCAAGGTGCAACGTGCAAATCGTACTGCTCTTATAACTTTAGAGAAAATGACGTTAAGAAATTTTCGCGCTCTTTTTTCTAAACACGTTTCTTCATAGTCCTTTTCATCTCTGTTCGTCCGTGCGGTAGTAGTTTTTGAAACTGGTTTTTAAATACCAGGTTTGAATCCATACATTTTGTTTGTGATCGGCGACTGTTTTGAAATATGTAGAAGACGACAGAAATGAGTCGGACATATTTCCTTTATTGTTGCAGATATAGATATCGGTCACTGTGTCACTATTATCAGTGTTGGAAAAATACAGGATTTGTTAGATACGAAGTATGCTGCATTGCACAGCAACTGTATATGTTTCCCATCCCACTCAATAATATATATATACGAGGCGCGTCCAGAAAGTAAGTTCCAATTTATCTCCGCTGCAGCGCTGCGATTGCAGTTCCGCACATGCGCTGTAGACGATGTGTATCAAGGAGAAGAACGTGCGCCATTTGGAAATCGCTGTCAGTTACGTACGCTTTGTTGTGCTTGTTTGAAATGTCGGCGTTGATTGAAAATCCCGCCGATGGTGAAATCAGGTCGGTGATTCGGTTTCTGAATGCGAGGAAAGTGAAACCAAGTAAAATTTATCGGCAAATTTGCGATGTTTACGGACCAAATGGGATGAGTGATTCGATGGTGAGAAGATGGGTCCGACAGTTCAATGGCGGGCGTAGTGATGTGCACGATGAAGAACGAAGTAGGTCATCACTTCACCAATGACGACGAGCTGAAAGAAACTGGTTCCAACTGGTTGAAGACACAGGCGGCTGATTTATATGAAGAACGTATACAAAACCTGGCGACACGCTGTGACAAATGCCTGCAAAATTTCGGCAGTTATGTGGAAAAGTAGTATAAGAGTTGTAGAATTTTGTGCAATAAAAATTTCTTCTGTGTCTGTGTACAATTTCTTTTTATTACCAAATGGAACTTACTTTCTGGAAGCGCATCGTATATACTTTATAGTATTTATGGTCTGGTTAGGTGATTACAGTTGGCGGTATTACAAAAGTAGTTCTAATAACGATTAAGAAAACACGAATGTGTGTAAATTACTATGAACAGCGCAGTCATCGCATAATCGTAGTCAAGATAGATACGGAGCCAACGCCGGCCACAGTACTTCAGGTATATATGAAAATTAACTCTGCCGATCATGAGAAGATCGAAGAAAGTTATGAGAAGGTAAAGGAAATTATTGTGGCAGTCAAGGGAGAAGAATGCTTAATTGTGATGGGGTAATGGAATTCGGTAATAGAAAAAGGAAGGGAAGATCAAATAGTAGGTGAATATGGACTGGGGAAAAGGAATGAAAGACAAAGGCGTCTGGTAGAACGTTGCTCGGAACATAACTTAATTATAACAAATACTTGGTTTAATAACCATGAAGGTTATATACGTGGAAGAGACAAGGAGACACCGGAAGATACCAGATAGATTTCATAATGGTAAAACATATCCAAGGGAAAATATACACTCTGACCATATCTTGTTGGTTATGAAGTGTACTCTGAAACTGCTCAAAGGTAGGAAAATAAGGAGATGAGACCCGGGTAAATTGAAAGAGCATGAAGTTCTTGAAAGTTTCAGGAGCATTACGCAACAATTTATATAAGGGATGGGGGGAGAAGTAACACAGTAGAAGATCAATGGGTAACTTGAGGGGTGAAATAGTGAAGGAACCAAATAGGTAGAAAGACAAGATCTGCAAAACATCCTTGGATATCACAGCAAACACTGAATTGATGCAAGGAGAAGATACGAAAATTCTGTAAATGAAGCAGGTAAAATTGAGTATAGACGAATAAGAAATGAGGTTGACAGGAAGTATAAAATGTCTAAGCGCGAGTTGCTAAAGCACAAATGCAAGTCTGCAGAGTATGTACAGCTAGGGGAAAAATACATACAGCCTACCGGAAAATAAAAGAGAGATTTCGAGAGAATAAAAGCAGCTATATGAATATCAATAACTTAGACGGAAAGAAGGGAAAGCTGAAAGGTGGAAAGAATATATAGAGGGGTTCTATAAAGCATATGAATTGGTTTGGATTTTCGCCAAGCAAGCACGGAAGAAAGAAGAACAGCAGCAACAAAAAGATGATTAAAGCATATGAAATTTGCCTCAATATTGTAAGAAGGGAAGTAGATGAAATAGTACATACTACATTGAGATATGAAGTGACTCAGTACTGCAAGACCTAAAACGAAACGAGTACCCTGGAGTAGACGACAATTCCTCAGAGTTACTGAAGTCTCTTGCGGACCCAGCCATGACAAAACTATTTTACCTGGTGTGTAAGATGTATGAGACAGGTGAAATAAAGAATTGAAGAAATATATTATAGCACCTGTTCCAAAGAAAACCGGCACAGACACGTGCCAACATTATTACAGAACCTTCAGTTTAATAAATCGTAGTTGTAAAATTTTAAGACGAATTATTTACAGAAGAATGGAAATGCTGATAGAAGGTGACTAGTTTGTATTTAGGGGAAATGTACGAACATGGGAGGTAATACTCACTTAACGATTTACCTTAGAAGAAAGATTAAGGAAAGACAAACCTACATTTCTAGCTTTGGTAGGTTTGGAGAAAGGTTTTGAAGGTGTTGACTGGAATACACTCTTTCAAATTGACCGATTTATTAACATTGGTGGCCATTGTCGCTATGACATCATGATCACTAACCCCTGTTTCTACAGTGACAACACTGATAAGTTATAGCCTGTTTGTAGCTATGATGTCCAAAATATTTCAATTGCTTGTGGGCTGACGATTTAGCTGCTCAAAGCAGTGTTCGGTAAAGTACTCAACAATAGTTCACAAGACTGCTTGTCTGTACCCCGTGTAGTGGAAGCAACTGCTTTATAAGAGGTGTGATAATGAACAGATTTATCCAACTGCAGCCAGTGAGAATAATATAATAATAATAATAATAATAATAATAATAAGCATAACCTGTATGACAAAATAATTAATTATTTTGTGGTAGTTTGTTATTTTATACTTAATTACGCACATTTTATTGCAAGAGGGAAATAATGTGTAATCTTTCACTACTCTCCAATTCGTCAGTCATATATTAATATCACCAAATTGTTAACACTCACTAGGTCCCTTTTCCTGAAGCAATAATATGGCATGACTTCTCTTCATAACATATTCAGTATTTCAAAGTTGCCCACCACATGTATGACTTTAGTATTTATGTAAAAGTTTATTTATGCAGTAATTCATTCGTCGTTAAGAAGTTCCAGACCCAAGAGAGCGGTCAGACGGCTGAGCCAGTGGTGATCACGATACTCTACAGCCAGCAGCTGAACCTCATCTCGCGCGTGTGCAAAGCCTGCTTTCCACTTCACAGATAACTATTTGTGACAACGAAGAAGAAATTATCTTTTCTGATGATTTCTCCGACATCAATGTAAGGTGTAACATTAGTATGTTACCTAATCACATCTTCAAAAACCACAATATTTTTCTGAAATAAACAGCAGATACGTACGACAAATCGTGATTTATTACAGGTATCATTGAAGTTCTACTCTCAGGTCATTGCCCAAACACAGTCTTGGCAATCGCGACATATTTTGGGAAAAATAGAAAATATTTGTGTCAAGTGAAAATATAAATATCATTGGTGGTAGCAGAGTATGCTACAAACGCGAAGATGAGAGGGAAAAAATTGTCTAAATCATACCATGAGGAAGCGATCATTACCTTTTGCTCCTCAGTTTCACACATTTAGTCACACAGCCATGCTGAATATCTATCTTCAACTTTATTTTAGAAAATCTTGACGAATTTTTCTACCAATGCGACATTGATTGGCATTTTATTAGAAGAAATCCTTCTAACGGTGACGAGTTTTATATAAACACTCTGTAAATAAAAATAACTGTCAGGTGCTGCTACTTCAGAAGAAGGGAGTAAGCAAAGTGTCTCGTGCAGTTGACGCGGTGCCCGCAGTCTATCAAATTCTTGTGTATTGGTCCCATATGCCAACGAAGCCATGCTACATGCGCATGCGCTGAAGCTGTGTTCCTGACCCCTTTGCATGGCCTCACGGACTCTAGATGAGTAGCAATGTAGCATAGCGTCGTATATTATATAGTGCCGTTTACTTACCATTACACTTTCTAAGAAACGCTCAACAACATTCAAAATAAATCCGCAAGGCGACAGAAATTAGGGTGTTATTGTCCTTTTACACAGCAGCCATCACTGATCAGAGGCGTAGATAATATTTATATCCCGGTGTTTGTTCACAAGTTTATGATTTCCCGCTTACCCTCTGAACATTTTACATCGGAAGCTCGAAAGTTTCCTACTAGAATGTCGGTGGATTAGATGTGAAACTATGTTTGGCTGAACTATGTTATGTTGAAACTATGTTATGCTGAGCGGGAATGGCCGCGCGGTTTGGTGCGTTAAGTTACGCATTGCGTTTCAACTCCCATCAGAGGTTCGAGTCCACCCTAGGGGATATATGTGTGTTTGTTGCCCTTAATGTAAGTAGTTTGTAAGTGTAGGGACCGATGACCGACGCAGTTTAGTCACTTAGGTTCACAAACATTTGAATTTATAATTTGGACATCCACAGCTGAAATACGTGATCGTTAAGAAATTCCAGAAGGTAGCACAGACAAAATATCAGGATTCCTTTCAATGGATTTTCTTAATCCGCCTGAGCTGTCTTTTATACCATAATAAAGGTAATAAAGGCAAAAAGACAGCTCAGGCGGATTACGATAATTCATTGAAAGGAATCCTTGCATATTTTTCTGTGTTACCTTCTGGAATTTCTTAACAATAATTTGAATTTTGTGATTGGGAAAAACAATCGGGACAATACTTTTCCACATTGTGTGAGGGTTATCTGGAGAGAGCGAAATAACCTCAGAACATAACTGCCATCGACAAAGAATCTCAAATCGATTTCCAGAAGGCTTATGACACTGTACCTCAAAAGCGGCTTCTAATGAAATTGCGCGCTTTTGGAATATCGCCACAATTGTGCGATTGGATTTGCGATTTCCTATCAGAAAGGCCATAGTTCGTAGTAAGTCATTGAGTAAAACAGAAGTGATATCTGGCGTTCCCAACGGAAGCGTTATAGGTCCCCTACTCTTGTGTTTATAAACGATTTAGCAGACAATCTGAATAGCTCCCTTATACTGTTCGCCGATGATGCTGTCGTTTATCGGTTAATGAAGTCAAAAGCGGATCAGAAGCAACTGCAAAGCGATTTAGATAAAATTTCTACATAGTGCGAAAATTGGCAGTTGACACTAAATAATGAAAAGTGCGATGTAATACACATGACCACTAAAAGAAATCAGTTGAACTTCAATTACACGACAAATCAGTCAAACCTTAAGGTCGTAAATTCTACCAAATACCTAGGAGTTACAATTATGAACAACTTAAACTGGAAGGAACACACAGAAAATATTGTGGGGTAGGCGAACCAAAGGTTATGTTTCATTGGCAGAACACTTCGAAGATGCACCAGCTCCACCAAAGAGACTGCCTACATCGCACTTGTGCGTCTTCTCCTGGAGTACTGTTGCCCAGTGTGGGACCCTCATCATGTGGGACTGATGGAGGACATTGAGAAGTTTCAGAGAAGGGCAGCTCGTTTTGTTTAATCACGTTACAGGGGGGAAAGAGTCACGGAAATATTGCACGGTTTGAGGTGGAAATAATTAAAGGAACGACGTTATTCGTTGCGACTTTTACATGTGAATGCGAAAATATTTTAGTAGCATCCTCCTACATAGGGAGACATCACCATCCCAATAAAAATAAGAGAAATCAGATCGAAAACGGAACTATTTAGGTGTTCTTTCTTCCCGCGCGCTATTACAGAATGGAACGGTAGAGAAAGGTTGTGAAAGCAGTTAATGAACCCTCTGCCAGGTACATAAATGCGATTTGCAGAGTATCTATGTAGACGTAGATTACAATAACATAAGTACTAAAGAAAACAAAAACACCCTCGAAAAAATTATCAATAACATCCAAACGGTGCACGGTGAAGTACCGCTTAGCTGACGTAATATCCAGACTGTGCACAGTAAAATGCCGCATCGCTGACATCTTTCGCAAGAAGAATTAATCGATGCACAGCATCTATCTGGAGGCCAGCTCTGGTCAGTCGTTCTGAATTTGGATACATGCTGCAACATAGTTACTGCAAGACAGCTTGTCTACTCCTAATGAAAACGTATCGAGGTGGCGCAGTGGTAACTATACTATGCGTAAATAAGCCGTACTTCTGGAACAAAGTAAAAATGAAAATACAAATATTATATAATGGGTCCATTTTAGATGTAAAGCCGTCCATATGTTCCTTAATAATAAAATAATTTTGATGTAACTACTTACACACCCAAATTCATGACAGTTATACGTTGCTTTCGAAACCCCACCTTCAAAGGCATAGAATAACGTGCTGAAACAGTTATTGTTCCTACGAGGCGTGTTATAATGGAAAGGTACGAAGCCACCAAATTCAAAGAAAATCATCAGAGGCCTGATCACAACTATCATACTGTTTACCGATCTGTTCGCAGAATTAATGTGGCTGTGACAAGACCCAGTCCTCTACTGAGTCCTTCATCTCCTCGTCCGAGTTAGCATTTCCCTTTGAGAAGTTTTTTTAGCGGACCAAAGAGATGGAAGTCGCAGGTCGACATGTCCGAGCTGTTGGGCGGATGCTCAAGCTGCTACCACTTGTCCAGTACACTTTGTGTGACTCTGAAGACGTGTGGACGCGCGTTATCAGGGAGCAAAATCACTCCGTCCGTGAGCAGCCCAGACCGTTTACTTTTGATGCATAGGCTACGGAGTATCTCACAGTACACGTCGGTCGTTGTTAATGATTTTTTCCGTGCTGGAGGAATACTATGAAAATCGGATAAAGGCAAAGGCAAAGGCGGTGAGTATCGACTGCTGAGGGCATAGCCATCAAGAATTTTATAGGAGGGGGGGGGGGGGGAAGTGACGATGCATGCTTCGCGTCCCTAGATACCGCACTACGTTTACACAAAGACGCATATTCAAATTTGTTTATAAGAAGTTTTGTACATTTACATTTGAACATCCCTGCTATATGCATGTCAACGATCGCCATTTTAGTGACAGTGCATTGTTAGAGAAAGTATTTTGTGACAAAAGGGAATAATTAACTTTAAATTTAGAAAAAAAAATCCCGTCCTTCTGTAATGACGCCGGGATAACTTTACTATTTTTATCATTGCACTGTACTATTTTTGTAAAAAATGTTCAAATTTTTGAAGACCTAAGGGACCAAACTACTGAGGCCATTGGTCCGAAGGCTTTAAAACAAGTTGAAGTGACTCATATGACCACAAACACACACACACACACACACACACACAGTCACACATGTACGATGGAGTACTCGAACCTCCGACGCGCGCCGCCTCGCGATCCGTAAGGCGAGTGTTCAGTACTGCCTTCCGTTTATAGTGGTTGTCGGTCGTTGTCAATTAACGTAGGGTTTCGCCCATCGTTCCGCTTCACCAATGATGTTTTACTTTGTTTTGGTTGCCCTGTCATTAGGAGGGCATTCTCCTTCTTTCTTCTTTCTCTTTAGCCGTTTTTCCCATATATTGCAGGGCTGGCTTCTTAATGCGGATTTGGCATGTTAGTAATTACGTGGTGGCCGGATGCCCTTCCTGCCGCAACCCCATGCCCCCTCCCCTCCGGGGGGTAAATGTGTACCCCAAATGTTTGCGTATAGTGTTATACGTGTGAAAGTGTAAAGTGTTACGAAATGTTTGCGAATCTTGTAACTGAGGCGAGACTTGGGGACCAGCCCGGTATTCACCTAGAGGGATGTGGAAAATGTCACTAGGAAGGCATTGTCGGTAGTGAAACATTAAACAGTGCAGCCGTGTTCGTCACAGATGCTCCTACTAACAGCTCACCATCCAGCCGGCCTCTTTCGAAGTGTGAGATATTACTCATTACGCCGATAACTTTTTGCGGGCGTTGCAGAAAAAAACGTTTAATATACCGCTAGGTCACGTCCAAGACTTGCCACGTCAATTGTGCACTGCGATCGTGTCTCAGCAGTAACGAAAGGGGCTAAAATAAATGGAGATGACGTTATCTGTGCCGAGCACATACGTCAACTAAAGCCTGTCCGCCAACTTGGTGAGTTGTGGAATGATAGTTATTCGTTAAAACTATGCATTAAGTCGACCCTGTTACTGTCAATGCATTGAACTATCAGTGCCAGACAAGTACTTTCAAACAATACACTTCCTTGATTAAATAGTAAGAAACACTCTTACTAATACATTTGAAAACTTATTTTTAAAGCTAATTTGCACTATTTCAATACGTTGTACAGCATGACAAAACCGCCGGACGTTTTATTCCTGTTTTAAGTGACATAAAACATCATCTCTACAATACAAAAATTTCTCCGAGACTTAGCAATATGGCCGAGGCAGGCTTCAATTTTTCATAGTATGGGGCGTCTCCCCGTATTCTCACCTCCTTGGTAATAACACGTATGCAGTGGTGTCAGCTTGCAACAGGATGTAGTGTAGTGTGTGGTGTTCTTGCCGGCCGCGGTGGCCGAGGGGACTGAGGCGCTCCAGTCAAAGCCGGGCGCCGTGGCTCAGCGCGCCCGGTCAGAGGGCTGAACGCTCTCTGTAATGAAAAAGCTGAGCCAAATAACACGTAGAACCAAAACGAACAAACGCAAGGACAAGAACTACCCACAAAAAAAAGGAAAAAAAAAAAAAAAAAAAACAACAGTCACAGTCTGGACGGCCACTACGGTCGGCGGTTCGAATCCCCCCCTCGGGCATGGATATTTGTGCCGTCTTTAGTATAAGGTAGTTCATAAGTAGTTTGTAAGTTTAGGGACTGATGACCCCGTAGTTAAGTCCCATAGACTATACAAACATTTGGACATTTTTTTGGTGGTGTTCCTCTTATTTTGTACACTCTTGAATTTCTCACAGGGCCATTGCTCTGTGACGTTATGTCCTGTAACAAGATGTTGTTTGGATGTTTTAGGGGGACAAAACTGCGGAGGTCATCAGTACCCCCCCCCCCCCCCCCCGTAACAAATGTTCAAATGTTTATATAGCTTATGGGACTTAACTATGGGGTCATCAGTCCCTAAACTTACAAACTACTTATACACTAACTTATACTAAAGACGGCACAAATATCCATGCCGAGGGAGGATTTGAAGCTCCGACCGTAGTGGCCGTGCAGACTGTGACTTCAGCGCCTCAGTCCCCTCGGCCACCGCGGCCGGCACCCCTGTAACAAGAATAAAGACTGTTAACAAGTAGTCATTACATTTTTCTAGCCCTTAAGTACTTGAATGTTAATCCATCTCAGTATCTTCGGTGTTGACGTGTCTGTCACGTAATCTTTACATGTCAAATGAAGCGATCTAGACACCTGCTGCGTTACTTGTAGACTACGTTTTCTCTGGAGAATTGCAGGTGGTACTATTGTGACCACAGTCCGTGCCACTGCCTCTCTCGCTTCGACGTGACCGGCACTTGGACACGTGGCAATCGCGGCCATTTGCGGCAGTAAATATTCCAGACGCAATCGCGAATGGCGGCTCTTCCGGCTACTAGTGAGGGCGCCCCTGGCGGTCAAGCGCCTCGGCGTCACTTTTATGGCGGAAATAAAACGCAGCTTCCGCCGGCGACGACCGCAGACCGGCCTAGGGGAGGGCCGAAATGTGGCGGCAAGCGCTGTCGGGATGAAGCCGCGCCGCTTTATAGGGGCCGCGTGACGCGCGCGCCAGCTAACGCTTCCGCCTGCCGCATAAAAAATATGTAAACAGACCCCCCGCCGCAGTGGCAGTATGTCCACTGTCGCCGAGCACACTTCTTTATTCGGCCGCCTGGCCGGGCGCCAGCTAATCCCGAGAGCACACAAACAAGGGGCGAGCGACTCGTAAACCCGGCGCGAGCGCTTCCGCAAAACGTTGCCAAGCACTTGTTACTCAGCAAAAAAGTATATCTGCAAATCAGAAGTCAGAGGTTACTCAAGAGAAAATAGTGTAAAACATACAGATCGAGTTGAATCTTTGTCTAAGTGCAGAACGACATGTTGACCATAGCTGTTTATTTTTTCTCAGTGCTACCGGTTTCGGTCATTTACCATTATCAAGCGTTAGCAGAGATTAGCTAATAGCTTTACAGGTCGTTATACAAGAAGTGAAAATTATAACATAAGAATTTGCTGTCATTGTTCTAGTCATTGATGGTATCACAGTGGCTGACTGTTACAGGCTGAAGCATACATTGACTCACCAGTGTATACTTCAGTCTGTAACTGTGGTGTCGCACAAGTCCAAAGTGCGCGCCACCTACTTTCGCCGCGCGCCGCCATGTACGCACGGCGCGGCGTTCTTACGACGTCAGCCACGAGCGCCCTCCACTACAACTCCGCTCGTGGCCACCACTGAACGACATCGTTCACTTGGGACTGAGATAGGAACCAGTTAGCACTTCGGAATCAGATAGGCACCAGTGAAGACTTGGCTATCGGATAGGCACTAGGCAGACCTCTAGCTCAACTATTTATCAGCATTCTGCAGTACAGAGCTATATAAAAGTTAAGTATTACTAAGTCTCTAAGAAATATATATCTCGTTCTAATTTACTCTACTGTTTCTAGTTTCTGCTGTCCCACTGGCTGGTCACCTCCTACCTGCACAAGCGTGCATCCTTTATTCCTGTGTCGGTCTTTCTACTCGGCCACCAACACCTACGACGGAAACGAGACACAAAAGTAACAGTCAGCCACTGTGATACTACCAATGACTAGAACAATGACAGCAAATTCTTATGTTATAATTTTGAGTTCTTGTATAACGACATGTTGAGCTATTGGCTAATCTCTGCTAACGCTCGATAATAGTAAATGACCGAAACCGGTAGCAATGAGAAAAAATAAACAGCTATGGTCAACATGGCGTTCTATCTAAAAGCTCTTATGCCCCATTTGTTCAACATTTTGTCCAAGTGTTGCTTCGCATGTTTTAAACTGTATTATTTAATACATAGACAGGTTAATATTACTGTGAAATAACAGGTTTTCGCTTGGTAGGCGATGTGAGATGTTTCTTTTATTTAGCTTCAAAACATATCGATTTCGTCCCTATGATGGGACATCATCAGTGCTGTTAAAAACAAGGTACCTTGGTCAGACATTGAAATTACAATAAGATTACATACACCAAGAATGTTATAAAATAGAATTACATACCAGAATTGCAAGTCATGATGACCTATGTGCTCTGCTTAAAAACATTTAAAGGTCTTGCCGGTACAAGTCACAACAATAAAATCAGGTAGCCGCTTACGTACACCTACGCAGCTTAGCTTGTACATAGATGGTGCCTGGCTATTTCTTGAAATGATTATTTTTGAAAATATTTGTGGAGAACATCAGAATCTTTGGTAGATAATTAAAATTAATTTCAAAACAGTCAAGATAGCATTTATTTACTTCCTAGAGACCTGTTTCGATCTTCATCTACATCTACATGCGAAACTCTGCAAATCACATTTAAGTGCGTGGCAGAGGGTTAATCCAAAACCATATACTATTTATCACCTTTTCCATTCTCAGATAGCGCGCGGGAAGAAGAACACCTGAATCTCCCGTTCGAGCTCTGATTTCTCGTATTTTATTCTGATGGTCCTTTCTACCTATGTAAGTGGGAGTCAACAATATATTTTTGCATTCGGAGGAGAATGTTGGCGATTCGAGTTCCGTAAGTAGCCCACGCCGCAGCAAATAAGAGTCGTTGTTTTAATGATTCCCATCCCAGATCCTGTATCATTTCTGTAACGCTGTCTCCCCTGTGTCGTGACAATACGAAACGAGCTGCCCTTCTCTGGACTCTTTCGATGTCCTCCGTCAAACCCACCTGATAAGGATCCCACACTGGGCAGCAATACTCCAAAAATGGACGGACAAGCTTAGTTGTATGCATTTTCTTTTGTAGTTCTGTCGAATCTTTCAAGGATTCGGCCAATAAAACGGAACATTATCTACGTGTTCTTTCCAATATCATCTTCAAACCCACTGCTGCAACAAAGCTGAAAATGCGATGGTCAACAGCAAACCTAGATGGTTTACAAACCAATTTTAAATTTAGTGCTCTATTTTGCTATGACGTGTACTCTGTTTTAGAAATTAACATTAATGTACCCGGAATAGCTTTAAAATTTACTATGGAGTGTTCTCGGCTGTGTAATCTGTATTTGGATCAAACTCATATACCAGTCTCATCCAAGTCCATGAATGCAGAGGTGTACATCCCTGTTACGGAAATGCTCAGTTTTCGAGTAATTCATTGATGAGTCACTCGGTAGTTTTGAAAACAAACAAAAATGACATTAAATATATAACCGAATAAAACTATGTAAAACGTTTATTTTCATTGCTGACTGTGAAAAGAGTTTCCCTTAGTGCTGGAACTGTGTTTCGGTTTTATAGGGAATAACACTGCAATAGGTAGATTTTGCTAATGAATGAATGATCTTATTGCTTTTCAGTAACAGGGAATTTCATCATCGCGTTCACCGACTCAATATGAGCCTAATGTGCAGTTTCGCCCAAATAACACACACACTTCAAACATTTGCCTTGTTAATCAACTTTTATAACTGCTTAAGGACCTCGAAGCGCGGTAGACCATGTATAAGGTTGTTCCGGGAACTAGATTACTTACAATGTCAGACGACGTACACGTTTCTTACAGCATATGGCATACCTAAATAGAATATCAAAGGATAGAACAGTTATTACAGTGTTGGAATACACAGTTGACTTGTGTGACATTATGAATACGTACTACGTATCTCACATAATTTTCCTAATTCTGGAATTGTATGGATGGGAGGACGAGGCGAGGCGTGCAGCTTAGGAGATGGGAGGGGGCCGAACCAAGAAACCGCTGAACTCCGCTTAAGAGCCTGGTGCCCAATGGCGAACCGCCGGAAACCGGTAATCCCTTGTAAGGGGAGCTGAGGCAAAAGACAGGGAATGTCTTAATGGCAGATTCTCAAAAGGTGCTCTCAGTCTTAAATTAGAAATAAATAATAAATCACAGTGTTAAGTTCCCATACATTTCGAAAGCATCTACGACGTACGACGACAGTAGAATTAGGCGCTTCTCATGAACAAAAAAAAAAAAAAAAATAAATATATATATATATATATATATATATATATATATATATATATATATGAAAAATTAATATTTTCTAAATTACAGAAGATGATGTATACAATAACTGAATATAACGAAATTAAACTAAAAATTAACAACTTCTGAATTCGTCAATTGAACAAACTATGTCTTAGGTGACAGCTTTTGATCTCAAGCTAGCGCATTAAAGAAACACACTCGTATACAACATTTGTTGTGTCAATGATGGAAATAGTGAGATCATCGCTTCTCCACAATAACTCATAAAATGCATGCACAATGAACTTCCTCTCTTGTCCTCGTGTTAATGTAACTATTAAATGAATTATTGTCTTTCTCCAGTAACTTTGAGTAAATATTGTGTCGACTGAGTAGTCCAGCTCAAGGAGGCTAGAGAAACACTTTCTCTCGTCTTGGAAGAAGGCTCTCCTGCCCGATTAGATGGAGTGCGACAGCGTTAGAATCTGCGCTGCAAACACTCGGATCTATCTAGTCTAACTTTGGCAAGGGCTAATAAGTGACATTTTAAGAACTTTCAACTTTTCCGATTCCATTATGAAACTGTAACTGAACAGTGTATGTGATTCTACACGATATTTTACGAGCTTTGAAATGTTATTCGTCGACTAAGATTGGCCGCAGTGGAGTGGTTCCTTGCTACAGAGCGCGCTGTTGCTCGCCGTCGGAGGTTCGAGTCCTCCCTGGGAAAGGGGTGTTTGTGTTTGTTGTCCGTAGGTTAGTGTGAGTTAGTTTAAGAATTTATAAGTCTAGGGACTGATAACTATAGCAGTTTTGTCCAACAGGTTTACAAACATTTGAATATTTTTGTTGTCTACATCTACTTACATACTCCATAATTCATGCAAAGGTGCGTGGCGGAGGGTACTTAATACCACTACTAGTTACTTGCTTTCCGGTTCCACTTCCATATAAAACGAGTGAAAAACGAATACTTGCACCCATCCGTACGAGCCCTAATCACTCGAAACTTATCCTTGTGGCAGTAAAATCGTTCTGTAGTCCGCCCCCTCTAAATTTCTACAACATTTCATCTAGAAAAGAACGTCGCCTCCCTTCCAACCAAAAAGTTATTATTTAGGATTATCTGTACAATATATTACATTATTACAGACAAATTTTATTCATTTGGTAACTCACTGCTTCTTCGTCACTTGCAAGGTATTCAGAAAATTTATCTCTGAAACATTAGCTGATTTGCGCCCTGTTATCGGTATTAAGGCTTCAAATGTTTGTAGACTGATGGGACCAAACTAATGCAGCCATCAGTCTCTAGATTAAGAAACTACTTAAACTAACCTAAGAACAAACACTTATACCGGAGGGAGGACTCGAACCTCTGTTGAGATCGTGCACACACTGGCGCGTATAATCGCGCGATCGTTATCGCGTGGGTATTATGTATACCCCTCTCTACAATGAATGCAATTTGGCAATATGCAGCTTGCTTTTATTCAAATGTTCAAATGTTTGTAGAGCTTATGGGACTTAACTACGGGGTCATCAGTCCCTAAACTTACAAACTACTTATGAACTAGCTAATACTAAGGACGGCCAAATATCCATGCCCGAGGGGGGATTCCAACCTCCGACCGTAGTGGCCGTGCAGACCGTGACTGACGCGCCGCAGTCCCCTCGGCCGCCGCGGCCGGATTGCTTTTGTTATACCTGAATTTAAATCAATTGAAGCATTAACTGAACGATAGAATATTCTCCATTTGTTGCTGATTGTACTCTCTAAGAAACGTCACGCCCATGATACACGATTGGAATATTTTTACTATTCGTGCATAAATTCTGGCACAGGAAATGCTTATCTCAAGTAATTTAAATGGAAGTACGTATCAGATGTTCCCAGTAATTAAATTTATGCCGTAGGCACCTGAATTTTCTTTTGATCAACAGTTCCACAGACAGCTGTCTGTAGTGACTGTATGGCAAGCTAAGGATAAACAAATAATGTCACGTATATCCTATAAATTAAAAAAAAACTTTTTATTATCTGTAATTTCTGGGCTTATAGGTTCTCTGCTTCTCATTTCTTGTACGTTTTAGTTACTAACTGACATTACCTGACATAGCAGGGAGGAGTCGATCTATAATGATTAATTAACTCCAAAAAGAAATAACAATGAGAAGATTGTAGTTTGATTTATTTATTGACGACCGTCTTGATGTACTTCGCCATCATCTACTGGTGGTACATAGTTTTACAATGCGGTCATGTATTTAAAAGATGGAGGTTACTAATAATATCTGCAATTTGCCACTAAAAATATTACAATGAGCTCAATTTAATTTGAATATGCAGCAATAATAATGAGGTCCAGATGTGAACATGAGTGTATCTGAACTGCACATTCGTGACTGCCTGTCAAATCGGTGCCTCATTCCTAGCACTGCAAATGATAGCTACAGTATGCAAATGTCACAAGGTTGTTAACACCACATGAGAATGGTGGAGATTACCACTCATTCCTTCAAACTATAAAGCAGAACGTGCGCTCCCGGTTGCCCCCTCAGACGTAACGGGAGAAGAATCTATCAAGCCTTCAATGTGATCACGATATGAAAAATTCTTGTTCCAATCTGTGCCGAATGAGGTAAAGCAATACATTGAGCAACATTGTTTAGCACAGAACAATGATTCAAGTTATGGACTGATAGTCTACATTTCACACTAATTTCGTTAGAAATTGTTGGAAACTTCGTTCATTTTGTGAATCGATTTTCGGCTTATCAAGCACTTACTTAAAAAAGAAAAAGTGTTTGAAAGTACTTATTATGGCCAGGTCTTCTATTTTGTTTGACAGAGTGGCTTCCTTAATAAACTTAGTTTTGTCATGTAACAGAAAGAGGCTGGCAGGGGAAGATATTAATTCTTTCAGACCCACTGGCTACAACTGTCTACATAATTTTTACTGAGTCTAAGCTCCATCAGAAATGTTTTTTTGTTAATGCAAATAATATATACACGACCGTGAGTACCCACTATTTTCATCGTGCGCCGGTTTTGCCACCTGTGGTGCGACACTGTAAAAATATTAACAAGTTACTATTGCACTGCGCACCATTTTTTCAACTTCAAAGTACATGTAAGTTGTGGGATACTTGTATTACACTGTATAACTGAAAGCAGTAGTTTTTACTTTGCGTGGTAATTATTGAATGAGCAGTTCTTTTAGTAAAACATTTAGTACTACACAATTAATTATTTTAATTCACAAAAAGAAAATTTTGTTATTCTGTATCCGTAATGGTGAGGTATGTAAATGGATGCATATAATTTTATAAATCTTGCTTCTTAAATCATTAAAAAATTTCTATTGAATAAACAGTCACGGGTTCTGAAACATCCATTATGGATAAGGTTAATCATCAAGAGGATTACAACTAAAAAAAATTTCTCTTCGTACAGAAAAGAAATCATGTCTGAAAGGGTGACACAGAGTTTTATAAAGTTAAGGAGTGTTGGTTCTAGTCTTGTGTAGTTCACGAACGATCTTGTTCGGAAGTGCGCTCCCAAAGGTGAACTACGGGAACTAGTTCGCAGATCCCTCGCCTCTTAGGTCGTCCGCTCCTTTTCCGAAGCTTGGCGGGGACGCGAGAGGACGCGAGAGCGCGCAGAATCGCGTGATTCACTTCTGCCAGTTACCTTCATTTCGAGCTGAGTTTCATAGTTCACTGCCACAATAAATCTATTTTAAAAATAAGGTACTACGAGTACTCTGTATGCAAAGTAGTTGAATACCATTGTATTACCCATTCGTGTAAATAACTGGTTTATTTGCCTAAGTATTTGATGTCAAATTGCCCAAAAATTCGGGTAATAGCACACGCTTTGGCAACACTGATTCATTATACGAAAAAAGCTGTCATAAAAAAGAGCTCTTTTAGTAGCGGTAGCAAAACCAAAAAGAGCGGACGAACTAGGAGCAGCGGACGAACTAGGTGCAGCGGACGATTATGCCAAACGTATCTCGCTTCTTAGTTCGTTGGATTCTTTTCCGAAGACCGACGGGGAGTAGTGAGAGGACACGTAGCAGAATTAAAAGTCACGTGTTTGCCTTCTGCTGATGAGAGCCATTTCAAGGTGACCATCTGCCTGCTAGATTACATAGTTCAGTGCTACAAAATTTCTGTTTTGATGTGTTCTGCAGTCTGCAATATCTGACTAATAAATTCCATAATGCCAAGATATAGAGATAACTCTAAACTTAACGCAAGAAATTATCCACACTTTGTTTCTTTAGGTTTGCGTGATATCGTTAGCAGCTCAAGCAGCAAGCGCATGAAGCAGATAGGTGGGGGAACTTCCCTCTCCACCGGCACGCGCAGACCACGCCGCTCAGCCGTCACTGGGAGCGGACGAACTAAAAGAGCGAACTAGTTCGCGGCAGAGCCGCGAACTAAAGTGAATCGCGAACTATTATGCGCAAGTCTAGTTGGTTCCCCTAATCTCTTCTTGCGTAACTAATAGATTTTGCAGTAAAGTGTGTGTCATTCATTGATTAATGTTGGAAATAATACGGACTTTGTCAATTTTGTAATTTTTGATGATTTCTGCGGTTTAGATCATTCCTTTTATTCCCGATATTAGTAATAGCGATATTTGTGACTCTATAATACAGATGTCTCTTAAAATATAGATAAAATATACAGAGATATTTTTAAAATTTGATCAACTTTGGTTGGGAATGATGCACACTGCTGAGCATCGCTGCGGTTTTTTTTTTTTTTTTTTTTTCTTTTTTTACTTTTCATTCCCTCCTCTTCTGGAGGAGGGTGGGCTGCTTCAGGGCGTGCTTTGCCCTTTTCAGCCAATGTTAAACTAGGGTTGGTCTGTTTTGGCGCAATTTATTATATCTTTTGCATTTATTGGGTTATGGCTTTTGTATTTGTTTTTTCTTTTCTTTTTTAGGGGGGGGGGAAGATTTGGTCCCAATTGGGAATATTCCGTGGGCATGGAGACAGCTCCGGTATTCACCTTACAGCCAACAGGAAAGCACGGAAACCTGGGCCAGAGCTAAAAAAAATGTTCAAATGTTTGTAGCACTTATGGGACTTAACTACGGGGTGATCAGTCCCTAAACTTACAAACTACTTATGAACTACCTAATATCCATGCCCGATGGGGGATTCGAACCCCCGACCGTAGTGGCCGTGCAGACCGTGACTGAAGCGCCTCAGTCCCCTCGGCCACCGCGGCCGGCATTGTATTTTGTTCTGTATTGGTCATAACCAAACCTAAAAACACGAGCAATCAGTTTCGCCAAAGTTGGAAGGTGCCGAAACTGTTTAGTTTCGCCAACTAGTTGCGCGAACGCGTGCCGCGCATGCGCACTGGCCAGTTGCGAAGTTTCATGAAACGCAGTGTCGCCGTGTAAACTAGGCTTAATAGCGGCCTTAACTGCAGCAGACCGGCGGGCAGCATAAAGTTGAGCCCCTGCGCGGCTGTCTTCACGCAGCGCGCTGGCCAGTGCCGGCTCTGCGGCTGGAGCGTCATCGAGTTGCGCCTTGGGCCAGCGCGGCCGTCCCCGCAGACGGCCGTCACTTCTTCGCGTTCGGCAGGCGGCAGCGGCGTATTGATCGGCGGCGCGGCGTCTTTGTGTGAGCGCCTCCCCCCTCCCCCCCCCCCCTCCTACTCATGCGGAGGCACGTCGCCTCTCGGCCGAATCGTCGACGGAGCCGCAGGAAGCGGCAGGCGACCAGTTGCTCGCTCCCACTGTCGTCATAACCGCCATAATCGTGGCTGTCTGTTTTACTTCGCTGTACTATTTCACTCTCTCTAGACAGGTGGTACAATAATAGTCTAATGATGTTGCTCTTTTTCTTTCTTCCATGCTTGCTTGGATAAACGGTGAGGATTTTCAAAAATTTTTGTAAATCTATCGGACTACACTGCGTGGTCATCAGTCCGTAGCTTACAAACTACTTAAACCTAGGTAAACTAACCTAAGGACAAAACACACACACACACACACACACACACACACACACACACACACACACCCATGCGTCAGGGAGGACTCGAACCTCCGACGGCGAGCAACCGCGAGCTCCGCAGCGAGGCGCCTTAAGCCGCTCGGCTACTCCACCGTGGCTGAGTTGCACAAAATTATATTAACACCTGATATACAGGGTGGTCGGAAATTCCCGTTACAACCTTCTAGGACTTCTAGAGGGTAATGAGTAGGCCTACATAACATTTTGAACAGGAACCCATGTCCGGAGACCTATCGTTTCCGTTCCACGACGGTTTCAATTCAGATGTATAGCTCATCCACTCCCACTTGAGGAATGTAATTAGGCGTGACCCAGTACAATTGTAATCAATTTGAAATAATACTGAATCGTTCCGTTATTGCTTACGCATTTTCATTAGAGTTTACACCTTATGGTTTACATTAGTCGACAACAACAAGTGTTTACTTTTTGTAATTTGCGCAATTTTTGAACCGCCGGAATGCTACGTGGACGCGGTGGAGTAGCCGAGCGGTCTCGCTGCGGAGGGCGCGGTTGCTCGCCGTGGAGGTTCGAGACCTCCCTGGGGCATGGGTGTGTGCACTGGAAACAGCCAAATGGTAGCCACGCTGGATATTTGCTGAATGAAATTGCCCCTGAAGATCTCCATGCACCAATCAATGTTCGACATATACCCAACGGCCTGTACCACCTCAAATATTTTTTAGTGGAGTATAGCTACCTACATGCCAGAATCCCCGAAAAGGACATCGTTAAAGTAAAACATCTTTACAACAACCTGATGAAAAACAAGGCAAGGAACAATATAGAACAAAAATATCCGTTCAACAATTGGAATGCCATCTGGGAGAACATACACAGTAGACACCTGCCAACTTATGTGAAGTCGAGCTGGTATTTCGCTGTCAACAGAAAACTGGCCACAAACTCCCGACTTTATGCTATTCATTTGTCGGAGACACCGATGTGTGCATACTGCAATATAGAGGACGATGATGAACACAAGTTGTTGTGTGCTAAGGTAACAGACATATGGCACTACATCAGACAGAAGACAGCGAGCATCTGTAGGACCTCGCCCAATGTCATCACGCCGGCTCGATTTTTATACCCAGAAGAAATACCTTACCCCAGAACAAGGAGGAACGCTGTCAACTGGCTGAAAGGCCAAACGATACATTACCTCCTAACCAGAGAATCACCCTCCAGGGAGGATTTCACGGCATATCTCACAATTGAGCACCATACGTTAATGCGTACCAAAAAATATAAAGAAAACTTTGCAAACTTTCTAATTAAAACGATAATGTAAACAAACGATAGAAAGGAAAATTATTTACACAGGAAAGGCGATATCTGAAGAACATATTTGTGATTAAAAGCCTTTAGACATTACGTAAATGCATATTTGATGAAGTAAAAGACAGTAGAGAAGAACGTAATGTAAAAGAATAACGATACTAAAAATTACAAGTTCAGTTTTTGTTTGTTTAGTTTGCTTTTAACATTCAAGAAACCTTTGAAGAAACTGGATAATATCAATTTAATTATCTAATTTTCCATTTAACAGAGGTAAAAATTATTTAGTTTTGAGACGAAAAATATAGTCTCACCTTCACACAGATGAAGAAAGATTTTTTTTTCTTGTATCCTATTACACTGGACCAAAGAAGCAGTATATTTTCTGTGTTTTGGAGGAAACTTAGGCTAAAAAAATAAATAAATAAATAAAAATGAAACTAAATAAATAATAAAAAAAAGAAATCACAAACAAGAAGTTTTTCCTTTTCTTTGCCAAAGTGGAATGAAAGATGAAGTACATATACAGTTTTCTCAGCAACACACATAGTTTCAAAATGGCAGTCTGAAGCCGACGCCGAAGAAGGCGACTATGGTGACCGCAAGAAAGGGCTGAAGGGGAGGAAGGAGGCCCTACAAAAGAAATAATAAAAAATAAAAAAAATAAAAAGCTGTCTAAAGCGTCTTAGCAATAACTTAAAATCCAACAACAGGCCAGCGTAACCTTAATATTAGGTACAAGTTACACAAGACGTTTAAGTGATTGTCATATGCGCGTAGACGTAGACAAAAATGTTCAAATGTTTGTAATTCTATCGGACCAAACTGCGCGGTCACCAGTCTGTAGCTTACAAACTACTTAAGCCTAGGTAAACTAACCTACGGACAAACAACACACCCATGCTCCAGGGAGGACTCGAACCTCCACGGCAAGCAACCGCGCGCTCCGCAGCGAGACGCTTTAGACCGCTCGGCTACTCCACCGCGGCCATAATCGTGCCTATCTGTTTTACTTCGCTGTGCCATTTCACTCTCTCTAGATAGGTGATACAATAATCATCTGTTCTTTCTGTCGTGCTTGCTTGTATATTTCAACAAATGGTTTCTGATCTGCTTTGTATTTTTATCTTAGAAAACCATAAAGGTTTAGTGTCAGATTGATAACGTTGTGAGATTTTTTATTGTGAAAGAACAAAAATATTTTCTTAACTCATTTTACTTTATTTTCATTTCTTCTGATGAATTCTTTTCTGTGTCTATTTCACATATTAATTGGTCTAAATGACGTAATGAAATTGCTTATTTTAGGTGTCTAAAGTGCTTTATTGACGGCTTGAAAATCCGCAGTCTACTGATAACCTCAATAGTCAAGTCCCATACATATACAACATTTGATTCTTTGCATATTTAAGTGGTACGTTTTATGTACCATAATTTATTTATGAGAGGCGGAATAGTGGTATACAAATTGTATCACCTAAATGCTGAGGATTTTCCGCCGTATGCAAGACACATGATTTTTAATTTTTTCCCAAACACGTTTCAGCACATTTTGTGCTATCATCAGTGGGATGTTTATTATTGTTCTGAAAAATTATAGTTACTGTACAATAGTCTTTTCAGGTACTTCTAAAATGTTTTTGTAGGTTCATTCGTTTTTAATTTTACTTATGTTTTCTGACGATATAACTATTTCAGTTTAGTGAAAATTAGGCCTAGATATACCTTTTTACATTAGGCTACATAAAACTCGTTACGTAGTCTACTTATTCGTTGTTTTGGTAATACTATTTACAAAATGTGTCATCTGCAAACGTAACAAACAGTTTAAAGTTTCTTACTTTCTAATTTTCGGTTCCAGAAAAAGGCGTCATTTCTGTTTAGTACTTACGATTCTTTTCTTTATCTTTAGAATCCTGATTCTAAAGAGAAAGAAAAGAATCGTTGGTACTAAACAGAAATGACAGAAAGTAAGAAAATTTAATTTTTTTTATGTTTGCAGATGACAAATTTTGTAAATAGTATTACCAAAACAACGAATAAGTAGACTACGTAACGAGTTTTATGTAGCCTAATGTAAAAAGGTATATCTAGGCCTAATTTTCACTAAACTGAAATAGTTATATCGTCAGAAAACATAAGTAAAATTAAAAACGAATGAACCTACAAAAACATTTTAGAAGTACCTGAAAAGACTATTGTACAGTAACTATAATTTTTCAGAACAAAAATAAACATCCCACTGATGATAGCACAAAATGTGCTGAAACGTGTTTGGGAAAAAATTAAAAATCATGTGTCTTGCATACGGCGGAAAATCCTCAGCATTTAGGTGATACAATTTGTATACCACCATTCCACCTCTCATAAATAATTATGGTACATAAAACGTACCACTTAAATATGCAAAGAATCAAATGTTTTATATGTATGGAACTTAGCTATCGAGGTTATCAGTAGACTGCGGATTTTCAAGCCGTCAATAAAGCATTTTAGACACCTAAAATAAGCAATTTCATTACGTCATTTAGACCAATTAATATGTGAAATAGACACAGAAAAGAATTCATCAGAAGAAATGAAAATAAAGTAAAATGAGTTAAGAAGAAATTTATATTCCTTCACAAGGAAAAAATCACAGAACGTTATCAATCTGACACTAAACCATTATGGTTTTCTAAGATACAAATACAAAGCAGATCAGGAGCCATATGTTGAAATATACAAGGTGAATCACGTAACACTTGCAGCGCAAATATTGCGGAAACGGAAAGTGCGATTGATGTGCAGTTTTGTACAGAATGCATTGCTCGTCAGTGACTAGTATTTTTAGCCAACAAACAGGTTGTAATATACTTAGAAAGTGTATTTTTTTATGCAAACATACAGTTTGGTAAATGATAAAATGATTGTTTCTATCGTGCACAGGAATTTTTGACACCAGCTGTGTACCAAGAATTTTGAATGGCATTTTTATCAAGTTTAGTTTGGCAGCTACAGCCATTCGAAGTTTTTGGGGCGGAGGCTACGACAGCGTAGCTGACTGGCTGGTGGTCATGAGACAGTTGGCCGTGCCCTAGGAGCTAGCCACTCGGGCAGTGAGCTACGCTATCGCAGCCTCCGCCCCCGAAACTTTGAACGGTTGCTTTGAGCGGGTATTTATTTATTTGGCTCAATAGTTAAATTCTAGCTACTGGAGTATTTTAGACCAGTAGTGCTTACCATTATTCAAAACAGAAGGAGGAGCCACACTAGGATATATTTATCGGGGAAAATATAAGAAATAACGCTGTCTTCTATAACGTACAAAATTATACGTGCAGAATGCAAATAAAGAAAGATACCAATCAAAATACATATGGCATATATAATTCGCACGATCTCATATATGCTGCATGTCTATAACTATGACTATAATTAGTAGTAAAGAAGTAATATATTAAAACTTGGTGCGTGATAGGGTGGTTTTCTACGAACGTTACTGTTTATTTGCTCATATCTCATGAACTACATGTCGTATTGTGATACAATTGGGAAAGGACATTCAGCTATACGTGAGTATACTGTTTATAAAATTTGTAGTGTAGAAATTATAAATTGTAACGTAATACCGAATGCCTTAGTTTTAGTTCATGAACAACGGAAAAGTAGTAAGCAAGAAACGTTTTTTTCCTTTCCTAATTTTGCTATGGTTATCAGCGAGAAAAATTTCAATAAAGATTTGAAATTATGTTTAAAGTTGGTTGCAAGTCGCTAAGTACTGTCATTCTCATACAGTGTGTGAAAAAAGACTCGTCGCATTATGTGGCAGTTTCTTGCAACTATATTGTTTACAAGGTCATGCCTAATGCAACAGTTTTACGGCTACTCCCATTTTCCAATAACTGACGCATAAATCTGGGTATTCTCACGCTGTGGTCTCTCATTATTTATGACGTCATATCCCCTTATCTAAGTGTCGTGCACTTTTGTTTTTGGGCCAGGAACCTTCGTGGGCGTACGGTGAACACTCCACCAAAGTTTCACTGAAACTTATTCTTTTCATTCTCCACTCCGAGGAGTGGAGCGGGCTGTTTGAGATCTGGCCCATAAAGAGTCGCGGTTCTATTCAGCCAATTATCAGACAAGCTGATAGTGGGGCAAAGGGGATCCCAATTGGGAATAAGTGGGAGGGGCTTACCAGTTCCGGCATACGCCTTACAACCAAGGAAAAACCTCCCGAAAACCTTGGTCGGAACCGGGGGATTGGGACCAATTTAATTTATCTCCGGGACTTGCCCCGGAGTAAAAATGGATTATCAGCAGCCATATTTAGGCACTTTTATAACTTTGAAGAAGGATACTAACTGCGCGAAAGCCGCAAGAAATAAATATTTCAAATGTGCTACCCTTGCTCGTTATTTCTTATTATAAATTTAAAAATCAGATGAAGATCACAAAATATGAAAGCAATTGCAGCTGACATTAAAAAAAAGAAAAAAAAAAAAAAAAAAAAAAAAAAAGAAAAAAAAAAAAAAGAATAATGGTGACGTCTCTAAATTTTAAAATCACCCAAAAATAAAGAATAAGAATAAAAACCGTCTAGGTTCCTAAAATTCTATTTATTGATTACGATCTTTTGGCATCTGCCATCATCAGATCTAAAAACATCTGAACTTGCAAAGTTAAGTTCAGAGGTTTTGTAGAGCTGATGGCAAAACATCGTAACCAATAAACAGAATTTTAGAGATATAGACGGTTTTTATTCTTACTGAAAAAGATGAAGATCGCAAATTCGTTCCAGAAATTCGTTTCCTTTATATATTAAAACAATAATAATAATACTTGAAACGAAAATGACTTAAGCTGTGTATCTTTATGTAAGGAAAGTTGAATGAAATGATTGATCATTGTTTTTTGTTGCGAAACTAGTTGCACTTGGACAACAACAGTTTCCTGTGATAGTTCGTAGCTGCTGTGAATGTTGATCGACAAACACGCAAACTACTACTGTAGCACGACGAGTTTAAATACATTCCAAATCCTTCATATCGTGCAATGAGTGATTCTGGGTAATTGTTGGTTTTCTCTGGATGTGGTAATGAAAGGACCTTATAATTGTACTATTCTGTAGGTACATACATATAAAGTAAACCAATAATTCAGTTTTTTTTGCAGATTAACGGCGTTACGGGAAGGATGAAACCACCATTTACAAAAATTCAATAATGTTCAAATCTTTGTAAACCTATAGGACTCAACGACTTAGGTTATCAGTCCCTAGACTTACAAACTACTTGAACTATCTTAAAAATAGTAAGGGCGACAAATATACCCTTGCCGGAGGGAGGAATCGAACCAGCCGGCCGCGGTGGCCGAGGGGACTGAGGCGCTTCAGTCACGGTCTGCACGGCCACTACGGTCGGGGGTTCGAATCCCCCCTGGGGCATGGATATTTGTGCCGTCCTAGTTCGTAAGTAGTTCATAAGTAGTTTGTAAGTTTAGGGACTGATGAACCCGTAGTTAAGTCCCATAGACTATACAAACATTTGAACATTTTGGAATCGAACCTCCGACGGCGAACGGCCGCGCGCGCGACGCAGCAAGACGCCTTGGTGCGCTCGGCTATTCCGCCGCGCAGCAATTGAACTGTGTATCCCACTCAACATCTACAAACTGTAACGAGAATCGAAGTATGGGGTATGTTCTTATGTTCCACATAATGACGTAAGGCTGTGTCACCTAACGTAAACTACCAAACTCCTGAAATTAATGACTTATTAGACATCACAAGCCTGTTAACTATTTCAATTTTTATTTTTAGTTAGCACTTCCTTGTCGTTTTGGTCTCTGTTTTGGATCGGAAGGATTCAGATGTCTGTGCACTCTGAGAGAAACAAACATTTTTTTGCAAGTCCGCACCTAAATACTTTGACGCTGTACACCGATAGCACATTACTCTGAGAGTAGCCTGTGGTTTTACTGCTCGCCGAGAGTCTCATGCTCTTATTAACAGGAAGCAGCAGGTTTCCTGCATAATTCATCAGAAACGCTTTCGACGCGCAGTGCACGGTTCATTTCGCGTTACTGCTCGTATCCACTTTAACAGCTATGCGTCACACGACTATTTCATGCAGAATGCGCTACAAAATGCGCTATTCATTACGCCGGAATTGCCGGAAAAACTGTGAGCGGCAGGATGGGTGGACAGGACAGCCATGTTAACACGCGCCACGTTATTAACTACCGGTGTATATATGGCTACATAGCGGCAGCGGCGGACGCCTGTCTGCTCAGCGCAGCAGCTGGTACGTAGCTCTACCACTTGGGCTATGTTCGCACATTTTACAGGTATGTTGTGTACTTACTGACCACTACCTGGCCTCCCGTTGCCTTAATGGTAACACGCTGTTGCGTTACAATAAAAAAAGGACAGTGGTGGAAAAGAAAACATATCACAATGCGAGTCCTTTCAAATGAATATGTACTGATCTACATCTACATAGATACTCTGCAAATCACATTTAAGTGCCTGGCAGAGGTTTCATTGACCACTTTCATAACTTTTCTCTAACGTTCCATTCTCTAATAGCGCGCGGGAAGGAAGAACACCTAAATCGTTCCCTTTTCGCTCTGATTTCTCTTATTTTATTG
This sequence comes from Locusta migratoria, assembly GCA_026315105.1. Lineage (NCBI taxonomy): Eukaryota > Metazoa > Arthropoda > Insecta > Orthoptera > Acrididae > Locusta > Locusta migratoria. Next base: position 522,813,313 of record CM048745.1, read on the forward strand.
GGATGGTCATGTCTCCCTAAGTAGGTGGCTGCTAGCAAAATATTTTCACATTCAGAAGTAAAAGTCGGTGATTGAAACTTCGCAAACCGATCAAGCCGGAATGAATAACGTCTTTCTTTCAATGATTTCCACCCCAATTCGTGCAACATTCCTGTGACGCTTCCCCCGTAACATGATAAAACCAAACGAACTGCCCTTCTCTGAACCTTCTCAATATCTTCTATCAGTACCATCTGGTGAGGGTCCCACAAGGGGCAACAGTACTGCAGGAGAGGACGCACAAGTGTGATGTAGGCAGTCTCTTTGGTGGAGCTGGTGCATCTTCTAAGCGTTCTGCCAATGAAACGTAATCTTTGGTTCGCCTTCCCCACAATATTTTCTTTGTGTTCTCTCCAGTCAAAGTTGTTCATAATTGTAACTTCTAGGTATTTGGTAGAATCTACGACCTTAAGGTTTGACTGATTTGTCGCGTAATTGAAGTTCAGCGGATTTCTATTAGTGATCATGTGTATTACATCACACTTTTCTTTACTTAGAATCAATTGCCAATTCTCGCAACACGTAGAAATTTTGTCTAAATCGCTTTGCACTTCACTAACCGATAAACGAAAGCATCATCCGCGAACAGTCTAAGGGAGCTATTCAGATTGTCTCCTAAATCGTTTATAAACACAAGGAAGAGTAGGGGACCTATAACGCTTCCCAGTCAGAACATTAAAACCACCTACCTACTATCGATATATAACCGTCCAAGCGTTAGAAAATGACTGCTACACCTCGGGCATGGATATTTGTGCCGTCCTTAGTATTAGTTAGTTCATAGGTAGTTTGTAAGTTTAGGGACTGATGACCCCGAAGTCCCATAAGCTATACAAATATTTGAACAATTGAATTTTGACTGCTACACATATACAAGCGCGGTGCATGTAGAATGAGTGAGCGCGTTGTCAGTTTTTATCATCTGAGTTGTACCCAGGGCCGACCGCGATGATCCTATGGCTGGGTGCGAGTATTTTGCAAACTGCGCGACAAGTTGTGTGTTCGAGGAGTGCTATGATGGGTGTGTTCAACAAGTGGCGAAACCAATGTGAAACCACGTCCAAACGTACCCCTGACCAACAACACAGTCACTCCAACACACCAAGACATCAGGCAATAAACTTCGACACACACGGGAAGCAATAACATATGAACAAACACGCACATAGGCTCGCACGCGCGCCCTCTCACACACACGCACACACACACACACACACACACACACACACACACACTGCGCCATACACCCACATTCAAAACAGACACACCACGCCACTGCAGACTTCTCCCACCCATACGGCAAATAAGGGTTACAATAATGTCGGTAACCAACAGAATCAACGACAAGAAACCATAAAAGCCCCAGGTAATTAAGCCAAAACCATTGCGCCGACAGACAGTTTTACCCATGGTGTATATAATAAGTAATCTTCAAATATTCCCCAAAATAACTGTAAATCGCATCCCCAACATACAGAACCAAATAACCTTTCATATTACGTGTAGCAAATTTGCAGGTATAAATATATATAGCGCGCGGGAGTAGCCGAGCGGTCTGGAGCGCCACGATGCGAATCGCGAGGCCTCCCGCGTCGGCGGTTCGAATCCCCCCTCGGGCATGGATGATTGTGCCGTCTTTAGTATAAAGTACTTTATTTGTAGTTTGTAAGTTAAGGGACTGATGACCCCGCAGTTAAGTCCCATAAGCTTTAGAAACATTTGAACATTTTTTAAATATATACACATACTGAAAATAGTTTCTGTAGCGTTAACAGTACTTACATAATTAGCCCTCTAATTATGAGAAACCAAAATTTTAAATTCATGATTGTTTAATTTTGAAAATTAAAATTGTAATTTTTTACCAAAATATGAAATTATGTATGTCCAAGAAATGGACAAATAGCATCTAATAATGTAATGAAGAAAATAAAAATGAAATAAACGTAAACCTTTCCGTGAATATAAAGTGCAATGCAGGGTGGGGTGGGAATGAAAAGTGCTATATATAATCACTTATCATATATATGTATAGCACTTTTCATCTTTTCATATATATGTATAGCACTTTTCATTCTCACCCTGAGAGTGGTGGGTGGGCTATTTTAGTGCCCGTAATTTCTGTCCGCGAAAATGTTTAGGTTTATTACATTATTATTTTCTTTTATTACATTATTAAAAACTTGCATTTAATGCAATTTGTTATAACAGACGTCGTAGGCCAGACAGACCGGTGAAACAGGTCAGGGAGTGATCTGTGGTGGCACTAACATGACACTTTAATGATGGGCAACGTATGACGATATGCGAACCTCCTAACGATGGGGTCTCCTCAGTCCACGATTCGTGCATGTGCCAATGTCTACGGATGAAACGGCACGTGACAACCTTCACTGGCCATTGTTGTAATAGCAGAGAGCTCTATGATCTGAGAATTTCCGTAACTTCTTTACAGTGATGGTAGGGTGCGAATGTCTCGTTATCCAAGAGAAAAGTAATCATATGTGAAAATGAACAAGCAGAACGAATTTAGGGATAGGAAGATGTATATCAGATTACGTTCTTGTTAGTTATTTTTTTATATTTTCTTTTATAAAGCAGGCTTTTCTTACGTACACTTTTTTTGTATTTGTTGTCTTATGTAAACCTTAAGAATTTAATTCGGCGTCTTCGCCGTCACAGCAAGCAGCAACAAACGGGGGACGGGCAGTGCGCAGCTCCCAACGTCGGAACGTCGGAGTACACCAGAGTGACACTACGAATATCAAATCGTTTTCAGTGTGTCTAAAAACCACTGTGATTGAATTGTATAAATCCATATCTTTATGGTGAGCAATAAATTGTAACTCGTCTGCCTAGTAGCTGTACTTCCTTTCAGCAGGGTCTGTTGGTGTCTGTTTTATGCAAACTAACTATGTTGGAGCCAAGCAAGGTTTTTGACACCCTTACTGCCGGATGAGACACGCTGGCGACGGCTGAATTATGCTCTGAGGAACATTTACATAGGCATCCGTGGCTCCAGTGGAGCTCCTGTAAGGCACTATGATAGGCAAGAAGTATCGTACGCTTGTGACGACCACATACAGGCTTTCATACAGACCTCATTTCCCAAAGGCAGTAGCTTTTTTCACCAACGTCACAAGACCAAGAGTGTAATGGAGTGCTTCCAGAAAGACAATAGTAAGCTGCATTTGATCTGCTGGCCCTTCTCTCTCCAGATCTGAATCCGCTCGAATACATCTTGGGTGCGTCAAATATAATGGACAGCTTCTCCGGGATTTACTGAAATTAGGTGACTTGTGTGTGGAGAGGTGGTGCCAAAGGTTGACATACCGGCTATTAGATAAGTGGCCCTAATTTTCTGAGCAGTGTGTGATATTAATTTGTTCAAGTCGCCCGGAAGGAAAGGATTCAAATGATTTTTACTGTTTGGAATCTGATTACCAGTTACCTAATTAGAAAACATTTACAAATCGTCCACACACCTTAACGCGTACGCAGACATTTAAGAACATAGGTGGTACAGTCAGTACGTTCTGAGACTGACCGAATCACGGCACTGTGGCGCACTAAAAAGCATAGATGGCTCCGTGGTGTGGAACCATGTCAGTTCCTCGTTCCTGCAAGAGACAGTTGAGTGCATTCACTGGACGCAGAGATAGGGCCGTTGTGACGGTCCGGCCACGGTGGCCGAGACGACTGCGGCGCTTCAGTCACGGTCTGCACGGCCACTACGGTCGGGGTGTCGAATCCCCCTCGGGCATGGATATTTGTGCCGTCCTTAGTGTAAGCTAGTTCATAAGTGGTTTGTAAGTTTAGGGGCTGATGACCCCGTAGTTAAGTCCCATAAGCTATACAAACATTTGAACATTTCTTTGCTGTGATGGTGAGTTGAATGCGCCAGTAGGACCTTGACAAGTCACAGTTTGAGTCGCGTCAGTTGTGCAGCGATGGTTGATTCAATGGTCACTTGAACCTTCTCACACCTATAGACGAAGTACTAGAATCCCACTAAGTTGTTCGTGTTGTAAGACAATGTGTGGCAGATCGCACAATTACCACAGCACAGATAAGAGGGCCTGTGAGCCCAGAAGCGTCTAGAAGAACTGTTAGTAAGCAGTTACTAGCAGTGGGTCTACGGGCACGCACACCTCTAGCCTGTCTTCCGCATACACCACAACAGCGACATATCCGGCTCGATTGGTGCTGTCAGACGATCACAAGATCATAGTCTTCAGCTATGAAAGAAAATTCATGCTACACGCAAGTGATGACCACTTGCCATCTGATCTGGCGAGTGATGTAGAGTTCATTCGTCACAGACGATATGGCCCCACTCACAGCCTTTTGGTGTGGGGTGCGATAAACTGAACTCTTGCTGACCTTTAGCGCTTGTGAAAGCAATAGGATCGACATCAACATCTACATGGGATACTCTTCAAATCACATTTAAGAGCCTGGCAGACGGTTCATCGAACCACAGTTATACTATTTATCTCCCATTCCATTCTCGAATAGCGCGCTGGAAGAAACAACACCTGAATTTCTCGTATTTTATTCTGATGATCATTTCTACCTACGTAAGTGGGAGTCAACAATATATTTTCGCATTCGGAGGAGAATGTTGGCGATCTGAGTTTCGTAAGTAGCCCACGCCGCAGCGATAAGCGCCGATGTTGTAATGATTCCGATCCCCGATCCTGTATCATTTCCGTAACGCTGTCTCCCCTGTTTCGTGACAATACGAAATGAGCTGCCCTTCTTTGGACTCTTTCGATGTTCTCCGTCAAACTCACCTGATAAGGATCCCACACTAGGCAGCAATACTCCAAAATGCACGAACAAGCGTTGTGTATGCAGTTTCTTTAGTACTTCTGTTGCTTCTTTTAAGGGTTCTGCCAATAAATCGTAGTCTCTGGTTCGCCTTTCCCACGATATTATCTACGTGTTCTTTCCAGTTTAAGTCTGAAGTAATAGTAATTATTCGGTATTTTGTGGAGTTTACGGCCTTAACTTTTGATTGATTTATCTTGTAAACAAAGTTTAACGGATTTTCGTACTCATGTGGACGACTTCACACTTCTCATTATTTAGAGTCAATTCTCAATTTTTACACCATACTAATATCTTATTCAGATCGTTCTGCAGTTGGGTTTGATCTTCAGATGATTTTACTAGACGGTAAATGACGGCGTCATCTGCATACAACCTAAGAGAGCTACTTAGATTTTCCCCTAAATCGTTTATGTAAATAAGGAACAGCAGAGGACCAATAACTCTACCCTGTGGAACGCTCGATATCACCTCTGTTTTAGTCGATGCTTTACCATCGATTACTACAAACTGTGTCCTGTGTCCTCTCTGACAGGAAATCCCCTATCCAATCGCAAATTTGGGGTGATATACCATAACCACGTAATTTGATTAAAAGCCGTTTGTGACATACGGTGTTAAAAGCCTTCTGGAAATCAAGAACTACGGAATCGATTTGCGAACCATTGTCGATAGCACCCATCACTTCGTGTGAATAAATAGCTAGTTGTGTTTTGCATGAACGATAGTTTCTAAATCCGTATTGATCTTGGGTATGTAGATCATTCTGTTTGAGATAATTCATAATATTTGAATACAGGATATGTTCCAAAACACTGCTGCAAATTGACGCCAATGAAATAGGCCTGTAGTTTAGTGGGTTACTCCTACTGCCTTTCTTGAATATAGGTGTGACCTGTGCAGGCGCGCGGAATAGCCGCGTGATATAAGGCCTCATGCAGCAGATCGGGCAACCGTTCCCGTCGGAGGTTTGAGTCCTGTTTCGATATGGTTGTGTGTGTTGTCCGTTGTGTAAGTTATTTTAAGAAGTTTGTAAGTCTAGGAACTCATGATCACAACAGTTTGGTCCAATACATTTACAAAAATTTGGACATTGGTTTTTATAATGCTGGCCAACATTCTGCGTGTGAAATTTAATGTGCTTGTAACAAATACAGAAATTTATCAGATTAGCACGATATTCGGACTTGTATCCATTCGAGCACATGTGGGATATGATGGGACGAGAAATGACGTATGTGACTCGCCAATCTTGAATCCTTGCACAACTACGTGAACAGGTCCAACAGTGGAGTAATGTATCCAAAGACAGTATCTGTGTGGTCAAATGGATACCAGAATCAGCGACTGCACTGTAGCCCATGGAGCCTAGCTCTTCCTAATATGGGTGTTTAAGAATGGACGGAAGAGATCTTTGTGTTTAACGTCCTGTCGACAGTGTGGTCATTAGAGGCGGAAGGATGGGACTATGGAGAAGGTCGTGACCTTTCATAGCACCATCGCGGCATTCGCGCCACTTCGCTGCATGTTTCAGCATGCCTCAGTACCACTTGAGTGGCCTGTAAGTGTAATTATTTCATGTGCTCTGTATACACTGTTTCAACAATAAATACTGAATGTGTTGGAAATTTCAATCCTTTTCGAAACGCTTCCTTGCTACCCCTCCTACCTTCCCACACAAAAAAGGAAACGGATTTTTTTTTTCGCTTTCTATGCACTCAAACTTCAATATCTGTCATGACATTTTAATATATTTCTCTTTAACTGGTACCTATATTCGAAACACATTTTGCAGACACTGAATGCTCTGGTAAATTATATAACTGTACAGCAAACTTAAAAACGCCATTAACTACATTCTGATTACGTTAGCGTGCAATAAACGTCTCTGTCAGGCGTGACATTTTAACTTATTACTCCTCTATATTTTTAAAACATTATCCATTGTCACCACTAAATCAGTCTGCGAAATCGTATCGTAGGGCGACACATTTAGGAGATATGGCGTGGTAAACGTCCAGATTTCGTAGTAAGAAGTGGAATGAAAATGTAAGGACAATTCTATGGAAGCAAATCTGAAGCGGGCTGCTAGACTTATTACCGGTAGGTACGATCAATGCGTGAGATTTACCGAAATTTTTCGGGAACTGAAATGGGAGTCCCTGGAGGGAAGATGACGTTATTCATAAGAATAACTATTGAGGAAATGTAGAGGGCTAGCATTTGAATCTAACTACAGAACAAGTCTACTGCCGCCAACGTTCACGTAAGGACCATAAAGGTATGAGAAACTAGGATTCATGTCGGTGCATTTAGATAATCACTTTTCCCGCGCTCTAATTGGAGACAGAAAGGCAAATAGCTTGTAATAGTACCAGGTACGTTTCGCCACACGGTAGCTTGTGGATATGTATGTAGATGTAGAAAAGCGTGAAAAACTAGCTTTTGACTATAAGGGAGCCGTAATCACCATTATGTTCACACAATATTTTATAATGTGAGCGCTCAGTGAGTTCCAGCAAGCTTCAAACAGAATTTCAAACCATTTATAAACTATTTCTCTGTTACATGCTTGAAGCCAAATATGAAGTATACCTCGTTATTTGTAAGGTAATCAGACGATTGAAGGAGTTCTATACATGTGAATTCGATTCCTTATGAAATGGGGGGCTAGTACTATCAAAGACTTAGCCTAATGGCTTCATTGGACTTGAGGCTCACCATAATACCTCGAACCATGACTAGAAGACAGCCGGCCGCGGTGGCCGAGGGGACTAAGGCGCTCCAGTCACGGTCTTCACGGCCATTACGGTCGGGGGTTCGAATCCCCCCTCGGGCATGGATATTTGTGCCGTCCTAGTTCGTAAGTAGTTCATAAGTAGTTTGTAAGTTTAGGGACTGATGACCCCGTATTTAAGTCCCATAGACTATACAAACATTTGAACATTTTTTTTTTACTAGAAGACACACCACAAAACAATGAGAGTAGCGGACAACTTGATAGAGTGATGCAGTGTCACTGGACGTGGAATAGCTGAAGCCTCATCACGTCAACCAGCATCTAAGACTTTGTGACTTTGTTAAGAGCTCATTCAGATTAAAAAAAAAAAAAAAAATAAATAAAAATGTTTCAAATGTTTGTACAGCTTATGGGACTTAACTACGGGGTCATCAGTCCTTAAACTTACAAACTAATTATGAACTACCTTACACTAAAGGCGGCACAAATAACCATACTTGAGGGGGGATTCGGACGCCTGACGGTAGTGGCCGTGCAGAACGTGACTGGCGCATCACAGACCGGTCGGCCACTGCGGCCGGCTCATTCAGATCAATAAATTTCTTAAAACTGATCTATCAACGTAATTATTTGTAATATAGCAGTCCTGCACTGATGTAACTTGAATGCATTGTTGTTCACAGCTGAAGAAAATGAACGCCATCGCTGTCAGTATCCTAACAACGCACAAATTACACTTCTCCTGTCATAACAGACTGCATTGTAAGTGACTGATGAACAGACGGACAACTTTCCTGAAGCTTCAGGCCAAGGAGATCGTTCTCCCTTGTGTGAAATGCTTCTATGTGTGGGGACGCGTCAGATGCAGCACAAGCTTGTCACGCCAACGGTATACGGACTAAATTCTTTGCTGCCACAAGCTGCAGTGGACTCAAAGAAGACGGCTTCATGTAAGGTATGGCTCATCCTCGAAAATACTTAAACATGAAAACAAACAAACAAACAAACACACACACACACACACACACACACACACACACACACACACACACGGCACCCACGTACACTTACTAAATCATTCACACACATATATTCACTCAGAAGATGTGTTTACTCCGTGTTCTCGCATTAACATTTTCTGATGCAATTATTTAACATTTATGTACGTAATTTCCAAGAACCACTGCCTATCGAACGTGGGGGCTCTGAGCACAATATACTGGACGACGTCAAGGATCCAACCTTTAATTCTGGTGGCTGGAGATATGACTTGTATTTAAATCGTAGCTACTGCAACATCGTGTAACGTTTAGCGTTGTGAGTAGAAATGAGTGAAGGAGTTTTAGTCTCTAATACCGAAACTGGCGAGACGTAATACCTCAATTATGTATTCTTCCATCTTATTTACATTTCATTTTGGAATATGGATTGATACCAAAGTGGGATTTCCGTTATTTTTGGCCTGCCGCGCAGACAGCTGTATGAAACTTCGTAAGGAAGGAACCGATAATAATTTTCCATTTCAAATGTACTGCTCTTAGTATCAGAAAAACCCTCGTGGTTCGAATATTGTAAGTTAAGAGTCTAAGAGATTATTCTAGTCTCCTGTTGGGTAAGAGGCTGTATCCTACAAGCAAAGGCTTTGGAAAATGAGTTATCGATAAACACCGTTTGTGACTACTGAAGGTTCTGTCCAGTAGTGTACTAAGTTGCAGGCACGCATGGTAATTTTCTTGTCGTTGGACGAAACGAGGTACTACAATACACGAATTTCATACCACACTTAAAACAGTTTACAACCTTTTGAAGAAGGGAGGATCACATGACATTCGCAAATCGTTTCTCTCTTCATTCACATACAAAATTTAAAAACTCTTGGAAATCTATCATTCGTCGATTAAAATAAAGGGACACCTTTTTTTAATTCGTGTCAAAGGCATCAATTACAATTTAAGGGTCAACTGGCAAACAGGGACGAATATAAGTAATTTATTACAGTTCCTGTACTAGCATAGTTTGCAGCTGCATGGAAAAATTAAACCTTCTGAGAGTCCGAATATTCCTCAGATTTTACCATGGATATCAGAAACAGGGATCGCTCCCCGCGGCATATGCAACTCGTGGAATAGTCTACGAAGAATGCGGGAAACAAGTAAAGTGATTGAAATTACTAGCTTCCTTTGTAACTGTCACGCAGTAAACATTCGTCTGTTGTGTGCTCTACCCAACAAAATAAATATTATGTATATTTGCTGCCACGAGAGTCGAAGCGAAATCGACGAACAGCCTTCAGAACACGCTCGTTGTATACCCAACGCCTCTTGGAACTTCGCAATATACCTTTCAGTGTTGTTCTCCAGTAGTGTGTCATCTTTGAATACGATATACACTATCAGATTGATGATGACCTCTTAAAGCGAAAATCGATAATACGATTGTCAAAGAAGTATGCTAGGAGAAACAAATGTGTTCTAGGAAAAAAAAAGTGCAAGGAAACAGAGTCTCCGGGGACTCCTTATAAAGTGAGCAAGAAATTGTGATATAATCAGTTTCTAACGCCAATTACGATTAATTCTGAGAAGATTCTGAAATGTTTGTTTGACTGGATTGCATCGGATTAAAAATGAAATATACACTTCTTTAGGTTGTGGAAATACGTTTGATTGACACTGACAGCGAAACCACTTCTGGATCCTGGCCCTTATCATGTAGCTCCAACGGGTCGGAATGTTAAGAGCTGCCTCTTTTGTCAACTTACAAGAACCATGTGTTACGTATCTGTTACACGCAGGAAGTGTCTTGATATCTGTGCACAGTAGCCGATAATCCGTGTAATTACTGTATCGTCAGCTATGCTGGGCCGTTGTAAATTAGGTCTTTAGAACACATTATGGGCTACTCAACAAGTGACGACGGCATACAGTGAACACACTAGCGTTTCTGAAAACGAACAAAGTGATCTTGGTAATACATGTGAAAAGAGACAATTTTTTTTTTTTTTTTTTTTTTTTTTTTTTTTTGGGATGGGGGGCGTGTGGCGTTGTTCAATTGTTATCAAATGATACAAAATCTTTTACATTTATTTACACACCATGCCATCATTAAACTGAGATATATGCCTGTTGATTACTGTAAAGATGACGAATGTCCCCGGAAATATTACATAGTTCAGTAATGAATCCTTGCAGAGAATATTGATATTTTTCTTTAAAATGGTCATCTCTTTAATGAGAGTGGAATTTCTTGTGGTTCAGACATTCAGTTAGTGAAAGATCACATACAATATTTTCATATTTCTTCTGCGTTCCAGATTACGAAGTTCAGTCGAAATAATTAAAAAAAAAGTGCAAATCTTTGTAAACCTATTGGACCAAACTACTATAGTCATGAGTCCTAGAGTAACAAACTAAACTGCCTTACACTAAGGACATCACACCCATGCCGGAGGAAGGACTCGAACCTCCGTCGGGAACGGCAGCCCAATTCGTAGCATGATGCCTTAGAACACGCGGCCATTCCGCGCGGCCCGACGAGATCGTAGGATAAATAACTAGCACGTCAAATTTCCTGAAGTATTCAACGAAATTCATTATTATCACGTTCTTAGGAGAAAAGTGGTCTAAATTACGGTAAGATCTAAGCTTGCTCAGTGAACCTGTGTTATCTATAATATAGAAAATAAAAACATTTTATAGGATCAAGGACTAGTTACACCGTTAAGAGACATATTTCACAGCAGCAAGTAACCCATTAAAGCCATTGCACTTCGGAAATTTGTGTGTGTTAAGCTTGTAGCGGGCTTCTTCTGCTGCAGGCATTTGGTCTGCATAGGATGAATGGGCTCTGAATTTTGTTGGGTTGTCTGTTTGAATGGTAGGTTGGTAATCCCGCTTTATTGCGTAGGATATTATTGTAGTCTCTAGCAGGCATATTTTAAGTATACTATTTTAAAAGTATTCTTGGTTCTCCTATTTTATGAATTTAATGCTCAGGAATTGGGAATATTCTGATTTATGACCATGTTACGTCGTTGTGTCAGGTTGCTGATAACGGTTTCTTTTTTTTTTTTTACGTACGAGTAATTGTTATTGATTCTCTGTTAGTTACAGTCTGTCGAGAAGGCTGTTACAAAAGTTGTCAATTTTTGATCATGTAGATTCGTGATATTTCAGTGATATGGATAGCTAACACTTCTTTGAAATTATTTCGTATAGTCAAAGATTACCTTTAGGTTTTAGCTATTAAATGAAGTTCTAACATTTTTTTGCATTGAATGATTGATGTACTTTCAAAGTTATTCAGTTCACACAAATAACACGGTATTTAATAAACTTGAAATAAAATCGTCACATTTATTCACTTTTAACACAAAATAAAATATAGTCGCAGATCATAATATCATCAATGAATTCCTCAACTAAAGTTCCTCACTGATTAAATAATCTCTTTTCTGATCCGTCTGAAAATGTTTTACTGAAATATTTTTTTAATAAGGTGCCTATTATCACTCCCGAAAGAGTTACGACAGCGAAAACTGACACGAAAAGAAAGGGCAGAGACCTATCTGCTAGTCGTATTTGTAGTACATATTAGACAAAACAGCTATGTTATTAGAGTTGATTGGACGCCTATACCCTTCGACTTCTAACTATACTTTGAAAATAATTACACTGATTTTGATTTAAAATTAATGAAAGTTTCTCTGCATTGTCAAAAATATTCATAATGGATAAAATGTGCTAATACTACTGTTACGATCGGGGTGTAGTGTTATAAGCTACCCATCAAATGATATCAGATTGCGTTATGATAGTATTTTTATGGGTCAATGTTCATAGAGAATCAGGAGAGTTTTCCGTGGATTTCAATATCCATCGTAGCACCTTCATACTGGGATGTAATGCTGAAAGAAAACGATGGTGTGCGCATTAAATGTGTGGTCAACTTGTGCTTCTCAAACCTTTACATCTTCTAGTGAGAATCGACATGTACTAACTCTGTGGATGTTTTAGCTTAATATTTAGAGAAAATGTTAGTTATACAATAGGAATCGAATCTGTAGATGCAGACAAGTGTATAACTTTTCAAAACAGGCTAATAATACACACAAGGAAAAAACTTGCGAGTGGATTGTTCGCACGCGGGAAACTTTATATTAGAATTACGTACCTTTACCCTTTATTCGGCAAAGTTCCTCCCAAGCATAATCAAAACTGTGCACGTTTTTCTGAAAAATGTTTCAAATTTCGGCCTCAGATGTGCAACAGTACTTGTAACCAACATTCTTTCGATTTTGTGGCGCTATTTTGTTGTTATACACGGAAAATTGCTTATAAACGGCAAGAGAAAGCCTTGAAGGTGAGATAAGGAAAATGTGTTAGCGTATTCTTATCTGGTTAACTGCAAATGTATTTATGTTTACTGGGAAGAGAAGGCCTGGCAGAGCACTATGGAGTGGACACCCAGGCTGGAAGAGAAAAAAACGTGCATCTTCTTTGCCGGCGATACCTAAGGAGACATGGTTTTTGACATTTCACGTGATATAGGTTAAACTACAACAATTTTTACAGCGACAGTACGGAACTGTATGTTTTACTTTATAGCTGTTTTTGGTCAGTATTATTTACAGACAAGAAACTACATTTAAAAAAAAGTCATGTAAAACTGTTCACGTTATTACCCTCGTCTAATTTAAGAGACTTAATATTTTTTGTTCGCACGATTTCTTTGTGTGGCCAATCAAGGGTTGAAATAAAATTATAAGATAGTGCAGGAACAGTTTTTGAAAAAAAAAAAAAGACAGTTTAAATGCTGAAACAGGTACTCAGTGAACGCCTTGCTAGAATAATTTACGAAACATTACATGATCGGAAAGTCAGAAAACTTTGCAACACAAAGTATTTATAAACTTTATAGCAAACGAGGGAAATAATTGTACAACTGAATGGTGGATGAAATGGACTATGAAGAAACATAACTCAGAAGATTTTCAAAAAAATGTTTGTTAAGCTTACGGGACTTAACTACGGGGTCATCAGTCCCTAAACTTACAAACTACTTATGAACTACTTACGAACTAGGACGGCACAAACATCCATTCCCGAGGGGGGATTCGAACCCCCGACCGTAGTGGCCGTGCAGACCGTGACTGGAGCGCCTCAGTCTCCTCGGCCACCGCGGCCGGCTCAGAAGATTTTAATTATAAATTTCAGAAATGAAGTTATGGTGACGATTTCAGTAATTAAACTGAGTTGAGGCAAGTGCTGGAAAAAGGGAATTTGATTAATATTCGCTCTCCCGATCAAGCATGAATCTACCCACGGTAGTAGGGAGTCGGCGTGGTCTATCAGAGGCGACGCCCCAGGTGCGAGCTTTCCCACGCGCGTCTTCATGAGCCTCTCCGGGGCAGCCCTTTGTTCGCGTGTTTACGTTACGTCCTCTGCTGCGTCTTATGTAGTCCTCCTTGGACAAAGGTCGCAGACGGTGCTTAGGTCGACAGTCGTTTGCCTTAGCGGACACATCTAATCTCGCATCTTTCTCCCTACAAAAGCTGTAGGATACGCTAGAAATGTACAACTTGTTTATGATCTTTTTGCGAACGTCAAACATAAGTTCCAGTCTGTTACGTCACTCGAACAAGTAGTGCTAACATGACCAGATTTTTGACATTGTGTAGTTTGGTTCAGTAAGAAGCCGATAATATAACTGTGTGGTCGTAGTCGATCAATTCTCTTATCACGAACCGCGGCGGAGTGGCCGCGTGCATTGAGGTGCTATACTCCGATACGCGAGCCCGTCGGGGGTTCGAATCCTCCTTCGGGAATGGATGTTTGTGTGTAGTATAACTTACCTTATAAGTAGTTTGTAAGTTTTGGGGTTCATGACCCCGCAGTTAAGTCCCATAAGCTTAACAAACATTTGAACATTTTGAATCTTATCACGAAATGTGTCAAAAAGTGTACAGGAGTAGAGAGTCCTACAGAGTGTGAGGTACGTGAAGTAATAGGTTTTTGATCAAAACAAATGACTGCAGCAACCATTCAACGTGACATTACTGAAGTGTACGGGAACATTACGAAAGGCAGTTTCGTTCGCTGTGCATTTCGTGGCGGAAGCACTAATGTCGGTGATTAACGACCATCTATTATGAATGACGAATTTGTTACAAAAGTGGATGAAGCGGTCAGGAAAAATCGACGTTTTGGCATTACTGAAGTCTTAGAGCGTTTTTCACAAATCGGAGAGCCTTAATCGTTGGCTACACTCACAGACAGCAGAGTTTTACACAGAAGGAATTCAAAGCTCGTGACAAATATTTGTATCTGCAGTGAACAGAGGTGAAAGTGTGGGCTGTTCATTGGTAGGTAATGACAGACCACACAATAAAGTGAAAAAAAGGATCGTCACTTTCCGAATCGTCCTAGTAAAATACAAGCTGTACCAGGACGAATGGTCAATAGTCAGCAATATTATTGCAGGAACGATAGTTCGAAGCAAAGATTTGTCGTAAGCCTGTTTTATAAAATGCCTAAACGTCAATAGAATAGACGTGTTTCACAGTAGCGAATATGAACAAGCGTTAATTGACGTCTGGAATGATTGGCACAAACAGCAGTGCTCTCTGGTGGTCTCTTGTGGTGTCAGTTTTTTGTAGGCGAATAGCCGAACAGCTGAGTTACCCATTCACTTGACAACTGCCGTTATAGCGGAGGGCGAACTGTTGACGCGTTGTGCTGTTGGTCGTTTCGGATGACGTGCAAGTGGTATAACTCCGCTCAATTTAAATGTGACACGGTTCCTAAGCAAAACGTGCAACAGACAAAACTAATGTACACTCTGTTAACTCGTTCTTTTACAGGAAAATAGTCGAAATTAGCAATGAAAATATAATTCTCTTGTTTTACAGTCAAATAATACAGAAACGTGATTACAAAATAGTGGTATATTTTCTTTTGATGTATTCCTCTGTTGGAAAACATATCGAATTAAAATTATATATATATATATATATATATATATATATATATATATATATATATATATATATATATATATATATTGTTACTATCGAATAAATGAAGTGATCACATTTTTTACCTCCATAAATTGTACAAAATTAAAATTATGGTTTCGTGATTTAAGTTGAGCGTGTAGCAGATAAAAAGACATTTGCTGTTAATACTTTATTCTGCTGCAAAATTTAAGAAATTATAATACGATAGATTTAATGGTGTACTATCTAATAACTAAGAAGAAGAGGTCCACACTGGGAGGATCGACATTTCAAATCATATGTTATATGCTGCTGTGGGCTGTTCATTCACCCTGATTAGCACTCATTTCTGAAAAAGCATTCCGAAATTTGTACAGATATGAAAAGTCTACAGCCCTGAAACAAAAGGGCCACTTAGGCAGCGGTAAAATGGCCCTTTACGAGGAATCGCTCAAAAATAAATAAATAAATAAAAAATAAGAAAATAAATAAATAAATTTAAAAAAACTCGAAATTTTACTTAATAGTCTAGAGCAGTGTTTTTGAACCAGTGTGTCGCGACCCTCAGGAGGGTCGCAACTCGCAATGTCTTGCTCGGGAGATCGGCGCCACAAAAGAAAGTACTTGCACCATAAAAAAACTAAGGGATCAGTAATACAAAAACGTACGCCTAAGTAAATTTACTTAAAGTTAAAATTACGGCGTTCTTTGTGTAACATTCACTATGAAATAAACAGATCACAAATTGTTTTATAATACAGTGAGTTAACGATGAATAAGCGGAAAACCTGAAAAATGTCTTCAGGAACCGATCGATAGGTAAAGAACATGATACATCAAGTAATTATAAAAATTAGAGAAAATCTACTTCTTTACGAATTGTCTATATAGTGAGACCTTCCTTAATAACCATAATTCGCGTCTTGAGTCTTGCCTGAAATGCGAAACACTGCTTAAGCAAAATATACATTTCTGACGAAAAGTTTGTAGAAATAGGATACTGTGCACCATTCCGAGAAATACACACAAAGAACTTCGTCCAACAATTCAAAAGAAAGCCGTAGCAAAAGAAATAAGATTACATTTGTTTCCTTTGAGGTAACAGCCTGGTTCCGGTTTATGAGGAGGGGGCGGGGGTCTACAGGATATTTTTATTTGGGATGAGGTCGTCAGAATATCTTTACTTGGAAGGAGGTCGTATATTCAGAAACCTTGCTAAACAGAAGTCTAGAGCTTTAATACAGAAGCAGAAAATACAGTTGTTTTATCATAGTGGATAGCGTGTCTGCTTATTTCCTAGGCTGTTCAGGTTCGAATATAATCTCCTCTAATATTATTCATTTCTGAATCTCTATTGAAATTACTTTGATCACTGTTTTTATTCAGTTAATTGGTTTAAAATTTGTTTATTTGTAATAATAATAAAACTAAATTAAAAGTAAAGTTAGAGGCACAAAGACTTTAAATAAAGAATGACAGGAACAAAAATATGACCTAGTGACATAAAGGATTAAACAATGTTTACAGTAATGTGAAAAAGTATCGTCACGATATGAAACTATAAAATAAAAAATGTTGAAGCACATAAAAAGATCTGAAGCACTTGCATATCAGGCAGACCAAATATTCTACAATAGTTACAAAAATAGGGGTTCGGTTTTAAAGCTTTATGATCTTGCCCAAAATGTTGTAACTGTTTTTGTTGATTACTCTAGAAAGAGGGCCAACTAAACAAGATTATTTACTAGAACTTTTCCATATGAACGTATTCTTTAATTAAAAATGTTTGTATAGTCTATGGGACTTAACTACGGGGTCATCAGTCCCTAAACTTACAAACTACTTATGAACTACTTACGACCTAGGATGGCACAAATATCCATGCCCGAGGGGGATTCGAACCCCCGACCGTAGTGGCCGTGCAGAACGTGACTGGAGCGCCTTAGTCCCCTCGGCCACCGCGGCCGGCAACGTATTCTTTGATTACCTGTATTTGGGCGACGCCCATCCATTTCAGTAGACGCTGAGAATACGCAGCCGCAGTATGACGATAATGTGAAAATTGAGTGCCGAACCACGTGCGTCAGTCGTGTGCCGTCGAGTATTGTCGGACGCCTTCGGAACCATCTGACCATAAACAAAGTTTAGTTCCGCGTTCTGCCGTCAGCAATTGGAAAGCGAATGGTTGATACAAGTGATTGTAGCAGAGCCGGCCGCGGTGGCCGAGGAGCCGGGCGCCGTGGCTCAGCGCGCCCGGTCAGAGGGCTCAACGCCCTCTGTAATAAAAAAGCTGAGCCAACAACACTTCGAACATCAACGAACAAATACGATCAGCGTCCGCAATGAACAGAACTACCCGTAGAGCGAAAAAAAGAACAAAAGAAAAAAAAAAAAAGAAAAATTAAAAAAAAAGGGGGGACTGCGGCGCGCCAGTCATGGTCTGCGCGGCCACTACAGTCGGGGGTTCGAATCCTCCCATGGGCATGGATATTTGTGCCGTCTTTAGTGTTAGATAGTTGATAAGTAGTTTGTAAGTTAAGTCCCATAAGCTATACAAACATTTGAACATTTTTTATTGTAGTAGAATGGCCGCTTGGTCTAAGGCGTTAAGTTACGGATTGAGCGGTATTTCCCGCTGGAGGTTGGAGTCGTCCCCAGAACATGGGTGTGTGTGTTGTCCTTAGAGTAAGTTATCTTAAGTAGTTTGTAAGTGTAAGGGCTGATGACCATAGCACTTTGTTCGAATATGTTTACAAATATTTGAACAAGTAATTAGGGCCCCTAGTGTTACTTATTTTTATAAACGATTTAGGACAATCTGAGTATCTCTCTTACGTTGTTCGCGAATGATGCTATCACTTATCGGTTACTAAAGTCACCAGAAGATCACAAGCAAACTGAAAAATGATTTAGATAAGATGTCTATCTACATGGTGCAAAAATGGCAATTGACCCTTAATAATGCGAAGTGTGGAGTCGTCCATATGACCACTGAAAGATGCCCGTTAAACTTCATTTACACGATAAATCTGTCAAAACTACAGGGCGTACATTGAAGTAAATACCTAGGAGTAACAATTACAAACAACTTAAACTCTAAAGAACACAATGAAAATATTGTAGGGAAAGCTAACCAAAGATTACGTTTCGTAGGCAGAAAGAAGATTCAACAGTTCTACTAAAGAAACTACCTACAGCACGCTTGTGCGTCCTATTTTGGAGTATTGTTGCACATTGTGGGATCCACATAAAGTGGGACAGAGAGACGAATTACAGGAATGTAAGCGTAGGCTTTCGCTGCCGTTGTCACTGCCAATAAAATTCTTCGATGTGTGAGTTCAGAGAACGGCAGTTCATGTTGTATTATTGCGATATAGGTCAGACGGTTTCACGGGATGTAGTGGGACAAGATAGTCGTACTACATTTTCCTATGTCAGCACTCTTTTGAAGTTGTAAATAGGAAAAACGAAACTTTTTATTTAAAATGTATACATATTTGATGTTCATGTAAATATTGTTATTTTATAATGGTTTTTAAAATGTTTTATTTTCTGTATGTTACATGTACGATCGAGGTGCCGCAATCAACAACGGCAACGTCGTAGCCGCCGCAGCCAACCTTGAAGTATGTGACCGCTAGCAGAATTTAACCGACGGCTACGGGTCTACGAATGCAGCTGCGCCTTCTTTATTGCCGCACGTCAATCGTTTCAAAGAAGAAAAGAACATTAAATGATTATTTATTGTTGTCTGAGATTCAGACCAAGCAGGTGTCTTGCTAAACTGACTTTGTATTAGTACGAAGAAGAATAAATATTTGTTAATATTGAAAAGTTCCTTGCATTTATGAAGAGTTTTTTATAATCAATAATATATTATAGCAAGAGTAATTTGATTTTTGTAGAGAACTTCTACTTATATCAGAAGACAATTTAAATTCTGATTGAAATTATTACTGACTATTTTCGAATATGATATTATTTTGGTATCGAGTGTGAATATGGAAAAACAGTGTTCAGCGGGCGGTGGAATAATAATTTTTTCAGTGCAAGTTAGCGACAGCAAGCAGTAGTGCCTGTGTTTAACTTCGATAAAATTTTAGTAATGGCCAAAGACTAGTTTCCTTGCCCCGCTCGTACAAGAACCTTATTTATTCTTTGTGAACTATTTAAACGAGTTAACCCCATATTTTCTGATTTATATAGTAGCGCGGGACACTTCGGACGAAGTCTTGAAATTTTGCACGCTTAGATTGTGACAGTAGGGGACTGTAAATAATTAATCAACAACGTCCTAGCAATTGATAAAATCTTTCTAGTATCAAAATACTCTCATGATTAGCGACTGAAGATGAACATGACTAACTGTATTAACCATTGTAGTTATCCCGAAATGGCAAGCTAATTAACGGTGGAGTGTTGTGCAGGCAGAACATTACAAAAAGAATCGACGAGCAGTTACCTTTAACAATAGATCCATCGGTGGTTGAAATTTGGCTGTAAATGAAGTTTTAATAATATGATAACCTCTCGCCGAATAGTGGATGGCAGTTGATCAATACCAAACTACGACTCGGGTAGCAAACCGTAAAGTAAGATAAGTGACATGATATAAATCGGATAGGAATATTACGTAAGTCAAACACATCGGACTTCTAAAAATTCACAAGAAAGTCGACTGCAGATTCTATTGCCGGTAAATGATAATATTATGGAATAAATTTTTTGAAACAAAAGTGGCAGGCTACACGAAATATCACCATTCAATATTAACTAAAAACTATGCCATCCATTGGTGCGGTGATTCAACAAGGCTGAAAAAGACATTATGGGCGGAGGGAGGATAGGGCAAAATAATTAATAAAAATTCATAATTGCGAATTTCAGTGAGAGGTGGGGTTTGTTTATAAATTTATACGCGCACAGCACATATATTTACCTGAATGTACGTGACTGGGGTCACATAAAAATAATAAAGTACAGCTCCCGTCTGCAAGATGCTATCGCTACGAAGTACAAAGCAAGTGTCTTCTTTCGTACAAAAAAATTGAAAGTTTTGGTCCTAAATTTTCTTTCTCTGACTTTCATAGATAATTATTTCAACATGCCGAAATAATATAAAAATACAAAATGTTCTCTGGTAATATCGGGGAAAGGAAACCGTGTCATTATAAACTGTAGAGAAACAGTTCGATGAAACCTCTGCCATGCACTTGAGTGTGACTTGCAGAGTTTTTATGTAGAACGTAGAAACTTCATAAGACAGCTTCGTTGTTTGGGATGCATCACCAGGAGGGTTTTTTTTCGCGTTAGGCAGTACGTGAGTGGCTGTCTCCCAGAGTGCGACGTGCTTAGGGCGTGTAAATGTAGAAGATGCGGTGATTCGATCGAAGGCGAGTGTATCGCCACTTCTGGTGTAAACGACAGGGCGGTGCAGACGAGCTGCTCGGTGCGGAATTAAAAAAGTTTTCTGGCGGCAAACAGCGGGGGTAGCAGGGGGGACAGGGGCGCAGGGGACGCCTTAATTGACTAATCTTCCGTCTGCAGATGGGCGCCAAGCCACGGAGATCTCGTTATCTGCCGTGCCTCCCCACCAGCGCGGCTATCGCTGGGAGCTTCATTGGGTGTGAAGGGGCACTTTGCATTTTCTGCGGGGCGTGTCGTTATTAATGACGATATCGAAAAGCGAGTTAACACATTTTAAGCTAAAAGCATTATGGATCTGTCGGTAGCGACGGCAGCCGTTGTGGAAAACGATTATACATCTCAGTTACAAAAGGAATGCGAAACATAGCTTCAGGTGATGTATACTTAATGTTTTTAAATACGTAGCAGAGTCTCTTGTATCCTCTAGAGAATTGAAGCCAGATTTATACAGTAAAGTCAACCAAACCTTGCGCATAACATCGGAAGTTCAACTATCACGGCTGCCTGACCCTGAGTTGAATGACTTTCAACATAAGCAGTGTGATAGTTCTATTTTTGTAATTCACCAGGTAATGAATTCCAAGTTGTCAGTTCTTCTCTATGAAGATTGAAATTCAAGTATTAAATCTTCTTTTAAGATTCGAAATATGAAAATCTGGAAGCAATGAGGCCCAGCAATAGCTGTGCCTCTAAGTACTCTTAGTCATTAATTAATTACCAAATTAATTTGTCATTTTCCACTTGTCTATGTACTTTCTAGAATAATCCACTCTTTTATACATTTAACTCCATATTTATATATATATTTATGCAGTTATTATACCAATTAGTACATAGGAATATGACACAAATTTCTTGAAAGACGTCAGACACAGAATACAAATCAAAATCAACAACTTTTTCTTCTTAGCAAACGTCTAAGCACACACTTTCTCCAAGGAACTTCAATATACAGGGTGTTTCACTAAGTGTGTTTTCCTCTGTAACTTATAAAATAATAGGTGACGGGAAATTTTAATGCGGTAGGTCAACACAAGAAATGTTACACTTTCTGCGGCGCTATGAACATAGTTTATTGTATCATTTTCCAAAGAGTTACAGCACAAAGATATAATTTTTTTTAATGGAACAATAGTTTGGATTCGTTGAAACCAGCTGCGTCCAAATCAATTTAAACTACATTCCTGTCACTGTTAGTTTGGGAGCTACAACCCTTCAAAGTTTAGGGGGCGGAGGCTACGACAGCGTAGCTGACTGGCTGGTGGTTATGAGACAGTGGGCCGTGCCCCAGGGGATAGCAACTCCGTTAGTCAGCTACGCTATCGCAGCCTCCGCCCCCGGAACTTTGAAGGGTTGTAGCTCCCAAACTAACAGTGATAGGAACGTAGTTTAAATTGATTTGGACGCAGCTGGTTTAAACGAATCCAATACACGATAGGAAACCCAATTGTTCCATTTAAAAAATTATATCTTTGTGGTGTAACTCTTTGGAGAATGATACAATAAACTATGCTCATAGCTCCGTCGAAAGTGTAACATTTCTTGTGTTGACCTACCGCACTAAAATTTCCCGCCACCTATTATTTTATAAGTTACAGAGATATATATAATCTTTGACTGGACAGACATAATATCTGAGGCCACTTGCTGCTGCCACCACCTCCAGAATCTGAAATAAAGATTCTGGCAGCAGCTGCTGTTCCTATTATGCCTAATCGATTCACTAAAATAAATTGATAACTATTTGGGTATCTCAAGGTATTGGAAAAGTGGGATAAGTGGCTTGTACCACTACAAAGTTGACTGAGGCATGTCTCTCTGTCTGTAAATCTATCGGACCAAACTGCGTGGTCATCAGTCCGTAGCTTACAAACTACTTAAACCTAGTTAAACTAACCTAAGGACAACACATACACCCATGCCCCAGGCAGGACTCGAACCTCCACGGCGAGCAACCGCGTCATTGAGACTTTTGGGGAAGATGCTGTAGTGTATAGAGAGGTTGTAACAATGGAAAATTGACGCATGGTGCAGGGAATGGCAATTGAATCTCAATGTAGACAAGTGTAATGTGCTGCGAATAAATAGAAAAAGAGATCCTTTATCATTTAGCTACACTATAGCAGATCAGCAACTGGAAGCAGTTAATTCCATAAATTATTTGGGAGTAGGCTTTAGGAGTGATTTAAAATTGAACGACCATATAAAATCAATCGTCGGTAAAGCAAATACCAGACTTATTAATTGGAAGAATCCTAAGGAAATGCAGTCCGAAAGCAAAGGAAGTAGGTTACAGTACACTTGTTTGCCACAGCTTGAATACTGCCCACCGGTGTCGGATCCGTACCAGGTGGGATTGATAGAGGAAGTAGAAAAGATCCAACGGAGAGCAGGGCGCTTCGTTACAAGATCATTTGGTTATCGTGAAAGCGTTACGGAGATGATCGATAAACTCCAGTGTAAGACTCTGCAGGAGAGATGCTCTGTCGCTCGGTACGGGCTTTTGTCGAAGTTTCGAGAACACACATTTACCTAGGAGTCTAGCAGTTATTGCTTGCTCCTACGTATATCTCGCAAAGAGATAATGAAGATAAAATCAGAGAGATTAGAGCCCACACAGAGGCATACCGACAATCTTTCTTTCCGCGAACAATACGTGACTGGAATAGGAGGGAGAACCGATAGTGGTACTCAGGGTACCCTCCGCCACACACCATCGGGTGGCTTGAGGAGTATGAATGTAGATGTAGATGTAGAAACAACCTTTAATGTGTTTATTGGCACCACTGATGGTGAAATATTATTTTTAAAAGTTTACATATTGTTCCAAGTCATGTATCATATACGATACATTAGGTTGCTATCGAGACAATATGATACACGGTGAAAAAATAAATATTACCTTATTTTTCCTTATTTCAATGACATACACTTCTGGTAATGCCAGAAAATGAACAAAACTGTTATAAATGGTCTCATTTCATGCTCTTGTTGAAAGAAAATTTTGAGAAAAATATGAAAAAATTTCAAAAAGTTTTACAATGTTTAAAAAAACGTTGTGAAGTATGAAAAATTACATTTTTTTAATTAATTTTCTTACTGATTTAATAATTATGAAGTACTAAACTTTTTGAAACAGTTTCTTCCGAAGTGAAGCACAAAAAGACCTTACAATCAGAACGTCTCACATTATTAGTTAGCTTTGAACAGCCTATTGCTCTGCACCGTGACCTGCTCTGTTTTTAGGTAGCCATTTCTGGCATGTGCAAAGCACATTTGTATCTTTTGGCCATAGGTGGTATTGGTAGAACTGATATTTTCTTCTTTTTATTGTCCCCTTCTCTTTCTTCACATTCCTCTTTATCATCTTCCATTTCATATTGTATCAGGATTGTTTGAGTTTGTTTCAGTGCCGCTGAACATCAAATTTTCAGCATTATCAAACTTCAAGGAAAAATATTTGTTTCCTTTGATTCTTATCTTGTTTTGTAATAACACTCATGCCTTTTGAAACTATTAAAAAGCATTTCGTACTTTGTTCTATAGCGCCAGCGTTGTGATCTGTCTCTCGCAGAAAAAGTTTTATGAATATGTGTATAGTGTTGAGACGTTTCTCTGTATGAAACTTCATTTTCTTCTTCAGATGCTGTCAACTGCGTTCCCTGACAGTGAACTTCAGCGTCATCATCATCACAGTCATGATCAATTTCAATATCAGAACAATTAGCATCAAAGATCTCATAGAGAAGCTATCTGAGTAATCAGATAGTTATGTCAATAATATTTAGATTTTTAATTCACGTTTGTGAAGTTTTATTTGTACTTGAAGCGTTAGTAATGCCCATCACATTATGAAAGCCATTAATTACGTGCTAAAAACAATAACATAACGTTGAAATAACGAGTTAACAACATACAGTGCAGACATCCGCCATTTTCTCACATACATATGAAATGTAGTCACAGAGACCCGATGCTTCATGTTTGATACAACTGCTAAAATACGATATTTCAGAAGACCGTTATTTACGTCACTTTGGTGGAATTGTAATCTGAGATCTTTTGGAAACAATTTAGTACTGCTTCAAAAGAAATAATTGACGGATTGGGAATACTAAACTACCTATCATGAGGCCATGCTTATTCGTCGAAACCACAATTCTCACTGAGTACTCCTGACACTTAGTGGTCATTCTGAGAACAATAGGCTGCCTCGATGTTCTGTGCGTTTACAAGAAAGAGCATCCAATGTGAAAGAACCTAGTTTGAACGTATTTATCGTATATGATACATGAGGTCGCGAGGGGTATACACGCTATGGAGATACGAAAAGAATTTAGTGTCTGAAGAAAGGTGCTCAATACATTTATTTCAATTGCCACAAAGATTTGCGAGTATGATAATTTTGCATTTCACAAAGCAGTTTTAACTAAGTATCAATGAGTCAGTCTTTCATCTCTCAAATACCTGTTCTTGCGTCATTCTACCACAAACATACGTTACAAGGAAATATGTTACTTTCAGCAAGTATTTAGTTCATGTTTTGCTACGTTACTGGTAATTGTGCAATTTACCACTGTGAAACTATTTTAATTAACATAATTACCACCATATTCATTGTGTCGTAAATGGAAACTATGAACGCATACAAATATCAATAGGCTACAATATGCAAGTGTATCACTATTGGTACTGCAAGGGTAAGTCAATTATTATCCGCAAAGTAGTTATCAGATAGTCTCCTTGTGTTTCGACGCACTTGGTCCACGCACTTGTACAAGCTTCCTGATGCCCTCATAAAAGAAGGTTCTCGGTTGAGCTGCGAGCCAGGAATGCACCGCTTCTTTCACTGCTTCGTCCGAGGCAAATGGAACGCCCCTTAATGCCTGTTTGAGTGGACCAAACAAGTGATAGTCAGAAGAGGCAAGATGGGGATTATATGGAGGATGATCCAGTACTTCAAATTTGAGTTTTTGGATAGTATCAGAAGGGTGGGCATCAGTATGCGGTCGAACGCTGAAGTGCAACAACACAACAACTTTTGACGGCAATCCTCGGCGTTTGCTTCGAATTGCAGGCTTTAGCGAGGAGTAAGCATCTCATTATAACTTAAACGTTTGGAATGAAGTATGAAATTTCTTGAAAGTCGTTTAGTGTTATCGGTTTTTGCGTAATGGATGATGAAATTTGGAATACTTGAGCGCCATCAGCTTGACGAAATCTCATAGCTTCATCTTAATACTTGTTTCATAGTGTTAAACTTAGCGTTTCGTCCAGTCAAAGTAGTAAAAAAAAAATCAACCCTGTCAACATTTCATACGAAAAGTTTAAGAAACCTTTCTCGTTGATACTCCCAACAATAGGATGAAAGGAAAAACAGTTTATCTCATATTTTCGCTGTAATTGCTGTCAAAGTTCTGTATGTGCCATGACCTTTTAATGTATTAGTTTGTAATTACCAACTCCCTTTACAGCACGTGTTTGCAGACAGTATCTACGTTCATCACCGAATACATCTTCAAAACTATATCACTGTGTGGCAAACATTTCAGGAGATATGACGTGATAGACAGACGTCTCAGAAACTGCCATCTTGACCAGCCTCAGACTGAGTTTTGTGTGGCGGTTTTTTAATTCCCATCTACATTTGTATCACCACCGCACGGTGTTCGGTGGAGGCTACTTTGGGTGCTACTTTCACTTCCTCTACCAGTCGCGTATACCTTGCAGGAATAATGATTTCTGGTAAGCCACTCGCTCAAAAATGTTCAAAGATTTGTAAAGCTATAGGACCAAACTGCAGTGCTCATAAGTCCCGAGACTAGCACGCTACTTAAATTAACTTATGGTAAGGACATCATAATCACCCATGCCCGAGGGAGGACTAGAACCTCCGGCGGGAGCAGCCGCGAACTCCGCAGCAAGGCGCCTTAGAGTGCACAGCCATTACCGTGAGGCCAAGCTGATCGAGTATGGTTCGAGAGAAAGAAGACTGTAGGTATGACTATATCGGGTTCTAATTTAATTTCCGTATATCCATCTTGAATTACGAACTACAACAGTAAACTGGAATTTATTAAGGTATAATTTTACAACTATTCTTTTACTTTTTTTTTTTTTTTTTTTTTTTTTTTTTTTTCATGACTTCACTGATGACGAGCTTGTAGTGCCTTGAAAACCATTTGTGGATGAATAAACATGCATCCACAAAATTAACTGGTTGCATATTTATACTGAAATAAATCTAATTGAATTTCTGTCTTCGTTGTACTTCCGTGAGAAAAAATAGGAACAATCAACATATAGGCTCACTGTTGGAGTATAGTACGCTCTCGGGACTTTGACGGCGCTCACACCGTGATGCAGAACGCGCCCCTTGCGGCGTCTGCCTTTTCAGTTTGCAATTCGTCTCCGTGCGCTTTCTTGCTTTCTGATTGAACACTGACGATGAATACTGCTCTCCTTTGGATATTTTCTACCTCATTTATCGTCATCGTTTATGATGTCATATATAATAAACTACGTGTTGCCGCGGCGGAGCGGCCGAGCGCAATGAGGCGCTATGGTACGATGCGCGGGGCCGTTCCCTCGTCGGGGGTTCGAATCCCCTCTCGGGCATGGATATTTGTGCCGTCCTTAGTATAAGCCAGTTCATAAGTAGTTTGTAAGTTTAGGGACTGATGACCCCGCAGTTAAGTCCCATAAGCTTTACAGATATTTGAACTTTTGAACTATGTGTTGTGATACGATATAATTTTCAAGATACATTCAGTGGTTCATGTCTGTCTGCAAAAGATCCCATGAATGCAGTTACTACCCAAGACGTATTTAATTGCATCGCCTAACCGAATGCCTTAGATTTACTGTATGAACAGGAGAAAAAGCTATGGAGGAATTGCTAGCGAAAATTACTCCATAAAGGCTTGCAAATTAGTGCAAAGAATTTTATTAATGGCTAAGTGCTGTCATTCGCAAATACTAGATAAATGATATTTGTTTATTCACTCGCCGTATGATGCAGTTTTTAAGACATCTAACTGTGTATGATGTAATATCTCCGGAACTGTGTCCTATACAATAATTTTATGGCAGAGCTAGCTGTTGAGATACAACAATTTAAAATATGAGGCGTGTTGTGGCAACTGTTCACACACTTCGTTGTTTGGAACATCATATTTCTAGAACTATGTGTCATACATGATATAATTTCCAAAATAAATACAGAGATACACGTCCATAGTGTGTGTCAAATATCTCGCAGTTTCAGGTAGTGACGTAGAAGAAAGAAATTTATTTAAACCCTATTTAAGTCTTACTGTCACAGAAGCATGTGCTAATCTAAATAGTGAAAAAAATATATCACAAGAACATGCCAAATTCGATATTTTTGATTGCCAGCATAAGTGAATATTCAGCGTAGACTGATCTGGGATTGACATGACGCATTTGCATCATTTCCACTGCATCTTCCACTGCGTCCACACTACATGAATCACCTTATGGAATGTGGCGGAGGTGGCTTTGAATAACAATGTCACTTCCCATCTTTTTGTTTCATTCACGAATGGTCCGTAGAAAGGTGGTAAATCAACATATGAGCCCGCCTCTCTAATTTTAGCTCCATTATTTTTTCGCTAGATAGATTATGAGGAACCGGATACATTCGTTCACTAGTCTACGAAAGTAGGCCTTGGAGATTTTAACCGTGATAAAGAACGCCTCTTTTGCGATATCTCTAACTGGAGTTAGATGAGTATCTCCAAGAAGCTTTTGTGGTTATTAAACGGAACTGTGACCAAATACTTTTCTTTGTATACCGTCCATCAAAGGAAACTTGTCATTCCTTTCATGGTTAGTTCTCCTTCAGCTGTCTCCATCATGTAACAAAGACGTCTCTCACCTTTCTGCCATGACCAGAAAGACACATGTGGATACCGGTCGTCCTACGAGCTCTTCTACTAATAGAAAATTGGTGTGCAGATCCTACTGTAGCGTTTGGAAACTTATCTATTTGAAAACCAATGCAAGCTGATCAATCAACCATTTCTCATGACTCTTGGCTTCTTATTCTTCTCAAAAATTCACACGACTCTTTGTTCTCATATTAATAGGGTGAATGTATAACAATTTGAAGGCATTGGAATATCACAAGGCTCGGAATGATATACTGTGTGGCTGAGAATACACCATAGAGAAAACGTAGTATTTGTTTCACCAATATGTCCCTAAGGTTCTATGCATGTCACCGTCGCACCTATTCGTAATTTTCTGTGATTCTAGGAATTTCCTTCGATGAATTAAGCCACTATTCACATGGATCACGAGGAGACTGAATTCTTTAATGCTTTTGTATTCAAAATATTACTGTTTAAAAAAAATGAGACAATGGGTGTAATACTTAGAGATGTAATTACTTTTTATGGCAGACCTTTACTCACAGTTTATAGATGTTCGCTGCACATGGTTCGCAGGTAATTTCTACTCTGTGGAAATCAGCATAGGTTCCGGAACCAACGATCATGTGAAACCCAGGTCGCTCTATTCGTTCACAGACCCAGAAAGCAGTAAGTACGGCCTCTCTGGTGGATGCCGCGATCCTTGACTTTCGAAAAGCGTTAGATACGATTCTAACAGTATCTTCATGATAAAAATACTAGCAAACGAAATATCAGACCAACTGTGTGATTCGAGTGAACAGTTTTTAACGAACAGAAACATCAAGTCAATTTCAAGGGAGGGAAGTCTCCCGATGTGTAAGTAATTTCTGGTGGCGTACCCCAAGGGAGTGTAATAGCTTAATTACTTCCCACAATATATTTAAATTACTCTACTGGTCATTCAAAATGCTACACCAAGAAGAAATGCAGTTGATAAACGGTTATTCATTGGACAAATATATTATACTAGAACTGACATGTGATAACATTTTCACGCAATTTGGGTACATAGATCCTGAGAAATCAGTACCCAGAACAACCACCTCTGGCCGTAATAACGACCTTGATACGCCTGGGCATTGAGTTAAACAGAGCTTGGATGGCGTGTACGGGTACAGATGCCCATGTAGCTTCAACACGGTACAACAGTTCATCAAGAGTAGTGGCTGGCGTATTGTGACGAGCCAGATGCTCGGCCACCATTGACCAGACGGTTTCCATTGGTGAGAGATCTGGAGAATGTGCTGATCAGAATGTGCTGCAGTCGAACATTTTCCGTATCCAGAAAGGCCCATACAGTACATGCAACAGGCGGTCGTGCATTATCCTGCTGAAATGTAGGGTTTCGCAGGGATCGAATGAAGGGTAGAGCCACGGGTCGTAACACATCTGAAATGTAACGGCCACTGTTCAAAGTGTCGTCGATGCGAAAAAGAGGTGACCGAGACGTGTAATCAGTGGCACCCCATACCATCACGCCGGGTGATACGCCAGTATGGCGATGACGATTACACGCTTCCAATGTGCGTTCGACGCGATGTCGCCAAACACGGATGCGACTATCATGATGCTGTAAACAGGACTTGGATACTTCCGAAAAAATGACGGTCTCCGAGCTGATAGTCCATGGTGCTACAAACGTCGTCGAACTGTTCGTGCGGATGGTTGTTCCTGTTGACTCAGGGATCGAGACGCGGCTGCAAGAACCGTTACAGCCATGCGGATAAGATGCCTCTCATCTCGACTGCTAGTGATACGAGGCCGTTGGGATCCAGCACGGCGTTCCGTATTGCCCTCCTGAACCCACCGATTCCTTATTCTGCTAACAGTCATTGGATCGCGACCAACGCAATCAGCAATGTCGCGATACAATAAACCGCAATCGCGATATGCTTCAACCCGACCTTTATCGAAGTCGCAAACGTACTATACTCATTTCTCCTCCTTACACGAGGCATCACAACAACGTTTCACCTGGCAACGCCGGTCATCTACAGTTTGTGTATGAGAAATTGGCTGGAAACTTTCCACGTGTTAGCACGTAGGTGTCGCCACTGGCGCCTACCTTGTGTGAAAGCTCTGAAAAGCCAATCATTTGCATATCACAGCATCTTCATCGTGTCGGTTAAATTTCGCTTCTGTTGCACGTCATCTTCGTGGTATAGCAATTTTAATGGCTATATATTCTGAATTACGATATGGGCTATACTCAAAGTACCGAAAGTGTCGTTTCTCGATGAATCGTGCGATATATCACTTCCGCCTACATACATTTCCAGAAGTAACAATTAGTATACTTAGAGCTTTCCATTTAACTGAAGATACATTGTTGAAACAGTACATATGGAGCATGTGATATAATTAAAACAATGGAAAATCCGATTGGTTTACTTTACAAGCGGCTTCTAATGAAATTGCGTGCTTATGGAATATCGCCCCAATTGTTCGACTAGATTCACGATTTCCTATCAGAAAGGACACTCGATGACTTACCGTCAATTACAACGAACTGTGTTCTTTCTGATAGGGAGTCGTGAATCCTACCGCACACTTGGGGAGATATTCCATAAGCACGCAATTTCATAAGAAGCCTCTTGTGGGGTACAGTGTCAAAAGCCTTCCTGACATCCAGAAATATGGAATCGATTTGAGATCCCTTGTCGATGGCACTTAACACTTCATGTGAGTAAAGGGCAAGCTGTGTTTCGCAAGAGCGATACTTTTTGAATCCGTGTTAACTACTGGTTAATAGGTCGTTCTCTTCGAGGTAGTTCATAATATTCGATCAAAGTATATGTTCCAAAATCCTACTGCAAATCGACGTCAATGAGATAGGCCTGTAATTTTGGGGATCACTCCTATTGCCTTTCTTGAATATTGGAGTAACTTGGGCAACTTTCCAATCTTTGGGTACGGATCTTTCGCTGAATCATCGGTTGTAAATTATAGCTAAGTACGGAGCTATTGCATCAGCATACTCTGAGAGGAATCTAGTTGGTATACAATGTGGCCCGGAAGATTTATTTTTGTTTAGTGACTTAAGATGTTTTACTACTCCAGGAACATCTACTTCTAAGTTTCGCATGCTGGCAACTGTTTTAGATTGAATACTGGAGTGTTCACTTCGTCTTCTTTGGTGAACGAATTTCGGAAAGCTGTGTTTACTAATTCTGCCTTAGCAGTACTGTCATCGGTAGTATTACGATTGCTATCGCGTAGTGAAGGTATTGTTTGTGTTTTGCCGCTAGTGTACTTCACATATGACCAGAATTTCGTTGGATTTTCTGCAAGATTACGAGACAGGATTTCGTTGTGGTAACTACTATAGGCTTCTCGCATTGAAGTCCGCGCTAGATCGCGAGTTTCAGTAAAAGATTAGACGAATGCATCGTATGAGACAGCACTAGTCAGGCCTACGTGTACACGCATGCGACAATCACATAAGAAAACTTCTTGTCTAACTTGTACCTAACGTTAAGGCTACTCTATCCTGTTGTCGGTTTTTAAGTTATCGATAGTGTTAAAGAATATTCTGAAAGTGATCTGTAGCGTAACCTTATGTAAGCTTAAACAAGAAGTTCTTTTTAGTTCGTGAGGACTGAGGATTCGTAGCGCCCGAATCTCCGGTTCAGAAATACGCCACGTAGCAATCGGGGGGGGGGGGGGGGGGGGTTCAAAAATGGCGCAAATTACAAAAAGTAAACACAGGCAGGGGAGAAGGGTGGGCACGTGACCGACTTCGCACCGGGAGCCAAAAGTTCTGGTCTTTACAAATTCACTCGTCTTTCATACATGCAGAATCTACTATCAACGTAGAATACCAGGTCCCGTCATTCCATCTTCCGAGTGATTCTCTGAAGGCAGTAGTCGGTCGTAGACGTCGCTTCTCTGGCGTGAGTGGAAGAAGGGCTAGAGGTGTACGTGCATATAGTCCCACTGCTAGTATCCGATCTTGTCGGATGTCTGTGCTGCGTGGACCTCCAGAAGTTCGTCTAATGGCGTGAGAATGTTCACGTGAACGTTGCAACCAGCATCGTTGCACAAATGACGCAGCACGTCTAACGTGTGTGGCAATTCACCGAAAGGATCATCCCGCCATTCAGAAAGCCATAACATGACCACTTTCAAAATTGCTCAGCTGGCTGTAGGAACGAGTGAGTCTCCTTGGCATGGCAACGGTTTTCTTCCAATGTTGATATCATACTGAGACCTATGGCTATTAACATTTCGCATGAAAGAGTACATGCGGATGGTGTTCTCACGCTATGTCATCACTCTTAGTTATTGGCGAACGACGTTCAAACTATTATCAGTACATCTGCTATCCCCCACATGGAATCCTTATAAATCCTGATTAAAAACAATGTGTATTTCTAAGTGAACTAATAACTAATTTTTCCGGCTTTTCGCGAAAAGACCACGAGTATAAAATGAGAGAGATTAGAACCCAGACGGACACTTAACTTCACTCGTTTATCAGGCAAACCATTCGCGACTTGAATAAGAAATCGACGAATACTCATTGCTCCAGAAAATACTCCCCTCCACACACACACACACACACACACACACACACACACACACATACATACATACATACATCGCGAAGTGTTTTGTGGGGCATAAGTGTAAGTGTAGTTGTGACAGGTGGTTCATCCCATCTGATGGGAGGATCTAACCTGAGCCACTGGTGGTACACGGCAACTTGGACTTGTTAATGTTGTGCTTCCGCATTTTCATGACCTGTAGCATTTGCAATCTTTAGAATGGAATACTGGTCCACTACACGTTGGCTACACAGCGGAAGTCTCCCAACTGATGCAGAGGCCACAGTTTGACCGTATCGTAGAAGTATTGCGTAATATTTTCACAAACGTAAATCAAATTATCGTGCATTTGTACGCACATGGCGGTTTCTCGACAATGGAAAAGTTGTTATTACGGAATGTGAGACTTTAACGTATAATAATCTGCGAATGAGGCCTAAAATCGGGAAATCCTGTCAATATAAACAAGTGTTTTCGTCTCCTGGAGAGTAATAAACAGATGCGCCGAACTGTGTCGACGTCTGCTAGCCGGCGCGGGCCAAGACGTCGCTAATAGGGCTCTCAGGGCGGCATTAAGAGCGCCGGAAGGGAGCGTCTTCAATTACTGGCGAGGCAGCGGGAGGGGGGGGATACTCATTGGATTGCCAGGACCCGCGGCCTCCGGAACGAGTTGATTACAGGACCGCTAATTGCTGCAGTTTACGACGAGCACCTCGCCATAATTAACGCGCGCTTTCTCACATGCGGACCTCGGCCGTGATGCTCTCGTTCCAATTAACGGCGCACGTATCAGTCGGGAACATTCGATCAGGTTTGGGGCGTGCAGCGGCAGCCGACCAGAACTGACGGGCCGAACGCGCGCTGGTGTCGTCTGTGGACCGCCTGCAGCCGCCGACGTGGGGCAGTCGAGTGGCAGTCCCCACAGGCACTGCCGGCTGTTCCCATATCACAGGTGATAGTGATGGCCTGGACGGTGTGCTGAAAGGTGCATATAAGATAAACATTAACAAGAGCAAAACTAGGGTAATGGAGTGCAGTCTAAGAAAAGCAGGCGATGCTGAAGGAATTAGATTAGGTAACGAAGCAATAAAGGAGGTAGATGAGTTTTGTTACTTGGGCAGTAAAATAACAAATGATGGCCGCAGTACAGAGGATATAAAATGCACAATGGCAATGGGTAGAAAAGCGTCCTTGAAAAAGAGAAATTTGTTAACCTCGAATATTGATTTAAGCCTAAGGAAGTCCTTTCTGAAGGCATTTGTATGGAGTGTTGCCTTGTATGGGAGTGAAACATAGACGATAAACAGTGCGGACAGGAAGAGGATTGAGGCTTTTGAAATATGGTGTTACAGAAGAATGCTGAAGATTAGGTGGGTGGATCGCATAACTAATGAGGAGGTACTGAACAGAATTGAGGGGAAAAGAAATTTCTGGCATACCTTGACTAAAAGAAGGGATAGATTGGTAGGGCACATTCTTAGACATCAAGGAATTGTGAATTTAGGGTTGGAGGGAAGTGTGTGGGGTAAAAACCGCAGAGGAAGACCAAGAGATGGATACAGTAAGCAGATTCAGACAGATGTAGGTTGCCGTTCTTATGTGGAGATGAAGAGGCTTGCTCAGGATAGGGTATTGTGGAGAGCTGCATCAAACCAGTCTCCGGACTGAAGACAACAACAACAACAACAACAGTGATGGCCAATAGGCCGTAGGTGGTGCAAGTCCTGTGACGTTACTATGGCGACTTGCGCGTTGCTGATGATGAAATGACGATGAGGACAACACCTAGTGTAGAAAATCTCCGACCCAACAGGGAACCGAACCCGGCCCCTTGCGTGGCAATCTACCATACTGCGGAGCAAAACACGAGTTCTTAAAAAAATAGTTTATTATAAACTCAACAAAACCCCGTCTGCTTCGACGGTACCGAACACAGTTACAACACTCTTGACACAAAACGTAGTCTTCCTAAGTTTAACTGTCTAATTCGGCAAGCATAACAAAACGAGTCAATGTCACCGATTAGTCCAAGCGCCATGTTCCACGACGTCCTTCCACTGAGTCGTAGTAGTAGCTGCGGTGGCCAGGCGTTGTCCGGAAGCGAAGAGGCTGGTCGGCAGCGCGGTGGCGACGTCGTCGTGAAGAGGTTTCCGTCGGCTTCCTGGCCCGAGCTCGGGCTTAAATGCACGCGGCGGCAGGATATCAGGGGGGACTATTTCCTGATCACGCGGACGGCGGAAGGAAATAGTCCCCGGCATGTTGCGACCTCTGTCGGTGCTGCTAGGGCCACCTGGCATCCTCCTCGGGCGAACGTCTTTAGTATGGTCGCTGTCGCGTGGCAAGTTGGCAACCCGCAATGTTGCTGTGTCGGAAAGGTTGCCGATCGTGCAGGGTGTGCGCCGCAACATCTCAACACTGTCCACTGGACTACAGAGGCGTGGCCCACCGAGGTGACCAGAAAATTAAGAGACAGTCCACATATTATGGAAAACACAGATTAACTGTTCGGCCATCCTATCAGTTTTCCCAAGCTTAGCTAATTCACGTAAATTCTGGAGGTTGCAGGAGTGAAGTACATACGCTCAATAATGCTAATTTCTGCGGAGTTTGGTGATCAGCGGAGGTGTTTAAACTCAGAAGAGTGTTGCTGGGCCGGCCGCGGTGGCCGAGGTGACTGAGGCGCTCCAGTCACGGTCAGCACGGCCACTACGGTCGGGGGTTCGAATCCCTCCTCGGGCATGGATATTTGTGCCGTCCTAGTTCGTAAGTAGTTCATAAGTAGTTTGTAAGTTTAGGGACTGATGACCCCGTAGTTAAGTCCCATAAGCTTTACAAACATTTTTGATTTAGTGTTGCTGGAGCCACTCTGTATCAATTATGGACCTGTCGGGAATCGTATTGTCCTGCTGGAATTGACCGTCAGAAGGCACAAATGGACGTGAATAGACACAGGTGATCATCCAGTATGCTTACGTACATGACACCTTCAGAGTCGTATCTATACGTATCAGGAATACCATATCACTCAGACTGCTTACGTTCAACACCATTACAGAGTCTCCACCAGCTTGAACAGTCCCCCGCTCCCATAGAGGGCCCACGGATTCATGAGGCTGTCTGCGTACCCGTACTGGTCCAACCGCTCAAGAAACTGGAAAAGAGACTCGTCAGATAAGACAGGATTCCAATCATGAACAGTCTAATGTCGGTGTTGACGGGCCCAGGCGTGGAGAAAAGCTCTGTTCGTGCAGTCTGCAAATGCACAGAAGTGGGCCTTCAGTTCCAGAAGCCCATATCGATGATGTTTCGTTGAGTGGTTCGCACGCTTTTCGATGGCCCAGCATTGAAATCCGCAACAATTTGCGGGATGGTTCGCGTTAAACGATTCTTTTCAGTCCTCGTTGGTCATGTTATTTCAGGATCTATTTCCGCCCGCTGCAATGTCAGAGATTTGATGATTTCCGACTTTCACGGTTCACTCATGAAAGGTCGTACGGAAAAGTCCAACCTCATCGCTTCTTCGGAGATCCTGTGTTCCATTTCTCGTGCTCTGACTGTAACACCACGTTCAGACTCACTTAAATTGTGAAAACATGCCGTTGTAGCAGCAGTAACCCATCTAACGGCTGCACCACTAACCTGTTGCCTTATATAGGCGTCGCCGGTCACATCGCCTTCCTCTGAGTGTTTACGCAGTCCTGTGTTTACATACTCATGATTATACCAGTTTCTTCAGTGTATGATGCCAAGCATGTAATTTGTAGTTAGAAAATGGTAGCAAGGTATAAAATGTGAAATATAAATGGTAAGTTTAAGCCTGTACAGAGTCAGTGAAGTGAAATGGTGAAAACTGATGTTTTAATGGATTCCTAGTATTCACGGTTCCCTAGTGAAATGGTCTTACGGTCAAATACCCACCTCATCACTATCTCGGAGATGTTGTGCTCCATCTGTCGTGCGCCGTCTATTACAATATACTCCAGCACACTTAAATCGTGATAACCTGTCACTGTAGCAGCAGTAACGAATCTGCTTCGCCAGTTACCTGTATCAACCGCAGCGCCATCCTCTGAGTGTTTACATATCTTTCTAAGTGCATACGCATGCAAATTCTATTCTGGTTTCTTTGGCTATTCAGTATAAACTTGCACAGAAACCAAGTAGCAGTTCCAAGAGTCGAAGGTCAGAAAGGAAAGCAATGGTAGGGGTATGGGGCAAGAGCAGGAGCCTCCTCCCCCCCCCACCCCCCTACCAATGTTATTTAATCTGTACTGTGCAAGCTGTGAAGAAATTAGGCAAAGGCGGTCTAAGGCGCCTCGCTGCGGAGCGTGCGGTTACTCGCCGTCTGAGGTTCGAGTGCTCCCTGAACATGGGTGTGTGTGTTGTCCTTAGGTTAGTTTACCTTAGTTTAAGTAGTTTGTGAGCTACGGACTGATGACCACGCAGTTTGGTCCGATAGAATTACAAACGTTTGAACATTTGATTTGAACTCTCGTCGAAAGGCGCTTTGGAAACAATGCTTACGTCAAACAAGCCGTTCAACGCTTCTTCTGTATGCAATGCCCTCATTTTTTTCCCCTGGAAGTCTTTTTGAAGCTTATAAAGCGGTATCAGAAATGTCTCAATGTTCTTGGATATCATGTAGAAAAGTAAAGATGTCTTATATTTAAGGTCTCATTCTATTTTTTTTTCTTTCATACGTAACTCTGACCACAGTCGACAGAGGAAACTTGTTTTCCAACTCCCGCTCGTATTTAGTTTACGTAAGCAAAAAATGTTCAAATGTTTATCAAGCTTATGGGACTTAACTACGGGGTCATCAGTCCCTAAACTTACAAACTACTTATGAACTACTTACGACTAGGACGGCACAAATATCCATGCCCGAGGGTGGGAATCGAACCCCCGACCGTAGTGGCCGTACAGACCGTGACTGAAGCGCCTCAGTACCCTCGGCCACCGCGGCCGGCTTTACGTAAGCACACATCGGCTTCAACAGTACGATAACAGTTTATTGTTGCCACAAAGCACTTCAAAAGCCTCTGTAATTTGTTTGTCTCGTTCCATATCGCTGAAGGTTCACTTTCGTAATGGAACCTAAGGAAATTGACGAATACTTAGAGAGTGAACTGTCTTGGCTCCCCAACAAGAAAATAATCTTAGGTTCTGACAAAATGTTTTCTCTTTTATTAAATATTCATTTATTTTAATATATATTTTCGTTTGATACCTGCCCTTTTCGGAACGCTTTTTAAAAAGAAAGTTTCAGACAAATTTTCCATTGATGTTTAATCGTACTAGTACAAAACTGGTACAAATTGAAACCGTTGGTAGGAGGTAAACAATTCGTTGTAGTTATAGCCTCGTATATTCTTCCATTAATTCAATTTCACCGCTTTGCTTAGCTAAAGATAGTGAAAATAAGAATTAATCAAGAAACATTTAACAACTAGATGATGACTCTGAAGAAAATATAGGAGTAGAGACGGTGTTCACCAGGAATCAAAAGGTAATTAAGCCGACCGGGGAGTGATATCTGGAGGGAGTTGCCTAGCTGCAAAATCAAGTGATGTGTATATTAATTATATAGCCGGCCACGATAGCTCTGAAACGTATAATTAAACGAGTGAACCACGGAAGTGTAGGAGAATAGGGGAGTGCAGGAGATATAGCTGTAGAAGGGGGTCTTAATGGCCTGGGGGCCAGTTGTGTTTAAATTACTGAGGGGGGAACATAACGAGAGTGTGGATATGTGTGGCTGGGGGCACACTGAATATGTTGATAAAGGCGCGGCGGGAGCTTTAGGGTCGGGGATCTTGAGCGAAACAATGGGGGCACACGATTTACGTCTGAGGAGTAAATGGGACATAATGCGCAATTGTTCTGTGCACAGAAAGCGCGAGAGGAATTTGAAAAGCGCACATTACTGCTAAGAAGCTGCTCCTGATATTGCGCTTTCTGCCTTCTGCTTACCGAAATGCAGGATACGACCCGGCGTCTAAGAGTTTGTCGGCGTCAGGGAATTATATGTATGCATTCTTGTGGCTGGTTCACTATTGCACGGTCAATGTGGGACTTCACAGCCTAACTTACTCTTTCTCTGGTGTCTGATTACAAGCAGTGAGTTGTACAGCTACAGTGCTGTAGAAGATTTCATATGATGTGCGTCTTTATTACACAGGAAAGCGAATCTACAGACAAGAAAATTTATTTGGTGCAACCACGCACATTGTACAACTTTTAGAGGCTGGCCTGTTTTCCAAATTCCATCTCC
The DNA here is from genome assembly GCA_026315105.1 of Locusta migratoria. NCBI lineage: Eukaryota > Metazoa > Arthropoda > Insecta > Orthoptera > Acrididae > Locusta > Locusta migratoria. The sequence goes on from CM048745.1 coordinate 522,853,103, forward strand.
TTAAACCTATTGTGTATTTTGTATAATATCCATCAGTTGCTGCCACGTCTTTCAACATATCTGACTCCAGCAGTTATTTTGTGATTCGACAGGTAATTTTAGTGAGGAGTTTATCACTGTGTTACATGACAAATCTGTGGTTTAGTGTGAAGTGCTTGTCAGGGTGTTTAACCCTTTTGTTCCGGCAGTCTGCTCCGACGTTGTGGCTCCACTGACCGCTGCACTGATTGGTGCAGCTTGCCACGGCGTGTAACAGTAAGCTGATAAGCAGGTTACCTTAATTTCTTTACCTGAATCATTTTCTGAATCAATGAGTCCGTTAGCGAATATAATTGTTATTGAACTGCTCGGTAGCATTCTGAAAGGGAGGTAAACTATTTTATAAAACAAACTACACATAGCTATATAAACAATTTTCGAATAAATATTAAGAATCATGAAAAATTAATAACTGCGACTGTAGGCTTTCCCGACGTATACTACTGATGAAGATCTCTCGGGTCTCTAGCCGGGTGGCGGCGTCGATGGATCGCGACGTTTCGGGAAGTGTCATACTACCCATCTTCAAGCGAAGTGACAAGTGAGATGAATATATGAATATAAATCAAAGAGCACAAACTAGAAGGAATTTTAATTCGCTTGAAAATGGGTAGTATGACACTTCACAACGTCGCGATCCATCAACGCCGCCACGGGGCTGGAGACCCGAGATATCTTCATCAAATTAACTACTGTTTTCCAGTGTCCTAAGTGCTTGAGATTTATGGTGACGCCATGTATATACGTTGCTCGTACACACACACACACACCGCGTGGATGCCGGCAAACTGCGGCGCTCGTAAAGACAGGTCAGTGCGCGGACTTCGGCAACATACGGCGCTCGTACACACAGAGCAAGGCATGGATGCCGGCTAAATACGGCGCTCGCAATGAAATGGTTAACGAGCCACCTTAGGACTATTTGTGAACCACTGCAATATCGAACAGAGGCGTGGCGAAACGAACTATAAATTTTTTTCTTCAGACCTCTGACTTCCAATTTTTATTAGAAAAGGAAAACACTTCGAAATATTCTTAAAACAAATTTCCAGAACATTTTGAACTGTTTTCCTTTTGTAATATTTCAACACGTTCTCTCGAACACCGACTGAAAAGTCAATTATTTTTTCATTATTGTTATTTTAACATCTATACATACAGATAGGCTGTCGGCAGCCTTCTATACTGATCTTCAGCCATATGATTTTACAGAAAATATGTATGAAAGTATAAACAATAGTAAAAAAAGAAGTTAAAATGAGAGAACATTAAAATTATACATGGAGCGATGTCGAAATAAATGCATATTGCAAAGCAGTTAAAACAAATGTAGTTAGGAAAATAAAAAGCCTGTGCCACGGTGATACTAAAATTACACATTGAGACTGGAGTACTGAACATGATGAAACACTTAAAACTGTCGATTGCAACGCTTATCTGGAACAGCGATGGTTGCACTATTAAAACACACACTGACGACGATGACATGCACAAACGTAGACGGAGCGCTGATTTTTAAAACACTACCTGATGGGAAGACCCTCCGGGAGCACGGGAGGAGGGGTAGGACTGGGGAGGGAATGTAGGGATTCCAAGAGACAGGAGAGGAAGGAGGATAGCCAAACGGCGGGGACCAGGAGAGAAGGGGGAGAGGGGGCCCTGAATCCATAGGGATAGGATCAGATCACGGCTGGTATGAGGGATAGATTTCGGGATAGAGGGCGTCATCCAGGAGGTGTCGGAATTTACCCTGGGAGAGGATGTGGAGAGTGTGGAGGTGAAGGGAGGGAGGGATACACTGGTGAAGGTGTGGTAGAGGCCCAGGATGGTAAACCAAAGGGATGCAGGTTTAGATCTTGAGGGTAATGTACAGACGCCGGATATGTTCGAGAAACTGGAGGAGATGTGGGATTGGGATGAGATCGTATAGGATACGCGTGGGGGAGGGAAGACGGAGGGCGTGGTGTTCAAGGATTTGAAGAGTTCTGTAGTAGGTAGGGAGAGCGGAAATCCAGGCGGGATGGAAGCTGCATAGGATGGACTTATAGGTATGTAGGAGAGTGGATGGGTTGAGGCCCTTGTCTGTCGTTAGCACTCATCACTTAGTGCGAAAACTTGTTGTGGTCCGGCAAAACAAAATGTTTTCCATCAATCACGAATAAATGTCAACAAATCATTTTCTTCGAGGTCATTCGTCATGTTCTACCACTTTATAGAAACTATAATCGCTCTGCATATCGATGTGAGTGAGTAATTCAGCTAATTACTCCTATGCACTTACTTGAATACTGGTCTGACCTGTGAAACTTTCTAGTGTTAGGAAGCGTACGGATTTTTTCGTAGAGGACGTTGTATATGATAACTAGGTATGATGTTATCATAGTTGCACAATATGATAGGAAACTTTTTGGCGTACAGCCGTGACAGGAAGATATGTCTTTATTTAGTAATTTAAACTAAACAGCTGAATAAAGCACTCCTGTTTTACGTAAAGTTAACAGGAATCATTACAAAGTGCTGTCCGAAGAAACAGGTCGTCCAAGATTGTTTAATCTGTTCCACTCCTTGCATTCTCTTGGATTATATTTCCAGGAAATTTTCACTGAATCTTGGTGTAACGTTGTGAAGTGTAGCTTAAATGCAGAGGAGACCATTGTATAGGATATCTGCGCGACTCACTCTATAGTACTGCTCCAGTATTTGAAATCCCCTCCTTTTATGATTAATGGAAGGGGTCGAATGAATTGAGAAGCATGCTGCTGGATTTCTCACGGCAGATTCGATAATAACGCGGTTCACTCACAAATGTTTTGAGGCATAAAATGGGGATCCGTGAATGGAGTGCATAGGTCTGTTCGAAGAAGACACTTGGGGAGATTTAGGGAACAAACATTTGAAGATGACTGCAATCCAATACTAATAACGCTAACATGGGCTTAGAGTATGACTGAGGAGTCAAAATGATAAAGATTAGGACTCGCACACAGACATTGGGGTAATCGTTCCTCCCTCTCTGCATTTGAAAGATCTAAACCACGAATGATAACTCCGTCCCATTTCTTTATGTGATGTGCAGAAAACAAGCAAGCTGATCGAGCACACGGATGAAACCAGGAAAGGAGAAGTAAGTGGGAAAGGGCCTAAAGGATTATCAAAAATGTTTGTAAATCTATCGGACCAAACTGCGTGGTCATCAGTCCGTAGCTTACAAACTACTTAAACCTAGGTAAACTAACCTAAGGACAACACAAACACACATGCCCCAGGGAGGACTCGAACCTTCACGGCGAGCAACCTCGCGCTCCGCAGCGAGGTGCTTTAGACCGCTCGACTACTCCACCGCGGCTCGACATCATTTTCGTGTTCTTTTTTAAAACAGAGAGTGCACAGTCTTTGCTTTCTCAGTAGCTACTCTACCACGGCAAAAGGATTATCATTGATTGTATTGGGATGGCGAAATAATTCAATGGCGGCAGCTGAAAATTTACGCCGGAGTGGGGTACTCACCCACGTTTCCCGCTTTAGAAGGAAGGAAGCTTAGGGTTTAACGTTAATACTCAGTAGAGCCGTCGGCACAAGGGGCGTGTATCTGAACTTGTGTGGTCAATGCGCCGACTTTCTGACGTCACAACGTACGATCCGCACATTGGGGAAACTTCCAAACGTGTGGGACATTATCAAGCATGCCAGAAATTCTCAACGTGCGTCTGAGCGTTCACCAATGAATAGGAAACGCCACTGAAGTCACACCACGTGGCTATCCGTGGGATGGGGCAGAGAAATGAAGACGCCATTTTGTCCGTTACTAGTAGCTCGTATTTGATGGGTTTTACATATATAAGTAACTGCGTAAATTGAGGATCTCTCGAAAACCGGTCATTATAGGTACGTCTTATATGTGGTTAAAGAATTTCTGTATTATGGAAATCTGCCATTTCAAGACCCGTCAAAACGAATTGTTCATTATATGACTTTTTGAAATTACTTGTCAGTTCAAATGTTCAAATGTTTGTACAGTCTATGGGACTCAACTACGGGGTCATCAGTCCCTAAACTTACAAACTACTTATGAACTACTTACGAACTAAGACGGCACAAATATCCATGCCCGAGGGGGGATTCGAACCCCCGACCGTAGTGGCCGTGCAGACCGTGACTGGAGCGCCTTAGTCCCCTCGGCCACCGCGGCCGGCTACTTGTCAGTAATCGACATATCTACGAGTAGTATATTCAAAACGTCTAACATCTGCGTTGGAGGCGTGTAACAATACTGACTGCCGTAGTGCAAGCAGCAAAGTCGCAAAATGCGAAACTGTTAATGATACTGGATCGAGACTGGCCTTATGTAAATATTCTTTTCCTCATATTCGGGTTTTCTATAGGTTCAAAGACTTTCTTATTACATTTTAAAATTATTTATTGAGGAGGGAAGGAAGAAGGATTAGGAAGGAAATGATTGACATTAGCTGAATTGGTGCATTGGAATTATACAATGGCGACAGTTGAAATTGTGAGACATCCTGGGAATGGAACCCGCGTCTACCACTTGGGGCGAGCGGTCACCTTAAACACTTTGTGACCCGGACACTACGCTTGTAGCGCCCCCATCGTCCATGCCCTCTTAACACTCGTCATTACGGATTATAGTGCGAGGTCGAACGAATGACAGCATCTTCGGTGAACTAAATGAACCAAACGGCGTCTTTGCGTGTAAATATTACTTGGTGTTGGTGTGGTGTCTGTTCTTTCGGAAAAGTCCTAAGCCGCGGTGGAGTAGCCGAGCGGTCTAAAGCGTCTCGCTGCGGAGCGCGCGGGTGCCTGCCGTGGAGGTTCGAGTCCTCCCTGGGGCGTGGGTGTGTGTGTTGTCCTTAGGTTAGTTTAACTAGGTTTAAGTAGTTTGTAAGCTACGGACTGATACCACGCAGTTTGGTCCGGTAGATTTACAAACATTTGAACATTTTGAAAAGCCCTAAAAAACGGACACCACGGCAATCTATAACTTTCTAAATTAGATGGAAGTATACTGTACAATATCCGATGTTATGTAAATATAAGTGCGTATCTTCTAAAGAGTAAATTTGTTGGATTCGTTTTATGAGTATGATAGTTCGTACCTTACTTAGAGTAAAATCCGCACTTTATTGTTTCACGTCTCGTATTTTACACGTTTTGAAGCTTCTGCTACTGAGTGGTAACAGTGATCGAGAAAGAATGGCATCAAAGTTTTACTAACAAGGGAATGATTAGACTTGTCATGCCGAAACATGTATTGATTTTTAGCACGTTTACTAAGAGCCTTATTTCATAGATATTTCGTTTTTACTTATGTAGGCATACATCACATACTGAAAATGAGGAACATATCCACAACCATCGAAATATGGGTTTTAATAGAGGTACAGCAGCAATTCTACTCCATTCATTTCGTAAACAGTGTGATTCAAGGACCTGATGTCGCCGACAACTATCGCTGCAGCGCGTTGTGATTGCGTGTAGCTCGTTGAGGTACATGTCTGGTATGTACAATTCGCGCGGTCTCCGAGCATTCAGCCGCACGTTGGGCTCGGCGTGTAGACTGTACACGTTCACACTAGGAACGACAGAGGTGCTACTTTCGTAAGGTGAACCAAGGGGTGATGACTGTTCTATCGGGCATGTCCCAAAGGACGGAGTCAAATGTTTGTAAACCTATTGGACCAAACTGCTATGTTTATCAGTCTGTAGACTTACAAACCACTTAAACCATTTTACACCCATGCCCGAGGGAGGACTCGAACCTCCGGCGCTTTAGACCAGGCGGCCATTCTGCGAAATCAGAAAGGACAGACAGCACAGCAATATACATGTAGAAACCAAGAGCGATATAACGTGAAATAACTAAGAAAAAAATCATCGTAATAATCATCATTTAAGACTCGTTGTGACATTCAGAATTCAGTCTGCCTTGTAAAATTCCTCCGTGTACCGCTATTCAGTGCGTCTGATGTTAAGCTCGTTACTTCAAAATAACGTTAACTGAATCCAATTAGTTTTTCCTTGGCCCACCTCGACTGCTAGTCTTTGCTGACCAACCCACGAGTTTCTTACGTAACCCTGTTTTTCTCATGTGTGTAACAGAATAGCACTATCTAAGCCTGTGTAGTCTTAAGTGCTTCAACTATGGAGTTTAACACAAGTTTATCTTTGATTTCCTAATTATGGACGCCCTCCTTCCACTGTGTAGCTATTAGTACCTATATTCACCCTTCCTACCATCTAAATAACTTGCATCCAATGATATTAAACTCATTTTAAACGAAGTAGAGCGAAATATTGAATGGTGTACTGATAACTTAAACTCACTCCTGACTCGCTTCCTGCTGAAGAGAGTAGATTGTAACTTTCCTCAAAGATATTCCTTCTGTACATTAAGCGAGTTGTAAAGGAATGTTTGTAGAAATTTGAAGAAGGAATTAAAGTTGAGGCAGAAGAAATAAAAACGTTACGGTTAGCCGATGATTTTGTAATTCAGTCAGACACAGAAAAGATGAACATTAACAAGGGTAAAAACTAGGTCAATGGAATGTAGTGTTAGAAAAAATGTTCAAATGTTTGTTAAGATTATGGGACTTAACTACGGGGTCATTAGTCCCTAAAATTACAAACTACTTATGAACTACTTACAAACTAGGACGGCACAAATATCCATGCCCGAGGGGGGATTCGAACCCCCGACCGTAGTGGCCGTGCTGACCGTGACTGGAGCGCCTCAGTCACCTCGGCCACCGGGGCCGGCAGTGTTAGAAAATCGGGCGATATTGAAGGAATTAGGTTAGGAATGACATAATGAACGAAGTAGACGTGTTTTGTTAATTTGGTAGCAAAATAAATTCTGATGGCAGAAGAAAAGAAAATATAAAATGGGGACTAGCTGTGACAAGGAAAGGATTTCTGAAGAAGCGGATGTTACTTACATCCAATATCAATTTAGATGTTAGAAAGACCTCTCTCAAAGCATTTGTCCGGCTTGTAGCTTTATAAGGGACACAAATATCATAGGAGTGTGGTGCTAGAGACGAATGATGTCGATTAGATGGCTTGAGCGCGTAGCTAATGAGGAAGTTCTGAACAGATTTGGGAAGAAAAACGATTTCTGGCATATCTTGACTTAGAGAGGGGATAGTTGGAACACATTCTGGAACAGAAAAGAATTGTTTATTTAGCATTAGAGGGAAGTGTGTGGGGTAAAAATTGTAGAGAGAGATCGAGACACGAATACAGTTACCAGGTTCAAATGATGTAGGTTGCCGTTCTTATTCTGAGACGAAGAGGCTTGCGCAGGGCAGGGTAACGTGGAGAGGTGCATCAACCAGTCTGCGGGCTGAAGACCACAACAATACTATGCAACCTGTGAGGAAGTACATATTAAGTACTCGAAACTGTCTACCTGTTTTAACTTCGTTTCTCATATGTGGCATTCTATGAAAAGAAGCAACACAAAAATTAACTGATCCACGATATTGGCATACCATTTCTCATGGTAATGTACAAGGTGTACAACATTGCTTCCGCCGTTTTCCCCCCAATATTTGAGGCTTTAATGAAACAAATTGGTAATACTTGTATAATTCAAAGTATTTTCCATCGCTGGCCGCTAATTTCTCCCATATTTCGGGCAGTGCTCGAATCCCGCGTCGAAAAGGTTGTTCATCTTTGGAAGCTATCCACGAATCGATCCAATTTGTGACTTATTCATGATATCGGAAGAGTTGATCAGCCAAGCCATGCGCCATTGATCTAAACAGGTGACAGTCAGAGACAGCAACGTCTAGAGAATAGGGCGGGTAGGGTAGGACTTCCCATTTTAAGTACGTTTTGAACTCTTTTGCAACATGGGGTCGAGCGTTTTAGTGATGCAAAACCACTTTATCGTGCCTCTCGCTGTATTGCGGCCGTTTGTTTTTAATGCACTTCTCAGATGCATTAATTACGTTCGATAACGAGCACCTGTAGTTGTTTCAATTGGTTTTAACATCTCCTTGTACACAACGCCCAGCTGGTACCACCAAATGCAGAATATGATCTTAGAGCCGTTTACGGCGTTAAAAATCACTATTCTTGAAGCGTTGAAACCACTCACGACACGTTCTTTCACTAATAGCGTCCTTACCATACGTAGCTGAGAGCATTCGATGAGACTTATCCGCTGTTTTCTACGTATTGAAACAGAAAAGTAACATCTCTCGAACATGACGAGAATTGGGCTCATAAACCGACATTTTCATTCAAGAACAATTTTATGATGCAAACACAAATCGACTAATGTTTGCATGAGGTTAAGTTGACCATGTTCCAAGTTAATTGCCTGACGTCTGCGATCTGTTTCTTTCGACCGCTAATTACCGTTGTCTCTAAGTATCAGCAAACGGCGGAAGCAAAGTTGTACATCTTATTAGGTTGGAAAAGTAAGCAATTCGACTTCTATTAGCTGGTGAAGGACAATTACAATAAAGAGAATAGCACCATCTACATCTATATAGATACTCTGTAAATCACATTTAAGTGCCTGGCAGAGGGTTCATTAACCACTTTCATAACTTTTCTCTACCGTTCCATTCTCTAATAGCGCGCGGGAAGAAAGAACACCTAAATCGTTCCGTTTTCGATCTGATTTCTCTTATTTTTTTGGGATGGTCATGTCTCCCTAAGTAGGTGGGTGTTAGCAAAATATTTTCACATTCAGAACTAAAAGTCGGTGATTTAAACTTCGCAAACATATCACGCCGCAATGAATAACGTCTTTCTTTTAATGATTTCCACCCCAATTCATGCAACATTTCCATGACGATTCCCCCCCCCCCCCCCTTCCGTAACGTGATAAAACAAAACGAGCTGCCCTTCTCTGAACCTTCTCAATGTCTTCCTGGTGAGGGTCCCACAAGGGGCAACAGTAGTCCAGGAGAGGACGCACAAGTGTGATGTAGGCAGTCTCTTTGGTGGAGCTGGTGCGTCTTCGAAGCGTTCTGCCAATGAAACGTAACCTTTGGTTCGCCTTCCCTACAATATTTTCTGTGTGTTCTCTCCATTCTAAGTTGTTCGCAATTGTAACTCCTAGGTATTTGGTAGAATTTACGACCTTAAGGTTTGACTGATATATCGCGTAATTGAAGTTCAGCGGATTTCTTTTAGTGGTCATGTGTATTACTTCACACTTTTCTTTATTTAGTGTCAATTGCCAATTTTCGAACCATGTAGAAACTTTGTCTAAATCGCTTTGCAGTTGCTTTTGATCCTCTGTTGACTTCACTAACCGATAAACGACAGCATCATCCGCGAACAGTCTAAGGGAGCTATTCAGATTATCTCCTAAATCGTTTACAAACACAAGGAAGAGTAGGAGACATATAACGCTCCTCTGGGAAACGCCAGATATTACTTCTGGTTTACTCGACTCGATGACTTACCGTCAATCTATAGGACAGAAACAGTGGATACGTGAAAATTTGTCAGTAAAAGTACTTAGGCAGCGGCCAGAGTGGACTGTTAAAGTTAGCCTTTAAACATTATGGTAATAATTCGCCAACGCTGTTCACCAGTCCAGTGTTGCGCGTGGATTTAAAAAAAATGTAGAATACGGTGTCACTTATACCACCAGTAAATCTACGAAATAATGACTACGGCGTTGGCCGGTTTGCCCCTTTTTTCGTGTTTGCGTTTTGCCGTCGCATACATTTCCAGGCGCTATTTTTCGTGGCGAAAGGGGCTGTGCGCACGCATACGCCGGCAGGGCGCGCTATCATCTCTGGAATTCAGCTGTTGGGCGCGGGCAGGAATGTCTTTGAGGCACGCATTACGCAGTCACGCACGAGGCGGCAGGCGCGCCGTCCCTCCAGATTAGGTCTGGCCCGCTCGCCGGCGATAGCGCCCACACCTAACAGCGGCGGGCGCAGGGTCAAAAACGCTAGTGCGCCGTACCGTTTTTACACCGTTCCATGATAAAGCATTATTTTACTCACACTTATACACACATATGCTGAGGTTGGACAAAATTATATTAATACCGGATATACAGGGTGGTCGGAAATTCTCACTACAACCTTCTAGGGTAATGAGTAGACCTGCATAACATTTTGAATAGAAACCCACGTCCGGAAGCATATCGTTTCCGTTCCACGACAATTTCAATTCAGATGATTATCTCATCCACTCCTACTTCAGGAATGTAATTAGGCGTGACCCAGTACACTTGTAATCAATGAAATAAATCGCAAACTGCGATCAGTAACATGGCTTCACTGTACTAGATTTAGATGGAATACCAAATTGCGGCGAATGAAAATTTGTGCCCGGCCGAGATTCGAACACGGGATCTCCTACTAACTACGTAGACGCGTTGACCACTCCGCCACCACATTGACCAGCCAGACTGCAGAGGACTCTTTCCTGCACGTCTCCCGCCACACCCAAATCTCCATTCACCGCGCTGTCTCTTCCCTATATCCACAGCCTATTTGTTCTGTAATGTTCGCAGACACAATACTGTATTCCCGCGTCAGGGAATGGAGAATTGCGTGGCGAATGGAGATTTGGGTGTGGCGGGAGACGTCAGGAAAGAGTTCTCTGCAGTCTGGGTGGTCAATGTGTCCTCGGTGGCGGAGTGGTCAACGTGTCTGCCTAGTAAGCAGGAGATCCCGGGTTCGAAACCCGGCCGGGCACAAATTTTCATTCGCCACAATTTGGTATTCGATCTAAACCTAGTACTGATCACAAATTGCGATTTATTTCATTCATTGAACGCTGTAACGTCGTCAAAAATATGTAATTGTTATAATCAGTTACAAAATAATACTGAATCGTTCCGTTATTACTTACGCATTTTCATTAGAATTTACATGTTATGTTTAACATTAGTCGACAACAACAAGACCCCACCATCTACGGCATCAGCCGCAACGTACTGATGCATTACATCGTACCTCCTAGGCGTGTTCTGATACACTCTCTCCATCCCACCTGGTGTCTTTTCAGTGTCTTGTGCAGCAGCCGGAACTCGTGCCAGCATTTCTTCCTCTGTCTCTACAGGTGTCTCATAAAACAGGCTCTTCATATGACCCCACAAGTAGTACTCCATAGGGATTAGATCCGGCAGTCATAGCGGCCAAGCGGTTGGACCTCCACGGCTTACCCATCGTTCACCAAATCGTCTGTTGAGATGTCTCCGGACAGTGAGGTGCTGCACCATCATGCTGAAACCACATTTCCTGACGGACATTTCAAGTGGCACATCTTCCAAGAACGGGTCCAGCACGTGTCGTAGGAAGACTAAGTATGCGGTACCCGTGAACTTGGATGGAAGGAGGTATGGTCCAAACACATGACCGTCCAGAATACCTGCCCACACGTTAATTCCAAACCTGTATTGAAATACCTGAACACGCGTGGCACTAGGGTTTCTGTCCGCCCAGACATGTCTATTTCGAGCATTCAGAACGCACTCCCTTGTGAACCTACATTCATCTGCGTCGTATCCACCGCCTCACAGCCGACTCGGCACACCACACAACGGAGCAAGCATCGTTGACGCCGCACCGGGAAATCCACTACTGCCACGAGTGAATGCGTCGTCTGTTTGTTGGGCTAGTGGCGGCGTATACACACCACAGTCGATACGAGCGATCTAGGCGGTGCTTCCTTCGCCACCAGAGTGAGGACTACAGTCAACAAACGCAACGATTGGCGGAGCCACAGAGCCAGTTCCAGCAGTTTTCGTCTCGCCTGGAAAGTGTCTACGACTCTGCCTCCGATCAAGGATACTATAGATCCTACTTGGAGTCTTCGAGAATAAAACTGATACCGATTGAAGTCTTCAGCACCGGATTGGACTCTTCAATACGCTATGGGAAGTTCTGTTTGCCTGATTTTATGTTTAAGAACTTTGTCACTGATTGTAACGCCGATGCTACTATCAGAATTTCTGCTAAGAGTCTGTTTCAGTATGCAAGAATCAGTGTGATTTAATTCGTTTAGTTGTGTGCAGACTGAACTGTTTGAAATAAATTTTGTAAAACCAGTGGAACTTTTATTGTGTTAAAGTGGCGAAGTACAACAATCTGTGAAGAGAATTCGACGTGGCAACAGACGTTGAGCTTAATAAGCATTTGAACATTTGAAGACACAGGGATTAATGAACACAGTGATTTCGTAGCGAGACTGAGTATCGAAATTTCCAAATGCGTCGAACATCAAGCAAGTCTCCCTGTCCAGATAGTACACCAATTACGTTCCATCAAGAGTATGCTGATGCAATAACTCTATAGCGACATATCATATACAACTGCTCTCTCAGTGACTTATCAGTATCCAAAGACTAGAAAGTTTCATAGATCACTCCATTAATCAAAATAGACAATAGGAATGGTCCGCAAAATTACAGCCCTATATCTGTAATAAAGGACACAATTCGTTGTCATTGATATTTGCTGGTTCACTGGGTAGTGTTTCAGGGCCCCAAATGTTCCTTATTTTTACAAGCGATTTTCGAAATCTGAGCTGCTTTCCCTGACTTCGTGGATGATGATGTGACTTTTCGGGTAGTTAAGTCGCCTGAAGTTCAAAACCAACTGCAAAATTATTTAGATAAGATATCTGTGTGCTGCAATAATTGGTAATTGACCCAGAATAATGAAAAGTGTGAAGTCATCTATATGAGCAGTAAAATATACGTTACATTTCATTAACGCCATAAATGAGTCAAATCTACGGACTGTAAATTCAACTAAGTACCTAGGAATTACAATTACGCGCAACATTAAACGGAGAGAAAACATTCATCCGCAGAACATTTGAAGAGATGAAACAGTTGTACTAAAGAAACTGCCTACACTACACTTGTGCGTCCTATTTTAGAGTATTTGTGCGCAATGTGGGATCCCCACCAAGTGAGAGTCACGGAGGATGTAGAGAAAGTTCAGGGGAGGGAGTGTCACTGAAATTATGTACGAGCTGGGGCGGAAGTCATTAAAACAGAGGCGTTATTTGCTGCGGCGAGATGTAGTTGCAAAATTTCTTTCACCAAATTTCTCCTCCGAATTATAACATATTTTGTTAGCACTTAACTACGTAGGGACACATGATCGAAACCGGTAAGTTTCAGGTGTTCCTTTTCCCTGCGGTTCTATTAGAGAATGGAACGGTAGGGAAATATCATGAAAGCGGTGGCACTGCTTTGATCCATGACGATGAGCGACTGCATATTGCCATACACACTCAAACTCTCTTGCGACTATTTAGTTTGGAGGTTTTCGCATCCGTCGTATAGCCCTCATTTTTCTCATAGCGACTCCTACATTTCTTCAAACGTGAGGAAATGACTCGCGTGCAAGCTGTTTCAAACGAGCTCGAGAAGGGCGTCAATGGGTACCTACTCTCATGAGGGACAGAGATTTACGAAAAAGGCATTTACAAGCTTGTGAAACGTTGTGACAAATGTTCGAATATGTACAGAATTGATGTTGAAAAATAGCGGGAAAAGTGCTACTGAGATACCAGTTGTCGATCCATGCTGAAACACTCATATTAGTGCATGGGGTAGCCTTTATGGGTAGCAATTCAGGCGCAGGTTCCGTCATCCATTCAATCATACGGATGGTGAATACTGTCTGCAGGAATTGTGCAGGAAGAGTCGTATGTGTCAAGTGTCGTCTCGTCACATTCCACACGCATTCAATTGGAGAGACAAATTATATATTCAGAATGAAACTTTCACTCTGCAGCGGAGTGTGCGCTGATATGAAACTTCCTGGCAGATTAAAATTGTGTGCCGGAACCGGGACTCGAACCTGGGACCTTTGCCTTTCGCGGGCAAGCGCTCTACCGACTGAGCTACCCCGACACGACTCACGATGCCGCCTCACAACTTTACTTCCGCCAGTACCTCGCCTCCTACTTTCCAAACTTCACAGAAGCTCTCTTGCAAACACGCAAGACTAGCACTCCTGGAAGAAAGGATATGGTGGAGACATGGCTTAGCCACAGCCTAAGGGATGTTTTCAGAATGAAACTTTCACTCTGCAGCGGAGTGCAGGAGAGTCAGTCGGTAGAGAGCTTCCCCGCGAAAGGCAAAGGTCCCAGGTTCGAGTCCCGGTTCCGGCACACAATTTTAATCTGCCAGGAAGTTTCATATCAGCGCACACTCCGCTGCAGAGTGAAAGTTTCATTCTGAAAACATCCCTTAGGCTGTGGCTAAGCCATGTCTCCACCATATCCTTTCTTCCAGGAGTGCTAGTCTTGCGTGTTTGCAAGAGAGCTTCTGTGAAGTTTGGAAAGTAGGAGGCGAGGTACTGGCGGAAGTAAAGTTGTGAGGCGGCATCGTGAGTCGTGTCGGGGTAGCTCAGTCGGTAGAGCGCTTGCCCGCGAAAGGCAAAGATCCCAGGTTCGAGTCCCGGTTCCGGCACACAATTTTAATCTGCCAGGAAGTTTCAAATTATATATTGTGGGAATTCGCAACTGTGGGGTACGCAGCTGTAGACTTGAGTCATATTGAATGGAAACCGCTTCAGCTGTGTGGTATTCTTTTATTCAACCAACTAGTTTCGTAGCCTTTGAGCCACATCATCAGGGTTATCTGTATACAAAGAAGAGCAAATGCCAGTAACAATCACGTTATGCTATTTTTCATTTGGGCTATAGACAAGAAAACTGTAGGTGAAAGTACTCGTAAGTTATTTCTTATTTTTCTCTCGGTGACACTAGACGACCCAAGTTTCTCTAGTTCTATTCCACAAAATGATAAATAAATTGGATTGCCCGAATTGAAACAATTTGGAAATGGCGAATAAGTGAAAATTAAGCATACATACCGGTGGCGGTGCGCTGGGGCCGACCGTCGTCAACTATGTGGTGCTCGAAACAGAGCTGGTAGGTGCGTCAGATGCGCATGCACGAACATCAAATTGAGCGTGAGGCGGTTAGCGCTTTGAAACAAGTGTTGTAGCACCTTATCTTCTACAGTTTTCATTCAATTTGACTCACTTGGAGAGAGATCCTGGAGTCGTGCTGTACAGGGTAACTGCTACACGTCTTGTACGTTGAGTTTCACGCGCAGTTTGTAGCCGAATATTATACTGTTGGAACAGTACATCACAAGTCTAATGGTAAAACGGCAAAAGAACGGATCTTACAACATTCTGAACGTTCGGAGTGCTGGTCAGAGTTCAATCCACAAATGCCATAGTTGAACGAGAGTTGTAGCTTATCGTGTCCCAGATCTTAATATCTGGAGTGCGGGCAGTGTGACTTGGACGAGACTCCGATCGCCAATTCTACGCCTTACGTGTAATCGATCGTCACTTGTGCACTTGTCAGAATCTACTTTCAACCTTGAAGACCACGACCCGGCATTCCAATCCTCCAAGTGATGCTCTAACGGTACCATTCAAGCTGTGTTCGTCAATGCTGTGGCGTGAGTAGAAGACGAGTGTGTGCCCGTAGATTCACAATTGGTAGCTGGTTGGCAACAGTTCATGGTGATACTACTAGGTTCAAACATCCTCTTATCTGTGCTGTGGTAGCCGTACGATACGCCAAATTGCCCTTACAGTAAAACGAATTTGTCGGGCGTCTGTGTTGTGTAGAGTTCCAAAGGTGTGATAATGTTCACGTCACCAATGCAACAATCATCGTTGCGAAACTGATACAGTACGTCCGACTTGGGTAGAAAATGTACAAAACAACCATCCCGTTATTCGTAAACTACAATCTGACACCTTTCGAACGCACTCAGTTGGCTGTAGGAAGCACGAGTGCGTTTCAAAGAAAGCAAATGTTTGTAAAGCTATGGTACCAACCTGCAATAGTCATAAGTCCCTACCTAGACTTACAAACTATTTAAATTCACTTACGCTAAGGACAACAGACACACACTCATAACCGAGGAAGGACTCCAAACTTCGACGGGAAGCAGACGTGGACTCCGCAGTAAGGAGCCTTAGAGTGCTCGGTCACTCCCGTAAGGCGAATGCGTCTCTGTGGGTTGGCGCCTATTTGTTTCACATCCTTATGGCTGTAGATATATCCTATTGAAGGGTAGACAGATACGGCGCTCTGACAGCTACGTCACTACGCTACTATTGGTGGACGATATTGACACTGTTATCAGAACATACACTATCCTCCAGTTGACATCTGCCGTCATGGGATCAAAATCGACGTCGTCTTTCCAGATGTACTAAATTCTTTTTTACGTCAGTGTGGTAACAAGTTTAGGTAACGAGGATTGATTTGGCTAGCGATAATGCTCCCTACTCTCCTAAGTAGTTAAGAAATGCTCAATATAATTTAGCTTTGGTGGGAAATTCTCGAAAGCTTGACACTAGGAGCTGGATTAGTCTGGTGTATGCCATCTATGCAGGAGGAAACATGGGTGCATGTTTACCATTTTTACGGTATACTCTGGAGAGTAAGGAAAAAAAAAATGCGACAAAACTTTGTGCAATGTCTACGAACAAATAAAAAGTATCATTTTTATATTTTTTAAATGATGGAACGAATAAATTTAAAGAAAGAATTATTTATGTTGAGTTTATGCTTGTTGTCTCTTGTTCGAAATATGTAATCTACAATCCATCCAACTTGTTTTTCTTTCTTTCTTTAACGTAATTATGATTTATTCAGGAGATTTGACTTGTTCCCTACTTGATTTATGTCTCCATAAGAGACCTACTGATAATTCGTATTTACACAGATCAGTAAGAAAACTTGCCCTAAATTATGAAAAAAGGACTGATGCTAATTACTTGCGAAAATATTCGGTAATTATTGGAGACGAAATACTGAATACATATACATATATTAAAAAGAATACGAACATTTGGCAAACAAGAGGCCTTCAATAGTCGACTAGTGTTAGAAAAGTTGTGATCCGTAAACATTCAGTCATTTTATAATTTTATATGAAGAAACATTGTCAAACAAACATTTGTGCTTGTATCCACTTTTTACATAAATTTCATTAAACTACGATTGTTGAAACTGATATGGGGTACCGTACTATTCCGGGTGATCAAAAAGTTAGTAAAAATTTGAAAACTTAATGAATCACGGAATATTGTAGATAGAGAGTTAAAAATTGACACACATGCTTGAAATGACATGGGGTTTTATTTGAACAAAAAGTAAAAAAATAAATAAATAAAAAATAAAAAAATTGCTAGACGCATGAAAGATCTCTTGCGCGCGTCGTTTGGTGATGATCGTGTGCTCAGCCGCCACTTTCGTCGTGCTTGGCCTCCCAGGTCCCCAGGCCTCATTCCGTGCGATTATTGGCTTTGGGGTTACCTGAAGTCGGAAGTGTAGCGTGGTCGACCGACATCTCTAGGGATGCTGAAAGACAACATCCGACGCCAATGCCTCACCATAACTCCGGACATGCCTTACAGTGCTGTTCGCAACATTATTCCTCGACTACAGCTATTGTTGTGGAATGATGGTGGACACATTATGCATTTCCTGTATATAGCTTCATCTTTGCTTTGTCTTAATTTTTTATTCTAATAATCGCTTTTCTGATCAGATATTCAAATTTTTACTGACTTTTTGATCAGCCAGTAAAGATACTATTATATTGAGTTTGTTTGTTTAGTAGTAACTGATACATTATTCTTTATTCTTATACCATATTTATGGACACCACACTTTATGTCCACTAAACAGAGGTACTTAAGTAATTTCCTGATTTATGATCAATTATCTAAAAAATTTCTTAGTCAATAGCTATTTAAATGACATGTGAAGAAACATTGGACTTATTTTTAAATAATTGTGTCATTTGCTTGATGTGTCAATTCAAAAAAGATAAAGTATAAAATTATGAAAAGGATTCAGCGTAAGTTTCGATATCAATGTAAACTTTAGATATCTTAAAAGACATTGTGGACTTAATGTTTTTTTCGAGTGTCAGTGGGTGGGAAACAGTACGAGTCACACTCTCAGTCAAATAACTGTGCTCGTAGTTTTCTGGTATATCTTGGTTTCTTGGACTCTGGTGGCTCGATATTGTGGATTTTAACTAAATTTTTGAAAAAGACACAATAAATATTTTATTATGAAACAGAAGTGCCATCGAAAATTTAATTTTACGCGATAACCTCATGACCTCAGATAATTTTCGAGAATCAATTGGAAGCTATTCAATTGAATTTTAGTACTATATCATTGTCTCTTTGAATGTTAGTTACACCGCGTGTCCATTATCAATATTTAAGGAAGAAAATAAGTTATTTGTTTAAATGAAATTAAATTATTGGCATATTTTAACACCCAGCCGATTTGGAGTTATTTCTGTACTTAGATGGTGGGTCCAGGATCAATAAATGTTTTGTTTAGCCTCACAACTGATGACATTTTTGCAGGAAATGAAGGTTAATTCTCTGTAGATTTCATCAAAATGACGCCTAATGACAAGAAATTAAAAGAAATATCTTCCAATGCAGACTGAGTACGTAAAAATGAAATGTCACATTAAGAATGGGAACAACTTTCGTGGGGATGTCGTCATAATTTTAACCAATTATTTTTTTCCTACACTGTTTATACAGTTACAAATTCGTATACTGACACTCTTACATCCACGATAATCTCTGAATTCTGAGATAAACTGAAGGTAGAGGCAGTATTTTGGCGCTGCCTTTCGTGATTCCACGGAGAGATTGACGTAATTGAATGTGTAGCTGTTCACTATTTTGGGGTCCCTAAATCTACATCTATGCTCCGTACATGGCAAGTAGTTAATTGATAATGTTACAAATAAGCTGGATGGGTAGCAAAATCTTTTATAGGTCACACTTCAAGCACAGCACGACTTAAATGACGCGTTTTGGGAATTTCCATTATAAGATATCAATTTGTTTTGTGATGCAGTTGCACGTTTACAGATGTAGGTACAGAGATATTAAAAACGATGTCCAATTTGCAATCGTATGCAGAAATATAGGTATTTTAGAGACCTGAATGTAATATCGCAAAAAGTTGTATGATAAATTGTGTAGCCTTTTGAATACAGGTCATCTGCAATACATTCGTCAGTTGCTTAGGGAGAAGACTGGTAAGAATACGCGAACATTTTCAGAGATTACGAGGAGGTCAAGAAAAACAGAGCTATGCTAATGTATCAGCTTTAAATTGACAAGAAATTTCCGGAAGAGGGGAAGTAAAATAATTTCTTGAAGAGATTTTGACGTTAGAAGGCAGTAACTATTAAACTAGTTGCTAAGTTGAAACGAGCACCTGAAATCGGCAAAGCGAAGAAGTAATAAAACGAGTAATAGGATAGCTTGCCTTGAAACAGATAATGTTTGTGCACGAGTTTAGTCTTATTACTTCGGAATCGGTCTGCATAAAGAGAGAGGGTAGGCTTCGAAAATCGTTGCCCGACCTCAGCAGCTCCCAAAGTTTCTGCGACTAATAACACTCCGAGCAAGCAGAAGCCAACTAGTACACTTCCCTCGCCCTTCTCTCCGTCCCTCCCCTCATCAACAACATTCGTGTGTGTCAAACCTTTACACTGGAGAAGAATTTGCTTTTGACACTCAAAATGACGAATGTAAATGCTACCTACATTTTACAAGCAAAATGAAACAATTTAAAATTTGTGTACTACACTGTCTGTCTCCGTAGTCTAGTGGATAGCGTGCCGGGTTGCTACGCAGGGACCCGGGTTCGATTTCCGATCGCGCTGGAGATTTTTCTCCGCTCGAGGACTGACTGTCGTCCTTGATATCATTTCATCATCACTGAAACGCAAGTCGCCTAAGAGGCGTCAGCTTGAAAGTCTTGCACCAGACTGTCCAAACACGACCTCATTTTGGGTCTGACGGTCACAATTGCCACACGATCATCATCATCATCATCATCATCATCATCATCATCATGAATACTACCTTTAGATCTATTGTTTGTAAAACACTGGATTGCAGGACTCCTTACTGGCAGAAATTATCTCTTACTTTCAATATTATTATTATTAATAATAATAATGTGGGCTCTACAGTTATGGCATAACTACTACTTATTGTTGTGTTGTGGTCTCAAACTGGTAATGTGCGGAATATATAAAACTTGGAGAAGGCATTTTCATACCATATTTACGTTCATGTGTTGTATATGTCTGAATTTAATGACACTGGCGTGGTGCAAAGTACGACTTACGTGTGCAGATACTGAACTATATGTAAATGGTAGTATTAGAAAAAATGCTAATATAGATAACTTTAATAATCAGTATTACGTATAACTCTACAATACTATACAAAGAAAAGTCCTTCTTTAGCGTTGTTACTCAGATAACATTCGGACAGATAGGCTATAAGCGTATTTCTCTTGTACATATGTGAAACACTGGGAAAAGTTCTTGAGGTATGTGAAAAACTGCTTGACGAGTTTTATTACTTCTTTACTACTGCAGCTGTTGGTAATGCATATCAGAAACATTTTTAAAAATACATAAAACAACGAGCGTATACAATTGGAACATTGTATCAAAATTTCGAAGCAGTCGATATGGAATTTTTGGAGATTTTCAATTAGGAACATTTATATGTTCTGTTAATTTGTTCTTGATAACAAAATTACATGCCGGGTACAGGAAGTATGTTTTTTAGGAAAATGTATAGACGGTGTCATTCCGAATTTTTATTTGGAGTAGATGAATATGTACATAATATACGAACAATACAGTTTTTAACATAGATATCGAAGCGATCTTGAAAGAATTTGTTGATATTTCGAGATAATACAGTAATACTGTGACGGTAATAGGTTGCATGCGTCTTTTGAACGACTGTTTACAGGTTTCCTCTGATAACTGACTGTGTTGTGTGGTTTCGTTTTCATTTTTGGGGGCTTTATCAGAACATAGCAGGACATCTGAACCATGAGACACATTTTTTCACTTGAATTTTATTTTTACTTGTATATGACATCAAACAAGAATTCGGTGTTTTCTTTCTTCCTTACTGTGCATTTGGGAAGTTGTATTTCTGGTTTATACGCTTGCGATTAGTGTACCTCAACGAAATGTGAATGATACACAGTTTTGTAATACAAACTATCTGCAGATGAACACTAGGCGAAAACAACGTAGTTTCAGATAAGATGTATGTGAAATAGTGTCATTAAAATTTATATTGACACGGATACAGCAGGTAGAGAGGTTTCTTTCACATATTCTACACAAATGATGGCAATTTATTTACAAATTGATTTAAGTGACTTCATTTCACAATCAGGTACAAGAATCAGTGAAAGATCTGGGTGGATACAGGTTATCTTATTATTGCAGGTACTAATAAATGGGAACAATGGCAGAAGGGTGTCAACAGAGAATGAAAACTATAGATGAAGCAATTTGTGAGAATAGGCTTAGATGGTCGGGTCATGTTAAACAAATGGTAGCAGCTAGGTTACCTAAGAGAGTCATTAATATTTGATGTTAACAAGTTTCTCTTTTTCAGAAACGCTTTCCTACACGTTGCCATTTTGCCATTCTACATGTTATTTTACTCCTCAAGTAACAAAACTGATCTACCGCCTTTATTGTTTCGTTTCATAATGTAATTTCTTCGACAGTATCTTATTTTCTTACACTACATTCCATTAGCATTGTTTAGTTTTCATCTTATACGGTTCTCTGAATACATCGTACATTCCGTTCAATTGTTCTTCGAAATCCTTTTCTGTCTCTGACGGAATTGCAGTGTCATCGGCAAACAGCAAAACATTGACTTCTTCGCCCTGAACTTTAATTGTTTCTCCAAATTTCTCCTTGCTTTCCTTCACAGTTTGCAAGATGTACAGAATTAATAACACTGGGGAAAAGTTAAAATACGGTCTTACTTCCTTCCCCACCAATTCTTCCATTTTCATGCCTTTCGACTCTTCTAACTGATGTCTGGTCACTGTAAAAGTTGTAAATAACCTTTCGTTCCCTATATTTTATACCTTTTGACTTCAGAATTTGAAAGAGTGTATTCTAGTCAATATTGCCAAAAGCTTTCGCCAAATCTACAAATGTTAGAAATTTATCTTAATTTTCTCTTCTACATCTACATATACACATATATACTCTGCAATCCACCATAAGGTGCGTGGCGGAGGGTACACTGTACTAGGGATTTCCTTTCCTATTGCACTTCCCAATAGAACGAGCAAACAAAGAATGCCTATATGCATCCGTACGAGCCCTAATTTCTCTTCACTTTGTGATCACTACGCGAAATGTAAGTAGGCGACAGGAAGATCGTTCTACACTCAGCTTCATATTCCGGCCCTGTAAATTTCTTCAACATATTTTCTCAAAAAGAAAGTCGTCTTCCCTCCAGTGATCACCAATTGAGTTCCCGAGCATTTTCGTGACACTCGCGCATTGGTCGAACCTACCAGTAACAAACCTAGTTGCTCGCCTCTGAACTGCTTCTATGTCCATTTATACTGATCTGATGCGGGTCCCAAACACTTGAGTAATAAAACGTAGTCGTACAAGCGTTTTATAGGTGGTCTCCTTTACAGATGAAGTACATCTTCCCAAAATTCTCCCAATAAACCGAAGTCAGCTGTCTGCCTTACTCACAGCTGTCCTTACATGTTCGTTCCATTTCATATCGCTCTGCAATGTTACGTCTAGATATTTGAACGACGCGACAGCATCAAGAAGCTCACTACTAATGCTGTATTCGACCATTATGGAATTTTTCTTCTACTCATGCGCATCAGCTTACATTTTTCTACATTTAGAGATACTTGCTACTGTGCACACCAACCAGAAAGTTTGTCTAAGTCATCCTGTATGCTATTACAGTCAATTAAAGACCACACACTCCCATACATCACAGAATCATCAGCAAACAGCCGCAAATTACATGTCGCTCTGTCCATCAGATAATTTAAAAAGAGATAGAATAATAGCGGTCCTATCACACTCCCCTGGGGCACGCCTGACAATACACTCGTCTCTAATGAACACTCTCCGCCGAGAACAATGTATTGCGTACTGTTACTTAGGAAGTCTTCCAGTCAGTCAGAAGTTTGTGATTCTATTTCATATATTGGTATCTACGACAAGTCGTACTGTGAGTACTGCCACGCGTGTTCTTACATTTCATCTAAATCCAAGTTGATCGTTCTCGAGGTCGTCTTCTAAGAGGTTTTCCATTCTTGTGTAAAATTCGCGTTAGGACTACGCAGCCGTCATTTATTAAACTGGTGGCTCTGTAATTTCCACATGTTTCTGCATCGGATTTCATTACCTATAATTACAATTTTTGTTTTACCAATAACCAACCACACATATTTAGTAACTGTGAAGCAGTCTAGTAGACTTAGAAAGTAGTGCCGGTAGCACTGATGTTTCAGAAACCGGAAGGTTTGGTTTTGGCCTTCAGAAAATAGCACTTGAGCCCTCAGGAAGCATCCCCCCCGATGTAGGTAGGCGGTGGCCCACGCAAGCCCTGGTTCTCAACTTCGGCTCGTGTCAGGCGAGAGCGGGTGTAGCGCCTGGTGACCCGGCTGCCCGCAATGCGGGAGAAGGCGCAGACAGCCTACGGCCGTGCCTCGGGCAGCCGCTGCCGGCGCGACGGTGCCTTCTAGATGCCGCCTACACCGACGCCGCATTAATTCTGCTCATTCAAATGTCTGAAAATCTGTGGGACTTAACTACAGTTGTTATCAGTCTCTAGGCTTACAAACTACTTAACCCTCAACTGCCCTGGCGAATGTAGTAACTCTCATGCCCTGACAGGGTCATTTTTGACCCCAAATTATTGGGGTAAATGTAATTGTAAATGACTATTTGAACGTAAAGCATTTATTGTCTAGTTAATATCAAATTGTAAGGTAAACAAATTCATTTAAACATAGAAGGAAGCACAAAGAAATTATTTTAAAAGATTTGCATTTATCTGAGATTTTTTAATTCACATAAAAATTAGTTATCTTTAGAAAGACGTTATTTTCCCCTGTTATGAACTTCTGAAGGCATGGTTCTTGCCATATGAAAACAAGAAATATGGTTTGCGAACCATATTTGTTTAAATTCCTACGCTGAATATTGATTTATATTTTTTTCTAATTTTTCAAATTTGTACAAGAAATACGTTGGTTACCTTCTTTAGACTTGGCAGCTTTCGTAAAAGCTCCCCACCATGTCACCTAGCGAATGAATATTGAAATGAAAACACTTGGGGTCAAATATGACCCCGCCAGGGCAGTTAAGCGTTAAACTAACTTTAACTAAGTCGCGGCGGAGTGGCCGAGCGCTCTAAGGCGACTTACTGCTCATCGTGCGTTTGCTCGCCGTCTGAACTTCAACTAACCTAAATACAAGACATACACCCAAGCCCGAAGGGCGACTCTATCCTCCTACGGGGAGCAATCACACGCTCCGCAGTTAGGAGCCTTAGAGCTCTCGGCGATCGCACCACGGTGGCTGCTCATTCCTCTGACGTTCATCATGTCATAAGCAGTCCGCCTCCGAAGCTTAGTAGTTGCGTATATCGTCGTCATTCAAGGAACCCGGTTGCAATTCCCAACAGGAGACTTTTGTTTATTTGGAGCATTTTACCCGGTGATATTCAGGACTTAATGCTGAGACAAAGAAACAACAATTTTCTGATAGGACGTTACTATCAAGGTGCGTGCGTGTCTACGTAATATTTCATTCTATACCACAAATATTTGTGGTTAAGCGAGAGTCACCAAGAATGTACGAAAAATCTTTATTCACATTAACGTAACTAGTTTAGACGCACTATGGCACCATTATCTAACGTATGGATAAGAAAAATTACAAATTGCAAATTAATAAGAATTGACTGACGTTGTCATTTCGAAAAAAATACAGTTGATTTGGTAAGTGGAACCAAGTCATTTAAAGGAGCACCCCACTGGCTGCAGAATCCACAGCTCACAGTATCACACCATTTCTCACCCCAAGTTAATCCACACCATACAGCAGCAGAAGAAGCTCTATCGCTGAAATAAGTGGCAATGTATTAATGTTGTGCTGCATTGATAATATGGACATATAGTATGCACAAGCAAAATTGTCTGTTTTTCTCTTTCTTTATTTTCAACTCCCTTCAGCGGTCTGTATGCCACTCTCCAGTCAAGCGTTTACACAAACTGGCAAGAGGTATACATATACAATAAAACACTGATAAAATAGGATAATGAAAGTTGTAAAAACGGAGATGAATGTGAGACATAATAAACACATAGAGTAACAAGACAGAAGATAGTAGTAGCCACGAAGACACTGATGAAACACATGTATGTAGCAGAATGTTCTGCCGTTTTCGGCGGTTGTACTATTAAATTGACATACACTGACATACTGTGGGATGCACAGACACTACATACTCTTTTTTCTTTATTTATTTTTTATTTCATGCTAACCATACACAAATACAGCCAGCAGGCTAGCAGCAGTTTAGGCGGCGCTCTTCAGTCGAGAGAATTTATAAAACAATGGACTTGATGAGACTAAAATAACAATGATATGGCGTTAAAACGTGGAGTATTAAAATCCGAGACATGTAGAAGTAATTGACGTACATACACAGTATACAGATGGTAAAAACCATGTAGTCAGTTAAATTCTTGTGCCACGGTCGCGATAAAAACACAGTCAGAAATCAAACACAGGACACACACAGCCGGCCGCGGTGGTCGAGGGGACTGAGGCGCTTCGGTCACGGTCTGCACGGCCACTACGGTCGGGGGTTCAAATCCCCCCTCGGGCATGGATGTTTGTGCCGTCCTAGTTCGTAAGTAGTTCATAAGTAGTTTGTAAGTTTAGGGACTGATGACCCCGTAGTTAAGTCCCATAAGGTTTACAAACATTTGAACATTTTGAACTGGACACAAGCAGAACACTCAGAGACACTGGTTAAAATAAACGGCGGCGACACTCATTCGTGGGCGGTGGACGCACTGATTAAAACACACTGAAGACAATGCCACCGGATGTAGCACTGTTTAATATGACGGTACTCACGACTCTGCAAGGGAAGGGAGGGAGGGGGTGAGAAGCAGAGGAGGAAGGGGTAGCAGAGGGTGGGGAGGGAGCGCAGGGATTCCAGGGGTGGGAGTGGGGAGTGTTGAGCGTGGGAAGGAAAAGGAGAGGAGGGGGAGGGGGAGGGGGCGTTGCATCTGCGGGGAGAGGATCAGGGTTGGTGGGACGCGTACAGAGGGCGGGAGGTGGTGCATTTACCCTGGGAGAGGATGGGGCGTGTGCAGGTGTAGGGAACTATAGATACTTATTTTTTTTCTTTATTGTATTTCTACACCAGCGATTACACCAGTAGGCTGGCAGCAGCTCCAGAGGCTGCTCTTCAGCCGAGAGAATAAAATACATTGATGAGATGAAATTTAAAATACATGACAGGCGAAAAATCAACGGAGGAACAATGACACATACATGGCGACAATTGGAGGTACAAACAGTTGACAGGTGAACAGAAACCGGATGTAGTCAGTTAAAAACGAGGAGCCACGGTGACTTAAAAAGCACACGTTGGACGACAAGAACACAGGACGGCGAGTACACGGAGACACTAAGTAAAATACACGGTGCGACGCTTGTCTGGTTGCGGTGGACGCAGTTAAAAAACACACACTTCACTATAGCACAATACACAACACTTGACGTAGCACTTGTAAAACTGTCGGTCCAGGACCCCGATAAAAAGGGGGCGGAGCAAAGCGTGGGGGAGAGGGGAGAAAAAAAAAAAACGGCGGTGAAGAAAAGGGGGGCGGCATGGAAGAGCCGTAGGGACTCCAGGGCAGGGAGGGGGGTAGCCAAGCGGGGGAGCGGAAGGGGAGGGAGGAGAGGGGGCACTTTATCTATGGGTGGGGGATCAGAGCTGGTAGGACGGGTAGATGTCGGAACGGAGGACGTCATCAGGAAGGGGGAGGTGGCGGAAATTACCCTGGGAGAGGACATGGAGGGTCTGGAGATGAAGGGAAGGGGGTATAACGCGGTAGAGGCGTGGCAGAGGCCCAGGGTTGGTAAGGATGGGGTGGACCAGGTGGTTGAGGGAGTCAATTTTACGGGTGGTATAGAGGATACGGATACGCTGGAGATATTCGAGGAGGTGGGGAAACGGGATCAGGTCATACAGGATCCGCGTGGGGGACGGGAGCCGGATGCGGTAGGCGAGTCGGAGGGTATAGATACTGACGACTTACCATATTTAAATTGAAGCATTATGCTCACCCCACAGAGGGAGAGGGGAAGTAGGGGAGGGACGTGGGGTTGGATGGGAGGAGGGTGGGCGTGAGAAAGGAAAACGTAAGAACTCCGGGGGAAGGGAAGGGTAGATTCAGCGCATTGCCTGTTAGATACATCACCAACATGTCAGAAATTGTAACAGATAGTTTATTTCAGTTTGTGTTTACATGAATGAGACAAAGTCGCCCTCTGGTTGTTACAATTGGTTACTATATTGAGATTTCATTTGCTTTTTTCTCAACACATGGACAGCCATGCGCTCTTGTGACCATTTTCATAAACAGGTGACTGTAGCCATACCAGACTGTTCAGTGTGCTGACAGCTCCTAATTAGTGTAGATCAATTTAATATCTTGCGTGTAGAACACAGTACATGTTTGTAATGTGTTCTAAATTCATTCGTAGTGCTCCGTCATAGCACAGACTTCCGGCAAGATACCCACAATTAATGAATATATTGCAATTCTCACCATCATGCCAACCATACATTATCTATTTTTATTTTTTATTTTCAGACAATTTTGCTTGTGTATGCTATATGTTCAATGCAGCTGAACATCAATAAAAATGTTCAAATGTTTGTAAAGCTTATGGGACTTAACTACTGGGTCATCAGTCCCTAAACTTACAAACTACTTATGAACTACTTACGAACTAGGACGGCACAGATATCCATGCCCGAGGGGGGATTCGAACCCCCGACCGTAGAGGCCATGCAGACCGTGACTGAAGCGCCTCAGTCTCCTCGGCCACCGCGGCCGGCGAACATCAATACATTACCATTTATTTCACCGATACAGCATCTTCTGCTGCTGTATGGTGTGGATTTATTTTTGGTCAGATATGGTGTGATACTGTGTGCTGCGGATACTGCAGTCAGTAGGGGCCGGTTTGACTCCTTTAAATGGCCTGGTTCCAGGTACCAATTTAACTGTATTTTTTAAAAATTTATTTACTTGACACTGCCACTCAATGATTATTTTGCAATTTGTAATTTTTCTTATTCATACGTTTGATAATGGTGACATAGTATATCGAAACTAGTTACGTTAATATGAATCAAGAATTTGTTTTTACTTTGTTGGTCAGCACTATATATTTGGTATAAAATATAAACAAACAACATTCCGATCATACCATGTGAGCATTCACGGCCGGATATTAAAAATATCCAGGCACACAGGTCGTGTTCGAATTGTAAAACTTCCCCTAACGTCTCATCATACAGAAAAATGGTGGCTGGCTCTTTCTCCGATAAGGGGCTACTGTAGTTCTAAGTGCTACACTTAAACTGTAAGGTAAATGTTAATAAATATCTTGATCCTATGCTACTAGACTTCACAGGGCAACCTCTGATCTAATATGAAGATTTCATCAAAATTGAACCAGCCGTCTTGGAGTTTATTGGGAACATACATACATACATCTTTAACGTTATCCATATAGGATATTTTAGAATCCTCAACTGTTTATTAAATAGCACTGACAATTCCGCAACCAGTCACTGTTTTAAATCCCTTCATTCCATAAACTAGTTTTCGAACTTGTTGAGGTTCATCATCAGACAGTGGGGTACAAACAGAACATATATCCATGTGATTAGCATCATGCTGGGAGCTCTCTCTGCGACGAAAGACATAAATGATGCGTAATGTATTGCCATGGGTGTTGTTTATAAGACGATTTGTATCGAAAAGTTTTTGTCTGTAACTTACTGCGATGGTATGGGCGACTTTATTATAGTTGTTAACCACCAGGCAATTTCCATTGTAGTAATAAACACACATATTTCACTTACTAATATATAATATATTTATTGTTTTTTATCGCTGAAAACGTGCAACACCAGGGAGTGCTGTACAACTGTTAGTTACTGTAAAGATCTTCACTCAAAGATGTTCCACGCTTCACTGAGATAGTGTTATTGGTTTTGGGTCTATATAACACAGTCGATTGTAAACGAATATTTTAAAAACTAAGTTATTCTTAACATGAATGCAAAAGGAGAAGTATATGCATGGAAGTGCATCTATTTCTGTATTTATGCGGATACTAAATTAGCTGTAATTATTCTAGTGAACTTATGCTCATAACTGATTACAAGAGTTACAGAGGTTGCAACTATTTAGAAATGTACTTTAAATACCTGAGACAAAATAAATTATATATATATATATTCAACAAGTCCCAGATCATGTTAATGTAAGGAGAAAAGAAGGAGAAAAGAGTTTTTCTTTTCTCCTTACATTAACATGATCTGGGACTTGTTGATTATGGTACAGTTTACATACATTTTTGTGTATAGTAGTTCATTGTAACAATATGCAGGTGTTAACATTTTAGTCCCCCATCCCCCGTCCCATTCTCACAGTCTCATAGCCTGCATAAATAAGCTTCCTAATGCTGAGATACGATAACTGTACAGAGTACTCATCTTTGAACCTCGAAGGTGCGTGTCACTAGAGTTAAAAACTGTAATCTAAGTAACCTACCACACTGCAGAGTGACCTACACTGACGTGACAAAAGTTACAGGATACCGCCCAACACCGTGTAGGACGACCTTCTGTGCGGTGCAGTGCAGCAACTCGACCTGATGTGGACATAACAAGTGTCGGTGTCCCGTAAACACAGGATGGCATTTATGTCGGGCGATTCTTATGAGCAAAGCATTGGCTGTAATTGTCCAGAATGTTCTTCGAACTAAACTCGGACGTGGATAACTAAATTCCGGTGGAATTGCCGTCCACAAAAATGCCATCATTGTTTGTAAACATGTAGTCAATAATTGGCTACAGTTGTCTCCAGTGTCAATGATTCGTTCCGTTGAGCCAGAGGACCCAGTTCATTCCCTGTAAAACTACCCACACCATTACGGAGCAACTGCCAGCTTGCACTGTTCCTTACTGAAAGTGGAGTCCATGACTACACGCGATGTGCTCCACACTCAAACCCTAGAAATAGCTCTTACCATCCGCAGCTAGGAAACCCACTCAGCCGGCCGCGGTGGCCGAGGAGACTGAGGCGCTCCAGTCACGGTCTGCACGGCCACTACGGTCGGGGGTTCGAATCCCCCTCGGGCATGGATATTTGTGCCGTCCTAGTTCGTAAGTAGTTCATAAGTAGTTTGTAAGTTTAGGGACTGATGACCCCGTAGTTTAGTCCCCTAAGCTTAACAAACATTTGAACATTTTTTTTTAAACCCACTCACGTCTACATCTACGTGTACATATATACTCCGCAATCCACCCAAAGGTAAGTGGTGGGGGAACCCAGTACGAATACTAGTTACTGGCTTTCAGTTCCATTCCCATATACACTACTGGCCATGAAAATTGCTACTCAAAGAAGAAATGAAGATGATAAACGGTTATTCATTGGACAAATATTTCATACTAGAACTGACATGTTTGGGTGCATAGATCCTGAGAAATCAGTACCCAGAACAACCACCTCTGAGCTAATAAAGCCTTGATACGCCTAGGCATTGAGTCAAACAGAGCTTGGATGGCGTGTACAGGTACAGATGCCCATGGAGCGTCAACACGATAACACAGTTCATCAAGAGTAGTGACTCGCGTATTGTGACAGCCACCATTGACCAGACGTTTTCAGTTAGTGAGACATCTCGAGAACGTGCTGGCCAGGACAGCAGTCGAACATTTTCCATATCCAGAAAGGCCCGTACAGGACCTGAAAAATACGGCCGTGTATTATCCTGCTGAAATGAAGGGTTTCGCAGGTTTCGAATGAAGAGTACAGCCACAGGTCGTAACAAATCTGCCACTGTTCAAAGTGCCGCCGATGCGAACAAGAGGTGACCGAGACGTGTAACCAATGGCACCCCATACCATCCAACCGGGTGATACGCCAGTATAGCGGGACGAATGCACGCTTCCAATGTGCGTTCACCGCGATGTCGTCAAACACGGAAGCGACCGTCATGGTGCTGTAGATATAACCTGGATTCATCCAAATACGAGACGTTTTGTCATTCGTGCACCCAGTTTCGTCGTTGCGTACACCATCGCTGTCGCTCCTGTCTGTGATGCACCGTCAAGGGTAACCGCAGCCATGGTCCATGCTGCTGCAAACGTCTTCGAACTGTTCGTGCAGATGGTTGTTGTCTTGCAAACATTCCCATCTGTTGACACAGGGATCGAGACGTGGCTGCACGTTTCGTTACAGCCATGCGGATAGGATGCCTGTCATCTCGACTGCTAGAGATACGAGGCTGTTGAGATCCAGCACGGCGTTCCGTATTGCCCTCCTGAAACAACCGGTTCCATATTCTGTTGTCATTGGATCGCGACCAACGCGAGCAGTGATGTAGCGATATGATAAACCGCAATCGCGATAGGCTACAATCCGCCCTTTATCAAAGTTGGAAACGTGATGGTACTCATTTATCCTCCTTACACGAGGCGTCACAACAACGTTTCAAGGGCAACGCCGGTCGACTGCTGTTTGTGTATGAGAAATAGGTTGGAAAGTTTCCTCGTGTCAGGACGTTGCAGGCGTCGCCACCGGCGCCAATCTTGTGTGAATGCTCTGAAATGCTATCATCTGCATATCATAGCATCTTCTTCCTGTCGGGTAAATTTCGCGTCTGTAGCACGTCATCTTCGTGGTGTAGAAATTTTAATGGTCAGGAGTGTAGAACGAGGGAGAAACGAATACTTGTATGCATCCGTACTAGCCCTAAGCTCTCTAATGTTATTTTCGTGGTCTTTACGCGAAATGTAGGTTTTTCGGCAGTAGAATCATTCTGCAGTCCACCACAAATTCCGGCCAACTAAATTTCTTCATCAGTGTTTCTCGAAAAGAATGTCGCTTTCCCCTCCCCCCCCCCCCCCTCTCGCCACGATGCGACCTCCAGTTCAGTAAAAATTGCGCATTGATCGAATCTACCAGTTGTGCAGCGTTACGCCTAGGTATTTATTGGATGCGACTCTGTCAATCAGCACACAACCAAGGCTGTATTCGAACATTACAGTATTGTTTCTCCTACTCATCTGCATCAGCTTACATTTTTCTACATTTGGTTGCGATTTCTCACTCCACCTAGAAATTTGGCGCAAGTCATCCTGCATTCTACTTCAGTCATTCAATGACGACACCCTCTTGTACACCGCGGCACCATCAGCAAACAGCCACAGACTGCAATTCACTCTGTCCGTCAGATCGTTTTTACAGATACAAAATAATAGCGCTCCTGACGCACTTCCCTGGGCACCCCTGACGATACCATAGTCTCTGATGAACACTCGTCATCAAGGACAACGTACTGAGTTCTTTTACTTAAGTAATCTTCGAGCCACTGAAATATTTGCGTACCAGTTCCATATGCAGTCTGATGTGCGGTTCCGTGTCAAACGCCTTTCGAAAATCGAGAAATGTGCAGTCTTCCTGTTACCCTACATCTACAGCAGACAAGATGTCATGACGGAACATGGCAAGTTGGTTTTCACACGATCGATACATCCTAAAGCCGTGCTTTTACGTCTCAAGGAAACTTACTATATTACAACTGAGAATATTGTGACGAATCCCCATGTTGCCGATCCCAAGACGCTCCAGTCGAAATGAGTCTGTATCGCAAGACTCAGTTCTATTAACAGGAAGCCGGTGGATGGTGAGGTACACGTTATAAAATATGAAAATAAGAACACTTTTCTTGGATTCTGATGTTCGATGCGATGGCCGTTCTGCGTCGTGACTGAAGTCCGTTGATCCAGGTTTACTTCGGAGCTACATTCACATAAATGAAATGGTGATCGACGTTAAATGATGAAAATGACGAACTCCTTCATTTAAACGTTTCTTAATAAAATGTTTTATTTCCATTTAAATGAAGATTAAACCAGTAACATAGTTGCACAATGTCCAAAATAAAATAAAAAATTGTGTCCGCAAGACAACAGAGCTGCTTACAGCTTTGTGACTACCAACAAAATGCCAGAGCATGGCTACCACTTTTCAGTGTAACCGCGTAAGAAGACTAATAACAAAGTTCTTCGGTTATCAAATAAATAATATTACAATACTTTAAATATGCCAAAATATACAAATTAAAATATTACATTTAGGCTTTAACTATTTATCTCAATATACGTATGTATTTTATGAAATTTGTATTTAATAGTGTACGCAAATTAAAAGTCATCTTTTGACTCATTTTTAAATAACTCAATTTATTTACGTTATTTGTGTTTTTGAAGTGCACACATATCTGTTTTGCCAATATTCTGTAGGCGTACTGTTATTGAGACACGGAATTTTAATGTATTTAAATTTGCGGTCTAATTTTTTATAAATAGGGATTTGTATAAAGTCGTCATAATTTTGTCTATTTCGAAGATAGTTTCTTAGTACCAAACGGATTATTAATTTTAGTGTGTGAAAAATGATCAGTATTTAATTTAGGATCCAGTGATATATAAAACATGGTCTGCCAGAATTTATTTAAACAAAAGGTAAATATGTAATAACGTTGTGCAATAGTTACAACATGTAATATTGTTGTTTTCATACAAATTAGTATCTTTATAGGTTCAGCAGCTTCCGAAACTAAGTGTAATGCATTTTTAGTGTTTGTAGTTTTTATTTACGAAAGTATAAAAATTGAAAATTACGTAAAAAAGGACAGCCAAAGTTATGTTTAAATCAACATACTATTTCTTAAAAGAGTTTTAGTGATAGTGTTAATAGTATTTCAAACTGAACACGAAAATCTGATATTTTACATGTCCGGTAGCGAAGTTTTACTTTAGGTGACCGATATTTCGTGTTTGTAATGTTGGCAATGGTTTTGCAGGAAGCGTGCAACATAACAGAAACGTTACAATATTTACAATAATCTACAGCAAACTGAAGTTTATGATATAGGTCTGTAATACCGGATTGGTACCCCATTTGGTCCTAGTGACTTGTTTGTTTTCAAATCTCTCAGCTGCCTCTCTTCACGAGTTATGTCTATTACTATGTCCTACATTTGAGAGTTTGTGCGACCATCAAATAAAGGTATGTTTGCATGGACCTCCTGCGTGAATGATTTCTTAATTGTTAAAGGTATGTCGGTCGTCTGCTGCCACAGCTCATCAACAGAAAATTGCGCAGGACTGTCCTAACGGATACCATCATTTTACGTTCGACGTCTATGGCTGCGGTTATTTAACGCAGTGCTGCTTGTCTGTTGGCACGGACAGCTCTTCGCTCTCGACTATCAATTGCAGGCGTCGGCCACTGCTTTGTCTGTGAATGAAAGCATCCTCGGCACACACTTAACACTGTGGATCTCGGTATAATGAATTCTCTAACGAGTTCCTAAATGGAATATTCCATTCATCTAGCCCCAACTACAGTTCTGCGTTCATATTCTGTTAATAAATCACGTCGCACTGCTATAATCACGCCGAAACCTTTTCACATTAATCACTGCAGTAGAAATGACAACTCTGCCAACGACCGCCCTTTCATAACTTGTGTACGTGATTACCACTAACTGTATCTGTGCATATCACTAGCCCATTGACTTTCATCACCTCACTGTATCTTCTGTACCCAGTAAGGGCTGTTTTATATAGCAGTTTGAGTCTGGCTCTGAAAGGTTAATGTCACTTGTCACTTGGCCTCAGCGTTTATATATCTAGTCTTTAGTGGCTGACTACAGCTGCGGAAAGCCGGCCGTGGTGGCCGAGGGGACTGAGGCGCTTCAGTCACAGTCTGCACGGCCACTACGGTCGGGGGTTCGAATCCCCCCTTGGACATGGATATTTGTGCCGTCCTTAGTTGTAGCTAGTTCATAAGTAGTTTGTAAGTTTAGGGACTGATGACCCCGTAGTTAAGTCCCATAGACTCTACAAACATTTGAACAGCTGCGGAATCTGAAGATCTGTGTTGGTTGTTATTGTAAACATTGAAAGACGACCGTCTGTCGTCTTCCATATATTTTTTGTAAAGTTATGATTTATTTAATGTCGCTAGATAACCATTTTGTTAAACTTGAACCCCACTCTTTTCAAGGCTTGAGAAATAGCATTTTTATTTCATTTGTTAAAATATTAGTTAATATTGCTTGTTTTTTTATTTTGGTATGTTAATAATTTATTATCATGTTAACTAATGTTAACTTCTCTGCTACGCCACTGATCCTGTGAGAATGTGTTTTACTTTTAAGTGAGTGCGAGAATCTATGGCTGTCCGAATGTGGCGAGTGATAGCTGCTTTGCATCGTTCTCTCTGGCTCAGTGTCGATATCTGCTGATACTACCAAAGAGGTTTCCGCACCCTTTGGCTCTAGTTGGTGAGCCTTTCCTCCAGTCTCACTGTCTGTCCCCACCACCGCTTTTTCTTGGATTTTCCGGCTTCCGGTGGCTTCCCACATCTTGTGGCCACTCGGTCTGGTCATTCTGGGCTGGTCGTTTGGTGAGGTAAGGTTGGTTCTGATCTTGTTTTTGGAGATGGTACCGTGTCATTGACTAGCACGTTTAACTTAGATTCGTGAACTTAGAATCATGTTTTTCAAAAATTTTCTCCGATCGTGTGGGGAAATGTGTTCTCGTTTTTCAATTCAGTGATTTCCAATAGATAAACGCAGTGTGTATGATTATAGTTGCAGTTTGATAACGGCCTGATATGTTAAAACCTTTCGTGATCATATGGCGGTGTCTGAACTCTGTGTAAATATTTTCCAGCTTTGTGGGGCCCGATTATCTAATAGGTGATATGGTCATTATGGTACAGTGCATGTAAAAATCTTCTCATCCTTTCCTTCCAGGAGTGAAATGTGTTCCACATGGTTGGTTCAGAGAACAAAGCTTTCAGCTTTCGCTCTTGTTTGTTCCATGCCCATCAGGCAAATAACTGTGCGGGTATCCTTCTGATTTACACTAATATTTCGCGATCTTCTCCCCCCGCCTATTCCAATTTTGCTGTTTCTTCTCCGACTGGTAGTACACACTCTGTCTTTGTCAGTAATTCTCTATGAGCCTTGAACAACCTCGTTCAATAGCTTCCTTATGTAATTCTAAAAAATTCTATGGGTTGCATGCTGTAATTCTTAATTTTATTTTTCCGACTTTGTGATTATTTCATTTTTGTGGATTTTCTGAGACTCTCTGTAATCGCCTCCTATCGCGTGTAGCTGTATTTCTTTCGCTTCCTTATATAATTATAAGCATTTATATGTGTTGCATGCTGTAGTTAATTTTGTTTATTTTTCGGGAACTGAATTTATTCAATTTCATCATAAAAATGTTCAAATGTTTTTACAGCTTATGGGACTTAACTAGGGGGTCATCAGTCTCTAAACTCACGAACTACTTATGAACTAGCTAAGACTAAGGACAGCACAAATATCTATGCTCGAGGGGGGATTCGAACCCCCGACCGTAGTGGGCGTGCAGAGCGTGACTGGAGCGCCTCAGTCCTCTCGGCTACCGCGGCCCGCTCAATTTCATTGGTTTTCGGAACCACGTGGGTCCGAGTTCCGACTTACGGGGTTTGCAGCTAGTCGTCTGAATTCACGCCACTTCTCATATAAAACCAGTACCTACATCGATTGCTAAGAGACTGAAACTTAAGAATCCACCGTGATTTTGTATAATGAATCCGATTTTCAACCCCTTCACCGTCAGTGGAGTGCGTTCATGTAACGTTGCCGTGTGTCGCCATCAGATGGAATTTAACTTGGCTATACACACGTGCAGCATCTCAAAACAGGCGCGACAGACCAGAGCCAGCTTCAAAGTGTTTTTGTATATTGTGTTTTGTGCCACCTCCAACTTGCTGAGTTTCGCCTATGATAGCGGCGCCCGATTCCGCCTCGCCTCAGCACGCTTTTTTTGGTGAGCTTCGCTGTGGCATTGCGTGTGTGTGAGCGAATAAGTGTTGTTTGTGAATCCTTCCCCCCCCCCCCCCCCCCAGTAACATTAAATCATGTATTATTTAGACTGGGCACCGTCCGCATTAATCCATATAAGAGATGCAATTTTATTGTATTAAGAAAATTGGTTCCTCATTTTACGTGTTTTCTATCTGAATAAACAAGTTTAAGTTCAGCATAATCCGTAAGTTGGCTATAAATTGTAGTCTTAGAGCACCTTCCCTCTTTTATTTAATATTGTTCTTCACCAGGGCTGAGAACAAGTTCAGATACAATTTTTTTTATGTCTAAATTCCGTTGCGCCATAAATGTTTTCTTAGCCACCTTTCTAAGATAACTTTGATTGTGGGGCTTGCTTATTAATGTCTGCGTGTAATAACGTGTGAGGTGCTATGTATATTGACCACTGTAGTATTAACTTCCTGTTATTGAAGTAATTTGAAACGAGTCAGTTCTCAGCAGGGAACAAGGTTTTATTGCAGGGAGTAACCGGTAGTTCACATGGGCCTTATTTGCTAATTTTTAGAGATAAATCAAGGCTCTTGTTTCGTACATGAACTATAGAAAGTGAAGAAATGTATAACTACAGGAATGGCTGATTAATTCTCCATTAGCCTGCGAGGGACGAAATAATGTTGTAGCGACAGGCTTGTTGGGGAAAGCTGGTCCGGAGCGGGACATCAGGGTTCGATACCCGGCCCGGCTGACGTTTACACTTGTAGCCATTGCTTAATTTCAATGCCCTAATGCAGCCACTGTCAATCCTTTCTTTCGTAATCCTTCCTTCCCCTCCTTTATCAATAATTTGCAGATTTTAATTCTATTTAGTAAGTGGCCATATACGTATCTGGCAGCATAATTTACCTCCTTCTCTGACGAAATTATATGTAACCTAGAATATTGATGCTCATCCTTTAGTGTTTAGTTAAATACACTGCTATTACTTATGAATTGGGTTCGATTGTGAATAACGAATTTCAAAAGAGAATCGAGCACTGGAGGGACATTTCTTTTATTTATTGTAGAACCTTCGTTTATCGCGGAATCTAATACGATGCCATTCATGTGCACTTCATTCTCTTCGACAAGGAGACGTTTCTTCAACACAGCGCCACAGAAAAAGGAAACTTTTAGACGTTAAAGTTGATGACTTGTGGGGTATGAGACGTAACCATTTGTAGGGCTCTTTTTCAGTGTGAAAGAATGGTGAGCCTGTCAACTTAGAGTTTAATGGTTTATATCGCTTCTTGTGGTAGATAAAGGTTTTTGTTGGTTTTAGTAGGACGGTGCTACTTGTCACACATTTGATTGTTCATATCGAAAATCGATTATTTGGTAATGGAATAATCTCTTAATGAAATAAATCGCAAATTGCGAACAGTTATTGCTTCACTTATACGAGGCTTAGATGGAATACCAAAGGGCGGCGAATGAAAGTTTGTGCCTGGCCGAGATTCGAACCCGGGATCTCCTGCTTACTAGGCAGACGCGTTGATTACTCCGCCATCGAGGACACAGTGACCAGCCCGACTGCAGATGACTCTTCCCTGCACGTCTCCCGCCACACACAAATCTCCATTCGCCACGCTATCTCATTCCTCTTACCACAGCCTATTTGTTCTGTAATGCTCGCAGCCACAATACTGTATTCCCGCATCAGAGAGAACAGACCATGAGGTATCGAGACACAATTAATGGTCGTCAGGAGCCCAGCCTCGGCTTGTATACAATTTTATATATTTTGACGACGTTACAGGGAAGAGTCCTCTGCAGTGGATCTTGTCACTGTGTCCCCGGTGGCGGAGTGGTCAACACGTCTGCCTAGTAAGCAGGAGATGCGGGGTTCGAATCCCGGCCTGGCACAAATTTTCATTCGCCGCACTTTGGTATTCCATCTAAACATAGTACAGTGAAGTCGTAACTGATCGCAATTTGCTATTTATTTCATTAAAATGAACGCTGTAACGTCGCCA
Organism: Locusta migratoria; assembly: GCA_026315105.1. Taxonomy (NCBI): domain Eukaryota; kingdom Metazoa; phylum Arthropoda; class Insecta; order Orthoptera; family Acrididae; genus Locusta; species Locusta migratoria. Next base: position 522,892,259 of record CM048745.1, read on the forward strand.
AAAAATATCTAATTGAATAATCTCTTTTTCACACAACAATGCTCGTACACTAATGTCACGTGTGTATGTGATGTAGTTGCATGTTATTAAGATACTGTGACAAATTAAGATAGAACGCCAGCTCGGACGTCAATGCGACTCCACTTAGTTTACTGAATAGCAAGCAGTGGCGGCTGGTGCTTCAGATCACTGGGGGTTCACTTCTTTGAGTGCCGCGTCTTGGGTAGCGCCGCTCCTCCCGACTCTCGGCTTCCAAACAGACAATTTGGCGCACATGTGTGACTGGCGCTGGGGAAAAGCGCCACGGTTTGCCCTCTCTTCCTCCCCCCTCCCTATACATATTAAATGATCTGCAGAATGTCTTACTTCGGCTTATTTGCGCTTGCTTCAACTCGAGCTGAGGCGTCAGCCTGTCACGTCCCGGCACAGTCTCACTATCCCGGACGGGAGTACGTGCGTTCTGCATAGCGCAATCGGGACGTTAACGACAATGGGTTACTATGAACTTGCTACTGACCTTTCTATCGGAGATGAGAGGGAGAGAATCTCCTGGAGTTGAAGCAGTTATTTTCTGATAATAGCTTACTGAATTAGAATGGCAGAGTGTTTTAGTTAATAAATAATACTTATTTTAACACAGTTGCTTATGAGGAGTTAGAGACCGTAAACCCCTTATGACTATGCACTTATACAATGATTACTTCACCACTAAAGGTTTGCACCCTCAAGAGACAAGTATCAGACAGTCACTTGCTCTTGTTATGTTCTGAGATTCCTCTAACTACTAGAGACATGGACTGACAGTCTCTGTTCAATTCTGTTCCACTGAAACTTTACAAGTCCTACTTGATTGGTAGTAGTAACTGTGTGTCCACTCGAGTCTATCACCGTCTTCTCGTAGTTGAAGAATTCAGCTGCTACATCAGCTGCTGCGGACCTCAGTGGCCCCGCTGTCGTCTCGTCGTTTAACCTTCTGACTCGATGTGCCAACTGAACTCAACTCTGTTCGGCTCACTAGCCTTTTATTTCGTTTTGTGCTTACTGCGTTTCACACGACCCTGTTAAACCTGAGTGATCTGGTCGCACACAACAGCTGTTTGTTCCACACGACACTTTCATTTCTAACTAATTTGTTTCGCAAGAACGCCTGTAATTCCACACGACACTATTTACTATCAGTTATTGTGGAGCCTCCTGGTTGCTTCCTCAATGACGCAAGTTCGACTCACGTGGCTTCTTCTGGCCGACAGTCAAATCTAACTTATTTGATTAACAATTCGTGATTGGCAGCCTCAGCTACCTTACCTTGTTTCTACTTCCTGGTGGAACTTTTGTATGTTGACTGGCTATCGAGCCTAGCCCTGTTCTCTGGTCATTACTTGAAATTAAAATTTAAAACTTCAAAGTTTTCTTAACCCCTTCAGACTCTCTGTGCATAATTATGCCCAACTACTTTTAACTACTTTTGCATGCGAGAAACACTTTCTAATGTAAAGGTGGCACTGAAAGCACTGACAGTCAGTTCTAAAAAGTCCAAAACGTATGCACATTACTTTCAATACATAACAACATGCTTCTAGGCTGCAAAAATAATTAAAAGTAGTTGGGCATAATTATGCACGTCAGGTCTGAAGGGATTAAGATCGCAACAAGTCTACCAAGCTTCTTTATTTCACACTTCTCTTCCAAGCATAACGCTGAGTAATTTGTTTCTAAAAGATATCGAACGTTGTTAATTTTACTTTAATAATAAACACCAAGGGCATATGAATATGAACAAGAATACTAAAACACTTATGAAACTGTTAAGTGACTCTAACAAAATGAATGTGTTACGATGAAGAGACAAGCTATCTTCGGGTCACGTGTCACTCTAAGCAGCGCCCATTCCTAACCTCTAACCATACGCTTGCGCAAAGGCTGATCTCCCGAAATTTTTTGCAAACAGGTATTTGTTACAACGAAGAGTATATATGTCATTTACCCTTAAACTCGCGACACAATTGTTAAAAGTCCAATGATATGTGACAAGTAACAGTACAAAAGTTATTGTTGTACCCTATCTGTTAAAAAGTAGATTCTACTTTGAAAATTGCTTGCAGTCAGTCTGAACCCACTACCTTCGACAGCTCAGCACGATGGCACTAACCACGCGGGTAATCTTTCTAGGTGGAGAAAAGTGACTTCATTATTATTCATGATAGGATCTTTCGAATGTTTTTACAGTTGATGGGTCTTTAATTTATAGCTATAAGATATTTTACCAAATATGATGTGTTTTCGATGAATCTTCAATGCGCCTAAAACAAGTATGAAGGGCAGATGTTGCCTTCATGGAGGATTTACACATGCGCAAGGCGAGGTGCGCAGTAGCTCCTTCATCTTGCTTCGGGACTGTTCGTGCGTAACCACCAGAGTTTGAGTAGCCAGGAGCTGACATCTATTCCAGCTCCAACGCCAATGTTAAAAGCGGCGTTTCCCTCGCCTCTACCTGCAGCGGGAGCGCCCTCATGAAGCCTCCAGGGGGTTCAGAAGAGAATCTGAACCTCAGCTGCACATGCGAATCGCAACGCTGGGGCTATTTCCCCTTATGTTAAGCGGCCTCCCTACGACTCGTACATGTGCTGTCTCCGCGACGTAAAACGTTTCTCGTGCGATGGAAATATGATCTGATAGAAGAACGAAACGATAAATGATAATTTAAAAACACTTTTTTATTTTATTTATTTATTTATTTACTTTTATTTCACGACGAGCTTTTTCCTGGGGGTTCACTGAACTAGTGAACACCCAGGATGCGCCGTCACTGATAGTAAAGGGCACTAATAGCAGGTGTGGGGCAGCCTACCCAACGAGACGAGACAGTTGAGATACTGTGCCTTTCCATTCCAGAGTGGGTACAATGTCATGTTAGTTCACTGTAATTTCAACTCGATACTATAATGACTGAAAGAACAACCTATCAACCGACGAAATTTTTTTGCCTTCTTTCCTTATGAATACATTTTCTTTGTCAGCAGTATATTTACAGATTTACAGTTACTCTAAGAAGCACAGTGTTCACTGAATGACTTTTTGATTCCATTACAAACATTCCATTAGAAAAATGTTTTGTGGTGTTTTAGTCTGGGATAGGTATGAACTAAGAGATGTGATGCATGACATCGAGGTAACAAAAATCACAGGACAGCGATATTCGTAGACACAGCTAGCGGTAGTGTCGTGTACAGCGCTGTCATTGGTACTCCGGTGATTTATGTAGAAAGGTTTCCGGCGTGATGAAGGCAGCAAGGCAGGACTTAGCATGTGGAGTATGCGGAATGGTTCTCGGAGCCACGTGCATGGGACATTCCATTTCGGAAATCGTTTAGGAATTCAACGTTCCGACATCTACAGCATCAACGGTGTGCCGAGAATAGCAGGTTTCAGGTATTCCCTGCCACCAGAGACAATAAAGTAGCCGACGGCATGTCCTTAGAGACCGAGAGCAGCGGCAAAAGAGCGTGAAATAACTGCAATAATCAACGTGGGAGATCCCTGTGGGTTCTGGGGTTAGAATAGGCTCGAGGTATTCCTGTCTGTCATAAAACGCTATTAAACGGAATCTTCAATTTTCCCCAAATGGATACCGTCCCCTGCGTGGGTTTGACATTCCTATTTTCAAACTTTTTTACTAATGCGGGACATTTGGGAAACGACATCTTACGTGATGCGTGATGTATTTACTGTGAAATAAAATATTAGGCACCTGTAATGGAATGGATTTTTAACGGCATTTCTATCCAGCCATCGGCCAAGGACGCATCGTATGGTGCACGAGTTACATCCACTGTGTACTGTCACCACATGCCCCCTATATCGTAATAGTCTTTCTAGCACCCAATATTCAACACGGTAGACAGTCTACATCTACATCTACATGGGATACTCTGCAAATCACATTTAAGTGCCTGGCAGAGGGTTCATCGAACCACAATTATACTATTTATCTCCCATTCCATTCTCGAATAGCGCGCGGGAAGAAAGAACACCTGAATCTCTCTGTTCGAGCTCTGATTTCTCTTATTTTATTCTGATGATCATTTCTACCTATGTAAGTGGGAGTCAACAATATATTTTCGCATTCGGAGGAGAATGTTGGCGATTGGAGTTTCGCAAGTAACCCACGCCTCAGCGATAAGCGCCGTTGTTGTAATGATGTTGTGGGGAAGGAGGTCATAATGTAACCTATTGGTTGTAGTCCCTTGACAATACAGGGATAGAACTGCTGATGCCTGAGCTGCGAACTCCTGCCAGTGAGTAGATTCCTGTCTACCAAGGGCATCAGGTGGCATTGGGGTGAATGACCTTAAATGAAAAGGTCAAAATCTGGTAATTCCAGTTATCGCTAGACTACTGGTGTCTCTAAACGTCTCTAAATGCGACGACATAGAACCCTCTTTCATTTCCCTCCTTTGTCTATACCATGATAGGAAAGTAGGGCACTAAACCAATCTCAGCCATACTTGCCCCAATACGTTGTTTGTACATGATCGCATGGCGCATTCTTCTTGCCAACCAAGCCTTTGTTCTTCGATGAGAACCACGAAGACGAATTTGGTGAGGTAAGGTTGTTTGCTTCTGTCACATTGTCACCAATCTCTTTGGGAGCAATGGCATCACAAGTGGAACCTCCCTCTGTGTGGCTTATGGCGCATCAATCTTACTCTGGCCTCCTTCCATAGCTCCCCAACACCTCCCCAGCTCCCCAGCCCCTATCTGGAGAAGCAACTGCCTCCTTTAGCCCCTTTTGTTAAGAAGGGGTCTTTCGTGATACTAACATCCAAGGCTTCAACAAATGCACTGGAGGATCTCAGCCAGTGGCTGAAAGATCCACATGCTGCTGATCTTTACCAGTCCCTGGAAGCAATTCAGAGAAGCCCTCCCAGTGATCTCAACCCAAGGACTAGCGAGAGGACAAAAAAAAAAAAAAAAAAAAAAACAAAAAAAAAAAAAAAAAACAAAAAAAAAACAAAAAAAAAAAAACCAGAAGAAAAATGCGCTGCTGGTGGCAACTCAGACACTGGCCTCTGTGACTTCCAATTCTGTGGGTGGGGTCTCTTGAGGACCTGACTGAGCACTCAGAATCGATGGATAATGATGCCTCAAGCAGTGGCAAATGGTGGATCTGAGGCATAAAAAATCTCCTTAGTTAATTAATTGCACCTCAGTTCGCCAATAGCATTACTCTTCAATGGAATTGCGGAAGTTATTTGCAGCACTTAGTTGAGTTGCGATATTTATTGTACGACTTACCTGTGTAGCCCTGCAGGAAACCTGGTTTCTGTCGAGCAGTCCCCTAACTTTCGCGGTTATTGGAGGTACTATAAAAACCGTTCAGTCTATTACTGGTTATTCGGTGGTGTCTGCCTCTAAGTCCTCTCCACTTTCTCTAGTGTCCCTGTTACTCCCCACATGGATCTGGAGCAGTGACTGTCAGACTCCGCTCCGCTCTTTTCGGGTTAGGATTGATACCTCTCTCAGCTCTCTCCGTGTTCAGAAGAATGGTGTCATACAGTGATCGATCCTTATTGTTCCCCTGTCATTAGTCGCAATTAACAGTCTTGCAGCAGCAGTGGAGTCATCGGTTTCTACATCCTTGTTTGCTGATGAATTCTTTATGTATTTCATTCTTCTAGAATTGGTATCGCTGAACGACGGCCAGAAAGGGCCAAATCTTCGATCTTTGCCCATTACATCCGGCTTTCCGCAAAAAAAAACCTAAGTAACGCACTATTGTCACTGTCGGGTAGTTCACCTGGACTCAGAGCTATGTCTGGCTGACGACCTCCTACCTAGAAGAGACGCATTGCTTCCTGGGAATGCTCTTTTCATGCACGGCTCACTCGGGTGCCACATCTCTGTCAGTGAGGCAAGAATGCTGGCCATATTTAAATATTCTGCGCTGCCTCAGCCATACTGTCTGGAGAGACCCGTTCAACTGTTCTGCAGCTTTATAAGGCCCTAATACAATCCCAACTTGACAGTGGGAGTCTGATGTACGAATCAGAAGCATCTTTAGCATTGCGGTTCCATGATTCCATGCTCCATAGAGATGTCCATCTAGCAACGGGGGCATTCTGTACGAGTACAGTGACAAGACTCTTTGTTGAAGCTAGGGTCCTTCCCCTGCGATTTCGCCGACAACAGCTGTTATTCTCATAAGTTCGTGCTTCACCCCACCACCCAAATCGCAGGCTTTTTTCTCCAGCTGCTGCACTCCCCTTCCCACCTCGTCGACCCAGTTCGGGTCTTCCGATCGTGGTCCGCATTCGTTCCCTTCTTTCCTCGTTCCAGTTCTTTCCCATCGCTTCTACTTTCCACTATTCTTGCCAAATCCCCCCTTGGTGATTTCCCAATTTGCAGCTTTGGTTTTGTAGCGAGACTCGAAGCCTTTTTTCGCAAACAAATGTCGGTCACAAGTTCCTGGCACTTTTGATTTCTTTTGTGGCGCTGAAGTAATATATACTGACGGTTCCCTGGTAGATGGCTGTAATGGAATGCTTATATCCGTGGTGACCGTATTCAGAAGCTCTCCTTGCCAAGTGGGAGTAGCGTTTTTACCGTGGAGCTGGGCGCTACTTTTCGAGCTCTTAAACATCTCAGCCTTTTCAGGATGTCTATTGATATCTGTAGTGACTTCCTGAGTGGCTTTGCAAGCAAATGTTCAAATGTTTATAAATCTATCTGACTCAACTTCTGTGTTATCAGTCCATAGCTTACAAACTACTTAAACTAAGGTAAACTAACCTAAGGACAACACAAACAGCTATGCCCGAGGGGGGACTCGAAATCCCGACAGCGAACGGCCACGCGCACCGCAGCACGGCGCCCCAATGCGCACGGCTAATCCGCCGCGACGGCTTGCAAGCCTTCGACCAGTTTTTATTCAGACATCCTTTGGTGTGGTCTATTTAAGAGTTTGTCTTCACCCGTGGCAAGGCTAGTCGTTCTGGGGCCTTCAGTTGGACCTGAGACCACATTGGTATCTCAGGGAACGAATGCGTCGATGGGCTGGTCAAGCAGGCCACCACCTCGAGATCCCTGGAGATCCTGGGAAAGGATCTAGGATGGACGTTAAGGCGCAATGTCCTTGGGGTCTAGAGTTTAGAATGATCAGACTCTAAAGTTGCCGAAGAAGCTCTGTACAGTCAAGGTGTCAACGACTGCATGACAGTTTTCACTGAGGGCCTTCTGAAAGGACTCGGTTTTTCTCGGTCGATTTCGTGTTGGCCATATCTGGTTAAAGCATGGCTACATACTTCGTCGAGAGGATCCGCGAAAGTACCCCTGTGGTGCTCCCTTGACAATGGTCCACATCCTTTTGGATTTTATCTTCAAGCCACTTGCGTCAGTCTGTCAATGTACCTGCTGCGCTTCCTTTAATCTACATCTACATACACACTCCGCAGTCCATCGTAAGGTGCGTGGTAGAGGGTAAACTGTTCCACTACTAGGCATTTCCTTTCCTATTCCACTCCCAAACAAAACGAGGAAAAAATAATGCCTATATGCCTCTAAACGAGCCATAATTTCTCTTGTCTTTGTGATCACTACGAGAAATGTAAGTAGGCGGCAGCAAGATCGTACTACACTCAGCTTCAAATTCCGGCCCTCTAAATTTCCTCAACAGAAATTCACGAAAAGAACGTCGTCTTTCCTCCAGCGATCCCCAATTGAGTTGCCGGAGCATTTCCGTGACACTCGCGCATTGGTCGAACCTACCAGTAACAAACATAGCTGCTCGCCTTTGAACTGCTTCTATGTCTTCCTTTAAACTGATCTGATGCGGGTCCCAAACACTTGAGTAATACTCAAGACGTGGTCGTACAAGCGTTTTATACGCTGACTCCTCTACAGATGAAGTACATCTTCCCAAAATTCTCCCAATAAACCGAAGTCGGCTGTCCGCCTTACTCACAAACTGTCCTTACACGTTCGTTCCATTTCATATCGCTCTGCAATGTTACGCCTAGATATTTGAACGATGCGACAGCATCAAGAAGCTCACTACTAATGCTGTATTGGAACATTATGGGATTGTTTTTCCTACTCATCACCTTAATTTTTCTACATTTAGAGCTACTTGCCATTTTTCACAGCAACCAGAAATCTTGTATAAGTCATCCTGTATGCCATCACAGTCAATTAAAGACGACACCGTCCCATACACCACAGAGTCATCAGCAAATAGCCCAAATTACTAGTTACACTGTCCATCAGATCATTTATATAGATAGAAAATAATAGCGGTCGTATCACACTCCCCTGGAGCACGCCTGACGATACAATCGTCTCTGATGAACACTCGCCATCGAGAACAACGTACTGCGTTCTATTACTTAGGAAGTCTTCCAGCCAGTCACAAATCTGTGAACCTATTCCATAAGCAGTCTACAGTGTGGCACCGCGTCGAACGCCTTTTAAAGTCGAGAAAAACACAATCCGCCTGTTGTCCTTCATCCAGGGCTCGCAAAATGTCATGTGAGAGAAGGGCAAGCTGAGTTTCACATGAACGATGTTTCCTAAACCCGTGCTGATTCATAGAAAGGAATCAGAAGGAAATATACTAAATTCGAACTGAGAATATGCTCCAAAATTCTACATGAAACTGATGTCAACGATATTGGCCTGTAATTGTATGTGTCAGTTCTCTTTCCTTTCTTATAAACGGGAGTCACCTGCGCTTTTTTCCAATTACTTGGAACTTTGCGCTGAATTAAAGATTCGCGATAAATGCAAGCTAAGTAGGGGGCCAATGTCGCAGAATTCTCTTTGTAAAACCGAATTGGTTTTCCATCCGGACCAGCAGACTTTTCCGTATTTAGCTCTCTCAGATGGTGACGATGGGCCCCATGGCTTACTGTGTTTTACCTTTTATTCACACAGCTGGTTTTTATCGTTCCATTTAGTGGTGGGTACCTGATTTCTCAGGCCCCCACTCCTTCCACTTTTGTGTTGCCTGTCCTGCTTTTGACTGTTTTTTTTATTTTTTATTTTTTTATTTTTTTTTATTTTTTTATTATTATGTGCAGAGTGACTGACTCATCCTTTATTATCCTTGTGATGAGCCAGTCACGGTAATCTGCTGTAATATTTTAGTTCAGTTAACCACTTGGTATACTCTTTTTGTGTTTTCTTCTGATGTGTTGTCAGTATTGCGTTCATTGTGGCTCTGTATACCTAGTGGTTATCCCCTGTGAGTGCCGACTGCTAGATTTTTAGTTTTTTCAGTCTTTACTGAGACTTCTTAGCTAAGAACAGGGTCCTGATCACCTAGCAGTTAAGTCCACTTCAGAATTCCAACAACAACAACAATCAATATGGGACGTACGACGTATTGGTTAGGACAGAGAGGTACAATTCGGCGATAACAGGCTGTTGTAGCACCTCTCTTGCGCATGTGCCCAAATCTGATCGATTATACATGACTGGAACCCACTGGTTTAGTTAGATCAGTTGCGATTTCATTTGATAAGAGCGGATGGTGAGTTTCGAATGTGACTCGCACACGACGAAGCCATGTACCAAAGAAGTCAAGAAGGCACTGTGCAGGTTGTATTTGGTAACCTGATCTTTCGGACTGTTTTTTCATAGAATAAAATGGGTTCTTTAATCCAAAAGAAGCAATCATTAACGGAAATGGTTATGATTTGTTTCTTGGCGAGAATTTGGATCCATCCATTGGCTTCATGTTCGCAAACAACAACGAAATTGTTATGCCACAATTTTCTTTCTTCGCAATTTTCTTCATCTTCAATAATTAGATCGGCAACAGTTGTTAATTTGAACCTTTTTATTTCTATGCACTACCGAAGTTTCGAGACCTATGTCAAACCCTCTACCGCTGTGTGGAAGACCACTCTGAGGGGTTCTCGCAGGGAGTCGGTTGTCCTTTGCCGGCTCCGTATAGGCCATACTTGGCTCACGCATGATCACCTTTTGCGTCTCGAGGACCCTCCTCAGTGTCGATGTGGTGCGCCTTTGTCATTTGTCCACATCTTACTTGAATGCCGCAATTAAGCCGAAAAGCGGCGAAATTTTAATATCCCTGACGTTTTGCAGCTTGCTTTAGCTGACAACGCCTTTGTGGTTGATTCTGTTTTAAATTTTATGCGTGAGTGTGGATTTTACAAATCCATTTAAAGTTTGTGTATGTATGTCATTACTCTGTCCTCCACCTGCCTAAGTCTTCTAGGTAGGTGTCTTTAATGTGTCCCAGAGTGGATGGATGTATTCCTTATATTTCTGTGATCACACAGCAACAACACTCTTGTACTGTTTCCGCCCTTTTATCTCTTCTTCGTTTTAACTTGTATCCCTTCTTCATATTTACCTGTTCCTTTTAAACTGTGTCATGTCAATGCGTTTACTTAGGAACGCTTAACACAATGTTTTCTCAGACTGGAACAAGGGACTGATAACCATCGCAGTTTAGTCCCTTCCAAAAACCAACAACAACAACAACTTATGTCTCATCATGAGGTACATTTGTTGAGTCCCTGGTACATGCAGCAAGCCGGGAGACACTGTTAGAAACTTAGACGTGACATAGCCAATCACAAGGAAGGGTCGAACACCGCATAAGCTCTCCAGCAGCCACCGTAGGAGTTGAACTGCCGGCAGGTAGGCAAGCAGCCTGGATGATGATATTGTGGATGACGAAGCACCACGTAACCGGACAACAGTTGTTTGAAATTGGTTTGCAGAACGCTCTGAACCAGCGAATGATTTGCCGTTTTGAATGTTAAAATAACTTATGGCTATGCAGCCCGGTGTAAAAATTAAGTTTCGCCAGTATTTACGCAGGAAGACACCCTGCCATTCTCAAGTCAATACTGCAGCGAAGCACCAGTGTCCAATAGCGTTTAAATCCTCGGCTTTTAATGACGACACGGAAGACAGCACACACTGAACAAGCAAGAAAAAAGCGCCATCACACGATCAAAGATGAAAACCGTCAGAAATATTGATAGTGAACATCAGTTTTCAACGTTAAAGTTGCATTAAATTTGTTCCTCTGTTATTGGCAAGTGACAGAGTAGGATTTCACGCAGATTTTAAGCAAAAACCTGCATCCGTTTTCATAAAGTTATCTGCTTCTTTTATTTCAATCGCTTCGTTAATAGCAAAATCCCAATAGTTGGAAGTATGCCAAAACTTCCATTTTGTTATATTCCATACTGCGACCTGTGTCTAGGCAGAGTTCGGCAACAGCAAATTTGTTGGGATGTTGTGTGTGTGACGCTTATGCTGGATACAGTGGTCCTCAATAGTTCTAATTGTTTGACGAATATACGAGGCGCGTCCAGAAAGTAAGTTCCGTTTGGTAATCAAATGAAATTGTACACAGATACAGAAGAAATTTTTATTGCACAAAATTCTACCACTGTTAAACTACTTTTCCACATAACTGTCGAAATTTTGTAGGCACTTGTCACAGCGTGCCACAAGTTTTTGCATGCATCCTTCACAGAAGGTTGCCGCCTGTGTATTCAACCATGAGGTAACAGCTCTTTATCATCGAAGTGTTGACCACCAAGGACAGATTTTAGGTGTAAGAAGAGATGAAAGACGCTAGGAGAGAGGTCCGAGCTGTATGGAAGATGATCAAACAGGTCCCATTGAAATTTCTGTAAGAATTGTTTTGTCACATTCGGTGTGTGAGGTCAGGCATTATCGTGAAAAAAACATCTTTTGACAGTAATCCTCTTCTTACACCTAAAACCTGTCCTCGGTGGACAACACATCAACGACGATGACGAGCGGAAAGAACATGTTACCACATGGTTGAATACACAGGTGGCAACATTCTATGAAAAAGGCACACAAAACCTTGTGCCATGCTATGATAATTGCCTACAAAATTTCGGAAGGTATGTAGAAAAGTAGTTTAACAGTTGTAGATTTTTGTACAATCAATATGTAACCAAACGGAACTTACTTTCTGGACGCGCCTCGTATAACATGACACTGCTGCATGGGATACTATATACATCCAACTTGCGTAACCCAATATCATCCTTTACGGATGCTAAAAGGGCCTTAATTTTAAATGGTGGTCGAAACACACATTTCACATCATATTTACACAAGATACGGCCAATTTTGTTGGAAATGCTGCCAACGTATGACAAATGTGTCCACTGTTCTGTCCCACTGTAAATACCATCTATACGCTGATGACTTACAATTATATCTCAGTGAAAGTCCTAAAAACCTAAGCACAGCCATCCAGCAAGTAAACGCAGACTTACTTTCACTATCAAGATGGACACATAGCATGGGATTGATACTGAATCCATCAAAAACACAGGCAATCTTAGTGGCCCATAAAAGACTCATCACTCCACAGTTCAGAGAAACTCTTCCACCTTTAATACTGAATGACACACAAATACGCTTCTCTCATTAGCAAAGAACTTAGGAGTAATATTTGACCAGCACTTAGACTGGACAGAGCACACAACGAGAGTCTGTAAGAAGGTATATGCATCACTTCATTCACTGCAGAAATATAAAAAAGCATTTCCTTTACAGCTGAAAAAGAAGCTCGTTGAGACATTAATACTTCCCAATCTAGATTATGGTGATGCTATTCTGCAAGGCCTATCACACGAAAACTCACGTAGGCTGGAGCTGGCGATGAATTCTTGTATCCGATACATTTGCAACTTACGTTTCTACGACCATGTCAGCCCCGCATATCAGCAGTTATCTTGGGTACGTGCAGATAAGCGTCGAAGCTATCGTACACTATGTTTGCTGCATCGCTTTCTCAATCATTGCAAACCTTCATACTTATCCTCAACGACTATATTACTATCTGAACAGCACAGCAGAAACACACGCTCTTACCAAAATAAAACTCTCTCTCTACCTTCACATAACACTGCAATCTTCTCCAAATCATTTTCTGTATCGGGAACACGTCTGTGGAACAATCTTCCTCAAAAGTTAAGAGAAATAAAATCAATTCAAAACTTTAAAAGACAACTAAGGGTTCACCTTCTGTCACAATAGCCATCTTTTTCTCCACTTACCAGTCTGTAGCCCACTGTTGTCAATTCCTCATCCCCCCATAAATGTTTCCCTTTCCTTTCGCCAGCAGAGATCTCCATTCATATATGTCTCCACTTCCTCACATCCATTAGCTCCTTTTTCACTAACCATTTTCTCTCTTCTGTTTATTTTAAACTTAATTCAAATGTGAATATCTCTTGTTATTATTAGTATTACTTTCATTTTTGTGTTATTATTATCATTATTATTATTAGTACTATCATATATTGTTATTATTTAATATTATTACTGCAGTGTTGTTTTTGTAATGAAATCCTTTGTTTATGTTGTTCCTGATCAGATGTAAGAGAGGGCCCTATGGCCCTAATCTGGTCAGGTTAAATAAACAAATAAATAAATAAATACATATATATATATATATATATATATATATATATATATATATATATATATATATATATATATATATAAAAAGGTCATTGCCTTGGGTGCCACCTCTGTGGTATCATCACTAGCCCCTTGCACTTTAGGTCGACAGCGCAACGCTCTTTTAATCTGCCATTTACTATAAGCATTCTGGTGAAAAGTGACCTCCAAATGGGACATCTCAGTTAACAAATTTTGCAGGTCTGCAATGACGTGAGCCTTGTGCATTAAAGTACGAAGAACCCCTTCACGCTGAGTTGGGTGGCGACAATTATTATTCTGCTTGGAGTCCTGCTCTCTCAGTTGTGAAAAAACAAAGAGACAAAATTAATGCCACCTCACTGGTTGAAAACTGATGTTTACTATCGATATTTCGGATGTTTTTCATCTTTGATCGTGTGATGGCGCTATTTTCTTGTTTATTAGGTGCGTCTTATCTTTCCTGTTGTCGTTGAAAACGGAGAATTTAAGTGCTGTTGCACATTGCTTCCACAGTGCAGTATTGCCTTGAGAATGGAAGGTTATGCTCCTGACGGAATATCGCGAACGTTGATTTTGCAACTGGCTGCATGCCCGTAACTTATTTCAACCTGTTGTTGTTGTGGTCTTCAGCTCGGAGACTGGTTTGATGGAGCTCTCCACGCTACCCTGTCCTACGCAAGCCTGTTCATTTGAGAACGGCAGCCTACATCCTTTTGAATCTGACTACTGTATTCGTCCCTCGGTCTCCCTCTACGATTTTTACCTCACACACTTCCTTCTAACGCTTAGTTCACGAGTCCTTGATACCTCAGAATGTGTCCTACCAATCTATCCCTTCTCTTAGTCAGGATATGCCAGAAACTCCTTTTCTTCCCAGTTCTGTTGAGCACATCCTCATTAGATACATGCTCTACCCATCTAATCTTCATTATTCGTCTGTAGCACCACATTTCGAAGACTTGTATCATCATTTTGTCTGAAGTCCTTATCGTCCATGCTTAACTCCCATACAACGTTACACTCGAACAAATGCTTTCAGAAAGGTCTTCCTAACATTTAAACTAATATTGGATGTCTAAAAATTTTGCTTCTTCAGAAACGATTTTCATCCCATAGCCTTTCTTCTTTACTTCGGCCATCAGAAGCTATCTTGTTATCCAAATAACAAAAGTCATCTAATACTTTTATCGTCTCATAACCTAATCTACTTTCTTCAGCATCGCCTAATTGTCTGCCACTACATTTCGTTGCCGTCGTTTCACTCTGGTTAATGTTCATCTGATATCTTCCTTTCAAGACACTGTCCATTCCATTTAATTGCTCTTCCAAGTCATTTGCCGTCTCTAACAATTACTATGTTATCAGCAAACCGTAAAGTTTTTATTCGCTCTACCTGGACTTAAATTCCCTTTCCAAACTTCTCCTTCCATTCCTTCACAGCTTGCTCAACTTACAGATCGAACAACATCTGGGAAAGGCTACAACCCCGTCTTACTCCCTACCTAACCGCTGCAACCCTTTTATGCTCTTCGACTCTAATAATTTCTGTCTGGTTTTTGTACCAGTTGAATCTAACTCTTCGCTCCGTAGATTTTACCCCTGTTATCTGCAGACATTGAAAGAATGTATTCCAATCAACATTGTCAAAACCTTTATCGAGATTCACAAATAGTAAAAACGTCGGTTTCAGAACTTATTGGACGAAATCGGGAGGTCAGTTCTTTCACAAAATTCTGCATCGGCGACACTTTTAGAGTTTGGAAGCTTCTTGTTGTAAGTTTATTAAGTAAAAGTGAAAGCTTGATGACAGTTTGTTAAGTGAAAGTTTCCTATTCTTATTGAGTCTTTCTATTTAAATCAAGGAGTATCTCTAATCATATGTGCGCAACGGATTTAGCAAACAAAATTAGGCCCTGTAAGTAAAACATCTGTACTTCTGTAAACATTACTTCTGAAAGTCAGATTCAGTGGCTTGTAAGCACTGATTACTTTACTGGTTCGTGAACATTTACATTTAAAAGGAAATCTTTTTTCGAAAACTCAACACGTACCATACAACAAAATAAAAAATGCCACAATCAGGAAAATGAGAGACGAGGTTGAGATGATATAAGAAAAATTAGTAATCATTAAGTTATTTATTGAATTAAAGAAACATATCTTTGTTGAGTCTTCAATATAATACAATGGTTTTATACAATTCCGTTCCATACACATATTCTCTTCGTCTTGATACAGAATCCACTGACCAATATAATACGTTTGTGTTCATAAATATAGAGTGAAATAAATCAAACTCAATACAATCATTGCTGACCAATGCAACCTTAGTACACAACACAGTTGCCATACGTCTGTCAGCTAGCCTAGCCCACAATCGACTCCTCTGCTCAACAGCTCACTCTCTACTACTCGCCTCAGCGGTCAAAGAAGCTGCTGTAGCGCAGATGCTACATCGCAGTTGCAAAGACATTTAAGTGCAGTAGTTACAAACATCGACTGAGATTATCGATCATGGACGACTTTCACATACAAAATAAAGCTATAAGGCGGATACAAGTTCAGATGCGGATACACGTTCAGATTCACCAAAAATATTAACCAAAAAATCCATAAATAATGAACTTCAGCCTATGGCTGCCTACTTTCATCATCCCCCCCTTACAGAACAAAATTTTAGATAGGGGATGATGTAAATGACATAATTCACAAGCTAAAATTTGAATACAGAAAATGAAAGAAAATAATCCAAATGTAAATACTAGTAGATAAAATTACAGACTATGCTAGGATTGAATTTTGATAATAAAGACATACATAAAGTCGAAAGAGATACATGCATCCAAGAGTGGCATTCATAGTATGGTACAGACATTGTAAACATTTGACAGTAAAATAATAAAATAATTCAAATAATATGCTACTAGAGCTAGCCATCAGGCCTGGTGTTGTAGAGTCTAACAAATCGCAAAATAAGCTGAGATGTACATAAATTCTTTTGTATAGTTGAATATACCAAAGAGTTCTTCACACATGGAACTATAGAAATGGTAGATCTGCTGTCATATAATGCTATTTACAATGAAGAGTTCAACAATACTTGATTAATAGAAAATATTTTTCTATGTAACAACAAATAATTCTGAATTAGCAGAGAGATAGGTGCACCTTTGAAATATATATATGTAAAACTGAAGGTTGTCCATAATGGAATGGAGAAGAAGGATGGGAAGGAAAGAAAGGGATATTTAGTCATCTTTAAGTTATTCACTGAATTAAAGAAACATACCTTTGTTGAGTCTTCAATATAATACAATGGTTTTATACAATTCCGTTCCATACACATATTCTCTTCGTCTTGATACAGAATCCACTGACCAATATAATACGTTTGTGTTCATAAATATAGAGTGAAATAAATCAAACTCAATACAATCATTGCTGACCAATGCAACCTTAGTACACAACACAGTTGCCATACGTCTGTCAGCTAGCCTAGCCCACAATCGACTCCTCTGCTCAACAGCTCACTCTGAACTACTCGCCTCAGCGGTCACAGAAGCTGCTGTAGCGCAGATGCTACATCGCAGTTGCAAAGACATTATAATGAGTAGTAGTTACAAACAACGACTGAGATTATCGAACATCGATGACTTTCACATACAAAATAAAGCTATAAAGCGGATACACGTTCAGATTCACCAAAAATATTACCAAAAAAATCCATAAATAATGAACTTCAGCCTATGGCTGCCTACTCCCAAGTTATGGACGGCTATAGAGTCAGCATGGCTCAGTACTTCTCCAGCGGACCTCCAACTGCTTGTTGTGACTATAACGTTGCCAGTATTTAGTATGATGCCATATTTGTTAAAGGAGATTCCGCGATTACATTTTGGATAAGGAATTGATGGTACCGAATTTTTGAATTTGAAATTAGTTAGTTAAAGTAAAACACAGAATGAACATTAAAGCAAATAAACTGCGGGTTGCATATTAAAGTCGAGCACCATACAAGCAACAGCACGTTATAAGACTTACGGAAAGCATCTAGCTGGATCCTGTTCTTCGTGTTGTAGAACCTGGAAATGATAACTTTTACTTATTTATTACGTGAACGTTCGAGATACTTTCCGTAGGAGTTCAATGTTCAGACTGTTCACTTCGCTTTTCATTGTTGTTTGTCCGTGGGTGGAACATGAAGTTATTGGTAATGATAGAAAAAAAAAATAAAGATCGGACTTCATGAAATTACAAAAGAAATGACTGCAGGTTCTACAATCAAGCAAAGTATTGTGTAAGGATGATTGATTGATTGAAATCTTGCATACAATGCGAAGCGATTGTAATGGCGTCTGAAAATTAAACTATTACGGATGCGAAGGAGCTGAAAACATGAAGAAATTATATATTTGACGTGGAGGAGTTTGATTTAACTGAAAACCAAGGAGAGGGAACGCTTTTAAATTTAAATAATATATTTTCAGCAACCGCTTGCATTATTCTTACTTACATGAGTGGCTACATGTATGAAAGACGTCTACACAGGTCGGAAACAGACAAGAGAGTGAGTAAAACTACTATAACGGTTCCGTCTTCTAGGTTGTTCCGAAGTAAAAAGTGACGAACGACATTAAATTAGTTGCACTGCGAATCAGAGGGAACTGGAGGCGATAAGCATCGCTGATCAAAGATAAACAAAAAAAAAAATTGTGTACCGTTACATGACCACGCTGCTGTAGCCGGTCGCGGTGATCGAGAGGACTGCGGCGCGTCAGTCACGGTCCGCACGGCCACTCCGGTCGGGGGTTCGAATCCCCCCTCGGACATGGATATTTGTGCCGTCTTTTAGTATTAGCTAGTTCATAAGTAGTTTGTTAGTTTAGGGACTGATGATCCCGCAGTTAAGTTCCACAAGCTCTACAAACATTTGAATTTGAAACGCTGCTGTACTTTGGGGTGACACGATATTAGCAAGTATTTGATGAGTATTGTCGCTTAACTCGCTCATGCACGAATTACCAATCCGACAATGAACAAAATTTGTGATACAATATTTGGTAACGTAAGACCTGTCTTGTGCAAAAGTCGTCATAATTTATCTAAAATATACTTTCTAGACCAAAACGCAGGTGTCCTCAACTGAGGACAGTGAGTACGAAAACTGCTACATTTTACGTGTAACATCTATTAATAATATCAAAGAATACAAGAAGAGTGTACACTGAAATTGTTTCAGGCACTCAGGACACACGGGAAGGTTACACTTTTATCAAATGTAACGTGCTTTCCGTCGGCATTCCCGATCATGACACCTCTTGGGAATGGAATCACCTGACTTGGTCGCCCAAGTGTTATACCCCAACGAAGCGCAATTCGTTGGGTAACGAATGAGAGGCTTCTTTTTCTTTTTTTTCACGTAAAGACAACAATGTGCTCTAATCTTCCTTATAATCTCTACTTTCCATTTCTTTTTTCGCCTGACGACTAACATTGCTGTCTTGGAGACATTCTAGCAGTCATTATTAGTCCTCATATGAGGAGAGATGAATTTGACAGAGCATTGAAAGCCGTAAGTCGAAACAAGGCCCCTGGAGTAGATGATATTCCCTCAGAGCTACTGAAGTCTCTGGGAGAACCAGCCATGACAAACCTGTTTCACCTGGTGTGTAAGATGTATGAGACAGATGAAGTACCCTCAGACTTTAAGAAAAATGTTATTATCCCCATTCCAAAGAAAGCAGGTGCAGACAGGTGTGAAAACTACAAAACCATCAGTTTAATAACTCATGGTTGCAAAATATTAACACGAATTACTTACAGAAGGATGGACAAGCTGGTAGAAGCCGACCTCGTGGAAAATCAGTTTGGGTTCAGAAGAAATGTAGGAACACGGGAGGTAATACTCACATTACGGCTTATTCTAGAAGATAGATTAAGAAAAGGCAAACCTACATTTCTAGCTTTTGTAGATTTGGAGAAGGCTTTTGACAATGTTCATTGGAATAAACTCTTTCAAGTTCTGAAGAGAGCAGGAGTAAAATATAGGGAGCGTAAGGTTATTTACAACTTGTACAAAAACCAGACAGCGGTTGTCAGAGTTGAAGGGCATGAAACGGATGTAGTGGTTGGAAAGGGAGTAAGACAGGGTTGTAGCCTTTCTCCAATGTTGTTCAATTTGTACATTGAGCAAGCTATAAAGGAAAGCAAGGAGAAATTTGGAGAAGGAATTAAGGTTCAGGGAGAAGAATTAAAAACACTGCGTTTTGCCGACGACATAGTAATTCTGTCAGATACAGCAAAGGACCTGGAAGAGCAATTGAACGGAATGGAAAGTGTGCTGAAAGATGCATATAAGATGAACATTAACAAGAGCAAAACAAGGGTAATGGAGTGCAGTCTAAGAAAATCAGGTGATGCTGAAGCAATAAAGGAGGTAGATGAGTTTTGTTCTTGGGCAGTAAAATAACAAATAATGGTCGCAGCACAGTGGATATAAAATGCAGAATGGCAATGGGTAGAAAAGCGTTATTGAAAAAAAAATTGTTAACATCGAATATTGATTTAAGCCTAAGGAAGTCCTTTGTGAAGACATTTGTGTGGAGTGTTGCCTTGTATGGGAGTGAAACATGGACGATAAACAGTGCGGACAGGAAGAGGATTGAGGGTTTTGAAATGCGGTGCTACAGCAGAATGCAGATGATTAGGTGGGTGGATCGTGTAACTAATGAGGAGGTACTGAACAGAATTGGGGAGAAAAGAAATTTGTGGCATACCTTGACTAAAAGTAGGGATAGATTGTTAGGACACATTCTTAGACATCAAGGAATTGTGAATTTAGCGCTGGAGGGAAGTGTGTGCGGTAAACAATGCAGAGAAAGACCAAGCAGATTCAGACAGATGTAGGTTGCCGTTCTTACGTGGAGATGAAGAGGCTTGCTCAGGATAGGGTATTATGGAGAGCTGCATTAAACCAGTCTCCGGACTGAAGACCGCAACAAAAATGTTCAAATGTTTGTATAGTCTATGGGAGTTAAGTACGGGGTCATCAGTCCCTAAACTTACAAACTACTTATGAACTACTTACGAACTAGAACGGCACAGATATGCATACCCGATGGGGGATTCGAACCCAGACCGTAGTGGCCGTGCAACCCCGATTGGAGCGCCTTAGTCCTCTCGGCCACCTCGGACGGCAAGACCACAACACATGAGGTACCTGTGGTTTTACGGTCGCCTCAGATGTAAAAAAAAAAAAAAAAAAAAAAAAAAAAAAAAAAAAATTGCTGAAATGAGACAAAATTAAAGTGTTCTCATTTGAGGACGCGACGCATGAGAGGATTAAGTGCACAATGCCATACTAACCAGGAAACGAATAGAGTGTGAAATACAGTAGGACGCCGCCACTAGAAATTTTGCCCTGTTTACCTCCTCGCGCGTGTCTTTGTGGAGGGTTGAGAGCTGGCAGCAGGAATGCGCACCAACAAAGACGTGAGCCCTCGCTGCTGGGGCAGGATGAAGGCGGCAGGAGGGGCGAGAGGCGCACGTGCAGAGCCTGAATTATGGCCACGTGGAGGACCGCTGGTATCTCCAGTCCTGGACGAGCAGTGCTCCGTGTGTCGACGAGGGCGCCCGAGTATCGCGCTATAAATTCCGGAAGGCGCTCAGCTGCTCCCCGCAGAGAGATTTGGCACGCCATTCCTCCTGATATCGGCGCGGCAATCCCTCTCGCGAGTACACTTGACGGAGGAAAAGTTCCCGAGGAAAGCAGTCGGTCCGACATTTAAAGCTTTGCTGGAGCGGACACTGGGCCAACGAGTTTTCCTGACTTATCTGTGAAGTGGATACACCGAAACGGACCGGTTGTAACACGTAGTGAAAATAATGCAGCGATACGGTTCTTATAAATTATCAATTTGTTTCAGATCCCAAAATTTCAAGAGAGCTATACAATGATTTTCGACGAATTCACCCCTGAAAGCTCTTTATATACGAGGCGCGTCCAAAAAGTAAGTTTCGTTTGGTAATAAAATGAAATTGTACACAGATACAGAAGAAATTTTTATTGCACAAAATTCTAGAACTCTTAAACTACTTTTCCACATAACTGCCGAAATTTTGCAGGCATTTGTCATAGCGTGGCACCAGGTTTTGCATACCTTCATAGAAATCTGCCGCCTGTGTCTTCAACCAGTTGCAAACAGTTTCTTTCAGCTCGTCGTCCATAGCGAGAGCACTAATTGTAAACCTACGGTTTTCCTGGATCTGGTTTTCCTGGATCTTGTCATCAATCGCGTGAACCAGTTCTTCTGAACCAAAGGTGGACGCCCACTTCGTTCTTCATCGTGCGCATCACTACGCCCGCCATTGAACTGTCGAACCCATCTTATCACCATCGAATCACTCATCGCATTTGGTCCGTAAACATCGCAAATTTGCCGATAAATTTCACTTGGTTTCACTTTCCTCGCATTCAGAAACCGAATCACCGACCTGATTTCACAGGCGGCGGGATTTTCAATCAACGCCGACATTTCAAACAAGCACAACAAAGCGTACGTAACTGACAGCGATCTCCAAATGGCGCACTTTCTTCTCCTTGATACACATCGTCTACAGCGCATGTGCGGAACTGCAATCGCAGCGCTGCAGCGGAGATAAATTCAAACGGAACTTACCTCGTAGATTATGTAGCGTCTGTTCTTTCGGACATATGCACACCATATGCAGGTTGATTCATGAAGAATAAAAAAAAAAAAATAAAAAAAAATTATTTTATTCTACAAGTAAGACTAAAAAGAAGAGCACATACATGGTGGTCGGAAATTCCTGATTCAAACTTCTAGGACTTTTACAGGGTAGTGAGTACATAACATTTTGAATAGGAACCCATGTCCGGAAACGTATCGCTTCCGTTCCGCGGCGGTTGCAATTCAGATGATTATCTCATCCACTCCTACTTGAGGAATGTAATTAGGCGTGACCCAGTACAATTTTTGCAATCAGTTTGAAAAGAATACTGAATCCTTCCGCCACTTACGCATTTTCATTACAATTTAGACTTTATGCTTTACTTTAGACGACAACAACAAGAACCCAGCATCTACGGCACTAGCCGCAACGTACTGATGCATTACAACAGCGGCTCGGTGTGGCGACCACCAACGACGTTACACACACTGTACCTCCGAAGTATGGTGTTTTCAAATTGATTGGAACAATTTTACTGGTGACACCTAATTACATTCCTCAAGTAGGACTGGATGAGATAACTGAATTGAGACAGTCATGGAACGGAAAAGATACGGTTCCGGACATGGGATTCCTATTCAAAATGTTATCTACTCACAACCTTCTACAAGTCCTAGAAGTTTGTAACGGGAATTTCCAACCATCCTGTATAACACAGGTCCGAAAATGTTTAGTTACGGAGTTACGGCTAATAAAAGATGTTGCCTGAAACTTAACAACTTCACTAATATGAAGCTATCGAAAAACAGTAGGAAATTAAACTAAAGCCCGATTTTCATTGATTCTATTATTATTGATCTGGTGAATCTAATAAAACAAGTCCCAAATGTGTATCCGAAGTAGTTTCCCAGAAATTCCAGAGAATCAAAGAAATAATTTTGGAAAATTTGTAATTTATTAAATACTCGGCGCATTTATTATATTAAAATATATAATTTAGTAACAATTGCATAAAACAATAATGAACAATGTATTATCAAGGAAAGGAGTATGCTATAGCATTACAATGTGGGGAATGGCATTGGGTTCAAGAGAAGTGAAGCAAAGAAAAACCTAGTGTCGGAGGTAGGTGAAAAAGGTTGTGATATGGAAATAATGTAGTGAAAAGTGTCATGACTTTTGGTATGTAGAGTGGGGAGATTTTTTTTTTTTTTTGTTTTTTATTTTTTTTTTGTTTTGTTTTTCTTTTTGTAAATAGCTATTAGGTCAGACTATGTTCTGGGGACCGTCTCACGCAACTTGTGAATTTCTAATTCTTCTAGAAGTGAAAGCTTTTTTAGCTGCAGAATTTGCAGCTTTCCTAGAGAGGTTTCATTGTCCTTGCTTATCTTGCGATGCTCAGAGAAGGCCGTATATGACATATAAACAATTATATTTTGCAGTACAGACTGCTCACTATTTGAATTATTTCTTCATTATTTAATAGAATAAACTATAAGAATCGAATGTGAAATCACTAAAAGCATCCACCGAATCAGCATTACAGTAAGAGGTATTTAAAATCGTCGTCAATCGTCAGTTGAAGAAAGAAGACTGACAAACGAAGGAGTTAATAGGGGTGTAATAATCAATTGTAGTGTTTTCCTTAAGCCAAATACGGTTAAATGTAACAGATGTAATGATACAGATACTTATATTAATAGTATTATCATCGTTGTAAGTCGTAGCAGAGCATAAATACAAAATGAATTTACAAGATGATGTTTATCTTTGAAACGTATATCACAACATTGAAAGTCACTTTTCAATCCCGAACTAGTCTGAAAGTGTTAATTGAATGATACTCGACTCCAGTTCCCAGTTAATATAATTCACTGGACGGTCAGGTTTCGAAGTTTACAGTTTCATCATCAGGTGCCACTAAATATTTAAGGAACATATACAGTGTTCGGACAAATAAGTGACCCACCCAGCCACACCAAAAATGGCATGGACGCTTAATACGAGCTACCGGCGTGTCCCCTTAAACAGCCGAGATGCAGATGAGAAGTGCAGTCTGACAGAGAGCCAGCTGATCGTGGGGGAAAAGCTTCTGTATGTTTTGTGCCACTTTTTTGCGCGCTCCTGTGGTTGCTATTCTACAAATTACTCACATCAACAGATGTCCTCGTACATAGCCACAGACATCCACAATGTCACAGGGGTTATGCTGTGGCGTAAATTCAGCGCCACACGCCAGACGAACGAAAACGATCGTGATGACCGACAGCTAATCACACGCCGGCGCCGCGCCTCCTGGAGGGAGCTACAGAGAAGCGCGCCCTCTGCAAGCAGCGATATCTAGGCCGACAAGTGTCTGTAAGGCCACCTCTGAACTGACAGTCTCTGACAACGGCCCTCGGTTCACATCGCACGAATTTCGCTCCTTTTGTGCACGCAATGGAATGAAACATCTCCCCATTGCACCGTTTCACCCGCAGTCAAACGGCGCTACGGAACGCTTCGTCCGGACATGTTCCTCGCCTCCTACCACTCGCATCCACGAGAAGGGTCATCACAGGCCGAGCTTCTGCACGGCCGCCGTCACCGCACCCTGCTCCATTTGCTTCACCCACCACGCCGCCCGGAGCAACAGCCGACGAAACGCAAGTCGCTCCGCGTAACCCAGTATTTTACAGGGTCTTTAGCGGTCGCAGACGATGGGAGCGGGGTGAGATCGTCCAATGTTCCAGTGCTTCCATGTTTGAAATTTCAGGACCTGACGGAGTCGTTCGCAGGCACCGCAACCACACTCGCCCTTGTTGAGTACTCCGTGATCCTTCTGCGTTTCTCTCAGCAGATTCGCGCAACACGCAGACTGCGCGACCTCGGCAGCTGCCTGCGCAGCAGATCTCCACGGCACCACGGTTCCACTTCATGGAGACGGAGCCCTCGCCGCCTCCGCCTCCAAATGTTCAAATGTTTGTAAATCTATCGGACCAAACTGCGTGGTCATCAGTCCGTAGCTTACAGACTACTTAAACCTAGGTAAACTAACCTAAGGACAACACACACACCCATGCCCCAGGGAGGACTCGAACCTCCACGGCGAGCAACCGCGCGCTCCGCAGCGAGACGCTTTAGACCGCTCGGCTACTCCACCGCGGCCCTCCGCCTTCCCTCGACATCTCCTTGGACCTGGACCGGCACGCCACGCAGCATCCGACGCCGACGTCGACACCGACATCACCGTCTACGTCATCACCTGGGCTCTAGGCTGAGGCTCCTATAAACCCGAGCTGAACTATACGCCATTTTTCCCCAAGCTGCAGGCGTTGCTACGTTCCGGACGAGCTCACGCGTTACCTCGCCTTTCATTAAACTAGCTCGCACTCCCAAATTACTCACTGTATGAACGTGGAATTTTCATTAATGTTTTCTTTAAGAAGTATGTTACATTTTCGTTTTAGTCTTATTTATGGCAATAATTTATAAACAACACATATTGATAGTTTACGAACAAGCACTTTCTGACGACGTACGGAATTTTCTACATGCGAGGAAGTATTTTTTCTGTTGAAGTTAGGTGAACAAATTAAGCGAATGAAATGTTCAAAATACATCAAATTTTCATCCTCTCCAAACAGCAACTCTGTGAGAAATGTATAAGTTGAGATAATGTCAGTTAAATATGACGCACTGGGATCCGCCCGCCCGTATATTAGTAACACGTTTTTCGTATTAGAGCTCCTAATAATTAGGCGCATGTTGTTACTGCATAACACCCATACTTAAAGATGCTGGTACAGACTTCTTTTAACCTATTAAATTTAATAGCTGCACACTACAAAAGTGCTGTGTCTCTATGTAATATGCAATTTCAATTTTTCAGTTATATGAAAAGGATATTCTATATATGTCAATACAGAATGCTTCATTATGTAAGGAAATGAGAACAAGTCAGTTCGTTACCTAGTGAAGAGATCCTTGCTATCTGTCATTTTCAAGTATTCTCACATAAAATCCTCATTAGATCTAGTAACTTCCGTTCTGTTACTGCTAGACCTTAAACTGAAGGAAATGTAACTACTATTAGGTTTGGAAACTGAGTAGTAGCTCTGAAACACAGTGGACAAGAAGCAAAAAATAAACATTTGTGAGTGACGAAGAAATATCTGCAAATCAAATAATAAATCGCTAACTTTACTCTTTTTCATTCTACAACTATCTATTTCCCTGAATAACGCGACAGTTAATGAAGTTTTGCATAGTAACCATGTATCAAAATACTCCCCTCTTTGCATGTTATCATTTGTCAAAATATCATTTTGACACCTCTAACCGTGTATGAGATACGCAATGATTCATTCTCGCCTTATAGCCATCGGAAATGAGTGCGCTAAATAAAATAAAGTTTTCCGGTATGAGTGAAAGCTAAAGATCTCGTCCTAATTCGCAAATAAAATTCAGTCCATTAGGAAAGTTTCAACCGCAGCAACGAGAACCAAACGGAATATCATAGCAGCCTCTATTTTTTACTGGAAACATTTCCTAAGGTAGCACAGTCTCTTTTTTAGAAGCCAATATGTTACTAACTATGACTATTAACGAAATGACGAACATTTCGTCACAATGCTGACATATAAAGAATTTAGTAGTGGAAAAATTAAATATTTCCACCAATTAGTTTTTGCGAAATCGTTTGTGAAAAGTGACAGGGCATGCGCGTCTGCGTTGTTAGTGCAGCCCGATTCCTACCATGTTGTGAAAAACATGGCGGACGATTCAGCCTGGGTATTTAGGAGCTCTACTTCAGGTCGTGGACGTGGGCCCTTCGAAGGTTTTCTCGGACGTTCCCTCCCGAGCTCAGGTCGTCCTCCGCAGCTACAGGCTCTGGTCCATCACTACGTACTCGAGCCTGCCTCCTCCCCAGTTGTCGAGCTCCTTACACGACAACGATCCGGCGCTTTGGGCTATGGGGGGGGGGGGGGGGAGAGGGATGTTGTGGCGTAAAGTCAGCACCACACGCCAGACGTACGAAAACAATCGTGGAGAAGTCAACCGATGACTGACAGCAAGTCACACGCCGGCGCCGCGCCCCATGGAGGAAGCAACAGAGAATCGCGCCCTATACAACATGCGTCTGGAAGGCCACCTCTGAAATCGGCTCCGAAATAGAACACATCTACATGGGATACTCTGCAAATCACATTCAAGTGCCTGGCAGAGGGTTCATCGAACCACCATTGTACTATTTATCTCTCATTCCATTCTCCAAAAGCGCGCTGGAAGAAAGAACACCTGAATCTCTCCGTTCGAGCTCTGATATCCCGTATTTTATTCTGATGGACATTTCTACCTATGTACCTGGGAGTCAACAATATATTTTTGCATTCGGAGGAGAATTGTTGGCGATTGGAATGTCATAAGTAGCCCACGCCGCAGCGCCTGTATCATTTCCGTAACGCTGTCTCCCCCGTATCGTGACAATAGGAAACTAGCTGCCCTTCTTTGGACTCTTTAGATGTCCTCCGTCAAACCCATTTGATAAGGATCCAGAACTGGGCAGAAATTCTCCAAAAATGGACAGACAAGCGTAGTTTATGCAGGTTTGTTGTAGTTCGGTTGTATCTTATAAGGGTTCTGCCTATAAAACACAGTCTCTGGTTCGTGTTCTTTCTATTTTAAGTCTGAAGTAATAGTAATTCCTAGGTATTTTGTGGAGTTTTCATTGATTTATGTTGTGAACAAACCTCAACGGATTTCTTTTCGTACTCACGTGGACGACTTCACACTTCTCATTATTTAGAGTTGATTGCCAATTTTTCACCATTGTGATTATTAGATCGTTCTGCAGTTGGTTTTGATCTTCAGATGATTTTACTAGACGGTAAATGACGGCATTATCTGCAAACAACCTAAGAGAGCTTCTTAGATTTTCCCCTAAATCGTTTATGTAAATAAGGAACAGCAGAGGACCAATAACTCTACCCTGTGGAACGTCCGATATCACCTCTGTTTTAGTCGACGCCTTACCATCGATTACTGCGAACTGTGTCCTCTCTGGCTGGAAATCCCTTATCAAATCGCAAATTTGGGGCGATATACCATAACCACGCAATTTGATTAAAAGCCGTTTGTGAGGTACGGTGTCAAAAGCCTTCTAGAAATTAACAAATACGGAATAGATTTGCGAACCCTTGTCGATAGCACCATCACTTCGTGTGAATAAAGAGCTAGTTGTGTTTCGCGTGACCGATATTTTCTAAATCCGTGTTGACCTTGGGTCACTAGCTCATTTTGTTCGAGATAATTCATAATATTTGAATACAGGATATGTGCCAAATCCCTGCTGCAAACTGACGTCAATGAAATAGGCCTTTAGCATTGTGCGAGAAGACGCCACCGCGAGAACAGAAATACTCTCTAGAAGTTGAGTATTTGTATACTTTAATAAAAGATAGGCGAGGGAAGACAAAACAGGTATTCCTCAAAAGCAAATGTTAATGTGGATGTAGGTATTTTACTGCTTTACGCAGAGGTTTATATATCAGTTATCGGTTCAATGATGGAGGTTGCATGAACATGCCAAATTCCTGTTTATATTTTGAAATTTTTACACAACAACGCTCACAATTAACCTGTTTGCGACAATAGTGCTGGATATAAACTTCGTAATTCGTGTGGACACTTCAGAATTATGCCTGTTCCTCATCGTGATACTAAGCCCAACTTTACAAAGAAAAGTTATTAACTGATTACTTTGTACAAAACAAACCTAAAATAACTATTTCAAAGATGTCATATGATTCATATGATATCGTGATACTAAGCCCAACTTTACAAAGAAAAGTTATTAACTGATTA
The DNA here is from genome assembly GCA_026315105.1 of Locusta migratoria. NCBI lineage: Eukaryota > Metazoa > Arthropoda > Insecta > Orthoptera > Acrididae > Locusta > Locusta migratoria. Next base: position 522,921,266 of record CM048745.1, read on the forward strand.
CTTTGTACAAAACAGACCTAAAATAACTATTTCAAAGATGTCATATGATTCTTATTGAAGTTCTTCATGATAAACGGAAAGATATTTAATTATATAATAACACAGTGGACAATCTTACAGGAAGAATAAGTCAGCTACAGAACGGAGTCACTACTTCCCCATACAGAAGATGATACATGTGTGTAGGTATTACTGTAATAAATATGACGTTATTGAATATTGCTCGTCGTTGTGGAGCCTGTATCAGGTGACAGTGATAAAGACGTTAGAAAAAATCCAGCGAAGAGCGTGTAATGAAGCTTTTTGCAATTTATTCCCATGTCCTTGCATTACTGTACCTCCCGATACCAGTGTTGCATAGTAATAGGGACGAATGTCTATTAACATTTTTTCCCCCAAAACTTTGGTTATTCTTCTTTCTAATGTGACTAAATGAAGTTATTTTCTATTATTTGGTGTTGCAGAGATTTGTTTAATTAGCAAACAATAATCAGTTCTTGCAAGAGGAGTATTGTTATATGTCATATATTAGGCTCGTTAGTATTTCTGATAAGACTGCAAGAGTGGCATTCTGTATCGCAGTATGGACTACTGTGAACGTTCCGAGAGCACACGTTGCGGGAAGAGTTCCTCCTGTATACAGTGTGAAGCACTTGAAACTATTTCGGAATATTTGGAAAGATATAAATCTGATTTATAAAGTCGCAATAAAAGTTGTTCATTTTCAAGAGGGACCTCCATCTCTCGTCAACCACGGTGGCGGGAGGGGGGACTTTGAAATCTTAAATGTTTTTATTGCAGTCTTGGATTCTACGTGAAAAAAACCCTTTGTATGTAACATTTTCTCCGTTTCCTGATAGATGGCGCTGTAATCGACAATATATATATTAGTCAGAAACGGTAAAATCTCAAATGAAAACACATCACATTATGAAAATCAAGGTATATTTTTTGATATTTTTGACAATGCTATCATGTGACACCTCCCACATTAGAATGAAGCACATAGGCAGTGTTCACTGTACTTCAGTGATTCGCACAGATATCTACGGGATTTTTCCACGATAGTAAGGACTGCAACGATTGTAGATATCATTTGCTCGTACTTTCAAATGTTGAAATGTTTGTAGAGTCTATGGGACTTAACTACGGGGTCATCAGTCCCTAAACTTACAAACTACTTACGAACTAGCTACAACTAAGGACAGCACTAATATCCCTGCCCGAGGGGGGATTCGAACCCCCGACCGTAGTGGCCGTGCAGACCGTGACTGAAACGCCTCAGTCCTCTCGGCCACCGCGGCCGGCGCTAGTACTTTGAGAAATGTAGACGAAACTCGCCAAAGGTACGCTAATCTGCTCCCTGATAGGAATGTTTCTTCTACAACGACTTTTCTCAGAATTCTCCAAGTGTTTGCTGAATCTGGAAGTGCTAAACCTAGAGAAAGAGTCCGATGCCTATTTGTTCGAGATATTACAGTTTATAAATTATAAACTCATTTTTAATTTTGTCGCTTATAGCGCCATCTATCATGAAACGTAAAGGTGCCTCATAGAAAAGTTACTTCTCACTTTTTTTTACGAAGACTCCAAATCTGTAATAAAAAAGTGGGGGGTTCCTATGACTATTTAAGATTTAAAAGTCACTCCACATCCAACTCCCGGTTTTAACCACATTGCATTTTTCCAAATATTCCGAAAAACAGTTTTAAATAACTCACCTCGAGAGTAAAATTAAAAAGATTAGTGCCTACGGCGAGGCTTACTGCTAGTCGTTGTTCCCGTTAGACCTGCCCGATTGGAACAATAAGAAGTGGCAGTGAGACTGGTACACAAAGTACCCTAAATAAAAATGTTGAAATGTTTGTAAAGCTTATGGGACTTAACTGCGGGGCCCCTAAACTTACAAACTAATTATGAACTAGTTTATACTAAAGACGGCACAAACATCCATGCCCGAGGAGGGATTGGAATACCCGACTGGGAACGCCCTCGTGCATCGACAAAGTACCCTCCGCCACAAGCTATGAGATCTCTTGCAGAGTGTAGATGGAGACATAGTTGTGAGGAGAAATGATGACAACGGTTTGGAAGCATGGGGTTGCAGGGCAGATGTTGGTGAGAAGGGCGGGTCCCAGAACGGGTCCCTGAGGCTCTTGAACCGGCAGCGCGGATGCCGGTAGTGACGTCACGACTGCTCATTAGGCCCGGGGCAGCAGCGGAGCGATTTACAGAGGCGCTCCCCTTGTTGCAATTAATAACCCCTCGCCTTAATTACGAGATCCACCTGCCGGTGCGCAGCCAGCGCCACCTACCGGATTAACAATTAAACTAATTTTCCTCATGATTCTGTGCAGATGCTCTTTCCCTGCAGTAAAGACTGGATAGTGTTCCCAGCGACAGGCTGAATTACGATCCACGCGAAGGTAATCCGAGTACAGAATGCAGACGTGTGCTTACGGGTGCGAGTTTTATAACACGATTCGTTACCAAGGAAACTTTTGCATTCTTACACCCAAACAATGGTGTTAAAAGTGGGTTATTCAGCAGTCTTTCGATATGCAGTGCCTAAACTACAATGGCGTTTTATGCAATAATCGGAGCATTAATGATTCCTGACTGATATCTGTAAAAACTCCCTGTAAAGCTTCGCGGTTGAACAAAGAAAACGGAAATTATGCCAACTAGAGTCAACCTGTTTTCTAGATGAAGATGATTAGTATTTCTATATACAACTTCATAGAAAGTTGAGCAAATCAGTCTTATAAGCATCATGCCAGATATTCTTGTTATATCAGATGTTGTCATGGGCTAAAACTCTTCCAATTATGCTCTCCATATAGCCAAACATTTCATGTTCCAATTTTATTTTCTTGGATGTTATGCAGCATTTGATACCTTTCACTTCCTCTTCATCTTCTCCTTTTACTATTCCTCTGATACCTTCCTTCAGGACACAGGCCCTCCCCAAACGGTATTCCATCCAGTTCATTGATCTCTTCCTTATGATTTCCAATTTTGTTCACTCTTCTCCAACAGATCTTAACATTCCTTCATACCTCACCCGATCAAATCAAATGTTAAAATGTTTGTATAGTTTATGGGACTTAACTACGGGTCATCAAACTTACAAACTACATATGAACTAACTAAGACTACGGACGGCACAAATATCCATGCCCGAGGGGGATTCGAACCACCGACCGTAGTGGCCATGCAGAGCGTGACTGAAGCGCCTCAGTCCCCTCGGCTACCGCGGCCGGCCTTACCCGATCTTCGCATTACACTTAATCTGTTATCCTCCAACTCCACATCTCTAGAGCCTATAATCTTCTCTTGTTTCCATTAGGTAATTCCCAAGTAATGTCGGCATTTCGTGTGAGTACAGGAGTTGTTGTATCTAATAACCAATCTGGATTTGAGCCAATATATTCACACTAACGTTCTCTCCTAGTTTTTGGAAGAGTTGCTCTCCCATACGTAACCGTCTTCTCCACCACGACTAACAGCAGATTTTTCTGATTTCAGGCAATTGCTCTGTCAAACGAAAGTGGAACTGCAATCTAAATAGGTCCAATGTGGTCTTTGGTGGGCGCTCCACACTGCTGACGTTGGAGAGTAATTTCTGCTTCCTTGAAGACGTGGTATACAACTGTTTCTATAATTACTAGTCGGATATGTGAGTTGGGGCATAAATTGTACAGCATCAAAACATTTTGAAACATCTCCGTTGGATATAAAAATCACCACTTCAGTATTTTATGCACATATTTTGGAACTGATATAAACCTGATTTTGTATCAGAAAGTATAAAAACATTCTTGTTTAAGTGCCTCTTACAATCAGGTTATAGGCTAAGTACGAAAGTTCAATCCTGGCCATTAAAATTACTACAGCAAGAAGATGACCTGCTACAAACGCAAAATTTAACCGACAGGAAGAAGATGCTGTATTATGCAAATGATTAGCTTTTCAGATCATTCACACAAGGTTGGCGACACCTACAACGTGCTGGCAAGAGGAAAGTTTCCAACCGATTTCTCATACACAAACAGCAGTTGACTGGCGTTGCCTGGTGAAACATTGTGATGCCTCGTGTAAGGAGGAAAAATGCGTACCATCACATTTCCGACTTTGATAAAGGTCGGATTGTAGCCTATCACGATTGCGCTTTATCGTATCGTGACATTGCTGGTCGCGTTGGTCGCGATCCAATGACTGTTTGCAGAATATGGAATTGGTGGGTTCAGGGGGGGCAATATGGAACGCCGTGCTGAATACCAACGGCCTCGTATCAGTAGCAGTCGAGATGACAGGCATCTGCGATGGTGTACGCAACGACGAACGTGGGTGCACGAATGCCAAAACGTCATGTTTTCGGATGAATCCAGGTTCTTTTTACAGCATCATGATGGTCGCATTCGTGTTTGGCGACATCGCGGTTAACGCACATTGGAAGCGTGTATTCGTTATCGCCATACTGGCGTATCACCCGGCGTCATGGTATGGGGTGCCATTGGTTACACGTCTCTACCCTTCATTAGATCCCTGCGAAACCCTACATTTCAGCAGGATAATGCACGACCGCATGTAGCAGGTCCTGCACGGGTCTTTCTGGATACGGTAAATGTTCGACTGCTGCCTTGGGCAGCACATTCTCCAGATCTCTCATCAATTAAAAACGTCTGGTCAATGGTGGCCGAGGAACTGGCTCGTCACAATACGCCAGTCACTACTCTTGATGAACTGTGGTATCGTGTTGAAGCTGCATGGGCATCTGTACCTGTACACGCCATACAAGCTCTTTTTGACTGAATGCCCAGGCGTATCAAGGCCGTTATTACGGCCAGAGGTGGTTGTTCTGGGTACTAATTTCACATGTCAGTTCTAGTATAATATATTTGTCCAATTAATACCCGTTTGTCATCTGCATTTCTTCTTGGTGTAGCAATTTTAATGACCAGGACGATGCAAGCTATACCAAATTTCCGGATGATTGGATTAATTGAAAAGATTAATTTACAATAAGTACAGTTCATCGTTCGTGGCTGCGGTTTAAAAGAATTACAAGTTAAAATTTTTAAGATATTTTTGAAATAATGTAATATTTTTGTCAATATCTACTGCAAGCATAAAAAAATTAAAAACTCATTAAGTTTTCAATTTACAGCGATATTGGTATTATCGTACAAAAGAAGAGAGTAATTGGGGCTCTGCTGTTGTACTAGCAGAAGCCAGTAAGCAGGCAGGCGTCCTCCCGGGCGTCAGCTCTGAGTGTATATAAGGAAACGGTGAGTGCAAACGGGAATTCACTTTATGTCAAGAGTACGTTTCGGTGCTGGATGTGCTCTGATGGGCCGCGTGGCCCTCTGTCTGTGGCCGGAGTCACGTCTTACAGCCAGACAGAACTGAAATGTACTCCAGGTAACACTACACAGATGTAATACTGACCTATTCGGAGAGGCACCTCAATACAGCTGCAGCCTGACAGCTCAAATCCAAAGGTATTGTAGCGTATGTTTTCAGACATACAGAGACGCGCTTCAGAATGGAGGAAGGTTTCCAGTTACTACGTGTCGTGGATTGACTGATCAGCTGTCCGTTCTGTTACTGAGCACTTTGAAGCACATCACACGCACGGTAGGCTAGTTTAAATGAAAATAATGCGTTCTTACAAAGTAGTACAAATAAATACTTTATGACTCAACTTAAATGGGATGCATTATTATTTGTACCCGTGATCATTGTTATTAATATTAGGTTGTTGTTGTTGTGGTTTTCTGAGACTGGTTTGATGCAGCTCTCCACAATACCCTATCCTGAGCAAGCCTTTTCATCTCCACATAAGAACGGCAACCTACATCTGTCTGGATCTGCTTACTGTATCCATCTCTTGGTCTTCCTCTGCGATTTTTTCCCCACACACTTCCCTCCAACGCTAAATTCACAATTCCTTGATGTCTGAGAATGTGTCCTACCAATCTATCCCTTCTTTTAGTCAAGATATGCCAGAAACTTCTTTTCTCCCCAATTCTGTTCAGTACCTCCTCATTAGTTACGCGATCCACCCACCTAATCTTCAGCATTCTTCTGTAGCACCATATTTCAAAAGCCTCAATCCTCTTCTTGTCCGCACTGTTTATCGTCCATGTCTCACTCCCATACAAGGCAACACTCCATACAAATGCCTTCAGAAAGGACTTCCTTAGGCTTAAATCAATATTCGATGTTAACAAATTTCTCTTTTTCAAGAACGCTTTTCTACCCATTGCCAATCTGCATTTTATATCCTCTGTACTGCGCCCATCATTTGTTATTTTACTGCCCAAGTAACAAAACTCATCTACCTCCTTTATTGCTTCGTTTCCCAATCTAATTCCTTCAGAATCACCTGATTTTCTTACACTGCACTCCATTACCCTAGTTTTTCTCTTGTTAATGTTCATCTTATATGCACCTTTCAGCACACTGTCCATTCCGTTCAATTGCTCTTCCAGGTCCTTTGCTGTATCTGACAGAATTACTATGTCGTCGGCAAAACGCAATGTTTTTAATTCTTCACCCTGAACTTTAATTCCTTCTCCAAATTTCTCCTTGCTTTCCTTTATAGCTTGCTCAATGTACAAATTGAATAACATTGGAGAAAGGCTACAACCCTGTCTTACTCCCTTTCCAACCCGTGCATCCCTTTCATGCCCTTCAACTCTGACAACCGCTGTCTGGTTTTTGTGCAAGTTGTAAATAACCTTACGCTCCCTATCTTTTACTCCTGCTTGCTTCAGAACTTGAAAGAGTTTATTCCAATCAACATTGTCAAAAGCCTTCTCCAAATCTACAAAAGCTAGAAATGTAGGTTTGCCTTTTCTTAATCTATCTTCTTGGATAAGCCGTAAAGTGAGTATTGCCTCCCGTGTTCCTACATTTCTCCTGAACCCAAACTGATCTTCCCCGAGGTCGGCTTCTACTAGCTTTTTCCATCCTTCTGTATGTAATTCGTGTTAATATTTTGCAACCATGACTTATTAAACTGATGGTTCTGTAGTTTTCACACCTGTCTGCACCTGTTTTCTTTGGAATGGGTATTATAACATTTTTTTAAAAAGTCTGAGGGTACTTCGCCTGTCTCATACATCTTACACACCAGGTGAAACAGGTTTGTCATGGCTGGTTCTCCCAGAGACTTCAGTAGCTCTGAGGGAATATCATCTACTCCAGGGGCCTTGTTCTGACTTACGTCTTTCAGGGCTCTGTCAAATTCTTCTCTCAGCACAGTATCTCCTATTTCATCTTCATCTACATCCTCTTCCCTTCCTACAATATTGTCTCGAAGTTCATTTCCTTTGTAGATCCCCTCTATATACTCTTTCCACCTTTCAGCTTTCCCTTCTTTGCTGAGAACTGGTTTTCCATCAGTGTCCTTGATATTCATAGAGCTGTTTTTTTTTTTTGTATCTCCAAATGTTTCTGTTATTTTCCTGTAGGCTGTATCTATTTTTCCCCTATTTACGCATTCTTCTACATCCTTGCATTTGCCTTCTAGACACTCCTGCTTAGCCATTTTGCACTTCCTGTCAATCTCAATTCTTAGTCGTCTGTACTCTATTTTGCCTGTTTCATTTACTGCATTTTCATATTTTCTCCTTTCATCGATTAAATTTAGTATCTCCTGTCATATCCAAGGATTTTTTGTAGGTCTTGCCTTTCTACCAATTTTGTCCTCTGCTACCTACACTATTTCATCTCTCAATTTTACCCATTGCTCCTCTACTGTTTTATTTTCCTCCGTTTCTGTCAATTGTTGCCTAAAGCTCCCTCTGAAATTCTTAAGAACCTCAGGTTCCTTCAATTTATCCAGGTCCCATCTCCTTATTTTCCTATCTTTTTGTAGTTTCTTTAGTTTCAGCCTACAGTTCATAACCAACAAGTTATGGTCAGAGTCTATATCTGCCCCTGGGTATGTCTTACACTGTAAAACCTGGTTCCGAAATCTATGTCTTACCATTATAAAATCTATCTGGTATCTCCCGGTGTCTCCTGGTCTCTTCCACGTATACAACCTTCGTTTGTGATTCTTGAACCAGGTGTTTGTTATAACTAAATTATGTTCTGTGCAAAATTCTACCAGGCGGTTTCCTCTTTCATTCCTTTTGCCCAGACCATATTCACCTACTATCTTCCCTTCCCTTCCTTGTCCTACTACCGAATTCCAGTCTCCCATAACAATTAAGTTTTCCTCTCCCTTAATTGTCTGAATAATTTCCTTTAACTCCTCATATATTTCTTCGATTTCCTCATCATCGGCAGAGCTAGTTTGCATATAAACCTGTACTACTGTTGTCGGTGTTGGCTTCGTATCTATCTTGACAATGATAATGCGATCACTGTGCTGGTCATAGTAGTTTACCCGCATTCCTATTTTCTTATTCATTATCAATCCTACTCCTGTGATGCCCCCAATTGATTTTGTATTTATAATCCTGTACTCACCTGACCAGAAATCCTGTTCATCCTGCCACCGAACTTCAATAATCCCCACTATATCTAACTTCAACCTATCCATTTCCCTTTTTAAATTTTCTAATTTTCCTACTCGATTAAGGGATCTAACATTCCACGCTCCGACCCGTAGAATGCCAGTATTGTCTTTCCTGATGATCACATCCTCCTGAGTAGTCCCCGCCCGGAGATCCGAATGGGGGACTATTTTACCTCCGGAATATTTTACCCGAGAGGATGCCATCATCATATGTTCATACAGTAGAGCTGCATGTCCTCGGGAAAGGTAACGGCTGTTGTTTCCCCTTGATTTCAGCCGTTCGCAGTAGCTGTGTGGCAAAGCCACATTATCTTATGTTACAAGGCCAGCTCAGTCAATCATCCAGACTGTTGCCCCTGTAACTACTGAAAAGGCTGCTGCCCCTCTTCAGGAACCACACGTTTGTCTGGCCTCTCTACAGATACCCCTCCGCTGTGGTTGCACCTACGGTACGGCTATCTGTATCGTTGAGGCACGCAAGCCACCCCACCTCGGCAATGTCTGTGGTTCATGGAAGTGGTAATATTAGATAAATCATTAGATCTTACCCCTTAATGCCTATTTCCCACCGGAATTACGACAAAGAAGAACTCCAGCAGGCTTCGGGTTATCGAGATCTTCTGTATAAAGCATTCTGTGGATTCTGTACGAAATAAATAGCATCTCATTCAGCTGTACCTATTCCAACAGCTGTATGGAAACGATTTCCGAAATCAGCTATCGTTCTGCAGACACCATTTCAATTAAATACATTTAAATCCAGATTTCATCGGACTGACGTTCTGGGGAGATGAATGTTATTTCGCTAATGACTCCGTTTTCAATAAAAGACCACATCACACGCACGCGCACTACCATATTACCACGTGGTGCGGTATTATAGGAAGCCGTGTCATTGGACATCTTTCTGTTTGAGACATACTGGTCGGCTGTATTACTATTTACCACAAAAAATTGGGCATCCCCTAGAAGAAATCCGCTTAACTTAACTTCGAGACACTGATTTCAGCTTGATGATGAATCACCACATTTTTGTAAGACGTTAGGGAATACTGAACAATGTGTACTCTGAATTGCGGATTGGTCAAGGTGCTTGCATATGATGGCTAGCGAAATGCCTGTTTCATCGCCATGGATTTTACCTTTTAGGGGATGTACCAAAGTCGTAACTTACGAATCTGAAGCGGAAAATCCAGATGAGTTAAAAGAACTAATAAGTTCACTATGTGCGGAAATGTGAAGAGTTATCCATGCTACTACCGAGCGGCACGTACATCTGTACATCCGACAAGGTGGACATGCATTTCAACATATGTGTTATGAATAACGCAATAATAAAGATCTGTTAGACTATAAATTTGATTTAAAGGACTGTAATTTATTATACCCATTATTCATTATTGCAATCAAACATATAATAGCATTTATTCTATATTGCGAATTGTTGTTGCTGTTGTTGTGGTCTTCAGACCGGAGACTGGTTTGGTGCAGCTTTCCACCCTACTCTATCCTGAGCAAGCATCTTCATCTCCTCATAAGAACGGCAACCTACATCCATTTTGAAGTTGATTACTATATTCATTTCTTGGACTCCCTCCAATGTTAAATTCACAATTCCTTGATATCTAAGAATGTGTCCAACCAATCCATCCCTTCTTTAAGTCAAGGTAAGCCAGAAATTCCTTTCCTGCCCATTTCCATTCAGTACCTCGTCATTAGTTACACGATCTACCCGCCTAATCTTCACCATTCTTCTTTAGCATCACATTTCAAAAGCCTCAATCCTCTTACCGTCCGCACTGTGTATCGTCCATGTTTCACTCCCATACAAGGTAACACTCCACACAAATGCCTTCAGAAACGACTTCCTTAGGCTTAAATCAATATTCTATGTTAACAAATTTCTCCTTTTCAAGAACGCTTTTCTTCCCATTGCCATTCTGTATTTTATATCCTCTGTATTGCGACCATCATATGTTATTTTACTGCCCAAGTAACAAAACTCATCTACCATCTTTAATATTTCGTTACCTAATCTAATTCCTTCAGAATCGCCTGATTTTCTAAGACTGCATTCCATTGCCCTTGTTTTGCTCTTGTTAATGTTCATCTTATATGCTCCTTTCAACACACTGTCCATTCCGTTCAATTGCTCTGACAAAATTACAATGTCATCAGCAAACGCAAGGTTTCTATTTTTTACCCTGTACTGTAATTCCTTCTCCAAATTTCTCTTTGCTTTCCTTAAAAGCATTCTCAATGTACAAATTGAATAACATTGGGGAAAGGCTAAAACCCTGTCTTACGCCCTTCCCAACCTCTGCATCTCTTTCATGCCCTTCAACTCTGATAACTTCTGTCTGGTTTTTGTACAAGTTGTAAATAACCTTCCATTTTACTCCTAATGATTTGAGAATATGAAAGAGTGTATTCCAACCAACATTGTCAAAGTCTATCTCCAAATCTACAAAAGCTAGAAATGTAGGTTTGCCTTTCCTTAATCTATCTTCTAAGATAAGCGGTCAAGTGAGTATTGCCTCTCGTGATCCTACATTTTTCCTTAATCCATACTGGTCTTCTCCAAAGTCGGCCTCTACCATCATTTCCATTCTTCTGTAAATAATTCGTGTTAAAATTTTGCAACCATAACTTATTAAACTGATGGTTCTGTTCTTTCCACGCCTGTCTGAACCTGCTTTCTTTGGAATGAGAATTATTACATTTTTCCTAAAGCCTGAGGTTATTTCCCCTGTCTCTTACATATTACACACCAGTTGAAATAGTTTCGTCATGGCTGGCTCTCCCGGAGACTGTGGTAGTTCTGAGGGAATGTCGTCTACTCCAGGGGCCTTGTTTCGAGTTAGATGTTTCAGTCCTATGTCTAATTCGTCTCTCAGTATAGTATCTCCTACTTCATTTTCATTTTCATACTCTTCCCCTCCTACAATGTAGTCGCTAAGTTCATTTCCTTTGTTGAGCCCCTCTATATACTCTTTTCACCTTTCAGCTTTCCCTTCTTTGCTGAGAACTGGTTTCCATCTGAGTATTTTTATATTCATACAGCTGCTTTTCTTGTCTCTAAATGCTTCTTTTATTTTCCAGTAGACGGTATCAATTTTCCCCTATTTGTACATGATTATGACTTATACGTTATTATGAATATACATTATTAAGAATTATGTTCCATAATCTATGGTATTGTTATTTATAAATTATCTGTCATAAGTTGATATGGCTTGAAACTATAAATATACTTCGACCTTTCTACTTACAGATAAACCTTTCTCTTACAGCAAGCAAGTTTTCTAGCGACGAGCACAAGGACCTCTTATAGCTGTAAACTGTTCCTTTTCGTTCGCAGACCTTTTGCTGAGCAAGGTCTATCTCTGTTGGTGAGCCCCCTTAACTGTTCTGCTTATGCAAACCTTTCGACGTCTGTGATATCCGTAAGTAACTAACATCAACAGAGGACAGCGTGTTTGGGCTACCTGGTATATATTGTGTGACTTTTCACCACGCTCGCCTGATAATTTAATTTTAGTCTGGAATAATGTTCTAGAAATAAATTAACCTGGTTCCAATCACCCGATTACCACCAAAGTTTTCGGGAGGTTTCCCTTGGTTGTGAGGCAAATTCCGGAACTGGTAAACCCCTCCCACTTATTCCCAATCTGGATCCTCTTCTGTTCCACAATCAGCTTGTCTGATATTGAATCATATATTTTGACGATGTTACAGCGTTCATTTAAAGAAATAAATCGCAACTTGCGATAACTTATGGCATTACTGTACTAGGTTTAGATGGAATACCAAAGGGCGGCGAATGAAAATTTGTGCCCGGTCGGATTCGAACCCGGGATCTCCTGCTTACTAGGCAGACGCGTTGAGCACTCCGCCGCCGAGGACACAGTGAGCAGCCCGACTACAGTGGGCTCTTCCCTGCTTAATAGGCTGCTGTGGTAATAGGAAAGAGACAGCGTAGCGAATGGAGAATTGAGTGTGGTGGGAGACGTGCAGGGAAGATTCCTCTGCAGTCGGGCTGGTCACTGTGTCCTCGGCGGCGGAGTGCTCAACGCGTCTGCCTAGTAAGCAGGAGATCCCGGGTTCGAATCCGACCGGGCACAAATTTCCATTCGCCGCATTTTGGTATTCCATCTAAACCTAGTACAGTGAATTGCGATTTATTCCATTGATTACAACAAGTGTACTGGGTTACGCCTAAATACATTCAAGTATGAGTGGATGAGATAATCATCTGAAACGGAACGGAAACAATACGTCTCCGGACATGGGTTCCTATTCATAATGTTATATACGCCTATTCACTATACGGCGGGGCTTCTTTTTAAAAAAAGACAGGGAGGGAAGGTCAGTGCATAGTTGACAAAGTTCCTAAAACACCTGTCCTCTTTCATGCCTTCCCTTGGCGATGTTACCAACGCACTTCGTGCCAGTGCCCTGTTTTGTAAACAGGGCAGCACTGCACGCGAGGTGCCGTTTCGATATGCAACTTCAGTGCATATCTAAAATCACTCTTTTACTAACCTTGTGTCTTCTGTCGTAGTTGATGTCCCATTGCGCAGGTGAAGCACACAGGTCGCGCATCCGTTGTGCCTGAAGTGATGCTTAAAGATGTGTTGAGATGTGGCTAGGAAGTACTGCACTACGAATAACTTTAGCTTTTGTAGGATACCAGTGCTTGTTTTTATTGAAGAAATGCCAGTGTATATAAACGATACATAACGTATAAACTATCTCTGGCCCGCACTGAACTAACATGAATGTGCAAGGTATCGCGGTCGGCGCTCGACAGACTGCCGCCGCCTCTCGCTGCGCGCCACAAGCCACCGTTTTGGCGCCAAGCGGAAAATCTAGACTAACATTGTTCAACTTATTACAAAATATACAAATCTTTGAATTAACCGAAATATAGCTTAGCACAAAAGCATTACAGAAAGTCTACAGATAATTTTTAATATACATAGGAAAGTTAAATATTAATAAAAGAAGCTTAAAGTTTTGGCGGACAACTAGTATAGGTGGGAGCCAATCAGATCTCAGCTTGCAATAGGGGCGGAGCTTTCCCACGGGATACAAGCTCATCGACTGTGTCTCTCTCTCTCACCCTTCACACAGTCCTCCAACCAAGAAAACGTCTTTAACATCCAATATATTGACATGCGAAATAAACGGCTCCATATGAGCCCCCTCACAACTACCCTCTTGAAGTCCGAGAAGGCGCTAACGGGATTTTCCGACCACCCTGTATATCCGGTATTAATATAATTTTGTCCAATCTCAGCATATGTACGTATAAGTGTGATTAAAATGAAGCTTTACCACGTAACCGTGTAGAAAAGGTACGACGCACTAGCGTTTTCCGACCCTGCGCGCGCCGCTGTTCGGTGTGCGCGCTATCGCCGGCGAGCAGAGCGGACCCAATGTGGAGGGACGGCCGGGCACAAATTTTCATTCGCCGCCCTTTGGTATTCCATCTAAATGTAGTACAGTGGTGCCATAAGTTATCGAAAATTGCGATTTATTTCATTGTCTGATATTGGCTGAATAGAATCGCGACTCTTTATGGGCCGGATCTCAAACAGCCCGCCCGCTCCACTCCTCGGAGTGGAGAATAAAGAGTATACAGGTTGTTACAAAAAGGTACGGCCAAACTTTTAGGAAACATTCCTCACACACCAAGATAGAAAATATGTTATTTGGACATGGGTCCGGAAACGCTTAATTTCCATGTTACAGCCCATTTGTTACTTCTCTTGAAATGTAAACTGAAATAATTCGTGCAGACAATTGTAAAAATACCCAATTGTTTCGTTAGTATGTACTGTACTTCCTCGATTCACCGCCAGTTGGCCCAATTGAAGGAAGGTAATGTTGACTTCAGTGCTCGTGTTGACATACGACTCATTGCTCTACAATACTAGCATCAAGTACATCAGTACGTAGCATCAACTGATTAGTGTACATCACGAACGGGGTGTTGCAGTCAGTGCAATGTTTACAAATGCGGAGTTGGCAGATGCCCATTTGATGTATAGATTAGTACGGGGCAATAGCCGTGGCGCGGTACGTCTGTATCGAGATAGATTTCCAGAACGAAGGTGTCCCGACAGGAAGACGTTCGAAGCAATTGATCGGCGTCTTAGGGAGCACGGAACATTCCAGCCTATGACTCGCGACTGAGAAAGACCTATAACGACGAGGACACCTGCAATGGACGAGGCAATTCTTCGTTCAGTTGACGATAATCCTAATGTCAGCGTCAGAGAAGTTGCTGCTGTACAACGTAACTTTGACCACGTATGGAGAGTGCTACGGGATAACCAGTTGTTTCCGTACCATGTACAGCGTGTGCAGGCACTATCAGCAACTGATTGTCCTCCACGAGTGCATATCTGCGAAAAGCTCATCCAACAATCAAAATACTAAAATGAGCTGTAACATGCAAATTAAGCGTTTCCGGACACATGTCCAAATAACATATTTTCTTTCTTTCTGTGTGAGGAATGTTTCCTGAACGTTTGGCCGTACCTTTTTGTAACACCCTATATATAGGTCTCAAACTCTCATAAAAATTCTCAATTTTTCTTATGACTTTTCACCTTTCAAAACTACGCGTAAATTCTCCACATTAGATCGAATAGTTTCCGTTGTTCCGCAAATTTAATGGGAAGGGGAATGAGGATGGTAGTCGGGAAACGTCGTAAGGGTGCTGCGTATCACTTGTGCGCCAATATTAGTTTGACTATTTAGATCTAAATTATCAATAGCCTTATACACTACTGCTCGATTTCTTCGTATTCTTCTGCAGCGTGACATCTCCACAAACGGACTTGACGACAGCGGCGAGACGACGAAGTCACTTCTCAGCGGCGCGGCGCAGAGACTAAGTCCGACAAGAGCTGTTATCCCGGACGCGCGCTCTAGCAAATTTAGGTGCGCGCTCCTTGGAGCGTCCGCTTATATAGCGGCTGCTGAGCGATAAGCGGTTGCGTAACTTGTTTTCAACTGCTACTTCAAGGCCAGCGCCTCAGCGCATGTCGCCTATGCGGGCTGCATAAACAATAGGCGTACTACACGATAAATATCAATACTTCAATGTTCAATGTTATATTACATCAAACATGCCATTTGTTATGAGGACGAGGAATATTCGCAGAATTAATGAAAGTCGGCCGCGGTGGCCGAGGGGACTGGGGCGCTTCAGTCACGGTCTGCACGGACACTACGGCCGGGGGTTCGAATCCCCCCTCGGGCATGGATATTTGTGCCGTCCTAGTTCGTAAGTAGTTCATAAGTAGTTTGTAAGTTTAGGGACTGATGGCCCCATAAGCTTTACAAATATTTGAACATTTGAATTAATGAAATGGAATCTGTAGCAATTTGGTATAAAGGATTTGGCTGTTGCTCTAGCATAAAAATCATTGCTGATGTAACACACTATTACAGCAACTGAATAAATTTATGTGAATATTATTATGTGTTAATTATTTGTGACCCCCTTCATCAGACCACGCAGAGTGAACTGTAGCGTTAGCCGAGAATCGCTGTCCCGTACATCTGTGAGCGGGGGCTCAAGGATGCAACAATTTGATTTTATTAACTTCAATGTGTGGTGGTTTTAAAGGGGGGTATATGTGTGAAGTATTGATATTTATCGTGTAGTACGCCTATTTAAACTTCCTGGCAAATTAAAATTGTGTGCCGGAACCGGGACTCGAACCTGGTACCTTTGCCTTTCGCGGGCAAGCGAAGCCATGTCTCCACCATATCCTTTCTTCCACGAGTGCTAGTCTTGCAAGTTTCGCAGGAGAGCTTCTGTGAAGTTTGGAAAGTAGGAGGCGAGGTACTGGCGTAAGTAAAGTTGTGAGGCGGCATCGTGAGTCGTGTCGGGGTAGCTCAGTGGTAGAGCGCTTGCCCGCGAAAGGCAAAGGTCCCAGGTTCGAGTCCCGGTTCCGGCACACAATTTTAATCTGCCAGGAAGTTTCATATCAGCGCACACTCCGCTGCAGAGTGAAAGTTTCATTCCAGTACGCCTATTTTTTATGCAGCCCGCATAGGCGACATGCGCTGAGGCGATCCATTGATGTGGTATTCTCATCGTGGTGGACATTTTGAGTTGAGCAACCCTTGCGAGTCTCCGGCGTCTTTTCACTGCAGTGAGAGCTCGACACAGTGGCTTGGAGCGCAGAGTCCCGAGGGAGAGTGGCCGACTGACTGCGGCAGGTATAGCGCCCCCCCCCCCCATCCACCATTCGCCTGATGGCCGCCAGATAGCCGCGGCCACAATGCCGCCCGGCCGCTAATGGCGAATTTACTAACAATGGCTTCATCCATTGCCACACCCCCTCGCTGCCACCCCCGCGCGGGCCTTATATTTCACCGCAGAGCCCAGTATGAAGCTCGCAAGGGGGAGGTCCAGCCGGCTGGGGCGGCCGCAGGCCATTGTGTGGAAAACATTCCACTCGCGGCCGCCCAGGAACGTGACCGCAAGACAACGGCTGCTGTTCCCGTCCCACCAGCTTCGCGAATTTCTGCAGTCGGGGTGATTCGCCGGCAGTTGCAGG
This sequence comes from Locusta migratoria, assembly GCA_026315105.1. Lineage (NCBI taxonomy): Eukaryota > Metazoa > Arthropoda > Insecta > Orthoptera > Acrididae > Locusta > Locusta migratoria. Next base: position 522,938,387 of record CM048745.1, read on the forward strand.
ATATTAGCGAACGCCCGGGAGACGTGGGACTTGCTCTAGACTTCACGGCTGAAGAGTAATGTATTACGGTATGCTTTTGGAAGGGATGGAAGTTCTTGGGCGTAGGCTGAATGAGGGATTCTGAGGTTCAAACCTCTGCCGATATGTTGATCATCATCATAAGTCGTTGTGCTCATTGCTGAGCGTCGTGACCCCATGAAGCAAGCGTCTCCATCCCGGACGGTTGTCAGCTTCTCTCAGTGCCTGCTGAAGAGGTAGACCGGAGATCTTCTTGATTTGGTCTATCCATCTGCTCGCTGCTCTTCCTCTTAGTCTTGTGCCTTCGATCTTTCCTTGTAAGATTATTTTTTTCTAAGTTTTCTCCGTTTCTTCTCATAATATGGCCAAAGAACTGGAGAAATTTTTCGTCGACTCGAGAAGAAAGGCGTCTGGAGATGTTCAGTTGTTCAATAATGGACACATTTGTTCTTCTTTCGGTCCATTTTATGCGTAGCATCATACGCCAGCACCAAAGCTCAAACGCATCAATGCGTTGTTTGTCTCTGGCCTTGAGTGTCCGTGATTCACAGCCATAAAAGAAGACAGAAAACACGAGTGTTTCAACTAGCCGGATCTTTGTGCTACTTGTTATTGCTCTGCTCTGCCAGATCTTTTTGAGCTTCTTCATAGCCATTCGTCCTAGTGTGATCCGCCTTCTTATCTCCTCTTCACAACTACCCGTGCTGCAGATGGTTGACCCAAGATAGGCGAAGGACTGCACGACTTCCAATTCCTTTAATTGACCTGTGAGCTGGATCTGTTGTTCTCGATCAATTAACATGAGTTTGGACTTACTGAGGTTGATGTCGAGTCCATATTCTAGACTAACGTCTTTTATTCTAGTTAGTAGCTCAGCAAGTTCATCTTTGCTGTTGGCTAAAAGTACCGTGTCATCAGCAAAACGGAGGTTGTTGACAGTTCTTCCGCCAATTGAGATGCCTTTGGGCCAACCATCAAGAGCTTTCCTAATGACGTGTTCTGCATAGATGTTGTACAGTTGTGGAGATGTTGATAAAGCTAAGAAAAAATGAATAGAGCCCGCCTACTTTCTGCAAAGCCTGGGGAGCTCATACACATGCTCCACACAGTTCCGACATATATTTTTTGAAGCACTGAAGAAAGCTATTAATGCCCATCAGTACGTTTAGGAGAGGTGTACACCTAGTCCTATAGCTAACTGCGAACACTTGTGCGTGGGCGAATTCACCGTATTGTCTCACAAAGGGTTGTTGGTGTTAACTGATAGTAGCTACACTCCTGGCCATAAAAATTGCTACACCACGAAAATGGCGTGCTACACACGCGAAATTTAACCGACAGAAAGAAGATGCTGTGATATGCAAATGATTAGCTTTTCAGAGCATTCACACAAGTTTGGCGCCGGTGGCGACACCTACAACGTGCTGACTTGAGGAAAGTTTCCAACCGATTTCTCATACACGAACAGCTCATATCTTGCTCAGAGTAGGAAATGATTTTTTTTTCAGCTGTTCTGTGTGTACTTTCAAAGTGAGGTAACACCTTTCAATAAATTCACCACTTATTATATATGTCAATTTAATTTTTTTATAATTGATCCTCAATGAGACAATCGTAAATTGATTTCTTTATCAGAACAGCAACTGTTACATATGGGTCGCCACCATGTTTCACAAAACATGGAAATTAGTAGTTATTGACCTTATGATGTGATCATAGGTAATTTAAAAAAAATATATCAATTCCTACTCTGAGCAAGATATGAACTGTACCATGAGAAAAATTATATGCATATAAATTGGTACACTCTGAATTTAACTATTTTGTATATTTATATATTTAGAGCAGACGACGTCACGTGATTTACAGTGGCGCTCTCTCAAATTCAAATGTTTGCAGAGCTTATGGGACTTAACTACGGGGTCATCAGTACCTAAACTTCCAAAGTACTTATGAACTAGATTACACTAAAGACGGCACAAACATCCATGCCCGAGGGGGGATTCGAACCCCTAACCGCAGCGGCCTTGCAGACCGTGACTGGCACGCCGCAGACCGCTGGCTGGCGGTGTCTGGATGGCCTATATGTACAGCACTCACTCGAGCTCTACTTGCAGTTTGTCGCTTCCCCCTCCGCGGATGCCCTCCGCAGTCGTAAGCGAAACGTCAGGGGAATGTTTTACGCATGGACCAAGGCGTCTCAGCCCTAAAATATTTATGGAAGCCGTGCTTTAGTTTACATTGAAATTTTCAATGAGATTTGTTGCCCAAGTGTACTCTACTGTAGCATGTAAACACGCCACACATAAAATGTTCAAATGTTTGTATAGTCTATGGGACTTAACTACAGGGTCATCAGTCCTTAAACTTACAAACTACTTATGAACTACTTACGAACTAGGACGGCACAAATATCCATGCCCGAAGGGGGATTCGAACCCTCGACCGTAGTGGCCGTGCAGACCGTGACTGGAGCGCCTTAGTGTCCTCGGCCACCGCGACCGGCAAAATGAAGGGGGCATCTGGGATTGAACCGGGGCCACACATATTTACACGTTCTGAATATAAAATGTTTGTAAAGATAAGAGACCAAGTTTGTGAAGTCATTGGTTCCTAGACTTACAAAGTGCTTAAACTATCTTAAGGTAATAGCAACACACACACCCATGTATGAGGGAGGACTCCAAAATCGGACGGAAAGGTCCCACGCAATCTGTGGTATGGTGCCTTATAACACACGGCCATTCAAGCGCGGGGTACTGAGTAAACCGATATAGTATTTGTGTGGGTTTCATAATGAAAACTCGGTTGATGCGTGAAGAAAATCGTCTCAGTATTTCGTAATGCATATTACCAGATTTAAGACTGTAATTCGTGAGGCTTTCCCGGCGACTTGTTGACATATGTCAACGGGAATTCCGCCGGATGTTTGAGTCGTTCGGCAGCGTAACTCGTTGCCTTCTTCAGATGGTCCCTGAGAATGCCGCTTCGGAGGAAAGGGTCCAGTATTGGTGTCCCCAGGTGGAACCGTCTCAAAGAGGATAACCAAGGGTTGCCCTCAGGGCTCCGTTCTTGGCCCAGTTTTCTGGGATATAAATATGGAGCCGCTGCTGAACAACTTGCAGCAAGAGGCGGGGATACTGGGGGCAGTAGCCTATGCTGACGATCTTCTCGTTCTGGTTCAATCGAACTCAAGACGTCAGATGGAGGACAGAGCCTCTGTGGCCACGGAAATAATTCAGAGCTGGTGCAACAAGGTAAAACTATCAGTTGCACCAGGAAAGTCCAATTACATGCTCTTCAAAGGAAATTTGCAAAGAGACCCAATCATAAGACTTGCAGGCGAAAGAATTGGCCGGCAAACAGTTGCCAGATACCTGGGTGTCTATCTCGACCAGAGACTCCACTTTGATGCTCATATCGAGCGAGTTGCAAATAAAACCTTAGCATTGTATAACAAAATAATTTCAATAGGTCAGAGGAGGTTCCATCTGCCTCCAAGTGTAACCAAATTGTATCATAACAGTTTACTCGCCTCGATTATGGGCTACGGCGCGAGCTCCTGGGCTCATAGGCTCAGACTGGTCAGGCCCTCGTTGGCTGTCAAAAGAGTGCAAAGGAATATCATAATTAGATCGGTTGGGGCTTTTGGGACCACACCTACGGATGGGCTCACGGTGATTATGGGGCTTTACCCTATTGATTTAATAATCAGGAAAAGGGCGGCGGTCTATTGGTTGAAAAGACACGACTTAATTCAAGTAGAAAGGATAATTGGGAGGGTCTGTGAAAATAAAAGAGAAATTAACGAAGCCATTAACGATATTTGGCAACGGGACTGTGATTCATCTGAAACAGCCAGGCTCGTACACTCCTTCCTACCATCAGTGAGAGAAAGGATGAAGTTAAAATTTCTTCCATCCAAAGGATTAGTGCACTTTTTGACAGGTCACGGACCCTACCCGGTGCACTTGCACCGAATAGGGAAACGGCCTGATGCAGTTTGTGAATGTGGTGCTGAGATAGGCAGCCCGGAACACGTAATCTTCGAGTGCCCAGTACACGCACGAGTTGCCTCTGTAGCGAGGCAAGCCATACCCACCAGGGACATCTATGAAATAATAAGGAATGATGAGTTAGTAGAGATCCTAATTATACTAATTGAGAAAGTATCAACCCACGCGCAGCAGATCTATCGAGGATAGTCTGCTGCGATACAACAGGAGAGAAAAGCCGTGCATGCCTCTATGAGGCATACATTGGCAGCAATATACTGCGTATGTAAAACCGGATTGACATCACCATCCCTGGCGTCTGGCCGGCTAACGTCGGTTTGGCACCACGGATGGAACCGAATATGACCGGAAGGTTAGTTGAGGCAAGGAGTGAAGAGCTGGACGACTTTCCTGCCTTGCGTGAGCAAGGTATAAGAGAGAAGTCACTGGAATACGATCTCTGGTGTTGGCTGCCTCGCTACCTTCCAAATCCAATCTAGACTAGAAATCCAGTGGTGCAAATGAGATGGATAGTGTAAATCAGTGCACCACTAGTAGAAGTAGTGTAATTTACTTTGTTTTGTAAATGTAACAATCTGATAAATTAATATGAGTTGCAGTGGTTACGTTAGTAAGTAGGCCCCGCCCACGTCCACGTTGTAGGGATGGGTACTGGCCTCCCTTCAGGAGGCTTGCTAAGAGGCGGGAATTATACTTAGACTTGTCATTAACTTATTACTAACAACCAAACAATTTGTGATGTATAATAATTGATTGTAAAGGTCTGTTTTAGTTATCCAGGTAACAGACCTAAATTGTAATTGTAATTGTAATTGTAAATTGTAATTTATTCCCTGTAACGCGACGTAGGTCTCAGATGACCAGCAGGGTCGTCGATGACGGCTGAGCCGGGCGCGGACGTCCGTCGCAACACCAGCGATGGTAGAGGAACTTCAGAACCAAGCCAGGCGGGCGCGGACCCCAGTCGAAACCCTCAACTTGGCGGAGGCCTCGTATGACAGCCACGGCCCCTGGACGGGGCGCGGATGGCCGTCGGAATACCAGGAGCGAGTGAGGGCGTCTGAAACAACGCCAGGCTGCGCGAACCGCGTTGGGAACACACGGTCCTCAGCTGGTCTGCGGGCTCAGAGGACGGCCGAACCGGGTGCGGACGGCAGGTGGACCACCACCAACCAGAGACTCCCATTGGATCCATATCTTGTGAGCGCGGACCAGTAACGAAGCGCTCAGTGCCCTCAAGGCATAAATACTGGTTCCGATCCTCCAAAACGGCGTTCTAAGGGAGCACCTGAGGAAAACACCTAGTTACGCCGCCAAAATATCATGCGATAATGACGCGAACTTCTGGCCGAATTCCCGTTCGTACCATGTCAGATTTAAGACTGTTTAATCATGTTATTCAATACACTTCGTGACACTGATACTGTGTCCTGAAGTCATATTGACTCAGGACGTGTAAGTGAACAGTCTCGATGAAGTGTATGACATTCTTCAGTGGGTAGCAAGAAGCACATGTACAATTACTGTACGTATGAGTGTTCCACCCACAAGAGTATGGCGGACATTACATATGAACAGGTTATGACCATAACATTTAAAGCTAATTAAAAACTTTCGAGCAGAATATGAAGTTGGAAGTTTGGAATTTTGTACTTGGATACTTGAAAGTCGCCAAGTAACCTCATTTTTACTCTTCAATGATTAAGTCAGTTTTACTCGCGACGGCACTAATAACACGCGTAATTCACTTTGGTGTTCCGACCACAAATCATATTTCAAGGCGCAAATGATCGACCGAGCGCATTGAGGCGCTATGCTAAGATGCGCAAGGCCGTTCCTTGTCGAGTGTTCGCACGCCTCCCCCCCCCCCCCCCCCACCTCGGGCATGGATGTTTGAGCCGTCTTTAGTATAAGCTAGTTCATAAGTAGTTTGTAAGTTTAGGGACTGATGACCCCGTAGTTTATTCCCATAAGCTTTACAAACATTTAAACATTTTTTTAAATATTTCATTGTGGAGACATATTTTCTAGAAGGCTTCTATGTAGATATGTGATGTGGTTGATAGCTATCAGTTGACTGGTGCCGCTCTGGCTTGTAGAGCTTATGGGACTTAAATACGGGGTCATCAGTCGCTAAACCTACAAACTACTTATGAACTGGGTTACACTAAAGACGGCAGAAACATCCATGCCCGTGGGGGGATTCGAACCCCCGACCGTAGAGGCCGTGCAAACCGTGACTGGCACGCCGCAGACCGCTCGGCCACTGCGGCCGGCTTTCAGCGTTATTGGAACAGTTTCCTTTGAGTAGAAGAATGTGCATGTTCTTCCAGTACGACGGAGCTCTGGCATATTCTAGTTGCCAGGTAAAAATTCAGGTAAACCTAACATTCCTCAGAGTATTTACCTGTAGATATAGGCACATTTTTCTGTCACCATGCTTTCCGGACGATACTCCTATGGATTTCTACCAGTGGTATTGGTTGATAGGTGAAGTCCACAAAGAAGAAGAGAAGGTCTGATCTTTCGGATTATGGATAGTGCAGGCGTCATAACAAAACACGAAGTCTACTTTTGATGAGCTACACGTGATTTTATAGTTAATGTGAAAATTGCATTGAAGTTGGGGGTACAATTTTTAACAATTAACTTTGAACACCTTAATTTGTCTTTCCTTTACGTTTGTATGGGTTACATACTAACAGCTATCTTTGCTCTGAATAAGAGTTGGACACATGTATATGGTATATTTATAGCAATTCTTCTGTACTGCCACCCCCTAAAATACTCGTATTAACTATTCCTCCTGAAACGCCTTTTACACAGGGCGCCACTCCAAAGAGACGTCGCATTCTCTCTGCAGTTTCTGCAGATATTAGCAGTTTTCAGAATGAAACTTTCACTCTGCCGCGGACTGTGCGCTGATATGAAACTTCCTGGCAGATTAAAATTGTGTGCCGGAACCGGGACTTGTACCTGGGACCTTTGCCTAACGCGGGCAAGCGCACTACCCGCGAAAGGCAAAGGTCCCAGGTTCGAGTCCCGGTTCCGGCACACAATTTTAATCTGCCAGGAAGTTTCATTAGCAGTTTTGTTTTTGCGAAATGTAGCTTGAATCATTCCAAACAAATATCGCCAATAACGCCCTTCATACGACGCGCATTGTCGACGAAAAGTGTCGATTTATTTCCCGTTACATGCTAGAGATTAATTATAGCGGAATTTTACATACGCAGTCCAAAATTAGTCAAGTACAATATTCGTTTTATTAGCATGGATTAAGTGAGGACTGTAATATTGCGCTTTCTTTCTTCCGATCAGGTGTTGGAGTAGTAGTTACTGTTCGTAGCCGCTTACGGGACAATAATACAAAAAAATAATTTGGTGGATCTGACACATTTAGGTAACTTTATAATTAGAAGAATCAAAAAAGGAAGCGGAACCTGACTTTAAAGTTTAGCGGCAGTAGTAATTTCGAATGAAAGCAACACCTGAGCACAATATTACATAAAGAAACTAGCAGATTCCGCAATGACTTTTCTTACCATGATGATTATGTTGACTGGATGTAGTAGATGAAGTTGTAAAACCTCTTGCTGCATTGTGTTAAATGATGCTTGGTTGGCTTGGAGCAGATTGTACTAACTGAATGACCGTTTAAAAAAAATGTTAAGTTAACTTTCGTGACAACAGGCTCTTTAAATCAATCGGAGTTCGTTTATTTCCGAAGATTTCTTTGCAGGCATTACTAGAAAGTCACATTCATGAAAATTACAAATAATGAGATCTCGAAGTGAATCTAGTAAATTATAGATACAAGTCCAACAGTGGCTCCAAGCATCATGTTACATAATCAAGATTACTGCTGGAAAAATAGAAACACTTCATGAATTATTAAAGATGGGTCATTTGAAATAAGTAAATATATTTTCATCATACTTCATAACAAAAACGATCTCACACACACTTACAATTAATAATGGAGAAGTCCCTGACGTGCGACTGTTCTCAATGAGGTAAGAAAGATGAAAGACCTAGTTCACAATCGCGATCTGGGCAGCTCGTAAAAGACAAGAGAAATTCAGAAAAAAATGAAGAACGTAATTAGCTGCCAGAGAAAGCTGTGCTCAGCGATAAGCATGTAAATACATTATTTATCGAATGAAAATTTTTAATGTAATACTACAGGACAGTACAACAAGAAAAACAGCACCGCTCTGACCCGCACTGCCTGCTACCTTGCTGCTCACTTGCATCTGGAGTACCGGATATTTTGTCGTACTGTGCCTGTTAGTAGATACTGCTAAACTGAATGTTACACTATACTAAGGCTCTATCAAATACGCATGAGCAATTCCTCGTGTCCCAGCTATCTTGTCCACCCAAAATATCTCTGGAACAATAACAGCTGTTGGAAAACGACTTTCACCAGTATCAATGTACGGCTGGGGCCCATTAATGTACATATTTGGAAACATTCTAAAACGAAAGCAAATGTTTTTAACACAAACTTATGTTTTTTTTTTTTTTTAATGGACACCCTATATTTTTCTTCAGCAATCCATAGCATGACAAATCACATAAACAATGGCGTTTCACGTATTTCAAGCGTCAAATAAGCGTCGCAATATCTCGGGATGTAATTGCGCTGCAATCAACGCCATTGTTTATGTCATTTGTCACACTATGGATTGCTGAAGAAAAAATATAGGATGTACATTAAAAAAAAAAGACATAAGTTTGTTTTAAAAAACACATTTGCTTTCGTTTTAGAATGTCTGCAAATGTGTACATTCATGGACCCCAGCCGTACATTGATACCGGTGAAAGTTGTTTTCCAATAGCTGTTATTGTTCCAGAGATATTTTGCGTGGACAAGATAGCTGGGACACCCTGCATCACTAAGTGTGTTTGCCTCTGTAACTTATAAAATAATAGGTGACGGGAAATTTTAAAGCGGTAGGTCAACACAAGAAATGTTACACTTTCTGAGGAGCTTTGAACATAGTTTATTGTATCATTTTCCAAAGAGTTACAGTAGAAATATGTAACTTTTTAAATGGAACAATAGTTTTTTCTATCGAGCATTATATTCGTTGAAACCAGCTGGCCGGCCGCGGTGGCCGAAGGGACTTAGGCGCTCCAGTCATGGTATGCACGGCCACTACGGTCGGGGGTTCGATCCCCCCTCGGGCATGGATATTTGTGCCGTCCGTAGTATTAGCTAGTTCATAAGTAGTTTGTAAGTTTAGGGACTGATGACCCCGTAGTAAAGCTCCCATAAGCTTAACAAACGTTTGTACATTTGAAACCAGCTGCGTCCAAATCAATTTAAACTACATTCCTATTACTGTTAGCTTGTGAGCTACAACCCTTCAAAGTTTAGGGGGCGGAGGCTACGACAGGGTATCTGACTGGGTGGTGGTCATAAGACAGTGGGCCGTGCCCCAGGGGATAGCCACTCGGCCAGTCAGCTACGCTATCGCAGCCTCCGCTCCCGGAACTTTGAAGGGTTGTTGCTTCCAAACTAACAGTGATAGGAAAGTAGTTTAAATTGATTTGGACGCAGCTGGTTTAAACGAATCAAATACACGATAGAAAAACTATTGTTCCATTTAAAAAGTTTATCTTTGTGGTGTAACTCTTTGGAAAATGATACAAATAAACTATGTTCATAGCTCCGCAGAAAGTGTGTGTACCTACCACATTAAAATTTCCCGTCACCTATTATTTTATAAGTTACAGAGGCAAACACACTTAGTGAATTTTTTTTAACGGGAAATAAACCGACGCTTCTCGTCGAAACAGAGAGTCATATGAAGCACTTTATTATTTGTCTCCAAGGTTCTCAGGTGTCCAGCCGGATCCAAACGTCGAATTCCCACGATATTCCAGCGAATATCCGCTCCGCTATCATCAGATGGTGCTGATGGGATGATCTATATGCTCTCTCTATCGGTGGTATTTAGAATCGCCGAATCCCTGAGGCGCGCCGTGTGGTGGAGATGCTTCTTGATGCTGCTTAGAATTACCTTCCAGGCACTGCTGGTCTGAAATCCGGTGTCCCTGTTGTTGAGGTATTCGTAATGCCAATTTCTATTGACTACTTGAAGACACTGTCCCAGTAGGTTTTTGTAGAAGCCAGAATGTAAGCCTCTTCGTAATTCGTTCTGTGTCCGGTGTTGATACAGTGTTATGCTACGGCCGATTGGCTTGATTGGCGTCAGTGGGTGTGGTGTTGATGTTCTTTGCATCGATCTTCAATAGCGCAAACTGTCTGGCCGAAGTAGGATTTCCGACATCGGCACAGCATTTTGCATGCGCGCTCTTTTTTCAGGCCTAAATCGTCTTTTACCATATTTTTTCAATACTCCTATTTTTGACGACACAGTGCATGAGAACGGTATAAAGGCTAGGTCTTTCTTCTCCACTTCTGATTGCTCTTCATCTTGGTCCCTGATACGCTTCCATTGTCTGAAGCCCTTTGGATTTGGCGATTGCCATATCCATTCATGCGGAACACAGTTTTAAGGTATTTAAGTTCAGTTTTCAGATACTGTTCGTCCGAGATCGACTATGCTTTATGTGTTATGAACTTAAACATTCCAGTAAGCTGTGTCAGGGGGCCCTATCTGTATCTTTTCGGCGCGCCAAAGTTCGGTTCCGTCAGAGAGCGCACCGAGGGGTCCAGTTATCGAAGCAGCTGCTTTATGTTATTCTGTATGCCTTTCGGTGGCGTTGCGGTCCGTCTTCGTAGACTCCGAAGCTCACGGTGTCGCTGTTGCCAGAGCTGCTCGCATCAGCCAATCATAAGTGCCTGCTTCTCTGCGCATGCGCACTGCTGTTGAGCAGGTGCGGGGGGGGGGGGGGGGGGGGGCGGCAGCCGTGGCCGCCGTTCGCTGCATTTTCTACCATGGGAGACTTCATCAAAACGCAAAAAATGAAAGTCGTGTATTTTATAATTTGGCGATATAACACGGCAGTGTGTTCCGAGATCTACCTTCTGAATCTTTTTTTTTTTTTTTTTTTTTATTTAATTAAAACTTTTTGTCACTGAAAAAGAGAATATTAAAACTTTTATGAAAAGTTGTTTATTCGCACTACTCTATGTTTATCACACCGTATCTCCTAAACTAAGCGTCGCACAGCAAAATAATTTTATAATTGCCTTCAGTGCTATATGTTGTCGATGTCTGAAAACTTTCCGGCTAATATATTCAGTGATAGTGAAGTAATAAATTAAAATCCCACGTCTAACGCAAAACTTTTACCAAACCAACGCCCAAAATGTAGTAAGCGACAAACTTTTTCCCTTTACATTTTTTTGTGGGGGTATACATGAGAAAAATTTTCGGAAAGGTTTGAATTTATTTTTGCCGTTTGTTGCAAGGCGGTAGGTGCTACCATTTGTCCTAGACGACAGCAGAATTGTGCGGTTTATTCGGCGCGGCGCGAGTTCAACCCGCTGGGAGGGAAGGCGCGGCGTTAGCAGCAGAGAGAGCACAGTGCTAGCAGTGAAAAACTTCGTATTTTGGCACTACGGAAGTACATGGAAGTTTCGGGAAAGGAAAAGGATTACATATTAGTCGAGACAGCTCCTAGAAGCGCAAATTAGTGGGTGTTTTTGTACTGAAGAATGAGCGTACAATATTTTAATAACAAAGTGCCTGGTCATGAGACAGTGGGCCGATGCGGGAAAGCTAAAGGAATTTTTTAGATTCACTCATAACCAGTTTTAGTATCTTCTGTCGTTAACTGGACAAAACCTGAAACGTCAGGTTTGATTCCATCTTGAATCCAAGTGCTCAGTGCCTGTTAACGTAGACGGATGATGAAGAACAGTCGCAAATATTTCTTTACTGTCGTAAAATTTGATTTTGGTCGCTGTCAGACTCTCAGCAGTGCTTAAAAAACGTAGTATGAAACGTACAAAAATTTTCAGTTTTCATATTGATGATTGTGTGACGGTCAACATGAAGGCTGAAATTTTTCTTTGTTTCAAACTGCGTTTCAAGCATTTCTTCTTTCGTTTTATAATAAGAGTGAACTCCGATGTCTTCTAAGACACTACTGCTGGCGCTCGCTCTTACATGTATATGCTAAATAATATTGCAGATCATGCTTCTCTTAAACGACTAGAAAAGTGTTCCAAACAAGATGACTAGTGAAAAAATATTTTGCACCGGGGTGGATTCGAACCTAAAACACTTCGGATGGGAGTTTGTTGCCTTAACCGCTTTTCCCCCCTCTCTTTTTCTATAGGTAGTTCTTGTCCTTGCGGACGCTGACCGTGTTTGTTCGCTTTGGTTCTACGTGTTCTTTGGCTCAGCTTTTTTAGACCACAAAGACCACGAAATGTCGATCTTACTTCTTTGCGGGATGCAATTGTTTTCTGAACCCCCTGAAGGCAGCATACGGGTGCTCCCACAGCAAGGAAGGGCGAGGGAAAACGCTGCTTTAAACATTGGCGTTGGAGCTGGTAGAGACGCCAGCTCCTGGCTACTCGAGCTCTATGGGTTACACACGAGTGGTCCTGAAGCAAGACAATGGAACTACTGCGCACTTCACCTTGCACGTATGCAAATCCTCCATAAAGGCTAAATCCGCCCTTCATATTTGTTTTGGTGCATTGCATATTCATCAAAACACATCATGTTGGGTAAAATATAACTATAAATTAAAAACTGTAAAAGCGTGCAGGAGATCAGATCATGAATAATAATGAAGAGACTACACCAATGAGCAAGAATAGCGTGTGGTTAGCGCAATTGTGCTGCGCTGTCGAAGGTAGTGGGTTTGAGACCGACTGCAAGCAATTCTTTTTAAATCGCATCTTCTTTTTAACAGATACTAAAACATTAATAATTTTTGTACTGTTACATTCCACATATCTTTGGACGTTGTGCAAATGTGTCGAATATTTTTAGGGTAAATGACATTTATAGTCTTCGTTGCAAGAAATATTGAACTCTTTGAAAAGACGTGGAGAGCAGCCATTGCGCATGCCCAAGGTTACGTGAGGGTGCTGCTTACAGTATCAAGTGACCCGTAGGTAACTTGTCTCTTCATCGTAACAGATTCAGTTAGAGTCACTTAAGTGTAATCAGTTATTTAAAGTGTTTTAGTATTCATGTGCATATTCATTTGTCATTGATGTTTATTATCAAGGAAAAATGAACAACCTTCAGTATCTTTTAGAAGCAAATTACTCAGCTTTATGTTTAAGGAAGCTTAATATTCAGATGTTCAAATGTTTCTAAATCTATCGGAGTTAACTTCTAGGTTATCAGTCCGTAGCTTATAAACTACTTACACTATGGTAAAATAACCTAAGGACAACACAAACACCTATGCCCTAGGAAGGGACTCGAACCCCTAACGGCGAACGGCCGCGGGCACCGAAACACGGCGCTCCAGTACGCGCGGCTAATCCGCCGTAGCGAAGCTTAATGAGCCGACGCCTCGGCTCGAATTGAAGCAAGCAGAAACAAGACATTCTGCAGATCTCTTAACGAAAATATGTCTACGGGAGGAAGGGGCGGGCAAACCGGTGCGCTTTGCCCCTGCGGCACTCGTAGACGTGCGCCAAATTATCTCTTTAGACGCCACGCCGAGAGGAAGAGTGGCGGGAGACGGCACTATCAAGATCCGGCACTGACGGATGTTTACCCCCAATCATCTGAAGCACCAGCCGCCACTGCCAGGGACAGGCTACTCACTTGACGTCGAAATGTTCAAATGTTTGTAAATCTATCGGACCAAACTGGCCGGCCGCGGTGGCCGAAGGGACTGAGGCGCTCCAGTCACGGTCTGCACGGCCACTACGGTCGGGGGTTCGAATCCCCCCTCGGGCATGGATATTTGTGCCGTCCTTAGTATAAGGTAGTAGATAAGTAGTTTGTAAGTTTAGGGACTGATGACCCCGTAGTTAAGTCCCATAAGCTTAACAAACATTTGAACATTATTTTTTATTTTGGACCAAACTGCGTGGTCATCAGTCCGTAGCTTACAAACTACTTAAACCTAGGTAAACTAACCTAAGGACAACACACACACACACACACACACACACACCCACGCCCCAGGGAGGACTCGAACCTCCACGGCGAGCAACCGCGCGCTCCGCAGCGAGACACTTTAGACCGCTCGGCTACTCCACCGCGGATTCTTGACGTCGACAAGTAGCCTATGGCCTGGCCTCACGTGCAGATCGAAGAAATGCAGGCGAATGCACCTAGCGCGCGCCGTATTTGCGCGCCATTAATAACAATTAGGCGTGCCTAAAACAATTAGCGGTTATAAACGGCATCATGGCGGCATGATTAGCGCCTTCTTCCATTTATTATGATTTAACGCCGGCCCCGCCGTAAGGGCTATCTGCGCGGCGCGCGGTTATCGCGTCCAGAATTAATCTTCCGGCGGCTCGAGAATTTAGCGGCGCCTATTATCGGCGAAACAGGAAAGCCAGAGGTCGTCGGGGCCCTCTAAAGGTGCTGCGCAGCCGAGGGCGGCCTCGTGTCTGCCACCTGGGCCCTTCGAATGTTTGCATAGTCTATGGGACTCAATTACGGGGCCATCAGTCCCTAAACTTACAAACTACTTACGAACTACTTACGAACTAGGACGGCACAAATATCAATGCCCGCGGGGAATTCGAACCCCCGACCGTAGTGGCCGTGCAGACCTGGGCCCTTCTGCCCAGCTCTGCTGTCTTCTCATGTATATACAAATCCCGTGTCACGATGTAGCGTTTGTATTGAAGACTGGCATATGGTAGCTATTCGTAATATTGCATTATCAACTATTATTAACTCTCGTACGGCAGCGCTATTTACTCGTATTATAACTTCGGCAGCAGCGCGATGCAGATTTGCTACCACCGTGTATTCCGAGCTACAAACCTAGTATATAGCTACTAAGTTATCGAAATGATAAAAATAGTGTAATGCACAGGTAGAAGTATCGTGGTTATATATTTTTGACGACATTCTGTGGTGTCCCACAAGTCTGAAGTGCGCGCCACATACTTTCGCCGCGCGCCGCCATGCAAGCACGGTGCGGCGTTCTTATGACGTCAGCCAGGAACCCCCGCTGCCGCCATTGAACTGCATCGGTCACTTGGCAAGAAGACAGGCACTAGGAAAGTCTCTCATCGGTAGGCAGGCCTCTATCTAGTTAAACTACGTATCTGCATTCCACTAGTCTTCAGTTAACTAAGTTAAGTATTGTACTGTTTCTGCTAAATATATATCTTGTACTAATCTAGCTTAGAGTTTCTAGTTTCTGCTGTGCCACTGGGTGGTCACCTCAGACTCTGTACTCGCACACGCGTGCATTCTATTTCCCTGTGTCGGTCTCTCTCTACTCGGCCTCCGACACCTCGGACAACCGGTGGCAACGAAACACAAAAATTACAGCGTTCAAATTAATAAAATAAATCGCAATTTGCGATCAGTTATGGCTTCACTGTACTAGGTTTAGATGAAATAACAAAGTACGGCGAATGAAAATTTGTGCGCGTCTGGGATTCGAACCCGGGATTTCCCGCTTGCTAGGCAGACGCGTTGACCACTCCGCCACCGAGGACTCAGTGTCCAATCCGACTGCACACGACTCTCCAAAAATGTTTCAAATGTTTGTATAGCTTATTGGACTTAACTACGGGGTCATTAGTCCCTAAACTTACGAACTACTTATGATCGAAGTCCCGTCCGTAGTGACCGTGCAGAACGTGACTGGAGCGCCTCAGTCCCTTCGGTCACCGCGGACGGCTAGGACTCCCGCCACACCCAAATATCCATTCGCCACGCTGTCTCTTTCCTATAACCACAGCCTGCTCGCAGCCAGGAAGAGTCCTCTGCAGTTGGGTTGGTCACTGTGTCCTCGGTGGCGGAGTGGTCAACGCGTCTATCTAGTAAGCAGGAAATCCCGGGTTCGAATCCCGGCCGGGCACAAATTTTCATTCGCCGCACTTTGGTATTTCATCTAAACTTAGGGCACTGAAGCCATTAGCTGATCGCAAATTGCGCATTATTTCATTAATATCAATATTTGTTGATATCTGAATTAGTATATCAATTACAGTATTCCGAAAGTGGACAATACTCATGTATAATAGACCCAGCAGTACTATCATTTCCTCTTGCGTTACTCCCCTGTAGTCCCTGTCTATTGAGTAATTAGTGTCAATTTTTTCCTGTGTTATGTGGAACTTAGTGCACATAATTACGTCATCAATCATATCATGAATGAGAGAGCTTGCGTTTCTGACCTCACGCCCTTGCGTTCCCTTTTTTACCACGGGAGATTTTTATTATATTCTTTTTTAGTGTTTTAGAGTGCTACTTGTATGACGTTTACTTCACTGAGTGGTACCGTCTTCAGTATCAGATTCATTGCGTCTGAAGTCTTGCTCTCCATCCTGTTCATGATTTGATGAGAAGTCTAGACAAAAATCATGAAGATCTTCATTACTTGCCGAAAGAAGTCTATTCCTTCATCAGACCCATACGACGCCTACGAGACCTGGAGATTAAATTATGTAGTAGAATTACACATTGTATAAGGCTAAAAAGGGTTAAAATGACATTGACGGAAACTTCAGCGTGGTTAATCAGGAGAAACTAGAGCACAATTTATTGAAAGTTAAACTTCTATTTACGAAATAAATTTAAATTTTTAGCATTCCAATATGGAGGGTAAAATTTATACAATAAATATTTACTAGAAACTGCAACAAATCCATTTGCAAGGAAAACTAGACGTAACACAAAACAATTCAAATCTACTTACATGACAGGCAGCGCGGTGCAAATCTGCTACCAGTGAGGCACTCACTAACTAAACTTTTTTTTTCCTAGACACATCCGTGTACTAGAAACTCAGAACGTTCACTGTCATCAATGTTAAGGCTTAATTGAGGACTAGCTAAAGCGGACATATGGCATCTCCATTATTGCGACATCAGTGAGAAAAAGAAAAGTGGTAGCATATTTGCACCAGCGCTGTCGCTCAAGGGTTAAACAGATGAAACGAGAGATTTTGCTTTTACGAAATTTGTTTCAAAAAAAAAAAAAAAAAAAAAAGTGTTCAATTTTTTTGTAAAGTTATGGGACCTAACTGCAGTGGAAATCGGTCCCTAAACTTACAAACTACTTAAATTAAGTTATCCTAACAGCAGCAACAACAACAACAGAACACACATACACCATACACACACACACACACACACACACACACACACACACACACATGCCCGATGGAGAACTTGAACCTCTAACGCCGAAGGCCGCCCGCACCGTAGCAAGGCGCCTTACGCAAGTACGCTGTAACAGGCTGTGAGTGTATTGGTCAGTGTGTCATGGCGGCGAACAACGCCTCCCATGACGACAAAGCGGAGTACAGCTGGCATACGTAGCGCCGTCTCCATTTATTCCAGTGAACTCAAAGATAAACTGGAATTAGTACTGTGTATTGGAAAGTATTGTCGTTAGACGCCGTGTTGGTGAACGCAAAGCTGTCATACTCAACCTATTTGTCAGTATTATGTTATTACAAAAAAAATTTATATTCTGAAATGTCTAGTCGATTCTACTAGTGGCTTTCGTAGAAACCAACTGATGCATAAAAGGCACTACCAGATCGGAAAATTTGACTACTATTTACAAAATATTAGAGATATTTAATTAAACGCACACCGCCAACTAAACAATAGAAAAAGACACGAGTTGTGTAAAACGTACACTTAAGTTGTATTTTAATTCAGTGATTGACACACAATGCATTTAATGAATAAAATACGCTATTGTAGACAAATAAATACAGATTAATAACGACAGAATCGAGGCGTATGATATTAGCATGTTTTCTCACACAACGTTCATATCTAGGCTGTCAGCTCAAACGGAAAACAGCATAAACAAAACGCAAATATAAAACTGAACACGAGGAATACTGTTTGCAGTAGTGCAACTTATTCACTAAACGAAATCTGGTAGCAACACTAGTTCTGAATAAAACTAAAACTCAGGTGTAGATCTGAACTCTATATATTTTCCTTTGACTTCTCTGCAACCATGGGCGATGCAAATTTCACCATTATATATTTATTAAAGTAATCAATCGTTAAGGTCTTATTTTCAGAGGACACAAGGGCCATAACAACAACACCTATACCTACGGAGATGCAAACATAACTATAATAGGCCGTCACGATTTTCACAGATCATAACCACTACAGTTGTCTATCCGGTGATAATAAATGAGATCAGTGCTTTATTCTTACCTCATGCCCTGTAGAGTCTAACATATGCATTGCGGAGTACCATAAACAGTATCAAATATAACTTGTTATATCTCGGGCCCACAGTGTTAGAAATGTTGTATATTGACATAATGCGAAAGGATAGTCCAAAACACAGTAATTACTTATTTATTTATATATCACGCAAAATATCTTTCGGCATTAAATGCCATAGTCAGGGTTTAGAGGTTGTACGTGCTTCGACTGAATATTTATTAGGTGATGTTTTTACATTTGATTTACGAAGTGTAGCCAGTTACAGCATCCGTCAATACCACATTTATTTTTTATTTTTTTATTTTTTTACATGGTTGTCTTTATTTCGTCTTTGGTTGATTTTAACATTGTAGTACGATCTCTGATTTATGTAAGCTCCATTATCCTTTGTCCAGCGTTAAAATATCAATAAAATTATCGATGTAATTTTTGTGTTTAAAATCGGTTTGATCGTTTAATAAATTATTTGCGTCACTAGTAGCGTGGATACATACTTCAATTTCTTCTAGAATATTTATTTCAGATCCCTTCTGTATTACATGTAAAATTTTGAGTGCGTTTTCTATAGTGCCTACTGAGTGATTTTCATGTTGCAAGTGGTGGTAAAAAGTAGATGGGTTTTTCTCACTCTCCCTAGTGTGTTCTTTATAACGAACGGTGAAATTACGTCCAGTTTGGCCTATATAATATTTATTACAGGAGTTGCAAGAGAGTTTGTATATACCAGTATTGAGAAATTTACAATTCGTAAATCAAATGTAAAATAATCACCTAATAAATAGTCGAAGCACTTACAACCTCTAAATACCAAACACCTGACGATGGCATTTAATGCCGAAAGATGTCTTGCGTGATATATAAATAAATAATTAATTACAGTGTTTTGGACTATCCTTTCGCATTATGACAGTATCAAATATGTCGTAATAAGACATTTAAAAAAATTAGAATTGTCCAGAATGAATCTTTTCGGAATTTTATTATCTATGGATCTAAGATATTTTATCTTTGGATTATCCGTTGTCTAACCGTAATATTTCGATAAAATTTTCTAAATAAAATTCGTGCTTTTACGTCTCCTTGTAGCTAATCGAGTTTCAATGAAACACATTAGCTTCGGTTGTTGACAGTGCGTTTAAATCCAGATCACGAACAATAACTTACGTCATCAATGAGGGTGAAACGGTGTATGACTTTTAATTTACAATTTAATAATCTGCGTGTGGTCTTTGATAATTTCGTATTGCCAACTCTTTCATAAAATTAATGATTATACCTTTAACGATATTTAGTTTACTTTACATGTGGCAAGGGACCACACGCCTGCTCTACGAGCCTCTTCCACAACTTTCTGTCGAGTGCGCTGTACGTCCATTCTATGTCGCTGTTATCTTCGCTGTCTTCTCGAATGTTACCTCGACACCTGCTTCTGGGAGTACCTCTTCCTCTCGCTCCAGCTATTGTTCTGCTGAATGCCATTCTCGGTAATCTATCTTCTGTCATTCTGGCTTTATGGCCTGCACAGTTCAGCCTTCCTTCTTGAACATTTGTTTGTACAGTTCACTTAAGTCTTCATTTTTTCTTATTCTCCACTCCATATTATTTTCATCGCACACAGGTCCAAAAATTTTCCTTAGTTCTTTTCTTTCGAATGTTAAAAGATTTTCTTCATCTTTCTTTCTAAATGTTAATGTTTCATATGTTTATAGTGTCACCGGTATAACGGTTGATGGATATAAGCGGATTCTGAAGTTGCTGCTAAGTGATCTTTTCCTTGGAATTTTGTGGAAACCAAAAAGGCGTCTTGTTCGCTGTCGCTAAAAGAGCATCTATTTCAATATCAGTTCTATTGTTTTACTGAAAAGACTCCCCAAGTACTTGAAGCGCTCAACAGTCTTAAAAGTGAATCCATCTACAGTGGAGGTGCCTCTTGTCTCCTTTTCTTACTTATTCTGTCTTGTCTTCATTAACATGTTTCCTCAGCAGTTTTGTAATAATATTGCACCATTCTGATTAATTCTGTTTTGGAACTGCTTATTAATGCTCCATCATCTGCATAGGCAAGTACAGTAATTATGCTGTCCTGTAGTTGGATCCCTATCGGATTAGTTTTGGCAAATTCTCTATCGATCTTCTCTAGGATAAGGTTAAATAAAATAGGTGAAATTGCATCCCCTTGTCTCATTCTAGTGTACACCTTAAAATTTTCGGTTTCTCCAACCGCTGTCTTTATGCGACATACAGTTTAGTCTATATACATTTTGACTAAACTGATTAATTTTGAGGGCATTTCAAATTCCATCATTATATTTAGGAGTGTCTATCTGTGTATGCTATCATAGGCCTTTGTAAAATCTACAAATAATATGTGGTCATCTTCATTGAAGTCCGATTCTTCACAGTTACTTGTCTTAAAGAGAATAAGTGATCTGATGTGGATCTCGTTTTGTGGAAACCGCATTGATAATCTCCAATTAATTCTTCTGTCAGTGGAATCAGTCTATTTAATAGACAGATGGATCGGATTATGAAGATGACATCCAACAAATTAATTCCTCTGTAGTTGTCACATTCGAGGGAATCATTCTTTTTATAGGGCATACAGTTGCGGTTTTCCAGTCGGCATGAATGATTTCTCTCTTCCAAATTGTTTCTATTAAAGACTGTATTTCTTTTTCCAGATGTGGTCCTCCATTTTTAAATAAGTCTGCATATATGTGGTCTTCGCCATAAGCCTTGCTTTTCTTTAATTTCTTTATTGTTTGCTGTATTTGATTTATTGATGGGGTGGTGTATTCTAATGTAAACCAAGATTGTGGATCATTGCAGTTAAGAAGTTGTGAAAAGTATGGCTTTCATCTTTTTTGTATGTCATTATTATTGGACAATATTTGATCCCTTATTAATTTACCAAAATATCTTTATCTATTTTGATACATCTGCCTTGTCCTGTGATGTTGGACATCATCCCCTTCCTCTCTTATCATACTGTTATAGTATTCACTGTTTTCTTGTCTTAGGATTCTTTGTGTTTCTTGGCGGAGGTTACAATATATTTCCTTCAATGGGATATTGTACATTTCTTTAATCAAAAATGTTCAAATGTTTGTAAAGGTTAAGGGATTTAACTGCGTGGTCATCGGTCCCTAAACTTACAAACTACTTATGAACTAGCTTTTTACTAAAGGCGGCACAAACATCCATCCCAAGGGGGGATTCGAATCCCCGACGGGGAACGGCCTCACGCATCGTAGCATAGCGACTCAATTCGCTCGACCGCTCCGCCGCGGCTTTCATTAATACATGCGTTTTTCCCATTTCTTCTTTCCAGCCCTTTTTGGCACTTTGTGTTAAATCAAATTTTGTTTGCTTGTTTTCTTTTACCAATAAATTTGGAAGCTGCTTCTTGATCAGAGTCCTTCAGGTGTTTCCATCTACTTTCGACATCTAGTGTTTCCCTATTGGCCATTCTCGTTTTTGTTAGATTGTTCGCAATTTCTTTTGTAAAGTTTTCTTTTACATTTACTTCCGTCAGGTTTCTTATGTTATACCTAATGATTTTCTCACCATTTCTCTTTGCCTTCCTTTTGAGTTGCATTTTCATTTTTGATTTCACTGACATATGGTGTGTGTCACAGTCTGCACCCCTAAAAGTTCTCACATATTAAACACTGTTTTGGAATCTTTCGTGGGTGGTACATGGTCAAACTGATTCACTACTATTCCGTCCGGTGATAACCACGTCTCTAAATGAATGCGTTTGTGTTGAAATTTTGTACTTCTTATCGTAAGATCATTTGACATTGCAAAGTTTATAAGTTGTACCCCATTATCTGAAGTTTCCTACTGTAAGCTAATATTGCCAGTGGTTGGTTTGAAGATTTCTTCCTTTCCTACTCTGGAATTAAAATCTCCTAATATTTTTACGTTATGCTTACTTATTGAGTTGTATGCGTCTTCCAGTTGACTGTAGAAATCTTTCTTCACGTCATCATCTTTATCTTCTGTGGGTGCGTGTGCCTTTAAAAAAGGAATGTCTAACCATTGCGTCTTAGTTGTGATGTGTGACATACGATTATTTACATCCTTGATTTTCCTCACTGAGTCACTTATTGATTTATGAATGTAGAATTCGTTTCCAAATTCATGGCGCTGACCGCAATCTTCATACAAAATTGTTACGTCTCCTATTTTCAGTGACCTCGTTCCTTGCCATCTTACTCTTTGGAGAGCCACAAGTTCCACTCTGTACTTTCTTAATTCGTTCACTAGTGTATGGCCACTTCCAGGACAGTGCAGACTGGTAAAAGCCTCGCGGGAGTAGCTGAGAGGTCTGGAGTGCCACGTTACGGATCGCGAGGCCTCCCGCGTCGGAGGTTCGAATCCTCCCTCTGGCATGGATGTGTGTGTTGTCATTAGATTGGTTTGACTTAGTATAAGTAGATTGTAAGTCTAGGGACTTAATGACCCAAGTAGTTTGGTCCCAAAGAATTACAAACATTTGAACATTTTTTTATACTTGTAATATTACATGAAAGAGAAAACCTTGTTACATTGCCAGTTTTTGTTCTAGTAAATTCTATCCTGTTTCCGAGGCTTGCGTTGAGTGTCCTGACCGGTCCACATTTTAGATGAGTGCGTTGGTAGCCCTCTGCACAACCCCCAACTTGAGGGGCAGGATTTTTGATTTTGGGGTACTCTACCCCTTGGAGATTGCCTTCACCACGGCTTAGCGAGCCTCTGCTGCCCGTATTAGTTTTGGTCCATCCCGGCTATTTTATTTCGTCGGTACCCCCTATACCAAGAGATCATTTCCCTATGCGCCATTTGGGGAGGCGCCCGGTGGGGGACTAGCAAAACCCCCACAAGGGTCCTTTAGGGGTAATGTGTGATGTTTGCAGTGCCTTGGCAATATTAGTGGTGTAGTGATTTTCTCCCAACATCTCAGAAATGAGTATTACAACTAGTATTGACAATACACTACAAAAGTAAAATATTATCCCTAAAGGTACCATAATAATAATATTATAATATTATCCATAAAACACAACCCCTAACGAAATTATCAATGACCACACACAATTAAAGCACAAAGTCTATTTAGAACACTTTATCGAAATATACAGTTAGATAACTGATAAACTGATAATCCACATATACAATATTGGCTTGGCGCAATGGATAGCATCGCCGACTGTTGCCGGGCGCCGTGGCTCATCGCCGTCTGTAAAAAAAAAAAAAAAAAAAAAAAAAAAAAAAAAAAAAAAAAAAAAAAAAAAAAGCTGAGCCAACAACGCATTGAACAAGAACGAACAAAAACGATCAGCGTCCACGACAAAGAGAACAACGCACAGAAAAAAATAATAATAAAAAAAAATAACTGTAGTACTGAAGGTCGCCGGTTCAATCCCGTCCACCGGCAAATACTTATTTCTTTGTAATTATCATTTCCAGAATGTTCGACATGTTTCTTAGGTTCACTTGTAATTTCTACATGTTTCGTATGTTAACTATACTTATAATTTTTGGTACATTCTGTCTGTGTATAAATAGCACTGCACTCTGCCTGAGAGGCAGTCACAGCTGCGTGTATGTTTCAGTTCGCAATAAACCTGCTTTCAGTATAAGTGTTTTGTTCAGTTGACAACCCTGCCTTCGAAGTCATACCTGCTTCCATTTCAACGCGACAGTATTTTAGATCCATAAATAACTAAATTAAAAAAAAAAAAAAAAATCATACATATCGTATGAGTAACCAGAGACACGCTATCGTATAACAAACGATTACATTTAATTCCCATTATAACATCTATGTAAACTATGATAATATCTGTCATTAATATTGCATCTTACCGAAATACGAAAACGAAAATATCGAATTAAATAAACGATTTCGTAACAGAAAATGATACATGGAATACCTGTCTACATGACGTAAATATTGCTGCCTCAAAGAAAACCATTATACACTAATAAAATATGTGTACAAAATAACTAACATATGTTCTTTGCAGGCATCACTTGACAAAGGTATAACTCAAAACGTCCGTTGTGAAATAAAACATATGTAGCATATTGGGGAACGGTCATTTATTAAAAAGTATATATGTACTGTACACGTGTCCACTGTTAACCGCCAAATGCACTACAGAGAACTTTTTGTCAGCAAGACCAACTGCAGTTGATGTCGTCCGCTTCTCGGCAAGATTTTTTATTTGTGTATTACGTATTTCTATATTTGTACTGTTTACACAGAAACAGAACAAAAATTTTATGAACAAATAATTCTTAGTTTTGTATTTTAATATGTTCGTATTTGAAACTGTTATCTCTACGCCATTTCATATCTAAAATTCAATGTTGTATCCTTTGTAAATATTCTATGTATAACTTTCATAAACAATATGTAACTAGGTGATGCTTGTGACTTGAATAAATGATTATATAAATGTTCGTAATGCACGGTCTTTCAAGGGACTGTATGAACTTAAGTTGGCAACTATATGTGTTCTCGTGGCAGTATCGATAGTGAATTATTTGTCTTTGGTATCATCACAATACACAGAACTACGCTAAGGGTTATCATTACTGCATATTTTGGAGATTTTTACTCGCCATACCCATCCACTACTAGGCACCGCGACCAAACTTTCATAATAATACGCCACCAAAAGCACGAGTTGCTGGCAGTCGGTGGTCATGTATAAAAGTCTAACACACACGCAAGCCCTTTATACACATTGATATATTAATAAGGCGCTTCCCGTTTGCGGACTTTGTCGTCTGGCTTGACCGCAACGACATCAGTCAGCACTGCGTTTTTCTGTGGGCTGTGGTCATAATCTTTGGTTTAACAGTGTATCGTGTAACTGACCGCAGTAGGATTACGTAAAATAGATAACACAATCTAACACATACAGTCGCGACATTCACTGCTGTGACGGTTGTTATTACACTAGCGCTCCTAGCGGTGGGCATGCCGTCGAAGGAGTGATCTTTGTTCATAATTATTTTCGTACACAATTCACAAAATTGTTTATTTTTGCGATAGAAGCATTAGTATAAGGATTGGAACTTATAGTGGCAGCAGTACTGTGGAAGCACTTAGGTATAGAATCTAATGCTGCCGATGATAGCACACGTTGTTAACATACCTAGGTTACCTCCGAGCAAATTGAATCCCCCGTCCCATGACACCGGAGTGAGCGCAATAGAGGGAAACAGTCACTTGTGAGCGAGCGGTCTATCGTAACGACTGTAGACGTGTTGTCCTAACGCAATACGTATCTCCACGGCAAACAGCCAATGCACAGTATTGATGTTCGTTTTTGGAGCATCACCTGCGACCAGCTTTGCGAAAGAAGCGGCAAACTTTCTGCACAACCCACCCATAATTTTGCACGACAATGCGCTGGCGCATACAGCGCAAGCTGTGGCTGCTCTGTTCAGTTGATGGGACTGAGAAGTGTTGCACCATCCACCATTCTCCTCGGAATTAAGTCCTTGATTTGATCCCGAAGGTGAAGGAACCACATCCTGGCATTCGCTTATGAACTGTTCCAGAGATGCCAAAGGCCGTAACCGCTCCATTCGCATCATCAACAGAACAGGCTCTGCTGACGGTTTACCACGCGTTCTACATCGCAGGCAATGGGTTCTACACAACGCTGGTGACTACTTTGAAGGACTGTAACAGGTAGAAACAAGTATCGCTTTTGTATCGTTCGTGAACAAATAGTTGCTACTTTTTAAGTTGTAAAATGTAATCTTTCACGGCCGAAATGGTGAAATTACTGAAAATTTCCGGGCTATTCTGCCGTGGTCTTATGGATTTATTACGGAAACCCAACGATTTCAAGGAGGATCGTGGCACTTTTGAATGTTTCAAATGTCTATAAATCTATCGGACCAAACTGCGTGCTTATCAGTCCGTAGCTTACAAACTACTTACACCTAGGTATACTAACCTAAGGACAAACACACACACCCATGCCCCAGGGAGGACTCGAACCTCCACGGCGAGCAACCGCGCGCTCCGCAGCGAGCAGCGAGGCGCTTTAGAACGCTCGGCTACTCCACCGCGGCCCATTTTTGAATGTCTGTTTTATTAAGTCTCAAGTTTTAGCAGGCACAAATGGATACAACAAAAGACTGTTTAGAGAGGCTATAAAAATTGTAAAACACCCCAATAATTTCAATAGGATGGAGGAGGGCGTGAAAATAAATGAAATCAGGATTCCGGTTTTGAAGAAGAAATGTGACAGTCTTCCACCATGGGACGATATTAACGGACGACGGCAGTCGGCAACGACGAATTACGCGCGCATATCGGAAACATCTGACGTCATACCTCTGCGCGCGAGCCCTCGTAAACGGAGTTTGGCTTCAGTCAGTAGCGAGCCAGGGTGTGCATCGGACATTCAAAAGTGCCACCATTCCCCTCGGAAATGTCCTCCGCAGTTGGGTTTCCATAATAAATCCATAAGACTACGGCGTAATAGCCCGGAAGTTTTTAGTAATTTTTACTTTTTAAGTTGCAACCCTCGTAAAACATCAAGTGTACACTACTGGGGAATAGCAGTGTTAAACTTTTATGTTTTCGTGACTTACGACATAATTTGCCATGCCTTGCCGCACTTTCCTCAGGGCAGTGGGAGATTGATTGATAGCCCCTGTCATACGTTCCGTCTCGCGCGCCACATTTTCACTACCGTGCGCATTCCGAATTCCCTGGCGCGAGTCGATTTGTGCTCGGCAACCGGCAAGTGTCGTCGACCCCTGCAACTGCGGGCGCAGAACCCGCTGATCAGAGCGCCTCTGTCAAAGTCCTCACCGCGGATCGTAGCCAGTCGGAGCATGAAACACGCAATTACGTAGGTTCAGCACTGGCTAGCTGCGAGATCGTTACAGACGGTAAAGGTCTGTCTGCCGCCGGCTCTCGCCCCGATAGCACGCTCGCCGCTCTGCAGCCCCCTGGGCTCGCTCTCCTACTTGCACCACCATCATGATTACCTCCGTCGAATCACTGGTGGCCCTCCTCAACCGTAATCTCAGAAATTATACCTCATTTTCTGAAATACAATCATTTCGTTGCACCGCAACACTCGTGTCCGAGTATGATTTATCGGTCCTGCCAAACCGCCTCCGGAAACTGCAACCTTTTCCTGTTCATGCCATTCCTGTACACAAGATACATACGTAATACGGAAATTAATGTAAACAAAGCCGAATTTAACTGATTCAGTGGTATATGTTCAAATGTTTGTATAGTCTATAGGACTTAACTACGGGGTCATCAGTCCCTAAACTTACAAACTACTTATGAACTACTTACGAACTAGGACGGCACAAATATCCATGCCCGAGGGGGGGATTCGAACCCCCGACCGTAGTGGTCGTGCAGACCGTGACTGGAGCGCCTCAGTCTCCTCGGCCACCGCGGCCGGCTCAGTGGTATAACGAACAACTTCGTCATGAACAGGTACTTACGAATATATTTAAACGTGCAGCTTATTCCGCTGAAAGTAAGTATAATACAAACAGAAGAGAAACATATATTTCTATTATGGTCTGTTGTTACTATGACAGGCAGCCTTTTGACGCTTATCAGTTCGGCATGGACTCTAATGATTCGCACGTTTTTACACCTCACATGTCTTTCTTATACACGCATTTTCTTTTGAGTGTAATTACTTTAAATTAAAAAGCCAATGTTTTGAAGATTCTTGACGTTTGTGGCTTAGCCGAAGGGACAATTGTGGAATTGGGTTCGTCTTTGTCGGAAACCAGTTTGATTGCTTTTCCCATTTTATTGCTACGTTTGTGACATTCGGCGATTAATTACAGTACTTGTTATAAAACACAGTTTGTCATAACACGAGTACACGATTGCTGAATTATCACAGTTCCACAGCCCTAATGTCGTGCATAGTTTATCCTTTTTCAAGCACAGACTAAGTTCTGCAGTCACAGTCCCGTAAATTTTCTAAGTCCACTTCAAATCAC
The DNA here is from genome assembly GCA_026315105.1 of Locusta migratoria. Classification (NCBI taxonomy): domain Eukaryota; kingdom Metazoa; phylum Arthropoda; class Insecta; order Orthoptera; family Acrididae; genus Locusta; species Locusta migratoria. Next base: position 522,966,725 of record CM048745.1, read on the forward strand.
AAGTTCGTAACGCGGCTTCAGACCGCCCATTCACAACCTTTCACCACCACGTCCAAGTTACGAGTCCTCTCCCAAGCGTTCGAAAAGCGTGCTCTCCTTGCTCCCAAAATTGTATCCTTCCGCGCATCCTAACGCTTGATCTTTAAAATACAATTTCCCTTCAAAAATATTATACATTTGAATATCACAGAATTAAATTCATTGACCACCTCCCCACAAATATTGTTTACATTTAACAAACAAATATATATTGAACAATACTAAAAACGGTTGAGACTGAAGCTCTTTACTATTAAACGTTGCGTCTCACTGTTCAAATATACTACCGCCGTCGAAATATAGTTACACAATTACTATTTAATTTATCATGGCTTTTATGCTAATATATTAAGTTCTTGTCCACAGATACATATAATTGTTTATATATAAATTATCTGCGCCGCGGTGGAGTAGCCGAGCGGTCTGTAGCGTCTCGCTGCGGAACGCGCGGTTGCTAGCCATGGAGGTTCGAGTCCTCCCTGGGGCATGGGTGTGTGTGTTGTCCGTAGGTTAGTTTACCTAGTAAGTAGTTTGTAAGCTACGGACTGATGACCACGCAGTTTGGTCCGATAGATTTACAAACATTTGAAATTATCTGCTGCAAATCTTCTATTTTTAGTCTGCCATGAAATACTTAAGTGACTGTTTTCAACACAAAAAATGAACGTTACTAAGAATATTAAATATAATAAAATCCATATATAAATGTAATGCGCTTCTCTGGGTTCAAGTTTTGTGTTTCTGTGGTGGAATCTGTGTTCTGCCACAAGTATATTATTACCTCAACGAAATGAACAAGAAAGTGAAACGAATTTTATTGAAAGAATATGGAAATAACGTGGTATTTTTTAAGGATAGGTATTATGGTGCAATGCTACCCATTTGCCTCTTAAATTGTTTCTGATAAACACTATGTATCAATAATTGTAAATATAAGTCTTATAATATAATATTATATTACTGAAATTTATCGGCTTTTTATCTGTAAGGGATATTGAAATTCTAATTACGGCGTTTGATTATCTCAAGTCTCCTGAAACCATTCATATAATTATATTTGCCGTATGATCATTCTCTGATTTTATATGGATTTTTAGAATAATGTGTGTGATTACGAGGCGGTGTCCAGAAAGTAAGTTCCGTTTCAATTTATCTCCGCTGCAGCGCTGCGATTGCAGTTCCACACATGCGCTGTAGACGATTTGTACCAAGGAGAAGAATGTGCACCATTTGGAGATCGCTGTCAATTACATACACTTTGTTGTGCTTGTTTGAACTGTCGGGGTTGATTTAAAATCCCGCCGCCTGTGAAATCAGGTCGGTGATTCGGTTTCTGAATGCGAGGAAAGTGAAACGAAATGAAATTTATCGGCATATTTGCGATGTTTACGGACCAAATGCGATGAGTGATTCGACGGTGAGAAGATGGGTCCGACAGTTCAATGGCGGGCGTAGTGATGTGCACGATGAAGAACGAAGTGGGCGTCCACCTTTGGTTACAGAAGAACTGGTTCACGCGATTGATGACAAGATCCAGGAAAACCGTAGGTTTACAATTAGTGCTCTCGCTATGGACTTCCCCCAAATTTCACGATCACTGATGCATGAAATTGTTACCAAACAACTGAAATTCCGTAAACTTTGCTCACGTTTGGTATCAAAGATTATCACTGATCAACACAAAACACAACGAATGGGTAGTGCACTTGAGTTTTTGACCCGTTATGCTGAAAGCGGCGAAGAATTTCTGAGACGGATAGTCACAGGAGATGAAACGTGGGTTTCTTACGACACCCCTGAGAGTAAGTGCCAATCAATGGAATGAAGGCACACTTCATCCCCAACAAAGGCAAAGCCGAAGCAAATCATGACACCTCGGAAAATGATATGTGCACAGTGTTCTGAGACTGGAAAGGCATCCTACTCATTGACTTCTTACCGCGTGGTCAAACAATCAAAGCAGACGCTTATTGCAAGACACTTCGGAAATTGCACCGTGCAATTCAGAATAAGCGCCGGGGACTGCTGTTAGAAGGTGTTGTTTTGCTTCACGGCAACGCACGACCACACACTGGAAATGTGACGAAAAACCTCCTACAGGAATTTGGCTGGGACGTGTTTGACCATCCTCCGTATAGCCTTGACCTCGCTCCTAGCGACTTTCATCTGTTCTTACATCTCAAGTCTTTCTTTGGCGGTCATCACTTCACCAATGACGACGAACTGAAAGAAACTGTTTCCAACTGGCTGAAGACACAGGCGGCAGATTTCTATGAAGAAGGTATACAACACCTGGTGCCACGCTATGACAAATGCCTGCAAAATTTTGGCGGTTATGTGGAAAAGTAGTTTAAGAGTTGTAGAATTTTGTGCAATAGAAATTTCTTCTGTATCTGTGTACAATTTCATTTTATTACCAAACGGAACTTATTTTCTGGACGCGCCTCGTATATTGTATTTCAGTTGCAAACTGGAATAGCTGCCCTCGCTCAGACAAGCGTTCCCTGTTTCCGAGCACATTAGGATAAACCTACCTGTTGTATCCCATTCAGTAGGTCCAAACTGGTAGTGGCTGGCCGGGGAACCCAACACCCTGGCCAAACCCGCCTTTCACTTGGAAACAATCAGCTTCCCCCTGTATCACAACTGTATAAGTTAGACTAAGTGTATAGGATAAAATTGCTGCAGCGAAGTAGTCACGTACTGCAACAACAGCTGACGGATTAGCTATTTTGCAAGTTTTTCGCGTCCGGTTAAAATCTGCCTACTCTTAAATCACCGCAGCGTCCGACGTGTAGCGCAGAGATTTCGGCCAACGTGTGCACTCGATCCACTTAGCGCGCTCGTCTCTTTGCCAAGCGGTGCGCAGGATTAGCATTTTAAAGTGGGTGGCTCGGCTTAAAACAAAGGAACGTGGCCACGTCGCCGGCAGTGTCCGGCGCGGAAATTGACTTGTGAGCGTGCCGTGCCTTGCTGCGACGGCCCATCAGCACACAGCCTGCCTGTCGCTAATCGAGTCCAGCCACATGGACCTGGGGGGAGGGGGGACTGTTTCCAATTACGCCACGAGCGCCGCGCCGCGCCGCGCTGACATGTATAAATTGCCGATTTGCGCGATTCAATTTCATAATGCCGTCCGATGGGCGGAATTGCATTACGTTTGGACGACGATTAAAGGTGGGGGAGCGAGATGTTTAAGTTCGTTTGTGAATCGTAACCAGTTTCCCACCGGCGCGGGGTCAGTAGGGCAAATGTTTCTGATGGCTGCTTCTGGAATAAAATTGTGAAGCGAACGATTCGATTCAGATGCTGAAGACTCTCACAATAGCAGAGGAATACTTTTTCAACGGTCAAGAGGAACAGCGTGTAAATATGTGCAGGCAATTACAGGTCTTTACGTACCGGGTGATCAAAAAATAAGTAAAAATTTGAAAACTCAATCAATCACGGAATAATGTAGATATAATGTAGGTAAGATTCAGATGTTTGTATAGCTTATGGGACTTAACTACGGGGTCATCAGTCCCTAAACTTACAAACTACTTATGAACCAACTAACACTAAGGACGGCACAAATATCCATGCCCGAGGGGGGATTCTAACCCGCGACCGTAGCGGCCGTGCAGACCGTGACTGACGCGCCGCAGTCCCCTCGGCCACCGCGGCCGGCTCAATAGCTTCTATCATCTTTTTATCTGAACTCCTTATCGTCCACATTTCACTCCCATACAACGCTACACTCCAGACAAATCCTTCAGAAAGGACTTCCTAGCATTTAAATTAATATTGGATGTTAACAAGTTTCGCTTCTTTAGAAACGCTTTTCGTCCCATAGTCATTCTGCATTTTATTTCTTCTTTACTTCGGCCATCACAAGTTATCTTGCTACCCAAATAACAAAATTCATCTACTACTTTTATTGTCTCATTACCTAATCTAATTCCTTCAGCATCGCCTGATTTTCTGACATTACATTCCATTAACTTCGTTTTACTTTTGTTAATGTTCATCTTATATCTTCCTTTCAAGACACTGTCCATTCCATTCAATTGCTCTTCCAGATATTTTGCGGTCTCTGACAGATGTCATCGGCAAGCCGCAAGGTTTTTATTTCTTCTCCCTGCACTTCAATGCCCTCTCCAAATTTCTCCTTCTATTCCTTCACTGCCTGCTCAATGTATAGATTGAACAACATTGGGGAAAGGCTACAACCCTGTCTTACTCCCTTCCCAACCTCTGCTTCCCTTTCGTCGTACTGTGATATAATTTCGAAGGTACATTCATTATCTCGAGAATGAGCCAGTAGTGTAGAAGTAATACATTTTAACGTTATGCAGAATGCCGTGGTTGTACTGCATGATCAGTTACATGTAAAGTTCGTTGCAAGTCAGTAACAAGTAACACCACACAAGTGCAACTTGCCGATTCTGATTCACTTCGATTATGTTGTTGTATACACCATGTGATGACAACTATCCGGACACCACTAAAAACAAAAGGTTTTCATATTAGGTGCATTGTGCTGCCACAAGCTGCCAGGTACTCCATATCAGCGACTTCAGTAGTCATTAGACATGTTGAGAGAGCAGAATGGGGCGCTCCGTATAACTCACGAACTTCGAACGTGGCCAGGTGACAGGTATTACTTGGGTCAGATGTTTGTACGCGAGATGTACACATTGTTAAACATCCCTAGGTCCACTGGTTTTGATGTAATAGTGAAGTGGAAACGCGAAGCGACACGTACAGCACAAAAGCGTACAGACCGATCTCGTCGCTTTACTGACAGAGACAGCATGTGGTGAAAAGGGTCGTACAATGTAATAAGCAGGTATCTATCCATACCAACACACAGGAATTCCAAACTACAGCAGGATCCACTCCACAAGCGGGAGGTGAGAAAATTTGGATTTGATGGTCGAGCAGCTACCCATAAGCCACACATCACTTAGGGCGATGCCAAACGACGCCTAGCTTGGTGTAAGTAGCGTAAATATTGGGCGATTGAACAGTGGAAAACCGTTGTGTGGAGTGACGAATCATGGCACATAATGTGGTGAACCGGTGGCAGGGTGTGGGTACGGAGAATGCTGGTGAATGCCATCTGACAGCGTGTGTAATGCCAACAGTAAAATTCGGATGCAGTTATCTTATGGTTTCGTCGTGTTTTTCATGAAGGGGGTTTGCACCTCTTGTTGTTATGGTTGGCACTATCACAGCAAAGGAGTACATTTCTGTTTAATTCAGCTTCTTCAGCACGATCTAGAACCTATTCGGAATGCACGGCCTGTGGCGGTATCCTTGTGTTGGATTGGCCTGCACAAAGTCCTGACTGGAATCCTGTAAAACACCTCTGGGATGTTCTGGGACGCCGACTTCGTGCCAGGCCTCAGCGACCTACATCGATACCTCTCCTCATTGCAGCTCTCCTTGAAGAATGGGCTGTCATTCCCAAAGAAACCTTCCAGCACGTGATTGTATGTATGCCTGCGATAGCGCTTCATCAAAGCCAATGGTGGACTAACTATTGAAATTCAGCATTACCCATGGAGGGCGTCACGAACTTGAAAGTCAGTTCGGATACTTTTTATTACTTGTGTGTGTCAAGGCATGAGACTCGTATTTTTTGTATGTTAAAGTGGTGATCAACAACCCCCCCCTCTACCCAGAAGGAAACACAGTAGGGAGGGTTGCTACTGGCATTGTAAGTGTGCAACTATATATCTAAATATTCTGATATATTTCCAAATCCCCCCATACATCAAAACTTGTGAAATAACTATTATATGAGTCGTAAATCTAATAGTATATTTAGAAATAAATTCAACCGTGTATGAGGACGTTACGTCCGTAAGTAATAGTAGTCAGATATAAGTTGGAAGTACATATATTTATCGCTATACGCCCTCTCTGTACGTCGTGTGACGTTTGTCATCCATGGGGATGAAGAACACGGAAAAAATTGGTTATTCCCAGCTCTACATGGAACTAAACCTTATTGCTTCAATTAAATCCTTCAGGATCCCATAATTTTTAGTTCCACTGCGAACGGCAAACAACACTATCGCCATGTATACGTCGGACAGAGCGCATGTGTAGCTATATTTTTTCACCTATACTACAACTTATTCGAAGTGTATTGGAATCAGTCAATGTCAGTTTGGTAGTGTTACAGGTAAGTGCTCACATCCTCAAACAGTGGGTGACGAAACTCAGGACATTCAAGCGACGCATATGTGGCAGTTTATCGCGCATCTCGTTGTTCAAAACGTTATATCTCCAGAACTATGTGCTGTATGCATTTTTTTCGCCAACCTATTCTGTCGCCTGATGGTAGGAATTATGTTTTCAAGTTTGGTTGAAATCTGTTCTGTAAATTAAGAGGACATATAGAACACTTCCGCACAATGTGGCAGTTTTTCGTAAATTTCAAAAAATATTCAAATGTTTATTAAGCTTAAGGAACTTAACTGTGGGGTCATCAGTCCCTAAACTTACAAACTACTTATGAACTACCTTATATTAAAGACGACACAAACATCCATGTCCGAGGGGGGGATTCGAACCCCCGACCGAGCGGACGTGCAGACTGTGACTGACGCGCCGCAGACTGCTCGGCCACTGCGGCCGGCCTTCGTAAATTTCATTATTTATTATTACCATTCCAGGAATGAGGACCAACTGCGAATCTTCTTCAACGGGACCGTCCACTACCATTTCGGAACGAGGACTATAATAAATACTCCGAGTAATGTGTTTCCCACTTGTATAAATAAATACACGTCAAGGAGATATTTATCTTGCTACAAAGAAACCTATTTCCAGGCTCGAAGTTGGTCACGTGGATTTATAATCCTACAAAGACGAGTGAAATGGAGGCCTGTATGTAGGTCTGTCACATAACACACACGATGCAAGCTTAGGTTACTCAGATGGCAATGTTTTTTAGACTTCTACTCAGTGTATGCGCCCGCGGCACAATAGAGTCCGAGAATCGAGCGCTGCCGTGGCCGGCGGATACGGTGACGGCGGCCGGGAGCCGTACCGAGGGATCCACGGACGCCTGGCAGGCGTCTTTCGTGAGACACCCTGTATATTAGCAATGTATCCTTTGTGATGTGGTTATAAAAAGCCTCTCATAAATTTGCGAACTTCCTGATAATTAGTAAAACTTTGTCAAAGTGTGTTGTAAGGTAACCTCTTGTTTTGATGGTCATATGTGCAAAACAAGGTACCAATAAAACTGGAAGGTATGTGTCGAAGTCTGTAAATAAAATAGCCACCACAACCGACAGCACGAAATTTCATGATGGCCTTCCTCATGTTTTGAAGGTTACATGAGCAAAATTTCATCATGAGCAGAATGAAACTATAGATTTGGGGGAATTGCAAAGAAAAACACAAAGGAACACTCTTCATATAAGTAAGGAAGGTAAGACTAGAATCGGTACATACAAAAATTTTCGTGTTGACTTACTAATATTATGATGAATCAAAGGAGTAGCAGTTTGCCTACTTTCCTTTCTACGGCTGCAACGTATGACTTTACGGAAGCAATGTCGGTAGATTGGCGCAGTTGGTGTAAGTAATGGTATTCTGTGGAAAGATAAAGGCCGACAGCGGACGCGGCAAGCGGTTGGGGAAGCTGTCAGGAGGCCACGTATCGGAATAAACCGAGCAACCGCCGGAGACTTGAGAAAACCGGCGGAAATCTGGGAAACACCCTTGCTTTGTACTCGAAAGTAATAACTGTTAGCTAGGCGTTTCTTAAGGGAGCGTCTGGAGGAAATCTGTGAGTTCCACACTCCAGTAATTCAGAATAAAATAAAATAATCTATAACATTCCTTAACGTCAACATTTCAGACATTACCTTCTCGGAATAATTACGCACATCTCATGATTACAATAATGTTTCAAAATTTGAAAAATTACAAATGTTTACGACTAGTATATCCAAATATACCTGGTGATCAAAATGTCAGTAGAAATTTGAAAACTTAATAAATCACGGAATAATGTAGACAGAGAGGTAAAAATTGACAAACATGCTTGGAATGACATGGGGTTTTATCAGAATAAATTTAAAAAAAAAGCAAAAGTTCAAAACCGTCCGACAGATGGCGCTTCATCTAAACAGAAAAGCTATAATTAGCATAACAAATTAAGAAAAAGCACAGATGATGTTCTTTACAGGAAATAAAATACTCAATATGTTCACCATCATTCCTCAACAATAGCTGTAGTCGAGGAATAATGTTGTGAACAGCACTGTAAAGCATGTCCGGAGTTATGGTGAGGTATTGGCGTAGGATGTTGTCTTTCAGCATCCCTAGAGACGTCGGTTGATCACGATACCCTTGCGACTTCAGGTAATCCCAAAGCCAATAATCGCACGGACTGAGGTATGGGGACCTGGAAGGCCAAGCATGACGAAAGTGGCGGCTGAACACACAATCATTACCAAACGACGCGCGCAAGAGATCTTTTGAATATTTTTTTAGGTTCTAATAAAACTCATGTCATTCCAAGCATGAGTGTCAATTTTTACCTCTCTATCTACATTATTCCGTGATTTATTAAGTTTTCAAATTTATACCAACTTTTTGATCACCCGTAGGAAAATCAGGCTTAAAATTACCAACTTTTGAATGCGTCATCCGATTTCAACAAACTATGATTTAGATGATGCCTTATTTCCTGAATCTGTCATCTTGAAAGCGTCACCCTTGCATATCTTTATTTAATTACTGATTTCAACCGATATAAAGTTATAATGAAAATACAAGCAGATCATCATATTATCCCCGGTAACACTGAGAATGGAAGCAGCATGACTTACGTCTTGTATGTTTAATTAATATGTTGATTTATTGTAGAATTTTCCACCCATTTACGTAATTATGGTGTGGCATGAGCGGTGAAGTTGATGACAGCTGGTTTGTATATTTATTCATTTCAGACTTTTTGTAATACCAATTAACAGCACTTTTTTTATTTAAACAGAGTTATATTACTAAGAAAGTGGTTTCATGTTCAGATGTATACTATTTTGGAAGGGATTGCGGTCGGCCAATAAGGAAGCGGCCTAGGGACAGAGCTGGCAGGGAGAGTGTGTTTGAGAGGGAGGTGAGTGAAGGGGTGTGCGTAAAAAGTATCTCCGTGTCTAGTCTTGGCAGAAGAAGGACGCTCCTGGAGGACAGGAGTAATTCGATCATGGACAGTGTTAAGATATGCTCAGAAACGTCGCTTATCGTTACTATTAACTTGGCTAGAACTCGTGAACGCTAATGCAGCTGACACGTGGTTATGTTTTTATACAAGAAGTTAAGAGTGTAGAAATGGTATTCGGTAGTATTTTCAACTATTGACAATTTCATGTTGGCATGTATGAAAAAAAAAAGAATTGTTGAAATGTCTTGGTCTCAGTTAGCTTTATTTCATGACGCGTTTCGAGACATCATCATCAGACTGTGGTACAAAAGAAGAAAATTACATTTTTGGATGTATATAGAACGTAATAATGATATCTATAAGGAGTATATACCATATTAATACATGTATACTTACAAAAGATTTTAAAAAACGATGGGAATTACACCATCTTGGTATAGATTCATGAATACAAATTTAAAATACCATCATGGATGTCTGGTGACATCTGGTTGAACACCTTCACCAGACATCCATGATGGTATTTTCAATTTGTATTCATGAATCTATACCAAGATGGTGTAATTCCCATCGTTTTTTAAAATCTTTTGTAAGTATACATGTATTAATATGGTATATACTCCTTATAGATATCATTCTTACGTTCTATATACATCCAAAAATGTAATTTTCTTCTTTTGTACCACAGTCTGATGAAGATGTCTCGAAACGCGTCATGAAATAAAGCTAACTGCGACCAAGACATTTCAACAATTTTTTTTTCATACATGCCAACGTAAGGTCGCGTGTCCAACAAAAAATGGATGGTTTTATGAACCAAGTGATAAATTTCATGTTGAGTACTCGCGAAACGTACAGTTCCTGTCTATCTTTAAGTTATGATTACATAGTTGGGGGAAAGTGCTATCAATTTCTTATCGCAGAAAATGCAACTGTTTAAACATTTTTTTTCTATTTCAGATCAATAATTCATCCGAGCACATCCAATAATGAACCAAATTAATTAAATAAAACTTATTCAACAAAACTTCTGAATTTGCGTACATAATTTTCAAACGTTAGAATTAAACCCTTTTTATTAAGGAACCAGTTATTTGTTTCGCAGAGAGTGTTTTTAACGACAGGAGCCGCGGTGGAGTAGCCGAGCAGTCTAAGGCGACAAGCTGCGGAGCGTGAGGTTGCTCGCGTTCGAAGCCTCTCTGGGGTATGGGTGTGTGTGTTTGTCCTTAGGTTAGCTTACCTTAGTTAAAGTAGTTTGTAAGCTACAGACGGATGACCACGCAGTTTGGTCCAATAGATTTACAAACATTTGAACATTTAACTACAGGATTACAGGTAAAAGATAATATCTGCAACTAAGGTAGTTGCTGGGGCATGAAAGCAGCATTGTACGGTTCGTCCCCAACATAACATGGGGCTAAACTTCTAAATCAGAACCGTACACAGTTCAATACGCTGGTTCTTACAGCGTATAGTCACACATAGTTCAACAGTAGCTGTGATGAATGCGGTTTTTTATTTATTTATTACTTAACATGCCCCATTACATAGTAATATGACATGTTTCATGGTTAGATTCAGGCGGTTACATCAGGTATTTTTAGCAAACACAAGTACAGTACATACGTTGACCGGATTTACAAAGGAACAAACGATTTTATACGTCAGGAAATCTTACTGAATTACAAAAATTGTAAAAAGTCTGTAGTTAATTTATGTACCATATCGTATTTACTGGCGGGCCATCCTCCTCCTTCGGCAGCTATATTTTTCATGAGATGGTCCCTCTTTTTCAATAAATTGCAGCAGTCAAAAAGCACGTGGTCAATAGTTTGGACAGCACTGTTACATGTGCACGTTCCGTCTTCAATTATTTTGAACCGCTGATAATAGGCTTACAGTTTCCCATGACCTGTTAACATAGCTGTAAAATTCGGAGATATTAGAAGTTTAATCATTAAACGTTGTCGGATCGTAGGAAAATACGGTTTAATGAGTCCCCCGTTTTTGTTCTTTGCCACTTAATTTCCCGTTTGTTCCTAAACTCTTCTTGAAGTTTCTTCTTTACGGCACTTGTAGGTATTTTGTTGTAGCGTATTATTCACACTCTCCCTTACAAGCTTAAGCGGCTCAGCTCGCGTGTTTGTTGATTGTGATAGATAATGCGCGAAACGTCAAATCAATTTTTTAAAGAGATGTATTAAAAGAAATTTCTTTTTTACTGCTTTATTTATTTATTCTTATATTTCCTTATTCGTATGCTTATCCTTACCCAGAAAGAGCTGAAGACATTGTAGCACGCATAGACCAAAGATATGGTCTGTGGCAACACGTTTCGCTGTATGTAACCTCCTTGCTATATAGTCGCAAACGTCATCGCTGGCCTTCAGTCCGAATTTTTTTTAATAATTTGACGGCTTTCTACCACCATATCTTCCACCTCATTATAGCTATCGGCATGGAACTGCTATGGTGTACAACGGGATATTTCGGACAACAATTACACACAGACGATTCGTTTGCGTTCTGTAGTTTTCGTTGCAGAGCGAAATATTAACACACACACACGTAGAATTTTATATACACCAATAACTTTCCATCCCAATATACTCCACCATTTTATTATTATCAACTCTCAAGCAACCATGCAATCAATAAAACCATGTTCAAAGAGTAAATATGATTTTCAAAAAGTAATTATTGTTCCGCATTTCGCGTTATATTCTTCAAATTATTAATATCTATGAGATCGCTATAAAACCTTCCTCAGATATAAATTAATAACTGTACAAATATTTAAGTCTCTGCGTCTTGTCGCTCGGACGTGATAAGCATAAACCGAACAGACATTCACTTTAATATACACATAGATAAATAGCTATCCGATCGCCATAAAACCGTTCCTAAAGCCTTCCCCGGGTAGACATTAGTAACTGTACAAATTTTTAGCTCTCTTATGTCTTGTGGTTCAGACGTGATAAACGTACACCTAACATTCACATTTATAGATATAGATTATTTATTTTTTCAGCCTTTCCTTTGGGTTGTCTCCATTTATTTACTTATTTATTTATTTATTCGAAACCATTCCTCTGTAATAAAGCAAACAAAACAAAACTAAAATTATTTGAATCAGGTAAGCCATTTCTAAGTTTCAGTGAGACTAATGCAGAGCTATTTATGTTTTTATATAAAGGAAAGTTCTTCTTCTGCCAAGACTAGACACGGAGATACTTTTTACGCACACCCCTTCACTCACCTCCCTCTCAAACACACTCTCCCTGCCAGTTCTGTCCCTAGGCCGCTTCCTTATTGGCCGACCGCAATCCCTTCCAAAATAGTATACATCTGAACATGAAACCACTTTCTTAGTAATATAACTCTGTTTAAATAAAAAAAGTGCTGTTAATTGGTATTACACAAAGTCTGAAATGAATAAATATACAAACCAGCTGTCATCAGCTTCACCGATCATGCCACACCATACTTACGTAAATTGGTGGGAAATTCTACAATAAATCAACATATTAATTAAACATACAAGACGTAAGTCATGCTGCTTCCATTCTCAGTGTTACCGTGGATAATATGATGATCTGCTTATATTTTCATTATAACTTTGTATCGGTTGAATTCAGTAATTGCCGGCCGCGGTGGCCGAGAGGACTGAGGCGCTTCAGTCACGGTCTGCACGGCCACTACGGTCGGGGGTCCAAATCCCCCCTCGGGCATGGATATTTCTGCCGTCCTTAGTTGTAGGTAGTTCATAAGTAGTTTGTAAGTTTAGGGACTGATGACCCCGTATTTAAGCCCCATAAGCTTAACAAACATTTGAACATTTTTTGAATTCAGTAATTAAATAAAGATATGCAAGGGTGGCGCTTTCAAGACGACAGATTCAGGAAATAAGGCATCATCTAAATCATGGTAATTTTAAGCTTGATTTTTCTACCGGGTGATCAAAAACTCAGTATAAATTTGAATACTTAATAAATCACGTAATAATATAGGCAGATGGGTAAAAATTTGCACTCATGCTTGGAATGGTGCAAAAGATATCTTGCGCGCGTCGTTTGTGGATGATTGTGTGTTAAGCCGCCACTTTCGTAATGCTTGGCCTCCCAGATCTCCAGTTAGTATTAGTGGATTGGGGTTACCTGAAGTCGCAAGTGTATCGTGATCGACCGACATCTCTAGGGATGCTGAAAGACAACATCCGACCCCAATGCCTCACCATAACTGCGGACATGCCATACAGTGCCGTTCGCAACATTGTTCCTCGACTCCAGCTATTGTTGAGGAATGATGGTGAACATATTGAGCATTTCCTGTGAAGAACATAATCTAATTATAGCATTTCTGTTTAGATGAAGCGCCATCTGTCGGACGGTTTTGAAATTTTTTTTTTTTTTTTTTTTTTTTTTTTTTTTTTTTTTTTTTTTTTTTTTTGTGGTAAAACCCGATGTCACTCCAAGCATGTGTGTCGTGCCGGTCGCGGTGGCCGAGGGGACTGAGGCGCTCGTCACGGTCAGCACGGCCACTACGGTCGGGGGTTCGAATCCCCCCTCGGGCATGGATATTTGTGCCGTCCTAGATCGTAAGTAGTTGATAAGTAGTTTGTAAGTTTAGGGACTGATGACCCCGTAGTTAAGTCCGATAAGTTCTACAAACATTTGAAACATGTGTGTCAGTTACCTCTCTGTCTACATTATTCCGTGATTTATTAAGTTTTCAAATTTATACTGACATTTTGATCACCAGGTATATTTTCATATACTAGTCGTAAACATTTGTAATTTTTCAAATATTGAAATAATTTTTGAAATCATGAGATGTGCGTAATTATTCCGAAAAGGTAATGTCTGAAATGTTGACGGTAAGGAATTTTATAGATTATTTTATTTTATTCTGAATTACTGGGCCGGCCGTGGTGTCCGAGGAGACTGAGGCGCTTCAGTCACGGTCTGCACGGCCACTACGGTCGGGGGATCGAATCCCCCCTCGGGCATGGATATTTGTACCGTCCTAGTTCGTAAGTAGTTCATAAGTAGTTTGTAAGTTTAGGGACCGATGACCCCGTAGTTAAGTCCCATAGACCATACAAACATTAGAAACATTAGATTGAATTACTGGAATGGTAGTGTCACTAGAGCCCCGCGCCAGCCCTGTAGCGTCGAGACTCGTGCACCTGGTACACGCTCATGCCGGCCGCGGTGGCCGAGGAGACTGAGGCGCTTCAGTCACGGTCTGCACGGCCACTACGGTCGGGGGTTCGAATCCCCCCTCGGGCATGGATATTTGTACCGTCCTAGTTCGTAAGTAGTTGATAAGTAGTTTGTAAGTTTAAGGACTGATGACCCCCGTAGTTAAGTCCCATAAGCCGTACAAACATTTTTTGAATACGCTCATGAGGAGCTGTAGCTTTGAGTTTGAGAGTGCGGGAGCCTTTGGCAGCCGCTAGAGGGAGTGCCCGCCGGCAGGTCCAGGTGGCGGCACGGCAGCGGTGTCGCTGATTTATCGTGCCGCCGCCCGGTCTGGTAATGCCTTCCTCAATAACGCGCCCCCTCCATCATCGTCACCGCCAGCGCTCGCGATGTGCCGTGCTGCGCATCCCCTGTCGCGCTCTGTCGCCACGACTCCCCCTACCCACAGGCGCTCACTGACAGCTGATGGGCCTACCGGGTCTTAAGAGGCAGCGCGCCCGTCGACAAATTGATTGCCTCCTCCTGCTGCTTATCGTGAGCGAATTTTGAACTAATGCTTCCTACTTTCGAGCTAAACAAGACCGACACCTGGAAGAATAACACTGCTTCTTCCCCCCCCCCCCCCCGCAATAAAATACACCACGTCGATTTTCTGTCGATCACGCTAGATACCACATGGTGGATAGTAGATGTACTGGAATTGGTACAACGCCGTCCACCAACATGTAGCGTGGACGCATACTTGCCATCAGTGGCGGACTAGGGCTGTTGCAGGCCCGGGGCGGCGGCGAAACGAAAGGAGGCCCCACCCCCGTCCACTTGGAAATACATGTATTACTAGAAAAAAGAATTGGAAGCCACTTCCAGGACGATACGCATGGGACAGTCTGAAAAAATAGCTTTCGAGATTTGGAGGCCTCAGCAGAACGAGAGGCCAATCGCGCCAAAAAAAAAAAAAAAAAAAAAAGATGTGGATGAATTTGAAAATGAAGGGGAAAAAAGGAATCAACTAAGTCAAGAACACATCGAACAACACAGCAAAACCGATAGCACGTTCTCAAATAACCGATATATCCGGAAAAAAATGGACACAAAAGGACGTTTCGAATTCGCTCGAAGTGTTAAGGAAGAAGGCCGGTATTTCAGTCAACCTGGATCTGTGTTGAGTCGGTTTCTCACGTCCCAACGCGTCAACACCGAACTGATACCCAGGTATCGCCTCAGACGCTTCGCAGACATCTTGGAAACGTCCACACTCTTAGAACGGGGGTGATATTTGGCGTGCAGATGATAGTGTTATTGGTTCTCTGCTCGTCGTTATCTGTAAGTTCTGAAGGATTTAGGAAGAAATCTGACCTGATCTCTTAGGTTGTTTGCATATTGTTGTTGATAATCGTCTAATCCAGTCATCAGTTTTTGAAAACCATCCGTATAACGAGTTAGATAAGATATTTGTATGGTGCGACAGTTAGCGATTGGCCCTGAATGATAAAATAGTTGCAGGTCTCCACATGAGTAACAGAAGGAATCCACTAAACTTCGTTTATGCGGTAAATCAATCAAATGATAAGGTCGAAAATTAAACTACATATCTAGGAATTACAATTACGATTGACTTTTACTTCGGAGGAACACATAGAAAATGTTGTGAGGGTGCCTTTTTCGGCACACCACTTACAAGATAAAACAGAATTATTTCGGGGGCTGCACATACTAAGCTTGTCCGTCCTCGGTGACGTGTTGTGAGCTTTTCTTATCATGTGTAATTGACGGAAAACTTCGAAAGAGTACACATAAGGGCGACTTGATTTCAATAGTCGCGACATAGGAGGGAGAGTGTTACAGAAATGATACAGTTGTTGGAATGGGAACCACTACAGTGGCGGGGTTTCACGTTGCCGCTAGATGTACTTCTCAAATATCAATTAAATTCAAATGTTTCAAATGTTTGTATAGCTTATGGGTCATCAGTCCCTAAACTTACAAACTACTTATGAACTAGCTAATACTAAGGAAGGCACAAATATCCATGACAGAGGGGGAATTCGAACTCCCGACCGTAGTGGCCATGCAACCGTGACTTGCGCGCTGCAGACCAATCGGCCACCGTGGCCGGCAATATCAATAACCTACAAAACACATTGTTCACGCCCTCCAACATTTAGAGAAATGACAAAAACAAAATAAGAAATATAAGATTTCTAACACAGAAATTTGGGAGTTTTTTTCGCTTTCTGCCGGAGAATGGAATGGTGGATAAATATGATGGTAGTGGTTCGATGAAGCCTCTGCTAAGCACTTGGTCTTACTAGCAGAACAAACATGTAGATGTAGACAAGTGCAGATACAATACGTGCATCACTATAAGCACACAGCGTCCATGAAGTGATGGGGTTGCGGCAGCGAGGACGTCCAGCCAACCCGAATTATCAGCAAATTAATCAGTACATTAGACAGTAACATGACGACTTGTTATCATTGCAGGAATAAGGGTAAACATAAAGAAGAAGAGAAAACATTAAGTATCTGTAAGGAATTTCTCATACTTAAATTAACAAATTTGCACAATTAAAAGACTTTCTTTACAATCTACTTGTATGAATTGGCAAAGTAAGCTAAATGGTATAGTGTAATACCGCAAGCATTTACAAGGTCCCCAATTTGTCTTAACCAGTCGAAATTAACATTTGACCTGAATGTAAAAAATAAAACAATAAAAAGCCCATATAAAGCAACTGTTATTCAGCTCCACTGGCTATGTTAATCAGCATGATTTTTACTCTCCTCATGCAACACCGCTTAGAAGACAAGGCCTCACAGCTGTCAGTGCCTACGTCACACCTTAAGGCCGCGGCCGCTATCTCACTGGCTGGCCACTGAGGCACGCCCACCGCGTCGTAGCGGCCGACCAGTCAGCTTGCGTTCTCGGCTTTTAGGTGTGACATAGGCCTTGTCTTCTAAGCGGTGTTGCCTCATGTCGGTCGCTACGAAGATGTGAACAGTAGAACGTTCTTTAGGGCTCTATAACCCACTCGTTAAAAGTGTAACCCGTCATTATTTGACTGATCATTTGTCAATCTGTGCAACAACTATTACCACTTTTTCCTAAGAAGGATGCAGGTGTAAAGATTTAGATACGTGTCACCCGAGGAAGCCTGCTATCCCGTGATAGAGAAAGGAATTTAAGTTTTCACGTCAGTGGAATCAAAAGATATGGTCATTTCTGTCCTTCGAAAACACACCCTTATAGGAATATCCTATGATTTTTGTCGCCTTTCAGTATCTTCCCATTTCATCTAATTTTCTACTCGCAACCATAATTACTGAAGTATTGCATTGATATGGAAAAACTGTTACTATTTTGGAAACCGAATGTTTCTTCTACTTTTATTTTCGGATGTGTACTACTACCACAGAACAAATATTAATACAACGGAAAGCGGACGCACTAAAGATTATACACCGAGCACGGTTTCGTGGAATACTCTCACTTTCTGTTCACACCTTGCCCTTTTCGAAGTTCCATCTTCTTTAAATTCTGTGGCATTCGTCTTTTTTCCTGTCTTCAGTATTTCCGTCAGACTTCTGTTTAACGATGTCTACGAATTTAGACAAAACTAGCTAAATTCCCGCTGCTTCGCACGCGTAGACTGGTGGTCTGCATTGGTTGTTTCTACTTACAAATATAAATTTTCATAGATTTAGCTTTAAATATTCTTTCTTAATCATGTATTTTAATACAACTTGCCTCTCCATGTAGCAACATTGTTGGCAGAATTCAAAACATCTCGAAACGCAATTTTTTAAAAATTATAAACATCTTTCCAAACCCAAATTTTCACATTTCTAGCATCAAAATAGTCTTAGTAGCAACATTAAAAACTTTTCTCTTATTTCATCTGCTTAACGGTTGAATTTCCAAAAATATGGAAACATGTGAGTAGTATAATGATGGGAGTTTCAGCACAGTGCGATTCGCGCGTCTTTTGTTTTTTGGCGGGAAATTTGAATTACGCCCCACCCCTCCTCCCTCGGCCAATTGGCAGACCGCAGATCAAAAGATGCCGCCACAGGATGATTGATAGGTCTTCCTGGAAGAACGAAAGATGATTGACAGTTTACATGTAGGTCCTTTTGATTGTCATATAGGTAAGAAAGCTACCTTGCTACGCTTTCCACTACCTAGTTTCAACTACTTTTCAAGGTCATCCCACGGGCCCAGTTCCAACTATCGATACACTTGCACACAGACCGTTCTATATAGCAGAGTTTCTTCTCCAAACAGTAGCATCTCTTTTCTCTCCTGCAAATCCTCCAACCAACAGCATTCGGGATTTTAACTTTTATGCCCAAAGTATTACAACTATTAAGGCTATTCTATTCCACACTAATGCGGAATTTCTTTATAGAATTTTAACATTAAATTAAAAAAAAAAAGCCCAAGTGGTCATTCCACGGGCACATAGAGCACAGTAAATGTAGGGTTCTTAGGATTTCTTGTAAGGTGGTAAATAATCACACAAATGTTAGAGTACAAAACTTTTATTACTTTTGTATAGATGTTTACATACAGAATACAGGTTTATAAATATACATTTAGACCCAGAATACAACTCTTTCTTTATTCTTGTTTGGTGTAACTTTAATTTTGTCTAATTTAATTTTTAACTTGTAGCTTAGATCCACATCTGCGTCTTCTATTTCCCTTTCTAGCCAGAAGTTCGACAGGTAGAATGAAGGTATGTTCTCGAACTCCATTACGTACCTATGCTTATTCCTGTAATCCACTTCTTTTATAGCTTTAATAACAAGTTCTGCACCCTCCGGCAATGCTTCTAGACGAGAGCAACCGGGTATTTTAACTTTACCCATTATTTCCTGCATGGCATACTGGTTATAGCACTCCACATCCCCCTGTGTGTACGCCACCATTTCTTCTAATACACAATCCTGTGGTAATTCTGTATAGAAGTCTAGGCTTACGACTTTTGCAAACGAATGGCCGTTAAATATTGTTATTCCATCGGTTTTTAATTCCGCAAATGGCTTCTCTGTAGCTAGATGGACAACATCCAGGCCTCCACATTTGGATACAATGTATCCGTTCTTTTTTAGCAAATCCAAACGGGAGTGCATCTTTATAAACACGTTTTTCGTGTATCCTTTAATGTAGAATACATCCTGCATACCATTAATTTCGGCTAGCACACCGACTCTTGACCAATCTCCCTGGCTGTTTACCGTAAATGCAAATATTTTATAAGTCCCAGTCGTAGCCAGATTTCTCCACACCCTCTGTTTAAAACCATATGTAAACCTGGCTTGGATATCCACTATAGCTTCTTCTTTCTCTAGCATTAGTTTGTATTCGTCCCTTATGGCAGTTGCTTTAGCCATATATTCGAGTTTCCGTTTCTTGGCTTCGATCTCCTCCAGCTCCAGTTTTCTTTTTCTTGTACATAAGACATTAACCGCACGTAACGGTGTAATTTCTTTAATAGGGAAAGGCTTGAGTCTACACGATACATTTACTCTTTTTCGCTGGACTTGTGGAATAACATTGTTTGTTCGAGCAGATGACTTCTATCTGCTGGATTTGGACATCACACAAGATTTTGCAGGAATTTTTAACAAAGTGGAGATGTGTGACTATCTGGTATCCAACCACGACTTTTGTATGGAAGGAGACTGCACAGGAAACCGCAACGTAATTGTGGACAACGATAAGACAGTTGGGATAGATTGTTTAACTTGGTTAACATCGAATTGCCGAGTAAAAATATATAATAAATTTGTATGTCAAATTACGAGCCCTGGTGTCACCAAAGTTATCGGTAATCACATTATCGATTTTGTAAAGTGTCCAGACAGACGGCTACGAGAGACTTTTACTTCTTCGTTGGGTCAAGATCATGGCATTACGAGGCTGGAGGCTACAATATACAATTACCGTATGGACAGTGTCTTTGACCCTGTGCAAGATTGTTTAAGTGTTTTAAGCGAGAATAAACGTTATCTGCAAAGTGCGCCCATGTATAGTGTGTCAATCTCCTCCATGTGGACGCAGTTAACGAATTCTCTACAGAACAGCTGCTGTGTTGTGTTTAATAGTGTTCTGCAATTTGTTTATTGGGGTAATAAGAATACCCGAAAATTGACTGGTGTACAGGTAAATCTCCCAGACACTAAAGACCGAGAAAAGGTAATACATTATGTTCTATCAGCTTTTAGTTTTAACTGCCTTCCTGTAAATTACGTGGAGATTCATAATACTAACGCCAGCAAGGACGATATAAGTATTACACAGAAGTGCTACATTAAAGCAGGAGAAACATATTTCTCCCAATCCAGAGCATTATTCTCCATATTGCCTCCAGATACAGATCTCGCCGAAATAGGACTAGTATCTACAAACAATGTTATTCCACAAGTCCAGCGAAAAAGAGTAAATGTATCGTGTAGACTCAAGCCTTTCCCTATTAAAGAAATTACACCGTTACGTGCGGTTAATGTCTTATGTACAAGAAAAAGAAAACTGGAGCTGGAGGAGATCGAAGCCAAGAAACGGAAACTCGAATATATGGCTAAAGCAACTGCCATAAGGGACGAATACAAACTAATGCTAGAGAAAGAAGAAGCTATAGCGGATATCCAAGCCAGGTTTACATATGGTTTTAAACAGAGGGTGTGGAGAAATCTGGCTACGACTGGGACTTATAAAATATTTGCATTTACGGTAAACAGCCAGGGAGATTGGTCAAGAGTCGGTGTGCTAGCCGATATTAATGGTATGCAGGATGTATTCTACATTAAAGGATACACGAAAAACGTGTTTATAAAGATGCACTCCCGTTTGGATTTGCTAAAAAAGAACGGATACATTGTATCCAAATGTGGAGGCCTGGATGTTGTCCATCTAGCTACAGAGAAGCCATTTGCGGAATTAAAAACCGATGGAATAACAATATTTAACGGCCATTCGTTTGCAAAAGTCGTAAGCCTAGACTTCTATACAGAATTACCACAGGATTGTGTATTAGAAGAAATGGTGGCGTACACACAGGGGGATGTGGAGTGCTATAACCAGTATGCCATGCAGGAAATAATGGGTAAAGTTAAAATACCCGGTTGCTCTCGTCTAGAAGCATTGCCGGAGGGTGCAGAACTTGTTATTAAAGCTATAAAAGAAGTGGATTACAGGAATAAGCATAGGTACGTAATGGAGTTCGAGAACATACCTTCATTCTACCTGTCGAACTTCTGGCTAGAAAGGGAAATAGAAGACGCAGATGTGGATCTAAGCTACAAGTTAAAAATTAAATTAGACAAAATTAAAGTTACACCAAACAAGAATAAAGAAAGAGTTGTATTCTGGGTCTAAATGTATATTTATAAACCTGTATTCTGTATGTAAACATCTATACAAAAGTAATAAAAGTTTTGTACTCTAACATTTGTGTGATTATTTACCATCTTACAAGAAATCCTAAGAACCCTACATTTACTGTGCTCTATGTGCCCGTGGAATGACCACTTGGACTTTTTTTTTTTAATTTAATGTTAAAATTCTATAAAGAAATTCCGCATTAGTGTGGAATAGAATAGCCTTAATAGTTGTAATACTTTGGGCATAAAAGTTAAAATCCCGAATGCTGTTGGTTGGAGGATTTGCAGGAGAGAAAAGAGATGCTACTGTTTGGAGAAGAAACTCTGCTATATAGAACGGTCTGTGTGCAAGTGTATCGATAGTTGGAACTGGGCCCGTGGGATGACCTTGAAAAGTAGTTGAAACTAGGTAGTGGAAAGCGTAGCAAGGTAGCTTTCTTACCTATATGACAATCAAAAGGACCTACATGTAAACTGTCAATCATCTTTCGTTCTTCCAGGAAGACCTATCAATCATCCTGTGGCGGCATCTTTTGATCTGCGGTCTGCCAATTGGCCGAGGGAGGAGGGGTGGGGCGTAATTCAAATTTCCCGCCAAAAAACAAAAGACGCGCGAATCGCACTGTGCTGAAACTCCCATCATTATACTACTCATGTGTTTTTAAAATTCCAATCAAAAATCTAAATCCGAAGTTTTGTATTTCTTCTTCAAAATTGCCTTAATAGCAACGTATTTTCAAAAAGTCGTTCACCCCCCTATTTCTCCCCCTGGGATGGGAATATCGATAAATCGCTGATGCCTACAGTCTAAGATAAACAATATCTACAAATTTCAAGGTTGTATCATCTGTAGATTCACTTCTCAACGCCGTTTTCTGTCTTTTAGAAACGGATCGATAACGCGAAATTTCTTTCTAACGCTTTGGTATCTTTTTGGGAGTTTTACTTTTCAAATTGAAATATGCAATTACTTCTCTTTATTCGTACGATTGCTGCAGAATAACAACTGAGGAATGTGCGTCACGTTTCGCTGTATATAACCTCTTTGCAATTATAGTGTCAAAAGTCATCGCTGGTCTTCAGAGCGAATTTTATATAAGCCGACGACTTTCAGCAACTATATCATCCACCCTCTTATAGTTATCGACACGGAACTGCTAATCCAGTTGTCAGTATTTTGATCCTAAGCACTACAGTTATCTTTCCAGTGTTTATATTGAGATCATTGGTGTATTGCCAATGTAGTTAATGCTCTGTTAATGATGTCTGTGTTTCCGACTGTTTTATCTTTGAGTCTTTTTATCTTTGAGCATCTGTTGATCGTCGCATTGCTCCACATTTTACGGAATTTTGTTCGCCACACGCACCCACCGCCACACACCGCGGCCAAAACACCATAGTGCACACCGCGAACCTAAAAGCTACCATTGGTCTGCAGTGAATAATTTTGGCTACCAAGTAAAATATACGGACACACGTCCCGCGTTCCATTTTTATATCGACTGTAGGAGGAGCAATGATTTGTGATGAAAAGTATTCGAACGAAATTGTAGTCACGATTGCAAGAAATATTCCTTACTTAACCGGTTTCGACCTATGTTAGTACGCTGTTACCATTATGTCTCCAACATCCGTGGAGCCACGTAGCTGCAGCACTAGACAAATGGGCTTAAATTTCTGAGGATTACCGCTACATGGATCAAAAACGGTTAAATAAAGAATATTTTTTGAGCTCTTGACGGCTATATATCCAGTACAATTAAGCGTAGCCGCGGTGGAGTAGCCGAGCGGTCTAAAGCGTCTCGCTGCGGAGCGCGCGGTTGCTCGCCGTGGAGGTTCGAGTCCTTTCTGGAGCATGGGTGTGTGTGTTGTCCTTAGGTTAGTTTAGTTTAAGTAGTTTGTAAGCTACGGACCGATGACCACGCAGTTTGGTCCGATAGAATTACAAACATTTAAACTTAAGCGTAGCGATATCTCTTTGTTTTGTTTTTGTCGAAAAATATTTGTAAGTCATCTCGGGATGATGGTGTTTGAATATGAAACAAAATTACCTACAGAACATGGACCGATAATCTGTTAAAAGTAATTGACGTGATAGCTAAGATATTCTCAACGTAAATGAATACCAGTGAAGACCCATGCACTTATTGATGGTATTCGGAGATGGAATATTATAATTAGAAGAACCTCCATTTAAAGCTGAACCCAAGACAGACGTTGAGTAGATTCCAAAACACGAGACGTTCTACTGTACAAAATGCCAGTCTCAGTTTTTGCGTTGGAAACTGGGGCAGTGTGCGTGAGAGACGAGACGGGACTAAGTGTGCGCGGCGGAGCTGACACAACTTCCTCCATTTATGTATACCTTTCTGCGTCTCGCGCGAAACAGAGTTTTCTCGATAGAAAAATGAGTGGCTCTTTATATGCAAAGTGGAAAAGGAAACCGTTATTGGAAAAGATTTAACTGACAAGTAAACGAAACTGAAGTCTGAGGGAACAAGAAAACTGATGTAAGCCATGGCAGGAGAAAAAGAACACAATAAAAAATGAAACAGTATTACATCTCTGCCAGACCTCCGATACTTTCGCCTAGTAAGACACCCGCAGGGACGTTTTGCGAAACTGGACGGACGGAAAAACTGAACGATACTCGACTGACGTACCGAAGCTGTGTTTGCTGGAGCACCTTGTGAGCATTACTAGTACGGGATGTACTCCCTGCATCTTGTAACGGCGATAATCTTTAGTGATATGCAACGAATTTATTCAAAAATGAAATATTTGTAAATCTAGGGACTTAACTTATTTTGTTATTAGTCGCAAAGCATACAAACTACTTAAAGTATGTTAAACTAACCTAAGGACGACAAACACACCCATGCCCCAGGGAGGACTCGAACCCCCGACGGCGTGAAACAGCGCGCTCCGCAGCGAGGAGCCTTACAAAATTGAAATCCCCCAACGCGTCCCTAATTTATTGATCAACAGCTGTAATCGACCAAACGTTGTCGTGACTCGTTACATGTTAAGTGCAGAAAGCGCACCTTCCTAAAATCTGTAATTCATAATGCTTTGTGAATGGGGATTGGTTATAATGCTACACTCGCTGATCTCTTTTTCTCTCTCCCTTCTCTCTGCCCTTCTCCTCTGTCTTTGTCAATTTTCTCCTCCTTTCTCTCCGTTCTTCAACTCCTGCCCCCTCTCCTCGCCCTCTTTTCTCCCACTCTCTCTTTGTCCACCATGTCATTCTGCCCTTCTCTGTACACATCTCCACCACTTCCCTCTCCCTCTACAACTCATCATCGCACTTTCGACGTTCATATCCTCCTCTCCTCTCTCTACGCCAATTTCCTTTACTTCCACAATCTTTTGTGATAAGCCTGTCTAATGTATATCCTTGTTTTCATGTTCAAAACTTTTAACTAAGAAATATCTGTACCGAATACTTAGAAATTTTGACACAACGTTTCAATGTTGCATGCGCTCGTTTCTGTGTAACAATTTTTTAACATAAGACGTTTTGGAATTTTATAATGAGTAATAAATTAAGCAAAGAAGTATGTGAAGAAACCTTTCCTTTGTTAGAATCCAATGATGTGTCAAAATTTCAAAGCAGTTGGTCAGGAACTTTTGGAGATTTAACTGTTTCACACAAACTAAAATTTACAAAATGTTCAAATGTTTGTAAATCTATCGAACCAAACTGCGTGGTCATCAGTCCTAGCTTACCAGGGAGGACTCGAACCTCCACGAACCTCCACGGCTCTGTAGCGGGGCGCTTTAGACCGCTCGGCTACTCCACCGCGACTAAAATTTACGTCCTTGTGACTTTTAGCATTTATAACATGTATGTTACACTTATATCAGTTGGCGTTCCAGTTTTCACTAAGAAGCACGTGTAAAATCAAATGCAACATTGTGTTAAAATTTCAATTCAATTTGTTAAGAAGTTTTTGAGATTCGAAATTTTGCACAAACAAACATTCACGTTTTCACGTATATGGAAAATGTAGATCTTCCTAACCACAAATCTCTGAAAGTTGCCCTGGTATATCTAACACCACCTAGAGACAAAGCCTAACAACAGCCCCTAAACGTCACACCGACCAGGCAGCGATCGTCAGCTTACTGGTTGGCCGCTACCAGGCAGTGGGCTGTGCCCCAGCGGCCAGCCAGTTAGCAGTTGGCTATCTCGGCCTGGTCGATGTGACGTAACACAGGCTGTTGTGAGGCCTGATATGTAGGTGTTGTGGATACACCTGTATGGTTTCGTAAACCTGAGTTTTTAGATATTTTGTCATATATGAATTTACATAAATTTTATAATAGGGAAACGAAAATAGCAAAAAGTAACATACACAGGTATTGCAGAGAGGGAGACAATGCTTCCAGAATCAAATGTCTCGAAAACGAAGATCGTTAGACGACTGCATCAAAAAGCATTTTGTATTGTGAAAGCTGCATCAATGCGATACTGAAGTTCACAAAAAGATGGAAATAGTTCGCAAAGCTGATAAAAGATAACGCTGAACGCAGCGCAACTCGTAAGGTGTCAGCGGGCATAAAGAATTCGTCCGTCACACGCCGGCTTTGTACGGAGATGGTGCATATTAACAATAAAATCACATCCTGTAGCGTCTCGATGGAAATGGATGTCTGGCAGATCGATGATTCTGGCTCTTCTATCGTCGTGGGATGATTTCGGTAGACAATGTCTGCAATATGGCCCACAAAAAGCAGGCACACGGGGTCGTATCTGGCGAATATGGAGGCCAAGTTATCCCTGCACCATTAAATTTGCAATAATATAAAGCAGTTAGCCTATTGCCGTTGTATACATCAAGAAAGCGAAACATCTGTTCCATGCAATGTGGTCTGGAACCATCTTGCAAGAAACACTGCCTTGACTACATATTGTTCCAGAATGGAAACATAACGTTCACAAGTAATTGTTTCTCGCATGAACAAAGGGCCAATAACGTTTCTGGTCAATGCTGTAGATAACACAGTAAGTTTGGAACAATACAATGGGCATTTTCAGAATCCCAAAATCTCCCGATTTGCTTATTCACGACTCCATTCAGGTGGAAGTGTAATTCATCTGTGAATCAGATGCAGCCAACATGAACTCCTTCATTATCAGCCATTGTGAGAATCTGGTTCGGCCGGCCGCGGTGGCCGAGGAGACTGAGGCGCTCCAATCACGGTCTGTACGGCCACTACGGTCGGGGGTTCGAATCCCCCCTCGGGCATGGATATTTGTGCCGTCCTAGTTCGTAAGTAGTTCAGAAGAAGTTTGTAAGTTTAGGGACTGATGCCCCCATAGTTAAGCCCCATAAACTATACAAACATTTGAACATTTGAATCTGGTTCGCAAAATGAGTCCACTGCTGCAATGCTCGTACACGTATGGAGTAGTGGCATTGGATTTTGAATGCGCTCCGTCTTACTTTTTTCTGCGTACAGGAACATGTCTGCCGCAATTCCTCGTACCGATACCCTTGGATTTAGCTGAATAATTCCAGAAACCGTGTCGATATTTGAATGACTAAGTAGAGTTTGCCTGGAGCAATGTCATTCCCTGCCAAATCATCAGCGACGCTGCCTGTTCGTTGGAACGTGGTGAAGATCTTTCGAATTATTTACACATGGGGTCTTTTTGACAATTCAACGCGTGTTTGAAAACTGCTGCTTGTTATCGTAGGACTGTGGACAACCTGTGGTATTCCAGTACCAGGAAACAAGTTGTTCGACGGAATACATGACTGCAGTCTCCTCTTTCGGTACGTTAATCACCTTGCACGTTGCAGCGGTGGTATTGATCACTCGAAACTGCGGCGCGCTATTTGTAGACACGCCATAATGAGGTTACAGAACCATCTGCAGGCATCTCTTCGAACTATTTCGAACCTTTTTAACTACTGTAGACAATTCTTACATCTTTAAAAATGAAAATGTTTTCTGATGCACTAGTCTACAGACGTTAGTTTTCGAGATATTTAATTTCGAAATCAGGAACTCCCTTGCTGAACACCATGGATATAGTTTATATACATCACATATTAAAGAATGGGTAACTAAAATCCTTCCTGTTTGAGAATGCAACGGTGAGTGAAGATTTCAGAGCAATCGCTCAAGGATATACATTACACTCCATGACCGCCCTATACTTCAAACCAAAATCCTCAAGTACTTTGGGATTACTTTTCCTGCATAACCCACCTCCAAAGAGGCCGTCAAAAATGCCCTTTCCGGCCTCAACCTACTCAAGCTCCTTTCTGGATGGACATGGAGACTTAGCCCTTCTATCATTCTATTCACCAACCGACCCTTAATGTGTCCCACCTTATACAGTTCCCACTCTGCTTGGGTTTCTGCGTCCCCCACCCACTACCAATCGCTACAGATCCTTGAGCGCCACGGCCTCCACCTCGCTTACCATATACGACTCTCTTTCTCCATGCGTATCCTCAATGATCTTATTCCTTCCCCCCCCCCCCCCCACTTCCTAAATTTCCTTGAACATCTCCATCTCCACTATGTGTCCCATCGAAATGATTCCCAATACCCACTGTTCTCCTCCTATTCCATTCCCGGCCTCTGCCACCATGATAGGAAGTTATCCCTCCCTCCCTCCACCTCCACCCTCTGCATATCCTTTCCAAGGTACCTTCCGTCTCTCCCCTCCCATCCCCCTTTCCCACCTCATCACCCCTCCAATCCTTTCCCTATTCCCCTGTGGGATCTCAGTGGTTTACCTTTAACAGTGCAACGTGCTAAAGTGTTGTGTCCCTGTCAAGTTGTGAGTGTGATTTTAAGACTTCAACAACCGCCGCATAGGCAGAACAATGTGGTGTCATGTTCTTTATCGTCTCTCTATACTCGTCAATGTTTACTGTGCATAGTCCATGTTTTTTTAGCCACCGTGGCAGTTTTAATACTAACTATATGTCTTTTAAACCCTTCATCTCATTGTTTTAAATTCGCCAAATTTATCTCCTGTTTTATCATTTGAATTAAACATTATTTTCTTCTGTTTTAATCTGAAATGGCCAATTGTCAAACTGACATGTCCACTGGGCTGAAGAGCAGCGTACGAGGCTGCTGCCAGCCCGCCCCACGGGGAATTAAAATACAATAAAAAACAACAAAAATAAAATAATCGGTCAAGGAGTTTCGCCCCTGCCAGCCAGTCCCTCTGGGACATTAAAAAACAATAAAGGAAAGGCAAGGAGTTTCGGCGTCCCAGCATTTACCCTTTCAATCAACTTTAATCCTGTCTCCCCCTCTCTTTCCCCTCCACCCTTCCGCCTATTTCAGCCCCCCCCCCTTTCCACTCCTCGGAGTCCCGCGCTCCCCTCCCTAACCTCCCCTTTACCACCATCCCGCCACACACCCTACGCTTTCTTCTCCTCCCCCAGGTCCTTCTCCCATGCTTCAGTGATACCGTGACTGCTTCATTGTCATCAGTTTAATTGGTTGCGCCCATCGAAAACGGTACAGTTACTAAACACAGCTTTTAGAAACTCATTCACCAAAGAAGACGAAACCAATATTCCAGATTTCGAATTACGAACAGAGGCCGTAATGAGTAACGTAGAAGAAGATATCATCGCAGTACTGCAACAACTAAGATCACTTAAGAAGAACAAATGTTCTGGTCCGGATTGTATACCCATTAGATTTCTATCTGATTATGCTGAAGCGATAGCTCCTTACATAACAGCCATACACAACCGCTCTCTCATAGAAGGATCTGTACCAAAAGATTGGAAAGTTGCACAGGTCACACCTATATTCAAGAAAGGCAGTAGGAGTAACAGACTAAACTACAGGCCTATTTCATTGACGTCCATTTGCAGCAGGGTTATGGAACATATCCTGTATTCAAATATTATGAATTATCTCGAACAGAACGATCTATTGACCCAAGGTCAACACGGATTTAGAAAATATCGCTCATGCGAAACACAACTATCTCTTTATTCACACGAAGTGATGGGTGCTGTCGACAAGGGTTGGCAAATCGATTCCGTATTTCTTGATTTCCCGAAGGCTTTTGACACCGTACCTCACAAACGGCTTTTAATCAAATTGCGTGGTTATGGTATATCGCCCCAAATTTGCGATTGGATAGGGGATTTCCTGTCAGAGAGGACACAGTTAATAGTAATCGATGGAAGGTAAGGCATCGACTAAATCAGAGGTGATATCGGGCGTTCCACAGGGGAGTGTTATTGGTCCTCTGCAGTTCCTTATTTACATAAACGATTTAGGGGAAAATCTAAGTAGCTCTCTTAGGTTGTTTGCAGATGACGTCTAGTAAAATCATCTGAAGATCAAAACCAATTGCAGAATGATATGAATAAGATATCAGTATGGTGTAAAAATTGGCAATTGACTCTAAATAATGAGAAGTGTGAAGTCGTGCACATGAGTACGAAAAGGAATCCATTAGACTTTCTTTACAAGATAAATCAATCAAAAGTGAAGGCCGTAAACTCCACAAAATACCTAGGAATTACTATTACTTCAGACTTAAATTGGAAAGAACACATAGATAATGTCATGGGAAAGGCGAACCAGATACTGCATTTTATTGGCAGAAACCTTAAAACATGCAACAGAACTACAAAAGAAACTGAAGACACTACGCTTGTCCGTCCATTTTTGGAGTATTGCTGCCCAGTGTGGGATTCTTATCAGGTGGGTTTGACGGAGGACACCGAAAGAGTCCAAAGAAGGGCAGCTCGTTTCGTATTGTCACGATACAGAGGAGACAGCGTTACGGAAATGATACAGGATCTGGGATGGGAATCATTACAACAACGGCGCTTATCGCTACTGCGTGGGCTACTTACGAAACTCCAATCGCCAACATTCTCCTCCGAATGCGAAAATACATTGTTGACTCCCACTTACATAGGTAGAGATGATCATCAGAATAAAATACGAGAAATCAGTGCTCAAACGGAGAAATTCAGGTGTTCTTTCTTCCCACGCGCTATTCGAGAATGGAATGGAAGATGAACCCTCTGCCAGGCACTTAAATGTGATTTGCAGAGTATCCCATGTAGATGTAGGTGTAGATAGTCGGCGTCAGTGGTTTTTTGTCACTTGTCAGTCTTCGTTCACTTGTCATCACTATTTCATGTGTTTCGTGTTTGCTCTATGTTACACCGTTGCTGTTGTTAAACGCTCCCATGTGGAATTCTGCTTCTGGAATGTTTCCCAAATTGCCGCGGCGGAGTGTCCAAACGCATTGAGGCGCTATGCTCCGATGCACGAGGCCGTTCCCGTCGGGGGTTCGACTGTCCCCTCGGGCATGGATGTTTGCGTCGTCTTTAGTATAAGATAATTCATAAGTAGTTCATATGTTTAGAGACTGATGACCCTGCAATTAAGTCTCTTAAGATTCACAAACATTTGAACATTTGTTTTTCAAATTCAACCCTTATGTCATCTCTTTATTTGTACAAGTCACATTAATTGCCTCTTATTGTACATAAATTACATCTCATACGTTTTTAAATCCTGTAGACTGAAGAGCGGCAGATCAAGCTGCTGGCAGCCTGCATACACCGGGCTTCAAAGTACTAATAAAGAAAAAGAAGTTTCGGACATAACACTTTTGCATAAACAAGTATTTACATTTATATTAATATATATGTTGTCTTCTTGTATCCTTTAGATCAGGCTCCATCGATGTATTAACGAAGAATCCAACAGTGTCTGCTAACATCCTACTCAGTAACACTTCCTTTGTAAGACTGGGCAATGCACATGTATATTTTTTCTTGAAATTTGTGTGTGCAATATATTATCGGGAATCAGTATTGTCCATGCGCAACATTTCGACGATCTTACTCGTTGTCTTCATATAGGGAAGTGCATTATGGGGCAAAATTACACTTTCTTCTAAACTTTGTAACTGTCTCTCATTGCAACGCGGAAGTTAGAAATTTATCTCAAAGGTGCCTACAACTTCCCTCTGTAACGATAAAAAACCGTGGCGTCGTCTGACGTGGCCCTCCGGTCCACAACAGTGGGCTTGTTACACGATGAGAAGGTCCCTACAACCCACTATTACCCACGTCTTACCCTTCTATTGACGCCTCTGTGAGGGAGGTCACAACCACGACCCGGCGTTGAAATACCGCGGTTATCTTATGGGTGAACTAGCAAAGTAATTCAGAGACCTAGCTACCCAGAATTGACTGGAAAAGGGGGACAGGACGTAGCATATTAGGCGCCAATGAAACCACCGTTGCCCTTGCGGTGCTAATTCTCACACATTTCGAGGTCATAACGAGAATTTGTACTACGGAAGTAAAGAGACGGAGTTCTTTACAATGTTCCACACTGCTGTCACTTCGCAGTGCACCCGGGTGGCTGTTTATTAATGTGTGTTTACAAAAACTTGCAAGAACTAGGATATGATTAGTGTACACTCTTTGACAAAAAACCTGGCCTCCGGCCGGCCGCCGCTGAGCCTAAGTCCGAGCCGATCGCGACATGGGACAATAAAAGTGGCCGCGCTGATTCGCTCCAAGTCCAGCTATCTGCACAATCTGGCAACACTGTAGACTGCGGGAGTTTATACACTACTTCTAGCGTGCAGCTACAAGATAGCTACGTCAGCAACACCCGTGGTCTTGGGGTAAAGTGCCTGACTTACGTGCGAGTCTTCGTGATCGAAACCGACTGTTGACAAAAAATTTTAATTCACGCCCCTCGTGCATGCTGATGCCACATGTGTAAGGGAAGCATAAGCGTAACGTATTTCATATTTTGATACACTGGTAATAACAAATCGTCGCAATAACATCGCCGCCTCTGGCCGCAGCACTTGGCAGATCTCTCCGCGGCCCACTCGCCGGCAGCAGCGGTGTCGGCGCTGCGCTGCCTCGCCCTCTGCCCACAGCGCCTGCCGCCGTTCATCGCCCTGGATAAGTAAAATGCTGTAGTGTTACTGAGTGGTATCCACAGAAAAGGTTGCGATGTGCATTTCACACATGATATCAACGGAGCAAACCACCCATTTTGAATGAATGATGAGCAAATTATTACACTATCACATGATATATTAGAAAGGCAAAAAATTGTCATAACCGTTGATCCAATCAAGTAGCACTCTACGATGGTTAACACTTAATCGTGGATTGAATCTCGATCCTTTTCCTTTCAGAAAAGCCCTTCATGTAATTTGTTATTGTCAAGACACAGTGCGTAACTGCACTATAATGTTTTAGTGTCGATCTTTGATTCCTTACAGTAAATGTATGAGCTAAATTATGTGAATAGGTTTCAGCGCACGTTCTAGCAACACAGACACACTGCAAGGTTCGTGTCTTCATGTCTCTTTTCTACAGCAGATATTTTACATGAAGGAACTATATTAATCATTATGTTCACTTCCTCCGAAAGTATCCCTTAACATGAGGGACCTAAGGGAGTAGTAAAACTTCGTATCTATGGAAATCAATTCGAATCTCTTCAAAGGCGTTTGTATAGTGAAGAAATACCATTTCCATAATTTGGAGTCGACCTTTCTGAAGGAATTATTGTATAAAGTTTTTCTTCTGATTCCGTTAAAGAGTTTCTTCATGCAATCTGCAGCGTATAAAGCAAAATAAAACAAAGTAAAATGGAATACCATCCCCAAAAGCACGGTCTCCAACCAGGATTAGAACTGCCGTCTCACAGCACAGTTGTATTGCGAGACACGAGCAGAACCAGCCAGCCAACCACACGCTGCCGCCTGGTGTCCTCAGTTTCCCCCATATTGAATGCTGAGATTCTAACGCATCGCGAAAATTAACCTGAAAGTCACCTACACGAATAACTGCATTCCTTGAGTGTAAAAGTTAAATTCTGTCTCTCATATGACATGGGCATCGTACAGCATGAGTCATGAATGTAGAAGAGGAATGTCAAGTGAACTTAGCAGGACAATTCAGTCCACTTGCGGAAGTAACTGCACTGTCACGGTGTTGCCAAATGTTAGCAACGATGTTGCCAGTTCTTAGCTGTACTAGGAAGACCAGTGTAGTGATAAGCGACGCGAAATCGCGCCCGTCTCATACGGGCTTCTAGAGGGGAGTCGCGGAAGTTGATTAATACGCGGCGCTATCTCCTGGTAGTTTCCATCGTCACACTTAGGATGCAAACATTTAATTCATCTAATGAGGCCGAAACCAGCGTTTATAGCATTATGGTATAATTTCAGCAAATGACTAGAGAAGATAGAAATACTCATATTGTGCTTGCAACATACGACAGGTAAAAGACTTAGCTATATAAACTTCCTTCACGATTATTGTCTCCCTCCCCCCCTCAAAAAAAGAAGACTAAAACAATTACAATGTGACAAAATGTAATTTTTTTCGTGAAAAGTTACTGGAAATGAACGTCCCCTATCCGTCACTAAACAGTAAGGTATAAACACTTCGAATCTTGAAAGCGACAGCCCTCAAAATCCTCAATCTTACAAACAGCTTGCCTCAATTGGCTTTTAGCCATGCTGCACTAGCAAATGTCATCATAAGGAAATTCTTCAGTCCGAAAGGAGACAACATCATCGAGAAATGCTGATTAATTCATGACTTAACCTCATCGACTTTCTGTGAGAGCTTTTTGTTACAAAACGTAAACGTAGCGCAAACGATCATTTTCTGCAATGATACTAGGCACTGTTGACCGAAGACGGACTGTATTTACCTTGAGTGTTGTCATACTCGTCTCACTTTCAAGGAATATTACCTAAATGAGCAGCTATTTTGGAAATATACCCAAAGCATCGATGGAGTATTATAATCAAATCATGTTTGGACAAGCATGTTTTGAATTTAGCCCTCTTGTAGCTGAAACAAAACCTTTCCGTAATACTTGATGCAAAGATGAACAAAATACGAATCCGTCATCTATCGGTTTCTTCGATTCTATGGACGGTCTTCTTTGATTTGTACACCTTCACTTCGTCGGCGATTTACTGGTTTCATGGACAATACAGTAAACAAAATTACGCGACTATTTGTTCCACAGCTTAAATGTTCTTGGTTTTTATTCTGAATGACAGTGATAATTTCTGTTGGACTGCTTCCATATATCCGGGCATATTTAATGAAATTTTATTCCAATGACAGATGAAAGCAATTAGAATTTGGGTCTCTGTAATGATTTTTCATGTGAAAAAATTTAACATCTGAAGATGTGGATCTTTAAAAACGTGTAAACGGTCGTGGACATGTAAAGCAAGGATCTTAATTTTAAAAATAATTTAAAAATTACCTGACGCGGCTTCAGAATTTATTATTTACTTTATGGGATGACAACATTTGATTAATTTACAAATAATTTGTTCTATCAATATTTAAAATTTTTCCATCATTTTAGAACAATTGAGAAATTTATTTAAGAAAATGTTTTTTGTTTTGTTAGTGTTGTTACTTGATATTCTTGAAGTAGGTGCCTATGGCATCTGCTATAAAGTTTCTAGGAGACAGTTCACACGAATGGTTTTGTTTGACAGTAAGCGGATAAACTAAAGACGTAACGAGACGAATTGATAATATCCAGCTTTTGCAACAGAACTGATCGGATTTCGAAAAGAGCTAGGTTTTTAGAAAGTTATATACAGCTAGACAATACTGCTGTAAACCCTACCTCATTGATTTACTCACAGCTGAGGCAAGTTGCTCACAACGTGAAAGAGAGTAGGAGTAGTTAATGTATGAACACAAATTCAGTTAACTACTACAATGTGCATATTCTGACATTAATTTTTCAAAATATAAAAGGTCAAGTGACTGCAGAATTACAAATGAGACTCACATCTACATGATGCCATAAGTTGCGAAACATTAGGCCCTGGCTACGATGTTGATTACATTGGTGGCTTGATGAACGAGTTTTTGTAGCTAGCGTCCTGCATGTTAGGATCCGTAATTCCACTCAGGCTCGAGACACTGTGCTCTCCAAATTTCATATATGCCACGTGGCCAGCTATTTTAAAAGAGGAAAAACATATCGATGAATACCTCATTGAGCGTATTTCCAGATTTGTTTCTCGGTTTATGATTGAATCCTAGGTACGGATTATCGTTATGTTTACTTTACTCACAGTTTGCCGCAGAAAGGTCTTCCTGAATACTCAAATTTTGTCCAGAATCCTTCCAGTTTGCTACCTGATAAAATAAATTGTCCGCAGGTCAATATGGAAATTACAAGCGACCTGTTATTGATAGAACATCTTGATACGTTAAATAGCGTTCCATTTGAATCCAACACTTATTTTCAGCACATTCCTGAGGTGCTTAATAGATTCCGAACCTTACTGTAGCCAGCCTCGTTGACTTCATAAAATGTTACGTAGTCTGATGGCCGGATGCGTAGCAGACCTAGTTTTAGTTGCAATTTGCTCACTACAGCGCGGTGATAGGTTTCAGAGTACAAACTTAACGGCGACTTTTAGATGCCAGGTATCTCACGTCGATAGATTATCATTTGATCGGTATCGTTGGCAAGTAGCGGACGACTTTAATTTACTAACCATTGCAATGTTCGTGAATTTCATTTATTTCTTAAGTTACAGTCAAAACGCGTAAGTTGGGGGAGGTCTACCGAACATCTGTTAGACTCCGTTTGATGGCTTCGTCTATTAAGAACGACAACTATCCCTTCCCTCCAGCAGGCACACTCCACCTTCTCCGTTTCCTAATGCGCGCGCCTTTGCTCACTCGGTGTGCCGCATTTACCGAAACGAGCGTGGCTGCCGCCACCGCGTCATATCCCTTATCGACTTCAGAATGTTAATGAAATAAATTATCCTTCAAGTTGGTGCTAGCATTACTCATGAAGCAAGAACACTTTATGTTCCAGTGTTACTATGATGACTGTCATAGATATTAAAAATTCGAAAATTTTTTGGAAGTATCTTTAACGCGGTAGCAATTTTCGAGTGGACAAAAGTTACTTTATACGTCAGTCTATTTCAAAATCACGTTTATATAAATATTTCATTAAAATGATTATTTTACACATTTTGTATGTGTGGAATTTTTCAATGTCAAACGTTTTCATGAGAACACTGCAGAGACATTCGATAAATTTGTTTTATTTCTATTTCACCTGACCCCACTTACGTATTAGTCACGGAAAGATCGCGAAGGTAAAAAACAGGGCGATTTGAACTCACACTAAGTCTTATCAGAAATTGTTTTAACGGCGAACCATTCACGACTGGAAGAGAAACAGGAGGAACCAGCAGTTGTATAAAAAGTGCCCTCCACCACACACCAATAAAGAAATGGCGTTAATGTAGCAGTGTCAGCCAGTTCTAAGTAAGTTGAAAGTTCAAGGTCTCTTGTTCAGTGGGAAGTTGGTTTGAAATGAACTGTAGAGTTTGTACCAACACACGGTAACATAAACAAAGTAAGCTCTATTGCACACGAGACACGAAAGAAAGAAGGAAGGTTACGATTTAACGTCCTCTCGACATTAGAGCGAAGCAGAAGCTCGGATTGTTATGATAAGGATGGGGAAGAAATCGGCCGTACCCTGCCTAGACTTACTTAGCAAAATCATGAAAAACTCAAATCCAAATGGCTGAAGGCCAATTCGAAGCGCCGTGCATCCGAATATGAGTCCAGTGTGTTACCAATGCACCAACTCGCTCTGTAGCAAAAACGAATACAAATAAATATTGCATTGTCACACGGTTCTGCTTTACGTTAATTAAGTTTCTAGCCTATCTTTAATATAAAATCAATTGTAAAATTTGTAACAAACACATAATAGACAATAAATCAACCTAATAAACACGTATTACAACGATTAAAATTAAAATTGGTCGATGAATTGTGCCGCGGTTTAAAATAGTATTAAGGAAAGCAATTGCACTGTTGCTTGTTAAAAGATAGTAAATAAACGTATTGGTGTATCTCTTTTTCATTTATTTAGAACAGATGCCGTAGAATGCAAAGGCTGTAATTACCACTATTACAAAAATTAAATGGCCTAAGTACAAAATTTGTAAATAAATCTGATCCAAATTATCATTATGAATGAAGTTAATAAATGAGTAATCCGTGAATGTCCTCTGCCTACATATCGGTTTCAAATGAAGGGCGTCAAAAGAAGTGTTCCACACTTTGAGAGAAAGTTTTCGGATGAAACAAGACAAAAATGACTGTTATACATTAGCTCTAACACGCTTATGTTAATGGATATGAGAACTTGTTGATCTCCAATACGGTAAAACATATTGAACAGACAAATATATGGGTAAAAAAATACAAATTCAAAGTTCAACTTGAAATAAAAACTAATGGAACAATAATTAAGCACAGCAGTTCATCCATTTCACGAGGAGAATTATAGGGAAAATATGTTCAATAAGGAGACGAACAGCAAGAGCAAACTATTTACGGTTACGAACAATATTCGCACATGTAAATATACCAATGGTACAAATACGACCGCCTCCTGCGAAATAAATGATGTGGAGCACATTTTTCTATCGACGTGAAATCTGGGATCGACAAAGTATGATCCATCTAGTGACAACAGAAAATGTCATGCGGTCGGAAACGACCAAATGTAGCTACTAGCAAGAAAAATATATCTCATTATTTTGAGTGAAGTAAAGGCGAATATAAGCCTGAAAAATTATAAATACAGGAGAAAAATAAAAGTAATAGGCAAGTTTCTTAGATACGATTTCTTTCTTCAACATATAATTACATCCCTTCTCCACAGACGACCGGCTACCCGAGCCGAACTCTACTATGACAGAGAACCGTCCGCTTCTCTGCTTTTCGTGGAGATATTTCAGATGGAAGCGTTCTGCCCATGGACGCTAGACCTAAAGTAACCAAACGGTTTGGTTATAGGACAATTTCACTTTGGCGGTTGCAATTAGTTTACAAATAATAAATCAAATGATTGGAGTAATTTGAAGGGAAACTAATTATTACAATTACTTTGATTCACCTGCAAAGATAAAAATATTTAAGGCAAAAAGTTCTTCTGAAGGAATATTAAACAGTAACATTATAATTCATCTAAACAGGGGCATCACTATACGAAGAAAAGTTTTTTATCGGGGTTTCTAATTGAAGTCGCTATATTCTGCAGCAAAAGCCGACTGGTCAATTATATGATTATCGGTAAAAACTTGCGTAATAGCTGCTCTTAGTACGGCACATGCCTGATGCTCATTTTGGTTATTCCAGGAATGTGAGCCGCATATGAGAAGACTGAACATATATACGTCCATTTATGGGACAACAGTCCATAGGAACTTTCGAGAAACTAGTCGTTTCGCACTTTCTTCGTTTTGTCCCTCCGGAAGTTGAGGGTAAGTCATCTATTCATCAGCATTTTTCAGTGCTGTTGTCTGCTTTCGGACTGAAGTCTTATTTAGAATGGGCTTTGATAGCGCAGCATGACTAAAACCAGATGAAGCATGCTGTTTGTAGGATGAAGATGTTGTGGGATGCCCAAGAAGTCCTTCCTATTCCTTAGCAGTATTGCTTCCGACAAGAGGCAACACTAACCGTTTCCTCAGTTCCAGCATTCGACATATTTTCCAATATTCATGAGGATATGAGATTAGTCATTGCATTTATATACTCTGTTATGCTGAATTAAATTTTTGCTCGCAGGAAGGTCGACCCCCGCTTAAATTGCAAACAATTTTGTGTTTATGTCGGGATTGTCTGTATTAACTGATTAACTATCAACAAATGTCAGACAACTGAACCACTACTCTCATTTAAGCACGGTGGCACCATTCTCGACTCTTGATCTACAGCAAACATAGTTTATTAGTGACATATCGCTGTACTAGTGATGTATGTGGCTTCAGGTCTATTTTTATCCTCTGAAAAATGTCCTAAACGGTATTCAGTAACGAAATACCAAAATACCAAAACTCATTTCAGTGTGTCAACCAAGAGATTGACATTTTCTATTGTTATTGTAATCGCTATCATTTTGCTGTAATACGGTAAACGTCAATGATTACTATCATTATTTCCACCATTATCATCATTAATTCAGTCGCAAAAGTGTTCTTTCCCATGTGGCCAAGAGACCAGTAAGAATATAGGACAATAGGAGAAAGTAGGCGAAAAGTTTGTAATAGTTTCTGTTGGTTTAACATCGTGATGACAGATACTAAGCAACAACACAAGCAAGTCGTGGGTGGCAACATTCGAAGAATCCATCATACACGTGGGTTCGGATTCTGATCATCATTTGTTGGCCCAACAAGGCTGTAACACTGCGAAATCAATAAGCTGGTTAGTAGTCTAGTTTGCAGATGAAAAACATCAGAATTGCACATTTCCCATATATACAGATTAGTATATGTGTTTATGACCGTAATTTTAAATATCCTGTCTTCTGAATCCTCAAATGAAATAATTAATGTGTTGCACAAATAACCAGTTAACTAAGTTTCTTCTGGCTTTCAAACAAACCAACACATTTCTAAATTCACGTAGAGTACATGAAATATTACTTGTACGGCCGTAAGGCTGCATTTTGAAACGCAGTCGCTTTAGAGATGCGACGTTTATCGAGACGGATGGGGCAATGTTCATTCCCAGTAACTTTTCATGAAAAAAATTGTCTTTTGTCGCAATCTAACAAAGTTATAGTTTTAGTCTTTCTCTGTTGGGAGGGGGGGAAGGGGTGAAACTGTAATCATGACAGAAGTTTAGTCTCTGACCTGCCGCATGTTGCAAGTTCAATATCAGAGTTATTAACTTCTCTAGAAATTTGCTGGAATTATATCCTAATGCTGTAAAGCTTCATAAAACTTAAACGCTGGTTTCGGCCTCATTAGACGAATTAAATGTTTGCATCCTAAGTGTGACGATGGAAACTACCAGGAGATAGCGCCGCGTATTAATCAACTTCCGCGACTCCCCTCTAGAAGCCCGTATGAGACGGGCGCGATTTCGCGTCGCTTATCACTACACTGGTCTTTCTAGTACAGATAAGAACTGGCAACATCGTTGCTAACATTTGGCAACACCGTGACAGTGCAGTTACTTCCGCAAGTGGACTGAATTGTCCTGCTAAGTTCACTTGACATTCCTCTTCTACATTCATGACTCATGCTGTACGATGCCCATGTCATATGAGAGACAGAAATTTAACTTTTACACTCAAGGAATGCAGTTATTCGTGTAGGTGACTTTCAGGTTAATTTTCGCGATGCGTTAGAATCTCAGCATTCAATATGGGGGACACTGAGGACACCAGGCGGCAGCGTGTGGTTGGCTGGCTGGTTCTGCTCGTGTCTCGCAATACAACTGTGCTGTGAGACGGCAGTTCTAATCCTGGTTGGAGACCGTGCTTTTGGGGATGGTATTCCATTTTACTTTGTTTTATTTTGCTTTATACGCTGCAGATTGCAAGAAGAAACTCTTTAACGGAATCAGAAGAAAAACTTTATACAATAATTCCTTCAGAAAGGTCGACTCCAAATTATGGAAATGGTATTTCTTCACTATACAAACGCCTTTGAAGAGATTCGAATTGATTTCCATAGATACGAAGTTTTACTACTCCCTTAGGTCCCTCATGTTAAGGGATACTTTCGGAGGAAGTGAACATAATGATTAATATAGTTCCTTCATGTAAAATATCTGCTGTAGAAATGAGACATGAAGACACGAACCTTGCAGTGTGTCTGTGTTGCTAGAACGTGCGCTGAAACCTATTCACATAATTTAGCTCATACATTTACTGTAAGGAATCAAAGATCGACACTAAAACATTATAGTGCAGTTACGCACTGTGTCTTGACAATAACAAATTACATGAAGGGCTTTTCTGAAAGGAAAAGGATCGAGATTCAATCCACGATTAAGTGTTAACCATCG
Source organism: Locusta migratoria (assembly GCA_026315105.1). Classification (NCBI taxonomy): domain Eukaryota; kingdom Metazoa; phylum Arthropoda; class Insecta; order Orthoptera; family Acrididae; genus Locusta; species Locusta migratoria. The sequence continues at coordinate 523,008,424 of CM048745.1, forward strand.
TAGAGTGCTACTTGATTGGATCAACGGTTATGACAATTTTTTGCCTTTCTAATATATCATGTGATAGTGTAATAATTTGCTCATCATTCATTCAAAATGGGTGGTTTGCTCCGTTGATATCATGTGTGAAATGCACATCGCAACCTTTTCTGTGGATACCACTCAGTAACACTACAGCATTTTACTTATCCAGGGCGATGAACGGCGGCAGGCGCTGTGGGCAGAGGGCGAGGCAGCGCAGCGCCGACACCGCTGCTGCCGGCGAGTGGGCCGCGGAGAGATCTGCCAAGTGCTGCGGCCAGAGGCGGCGATGTTATTGCGACGATTTGTTATTACCAGTGTATCAAAATATGAAATACGTTACGCTTATGCTTCCCTTACACATGTGGCATCAGCATGCACGAGGGGCGTGAATTAAAATTTTTTGTCAACAGTCGGTTTCGACCACTGAGACTCACACGTGCAAGCCAAGCACTTTACTGCGAGACCACGGCCGTAGCTGACAGGGACGTCTTCTAATTGCACATAAGCAGTACTGTATGAACTCCTGCAGTCTACAGTGTTGCCAGATTGTGCAGATAGCTGGACTTAGAGCGAATCAGCGCGGCCACTTTTATTGTCCCATGTCGCGATCGGCTCGGTCTTAGGCTCAGCGGCGGCCGGCCGGCGGCCAGGTTTTTTGTCAAAGAGTGTACATCTGAAAGGAACTATTATTGCGCAATGGAGAGTTGTCCAGCGTACAGCAAGAACAGCGATCTATCGCAATCTGACTTCAAGCATAAAGAAAAGTGAATAAAGACAGATTATTTATGAATGATGTTCTGTACCTGACAGTGTTGGCTCTGTTGTCATATGACAATAAGCAAATAAAGCAAATATTGAATCAAGGGAGAATGACACCTCGCTTCGCAGCACTTCACATTCTTCACTTCCGATAGTCCATGAAACCGAATTTCTACAATGAACTCAAATACCGCCAGACTACAAATACATACAATACTAAACCTGATCTCACCTTTCCTTTTTTTAAAAAAATTAAAAATAATCAATGAAACTAATTAAATCCACTTTACAGAAAATATTAAGAATAATAGTTAATAAATTCACCACAGTTAAGATAAACCACAGAAACGAAGAATGTGCGTATTATTGCGAAGCGTGCAATGAGGCAGTTCCTAATTTGGGGAAGTAACCCTATCCACAGGAAAGGTGTCAGATCTAAAACATTAATATATTATACTTCAACATTCAGCAGGACATTCTCAAAACAACGAAATATAATAGTATTGTTAACAAATCAAACGAGGTGGAACTAACTGAATGGAAAATTTAAAATAGAAATAAACGAATTCGCAAAATGTCTATTAAAGTAAATATATGTATAATATGCGCCTCGGTTGCACAGTGGTAGAGTGCCAGGTTACAAATCCAAAGGTTGCGGGTTCGTTCCCCGCCAGGTCCTAGGATTTTTATCTGTCACTTTCCACTTCTTTCACCTCTGGCAGTGTTGCTGATGTGAAAAATACCGAGTAGCACCGTGGTTCGGAACCCACGTTAAACTGTAGGTCCCCCTATAACTGGCTGGGTAAGTCAGTTTGAAAGGTCGGAGGAAGGCAACGGCATACCACCTCCAAACAGGACCATGCCTAGTAAAGCACTGTGGTGTTCAAACCAATCTTCGGATTGTTGACTACTTTACCTTATATATATATATATATATATATATATATATATATATATATATATATATATATATATACACCAGAAACTTATCTTACACTGATAGGCCGCCCCGAACCTCATCAGTCGCTAACTCCAATCTGTCCGTCTCCAACCCGACTCTCTCGTCTCACCTACCAAGCGCAACTCTCTCCGACTGACTCACACTCCCGACTGACCCACGCTCCCGACTGACAACCGAGAGGCGAACCCACTACCTACTGGCTGCCAAAGATAATCATACTCAACCGAAACAAAGATGTTGCCAACATATACAGCACAAGCTTAAGATACGAGATTTCCATTCAGTAGTCCCCTTACAGCAGAGGACTGTACTTTCTTTTAAGGACATAGTGAGACTGCAGTTCCACTAAACGTGAAATGACCCCTTTGGTGTGCAGCGGATTCACAATTTGTTCTTAGTAGAAGGGCGATTAGACACAAGTTGGAATCACAAAGGACCATTCAAAACTAATCGAAGAAATCTGAATGTGATCTGAACTAGCAGAGTATGTCTATTCTTTTCAGCCCTCCTGTTTGACGTCCTGTGGCGTGATCACAGGGGAAGACGTGGAGGAGGTGCAAGGTAGCCATATGTGTGAAGAGGAAAAGAGAGAAAAGAAATTAAAAAAGACAGAACATCCTTTAAGTCTCGTCCAGTTTTATCATTCGTGTACCTTCATAGAGCATTTTGAAACTCTGCCTGTACAGAAATTTCTGATACCCCATCAAGAGCGTGGCTCTGGGTTCGCGTTATCACGCTTGCTTATGGAATATTAGGAGATTTCTGTCCTCGGGCGCTGGAGCAGCAGCTGTCACCCAAGTTCCTGTATGGGTGTCAGAATTTCATTACGGGAGTATTTTGAAATTCCGTAACACAAGTGGACGGGAGGCTCCGATGATGTAACTGATGTGAATGCTGTGGAGTCCTAAGTGACCCTGTGTTGTGAATTCAAACATACAGTCAGTTTCTCTCTCCTCCCACCTCTCTCCAGCAGACACAATCGAGACACAGGGGGGTAAAAAATAAATAAAAATAAAAAGACAGAAAGATATCTGAAAATGCATAAAAACTCTTTTCTGCTTGTGTCGCAGTGGGAGATAATACGTATTTTCTTAAAAGTGACACTCTCCTTTGTATGTAGTGTATTGTAAGCCTATTTACTATATTTAACGTTACACATTCCATATTTATCGATGTCGTAATCCTGCTAATACCACGACAAAAATTAATTCCTTTCAAAAGAGGAGACCGGGGAAACTTGACGACCCCTTCTATCAAGTACTGTGTATTTTAATGTAGCTTAAGTCACTAGTGCAGTTAATAGATTTAGAGAATATCAGTTTTAATCTTGTGTTTAATAGAATATTTTTTACTGCAGTTAAAACGATACACCTCGTTCTTGTTTACATCAGGTATATCATAATTGAGAACCAAGATCTTCAGCTTCTTCCATTAAGCCAAAACGATCGTGTGTTTTTTTTTTTTTTTTTTTTTTTTTTTTTTTTTTTTTTTTTTTTTTTTACTATTAACCATTGAATAATGAAAGATCTTTAGTGAAAAAGTTAAGAATTCACAATGCGAAAGGTGCTATTGTTTTAATTATCTCACCGACAAAACTAATATTAAATGGTAAGAAAACAGAAACGTTGCCAGGAATATGTAAAAACTCAATAAAATCGTGTGTAATGCAGATCCCTGCATGTGATGAGATCTGCGACGAATCACCACCAGAATATCTCGTAGGGTGTTGCAAATGCCACTCATGGCGGGCTTATCAAACTCCAAAGGACAAATTCTCGCGCATGAATTTTGCAAGAGAATGAAATGCGTTTCAGCTATTTAATTTAAACACTATAATCGATTCTTTAAATATTATGAGATATACACTGCGATGTGTAATTAATAAATAAATGGGTTCTCTTTTAATTTCTTTGCATGAAAATCTTATTCACTATCCACATTCCTGTCATCTTCCCCTGCGGTGAAAGTCAGCTTTGCCCCTGGACCCAGAAAAGATGGCACTTTTCATTTAGGCCGGTAATAAATAGAATGATTGTGATTGTATGAAATTAAAAATTTACACTCAGTGTAAAACACACCTTCTGGGTGACAGGTTGTAAACCAAATATTGTGGCAAGATATCAGGATAATTCGGCTGCAATCCCGGAACTTCATGGAGTAGCGTTTACATATTTTCTGTTATAAATTTTTAAATTTGAAAACTGTCTCTCGGAGAGAAAAAAAAGAATCATTAAAACGGAAAGACACATTGAAAATGATGAAGCACCTTTAATATACGAAACTTCGCAGTTTGTTACGTTAGTGCCTGCTACGTGGACGATTGACGGTCTCAGGAAGTTGAGTAACATAAAGAAAAACACACAATGGATAAACAAGCAGCCCTCGGTCGCAAATTAAAATTATTTTGACCAGGTTTCGGCAATGAGTAAGATTGCCTTCATCAGAAAATATAAAACTAATCACGTAATAAAATATACTATTCAGCTGTATAGCTAAAGGCACACAGTTTAAAAAGAATTTTTAAATAAAGCTAGCCACTATGGGCTGCAGGCAGCACGGAGGCATCAGACTGGCGTGTGCTAAGTGAAGTTGTGGTAAGGCAGACGTTACCTCAGTAGTGCCATCTAGTTGTCGCAATTACAACTAGGCTACTGTACAGAGAAAACAGAAATGAAAAAACAGTTGCTACAAGATGCTTCGTAACATGAGAGATGGCTGAGGCGTTATTTCGGCAATACAATGGTGGTAGAGAAAATAAGCGAGAAAGAAAGTTTTAAGAAGCATATTAGTTAAAAAAATAGCTTTTGGAACATAAATACTTAGGATCCAGTCGGAAGAAATATTTCGGACACTGCAGGAAGTAGAACATCAAAGACCGAGTAATGGCTTAACACCATTAAAAAAGTTTCTATTACGGAATTGTAACTGTTCATTTAGAATAAGCCCGTCATTACGTGAAAAATGTTTAAATATTTGCAATTCTTCCAGCACGTCTGATCTGTGGCCTTTCTTTTCGGTATGTAAAATGTTCGGGTCATGAATGCCTTTAGGTGCGTGACCTGTAATGAGATGATGGTCGGCAAAAGACGAATTCTGGGGGTTAGTGCCATTCTTTCTCAAAAGATGTTCTTTAAACCTGACTTTAAAAACACATCCCGTTTGACCTACGTAGTAGGAAGAACAAGTATCACAAACAATTTTGTAAACGCCGGAATTATCTAACGGAGAACTGGTTGATTTTGAATTATGAATGAAAGTTTTCTTCAAATTATTGTTGGTCGAGATGGCAACGTTGCAGTTATTACGAAAAAGACGTTGGATCTGATAGGAAATGGGACCCAGTAATAGAATGGAGAAATACTTTTTCTTTTGGTCAGATTCAATAGGAGTGCCATGTGTTGTAACTCTTTTAGCAGTTTTCTTTTCAAGGATGTTGTCGACTATGGCAAGATCGTATTAATTATTAACTGCTATGGTTTTTATAAAATTTATTTCCTCCTCGAATTTTTCTTTCGAGAGTAATATGGAAATGGCTCCGTGGATGGCAGAATGAAACAAAACATTTTTGTGACATTCAAGGTGTATAGAAGAGGCGGGTACAATTTGATCAGTGTATGTTTCTTTTCGGTAGATATTGAAAGAAGAAGAAATTTAAACAAAAATAGCTTCATAAGAGACAGTATCAATATAAGTTCCTTTTCAATTACATTACGACGATGTGTGGCCATTATTATTATGTTGAATTATAAATAACAGCTTGTTATTTTTAATACACAGAAACGTTCTATCTACTCTACTATTGGTATTACAATCGCAGGAACCTGTCATAAATAAATATTGTCGTTAAATGCAAGTCGCATATGTGTTGAGCTGAGAAGCGAGAGAGACAGTATAGAACTGTGACATTCCCATCCCTCACCCTCCGACTTGAGACTCCAAAAACCAAGCGCGGATTCCATTCCTCCAACGCACAAGACTCCCACAAAGTGTGTAGCGACGGTGGCTTCCTAGCAATATTTTACTTCATCCTAAGACGGCGGAACGCCTTTTCCGAACTTAATTCCGATAAGAAACTTTGAATTTCGAAGCTGTTTTAACTTTTCAAAAGTACCGCTCTTCAGGTAAGAGACGAGCACGCTGCAAGGAGGATGGGGGGAGGGGGTGTACCGGATTAAAGACCTCAATACGGGCCGTAATTTAATCCGGCAGACAAGGCACCGACATTCGCCGCGTTCGATATATCGGGCCACGCGGCGATATATCGCTGCCGGTCTTGCGGCGGATTACCTGCGCGCCCACTCCTTCGGCTGGCGGGAGGGAGGCAAGGGTATCGTAATAACGACGGGCGGGGCGGGACGAATTAATCTTCATCCTCATCCTCATCCTCATCCTCATGCCATCCTCATCGTCATACCAGGCCGGCTGTCGCCGAGTGCTGCGCTCAATCTCCCGCAAATCCCCCCCCCCCTGCCTCCTCACGCCATCCTGTTCCGTGCTTCGCCATTCCCTCCACCCCTTTCGCGCACGCCATTCATTTTTCTTGTGGGGCTGTTTCGATCTTCGCTTGGGACAGATGTTGCCTTGTTCTCTTGCCTGACTCTCACTCCTTCGGTTTGGCGCCTGTCCACACTATCGAGATAACCACTTTCCTGTTCCTTCTGCTCAAGAACTGGTTCTTACTGTGTAGTGGCACAAACTAAAATCCCTTTTCTATTACCTAGAGATACCCAAAGCTTTCCTATTTAATTTACGTAAGTATAATTGGGCCTATTCAAGACAGAAGCTGCCGCCAGAACCTGTCTGTTTCAGATTCTGGTAGACGCTGCAGCAGCAAGTAGGCAAAGAAGCCATTTATACACATTCAAAGAAGTCCCAGCATATATATTCCATGGTTAAACAGTGTACATTGTTATTGACACAAAAGCTGAATTATTGATTATTCTGATGCTGAATGTCAAGCATGTATAACTTTCTGAATATTAATCTGTATAGTTATCACTATAATAAATAGTGGATTTTAAAGTTACTTCTGCACTTTAAAGTTTTATTCAGTGACATACTTCGAGAGAATATTATATAAAGACATGTATATGACATTCGCAGTGCTCCTCGGTTGCACAGTTGTAGAGTGCCAGACTACAAATCCAAAGGTCGCGGGTTCGATCCCCGCCAGGTCCTAGAATATTTTTATCTGTCACTTTCCATTTCTTTCACCTCTGGCAGTATTGCTCATGTGAAAAATACCGAGTAGCACCGTGGTTCGGAACCCACGTTAAACTGTAGGTCCCCCTATAACTGGCTGGGTAAGTCAGTTCGAAGGTCGGAGGAAGGCAACGGCATACCACCTCCAAACAGGACCATGCCTAGTAAAGCATTGTGGTGTTCAAACCAATCTTCGGATTGTTGACTGCTTTACCTTTTTTTATGAGAATCACAACTAGAGAAGAAAACTGATAGAGGTACAACTTCAGTTGGACCTCTCTCCTTAATATGGTTTCTACATAATGATTCATTGTAACCAAGTAAGACTGAATCTTCAGTAAGGAAGATATATTTCTAGTCAGTCTACACCAACTTGTGCTAGGCTGAACTATATATAAAGAACTGTTACATTGGTTAAAAATACCAGGCTATTTGCATCGCAGAAGCCAACACGTGTAATAGTTCAACTGTTATTGTTGTCCTGACACCTGAACGAGCTCATACACGGCCGATATGTTCGGTACATGATTGATACGCTACTTATGAATGAACAAGCATGTAGACCTGATGAAACATACGGAGAAAAGTAGAAAACTGCACGGAAGTTTTCAAAGAATAAATTTCTTGATTTTTTTATTTTATTATTATTTTTATTTTTTTTTTTTTCGTCCTGCGATCCTACGCCATATCCTACAACGCATTTATTACAGATAATATTAAAGAAAGTGCTGCTATACGCGGTAAGAACCTGCGTATTGGGCTATGTACGGTTCTGATTTAGAAGTATGGCTTGATATTATCTTAGGGTCGAACCGTATATGTCTGCTTTCATGCTCCAGCAATTACCTTAGTTGCAGGTATAATCTTTTACCTGTGATCCTGTAATTAAAAATACTCTATGCATAGGCTGTAGATTGCGAAACAAATAAGAATTATTACCTAAAATAACTGGTTTATTAATAAAAAGGGTTTTATTCTAATTTGTGACAATTACCGTATGTAAGCAATGCCAGAGATTTAGCTGAATAAGGTTTATTAATTTGGTTGAGATATTGAAAGTATTAGTTTTAGAATCATGAGATGTGCATAATTATTCCAACATCAAATGGCCTACAGACAGTCTTCAGAAATGCCCTAATTATTTTTGAGTACCGAGTATGCGGCTTTCCGTGATTTCCGCCGATTTCGACAAATCCCCGACCTGCTGTTGGCTTAACTCGATACTTGTCTTGTTTGGCAGCTGCCCCATCCGCTTGCCGCAGTCCACTGTCGGCCATTTATCTTTCCACACAGTACCATTACTTTTACTAATTGCCCGTCTGCAGGCACATTACTTCTGTAAAGTAACCGGATCTCAATTATTTTCGATAAAACTAAAATAATTCTTCGCACGTAGACGTATGTCGATAGGTTATTGTAAACTGAGCTTTTTCAATAGAATTATATTTAATCGATGTCTTCGATGAGTTCTTGACTCAGTTCTTTATCAGTGAGGATGGCCAGCCCTCTAACCGAACGCACTGAGCTACCGCGTATCTACACGCGGCTTGCACCAAGTTTGGCTGAAGAAACAAAATATTTTGCGTGTATTGGCGACAAACGTAAAAGTTTATTTTCGTGATTTCTCGGAAAATGTTTACTTTGGGAGAAAATACTTGATGATGAATACTGCTCAGTTTACAATTATGTATCGATACTGTTAATTTTGGATCAATTTACCAATACTAATATTACCTATGGCCTGAACTAGATCAATTGTCGAGGCGTTGATTGCATCGCAATATTCCAATTACATCCCGAGATGTTGCGACGCGAAGTTGACGCTTGAAATACGCGAAACGCGCCGCTAGCGCATGTCCTGAGTCTCATTAAAAAAAAAAAAAAAAAAAAAAAAAAAAAAAGTTTGTGTTATAAAGCACATCTGCTTTCGTTTGCATGTTTCCAAATATGTACATTCATGGGCCCCAGCCGTACATTCATACCGGTGAAAGTCGTTATCCAATAGCTGTTATTGATTCAGAGATATTTTGGGTGGACAAGATAGATGGGACACCCTGTAGATACGTGTCTGGTAAGCCCAAAACAATCGCTGTATTCATAATTGCGACAATAGCAGGGTGAAGCAGCAGTTACATACAAATTGCTTTATGGTCGTACCTGTCACACAATTCCACAGTGTAGTATGTTGTAAAGAGCCTGCCCGCTAATTCACGCTTGGTAGCCACTTGTTGATCGCGGAAGTTGCGTAATTAGAGAGCGCCAGAGAATTTGGCGCAAGAAAAGTTGCGTGACGTGTATTAATATCCCGGGAAATCAAGTAGCGTTCTTTCGCGGCGCTTTTGCGCGCCCTGGCACCTCGACGAGAGGCGTTCTGCGAATAGCCTTCGGCGATAGCGGCTCGGCGGTGTTAATCACGACACGATAAGCCGCTCCCGCTCCCGCGCGGCGCCACAAAAGCGCCCGCGCCGTCGTTAATCACGCAGACGTCGGCGTCGCAGCTGTCGGCGACGCCCGGCACCGGACAGCCCGCCGCAGATAACGACGCCACACCCTGCAGCCGGCGCACGTGTTGCCCCACTGAGCACTGGCCGGCGGCTCACAGCAACACCGCCTAGAGAGAAGGCCGCGGCGCTCTCGTGTGACGTCACGCAGAGTAGGTTGCGCACGCATAGCTGACTGGGTAGCCGTTGGGGCACGGCCCACTATGCCGAATCAGCGAGCCAGTCAGCTATGCGCGCGCAACCTACTCTGCCTGACGTCATACGAGAGCGCCGCGGCCTTCTCTCTAGGTGGTGGTGCTCACAGAGGCACGGCTTGGCATCAACATCTGAGGCTGACGGGTTGCAGCTCTTGACGTCATCAAGGAGGTTAAAATAAAGGGAGACGCCCTTACGCTGAAAACCTGAAGCCTGCCTCCGCCATATTGCTTAGTGTTGGAGAAGTGTTCATATTGTAGACCTAATTCAGAAAGTATCGCTCTTGCGAAACACAGCTAGCCCTTTATTCACATGAAGTGTTAAGTGCCATCGACAAGGGATCTCAAATCGATTCCATATTTCTGGATTTCCGGAAGGCTTTTGACACTGTACCCCACAAGCGGCTTCTAATGAAATTGCGTGCTTATGGAATATCTCCCCAATTGTGCGATTGGATTCACGACTTCCTATCAGAAAGGACACAGTTCGTTGTAATTGACGGTAAGTCATCGAATAAAACAGAAGTGATATCTGGCGTTCCACAGGGAAGCGTTATAGGTCCCCTACTTTTTCTCGTGTTTATAAACTATTTAGGAGATAATTTGAATAGCTCCCTTAGATTGTTAGCGGATGATGCTGTCGTTTATCGGTTAGTGAAGTCAACAGAGGATCAAAAGCAACTGCAAAGCGATTTAGACAAAATTTATACTTGGTGCGAAAATTGGCAATTGACACTAAATAAAGAAAAGTGTGAAGTAATACACATGACCACTAAAAGAAATCCGCTGAACTTCAATTACGCGATAAATCAGTCAAACCTTAAGGTCGTAAATTCTACCAAATACCTAGGAGTTACACTTACGAACAACTTTGACTGGAGAGAACACATAGAAAATATTGTGGGGAAGGCGAACCAAAGGTTACGTTTCATTGGCAGAACGCTTAGAAGATGCACCAGGTCCACCAAAGAGACTGGCTACATCACACTTGTGCGTCCTCTCCTGGAGTACTGTTGCCCCTTGTGGGACCCTCACCAGGTGGGACTGACGGAAGATATTGAGAAGGTTCAGAGAAGGGCAGCTAGGGAAAGCGTCACGGAAATGTTGCACGAATTGGGGTGGAAATCATTAAAAGAAAGACGTTATTCATTGCGGCGTGATCTGTTTGCGAAGTTTTTAGTTCTGAATGTGAAAATATTTTGCTAGTACCCACCTACTTAGGGAGACATGACCATCCCAATAAAATAAGAGAAATCAGATCGAAAACGGAACGATTTAGGTGTTCTTTCTTCCCGCGCGCTATTAGAGAATAGAACGGTAGAGAAAAGTTATGAAAGTGGTTAATGAACCCTCTGCCAGGCACTTAAATGTGATTTGCAGAGTATCTATGTAGATGTAGATGTTTTATGTCACTTAAAGTAGGAATAAAACGTCCGACGGGGTTGCCGTGATGTACAACGTGTTTAAAGAGTGCAAATTAGCCATTAAATTAAGTTTTCAAATACATTCTGTTGAGTATTTATTACTATTTATTCAAGAAAGTATATTGTTTGAAAGTACATACTGTGGACTGACTGTCCGTTCCATGGTTTAACAGTAAGAGGGTCGACTTAACGCATAGTTTTAACGAAGAAATAGCATTCCAAAATTGACCAAGATTGTGGACAGGCTTCAGCTGAGATATGTGCTCGGCATAAATAATGCCATCTCCTTTTATTCTAACCTCCTTGGACGTCATAGGCAGCCTGCCGTGGCCAGCGCGGTCGAAAATAAATACAGGGTTCGAGGAACCAAGCATTAGAGACGACGTCATTTGACTGGAGCAAAGTGGTTTTCAAAAGGTTTGTGATGAAGTGCAGATCCTCCGACTGACGGAATACATCACCGCTGGTTCATCCTAACGCCGTCACCAGCTGCTATATTCATGGATATACGAGGGTCGCCCACAAAGTACGTTCCGTTTCTATTTCTATCCGCGCCAGCGCTACGATCGCAGTTCCGAGCATGCGTGGAAGTTTTTCTGACTCAAGGAAAAGACATATACACCGTTTTCAGATTGCTGCGGCCGACGTGTGATTTGTAGTTTTTCTTGATAATGTCAGCCGAAACTGAAAATGTTGCCGCGTGTGAAATCATATCTGTGATTCGTTGTCTAAATGCAAAGAAAGTTAAACCAAAGGAAATTCATCGACTAACCTGCGAGGCTTACGGACAAATTGCTATGAGTAATTCAATGGTTAGAAGATGGGTCAGACTGTTCATTGAAGGACGTGATCAAGTGCACGATGAAGAACGAAGTGCACGGTCGTCTTTGGTTACTGTTGAACTGGTTCACACAATTGAAGAGAAGATTAAGCACAATCGTAAGTTTACACTTAGTGCTCTTGCTATAGAAGTACCGCAAATCTCACGGTTACTAATTCATGACATTATCACTAACAAATTGAAATTTCGAAAAATTTGCTCACTTCGGGGACCCAAAAATCTTACTGAAAAAAAAAAAAAAAAAAAAAAAAAAAAAAAAAAAAAAAAAAAAAAAAAAGGAACAGGGAGTGCACATGAGTTTTTGAAATGCTACAAAGGACAGTCGTTGGTTTTCTGTCTCAGATAGCCACAGGGTATGAACCTTGGGTATCGTAGGACACCCCTGAAACAAAACGGTAATGTGTGGAATGGAAGCACACTTCATCCCCAACGAAGGTTAAGCATAAGCAAATCTTGACACCTCAGAAAGTCATATGAACCGTGTTTTGGGACAGAAAACGCATGTTGCTGTTTGATTTCTTACCTCGAGGCCAAACACTCAATACACATCGTTACTGTGACACCATTAAGCAAATGCGCCACGCAATACAGAACAAGAGCCGATGATTACTGCCAGAAGGTGTTGTTTCTTTCCACTATAATGCTCGACATCATACGGCAAATGTAACCAAACAACTTGAAAGTAGCCTGTTATTAAAATAAGCAAGATCTTGGGCAGTTGAGATCTGCAAATGTAAGTTGAAACGCTCACTGCTGCTCTAAATTAATTGTTGAGTGGCCACAGTACATGCACAACGGAAATTTATCTAACTGCTCACTCCGAAAGGGAGCAGCCAACGTTTTAACAAACACAAAATCAATGTTAAAAAGATAAATGAACGGATAGTTAAACATGTGACGGGAAGCATCAAATCACAAGGCAGAGGTTTGATACTTTAAACCATAACCTATTCAGTAAAACAATAAGCAAATAAATCTGCAGATACCAAATTAAGCACACACCTTGTACAAAAGTAAATGAAATCATAAATTTACTGCTCGCAATAAAATTCTTTCTGCCCTTTATAAATATGGAGGTATTGTGGGAGGAAATTTGCAAAGACGTAATGGGTAGCTGAAAACACATTCATTCATTCACAGACACGTGCGTAATCCATGGCGGTACATTACTCTCTGGGAACACTTGAAAGCAGTGGTGAAATGAGGTGTCAATGGAGTCTTAACGAGATGACAGTGTCTTCATCACTAATTTTAAGTACACTGTGCACTAAACTAACTCATGTTTAGCGAGGCAGCAGCTCACTATTGTTTAATTACCACGTGGTATGTGACCATGCCAAATTTTATAGCATTTACAAACAGAAATTAATTTAGAATAAGCGAGTAAAGCACTCCCAAGAATTCGTATAGAAGAAAGCTTGTATTAACAAAGGCATAGCTGAAGGCTGAAGTAACGATGGTTACGAAAGCACATGGTGCAATCGGTCATACAAGAAAAGACAGAAAATCTGAGAAATATTTAGCATACTCGCGGATACAGAAACGAGGCAAAAACGTTAGTTAAAAATACAAAGGAATTTCAGAGGTACTAGGTTTATGCAAAGGCTGAAGGCCACACAATTCTAACTTGAGCAAAACCAGACATATGATCATAACTGGAATGAAAACTCAAATAATAAATTTTCACTAAATTTACTCGAGTTCTGTAAATTAAGAAACACTTCGCCTTGCATAGCAAAAGAATTAGTCAAGAGGACTATTACTGAAAAAAAAAACAAGAATGCTTGATCACAAAAATGTAAAGCCCTAACAGCATGCCTTCCCATCAGCATGATTCGGCGGTGTATTTACTTCTACAATCGTCGGCGCCAGAGTGAAGAGTCAAGAATAAAGCACTAAGGCCTCGGAAAAACCTCCCCCCCCCCCCCACCATATACCGGATGTAGAGCGTGCTCAAAGCGACGCAGAGTGCGTTCAGAGACTAGTTTTCACCAACCCTTGGTGCCTAGCTAAGACAATTCCCTCTACAACCGCTCCCAGAGGTCTCTTGTCACCTCTTTTGTCCACGATTAGGTTGGTAGGCCACTAAGAACTTGGCCAGCTCGTCACCTTGCCAAGTAAGCTTGTGTCTGGCCAGCCAGCAGACGTCAGCGCAGACAACAAAGGAAGCCATGCGTTTTTAACTACAGCAACACGAGGCCTAGAGTGGGAGGCGGCGACTCTAAGCCATTGCGCGGCAGTCAGTCAATATTAAAAGCAACCTTGCACATTCACATGAACACATAAGTTCAATCACACGGGTGGAAACATATATAAATATGGGGCAAACATATATAAACATGGGGCATTGAACATTGATAAAAATAATTAACACACAGGTAGATAACATTAAGAGTGCAGAAACACTTTTGGTTAAAGAATAAATCAAAATGGAACACGACTACACAATGAGTTTACGTGTTTCAAACTCTCATGGAAATTTCATTGCGACGTGTTTGATCAGACTCCGTACAGCCCGCATCTCGCTCCTAGCGCCTTTCATCTCTTCTTACACCTAATCTCTCATTGGTCGTCAACACTTCATTCATGATGACAAGCTGAAAGTACATGTTACCACATGGTTGAATACACCGGTGGCAACCTTCTATGAAGAAGTCATACAAAAATGAGTGTCAACCTGCCTGTCATACAATTCCAGCAATTTGAGTAATTATGTGATGTACCGAGTACTGATCCGTTATGCTACATATCTTTTTAACGCGAACAAATGCCGTCTAATGTACAACATTTGGAAGAAAATGTCATAGGTTGTCTTATTTTCGCCAAAAATAGATATACAATGAACTGAACCTTAATACAGACAATACAGTGACCTTGGACACGCCAAGGACCACACATCTCTATATATAAGCCAAAGTATCCGTATGTCTGTGCGTTTGTTTGTGTGTACGTATCATATACAAATCTACAGTTTTCTTCCAATCTTTATGAAATTTTGTACACATAAACTTCAATCCATGAGGATGGTGTAAGAATTACGTACAACACATGGTTCACGAGATATGACATCATAAACAATGAGAAGCGAGAGAAACTGCTGCATTACGCGTCAATATTGCACATTTCCTCCTAAACCACTTGACCGACTTCAACCAAATTTGGTACACGTCTTCCTTGCCGTAAGGTATCAGATCTGTCACGATAAAAGCCACATGTGACATATGTTTCAGGAGATATAACGTCATAAACAATAGGAGTTGTAAGAAACTGCCTCATAATGCGATGAGACTTTATAAATGCACTGTATGAGAACGAGATTACTTAGCGAGTTGCAACAAACTTTTAACATAATTTGAAACCTGTACTAAACTGATTCTCGCTGACAACCATAACAAAATTATGAAAGGAAGAAAGTTTCTCGCTTACTACTTTTCCGATGTTCATAGACTAAAACTACTGCATTCGGTATGACGTTACAGTTTATAATTTCTACACTACAAATTGTAGCCGCAGGACATTTTACAGACAGTAGTCACACATATAATTCTATGTACCTTCTAAATTGTATCACAGTACGACACGTGGTTCATAGATATGAGAACATGAACAGTAACTTTCATGAAAAACCGCCCCGTCACGCAACAAATTTTAATCTATTATTTCTTTACTGATGATTGTATTCCCAAGAGATTTTACAGACATACAGCACTTATACAAATGAATATATACATGAAAAATTATACAATTGTACTACATATAACTTAATAAATATGAGGTCTTATTAATTTTATATGTCATTTGTATTTTGATTAGCCGAATGTTACTGATGCAGTTGTGTAGCCGCGGCGCAGTGGCCGAGCGCATTGAGGCGTTATGCTACGATACGCGAGGTCGTTCCCCGTCAGGGGTTCGAATGCCCCCTCAGGCATGGATGTTTGTGCTGTCCTTAGCATAAGTCAGTTCATAAGTACTTTGTAAGTTTAGGGCCTCATGACCCCGCAGTTAAGTAACATAAACTTTTCAAACAGTGGAACACGTGAGTTGTATAAAGAACTACTTCGTCGTGGCCGGCCGCGGTGACCGAGGGGACTGAGGCGCTCCAGTCACGGTCTGCACGGCTACTATGGTCGGGGGTTCGAATCCCCCCTCGGGCATGGATATTTGTGCCGTCCTTAGTTCATAAGTAGTTTGTAAGTTTAGGGACTGATGACCCTGTAGTTAAGTCCCATAATCTTAACAAACATTTGAACATTTGAACTTCGTCGTGAACACACACTTACGAATATGTGTATATTTCTCGGAAAGTAAGTAGAATATAAACAGAAGTGAATTAAAAATGACAGGCAGTTCTTTGACACGTATTACTTACGTGCGGAGTCTAGTGATTCGCACATTGTTACACTCCACTCGTACGCGCATGTTCCTTTAAGTGTGAATGGTGTACCTTATAAAAGCAATGTTTAGATTATTCTTGCCGTTGGAGGTTAAATTGTAGCAACAATTGTAGATTTGGGTTCTTCTTAGTTCGAAAATCAGTTTAATTGCTTTTGTCTCTTTATTCCTACGTCTGTGTTTTCAGCTGTGGTGGCTGATGTAGTGCATTACAGACTGTAGTTATAGCATTCTACACTACTGACCGTTAAAACTGCTACACCAAGAAGAAATGCATATGATAAACGGGCATTCATGCGACAAATATATTACACCAGAACTGACATGTTATTACATTTTCACGCAATTTGGGTGCGCAGATACTAAGAAATCAGTACTCAGAAAAACCACCTCTGGCCGTAATGACGGCCTTGATACGCCTGGTCAATCAGTCAAACAGAGTTTGGATGGCGTATACAGGCACAGATACCCATGCAGCTTCTACAAGATACCACATTTCATCAAGAGTAGTAACTGGTGCATCGTGACGAGCCAGTTGCTCGGCCACCATTCACCAGACGATTTCAACTGGTGTGAGATCTGGAGAATGTGCTGGGCAGGGCAGCTATCGAACATTTTCCGTATCCAGAAAGGCTCGTACACGACCTTCAAAATGCGGTGTGCATTATCCTGCTGAAATTTAGAGTTTCGCAGGGATCGAATGAAGGCGAGAGCCACGGGTCGTAACACACATGAAATGTAACGGCCGCTGTTCAAAGTGCCGTCGATGCGAACAAGAGATGAGCGAGACGTGTAACCAGTGGCACCCTATACTACCACTGCGAGTGATTCACCAGTATGGCGATTACGAATACACGCTTCCAATTTGCATTCACCGCGATGTCATCAAATACGGATACCACTATCATGATGGTGTAAAAAGAACCTGGATTCATCCGAAAAAATGACGATTTGCCACTCGTGCACCCAGGTTCGTCGTTGGGTATACCATCGCAGGCGCTCCTGTCTTTGATGCAGCGTCAACGGTAACCGCACCCATGGTCTCCGAGCTGATAGTCCATGCTGGTGCAAACGTCGTCGAACTGTTCGTGAAGATGGTTGTTGTCCTGCAAACGTCCCAATCTGTTGACTCAGGGATTGAGACGTGGCTGCACTATCCGTTACAGCCATGCGGATAAGATGCCTGTCGTCTCGACTGCTAGTGATACGAGACCGATGGGATCCAGCACGGCGTTCTGTATTGCTCTCCTGAGCCCACCGATCCCATATTCTGATAACAGTCATTAGATCCGACCTTTATCGAAGTCGGAAACGTGATGGTACGCATTTCTCCTCCTTACACGAGGCAGCACAACAACGTTTCACCAGGCAATGTCGGTCAACTGCTGTTTGTGTATGAGAAATCGGTTAGAAAATTTCGTCATGTCAGCACGTTGTAGGTGTCGCCAACGCCGCCAACCTTGTGTGAATGCTGTGAAAAGCGAATCATTTGCATATCATAGCATCTTCTTCCTGTCGGCTAAATATCGAATCTGTAGCACGTCATCTTCATGGTGTAGCAATTTTAATGGCCAGGAGTATATATACATTTTCTACATTCCAATTTTACAGAAATTTTAGTGAAGAAACCTGAGTAGAAAAGCGATGATTTTCTGCCAAAGGGCAGGTTTTCCGGTATTTCCTAGCCATTTTTTATTTTTAATACAAAATGAAATTATTCAGTTAAAGCTTATATGTTACAAGATAGTTTTAAATAAACTTTCCTGTAATGTACCGTTTCGTACTTTGTCTGGGATGCTAGCAAACCCAAGAAAGACAAATGTGGAGCTATTTTTTAGTTATTGCAAATTTTTGGCACTACATGCGTTATCTAATGTGAAATGTATGTTAAAATATAATATAAACGATACTATTCGCACTCATGCAATATCGTATTGAGAAATGTAGCTTGCCGGCCGCTTGTAGCGCTGCTGTCGCTGTGTATAACAAAAATCAGTAGGCGTGTCGTGATTCTATATGTTATACCAGGGCGTACCAAACGTTTTAGCTGGCGGACTCCTTTTTCAGGCGAAAGTCCACCGCGGACCTCCTGTCAGTCTACGTGAAACCTATGGGAATTGAAAACTTATCAATCCAAGTGCCATTTTTCCACTAAATCCACGAATAATCAACAAACTATGATTTAGAGATAACGTGAAATCAAGATGTTCCCATTTGTCTGACTTAGTTTATTCAGATAATTTGCTGTTGCATTTACTTCTATTCTCCAACACACTATAGCCTGATAAAATTTACTTTTTAGTTGACAGTTCACGCGTTGCAACTCCCTTCGTCCAATCATAGCGATCAACGTCACGCCCTACTGTCCGCTACTGGCAAGGTGTCGCAATAGATGGTCAATACACTTTTATTGTTTGAGTAAAGCTGTGTAAGAAGGATGCGTTTATTTCCTCATTATTGTTGCGCGTGTGTTTTGGTTTCGGTTTCGTTTTCATGTCTCGTGAAATGCAAAGAAAACTGACAGATCCACGATTCGGGATCTAATCACGTCTTGAAAGCGAAGAGGGCAAGTAATTATGTATCTCGTTTGCAATGTGTGGAAATACTTTGCGGCTGCGGGTGTAACAAAGGGCCGCAGTGGAATAGGCGTGCGCGCTAAGGCGCCTTGCTGCGGTGCACGCGGGCCGTCGGAGGTTAGTGTCTTCACTCAGACATGGTTGTGTATTTTTCTTAGTATAAGTTAAAATAGTTTGTAAGTTTAGGAACCGATGACCACTGCAGGTAGGTCCTACAACCTTACAAACATACGAATATATTGCAACGGAGGATCTCTCTTACCAGATTTCGAAGTAGTCGCGCGAACTGCTAACGATATTAAGCTTAGTGTAGTAATTGAAATGGGTATTGATAACCAAATGTACGAAGATAAAAATAACTGCAAAACAGCCTCTTGACTTGATATATCCGGGAAGAAAAAAGATGTTCTACGACGCATAACACAATTTGACCCTTTCACTCAAGAAGCGATTAGCGCCACGTGAAGTCACACGGTACAGCAGCGACACGAACTACCCGCTTTGCCTTCCGCACACATGTTCGTCGGCCTTCTAGGAGGTGTCTGTGGTGTCGCGCCACCTACTTTCGCCGCACGCCGCCATGCACGCACGGCGCGGCGTTCTTACGACATCAGACACGAGCGCCCTCTGCTACAACTCCGCTCGTGGCCACCACTGAATGACATCGTTCACTTGGGACTTCCAGTTAACACTTCGAAATCAGATAGGCACCGGTGAAGACTTGGCTATCGGATAGGCTTTAGGCAGGCCTCTAACTCAACTATGTATCAGCATTCTGCAGTACTGAGCTATGTAAAAGTTAAGTATTGTATAAATTCTGTGTAATATATATCTCGTTCTAATTTACTCTAGTGTTTCTAGTTTCTGCTGTCCCACTGGCTGCTTCTACCTTTATTCCTGTGTCGGTACTTTTCTACTCGGCCACCGACACCTACGACGGAAACGAGACCCAAAAGCGGTGACGAGGCTGGGACACAAAAGTGGCGACGAGGAATGATAGATGAACCTTGGACCAGCCTGCTTGCAGCAGCCAGACACCAGCAGTCGCAGCACACCCACCCTTATTATAAGATTTTTGGGGGAACATTTCCAGTTACGTGTGTTGTGGACTTTTTTGTTGTAGAGCGAGCCCTCCTTTCATATTGCATTTGTGTTTTGTTATAATTTACTTGTATGTGCGGCGCCTAATCGGTCAGCATGGCCACTACCCCGAACCCAAACTTAATGGAAATTATTCAGTTACAGACGGCGCAAATCACGCAACTCCTCCAAGCTGTGTCCCAGCTAACAGCGCAAGCAGCTAACCAACAAAAACAGCCGCCGCTTCAGCAGCCCACACCTGCCGCTGCACCTCTCCCTACGTTTCGCCAGTACAACAAATGTGAGGAACAATGGAGCGACTACTTCGCACAGTTTCAAGAACTCGTCGCGGCTCATCAACTAACAGGTCTGACAGTCAAACATTTCTTTCTCCCCGTAGTTGGCACCGAGACTTTCGTGTTACTGCAGAAACTTTTCCCCCACGCTTCTCCTCGTGATGTAGACTTTGATGCAATAGTAGATGCACTGAATGCTCATTATGAGAGAAAAGTTCTCGTAGCTGCGGCACGGTACCACTTTTTCAGACTAAAAAAATCACCCGAGCAGTCACACCAGCAGTGGATTATGGAGTTGAAGGGCTTAACCCGCAAATGTAAATTTACTTGCTCTTGTGGATTTTCTTATAGTGACGTGATGTTAAGAGATGCGATTACGCAGAACATTCAGGACCCCAGAATTAGGGCAGCAATAATCTGACCCTTCATTAGACAGTGTACTGCAGCTTATAGAAACGCATGATACTTCTGATTTAGCAGATGTAGAAATGCAAAGCCACAGTGTAAATTTAGTGCGCCGCAACAGACGCTTTCGTAGTCACAGTTCTCAGTGTAACACTAGTGCTTCTTTAAATTCTACCGGCCGTGCTGAACAGAAAGTGAACAGTAGCCAGTGTAAAAGTGGGACACAAAGGTCGCCCCGTCGTGTTAGACAAAGTAATTTGAATAACAGGCGCCAACATTCATTTCAGAAAAATGTACGTAAATCTTGCCCCCAGTGTGTGTCTCGCCACAAGTGTGCGCATTGCCCTAGTCGCAGCGCAACTTGTTATTAATGTGGCAAATCGGGACATGTACAGTCTGTGTGTATGCAAATTAAAAACTCAAAGAACGGTACCGTTCGAAACAGTGCTTTTCCGAGTGCACGAACAATTCATACTGTAAATGTTATACACGCTGTGAACTTGAACAGTGCTTATCTTGATTGTAAAATGCAAGACGATTTTTCTGTGCCTACGGCAAAACTATGTAGTGCGCCACGTAGGAAGAGCAGACGAGCGCGTAAAACAGTGCAACGGAAACGGGTTCAGGACAAGCATAGTGACTATGTACAGTGCAATCCTGTAGTGAAACTAGTGCCTTCTGCAACTGCTCCTTGTAATAGTGCCCAGTACTGTGTAGATAGTGACAGAAGACTTGGTGTAGCTACTCAACAGTTTAGTGGAGTAGCTAGTGAATCAGTAGTAGCCTCGCATTGCGCGGACGCCGATCCGGCGGTAGTGCCATCTAGTGACAGTGTTGTTAATCCGCTGTGTGCCGAGTCTGCGCCTCTTACTTCACTACGCGGCTCGTGCACGCGCAAGCGCAGTAAACAACCGGTGTCAGATTTTGCCCACATTCACGCACCTGTCGAGCGCCACGAGCAAAAACTTTTTGTGACTCTCTCAATAGAAAATAAGACTGTGTCATTTCAGCTCGATACTGGCTCCGCTGTCACATTAATTAATAAAGACACTTATGAACTTCTGGGTTCACCAAAATTGTCACCGTCACAGCAAGTGTTAACAGCGTACACAGGACAGAATATTCCCGTGCTAGGAACGTGTAGCCTGCCCGCCTCTTTTCAAGGTGTAACAAAAACACTTTCTTTTGTAGTTCTTCAGGCCAAATCTACACAGAACATTTTTGGACTAGATGCATTTGACTTGTTTGGCTTATCTATTCAAAGAGATGTACTTCAAATTTCGTCAGTAGTGCCTCAGGACAAAATCAATGCATTGTGTGAAAAATATAGTGACTTGTTTTCGCCGGAACTAGGTTGTGCAAAAGACTTCGTGGCACATGTAACTTTGAAGGAATCTGCTGTACCAAAATTTCGTAAAGCTAGACCAGTGCCTATCGCAATTCGTGATAAAGTTGCAGACGAATTTAAACGTTGGCAATATAGTGGGATGATTTCTCCTGTTTCTGCGAGTCAGTGGGCCTCGCCTTTAGTAATCATACCCAAGCCGTCGGGAAAACTTCGTCTCTGTGCGGACTTCAAATCAACGGTGAACAGTCAAACAATTGTAGACACTTATCCCCTGCCCAGACCTGACAAACTAATGGACAAATTAGGACAGTCTCGCTTCTTTTCTAAGATTGATTTAGCAGAGGCATACTTGCAAATTCCGCATGATGACGAGTCAAAAACGTTTTTCGTTATTAATACTCACATGGGCCTTTTTCAATTTCAGCCCCTACCCTTTGGCAGTTCTTCCGCCCCCGCTATTTTTCAGCGCTTTTGGGAACAGCTGACAGTTTCTGTACCGTGTTGCTCGAACTATTTAGATGATATTATGGTATCCGGACGTACAGTTGAAGAACATTTAGCAAATCTGGAGTGCCTTTTCAAAGTGTTGACTGCAGCAGGTCTACGTTGCAATAAAGCAAACTGTTCGTTTTTTTCAAACTGAAATAGAGTACCTAGGCCATGTCATTAATGCCCAAGGAATCCATCCCTTACAGTCACATCTTAGAGCAATCAAAGACTTGCCCCCTCCTAAGAACGTGCACGAATTGCAAGCAGTAATGAGAAAGCGTAACTATTATTTCAGATTTATTCCCAATGCCTCTCAGATTGCAGCTCTACTGCATCACTTACGTAGGAAGAATGTTCTTTTTGTATGGTCTAAAGATTGTCAGGTTGCCTTTGACAAACTAAAGTCTGCACTACTCAGTCATGCATGTTTGATTCCCTTTGACCCACAGAAGCCTGTAGTGTTAGCAGTTGATGTCTCGTACGGTCTGGGTGCAGTATTGTCGCATAGTATTTGATGTCACGATCGTCCTATTGCCTTTGCATCCAAGCTACTGACGCCGACGCAACAGAATTACAGTCAGATAGAAAAGGAGGCCTTAGCAATCATTTACGGCGTCACAAAGTTTCATCATTATCTCTATGGCAGAAAATTCTATTTGTTGACAGACCACAAGCCTCTCACGTCGTTGTTCTCACCCACAAAGCCAATTCCACCACGAACGGCACAAAAGCTTCAGAGATGGTCCTTGATATTGTCTAATTATCAGTATGAGATTTTGTACCGACCTACCACTAAACACGCCAACGCGGTCACACTTTCCCGACTTCCGGTTGGTCAGGATGTGCCGTTTGATTCTTCAGAAATGGCATGTTGCCAGATAGACTCCAGAGATGCTTCCGCTGTCGCAGATTTCCCTTCGAACTCTCGTCGGGTTGCACAGGAAACAGCTGCGGATGCAGACCTAAGTGTGGTAGCACGTTTTGTTCTCTCAGGGTGGCCTGCCAGACCCAAAGACATTGAACGGCCTCTGGTTCCACGTTATTTTGCACAACGTCATGCATTGTCTTTAAGTCAGGGCGTTCTGTTGTTACATACCGACAACGACCAAACGAGAGTGATTGTTCCTTGTTCCCTGCAACGTGAAGTATTACGCCTCCTGCATCAAGGACATTGGGGTATTGTTAGGACAAAGCAACTGGCCAGATGTCATTGTACCTGGGTTGGTATGGACTCTCAGATAGAGAGCATGACGTCACAGTGTACAGTTTGTGCGGAGCATCAGGCGGCTCCTCCGCAACGTTTATCAGACTGGCCACGCCCCAAGGGACCATGGCAACGTTTACACATTGACTTTGCCGGACCTTTCTGGAATATGCGCTGGTTAATTGTTGTAGACGCTTTCAGCAAGTTTCCTTTCGTGATTGCCATAAACTCAACGACAGCGTCTAGTACAATCAGTGCCTTAACATCAGTGTTTTGCATCGAAGGTTTGCCTGAAACTATCGTCAGTGACAATGGATCTCAGTTTGTTAGTACGGAATTTCTAAACTTTTGTCTTGTTAATGGCATTCAGCATATCACCACCGCACCTTTTCACCCTCAGTCCAATGGTGAAGCGGAACGTTTCGTTCGAACATTCAAGTCTCACATGGAGAAGATGAAAGGTCAGCACTCCAGGCAGCAAGCTCTTCAAATTTTCCTGTCTACGAATCGGTGCATGCCACGTGACGGCCCATCTCCTGCCGAGCTGCTACACGGCCGCCGTCACCTCACTCTCCTTCACCTGCTGCAGCCTCTCACGCAGCGAGTCGGTTCGTATTGCGCTTCGCGTTTTCAGGTTTCTACGCCGGTGCTGTACAGGGTATTTGCTGGCAACAAGACAAGATGGACGCCGGGCACCATTCAGCGCATTCTCGGTCGCAATATGTATATTGTACGTTCTTCCACAGGGTCGGAGCTGCGGCGCCATGCAAACCAATTGCGCCTGCACAGGCCGTGCGATCTTGTCTCGGGTTTCTTGATTCCAGACCCAGTTCACCGCCAGGGAGCACAGCCACAACGCTTACCACCGGGTCCAGCGTCTCCGGACTACGAGATCGTCCCGATGGATATCGACGCGACTCCGCCGCTGTCGCCGCCGCAGATGACAGCGTCACCGAGAGGAACTCCGGGACCGTGCGGGCCCCTCCAGCTTGGGCCACGCACCTCAGAAGAAGATGACCTGCTTCCTCTGGGCGGAGGCGGGCGCCCTTTCCCAGGTTTTGGTGGGTTTCCCGGCGGATCGCAAGGTGTATACCGGGGCGCGGACGGCGTCTCGATCCCAGCCTATGCTACGACGCCCGTCCCATCAGTAACGCCCCCGCCCAGGTCCTCCTCACAGTGCCGTCGCCGTGGCCCTCAGCCCTACGCCACGACGGCGCGGCGGTTTGGGGGGAGGGGTGTGGTGTCGCACGAGTCCGAAGTGCGCGCCACCTACTTTCGCCGCGCGCCGCCATGCACGCACGGCGCGGCGTTCTTACGACGTCAGCCACAAGCGCCCTCTGCTACAACTCCGCTCGTGGCCACCACTGAACGACATCGTTCACTTGGGACTGAGATAGGAACCAGTTAACACTTCGGAATCAGGTAGGCACCAGTGAATACCTGGCTATCGGATAGGCACTAGGCAGGCCTCTAACTCAACTATGTATCAGCATTCTGCAGTAGTGAGCTATGTAAAAGTTAAGTATTGTATAAAATCTGTGCAATATATATCTCGTTCTGATTTACTCTAGTGTTTCTAATTTCTGCTGTCCCACTGGCTGCTCTCCTTCGTACCTGCACAAGCGTGCTACCTTTATTTCTGTGTCGGTACTTTTCTACTCGGCCACCGACACCTACGACGGAAACGAGACACAAAAGTGGCGACGAGGGTGGGATACAAAAGTTTCGGTGTAGCTTCGCAGCTATATAAGCAAGACACCGTGCCAGCACCGGCCGTCAGTGACTTTATTTCTGATGGTGATGGCGGAGTTCGTCATCGAAAGTTTGGGAATTTTATCCGACGTGATGCGGTTCGTATACCGAGATTTTGTTTAAGAATGCCAACGCGAGAGACTCCGATGACACATATATAGTTCCTATC
Organism: Locusta migratoria; assembly: GCA_026315105.1. Lineage (NCBI taxonomy): Eukaryota > Metazoa > Arthropoda > Insecta > Orthoptera > Acrididae > Locusta > Locusta migratoria. The sequence goes on from CM048745.1 coordinate 523,034,041, forward strand.
ACAGCAAAAATCATCTACATTAGAAATGCTTCGTTCGACATAGTGTGAGGGCGCACTTTTTGAAGCCAACGAATCTTCGTTTTGACTAATTCTGCAGTGTCTCGGTTTTAAACACAAAAGACTGTAAAATACTGTTTGAACAAGAAGACAGCCGCATGGCTATTCAGATAGCAGCATGAAGTGAAAGACATTAATTTGGAATTGTAGTTGAAACGAAAGCTAGGATTTCTAAACGCAACTCATATAATCGTGAGAATTTTCCAACTTGAAAGCCACCTTACTTCTGTATGGAGGAATAGGTTTTGTACAAATGTTTGTATAGTTTATGGAACTTAACTACGGGGTAATCAGTCCCTAAACTTACAAACTATTTATCAACTAGCTTATCTTAAGGACGGCACAAATATCCATGCCCGAGGGGGGATTCGAACCCCGACCGTAGTGGCTTTGCAGACCGTGAGTGAAGCTCCTCAGTCCCCTCGGCCACCGCGGCCGGCGAGGAATAGGTAACGATGGAGGCTTCTCATATCATCACACAATATTAAGAAAAGTATTGACTCCAACGGCCCTAATTTTATGTAATTGATAATTTTTATGGGTTTGTCTAAATCCTTTCTGAAGGAAGCAGGAATTTGTTTTATATCCTCAGCATGTCTGTGGAGAGCGCAAATACTATTATTGCAGTTCTATGAATTTATTTTATTTTCACGGTCGCTCCAACCATTGGATCCGTCGTAGCTTTCCCAGCACATATGCACACGTCGATGCAATTTCATCATTAAATTTCCATGGCCTTTAAAAAATCGTCCGTTAAGCGCAACATTTCAGGACCTGTTATATTCGCATGTAGTGGTTTGCACAATAAGAGGTGCTCTGTGAAACATACTGAGTATTCATAAAGGTCAAAAGTCAATAAAATCGCTGATCCCGCACTGAGTGTCCGTAACGGACAAAAACCAATAAAACCACTCACGTCGGTAGATTAATCTATTTGAGCAGAAAATGAAGTGGGTTTGATGCGAGATACTAGAGATTTTTTGACGTTATTTGACATGTCCACAATGCGGCTCTTGACAGTATTGTTTGGTAGCTGCACAGAAGATACAAGTATTACTGATATTTATTTATTTATTTTAAAGCATACACGAAACAATATCGATAACACACAGTTTTATGAAGGTTTCTGCAATAGAATGAGCTTTGCCTGCCTTCGCCACTGAATAGCTTATCAAGAAGGAGGCTTTTAAGGAGCTTTCATGAACTGCAGCGAGAGCTCTGATTGGTCGACTGAGCTCCCACCATTTCGGAATATCCTGCGCAAAAGGTTACTGCGCATTGAGCGCTGTTAGCCAACGTTCGCGACCCCAGGATTGTGGCAGAACACAGAAGCAGAGAGGCCGCATCTAGCGAGATTGAATAAACTACCTGCAGGTCCTCACTTGGAAACCGCGGTCAGTGCTTGGGAACAGGACTGGATGTAAACTTTAACGTAATTTTCAAATGAAGAAAATAGTGCCGCGAGGTACCACATAAACCAACTGCCAGAGTGGTGCAGCGGATAGCGTCACCGACTGCGGTGCTGCAGGTCGTCGGATCAATCCCGCCCACCGGCAAAAATTTATTTCTTTGTAATTAACAATACCAGAATGTTCTACATCTTAAGTTCACTTTCAGTATAAGTGCTGTGTTCAGTTGCCTTCGAAGTGAAGGCTGCTTCCATTGCAACGCGACAATAGTGATGTATTTGAGTTTCACATACTTTTAATTAATAACGTAAGTTTATATTTTACAAGTTTTGGTGAAAGTTGACGCGGGCCCCAGTGAATCAATTGGTGGACCCCCAAAGGGTTCGCGGGCCATACTTTGGGAAGCCCTGTGTTAGACTATGTTTGATACCAGTAGCGTCACACGTTACAAAAAAAAAAAAAAAAAAATGTTCAAATGTTTGTATAGCTTATGGGACTTAACTACGGGGTCATCAGTCCCTAAACTTACAAACTACTTATGAACTAACTAACACTAAGGACGGCACAAATATCCATGCCCGAGGGGGGATTCGAACCCCCGACCGTAGTGGCCGTGCAGACCGTAACTGGAGCGCCTCAGTCCCCTCGGCCACCGCGGCCGGCACACGTTACACCATTTTGACTTATGCACGCTGTATCGAAGACGAATTAGGCCTTCAACACCACGAAATTAGTCGATACGTGACTCCTTTCGTCTTCGACACAGATCCATAACTCTTAATGACGTTACCTCTAACGCTATCCGGATCTACTCCGTTTACTCCACTGTTGCCTGTGCTCAGGCCAGCAGAGGTTTCTTGAGTGACTTCACTTGCTTCACAATCAAGTTTCTGGTTAAGGTCAACGGATGGTGGTACTTACCTCCGGGATGCCTTTATATGACGTCATGAACGTTTGCAAACGAGTAAGTCGAGCCGTGTCGCTGCGTGTTGCAGTCTTAACCACTGCGTCTCGTCCGGCGGTCGGGGTGCACTCATTTACCGTCTGCTGCCGCATCAGAGGCCCTTTGCCTGTGCAGTGGTGATTCATACGAAATTCAATATTTCATTTGGTTAACCTCGTACACACTTGTGCTGAATGCGATGCATTCACAGCAAAAATGAAGAGTTTAACAATATAGAAAGGTAAGACGCAGATTGATCAATTAATGACAATTAACACTCTTCATAAGAAAATGGCACAAGCGTTTTACGATTTAAAAATGAGTGCCAAACTGGACGCAAGGAGAAACAAAACGAAGGTTGCTATCTGCATCAGCTTAGCAAAAAACATATGTCTGCGAAATATAGCAACCAATGACATTTACTATAAGCGACAACTTTCTATGTACTCATTCAATATCCGTGTTTTTGCAAACAGGCGAATCCTTTTGTATGTATATACTGAATGCATTGAAAAACAAGAAGAAAATGAAGTGGCATCATTCCTTTTTCACTTCATTACTTATTTCTTGGAAGAGGGCACTGAAGAGCTCTACATATTTTGACAGTCTGCTGGTAGTCAAAATAATCACCGTCTTCCGCTTCATTCATTATGTAACTCTCAATCAAATTAGTTGCCTGAAGAAGATGGAAATTACATTCCCTGTGCGTGGCCATTCGTACTTACAGTGTAACAAGTATAGGATTATGCAACACAAAGGCATAGGTGGAAACGCATGAAGATTTCAAAGAAATGACTGAAGAATCCACATGTAAGCCATCTCCTTTCACCGTGCGCAGTGTAAATCAAGACATGGTGTTAGATTGTAAAATACTGTTGGAGTCTAAGTACACTACAAAGTGCCCTTTCAAAACGCAGAAATTTAGATAATAGTATCTGAATCGAGCCACTGCCATATGCTGAAATATCGGACAACTTATCATGGAGGAATGAAGACTGGCATCATTAGGACACCACGAAAGTGTCAGCCAATGGATGGGTTATTTGAACTGCCCACACCTGGTATGTTTAACTTAGGAATTCCATACTTGCCTAGTGGTCAATAGCTTTGCATTTATTTTCTGTTCACAGTAATCTAACTCTAACAATGGTATATTTTATTGTAGAAATGTTCAAATGTTAACTTATAGGACTTAACTACGGGGTCATCAGTCCCTAAACTTACAAACAACTTACAAATTAGCTAAGACTAAGGACGGCACAAATATCCATGCCCGAGGGGGGATTAGAATCCCCGACCGTAGTGGCCGTTCAGACCGTGATTGGAGTGCCTCAGTCCCCCTCGGCCACCGCGGCCGGCCTTTGTTGTAGATTACCTTCCAATTTCCAAGCTGAAATTTAGAGATTTGCAAAGCCTTATTAGATTTTGCGGTCCTGACGCCGTGAAATTCTTCACTGAGCTACCCCATAACTAAATACACGAGATGTGAATACTATCACAGTATTATCAGGCATGCTAAACACGACCCCAGTTGAGGTTTAATGGCCATAAATACCACAAGAGCATCATCAACTCCACAGAACAGCCACAAAGTCGGAAACTTTAACAACTGAAATGCAAACAGAGCTGCCGAGCATCCTTAAGCATCGATTTAAGAGAAACTGTAGCCATAATTACCGAGTAAAACAGCAACAAACTTAAGTAATTTTTCGCCTGCTCTTCACGGACTACTAGCACGCTCCGAAAAAAATAACTCGTCTGAGAGGGAGGGAATAAAAGTTAGTGGGGGCCCTCCTCGAGCGGCGCCATTGTAGACTCTGGCCATTATTCACGTGCTTCTCGCTGCAATAAACGGCTGTTTTCCATATTTTTACTGGCGCTCGCTTCTAAACAGGCGCTGTGTAGAATCGCCGCGCCGGTGGGATAGCAAAGGAAGCCGCCCCACCGCTGTTATCAATGCGGATTACGCGTCATAAAGTTTTTCGTGTACCGGGGGGAGGGAGTTATCTCTAGCGTCAGGAGATGGCAGCCTTTACAGCCCCGGCAGACAGACGGGAGGTTCGGCGCTTCGCTTTTCTCTGCGGTGTGCCACGCGCCGCAGTCTGCCTCCAGCATAAAGCGATCGCGGGCCGCGGCCGTAAAACTGACGCGAGACGCACACAACGCACGCATAGGCGCGTGACCGGGACCCCGCGTCCCGACGTGTGCCGACACGAAAACCGAGCACGAATTTTTCTGCTCTCCGGGCCCGAATAACCTGCGCACTATACTGCGACGTTTACGCAGCCCCGAAAATTATCTTTATTAGCTCTGTCAGGCTCCTTGTGGAGTCGTACATTCTGCAAAATACTGGGCCTTTTGTTGTGCGTTTAAAACCCTCAGATAAAAGCGAACGAAAAGGACTTATCGATTGTCGTAAAATACGAAAGGAAAACATTGCGCGATCTTCACTTGAAAGATGTTAATGAAATTGAAAGATGTGAATTAAAACCAGATTTTATTTTCTTTTTTTCTTCTATGGGACTTAACTACGGGGTCATCAGTCCCTAAACTTACAAACTACTTATGAACTACTTACAACTAAGGACGGCACAAATATCCATGCCCGAAGGGGGATTCGAACCCCCGACCGTAGTGGCCGTGCGGACTATGACTGGAGCGCCTCAATCCCCTCGGCCACCGCGGCCGGCTAAAAACAGATTGTTATAAAAATAGATTCTACTGTACCTGAGTGACTTCTTAACCCATTAAGTCTTACGACGTTCTTTTGTTGATGGTTAACACTTTCAGATAAATAATGCAGGTACGAATTTTTCTACTCTCCAGGCCAGAATAACCTGCGCACTGTACTGCGACGTTTACGCAGCCCCGAAAATTATCTTTATTAGCTCTGTCAGGCTTCTAATGGGGTCATTCATTCTGCAAAATACTGGGCCTTTGTTGTGCTTTTAAAACACTCAGATAAAAGCGAACGAAAAGGACTTATCGCTTGCCGTAAAATGTGTAGTTGTTGTTGAGGTCTTCCGTCCGGAAACGCAGCTCTCCACAATACCGTATCCTGGGCAAGCCTATTCAACTTGTGGCCCATTTCTTTTTTACTTGACATTACATTAAAGCCACATTTTTAATACATCACCAGTTATATATGTTCAGTGGTAGAATGCTCGTAGATCTCGTTGCTCGCCTGCCAATAGTACATCACAAAATAATAAGACGTCGGTTTCTTCCAAGTCATGGAATTAACCACCAATGTAACAAGCTTCATATTTTTAAGTATATTTATTTATCCATTCTTGGTAAAGCACAAAAGTAATGCAAAAGTAAGACTGGTTCACAACACACTTCCATACTAACTCAAGACTAAGTTGTTACTACTCCATTACTACCTTCATACTACTCCATACTGACTACTATTCGTGTTTGCGCCAATTCGCGCGTATTAATATCTGTTATAGTTTTTCTAGAACATTCTAGAACACGGCAGTTACAAAGTTTTACATTTAATACTTTGTTTATAAAACATAAGTAAATTTTGCTTTACGTGGAGATACACAATATTATGACAAATGTAATAATAAGTTTCTCCCATTTAAACAAACTGTACAAAAGATCGTAAGTAAGTAACAATTACCGCAGTATTAATATATGTTTCCATCACTATTCGACATTAAGCTTCAATAATTTAAAAAATGTTACAAAACCCTAGTAATGCAAATAATAATGAGACTTGACAGAAGCGCCATAAGATGCTTATATATTGTAAATATGGAATATTAGGTTAATATACTACGACCAAGTATGGTATCGAATACTTCAGTATTGCAAATAAACGGGACCCTTATGGTTAAATATATTACAAACTCCACATAAGAACGGCAACCTACATCTGTCTCAATCTACTTCCTGTATTCATCTCTTGGTTTTCCTCTGCGGTTTTTACCCCACAAACTTCCCTCCAACGCTAAATTCACTATTCCTTGATGTCTAAGAATGTGTCCTACCAATCTATCCCTTCTTTTAGTCAAAGTATGCCAGAAATTCCTTTTCTCTCCAATTCTATTCAGTACATCCTCATTAGTTACGCGAACCACCCACCTAATCTTCAGCATTCTTCTTTAGCACCATATTTCAAAAGCCTCTATCCTCTTCCTGTCCGCACGGTTTATCGTCCTTGTTTCCCTCCCATACAAGGCAACACTCCATACAAATGCCTTCAGAAAAGAATTTCTTACACTTAAATTACTATTCGATGTTAAAAAATTTCTCTTTTTCAAGGACGCTTTTGTAATTGCCATTCTTCATTTCATATCCTCTGTAATGTGACAATCATTTGTTATTTTACTGCCCAAGTAACAAAACTCATCTATCTCCTTTATTGTTTCGTTACCTAATCTAATTCCTTCAGCATCTCCTGATTTTCTTAGACTGCACTCCATTACCCTAGCTTTGCTCTTTTTAATGTTCATCTTGTATGCACCTTTCAGCACACTCTCCATTCCGTTCAACTGCTCTTCCAGGTCCTTTGCTGTCTCTGACAGAATTACTATGTCGTCACCAAAACTCAATGTTTTTAATTCTTCACCCTGAACTTTAATTCCTTCTCCAAATTTCTTTCTTGCTTTCCTTTACAGCTTGCTCAATGTTCAACTTGAATAACATTCAAGAAAGACTACAACCGTGTCTTACTCCCCTCCCGACCACTGCATCCCTTTCATGCCCTTCATCTCTGACAACCGCTGTAAAATACGAAACGAAAATATTGCGCGATCTTCACTTGAAAGTTGTTACTGAAAATGAAAGATATCAATTAAATACAGATTGTTATAAAAATAGATTCGACTGTACCTGAGTGACTTCCTAACCTTTTCATTCTTATGACGTTCTTTTGTTGATGGTTAACACTGTCAGATTAATATTGCAGGCATAACTTCGCCACAGTACCAAAAACAAGACAGTTCACTGCTGAAATACAATAACATGAACCACACTCACGCTCACACTCACTGCCACGTACAGATAGCAATGTAACACATCCTCCAAGACGGGTGGATTAATGTCTCAGAAGTGACTACACACCTTACCAAGGGGCAAAATGCCGTACTAGAATCATGTTTTTCATCAACAACAATACGACTTTAACGAAACACAAAATACGGTATAAATCAGCTTTTAATACGTTGTTGTCGAGGAATAACACTGGTAATGAATGTGTTAAGGAATCGTGTCGTATATTATGTGTGTTATACGGTTAGTGTGGCCAGATTTCTAAAATTAAAATACGGTACCGAAGAATGAGAAATCAAATGTTGCCCGTTATACCTTAAGGTTTATTCTATATGACACATAACCTCCCCTACCCCCCACCCACCTCAGAATCTAACCTGACGTATTTGGTACTTCTCGTATTTACATTTACTTCTGTTGAAATCACTTCTTTTTTAGTTCTGTACGTTGTGTCCAGAAAGAGCGACTTCAAGAAGAAACTAATTACCACTGCACGGAAACCGTTTAATGGCTGGAAGAACATGAAACCAGTGTGCTAAATTTAGGAATGAGGGTCTTTTGGGAGTGACAAACACGGCAATCTCAATAACTAAGACATACCAACTCAAATGCTAATATAAAATTCAAACAAACATACTCGGACAACAGAAAGCCAAATAAATTGCATTACTAATTAAAGAAATTGCCGTTTTATAGTTGTCACATGCAAACAAGTAGGGATGACAATTGTTACTTAAGCAATCCTAACAGGTGATGTCCGGTTATTCAAAAACTTCAATACTTGATCAGTGAAGGTATATATAGCATTTTCTGTTGAATAGCTTTCCTGAAAACCAAACTGATATTTTACTAGAACTTCATTTTTACAAACATGTAAAGGTACTCGAGAGTACAATCATAAATTTTACGAAATTTTTGGATAAAGCTGTCAGAAGTGAGACTGTTTGGTAGTTGTTGACATCAGACGTATCCCCTTTTTATGTAATGGTTTAACGATAACATATTTCAGTCTATCGGGGAAAATATCCTGATTTAAAGAGCTATTACATATTTCGCTGAGAATCCCGCTTATTTCTTGAGAACAAGCTTTTAACATCCTGCTAGAAGTGCCATTAACTCCGTGAGAGCTTTTACTCTTGAGAGAGTTTACTATTTTCCTAATTTCTCAGGGAGAGGTTGGTGGAATTGCAATTGTTTCAAAGTGTTTGCGTATGCATGTCTATACCAGTTTCATTATCTTTTAAATTTATAAAAGTTAGCGTTATAATTGCAATATCCTTCATCTTTTTCCATTATTCCAGGCCTGGCAACAGTTTTAAAGATTTTTTGACATAGCACTAATAGGCTATTTTTTAAGTGGTTCGAAGTTTTATGTTATAAATTGTTATAATCTTAAAATTGTATCATTTTCGTTTATTGTTCTTACAAAATAATTGTAATTTTTCTGGAATAAAGCATAAAAAACCGTTAAATTTCAGTATTTGTTCATATGATTTTAAATATTCTTTTATTGGCTAAAGCTCTGGCGGTATAACACGACACGAGAAGTACAAAGCTGTGTTGTAGCACTGTCAGCGAAAGTAACCAGATTTCTTTTTTGCACACCTTTTACTGCTTGTGTTGGAAATTACATTTAGAATTTTTATGTACGAGTGGAAATGAATTTTGGGAAGGCTGATAGTGGAATCCTTCAGAAAGTTGGTGTATTTATAGTCTTAGTTTTTTTCAAAAACAACTTAGACTTTTACCAGCCAGTAAAAAACATGAAAAATACGTTTAAATAAAATGTACCAACAAATAAACCTAAATGTTGCTTGTTTATGTTAACAGTTGATTCTATTCTAAAGGTAGAAAGCATTATAGACCATAAACGTCTGTAAATAAATAATGCATCTTCGTTATTCTACGAAAGGCAAATGAAGTCTATTATTAGTGACCACTGTAAAAGTAATCTGCTAAGAGCGTACCTGTATTGTTACAGTTCAGACTGAGATTAATTCGTGCGTGTTCGTCAATTAATGTACCGAACGTATGAGTAGAAGATGAGATAATTATCTATTCAATTCGATTTTCAGAAAACAGTCAAATAACTGTGGCGTCAGTTAGTGGCGTTTTGTACCTCGTAATATGCGGTACCGTTGAAACAATCGTGTAGTTGACTCTAGCTACTGTCATTAAACAAATAATTATTTCTCCACAGTGATATTACATAAGAAGAAATCAGATTCACAGACAGGAAAAATAGAACAGCAGAAGGTCGGATCTATAGCATACGTAAGTTACTTTTTGATATTCTTTCTCAATGATCTTACTATACGAAACATACATTTTTGTATCTCTCTGTTTATTAAATTGATTCCATGCCCAATATGAAAGAAACAAAAACATTTTTGCCTCTAAATTAACTCAGTGAAAAGTTTTATTTCAGTATCCTCTTACTTCACATGTTGGCGATTACTATCCTGCAAAAGAATGACGCTGTATGACTACGCTCCAGAAGTTTTCGCTGTGAAGCTCTTCCACATACATCCCAACTTGTCTCCTTGTGAGTTCCACGTTTGTGAAATTTGAAAGTAATGATCTTTATGCAGGGGAATTCGATTCAATAAGAAATCGGGCATAGGAGTTTATTGGTTATTCACAAGTTTAACATCCAAATATTTCATATAATTCCGGCTTATACGTTGATACTTTTGAAATGTTTTGTGTAAGTAAATTTCTCTTGACGTCTCCACCAGTAAAGCACGGATTTTTTGACGAATAAAACTGTTTCCATTTTATCACTGTCAGAAGTGTTATATATCAATCGTAATAAGAATTTCAGCATGTTCTACGTAGTAATATTGGGGTAGCTAGCTCGTGATTTATTGTTATCTCATAACGCTGAAATGATAAGTCTTAACATTATTCAGCATTTAGTGTTTAAACTGGATGAATACTAAATTTTTACCTCATTATGCCATTAAGTTTAATGTTTTGCCATATTATACTTAAATGCGCGTTTACCCAAATTTTATTGCTTTACTAGCTGAAAGCCTTGCGTTGCCCGGGTATTTATTATACCGTACTCTAGTTAGACCATCTCCTCTCCCGTCCTCTATTTCTCTTCCCGTAGTTTTGAAGGCCAAGTGTGAAAATCTTATTTCAAAATCGGAATAGAAATGTAGAAGGGTTTCGAAATATGTACAATGGGGGACAAAAGCTTAGCCGGGCCGATTAATTTAAAGTCCAAGAATAGAGGATTGCGCAAGCCGTAGCCCATAAGCGCGAGTCTTGCCATCTCCAGCGGCCTGTGCACCTTCAGCTTGCTGTTTCCATCGTCAAATAGAAGCAGTACAGTAGTTAAGATACGGTATATGGCGAAATTCATTTCAGTTTAACTCATGTATCATTTATTTTGGAAAACATTATTGGAGCCGCAGCGGAGCGCATTGAGGCACTATGCTACGATGCGCGCCGCCGATCCCCGTCGGGGGTTCGAATCCCCCCTCGGGCATGGATGTTTGTGCCGTCTTTAAAGTAGTTTGTAAGTTTAGGGACTGATGACCCCGCAGTTAAGTCCCTTAAGCTCCTCAAACATTTTTGAACATTACTGGGGCATGTAGAAACTGTTAAGGTATAAGAATTCCAGATGGATACAGTTATTATAACGAACCGCTCCCTACATATGTTTCATTGGGTCAGCGGCTAGGATGACGGTAGATGGACGCAACGGGAGCGTGTGCGAATCCTACTGGAGTCAAATTATTTTTTATATTATTGTTATTTTAAGGGGGAGTCATACCAGTATCAAACTCCAAGAATGATTATTTTTATGAGAGGTCAGATCAATAACATCCGCCAAGGATGTTTATTTATTTATTTATTATGGAAGGTCAAATAAATATTGCTTTCCAAGGTCGATTATTTTTGTTGGAGGTCAGATGAAAATTACCCACAAAAGACGTTTGTGTTTTGTTAGTGGCGGTCAAATAAATATTACCTTCCAAAGAATATTAATTTTAGACATCAAATCGACAAACTGCAATTCGTTATTTTATAAAGAAAATACTGAAAAAAGTAAAACAAATATAATTAAATAACAAAAAATAACTACAGCAAGAATCATTTGCACTGCGATAAAAAAAGTAAAAGCTTCGGTGGAATCCTATCCGATGCACACCACTTAACCAGAAAGGCCGACGCACTACCAATGAGCTACCTCTCCTTGTTCGTTAGCAAGGAATTGAAGAACGAATATTAAATTGGAAACAACAGATAATGGAAGTCACAGCCACTAACTGGTGTAAACCGCACATAAGGACTTAGAAAGTTATGTTTATCTGCTGATACATTTAACTTAGCTTAACACCGTAGATTCACCATCTGGCAGTCGAAGTAATTACAAACACACGCATTAATTTTCAATATTTTTACTTTGGCTGTGATATGTCTCTTTGTTTGAAGAATTAACTATTACAAAATGGAATATGTTTACTAATGTGGAATCTACAGAGGCCTACAATTAAACAATTCGTAGCGAATTAATTAAAAAATAAAATACCTTACCTGCACAGGCCTAAGGAAATAAAACGTGGACTCCAGTGGTACTCGAACTCGTGTCCTTTGTGTTCGTAGACCGTCAGTCTATCCACTCCGCCATCAGAACATACGTAAAAAGCGGCTCGATGTTGTAAATCTACCCACGTGTAGTTCTACACCTGAACCGATTCTATGTGCTTGAATAACGTTTTCCAAAAGTAAATGATACGTGAGTTAAGCTACTATGAATCTCGACGCATACTACACTGTATCCTATTACACTGCTTACGATGTAAACACCAAACTGTTCGGAAGACCGCTAGAGTTGGAAATACTCATCGTTCGAAACTAGGGCAAACGCAATGCTCTGTTCTTGGACATTAAATTATTTGGGCCGAGCAAACTTTTTGTCCTCCGTAGTATATAAAGTACCTCCGCCGTACGCCGTACTATATTTTTTGTAAACAGTCACCGTGCTCCGTATGAAATTGTATGTAAAGAATCATCTTTCTCTTGTTCAAATGTGGAGAATTTCATTAAGATCGCAGCTAAATTGTAGATTTGTATCTAATACAAACACGCAGATAGACACAGGACACATTAATTTGTTTGAAAAATACATAGCCTATACCTGTCCGAATGTTTATTACAGTATCATCTAAAAATTGGAGGAAATCAGTTAAGAACTTTCCAAGATTCTTGGAAGAAACTTTGAACAATGACTGCTTCATAGCATAGCCTTTATACCTGGTTTATTATGCATCTCATTCATTATGGTCATATCTTATGTACTATGTGACGTACAGTGATATGACTATGCCTATAAATTTCGGAAAAGTGGTAGCGATATGTTGACAAAGTTTCATCGCAATCGGATGAACGGTACAGCAGCACATTAAATACGAACAAACTATACAAACAAGAATTAATTATATATATATATATATATATATATATATATATATATATATATATATATATATATATATATATTAGAAGATTAAATTCAAATGTTTGTAAATCTATCGGACCAAACTGCATTGTCATCAGTCCGTAGCTTACAAACTACATAAACCTAGATAAACTAACCTAAGGACAGACACACACACCCATACCCCAGGGAGGACTCGAACCTCCACAGCGAGCAACCGCGCGCTCCGCAGCGAGACGCTTTAGACTGCTCGGCTACTACACCGCGGCGAAGATTAAATCATCTGATATTGACACTCCATATTGATTTTAAGAGGGGAATGTAAGAGGTACACGTACATCTACCATCTTTTCCACTTAAATTACGATTTTAGTTACAGGAAAAAACGTCTTCTAATCGTGAATGATGTAAACAACACTAATATTATGCTTTTCATTGTAACGTATGTCAAAGCTTGTAAACCTTTCATTAACTGATGGAAATTGGTGACAATGAAGGCTTATGCATTTCTGTGTTGTGCGATTATTTTTGCTTAACGGATTGAGGTGATATAATGACGTATTGGTTACTGCACGTAATAAACAGTAGCCAAATATTCGTTTAGTCACGCAAATTAGGTATTATGGCTTGTACAAAATCATAAATATGAATGGCAAGATGAGTCCTTTCAAAAGCTTCCGTCTGTATCGACTTTTTGTACCGACTTCGTCGACGTAATGTTCCATCTTGGATAGTCCTGAATATGTGTTTCATGTTTACTTTTAGACATATCTGAAGGTCTGGCTCTCATTTAATTTAAAAATATTCCGGTATGAACCACCCCCATGAACCACAGACATTGCCGAGGTGGGGTGGCTTGCGTGCCTCAACGATGCAGATAGCCGTACCGTAGGTGCAACCACAGCGGAGGGGTATCTGTGGAGAGGCCAGACAAACGTGTGGTTCCTGAAGAGGGGCAGCAGCCTTTTCAGTAGTTACAGGGGCAACAGTCTGGATGATTGACTTAGCTGGCCTTGTAACATCAGCTAATGTGGCTTTGCCAAACAGCTACTGCGAACGGCTGAAAGCAAGGGGAAACTACAGCCGTTACTTTTCCCGAGGACATGCAGCTCTACTGTATGAACATATGATGATGGCATCCTCTCGGGTAAAATATTCCGGAGGTAAAATAGTCCCCCATTCGGATCTCCGGGCGGGGACTACTCAGGAGGATGTTGTCATCAGGAAAGAGAATACTGGCATTCTACGGATCGGAGCGTGGAATGTTAGATCCCTTAATCGGGTAGGAAAATTAGAAAATTTAAAAAGGGAAATGGATAGGTTGAAGTTAGATATAGTGGGGATTAGTGAAGTTCGGTGGCAGGATGAACAGGATTTCTGGTCAGGTGAGTACAGGATTATAAATACAAAATCAGTTGGGGGTATCACAGGAGTAGGACTGATAATGAGTAAGAAAATGGGAATGCGGGTAAACTACTATGAGCAGCACAGTGATCGCATTATCATTGTCAAGACAACAGTAGTACAGGTTTATATGCCAACTAGCTCTGCCGATGATGAGGAGATCGAAGAAATATATGAAGAGCTAAAGGAAATTATTCAGACAGTTAAGGGAGAGGAAAACTTAATTGTAATGGGAGACTGGAATTCGGTAGTAGGAAAAGGAAGAGAAGGAAAAATAATAGGTGAATATGGACTGGGCAGGAGGAATGAAAGAGGAAGTCGCCTGGTAGAATTTTGCACGGAACATGATTTAATCGTAACAAACACGTGGTTTAAGAATCACAAAAGAAGGTTGTATACATGGAAGAGACCAGGAGACACCGGAAGGTATCAGATAGATTTTATAATGGTAAGACATAGGTACCGGAACCAGGTTATAAACTGCAGGACATACCCAGGGGCAGATATAGACTCTGACCATAACTTGTTAGTCATGAACTGTAGGCTGAAACTGAAAAAACTGCAGAAAGGTAGGAAAATAAGGAGATGGGACTTAGATAAAGTGAAGGAAAGTGAAGTTCTAGAGAATTTCAGAGGGAGATTTAGGCAACAATTGACAGAAACAGGGGGAGATAAAACAGTAGAAGAGGAATGGGTAGCATTGAGAGATGAAATAGTGAAGGCAGCAGAGGACAAAATAGGTAGAAATGCAAGACCTACAAAAAATCCATGGATATCACAGGAAATACTACAGTTAATTGATGAAAGGAGAAAATATAAAAATGCAGTAAATGAAACAGGCAAAATGGAGTACAGACGACTAAAAAATGAGATTGACAGGAAGTGCAAAATGGCTAAGCAGGAGTGGCTAGAAGCCAAATGCAAATCTGTAGAAGAATGTATAGCAAGGGGAAAAGTAGATACCGCCTACAGGAAAATAAAAGAGACATTTGGGGACAAGAAAAGCAACTCTACAAATATCAAGAACTCAGATGGGAAACCAGTTCTCAGCAAAGAAGGAAAAGCTGAAAGGTGGAAAGAGTACATAGAGCAGCTCTACAAAGGAAATGAACTTAGAGACGATGTTGTAGGAAGGGAAGAGGAAGTAGATCAAGATGAAATAGGAGACTCTATACTGAGAGATGAATTTGACAGAGCCCTGAAAGATCTAGGTCGGAACAAGGCCCCAGGAGTAGATGACATACCCTCAGAGCTACTAAAGTCTCTGGGAGAGCCAGCCATGACAAGACTATTTGAACTGGTGTGTAGGATGTATGAGACAGGCGAAATGCCCTCAGACTTTAAGAAAAATGTAATAATCCCCATTCCAAAGAAATCAGGTGCAGACAGGTGTGAAAATTACAGAACCATCAGTTTGATAAGTCATGGTTGCAAAATTTTAACACGAATTATCTACAGGAGAATGGAAAGGCTGGTAGAAGCTGACCTCGGGGAAGATCAGTTTGGATTCAGGAGGAACATAGGAACCCGGGAGGCAATACTCACTTTACGTCTTATCTTAGAAGATAGATTAAGGAAAGGCAAACCTACATTTTTAGCTTTTGTAGATTTGGAGAAAGCATTTGACAATGTTGACTGGAATACACTCTTTCAAATTCTGAAGTCAGTAGGGGTGAAATACAGGGAAAGGAGAGTTATTTACAATTTATACGAAAGCCAGACCGCAGTTATTAGACTCGAAGGGCATGAAAGGGAAGCATCAGTTGGGAAGGGAGTAAGACAGGGTTGTAGCCTTTCTCCGATGTTATTCAATTTGTACATCGAGCAGGCGGTGAAGGAAAGCAAGGAAAAATTTGGAATAGGGATTAAAGTTCAGGGGGAAGAAATAAAAACATTGCGTTTTGCTGATGACATTGTAATTCTGTCAGAGACAGCAAAGGACCTGGAAGAGCAGTTGAATGGAATGGACAGCGTGTTGAAGACAGCATATAAAATGAACATTAACAAGAGCAAAACAAAAATAATGGAATGCGGTCTTAGAAAATCAGGCGATGCTGAAGGAATTAGATTAGGTAACGAAACATTGAAGGTGGTAGATGAGTTTTGTTACTTGGGTAGTAAAATAACATGCGATGGTCGCAGTACAGAGGATATAAAATGCAGAATGGCAATAGGAAGAAAAGCATTTTTGAAAAAGAGAAATTTGCTAACATCGAATATTAATTTAAGTGTAAGGAAGTCTTTTCTGAAGGCATTTGTGTGGAGTGTTGCCTTGTACGGGAGTGAAACATGGACGATAAGCAGTGCGGACAGGAAGAGAATAGAGGCTTTTGAAATGTGGTGTTACAGAAGAATGCTGAAGGTTAGGTGGGTAGATTGCATAACTAATGAAGAGGTACTGAACAGAATTGGTGAGAAAAGGAATTTCTGGCATACCCTGACTAAAAGAAGGGATCGCTTGGTAGGACACATTCTTAGACATCGGGGAATCGTAAATTTAGCATTGGAGGGAAGTGTGTGGGGTAAAAATCGCAGAGGGAGACCAAGAGACGCGTATAGTAAGCAGATTCAAGTGGATGTGGGTTGCCGTTCTTATGAGGAGATGAAAAGGCTTGCTCAGGATAGAGTAGGGTGGAGAGCTGCATCAAACCAGTCTCCGGACTGAAGACCATAACAACAACAACCGGTATGAAACACTGAAAATATTTACGAGCTATCTATTTCGTAAGTCAACGGCCCATTTTGACTCACCCTTGTGTTTTGGTATGACTGACTGTGTAATTCATTATTTATGTGGCAAACTACAGACTTAAGTAACGCGTAGTTTGGAAGTTCAACAGTGTCAATGCTGCTGCTGTTTCAATTTTTCTGAAGTGTATAAGCCATATTTCCTTTCCAGGGTGTCAAATCGCGACTATGAAGGCTGACGGAGAGTTTTTATGTATGTGATCGCTGACGCCAAAGACGGACCTATATCTTTGTTCGGTAAGGTGGAAGAGCTTTGGGCAGTGGAAGAACGGGGAAATGCTTACGATGCAATCGTTCTTTCGGGGGCGACAGAGCGATTATACCTACTCAAGCGTTACGTAAGGCTCTCGACCGTTTCAAGAATGTCTTTGATCCTTCATACTGAAAAAGCTTTATGCGCTACAGCAATCGAAATACGAAGTATATTTGTCATGGAAAACATCTTTTTGTTAACGATTATATGTGAAAATTAGAGTGTGTCGCATCACAAGTATTACAGATCATTTATTGTACAGGGAATTGAGTAAATTTACACAATGGAATAAAATCCGTGAGTTTCCAGGATTTTTCTATTGGTCACCAACTCTCCCCACCCAGCCCTACGCCCAAAATACCTCCGTGACTATGGAATTTTGGTTCCTTTTAAATTGGAGATGTGAAATGCGGCTCGGTAGCACAGTGGTAGAGTGTCAGACTATAAATTCAAGGGTTGCGGGTTCGATCCCCGCGAGGTCCAAGGAATTTTACCTGTTACTTTCCACTTCTTTCACCTCTGGCAGTGTTTTTTATGTGAAAAATATCGAGTAGCACCGTGGTTCGGAAACCACGTTAAACTGCAGGTCCCCCTATAACTGGCTGGGTAAGTCAGTTCGAAGGTCGGAGGAAGGCGTCGGCAAACCACCTAAAAACAGGACCATGCCTAGTAAAGCACTGTGGTGTTCAAACCAATCTTCGGATTGTTGACTGCTTTACCTTATGTGTGAAATCACTGATCGACCAACTTCGGCAGGAACAGAGATAGCAGGTGAGTGCGAGGTGAATTATTTCACACTAAAATTCACTTATATATCATTACGAATATGGAAAGTGTTGCATTTGCATTACAGTCGTTTTCTAGAGATATTCAGCCAATTATCGTTTCCGAACACACGGAGATTACTGGAGACTAGTTTCGTGTGGAAGTGGGAAAGCAGGCTTGCAATTTTAATCAGCGCAGACATGTTTCGAAGTTGATATTTCTTTACAGTAGGAGACAGCTGTCATTACATTGACGAACATCAAAATTAGTACTCCCTCTTACGAGGAGACGACATGGGTATCAGATTTTAGAACTTGTTTATATTTACGGTAAGTGAAGCTCAGAACTTAAATAACAATCAGCCAAAGACATTCGACGCAACAATCATAAATTCTCGAGAAATCGAGTTTGAAATTTTGCAAGTACACGTAAGTACCAATAATTAAAACAGTTGCAGCGTCTGTTGGTGTAGCCAATAATATACAACATTTTGGGACATCTAATTCCACGTGTTGTGTCAGTTTTTGTTTATTTCTCTGTAGACGAGCTGAATAACTTTTCGTCATCTAAAACGTTCGTTCAATAGATTAGCTACTTGGAAATCCTTTAGTAACTATGGAGATGACTTTCCAAAAATAGTGTCGTTTATCTTCACAAAGTGAACAATCAAAGACAATCAAAGACAAGCCAATACTGTAAAAAATGTAGCTTACGATCTCTTAATTGAAACCGTAATTACTAACAACCTTTTATAAAATATAGAAATATACAAATATTCAAAAATGCGTGAATTTTTCATAAAAATTATCATTAGATACTAAGATTGTTTAAGTATTCGAACACAACTAAATATATAAATAAAAATTTAAAAAATTCAGGGAAGGATTCAAGCCACCGACTTTATGATTGTAAAGCCACAACGCTACCATATGAGCTACACCGGCAGATGGTGCAACTGATTCAATTATTAGTTCTTATGTGTACTTTGCAAAACTTCAAAGTAGATTTTCTCGATAATGTTTTTGGGGTTGCGTCGAATGGTTTGGACTGATTCTAATTTGTGTTCTGAACTTCACGCACCATACCATAAGTATAAAAAATTCTAATATTCGATACCCATGTGGTCACCTTGTTAGACTTTCCCAATCCACTCAAGGTTTATTGCTGAAACAGTGCAGTACAAGGAATGATTACGTTTGCAGATGAATAGCTAAGGTGGTACTGAGGTACTAGTTGTCCATCCATGCTGAAGCTGTCATGTTAGTACGTTATGTAAGCTCTGCGGGCGGCAATGCATGCGGAGATTCTAACATCCATTCCATTATACATATCGTGAATATTGTCTTGGGATACAATGTTACAAGCCTGCTCCTTCTGTTCACGTAGTTGAGAAAGAGTTGTGGGTTGAAGAGTTGCAAGTGTCATTTGTCATCGCATCAAATGACAGCGCCTGCACACAAATCCGGAGATTATGCTGGTCAAACAAGTTGCTGCTGTTGAGTGCAGTAAAGTTTTAAGGCAATAGGTCTGGCGGAATTACCTCGTGCCGCTACCGTCTTGTGTTTCGAGCAGAAGCAGTAGCGCGGCGTGGAAACGGCATGTCCTTGTCCTGGGGTCGAACTGACGGTCTTCTGGCTGCACGTCTTCAAATGGCAGAACCTTTGACGGAGATCAAGGGTGACTTTTACAACCAGACTGCATCCTATCGTTATGGTCAGTCATCCTAGGTAAGTACCTTTGTTATTCTTGATCTCCATCCCGAACGGTGTTACTGACGACCAGATTCTTCCGTCTTCTATCTTCCACTCAAACTGTCACTACCGGTGGCTGATCATGACAAACTCCAGCTACTGCTGCTGCTATTAATGCTATTACTGCTAATAGTGACGATGCCGGCGACGTAGCCATAGTATTTACACTCCTGGTCATCAAAATTGCTACACCACGACGGTGACGTGCTACAGACGCAAAATTTAACCGATAGGAAGAAGATGCTGTGATATGCAAATGATTAGCTTCTCAGAGCATTTACACAAGATTGACGCCGCTAGCGACACCTACAAAGTGCTGATATGAGGAAAGTTTCCAACCGATTTCTCATACACAAACAGCAGTTGCAGGCGTTACCTGGTATAAGGAGGAGAAATGCGTAGCATCACGTTTTCGACTTTGCAGCCTATCGCGATTGCGGTTTATCGTATCGCGACATTGCTGCTCGTGTTGGTCTCGATGCAATGACTGTTAGCAGAAGATGGAATCGGTGGGTTCAGGAAGGCAATACGGACCGCCGTGCTGGATCCCAACGGCCTCGTATCACTAGCAGTCGAGATGACAGGCATCTATCTAATCCGCATGGCTGTAACGGATCGTGAAGACACGTCTCGATCCCTGAGTCAACAGCTGGCGAAGTTTGCAAGACAACAACCATCTGTACGAACAGTTCGACGATGATCGCAGCAGCATGGACTATCAGCTCGGAGACCACGGATGTGGTTACCCTCGACGCTGCATCGCAGACAGAAGCGCCTGCGATGAGGTACGCAACGACGAACCTGGGTGCACGAATGGCAAAACGTCAATTTTTCGGATGAATCCAGGTTCTGTTTACAGCATCATGATAGTCGCATCCGTGTTTGGCGTCATCGCGGTGAATGCACATTGAAAGCGTGTATTCGTCATCGCCATACTGGCGTATCACCCGACGTGAGGGTATGGGGTGCCATTGGTTACATGTCTCGGTCACCTTAAAAGCTGAGTGTGTGTTGTGGATGTTGAACCTATCGTTAAATCAGACAACAAATTGTTAATTAACACAGCTATTTGGTTTAATTATGGCCCTGATATTGATGTATATACTATTAAATAAGAAACAGTGCATTAAACTGATTATGTGCGCAACGGATATTTTAAACACAAAATAACTGGGACAAGTCACCATTTGAAACAGACACTGACTATACTCAAAAATTTTGACTGTGAGAAAGATATTAAAAAACCACAAACCACTTTCTTAATGCTTGACTGTGAGAATTTTTATGCAGATCAGTTTCTGATTATTGAAATTTAGTATCATAGTCAATTAACTATCATTTACTGTGGCACCAATAACGAAATCTGTTCAACAATATTATTCAAATCAATACTCCACTTTAAAGTCACTAATAACTAATTATCAAATGAAGGAAGTAGGTTAATTTTCTAACTACGTAAATGAAACAGGAAAGAAAGGTCAAGTTACCTATTATTAATAATCAGCATTACATTACCTACATAATACAACTTCAGACTTGCTGGAAAAGCAGCCTCTGCTCTACATCGGAGCCATACACACAACTCAACCGCTCTCTAAGCGAGCTGAACCACAAGTGCTACTCTCAGCGCGAACTACAATGCTATGCAATACATGATCTTTGCCAAAGATGAAACTTCACAGAGTTAACCCTCCGTCGGGCGCACCTCCAGATGAAACAAAATCAGGCGCACCCGGCCTGAGAGGTCACCCACATATTTTGTGGACTAGCTCCGCCATGTTAAATCAAATTCAAAATGCGTGTTGGCTAGTCATGAAGAGGATGTAAAGGAAGGAATTACAGCAAACTTAAAGCATAATAATGGATTTATTGAACACAATACACCTTAACGTATACGTCGCTCAAGCAGATTGGTTGATGACAAGCTGAACATTCGTGGTTCATCATCCTCCTAACTCTTCTTTCAGCCACGCATGGTCGACGTTTTAGCCATTTGGGAGGTAATGTGGGAGAACTTTCCCGTTCCTTGTGGGGTAAAAACTTTTCAGTCGAGTTTGCAGTCGAATCGACATTCCACATATATTCATAGCATACACAGGCTGATGATGATCGTGTGGCATTTATGACCGTTAGACCCCAACTGGGGTCCTGTTCAGCCTGCCTGGTGCAAGTCTCTTTATCTGACGCCACTTCGGCGACTTGCATGTCAATGATGATGGCATTATGATGAGGACGACACAACACCCAGTCCCCGAGTGGAGAAAATCTCCTACCCGACCGGGAATCGAACCCGGGCCCCCTGCGTGGCAACCAACCACGCTGTCCACTGGACTACGGAGGCAGACATACACAGGCTAAATTGTCCAGTTAGAAGTTGATGACACAATTGCAATTGGTGGCGTCATTTGTAGCAATATCTTTTACACTGGATGTTGTGTAATAATGGTGTGACTCTTCACACTATGAATAGTAGAAGGTATCTACTTAGACTACTTCGTCGTTTTATCGTTTCCAAAATAAAAACTCCTCACATATTTTCTTCTCTTCTTCATATTCCCGAGCTGTTCCCCAAACTTCCTGTTCAGTTGCTGAGTCCTCCTTGCCTTCTCCTACCTCATATTGAGAGTGGGTGACTCTCTCATCGACTAAATCTTCGAGTGCGGCTCGATCTTCAGCAGTTTCGTCCTCGAGGAGGCGCATTATTTCCACGAGATCATTGGCTTAGAGGCATAATATACTTTTCTGGACATTTCAGCAGAAAATATGGATGTGATAACGTAGGAAAAGAAAGGAAAACTGAAATTAGAACTCGATCAGGCGCACTCAGTCTGAAGGGCCAGGGTCGTCAAAGTCTTCTTTTTTTCCGAAGGTAACGGTGAAAATCACAGAGGACAGCCTTAGTTTGATTGAAACGAAGTAATAAAATAAAAATATCTTGAAAAACTCACCTTAAAAACTATAACGTAATCGGGCGCAGACGGCCTGTGAGGCCCAAGGAGTTCCCCGTGATCCGCGTGGAAATCGACGGCAGCCTGCGGATCGGCACTGTGTGAGGTTCCCAAAGTTACGCGAGTAAACGGAGAGGCGGGCCGGTGGGCCACCACTGTTAAGCACGGGAATCAAAAAAGTGTTTTGCTGGCCTGTGAGGCCGACTGCGCCCGACGGAGGGTTAAGTACACATATCGATACATACAGTAGAAGCGATATTATACATTTTCTTGCAAGCAAGTTACTCGATACAAAACAGGAGGCACAATATTAGACATTTTCTTACAAAAATAATTTTTATGGACACGTTTCATCACCCCCCCTCCTACCTATTAAAATATTACATGAAAAATATGAAAACCTGATAATCATTTTTATACAAGATATTCAAGATTAAAAGAACAGAAGGATTTCATAGAAAATTTAAAAATTTTGACAGTCATAAATACATGCAATTTTGCAAACGAGTACCAACAAGAGTGATGCTTGGAGTGGTATAGGATGTGACAGGCATAAGCAAATGTCAAAATGTACAGAACATCAGCAATAAATGGAATACATGACAAATATACATAATGGTAAACATAAGTATATATAGAATTTCAGAGAACATAGTTTGACAAATGATATAGTGGAGAAAATGAGATAGCTAGAAGTAATACACAAATGGAAAAAATACATTAATAAACATGAACATATACAAAGTTTTACAAAAGATAGTTTAACTAATGTCATCATTGTTTTGTTTTTTCGAGAAAATAATGTAATTACAAGTAATACACAGTAGTGTAAGTCCCATACGTCTAAATTTTGTAACAGAGATCAGTTTTTTTTTTTTTTTTTTTGTTTTTTTTTTTTTTTTTTTGCATTTAAGATGCCATACTTTCATGGATGCTAGAACATACATGTAAAACTTTTGACTACATAGGTTTCTGATCATGTACAAAATAATGTCACTGCTTCGGCACAATAGGATTTCAATATAACGTTTGTCAATCGAATAGGCACAATGACATTTCAGACTAAAGGGTATTGACTCATTATAGTTCTGAAAGCATATGTATCTATCAAGAGCACAATTTTATTTTGGTCACTGAATGTAAAAGAACCATGAAATATACCTAAACACTGGTAATGAACCTGTGGACAACGTTTGCAATGGGAGGCACTGAATAGTAAAGCACACGAATAGCCCATTAGCTCCTAACATTCATTTTAGGTCTGCACACGAATAGCCAATTATCCACTAACATTCATTTTAGGTCTGCACACGAACACAAAACACTGTAAGATTACACCACACTGTAGGCGAGCTGGCTGGTTGCATTGAAGTTGAAGTCATGGGGAAAAGGGTCTGATGTATTCCTCCATGCAATTCGACAACCAAGTGTGCTCCAACCAACGGAGCTATTGGCAGACTGCATCAGCATAGCCAAAATTAGAGCAAAATGGTGGTGGTTAGCCAAGGCTGCAATGGACAGTACTATGTGGCCAAACATCATCCAACAAACATCTTCATTAAAAGGCCCAAAATCAGTGGTGTCTAATAGCACGTCCATTGTTCTGTGTGCATTGTGGAATCTCGTGTGCGAAATCGCCAGTTCCCATGCGTGTCCAAAGTACATGAAATAAAGCATTTTACACACAAATTAGTAACATAGTCATGATATTTCAGTTTACACTTAAAGAAAAGTCATTGATTAGTACATGTCTATGGAAAAACTTTGCCCCAAATTCAAGTGGTACAGATGGGATCATGGTATTAAACCATATTTTTACATTACAAGTTGGGTCTTGAAGACGGATACATTTGAATACTAATAAGTAATTTAATTCTTATACTAGAGTATCTACAAAATTAGTGTCATTTCATATAGGCATAAGGCTTTACATACTATGTACATATTACTTTACAAACACATAATCGTATGAAATACATTCAGGGTGCTTGTCATCAATTTGGCATTAGGTCATGTAAAGTAAATTTATTGTCATAATTAGAGCAATTAACGTGAAGCCACTTCAAATAACTTAACATTCCAATTACCACTAGTTTACATCTCTTTAAATTGACATACATCACTATGATGGGGATTGCATTAGCACCAAATTATAACAATTAAATTACATATGTTGCCATGGCCAGGCTTTTAATTTAGTTACACATTTCATTGCCTTAAGGTATAACACATCAGGGAAAATTCATGAGAATATCAAAAGAGGTTCAAGTCATCAGGTCATGTTAGTGTCTGTCTGAGTCAACAGTAGGGTCAAACAAAACAATTAAGGCAAATTTTGGCACAGTAATAGATGTACATCACAGTAAATCATCCGATAACATAAACACAGACGTAACTATTCGTTAGGCATAGCTGCAGATTTTCGTCAACAAGATCATCAATAAAATTTGGAAGATAGCAATAAGCAAAATCAAAGTATCTCTGTGCATTAACTAGGCTTAACTAAGCGTAATTTATGGCAAAGCTGCAAGTTTGCAAGAGAGATGGCTGTGTGCAACGTATAAGCATAACCATACATTGTCATTGAGCTTCATTATAAAATTAATTAGCATAGTGGTAGGGCTTAGGTATATAATTAGTGAGCATAGCGGTAAGCTTTGATTACAAGAGCAATAAGCATAGCTGCAAGCATAATTAGAAATATTCATTACACATAATTACAAATAATTACAGAACATCAGAAGGATATGATTCTCACCAATCACACATGCCATTGAAGGCACAATGCATCAACATACAAAATGGTGCACATAAGCACAAAGAGAAAACACAAAAGGGCAGTGCGAGTAAGCACATAAGAAAAGAACAGAACATAGCATCATTAGCAACAGAACGATTCTCCTCATAATTGCTTCATAATCATTGTATACTCTCGTCCACATAATTACATTTATCAAACATCTTTGACTGTTACCAATACCTTCCTTACCATCATTTATCCATAAACAATAATGCATTTTAAAGACCACCATGACATATTGTGTATTGTCTTACTCATCATCCTCCAGAATGTCCTTTTTCGTTTTTTACTGCTTAATTGGCTTACAAAATGCTTATGTCAACTCAAAATATTCTTCACTCGCTCAGAAGTTCGTAAGTTATGCAATTAGTAATACAGAAGAGAAATCTGATATTTTCTGAAACATAGGAGTTTAATTAGATTACTCAATCAAAAATTTCCATTAATTTTATTTGTATAGCACAGCCACAGAGTTCGCAAGATAATCATAGATTCGTATGACAATATCCCAGCGTAGCACAGAGCATAAGTATTCAGAGTTAGAGAAAAGTAACAGTGAGAAAAAGAGGTAGATAGAGCGCACTAAGGAAAAGTGGAAGAATAGTGACACTCAGCTCGAGAACGGGGCACCAATCGCCACTTGGTGTGTCCAAAACAGATTAATGGACTCTCTACCTCAATTTTATTCCGTGAAAATTTTTATATTAGAAATGTGGTGTATGCCTTTCGACTTGTGCGTCTTTAAAGTTTCTACATCAACGACGTTGTCGTGGATGATACGTTTGATTCGATACGGACCATTGTACAGTAAGAAGAATTTGTGAATCATAGATCTTCCCTTGTGGGATAAGTGGTGGGATCTAATTAATACCTTTTGTCCTACATAGAGTTGTTTGGCATAACAATTACGTTGAGAGCGTTTCCTTTTTTCAGCTGCTTTCTTAATGTTTTTAAGCGCCAATTCAATGATCTCATGATGACGTAGTCTTCTGTGTTTCGGAAAAGCTATCAATTCCTTGATACGGTCGGGAGGTTGCTTGTTTTTCAGAACCAGAATTGACGAAAGACCTGTAGAATCATTAGGAAGTTCATTTATAATATTTTGAAATGACAGAAGATATCTATCCCATGTGTTATGTCGTCGGTAGCAATACAGCCTACAAAGGATTCCAAGTTCTTTCATCACTCGTTCACAACGGTTAGAGGCAGCATGATAAAGTGATATGAACACAGTTTTGATGTTTCTGCGCCGCAACATCCGTGCCCAATCATGAGAACGGAATTGAGGTCCGTTATCGGAGATGACTTTATCTATATGGCCAACATCTTTTAGGAAGTTTTTGACAAAGGCGTTAGTTACTGTCTTCGCCGTGGCACGGCGGAGCGGAGTAAAAGATACAAATTTTGATGTGAGCCAATAGCAACGAAGACAAAAGAGAAACCATTGTTAGTTCTCGGAAGAGGTCCAAACAGGTCAACGGCTGCTAACTGCTTTAATTTTGAAGGTATAATCGGAAAAAGTGGAGCAGAATGCGATATGGTCGGCGGCTTTGCTTTCTGACACAATTTGCATCGAGATAACACATTGCGTATACGTTTCTCCATGTTGATGAAATAACAAGAGTCGCGTAATTTCGCGAAGCACTTCTTGGCACCAAAGTGTCCGTAACTAAGATGAATTTACCAAATCAGTTTGTTCACGGATTCCTCCGGAACACACACTAACCAAAATTGACTGTCAGGGGCTTTACGTTTGAAGAGAATGTTATTATGGATAATGTAAAATTGTCTGATGGAAACATTATATTTATCGTGCCATTTTATTTTAATATCTCGCCAGATTGGATCTTTATCTTGTTCTTTAGCAATGTCAGAAAATGTGGCAGATATGTAATTTTCGAAAGCAACTTGCTGCATATAGAGGATAGTAAAGTTATTTTCTAAGTATGCCTCTTCCGTCGCCTTGATGAGCCCAACAGGCGAACGAGATAGCGAGTCTGCAACGATGTTTTGTTTACCAGGAATGTAAATTACAGAGAAATCAAATTCTTGAAGGAACAAAACCCATCGTCTAAGTCTACCATGGTTACGTTTTGCCGACATGAGGACTTGAAGTGCACGGTGATCCGTGTCAACTTTACTGTGTCTGCCAAACAAAAAATAACGGAATTTTTCGAATGCCCAAACTACTGCCAAAGCTTCAAGCTCAGTGACGGAATAGTGCCGCTCTGACTTGGAGAGTATGCGACTAGCAAACGCAATGGTTCTCTGAGTGACAATGCCACTTTCTTCATCCTCTTGAAACACGTGAACGCCAAGTCCGAATTTTGAACTATCGGTGGAAATGCAAAAGTTCTTAGACAAATCTGGGTGGTGCAGAATAGGTGCGTGAAGGAGTGCATTTTTTAAGCAAAGAAATTCTCTTTGGGCAGCTTCATCCCAGAACCAAACAGTATTTTTTCCAGTTAATTCATATAATCTTGGAGTAGTTAGGTCTTTCAAATTTATAAAACGCCGATAGAAATTAATTAAAACAAAGAAAGCTCTTAATTGGCGTTTAGTGGTGGGAACAGGCATTTTCATTATCGCCTCTAACTTTTCGGGGTCGGGCTGGATTCCATCTTTAGAAATAATGTGTCCTAAAAATTTAATCTGAGAACGACCAAACTGTGACTTTTCTAAGTTTACAGTAATCCCGGATTGAGCAAACACTTCAAGTAAAGATTCCAAAGTACTGTTATGTTTTTCCCAGGAAGATTCTGCAATTAAAATATCATCAACGTAAATTGTGATTTGTTGTTTTAAGTGCTCAGGAAGTGTGGCATTCATCGCACGGATGAAAGCAGATGAGGAGATGTTCAGTCCGAAAGGCAGTTTACGGAGCTGATAACAGTTTCCGAAGCAGAGAAACGCGGTGTACTTCCTACAGTTGGGGTGCAGTTTCACTTGCCAAAAACTAGACCTAAGATCTAATGAGGATAAAACTTTGACACCATAGAATTTTTGTAACAATTCTTCAAGGGTTTGGAGTCGGTCGGTTTCAGGTAAAATAATAGTGTTAATTTGTCTGGAATCGAGCACTAATCGAATAGACTTATCTCTTTTTTCAACAATATGTACGGGACTGTTATATGAGCTAACTGCAGGTTCAATTACACCTTGACTGAGCATGGACTGAATTTCAGCCTTAACTCTTTCCCTGTATACTATCGGAATGGGATATGGAGGTACATAAAATTTATTATGTTCTTTGATCTTAAATTCATAGAGAAAAATTTTTATGGTACCAGGACTGTTAGTGAATACACGGGAATAACGCCGCAAGATAAGGAACAATTCTTCCTTATCACGTTCTGAGGCACCTTCAACTTCTACTAATTTGTTCTTAATGATGTCAGAAATAAAGTCAATTCGTTCAGTCTCGAAATGTTTATCTGTTATATCATCATCGGGTTTGACATCCTGCGTCACATTAGAAGTAGATAAAAATTTTAAACAACTGGCACCTTCTTCATATCTGGTAATCCAGTCTTCGAATTTAATTTGAATGGCATTTTCCTGAACAAAAGCAATGGCACTAGCCGTATTGAAATCTAAAATAACCTTGTACTTGGATAGGAAGTCCACACCTAATATTATCTGTGTAGTTAAGCGGGGAACAATCAATAGGTTGGCAGAAAAGATATGACCTTGACATAAAAATTCTACGTATGTTTGCTGTCGAATTTCGACAGGTTTGCTAGAAATGACGCCACGAATTTTAGTGCAGAGTGGGACCATTAAGCAAGTTCTGATATTTCTTGAAAGTCACTTCACTAATTACTGACACTGGGCTACCAGAATCTAAGACAGCAGAAAGATTGATTTTGCCAATTTTGACAGATACAATAGGGTGAATTGGAATATCGAGACATTCTACCTTCTCTTCTAATAGTGCCTCTTTTATGTCATCTAATTGTACAAATTTTACGTCTTGTTCGGTAGAAGGTTCATAAGAAATTTCTTTGTTAAGACAAGTGTTATCAAGATTAATGAGGCTTTCACAAGATAAATGCTTTTCAAATCTTGATGGTTCATCAACTTCGCATTCGCTATCATCGTCATTAGAAGACATGTAATTATATATCCAATCAGCGACAGAGGTGTGCTGCAAATCTAATTGTTCGAAATCAGTTTTTGCTGGTCCAAGGTTACTGTCAGTTGCATTATTGTGTGGCAGTACCGTATCCTGCATTTCAAAGTACATGATCGGTCTGTCATACGCAATTGTTGGTTCATACTGTAAGAATTTCATTTCGTATATAGTGTCTTCCTCAGAGTCTGAAGACGAAGCTTCTGTCTCCCACTCTGAATTGTCGTCATTATATTGCTGATCGACAATTATCTCGTTTAACCGTTGGGCAGTATAATGTTTGTTCGATGCTTCTTTATTTGTTACTTTAAATCTGATAGTACAATTTTTGTTACTGTCATTGCTTTCAGGAGTAATGGCTTTAGGTTTTGACACAAGTTGTGTCGGTTTTGCCTTATCGCTTACTGAGGTGCTACCAGCATCAGTATTGTGCACTTCCGCACAAACTACTATTCTGTTTTGTTCGGGAGGTTGTTCATCATAACCTTCCTCTCTGTGAGGACGTTCACAATGAACAAGTTTCAGCGTATAGTTAGGATCACACAAATCCTGTACGGCCGAATTATTTGCCGTCGAGTCCGCTAGTCATACCTGACGCGGCGCCTTTTTTGACGAATTATAGCGTGGATTAGCAGGTCTGATTTCAATGTTTTGCTCTTGTCTTTCCGGGGTACGCGATCTGTTTTGGCCCCGGTTTGTGTTTTCGTGTCGTGGACGGCGATCACGAGAATTATCGCGTGTGCCCTCCCGACTACGCTTCTCAGCGTTATTGTTGTTATTTTCAGTCTCGCGATCACTATCAGTATTTCGTCTTTCACGCCAATTAGTATCATTCGAAGTATTGCTGTTATGATAGTAATTATTGTAGCGTCCTCCGCGACCAAAGCCACCACCTCGGTTACGGCCACGAAAACTTCCACGGTTATTTTCACGATCTTGAAAGTCACCGTTCTCATTGTCGCGACTTTGTAAGTTTCATTAGTGAAAGAATTACTTTTTGTTTGATCATCGTGCTCTGGATGACGTTTAGTTCGCGGCTGGCTTTGATGCGACCGGCGATTATATCTGTTTGTTTCAAAATGTCGACTGCGCGAGGAATTTTCCTCGTCTTCTTCCTTTAAGTCTTGTAAGAGATTTCTAAAGGCTTCAATATCATTCTTGCATCGTGCCGCAATGGCAATTTGACGCAAGTGTAGAGGCAGTTTGTTCAAACAAATTCTAATTAATTCAGCGGGGCAGTAAGGTGCCGATAAAAATTGATTTTTATATACTAAATGTTGGAAATATTCCACCGGGCTCGAGAAATTTGATCGTTCAAAAGTTTTGAACGTCGCAATACTGTTTTTAACGCGATCTTGTGCCGCTTCCGACCAGTATGCGGATAGAAATGAGCGTCGGAACTGATTCTCGCTATGGCACTCTTGTGCAATAGCTCTCATTCTGGTGGCTGGCTCGCCTTCCAGATAACCACATATAAATTCTAGTCTGTGCTCAAGTGGCCAATTCGGGGGAAGACAATATTCGAATTGTTGCAACCACTCTTTCGGGTGCAAGTCGTTCGGAGAGTTTTTGAATATTTTCAATTTACGTACAGTCATGAAATGCTTGTAGTCAAACGCTTCCCTTTGCCCGTGCGGCGTAAGTGGGCGTAAACTACGCATCGCGCCTTCATTGTTGTTACTATGAGGTACACTTCGTTCACGTACCAAGCGACCTACTTGAGTCGAATCATCACTGTTATTTTCGTTCAAATTTTCTTCTGCGTCTTCGTATGGATTTCCACAAGTGTGGTCAAATTTCCTCTCTATTCGCGCTACGCGATCATCTAATTTCCTGACCTCAGCCTTGTATTGCTGATTAATAGTCATTTGACCTTGTTTGAAACGGTCAAGGGCGAGATATTCATTAGTTTCATTAAACGGGTAGGATGCATTACATCAGAACTTTTGTCCGTGTTATCACTGATTTGAGTTATCTTAACAGTAAGATCCTCAACCTGTTTATTAATTTTGTTGATCTGTTCCGTCGTGACTGACTGGAAGTTCTGCAACTTTTCATCAAATAGATTACTCTGTTGCTTCAATTGAGAGAGTTCAGTAGTTTCCATATTTTCGACTCGTGACGCAAGGCTTTCCATATTTTCCACTCGTGACGCAAGGCTTTCCATATTTTCCACTCGTGACGCAAGGCTTTCCATTACTGGATTAATCTCGTCGCGAATATCTTGTCTTATTTGCTGAGATTCACGTTTGAAAGTATTGAGCAGTTGTTCCCTGAACCGATTGTTGTCCTCATTTATCTTATTAAAACTACTTTGAATACTCAAAAACCTCGAATCGCACGTTTGTTCTATTTTCTCAAGTTTTTCATTTAATTTCTGAGATTGTTCCTCAAGTTTTTCATTTAATTTCTGAGATTGTAATTGACTATTTTCAAGTTTTTCATTTAATTTCTGAGATTGTTTCTCAAGTTTTTCACCTAATTTCTGAGATTGTAATTGACTATTCTCATTTAACTTAGAGAGCTGTGAGAGTAACATCTGCATGAAGTCATTTGGTAATACGTTTTCCATAGCTGTCGCACAAGTATTTTTTGCAACAGAGCTAGGCGGAACCGATACATTATTTTCCCCTACCACGTTACAAGAATCGGAATACTGTATTGTCGAATCCTGTACTTTATCATTATCCATATTGTCTATTCCTGAACTAATCTGTTCCGCGTTTTCGAACACGGTATTTACTGTCGTATTTGTATCAATACAGTGAGAAGGCTCTTGTGAAAATTCTTCTTCTCTCCTTGCATCGTTCAAGGTCTCATTTTCGAAAGCAGTTTTAGCATCAGCGCGGGCTCTCCTATTCTTCGACATTGTTAACAAAATTTTGCAGTAAAGTGACCAGTAATATTTATTTACACCTACTGCAAATTTTTGAAAATTACACACGGCAATTATGAGAGAACAACAGGCTGAATCGGGCTAGTGCAACATACAATCACAATCGAGATTACGCGAACCATTAATTATCACACGAGTTCCGCGGTACTAGAACTTTCGACACAACAAACATCAGACAATGTAAATGAGACTTTTTCAGTAGTATTGCAATTATTTGTATATTCAATTAATCTACTATAAACAATGCTACGCAATATCAAGAATGGTAAGTAACAAACTACAGAAACAATTACTATGCTACTGTTGCTATAACAGAGGATGGTGCTACAAAAATTCAATTAAGAGCCAAAAGGTAAGTTGGTTAGTGGAAAAGACAACTAACTTAAATAAGGCTACGTATCTAACTACGTCACGATCCTGTTTGTGAACTATCCTGGCAGAAAGGTCGCCAGATAAAAGCTGCACGTGTGTTGTGGATGTTGAACCTATCGTTAAATTAGACAACAAATTGTTCATTAACACGGCTATTTGGTTTAATTATGGCCCTGATATTGATGTATATACTATTAAATAAGGAACAGTGTATTAAACTGATTATGTGCGCAACGGACATTTTAAACACAAAACAACTGGGACAAGTCACCATTTGACCCAGACACTGACTATACTCAAAAATTTTGACTGCGAGAAAGATATTAAAAAAACAACAAACCACTTTCTTAATGCTTGACTGTGAGAATTTTTATGCAGATCAGTTTCTGATTATTGAAATTTAGTATCATAGTCAATTAACTATCATTTACTGTGGCACCAATAACGAAATCTGTTCAACAATATTATTCAAATCAATACTCCACTTTAAAGTCACTAATAACTAATTATCAAATGAAGGAAGTAGGTTAAATTTCTAACTACGTAAATGAAACAGGAAAGAAAGGTCAAGTTACCTGTTATTAATAATCAGCATTACATTACCTACATAATACAACTTCAGACTTGCTGGCAAAGCAGCCTCTGCTCTACATCGGAGCCATACACACAACTCAACCGCTCTCTAAGCGAGCTGAACCACAAGTGCACTCTCTCTCAGCGCGAGCTACAATGCTATGCAATACATGACCTTTGCCAAAGATGAAACTTCACAAAGTACACATATCGATACATACAGTAGAAGCGATATTATACATTTTCTTGCAAGCAAGTTACTCGATACAAAACAGGAGGCACAATATTAGACATTTTCTTACAAAAATAATTTTTAAGGACACGTTTCAACCTCTTGTTTGCATCGACGGTACCTTGAACAGTGGCCGTTACATTTCAGATGTGTTACCACCCGTGGCTCTACCCTCAATTCGATCCCTGCGAAACTCTACATTTCAGCAGGATAATTCACAACCGCATATTGCAGGTCCAGTTCCGGCCTTTCTGGATACAGAAATGTTCGACTGCTGCCCTGGCCAGCAGATTCTCCAGATCTCTCACCAATTGAAAACCTCTGGTTAATGGTGACCGAGAAACTGGCTCGTCACAATACGCCAGTCACTACTCTTTATGAATTGTGGTATCGTGTTGAAGCTGCATTGTCACCTGTACCTGTACACGTCATCCAAGCTCTGTCTGACTGAATACCCAGGCGTATCAAGGCCGTTATTGCGGCCATAGGTGGTTGTTCTGGGCACTGTTTTGTTGGGATCTATACACCCAAATTGCGTGAAAATGTAATCACATGTCAGTTCTAGTAGTATAATATATTTGTCCAATTAATACTCTTTTATCATTTGCATTTATTCTTGGTGTATCAATGTTAATGGCCAATAATGTATTTGCTGGACTGGCTGGGGGTGATCGACTTCAGTTTCGTTGTCTTTCCTGTCACGTTGTACAGTTTGCAACGTTGCTCTGGAGATCAATACACTAGGTTATTAACTTCTGTTGCTTCGAGATGTAAGTGCAGGTCAGTTTGACAGTTTGTGGATACACGAGAGGTGGTCGTTCGATGGCCTGATCGGTGAATCGACGGCTTCCGCATATGGAGAGAGCGATGGACTCGCTGTGGCGTCCCGCCACTCGTGAATACTCGGTGAGGAAATGGCCTGTTGATTGTGCTGCGTTAGCTGGTCGATGCACTCTTGGAATGCGGCCACAGGTCTGCTGTTTTACTCGCCTGCTGTGTGCGCTGCGTGTGCGCTGATAGGAAACTTCCTGGCAGATTAAAATTTTGTGCCAGAACTGGATTCCAAACTGGGACCTTTGCC
Source organism: Locusta migratoria (assembly GCA_026315105.1). Taxonomy (NCBI): domain Eukaryota; kingdom Metazoa; phylum Arthropoda; class Insecta; order Orthoptera; family Acrididae; genus Locusta; species Locusta migratoria. The sequence continues at coordinate 523,068,861 of CM048745.1, forward strand.
TATCGCGGACAACGTTGTGAGGACGAACTGTGAAGAGTGTTGGGATAGCTAAGGCGGTAGAGCGCTTTCCCGCGAAAGGCAAAGGTCCCAGTTTCGAATCCCGGTTCCGGCACACAATTCTAATCTGCCAGAAAGTTTCCTATCAGCGCACACTACGCTGCAGAGTAAAACTTTCAGCCTGCCATTTCAGAATATTTTTATGGATATTGGTACTACTAATTACGTTTCTTATATCTATCCTGTCTGATTATATATGTACCATCTCCATTTGTACCAAAAAAACCAGACAAATAATTCCAGAAATGACTTCCTAACTTTTAAATTAATACTAAATGTCAACAAATTTCGATACTTCAGAAATGTTTTTCCATTTTATATCTATTTTGGCCTCACAATCTATTTAACTACACAAATAATAAGACTCATTTACCACTTTTATTGTCTCGTTACCTAATCTAATTCCTTGTGCATCGTTTACGTGAGCATTGTTTAATTTCCTTAGAGTCGGGCACGGTGGTCTTGGGGTAATGTGCTCGACTGGAAACCGAAGGGTCGGGGGTTAGAAACCCGCTCGGGCCTCGGATTTTTTCAGTCTGCACTTGAACCCATCAGTCACCTCTCAACGATGTGAGGAGTCGCCAGAAACGACACGTCGTTCGGATTCCACGTTAAGATGTAGGTCCCCTTTCCCCAGTTTGATAACTGGGGTAGGCTAGGGACACGCAAGTCGCCGAAGTGGCGTCCAGTTGAAAGACTTGCACCAGGCCAATGAGCGATACGAGATTACTATTAATTTCCTTAAAGTACATTCCGATACCCTTGTTTTATTGTTGTTAATGATCATCTTTTCCAGATTCTGTCCATCGCGTTCAATTGCTCTTCCAGGTCTTTTGCTGTCTCTGAAAATTTTACAATGTCATCGGCAGATGAAAAAATAATTTATTTTTCGAGCAAAATTTAATAATTTACTAGCTGGAATCCTGACGTTGACCGAATATTCATTTATTCCTTCTCTATCTCTCACTGTAAAACAACTTTTTTTCTTCTATAAACATATATTTATAGGATAATATTGTAAGAAATAGCGCTGTCTTGCATAATGTACAAAATTATAAGTGAAGTATCGCAACAAAGAAAGATTGTAATCAAAATACAAATGACATATAAAATTCTTACGATCTCATATTTATTGCGTTATATGTTGTACAATTGTACAATTTTTCACAGAATTATATATTAATTTGTATAAGTGTTGTGTGTCTGTAAAATCTGTTGCGAATACTAGTAGTAAAGAAGTAATTGTTTTAAATTTGGCGAGTTATGGGGCGGTTTTCCATGAAATTTGCTGTTATGTGCTCATATCTCATGAACTACGTGTCGTACTGTGATACAATTTCGAAGTTACATTCACCTATATGTGTGTATACTGTCTGTAAACTTTCCTGCAGCTATAATTTATGGTGTAGAAATTATAAATTGTGACGTCATACCGAATGCCGTACCTTTAGTCCCTGAACAGCGGGAAAGTAGTAAGAAGTAAGGTTTTTCCTTTCATCATTTTACTGTGGTTGTCAGTAAGAAAAAGTATAATAAAGGTTTGAAATTATCTTTGAAGCTTGTTGCAAGTCGCTAAGTATAGTGTATAGTGTATTTATGAAGTCTCGTCGCATTATGTAGCATTTTTTTCATTCCTGTTGTATATGACCTTATATCTCCTAAACCATGTGTCGTATGTGGTTCTTAACCCTGCAGCAAGTATTACGTCAAGGTAAGGAATATTTGTATTAAATTTGGTTGAAATCGGTCCAATAGTTTATGAGGAAATGTGCAACAGTGTCTCTTGAAGTATAGTTTTTCTCGCATCTCATAGTTTATGACGTCATATCTCGTGAACTATGTATTGTACGTTATCTTTTAGGCGATAGTCCTCATGGATTGTAGCTTACATGTGCAAAATTTCATAAAGATTGGACCAAAACTGTAGATTTGTATCCAATACGTACGCACAAACAAACACACGAACACATGGAATCTAGTTGATATACAAGTATAAAGATGATTTTCTGTAATGTCGCTGTATGATACTTTTGATATGTATATGTTTGTAACATTATTAACTTTGGACTATGTGTTGGGCTACTGAAAAATTCTAATTCACAGTAGTAAATTATTTGCGAATGTTCTTTGCTTTGTAACACTTACTTTGTTATAGGTTATGTCTTAGGCTTAGTTCTTTTGTAAATTACATTCTTGTACGTATAAACCGTGGGGCCGTGGAGGGGAAAAAATGGAAACAGCTCACCAAGTGGCTGACTTGCGTGGCTATAAAATTACTTGGAGAAGAGAGTGTGTCTTGACGCTAAATACGGAAAATTGCCAGTGATATGTGGCTATTTTTATTAGAGGTCATACAGTTGATGAATTATACGAATTAGCCTCGAATAACTGGCGTAATACAGGTGGTATATTGTTTTAATTAATTTGACACCAAGAAGATTGAATTTTGCTACTAACAGCAAGAGCCAGTAATGAACATCAAGCTACAGTAAGCCACATTTCAGCGCTAATTACTCACCAGAAACAAAATAGATAATCTTTTAGGACTCTAATAACAGCCTCAACCTGACATGTATGTTTTAAATTAATAATCATTTGTTGACCTTAAACAGTGCTGTTAACCCGTTATTGTCCTGTGCAGTGTCCTTTTCCCATTAAACTAAAGTATTCCGAGTGTCTTTGAGAAATAATTTGAGATTCTTAATAACATTTTGTCTTTCATAGAGTGCTGAAAATCATAGTAGTTTTTGTGGCATAACTGTAATGTGTAGATTAACGATAAGTTCATTTTCCATCATCAGATGGTACCAAAACTTTGTTAGTGTTAAATTATTAGAGTGGTTACTTAACCATTATCAAAGAAATATTTGGTTGATAAGATTACAAAGTTTTCTCTTTGCTGTATTCAAGATTATTGCTACGTAAGTTAAAAGACCGAATAGCACACATTCAGGTATCGAGTTTTTTATAGTCTGTACAATTTCAAAATAATTGCACTAATGAAATATTCCGTGTAAAGACGTCAACAGAAAGTAGTCTTACGACTATAGTTAAATAAGCAGATAAAATACCAGCAAACAGTATATGTTTGAATATTGGATACTAGTTTTCTTAATAGGGAAAACATTGATCTCGAACGTTTGGAACGACACGAAACTATGAGTAGATTAACAATCAATCAGAAAAAAGAGTGATATGCGTCATTTCCACGCAAAATGCCGCACTCGTCTGCTGGCAGCAGTTTGAGAAGAGGAATTGGAAAGTTGAACTTCGATATGGTGGGGATTAGTGCAGTTGGATGTCAGGATGAGAAGGATTTACTTGAAAATTAAACCATTTTTGTAAATGTCAGACATCACGTAAGTCATACTTAAAGGTGGTAATTAAATAGATATTAAGCATCATTCATCTAATTCTTACCAAATTGTGGACTACAGAAACTAAAGTTTTGTGTAATAATGTTAGCACTTTCATAAAAAATAGTGAATCAAAAAAGCTAAAAAAGGAAGGTTACACTCATGTCCCTTCAAATTTCTGTAGTTTATTAATAGGACAGATTGCTACTCTGTACTAATTTTGTCGTACTAATCAAATAGCAAGTGTCTAACAAAGGGCACCTTTGGCCTCTAAAGCACCGCACGAAGCAATAGTTGGAATAACGGGCAGTTATAAACAGGACAGTGGCGTGCGTTATTTCCATGTAAAACGTTGCATTGCACCTCAAGTAACATTTTAACAGAGAGAAACAAAGTATCAAGGAGCAGATAGCATTAAAAGTAATTGATACATTAGTAACTGATGGGCATAGTGTGGAAAATCTATTTAACAAGTACTTTATATCTGTTACTGATAGTATGGGATTGTCAGGGTCAGTAAATAATGCCCTCATGTATTTGAAACTAGCATTTACAAATAACTTCAGGAACATGAATATGCCACTCACTTCAGCACAATAAATAACTTCCATAAAAAAATCTTTAATAACAAACCAATCTAGTGGTTAGAATGAAATATCAACAAAGTTAATTAAAGCATGATCTTGTGAATTTAGCACAATTTTAAGTTATTTGTGTAACCAGTCTATTATAACTGGAACATTTCCTGATTGGTTAAAATATGCGGATATTAAACTTCTGTTTAAGTAAGGGAATAAAGAGATACCATCAAACTACAGAACTATTTCACTCTTACTGGCAATCTAAAAAAATTCTAGATAAGATATTGTAGAAACACCTTCTCAACCACCTAACCTCAAATAACATATTGTCCAGAACACAGTTTGTATTTCTGAAAGGTTCCGATATCGAGAAGGCTGTTTACACCTACAGTGAGAATGTACTTAGTTCATTAGATAATAAATTACAAGCAGAAGGTATTGTCTGTGATTTATCAAAGGTACTTGAATGTGTCAACCATAACGTCCTTTTAAGTAAGTAAGAATTATATGGTGTCACAGGAATTGCTGAAAAATGGTTCAAGTGGTACTTCACTAGCAGGAAACAAAGAGTGTCAGTGCAAGGGAGTAGTGAATTAAGGCAACAGAAATCATTAGAATGGGAAGAAATTACATGTTGAATCCCACAAGGATCCATCTCAGGGCCATTACATTGTGAACATTAATGAGCCCTCATCAGTTACACTGTCAGAAGCAGAGTTCGTTTTGTTTGCAGATGATACAAGTATTGCAATAAATAGCATGTTGAGCATAGTTCTGGAAAGGTCTGCTAATCATAGTTTCGTTAAAACTAATAAATGGTTTAAAGCCAACTCATTGACATCAAACTTTGGAAATACTCACTACATGCGGCTCAGAACATGTAAGAGAATCCAATTCAGTATATGCACAAAGTGTGAGGAAGAGCAGATAGAGGTAGAAAGTAGAAATTTACAGCTTGACAATGAATTCAGTTAGGAGAAGCACACCTCAGAACTGCAGAAAAGACTTAACAAATCTGTATTTGCAATACGAGTGTTGACATAGGAGATTAAAATAAATGCTTGCATACTTTGCTTACTTTCATTCCATAATGTCATATGGTATAATGTTTTGGGGTAACTCTTCAAGTCAAGCAAAACTTTTCAACTCCAAAAGCGTGTAATACGTATTATTTGTGGTGTACATTCGCGGATATCCTGCTGAAGCCTCTTCAAAGAAATCGATATATTGACTACTATCTCTCAGTATAATTACTCCTTAATGAGATTTGTCATAAATAATATATCCCTTTCGCAAAAAACAGCTCAGTTCATACCTACAATACTAGGAACAAAAATGATCTACACAAGGACTTAAAAGGACATACTGAAGTTCAAAAAGGGGCCCACTACTCAGGAACACATATTTTCAATAATTTACCAACAACCATAAAAATTAAGCTACAAACAAAGACAGTTCAAGAGGAGCCTAAAAGACTTTCTAGTGCCCAACTCCTTCTATTCCACTGACTAATTCTTAAATAGAAACAATTTATGCATTTATCTCTATTCATAGTATTAGTTTTATTATAATAGCAACATGAAAAAAAAAGACATGTTCCACATCCACGAGGATCTCCTCAACACGGATCTATGGAACGAACCAACTAATCTAATCTAATCGATACCAATAGAAGGAAATCATACGTAATTTAATGGCGTCGGTGTATCAGAGCATATTCGATCAGCAGTTCCAAAATCTCTCTGCTTAAAGTACTTATAAAAGCAGAAAACGCACATATACAGCAGTACCACACGTCTGAAAGTGCTTTATTAGTCCTCTAAGTGCAGATGCGTGATTTCCATGAAGTTTTTAAAACAAAGTGGGAGATAACAATGTGGTCAAATCACTAGAGTCACGCTATCACATTCGAAATCACTTTCGCATTCATGCAGTCCAATATCGAAAGCCACACTAATTACATTTTCAGATAATGATGTTGGTATGTCAGTGTCATACCCTGGTTTTCGCCAAGCATATTGCAACACAAACATAGGCTTACACTTGTAGTCTTGTAGTCTTACAAAATCGTTAATGCTTCTGATAAAGAGTTTATATTGCCAAATGAAGTAAACATCAAGGGGTTGACAATATTTTCTTGATTCCGGTGGCAAGATCTTCAGCGTAACATCTTTGTTATTACAAAATCACACAACAATAAGTTATTTTCATTTGTTACATTTCCGCCAAGGACCGAAGTTAGAAACAGTTTCATGTTGTTTCAAGTTTCTTTAAAATATTTGGACCGAAAGCGCTTTGTGTCTCTTGAAAACAGTTAACGCCACATCACTTGTGTAGCTGTGGGTAGAGCTATATACAGAGTGTGTAAAACCCTACCTGTAGCTTTTCTCTCCTCTGTAGGACATGTTGATGCTGAAGACATTTCATACTGGAATTGACTCTGGCCATTACGTTACCTTTCTCTACACCCTCCTCAGTTGTAAATATGTTAACGTTCTCCACAAAGTGTTGTCCTGCTGTCGTATAATGTTAGTGTCTTCTATGTCTTTACGTGTGACAAATGTAGTAATACAACTGGATGAAATGGCATATTCAGTCTTGGGATGATCAATAAAGGAAATTGATGCTTTGAAATTGACAAACCAACCATCTCCTTCTAGTGCCCATATCTGCAAATGCCAATAGTGAACTTTAGATCCATACAACCATTAAATTGCTATATTATACAATCTTTTATAGTTTATAATTGCTTCGGTCTGTTTCCTTTGATACAAGCATCTGCTCCCCCACATTCTTTAGAATTGATGTGAAAATTGGTTATTTTTGATTCACTTATAGTGCTGCATAGTTATCTATGGAAATTGAAGCCACGATTGTAGTAGTACTCATAAATGTTGTCTAGTACGCTGTCATCAATACCTTTTAATACGCTGGACCTTGATAAATTTGGGTGGCTAGGGTTCGTACTCAGTGTGACTTGACTATTCCTGTTGGTCTGATGATGAAATGCGTGTACTGGTTCAAGAGCCACCTACAGATTCAGGTTCCTCGGGCCTTCAGATAGCGTATACCTATCCAGCGTAACGTCGTGTATTTCTGTGTCGTCACCATTATATTTCTGAATTATTATGTCATATAATATATCCACGAACACAATATCCTCGACCCCAATGCCACCAAGACTCACCAAGTTTTAATGTATTACTTCTTTACTACTAGTATTCGCAACAGATTTTATAGACACATAACACTTATACAAATTAACGTATAATTCTGTGAAAAATTATACAATTGTACAACATATAACGCAATAAATATGCGATCGTACGAATTTTATGTGTCGTTTGTATTTTGATTACAGTCTTTCTTTGTTGCGATACTGGAGTTATAATTTTGTACATTATGAAAGACAGCCTTATTTCTTACAATATAATCCCATATATATAATATTTTTATAGAAGAAAAAAAAGTTTATTGACAGAGAGAGAGAGAGAGAGAGAGAAGGAATAAATAAATATCCGGTCAACGTCGGGATTCCAGCTAATAAATTATTAAAATAGGCGCGAAAAATAAATTATTTTTTCATCTGTCGATGAAATTGTAATTCTTTCAGAGACAGCAAAAGACCTGGAAGAGCAATTGAACGCAATGGACAGAGTCTGGAAAAGATCATCATTAACAACAATAAGAGTAACGGAATGTACTCTAAGGAAATTAAACAATGCTCACGTAAACGATGCTCCAGGAATTAGATTAGGTAAAGAGACAATAAAAGTAGTAGATGAGTTTTACTATTTGTGTAGTGCAGTAGATTGTGAGGCCGAGGTAAAAATGATATAAAATGGAAAAGCATTTCTGAAGAATCGTAATTTGTTGAAATTTAGGATTAGTTTAAATGCCGGCCGGGGTGGCCGAGGGGACTGCGGCGTGTCAGTCACGGTCTGCACGGCCACTACGGTCGGGAATTAGAATCCCCCTCGGGCGTGGATATTTGTGCCGTCCTTAGTGTTAGCTCCGTTGATAAGTAGTTTGTAAGTTTACGGTCTGATGACCCCGTAGTTAAGTCCTATAAGCTATACAAACATTTGAATTTTTGATTAATTTAAATGTTAGGAAGTCATTTCTGAAATTATTTGTCTGGCTTGTGGCAATGTACGGGAGTGAAACGTGGCCGATAAGGAGTTCAGGCAGAAAGACGAAAGAAGTTTCTGACATGTGGTGCTACAGACGACTGCTAAAACTTCGATATAAGTGGAGTTTTTTTAGGATAACAGTAATTAAGTCCCATAGATTTACAAACAAACGGCGAGGACTATGAGTACACCGGTGGGACTCATCTGCCACTAGCTCTTTCCTGTTATAAATAACATACAGAAAAAGGAAAGAAGCAAGATGAAGGTATAACGTACCGTCCACGATCGCTAGTTTTCGGCAGGGATAGGAAAGGAAATCGCCCTTGCCGTTCGAAAGGATCCATCGCAGTATTTTCCTTGTATGATTAATGGAAATCGCGGAAAATCTAAACCAGGATGGCGGGATGTGGAATTGAACTGCTGTCCTACCAAAAGTGTTTTACAAAACGAAAAACGTAGTGCCGTGCGGGAGTAGCCGAGCGGTCTGGAGCGGCAAGTTTCGGATCGCGCGACCTCCCGCGTCGGAGGTTCGAATAGTCTCTCAGGCACGGATTTTTGTGTTGTCTTCGGTACAGGTTAATTCATGAGTAGTTTGTAAATTTAGGGACTGATGACCACGCAGTTAATTCCCATAAGCTTAACAATCATTCGAAAATTTTTGAAAAATGTAGTATACAGATGGCACCACATCACAAATATAACTGTGAAATAGCAAATTTTATATTACGATTGGCTTGCTATAAAATACGAATTGCCTCTCTCAAGACTAACAGGAGATTATGTTGCCATATTACCTCCCAGCAGACCTGTCAGTACGATGAACACACAACATATGAATTTTTCATAAACCAATCATAACACAACCTATTTCCATTTGAATTCAAAATGTTCAAATGTTTGTTAAGCTTAAGGGACTTAACTACGGGGTCATCAGTCCCTAAACTTACAAACTACTTATGAACTGCTTACAACTAAGGACGGCACAAATATCCATGCCCTAGGGAGGATTCGAGCCCCCGACCGTAGTGGCCGTGCAGACCGTGACTGAAGCGCCTCAGTCCCCTCGGCCACCGCGGCCGGATATTTGAATTACTATGACCGCTGCAGAACAACGAAAATAGATTTCAGAGCGATTTTTGATACAAACGGAGACGGTACATATTTAATCAGGTTGGAGATGTATAGGAAACGTAATTTGTAGAACCCGTATCAATAAAAATATTCTGAAATGATAAGAGTGAAACTTTTACTCTGAGGAGGTCCCAGTTTGGAATCCGGTTCTGGCACAAAATTGTAATCTGCCAGGAAGTTTCCTATCAGCGCACACGCAGCGCACACAGCAGGCGAGTAAAACAGCAGACCTGTGGCCGCATTCCAAGAGTGCATCGACCAGCTAACGCAGCACAATCAACAGGCCATTTCCTCACCGAGTATTCACGAGTGGCGGGACGCCACAGCGAGTCCATCGCTCTCTCCATATGCGGAAGCCGTCGATTGACCGATCAGGCCATCGACCGACCACCTCACGTGAAACCACAAACTGTCAAACGTGACCAGCTCTTACACCTCGAAGCAACGTGACCAGAAGCCGATAACCAAGTGTATTGACCTCCAGAGCAACAGGACGATCGATCTTTCTAGAAGCTGTACAACGTGACAGAAAAGACAACGACCCTGAAGTCGTTCACCCCCAGCCAGGTCCAGCAAATATACTACTGGCCATTAAAATGGCTACACCAAGAAGAAATGCAGATGATAAACGGGTAGTCATTGGACAAATATATTATGCTAGAACTGACATGTGATTACATTTTCACGGAATTTGGGTGCATAGATCCTGAGAAATCAGTACCCAGATCAACCACCTCTGACCGTAATAACGGCCTTGATACGCCTGGGCATTGAGTCAAACAGATCTTGGATGGTGTGTTCAGGTACAGGTGACGATAGAGCTTCAACATGATACCACAGTTCATCTCGAGTAGTGACTGGCGTATTGGCGTACTGGCGTATTGTGCTTGGCCACCATTAATCAGACGTTCTCAATTGGAGAGAGATCAGGAGAATGTGGTGACCAGAGCAGCAGTCGAACATTTTACGTATCCAGAAAGGCCCGTACAGGATCTGCAACATGCGGTCGTGCATTATCCAGCTGAAATGTAGGATTTCGCAGGGGTCGAATTGTGGGAGGGGGGGAGGGGTGGTAGAGCTACGGAACGTAACACATCTGAAATGTGACAGTCACTGTTAAAAGTGCCGTCAATGCGAACAAAACGTGACCGAGGAGTGTAATCAATGGCACCCCATACCATCACACCGGGTGATAGGCCAGTATGGCGATGACGAATACACGCTTCCAGTGTGCGTTCACCGCAATGTCGCCAAACACGGATGCGACAATCATGATGCTGTAAACAGAACCCAGATTCGTCTTTGCGTACACCTACGCAGGCGCTCCTGTCTGTGATGCATCGTCAAGGTTACTGCAGCCATGGTCTCCGAGCTGTTATTCCATGCTGCTGCAAACGTCGTCGAACTGTTCCTGCAGATGGTTGTTGTCTTGCAAACGTCCCCACCTCTTGACTCAGAGATCGAGAGGGGCTGCACGATCCGTTACAGCCATGCGGATAAGATGCCTGTCATCCCGACCGCTAGTGATGCGTGGCCGTTGGGATCCAGCTCGGCGTTCCGTATAGCCCTCCTGAACCCACCGATTCCATATTTAGCTAACAGTCTATGGATCGCGACCACCGCGAGCAGCAATGTCACGATACGATACATCGAAATCGCGATAGGTTACAATCTGACCTTTATCAAAGTGATAGTACGCATTTCTCCTCCTTACACGAGGCATCACAACTACGTTTCATCAGGCAACGCCGGAAACTGATGTTTGTGTATGAGAAATTGGCTGGAAACTTTCCTCATTTCAGCACATTGTAGGTGTCACTACCGGCGCCAACCTTGTGTGAATGACCTGAAAAGCGAATCATTTGCATATCACAGCATCCTCTTCCTGTCGCTTAAATTTCTCGTCTGTATCACGTAATCGTCCTGTTATAGCAATTTTAATGGCCAGGAGTGTAAATACAATGACTAAGTCGCCGCCATCGTCAGTTTTATCAGTAGTAGCAGAAGTAGGTGGAGTTTGTAATGATCAGCCACCGGTAGTGACAATATGAGTTGAAGATGGAAGAATCTGGTCGTCAGTAACACCGTTCGGGAAGGAGATCAAGAATAACAGAGGTACTTACCCAGGATGACTGACCAGAACGACAGGATGCGACTGGGTGTAAAAGTCACCTGTGATTTCCGTCAAAGGTTCTGCCATTTGAAGACGTGCAGCCAGAAAACAGTCAGCAGGGATCGGAATATTTTACCGAAGTATTAAAATGCCAACATCGCAAATATTAATTTATTTTTCTGACGACCGGTTTGATACTCTTAGGGCATCATCATCTGGTCAGTTGGGTCCTATGTTTTGGTTTCGTGAAGGCGCATGACATTAAAATGGTACGTCAATCACAAAATATTTAACTTTGACAAATGGTACGTCACACATAAAATGGTTAAAATACTTAAAACACCTTCTTCATTGTGTCATGATGACAGAGCGCTTTCTTCCAATTCTATCAACATGTCACAATGGAGGAGGTGTTTTAAGTATTTCAACCGATTTACGTGTGACGTATCATTTTTCAAAGTTAAATGTTTTATGACTGACGTACCATTTTAATGTCATGCGCCTTCACGAAACGAAAACGAAGGACACAAGTGACCAGATGATGGTACTCTAAGTGTATCGAAACCGGTCGTCAGAAAAATAAATTAATATTTGCGATCTTGGCATTTAAATACTTCAAAATAAAGCGATCGCCGTCCTACCATGGAAAAATTAAATATTTTACCGAAGAAGATACATAATCAAATATTTATGTAGTATAGCTCAATGTCCTCATGGAAAGTAACGACTGTAGTTTTCACTTGTTTTCAGCCATTCGCAGTAACTGTGTGGCAAAGCCACATTAGCTGATGTTACAGGGCCAGCTCAGTCAGTCATCCAGACTGTTACCCCTGCAACTACTGAAAAGGCCGCTGCCCCTCTTGAGGAACCAAGCCTTTGTCTGGCCTTTCCCCACATACCCCTCCTGTGATTGCTCCTGCGGCCCGGCTATCTGTATCGTTGATGCTGCAACCTGATGACAGCTTTACGAACCACGAATATTCTTTGCTCGCCAGCTAGACTCCTACCTGATGTCTTACGATGCACAACATGGGACTATGAAAGGACACAATCTTACTCAAGGAGTTATCTACTAGTTCCACAAATGTAACAATATTATAACAAGATATGTTGAACCGTATTGCGCGGTTTTATGCTATCTTTAAATAAACCATTCAAACATCATTGAGGAACCTTTTGTAAATACCTATAATACTTCTGTATTACATTATTTGCAGAGAATGACCACATGTATGGAAATGTTTGGTAGTATTTGTTCTGAAAATTATGAATGAAATCCGCCAAGAGTAGTAATTTAGATGTATTTAAAGATGGGAAAAATGACGATCTAGCCAAACAATCTTCTATATGATTTTTCTATTCTTTTTTTTTTTTTTTTTTTTTTCATTTGGGTAATCCTTGCGTGGTACGTCGATTCTTTTGCCTGAGAGTGTATAAATTCCTTTAAAATGACAATAAAACCTTCACTATATAGACTGGTACAAAACAACACTTAAGAGGATCAGACATGTAAAAAAATACCTGGGCCTCTGCGTACTATCGTATTCTGTGAATCTGGAAATCATGCAACATTCCCAGAATAAAAGTGATGGTAATTTTATTAGGTGCATTGTACATACAATGAATAGCTAAAGTTTAAAGAAACCAGTGCCCAAAGCTCTGATAACGTGAGTAGTTAAGTTTACAGCTAGACGTGTGGAAGCAGAATTGCATTTCATAACAGACGACTGCCGAGACCAGTTTGCGACTCTCTAAATATGCACCATAGTGAAAAAATGTGCTTCCGATAAGTGGCAATATGGCGAACAGAGATACCAGAGCGGAGAGCAATGTAATTTCTAAAAACGTATTTATCTCATTCCGTTAGTTACTGGACCTAATTGGAGTGCGGGAAACTGGTATAAATTTAATTAGATTTGTGGTCCGGAGTGATTGGTTCCGCACGAAAAAAAGTGCATTAATTTGCTGAATTAATGGAACTCTTGTACTGCAGATCCAGATAGCGTCATCGTAGCTCAGGGCAGTGTCTGATCAGTGCGTGAACATCTTTTACCACGAATACTAACTGAAGCACACGTTGATGTCAAGCAAACGAAGAGCCCATGAAATACCATACATGTCTCCCATAATTAAATTAGAACAATCAGGATAAGTTTTGTTCACTTCTGCCTTTTTCCCACAGTTGCTTTTTACATTAATGTGCATGTACTCATGGTAAAGGCATTATATACGTACTTTTCAATGACGTTCTTGATAGTGATGTCTTAGTTACTCAGTTACCAAGTGATTTTTATATAATATCAAGTTTGTCTTGTTATTCGGTGAATAACAAATACAAATTATAGAAACTAAAAAAAACGTACTGGCTGTGGCTTCATCAATCTACAAAACTGTTGTTAGCTCTTGATTATCACCTTACATTCAAGCATTAGGCCCTTCACATAGTTTTATCCTTGGTCTACTCTGTTTTCTTCCAAATGCCTTAAATATTGCAATAAAAATAAGACGTTTCAGCTTGGTGGGCGATATGAAATATTTATTTTACAAAAATTCACATATCGATTTCGTTGCCATAATGGAACAACATCAGTGCAGATTGCAAGTCATAATAACTCATGTATTCTGCATAAAACATTTGATGGTCAGATCCACAAAATACTAAACCGGTGGCTTTGAAATCTCCGTTTTTCTTTTTTCCCCCCAATATCTCGTCTGTGTTACCGCAGGTGACGGGTGACTGAATTCCGTTGTAATGAAAGTGCGGTACCCGCGAGGTTCTAAGTTGGTTTCACCACCATGATTGAGATGCATAGTCTGTAAATGACTTTGTCCGCCAATCTGTCTGTTCAAGTTGTGTGCCCAGAAGACGAAAGTTGGTCGTTGGTTCTTGATTGCGAGGCTATTAATTAGCTAGGAAATTATGCAGTGAAACATATGATGCAGTAAAGATCTTTATAACGGAATGTCACTCTTTTTTCCTAATTAGTACATAGGTAATGAAACTGTACAATTAATAAACTATCTTTCCACTTTAACTTTTCTGCCTAACAATGTAAATTTTTATTAGCCTTAACTGTATTAAGATACATATTTATAATAGGAATTACGCTTAAGGAATATTCCATCTGAAATCGGACGAAGAAAGAGAAAATTAACCTCCTATTTAAAAAAATAATTAACAGTTTCTACGTGTACCAATTAATGTAAAAGCAAACAACTGTCACGAATTTATCGCTTAAATGATTATTGTTTGTCAAGTTAAAATTCGGTGATGTTTGCGTTATTTTCCAAACGCGACATTTAGTATGATGGTAACTCATGAACCTCCTATCGAATTTCAGTGAAGTACAGTTCATTTTGAAGTTGTGTTGTTAAACTGTTTTTTTCTTTTTTCATTTATTAAAATAAATGAATTTTTCATAAGGATGTAACTTACATAGGCTGGAACTACTTTTTATTAAACGTTGATTTCAGTTTTGAGTAATATGGAGTTCCTTATATGCAACGTGGAAAAAAATTATTACGCAGTAAATGCATAAGTTAGGCCGGTTGCACACACACCGACTTTGGACGGCCGGTAAAATATCGGCCAGGTATTTTATCGGTGGAGCGCTGCTTGCACACACGCCGGCATTTTACCGGTCAAACGAGCCGTCATTTGACTGTCGTGGTCGAGTGAAGTTGCTTTCATACCTAAATTAATGTTCAAAAATGTTTGTTGAGCTTATGGGACTTAACTGCGGGGTCATCAGTCCGTAAACTTACAAACTACTTATGAACTACCTTATACTAAAGACGGCACAAACATCCATGCCAGAGGGGGGATTCGAACCCCCGACAGCGAATTGCCGAGCGCACCGCAACACGACGCTCTAGTACGAACGGCTAATCCGCCGCGGCCTAAATTAATGTATCCAAAACGATTTTGCATAGTATCATGACAAATATTGCTGATATGAATCAAATAACTAATAAAGTACCGTGTCATCACATATTAATGTATCAATTACGAAATGAATATTGTTCTTTGTTCTCATTCTCCTCAAAACCCTCGTTCATTTCGCAGGAAATGTATCTCTAATAATATTCGTTTTTTTCAAACGGGTACAAGGTTTTGTTCCACAAACTGTTCGTGCTTCCACTACCGAAATATGTATATCACTTTCTCTAATCGTTTAATCCATTGCAAACGCATGCCTCAAACAGGGAAATAACCAATTCTGCCGCGGCGGTTTAGCCGTGCGCACTGGGGCGCCGTTTTGCGGTGCGAGTGGCTGTTCGCTGTCAGGGGTTCGAGTCCCTCCTCGGGGATGGCTGTTTGTGTTGTCCTTAGGTTAGTTTACCTTAGTTCAAGTTGTTTGTACGCTATGGACTGATTATCAGGCTGTCGAGTCCGATATATTTACGAACATTTGAACCATTTCTGTGTGGGTATGGAAAGGAATCGGTGTGTGTACAGAAAGGAGTTAGATCCCCTGCGGAAATGCAGATAAAATTCCGAGAAAATAGAATAATAGACACTAGTACGCTATAGGTTGATGATTTGGGCAGGGACAGAAACGGTTCTAAAAATGTTCAAAGTTTTTAGAGCTTATGGGTCTTAACTACTGGGTCATTAGTCCCTAAACTTACAAACTACTTATGAACTAGCTAATACTAATGACGGCTCAAATATCCATGCCCAAGGGGGGATTCGAACCCCCGACCGTAGTGGCTGTGCAGACTGTGACTGACGCGCCGCAGAACGCTCGGCCACCGCGGCCGGCGAAACGATTCTGTACAGCGAATCACTCAGAGGGCTAGCCACCTGTTGCGACCTCGTCGCGTTTTTGTTGTTTACTCGTCCCGGTCTGGCTGTCTACAAAGGTATTGGTGCAGGGTTCTTTGACATTAAAACATTGATATAGTTAGTATTACAAGATATTTATTGAGTGACAAGTATCATACTCGACTTTAGAACGTAAGTCTGTTTCTTCTTGCTTCTTGCGGCGTCGTATGTATGATGCTAACTGCGCTGTGACTTAGTGCTAAGTTCGTAGCCGCGTTCTTACTTAGTAACTTCCTAAGTTCTAACTAGTAACTATTCGAGTTCTCTCTAGTAACTGACGTAGTTCTGAATAGTAACTGACGGGCTGTCCAGCGTATGTCGACCTAGATTTAGCCGCTTGTAGAGGGCGCGCATCTTCGGTTACTCCGTCCACGATGCGCGGCGCCTGCTTGCGATTGGCTTGCGGTCGATCGCTGCCTTCTCCACGATCGTTCTCTTACGTCTGGCGTGTAGCGCTGACTTTGCGCCACAACACCACCCTCCATAATAAAACAAAGCGAAGATCTCAATAACATCATAAATCAATGACACGATCTACCGGAAGAAAGAAAAAGCAAAAATAACAAACAAGGAACGAATTCGAGTCCCAGTCTGACACAAAATTTTCGCCATTGAATTTTATTCAATTCCCTGGAACAGACGAGACTTGAAATATTTGTAATTTAGTCTATACTGAATCAAAATTTTTATATTATAGTCCTATATGCGCTATGACGACTGTAGGGCGAGAATGCACAACGAGACTGTGCAGGGAGGACGGCAGGTAAAAAGCGGTGCGTGTGCTGCACAGCTTTCATTTGACGACGTGCGCCACTGTATGGCCGGCGCACAGTGTTCTGGATCTGAAAAAAGGTTCCCAAAAATCGAAATCTGCGACTGTCAGCGGATAGGCTGGCTGCCATAGAATCTTGTAGCAGAGGCTTTGGTGCATATTACTCTCAAAGGAAAGCGTTAACGTCGTGCTGTCTGTCCAAAATACCACCACTACTAAAAGTGCGTGTAACTTTTCACTGGAGTGTCACATTTTATTTCTGTTTCATGGAGGGTACTAAAGAAGGTATCTCGAATATTGGCATACAGTGGAACCACCGATATCCGACCTTCACGGGACCGGGCCGTGGTCGGAACGGCCAAAAGGTCGGATATACCGAGAAGCAATAAAACACGTTTTTTCGGGTCAAAACAGCAGTATACTGCACTAAATTATAAGTATTGTACAAAATACACACTCAATACACACAGTGCAGCTTAATCGCAATTACTGTATTTAAAATGTTCAAATGTTTGTACAACTTATGGGACTTAACTACGGGGTCATCAGTCCCTAAGCTTACAAACTACTTATGAACTAGCTAAGACTAAAGACGTCAGAAATATCCATGCCCGAGGGGGGATTCGAACCCCCGACCGTAGTGGCCGTGCTGACCGTGACTGGAGCGCCTCAGTCACCTCGGCCACCGCGGCCGGCTACTGTATGTAATAAATAATTATTTTACAGTACATATTATAATAAAAGTAAGTCTTTTTTTATAAAATGGAAAAGTTTAATTTGTATATTAACGAAAATATCAAAAATACAGTACTGTACTGTTTAATCAAAAAGGAAAACAATTACATACTGTGTGTACAGTACCTTATTTGAAGAAGTCCTTAATACTCTTTTGCTTCAATTTACCCAATCTTGATTTCGCTGAAAAATCACGCAATTTCTTTGCCCACAACAAGTCCATGGGGGTGACTCTCAGGTTCTGCTCCAAATATTTTTACACAATGTCAGATGCATCTTTAGCCTCTGAATGCGTCACACCAATATCACGATCAACTTGTTCTTCAGCGTCGGTATTCATTTGTTGCGCTTTGAACTACAGCAACTATTTCGTCATCATTGAGTTTTTCAGTTGTAGACGCTGCCATGTCAGCTTCGGTTAGCCATTTCTCTACGTCTGTCAGCTGCAGCTGCTCTTGAAGAGATTCTGCGACGTCGTTTTCTTCAGCTTCTAGATCAACTTACGTTGAAGTGGGCTCATCATCCTTATCAGCACTGTCACTTTGTTTTAATGATGGCCAAATTTTCTTCCATGCTTTTTGAAGAGTTGTCTGTTTCATTTCATCCCATGCAGAAGCGACGGTATAGATTGTGTCTTTGATGTCTAAAATCTTCTCCAGTTTTTTACAGTTGTCACGCCGACCCCTAGCTGTGCGGCTAATTTGAGTAGTGACTCACCACGGTCCATACGTTGAAGGACTTCAAGTTTTTGTTGAAGGGAAACGCACACATGCTTAGGTTTTTCAAAAAATGTTCAAATCTTTGTAAAGTCTATGGGACTTAAACTGCGGGGTCATCAGTCCCTAAACTTACAAACTACTTATGAACTACTTACGAACTAGGACGGCACAAATATCCATGCCGGAGGGGGGGATTCGAACCCCCGACAGTAGTGGCCGTGCAGGCCGTGACTGGAGCGCCTTAGTCCACTCGGCCACCGCGGCCGGCGCTTAGGTTTTTGAGAAGCCATAGCGAACTTTCACTTATCGCATAACACAGTTTATCACCAATGATACAGTAATCACGAAAACAAAAAACAATAAAGTAGAGCAACGTTCACGTCGACAATCAAAACACAACTGGCGGTTTAACAGAAACAATGCACAGCACTATTGAGTCAGTTTGACTCGTCGCCGGCAGAAGACAGTCGGGCACATGGTCGGATATACAGAGGTCGGATATGAGAGGTTCTACTGTATATAATGTTTTCTTTAATTTGTATTTCTTCATGTAGTAAATCATCGTCAAATGTGTGTCTGCATATTGGTTATCCTTTCAGAATGATTTACGGAAAATTTGCAAAATCGTTGTGTATTCAGCGTTATTTAGGGATGTCCGGCATATGGTATATAGCTTATGTTGTTTTGTAATGGAATGTGAAAAAAAACATTCTGCTCCGATCTGCCCCTGTACTTTTGAGCTTACAAATAAACAGCACCGGGCACGTTGAGCAGCTTTCTTGATAGGCTAAGGTTTGACCGCAACCATCACTGTTGCCTTTCTTTTTGTAAATGTAATACACAAAACAGTTGTGTTACTGTAATATAGCATTAAATATATATCACCTGTGTAACTAACAATTCTAATCAATATTATGTTACAAATATGGAAGCGTGTTGGAATGTGGAAACGAGTAATATCTGCTAGATCTAGAGTGCTGCACTCCAGCGGAGTAAGCAGAGAATAGCTTAGTTGTAATAGTTCCTGTTTTTAACGGTAGAGAGCACTTTCTAATACTACGTTGCTAGAGTGCTGCACTCCAGCGGAGTAAGCAGAGAATAGCTTAGTTGTAATAGTTCCTGTTTTTAACGGTAGAGAGCACTTTCTAATACTACGTTGCTAGAGTGCTGCACTCCAGCGGAGTAAGCAGAGAATAGCTTAGTTGTAATAGTTCCTGTTTTTAACGGTAGAGAGCACTTTCTAATACTACGTTGCTAGAGTGCTGCACTCCAGCGGAGTAAGCAGAGAATAGCTTAGTTGTAATAGTTCCTGTTTTTAACGGTAGAGAGCACTTTCTAATACTACGTTGCTAGAGTGCTGCACTCCAGCGGAGTAAGCAGAGAATAGCTTAGTTGTAATAATTCCTGTTTTTAACGGTAGAGAGCACTTTCTAATACTACGTTGCTAGAGTGCTGCACTCCAGCGGAGTAAGCAGAGAATAGCTTAGTTGTAATAGTTCCTGTTTTTAACGGTAGAGAGCACTTTCTAATACTACGTTGCTAGAGTGCTGCACTCCAGCGGAGTAAGCAGAGAATAGCTTAGTTGTAATAGTTCCTGTTTTTAACGGTAGAGAGCACTTTCTAATACTACGTTGCTAGAGTGCTGCACTCCAGCGGAGTAAGCAGAGAATAGCTTAGTTGTAATAGTTCCTGTTTTTAACGGTAGAGAGCACTTTCTAATACTACGTTGCTAGAGTGCTGCACTCCAGCGGAGTAAGCAGAGAATAGCTTAGTTGTAATAGTTCCTGTTTTTAACGGTAGAGAGCACTTTCTAATACTACGTTGCTAGAGTGCTGCACTCCAGCGGAGTAAGCAGAGAATAGCTTAGTTGTAATAGTTCCTGTTTTTAACGGTAGAGAGCACTTTCTAATACTACGTTGCTAGAGTGCTGCACTCCAGCGGAGTAAGCAGAGAATAGCTTAGTTGTAATAGTTCCTGTTTTTAACGGTAGAGAGCACTTTCTAATACTACGTTGCTAGAGTGCTGCACTCCAGCGGAGTAAGCAGAGAATAGCTTAGTTGTAATAGTTCCTGTTTTTAACGGTAGAGAGCACTTTCTAATACTACGTTGCTAGAGTGCTGCACTCCAGCGGAGTAAGCAGAGAATAGCTTAGTTGTAATAATTCCTGTTTTTAACGGTAGAGAGCACTTTCTAATACTACGTTGCTAGAGTGCTGCACTCCAGCGGAGTAAGCAGAGAATAGCTTAGTTGTAATAGTTCCTGTTTTTAACGGTAGAGAGCACTTTCTAATACTACGTTGCTAGAGTGCTGCACTCCAGCGGAGTAAGCAGAGAATAGCTTAGTTGTAATAGTTCCTGTTTTTAACGGTAGAGAGCACTTTCTAATACTACGTTGCTAGAGTGCTGCACTCCAGCGGAGTAAGCAGAGAATAGCTTAGTTGTAATAGTTCCTGTTTTTAACGGTAGAGAGCACTTTCTAATACTACGTTGCTAGAGTGCTGCACTCCAGCGGAGTAAGCAGAGAATAGCTTAGTTGTAATAATTCCTGTTTTTAACGGTAGAGAGCACTTTCTAATACTACGTTGCTAGAGTGCTGCACTCCAGCGGAGTAAGCAGAGAATAGCTTAGTTGTAATAGTTCCTGTTTTTAACGGTAGAGAGCACTTTCTAATACTACGTTGCTAGAGTGCTGCACTCCAGCGGAGTAAGCAGAGAATAGCTTAGTTGTAATAGTTCCTGTTTTTAACGGTAGAGAGCACTTTCTAATACTACGTTGCTAGAGTGCTGCACTCCAGCGGAGTAAGCAGAGAATAGCTTAGTTGTAATAGTTCCTGTTTTTAACGGTAGAGAGCACTTTCTAATACTACGTTGCTAGAGTGCTGCACTCCAGCGGAGTAAGCAGAGAATAGCTTAGTTGTAATAGTTCCTGTTTTTAACGGTAGAGAGCACTTTCTAATACTACGTTGCTAGAGTGCTGCACTCCAGCGGAGTAAGCAGAGAATAGCTTAGTTGTAATAATTCCTGTTTTTAACGGTAGAGAGCACTTTCTAATACTACGTTGCTAGAGTGCTGCACTCCAGCGGAGTAAGCAGAGAATAGCTTAGTTGTAATAGTTCCTGTTTTTAACGGTAGAGAGCACTTTCTAATACTACGTTGCTAGAGTGCTGCACTCCAGCGGAGTAAGCAGAGAATAGCTTAGTTGTAATAGTTCCTGTTTTTAACGGTAGAGAGCACTTTCTAATACTACGTTGCTAGAGTGCTGCACTCCAGCGGAGTAAGCAGAGAATAGCTTAGTTGTAATAATTCCTGTTTTTAACGGTAGAGAGCACTTTCTAATACTACGTTGCTAGAGTGCTGCACTCCAGCGGAGTAAGCAGAGAATAGCTTAGTTGTAATAGTTCCTGTTTTTAACGGTAGAGAGCACTTTCTAATACTACGTTGCTAGAGTGCTGCACTCCAGCGGAGTAAGCAGAGAATAGCTTAGTTGTAATAGTTCCTGTTTTTAACGGTAGAGAGCACTTTCTAATACTACGTTGCTAGAGTGCTGCACTCCAGCGGAGTAAGCAGAGAATAGCTTAGTTGTAATAATTCCTGTTTTTAACGGTAGAGAGCACTTTCTAATACTACGTTGCTAGAGTGCTGCACTCCAGCGGAGTAAGCAGAGAATAGCTTAGTTGTAATAGTTCCTGTTTTTAACGGTAGAGAGCACTTTCTAATACTACGTTGCTAGAGTGCTGCACTCCAGCGGAGTAAGCAGAGAATAGCTTAGTTGTAATAGTTCCTGTTTTTAACGGTAGAGAGCACTTTCTAATACTACGTTGCTAGAGTGCTGCACTCCAGCGGAGTAAGCAGAGAATAGCTTAGTTGTAATAGTTCCTGTTTTTAACGGTAGAGAGCACTTTCTAATACTACGTTGCTAGAGTGCTGCACTCCAGCGGAGTAAGCAGAGAATAGCTTAGTTGTAATAGTTCCTGTTTTTAACGGTAGAGAGCACTTTCTAATACTACGTTGCTAGAGTGCTGCACTCCAGCGGAGTAAGCAGAGAATAGCTTAGTTGTAATAGTTCCTGTTTTTAACGGTAGAGAGCACTTTCTAATACTACGTTGCTAGAGTGCTGCACTCCAGCGGAGTAAGCAGAGAATAGCTTAGTTGTAATAGTTCCTGTTTTTAACGGTAGAGAGCACTTTCTAATACTACGTTGCTAGAGTGCTGCACTCCAGCGGAGTAAGCAGAGAATAGCTTAGTTGTAATAAGTTCCTGTTTTTAACGGTAGAGAGCACTTTCTAATACTACGTTGCTAGAGTGCTGCACTCCAGCGGAGTAAGCAGAGAATAGCTTAGTTGTAATAGTTCCTGTTTTTAACGGTAGAGAGCACTTTCTAATACTACGTTGCTAGAGTGCTGCACTCCAGCGGAGTAAGCAGAGAATAGCTTAGTTGTAATAGTTCCTGTTTTTAACGGTAGAGAGCACTTTCTAATACTACGTTGCTAGAGTGCTGCACTCCAGCGGAGTAAGCAGAGAATAGCTTAGTTGTAATAGTTCCTGTTTTTAACGGTAGAGAGCACTTTCTAATACTACGTTGCTAGAGTGCTGCACTCCAGCGGAGTAAGCAGAGAATAGCTTAGTTGTAATAATTCCTGTTTTTAACGGTAGAGAGCACTTTCTAATACTACGTTGCTAGAGTGCTGCACTCCAGCGGAGTAAGCAGAGAATAGCTTAGTTGTAATAGTTCCTGTTTTTAACGGTAGAGAGCACTTTCTAATACTACGTTGCTAGAGTGCTGCACTCCAGCGGAGTAAGCAGAGAATAGCTTAGTTGTAATAGTTCCTGTTTTTAACGGTAGAGAGCACTTTCTAATACTACGTTGCTAGAGTGCTGCACTCCAGCGGAGTAAGCAGAGAATAGCTTAGTTGTAATAGTTCCTGTTTTTAACGGTAGAGAGCACTTTCTAATACTACGTTGCTAGAGTGCTGCACTCCAGCGGAGTAAGCAGAGAATAGCTTAGTTGTAATAATTCCTGTTTTTAACGGTAGAGAGCACTTTCTAATACTACGTTGCTAGAGTGCTGCACTCCAGCGGAGTAAGCAGAGAATAGCTTAGTTGTAATAGTTCCTGTTTTTAACGGTAGAGAGCACTTTCTAATACTACGTTGCTAGAGTGCTGCACTCCAGCGGAGTAAGCAGAGAATAGCTTAGTTGTAATAGTTCCTGTTTTTAACGGTAGAGAGCACTTTCTAATACTACGTTGCTAGAGTGCTGCACTCCAGCGGAGTAAGCAGAGAATAGCTTAGTTGTAATAATTCCTGTTTTTAACGGTAGAGAGCACTTTCTAATACTACGTTGCTAGAGTGCTGCACTCCAGCGGAGTAAGCAGAGAATAGCTTAGTTGTAATAGTTCCTGTTTTTAACGGTAGAGAGCACTTTCTAATACTACGTTGCTAGAGTGCTGCACTCCAGCGGAGTAAGCAGAGAATAGCTTAGTTGTAATAGTTCCTGTTTTTAACGGTAGAGAGCACTTTCTAATACTACGTTGCTAGAGTGCTGCACTCCAGCGGAGTAAGCAGAGAATAGCTTAGTTGTAATAGTTCCTGTTTTTAACGGTAGAGAGCACTTTCTAATACTACGTTGCTAGAGTGCTGCACTCCAGCGGAGTAAGCAGAGAATAGCTTAGTTGTAATAGTTCCTGTTTTTAACGGTAGAGAGCACTTTCTAATACTACGTTGCTAGAGTGCTGCACTCCAGCGGAGTAAGCAGAGAATAGCTTAGTTGTAATAATTCCTGTTTTTAACGGTAGAGAGCACTTTCTAATACTACGTTGCTAGAGTGCTGCACTCCAGCGGAGTAAGCAGAGAATAGCTTAGTTGTAATAGTTCCTGTTTTTAACGGTAGAGAGCACTTTCTAATACTACGTTGCTAGAGTGCTGCACTCCAGCGGAGTAAGCAGAGAATAGCTTAGTTGTAATAGTTCCTGTTTTTAACGGTAGAGAGCACTTTCTAATACTACGTTGCTAGAGTGCTGCACTCCAGCGGAGTAAGCAGAGAATAGCTTAGTTGTAATAATTCCTGTTTTTAACGGTAGAGAGCACTTTCTAATACTACGTTGCTAGAGTGCTGCACTCCAGCGGAGTAAGCAGAGAATAGCTTAGTTGTAATAGTTCCTGTTTTTAACGGTAGAGAGCACTTTCTAATACTACGTTGCTAGAGTGCTGCACTCCAGCGGAGTAAGCAGAGAATAGCTTAGTTGTAATAGTTCCTGTTTTTAACGGTAGAGAGCACTTTCTAATACTACGTTGCTAGAGTGCTGCACTCCAGCGGAGTAAGCAGAGAATAGCTTAGTTGTAATAATTCCTGTTTTTAACGGTAGAGAGCACTTTCTAATACTACGTTGCTAGAGTGCTGCACTCCAGCGGAGTAAGCAGAGAATAGCTTAGTTGTAATAGTTCCTGTTTTTAACGGTAGAGAGCACTTTCTAATACTACGTTGCTAGAGTGCTGCACTCCAGCGGAGTAAGCAGAGAATAGCTTAGTTGTAATAGTTCCTGTTTTTAACGGTAGAGAGCACTTTCTAATACTACGTTGCTAGAGTGCTGCACTCCAGCGGAGTAAGCAGAGAATAGCTTAGTTGTAATAGTTCCTGTTTTTAACGGTAGAGAGCACTTTCTAATACTACGTTGCTAGAGTGCTGCACTCCAGCGGAGTAAGCAGAGAATAGCTTAGTTGTAATAGTTCCTGTTTTTAACGGTAGAGAGCACTTTCTAATACTACGTTGCTAGAGTGCTGCACTCCAGCGGAGTAAGCAGAGAATAGCTTAGTTGTAATAGTTCCTGTTTTTAACGGTAGAGAGCACTTTCTAATACTACGTTGCTAGAGTGCTGCACTCCAGCGGAGTAAGCAGAGAATAGCTTAGTTGTAATAGTTCCTGTTTTTAACGGTAGAGAGCACTTTCTAATACTACGTTGCTAGAGTGCTGCACTCCAGCGGAGTAAGCAGAGAATAGCTTAGTTGTAATAGTTCCTGTTTTTAACGGTAGAGAGCACTTTCTAATACTACGTTGCTAGAGTGCTGCACTCCAGCGGAGTAAGCAGAGAATAGCTTAGTTGTAATAGTTCCTGTTTTTAACGGTAGAGAGCACTTTCTAATACTACGTTGCTAGAGTGCTGCACTCCAGCGGAGTAAGCAGAGAATAGCTTAGTTGTAATAATTCCTGTTTTTAACGGTAGAGAGCACTTTCTAATACTACGTTGCTAGAGTGCTGCACTCCAGCGGAGTAAGCAGAGAATAGCTTAGTTGTAATAGTTCCTGTTTTTAACGGTAGAGAGCACTTTCTAATACTACGTTGCTAGAGTGCTGCACTCCAGCGGAGTAAGCAGAGAATAGCTTAGTTGTAATAGTTCCTGTTTTTAACGGTAGAGAGCACTTTCTAATACTACGTTGCTAGAGTGCTGCACTCCAGCGGAGTAAGCAGAGAATAGCTTAGTTGTAATAATTCCTGTTTTTAACGGTAGAGAGCACTTTCTAATACTACGTTGCTAGAGTGCTGCACTCCAGCGGAGTAAGCAGAGAATAGCTTAGTTGTAATAGTTCCTGTTTTTAACGGTAGAGAGCACTTTCTAATACTACGTTGCTAGAGTGCTGCACTCCAGCGGAGTAAGCAGAGAATAGCTTAGTTGTAATAGTTCCTGTTTTTAACGGTAGAGAGCACTTTCTAATACTACGTTGCTAGAGTGCTGCACTCCAGCGGAGTAAGCAGAGAATAGCTTAGTTGTAATAGTTCCTGTTTTTAACGGTAGAGAGCACTTTCTAATACTACGTTGCTAGAGTGCTGCACTCCAGCGGAGTAAGCAGAGAATAGCTTAGTTGTAATAGTTCCTGTTTTTAACGGTAGAGAGCACTTTCTAATACTACGTTGCTAGAGTGCTGCACTCCAGCGGAGTAAGCAGAGAATAGCTTAGTTGTAATAGTTCCTGTTTTTAACGGTAGAGAGCACTTTCTAATACTACGTTGCTAGAGTGCTGCACTCCAGCGGAGTAAGCAGAGAATAGCTTAGTTGTAATAGTTCCTGTTTTTAACGGTAGAGAGCACTTTCTAATACTACGTTGCTAGAGTGCTGCACTCCAGCGGAGTAAGCAGAGAATAGCTTAGTTGTAATAGTTCCTGTTTTTAACGGTAGAGAGCACTTTCTAATACTACGTTGCTAGAGTGCTGCACTCCAGCGGAGTAAGCAGAGAATAGCTTAGTTGTAATAGTTCCTGTTTTTAACGGTAGAGAGCACTTTCTAATACTACGTTGCTAGAGTGCTGCACTCCAGCGGAGTAAGCAGAGAATAGCTTAGTTGTAATAGTTCCTGTTTTTAACGGTAGAGAGCACTTTCTAATACTACGTTGCTAGAGTGCTGCACTCCAGCGGAGTAAGCAGAGAATAGCTTAGTTGTAATAGTTCCTGTTTTTAACGGTAGAGAGCACTTTCTAATACTACGTTGCTAGAGTGCTGCACTCCAGCGGAGTAAGCAGAGAATAGCTTAGTTGTAATAGTTCCTGTTTTTAACGGTAGAGAGCACTTTCTAATACTACGTTGCTAGAGTGCTGCACTCCAGCGGAGTAAGCAGAGAATAGCTTAGTTGTAATAGTTCCTGTTTTTAACGGTAGAGAGCACTTTCTAATACTACGTTGCTAGAGTGCTGCACTCCAGCGGAGTAAGCAGAGAATAGCTTAGTTGTAATAGTTCCTGTTTTTAACGGTAGAGAGCACTTTCTAATACTACGTTGCTAGAGTGCTGCACTCCAGCGGAGTAAGCAGAGAATAGCTTAGTTGTAATAGTTCCTGTTTTTAACGGTAGAGAGCACTTTCTAATACTACGTTGCTAGAGTGCTGCACTCCAGCGGAGTAAGCAGAGAATAGCTTAGTTGTAATAGTTCCTGTTTTTAACGGTAGAGAGCACTTTCTAATACTACGTTGCTAGAGTGCTGCACTCCAGCGGAGTAAGCAGAGAATAGCTTAGTTGTAATAGTTCCTGTTTTTAACGGTAGAGAGCACTTTCTAATACTACGTTGCTAGAGTGCTGCACTCCAGCGGAGTAAGCAGAGAATAGCTTAGTTGTAATAGTTCCTGTTTTTAACGGTAGAGAGCACTTTCTAATACTACGTTGCTAGAGTGCTGCACTCCAGCGGAGTAAGCAGAGAATAGCTTAGTTGTAATAGTTCCTGTTTTTAACGGTAGAGAGCACTTTCTAATACTACGTTGCTAGAGTGCTGCACTCCAGCGGAGTAAGCAGAGAATAGCTTAGTTGTAATAGTTCCTGTTTTTAACGGTAGAGAGCACTTTCTAATACTACGTTGCTAGAGTGCTGCACTCCAGCGGAGTAAGCAGAGAATAGCTTAGTTGTAATAGTTCCTGTTTTTAACGGTAGAGAGCACTTTCTAATACTACGTTGCTAGAGTGCTGCACTCCAGCGGAGTAAGCAGAGAATAGCTTAGTTGTAATAGTTCCTGTTTTTAACGGTAGAGAGCACTTTCTAATACTACGTTGCTAGAGTGCTGCACTCCAGCGGAGTAAGCAGAGAATAGCTTAGTTGTAATAGTTCCTGTTTTTTAACGGTAGAGAGCACTTTCTAATACTACGTTGCTAGAGTGCTGCACTCCAGCGGAGTAAGCAGAGAATAGCTTAGTTGTAATAGTTCCTGTTTTTAACGGTAGAGAGCACTTTCTAATACTACGTTTGGAGCAACGTCTTACGACAAATTCAAAAAACTGTTGTCAAACAATTGACGAAGGGAGAAAATATTTGAAGGCGTTTCTGTCCGCACTGAAATGGAGATGGAAACAGTCTCAAAGAACGACTAAAAGGTTTCTTCGAAATAATGAAGATTGGCTTTCTTCTTCAATAGTTATTAACGTGAGTGTTTAAATTTCCATATCGATTTTGGTAATAGTTAATATAAAAACCTAAAATAAGATTCAAAATTCCTCATAATAACAACACTATTTACTCCACAGATTCTTTCGACGACTAATAAAACATCTAAAGATTCGAGTACAGCGACAATTAGTACATCGATATCAAAATCGACGAAATCGAAAAAGCGTGGTCGACCAAGTATGGAATTCTCGAAGCAAGCGACAGAAGCAAAAGAAGAAAAGCCACTGATTTACGCAAATCAGTAAGCAAATTGGAGTTATCGTTGGCTACTCAAATGAGCCTTCGTTCTTCTGGCGCCTCTGCTGCTGCAAGTATTTTAAAAGAAATCACGACAAAGTCACCATCGCGAGATAATAAATACAAAGCAGCGTTGAAATCATCAGCAAATACACCAGTCATTAAAATGTCTGCCGATGAGGCATTGTCTGATTTGGTTGAAGGAAAATTATCTGAATTTCAGTATATGCTTATTAGAAATTCAATGAAAAGTCTCAATGCTCTTATCTAACCCGCCAAAGCTCGGTGTTACCCATCTGATATAGAGATAACTGAGACCCGTGCTGAAGTCAGTGTACAAGCGCTTTTGAACCACACATCGGAAAGGATTTTACGTGTTCAGGAGGACACTATCAAAACTTTATCTCCAAAAACTTTAAAAAATGCGAAGTTGGTTCTTAAATGGGGTTTTGATGGTTCTTCGGGGCACAGTGAGTACAATTAAAACTTTTCTGATGCAAGTGATTCGGACGCTATTGTTTTTATAACTTCATTGGTTCCATTGCAACTAGTAACCACAGGTAATTTATTACAAAAAGAAGTGCTGATATGGAAAAATCCTTCACCTTCATCGCCTCGTTTTTGTAGACGTTTAAGGCGACAATTTTTGCATGAAAATGTAGAGTCTACGTTAAACGAGAAGAAATACATTAACGAGCAAATTGCCTCTCTGCTTCCTTTTCAGACCGTTTGGGACGGCTTGTGCGGCTCGATACCACAGTGGTAGAGTTTCAGACTACAAATCCAAACGTCGCGGGTTCGATCCCCACCAGGTCCTAGGATTTTTAACTGCCACTTTCCACTTCTTTCACCTCTGGCAGTGTTGCTAATGTGAAAAATTTCGAGTAGCACCGTTGTTCGGAACCCACTTTAAACTGTAGGTCTCCCAATAACTGGCTGTGTAAGTCAGTTCGAAGGTCGGAGGAAGGCAACGGCATACCACCTCCAAGCAGGACCATGCCTAGTACTGCACTGTGGTGTTTTTACCAATCTTCGGATTGTTGACTGCTTTACCTTATCACAAACTGAGAAGTTCACTTTACTACAGCTTACAGATAACAAATTCAGTCAAAACTGCACACATTCCAGTGAAATACATTTTAGTAGTTCACTTTTACAGATGTATCACAAACTGGTGCGCCTCGATAGCACAGTGGTAGAGTGCCAGACTACAAATCTCTTTAGAGACGTATTTCGATTTCCATTTGAAACTGTACACACTTAACGCAATATATCACTACACCTTCTGAAATGAACTACCTTGGCATTTCTTGCAGTGATTTAAAGAAATCCTGGAAACCTAAATCCTGACGTTCGGAGGTAGATTTGGACGCCCGTCCTCAAAATGCGATATTATGGCTGCAAGCAAAAGATATGGCAATGTGTTTTGCGGGAAGGGCGCTGAATTACGGGATCTGAGAGCCTGGTGGCGGATGTATCAGTTGTCAGCGGAGAGGTGGCTGCGCTCGTGGAGGCGATAAAACAGTGTTGACGGGAACAGTACGGGCCGCCGTCTGGGGTGGCCGAGATTGCTGGGGTGGGGTGATCGGTGGGCGCGCCCTCATCACGGTAATGGCTTGTCAAGGGGCTGCGCTATTTATTGGCCACCACAAGCAGGGTAGCGATTACGGCGCCTTCCACTGGGGGAGGAAAGGCGATACACTTAGTACGCTGCCCTGCCCCAACAAATGCGCTGCGGTAGCCGGCTGCACTACGGGGGTGTGCGCCGCTGCTCTTCGTGCCGCACAAAGGGCGCTTCACAACGAGACCACATGGCTATAGGATTTTAGAATTTTTATCATATTTGTAGTACGTCAAGGTCACAACTCAAAATCGACTCTGAAGTTTTTGCAAGTATTAGTATGTACCAATAAATAGAGCAATTACAGCATCTGTCGGTGTAGCTTAGGTAGCAGCATTCTGCCGTCTTATAATTATAGGGTCAGTAGTTCGAATCCCACTATGTTAGTTGTTTTTTTTCTTTTTTGTTGTGTTCGAATACTAATACAGTTCTAATACCTAATTGTAGTTTTTACGAGAAATGCGCGTATTTCCTTTTATTCGTAATTTACTGTACTTCAAAAAGGTTGCTAATAATGGCTTACATAAAAAAAAGAAGTTACGTTTTTTTACACTATTGGCTTTACTATTAGCTGACGACCGTAATCTTTGATTGTTAAGTTTGTGAAGTATTACGACTCTGTTTTTGGAAGTTCATACGCATTGCTACTAATGGCTTTGTAGGCAGCTAACCTACTCAACCATCGTTTTAAGAGACGACGAGGTGTTAAGCTCGTTTACATACACATAAACAAAGACTGGCACAACAAGTGGAATTTGATATCCCAAAATGTTTTGTTTAACTGAGTTTGAAACAGTGTAAATTTGGTTACATCCGCCAAGAAGTTACTCCTCACTCACGAGTTTTGTTCATATTTGTCTTTTCCTTTTTTTTTAAATTTAAATCATCATTACTGAAAACCATATAAAATATAGAAAATTTCGAATAAACAAATGTACGTGCATTGTTCATCAATTTACCATTAGGTAGCCGAAAAAAAAAAAAATTCTTGCCACAGCGAGATTCGAACCAGCGAATTCGAACAATTGCGAGGTCAGAACGCTACCTTGTGAGCTACGACAGATTCTGTAACTTCAGGGTGTCTGACGAAAGACGCCTGCCAGGCGTCCGCGGATCGCGCGGTACGGCTCACGACCGCCGCCATCGCATCCGCCGGCCACGGCAACGCCCGATTCTCGGACTCTATTTTGCCGCGGGCGCATACACTGAATTAAAGTCTGAAAAACATTGCCATCTGAGTAGCCTAAGCTTACCTTTATTTACAGTAGATGTTCAAAATGATGCCCCTCTATGAAAAGAGCAGCCTGACATCTCTTGAACACATTTGCGAACACTCGACGAATTTCGGCTCCCGAAATCTGGAAAATGAGTAATCGAACCTTTTTTTACGAAACAATAAATTCTGACGGGTATGTGAGCAATATCCTGCATCCATTTTTCAAGAACTTTCACCCAACGAAAAGCTGTACGGTTATTTCATTCAGGACAATGCAAGATCACACATTGCCAATGCTTCTATGACAGCAATACGAAGTGTTTTTGATGATAGCATAGTTGACTGGCCTCCTCGTTCTCGAGATCTAAATCCCTGCTACTTTTATCTTTGGGCAGTTTTAAAAGACGTGTATGCAAGCAGTCCCCATACACTCGAAGAGTCGGAAGACAGGATTCGACCAGTCATTTCCCAGATTTCGGCAGCCGAAATTCGTCGAGTGTTCGCAAATGTGTTCAAGAGATGTCAGGCCGCTCTTACCCTAGAGGGACATCATTTTGAACTTCTACTGAAAATAAAGATAAGCTTAGGTTAGTCAGATGGCAATGTTGTTTAGACTTTAACTCAGTGTATGCGCCCGCTGCACAATAGAGTCCGACAATCGGGCGCTGCCGTGGCCGGCAGATGCGGTGACGGCGGCCGGGAGCCGTACCGCGCGATCCGTGGTCGCCTGGCAGGCGTCTTTCGTGAGACACCCTGAGGGTTAATTATTGGTACTTACATGTACTTGCAAAACCTCAAAGACGATTTCATACAGAATTTTTGAGTGTTGCATCGAATGGTTTTGCGCATTTATTACATAATTTCTGAACTTGATGTACCATAAATATAAAATAATTCTAACATCCGATACCCATGTGGTCTCCTTGCCAGTCACATTGTATGAAATAGAAGCAGCTGATAGTGGGCGCACAACCGATTGTATTCAGATAATGTATTAATAGTCGCAAATAAAGGCATTAATACAGGAAAATTAAAATTTCACTTTGTAATGAATTACACAAGGACGTCAATGAAAAATACAATTCGAATTGCGTGAAAAAAATTACACTTGTCAAAACTATTAGATCATTAGTTATGATATATAGATTCTGAAGTACAGGGTGTTATAAATGAATATCGGGGTTTTAACGCTTTATAATATTTATTATATTAAACTTAAAATTATAAATGATATGTCAAATGAAAGAGCAACTCAAATTGTTTTACTAAAAGCTTTATAAATGTTCAATGTGAGTATCATTTGTCACACTGCACACTTCATCTCTATAGCCGAGTTGTTTCCAAACGTTGATAAGTGTCTTTAGTGATTGTAGCAACAGCTGCTTCAATCCGGTTTCTTAATTTAGGGAGGCCAGCTGCTAGCGAGGGCACGTACACACCATCCTTGATGAAGCCCCAAAGGAAAAAAATCATATGGCTTTAGGTCGGGTAACATGGAATCCATGCAAAGCAAGACCTGTCATTGGACCGCTTGAGGCCTATCATTGCGGATTGTGGCG
The DNA here is from genome assembly GCA_026315105.1 of Locusta migratoria. Lineage (NCBI taxonomy): Eukaryota > Metazoa > Arthropoda > Insecta > Orthoptera > Acrididae > Locusta > Locusta migratoria. The sequence goes on from CM048745.1 coordinate 523,101,829, forward strand.
GAAACATTGGCTACTGTACATGGGCACTAGTGTCAAACAAAACTGAGTAGCTCTTTCGTTTGATATATTTATAACTGTTAGTCTAATATAATAAATATCATAAAGCGTTAAAACCACGACATTCATTTATAAACAGTATTGTCATCAGCTGAATAAACTGAAATTGTTTGACGTATTCGAAATAGTGGTAATAACAGAAACTTGCTGCAGAAGAGTTGGTGCTGTTTACATTACCAAACGAATTACACGAGCAGTTGGGTTGAGATAGTGTAGAGAGCAGGTAGTGCAATGCAAACTATGGAAGGTTGACGACGGTCAACACCATATTGAATTCCAGCATTAACGATGGAGGGCGCCACGAACTTGTAAGTCATTTTCAACCAGGTGTACGGATACTTTCGACTACATAGTGTATGTGTAGTATTAGAGTCGTACTATTCGAATAATGAAACAGTTATAATGTTGTATTTTAGGTGTATACGACCATCTTTCTATTTCTAACAATCATTTTCCATATCCGTCATACTTCTCAAGGGCATATTGTCGCTGTTAAAGGTCATCTAGCCGGCCGCGGTGGCCGAGGAGACTGAGGCGCTTCAGTCACGGTCTGCACGGCCACTACGGTCGGGGGTTCGAATCCCCCATCGGGCATGGATATTTGTGCCGTCTTTAGTATAAGGTAGTTGATAAGTAGTTTGTAAGTTTAGGGACTGATGACCCCGTAGTTAAGTCCCATAAGCTTAACAAACATATGAATCTTTTTTTGAAAGGTCATCTAGAATTTTCAGCCAGTCTACTCTATTGATATACACCTTAGTACTGCATGTAGTATGTCCTACTGTATGGTGAATATATGTGTATGTATAAAGGAAAATTGCATGTTAAACAATATCCACAAGAGGAACGTAGGCCAGTCTAGATATAAACTGTAACTAAGCTAGTCTTTAATTATTTACTTATTTACAGAATTGCTTTGAAAAACCCAGGCAATCACAGTGATTGGTAACCTATGTGGGACTGAAACAAAGCCGGCCGCAGTGGCCGAGAGGTCTGCGGCACGCCAGTCACAGTCTCCACGGCCGCTACTGTCGGAGGTTCGAATCAAATGTTTGTATAGTCTATGGGACTTAACTACCGGGTCATCAGTCCCTAAACTTACAAACTGCTTATGAACTAACTAAGACTAAGGACGGCACAAATATCCATGCCCGAGGGGGGATTCGAACCCCCGACCGTAGTGACCGTGCAGACCGTGACTGAAGCGCCTCAGGTTCGAATCCCTCCTCGGGAATGGATGCTTGTGTCGTCTTTAGTATAAGATAGTTCATAAATAGTTTGTTTGTTTAGGGACTGATGACCCGACATTAAGTCCCTTAAGCTAAACAAACATTTGAACTGCAACAAATGTGTACCTACTCAGAGCTGTTATACATGCTCTTCTCGTCTCAAGGGTTCTGGTAGATGCTCTTTTCTGACAAACATAAATCCAAACGCGATATGCGATGAAAAATGTCATTGCCATCTTTCATTACAACTGTTCAAAGCCATAAAAAAGTCATCAAGCTAAAACGAATATGTCTGAATCGTATCAGTAATTTTCCTCAAGAGTGATAATTAAGCCTTCGAATTAAGTTTTAACGTGTTTGTCTCCGACTCGTATTGCCTGTTTTCTCTGTAAGTACCAACCAAATTATATAGAAATATTCATCTTTTAGATAATTAGGACAGAACGTCCTAGCGTGAAAGTCACTATACGTCATGCATGTCAAGGTGTAATAACTGCAATTAGGCGTTATACAGATTTTGTCAGTATCTGCATCGGTAATTATATAAATGCGTGTCCTCTAGAAGTTACGCTAATGAAGCAATATTTCCTACAACGCAAAAAATGACCTTTTTGATGCCATAGAACATGAAAATATTTGAGGATTATTTTCCTAAATCGTCGTGCCGGTAATAAATAAGAAAAACATATCGACTGATAGTTGCAAATGTCATTGTAAGAAAAAAGAGATTATACGACTGTATTATTTATCATGGCGTTTCGAAAAACACCGGGTTAATTTTTTTATTGGGGTCAAATATGTGGCGCCTTGACTAGTCTGTAAACGTCAATATACGCCTTTGCATAAAATCTCCAGCGGTCATAATAGGTGGTCACTGAAAACTGAAATATTACCAACTTCGGCCCTGCGCACTAATAAGGCCATATGGTAGGAAAGAAGCCCGGAAGTAACAACGTTTCGTGATATCGCATTCTAAGGATTTTCTGTTCAACAAGTTCATTTGCTGTAAACAGGCTAACAGGCACGTGAGGCAGCTGCAATGCCCCATGTACTAAGTCGATGTTTTCACAAGTGTAAATCAAAATATCGTGGTTATGATGTCTGCAAATAACGTTGTTCATTGGTGCCGTTATATCCTTTAGTTTTTTGTTAGGGAAGTTTTGTGGCCATCTTTCGCGATTACTATAAAATTTGAAGTTCCTGATTAATGATTTTAAATATTTACTACGACGAAAGATAATGAGAAGAGATGTGCAGCAGGAGGGCGAGAGGGACAGGGAGATTGGGAGATTGGCAGAAAGTTGGACTAGGGAGTAAATGTCAAAGCCAATTATCCGTCGCATTCTGAAAATAGTCGGAAAACCGTCTGATCTGTATGTTTAGATAGGAAACGGTGAGAAAGATTCGGTCAGTGCATTGGATTTACAGTAATTGACTTTCTGAGAAAAAAATTCTGACTTTACTTTCATTCCACACAGCCACAATAACCCGAAACAGAGTATATATTGATTTTATTGGTCTATTATTGTGGTAGGTTTATGTTCGTAAGATTTCTTTATAGCTATCGCATTATTCTCGTGTCTAACTCTGCTACAGCGGTTTAGCTGGTGCATGTTTACAATGTTATGGATATGTACACAGCGCACACTGAATGACAGCAACTTGGCCCACAGTAACTGTTCAACGCGACGAATGTCATTCAAATTTTTATTGAGATGTGGTTCAACATCCGTAAGATATTTGAGGAAATGCATACTGTAAACCATCATCTGTTTATTATTTTTCAAACTTCTTGATTGACTGATGTGTTCAATAGTTGTGTTAGGTTCTCTTGTAATAGACCTTGGTTCACTATCACACAGCCTGGCATTGCTTTTATGTTTCTAATCAAGACTTGAAGCCTAGTGACGTCTTATTTATTTTCATTGTGTGACATGCATGCCAGTATGCATAAGGAGACATCTAATCCACCTGTTTAATCAGTCTGTCTAGTTGTCTTACGTGAAGACGGTTTATAACCGAAACCGCTAGAAGTTTGAAAAATAATAAACAGCTGATGGTTTACAGTGTGCATTTCCGCAAACAAATGTCATTCTCATTGCATGTCAGGAGGATGACAATTCTCACGCCGCCTAAATCGGTAGCCACCCAGCAAAGATTTTCTCTCTGTCAGGCAACCGATGGACGTTGTCCTACATGACCTAATAGCGCCCATTTAGGATCAGACAGACGTAACTACATTTTTGCCACTTTTGAGTAGTCAGTACCATAAGGTACACGAAATAAAGACCTTCGTTATGATCTAACAAGCGTAACTCTATCTTAATGCGGTTTTCGATTTAGTTGTCACCGTATCTACATTTTACGAAAAATAGTAAGGATCAGACAGACGCAAGAGCTGATCCGTTTTTAGACTACAGGACTGACAGATAATTTGTGAGACGGAACAGCTCTTACGTTTCTCTGATCCTAACAGAACTGTTAGAAGTTGCTTCCCCCGCTACTTCTCTTTAGACGCATTGCCGCAGTCGCTCTGTGAAAACAAGGAAATGCGACTTTCTGGCAAGGAAAATAAATATTGTTTCAGATGTGAAAGCCTTTTATAAGCTACTTGGAACACTATGGAGCCCAGAGGAAGAAGGACGGTGAAAATGTGCCTGGAGAATTTAACGGAATCTTGTAAGTATTAGTGCCTCTCTCTTAGAAAAGAGCTGGCCCACGAAATTCTTGGAATTCAGGACCTGAAGACAGTAGTTTGTGCCCAGCATATGACAATCCTGTCTGCATAAGTAAAGAAAAGAAAAAATATCTTAAAGACTTATGTAATAAGGCCATTATACCTTTAAGATATCACATATTATACCAAGGACTCAATGATGCTAACAATTTAGAAACTGAGGAAAACGTGGAAGAAACACAGGAATAGACTTCATGTTTAGCATCTGCTTTTGGGCTCTTTTATTAGTGTTGCTAGTTCATCTCCTCGGCTGTTTCATGTAAACCACTAATTTTGGCTTGTTTAAATGTCTGTATTGTATTACTCTTGAAACTGCAATCCACAAACAGAAAAATCGGTGTGGGGGGGGGGGGGGGGAGCACAGTGTTTCGATAAAATGATTTTTCCTACGTTTATTATATACAGATTACAAAACCTGTACATCTTTTTATTACCTGTAAATTATTTATTGTATGTTCAGTGATACTGCAAACAATTAATGCAAAGTGAAAATAATAACGGCTTTTATGTATTCTGCATCATACACTGCTAAGTAAACTTCCTGAGAAATAGTTCTCTTGCATGTAGTACTTATTTAATAGCACTGACACACATTCCCATAACTTGTTCCCTGTAATCTGCGTTTATGAAGACATTATTAATACAACTGCAGTAATCTTTCATATGATAATATTGCTTAAAGTTGCATATTATATGCTTGGAATTCATATGTGCAGCAGCAGCAGCAGCTACTAAGTTAAGGATAAGACAAACGTAACTAAGTGCATAATTTCATAAAATATGCCATTAGTGCCCACCGAGTGACTAGAATATGTAACACCTAATAGAAAACAACAGTCAATGAAGTATACTTTTCATTCACCGTAGGAAGGTCTGTGAAAAACTATTAGAAAGTTCTCACATTTATTTATTTATTTTTTTTTTTTGACAAAACCTTTAAGCCGAATTATCTCAAAACACTGTTTTTGTAGTTAAGTTCCTTTGATCGTAAATGGGCGTTATGTTCTCATTTGCTGACTCCACGTTGGTTAGCCGATCTTATTGCTAGATATATGGTACTGATCCAGTTTTTCGATGTTGTATATCCTGTTGTGGATGGATGTGATTTCAACACGATGGTGTGCAGCCTACTTGGATGTAAATGATCGCGAACATCAAAACAACATGTACCTTTACCTTTTAGTTGGAAGCAGAGGTCCTGTCCAATAGCAAGCACATTTGCCGGATCTTACAACTCTGGACTTTTCCTCTGCCGTTCCGTGAAGCCGTTGGTTTAAGGCACTCTCGTAAAAGACGAGTAAAGACTTGTTTGATAGGTTCAAGTTTCCTGTCTCCTTTTATAAGTGAAATCAGCGATCTTTGCAGCAGAACTTCATACGCCGTTGACACGCATGCATACATTGAGGTGATCGGTACTCACTTTGGAGAATTGCATTAGTTATCTACTTCTTGAGCAGTGTACGCCATGTCCGTAACACAATAAGTATGCATTTCCGACGATTGGTTTCCTATCTCAGTAACATCGGTTGTGGACCCCCTACCACCTCTCTCAGTTGGACGCAATTGAGACAAACTCTATAGCATTTGAATGTGAATAATCTGTTAGTAGATCTATTCTTACGTACTTTTTATGGCATCATAAATATAGTTGTTTTTGTCATCGGTATTACAAGTTACATTGTTCACTCAAACGTACACTGCCTCTGTTGTAGCGCAACCTACTGAATTTATTCTTATGCATTTTTATTATTTATCGTATGATGATACAAAGCTTGAGTCAAATACATAATTCTAATAGTATACAATATAAGAAATGACAAACAAATTATTCGAGCACAAGTGTTATACTAAAATATGTACGCATAACACAAGTTCTTATTTCTAAGTCCAGTCTGACGATCCAGTTGAACTCTTCAGGTGATGCATACTGAATGTTATTTACTGGATTACTCAAATGCTCGTTGCGGGCATTCCCAACAACATGGTTTAATGTTTGAAGGGCGGCTCCACAGTCACAATTTGGAGTGTTGGCCAGCGACATTTATGTTAAAGATATTAGAAATTCCCTTTTCCTGGTCGGATGAGGGTGATGATTCCCCACTGGCGTCTGGTGAGTGTCACACCTTGCTCTCGCATGGAAGAGTTTTCAACCAGATGACCGTTGAACACTGACGTCTATTACCACTGATTTTTCCATATTTATTTGAAATTGGAGATTTCAAGATGTTCTGTATTCGCCAAGGTGGTTTTCCCAACTTAAAGCGTAGATCACAGTATGCAGGTAGCAAAACGTTCTTTCGAATGGTTCTCCAGGTCTTCAAGAGAGCATTTGATCTTCTCGGGAACATGAGGTTGGATGTTACTTAACACTGGTGCCATGCAGTTTTAATGGTACATATACAACGCGGGGTAAGTCGCATTGTCTAGTTGAGTTTGTAATGTAACGACATGAGCAGTCCTCTTAGTGGAGATTCCGATATCATAATTCCTATGACACAGCCCGATTCCATTCCCATCTGTTTGTTCCATTTCTGTAATTACTCGCTATTTATAGCATGGCTTGACTTTATGTATGTATTGAATTATATATAGATGGTAATCAATGTAACTTAGTACTATCTAAGCGATATGATTACCAAAATAGATAATTTAATAAATTTTATACTATAGATCAATCTAGAATAACCATTGTTAGGAATTGTTTACTATTGTTCCGTAATCTACATTTTGTTTAATTACAAACCAATTTCAGCAAACATTAACCAAATATATATATATATATATATATATATATATATATATATATATATATATATATATATATATATAACCGAAATAAGGATTTTGTATATTGTCAAATCGCCTCTTCATTGTAATTCAGTTCGGACATATCGTTTTCGTGTTAATTATGCAACTTGTACATTATTATTCATTTTACCAGTTTTTACTGTTCTAAAAGTAATTAATAATGCAATTGTAAATTATTGTGACGTTTGAAACCGTGGTTCATTAATCTGTAATAGCAGTCATCCAAAGTTCTTTGTATTCTAAAAAATTTAATTGTTAAATCATCTCACAATTAATCGCAATAATGAGCTCATTTGTTGAAAAGCTATATAAGAATCATCTTCGCGCCAAAGTTGGGCGGTATCTGTTCTGTATCTACTGTGTATCGAAGCCAGGTCGAGATTGTCATTATAAGAATGTATAAAACTGTGTTTCTCGGCAACAAAGGAGAACATTTCAGAATTTCTCAATTTTATTGAGCGCCCCTACATAATCATAAATCATTAACCACAAAGAAAGGATAATTATAAATTTCACATCCATTATCCTAGAGTGAAGACTGTTGATACAAGTTGAGCAACAGTATTCAGCGACAGAGTATGACACTGGGAAAGCAGTTGATCGTAGGGTTTGAGACCTGCACCCCCAGGCTTCTGTCTGAATATTATTACGGGTCTTCACATTAGCGGCCACGTTGGAGGGATGTTGCCCAGGGCTGTAGTTAGAATTTTGTTTGGGGGGGGGGGTGGAGGAAAGCGGGGATCAGACAATAGAACGCAAATCATGACACATAGCATAACATGCATTACAACATAATTTCAGGGGGGGGACATTGATGCCCTTTATTGACCCCCATGACTACAAACCTGATAATGTTGTCGGAAATTGGGTAGGCGAAATGTTGGACTAACAGTTTTCTGAAGGTTCAGTGGGATGCACGATTTCCTGAAGTATGGGTGCAGGATTTTCCTATCGGTTGTTAATATACTTTCGCAGTGCTACGCTTAGACGATACAATAAGGAGCAAAAGAATTATTTTCACTTTTTTTTTTTTTTTTTGCATTGCTGAATTTTCAGCGTTGTACTACTTCCATTCTCCGCAAACGGCATCAAGGTGTGTGTCAGAGAGTACTTCGTTTACCACCTACCGCTTCTTCTTTTTCCTATTCCGTCGTGTATGTCTCACGTAAGAAATGATTTCAGTAGCTTCTCCGTGCTGGCTGCTATCTCTCTACTTGTATTATAATTGTCTTTTCGCAAGACATAGGTAGAAGAAAGCAATAAAGTGGTTGACTATTTGAGAAACTAGAATAGTAGCCCCACCGTGATGTAGAACACGTCCCTTGCCTTGTCAGCTTTTTCAGTTGGGTGAGATCTTCGTGGCGTCTAGGCGCATGCTACATCCAATTGCAATTGCTGTGGGTCTTACCTGTCCACACCTCGAATCCCGCGTGGTACGGATCGTGCACTGATGATCAATATTCAAATATTGGTTGGCGCTTAATTCTGTCGCTGACTTAATCTTAGACACGTATCCCGCCACTCGATCGAGCGAGGTGGCTTAGAGGTAACGCACTGGACTCGCATTCTGGCGGATGTCGCTTCAAACGCACCTCCGGCCATCTTGATTGAGGTTTCCCGTGATTTCCCAAAAATCACTCCATGCAATTGTCACGATGGTTCATTTCAATGTGTACCGCTGATGGTATTACCCATCGTTAGCACAAATCACTCGGGCGTATGCTCTCTCTTAACGACAAAACTGTCGACAGGACGTTAAACCCGAATCCTTCTTAGCCACTGAGCTTAAAAAGAAAAACAGCGCCAACTATTTGCTCTGTGGCATGCTACGATATCTTCATTCGAAAGAATTGTCTGATGCAGCTCCTCGCACTATTCTACCTTTGCAAGCTTCTTAATCTCTAAATAAGAACGGTAACCTACATAATTTTGAAACTATATACTATATTCGTCTCTCGGTCTACCTCTGCGATTTTTACCCGAAATACTTCCCTCCAATGCTAAGCAGACGGTTGCTTTACGTTTCAGAATGTGTACTACCGATCGATCCCTTATTTTAGTTACGATATCCTTGATATTTATCTTCTCCCCATTTGAGTTTAATACCTCCCCATTAGTTACGGTACGCAATTTAACCATCTAATGTTGAGCATCCGTCTGTAGCACCACATTTCGAAAGGTTCTATCACATTTTTATCTGATCTTATTGTTCTGCTTCTGTACAGTGCTACACTCCAGACAAATTCCTTCAGGAAGGACATCCTAACATTTAAATTAAGCCGAGCTGGTGTGGCCGAGCGGTCTAAGGCACCTTGCTCCGGAGCGCACGGTTGCTCGACGTCGGAGGTTCGAGTGTTCCCTGAGCAATGGATGTACATTTTGTCCTTAGGTTAGTTTAAGTAGTTTGGAAGCCTAGAGTTTAATAACCAAAGAAGTTAAGTCCAATTATAAAAATAAAAAATAAAAATATTGGATGCCAATAAAATTTTTGGATCATTGGTGTACTGCACCATACTACCAAGCAGGGCATGCATCTAAAAGTGTAAATTGCGATAATGCTTTTTTTTCGTGTTTACGAGGGACGTGCGCAAAGTAAGTTCCGTTTCTATCCGCGGCAGCGCTACAATCGCAGTTCCGAGCATGGGCGGCAGTTACTCTGACTCAAGGAGAAGACATGTACGCCATATTCAGATCGCTGCTGCCGACGTGTGCTTCGTAGTGCTTCTTTATAATGTCAGCCGTAATTGAAAATGCCGCTGTGTGTGAAAGCAGGTCTGTGATTCGTTTTCTAAATGCAAAGACAGTTAAACCATAGGAAATTCATTGGCAAATCTGCGACGTTTACGGACAAAATGCTATGAGTGATTCAATGGTTAGAAGATGGGTCAGACTGTTCAGTGACGGACGTAATCAAGTGCACGATGAAGATCGAAATGGACGCCCGTCTGTGGTTACTGACTTCAGTTTTGGACACGCTACGATGAAGGCGATGTTTTTTTCTGTGAACAGAAAAGGCATTTTGCTGATTGATTTGAGATCAGACAATCGATGCGCATGCTTACTGTGTGACCATTAAGAAATTGGGTCGCGCAATACAGAACGAGCACCGAGGATTACTGTCAAGAGGTGGAGCCTCTTTCTGCTATTATGCCCGACCTCGCACAGCGCATGTGATCAAACAACTCTTATAGGATTTTCACTGGGGTGTGTTTCATCATGCTCCGTATAGCGCGGACCTCGCTCCTAGCAATTTTCATCTCTTCTTATACCTAAAATCTGTCCTCGGTGGTCGACACGTCAACGATGATGACGTGCTGAAAGGAAATGTTACCATATGGTTAAATACACGGCCGTCAACCTTCTATGAAGAAGCAAACAAAAACTTGTGCCACTCTATTACAAGTGTCTACAAAATTTCGGAAACATTGTAGAAAAGTAGGTCAACAGTTGTAGAGGTATCAGGCTTGATTCCATGGTGGAATTTGTGCTCCACGACTGTATTTGACTTGTGGAAATTTTTCGCCAATCAGTCGTAAAAATATTTATTTATTTGTAGATCTAGATTTCGACCACTGTGTGGCCATTATCAATGCTTAAAAACAATTAAAACACTTAAAACATCTCGATCTCCATTTTGGAGGTTGCGTTCGTACTCAACGTAACCTCCAACATGGAGGTCGAGATGTTTGAAGTATTTTAATCGTTTTTAAGCATTGATAATGACCACACACTGGTCGAAATCTAGATCTGCAAATAACTACATATTTTTACGACTGATTGCTGAAAAATTCCCACAAGTTGTAGATGTTTTCTCTAATTGTACACTTTTGTTTTATATAACCAAACGGAATTTCCTTTGTGAACATTACTCGTAATTGTAGGTATTATATCTTCTGGGTTGTAAGGCCGTGTCTTGGAATCTTGATGCTTCCTGACGTTTCGTACCACGATGTTGAGCGCCCTAAAGCCCCACTAACAACAATAACAACGTTTCGTCCGATGCTGCGTCGTACTTCTTCGGAGGTTGTCCGTCTGTTGAGTCTTGCCGACTGACGGGTCGGGGCTCTGAGAGCTCCTTAAAACCGTCTATATTCCGTGACGAATTACTACCAAAGGTTGTATAGAGAAGCGATTGAAATATACGAACATAATGATAATTTCTATCTAAAGGAAGAGACTATATATGGACTGTGGCTCTGCAGAATCGATGACTGTTTTTCTCTTTGACATGGTTCGATAGTATAGCTTTATCTTTGACAAGGGTCATCTCTGCTTATCACGTGGATCTTAGCCACGCCCCCTTTTAGACGGTATTTAAGAAGCTCTCAGACCCCTCACCCGTCAGTTTACCCGCTGCTCAACCCGCAGTCGTCGCTGCCGCCGCAACATGGGATCACGTTGTGCTGTACCTGTCACTGGTTCGCCCAGTGCTCGAGTACGCGTCCCCAGTCTTTGGAAACGCCGCAGACCTTCACATCGAGTCGTTGCAGAGGATCCAGAACCGCGCCCTGAAGACTGCCCTGCATCTTCCGACGCGGTACTCCACCGCCCAGCTTCATGGCGAAGTCGGCATTCTGCCACTCCGGGAGAGGTTCCGCGCCACCGCCAGGATGTTCTACGAGAAGACGCAGCAGTCCCAAGACCGGCTCGTCCGGGATCTTGGGACACAACAACACTTCAGGTCGACAACTCGTTGGCCTGATCTGCTACGAGATTAATCTTATAATATCGTAGCAATTGTGGAGGAAACTACATCGTCGTTATCCGACACCCTAAGACCCTTCCTCCAGTCAGGCCATTAATATGTGTTTCCTATGTTTCAGGTACCGCAGGAACAGCAGTAAATACTTAGCCTGCAACCCATCGGACCAAGGTCGAGGTCCGACAAGAGAAGCGTGAGCGTGAGCGTGAACCCCATCCGTCAGTCGGCAAGACTCAACAGACGGACAACCTCCGAAGAAGTCCGACGCAGCATCGGACGAAACGTCAGGAAGCAGCAAGATTCCAAGACACGGCCTTACAACCAAGAAGATATAATACCTACAATGTCAATCGGTCGTGAAAGCCTTCACTCTATCATACCTCGTTGTTGTTGTTGGCGGTGGTTTTTGAGGGGACTAAACATCTAGGTCATCAGTCCCCATATCATACCTCGTAATATTGATGAAATAAAGCTTGTATTCAGTTTCCACATACGCTGTGTAATTATGTGTGAAAACTCCACGAAAATACTCTTCGAATACAACAAATTATATATTGTGGGCATCTTCAGCTGTAGACCTGAGTCATATTAAATGGAAACCGCTTCATCTGTATGGTAGTCTTTTATTCTTGGTTGAATAGTTCTGGAAATTAGCCTGTTCAAACAAAAGACAGACGCGGTGGTCTTATAGTCGTCATTGATGATACAGGCGTGTTGCGGTGGTGGTTTGCAGCAGAGCCGGTGTATCTGGGGCACAGACAGGTGTCGCCAGGCGCGTACACGGCGCGGACAAGCGACAGTCGTGGGAACGCAGCGGCGCCTGCTTTCGGGTCGATGCAAGCTGTTAACCGACCCGCCCCCCCCTCTCCCCGCCCCACTCCACTTTCTCTCACCCCCGCCCCCTCCCACCCACGCCTGCCGTCAACCGAATTACTGCAATCAGCCCTGCTACACCGACCGGCTGCACGTAGCCAAAGCGCAGCCAGCCAGTTTGTTTTAATTCCATTGCCGACAACTGACACACTTCCGTCTTTTCGTTCGTTTTTCCAGCTACTGCTGGTGCCAATACGTCAAGCTGAAATCTCAACACCGCTATGAACAGTTGGGTGTGCACAGTAACGTTAACCCTTTCCAGACGGAGCGGAGTCATACGGCGCAGTTGTTTTAAGCGCTGTGCGGCTTCCATACCCATTACGTTCTTTCGTCGCTTATAAAACCCACAGTTTGTAACTTACCGGAGTGATTTTCGTTTGTAAATTAAGCTAATACGCTCGTTACTGACATACTACTTTCATCAGTCCATATCGCGTACTTTTTGACTTGGCGGTGGTCGGTGTGTCTCGGCCACAATGTCATTCGAAAGTTCGTCAGAAAAATGAAAAAAAAAATCTAGGAAACTCCTAGAATTTGTCACTGCTCCAGGAATTTTTTTCCCTTTGGGACACAAAATCGATGTCATTAGGAAGCTCCCCTTCTCCGGTACTATCTGTCCATGCGCCACCGCCACGAGGAACACCACTATTCGTTCCACTTTCGTCATTCAAATCACTACCATCCTCTTCATTTTTTTCTACGACATTGTCTTCATTTTCTTCCTCATTTTGTTCTTCATTTCCCTCTTCATCTTGTTCTTCATCATGTTTTTCGTCATCATCACTACCTCCTGATCCCTAACTGTCACCATCATCTTCGTCTACATCCCACTCTTCATTACTGGCATTCAGCAAACGTATTAGATAAACGAGCCCTAATTATTTAGTCACTAACAAAAAATCACTTCATTCGGATGACAATAAATCACTGAAGCGCAAACATAAACACGACTTCAGGTGTCACGCGAGCTCCCGCGTCGATACTCGAAGCCAGTCCCTATATACAGCGCTAGGTGTTACACGACTATTGGGGCATGTATACGGGCCTCGCATCCCATAGCCACTGCCGCGTTGGGCCACGTATACGGGCCTCGAGTCCCGAAAGGGTTAACTTGGATTTCACAATATAACTGAAAGCGTGTTATGGCACGTTTGAAATCATGAGGGAGAATGAAACGAATGAAATAAGATCTTTTCCGACACGTCTAGTAGAGGCCACCTCTATCTACCGACTGATTCAAAGTAACGTTTACCATATGACCGTACATCGGTCATAGGATATAGCAATTGGGTGTCGCGACCGCCCACCCCAACCTCAACGTACTGTAACAACTATGTCTGTGACTCAAAGGCAGCGAATTTTATATTTTTTACATCTACATACGTATTTTCTTCTATTTCCTGTAGATAAAAACATTTCCTATACTACAAGAAAAAATTCCGTATTGTGCACTGTAGGGTGAGTTTTAGTGTATTTTCGGGAATAAAACACATCATCCTATTTTACATAAATTTCAACAGTAAATATTCATTGCATGACGAGTGTTTCGCGTTGCAGGTAAAATTTAGAAGCGAATGATGCTCGTTAACCGCCTCTGTATAGGCAGTGTCTAAAGAGGTGTGGCTTATTTTTTTTTATTTAAAAAAAATTACTTATTGCCTTTCAATAATGTAGCTATCGATTGGTTCCTGTAAACAGTTTTCAGGGTTTTCGTTTATTAATCGTTAACACGGCGTATACAGAGAAAAATCAGAATTCATGATAACAAGGAATTACGTCATTTTAGTATAAAATCAGTTTCACTTTTTTAGGCAAGTTTGGTATTGCGGAACTCCTAGTTCAAATGTTTGTAAATCTATCGGACCAAACTGCGTGGTCATCAGTCCGCAGCTTACAAACTACTTAAACCTAGGTAAACTAACCTACGGACAAACACACACTCCCATGCCCCAGGGAGGACTCGAACCTCCACGGCGAGCAACCGCGCGCTTCGCAGCGAGGTGCTTTAGACCGCTCGGATACTCCACAGCGACAACCCCCAGTTCCCAGACATGCACTGGATTGGTTGCTTCATGTTCCCAATACTTTCGCCTTTGACCGCGACCCCCGTCACCCCCCCCCCCCCCCCCCCCCCACCAGACAAGGCTATGCGACTCCCACGGGTGTCGCGACCCACAGGTAATGTACGATAATGTGAATCTGGCATCGTCAGAAACCGGTCCATACATTATTCCGGAATGAGTAATTAGAGCAAGTACGTCTTATTCCTACAGGAGGTTCTGCCAAACACGTCGTATTGCGTTCCTGTGACTATTCGCCGCCGCATTCTACACTGGTCAAAAGAATTAAGGGATCATTTGAGATCCCTAGGTTCTGAAGTATTGTCATGGTTCGATTTCTTTTCAGTCGGTTCTACATGGTGGAGACGACATCATTACGGGAACCGACATAGGGTAATAACGACGTTGCTGCAGAGGGGGTTGGTGTTGAGTTTACTCTTCCAAAGAAATTATACAAGCAGTTCGGTTCAGATGGTGTAGTAAGCAGTTAGTCCGAAGGTATGGCTTGGCGGGACATAGGGAGGTTTGAATTGGGGAGACACAGAGGGAGATGGTTGCAGATCTTGGAGTATTCCAAAACAAATTTCCAGAACCTGGACGCGATTTCAAACAACCGTTAAAAGGAGGCAAGAGCAAGGTCGACCACGTGTAACATCAGAAGAGAGACGACCGTTAACAGCCCGTTGAGACAGGAGGCTGAATGCAACTCATCAGCAACGCACCCTCCAGGCAGCAAGAGGACGCACAGTATCAATATGAACAGTCAGAATTGCCTTCTGGAACGTGACCATTACGCAAGAAAGCCCATGGTATATGTCCCATTTCGCCCGTAGAAACTGAACGGAATAACGTAACGATTAGATTCTGTTTACAGGCGAGTCAAGATTTTGTGTCCAGCCGTACCTGATTACCTGCAGGAAACTTCACCATATCGTGATGGTGGACGAATGGTGGGGGCAGGAGTCAATATTGGCGGACGTACGGACCAATAAGCCATTCAAAATGGCGCTTTGACTATTCAGCGGAATAGAGACGAGAATCTTCGACCTGTTTTTGTGTCCTACGCTGGTGCCATGGAAGATGGGTTCCTTCTGGTGGACGGTAACGGTCGTCCCCACAGAGCTGCACTGGTGGACAATACGCTTGAAGCCAGGTAGTGCACCGGACTTCAACGTGATTGAGCGTATCTAGGATGCAGTTGGCAGCGCTTCTCACAACGGTTGCAGAGCTGGATATTGCACTGATGGAAGAGTGGCCAAATATCTCCCAAGAGCTGATTGATAACCTCATACTGTCCATGCCACCCAGGTGTGCAACCGAGGTGACTACACACGATAGTAGAGGGCAAGGAGAATGACTTTTTCACTACTATGTTAGCCGCATAGTGGCACGCTTTAAGTAAAAGCCATGTAAACCTCAAGTAAAGAGTTGAGACAGTAAAATATAGTACTGTATGACACAAAAATTACAGTTGTAACCAATATCTGAATAAACACATGTATTTGTGTGATATGTCACGTGATCACGTAACTGTTAGAGCAATGTATTTTGGCAAGACGGAGCCGCCATGTATTTAATGGTGCAAGGGAGGCCATATTCACAACCAATCTTTTTCGGATGCTGGATTGGTCGCTGTGGGCCAACTGCATAGCAACCATGATGACCCGATTTGCCCCTAATCAATTTTTCAATGTCGGACTGTCTAAAAAATGTTCAAATGTTTGTATAGCTTATGAGACTTAACTACGGAGTTATCAGTCCCTAAACTTACAAACTACTTACGAACTAGCTTACACTAAGGACGGCACAAATATCTATGCCCGAGGGGGGATTCGAACCCCCCGACCGTAGTGGCCGTGCAGACCGTGACTGGAGCGCCTCAGTCCCCTCGGCCACCGCGGCCGGCTCGGACTGTCTCATCGGTATTGTATATTAAAAATAACTACATTTGGTTATAGATATTGTGTCTGATCTTTGATAGTATAACTGCCTCCAACAGGAAACGACGGTTTCCTCGGAAATACATAAATACGTCTCATCGCTACGGGAATGCAGTTAAAGACGCGCGGGGTTGGCCGCAAGGTCATAGGTGCTATGTCACGGATTGCGCTGCCACTTCCGTCGGAAAATGAAAAAAAAAGGTCACTTGTAACTTTAGATTGACCTGTAGGGTAGCCCCATATTTAGGCACACTGTAATATTTACTGAATATTTCGTCATCGAAGCAAACTGTGAATTCGCGGAAGCGATTTAGGTAGCGGTAGAGTATTTAACTGTACAGTACACTGAAGAGCAACACTAACTGATACACATGCCTAATGTCATGCAGGGCCTCGAGAGCTCGTAGAAGTACCGCCACGAAACGTGGGAACGACACTGCTAAGGTCTCAAGAGTGCTGGAGAAAATTGACACCATGCCTCCTGCAGGACTGCCTATTAATCAGTTCTTTAGAACAGCACGTTACAAGGCATCCCATTTACATTCAGTAACATACACTTGACGCCAAAAAAATGGGCCACCCCTGAATTCCCATGTGTAGGCTGCACCTGATTGTGTGCAACCAAAACAGCGCAGTTGTGTTGCAGGTCCTATAAACATAGTCATTGAACTATACACAACGGGCACTATAGGAGACTACTTGACACCATATCTCCTTATAGCAGTCAGTTCAGGCGGAAACCAGTACCCTCACACAACAAATACGAGGAACCACTGTATTAGAGACCAGGCATTCTTCAAAGTGTGTAAATTAATTTTCATTAACAACAGTGACAAGTCATCATGCTCATTAAATGACACAATGATATTTTGCTTGTAAATTGAATTTGAACATATACTGCTATTAACCAAAAAAAAAAGAGAACTTTGCCTGTCACATCGAGACTCGATTAGGGGTAAAGAGACGTAAAATTTCGAAGATATCACCAATATCGGCTTAAAAGGGGAATGTCTGAACTTGGAAATAAATTACGATAATTTAAGCACTGTGTCGGGACTCCCGTGCATATATTGTCCCTGTCAGAGAACCGCTAAATATATGTAATATAGGGCAACACACAGGTGTTAAACGCCATGAAATAAAGTTGCAGTAATGGACGCAGATTCGAACCAAATACCTATATGAATTGATAACTATGAAGAATAAGCTGTCACATATTGTGTACGTTAACCAAAACGTGATACTGGAGTCTGAATGACGATGCAAATTATTTTTCCCTGACAGGGAATCGAGCCCGTCACATTTCGCCAATATATTATTGCTACGAATGTATTTATTGTTTCGTCAGCAGCAACGCGATGTGCACATATTCAGTTAGAGATAACGTAAAGAATAATTTTGTGCTGTCTGGGACTCCAACCCCACACACATGGACATTGTTGACCCCTTCACTAGTAGCTAGCATCACGCTGTTTGTGGAGACCTGGACGGGTTTGGTATCCTGAGGAAACAATAACGGCAAAACAGTAAATATATTTGTAGCTATAAGACATTGGCGAAATGTGACGGATGAATCCCTGTGAGGTATAAATCATTTGATCGTCATGCAGGATCCAGTATGAACGTTTGGTGAAGGTACTTAAAATGTAACATTTTATTGTGCATAGTTATCAAGTCATTGTCATGTAAGATCATAGAACCTTTTTTCTTATTTTTAGTGGCCATGAGATTTTTTTAAAAATATTGATACATGACTGGCAGATCTTCCCAAACAGCGTGATCCTAGCTACTGATGAAGCAGAATGTTGTGGTTGACACTTTGTGTGAGGTCAACAACGACTATATGTGTGGTTTTGGAGTCCCAGACAGCACAGAATTGTTTGTTTCCTCTAGCCGAGCATGTTCACATCGCGCTACTGCTGTCGTAACAGTATATTCGTGTTCTAATACAATGCCGAATGATACTGGGTTCGAATCTCTGCCAGGCGAAAGTAATTTGTATCGCCGTTCAGGTTTCAGGATCCCGTTATTGGTGATTGTGTATACTTTTCAGTTCATAAATGTAGCATGAACTGATGATCTCGCTGTTAAGTCCCTTACAAACATTTAACATAAATGTACGGGGTTCTATTCTGCGTTCATTTTTGCAAACTTTTCTTCATTGTGTTTAACACCTGTGAATTTCACTACATTTACACATATTTTGGGGATATGTCAGAGACAATATAAGCCTCATGCAGTGCTAAAAATTATCGTAATTTATTCCCAGGTTCAGATATTCGTCCTTGTAAGCCGATACTGGTGGAAAGTCGATATTTTATGTCTCTTTACGTGTGGACCGCGGGCAGCCTGGCACTAGGCCGCGAACTCTCGTTGACAGTTACGGTGAAAACTATTGCCAGGTTCAGGGGTTTCACTTACCAGCTGCCAATGTCACCGAGTAAAATGTCCTATAGATCTTCTATCACACGTAAGGGAGTGGAGCATTCTGTAATGCCGAAATCTGCCTCAAAAAATCAGCCAATCGGTACTGCTGGTATTTTTAATTTGTAGAAAGTTTTTCAACAATCAGTCTTAAATATTAACTTATTCAGATCTAGATTTCGACCACTGTGTGGTTATTATCAGTGCTTAAAACAAAACGGTTAAAACGCGTAAAACATTTCGACCTCCATGTTAGAGGTTACGTTCATACTCCAACATGGAGGTCGAAAAGTTTTTCGTGTTTTAACCGTTCCGTTATAAGCACTGATAATGACCACACTATGGTTGAAATCTAGATCTGTGAATAAATTAATATTTATGACTGATTGCTTAAAAAAAGGGTCTGTAAGTTTCAAATAACAGAGTTTTTTAATATTACCTACTCAATTGTGAGTTTTCACATCCTTGTTATAATTAAGTGAATACAATAAAAATATCTTCACTATAAAGAAATACAAGCACTTTCCTTCTTGTACATTATGTTAGTATATATTTCTGATAATGGGTACTGTGTGTGTGTGTGTTCCAAATGTTCAAATGTTTGTAGAGCTTACGGGACTTAACTACGGGGCCATCAGTCCCTAAACTTACAAACCACATATGAATTAGCTAATACTAAGGACGGCACAAATATCCATTCCCAAGGGGGAATTCGAACCCCCGACCGTAGTGGCCGTGCAGACTGTAACTGGCGTCCGCAGCCAGCTCGGCCACCGCGGCCGGCTGTGTGTATGTGTGTGTGTTCAAATGTCTGTATAGTCTATGAGACTTAACCACGGGGTCATCAGTCCCTAAACTTACAAACTACTTATGAACTACTTACGAACTAGGACGGCACAAATATCCATGCCCGAGGGGGGATTCGAGCCCCCGAACGTAGAGGCTGTGCAGACCGTGACTGTAGCGCTTCAGTCTCCTCGGCCACCGCGGCCGGCGTGTGTGTGTGTGCATCTATTTTTGTGTGTTGGTGATTTTCACTTTTCATTTAGCGGCTAGGTCTCGCAGATGATTTTATGCTATGAGTAGGCCACAGAGCTAAAAACGTTGGGAACCGCTGCTCTAGTGTACTTTGTGGTATCCAATACTTGTAGTGAAACGACTGTTCTCCACAGGTGTTTCGTGTGTAAACTACCTGCAACACAGCTATGTTAGTTGGGTTGCATTCAGGAATGGCCACCTGTTTTTGTAGTCAAGTGTACATGTCTTAGGTAGGGGTGTCGCATTTTCATGCTGGATTTGAAGTCCTTCGTACGCACGTGTCAGGTGTCAGATTCGTACCTAGACGTATCACCCCAGGGGTCTCATATGGGCTCCACCAGCACACGCCCCACACCATTCCAGGGCCTCCACCAGCATGAACAGTCCCCTGCTGATATGCAGGGCCCATGGATTCATGAGGCTATCTCCATACCGTACACATGCATCTGCTCGATACAACTGGAAACGAGACTCGTCAGACCAGGCAACATGTCTCTAGTCATCAACAGTCCCATATCGGTGTTGCCGAGCCCAGGCGAGGAGTAAAGACTTGTGTTGTGTTCAAATGTTTGTATAGCTTATGGGACTTAACTACGGTGTCATCAGTCCCTAAACTTACCAACTACTTATGAACTACCTAATACTAAGGACGGCACAAATATCCATGCCCGATGGGGGATTCGAACCCCCGACCGTAGTGGCCGTGAAGACCGTGACTGGAGCGCCTCAGTCCCCTCGGCCACCGCAGCTGACTTGTGTCGTGCAATCAGCAAGTATAAACTAGTGGTGCTTCGGATCCGGAAGCCCGTATCTATGATGTTCCGTTGAATGGTTCACACACTGACACTTGTCGATGGTCCCGGTATTGAAATCCGCAGCAAATTTCGCAGGGGTTGCACTTCTTTAGTCATCGTTGATCCCTTTCTTGCACGATGTTTTAACAGCCACGGTGATGTCGGAGACATAATGTTTTGTCGGATTCCCGATATTTACGGTGGACTCGTGAAAAGCTCGTAACCGATGTAACGCCTGCGGCAGACATCTATTACCTTATGCCTGAGTGTTTAAATGCACGTCTATACCAAGTTTCATTTGCCTTCGGTATTGTACAGACATGTAACACGAACAATTACATTTCCATTCACGATGTATGAATTACAGAAGACTATTAAGGGGACTGAAAAATCTGATAGAAAAAAGAAATAAATAATGAAAATAAATTGCCTTCATCTAAAAGACAAATTTCTTCCACTTCCAAAAGTGTATGGTTTATTACTTTTAAACAGCTATAATAGTTTTAAACGCTCTTTCAACAAGTTTCTGCTCACTTGCCACGCTGATGCTTCATGCAAAGAATATCACCATAAACATTCCATGCCTGCCACAGTGATGGAAACAATAAAGCCAATATGAAACTTCCAGTCTGCAGCGGAGTGTGCGCTGATATATGAAACTTCCTGGCAGATTAAAATTGTGTGCCGCAACCGGGACTCGAACCTGGGAACTTTGCCTTTCGCGGGCCAGCGCTCTAACGACTAAGCTATCCCGTCACGACTCACGATGCCGCATCACAACATTACTTCCGCCAGTACCTCGCCTCCTACTTTCTCAATTTCACAGAAGCTTTCCTACGAACCTTGCAAGACTAGCACTCCTGGAAGAAAGGATATGGTGGAGACATGGCTTAGCCACAGCCTAAGGAATGTTTCCAGAATGAAACTTTCACTCTGCAGCGGAGTGTCCGCACATATGAAACGTCCTGGCGGATTAAAATTGAGTGCCGGAACCGGGACTTGAACCTGGGATCTTTGCCTTTCGCTGGCAAGCGCTCTACCGCAAAAGACATAGGTCCCAGGTTCGAGTCCCGGTTCCGGCACACAATTTTAATCTGCCAGAAAGTTTCAATAAAGCCAATATACAGTGCCTTTGCAGATAAAATACTACTTAGCAAATGTCTACATGGCCGTACACGAAATCGTTTTGAGAGTTTCAACAGCTGCGTGTGGCAGCGAGGTGTGATGGATGCTGTTATCTGTTTCAATGATAATGTAATTAGCAGGACAAAATTAATGGACAAATTAGGTATGCAACCAGGAAATAATATGACAGCTGATCCGACTGCCACATTTCGTCATCGACTAGTTCAAACTGAAACGGCTGCGGGAATCACCAAATAAAGAGTTCAGAGTAACAGAAAGACTACAGGGAAAATCTGCAGAGGATAAATAAGCAGCTGGCCAGCATGATTATGCCACTGGAATATTCTGAAAGAGGCATACGGTGAGTCTAAACCAGTGAACATTCTTTTCTCATTTTCTCCAAACTAAATTTTAAGAACATTAGGTAAATACATAAATAATGCCTTTAGCTATGTACACCAAATTGCTCCAAATTGAAGAATGGGAGAGTATCTATGTATTATGACTGATGCATTGCAGAATATCAATTTAACAGTAATTTGAGACAAAATAGTGATGAAATGTACACTGCGGGTCAGTTAAAATTGCTACACCACGAACATGACGTGCAACAGACGCGAAAGATGCTGTGATATGCAAATGATTAGCTTTTCAGAGCATTCACACAAGGCTGGCGCTGGTGGCGACACCTACAACGTCCTGACGTGAGGAAAGTTTCCAACCGATTTCTCATACACAAACGACAGTTGACCGGAGTTGCCTCGTGAAAAGTTGTTGTGATGCCTCATGTAAGGAGGAGAAATGCGTACCATCACGTTTCCGAATTTGATAAAGGTCGGCTTGTAGCCTATCGCGATTGCGGTATATGGTATCGTGACAATGCTGCTCGCTTTGCTAGCGATCCAATGACTGTTTGGAGAATATGGAATCGGTGGGTTCACGGAACGCCGTGCTGGATCCCAACGGCCTCGTATCACTAGCAGTCGAGATGACAGGCATCTATTTTCGAATGGCTGTAACGGATCATGCAGCCACGTCTCGATCCCTGATTCAATAGATGGGGACAACCATCAGCTCCAACAGTTCGACGACGTTTGCAGCAGCACGGACTATAAGCTCGGAGACCATGGCTGCGGATACCCTTGACGCTGCATTACAGTCACGAGCGCCTGCAATGGTATACACAATGACGAACATGGGTGCACGAATGGCAAAACGTCAATTTTTCGGACGAATCCAAGTTTTGTTTACAGCATAATGATGGTCCATCCGTGTTTAGCAACAACGCAGTGAACACACATTGGAACCGTGTATTCGTCATCTCCATACTGGCGTATCACCACGCGTGATGCTATAGGGTGCCATTTATTAGACGCCTCTGTCACCTATTGTTCGCATCCAAGGCATTTTGAACAAATTTTTTACGACCCTTGGCTCTACCCTTCATTCGATCCCTGCGAAACCCTACATTTCAGCAGGATAATGCACGACCGCTTGTCGTAGGTCCTGTACGTGCCCTTCTGGATACGGAAAATGTTCGACTGCTGCCCTGGCCAGCACATTCTCCAGATCTCTCACCAATTGAAAACGTCTGGTCAGTGCTAGCAGAGCAACTGGCTCGTCACGATACGCCAGTCACTACTCTTGATGAACTGTGGTATCGTGTTGAAGCTGCATGGGCGTATGTACCTGTACACGCCATCCAAGCACTGTTTGACTCAATGCGCAGGCGTATCAAGGCCGTTATTACAACCAGAGGTTGTTGTTCTGGGTACTGATTTCTTAGGACCTATACACCAAAATTACGTGAAAATGTAATCACATGTCAATTGTAGTATAATATATTTGTCCAATGAATACCCTTTTATCATCTGCAGTTCTTCTTGGGGTCGCAATTTTAATGGCCAGTAGTGTAATAAGTGTATTTCTGTTTCCTTAGCTGCACGGCCACTACGGTCGGGGGTTCGAATCCCCCCTCTGTCAAGGATATTTGTGCCGTCCTAGTTCGTAAGTAGTTCATACGTAGTTTGTAAGTTTAGGGACTGATGACCCCGTAGTTAAGTCCCATAGACTATGCAAACATTTGAATATTTTGTTTCCTTAGATCGTCTCCAAACATCAAAACAAGAGGCACAAAGTGTTCTTACGGATGTTGAGACCAGCCTGCCACAGCCTAAATGCTATTAAACTGACGATGCGCCAAATATGTTACAAGAATGCGAACTTGTATAATAAAAGAAGGATATTAGGCAAAATATTTTTAATTATTAACAGATATTTATATAAATTTCCATTAAAGCTTCAGTTAATATCATTCATTGTTGGTTCAAAATCGCAACTTCCTCCGAAAGCAAGGTATGACAACGCCGCCCGTTCACGTCCAGGTGCCCTTAAACAGAGTAAAAGCGAAAAGTCAGCAAGACTGGACAATGTACAGTGAAACCCGAGCAAAGTAAGCACTTTGGATTACCAACAAAGGAATGGATCTTCCATCTCTTCAACAACTATAATGATACCTGTTAAATTCCAAAGATATGGCGCAAGATTCAATTAATTGCTATTCTAAAACCTGGTAAAGAAGGAAGGGGTCCAAACAATTTTAGACCAGTCTTACTACTGTGGCCCATTTAGAAACTAATAGAATGGTTTTGAACAACCTGTCATTCTAATGGTCCCTTGCTTATACCTCAGCAGCTGGATTCCGCCCTGGATTCCTGTAAGCGTTGTACAGGATAATTCCTCAGTCCCACATAATTCATAGATGACGCTTTTGACACCAGTAAGGTGACAGGAGTGGTATTCACGGACGTGACACCGTCAACCATCAGTTACTCTTAAATAAGGTCTACAGCCTAGCGAAAGACTTAAGTCCCACCAGGCTCATCGCAAATCTTACGCAAAACCGATGTTTGTTTGTTGACCTCCAATGTCAACGTATCCGATGGAGGCTACAGGAAAATAGCCTCCTCCCGGTAATCGTGCTTGCTCCATTTCTGTTCAGTATATACACTAACGACCTACCCGTAGTCCCCAACTGCAGGAGTTTCCTGTATGCTGAATCTCGCTCTGACAACCCAAACCACAAATTTCGATTTAACAGAAACCGCCCTAAAGAGCGTTCCTTAGGATCTATAAAAGTAATACAGGATAAATCAGCTTAAACTAAACCCAACAAAGATGCAAATGTGTGCCTTTGATCAGAGAAATGAAAAAGCAACCTGTAAGTTAAAGATAGAGGTCACTGTACACTCCAAAAACGTAGGAATAACCCTCGACAGAACTCTAACGTTCAAGAAGCACTGCGTGAATCTTAAATCCAAAATCTAAATTAGGATGAACCTACTAAGAAAACGGGTCGAATCACATTGGGGCAGTCAATCCGCAAATCTGCAATGACATTACATTACGCCGTTGCAGAGTACGCCTGTCCTGTTTGGTATAAGTCAACACATGCCGGACAGGTGGATATTGCCCTAAATCACACATTCAAGATTATAACAGACCGCCTGAAGTCAGCTCCAGTCAAATGACACTACCATATTTCAGGTGTTGCACCACCTGATGTCCGAAGAGAAATAGCAGCAGACAAGGACACAACAAATTTGCAACAGGAAAAAAGGCATCCCATGCATGGGCAACAACAACCATAAGGACTAAGGTGAAGTAAATGTTTTATCACAGATACTAATAACCACTTATAAAGCTGCCAGGCTGTAATAATGGAGGGCTGAGACATCCCACCTTCCTGGTTGGATAAGATCCTTATAATCTTGGTCATGATGAGAAGTGTCCAACCTGGAACTCTTTGAACAGGTTGAATTTAGTAGTGGGCAGATCACGGGGTAACTTGGCAAGCCGGTCTGCGGCGCGTCAGTCACAGCCTGCACCGCCGCTACGGTCGAGGGTTCGAATCCCCCATTGGGCATGGATGCTTGTGCTGTCTTTAGTATAAGGTAGTTCATAAGCAGTTTGTAATTTTTGGGACTGATAACCCCGCAGTTAAGTCCCTTAAGCTTAACAAACATTTGAACTTGGCAAAATGAGGATACGTTGAACAAAACAACACCCAGTGTGACTGTGAGAAAGAATAGATTTTTCAACACATGCTTCAGTGCCGACTATGTCCAACAACCTACAAAACAGAGTTACTAAACATAGCTTTTAGAAATTCATTCACCAAAGAAGACGAAACCAATATTCCAGATTTCAAATTACGAACAGAGGGCAGAATGAATAACGTAGAAGTACATATCATCGGAGTTGTGAAGCAACTGAAATCTCTTAACAAGAACAAGTCTTCTGGTCCGGACTGTATACCCATTACATTCCTAACTTATTTTGCTGAAGCGATACCTCCTTACTTAACAACAATATACAGCCACTCTCTCAAACAAGGATCTGTACCAAAAGATTGGAAAGTTGCACAGGTCATACCTATATTCAAGAAAGGCAGTAGGAGTAACCCATTAAACTACAGGCCTATTTCATTGTCGTCAATTTTCAGCAGGGTTTTGGAACATATCCTATTTTCAAATATTATGAATTATCTCCAACAGAATGATCTATTGGCCCAAGGTCAACACGGATTCAGAAAATATCGTTCATGCGAATCACAATTAGCTCTTTACTCACACGAAGTGATGGGTGCTATCGACAAGGGTTCGCAAATTGATTCCGTATTTTTTTATTTCCAGAAGGAAACGGCTTTTATTCAAATAGCTTGGTTATGGTATATCGCCCCAAATTTGCGACTGGATAGGGACTTTCCTGTCAGTGATAACACAGATTTTTAGTAATCGATGGTAAGGCATCGACTAAAACAGAGGTGATATCGGACGTTCCACAGGGTAGTGTTATTGGTCCTCTGCTGTTCCTTATTTACATAAACGATTTAGGGGGAAATCTAAGTAGCTCCCTTAGGTTATTTACAGATGACGCCGTCATTTACCGTCTAGTAAAATCAACTGGAAACGATCTGAATAAGATATCACTATGGTGTAAAAATTGGCAATTGACTCTAAATAATGAGAAGTGTGAAGTTGTCCACATGAGTACGAAACTAAATCAGTTAAACTTTGTTTACAAGATAAATCAATCAAAAGTGAAAGGCTGTAAACTCCACAAAATGCCTAGTAATTACTATTACTTCATACTTAAACTGGAAAGAACACGTAGGTAATGTCTGCGTTTTATTAGCAGAACCCTTAAAAGATGCCAACAGAATTACTAAAGAAACTGCATACACTACGCTTTTCTGTCCTTTTTTGGAGTATTGCTGCCCAGTGTGGGATTCTTATCAGGTGGGTTTGACGAAGGACTCGAAAGAGTCCAAAGAAGGGCAGCTCGTTTCGTATTGTCACGATACATGGGAGACAGCGTTACGAAAATGATACAGGATCTGGGATGGGAATCATTACAACAACGGCGCTTATCGCTGCGGCGTGGGCTAGTTACGAAACTCCAACCGCCAACATTCTCCTTCGAATGTGAAAATATATTGTTCACTCCCACTTGCATAGATAGAAATGATCATCAGAATAAAATACGAGAAATCAGAGCTTGAACGGAGAGATTCAGGTGTTCTTTCTTCCCGCGCGCTATTCGAGAATGGAATGGGAGATAAGTAGTATAAAGGTGGTTCGATGAACCCCCTACCAGGCACTTAAATGTGATTTGCAGAGTATCCCATGTAGATGTAGATGTCTTCACTAAGTGACAGAAA
This sequence comes from Locusta migratoria, assembly GCA_026315105.1. Classification (NCBI taxonomy): domain Eukaryota; kingdom Metazoa; phylum Arthropoda; class Insecta; order Orthoptera; family Acrididae; genus Locusta; species Locusta migratoria. Next base: position 523,129,338 of record CM048745.1, read on the forward strand.
ATGCACTGGAAATGGCCAACGTTTGGTCAAAGACTGTATAAGCTATGTCGATCTGTCAACAACTGTGTAAACTGTGTCCATGTATGTTTCTGACACGAGAATAATATTGTTGTTACTTTTTTTCTCTGCATAGAACAGTCGTCCCAAGAAAGAGGCACAAGCGGTGGTACCAGATATTGCCCATATTATTCTACTAACACGGCAGTGGTCCAAGGCACGATTTTCTGCCGAAAGTCTGCCTAGGCATAAGATCATGCCCTGGACCAAGACATCTAATATTGGCAGTGTTTCAACACCCGGCCGTGAGAGCCAAAATTCAATGGTGAAAAAGATGTTTTCAGTTTTCCCATTGGTGAGCCAGAAGTGAAGGCCGCTTCTAACACCCCGCTGCCTGAGAAGTAAGCGTCACCGCGTGCACCTTTTTATCCTTGTTCTCGGAGAATGTAGGCGTTGCGGCGGTACGCATGCGTGGAGGTACTACCTGACCTGAAGCTATACGACTGATAGCAGATGCATTTAAAAGTCTCCAAATGACTAGAGACTCTCTCTGAATGTTGTTTGTTATACTGTTCTAAGTCACCTCTAGAAATATGTGCAATTAAACATTCTACACCATGTATATGGCCGTACCAGCAGCACACTGTAAGTCTTAACACTTGACAATAGAGGAGGAGTACTTGGTAAAAACCCTGTAGAGTGTTAACCACTTGAAGCAGCTGTACGTCTCAAAACCCTTTATTCACACAAAATAAAACTAAATAGGACGAAAGGAGAGTATCGTGACTGAATTTCACCAGCTCCCACTAGGGCGAAAAACACTACGTTTAGACCATCTGTACTGCAGATCGCAGGTTCCCTTTAAGTGTATTGTGCAGTATTTACATCCTGTTTTTAATTAAATAAAAGGTTTCCGCTTGATAGAAGACGTGAAATGTTTATTTTATTAAACTTCAAAACGTATCGATTTCGTTCCTATGATGGGACATCATCAATGCTGTTAAAAACAAGGTACCTTAGTCAGACATTGAAATTAAGATAAAATTACATACAACAAGAAGGTTACAATTATATAATGGAATTAGATACCAGAACTGAAACATTCATGGTGTATGTAATTTTATCTTAATTTCAATGTCTGACTAAGGTACCGTGTTTTTAACAGCACTGGTGATGTCCCACCATAGGGACGAAATCAATATGTTTTGAAGTTTAATAAAATGAACATCTCACATCGCCTACCAAGCGGAAACCTTTTATTTCATTATAATTCTGTGATGGGCTGGCACAAAATGGAATCTAGTTACAAGATCCTATTTTTTATTATTGTTTTCTGCTTTTACTTGTATTCAAATTACATATCATAGCCGAACACATGCCTGCAGATGATAGTATGAAAATTACTATACTGCCCTTTAAAATTGCTACACAAAGAAGAAATGCAGATGATAAACGGGTATTCATTGGACAAATATATTATACTAGAACTGACATGTGATTACATTTTCACGCAAGGGTGTATAGATCCTGAGAAATCAGTACCCAGAACAACCTCCTCTCGCCGTAATAACAGCCTTGATACGCCTGGGCATTGAGTCAAACAGAGCTCGGATGGCGTGTACAGGAAAAGATGCCCATGCAGCTTCAACGCGATACCACATTTCATCAAGAGTAGTGACTGGCGTATTGTGACGAGCCAGTTGCTCGACCACCATTGACCAGACGTTTTCAATTGGTGAGAGATCTGGAGAATGTGCTGGCCAGGGCAGCAGTTTATTTATTTATTTTTATTTATTTATTTATTCTGTTCCATACGACCCACTTCAGGAGTAAGACTCCATGGTCATGGAACAAGTCAATACATTAATTGTTACACAATAATGGTAATAGAAAAAGTGAAAAGAATCAATAAAGAAAAAATAAATTAGCTTAATTGTTTAGCTTTTCTAGGAGTTCCTCGACAGAATAAAAGGAGTGAGCCACGAGGTAACTCTTCAATTTAGATTTGAAAGCATGTGGATTAGTGCTAAGATTCTTAAGTTCTTGTGGCAGCTTATTGAAAATGGATGCCGCAGAATACTGCACCCCTTTCTGCACAAGTGTTAAGGTGGTGCGGTGCAAATGTAGATTAGACATCTGTCTAGTATTCACCGAGTGAAAGCTACTAAATCGTGGGAATAAGCTGATATTATTAACAACAAACGACATTAAAGAAAAAAACGTATTGTGACGCCAGAGTCAAAATTCCCAGACTACTGAAAAGGGGTCGACATGACGTTCGCGAACTTACACCAGATATTGCTCGAACCGCCCGTTTTTGAGCCAGAAATATCCTTTTTGCATCAGGCGAGTTACCCCAAAAAACAATGCCGAACGTCATAAGTGAGTGAAAGTAAGCGAAATAGACTACTTTTCGTGTTGAAAAATCACTTATCTCAGATATTGTTCTAATGGTAAATATAGCAGAATTTAGTTTTGCAACAAGATCCTGAACATGGGCTTTCCATGACAGATTACTGTCTATATGAACACCTAGAAATTTGAACTGTTCAGTCTCACTTATCACATGCCCATTATGTGTAATCATAATGTCAGATTTCGTCAAATTATGTGCTAGAAATTGTAAGAACTGAGTTTTACTGTGATTTAACATCAACTTGTTTTCTATTAGCCATGAACTTATCTCTTGAACTGCATTATTTGATACTGTGTCAATATTACGAGCAACATCCTTCACTACCAAGCTGGTATCATCAGCAAACAAAAATATTTTACAATCACCTGTTATACTCGAAGGCATATCATTCATATAAATAAGAAACAGCAATGGTCCCAAAACAGACCCCTGGGGCACCCCATACTTAATTGTGCCCCATTGGGATTGCACGTCATAGCCATTTTCTACATTGCGGAGAATTACCTTCTGTTGTCTATTATTAAAGTAAGAGGTGAACCAGTTGTGGGCTACTCCCCGTATTCCATAATGTTCCAACTTCTGCAACAATATTTTGTGATCAACACAATCAAACGCTTTTGTTAAATCAAAGAAGACGCCTAATGTCCGTAGCCTCTTATTTAACCCATCAAGTGCCTCACAGAGAAACGAAAATATAGCGTTTTCGGTCGTTAAACCACTTCTAAAACCAAACTGTACGTTTGACAGGAAATTATGTGAACTGAAATGATCAATTAATCTTGAATATACAGCCTTTTCAATAACTTTGGAAAAAACCGATGGCATAGAAATAGGTCTATAGTTGTCTACATTATCCCTTTCACCTTTTTTATAAAGCGGTTTCACTACTGAGTACTTTAATCTGTTAGGAAACTGACCATTCCGAAAGGAAAAATTACAAATATGGCTTAGTACTGGGCTAACATATGGAGAACAGTACTTTAGAATTCTGCTAGATACCCCATCATATCCACAAGAGTCCTTAGGCTTTAGTGATTTAATTATTGACTCAATCTCACCTATGGAAGTATCATGAAGGATCATTTCAGGCAACAGCCTCGGAAACGCATTTTCTAAAAACGTTATATGATTACCTGTAGAAACTAGAGTTTTGTTTAGTTCCTCTACTATATTCAGAAAGTGATTATTGAATATTGCACATATATCTAACTTGTCAGTAACAGAAACATTCCTACTACGCACTGACGTTATATCTCTACCTGCTGCTCCTGACCAGACACTTCCTTCACGACTGACCAGATAGTTTTAATTTTATCCCGAGAGTTTGCTATTCTTTTTGCGTACCACATACGTTTTGCATTCTTAATGACATTTTTCAGAACCTTACAGTACTGTTTGTAATGAGCTACTGCATCTTCATTCTGACTGCTTCTAACATTTTGATACAATTCCCGCTTAGTTCTACATGATACTCTTATCCCCTTTGTCATCCACCCTGGCTGTCTGTTACTGAAAGTACCCTGTTTTGAGCGTTCTAGTGGAAAGCAACTTTCAAATAGCATAATAAATGTGTTCAGAAAAGCATTATATTTATCATCTGCATTATCAGCACTATAAACATCCTGCCATTCTTGTTCCTTAATTAGGCTTAAAAAGGTCTCAATTGCAACTGGATTAACTTTTCTGAGTAGTTGATATTTATGTTTAACATTTGTTTGAGAACAAATACTTTTTAGAATTAAAAGTTGGGCATCGTGGTCTGATAGGCCATTTACTATTCTGCTGACAGAGTGCCCCTCTAATAATGAAGAATGAACAAAAATATTGTCAATGGTAGAACTGCTATTTCCTTGCACTCTCGTTGGAAAAAATACTGTTTGCATCATGTTATAGGAATTAAATAGATCTAACAGCTGACGATTCCTTGAGCTATCACCTACACAATTAATGTTGAAATCTCCACACACAATTAAATTTTTATACTTCCTATACAGTGAACCCAGAACCAATTCCAGCTTGGGCAGAAACATTTTAAAATCTGAGTCAGGGGATCTATAAATAACAACTATTACTAGTTTAGTTCCATTAACATTAACAATTCCTGCACAACATTCAAATATCTGTTCTGTGCAGTGTTTAGAAAAATCGATTGACTCCGATGAAAAATCGTTTTTTACATACATGGCCACTCCCCCACACTGCAAGGAACTCCTAGAGTAAAAGGCAGCTAACCTGTATCCTGGCAAAGGAAGTCTCTGAATTGTCACACCACTTAAAAAGTGCTCTGAAATACCAATAATGTCAGAATCAGTATCAATAAGCATTTCATTAACTTTATCTATGATACCCTGTATATTTTGATGAAAAACAGTAATTCCCTTATTACTTATATTCTTAGACTTTGTCAAAGGTGGTTCATTTCTTAGAGGGACTTCCTTTAAGCAGGAATATCTATCAGCTGTCTTCAGTCTAAAAAAGGTGCAGCCCTAACACCAACTACTACAGGAATTTTTCCATGAGTGAAACCCCCACCCTCTACTACACTGTCACCTATGAGCTTTGCCAACCTCCCCTTCCCATACCTATTGAGGTGCAGACCGTGCCTAGTAAAATCCGACCTTTGGATAGTTTCAACTGGCACCACTGCAATGTGATCCATGCCCTCCGTCATCAGCGCCTTTTCAAGCCCCATGTTAAGACGGCTGACAGCCGTATTAAGACAAGGCCTATCATGACGCTGAAACAGCTGCACGAAATGCACATTCGTGCCACCAGTTTCATTTGCTATCCTTTCCAGATCACCACCTATATCATATTCCCCGTCCCTATCAAGGCTGTTCCCGGCCCCACCCACTATAACTACCTGATCCTCTTTTGAAAAATTCCTACATAAGTCCCCTATGTTACAAGTGACCTGATCTAACCCTGCACTAGGCTTCACTATGCTGGTGACCTGGTACTCACTCCCAAGTACTTCCTGCAACTGTTGGCCAACACCTCTGCCATGAGAACTACCTAGCAGCAGAACCTTCTTCTTCCTAAGAGACCTCTCTACAGATTTCGGCTTACCAAAAGCTGTCGAACAGTCGAACAGAAAGGCTCGTGCAGGACCTGCAACATGCGGTAGTGCATTACCCTGCTAAAATGTAGGGTTTCGTAGGGATCGAATGAAGGGTAGAGCCATGGGTCGTAACACATCTGAAATGTAACGGCCACTGTTCAAAGCGCCCTCAATGCGAACAAGAGGTGATCGAAACGTGTAACCAAGGCATCCCATACCATCACGTCGGGGGATACGCCAGTATGGCGATGACGAATACACGCTTCCAGTGTGCGTTCACCGCGATGTCACTAAACACGGATGCAACCATCATGATGCTGTAAACAGAACCTGGATTCATCCAAAAAATGATGTGTAGAAATACTGATGGCCAGGAGTGTAATTTTAATCGAAAAAGGAATGTTAAAAGTCTGATAAAAATGGATGTCGACTTTGCGCCTAATAAATAACAACCGATTACTCATAATTGAGACTGACGACGCTATCTAGAGCTAGTTATACTCTCGGAATCATATGACGAATTTTGGTGCCCCCTTTGTTCTTTACAAATAAACATATATTGTTTACAATTGTAATTTGTAATACAGTACTATATTTTGCTGTCTCAGCTCTTTACTTGAGGTTTACATGGTGTTTACTTACAGCGACGCACCAAGGGGCTGCTATAATAGTGAAAAAGTCATTCTCGTTGCCCTCCAATATGCTGTGTCATCACTGTGAATGACCAGTACAGTTGCACACCTGCGAAGCATAAACTCTGTGAGATTAAATCAGCTCTTGAGAGATATTTGGCCTCTCTTCCATGAGTGGAATATCCAGCTCTTCAACCATTATGGAAGGTGGTCTGTCTGAAATACCTCTATGAAATGAATCCCAGACATGCTCAGTCGGGTTCAAGTCCGGTGAACAAGCTGCCCTCACCATTCGTTCAATTCCCTCAGCTTCAAGCATGTAGTTGAGCAGTGCATCTCTTATGGGACAAGCATTATTGTCCACCTCAATGAACCCTCCTCGTATTTCACCAGCGTAGGGCCAACAAAAGGTCGAAGGATCTCGTCTCTATACCTCTGATCAGTCAAAGCGCGATTCTAAACGACATAGAGGTCGACATGTCCGCCAATACCATTCTTATCAGTAACGTCCTTCGCACACCATTCGTCCACCACCATGATATAGTAATGTTTCCTACTCATAAGCAGGGTTGTTCCGAGTTCCAAGTTCGCTCAAGATGAGGGAACCACGAGTGTCCGGCTGAACACAAAATATTTACTTACCAATGACAGTGAATAGAATCCTGCCGTCACATGTTACGACTCCAGTCTTGAAATTCATCCGTCCATTTTCTGAGGGTTAAACGGTATCGTGGTTTTAGTGGAACACTTAACATAGATTTCCTTGCGTAAATGCCACATTTCCGAAGGCGATTTAGGAATGTTGTGTAGACATTGCGCATCCTGTTGCTGTCTGGAGGAGGCGTTACAGCTGAGTGGCATTCAGCTTCCACCCTCGACGGGCTGTTTAACTGGAGGCACCGGTCACCTCTTGCTCATGATACCCTTGGGCCACCTTGCCCTGCCTTTTGTAAACGGGTGCTATTGTTTGAAATCGCATTCAGGTTCTGGAAAGTGCACCTTGGGACACTTCAATAACTTAAGGCTCCTCCCAATGTGTCTGCCCGGCTTCCAACCATCCTATGGCTCTCCATGCCATAGCTTCGGGTAAGTCACGTTGTTGTTGCATTGCACTACCTGCTCACTGCACCATCTGAACCCATCAACTTGTGTATTTCGTTTGGTGGAGTAAAAACAAGTCAACACCAACCGCCAACTGCAGCTACTATATGTTTTCACCACTATCTCGGTTGCCGTAATGTTGCTGTCTCCATTCCGTAGAACTGACAGAAAGACTTCGAACCATTTTAGTTCATTCTAGTGATGAGAATACTTCAGATCATAAATATCTCAACAGATCTCCTAACAATTTTGACCAGTCTCCCACAGCTGGAGATGAATCGTCAGGAATAAGTTTCATCCTTCCCGCAGTCCGGTAGTTTCAACTGAAGAAGAGCGACTTTTTGGTAACCCGACCTGGAGACATGAAACAGTGCTACAACCGGGAGAGGTGAGGAATAAGGAGACGAACACTCACCCTTTAATACCAACCCTCATCCCGAAATATTGTAGCGCCTGTCCCTTCCTATGGTAGGTTGTGGGAAGAAAGAAACGAGATTATGACTTAAATCAATCTGCCTGACTTCCACTTCCCAATCAACAAGTGACTTACCTGTTAATCTTCTGTTGCAGTGACCGTTGCTAGCATCGGACCTTCCCTCTTTTAGCAGGGATTTCTATTATTTTGTAAATGAATAAAAGGGGAAGACTACAGACAAGAAGTCGGATAGTTCATTAAAATAACCTTTGTATTCTGAAAGTAGCATATAGAATTACGAGGTAGCCTGTTACATCTTATTAAACGGTTACCGATTCTTGCTGCAGGACAAGTCATACAATAGAGACGAAACATCGAAAATAAAGCACATTCAAATAGTTCGACCAGCCTTTAACGAGAGAGAAAGAGAGCATATTGAGTTTCATGAAAATTTCCGTTGGTCATTAGAACAGTAGAATGAGCCCGAAACAGGGGCGGCACAAACACTGAAGGAAAAGCATCTCAGTAATCATCGCGCCTATCGACCGATATGTAGACCGTTGCATATTTATTAAACTCGCGACCGAATGCAATTACTTCCCTTTAATCACGAATACCTGCTCGGTGGAAGTGTAGGTTCCTGTCGGTCGCGAAATATCACCAAGACAGAGCATGGCGGCTTCTACACAATAGGCGATCGCCGACCTGTCCTGAGAACTGCAAGCATCTGAAGCAACTGCCGAACTGAAAGCGGCCACGTCGCTCACGCCCGTTTTTTTAACGCGAGTTTCGCACCACTGATACTTCCGCCGGCAAAACTAGTGACGTGTTACCAACATGACCCAGAGTACTGTTAGAGCTCGTTCTGGCCCGCAAAACCCGGTTTCACGCCTTCTGGGGTGGCGGCCTGTTTAGGCGGCAACTCGTCAAAGACGGCGGGAACAGAAGTGTCCTTCCGCGAAGACGTAGGCTCTCCGGGTTTGAACGGTTCCGGTAGCCTTTGTGGTTGATCGCCATCTTGCCAATTCAATATATTAATTAATACAGGACACGGAAAATTATTTCGCGCCCACGATACGACGGTCCGTGGCAAGCAAACGGTAATTTCAGATTGTCGGGCAAAATTAGTTTTATATTACTTTATTGGCAATTAATTTTACCAACTACTTGAGTATTAATTGGAGCTAACTTACGGATGCTTCAAACTAATCGCTATTTGTCATTAGATGGTAATCAGTCGTCAGAAATTTTAGAATTATTTTATGGATGCCCACTCTCTTTGTCCTAAAGGCTGGCCATATGGTTCATGGCACCTTTTTGCTGGTCTGGCAAAAGTCTTAGCTCTACAATATCATCAACAACGTGATTGTATCGAGCTGAAGTAGTAGGTACGTTTGGAGGTTAGACCTGTCCTTAATCAGCAAGCTCGCAGGACGATTGGAAGTGCTTCAGTGCGGGACTCAAGTTGAATCGCTGGCATCGGCTGCTGCGACGGTGTTCGCGTTGCCAGGCAACAGCTGCTGCGACACGTCGTGCCACCAGTAGCCGGCGGAATGCATGGCCGCCCGCGGCGAAGCCAATCCGTCAACCTGTTGCGCGTGGCGACGCGCTGCCCGGTTTGGGAGCTGCTGCCCCCCCCTTCCCCCCCCCTCGCTGAATCGGACCCACGCGTGGTGCGTCCATTGATTCCGTGGTTCATTAGTCCACCGCCTTCTCCACTGGAAATTCTATAGGACATCCGGTCCAGCGAGAGAGACACGTGCGGTGCGGCTCTACATCTACATCTACATCTACGTCTACATGGGATACTCTGCAAATCACATTTAAGTGCCTGGCAGATGGTTCATCGAACAACCGTTATACTATTTATCTCCCATTCCGTTCTAGTATAGCGCGCGGGAAGAAAGAACACCTGAATCTCTCCGTTAGAGATCTGATTTCCAGTATATTATTCTGATGGTGATTTCTACCTATGTAGGTTGGAGTCAACATTATATTTTCGAATTCGGAGTAGAATGTTGGCGATTGGAGTTTCGTAAGTAGACCATGCCGCAGCGATAAGCGCCGTTGTTGTAATGATTCCCATCCCAGATCCTGTATCATTTCCGTAACGCTGTCTCCCCTGTATTGTGACAATACGAAACGAGCTGCCCTTCTCTGTACTCTTTCGATTTCCTCCGTCAAACCCACCTGCCGCGGTGGAGTAGCCGAGCGGTATAAAGCGTCTCGCTGCGGAGCGCGCGGTGGCTCGCCGTGGAGGTTCGAGTCCTCCCTGGGGCATGGGTGTGTGTGTTTGTCCGTAGGTTAGTTTACCTAGGTTTAAGTAGTTTGTAAGCTACGGACTGATGACCACGCAGTTTGGTCCGATAGATTTACAGACATTTATACAAACCCACCTGATAAGGATCCCAGACTGGGCAGCAATACTTCAAAAATGGACGGACAAGCGTAGTGTATGCAGTTTCTTTTGTAGTTCTGTTGCATCTCTTAAGGGTTCTGTCAATAAAACGCAGTCTCTGGTTCGCCTTTCGCACGACATTATCTACGTGTTCTTTCCGATTTAAGTATGAAGTAATAGTAATTCCTAGGTATTTTGAGTATGGGTCAATAGATAGTTCTCTTCGAGATAGTTAATAACGTTCGAGGAAAGTATATGTTCTAAAATCCTGCTGCAAACCGACGTCAATGACATAGACCTGCAATTTTTCGGATCACTCATATTGCCGTTTTTAAATAGTGGAGTGACCTGTGAAACTTTCCAGTCTTTGGGTAAGGATCTTTCGCTGAGCAAGCAGTTGTAAATGTAGCTAGTTATGGGGCTATTGCATCAGCATTCTTTGAAATAAATTGTTTGTTAAGAGATTTAAGTTGCTTCAATCACTAGTGGAGTGTCAGCTTTGATCCTTGGTCTAATGACTACTGCGACATGAAATTTTAGTTCCCATAATGAATAGATTTTATGTGTAAAGTTACTTTTATAAATATTAACCTCTTGTAACGATGTGGTTTCATTTGAAGCCACCCATGATATTTTGATCTTTTGGCAAGAGAAGAGTTGCTACTTTCGTAACAACGCCTTTGGACATAAATGGTGCTGCCATCTCGCAAGGAAAATATGAACTACGTTAATATTGCAGTTGGCGATTCAAGTATAAGTGTTATTATTGGGTGTGGTGTGCTGGTTGTCTTTTTCTCGACTTGTGATTGCATTTCTCTTTGATAAGTAAGTTTCACAGATGGAACAAATTCATAAAACTTTCTTGTATAAGTACATGCTATATGTGTTGCAATAATAAAAGAAATCGTGTACTTTTTCCATAGTTACTGTGGTGGTTTAGTTTGCATTAGAAACGCTTTTTTTCAGTTTCACGAAATGGTTTCTCGCAGATTAAAGGATGAGGAAGTTCTGGCGTGTCTCTTAGAAGAAATTCCTTGTGATGTGTGAATGCTTATAAGGCAAAGATGTCACATATATTTTGATAACTTTTTACTAGTGTTCCACTTTCGCAGAAACTAAAACTTGATGGAATCCTAGCCTGTGTTACTATTAGAATTCACAGAAAAGACTTCCTCCTCTGAAACTGGACAAAGAGTTGCGAAGAGAAGAAAGTGATAGGTCAGTTCGTTCTGATGGGACTGCACGTATAAAATGGAAAGACTAATGTGTTGTCACATTAGTATCAACAATTGACTCACCTCTAACTTGTGTGTATCAGCACAAAGAAACTGTTCCGTGCATTGTCCTGGAAAGTAATGAAGTTTAATGGTGGTGGTTTCATTTAGAACCACAGCGTTCACTGTGCTGTGTTTTCATTTGAAACCACCCTGTCCCTGCCGAAATATTGCATGAAAAACGTTCTTTATCACATTTTCCATAATATTGTATGATTTATATCCTAACAGAACACAAAAATGTTTAAAAGTAGATTCTATTTATTTTGAGTCTGAAAGGTTTAAGGTCATGAAAAAAAAGTAATTTTAGGATGTACTTTGGCAGGTAGCTAAAATCACAATTTAATACCTTAACTGCTACGAGGGAAAAGATGTAGCCAACATTCATATTTACAGTCTAGATTATTAAAATCACGTTACCTCTTTTTTTATCCTTATGTTAATATATGTCCAGCAGAACAGACTTTCGTGATGGACCGAAGCCATGAATATTAAATTAAAAATTCATTTATTCGTTCGCAGTTCGCCGACGTCAGCTGTATAGCAGAAGGTCTTTGTGAAGAAATTTTTGCCGTTCATGAAGTCGCCCCCGTGTCTCCCGATTTTTTCTGGAAGGTGCGTGGCGGAGCGTACTTCATAACACTACAAATCCTTTCCATTTCTGTTCCACTCCCCGATAGAACGAGGGAATATCGAATATCTGTAAGTCTCTGTGCCAGCACTAATTTCTTATATTTTATATTTGTGGCTTTTACGTGAAATGTAAATTGACGGCTGTAGAAGCTTTGTGCAGTCAGCTTGGAAATCCGGCCCTCTGCTGCGCGCGAGAGTCCGTGCGCTCTAAGTTGCCTTGCTGCGAGGCGAACTTCTGCTCCCCGTCGGAGGTTCGAGTCCTTCTTCGGACATGGTTATGTGGGTTGTCGTCAGCATAAGTTCGTTTAAGTAGTTTGCAAGTCTAAGGACTGATGTCCACTGCACTCTGTTCCCATAGCTTTACATACATTTGAACAATGCCGGCCCACTAAATTTATTTTGTAGCGTCTCTCGGAAACAACGTTGCCTTCAGTCCAGAGATTCCTATTTCAATTGCCGAAGCATCTCTGTAACTTTTGCATGATGATTCATCCTTCCAGAAACAAAGCTATCAGCCCGCCTATGAATTGTTTTTACGTCTTCCTTTAAACCGATCTGTTGTGGGTCCAAAACACATGAGCAGTACTCAAGAAAGGGTCTCCCTTACAGATGAACCACATCTTCTGTAAATGCTTCTAATAGATCCAAATCGTCCACCCGCCTTTCCCACAATTGTCCTTCCAAGGGAACCTCCCCATCGCACCCCCCTCAGATTTAATTGTAAATTGACGCAGTGAATAGGCCTTGAAAAACTGAACACAGATCAATCGAGAAGACAGAAAGAAGTTATGTCTAACTATGAAAAAAATAAGCAAAATATAAAAACTGAGTAGTCCATGCGAAAGATAGGCAACGTCGAGCAGATTGTGAGAACAGGAGCGCCTTGGTCCAGTGGCTAGCGCGAGGAGCGGTGGAACGAGAAGTTCTTGGTTTGAGCCTTCCCACAAGCGAAACTTTTAATTTTTATTTTTTTATTTTTTATTTTCAGAAAATTATTATCTGTCCGTCCGAAGCGAGGTAACTGCGCAGTAAACATCACCATATCATGGTGGTGAACGAATGGTGTGGGAAGGAGTCAGTATTGGCGGATGTACGAACCTCTATATCGTTCAGGCTGGCGCTTTGACTGATCAGAAGTATAGAGACGAGATCCTTCGACCTCATGTTGTGCCCTACGTTTCTGCAATAAGACATCGTTTCCTTCTGGTGGACTATAACGTTAGTCCGTAAAGAGTCGCACTGATGGATAACGTGCTTTAAGCTGAGGGAACTGAACGAATGGAGTGGTTAGTTAGTTCTGAGTATGAGATGAAGTTGGCAGACGCATTGCAGCCAGATGAGCACCTCACAAACCTGTTACTAAGCTGGATATTGCACTCATGAAAGAATGGATCAATTTTCCGCAAGATCTGATCGATAACCTCGTACTGTCCGTGCCACGCAAGAATGTAAATGTACTGGCCGTCCGAAGTGATCACACACCTTGTTAGAGGGCAGCGTGAATGAAGTTTTCACTATTATGGTTATCCATTGTGGTTATTCTCTAAGTAAAATCCACGTAAACCTTAAGTTAATAGTCGAGACAGGAAAATATACTACATCACACACAAATTACAACTGTACCCGATCCCATAGTTGTTTTGAGCAGCGTAGTTAAAGTAATTTATACTACGGACACCACACATACACTCATGTTTGAGTCAGGACTCGAATCCGGAACTCGAGCGGCCGCGCAATCCGTAACATGGCGACTCAAACCGCACAGCCATTCACGCGCGGCGAACCACTGATACTGGAGCGACCAGTGTCAACATTGCATAGAACTTTCAAAGGTTGTTGGCGGCGTAAAGTTAATGTGTGTTCTGAAATTTGGGGAACCATTTATCATCGCCCAGAGTTTTAATGCTCTGAGCTACCTGCAAATGCTGCAAGATGTAATGTTTCCTTTAGTTCTGAGTGTCGATGGCAACTTTCCTTCTTAGTTTCAACAGGATGAGGCGCAACCACACTATGGAGCAGCTATTCGTCAGTGGTTAGATGGTCAATTTCCTCGTCATTGGATTCGGTCGACGTGATCCTGAAGAAAGTCCATGCGTCTCATCTGATCTCACAACACTGGTCATTTATATTTGGGGCAAATCGTATATGCGGCGAAAATAAGTGACAAACACCATCTCCAACAATGCACTGAAGAAGCGTGTGCCAATATTTCTGCGCAAATCTCTCTGCGACTGCACGACGATTGGATTCAGGGTCTTCATATCTGCGTTGTCCAGAACATCTTAAGTGGCTGTTATTTAAGAAGAACAGTCCACTCTGTTTCTGATGTCTTTAAAGTTCGAGAAAGTTAATTATTTGAAAGTGAATACGAAATTTTCCAACTTTTTCCCTTCTTTCACCATCGGTCCTGTTACCAAGACACGTCGTGCCAACGTTTCTATTTGTGCTAGAAAAAAGCACTGCACGTGAGGGGCCGTATTGCTTCCTACCGAGTTATGAAACAAGAATTTCTGTTCACTAACCTTGTGTCTTCTTTCGCTGCTGTTGTCCCCTGCGCAGAAGCAGTACTAAGGTCGTGGGTGCGTTATTTCTTGATGTGAGGCTGAAACAGTAGTGCAATGTGGCTAGATCAAATGTTCAAATGTTTGTTAAGCTTATGGGACTTAACTACGGGGTCATCAGTCCCTAAACTTACAAACTACTTATGAACTACTTACGAACTAGGACGGCACAAATATCCATGCCCGAGGGGGGATTCGAACCCCCGACCGTAGTGGCCGTGATGACCGTGACTGGAGCGCCTCAGTCACCTCGGCCACCGCGGCCGGCAATGTGGCTAGACTTTGATTCTAAATTGAATTATGTCACATGAAATTTCGGGATATCAGAGGCTTTTTCTTGTTTTATTTATAATTTACTGTTCCTTTACAGAAATCCACAACTGCATCATTGAAAATCACAATATAGAACATTTTCACGCGAAACCAGCACGCAATTTACATCGACTCTTACATGTTAACCGTGTGAGGCTTAGCTCAACTTACATAGTTGTTAACGGTCTGAGGCCTCTCTCTCCTCTGATGTTAACGGTCCGAGGCGCTTAGCTCGACTGACTGCGGCAGGAGTAACACTCCTCTCCTGTGTCTACATTTGGGCGCCAACGGAACATTCTAGAGTGTTACGCCTGTCATCTTTCTATTAAACTAATATTTAAATATCTTTTCAAATAACAGAAACTTAACTTAATACAAGATAATTACATTGTACAAACAAGCATATTTAAATTAATTGCGGTATATTAAATATTAACAAAAATGCTAGAGGGTTTTGGCGGACTGATATTACTTGTAGCAGCCAATCAGATCTTAGAGGGAAATACGGACGGAGTTTTCCCACGGGATACTTGTTCACCGGACCACATGCTCTATGTTTTACTCACGCTACATATTACGCAATGCTCTCTCCAACCTAGTAAAGAGATCTTACAGAACAGAAATATGAAAGAGCAAGCAAATGGCTACAGAACAGCCCTTTCACACTGTACCTCCAGAGAAAACGTGCTGCAGCTTTTGAACTATAGCTGATACGTTTCCAGGAATGAACTTACCAGAAAATGCAGATGATAGTTGACACGTCACACTACACCTTTCCATTGAAAAAATGACTTAAGCTCAAAATGGCTGATTTCAAGATGGCGCACATGTTTTGTACGTACCGTCAAGGATGGACCACCTCACCCACATCTTACTGGAAAATTTTGGTTTCACGATTCCTAGAGAGGTTTTGAAATGATAGGGTGTACTGCGACTTTTAATTCACCCTGTACAACTCACCATTTACTACGAATGGCTAAAATGGTGTCCAGTTAGGTGAATGTAACCACTGCCATTCAAGAATAGACTCAGCTGTATCACAGGTACCAGCCAATTCTATGGAAAAGCAGTTTATACCAGTATACAGCTGCCAATAGCTCGCACACTGCCTTGATGATAATTTGGATCCCGGGCTTCTCGGGGACTCCGCCTAACTTGAAATCTACCACCACGTCTTACAAACCGGAATCCGACAAATCGGTAAATCATCTGCCCAAGCCACAGTTTTCCAGCCGTCTAGAGTCCAAGTGATATTATTAGTTTCTCCATGACTGGGAACGCTAAGTACAAAAAACATAAAATGTTTGTCACACTTGAAATTGGCCTAACATAGAGGCGGAAACCGGTAGTGTGGCCTTAAATAAAGCACCAGTAAATGCAACTGGAGCTGGACTTTCATTAAATCCAACTGATAAGGTAAAAAGCTCAAGAGAGGCCTTGTTTGGAGATGTGCTGCTAGCAAAATCACCTGAGACGGTCGTCTGGTGTCATAGGCCATTGCGTCTCACTAACCTGAGGGATATGTTCGTCGTACGCCAGATGTTGATTTTTGGACTGCTTGCTGCTTGCCTTTTAACACTCGCAACTACACGAAAACACCGCTAGTCTTGATTATTCGGTGCATCCTCGACCATTGCTTTTTCTGCGGTGAGAGGTAACACCTGAAATTCGGTATTCTCTTGATAATGAGGATCTCTGAGTATTGAACTTCCGGGTTTAAAGTCTGTGAATTCCGACATTGCTACCGTAATCACGTCGTAAATCTTTTCACATTAATCATCCTGACGGCTTTGATAATCCACAGTCCTCTTATACCTTGCGTACGAGATGCTACCACTAATGTACATGTGCATATCAGTGTAATGAATGGATTAATAACTCAATAAACAGGAACAGGAAAGGGAGCCCCATTCCTGATCATATTTTTGAACATTTAATAGGAAATAAACATCAGAAAATGATCTGCACTATGGAAGGAAATACAGGGTGATTATAATTAAACTTATCCCGAAAGTCAGTGTCAGTTGCAAAATTTTCTTTATTTCAGTGATGGGTTTCGCCCTTTTGAGGCTTCATCAGGTAATATAAACGATATATGGTGAACTATCTGAAATCATTGGAAAATACACCATCTAGGAAGGATACTTATCGTCATAGTCGACGATACGATAGGTTTCCTTACTAGATGTTTTATTTTACAATGATGACAGATAGGTCATCATATATCGTTTCATTATCTGATGATGCCTCAAAAGAGCACAACGCGTTATTGAAATACAGAAAATTTTGCAGCTGAGGCTGACTTTCGGGATAAATTCATAACTTGTTGCTGTACCAGCCACCAATATGGAATGGAACCAGTGTTAAGGTTAAACTTTCAAAACCCTGTGAAAATGACAACACTGGTGAGAATGACGTCAAATGGCAGTGGATTATTGTCGAAGAAGGGGAAAACGTATGGTAGAAGAAAAAAAAATAGTGTGAAAGTTGATCAAGGGATGGCGGTTTTAGCATCCTAATTTAATAGTGGTAGACCACAAATGAATCATACAAGCGTTAAATAAACTGTACTACTCAGTGTGCATGGGTGTACAGATATAACACTCTTAATTACTTAAGGCCATCTATCACAGCTAATTCAAACCGGGTAGAAAAAATCGGTTTTTATTGTCCTGAGGCCATAAACCGCAGAAAATCATCAGTAAAAACGAAGTCGGATTTTTAATTTCTGCGTGACTGGCGCAAAATATGTTTAATATGCTGTCCACCGTTTTCTGAAACAAGTTGAAATGTAGAAATAGTATATCCACAAGTGATGGAAGCGTTTCCGAGATCAAGTTCAGAATGTGTTGCGCAATTCGTTCCTTAAATACAGGTGAGTTTGCAATCGGAACCCTAAACGCAACATCTTTCAGATACGCCCACAGGCAGAAGACACGCGGATTAAGATTAGGTGATTGGGACGCACGGGCTGTACAAAAATGGCGGCAGATAATCCTAACATTTCAGAAATGGCGCTTCAGCAACTACCTAGCTTGATTTGCACTGAGTGAGGCGCGCCATCTTGAATAAAAATGATCCCGTCTACACATCCACGCTGTTGGAGAGCTGGAATGGCGTGGTTGCCCAAAAGACACTCACAGCGCGTACCGTTGACGGTACAGGTAACAGGGCCCGAACCACCTGCCTCTTCAGAAAAAAAATGGCCCTATGATGAACGATGCCGTTAACCCGCACCACACAATGACCTTTCCATAATGAAGCGATAGACGTTGATTTGCGTGTGGATGTTCTGTTGCCCACATTCAGCAATTCCGTTTATTGACATATCCTGTCAGATGGATGTGGGCTTCATCTGTCCACAAACTCTTCGGCGGCCCTTCATCGTCGAATTCCACGCAAGCAAGAAATTTTAAAGACGAAGTCCCTCTTGCTTGCAGGTCAATAGGAAGGAAGTCGTGCGCATGGGTAATGTTGAATAGATAGTATAGGAGGATGTTTCGTAGGGTTTTACGCACCGTGCTCACACTGTTCGGGCAATCCTCCGTGCACTACACGTTTTCGCACCAGCACTCGACTCCTCCTGCATTCCTGTGACAACTTCTTCCACTGGCGTCGAATCAATTCGTTTCCTTCCTCTTCTAGGATGCATACCAAAGGAACCCGTCTTTAGAATTTCCGAATGATTTTCTCCAGACCCACGACAGTCATAGGACCAAAGCATTTTTTAAACAATTCAGTGTGCGGAACTTCTGCAGGCCGACTTGTGCAGTCATCATTCTTGTATCCCAAGTGGGCTGACATTTCTTTCGTGATTATGTGCGTGGCGAGCACGGGGTTCCGAGCTAATGCAATATTTCTCCCGGGACTGCATTTATCTCCCCCTCATTTAGTATCCTTAGTACTTCCCCTCCCCACTGGGGGGTTGATGACCTTACATTTGGGTCCCCCTGTCCCCAACACCCCATCCATCCATCATAATTATTGTAAGACTGATTTACTAGCAAGATGCGATGCTGCATTGAGACATTCGTGGCGAACGTCTCAAAAGCGAAACGAGGAAGAGCCATGTATCCTGCGTGTGTATAGCAACCTCAATGGGTCGTGCACATGACATGTGTTTTCATTTACATATTCTGACACATACAGCGTCATCTATGGATCAATCTTCGCACTAATTATTTGTTGTGCCATACGTTTCCACCCTGCTCCGATAATATTCCGTTGTGATTTAACGTCATTCTGACCAGTGGTGTTATTTTCACAGCATTTCAAAAGTTTAACTGTAATTAAGAGAGTTGGAACTTAAATAGTGGCCACACTGCTATGGAGACACTATGCATTGGAATCTAGTGTTGTCGCTGATATTACACGTTGTTGACACACCTATCTTATCCCTGAGCAAATGGACTCGGCCGTCCCGCGTCACCGGCGTACGCACAATCGAGGGAAACAGAGTCACTTGTGAGCGAGCAGTCTAACGTAACGTTGACACTATGTTTTCGAAACAGAAACAACGTAATTGGATCAGGATTGTATGTGCCAGACGTCGTACAGCACGACAGTGTCATCAATGTCTTCAAGAGGCGGGGAATCGGAATCGCCGTACCGAACAGTGTCACCTTAGGTAAAAGGCTTCAACGAAGGTCGGCAAACTGTGGCAGACATGCACCGGGAAGACCGTAAATGCACACTATTACTGTTCCTTTCTGCAGCATCACCTGTGACCAGCTTTACGGAAAAAGCGGCAGCACTTTCTACACAACGCACACATCATTTTTCACGACATTGCGCGGTCGCATACAATGCAAGTTGTGGGTGCTTTGTTCGATCAATGGCACTGGGAAGTTCTGTATCATGCAACATACGCCCCGGAATTAAGTCCTTGTCACTCTGATTTGTTTCCGAAGATGGATGAACCACTTCGTCGCATTCGCTTCAGAACTGTTCCAGAGATTCTACAGGCAGGAGACCGCTCCATTCGCGCCATCAACAGAACAGGTTCTCCTAACGGTACACTACGCTTTCCACTTCGCTGGCAACAGATTCTACACAACGCTGGTCACTACTTTGAAGGACAGTAACGGGTGCAAACATGTAACTCCTTTGTACCGGATGTGAATGAATAGTTGCCACTATTTAAGTTCCAATCCTCGTATAATCACCCTGCATGTTTAACTCCACTATATTAGAATTTAAGCCCATAGCCGCAACGATTATATCAACTACCTCCGAAATGCTTCGCGGAAATGAGCATCCACCAACTTTCTCCTTTCTGTCCAAAAATTTTGCTGGTACAGTAAACATTTCGTTGCCTCAAGAATTGAAGTGCCAGTGGGATAGTTTCTTCGCAAGAGAAGCTGTGAAACAACAGTTGCCCTGCGAGAGAGACAAACACCTCACCCGCGCTCTGCACACAAACCTCGTCGGCGGCTCGTCGGCGCTGGCTGCGCGCTGATTAGCCGGCAGTCTTTTCGTTTGTGTCGTCAACTTCGCGCGAATCCAAGTTGGCCGTCTGCGGGCGCGGGGCGACCGCCAGGGTGGGCAGAAACTCATCAGCGGGCGCCGAGTTGTGCGCAACTTTGTGAAAGGCGGCCAAGTGTCTGCTGGCTGTTTGAGTTGGCGCCGGGCCTGTGTCAGCCGCAGCCGGGGCGGCCGTGGCCTGTTATTACCAGCGCGCCCCGTCCACGGAGCTTCTTCGTCAGTTGGGAGGACTCTGTGTTACAGGACATACGCGTGGGTGGATCTTCTGAAGGCCACACCTCCTCCAGTAGCTCCAGTACTAGGATGTGGTACGATTTTGAGGCAGCGATTGCCATAAAAAGAGGACATAACTAGTACCGTTCTCTGAAGGTAGAGGGAGCGAAGAGATAAATTCAACGTGTACAAAAACCGGACTGCAGTTATTACACTCCGCGTCACGTGTGAAGGCGCCCCAGTTTTCAGATGTTATGATAGAGGAAGGTGTAGAAGGGTCTTGTAATTGGGGTCTGTGGGAGAGAAGTCGGGGAGGGCTGGGGTAGACGGAAAAAGGGTTAAGGTGTGGTTACTGTAGGGTAATTATTCGGAAGAAGATGAAGTGGGAGCGGGCGTAGTAGAAGGTGGCATAGATTTCCAACTGAAAGATGGAGCAGCGACAAGGGCGAACTGCTATAGGGTGTGGGGGCGTTGGAAGTAGGGATGGCGGTTATCGCTGAAACAACCGGTTTTCGGTTATACCGGTTCTTTTCATCTCCAGTTTAACCGCACCGTAAAAATTGCTCAAGATAACCGGATTTTTAAATAACCGGTTTCCGGTTTTCATTGCTATTTTTTGCAGTAGAGTTCGATCGAAACATATTTTGCGGCCGAAACAGAAATCGTAATCGTCGGTTCTTCTAGTTTCGGCCGAAACCGAAACTTATGAAATTTAGTTACAATTTAGGTAAATTTACGTTATACGACAAATCACTATTCTTTCCATATTTTGCAAGATCCCATCCCAACACTACGCCTTCTTGAATGTGTGTAAGCCTAGCCAGGAGTCCGTAGAAGACGATATATGAAGCATAGAGATTTACTGGCCTAGTATTTCCATCCAGCAGTTGCGAATATTGAGCCAACCACTCCGTACGTTGGACTTGTGAGCCAGCTCATACGAATATCTCGTTATATATATATATATATATATATATATATATATATATATATATATATATATATATATATATATATATAAGTTACTGTCAGTAAATGAACTTCAGTCAGTGCCGCAGAAGTATTTCGAAAGATAAAGTCACAGTTCCCACTAACAGTATGATTCTTGTCAGTGTAAATTTACGCAAATTGAACTAGATTGACGTGCCCTGGAGGAGGAGGCAGTTGATGGAGGATGCGGATTCTGTGAAAATCCGCATCAGGTAGCTAGGGCCGGTGGCATTGTGGATACGATTGGCGGAGCTGATGGAGACATTGGGGTGGGCATTGAATTGTCCCAACACCTCCTCCTCCGTGATCAATGGGCTGAGTTTTGTGATCACAGCGGTGAGGGTGGGCGGATAGTGTGGAAGGAGGGGCTGGCGGGGAGAGGAAGAGGTGTAGTAGGGAATCAAGGGTGCGTGGGGGCCAAAGTGGGTACTGGGGAGACGCTGAAGGATGTCAGTGTGGAAGAAGGGGCTGGGGGATTTGATGAGGAAAGAGTCCCTAAGAGGAATGTTCGGCGATGGGGGCTGTGGCGAGGTACTTAAGTATTCCGAGGGAGAGAGTCTTGTTATCTAGAAAGTGGCGATCGGGGTGGGAGAGGATGAAGGTGTGGAGTGCTGGTTGTGTGGGAGGGATGGGGGCTGCGTCCATTTCGTAGGGAGACTGGTGTACTGGATGAGGAGGAATGGGGAGCCTTCTCGGTGGATGCAGGAGGAGACCCCGCGCTTCCACGTCTTTAGGACTTCTTGCGGCCGTGAAGGAGGAGGAGGAGGGAGGGAGGGAGGGGGAAGGGTTCCACAAGTAAGTGAGGGGGCGGAGCTTAGGATTAATTATCTTCATTATATCTCTGCTTTGTACATAGTTTACACAGCAACTCGCAGTCCAAGAGACGAATATGAATTGCAGGTATACCACAGACGCACCTGGCGCAGTGTTTATTGTAGCTACACTATGCCACCATTTAGTGTCGCTAGCAGACAAGTGCGGCGTTTTGCATGGAAATGAGACACACCACTCTTTTCTTTATGACTGCGTGTTATTCTAAGTATGCTTTCATATGCTTCCGAGCATTCGAGGTCAAAGGTGTCCCTCGTTAGAGGTATGGTGCAGAGTTGGTATTACAGCACGTTAGTTAGTAAGCAAGAAGATGAAACTGTGCCAAATTTCAGAATGATTTGATAAATGGGAAAGGTGCAATAAATAAAAAAAGGAGACAGTTCAACACTCGTACTCCACTCATGGTTGCCGTTTAAAAGAACATAAGTCAAAATTGCCAAGATATTTATTTGAAAAGGTATTTTAGTATTAATTATTAGTTTCAGTACGTGCTAATGGAGAAAAATCAACCACTCTGTAAGTTTTCAAGGTACGGAGATTCCAATACTTTCTCTCTCTCTCTCTCTATTTTTTTTTTTTTTTTTTTTTTGTTAATCAATATATGAGGGCTGATGTGGCACACTATGCGGCGAATAAGCGCGCCATCGTTTCCGGGCTGCAGCACGAGTATATAGGAGAGATCAGCATGCACGCGGCCTGGGCGGAGTGGCCAAGCGCATTGAGGCGCTATGCTGCGATGCGCGAGGCTGTTCTCCGCCCCTCGGGCATGGATGTTTGTATCGATTTTAGTATAAGATAGTTCATAAGTAGTTTGTAAGTTTAGGAACTGATGACCCCGTAGTTAAGTTCCTTAAGCTTCATAAACATTTGATTTGCACGTACGCCTAGAAGCTCACGTCAGGCGAAAATCGCGTACACTCCACGTCATTTGAGATTGACTAGGACTTTTGTTTCGGTGTTTCTTTTCGCATTGCCGCCCATAGATATACGAAACGGACTCGTTGCAACTGTTGTGGATCTTCTCCACTTTTGCGGCTAGCATTATTGATTGCAACGCCGGCCGCGGTGGCCGAGGGGACTGAGGCGCTTCAGTCACGGTCTGCACGGCCACTACGGTCGGGGGTTCGAATCCCCCGTCGGGCATGGATATTTGTGCCGTCCTAGTTCGTAAGTAGTTCATAAGTAGTTTGTAAGTTTAGGGACTGATGACCCCGTCCCATAGACTATACAAACATTTGAACATTTGATTGCAACTTTTTGATAATTGGTACAGTAAAGCTAACTATTTGGCTGTTCGCGTGAAAGACGTACCTTAACTGTTTCGAGTACTGTTTAGGTAGGATCAATAATTTACTAGACAATTTAAAATTTTACGTGGGTTTTTTATTAATTATTTTTTTTTAAAGTACATACCAATTTTTTAAATTCATTATTTTCTTAGATACCTGTTTCTCTGAATTTAACAGAGATTAAAATTCAAATGTTTGTTAAGCTTATGGGACTTAACTACGGGGTCATCAGTCCCTAAACTTACAAACTACTTATGAACTACTTACGAACTAGGACGGCACAAATATCCATGCCCGAGGGGGGATTCGAACCCCCGACCGTAGTGGCCGTGCTGACCGTGACTGACGCGCCTCAGTCACCTCGGCCACCGCGGCCGGCTAACAGAGATTAGGAACATTCTGTTACCGTTTCGAGGAGTGCAATATGTGACTAAAGATTAAGAGCCGTTTGTACTCCACCGCTTTCTGACTGCTCATAAATTAATTTTCAGGCCCTGGAAAACGCAGTGCTAGATAAAAACCATAAACAATAACAAATAATTTATTACTACGGTACATAACAATTACCGACAGGAAGAACAAACCAACCCGCGACACCACGATTAGCTACAAAAGAAAAACTGTTTTTCTAACGCTATTGTTTGAATGTTGAAAGCAGCTTACCAAGATGACTCTATAGTAAAACGTCAAGTTTACGAATATTGGGCCGATTTAAAACATCGACATGTCGCTTGATGGCAAACCTCGTTCTGGATGCCCATCAACTGGCAGAATCGACGAGAATGTTGAAAAAAATACAAGATCACGTACTAACAAACCGTCGACTTAAAACTAATCAACTGTCAGAGATTTGTGGATTATCTTGGACCTCGGTTCATCGAATTTTCAAAAATGTTCAATTGTTTGTAAGTCTAAAGAACTGATCATCACTCACTAGGCTTAGAAACCTTAAGCAGGCGCTGGGCGAGTCCATTCCTTTGCTTTGGAGGGGCGGCCGCCTCAGTTTCGTGTTGGCTACTGGTCGCGGGGCACAGTTGACATTCGACTGATAGACGAAACGAACGGCTCAGTAGGCAACGACCAACTGAGCCGGCTGCCCCTCAGAAACAAAGGAATGGACGCACACTGCGCACAACTCGAGAATACAGTTCTGCGCATGGGCCGAGCTCTTACTAAAATGATCGAGAGTTCACCGCTCTTACCGCACAATCCAGTTTACCTTTACAAATAACCAGCACCCGCACCGCACCTTAAGCATTGAAAAGGTGCTCTCTCCCAATACCTCTGAGACAACTAAATATTTGCGACGACGAGGAATATAAATGTAAGCTGTGACGGCATAGCCATGCTCACTGAGGCGCCTACTGCTTTGCGAGGGACCGTTTGGAGTCGGACATTCGAGTCCTCCCTCGGGCACGGTATTGTCCTTACTTTAAGTTAGTGTAAATAATTTGTAAGTCCCTTAGATTTACAAACATTTGAACACTATTGAATGGCTACAAGGTCTTGCGTTTTCTTTAGTTACTAATTTTTTTCTATTTATTAAAACATAGAATATAGAAGAAAACATATCTCCATTACGAAACAAAACAAACCAAAATTCTCTGGAAAGAAAATCCTTTTTCGCCATAAAAGAGAACATATATACGTTCCGCAGTATAACTTGCAGTTAAGAGCAGAAAAAGACGTAGGGGGAAGAAAATCCAATAAACAGGACATTCCACTGAACTTCAGGGATATACCTAAAAATAAAGTTCATTAATTACAAACTTACATTCTCCAACACACCATTTAATGACAAAGCTTCAATTTAACATCTTAACAGTCTTTGGTAGCTATGAATGAGTGCCGCCGAGAGGAAATTGTCATAAGTTCTCCATACTTTTGGAATATTTTTGTCTGCCGGTGAGAGTTCTACAGATAAGTCACATACGCCACACCATCCCCAAACAGGTTGATGACACCAAATGCAGAGTGTCTCAGTAACCACACAGTGTCGTTGTGAACGGCGCGTTGGGTCAGCTCCATATCTGGCAGTGAACCACTCCACAGTCACACTTATCGGGATGGTTCCGTTAATAAAGGCCTCCATTCCTCGGGAGAAAGCCCACACAGTCGACACATGGCAATAAAAAATGTTCAAATATTTGTAAATCTAAGGTATTTAACTTCGTTGGTCATCATTTCCTAGGCTAACAAATTACTTAATCTTATTCCGAGGACAACACAAACAACTTTTCTCGAGGGAGGGCTCGAACCTCTGGCGGCGAGCAATCGCGCGCTCCGCAGCAAGGCGCCCATAGAACGCTCGGCCATTCCACCGTGACACGTGGTAACAATGGACCAATGCTTACGGGTGTCAGGGACGTGGCACGATGTATTGTACGGGGAATCAATAAATCGTATGACAGCGAGTCGCTGGTTGGTCTTGATGGCATTGTTGACCAAGTGATACCATAATCCACGGATCTCCGTCGACGTGAAAGGGTTAAAAAGATTCTACCACACCTGCTGCTAAATGACCGTCGCAATGACGAATATAGCGTATATTTTCGAGTGGAGGGGCGGCAAGACTAACATAAAGGTAAGTTGAGTGATATTTAAGTAGACATGTCACAGTGTCGATTCCGGGATTCTGGTTCGGGGGATGGGAGGGGGGGGGGGGGCTGAACTCTTAGAAACTTTGAGACATTGTATCACAATCAAGGCACCAAATCATTGAGATGAACTTTTTCTTTCTTTCTTCATGTTCATTATTTCGGGAGGGGGGGAGATTCCACGCCCGCTTGCCTTCCCGCGCTCCCTCCTTATATAAGCCACTGGACCGACGGGTGCGGGTCTGAGTAGCACAGAACCCGAAGCATTCAATACCGAAAACGAGCGTGTTACTAGCAACGTTTCCCGTCGTCCGTCACCGTCCAAAGAAGCGTCCTAAGGCTGACTTAGGAGGTTCAGAGTAGAATCTGAACCTCAGAAGAGAATACGCAACGCTGTGGAATGCATACGTGCTAACTGAACGACATATAAATTTCTCATGCGGTGTTAATATTTTGTAAACACAGGTGAAGTAATTTAGTACCGGAATGGAACAAACAATGACAGTGTACGATCATCTTGTAATGGTGCAGCTCTTTGTATCTTCCATGCTTGCTGTATTAGATTTGTCGTTAAATCCGCCTTATTCAAGACACCTTGTTTTGTTTTAATACCCAAACATTGTTTTGGCACTTATTGTGCAGTCTTCCGTGGGTTTTTGCCTTTATTTTCTAGAATAACATGTTACAGATATTAGTTATACGGTGATTTGGACGAGTTATTTGATTCGACAGCTTTATTAGATATGTTCGGCCTAATGTAGTTACGATATTTACATTATGTCATTCGCAGCATTTGCATGTGCTTTACATGATAAGTGACAAGTTTTCACAGCTTGTCATCTGCAAACAGCAAGACGTATTTATGTACGAAAACTATTGTACATTCGCCTGAAACTTATGTGAAAAATAGAACAAATCGAATGACCGTGAAACATGTCTGTACGAATTCAATAATATTGTTTCGCCTGTTTTGTATGATATTTGTATGTAAAATGTTATATGAACTTCTTTGAGTAACTACGCCTATGGTTTATTCTGTTGTGTAAGATCTCTGTCAAAGACTATGTATGTGAGTAGTAGCTGAACAGAAAGAGTCAGTGTGTAGCTCTGGTATTGAACGGACGTGCTTTGGTTCGCTGCTAAGGCAGCAAGTCTTGTACGAGCTGATGGTATAATTTTGAAATCTGATTTTCACTGACACAGTTCTGTCTTGATAAGATTTTCTATCGTTTATATAGGTATCAGTCTGAGAAGATTTTAGTTATTCTCCAATCATAAGGTAATGTAATCATTATTGTTAATAGTAATTGAGAAAGTTAAACTTCTTTACCTGTTTCACTTTTGTAGTTAGAAAGATAACCCTCTTCCTTTCATTTAAAGTGATTGACTATTAAAATCAAAGCATAATATTGAATAAATTGAGATTGATTAACATATTTCTTTATGATGTAACGTTTAATAATAATAGTGATTGTTGTGCAATACTGCACAGACGAACAAGATACTAAGTTTCTGCAATAAGTCAGTTAGCGAAATAAATTCTTGCAGTTGCATTATTAGAAAGTGGTTTCTGTTTTTCCACATTTTTCTCGCAGACAAATTTATAAATGTTTGTAGAACTTATGGGACGTAACTACGGGGTCATCAGTCCCTAATCTTACAAACTACTCATGAACTAGCTGAGACTAAGGACGGCACAAATATCCATGCCCGAGGGGGGATTCGAACCCCCGACCGTAGTAGCCGTGCAGACCGTGACTGGAGCGCCCCAGTCCCCTCGGCCACCGCGGCCGGCTCAAATTTATACTGTACTCAGTGAACCTTATCCAGAGTACGTATTTTTCTTGCTTTGTTCAAAATATCCGTTGCTCTTTCAATCAGTTTAGATGCACTGTTTCTCAGTTAATTGTGCAGGTATTAATATTAGTGCCATAACCAAACAGAATTATATGGTTAACTAGCTGAAAACCCGGCGTTGCCCGGGTAATCATTTATTTATTCGAGCGTTGAGTTAGTACTTTTCCTATCCACTCTCTCTCCGTCCATCTCCTTTTTTCTAAAAATATGTTACATTTATAGGATAATATATAAGAAATAAGAAATCACACTAAAAATGCACTCGTGTCAAAGAATCCAATCACGAAATTCAACAATAATGATTGTAATAATATCACAGATCGATCACTTGATCTATTTTTTTAAAGAGATGTATTAAAAGAAATTTCTTTTTTACTGCTTTATTTATTTATCCTTATATTTCCTTATTCGTATGCTTATCCTTACAGAGAAAGAGCTGAAGACATTGTACCACGCATAGACCAAAGATATGGTCGGTGGCATCACATTTCGCTGTATATAACCTCATCGCTGGCCTTCAGTCCGAATGTTTTTATAATTTGACGACTTTCAACCACCATATCTTCCACCCCCGTATAGCTATCGGCATGGAACAGTTATGGTGTACAACGGGAGACTTCAGGCAACAATTACACACATATCATTCATTTGCGTTCTGTAGTTTTCGCTGCAGAGCGAAATATTAACACACAAACACGTAGAATTTTACACACACCGATAACTTTCCATCTCAATATACTCCACCGTTCTTATCATTATCAACCCTCAAGCAACAATGCAACCAATAAAACCATTTTCGAAGAGTAAATACAATTTTCAAAGAGTAGCTATTGTTCCGAATTTTGCCTGATATTCTTCAAATTACTAAAGTCTATCAAATCGCTATAAAACCGTGCCTAAAAACTTCCTCAGGTATAAATAAGTAACTGTACAAATATTTAAGTCTCTGCGTATTGTCGCTCGGACGTGATAAGGGTACACCGAATAGACATATATATATATATATATATATATATATATATATATATATATATATATATCCGATCGGCATAAAACCGTGTCTTATATTAGGAACTATAAAAATTTTTAGCTCCTTATGTCTTGTGGTTCAGACGTGATAAACCTACACCAAACAGACATTTATAGATATAGATGAATAATAAACGTATTCAACTAATCTTTAATCAGATTCATTGAAAAGTTAGTTATCGTGAATGTTTACTACTAGATGATGATAATTATTTGTGCTGCATTTATCATCAGATAGGGTTTTGAATGAGTAGCTTTAAAGCAGACCTCGTTTAGCTGGTTCATAATCGCCAAATCCTTGTAGCGACTCTGTTTTTCCAATTAATAGAACAGCCTTACCTTTGAAACTTCCTGGCAGATTAAAATTGTGTGCCGGAACCGGGACTCGAACCTGGGACCTTTGCCTTTCGCGAGCAAGCGCACTACCGACCATCCTATCCCGACACGACTCACGATGCCTCCTCACAACTTTACTTCCGCCAGTACCTCGCCTCCTATTTTCCAAACTTGTTGTGAGGCAGCATCGTGAGTCGTGTCGAGAGAGCACAGTCGGTAGTGCGCTTGCCTGCGAAAGGCAAAGGTCCCAGTTTCGAGTCCCGGTTCCGGGACACAATTTTAATCTGCCAGGAAGTTTTATATCAGCGCACACTCCGCTGCAGAGTGAAAGTTTTATCCCACAAACAACATATCAGTTTTAACCGTGTAAATATACGTTTTCTCGCTCGATAAGTTTTTTTATGGAGGTTCAGTGAACCAGTGTAGACATAAGAGGCGCCGCTCCTGAATGGCAGCGAGGTGTGTAGCGTCGGCAGTTGGGCGCCAGGTCACGGTGAGAATGCGGCGACGGTTCACTGGTGGCAGGTGAGAGAGGGCGTCGTTGCCGGGTAACAGCGTGGGAGGCGGTGAGTGGGCGGCGCGCGTAATTGTGCCGGTAAAGTGTGCCGGCGCCGTAAACGTCAGGGGCTGGCCCGCGACCAGGTGTTCGCTCTCTCTCCCTCTCTCTCCTCCCGCGGGACCCGCCGTTCTCCATCTCCCTCTATCTCCTTTGCCCTTCACCCGCCTGCCACTGGCGCCGGCAAATGTGACGCGCAACAGCCACCGACCCCAAATAACAGTCCGACACGCCGCCGAGAGCGATCCCACGGGCCCCGCAGTTGGCCGAATTCTGCTGGTTAGTTTTGCAGCTCCGCTGCCCGGCAGCAAAAGCACCGTCCTGTGTCTGTCGGCTAATCTGCTAACTGATCTCCGGTCACAGGGATGACTCTTTGGAAAAGTGTCACTTACGAGTAGAACACATGATAACGGATTATAGAATCTAATATATAAAGCAGAGTGTCGTATGTTTGTACGTGTTGCATAGAAATCTACAGTTTTGTTCCAATCTTTATTAAATTTTGTACACGTAAGCTTCAATCTATGAGGACGGTCCCCGTAAGTGTAAGAATCACGTACGATATATATTTTACGATATATGAAGTCATAAAAAAATGAGATGCGTCAAAAACTGCTGCATTTTGCGACAATGCTGCTCATTTTCTCCTAAACCATTGGACCGATTTCAACCAAATTCGGTACACATATTCCTTACCGCGAGGTAACAATTGCTGCGTAGTTAAGCATCACATACGGCACATGGTTCAAAAGATATTACGTCATAACCAATAGAAATCGCAAAAAATACCATATAATGCAGCGAGACTTTATAAATGCGCTATATGAGACTGAGAATACTTAGCGCCTTGCCTCAAACTTTAAACATAATTTCAAACCTTTATTAAACATTTCCTCGCTGACAACCATAGTATAATGGTGAAAGGAAAAACAGTTCCTCGCTTACTACTTTTCCGTTGTTTATGTAGTAAAACTACGGCATTCGGTATGACGTTACAATTTATAATTTGTACACTACAAATAGTAGCCGCAGGAAATTTTACAGACACTATCCGCACACATATTTAAATGTACCTCTTAAATTGTATCTTAGTTCGACACGTAGTTCATGAAATATGAGCCCATGAACAGTAACGTTCCGCTGTTCATGGACAAAATCTAAGGCATTCGGTATGACATTACAATTTATAATTTTCACATTACAAATTGTAGATGCAGGAAATTTTACAGACAGTATACACGCATATAATTGAGTGTATCATCTAAATTGTATCAAAGGACGACACGTAGTTCATGAGATATGAGCACATAAACAGTAACGTTTTCATCTATTACTTCTTTATTACTAACTGAATTCCCAAGAGATTTTACAGACATACAGCCCTTATTCAAGTGAATATATGCCTGAAAAATGGCAGGAATAAATAAATAAGTACCCGGGCAACTCCGGGTTTTCAGCTAGTTTCTTTATATTGATGGTACGTGAAGTTCACTACTTAAATGACAATCTGCCAGAGCCATTTCATGCAACTCCCAAAACTTATCGAGAAAATCGATTCTGAAATTTTGCAAAGTACACGTAAGTACCAATAATTAAAACAGTTGCAGCATCTGTCGATGCAGCTAAGGTGGTAGCACTCTTGCATAAATGTTCAAATGTTTGTAGAGCCTACGGGACTTAACTACGAGGTCATCAGTCCCTAAACTTACAAACTACTTATGAACTAGGTGATAGTAAGGACGGCACAAATATTCATGCCCCAAAGGGGGGATTCGAACCCCCGACCGTAGTGGCCGTGCAGACCGTGACTGGAGCGCCGCAGTTCCCTCGGCGACCGAGGCCGGCCACTCTTGCCTCACAACCATGGAGTCGGTGGTTCAAACCCCGCTGTGACAGGTTTCTGTTGCTATATAAAACATTTATGATTTGTTTATAAGTAATAATACTGCTACCAGTCACGATTTTTTTTTATTTATTTAGCACGACGCGTTTCGAGAAATAATGCCCATCTTCAAGTGCGTTTTTGTGCTGTTTCATATTATTTGTGATATTTTGAGTGTGCGAGTGCCTGCTTCATTCTGCTGCCGTTGAGTTTTCCTCTGGTCCATCTGTGACAGCTCTCTCTCACGCGCTCAAAACATCATAAATAATATGAAACAGCACAAAAAACGCACTTGAAGATGGGAATTATTTCTCGAAACGCGTCGTGCTAAATAAATAAAAACATCGTGACTGGTAGCAGTATTATTATTTATAAACAAATCCATTTATCTCACAGTCGCAGGCTTAAAAAAACATTTTCCAATGGATGAAATCAAAACATTTTGGAAACTCTAATTCGACGTGTTGTATCAATATTTGTTTATGTGTCTGTAGACGAGCTAAAAACATTGTCGTCACGTAGAACGATGTTTGAGTAGGTTAGCTGCTTGGGATGCCAAAAACAGTGACGTAGCTGAAACTTCCTGGCAGATTCAAATTGTGTGCCGGAACCGGGACTCTAACCTGGGACCTTTGCCTTTGGCGGGCAAGTGCTCTACAACTGAGCAATCCCGACACGATTCAGGGTGCCGTCCCACAACCATATCAGCGCATAATCCGCTACAGAGTGAAAGTTTCATTCTGGAAACATCCCTTACGCTGTGGCTAAGCCATGTCTCCACCATATCCATTTCTTGCAGGAGTGCTAGTCTTGCAAGTTTCAAATTCAAATTTTCAACTATGGGGTCATCAGTCCCTAAACATACAAACTACTTATGTACTAGCTAATACGAAGGACGGCACAAATATCCGTGCCCGAGGGGGGATTCGAACCCCCGACCGTAATGACCTTGCAGACCGTGACTGGCGTGCCTCAGACCGCTGGACCACCGCGGCCTGCTTGCCAGTTTCGCAGGAGAACTTCTATGAAGTTTGGAAACTAGGAGGCGAGATACTGGCAGAATTGAAGTCGTGGGGCGACACCGTGACTCGTGTCCCGATACCTCAGTGGTAGAGCGCTTGCCCGCGAAAGGGAAAGGTCCCATGTACGAGTCCCGGTTCCGGTACACAATTTTAATCTGCCAGGAAGTTTCATATCAGCGCACGCCCCGCTGCAGAGTGATAGTTTCATTCGTATCTCTTCAGAAACTGATAGTGAAGCCAATACTGTAAAAAATGTAACTCAGTTTTTTTTTTAATTGAAACAATCATTATTAAGAACCTTCTATAAAATATAGAAAATTATGAATAAACAAAATTACGTGAATTTTCGTAAAAGTTACCATTATATATTAAAATTGTGTAAGTATGCGAACACAAAGAAAAAGAAACCTGTGTCACAACAGGATTCTAACCACCGAGCACAGATTAAGCCACAACGCTACCACCTTAGCTACAGCGACACGCTGCGCTTCATTTAATGATTGGTGCTTACGATTACTTACCAAACTACAAAGTACATTTTATCGATATTTTTTTGGAATTGGGTGGAATGGCTTTGGCTGGTTTTTATTTACCTTCAAAACTTCACGTACCATAAATATCAAAAACTTCTAAAGTACGATAGCCATGCTGTTCCCTTGTTAGTGACTGCCAGTAGGAAACCTAGTGTTGTAATTATTATATTTTTCCACACTTTATAGCAAATAGCTTATAAAGATAATAGCGGATACTCTTAGCTGAAAAGTACGACAGCGCTCCCGAGCACCTCCTAGCGGCGTGAGTGTGAACCAAAAATGGGAGTGACGGCCGATTAACACTGTGAGACGCAGAACACTTACATCATTGTCGGTTTACTTTACAGAAGAAGGGGGAGTGTATGTACTACATATGATGCACTCCAAAATCTTCCTTCAGGTTTCAGAAAAACAGAGAATTCTAAATATGATAGTTTACGAAGGCTACTGTAAGTACTACTGAGATCGTTTACTTTTAATAAACAGTGTCTTTAACCTTTTTTTAAAAGTTCTGTGTAGATACAGGCCGTCTGTTATTTGTAAGCGAAGAGCTGACTTTGACAAAATTTTGAGATAGAAAGGCCCAAAACCCTAAATGAAAGTTATGTATTATGCCCAGAATACTTTGTGGAGACAGATCAAATGTTCAAATGTTTGTGAAGCTTAAGGGACGTAACTACGGGGTTATCAGTCCCTAAACTTACAAACTACTTATGAACTAACTACAACTAAGGACGGCACAAATATCCATGCCCGAGGGGGGATTCGAACCCCGACCGTAGTGGCCGTGCAGACCGTGACTGAAGCGCCTTAGTCCCCTCGGCCACCGCGGCCGGCTGGAGACAGATTTCATAAACAAGATTTTGTACAGCCAAGAAGGGTAAATGTAATTAGTTCACTGCGTGAAGTATTTATATTATTTTTTAATGGATGTTAATGTATTATAACAACAAATGTAAATCAGCAAATTTTATTTAAATCCATTCATTTAAAGCGCAGACGAGGCTTTACAAACATCAGCATAATACCTTTAGTGTCAGCTATTTGTATTTAAGCAAAATTATATTTTATTAAACACAAGGCTAAACAGAAATATAAAATAATGTTTTCAATTTTCGTTGTCATTTCCAGTACTTAAGTTCTGTCTTATGTTCTGCAGCCTAACCGCTCATGGAAACTACGTTCATCTAGATGGCTAAAACTTATGTTGTGTAACTGTGTTTGTTTGAGTTTCGATTCTAGCCAAATAAACTGTATATATTATGATAGGTATTATTTTTCCGTCTAAGCAAGTACGTTAACAGCAATCATTTTACACCAAACGCGTTTCATTTCATTGGATGTAAAACATCTTCAGTGGTCTCAAATTAGAGCTATTTACAATTTGATTCGTTTTAATAGTTCGTTAAAAATTTGTAAAATGATGATTTTTCTTAGATTTTCGCCTGCCATCATGAAGCGCCGAGGTGTTGCACAATTCATGGCAGGGACGATTGCTTTAGTTTCTTCTGTCGTACACTTTAAAAAAACTATCATGTACATAATATCTTAAATCGCGTAACAAATGTAAACCTTGCTAAGTAATTTTGGTACGCAGCGAAATAAAATACGGAAGCACAGATGTCAAGGCCTACAACTAGAAGCAAAAGATGGCACTGCTAGCGATGTCACCTGACAAACGCATGTAGATGCCACAGAGTTTCCGCTATTATCTTTATAAGCTATTTGCTTGCAACAACAGTGGATAAATAATTCAGATGAGAACAGTCACTTTTAGATATTTGCAATTGTCTATTATGTCCAATGATGCATTGGTTATAACACTAGTATTAATAAGGTGCCGCAAAATATATCTGCACCTGGAAAGAGGACGTCGATTTTTACCCGATGGTGGGACATGCCACCTGGGAGATACGTGTGCTGATAGTGGTTTCCTCATCCGCTAACAAATAGTGGAGTGGCATAGCTGGCAAAACGACATCTCTGAACAACCTGTAATAGGGAAAGCTTATAGCGGCAAGTCTCACAAGGAAAGTACTTAGGCTCGAACAAACAGAAATACACCAAAATCGTATGATAGATAATGTAAGGGTCTCCTATTGCACTAGTGATACTCCCGCATCTGCAAAACTCTGCAGTCGCCTATTTGATGCCTCTGCGTGTGCCATGCGGCATTGCACTTTGACCTGCCGGTACGCCAGTAGTGACGGTGCAGTGTACCTCTGAACTTGCGTTTTGTGACGTTTTTTGCGTGGTGAAGTGTCGGATGGGTCGGCGATTGGTAATCAGTCCTGCTAATATAGTGTAACTGGTTGAGTTACGAAGTTACGAAGAAACCTTCTTCGCGTAGATGGTATTGGTGTAGAAGATGAATCATTCGCATGTTAACTATTATCTATTATAGTGTTTCTAATCTATTCTCATATTTCCGCACTATAATAGATACCAGAAAACATGTGAATGATTCTTCTTCTACACCAAGACCGTACTCACGAAGAAGAGCTCTGCGGAATTTAATCTCAACCAATTGCAATACATTAGCAGGATTGATTACCAATCGCCGATCCACCCGACGCTTCACCACATAAATAACATCACAAAACGCAACTTCCGAGGCCTCTAATGGGCGACTGCAGAGTTTTGCAGATACGGGAGTATCACTAGTGCAATAAGGGACCTTTACGTTATCTATCATACGATTTTGGTGTATTTCTGTTTGTTCGAGCCTAAGTACTTTCCTTGTCAGAAGTAAACCTAGGAAAATATCACTTTCCGATTTTTCTGAGATTTGAATGCGTAATATCACACGAAAACTATGGGACACGAATTTTTTAGCGGCGCTAAAAGCTTTTAGAGGGGTGAAACGTACCCTCTAAAATGGGGGCTGAAATGGAAAAATTTCGATAACTTAGAGACTAGTGAAGCTATTGTAATGAATTTTATTATGAAACTATCGTTTGATAAAAGACGAAACTCAGCCTATATGTATTAGAGGATGAGTAAAAATTAGGGACGCCAACTACCCGGAAAGAGAGTAGTTTTTTCTACAAAAATTAGTTTTATTCGGAATTGAATCTATAAAACTTCAAAAGGAGGGCTAATTATGAAACGCTATTTTTGGCTAATTAAAACTTCAGAGCTAAGATGCTCGTGGTCCAGCTATAAAAGTTCTTACTCTCGACGTTTTAATTACTGAAGACTCAGATCGTGAAAGCATACATGCTATCATATATATTTGATGAGTAAATAACTCTTATATGGCCGCGCTGGTTAGATACTGCCCATGAAACACCTTGTGAATCTATATTTTTGAAGTGCTTTACCTCTTCAGTATACCTATATTTCATGTCGCTCAATCTGAATCTGAAATCAGATTATCAAAATGCAATATGGTGATCCACGATGATGAGATGTTAATCTGGCCGTGCGACGTCCACGCACTACATAACGGCAACGCTAACGCCGACGGTTGCAGTCAAAAGGTTTACCTTTTTAACATGTTTTTTCGCTATTATTTCAAAAGTATATTTTACAATATTTTGGAAGCCGATTATCGAGTCTTTTGAATCATTTTTTTTTTTTGAGTCCGCTATTCTGGATCAACTATACTAAATTTTGAGGATCTCACTGAATGAAATTGAGCGTATTTAGATAGCGATATATCTTTTAAAGAGATGAAACATTTGAAAAATATAGATTCACAAGGTGTTTGCAGCCTTACTCGGGTCAGTGAAGGATGATTTGTTGCTTCGCAAGTCAGGTGTGTACCAGATCCCTTGCGGAAATTGTGATAATTCATATATAGGCCAGACAATACGCACTGTCCACGAGAGATGCGTTGAACACTGAAGATATACTCGCCTATTGCAGCCAGACAAGTCAGCTGTGGCTGAACGTTGCATAAAAACTGGTCATTCAATGAACTATAGCGATGTGAAGATTTTGACACCCATATCTCCGTTTTGGGATGCTATATTTAAGGAAGCTGTTGAAATTAGACTGGCCAACAACTTATTAAACAGAGATAAAGGTTTTAATTTAGACAAAGCTTGGAACCCTGCACTTGGAGTATTGAAATCACAGAGAAGACGTGAAGGTGTTGCCGCCGCCAAGCATGTATCGATAAGTGAACACCGGAGCGCTTCCGCCACGGGGGGCGCACGCGTGTGAGTACTTCGATATGCAGTAAACCAGCATCTGTGACGCGCACGCGCATTGACACCGCGATCAGGCTTATAAGGCCGCGCCCGGCACCTCGTCGACAGTCTTCGACTCACTCTGAAGATGGCCGGAAGGTACGC
Source organism: Locusta migratoria (assembly GCA_026315105.1). Lineage (NCBI taxonomy): Eukaryota > Metazoa > Arthropoda > Insecta > Orthoptera > Acrididae > Locusta > Locusta migratoria. The sequence continues at coordinate 523,167,058 of CM048745.1, forward strand.
GGCCGAAATATCAGCAGAAGAAGTGAATTTTACGCGACTGCATACCCGAAATCTATTGGACTGTACATTACGCCATGAAAAGTTGAAAATACAGATTCTATTTCGGTTAAATCAAAATTAGTTCTTTCGGGGTAGTTGGCTCCCTAATTTTCACTCCCCCTTAATATACCTAGGCCGATTTAGGCCTTTTTTAATCTCTAAGTTTTCGCACATTTTACCTTTTAGCCCCCATTTGAGAGGGATCGTTACACTCCTTAAATATGTTTCACCACCGCTAAAGGAAAAAAAAGGAAACCCCTCGGTTTTCATCCAAATTAAAGAAAAATCAGAGAGTGACACTTCGTTAGTTTTACTTGTTAGTGACTACCAACAGGGAATCAACATCGTCTAGCTCGTCTTCCGCTTATGCCACAACATCGGTGTGCACGGATCGACTGGTATGGTCAATGGATCACTGTGAAGAGGGAATGTTGGGTAGTGGCCAGCAGCGATGGAAGCAGCATCTGCCTGCACGCAAGTGAAGTTCGTTTGCGGGGAAGACGCAGATATTGCGACTGCAGTCTCATACGGTGCATTAGCCCCTTCCCAGGCCTTATGGTATGGGCTGCAATAAGCTACAACTCCGCTTCACATTATGTGTTTGTGGAGCAAACAGGACCAGCGTTCAGCTTGTGCTCAGTGTTAAAGTTATGCTGAAGTTCTTACAACTGGAAGGGGTCTGGTTGTTCCAAAAGATAAACCTCATCCACACACTCTGAAACACGTCTACTGAATGTGTGGTCGTGTTACATTTTGAGTTTTGTACTGTAAAAATCTCTACTTTCATTACTCTAAGGTGCATCTCCACCATTAATATTGTTTATCTGTACATCAATTATTTTATTCCTGTATTAATGATCAATGCCTCAAAAATGTTCAAATGTTTGTTAAGCTTATGGGACTTAACTACGGGGTTATCAGTCCCTAAACTTACAAACTACTTATCAACTACCTTATACTATGGACGGCACAAATATCCATGCCCGAGGGGGGATTCGAACTCCCGACCGTAGTAGCCGTGCAGACCGTGACTGAAGCACCTCAGTCTTCTCGGCCACCGCGGCCGGCTCAATGCCCCATGTTTATATATGTTTCCATCCATGTGATTGAACTTGTTTGTTCGTATGAATGTGGAAGGTTGCTTTTAATATCGACTGACTGCCGCGCAATGGCTTACAGTCGCCGCTTTGCGCATTGGGCCTCGTTTACTATAGTTAAAAGTGCATGGCTTTGTATGTCGTCTGCACTGCCGTCTGCTAGGTAACCAGAGACACTCTTACTTGACAAGATGTCGAGGTGGTTTATTCTTAGTGTGGTACCAACATAATCATGGACGAAAGAGGTAATAAAATAGACCTCTCTGGAACAGTAGTAGAGGGTATTATCTCCCTCAGGTAGTCTGGGTTGCTAGACAGTAGGCTTTGAACGCACCCTAACATTCAATGCGGGCAGGCAACGCTCTGCGCCCTTGCTGCGACCGCCAATGTGAGTATTTCGTCGAATCATCCTGAGGGGATGGCATGCTGTTAGAACTTTATTTGTGATCAGGGAGTCCTGGGTCATCAATGATAGTTTTTCTTAAGTAATTATTTTGCTATGCAAGGCAAGGTGTTTCTTATTTTTCGGAACTCGAGTAATTTAGTGTATATTTAGCATTTGTATTTTCAACCTGGTAATGATTTTTGTGTACGATTTTCTCAAGTTATAACACACTTGTGTGGCACTCAGCCTTTGCGTAAGCTTAGTGTTTTTGAATTTCTTACTGTTTTTTTATTAACGTTTTTGTGTGGTGTCTGTCTGCGGGAGCATGCTAAATTCTTTCTCGAAATTTCTGGATTGATTCTGTCTTTCCTATCTTGGTACGACCGACTGCACAACATGCTTTTGTAACGGTCATTACTTCGCCCTTCAGCCATGCTCTTTACTGACACTAACTCTCTACTATTGAATTCTCGCATGTGCTTTAATTGATTATTCTATATTAATTTATTTTTGTAAATTCTATCTAATTCACCGTGGTTGTATACCACATGGTACCTAAGGATAGTATGCCACTGCCTTCCTGCACATGAGTTCGTTAGTGCATAGTATATTTGCAAATTGTGCTTTAAGACATCCACCATCTCGCCGAAAGGCTGCCGATACTTCGTTTTGCAACTATCAGGATTTGTTCCTGATTGAGTAAGTGTTGCAAGTATTATCTGTGAGTCAATTAGTGTGCTTTACTTACCTCCTGTGTATTTGCAAATATCCTCCCATGTTCCATACATATTAAAAAAGGGCAGAAACCTTTTTATTATGGGCAGTAACTTAATAATTTAATTCACTGTTGTACAAGGTGTGCGCTTCATTGTGGTTATTTGGTCTCCCCACATTTCGCTTGTTCATTTTATTCAATAGATAATAGTCTAAAGTATCAAATTCCTGCTTTATAATTTCATGCTCCCCGTCTTATTTTTATTAAACTATTCCCTTTTATATATTATGTTTGTGTTTGTTAAAACGTTGGCTGCTCCCTTAAGGAGTAAGCAGTTGGATAAATTTCCGTTGCGTAAGAAGTGTGGCCACTCGCTAAGTAATTTGGAGCAGTAGTGAGCGTTTTAATTTGGCTTTTCTGATCTCTACCGGCAGAGATCGTTCAATGAAAAATTTATCGAGCTACTTTCAACTCCACGTCAAACATAACGTGCTCTGCAAGATGTGTAGCAACCTTCCTGGTCACCAGGATCTCCATACCAGTCTCCAGTTGAGCAAGAGTGCGATATCAAATGTTTGTACAGCTTATGGGACTTAACTACGGGGTCATCAGTCCCTAAACTTACAAACTACTTATGAACTACTTACGAACTAGAACGGCACAAATATCCATGTCCGAGGAGGGATTCGAACCCCCGACCGTAGTGGCCGTGCAGACCGTGACTGAAGCGCCTCAGTCCCCTCGGCCACCGCGGCCGGCAGTGCGATAACAGGACACGAGGACTTACATGAGCAACTCGTCAACACACGACTGTTTCAGAACTGCGCGAACCGGTCCAAATGCCGTTTAATAATGTATCCAAGACAGCATTCTCCATCTGGATGACAAATTGATGCCGGAATCCTGCATTGCCACCTATGGACGCTACACTGCGTGAGTGGCGGTCACTATCTTGTACACCAGATCTGTACGAGCTATTAATCTGGAAATGTAACTACTTCATGTACTCCATATGTACTATTTAAAAAATGACTCTTGATTGAACTGAGAGACTCTAAGTGTTTGAAAACTCTCAGTTGGAAGACTCCACATTCTTCTGTCAGTTTATTGCAGCCGACGTATGTGAACCTAGCAGGCAGAAGATCTATTAATGCTCTGTGTAAATACGAAAAATATGAAACTTTATTAAATGCTGAATGTATAAAAACACGGGTGTCAGGTATTATGTGCAGCATCTGTGGACAGAAGGTTTAATGTTCTGTAAAGGATACAGCAAAGAAGATAAAACGCCAATAATGCTAAAACAAACAAGGGAATATTTTTATTTTTTATTACTATTTTTTCTTTTTTCTTTCTCTTTCCTTTTTATTTTTATATTTTTTTTATTTATGTATTTATTTACTTTTTTTTGCGATGGGGTGGCATTCAAGAAAATGAAAGCTAGAGAGGATGGCATTGGAAGAATATGTCACGAAGCTTTAGCGTTAGTAGATCAGCTGATAGCTAGGTTCACCGACTTGAGTTGTAATATTGTCATTATTGCATAGCACCTGCGACATGGCATAGCGGCGTTTGGTAACAAAATATAAGGTAGACGGGTCAATGCGACTGCCTACTAAACTGAAATAGAATCTCCAAAGGGTCGACATGCAGTCATCTCACTGTTGTTGCTATGTTCTTCAGTCCAAAGACTGGTTTAATGCAGATCTCCACGCTACCTTATCCAGCGGAAGCCTCTCCATCTCTGAATAAAAACGACAATTCACACTTATTTAAACCTATATACTATTTTGGCGTCTTCGTCTCCCTCTGTATTGTGAGTGACGATTGTTTCTTGCGTCCTGCGGTGCACTGTGGAGTTCGAGGTGACGAACGGATCAACACAATGCTACAGAAACAATTTACATTGAAATCGCGCAGATTTTTTTTACTGTGGTGAGAACTATACACGTCGTTCTTGTTAAGAATAATACCGAAACGAAAAATGATCATTTACATTTCATAGATCATATTAGAGCCCACAACATGCACTTGAAATAACTGAAATGAAGTTCTGATACGTAAATTAGTACGTCGTATAAAATATGGTCAGGCAGATGCACAAATCTTAGATCGTGCTTTTTACGGTCAACAAGCAATGGTTTCATAGAGAAAGTGCGAACTAAATCAGATATCAACGTAAATAATAGCAATTTAATGATTACCTTGACGGCCCTACATACATTATTCACCTCCACTGAATGATAAGGTCAATAACAGTATAATTAACATCTTTTGTGTAACAACAATGTACCTAAAATAATAAGTACATAAAACACAGAGAAATAAGTAGTAAAATATATCTCTGAACATAGATCTCATTGTAAACAAAAAGCCGTCAGTCAACAACATAGCGGATAGTGCAGTGACTATGTCCGTATCACCAGCTACAACATCAAATAGAAAATACAAATTGTTTAACATGCAGAGGAGACTGTAAGTACTCTCAAGCACTGTATTTCGTAAAAAGAAACGCGCAAAATTGAAGAAAGTACGATAATTTTAGCTAAATGAAACTTATTAAAAGTAGCTGGTCTCTGAAATTATTAAATTAAAATCTGTCTAAAGTTGCCCATGCTTCGCTGTGGCTTAGTCTAGTATGAAATGAACGGAACAATCAATGAAAAATTTGCGAACATAGACGCACAGAGAAAATACATCAATGCCGTGCTTTACGTTGCTGTAGCTATGTGCGATTGATGGAACGTTATGAAAAAATATTTTCTCGGAGAATTATTATTAAAAAGCCTGTGAGACTTTGGACCATGCGACATATAATTGCCCTATAGAAAAGTTATCGTGTTCTACTTTCTACCCATATATTCGAATCTCCCAATCTCTTTCCATTTATTTTCACTTTTCTTGGTCATAGCTAACCAACATGCAGGTATTAAAAATTAGAAACTTACTTCAAATTTTGTGGTACAAATGTTCAAATGTTTGTAGAGCTTATGGGACTTAACTACGGAGTCATCAGTCCCTAAACGTACAAACTACTTATGAACTAGCTTATACCAAAGACGGTACAAACATCCATGCCCGAGGGGGGATTCGCCCCCCCCCCCCCCCCCGTCGGAAAACAGCCTCGCGCATCGTAGCATAGCGCCTCAATGCGCTCGGGCGCTCCGACGCGGCAAATTTTGTGGTAACGGTGGCTAGTGAGCCGATAGTTATTATTACAGAAAAGTAAGTCGTGCATTGCGAATTATGGGCAATAGCTGCCGGTCAGTCGGTGTCACCACACACATCCATCACCCTTCTCTATGCTCCGAGCTAACAAAAGTCAGTGGAGGGCGATATGCAAACGGCGGCATTATTGCTTACACAAAGTGTAAATTAGCAGAGCATTGACAGAGCTGTGAAGAGGTTTCCAACGGCGTTATGGCCGCACGACGGGAATTAACAGACTTCGAACACAAAGAGTCAGAAGCATGGAAATTTCTATGTGGTCAAATGTTAGTAAATTCAATAATCCTAGATAAAAAAAAGGTAAAATAGTCCCCCATTCGGATCTCCGGGCGAGGACTACTCAGGAGGATGTTGTCATCAGGAAAGACAATACTGGCATTCTACGGATCGGAATGTTAGATCCCTTAATCGGGTAGGAAAATTAGAAAATTTAAAACGGGAAATGAATAGGTTGAAGTTAGATATAGTGGGGATTAGTGAAGTTCGGTGGCAGGATGAACAGGATTTCTGGTCAGGTGAGTACAGGATTATAAATACAAAATCAGTTGGGGGTATCACAGGAGTAGGACTTATAACGAATAAGAAAATAGGAATGCGGGTAAACTACTATGAGCAGCACAGTGATCTCATTATCATTGTCAAGATAGATACGAAGCCAACACCGACAACAGTAGTACAGGTTTATATGCCAACTAGCTCTGCCGATGATGAGGAGATCGAAGAAATATATGAGGAGCTAAAGGAAATTATTCAGACAATTAAGGGAGAGGAAAACTTAATTGTGATGGGAGACTGGAATTCGATAGTAGGAAAAGGAAGAGAAGGAAAAATAATAGGTGAATATGGACTGGGCAGGAGGAATGAAAGAGGTAGTCGCCTGGTAGAATTTTGCACGGAACATGATTTAATCGTAACAAACACGTGTTTTAAGAATCACAAAAGAAGGTTGTATACGTAAAAGAGACCAGGAGACACCGGAAGGTATCAGACAGATTTTATAATGGTAAGACATAGGTACCGGAACCAGGTTATAAACTGCAGGACATACCCAGGGGCAGATATAGACTCTGACCATAACTTGTTAGTCATGAACTGTAGGCTGAAGCTGAAAAAACTGCAGAAAGGTAGGAAAATAAGGAAATGGGACTTAGATAAATTAAAGGAAAGTGAAGTTCTGGAGAATTTCAGAGGGAGATTTAGGCAACAATTGACAGAAACAGGGGGAAATAAAACAGTAGAAGAGGAATGGGTAGCATTGAGAGATGAAATAGTGAAGGCAGCAGAGGACAAAATAGGTAGAAAGGCAAGACCTACAAAAAATCCTTGGATATCACAGGAAATACTAAATTTAATTGATGAAAGGAGAAAATATAAAAATGCAGTAAATGAAACAGGCAAAATGGAGTACAGACGACTAAAAAATGAGATTGACAGGAAGTGCAAAATGGCTAAGCAGGAGTGTCTAGAAGGCAAATGCAAGAATGTAGAAGAATGTATAAACAGGGGAAAAATAGATACAGTTTACAGGAGAATAAAAGAGATATTTGGAGATAAGAAAAACAGCTCTATGAATATCAAGAACACAGATGGAAAACCAGTCCTCAGCAAAGAAGGGAAAGCTGAAAGATGGAAAGAGTACATAGAGCAGCTCTATAAAGGAAATGAACTTAGAGACGATGTTGTAGGAAGGGAAGAGGAAGTAGATCAAGATGAAATAGGATATACTATACTGAGAGATGAATTTGACAGAGCCTTGAACGACCTAGGTCGGAACAAGGCCCCAGGAGTAGATGACATACCCTCAGAGCTACTAAAGTCTCTGGGAGAGCCAGCCACAACAAGACTATTTGAACTGGTGAGTAGGATGTATGAGACAGGTGAAATGCCCTCAGCCTTAAGAAAAATGTAATAATCCACATTCCAAAGAAAGCAGGCGCAGACAGGTGTGAAAATTACTGAACCATCAGTTTGATTAGTCATGGTTGCAAAATTTTAACACGAATTATCTACAGGAGAATGGAAAAGCTGGTAGAAACTGACCTCGGGGAAGATCAGTTTGGATTCAGAAGGAACATAGGAACGTCTTATCTTAGAAGATAGAGTAAGCAAAGGCAAACCTACATTTTTAGCTTTTGTAGATTTGGAGAAAGCGTTTGACAATGTTGACTGGAATACTCTATTGCAATTTCTGAAATCGGCAGGGGTAAAATACAGGGAAAGGAGAGTTATTTACAACTTGTACAAAAGCCAGACCGCAGTTATTAGACTCGAAGGGCATCAGTTGGGAAGGGAGTAAGACAGGGTTGTAGCCTTTCTCCGATGTTATTCAATTCGTACATCGAACAGGTGGTGAAGGAAAGCAAGGAAAAATTTGGAATAGGGATTAATGTTCAGGGGGAAGAAATAAAAACATTGCGTTTTGCTGATGACATTGTAATTCTGTCAGAGACAGCAAAGGACCTGGAAGAGCAGTTGAATGGAATGGACAGCGTGTTGAAGAGAGCGTATAAAATGAACATTAACAAGAGCAAAACAAAAATAATGGAATGCGGTCTTAGAAAATCAGGCGATGCTGAAGGAATTAGATTAGGTAACGAAACAATGAAAGTGGTAGATGAGTTTTGTTACTTAGGTAGTAAAATAACATGCGATGGTCGCAGTACAGAGGATATAAAATGCAGAATGGCAATGGGAAGAAAAGCATTTTTGAAAAAAAGAAGTTTGCTAACATCGAATATTAATTTAAGTGTAAGGAAGTCTTTTTCTGAAGGCATTTGTGTGGAGTGTTGCCTTGTACGGGAGTGAAACATGGACGATAAGCAGTGCGGACAGGAAGAGAATAGAGGCTTTTGAAATGTGGTGTTACAGAAGAATGCTGAAGATTAGGTGGGTAGATCGCATAAATAATGAAGAGGTACTGAACAGAATTGGTGAGAAAAGGAATTTTTGGCATACTCTGACTAAAAGAAGGGATCGCTTGGTAGGACACATTCTTAGACATCGGGGAATCGTAAATTTAGCATTGGAGAGAAGAGTGTGGGGTAAAAATCGCAGAGGGAGACCAAGAGACGCGTATGGTAAGCAGATTCAAGTGGATGTGCGTTGCCGTTCTTATGAGGAGATGAAAAGGCTTGCTCAGGATAGAGTAGGGTGGAGAGCTGCATCAAACCAGTCTCCGGACTGAAGACCATAAAAACAACAGATCCAAATGTGAACACTGTGGTAAGAATACCAAATGTCAGGGCTGTCCTGTCACCACGAACGACTGCACTTACTAATGAAGGTCAGTGACTTTTTCAAAAAGTTGTTAGTGCAAACTGACAAACTTTTTTTATTCTTATTTAACGTACGGCTTTACAGCTGAAAGTAAGGTACTAAATGATAAATTTACGAAACATAAAATGGAATGAAAATACACCGTGGTGCACCGAATACAAACAAAACGTACCACATTACGTATACACTTTCACCCGCCTCATTAGTGAGGATTCGATGCGGTTGAGGCTATGATCCCTGCGTGGCGGATTTGCAGAATTTTCTGCACGGAACTTGGTGTGAGTCTCAATACTGACTGCAGGTTAGAACGCTTGCTAACGTTTGAGACGATTATGGAAATTTGAATATTATTTGTTAGAAAATACGCGCAGAAGAATTCGTTGTTATGTATATGAATGTTATCAATAGTTTTCAAATCAGTTATCACGCATGATCATGATTATATTTTGGAACGTAAATTCACATACAGTACTATCCTGATAATAAGAATACAAGTCAGTGCTACACTGTAATACGTTACTCATTATCACAAGAGTTTACTCAGCCACACATACAGTAGGTCTATATCCCTTTAATGGTTACTCGTGACGTCTGCCGACGATTTAAATTCACGTATCAATCGAGAACCCTTTTACTGATTCTGGCATTTCATAATTCGTGATGAAACCGAAAACTTCATACTTCTTCATTTGTTATTTGTGAGGTAGGATTGTGTTACTCCTGACACATCTGTCTTTCCTACTATCTCATCGAATTTGCATGTTTTCCTACGTCTTGAATTATTGATACGGGTTTAATACACTGCCTAAAAAAATAGTACCTCTCGAAAGACGACGTAGATTTCAATCCAATGGTGACAGAAACCACCTGGGATATAACAGATGTCCTGATGCTGCTTTCAACGTCGTCAGACCACAGAGAGTGTAGTGATATAGTAGCCTTTAATATGGAAGGTTGTAGCCAGTTCCATTCGTTAAGACTCATTGTGATATCAACGTGTGAAGCAAACTGGTACTACGTCATGGAGACGCAGTCGTGCTTCCTAGAGCCCATTGAATGAGTTTCAAAGTGTTCTTATTGTGGCTTTCCGAGTGACAGGATAGCCTTTCCGAAAAATTGCCATAAAAAGTGGACGTGTTGCGTCAGATGTGCAACGCTGCTTGACCCATGGTCACGTGTACATCTTCACATCCGTAGACGAGGTTCTGGATGTCCACACAGCACACACGGCAACAAACACTCTCGTAAGGGAAACAGTGACAGATCGTATAGCTATCACAGCGAGATCAGAGGATTTCTGAGCACAGAAGTGCCAACAGGAACTGTTGTCAATCGTCAGTAACAGTGGTACTACGGGCACGCACACTTCTAGCCCGTCTTGCACCCACGCCACGGCTCGACTAGAATGGCGGATCGTGGTCTTCAGCTATGATAGCAGACTCTGCCAGCTCGCAAGTGGTGGTCGTTTGCTTGTATGTCGTACACCTACCGAGCGCTGTCTCGTAGTATAGGTAGCATTCGTCCATTAAGGTATAATTTAGTATTCCATCCCATATTATTCGAATTTCATTGATTCCCAGTCACGAAATCCTAGGTAGTTGGAGTTGCAGAGAGCTCTGAACTACCGACGCCGCCTCGTTGGCGACCTGCAACTGCCGAAGAAATTTCCAGTTCGACAGTTTTCATTTAGGCAACTTGGGATTTTATCATGTAGCTTAAACCAGATACTGGTCTCACTTTGAAGTAAAAAAATAAAATAAAAAATAAAATAAAAAAGTGTAACCAATACTGAGAAATATTTCAATTAGCTTTGTTGCGCCAATTGCTCTCAGCCTAAGGTCTGAGTGCAGTAAAATCAAGATTGTTGTTGTTGGGATTTGGAAGGGACTAAACAGCGACGGTTATCAGTCCCTTGTTCCAGTCAAAGAGATAAAACCTTTTTTTTAAGCGATCCGAAGTAAATGCTTTAACAAGTCAAAGTGTAAAACTTACAGACTAATATAAAGAAAGGATACGATTAAAAACGAAGACTGGCTAAAACAGCAGAGACCGTACAAGAGTGATTTTGCTGGGTGGTCGCAGGGATATAAGCAACACACCCAGCCACTCTGGAACACGTTAAAACCACCTACCTAACAGACTTAAGCAGGTGGAGGACAGAGCAATAACAGACAAACACAAACTTTAAATTGACTTGTAAAGTCCACACTAACGCATAAAATTTAAAACAGAGTCAACCGTGGAGGTATTGTCAGCTAATGCTAGCTGCAAAGCGTCAGGAAGATTAAAATATCGTCGTGCTGCGGCTAAATTGCGGCATTCAAGTAAGATGTGGGCGACCGTCAAAGGTGCACCACATCGACACTGAGGAGGGTCCTCGCGACGCAGGAGGTGACCATGCGTAAGCCAAGTATGGCCTATACGGAGTCGGCAAAGGACAACCGACTCCCTGCGAGAAGCCCTCAGGGACGTCTTCCATGCAGCGGTAGACGGCATGACAGCACGGAGCTTATTAGGTTCAGTGGAATCTGCCCATTCAGAATTCCAAACCCTTAAGACCTTGCGGGTCAACTGGGTTTGGAGGTCGGAAACTGGGAGGCCAATATCCAGAGACCGCAAAGTGGTGGCCTGCTTGGCCAGCTGATCAACATGTTCATTGCCCGGTATACCTATGTGCCCTGGCGTCCAGACAAAAACGACAGAACGGCCTGACTCGCCAAGGGCGAAGACAGTATCTTGAATGGCTCGCACCACTGTGTGTTTCGGTAGAAACTGGTCAAGGGCCTGTAAGCCACTCAGGGAGTCGCTACAGATGACGAACGACCCGCTGGGGCGAGCTCTGAGGTGTTCAAGAGCTCTCAAAATATCGACCAGTTCTGCAGTGAAGATGCTGCTTCCACAAGGCAATGACCGCTGTTCGATGTGGTCACCATAGATAAAGGCATATCCAGCATGGCCATCGACCAAAGAACCGTCCGTGTAGATGATGTTTGCTCCGTGAAACGAATCAAGCAGTGCATGGAACCGGCGACGGAGAAGCAGTGGTGAAATCGAGGCTTTCGAATCCCAGGACAAGTCCAGCCGAAGCTCCAGGCGAGGAATTTTCCAGGGGGGATACGGGGGGAGTAATGGTAAGGTGGAGGAAGCGGTAAGGAATCAAGTGAGGAGAGAAGGGAACGGACACGAACCGCAATCGGGAGACCCGACCTGGGCCGACGCCGTGGGGAAGGGAGTGCAGAAAGTGGGAAGAGAAGCCTGTGGTTCGGATGGCGGGGTGAAGCATGAACCCGGGCAACGTAGTTCACCAACAGCCGTTGCCGGCGATACAGCAGAGGGGGAACACCAGCTTCAGCTAGAAGGCTCGTTACGGGACTGGCGCAAAAAGCCCCTGTTGCGAGACGTACACCTGTGTGGTGGACGGGGTCTAGGACTCGCAAGGCAGAAGGGGCTGCTGAGTCATAAACCAAGCTCCCGTAATCAAGCCGAGACAGAATAAGTGACTTGTAGACCTGAAGAAGGGCGGAACGTGCTGCTCCCCATCCAGTATGGCTGAGGCATCTAAGAATATTTAAATGCCGCCAACACTTTTGTCGCAGCTGGCGTAGGTGTGGCACCCAAGTCAGCCGGGCATCGAAGACCATGCCCAGGAAGCGATGTGTTTTCTCGACCTGAAGCAGTTCACCACCCAAGTAGAGCTCTGGGTCAGGGTGAACTACCTGACGGCGACAGAAGTGCATCACGCGAGTTTTCTGCGCGGAGAACTGAAATCCGTGAGTAGAGGCCCATGAGTGGGCCTTTCGGATGGCACCCTGCAGCCGTCGTTCAGCTACGCCGATGCTAACGGAGATGAAATACTGGCAGAAGTCATCGGCGAGCAGGGAGCAACTGACCGATGACCCCACAGCCGCAGCAAGACCGTTAATTGCAACTAAAAAAAAACGGGACACTGAGGACAGAGCCCTGTGGAACACCGTTCTCTTGAATACGGGGGGAGCTAAAAGATGCCCCAACCCTCACCTGAAACGAGCAGTGGGAGAGGAAATTGCGAATAAAAATAGGTAGGGCACCCCGTAAGCCCCAGTCATGCAGAGTCATCAAAATATGGTGGCGCCAGGTGGTGTCATACGCCTTTCGTAGGTCGAAAAATACAGCTACCAAATGCTCACGCCTAGAAAACGCCGCGCGAATGGCCGACTCCAGTGACACGAGGTTGTCAATGGTAGAACGGCCCTGGGGAAAGCCCCCTTGTTGTGGAGCAAGGAGTCCACGCTCTTCAAGGATCCACATAAGCCGCCGACTCACCATACGTTCGAAGAGCTTGCAGAGAACGTTGGTGAGGCTGATCGGACGGTAATTGTCAGCCACCTGGGGATCTGCACCAGGTTTCAGCACCGGGATGATAGTGCTTTCCCGCCACTGCGACTGGAAAGTGCCCTCTGCCCATATATGGTTAAACAGGGCGAGAATGCGGCGTTGAAACTCTGGTGAAAGGTGTCGGAGGAATTGGCCGTGAATCCTATCAGGTCCTGGAGTTGTATCAGGACACGCAGCAAGGGCAGTTCGGAACTCCCACTTGCTAAACGGGTCGTTGTATATTTCCCGACGACGAGTGCAGAAAGATAACTGTTTCCGCTCGGCCCGCTCTTTGAGGGAGCGGAAGTCGGCACTGTACGTGGCAGTCGCAGAGCATTGTGCGTAGTGGTCTGCCATGTGCTCGGCGATCGCTGGCGGGAGCGTGCTGAGCACACCCTGGATGGCGAGGGATGGGATTCCTGTCGGCGGGCGGTATCCAAAGACGCGTCGGACTTGCGTCCATACCTGAGTCAGGGAGGTGCGGGAGCCGATACTGGCTACATACCGCTCCCAGGAATCCTGCTTGCTCTGCTGCATGAGGCGTCGAGCACGCGCACGGAGCCATTTAAAAGCCACCAAATTCTCCACGGATGGGTGGCGTCGATGGCGCTGGAGCACTCGCCGACGTTCCCAGATAGCCTCAGCAATCTCCGGTGTCCACCAAGGCACGGACCTACGCCTAGTGGAACCGGTGGTTTGTGGAACTGCTACCTCAGCGGCCATGAAAATACTGTCAGTCACCTGCTGGACTGCGTTGTCAATGTCATCTGGAAGTGGTGCAGCGATGACAGCGGTTGAAGTATAGACTGGCCAGTCAGCCCTACGGAGACACCATCGGGGTAAGCTGTCTGCAGCTTGGTACTGCGGGAGTGACACAAAGATTCGGAAGTGGTCGCTGCCACACAGGTCCTCATACACACGCCAACCGAAGTGTGGTCGAAGGCTGGGGTTGCAGACGGAGAGGTCGATCGCTGAATACGTGCCTTGTGCCACGCTAAAATGCGTGGGGGCACCTGTATTCAGGAGGCAAAGGTCTTGTTGCGCCACTAATGTCTCAACATCCCTACCGCGGCCTGTGGTCTGGAGTCCACCCCACAGAGGGTTGTGGGCGTTGAAGTCCCCCAAAAGGAGGAATGGTGGGGGAAGTTGGGAGACCAGAGCAGTAAGAGTGTTGAGAGACACGGTCTCATCCGAAGGAAGGTACAAGCTGCAGACAGTGAATTCCTGCGTTGCCCGGATTCTGACAGCTACTGCCTCAAGAGTGGTGTTGAGTGGCACTGGGTACAGTGTCCAGGACATACAGGCAGACACTGCCAGACACCCTGTCGTAAAGGGTCCTGTTGCGGTAGTAGCCCCGATACCCACGGAGGGCAGGGGTGCGCTGTGCTGGAAACCATGTCTCCTGTAGGGCGATACAAAGTGCAGGGTAGCGCCACAGTAATTGGCGCAGCTCGGCCAGGTGATTAAAGAAGCCGCCGCAATTCCACTGGAGAATAACTCTTTCTCCTCGCTGTAAAGCCATAAAACAAAAGAAAGAAAAGAAGATCATTCCATAGGAACATCTGCCGCCTTGTGGTTAGGATCTACAGAATCTAAGACCATAGGTGATTCTGGATGTGCAGAGTTCCTACGTTCGGGCGAATCAAGAAGTGCGAGATCCTCAGCGGAGGCGAGGATCTTGACTTCATCCTCTGAAGCAGAGGATGTGGGTGTGGGTGGCTTGGAAGCCACCAAAGAATCCTTTTTCTTCTTGTCTTTCCTTTTAGCCTCTCGCTGGCCCTTGGGTGTTAAGGACCGTGAGGGCTTCTCAACAGGGGCTGCAGCTGCCGACAAAGAGGTGGAGGCCCCTCGATCAGCAGCCGCGGGATCCTTCAGCCATTTGCTGGGATCCACTTTCCCATGAAGAGAAGCCTCGAAAGGGAGTGTCCCGTGGGACCCCTTCCGGGCGAGAGGAGCCGGAGAAGGCTGTTGTTTCTCCGGCGCTGGGGTGGGGACCGACGTCCCCTGCAATGGTTTGTCTGTTGCTCCCAACGAGAAAAGTGTGGGAGCAACCGAAGGAGTAGTACCCCCAACTGTCAAGGGGGCAGGTGCAGTAGTTCGGGCCTGGGGGCCCGCTGGCATTCGTGGTACAGATGGTCTGGTGACTGACGATGAAGCTACTGTGGCGTAAGACGTTGTCATGGTGACAGGATGGAGCTTCAAATATTTGCGTCTGGCTTCTGCGTATGTCAGCCGGTCCAGGGTCTTATACTCCATGATCTTGCGCTCTTTGTGGAGTACAGAACAGTCAGGCGAACAAGGAGGATGCTGCTGATTGCAATTGACGCACACTGGAGGTGGGGTACAGGGGGCGTCTGGATGGGATGCACGCCCACACTCCCGACATGTTGGATTGGCGTCACATCGGGAGGACATGTGACCAAACCTCCAGCACTTGAAGCAGCGCATAGGGGGAGGAACGTAGGGCTTGACGTCGACCCGGTAAACCATCACCTTGACTTTCTCAGGCAATGAATCGCCCTCGAAAGCCACAATGAAGGCACCGGTGGCAACCGTCTTGTCCCGGGGACCCCTATAGATACGGCGGATGAAGTGCACACCTCGCCGCTCCAAGTTAGCTCTCAATTCATCGTCTGATTGCAGCAGCAGTTCCCTGTGGAAAATGATGCCCTGGACCATGTTTAACGTCTTATGTGGTGTAACGGAAACGGAAACATCACCCAGCTTGTCACAGGCTAGCAAAGCTCGTGACTGGGCTGGGGATGACGTCGTTATTAAAACGGATCCAGACCTCATTTTTGACAATCTATCGACCTCCCCATATTTGTCTTCTAAATGTTCCACAAAGAACATTGGCTTTGTGGACATGAAAGATTCCCCATCTGTACGGCTGCACACTAAATACTTTGGGGCGTAAGCCTCGCCTTGAATTTTGGCCCTACGTTCCTTCCACGGTGTAGACAGGGAAGGCAACGTTTGGGGGTCATACTGTTCAGCGTTGTAATCGCTTCTACCGCGCTTAGAGACGGCGGTTGTACGTCCGCCAACGTTTCGTGGTCTTTTCATCGTGTTCCCACGAGCAGCTAGGGAAATAAGGGTCCACCCAGACAGAGCCCCGCTTGCCTGGGTAAGCCTTATACAACTGAGGTGCGGCAGGTTCCTCAGAGGTTGCTCGCTAGCGGCTGTTCAACCTCAACAGCCATGCATCTCCTCGGCACGTAGCACACCTTGAGATTGAGGGTTTTTTTATAGAGGTTTTTACCGTCCTCGCGACCCGGGCGATTAAGCGAAGATCGCCGGGCTCTGAAACGTACAACGTTCCACCGTCGCGCCGAACGATGGTCGTTGAAGCACGCAAAGAGCTTACGGTGTAGTGGACTGTTGGCGCGACACAGCCCACAGCTCAGGACCCCGGGTTCGCCAAGCCCGTACTCAGCAAATTAATGCTGAGCCCCTGAGGGGTAAAATCAAGAGTTCATTGAAACTGCGCAACAGTTTATCTTTTTTTTGGGGGGGGGGGGATCGTGGGTCAAATTGACCAACATGAAGTTATGAAGTGTATTTTTGATAAAATAATATTTAATTGCGTGAAAGTTATCAGCGTAATAAATACAGATGTAACTATTAATTTAAATGAAATTAACCAATCCATGTTAGATTTTTTTGCTGACTAATGGCAGGTGCTAAATGAGTGGTTTAATATCTTAGAAATTAATCATAAATATTGTGAGAAACCTAATTAAGTATTTGAGAGATAATTTTTTCCAAACTTTTCGTACTCAATAAGTGGAAAATGAGACTTGGAATTGAGTAAGGTCCAGTTTTCTGGGGAAAAAAATTGATTGCTTTAGGTATAGTCTATTTAGATAGAATGATTACATCTTTCTCTCTCATCGAATAAATTTAACGTAAAATGGCAAATTACGGCGTACACTGCAACCTCTCTGTTTTCTGTTAATGTACGTAATCATAATAACAATAGAATGACGGACAATATTTAATATTTGACACTTAAAGGAAAAATCTTGAAACCGAAACGGAAACTTTGGAAAATAAATGGATAAATTTTTTGCAATCTGAATTGACTAAAATTAAGAATCATCAAACGTTACACAAACATTTGAAGCACCCTCACTTCAGACAGAATTGTTCTCTCACTACTACACGAATGTCGACTACATAATGTAAATAAACCAAAAGCCATATGTCATTTAGTGTTCTTTAAAATTATAAGATAATTGTACATAAAGTTCTATGTCTACATCTCATTTGCTGTGTGTGATTTTAAACATTATTCGAAGACACGTCAAATGTTTGTCTAATGAGTTTTATTTCTTCCCTTTTTCATAAATACTTTAACAAATATTTGCTCCACTTGTATTTTCAAAATTTTTACGATTGTCGCTTCCGCAGTTACCTTGCAGAAGGACTCATATACATGCACGGAAACAGGAAAGCATGATGATTCTGTGAAACTGGAGAATGGCATGGTCGTGCTGCTTGTTAGAGAGGAGGACGGCCCTCAGGAACGCAGGCGTCTGCGCAGTGAGCGCCTCTAGTGACACAGAGAATCAATTAGCAGCCGCGCGAATCCTGGGGGAGGCGCCCCACCCCCTCAACATCTGTCTCTTCTTCCCCAGAGCCTCTTCTGCGAACGCCTTTCTCCTGCCGTGCCAGTTAAAGGATTACAATAAAGTATTCTCGGAACTCTCGAAACAAGAGTTAGCTTTACTCCTTAACTTGTTACTTTCCCCTGAACTGCTGTAGAGATCACCTATTCACTACGTTTGCAAGGAGTTCTTGGGAGCATTTTCACAGCAGACACGATGCTTTTTCACTAATTCAAACACAGAGTAGGTTTCCTTTCTAAATTGGAACCGGCAGTACCACTGCAGGTGTAGATTAAATTAGGTTAATAAAGCAGTATCTTGTACTGCTGTGGGACACTGTGTTTGTAAAAACTAGAGTAAATACTTATGTGGTGCCTGTATGGTAACGTTTTTAGTTAGTTTTTTTTTTTTTTTTTTTAAATGCGATGACAATAAAAGTTGCCTCTACTACAAAAGTTTGAGTTTGAGTAAGTCCTAATTAACAGAAGTCAGCCTGACATCTCTCAGTTACCGATACTTTCATAGCTCCACTGACGTTATGTTGATACCTGAAATAATTGTTTTTGTCCACTGGTTAATACTGCTTGTAATGAAAGCATGCAACGGAACGTACGATAAACCTCGCTCGTTGTTGTGGTCTTCAGTCCGGAGACTGGTCTGTTGCAGCTCTCCACTATAGTGTATCCTGAGCATGGTACAGTAGAGCTGCATGTCGGGAAAATTAACGGCTATAGTATCCCCTTGCTTTCAGCCGTTCGCAGTAACTGTATGACAAAGCCACATTAACTGATGCTTCTAGGCTAGTTCAATCATGGTGACTGTTTCCCCTGCAACTACCGAAAAGGCTGCTGCCCCCATTCAGGAATCAAACGTTTGTCTGACCTCTCCCGAGATACCCCTCCGCTGCGGTTCCACCTACGGTACGGCACGCATGCCATCCCACGTCGACAATGTCTGTGGTTCATGGAGGTGGTTAAATTCAGCTAATATTCATTTCAGATAGCATAATCCAATTTTCGTGCCCAGGAGTGTAGTTACACAATTAATATTTAATTTATCATGGCTTTTTATGCAAATATATTCAGTTCTTGTCCAAAAATACATGTAATTGTTTATTTATAAATTATCTGCTGCATACTTACTATTTTTAGTCAGCCATGAAATATTTAAGAGGCAGTCTACAACATAAGAATAATATTAGATACAATAAAATATAAGTGTAAAGAGCTTTGTTGGGTTCATGTTTTGTGTTTCTGTGGTTGAATCAATATTCTGACACAAGAATATTACTATCTCAACGAAAAGCAGAAAAGAGAGTAACACAAAATTTATTAAAAGAAAACAGAAATAACGTGGTGTGTCTTTCAAGATAGGTAGCGTGGTGCAATGCTACCCATTTGTTTCTTAAACTGTTACTGATAAACACTACGTATCAATAATTGTAAATATGTCTTATAAAACTATTATAATAGTACTGAAATTTATAGGCTTTTCATCTGTAAGGAATATTGAAAATGTAATTACGCCGTTTGATTCTCCCAAGTCCATTCATATTGTCACGTTGCAATGGAAGTAGGCTTGACTTCGAAGGCAACTAAACACAGCACTTATACTGAAAGCACGTTTATTACGAACTCAACATACACGCAGCACTGACTGCCTCTCAGGCAGAGTGCTCTGCTATTTATACACAGACAGAATTTACCAGAAATTAGAAGAACAGTTAACATAAGAAACGAGTAGAATTTACAAGTGAACATAAGAAAGATGAAGAACCTTCTGGAATTGTCAATTACGAAGAAATAAATTTTTGCCCGTGGGCGGGATTGAACCGGCGACCTTCTGCTCCGCAGTGCGTGACGCTATCCCCTGCGCCACGCCAGCAGTTGGTGTTCGTGGTCTCTCGCGGCATTGCTCCCTCTCCTGGAGAAACAGCGACCCGCTGTTATGATCCCTGTGGAGCCAGCTGCAATGTCCTGGATCTTGACCGTGTCATGGGTCCTCTGTATGACAGTTCAAGAGCATCCTTCCCTTCTGCACGATTATCGACAACAGACGTTCCTGTCGTGGCTTCATCAGGAACATTACCGTCCTTAGACCCTTGAACAAGAAGCCATTGTCGTCTACCTGCTCTTCAGGATCGTAGTAAGGCTTCATGCGCAGGACGTGAACAATGTCTCTTCGTTTTTGACGTTTCGACGACGGCTCATAATCCTCAACTTCGTATGTGACGTCTGACAGGCGGCGTATGACACGATACGGACCAAAGTATCGCTTCAATAACTTTTCTGACAGTCCAACCTTCCGTACAGGGGTAAAAATCCATACCAGATCTCCTGGGCTGTACACATCAGGTCAGTGCTTTTCGTTATACCGCTGACGGTCCTTCTCCTGGGCGTCCAGTGTCCGTATGCGAGCCAGCTGTCTTGCTTCTTCGACCCTGGTGATGAGCTGTTTAACATAGTCATCCTGAGTGTCGTCCGGTTGGAACGGGAACAGTGTATCCATTGTCGTCTCAGCTTCACGGCCATGGAGCAGGAAAAACGGAGTGAAGCCTGCGGTGTCTTGTCTTGCGGTATTGTAAGCAAATGTCACGACTGGCAGAATTGTATCCCAATCCTTCTGCTCAACATCGACGTATATCGACAGCATGTCGGCTAACGTTTTGTTAAAACGTTCCGTAAGACCATTTGTCTGAGGATGGTATGCAGTTGTCATTCTGTGACAATGATGCACCGTGACATTACCTCTGATACTAGTTTTGACTGGAATACTTTTCCACGATCAGATATCATGACACGTGGTGCTCCATGCTTCAAAATAATGTCTTCTACAAGGAAATTTGCGATCTCTGGAGCTTCTGCAGTCGGCACAGGTTTGGTGACAGCGTAGCGTGTGAGGTAGTCAGTGCAGACTATTATCCAACGGTTACCGGTTGTCGACTTCAGGAACCTCCCTAAAAGATTGATCCCAACTCGGTGGAATGGAGCTGCTGGCGGCGGAATCGGTACGAGATGTCCTGGAGGTAATTGTGGCATATGCTTCCGTCGCTGGCACTCTTTACAGTGACTCACATAGTGCTTGACAGATCGGTAGAGACCTTTCCAGTAATACCTGCGTCTGATTCTGTCTAGGATCTTCACGAATCCCAGATGACCGGATATTGGAGCATCATGGAAATATTTGAGAATAGCTGGCTGGAGATGAGCTGGAACAACAAGTAGCCATTTGGGGCCCAGTGGATCGTAGTTGCTCTTGTACAATGTTCCATTTATAAGTTGGAACTCTTCATTGGTCGGTTCTCCTTTCTCCAAGGCCTCTATCATTTTTAATAGTGTTGGATCTTCCCTTTGTTCAGCTGTAACGTCATCTAATTCAGTGAGAGCTGAAATTTCATTAATGCTGTTGTGATCCACTAATGGATTCCTCGAAAGGCAGTCGGCATCCTTGTGTTAGCGCCCGTTCTTGAATACCACTGTGACATCGTACTCTTGGAGTCTTAGTGCCCATCTTGCTAGTCGACCTGATGGATCCTTCAAGCTAGTCAGCCAACACAAAGAATGGTGGTCTGTCACGACGGTGAATGGTTTGCCGAATAAATACGGCCGGAACTTGTTGATAGCCCAGATAACCGCGAGACATTCTTTTTCAGTTGTAGTTTATCTCGGACTTTGAGAGTACTCTTGACGCATAGGCTATCACTTTTTCGGCACCTTCCTGAACTTGTACAAGCACTGCACCAATCCCATAGCCACTGGCGTCTGTGTGAAGTTCCGTTTCTGCATTCTTGTCGTACAAGGCTAGTACTGGTGCGCAAGTTAGAGCCTCCTTAAGTGCTCGGAAAGGTCTTTCTTTTGTCTCATCCCAGTAAAATTTGGCGTCTCCCTGCAGAAGTTCTTGTAATGGACGTGCCTTGTTACAAAATCCTTTTATGAAACGTCGGTAGTATGAGCACAGACCGAGAAAACTTCTCACATTACGAATGTGCTGAGGAGTTGGAAATTCTGTGACTGCCCTTACTTTATCTGGATCAGGACTGACACCATCTCCGTTGACTAGGTGCCCCAGGATTTTTATCTCTTTGGCGACGAAGAGGCACTTCTTTGGATTGAGGCGGAGACCTGCAGCCTGAACACACTTCAACACAGTTGACAGGCGACTCAGATGTTCTTCAAATGTTTTCGAGAAAACGACAATGTCATCTAAGTAGCAGAGACACGTCGTCCTCTTAAGGTGTCGAAGCAAGTTGTCCATCATGCGTTCGAATGTGGCTGGAGCATTACATAATCCAAATGGCATTACTTTAAATTCATAGAAGCCGTCAGGTGTAATAAAAGCCGTCTTCTCCCTGTCAGCTTCGTCAACCTCGATTTGCCAGTAACCTGTCTGCATGTCCATAGTTGAGAAGTATGTAGCTCCCTTCAAGCAGTCTAAGGTGTCATCAATACGCGGCAATGGGTTGACATCTTTCTTTGTGATACGGTTCAGCCGCCGATAGTCGACACAGAATCGCCACGTGCCATCCTTCTTTTATACGAGGACCACAGTAGACGACCAAGGACTCTCCGTAGGTTGAATAATGTCATCTCGCAACATCTTCTCCACTTCCTCCCGAATTATTCGTCTTTCAGCTGGCGACACTCTATACGAACGCTGACTAATTGGCGGATGAACCCCAGTATTGATACGGTGCTTTATCGTGGGCCGTTTCGTCTGACTTGCCTCGGTGTGAATGCACCCGAAAATTGGCGTATTACACCTAACACCCGCTGGCGTTGTTCCTTGGTCAGTCCAGGCCCTATTGGCAGTTCCACGTTTGTTTCCTCCAGCGTGTTGTCTGTACTAATAGCAGGGCATGGGTCTTCATTGATGGCGTTGAGATCACCGTCCTGGATTGGTTCAGCTGTCCCGATACACATTCCCTTGGGGATAAGTTGTGACTGCTCGTGACAATTTGTGATCCAAATCTCTCAAAATCAAATGTTCAAATGTTTGTAAAGCTTATGGGACTTAACTACGGGGTCATCAGTCCCTAAACTTACAAACTACTTATGAACTACTTACGAACTAGGACGGCACAAATATCCATGCCCGAGGGGGGATTCGAACCCCCGACCGTAATGGCCGTGCTGACCGTGACTGGAGCGCCTCAGTCACCTCGGCCACCGCGGCAGGCTCCAAATCTCTCCTTGACCACCGGTAATGCTTATGATAGCCGCTGGTATGTAAATTTCTTTTGTGAGCCTGATAAACTTTTTACTATCAACAAGAACTTCACAGTTTAACCAGTCATCTGTGTTGGTGACTGCAACTCTTCTCATTGTCAACTTCTTAAATTTGCAGCTCAGATTTTCCACAGTCAATGATAGCTTGGGATGCCTGAAGGAAGTTCCATCCGAAGATGACATTGTGACTACATTCTGTTAACACGACAAATTCAAACGGCTGCGTCCTGTTGTTGATGGTTATTCTTGCGACACAAGTTCCTGCTGGATGGACGTACTTTCCATTCGCGACCTTCAGCACACTTGCTCCCGTATCACAGAACATTGTCTTCTTTAGTGTGCAGCGGTAATTATCCGATAATACAGAAAAAGAGGCTCCTGAACCAACAAGTGCCCGGACAGGTTGGCCGTCGATTATGACGTCGATGAGATTTCCCGACATCTTGGCGACTGTCGTCCATGGAGGATGTTCATCTGCGGCGGCCTCACCTCCGTAGATGGTCGCCTCGTTTAGTTTTCCTGGGCGCGGCGGCTAGGGGAGCGGCTGGTACCTCTGTACGGCGACGGTGAACGGCTGCGGCGCGTCGGGGAGCGACCTCGTCTAGGGTACGGCGATGGGCTTCTTCCCATAGGTCGACTGAACTCATCAGCAGGTGACTGCCTTGGATAGAAGTGCTCCGACGGCTGACGTCTTGCGGCAAAATAATCATCGAATACTCGCCTCCTCTCTCTGCAGTAGCGTACGACGTGTCCAGGGCGTCCACAGTGGAAACACAGTGGTGTGTTGTCTTCTAGGCGTCTGTTCTTCTGCGGGGCACCATAGTTACCGGGGTAGTTGGCTGTGGTCGTGTCGGTCGGTTCATGGGCTGCAGCGTAAGTCATGGCAGGGCGACGCCATTCTTCACGTCGGGTGCGATTCACGGGGCAGACAGGAGCTAATGTTTGAAATCCTCAGCGGCGACGGCTACCTCGTGACTTACAGAGTTCACATCCATGGCCATAATCTGATGCTCGCTCGGTCTATTAGTCCCGGCTGCCATGCACTGTTGTAATTCTTCTCTCACGATTTGTCGTATGAGAGAAGCCAAGTCCTGCTGGTCTTCCACTACATTTGGGAGTCTGTCATACTTCTTGCTTCCAACCCTTCTTTGTTGCATCTCTTCAATGCGGTGCCACCACTTGAACTCTTCTGTCGTAGCGACGTCTTTTATCAGAAGAGCTTGGTACATATCTTCTGCAATTCCCTTCATCAGGTGCGTGATTTTGTCCGCTTTAGTCATGTTCGGATTGATTACGTTACACAGGGCCAAAACACTCTGTATGTACGATTGTGTCGGCTCACCATGTCGTTGGGCCCGGTTCTTCAGTTGTTCTTCCGCCGAGCGGATTTGTCGCTGGCGGTCTCCAAACATCTTCTTCAGTTCCTCCTGAAAAGTCTCCCAGTCATTCAACTTGTCTTCGTTGTTTTCGAACCGTTGCTGGGCTGTTCCATCCAGGTAGAAATAAACGTTGGCCAAGCACATCGTATGGTCCCACCTGTTGTACTTGGCGACTCGGTCGAACCCTTTTAGCCATTTGTTGGGGTCCTGTCCAGCATCTCCAGAGAACATCGACGGGTGTCTGATGTGAAGCTGGCTTATTGCTGGTTTCGTCTCCATCGTTCTTCTGATAATACGGACTTTTGGAAGGATGTACTCGGTGTATCCCTTGTATTCCGGTTCCAGTCCGTGTAAGCGACGGCTTTTACGTTCTCTAATCGGAGCCACGGTGATGCAGCTGTTGCACAGTGTACCCGGCGCCTCCACCAAACAATGTCACGTTGCAATGGAAGTAGGCTTGACTTCGAAGGCAACTAAACACAGCACTATCCCCTACGCCACGCCAGCAGTTGGTGTTCCTGGTCTCTCGCGGCAATATAATTATATTTGCCGTATGATCATTCCCTGACTTTATATGGCGTTTTAGAATAATGTGTGTGGCTATATTGTAATTCAGTTGCAATCTGGGATAGCCGCCCTCGCTAATCCAAGACCGCCGTTTCCTAACGACCTGTATTCCATTTACTAGCTCCAATCTGTTAGCCGGCCAGCTGGGGAACCCAACAGCTTGCCAGAACTTGCTTTTTACATGGAAACAATCAGCTTCCTCCTTTATCTGTAATGTCGCAACGTCCAACAGGTTAGTTTTGTTCTTCCGTCTATGCCGCGACCTCTGAAATTGTTCGATATTAGAGTAAATTCTGTAACATTTATTTGTGTTGGAAACTTGATCATATGGGTTTGTACCAAGTGTAGTACGTGGCCTAAATTGTCTCACGGTGTTTCTAGTAGTCATTTTCTTGTTAAAGACCAGGCTAAATGATAATGTGCGGAAGGAGGCAATTTTTACGTAAGAAATTTCCGATTTTAATGGGTGTTTCTTTCTGCGTACGGTTTGAGCACGTAGTTGTACAATTGAGGTAACCTTAAGCTGAATTACCTTCAGGAAGTCCATCTAAAGTTTCATGAACATATTCAGAGAAATTACTACTGAATTTGAACGCTGTGGCTGATGTAGTTAGATTAATTGAGATTTCAAGTGCGCCACCAACAACCCCCTGATATAATATGTGTTAGTGCTTTTAGTTTGACATCCTTTCTTTGTAAGAATTTGCGGTATTCATGATACTTTCCTACTACGGAAAATTTTTCAGCGTTCTCACAGTATTAGATGGGAATTACAAAAAAAAAAGGTAATAGATCTTCAACGTTTCTCATTGTGCGCACTGAAGCAGTTATTGAAGTGCTACGTAACTACTGTTACTTGTAGACTATTTCCTGCGTGCACTTTATTGTTTTCTGTTGCGATCGAACATTGATGTTTCTGTTAGTTATGACCTGTACAGGTAAACAAAGTTACCTCATAACATTGTTGATGGGTTAAGTAGCGCAGCACTTAATTCTTCTACATAAAAATTTGAAATAATGCGTGCTGAGTTTTATAACTTCAAGGGAGTGCTTGCATTAACCTCACAAAGTGTGATAAACACCATTTTAGTGAGAACATTCAGAAACTATAGCATAAAGAGGGTAACATTGTGAAAATTTTCCCTATTGAAAATAATATTAGAACATAGTGAAATTAAAACAAAAAAGTTTTTTGTGGGCAAATGAAATGAAAGGAGGTCTCTGTTTCAATTTATATTCACGTAAGATCACTCCATGCATTTAAATGTAATCAGATCATTGCTCCTGATTCTCCTAAGTACAAAATGAATGTACAATAACTGAAGTATAACCATTAACAGAAATGTAATAAGAAGAATATTAATAGTGCAAGGTCTAGGATGTCGAAAACTATCAAACGTAGTGTTTTGTGGTTAGGTTATTTCTCCCAAGTGCAATTAGTTAACCAACTATCTAAAATCAAAACATTTAGTTATTAGCTTTATTAGGGCCACATGACGACTTAATGAATCTATACTATTAGTCACCGAACTCAAGGTTAGGTATTGATTGCAAAGTACTGCATATAATGAATGAGTATAAATCAAAGTCGATTACCCAGTTATAGGATACGACATCACTTGATTTACACCCGAAGAGGTTCGAGTTCTCCTCGGCCAATGTCATTAATGTTTTCTGAACTGCTAGACTAATGCTTAGATGGTCATCATATTTCAACCAACCAAGTTACCGATTTTGATGAAACATGGCAAAGTCAAAGATACAGCTGAAGATCAAACTTGAGATGTAGATTTCCATCCACGATCAAGTGTTATCATTAATTAGCGTAGTCTCGTTCCGTCATGTCGAGGTGGTATAAAGGGAGGTTCAAAATAACGTTCAAAAACTGTCATGGAACATCGGAAATATAACAACGAGCCGGCCGCGGTGGCCGAGGGGACTGAGGAGCTCCAGTCACGGTCTGCACGGCCACTACGGTCGGGGTTCGAATCCCCCCTCGGGCATGGATATTTGTGCCGTCCTTAGTATAAGGTAGTTGATAAGTAGTTTGTAAGTTTAGGGACTGATGACCCCGTAGTTAAGTCCCATAAGCTTAACAAACATTTGAACATTTATAACAACGATCAGTAATTCCACAGGATTAGAAATTTTCGAAAATGCTGAGAACGCAAAGGCAATTGCACTCTCGCTTCCAAAAAAGTCAAGCAAGTCAAATCAGGCAAACGTGAGGAGAGATTAGCTATGAAAAGTCGTTGCGCGAAACATACAAGTACTACCACTCTCATAACTTATCAAAAAATCTTGCCGATATCCCGAAAACATTCTGGTCTTATGTAAAATCGGCAAGTGGATCAAAGCCATCTCTCCAGTCACTGAAGTGGCGTTAGAAGACAGCGAAATGAAGAACGAAGTTTTAAATTTAACGTTTATGACATTATTCACTCATGAGGAGCATGCAAACATATCGTCATTTGTTGGTCACCCTAACTCCCAAGATGGGGAAGAATGGCCGACTGCTCTAAGCCGCCTTGCTGCAGAGGTTCGAGTTCTCCTCGGCCAAGGGAATGTGTGTATGTGTTTTGTCCTTAGGTTAGTCTAAATTAGTTTCAGTAGTTTGTAAGCCTTTGGACTGACAACCGCATTATATAAGTCCCATAGATTTACAAATATTTGAACTACCCCCAAATGGAGGATGTATTATTAGGCATAGCCAGTGTAGACAAACAGCTGAGAGAATTGAAAACAAACAAGTCGCCAGGTCCACATGGGGTTTCAGTCCGGTCTTAGGCCTACTAAGAGCACTCTGCGGCCTTGGCACCTTACTTAGTTTGCATTTATGGCGAATCCTTTGATCCAGGATTAAGTGCTATGTGACCGCAAAAATGTGAATGTGTCTCCCTTGTATAAGAAAGGTAAAACGGAACCGACTAATTAAAGGTCAATATGATTAACATCAGTTTTCGGTAGAATTCTTGACTATATACTCAGTTGGGACAGAAAAGCTTCCTTGCATTCATCAGTGCAGTTTTAGGAAGGACCGATCGTCCGAAACTCAAATTTCCCTCTTCTTCAATGACATCTTGCGTGTTATGGATGAAGGGCAACAACCAGGTAGCATATTTCTCGATTTTTGAAAGAAATTTGACACGGTGCTGCACTGCAAACTGCTAACGAAGGTACGAGAATGTGGAATGAGTTACTAATATATGAGTGGCTTCAAGACTACTTAAGTAATAGAACCCAGTACGTTGTCCTCGATGGCGAGTGTTTATCCGAAATTAGGGTATCGTTAGGAGTACCCCAGACAATTGTGTTAATGAGCGTTATTATTATTATAATATAAACGATCTGACGGAGAGAATGAGTTGCAATTTGCGACTGTTTTCTCAAATGTTTGTGTAGCTTATGGGACTTAACTACGGGGTCATCAGTCCCTAAACTTACAAACTACTTATGAACTAACTAATACTAAGGACGGCACATATATCCATGCCCGAAGGGGGATTCGAACCCCCGACCGTAGTGGCCGTGCAGACCGTGACTGTAGCGCCTCAGTCCCCTCGGCCACCGCGGCCGGCGACTGTTTTCTCATGATGCTGGGGTGTACAGGAAGGTGTCGTCATGGAATGTCTCTAGTAGGGTGTAGGATGACTTGGAGCAAATTTCTCGGTGGGATGAGGAATGAAAGCTAGCTCTAAATGTAGAAAGATTTAAGGCGATGCAGATAAGTAGGAGAAAAAACCTGTAATATTAGAATATAACAATAGTGGTGTGCTGTTTGATAGACTCGTTCCAATTGAATATCTATGCGTAACGCTACACAGCAATATGAAATGGAACTAGCTTATAAGGAGAGTCGTGGAGAGAGTGTGGGTAATATGATGTTCCTCTGTAAAGGAGACCGCATATAAAATGTCTGTGCGACCCCGTCTTGAGTATTACTCGAGTGTTCGGGATCCCAACCAGATCAATTTAAAGGAAGATACAAAAACAACTGTTTCTTACTGGTACGTTCGATTAATGCCTGAATTCTTACTGAAATGCAGAAACCCTGTTGAAAAAATTTAGACTGCAGAAAGACGCTACTGCCACCAACCTACATTTCGCATAAAGACCACAAAGATAAGATCAGAGAGAATAGAACTCGTATAGATGCATTTAAGCATTCGTCTTTCCCTCACAGCATATGTGAGTGGAACAGGATAGCAAATAGCCAGTAATGGTACTAGGTACCCTCCGCCCAACACCTTATGGTGGATTTCGGAATATTTATATAGATGTAGATCAAGGAACCTAGATTTTCAAACGCCTCGAGAGAGTGCTACGGTCACTGGCATCGACGGAGACTATTAAATTGGACCGTTAATTCTACCGGATCGACTCGTTGATCAGAGCGTCGTACGTTTCACGTATTGGTGCGAGAGTTCTGTCGAATATACTGAATAATGATCCCAGGCCCATACGTTACGACATTCAATTTCTGCACTCGTGCGTTTCAGCAGAGAACTTTGGGCTCATCAGCAGGCAACTTTTCGCGGTCGCTGGATCTGTCGCGGTGGACCAGTGGCGTGCCCATTTGTAGCATGCAACGTCATTTGATAGCCCCAGATGACACTTGCGAAATCCGGTACCTATATGATTACTTATCATAGTTTTCATTCTAATATGACAACTCATTTTTTTTTTTTTTTTTTTTTTTTTTTTTTTTTTTTTTTTTTATGAGTCACTTTGTATGGGCCATTCCATTTCATACCTTGTGTTTTTTCTGGGTCTCTTTTTTCTGTCATAGAAAATAGACGTTAATATATTTGACAATCTCGCGGATGTAATACCCTACCGCTTCCGCGTTTACGACACTCTTAGCACGGAAACTATTCAAAATAAAATTTCCAAATACATACAAAGTGAAGACAGTATTGTATAGATTTATGTGTATTGAATTTCAAGTACTATTCATAATTTGTTATCTTTTTTCTGTAAAATTCATTCCTAAATGGAATAAAATGTATGCCATATTGTTCAGCATTTGATTTAAAAACATCAGTAAACAGTTTTATGGTGTCTTGAATGGATAGCCGCAGAAAAAATGCATCTAGAAACTGCGTAAAACCTGCTGGCAGCGGTGCGCCGTATTACAACAACTGCGCTACGCCGTGTTGTATGCAAACAGTCCGTCCTTACGGTCGCTGTTGACCATTCGTGTCCAGCTGCGAGGCGAGGCAAGGCCTCATACAGTCTGTGACGCATCACACCAATAGACCGCGATCTCTAGCAGACTGGTTGGCCAAAGGAGGTTAGAATAAAGGGAGATGGCATTATCTATGCCGAGCACATACGTCAGTTGAAGCCTGTCCGCCATCTTGTTCAGTTTTGGAATGCTATTTCTTCGTTAAAACTGTGCGGTAAGTAGACCCTCTTACTGTTAATGCATTGAACCGACAGTCACTGCAAAGTATCTACTTTCAAACAATATACTTTCTTGAATAAATAGTAAAAATATAGGCCCTAAAATATTCACATTTGATCTAAATTGTCCTCAGTGGCTCAGATGTTTTAATTAGGTTTACGTGGTTAAATTCTGGCCTCTGTTTCTTCTTGCATTGCTTCGTTTCTAAATCGGGTATCATTTCGTTCCAAAACGCTTACATGCACATCCGAAATTCGTTCACCAGAGAATACGAAGTGAACACTCCAGTATTCAATCCAAGAACAGCTGCCAGCATGCGAAACTTAGAAGTAGATGTGCCTGTAGTAGTAAAACAACTTAAGTCACTAAACAGAAACAAATCTTCCGGACCAGATTGTATACCAACTAGATTCCTCTCAGAGTATGCTGATGCAATAGCTCCGTACTTGGCTATAATTTACGACGGATCACTCAGCGACACATACGTACCCACAGACTGGAAAGTTGCCCAAGTTACTCCAGTATTCAAGAAAGGCAATAGGAGTGATCCCAAAAATTACAGGCCAATCTCATTGACGTCGATTTTCAGTAGGATTTCGGAATATATAATTTGTTCGAATATTATGAACTACCTCGAAGAGAACGACCTATTAACCAATAGTCAACACGGATTCAGAAAGTATCGCTCTTGCGAAACACAGCTTGCGCTTTATTCACATGAAGTGTTAAGTGCTATCGACAAGGAATCTCAAATCGATTCCATATTTCTGGATTTCAGGAAGGCTTTTGACACTGTACCCCACAAGCGGCTTCTTATGAAATTGCGTGCTTATGGAATATCTCCCCAATTGTGCGATTGTATTCACGATTTCCTATCAGAAAGGACACAGTTCGTCATCGAGTAAAACAGAAGTGATATCTGGCGTTCCTCAGGCAAGCGTTATAGCTTTCCTATTCTTCCTTTTTTTTTTATAAACGATTTAGGAGACAATCTGAATAGCTCCCTTAAACTGTTCGCGGATGATACTGTCGTTTATCGGTTAGTTAAGTCAACAGAGGATCAAAAGCAACTGCAAAGCGATTTAGACAAAATTTCTGCATGGTGCGAAAATTGGCAATTGACACTAAATAATGAAAAGTGTGAAGTAATACACAAGACCACTAAAAGAAATCCGCTGAACTTCAATTACGCGATAAATCAGTCAAACCTTAAGGTCGTTGATTCTACTAAATATCTAGGAGTTACAATTACTGACAACTTTAACTGGAGAGAACACATAGAAAATATTGTGAGGAAGGCGAACCAAAGGTTACGTTTCATTGGCAGAACGCTTCGAAGATGCACCAGCTCCACCAGAGAGACTGCCTACATCACACTCCTGGAGTACTGTTGCCCCTTGTGGGACCCTCACCAGGTGGGACTGACGGAAGACATTGAGAAGGTTCAGAGAAGTACAGCTCGTTTTGTTTTATCACGTTCCGGGGGGAAAGCATCACGGAAATGTTGCACAAATTGGGGTGGAAATCATTAAAAGAGAGATGTTATTCTTTGCGGCGTGATCAGTTTCCGAAGTTTCAATCACCGACTTTTAGTTCTGAATGTGAAAATATTTTGCTAGCACCCACCTACTTAGGGAGACATGACCATCCCAATAAAATAAGAAAATCAGATCGAAAACGGAACGATTTTGTTCTTTCTTCTCGCGCGCTATTAGAGAATGGAACGGTAGAAAAAAGTTATGAAAGTGGTTAATGAACCCTCTTCCAGGTACTTAAATGTGATTCGCAGAGTATCTATGTAGATGTAGATTTTCGATTCCCTCTCAAAATAAATGCCATAAAAAGAGAGGGGGGTTGGAGGAGAAAACGGAGTGATCCACTGCGACGGCGGTGTTGGTATTGGATTCTTTGAGAACGCCGAGGCATTGGTTCTGGTCGCACCTTGGGCTCTGCCTCCTGAAAAATGACGGGATAGGCGTCACCTCGGATAGACTGTCCTCTTTATTTCCTCCTTCTTGGTCTTCTTTTTCCTTTTTTTTTTTTTATCGCAGCAAACGCGGGATGAGCGGCGCCGGCGGATAATCCGGGCGCACATCTTCTCGCTGCCCGCCGGGGAGATTAATGGATCATCCGGCGCGGCATTCGATTTATGTGCCGGCCGGCGGCGGGGCGGCTGGCGCTCTCGTGACGTCACGGCAGGTGGCGTGCTGCCAGCGCCACAAATGCACGCATTTTAATGGCGCTATTTGTCAGCCGCTGCACAACCCGGGATACGGACAATATTTTTTTAAAGGTGATAAGAAAAGGCCACAGCACCTGTGCCGAGTCCGGAAGGGTTGCCCGGGCGCCTTCCGTGAGCGATTTCTGCATCACGAAGTAGTCGAGTACATAATTAATAAGTTGCTGGTCTTTGTGGTGGGAATGGATACTTTTCTCATTTTTATGGGTATCTTTGGAGCGAGTAATATTGTAACTGCTGAATTTCGTTTCACTGCATTTTAATACCTCCGTTTCGGTTAATGGTCTTTCAAAAATATTCACGTAATTTTCTAGATGACTAGATCAGCGAAGACGGAAGTGTTGAGTATGTTCTAACTAATTCGAAAACATTATTTCCAAGACAGTGACAAGACTTACCAATCGTAAGAGTAGGGAACCTAAATATAATTCAACTTCATGAAATTGGCCAACTTTAGGTTACGGTAGTAACACTAAAAGTGGGCCTTTGCGATCGTCTTTTGACAGTTCGAAATTTAAATGAAAATAACGGCTTAACTGTTCAACTGACACGAAAATTGAATAACCGAATTTGTAGAGGAGAAAATTCTCTACAACTTTGCTCTCTTACGATTTTTTCATATCTCGTAGCGTTTCAAATACATTTGCAAAATAACGGCGATTTTGGAATGTCTGTCTGTCTGTCCGTCTGTCTATCCGTAACGTGTTCCCTGTTTTTAAGACGAACCGTTCAACCGATCAGCACCAAATTTTACAGACATGATTGTAGACCGTTTTCAAATTTTTCGAACAAAAATAAGTTACTAATACACAAAAAGAAAAAAAAAGTTTGAAATATAATTGTAATTGCAAACGAACCGTTCATCTGACACGAAAATTGAATAACCTGATTGGTAGAGGAGAAAATTCTCTACAACTTAGCTCCCTTATGTTTTTCACATATCTCGTATGATTTGAGACATATTTGCAAAAATAACGGAGATTTGACACCCTCCATTGAATTAACGAAAACCAGCCGTTCGGAGATGTCAAGTGACATTACTCGCCCAGAACTCTCTCTGGCATATGCCATCTAGCTTTGCGTATTTGATGATTTTCTTATTGTAACTTACACGTTGTCATTTCAAAGCAATGGCGCACTCAAGAATTAACAAAAACACATCGTTCTTCGTACGATAAATCATAATCTAGTGTCTACAAATGCCATATTAGCATCAGTTAACAACGGCCATCAATAGTACTGTATTAGAATAAAAGATTTATGTTTTGATTGATATCCGTAGCGTAGTGGGCAAGGCGTTGGACTATGACGCTAAAGGTTGGTGGTTAGGAACCGGCGACTACCAAACTTTTTTTTCCTAAAAGGGTTTCAGACACTCTTATTACTTAATTTTTTATTATTTAAATTATTAATTTGGCCCAAAATGTATGCAAAAACTTATAAAACTACAAACCTAAAGTGGGCCGTAAAACACGTCAGTGAGGTTTTTTTTCTTTCTTTTCAACAAAGGGACACTCTCTGTTAGGGAAAAAATTCAAAATGTTAGTCAGTGTAAGATGCTCTTTTTATGTCAGCTCTGGCCACATGTATAGATTTATAGCTGCGAAGCTATTGAACTATTGCTTTTACCCTGCAAGGGTTCCTGCTGGATGTATGGGCTTCTGCAGTGCGAAAAGCATTAAGCCGTAAATTTACGAATTCGAAGTATTAAAGCATTTTGGTTGTTTCAAGAACATCATAATTATCAGTAATGGCTACTTATGCCTTTCAGCCTTCAGACTGGAGCATAGTTCAAAATTCCTACATGATGCCTCATCTGATGATAAGACTATTACTTCAAAATCATTTTTAACGGGATCTAAGTACTTTCTCCTTGATCCACCTCGACTCCTCTTACCCTCTACTGCTGAACCCACGAGTGTCTTATAGTCTAACCGAAATATGATGATCCCTGTTACTTGCGCCAATCGGCTTCGAGCGCCGGCAGCGGCAGCAGACCATTGCAGTAAGTCAAACGCGAATGTTGCTCTGCGCATGCGCGCGTTCTGCTGCGCTGTGCACTGTTGCCAGTTTTGCCAGACAACAGCGAGCGGTAGCTGTAACGACCAGCAGCTAACTTATTACTTGGCAACATGGTTGCATTCAGTTTCCGCGGCCGGAGCGGTCTCCCAGCCGGCCGCGGTGGCCGAGGGGACTGAGGCGCTCCAGTCACGGTCTGCACAGCCACTACGGTCGGGGGTTCGAGTCCCTCCTCGGGCATGGATGTCTGTGCCGTCCTTAGTCTTAGGTAGTTCATAAGTAGTTTGTAAGCTTAGGGACTGATGACCCTGTAGTTAAGTCCCATAAGTTCTACAAACATTTGAACATTTTCTTTGGTCTCCCAGCCGAGTAGGCGGAGCCAGGGATCATCGTATTTCGCCCGACTATAGGTAATCTTGCTTCCTCCATGCGTGCAACATGACTCCACCATCTAAGCCGATTCGCACTAACTGCTTCATTTATGGTATTCATGTTCAGCTTTTCTTTAATTTCCTTATTATGAACATCAAATGTTCAAATGTTTGTAAAGCTTATGGGACTTAACTACGGGGTCATCAGCCCCTAAACTTACAAACTACTTATGAACTAGCTAATCCTAAGGACGGCACAAATATCCATGACCGAGGGGGGATTCGAACCCCCAACCGTAGTGGCCGTGCAGACCTTGACTGAAGCGCCTCAGTCCCCTCGGCCACCGCGGCCGGCATTATGAACATCCTCCTGCCATTGTTCCCAGCTATTAGTACCCTCAATCGACCTTGC
This sequence comes from Locusta migratoria, assembly GCA_026315105.1. Classification (NCBI taxonomy): domain Eukaryota; kingdom Metazoa; phylum Arthropoda; class Insecta; order Orthoptera; family Acrididae; genus Locusta; species Locusta migratoria. The sequence goes on from CM048745.1 coordinate 523,202,380, forward strand.
TAATTTCATACCTGTAACCTCAACCTCATTAAGGTAAATTGTATCCACCCAGCTTTCATTTCCATACAACAAAGTAGGTCGAAAGATAGAGCGGTGCAGTCCTAACTTAGTCTTGGAACTGACTTCCTTCTTCCAGAAGAGAGTAGATGTTAGCTCTGCACTCACTGCACTATCGTCGCTACGTCTTGTTTCAACGTCATTCACTATGTTGCCATCCTGCGAGAAGATACATCCTAGGTACTTGAAACTGTCCACCAAATATAACTTTCTTCCTACTATTTGGAACTAAATCTGTTTAAATTTCTTTCCCATAGCCACTGACTTTCATTTTGGAGATGCTGATCGACATGACTCTTACATCTCTGATCTAGATTTGAAATATTGACTTCAAAACATTGAAATAAATTCGAAAACGAAGTTTCAAATTTGTGCCGGTCCGGGATTCGAAACCAGATTTCTTGCATTTCGCCAGTGGTCGCTCTAATCATTCTTTTAAGTTTTTATTTTACTTTAATTTAGTTTTGGTTTCGTATGGTTCGGATTTTTGTCTATCAATGACTGTCAGCTTAGTTTGTCCACACTCTGACCGAACGCGCAGAGCTACCGTGCCGGAGAATTATGCTATTCCAACACGCTTCAGAGTCAGCCAAAGTACTCATCTTATTGCACGCTACGGGTGTAGTGCCCTCTGTCCCATAATTCCATTTTGCTAGCTGCTCTGTCGGTATTTTCGCAAGGGATCGGATTTATTTGTGCAATCGCAAAGAAATTCTTATTTGCCTTTTGAGGCACCATTTATTTCAGAGTCAGGGGAGTAAAAGTAAGATAATCGCTCATAAATAATCAATTTAATGTTTATTCTTTATTCATACTCATTTTATACTATAATTCAACAATGCTTTAACGGGGAATATTGCAGATGCAGATGCACAAATAAGTCCCATTCCTTGCGAGAATAGAGATAGAGCACTGAGCGAGTGGAATATTGCACAGGGGCCACTACACCCGATGTGTATTTCTACAAACAGCGTACACGACGTAATTGGATGACTATAACACGACGTTCGGTTGTCCATTTTTGGTATGAGACTTCGCATGATAGTATTATACGTTAAGGGTGCCCACTCCTAGAATTTTTATGCGCACTATCCGGGCAATTCTGAGAAAATGGGGTCTAAAGTTGGTGTGCAACTCATAATGTGTTAATGTGTTATGTACAAGGGCATGACTGCTGCACAGCCGGAAGGCGAAGTAGCGCAGACGCTAGCGGGCGAGGCTGATCACCGTGGAATTCATCTACAGCTACATGGTATACTCTGAATCTCACATTTAAGTGCCTGACAGAGGGTTCATCGAACCACCGTTGTACTATTTTATCTCCGATTCCATTCTCGAATAGCGCGTGGAAAGAATGAACACCTGAATCTCTTCGTTCGGGCTCTGATTTCTTGTATTTTATTCTGATGATCATTTCTACCTATGTAAGTGGGAGTCAACAATATATTTTCGCATTCGGAGGAGAATGTTGGCGATTGGAGTTTCGCAAGTAGCCCACGCCGCAGCGATAAGCGCCGTTGTTGTAATGATTCCCATCCCATATCCTGTATCATTTCCGTAACGCTGTCTCCCCTGTATCGTGACACTACGAAACCAGCTGCCCTTCTTTGGACTCTTTCGATGTCCTCCGTCGAACCCACCTGATAAGGATCCCACACTGGGCTGCAATACTCCAAAAATGGACGGACAAGCGTAGTGTATGCAGTTTCTTTAGTAGTTCTGTTGCATCTTTTAAGATTTCTGCCAATAAAACGCAGTCTATGGTTCACATTTCCCACGATATTATCTACGTGTTCTTTCCAGTTAGGTCTGAAGTAATAGTAATTCCTAGGTATTTTGTGGAGTTTACGGCCTTCACATTTGACTGATTTATGTTGTAAACAAAGTTTAACGGATTTATTATCGTACTCATGTGGACGACTTCACACTTCTCATTATTTAGAGTCAATTGCCAATTTTTACACCATACTGATATATTATTCAGATCGTTCTGCAGTTGATCTTCAGATGATTTTACTAGACGCTAAATGACGGCGTCACCTGCAAACAACCTAAGAGAGCTACTTAGATTTTCCCCTAAATCGTTTATGTAAATAAGAAATAGCAGAGGACCAATAACACTACCCTGTGGAACGCCCGATATCACCACTGTTTTAGTCGATGCCTTACCATCGATTACTACGAACTGTGTCCTCTCTGACAAGAAATCCACTATCCAATCGCAAATTTGTGGCGATATACCATAACCACGCAATTTGATTAAAAGCCGTTTGTGAGGTACGGTGTCAAAAGCTTTCTGGAAATCAAGAAATACGGAATCGATTTGCGAACCTTTGTCGATAGCACCCATCACTTCGTGTGAATAAAGAGCTAGTTGTGTTTCGCATGAACGATATTTTCTAAATCCGTGTTGACCTTGGGTCAACAGATCGTTCTGTTCGAGATAATTCATAATATTTGAGTACAGCTATATGTTCCAAAACCCTGCTGCAAATTGACGTCAATGAAATAGGTTAGTAGTTTAGTGGGTTACTCCTACTGCCTTTCTTGAATATAGGTGTGACCTGGGCAACTTTCCAATCTTTTGGTACAGATCCTTCTTTGAGAGAGCGGTTGTATATGGCTGTTAAGTAAGGAGCTATCGATTCAGCATAATCAGATAGAAATCTAATGGGTATACAATCCGGACCAGAAGACTTGTTCTTGTTAAGTGATTTTAGTTGCTGCACTACTCCGATGTTATCTACTTCTACTTTACTCATTACGGCATCTGTTCGTAATTCGAAATCTGGAATATTGGTTTCGTCTTCTTTGGTGAATGAGTTTCTAAAACCTAAGTTTAGTAACTCTGCTTTAGTAGCGCTGTCATCGGCAGGATCGCCATTACTATCACGTAGTGAAGGTATTGTTTGTGATTTGCCCCGAGTATATTTAACATATGACCAAAATCTCTTTGGGTATTCATTCAAATTACGGGAAAGAGTTTCGTTGTGATAAATATTGTAGGCATCTCGCATTAAAATCCTCGCTAAATTTCAAGTACGATCGCAAATCCTGGGGATTTTGTGTTCGTTTAAATTTAGTATGCCCTTTCCTTTGATTTTGCAACAGTGTCCTGACCTGTTTTGTGTACCAAGGGGGATCGCCTCCTTCTTTTATTAATTTCTTTGGTATAAAACTGTCAATTGCTGTCGATACCACTTCTTTGAATTTGAGCCACATCCGGTCTACACCTACGTTTAGTGTTAGAAACGAGTGGAAGCTGTCTTTCAAGAAGCAATGTAATTTGGTTTCTATCTGCTTTACTGAACAAATATACTTTGCGTTTATTTTTGGTAACTTTGGGACTTTCGATATTCAATTTCGCTACGACAGCTCTGTGTTCACTAAAACCTGTATCCGTTTTGATGCTCGTTATGAGCCTAGGATTATTTGTTGCTAAGAGATCAAGTGTGTTTTCACATCCATTTACAATTCTAGTTGGCTCATGAACTAGTTGTTCGAAGTAATTCTCAGAGAATGCGTTGAGTACAATTTCGGACAATGTTTCATGCCTACCTGCTGATTTGAAAATATAATTTCGCCAACAGATCGCGGGTAAATTAAAATCACCACCTACTATTATCGTGTGAGTCGGGTATGTTTTTGTAATTAGACTCAGGTTTTCTTTGAACCTTTCTGCTATTGTATCGTCAGAGTCGGGAGGCCGGTAAAAGGAACCGAATATTAACTTTTTTCGATTTTCGGGTACAACCTCTACCCATAATAGCTCGCAGGAACTATCAACTTCAACTTCGCTACATGAAACACTACTTTTGACGGCGACAAACACGCCCCCACCTATTTTGTTTAATCTATCCTTTCTGAACACCGATAGATCTTTTGCAAATACTTCTTCTGAACTTATTTCCGGCTTGAGCCAACTTTCGCTGCCTATAATGATGTGTGTTTCGGTGCTTTCTATTAACGCTTGCAGTTCTGGTACTTTCCCGACACAGCTACGACAATTTACAACTGTTATACCGATAGTTTCCGGATCTACATTTCTCCTGTGATCCACCTGCACCCTTTGAGATTGCCCTTATTCCTTTTTCCCCGAAGCTCTTTATCCTAAAAAACCGCCCAGTCGACGCCACACAGCCTCCGCTACCCGTGTAGCCGCTTCCTGCGTATAGTGGACTCCTGACATATTCAGCGGAACCCGGAAACCCACCACCCGATGGCGCAAGTCAAGGAATCTGCAGCCTACACGTTCACAGAACCGTCTGAGCCTCTGATTCAGACCCACCACTCGGCTCTCTACCAGAGGTCCACAGTCGGTCCTGTCAACTATGTTGCAGATGGTGAGCTCTGCTTTCATCTTGCAAGCAAGACTGGCAGTCTTTACCACTTCAGTTAGCCGCTCGAAACCTGAGAGGATCTCTTCAGATCCTAAACGACACACATCATTGGAACCGACGTGAGCCACCACCTGCAGTTGGCTGCACCCCGTACCCTTCATGGCATCCGGGAGGACCCGTTCCACATCTGGAATGACTCCACCCGGTATGCACACGGAGTGCACGTTGGCCTTCTTCCCCTCCTTGGCAGCGATCTCTCTAAGGGGCTCCATCAGCCGCCTAACATTGAAGCTCCCAACTACAAGTAAACCCACCCTCCGTGAAAGCCCGGATCTTGCAGGCTGGGTGGTGACAGGGTGAAAGACACCATCCGATTCAGGAACGTCGTCCTGTGCAGACAGCGTCTCAAACCTGTTCGCAAGACGAACCGGGGAGGCCTCACGATCGGTCCCCCAGAATGTCTTGCGCCTCCTGCCACGCACTGGAGCAACCTCCCACGCAACCACGGGTGGGGCGTCTGCCACACTGCTGGCAGTTTCAGGGCATGTCGCTGCCGCAGGCCGATCGGTGGAGACGACGGGACTCCGTTCGGTCCCCACTGCCGGCCAACAACAACGACGCCCATCGATCGCAGCTTCCAACTGTGCAACCGAGGTTAATACAGCTTGAAGCTGGGAGCGAAGTGTCACCAGCTCAGACAGCATCCCCACACAGCAGTCACAGTCCCTATTCATGATTACAGTGCCAACAAAAACAGAAACTTCAGTCGCGATGCGTTCAAAGGAAAATTACACTGTTTGTTAAAACGCGGATCTGAATCTCATACGCTCAGTATAAATTTATAAATTGAGACGAGAAAGTGCAGACGAAAACCAAAGACTGTCGCGACGTGGTTCACACGGCGGAATAATACACTAACCAGATATTAAATGCGAATATGAATCAAATTAAAACGCGAGCACACAATAAATTTAATGAACTGGAGGGAAAACGCACTGAAATGTAAAAATATGTAGCTTCTAGAGAGAAGCCGGTTACACTTGCAGCTGATAATTTACTGCTAAGCCACTGAAGACGTGTGCTCTGGACGACGCCCGCTGGGCGACTGTTCTGCAGTTGGTTTTGATCTTCAGATGATTTTACTTTTTAGATGGTAAATATCACCTGTCGGAAACATTACATTTATATTATTTGTTTTTAAATTATAAAAAAATTAATAGAATTAATAATTAATATTATCAATTACATAATAATACCGATATTACGGTTGCAGAAATAAAAATTTTAATTAAAACATTTTCTTTTCAAAAACGCTGAATAATTCCAAATGCATTTTACAGTTAATGTAGATAGATTAAAGCGTTAAATACTGTTGCGAAACAACAATTTTATGACAAAATTAGGCGATACTGTAAGCTGTAAATAGATTATAAATATTCTATGTGAATTCGAGGAAAAGTTTTCTTCATGGAAAAGCAGAGTATACCTATTGCCCTATTGCAAGTATACAAACAGGCAGAAAGTCGGAAAGAGAGAAGACCCGCACGGAACTAATCGTTGAGTGGGACTTCCGCGTTACAGTTCCTGAGATTGGAGTGTTCTGACTTGTGACATATTACCGGAATTTTTAAATTATCGCGAATGAAAGTCTGTCTGTTGTTGTTGTTGTTGTTGTGGTCTTCAATCCGGAGACTGGTTTGATGCAGCTCTCCACAATACCGTATCCTGAGCAAGCCTCTTCATCTCCACGTAAGAACGGCAACCTACATCTGTCTGAATCTGCTTACTGTATCCATCTCTTGGTCTTCCTCTGCGGTTTTTAGCCCACACACTTCCCTCCAACGCTAAATTCACAATTCCTTGATGTCTAAGAATGTGTCCTACCAATCTATCCCTTCTTTTAGTCAACGTATGCCAGAATTTCCTTTTCTCCCCAATTCTGTTCAGTACCTCCTCATTAGTTACGCGATCCACCCACCTAATCTTCAGCATTATTCTGCAGAACCATATTTCAAAAGCCTCAATCCTCTTCCTGTCCGCACTGTTTATCGTCCATGTTTCACTCCCATACAAGGCAACACTCCATACAAATGCCTTCAGAAAGGACTTCCTTAGGCTTAAATCAATATTCGAGGTTAACAAATTTCTCTTTTTCAAGAACTCCTTTCTACCCATTGCTATTCTGCATTTCATATCCTCTGTACTACGACCATCATTTGTTATTTTACTGCCCAAGTAACAAAACTCATCTACCACCTTTATTGTTTCGTTACCAAATCTAATTCCGTCAGCATCACCTGATTTTCTTACACTGCACTCCATTACCCTAGTTATGCTCTTGTTAATGTTCATCTTATATGCACCCTTCAGCACACTGTCCATTCCGTTCAACTGCTCTTCCAGGTCCTTTGCTGTATCTGACAGAATTACTATATCGTCGGCAAAACGCAATGGTTTTAATTCTTCACGCTGAACTTTAATTCCTTCAACAAATTTCTCCTTGCTTTCCTTTATAGCTTGCTCAATGTACAAAATGAGCAACATTGGGGAAAGGCTACAACCCTGTCTTACTCCCTTTCCAACCACTGCATCCCTTTCATGCCCTTAAACTCTGACAATCTATATTTTACTCCTGCTTGCTTCAGAAGAAGTCTGTCTATGAAGAAATAAATATTAGAAAGGAAATATTTGCTGGAGACGGATGACAGGAAAGAACGCGACCACATTTTCTTCCTTCAGCTAGATCTACATTTTGCTGACGTTCCTTCGTGTTGGTTCTGGATTGTTGGTTGTGATGTTACCTTAGTTTTTGATTGTAGAAAGCAGTGAGCCCTCTGACCGAGCACGGTGAGCAACCGCGCCCGGCGTCACCTGAACTATTCGACCGTACTGCGGCAGAACTTCACTGATAAATTCATAACTTTTGTATGGGCTGCCCTTTTCCTTAGAATTTTATGGATAGTGCGATTTTTGTGAGTGGGCACTCTTTAGATATACTACTATCCTGCGAAGTCCCATCCTGAACTGAATTTCGGAGACCGGAATTTCTCTTTTTAGGTCCAGAACATGGAACTTTGCTTTGCTTTCACTTTGATGACTATGTCGGCCGGCCGCGGTGGCCGAGGGGACTGAGGCGCTCCAGTTACGGTCTGCACGGCCACTACGGTCGGGGGCTCGAATCCCCCCTTGGGCATGGATATTTGTGCCGTCCTTAGTATTAGTTAGTTCATAAGTAGTTTGTAAGTTTAAGGACTGATGACCCCGTAGTTAAGTCCCATAAGCTACACAAACATTTGAGAAAACAGTCGCAAATTGCAACTCATTCTCTCCGTCAGATCGTTTATATTATAATAATAATAACGCTCATTAACACAAATGCCTGGGGTACTCCTAACGATACCCTAATTTCGGATAAACACTCGCCATCGAGGACAACGTACTGGCTTCTATTTCTTAAGTAGTCTTGAAGCCACTCATATATTAGTAACTCATTCCACATTCTCGTACCTTCGTTAGCAGTTTGCAGTGCGGCACCGTGTCAAATTTCTTTCGAAAATCGAGAAATATGTTACCTGGTTGTTGCCCTTCATCCATAACACGCAAGATGTCATTGAAGAAGAGGGAAATTTGAGTTTCGGACGATCGGTCCTTCCTAAAACTGCTAGTTCGTAAGTAGTTTGTAAGTTTATGGACTGATGACCCCGTAGTTAAGTCCCATAAGCTGTACAAACATTTGAACATTTTGACTATGTCGCCATAACAAATGCGACAACAATGTACTATTGAGAAGAAAAAAAAACATAATGTTGTGTATCTTCAACGAAATCTGTAGGTGTAAGCTATAGTCAATTTTTAGGTGTCTCTCGCAGCTCTTTTAAAACAATTTGGACACTTATTTCAAGTTTGAAAATAAATCGTGTATTATGGTTCCACTCATCTCATACCCATTCAACCAAGTTTGGAGTTATTGCATGCATTTGCTGTATCGTGTACATTCTATTCAAAGTTAATGAGAGACGAAAATATTGACGAAAGAAGTTAAATTGATAAAGGTACGGAGTACTGATATGATCGTGGAGGATCATGGCTCAATGTGAAATTGTTCGCTCTACATCTACTTACATCCTCCACAATCCACACAAAGCTTCATGCGAAGGTTATCCAGTACCACTTCAAGTCACCGACTTGGTTGTGTCACTCTCATATAAAACGAGGGAAAAAAGGTTTGTATACATCTGTACGAACTCTAATCTCTCTAACATTATCTTTCAGGCCTTTAAGCGAAATGAAAGTTGGCGGCAGTAGAATATTTCCTGCAGTCCGCTTTAAATTCCGACTCTATAAATTTCTTCAACAGTATTTATCGAAAACAACGTCGCCTTCCTTCAGCAACTCCCATTTTAGTTCCCGAAGTACCTCAGTAGTACTCGTGCATTGATCTAAGGCAATATTTCTCGGAAAGTCTTGCTCGGAGGTCGCGGCATAGAAGGAATTTCTTCCACCATAAAATAACTAGGGATTTAGATCAACGAGAAGGTATCGCAAAGTGAAATTTATATAATATTAAAATTACGGAGTTCCTTGTGAAACATTCATTACGAATTCAAAAAAGCGTAGATTGTTTTACAATATAGCCATGATTAAGTGCAAAGTCTGAAACCTATTTTGAGGTAACAATCGATAGGTAAAAGAACATGATACAAGAAATAATTGTGGAAAATTCGAAATAAAGATATACTTTTTTCCAAGTTGTCTTAACAGCTGGTCCTTTATTAATTAGCATAATTCGCTTCTGAGTCTTGCCTGAAATGCGAAACAGTCCTTAATCAAAATACATTTTTGTTAGATACCGTGTTAAAATAGGATAACGTGTTCCATTTCGAAAAAAATAAACAAAAAACTTTGTTCTACAATTTAAAAGAAATTTTGAAAACATTTAGTCAGTGAATCCAGACCAGTGACTGTACTTTATCTTCGAGGTGTTCGCAACGTATAATTCAACATGATAACGACAGACGACATGTTTTAAATGCTATTTAGATATACTTTGATACATGAGTTATGAGACTGATTGTCTGGCCACTTTCCAAATATTACATTAATCTGCAACAACTTCATCAGTGGTTTCAGGCCAGTGACTGCCATACTTTGGAGGTTTCTGTGACCTTATATTTCAAATGTTCAATTGTTTGTAAGGCTAAGGAACCAAAATGTTTTCATCGGTTCCTCGACTTACAGAGAAATTCAACTTATGCCACTGCGGAGCGCGCGGTTGCTCGCCGTCGGAGGTTCGAGTTCTCCCTGGGGCATGGGTGTGTGTGTGTTGTCCGTAGGTTAGTTCACCTTAGTTTAAGTAGTTTGTAAGCTACGGACTGATGACCACGCAGTTTGGTCCGATAGATTTACAAACATTTGAACATTTTCAACTTAAGCAAAGAACAACACACACACACAAACGCTCATGCCTGTGAGAGTACTGGAACCTCCGGCGGGAAGAGCCCGCTGAATGCGTGTCAAGGCGCCTTAGACAGCACGGACATTACCGGGGGACAATCGTATCCTTCAATAAGGTAATTTAGATATATGTTTTCCGGACGTATGTCGATACAAAAGCTGTGAGAATGTGGTCTGGGCAGCACATTCCTCAAATATAAAATCCAATCCGATCGTCTACTCCAGGGATGGCGAACCAATGGCACGCATTCAGAAAACAAGGATTTAGAAAATATCGTTCATGCGAAACACAACTAGCTCTTTATTCACACGAAGTGATGGGTGCCATCGACAAGGGTTCGCAAATCGAGTCTGTATTTCTTGATTTCCTGGAGGCTTTTGACACCGTACCTTACAAACGGCTTTTAATCAAATCGCGTGGTTATGGTATATCGCCCCAAATTTGCGATTGGATAGGGGATTTCCTGTCAGAGAGGACACAGTTCGTAGTAATCGATGGTAAGGCATCGACTAAAACCCCCACCTTTGAACCTCCCATTAATCTAACATTGCTATAATGATTTTTCATATGGGTGGATGGTGACAGAAACTAATTTGTTTTATTTAAAGTTATAGAAGAGAGTAATATCGCTTGACCGGGCTGTTCCAGGTGAGAGGACTTGCTAAGGCCTCGAACAGGGTGGTGTTAGTGGTACTCTGCTGTTCCTTATTTACATAAACCATTTAGAGGAAAATCCAAGTAGCACTCTTAGGTTGTTTGCAGATGACACCGTATTGTCACGATACAGGGAAGACAGCGTTACGAAAATGATACAGGATCTGGGATGGGAATCATTACAAACGGCGCTTATCACTGCGGCGTGGGCTACTTACGAAACTGCAATCGCCAACATTCTCCTCCGAATGCGAAAATATGTTGTTGACTCCCACTTACATAGAAATGACCATCAGAATAAAATACGAGAAATCAGAGTTCGAACGGAGAGATTCAGATGTTCTTTCTTCCCGCGCGCTATTCGAGAATGGAATGGGAGATAAATAGTATAGTGGTGGTTCGATGAACCCTCTGCCAGGCACTTAAATGTGATTTGCAGATTATCCCATGTAGATGTAGATGTACTTGCATACGACCAAATAACTTAGGCAGGGCGCCAGGTTTAAGAATTTACCTGCCGATTTGAAAAGCTGATTTGTTCGTCTACATTTTAAGACAGTGGAATCGGTGGTTGTCAGCTAATATCAATAATAAATATATGAAAACAGGGCGTCACTAAATGATACCGACAGACGACGGGGGATGCTAGAGGCCGGCTTGACGAACAAAATGAGGTAGGGAACGTTACCCAGCGACACTACCGAGCGTTATAACCATAGGTGCTGGCACTTGCCGCTAGGCACCCCTCCGGCAGCTTGTGTGGCGTTCTTTCCTTGAATTTGTGCTATCCAGCCGTTAAATACCATAAAGACGTCGACAACACGAAATATCTACCGGTATTCATATCATGTGGCCCATCGCTGTATATTCCAGCAGCGTAGATGGGGATGGTTGCTGCGCGATACGACGTTGGTCTACAAAACACAACATAGCACCGATTTAATTCTCAGTCAATTACATCCATTATGCTATGCTATAGCATACAATTTTGGAGACTGTATTGGGGGTATTGAGAGGCAATGAACCATGGGGGAAGCCCAAGTACGTCACCATCAGCCATCGCGACATGAGAACATTGCAATTCATAGGGAACAGGGCCTGCCCATACAGTTGATAGCTCCATCTTATCCACCGGCGATCGTTGCTCTCACTCGCAATCCCCGAATATCAAAACCCACATATTACAGACCCGCCCCCGGTCTGTGTGCGCATAGAACGACGCCGTTCGCCGCCCGAGCTGTGGCTTACCGTCAGGCGCCAGCTCCTATAATTTTGACGCTCGGTAGCGCCGTTGGGTGAAGTTTCCGGACACTGGTTCCTCCTCACCTCATTCTCTTCCTCAACCCATATTTGACTTACCGGAAGCACAGGCTCGCCGATAGACACATACACACACAAATGAAAACACACAGAAACAAACATTCAAGCTTTCGCAACCAAGTTGCTTCTTCAGGCAGAGTAGGGAAGGAAAGGGAGAAGGAAAGGATGAGGGTTTTAAGGGGGTGGGTAAGGAGTCATTCCAATCCCGGGAGAGGAAAGACTTACCGTGGGGGAAAAAGGAAGGTAAACAAATACATACACACACCCAGATATACACACGCAAACACACCTAGGCAGATATATTGTAGAAAGCCGGCATAAGCCTCCTTCATATATATATGAAGGAGCCTTATGCCGGAACACCTCTTGGGCACATTAAATAGATTTTATTGGAAAAAAATGGCACGTTTATGTACAAAGGTACGCCATCATCCCTGTAATCTAGTCAGTGGTTCGGGAGAGAATGATAAATCATGACGGGCCAGCTATCACAATAATTAACTACGGCGTAGAGTGAGATTAACATAGATGTTTATAAGTATAGAGGCAATCTCTACAAGAGATGGATTTCACAAGCTGTACACCCCGGAAGCACCTAAGAATTTAATGTTTTCGTCTTCCAGTACTTTAAACACACGAGGAGTAAAACTGCAATATCTGCCATCCTACCGGGTATTACAACATCATATTGGCCACCAAGGTAGGTGATATACTGGTTAAATGAAACGCTACGGACATTAGGCATGTTCTTTGATTTAACAAATGCGTTTGATCGTGTTGATCACTAAATATTGTTGCAGAAGTGGGAACATTATGGAATACGAGGAGTAGCCTCACAACTACTTCATCTTTTACTTTAGTAATAAACAAAAGGTAATTCTCCGCAGTGATGAAAATGGCTATGACGTACAATTGCAATGGGGCACAATTATGTCTGGGGTGCCCCAGGGACCATTACTGTTTCGTGTTTATATAAATGGTCTGCCTTCAAGTATAACAGCTGATTGTAAAATATTTTTTGTTTGCTGATGATACCATCTTGGTATTGAACGATGTTGTTCGTAATATTGACACAGTATCGAATAATGTAGTTGAAGAGATACGTTCATGGGTTGTAGGTAACAAGTTGATGTCAAATGACAGTAAAACTCAGTTTTTACAATTTCTAACACATAATTTGACGAAAGCTGACATTTTGATTGCACATAATGGGCATATGATAAGTGAGCCTGGACAGTTTAAGTTTCTAGGTGTTCGAATAGACAGTAAACTGTCGTGGAAAGCCCATGTTCAGGAGCGTATTCCAAAACTAAATTCTGCTTTATTTACCATTAGAACAATATCTAAAATTAGTGATTAGTCAATACGAAAAGTAGTCTACTTCGCTTACTTTCACTCATTTATGACGTTCGGCGTTATTTTTTGGAGTAACTCGACTGTAACAAAAAGGATATTTTTGCCTCAGAAACGGACTGTTCGAGCAATATGTGGTGTAAGTTCACGAACGTCATGTCGATCCCTTTTCAGTAGTCTTGGAATTTTGACACTGGCGTCATAATCCTTTTTTTTTAATGTCGTTTGTTGTTAATACTATCAGTTTATTCCCACGAGTTAGTAACTTTCACTCAGTGAATACTAGACAGAAGTCGAATCTACATTTGCATCATGCCACCTTGACACTTGTACCGATAGGTGTGCAGTATTCTGCAGCAGCCATTTTCAATAATCTGCCACAAGAACTAAAGAATCTCAGCACTAACCCACAGACTTTCAAATCTAAATTGAAGAGTTGCCTCATGGCTCACTCGTTTTATTTTGTCGAGGAACTACAAAAATTAAGTAATTAAGCTCGTTCATTTTTTATTTATTGATTCTTTTCACTTAGTCTTAAGAGTGTCCTGTGCATAGGACTACTTACACAATTTCTATTACCGTTCTTGTGTGTTAAAATTCATATATTTACTTGTCCCATGACCATGGAGTCTTACTCCTCAATTAGATCCTGCGGAACAGAAAACCATATTGCCGCGAGAGACCAAGAACACCGACTGCCGGCGTGGCGCAGGGGTTAGCGTCACGGACTGCGGTGCAGAAGGTCGCCGGTTCAATCCCGCCCACCGGCAAACAATGTCGCGTTGAAAAGGGAGCAGGCTTGACTTCGAAGGCAACTGAACACAGCACTTATACTCAAAGCATGTTTATTACGAACTCAACATACACGCAGCACTGAGTGCCTCTCAGGCAGAATTTACAAGAAATTAGAAGAAAAGTTTACATAAGAAGCAAGTGAATTTACAAGTATAATATTCTGGAATTGTTAATAACAAAGATATAAATTTTTGGCGGTGGGCGGGATTGAACCGGCGACCTTCTGCACGACAGTCCGTGACGCTATCCCCTGCGCCACGCCGGCATTCGGTGTTCTTGGTCTCTCGCGGCAATATTATTATTATGTCTGCCCATGCAGTGTTATCCGGGAGGCAAATTAACGCCGGCCGCGGTGGCCGAGGGGACTAAGGCCACAGCATAAACTTTACTTCAATGCCCCCCCCCCTTATGTTTCATGCCTTTGGTATAACGAGACAATGTTGTTTCGAGGAATTGTGTTATTTGTGGAATCTACTATTGTTGCTGATAGCACACGTTGTTCGCGTACAACCTTACCTCCAAGCAAATTGACGCGCTCGTCCCACGTCACCGGCCTGCTCACAATCGAGGAAAACACATTCACTTGTGAGCGATCGGTCTAACGTAACGGTGTCACTATGTTCTCGAAACAGGAACAACGAAGTTGGATCAAGATTTAACGTGCCAGAGGATGCACAGCACGACAGTGTCATTAGGGTCATCAAGAGGCAGCTCAAATGCACTTACAGCGCTATGACGGCGAAGGAGGGTCTTTCTTACGCCGTATCGTAGCACTTGATGAGACGTTCACCAGATCTTACGAGCCAACACTGAAACGCCAATCGAACGATTGGCGCCGTTATGGTCGCAGCGAACGTCTATAGTGCGTCAGAGCCCCAGCATGGTGAAAGTTATGGTAATTCGCGTGTACCACTTTGTTGGTCTTTTCCCTAACGCAACCCCTCCAAAAATAAAAATATTCTGGCGACCCCCCTCCTCACAAACAGCTACGAAACTGTTATCTCAAAGGAAACAAATTTAATCTTCTTTCTTTTGGTACAGCTCTGTTTTAAATTGTTTCACGAAGTTCTTCTTTTGTGTGTATTTTTCGGAACGGAGCACATTATCCAATCTTAATGAGATTTCCAACAGAAAAATATATTTTGCTTAAACACTTTTTCGTATAACAGGTAAGACTCAGACGCGAATTTGCTAATCAACAAAGACCGCACTTTATAGACAACCTGTAAAAATGCTTTTCGAGTTTTTTAGAATTACTTATTCCACGTGTTTGAAATGTTTGTAAATCTATCGGACTCAACTACTGGGTTATTAGTCCGAAGCTTACAAACTACTTTAACTAAGCAGCGGTGGAGTAGCCGAGCGGTCTAAAGCGTCTCGCTGCGGAGCGCTTCAGTCACGGTCTGCACGGCCACTACAGTCGGGGGTTCGAATCCCCCTCGGGCATGGATATTTGTGCCGTCCTAGTTCGTAAGTAGTTCATAAGTAGTTTGTAAGTTTAGGGACTGATGACCCTGTAGTTAAGTCCCATAGACTATAAAAACATTTGAACATTTTGCAATATCTGCCATCCTACCTGGTGTTACAACATCCTATTGGCCACCAAGGGAGGTGATATACTGGTAGCGCCAGGGAATGTCTACCCGTGCAGTCTTATCTCGGGAGGCAAATTAACACTCTGGGTCCAGCCAGCGTCCAGAATGCTTTCCGCACCCAGTCCTCCTTCACCCCCTCACCCTCCCGTTCGCCGAGCAGCCTCCCCCTACCCCTTCGGCCCCCTTCGGCCCTCCCCAGAGACGGGCGGCCAGTGGCTTGCGCTGCTCGTAAAGCGACTGCGGCCTCGGACACTCGTAAACGTCGCGGGCGGCGTCCACTTTAGTGTCGCGGCAGGGCGCCAACTTCCGTCTCGCTCGCAATTGTTTCCCGCGAGCTCCACTTTGTACGGCGGGCGCGCCGCGAGGCAGTAAAGGCTCGCTTGGGCGGCCGGCTCTCTCGTTTCGGCAGCCGTCGTGTTTACAAGTGAAGTTGGCGCCCGTGTCCGTCGCCCGGTTTGTAGTAATCCTCGCTCGTTTGCGTCGCTGCGCAGTGCTAAACGCCGGGGAGTCGTAAACTGCTACGCTGCGTCGCAATTACTGACTGAATGCGCGTGCGAGACGTCCCGTATTCATCTCATTTCCTCCCTCTGTAGGCTTCACGCATAAATCTCGCATATTTCTGAACGTGCTTAGAAAGTAATTCGCAATGTTTCCTTCATTAATTCCAACATGAGCTCGTTACTTATTTCATTTATTTATTTACTAGCTGAAAACCCGGCGTTGCCCGGGTATTTATTTATTTATTCCTACCATTTTTCAGGTATATATTCATTTGTATAAGGGCTGTATGTCTGTAAAATCTCTTGAGAATACAATTAGTAGTAAAGAAGTAATAGGTTAAAACTTGGTGCGTGATGGGGCGGTTTTCCACGAACGTTACTCTTTATGTGCTCATATCTCATAAACTACCTGTTGTACTGTGATATAACTTAGAAGGTTCACTCAACTATATGCGTGTATACTGTCCGTAAAATTTCCTGCGGCTACAATTTGTAGTGAACAAATTATAAATTGTAACGTCATAGCCGCGGTGGAGTAGCTGAGAGGTCTAAAGCGTCTTGCTGCGGAGCGCGCGGTTGCTTGCCGTGGAGGTTCGATTCCTCCCTGGGGCATGGGTGTGTGTGTGTTGTCCTTAGGTTAGTTTACCTAGGTTTAAGTAATTTGTAAGCTACGGACTGATGACCACGCAGTTTGTTCCGATAGATTTACAAACATTTGAATTTGAACATTTGTAACGTCATACCGAATCCCGTAGTTTTATTCAATAAACAGCGGAAAAGTAGTAAGCGAGAAACTTTTTTTCCTTTCATCATTTTGCTATGGTTGTCAGCGAGAAAAAGTTTAATAAAGGTTTGAAATTATGTTCCAGGAGGCGAACCAATTATGATATTGTAGAAAGATATAAAAAAAAAAAGCCAAGATCGCTGATCATCAATTTTTATTCAAGGCTACCGGTTTCGCTGAACTATGTCAGCATCATCTGGTCCAATAAAATCATTTTACAAGGGCATAATCTTGTAATGTCAATCAGTTTTTATATGACATAATTTACCTTGCATAGGTGCACTATGTCATTATAATAAAACATAATTATCACAGTGAGTGAAAATAGCAAACTTTCTATTGTCACTCACAATAGCAAACTTTCTATTGTCACTCACTGTGATAATTATGTTTTATTATAATGACATAGTGCACCTATGCACTGTAAATTATGTCATATAAAAACTGATTCACATTACAAGATTATGCCTTTGTAAAATGATTTTATTGGACCCGATGATGCTGACATAGTTTAGCGAAACCGGTCGTCTTAAATAAAAATTGATGATCAGCGATCTTGGCTTTTTTTTATATCTTTCTACAAAGATATAAAAGATTAAAAGTTGCTGCGTGACTGGGAGGCTTTCCATGAACGTTACTGTTTATCTGCTCATATCCCATAAACTACGTGTGGGAATGAGATACAATTTAGAAGGTACATTGAACTATATGTGTGTAGACTGTCTCTAAATTTTCCTGCGGCTACAATTCGTAGTGTACAAATTATAAATTGTAACGTCATACCGAATGCCGTAGTTTTACCTCAAAACAGTGGAAAAGTAATAATCGATAAACTTTTTCATCATTTTGCTATGGTTGTCAGCGAGAAAAAGTTTAATAAAGGTTTGAAATTATGTATAAAGTTTGCTGCAAGTCGCTAAGTACTCTCATTCTCATATAGTGTATTTATAAAGTCTCGCCACATTGTGTGGCAGTTTTTTGCGATTCCTATTGCGTATGACGTCATATTTTCTGAACCATGTGTCGTATGTGATTCTTAACCCTTCAGCAATTGTTACCTCACGGTAAGGAATGTGTTTACTAAATTTGGTTCATATTGGTCCACTGGTTTAGAAAAAAATGAGCAGTATTGTCGGTAAATGCAGCAGTTTTTCGCGCATCTCATTGTTTATGACTACATATCTCGTAAACGTTGTATCGTACGTGATTCTTACACTTACGCGGACCGTACTCATGGATTGAAGCTTACGTGTACAAAATTTCATAAATATTGGAACAAAACGGTAGAGTTTGTATGCAACACGTACAAACATACGGACACTCTGCTTTATATATTACATCTAATTGCATATTTATATGACCTGCTGTCTAATCTTTAAACGCAGATCGTACATTTCAGAATATTGCGTACAATAAGCATGCATTCTTTCACATTACTATTAAGGTATACTGTGCAGAAATAATGTGAAACAGTAAAATAACAAAAAAAAAAAAAAAAATAGAAACTAGCAATTTTGAAAGGAAAAACACAGAGTGAACATATTTACTTCTTAGTCAGGCTTTGTCAGGTGAGAGAGTCTCGGGAAAAATCTTCAAGTCTGCTCTCCCTCCCATGAACCCCCCTTTAATCTAACATTGCTATAATGATTTTTCTTTTATTTAAAGTAATAGCAGAGAATAATATCGCTTGACCTCGCTGTTCCAGGCGAGAGCACTTGCGAAGGCCTCGAACCTGTCCCTCCTGAAATATCCTCTTATTTGTGTTATTCTACAACAATTTTACATAATGTTTAGTTTTATTCTTTATCATGTAATGTCTTACTATTGTTTAAATCCAATATTCACAATTGTTATTAATTTTACATTTTATTTGTCTTTCTTGTCAACAATCATACCGTTTTCTTTGTTATTTGTTTGTATATTGCAGCGTTTGCGCGTGTTCGTCGTTTTCGTGGTCTGTGTCATTTTCAGTATTTCTGTTAGTATCTGCACTTTGTCTGACGTTTTCCAGGTGTTTTATTGAGTTTCTTGTTGTCTGTTCCAAATATGGCCTGTACGCGTGACGGAGAGGTAAACCTACATTCCTAGCTCTTGTACATTTTGAAAAAATTATGACTGTGTTAATTGGAATACAATATTTCAAATTCTGAAGTCAGCAGGAGTAAAATACAAGGAAATGAGGGTTACTTACAACTTATACAAAAGCCAGACCGCAGTTATCAGAGTCGAAAGGATGAAAGTGAACCACTGGTTGAGAAGGGAGTAACACAGGGTTGTAGCCTTTTTCCAATTTTATTCAATTTGTACATTGAGCAATCTGTAAAGGAAAGCAAAGAGAATTTGGAGAAGGAATTGAAATTCACTGTTTGCTGATGACATTGTACTTCTATCAGAGTCAACAAAGGACCTGGGAGAGCAATTGAACGGAGTGGACAGTGTGTGCACGTAAGAATTGTGTCCCGAGGAAACGGGTTTTGAGACGGCTTTACCCGTGGCTACATTCGTGAAATTGAATTGATGGCTTAGTAATAACTGTTACACCCATTGACCTTGGTGCGGCGTCATAGTGCACGAATGTTTGACATAACCTTAGCATTCCTCGTATATAACTTATTTGGGATTGTGTTAATGTACTGTGAAGTTAGTTGTTACTGCGTGAAGAGTACTGATAGACATTTGACATTCTCGAAGGTTCTCAGGCCGGCCACGGTGGCCAAGGTGACTGAGGCACTCCAGTCACGGTCAGCACGGCCACTACGGTCGGGGGTTCGAATCCCCCCTCGGGCGTGGATATTTGTGCCGTCCTAGTTCGTAAGTAGTTCATAAGTAGTTTGTAAGTTTAGGGACTGATGACCCCGTAGTTAAGTCCCATAAGCTTAACAAACATTTGAACAATTTTTAATCACTAATATAAGGATTCCACTTCCTTAATATATTTGGGCTCTTTGTATATCAGTTGTGAATGTGACTTGTTTTCTTTTATTTATTCAGTTAAGGATACTACACCTGTGGAAGATTTCTTTAATTCAAGGCGGTGTTTTTCATTTTGTATACTTGATTTACCCCAATCTGCATACGAAATCAAATATTTATTTGACCTTTTAAATGTGAAAATAAAAATGTCTTTTCTGGCATAAAACATAAACTCCTGTGTCCTGGCACCTTTCCACTCCAAGCTCATTGCTAGCTACACCGTTTGATAAATTCAAGTAGCTGGCTGGCAGTAGGTAAAGTAGCATGATTCAATCGATGGAAGGCGTGGGAAAAGCATAATAGATGGAACAGATCATGTATGGATCGTGAGAAAGCACGGCAGTGTAGTATAGATATGATCTGATTGGCTGCTACCTCGCCTCTCGGTGCTATCATTCCTACATTTCATTTATTAATATTTACGACAGTAGACAATAGCTTAATTTCAATGTAACGCTTTTCTGTTAATAAGCTTTCATTTGAACACATTTGGTACTTTGCTGATTGTACTTTATATAAACAAAATAATAGCGACGAATGTAGAAGGTTCGTTTGGCGCCAAAAAGACAGAGGCAGCAACTAGCAGCCACGCCTGACCGAGAACAGTCCAGCGGAGACCTTCTTATATACTGGGTGTTCAAAAATTCCCGGTACTATCTTTGAGCATTTGTGCAGGAGAATGAATACATAACAATTTGATTAGGAACTCAAGTACTGGAATGTCATACATTGATGTTATGAGCATTTCTTTACCTTTTAATACAGTGTAACAACTCTGTAAGCTCTTCCAAACATTTGAGGAAGACGTAATATGGACCACAACAAGAAAAAATGAGTAGTATACACGGGCTCGAAAGTACACGCCTTAGAGCTTTGAGAAAGTGATCATATTCGGTTGGCCGCGGTGGAATAGCCGGGCGCTATAAGGCGACTTGCTGCAGAGCGCATGGCTGCTCTCTGTCGGCAAGCGTAATGTCCGCGTAGCCTAAAGGTGCGAGTCCGAACACGGCGACAGCGACCCACTGCCGCTGCCGACAACGACCGAGACGCAGCCGACCCGTTGCGGAACACAGCGGCAGGCGAGCAGCGCGGGCGCCGGTGAGAGGCGAGGCGGGGTGTCTGCCGACTGCCGCCGTTGTTGCGCTGTAGTTGGAGGGCGAAGACGATGACGTTGCTTTGTTCCATACTAAGAGAACACGAACGCTGGTAATGCCAATGTGAAATAGTGGAGTTAGTGATGAATTCATTCAGGAGCTATTGCCGTTTAAATAAAAGACAGTTCAACTTCGTACTGAGTTCGATTTCGGATGACATAAAACCACAGTGCCTAAGAAATGCAATAACTGAAGAAGAAAAATTACATTTTACACTGAGAAGTGCGCAAAAACTCGTGCATTATTTACAATCTGCTCAACAACTGGTACGGAACAGTTCCAGCGATGTGAATGTTGAAGGTGTGTTATTATCTCTTGATTGCTGATTTGTGTTGCCCTGTGGGCCCATCATTTCGTAATCAGAGGCAATGTGACTATTATTTTTCTTTCCGTTCTGCTTTATATATTGGAAATGAACTCCGTAAAACTGCTCTGATATGTCCAGGAAATAATTAAATATCATATTTGCGTCACATAAAAGCCTTTAGTAACTTTTGCCTCTTTTCATTCCTTTCACACTTTTAATATTGTACCATCGTTAGTTTTATTCCGTTTTATTTTATTTGTTGGTACATAACATTAATCTATTGTCACCTCTCGTGTAACATGAAGTAAATAAACCTGTCCTGGCCGTATTTTACACAAAATGCTTTATTACTCTACATAATCATTTTTAAGAACACCATTTATGTAATTACCGATAGTTAATTTCTTAATTATTTTCAACATAAACCACCGTTTGTGTTTAGTTTTTACTTTAATAGTTAAGTATTGAGGAAACTGCACTAAGTTGCTACAAAAACGTTGTTGCAAAACGTGTTGCAAAATATTCAAGAGTGCAGCTTCCTCTGAGTCTTCATTGATATGCCACGTCAAACATTTACAGCTATACATCCATACTCATAATGAAATAGTTTATCAGACTTTACTGATTAAGCACAGTTCCAGGCCTATTATACATTTATTCGTGAAACTTGACAACTCTTCTTCCCTGTTACAAACAACAAATGCAAGTTTCAATCCGATCTGTAGAAGAGACAAGGCAATGATGTCTTCTGATTTTAGTTACATCCAATTCAATGATGTCTCAATAAATTAAAACGAACAAAATCTCAATTTACAGTTTCTTGAGATATCCCCAAGTGCTTCAGTGGTTATAAACAATCTTGCTTGTGGTGGCCATTTGAGCAGCAGCTGAATACTATGTATTTTCACTGTAGTGTTTTTAAAGAGAACCCCTTTTGCTACTGCATTACAGTGAAAAAACATAATTACAAACAATGCACATATGAATCCATTCCTTGATAAATAAGTTCAACTACTGTACTGTAGCTTTCCAGATATCTTTTACTAAAACATTTCTGTCCTCGTTATTTCCTGCGTTAAATATTACAGGACATGTTGCTACTGTGTTTACGGACTTCTTCTCGTCAGAGTTCAAACTTTCAAATGTTTGTAGAGCTTATGGGACTTAACTACAGGGTCATCAGTCCCTAGACTTACAAATTACTTATGAACTAGCTTATAATAAAGGCGGCACAAACTGCCATGCCCGTCGGGGAACAGCCTCGCGTATCGTAGGATAGCGCGTCAATGCGCTCGGCCACTCCGCCACGGCTCGTCAGTCTGAAGAACTCATTTCCCTTGGGTGTTGTCATAAAACCGGTCTTCGGCGGTGTAACGGCCACTGTTCAAGAGGTGACTTAGACGTGTAACCAATGGCACCCCTTACCATCACGCCGGGTGATACGCCAGTATGGCGATGACGAATACACGCTTCCAATGTGCGTTCACCGCGATGTCGCCAAACACGGATGCGATTCATCCTAAAAAAATGACGTTTTGTCATTCGTGCACCGAGGTTAGTCGTGCGTACAGCACCGCAGGCGCTCCTGTCTGTGATGCAGCGTCAAGGGTAACCGCAGCTATGGTCCCCGAGCTGATAGTCCATGTTGCTGCAAACGACGTCGAATTGTTCCTTGGAGATGGTTGTTGTTTTGAAAACGTTCCTATCTGTTGACTCGGGGATCGAGACGTGGCTGCACGATCCGTTACAGCCATGCGAATAAGATGCCTGTTATCTTGACTGCTAGTGATACGAGGCCGTTCGGTTCCAGCACGGCGTTCCGTATTGCCCTCCTGAACCCACCGATTCCATATTCTACTAACAGACATTGGATCGCGACCAACGCGAGCAGAATGTCGCGATACGATAAACCGCAATCGCGATAGGCTACAATTCTACGTTTATCAAAGTCGGAAAAGAGATGGTACGCATTTGTCCTCTTTACACGAGGCATCAAAACGTTTCACCAGGCAACGCCGGTCAACTGCTATTTGTGTATGAGAAATCGGTTGGAAACTTTCCTCATGTCAGCACGTTGTTGGTGTAGCCACCGGAGGCAACCTTGTGTGAATGCTCTGCTGAAAAGCTAATCATTTGCATATCACAACATCTTCCTGTCGGTTAAATTTCGCGTTTGTAGCACGTCATCTTCGTGGTGTAGCAATTTTAATGGCCAGGAGCGTAGTTTGTAAGTCTAGGGAATGATGATCATAGTTTGGTCCAATAAGTTTACAAATATTTTGCTCCCAGTCGGAGGTTGGGCTGCTCCTACGGGCATGTGTGTGTGTGTGTGTGTGTATGTGTGTGTGTGTGTGTGTGTGTGTGTGTGTGTTGTCCTTATGTTAGTTTACGTTGGTTTCAGTATTTTGTGAACCTAAGGACTGATAACCTCCGTAGTTAAGTCCCATAGGTTAACGAGAACCTTTTAACATATTCGGTTGTGTACTGATTACACGTCTCTTCTACTGGTCAAGTACTCTGAACCCTATTATGCATAGTGTAGCTGATCAGCTACATATCTTATTTTTCCCAATATCTTTCAAACTGATCAAACTTTTACCACAGTTTCATCTGTAGCTGCTTCTATACATAGTGTTACATATGCTAGTAGCTCGTCCTAGAAATTATAAATTGCAGAGAAAATTGAATTTGTTCGACAGTTACCTGCATTGAGTTACTCTTATGATGTGCGTCTCTTTACTTTAGTGTTCCTCCTTTGCAGTATAAAAGTAGTCAACCGCATACTACTGTTGCATGATCAGTTACTTTCTGGAAAGATTAGAGGCATAATAGTGACATTTACTGCTGCCGGTACATCGTGTAAGCACTATATCGGTGACCTGTTATGAAATTTTTGTTGCTAGTAGTATATAATAATTTCAAGGAATTTCTTTATAATATTTTTCTCAGTATATGTGCACTATACATTGGAGGAAGGAAGCTCGGAGTTTAACGTCCCGTCGACAGCGTGGTCATTAGAGACGGAGCTTACGCTCGGAGTATTTGGGGAGGATGGGGAAGGAAATCGGCCGTGCCCTTTGAAAGGAACCATCCCGGCATATGCCTGGAGCGATTTAGGGAAATCACGGAAAACCTAAATCTGGATGGCCGGAGGTGGATTTGAACCACCATCCTTCCGAATGCGAGTCCAGTGCGTTACCACTGCGCCACCTCGCTCGGTCACTATACATTGATCGTGGTGGTTTTCAAAGCTTCAAATGAAAAGTCATGCATTAAAGGGTTAAGGTATTTAGCGTAGATATGTTTTTCTTGTTCGGTCATTATCACCTCTTCCGAAAATATGGAAAGCAAAGAGTTTGTAGTAGATGAGATTTGTTTCAAAGTGACAAAGATCCAGTTCTCATAGTGTCAGAGGATGGCAGTCCCGGACGTGAGGTCCTTATTAAAACATGTACTGTCTCCTGTACGAGTCCTCGAAATTTATTGTGAGAAAGTCCTAAAATCCTTTACATTTAAAAAACATACAACCCATATGATTCCGAATGTTTATCAGTGTGTTGGAAAAATTTGCAATAAATCGGTCAAGAACTTTTCGAGATTTTGGTTTCCCTTTATATATTAGATCTACATGTATACTTGTATGTCTATTATATAACTCTGAAATAGCCGGCCGCGGTAGCCGAGGGGAATGAGGCGCTCCAGTCACGGTCTGCACGGGCACTACGGTGGGGGGTACGAATCCCGCCTCGGGCATGGATATTTGTGCCGTCCTTAGGATAAGCTAGTTGAAAAGTAGTTTGTACCTTTAGGGACTAATGACCCCGCAGTTAAGTCCCATAAGCTATGCAAACATTTGAACATTCGAACTTTCAATTTTTTTTTTTTTGAAAACAGATGACAGCAAAAGTTTCATACAAAAATTAGACTGATTTCAACATTTTAATGAGGGGCCGCAATTTTGCAATTCGCAAGGGGCGGCAGTTGGGCGTGTGTCGGTCCTGATAAAGCATTGTTTTACTGAATCAACCATGCGCCTTGACATAGGGTATCAAAAGTTAGAAAAGACACTAAAGACACGTCGTGTGGCGTGACATCTATGGTAATACCTGTTACACAGTAGAAACACATATGACGTGTGGCCACACGTGACATCGTCCAGTACCGTCTATAACAAAGTTTTTCTCCCCTAGTCATAGACGACTATTAACCTCGACATCACAGTGTCAACTAACAAATGCACATCACTTTGACACACAAAAACTGAAACTTCACATATTAAACGCTACAACAATCTCTGCTGACGATGGCATGTCTCTAGAAACACATACTGGGATACAATAGTGTGTAATTCGCGGAGATACTTTATCCTATTGGAAATCTTTGTGAAATTCGGCAAGTAAAAGTTTGGTTTCACTACCTCTGGCGAGAGACCAAATGAGGAGAAGCGAAAGTAAAGTATAATAACGGTGTCATCTTTCTGGCGGCGTGAGATAAGGCAAAATGCTTTAATAGCTCGGGACGATAAAGTACACTTTAATTAAGAAGGAACACGAAAGAAGAGGAGAATAATTTTCAACGCCGTACCGCTTGTATCTCGGAAATTTTATCTCTGGAGGCATCCTGGCAATTCCCTAGCGGCCGAAAATTGGATAATTCACGGGGCGGCATCTCTGAGCGGGGTACAGTTCACCAGCAGCCGCGATGGTTACCCGAGACCGCCGTTATTTACACTCGTTTGTACCAAAAACGAAACTTAAAATTCAAACACGCACGTCCTAATTTAGGGTTGCGAGATTTATATAATCCGTGTCGGAGAACTGACGTGCATGTTTTAAACGTTATTTCCTACAAAGCGTCGCAAATAAATAAATACAAAAACGAATTAAAACTGTCCTCCACTCGCTCATCCATGACTTGAACAAAAGAAACTATACATCAACGAATATGAAAAAAAAAAAAAAAAAAAAAAAAATACAAATATTGCTTACTTAAGAACGTAGGCTTTCGCGGTTATTATTGTTAAAGTTGAAATTTCCTTATGAGCTATTTGCCGCGTCATGATGGTATATTTCTCCAGCGTTTCGATACCTTTACAGGAGCCTTCCTCAGTGAATACTAACTTGTTTCCTCCTGTGTTTATCTTATACAGTCAGCAGGAATGGAAGGAATAACTTTATTGGAGCTTGCATTGGTATGTTTGATAGGATGTAACACAGCAACTCAGTGACTAACATAGACTTGTTTCCTCCAATTTTGTTGTGTAAATACTGTTAATTTTAGATAACGTTGCAATATTGTAAATACGATATCAAATGTTATATCTGTGTAGTAGACACGCTGGCCTAGTCAGGGTTTTTAGCATTGAAAGGTTAGTAGGATCTTTGACTGTGAGTTGGATCGCTGGAGAGCTGAGGCGAAAAGTTGTTGGAGACTGGCAGTGGTAGCGAATGGTTGTTGAAAGGAGTTCTTGTTGTATCGGGACAATACAACAGGATATTATTAATCAGGCACGATTTAATGGTTGTGGGCACAGTACACATTTGATCAAGTGGATACGTGTATGAAGAAGAGTACTGTGGGCCTGAATCTGTTATAAATAATTCGTCGCCAAGAAGAGCCTCTTGTGCCAATTTATTATGTGCCAATAATGTCTGACCACGTCGCACGCCGTCTCACTAAAGTAAGATACAGCTAATTAGTAATCTATTAGCATGTACGGCTAGCCAGCATAGTAGAACTTTTATTATCAATAGTGAACCAGAATTTTAAAAAAATGTTCTAATGTTTGTAGAACGTATGGGACTTAACTACGGGTTCATCAGTTCCTAAGCATACAAACTACTTATGAACTAGCTAATACTAAGGACGGCAAAAATATCCATGCCCGAGGGGGAATTCGAACCCCCGACCGTAGTGGCCGTGCAGACCGTGACTGAAGCGCCTCAGTCCCCTCGGCCACCGCGGCTGGCGAACCAGACTTAGTGAAAATCTGTGTTAACAAGTTTTTCACCTGAGACTTATACCAGGCAGGGTCCTATTCATATCATTGTTATTCCGAGACTTAATCATGAAAGTAAAGAGTACTAATGATCAAAAGTAATAATTTCAGTGATAAATGTGGACAGTTAATACGGTATTACATAAATCCGAAGTCATGGTATTATTAATTAAAACTGAATGTTAGTGAACTCTTATGTGTGTCACTGCATAGTTATTCAATTCCACAGTTTGCTATAAGACAGAGTAATTCATACAGTTGATAGAGATCAAATTAATGACAGTATAAATAAAATTTTGCAGTCTCTGAATATCATGAATGATAAGTGTTAACGAAATATTGTTGAGAGTATGGAGTTCGTATAGTTTACAATTTGCAAGTATCGGTACTTATTTGAATTGCATAGCAAGCCTTATTAAAAAATCTTAATCAACTACAATTTTCACAGTTAAAATTAACAAGTCATTACAATTAGTTGCTCACTACCAGTATTACGTATTCTATTCAAGTGACTGTGTGTAAGACAATAAGCATTACGGTGAAACATAAGTTTGACAACATATTAAAACCATTATGTTGCTAAATGCTGCTTATTGATGCATAATAGTTGTAAGACTGTGCTACTTGGCAATTGCTTTATCATATTTCAGCTTGGGTAGTGTCTTTTTGGTTTGTGCTTGGCTTAACATAGTGTAATTTTTGTGTCCGTCCCGTAAAAATATATCATCATGACGCGACAAATAGCTCAGAAGACTTTCAATTTTAACAAATATTGCTTCAAAATATCCGGGGGTGTATTGCCGGTCTACAGTGTCCAACGAGATATTTTGATTATCAAATATGCCGGGAGAAACTCAAGAATCACAAATATTGCTCGTTTAAAGAACGCGGGAACTTGAGTAAAATACTTCTAATAAAGTGGACGCTGTTCAAATTTACTTTCCTCCATGTTCTTTCGTAGTCCCCCATATTGCCCCCCCCCCCCATGTTTCAGCTCGCATTCGCCACTTTTCACAGTCTTGAGCCTGATCAGGGCCGATGCGTGAGATATTGAGTCTTCACGCGGGGTGTCAAATCATTGCTGCCTACATCGTCTCAACGGTCGTTTCCCATTTACTTTCAAACTAAAACCAGGCTTTTCTGCTGTTGAATCACCTGTAGACGGTTCTCTCTCGTCTTGCCTAGCATTGGAGCTACTCCTTATAACCTACGAACTAGACTTGCGCATAACAGTTCGCGATCGGGAGCGCTCACTTTAGTTCGCGGCGCTGCCGCGAACTAGTTCGCTCTTTTAGTTCGTCTGTTCCCAGTGACGGATGAGCGGCGTGGTCTGCGCGTGCAGGTGGAGGGGGAAGTTCCCCCACCTAGCTGCTTCATGCGCTTGCTGCTTGAGACGCTAACGATATTACGCAAACCAAAAGAAACAGTCTGTGGATAATTTCTCGCGTTTAAGTTTAGAGTTATCTCTATATCTTGGCATTATGGAATTTATTAGTCAAATATTGCTGGGTGCAGAACACATCAAAACAGAAATTTTGTAGCACTGGCCTATGTAATCTAGCAGGCAGACGCTCACCTCGAAATGACTCATCAGCAGAAAGCAAACACGTGTTTTTTAATTCTGCTACGCGCCCTCTCGCTGTTGCCCGTCGGTCTTCGGAAAAGAATGCAACAAACTATGAAGCGAGATACGTTTGGCATAATCTTCCGCTGCTCCTAGTTCGTCCGCTCCTTCTAGTTCGTTCGCTCTTTTTGGCTTTTGCTACCGATACTAAAAGAGCTCTTTTTTATGACAGCTTTTTTATATAATGAATCAGTGTTGCCAAAGCGTGTGCTATTACCCGTATTTTTGGGCAATTGGACATCAAATACTTAGGCAAATAAACCAGTTATTTACACGAATGGGCGATACAATGGTTTTCAACTACTTTGCATACAGAGTACTCGTAGTACTTTATTTATAAAATAGATTTCTTGTGGCAGTGAACTATGAAACTACAGCTGAGCTGCATCTCAGCTCGAAATGAAGGTAACTGGCAGAAGGGAATCACGCGATTCTGCGCGCTCTCGGGTCCTCTCGCTGTTCCCCGCCAGTCTTCGGAAAAGGAGCGGACGAACTAAGAAGCAAGGGATCTGCGAACTAGTTCGCGTAGTTCGCATGTGGTAGCACTGTTCCGAACTAGTTAGTTGGCGAACTACACAAGACTACTACGAACTAAATTAATCCAGAAGTCCATCTGAGCATCTTTGCTTTTATAACAACGAGTCTTTGCTCCACTTCTATTGCTGAAGGCCAGTATTCAGTCCCATACAGTGCAGCTGGACGGATTACTGATCGGTATTCAATTTGCTTTAGAGTGTTTGTGATTTTCCAGTCTGAGAGTACACTAGTTACAGAAAGCCATTTGAATCACGCGCTAATCAGGCGATTGGAGATATCTGCATTGAGAATTTCCAGCAGCAGAAATTTTCGAGCCCAGGTACTTTAAAGTGATTGTTGCTGACAAGTCAACACCATTGATTCTGATGCTAACAGTCGTTTAAACCTGTGATGAGGTAATGTGTTTTCAGTACATTCAGCCGTTGTCCTACTTCTGGCAGACGGTCACTTCAGGTTTGGACTTGATGTTGCAGACCAGTCTTATTTTCATACTTACACAACGTTATTCGACCGGTTTTAGTTATTGTGGTTCAAACTGATAAAACTGTTGATTAAGCAGAAGTGAACAGTAACATCAGGTAATCGTATGACTTGCATAAGAATTTTTTAAGAATCTTGAAATTAGTACACTCACTTCACAATATGTTTCCTCTTTACTGGTGTTTTTCATTGCTAACAAAAAATGAGCTAGTGTTCAACAGTCATGAGACAAGAAGTGATTGTTGTTGTGGTCTTCAGTCCGAAGACTTCGTTTGCTGCAGATATCCATGCTACCCAATCCTGTGCAAGCCCCTTCAATTCTGAATACCTATTGCAGCCTTAAAGAACTTCTAAAGCACTCAACAGTCCGAAGATTGGTCTGAACACATAAGTGCTTTACTAGGCACGGTTCTGTTTGGAGGTGGTAGGCCGTTGCCTTCCTCCGACCTTCGAACTGACTTACCCTGCCAGTTATACGGGGAGTCTACAGTTTAACGTGCGTTCCGAACCACGGTGCTACCGATATTTTTCACAGCAACAGCACTGCCAGAGGTGAAAGAAGTGGAAAGTGACGGATAAAAATCGCAGGACCTGGCGGGGATCACATCCTATTTAACTTGTATTTAAGTCTTGTTATCCTTCTACATTTTATAACGCTCACACTTCTCTGCGGAGCGTGCGATTGTTGGCCGACGGAGGCCCGAGTCCTCCCTCTGGCAAGGGTGTGTGTATTGTCCTTAGTGTAAGTTACTTGAAGTAGTTTGTAAGTCTAGGAATTGATGACCATAGCAAATTGATCCATTAGGTTTTCAATCACATAATGGTCAGTTCCAAGTCGTCATGACTTGCAATCTACACTGACGATGTTCCATCATGGGGGTGAAATCGATACGTATTTTCTTTTGTTCAAAAATGTTCAAATGTTTATAAAGCTTTGGGACTTAACTACGGGGTCATCAGTCTCTAAACTTACGAACTAATTATGAACTAACTGATACAAAGAGAGTTACTTTTTCTGTGAGTTTCCTAAATCACTCTAGGCAAATGCCGCGATGGTTCCTTGCAAGGGCATGCATAATTTCCTTGCAAATCCCTGACAACAACTATCCGAATATGTGTTCTGTCTTTAATGACCATGACGTCGTCGAAACGTTAAATCCTAATCTTCTCTTCTTCCTGCCATTCGTGGAGAGGTTGCCGCATCTAAAGACAGATTTATTCAACATATATGGAAAGGTTTAATCTAACCCTGACACTGAAAGCTTGATCGACTGCAACACACAGCATATGGCCTTATCCGTTGTTTATCTTCATGATATAACAAAACCTCGCCGGGAACTGTATAAAGCCAAGTGGGACATTGTTAGGCATTGGTGAGGTTTCGGGGACGAAAACGGGATCAAAATGTTAGAAATAGGCACCTAAATTACAAAGAACAGTTAGTAAATTCGATTTCCCTATAAAGCAACTCAAATAAAAATCAGACATACTGCTTCTATAAAATAGGGACAACGCTTTTAAATAATATTGTAGTTTGACATACCTGATGGTTTTTTTTCTGCAACGATATTGATGAAATAAATCCTTTGCGTTGTCCCCAAACTGATGTTCTCTAAACATCCGAAGCTGAGCGTACTGAGCACCGTGGAAGAAAATTACGCTTCAGTTGCACAGTTGCTAATTATCTTATATACGACCGGTTTCGGGCTTGTTGAATCCCATCATCAGGTTCCCAAACAACTGCAACAATAAAAACAATACTGTGAGGAATATCCGTAAAGTATTACAACAATTTGATTGCAAGAAAGTAACAAACGCTCGGGCTAGTGAACCATGTGATGAACAAAAAACCGCATATGGAAAGGGGTTGGGTAATGACATCGGATGAAGGGGAGACAAAGAGGGAAGGTAAGAAAGGGGTAGCAACGTATGAAGTAACTTACTCGTATCCTTGCTGCCACCGCACGCTTCCAGTGGGAGACGTGGGATTCTGCTTGTAGTAGCCGGCGGGAAGAATAAACACGTGATGGTCATGTGAGTGAATATAGGACACATAGGGCACCTGTACTAAATTATTTTGTCAGGCAGGCTCAAACACAGAGATTGTGTAAAAAACACTAAAGTATGATCAAGCCCTCATCATCAGATAAACTATACAAGAATCTTAAAACCCGAGACAATAAAAATCTAAAACGTAAGAAAAGAAAACGTGGTTACTTCCCTTGTAACCGTGTCTCCGCAGAAAGCTCCTCAGCATACTGTGATTCGTCAAGATTCAAAACAGACCCCAGCACTGGCGGCGCATAACACTAGTGAAATGCACGGAGTCAACAACACGAGTGGGGCGTACGTACGCACACGAAAACAAATACCTCTAAATACCAAAGATCATCTACAAGGTAGTGGGAACATTCAGGTATCGCGAAATCGTTTGCGCAGTAAGACAGAGGTTGAAATTTAAAATAAACGACTTTTGCTATAATATGTCCACAAAGTTTTTAAAAAAGCTGTAAGTATTGCCTTGAACTTGTTCATTTAATGAAACGTCACGCCGGCGGCGGTGGCCGAGGGGACTGAGGCGCTCGAGTCACGGTCTGACGGCCACTACGGCCGGGGGTTCGAATCCCCACTCGGGCATGGATATTTGTGCAGTGCTTAGTATTAGCTAGATCATAAGTAGTTTGTAAGTTTAGGGACTGATGACCCCGTAGTTAAGTCCCATAAGCTATACAAACATTTGAACATTTGAAACGTAGCTTTTAGCGTTATGTATTGTAATCTCCAGCTGTTCTAGCATATCTAACTTTCTTCCCGTATCCTGTTTATGCAAAGTGTTAAGGTCATCTTCAATCCGCTTTAATGGGTGGCCAGTTTCGCGGATATGCGTAGCTACAGCGGACTTGTCAAAATTATTAAGTACCTAACTTTAAACGATCTATCGGTCTGACCAATGTAGTTGGCATTGCAACTACTACACTACTATAAACCCCTGCTTTGTCATATCAATCGGTCTCTTGGTTTTAGTTATTTCGTAATTTATGATGTAATGTATTATTAGTTTTAAATGCAGCTTCTTCTTTAAAAGGTTTTAGTATGTTGGCCACTTTCTGAGATAGATTACCAAAATAATTTTAATTAGCCTCAAAACGGAGGGCGACGACAGCAGTTCAGCGGCGATCTTGGAGATGCTGCAACTGCAACTAAAATGCTGAAAATGGTGGTTTAGGTGATGTTAAACCATGAAGATCATGAAATCGTGTTTATAATTTCTATTTAAAATCATTTCTGACATTTTACATTAACTTTACACATGACATTAAAATTTCTTTGTCGAAAAGTTTTCATTACAGTCCTTGGCTGTAGCTTTATCTTTGACATCACTGTAGTTAACGCAAGTTTCGATTTTAATTCAATAGGACAGCAGTAATATTAATGCCATTCTCCAAGGGACGCTACATATTGAAACATGTCTACTGAACGTGTGGTCGTGTTCCATTTTTAGTTATTCATTACTCTTAAGTGTTTCTCCGCCATTAATATTGTTTATTTGTATATCAATTATTTCATTCCTTTATTAATGATCAATGCTCCATGTTTATATATGTTTCAACACGTGTGACTGAACTTGTGTGTACATATGAATGTGGAAGGTTGCTTTGAATATTGACTGACTGCCGCGCAATGGCTTACAGTCGCCACCTCGTGCTTTACGCATCATTTAGTTATGACCACATGGCTTCATATGTCGTGTGCACTGCCGTCTGATGGGTAGCCAGAGACTAGCTTACTTGGCAAGATGGCGAGGTGGCCTGCTCACAGTATAGTACCAACATAATCAAGGACGAAAGAGGTGACAAAAGAGACCTGTCTTCAACTCTTGTAGAGGGTATTACTTTCTTCACGTAGCAGGGGTTGGTAGACAGTAGGCTCTGATTGCACTTTAGATCGCTTTTAGCGCGCCCTACACCCGGTGTGTGGAGGGGAAGGCTTGTGGTGTGGCCTGAGGTTTCACTCTTGCTGCGACCGCCAAAGCGAGTATATCGTCGAATCATGCTGAGGGGTTGGCATGCTGTTAGAACTTTTCTTGGTTTGTGATCGGGCAGTCTTGGGTTATCAGTGATACTTTTCTTGAGTAATTCTTTCGCTATGCGAGGCGAAGTGTTTCTTAATTTACAGAACTTCAGTAACTCAGTTTAAGTTGAGTAATTGCATGTTCATTGTAGTGATGATTTTGTGTCCAGTTTTCTCAAGTTAGAATACACATGTGTGGCCTTCATCCTTTGTGTAAACTTGGTATGTTTGAATTTCCTTGGTGTTTTTTAACTAACTTTTTCACACCGTATCTGTATCCGCGAGTAGCTAAATTTTTTCTCAGATTATCTTGATTGAATCCGTCTTTCCGGTCTTGATATGACCAATTGCACAATGTGCTATCATAATGGTCATTACTTCGGCCTTCAGCCATGCTTTTACTGAAACTAGCTATCTTCTATATGAATTTTCGTGTGTGCTTTACTTGCTTTTTCTAAATTAATTTCTTTTTGTAAATGCTATGTAATCACCATGGTCGCACACCAATTGGTACTTTAGGATAATATGCTGCTGCCTCCCTGCACATGAGTTCGTTTGGAGCATAGTTGATTTTCATTTGTGCTTGAAGACACCCACCATCTCGTCAAAATGGCGCCGCTGCTTCGTTTCGCCGCTGCTATCAAATGTTGTCACATGAGTAATGTGTCGCAAGCATTATGCATGTGTCTGTGAGTGAATGAATGTGCTATCCTTTATCCACTGTGTATTTGCAAATTTTCTCCCACATTACTTCTATTTTCATAAAGAGCAATAACAATCTTCTTACAGGCAGTAACTTGATGATTTCATTCACTTTTGTACAAGGTGTGTGCTTTATTGTGCTTAATATGGTCTCCCCACATTTATTTGCTTGTTAATTTTATTGAATAGGTAATGATTTAAAATATCAAACCTCTGCTTTATAATTTCATCCTTCCCGTTCCAAGTTTAATTATATATTCCTTTTTTTAACATTAATTTTGCGTTTGTTAAAACGTTGGCTGCTCCCTTAAGGAGTGAGCAGTTAGATAAATTTTCGTTGCACAAGTACTATGGCCACTCGTAAAGTAATTTAGAGCAGCTGTGAGCGTTTTAACTTACATTTATAGATCTCTACTGCCCGAGATCTTACATAGAAAACTTAAGAAGCTACTTTCAATGTCATGAGCAAGAGTTCAACTGAAGCGGATTTTTCCTCCAAAGTCCTCTCCAGATAGCAGTCAATATGCATTAAAAAACTATTGTGGAAACTGAATCGCCGAGCGAGGACAGGAGGCGGAGCTTTTCGCAGAGCGACTTTCGTACTGGGGCGGCGAGTGCAGTATTGCGATGTCCTCGAGGACAAATGTCGCGGAAGTCTGGGAGCGGCCCGCAGCCATCAGGGGCTTTAATAAGCACTTCCAGGGGAAGTTTCCAAGTGATAAGGCAGAACGTGGCGCACATTTGCCCGGAAGAGCGAGCTGAGGACGGCACAGTGGCGGCGGAAACGTCCCGTAACGAAGAGGCCGCTTAGCATTTAGCAGGATTCCGCCAGGCGCCGTACATCTCGTCTCTTCTGATGGGCCGGAATGTACATTGCCCCGAAACGTCCGCTTTCTGGAATGTAACGCCGTCTGTGGCCATACCTTTCTTTCCTTTTTCAATTTGAATACAAAATCTAACTACACACTCAAAATACTTTATGAGGGCCTCTCTACTCCAGACGTCTTTATTAGGATTTCATGGCTGTATCTCGAGGTTTGTATGGAATACTCATCTTGGCACATTGATACCACAAAGAATTGTGTCTAATATCTCTTAGGTTATAACAATGAGAATCCCTGGTCGAATCCGGTCACGGGATTTCGCTAAGAGTGTGGTGTGGGTGTGACACATGTTCTTCCCAGTGCACTATAGCAGTCATAATAGTTCTCCGAATCTGTGATTATTCACGATTAACATGTAAGTGAGGAAAGATTTAAAAAACGATTGCAATTATGCTTAAAGAAAAACTTTGAAGACCGATAGCGGAGATACACTATGGGTTCAATGGACCGGCCACTTTAACCTTTCTTTGAAATGTAACTGGTGCGATTGTATTTAAGACATCTTAAAACTGAAAACATGAAAGAAGAGTACTATAGGTTTATTTTAAACGTTTAAAAATTCTTCGTTTTTAAGGTGAAAAAACGCCTTATGTTTGCTCCCAGAAGCGTTTCGCCTTTTATTTTAAAGACATCTTCAGTGGGATCTACAAGTACAACGTTTTTGTGAGATGTAATTTTCCTAGATTATAAACAGTTCACGTATTTGTTTACATAAGGGAAGAAGTTTTTACTTACATTTTCTTTGTCTTATAACCTTTCCATCTGGTCAAGGCCACATGTTGCACATTGGACAACTAACACACTTTTTCGCACAGTTGTACACATTTTGGAGGGGTTTAGCAACCATGATTTGCTTTCTGCAATTTTGTGTTTCATTTGTTTTGTTGTCAACAAACGAAATGTATGTTGGTTGCTAATCTTTACGTGTGAACACACTGAACGTGTAAGAATGTTATTTGAAACAGAAGAATAAGAAAGAGAGAGAGAGAGAGAGAGAGAGAGAGAGAGAGAGAGAGAGAGAATAGTCCCATTTTGTCTGTGTATGATTGCAATATCTGTATGAGTGTGGTAAAAATTGTGGTGTTTGGTTGACTATTGTTCTGACTTAAATGTCTGTAAAAGGGAGGATGGCTTAATGAGAGTCTGAGG
The DNA here is from genome assembly GCA_026315105.1 of Locusta migratoria. Taxonomy (NCBI): domain Eukaryota; kingdom Metazoa; phylum Arthropoda; class Insecta; order Orthoptera; family Acrididae; genus Locusta; species Locusta migratoria. Next base: position 523,239,112 of record CM048745.1, read on the forward strand.
AATTTTGCTATGTCTCAATTTTATCTGGCAGCGTAAACAGATAAAATCGTTACATAGCCCACTCCCTCAAACACTCATTAACCCTCCCACCCTCTCACAGATCATTTAAGTCAGAACAAAAGTCAACCAACCACCAAATTTCTATCTCCCTCATGCAGATATTGCAATCATACACACACAAAATAGAAATATTGTCTATCTCTCTCTCGCTCTCTCTGTCTGTCTCTTTCTCTCTCTCTCTCTCTCTCTCTCTCTCTCTCTCTCTCTCTCTCTCTCTCTGTCTGTCTCTTTCTGTCTGTCTCTCTCTCTCTCTCTCTCTCTCTCCGCCTCCCTCTACCCCCTCTCTCTCTCTCTTGCTCTTTCTCTTTTTGTCTCTCTTTCTTTCTTATTCTTCTGTTTCAAATAACATTCTTACTCTTTTAGTTTTTTCGCACACAAAGGTTAGCAATCAACATACATTTCGTTATGGTGGGAAAATGCAGAAAGTAAAAACCTCCAAGATGTGTATAACTGTGCGAAAAAGTGTGTTAGTTATACAATGTGCAACATGTGGCCTTGACCAGATGGAGGAAACAGCAGAAGATAGTTGAAAAGACAAAGAAAATGTAAGAAAAAACTTCTTCCCTTATATAAACAAATTGATTGATTTTTTTTTACTGTGGCTTGTTTAGGTAAAGTCCACACTGTGTGTTATCACACTTAAATTGTAACTTTTATTGTCCTCTGTTTTAACACTGTCCTACATTTCTGTCTCTTTACAAAAGTCCTCCTCCTAGACTGAATTCTTTCTACTACAATATTGTTCAAAAAAATTCAAATGTTTGTTAAGCTTATGGGACTTAACTACGGGGTCATCAGTCCCTAAACTTACAAACTACTTATGAACTACTTACGAACTAGGACGGCACAAATATCCACGCCCGAGGGGGGATTCGAACCCCCGACCGCAGTGGCCGTGCTGACCGTGACTGGAGCGCCTCAGTCACCTAGGCCACCGCGGCCGGCAATATTGTTCAATTGCGCATCTTGTAAGGGAACACGAAATGTCTTTAAATGTTAATAATTTCCTCAGTATGGGTTTCCTTAAATTAATTATTATAGATAAATCTATTTCTACACTACTATGTAAATATAATTAAAATGCCTTGCACATAAAATTTCATAATTTGCCATCTGTTTCTTCTGTGTGAAAAAAAAAATAAAATAGAAAAAGCTCCTATACCAAATTCTGATGTGTCTGATACAATATAAAACTGTTTTGACATGTCAGGATGACACAGAGACCTATAGTGAACAAAGTTCTGTTTACGTTTTTCAAAGCTTCTTGACACTGCGTTGTCCATAACCATGTGACCATTTAAAAAAATGCAATAAATTATTGTTATTTAACGATTGGTTACGCAGGAATTAGCGGAAGAAAGAAATTACCCTGAGGAAGGTTTTTCAAATGTTGAAATGTTTGTGGAACTTATGGGATTTAACTACGGGGTCATCAGTCCCTAAGCTTACAAACTACTTATGAACTAGCTAAGACTAAGGACGTCACAAATATCCATGCCCTAGGGAGGATTCGAACCCCCGAAAGCTTTTCATTGCTTCTTTGTTGTTGGCGTGGGAAAGTTTGGGATAGCTTTTATTTTCTCCGTATCAGGTGCAATACCAGCCGGCGAAATTATATGTCCTAAAAATTTAATCTTTTCTTTAGCAAACTTTGATTTCAAAATGTTAAAATGTTTGTAAAGTCTATGGGACTTAACTAAGGGGTCATCAGTCCCGAAACTTACAAAATACTTATGAACTACTTACGAACTAGGACGGCACAAATATCCATGCCCGAGGGGGGATTCGAGCCCCCGACTGTAGTGGCCGTGCAGACCATGACTGGAGCGCCTCAGTCTCCTCGGCCACCGCGGCCGGCAAAACTTTGATTTTCCTAGATTAGCTGTCACTCCTGCCTTTTGTAATTTTTGTAACACTGCAGTTAAAATTTCCAGGTACTCTTCCCAAGCGCGGGTAGCTACAAGTAAATCATTCACATAAACAGTTACCTTATCAAGTAATTCAGGGTCTAGAACGGTGTCTAGCGCTGTAATAAATACTCCTGAGCTAACATTGAGCCCAAATGGAAGAACTTCAAATTGATACGACCCTACAGCGGAAAAAATTGCAGTGTACTTTCTACTCTTTTCCGCTAAGGCAACTTGCCAAAACGAAGCACGAATATCTATTGTTGTTAAGTACTTCATGAAATCTTTCAAGCTGTTCTGCCAGTGACCCTGGATGTGTGGGAACAGGTATAATAATTTTATTAATCATCCTTGCATCAAGTACTAACCCCACACCATCTCCTACGTTGGAAAATGCATATAATGGGCTTGAATAAGGTGACATCGAAGTCTTTATTATTCCACAGGCTAACATTTTTTGCATTCACATTTAAAAATTATTCATACCGTCCTACATCATTCTATACAGAAAATGCAAATCGAAGTCAATGAGATTGGTCTGTAATTTTGGGGATCACTCCTATTCCTTTTCTTGAATATTGGAGTAACTTGGGTAACTTTCCAGTCTTTGGGTACGAATCTTTCACTGAGTGATCGGTTGTAAATTATAGCTAAGTACGGAGCTATTGCATCAGCATACTCTGAGAGGAATCTAGTTGGTATACAATCTGGCCCGGAAGATTTAGTTTTGTTTAGTGACTTAATTTGTTTTACTATTCCAGGAACATCTACTTCTAACATTCGCATGCTGGCAGCTGTTCTTGAATTGAATTCTGGAGTGTTCACTTCGTCTTCTTTGGTGAACGAATTTCGGAAAGCTGTGTTTAGTAATTCTGTCCTAGCAGTACTGTCAGCAGTAGTATTATCATTGCTATCGCGTGGTGAAGGTATTGTTTGTGTTTTGCCGCTAATGTACTTCACGTATGACCTGAATTTCTTTGGATTTTCTGCAAGATTACGAGAAAGTATTTCGTTGTGGAAACTACTATAGGCTTCTCGCATTAAGTCCGCGCTAGGTTGCAAGTTTCAGTAAAAGATTCCTATAGATAGGCTTGAAACACCACCACAATCATTATTTAACCTTTCTGTAGGATGAGAAATGTGAAACTGTATTTGAAAATAGTTGCCAATCTACAATTAGGATTAACAAAACACATAGAAGTTGTTGATCTCAAAGTGAACATTCAATGACTCCACAATCGACCCACTACATTACATTCAGAAAACGGGGAAAGCAGTTAATTTTCGAATCATAAACAAGAATACCTATCTTTTATGACAGACCGAAAGTACGTTAATTATGGCACCTTTACTTTATGGATGGCTACGTAATCGAGAAACGTTACAATGGCTTACATAACCCACTAAAAACCTATAATATATCAATACGTACACACAAGATAAGGATCCCAGGCATTCAGAAAAGCAGTTCTTCCGAAACCTCAATCAAACACCGATAGTTTAAGCCAAAATATTGTTTCTGCATAACATGGTAATGTACTGAGTGCGCGTTTCTAGTACAATATTTTTATCCTTGACGAACGTCATCGAATTGAAAAGTAGATGGAACGATTCATTAGTTAAGTTATTAAGGAATAAGAAACTGCTAATACCTAGAAGATTCAGTGCTATCTGTGACAGAACTAATACCAGCAATATGGACAAAGAAATGTAATATGATTTGGTGAATTAACTTTCCTGCCATCATACACCGTTTCCTCAATGAAGCATTTGGAACAACTGAATTCCTTTTTAACCGCCAGGGATCACAATCAAATGTATACTTCTCGGGATACTATTAGTGTTCAGTTGTTAAACCCATTTGTTTTCTATTTACAACTATCCCATCTATTACGCTAAGAGAAATATTGAATACAACAAAGACGTATTTTCCCCGGGAATTCGAATTCGCTATAAAATAGGGGAAACCTATTTAAGACTTCAAAGTCAATCCTCGCATCATACCCCAGACGGTGGATCAGGAAAGTATAGTTAGGGGTCAATAGTTGTCTCACTTTTGAATGAATGATTTGCGTTACAAAATTTTTAAGTAGAATTTCTAAGTTTCCAGATGAGTTTCAAATGAGTGGTTCATTAAAAAACGAGTTACACCCTTTAACATTTATTCCCACATCGTGTCTATCTGCAAAATTGCAAAGCAACGAAATAACGAAACATAGACTGTTAGAGGGGTAAATATTACTATTGGAAAGAGAAGAATACTTGACAAACTGTATCTTTGGAGATGAAATACATATGAAATGGAATCCTGCATTAAATGTCATGCTATTTTATGGCGGTAAGGGGCAGATTCTACAATAGAATATCGAGTATGTAGTTAGATAGGATGGAAGTATTAAGACAATTTAAATTATTTGGCATGATAATTATGCAATCAATGATATCACTGAGCTCTTGATCTTGGAAATAGGCCAGTCAATTAAGCAAAAGTCTATTGTTTTGTATCTTTCCATTTTGTAGATAAATTTGAATAAACTTTGAAGACTTAAAATTACTTACTGAGTAACTTAAAATGTGAGATAAACGCTAAAGTACAAGTTTTTCACAGCTAAACGAAGGAGCAGCACAGAGCATATTTGCGCCGTATAAATGTTCCAACACTAGCCATGTTCAAAACCGATGTAATGGGTTCAAGATTGTGAGAAATTTTTCGGTGTGATCGTGAGTTACTCTGAGGAGACAGCACCTGCAGAAGAAGCAGACGAGAAGACATATTCAGTCAAGCTAAACAATTTTATCGTCTAGCAGGTTAATTTTTGCTGTTTCATTGCTTCGCAAATTTGCAGACGGATACCAAGTAGGAATATGTGCTACCCTCTTTTTAATTAGCCGCTTTATTTATATTTTTTTCTGTAGTGAAACATGTCCACATTTGTAGACATTTCAAATTACTCGCTCACCTCGCTGCCTCTTGTAGAGCTTTCTTGCAGCACCAGTTGGAGCTGTCTCCAAAGAAGAGTCAGCAGCCAGCCACAGCATGAAGATTGTGTAGCGGGTCGGCTTCGCGGCCCCTGCCTGCTTAGCGGGTTGCAGAGCGCCAGGCCCTTGACGACCGCTTCTAGCGGCTGGTGAAGCGGTAATTATTTTACAAGGGGACAATATGTCCACGACGAGCATATCGAACAGCATTCACTGCCATGTGGGAGTAGCGTGTTCACTGCGGAATTGGTTGCCATCTATCGGGCACTTCAACATCTCAGAGCGTGCCCTGGGGAGTCTGGTCATCTGCTCTGTTTGGACCCCAGGCCACATCGGGATTCCTGGAAACGAACGTGTGTATCAGCTAGCTAAGCAGGCTACTTCCTCCAGTCCATTGGCTATTGGTCTTCCAGAGAGCGATCTCCGACTGGCGTTCCATCGGAAGATCCGTAGCCTGTGGGATTACGAGTGGGCTAACTCTGCTCACCCCAACGAGCTTCGTGCAGTGAAGCTACCTACGGTCGCATGGAAGTCCTCACTGCGGTCGTGTCGTAGGGAATCGGTTGTTCTCTGTCGCCTACGAATCGGCCGCACGTGGCTGACGCATGGCCACCTTCTTCGGCGGGAGGACGCACCACAGTGTGACTGTGGCGCCCCCTTGACAGTTGTCCACATTCTGGTGCACTGTCTACTTTTAGTTGCCTTGCGACAATCTCTTAGTCTGCCAGATGCGCTTTATTTTATGCTAAGAGACGATGCTGCTATGGTTGAACGTGTTTTAGATTTTATTCGCGCAGCTGGTTTTTATCATGTGATTTAATGGTGGTGTTTTTATTTTATTTTATTTTATTTCCTTCTTCTTCGTTTTTACTTGTTTCCTTTCCTTATATTTACCAGTGAGTTTTACTCTTTGATTTGTTAACGCATTTCCTTAGGAACGCTTAACACAACGTTTTATCTCTCAGACCGGAACAAGGGACTGATAACCGTTGCTGTTTAGTCCCTTCAAAAATCCAACAACAACAACAACCTAAAATCTTGCAAATTCGTTCTTTATGAGACTTCACAGGTTATTAGTATACCTCAACAGTTTCCTCCCATGAAAATTGTGAAGCGCTATAGCCACAAGATTCCGAGGGAAATGCCTATAAAGTTCCATGTGCACCTGATACACCGGCCAAATCTCACGCTCTGGCAGCTCAGCGAAGAGGGTTCTCGATTGCCTCACAGGCAATCCACGTTTGAAACTGGCTTTTACAGCTAGTTAGAACATGAATGTGAGTTAAAATTAGTTATTGAAATGTTGAAGGATATCAAAAGCGTTTTTAAAGGAGGTAAATTAAAGATTTAATTAAAAGTGTAACAAAGTTTGCATAGAATTTTATTTATAAAATTTTACAATGTCGTCTTCATTAATCAATTTCGTATATTTACATACGAGCACCGCAATGATAATTGTAATAAAAACTGGAAACGAGAAATATTTTGATATCTTGAACGAATTGTAAAGGACGATAGTATTCGCAAAAATCATTTTTCTTATAAGATCTACGAGAAAACATACTTTGGCTACTTCCATGAAAATTTATCCTAGCCTGTAAACGTGCCAGGCAAACCGAATCATTTAACTAAAAACTGGTAATGGTGGTTGATGCACTAGTGATTACATTTTACACAGTCTTCTAAAGAATTTATTAATCTACCTCTCTCAATGAGATTTGCACATTTTATATATATATATATATTTTACTACTTTCTTTACGCAACTAAAAAATAATAAACAATGAAAATTAATAATCAACCGTAAGTTCGAAACTGGAACGCTCGCATAAGAAATAAGTCTGCCATAGGTGCATCTGTTTCACTGCGCTGCTGTAGCGCCCAGATTTACCAGTATGTAATATGCGCCTAACACTGGAGAGGCCTGTCTCGCGGCGTCTTGTGGCCAGTGTGCCTTTCAGCTTTCATGATTTATGTTGTAGTTGGGCCCTAGACAACTTGAAATCTGAGAGTTGGTGAGTTGAGTCCGACTTCAGCTGTGGCATCTGGTGATACGCTTGGAGTGTGGCGTAGATCCCACGAAGCCATGTACCAGTCCAAAGTTGTCAACAGCGGACTTTGCGAGCTGGTGGAGACTCAGTAATGGTGTGGGCCTTATTACATGGATTGGACTGTGTCCCCTTGTCCAACTGAACCGTTCAATGGCTGGAAATAGTTAACGTTCGATTATTTGGAGACCATTTCTTCCGCTGTATGGAATTTATGTTCCTAAACAACAATGAAATTCTGTAGATAACTCTGAAGCATGCCAACGGGCCACACTTGTTTATGACTGGTTTGAACCAAAATTCTCAACAGTTCCAGAGAATGGTTTGGCCACCCAGATCGCCTTATGTGAAGGGCACTAAACATTTATGGGCCCTAACAGAGAAGTCAGTTTGTGCACAAAATTCTGCACCGATGGTAGTTTCGCATTTACGAATGGCTGTATTGACAGTATCCATCGATATTCCTACCGGGTACCTCTAACGTTTTGCTGAGCCCACGTCAGCGCGATCTGCTGCAGTGGGTAAAATGAGATCTAGCACTATACTGGGAAATCTGCTGTGACGCATAACGTGACCGCAGTACTGTCAAAAAACGGCCACTGTAAAGTTTTATAATGCCAAATCAGTGAGTCATCTGGAATGAAAAGTTTGATTTGTCGGGTATTCTGTCTCATATTGGCGTCGCTGTTGCATTATACTTCGAGAATGTGACTTACCATCTTCATAACGTGCTACCTTATACTCCCAGTATCTGGTAGATCCCGACGAAGAAAACAAGACTCGTTATAGAAATATAGTTAAAGAACGGCGCTGATCTCCGACAGAATACCGTAAAACTCAAAAATGACAATACATCGCCTGAAAACATGAAGAATTACAATCACCGAGACAGTTCTCCCTGCCACTAATGAACTCCTACATCACGCCGTGATTGAGTTTGAAGTACGGGGACGTGTGACAGCACGCAATTCCATTATAGTTCATGGAGAGGAAAACACAGTGAAGACTGTTAATCTCCCAAGAAGTAATCATTGGTCCATCTGGATTGTAGTCAGTGTTTTTGCTCTGTAATTGCTTCATCTGTTGACCTATGATGCTTAAGTATAACGCTGGACCTTTGACTAGACGGAGTGAACCTGGTGCTTCAGATGTTATAGCGGAGGGACAGGACAGCTTCGTGGTGCCCACAGTAGAGGGTTTGGGGGTGTGTCGGCGGGAGCCGTGGCGTGCTGCCAGCCAGACTACCCCTCCCTCTCCCTCGCCCTTGCTTTACTGCAGGGTCAGGGCCGTCGGCTGGGGTGGTGCTTATTTCACCACTTCCAGACACTCCCCGACCGCTGGATCTTGCTCGCCGGAGTTTAACTGCCGCCGTCTTTCACTGGACTTCTGCATGCGCTGCTTCATGCTAAGGCCTCAATGATTCCCTAGTTTCCCGAAACGCAACCAGGACAATACCATATCATTAAATAATATGGCATTATTACTTCTACGAGGCGCGTCCAGAAAGTAAGTTCTGTTTGAAAATAAAATGAAATTGTACACAGACACAGAAGACATTTTTATTGCACAAAATTCAACAACTCTTAAACTACTATTCCACGTAACTGCCGAAATTTTGCAGGCACTTGTCATAGCGTGATATGTATACACTCTTCATAGAAATCTGCCGCCTGTGTCTTCAACCAGTTGGAAACAGCATCTTTCAGCTCGTCGTCATTGGTCAAGTGATGACCGCCAAGGAAAGACTTGAGATGTAAGAACAGATGAAAGTCGCTAGGAGCGTGAACCAGTTCTTCTGTAACCAAAGGTGGACGCCCACTTCATTCTTCATCGTGCACATCACCACGCCCGCCATTGAACTGTCGGACCCATCTTCTCACCATCGAATCACTCATCACATTTGGCCCGTAAACATCGCCAATTTGCCGATAAATTTCACTTGTTTTCACTTTCCTGGCATTCAGAAACCGAATCACCGACCTGATTTCACAGGCGGCGGGATTTTCAATCAACGCCGACATTTCAAACAAACACAACAAAGCGTACGTAACTGACAGCGATCTCCAAATGGCGCACGTTCTTCTCCTTGATACACATCGTCTACAGCGCATGTGCGGAACTGCAATCGCAACGCTGCAGCGCAGATAAATTGAAACGGAACTTACTTTCTGGACACGCCTCGTATATTGCAAGTGGGAAGCGTGTGGAAGTGTTTATCTTTAGCTGCAAAGCAAAAGGTGTAATTAAGCAAAATGCTCAAGCGAACGTTACCAGCTATACTAGTTTAGAGCCGGCCGCGGTGGCCGAGGTGACTGAGGCGCTCCAGTCACGGTCAGCACGGCCACTACGGTCGGGGGTTCGAATCCCCCCTCGGGCATGGATATTTGTGCCGTCCTAGTTCATAAGTAGTTTGTAAGTTTAGGGACTGATGACCCCGTAGTTAAGTCCCATAGACTGTACAAACATTTGAACATTTTTATACTAGTTTCGAAGAAAAATCACACCAGAATGCTGAAGTATTACACCAGGCCATGGGTAGTGTCAAATGTCATGTTTTCACTGTCGTTATCTTATCTTATCTAATTCCATTGTCTTCACTTTCTTCTATCTTTCCTTAGAAGGAACGAGAACGAACGCCGAGGATGGCAGGAGTCTGTTCCTACTTGGTCCTGGTCAAAATCGGTCACTTTGGAGATCTGTAGTTCAGTTTTGTAAGTGTGATGTAGTGGAAGACCTATTTTTATAATAAATAGGAAAAATTCACCATTTAGATTTTTATGTTTCATCATAATTAATTACTTATTTCAGCCGGCCGCAGTGGCCGAGCCGTCTGCGGCGCGCCAGTCACAGTCTGTACGGCCGCTACGGTTGGAGGTTGGAATCCTCCGTCGGGCATGGGTGTTTGTGTTGTCTTTAGTGTAAGTTAGTTTAAGTTAGTCAAGAAATTAGTGTGTATGTCTAGCGACTGATAACCGCGGAGTTTGGTCGCGTAAGACTTCACACACATTTGCACATTTCAACTTCTTTCAATTAAATACATTTTCAGTAATTCTAGGTAACCAATGTAGACATCATTGTCGGTCGTCATTACGTGGACGATGACCTTTAAAAGAGACGTAATGAAATGAGGTTATACTTATAGCAGACATGCCAATATTTCCGCCGGCGGGAGCATCCGCGCAGAATACACTGTAGTTCACCCCCCCTTGCCGCGACCGTGCGTCGCTAGTGTCGGCAACGGAGCGAGAGAGATAGCGGCGGTAAGAGAGAGACCGCACAGCAGTGCTCTACGCTGGACTGTCCCGCGGTCAGATCCAACGTAAACGAAATAACAGAGGAAGCGCAGCTCTCTAACGTGGTCGAAGAACGGTAAAACAAGCAAACCATTTACTGGTTAGTGTAACAAAACTTTTTCCGTAAAAATACATAATTACCTTATTAGTTACGTGTGGAAGGCAACAATGCCGTTTCGTTACAATTGCATGCCTCTGAGCCCATATTTAGCACGGTGATTAATAAAATTGCAGGTTCGATGCCATGGATTCGGGACAGGCTTACACGTATTGGAACAGGGGAGTATTAAGTACAGTTGATTACTGTCTGAAACTGAGAACATAATATTTTAATAGCAAGTAACCATCAGTGCGCAACACGCGCTGCCCATACAAAACTGGCATAAACTAAAGCTCATCATTTGCTAACACACACACACAAAAAAAAAAGTGTGTGTGTTCAACTTAGACAAAATGATACTAGCAGCAATCCAGTATCTAACTGCAAGTTCAAACGACTGCTAGTAGATCTGAACAGCAACTGAGAACGCCGGAGAGCGACTGAGAGAAAGGCCGTCGCCTCAGCAGTCAGCAGTCAGCAGCCCTCTACACGTGAGCGCTCTGCTCTGCTCACACTAGCGGGCGCCCTCTGGCGGCCCGTATCAAGACCGCTCACGTCCACCACTGTTTGCGACCTTTCCAGACTTGTTACATTAGGTAACAATTATTGTTTGTATGGCAGAATGACTACGCATAGATTTACAAAATATCCAAAGCACGAACCTAAGAAAAACTTGGTAATTTTGTGGCCCAGATTTCATTCTGTTAGTATTGTACATACACACTCGTCATATATACAGTTGGTTTCTTCTGAAAGATATGTGTTTCTTGAATGAACTAGTAGCATAAATTTGTTTTAAATATAATTTTATGTAAGGACTATGGAGTCTCATTCTTACACGTAAATATTTTTTGTTAAAAAAACAAATTAAAAAAACTAACAAAAAGAGATTGGTTTAATGTGCATTTCCCTCCAGTTTCTCTGAAAAGATGCTAGCGCTTTTCGCGCGTGAGCCGTTTTGACGAGCGCACTACTTCCCCCACCACTGCAATGCCTACAGCATGTGTAACAGTGAGACGGCTATATGTAAGAGGGAAACGCAGTAAGGCATTTTTTGCGACACAGTGAGGCTACTGAGTGAAGATGGCCAAGTCGTAAAGTACTTTTATAATCGGGATTTTAGCGCCAATATATGTCTGCTACCTTTTTTCATTCGTCAAAGCAATAACTTTATTCTTTGATGAAATAAGCGCATTACGCAGTATTCATGTGATTAGTAGAAATACATATCGTTCCTTCTCTTGCTGCTCGTCATTCTGCCCCACACGCCGCTGTGCACAGTGCACGTGGAAGGGGCTTGGCAAAGGCGGGGCGGTGTTTGGCCATGTCTAACTTATACTAACATTCAGTCCCAATAATTTCACTACTTACCAGGGGTATTTTCTCTCATACATGTCAGATAACAAATTGGAAGTACCTTTCATTTTCATCACGTAAGAGCATTTAGAATACATATATGAGAGTAGGAGAAGTTTACCTACAATTACTTTCAATGGGTGTAATTAATTATAGAGAGGAAGAAAATAGGTAGATTTTCGCCTATTATAGTGTTGTTTGCCACACAGCACCGTTATTATATACAAGTTATTAGATTACTTTCTCATTTTAGTCGAATATTATCTGTGAAATTTCACTCAATAAAAATTTTTCTACTGCTAACGACGCATCAGTTAAAATGAACGGTGTAATTCTATTTAACATTTCATTATACAAGTTCAGCTCAAATAGTAGGATTAAATCTGCCTGAACGAAACGCGAAGCCGTATTGGTGCTACCAACTGCTTTCGCTACGGCGTAGCGTGCGAAGTGCCGATAATAAAACTCATTTCCCTAGTGTTACCAACCTGATGCCGCCGAGCTGTCTGTTGTAGGCCAATAGTGAAATTCAGCCCATCATTTAAATAATACCAATTTCAACAAAACTCAAGTGAACAACGCTGTAATTTCATCATGCCGGGCCGCGGTGGAGTAGCCGAGCGGTCTAAAGCGTCTCGCTGCGGAGCGCGCGGTTGCTCGCCGTGGAGGTTCGAGTCCTCCCTGGGGCATGGGTGTGTGTGTTTGTCCTTAGGTTAGTTTACCTAGGTTTAAGTAGTTTGTAAGCTACGGACTGATGACCACGCAGTTTGGTCCGATAGATTTACAAACATTTGAACATCATCATGCCGGCCGCGGTGGCCGAGGTGACTAAGGCGCTCCAGTCACGGTCAGCACGGCCATTACGGTCGGGGGTTCGAATCCCCCCTCGGGCATGGATATTTGTGCCGTCCTAGTTCGTAAGTAGTTCATAAGTAGTTTGTAAGCTTAGGGACTGATGACCCCGTAGTTAAGTCCCATAACCTATACAAACATTTGAATTTCATCATGACGTCATTTGATGCAGTGAGAGCACAAGAGGACTAACCCACACCTTTTTTTTTGTTGTTGTGAATTTGAGTTATTGGCATGTCGTGATAACAGTTTACAAGTACTATGCTAGGCCTGTTGATCTGTTCGTTTATCTGAAGGTGTTTCCGATTGAGCAACTGTTGTTGCACTTAACCGCTGATAAATACCGGTGAGAGCAGCAGTGGACTATGCGCCATAGCCCACTTGTGCTCTGCGCTTTCCGTCCACTGTCACTGCACGTGGTGCTGGCGAACGAAATACTTGTGTGTGCAGCGTGGAATAACGTATTGGACCAGTGGCCACGTGGACGTGTTCAGCATGGGAAACTCCTGCGAGAAGCGTGGAGGAGAAACTGCAAGGTTAGTTATTGTTGTATTCCTTTCCTTTGCTTGCGGATAACATTGCCAAACGTACGCTAACGTGTTCATATTCAACGACGTCCTTAGGTAGCTCGAACGGTGACTTTGTTCAAAAATTGCAAGTTGTTGTCCACACGAAGAAACAATTAAATACGAACAACACTTTATTTATTGCTATATTGTGTAATCGGGTAAAAATAACGTTTGATGTTATGTGTACAACAATGTTTTACCGTCCGCCGATTTGTGTTGTGCAATTGCTTAGCCTGTCTACACTAATGCCCACGTTGACCATTACTGTCGTGTAGTTAATATTACGTTGAGGGATGGATATTTTTATTACAGAGATGCTTGCATCTAATGAGGAAGCGCCGGGAGAAGCGAGAGCGAGCAGTCTGCAGCAACAAGTTTTGCAGCGGACGTGTCAGAGACAAACGACGATGCCGTGATACGGAGCCGAGGAAAGAAGATAAGTGGCTTCGTAACGTTAGGAAAGAACGGAGAGCTCTAGGTCAAAAGTATGTCAACCGTAAGGGTAACCTTGTACCTCGGAAGGAATTGCAAAATGTTCAAATGTTTGTTAAGCTTATGGGACTTAACTACGGGGTCATCAGTCCCTAAACTTACAAACTACTTATCAACTACCTTATACTAAGGACGGCAAAAATATCCATGCCCGATGGGGAATTCGAACTCCCGACCGTAGTGGCCGTGCAGACCGTGACTGGAGCGCCTCAGTCCCCTCGGCCACCGCGGCCGGCAAAGGAATTGCGGACAATCAGCGAGTGTTCGTGCCAGTATGAGTGTCACAAACACATCAACGAAGAACGGCGGGAACAGATATTCAATGAGTTTTATGCTTTAGGCAGCCATGATCTGCAGTCGGCTTTCCTGTTCACAATGATTAAAGTTGTTGATATAGCACGGTCTTATGTAAGTCAGGAACATTCACGCAGGGAGAAGACAAGATTGTATTACTTGCTCAAATCAAATGGGTCTGAAACCAGGGTGTGCAAAAGATTCTTTCAGAATTCTTTAGCTGTATCTGTTGGAAGAATTAATAGGGTGCTCAAGAATAAAGGGGAAAACACAACCCCTCCTCGTGATGGTAGAGGTAAAGGTGAACCCGGTAATAAAACACCTCCCCACAAAGTTGATGTAGTAAAACGTTTCATAGAAAAATTTCCGGCTTATGAAAGCCATTATGAGTATAATAAAAATGACGGAAGAAAGTATTTAGGACCAGATTTAAATTTATCAATCATGTACTCACTGTACTGTGCAGAGGAGCAAATGCCTGTTTCTCATTTCATCTTCCGCAAATTTTTTTACGAAAACTTCGTCATTTCATCCACCAGAGTCCGACTCTTGTCGATCATGTGATGCTTTGCAGGTAAAAATAACAGCTGCTAATAATGATAAGGAGAGAACAGAGTTAATTGCAGAACGTGAATTCCATCATCAGAAAGCTGAGTATGCACGGGCGGGTTTACAGAGTGATACTTTGCTTAGCAAATCGGATGGTAATGTTACAGTGATAACATTTGATTAATTGATGAAATCTTTGCCTACACCGGTCCTCTTAACTAGAGTTTCTAACTACAAACGCCAGTTATGGACATATTGTTTTGGCATCCACAATATACACAATGATGATACATACATGTCTCTTTGGAATGTATCCATTGCGACGAGAGGGCCACAAGAAATTGATTATTGTTTGCTTGTCAGGACTTAAAAACTAATGATGTAGTCTGATCAGTGTGGAGGCCAAAATAGAAACATAAAAGTTGCTGTATTGTGCCAGTGTATTCCAAGCAGCTCAGAGTTCTCTGTGAAAGAAATAGACCATAAGTTTTTAGTTAGCGGACACACATACCTGCCCTGTGATCAGGATTTTGGCTTGGTTCAGAAACGAAAAAAGTATTTTCCTAATATTTAGCTCCCTGAACACTGGAATGATGTGGTAGTGAGTGCCAAAAAAATGAATCCGTTCACGGTAATCAATACGAATGCGGGGAGTTTCTTTTCAACAAAATAACTCGAAAGAAACATCACGAATCGAAAAATGTCTTCTGGCAGTTGTAAAGTACGACGGTTTGACATACAGTGGCTGCGATTTGAAGTAACCAAGAGATTCAAAATATGGTATCAATACTCGAACCAAAGCCAGGAGCCATTTCAGGAAATTGATGTAGCCAGACGAACATCCACATGCATTAGCAATCTCGAAGAGCTTTGTCCTAATGGACATGCAATTACAGAGACAAAAAAGAAGGATCTGCTCAGTTTGCTACCGTATGTACCCCCACTTTATCATGATTTCTACAAAAATTTATAAACGGCTTCAAATGCTGTAGACACATTGCCTGAGGATGATTTTGAAATGCAAAATAGTGATTAAATTTATAAAAACCAATGTAAAATGTTACATGTAATGTGTACAATATATAACAATAATGGTTACTGTTGTCACATGCATCAGCGTACTATCACTGAGAATGTTCAACAACACGGAGCGAAAATGGACTAAGCCACATAAAATTGCTAATTTTCTACCATGTAATTGACTTTTGTAATGTATCTATGTAAGAATGTTCGTTCAATAAAACCAGCTGTATCGTATGCATGTTACAGAGCTGCATTGTATCACGGGAAAACATTCTTTGGGAGCCCTTAAAGTAGTCCTGTTTCCTCCATATTGACTTCCGCGAGGTTAGTCCGTTTGTGCTCTCAGTGCCTCATTTATCTGTCAGTCCCCCGTAAACCAAAGGTAATGTAAAATTTTCCTTACCATCTGATGATGACATCAGAAATACACATCGTTCTTCCTCTTCCTGCTCGTCATTCTGCCTCACACGCCGCTGTGCACAGTGCACGTGGAAGGGGCTCGGCAAAGGAGGGGCGGACATGGAAAATGATGAATAAAGAAACTGCACATAGAAAGGCGACTGGCTGCTGTTTTTAAAGTTACATTCAAGATACCAACTTCATTAATGCCAACCATCATCGCAAATGTAGGAAAAACGTCTTGGAATATTTCTATAGTAAAGTCCAGTAGACTATGTGACACTTCTAGGTTGCAGCCCTCATATTCACTTTCCACGGAGCACGTGAGAACGTTGCTATTCCAGTGGATAAGGCAGCTCAAATTTCTACTGCTGAGTTGTCATTGTCCAGTGCATTTGTAGGCTACGCGATGAAACACAATCTTTCCTTATTAAAAAGTATAATAATCTTCATTAAATTTACTTAAGTTTCATTTTAAGTCGTCCCTAAACAGCAACCTATCATTCTGCTAATTCAGACTAATACAACAAAAATTAATTAAACTAAATACGAAAATACAGACGAAACGCATCGGTCAAGTTTTGGCGCGAGTTTGTTGGTAGGTTGTTTGGGATAGGGGGACCAAACTGTTAAGTTTATCAGTAGCCCGTTGAGGAGGGGATGGAGTGAGGATGGGAAAGGAAGGGAAGGGAAAGGAAATGCAGTCCAGAGAGGAAAGAAGGAAGAAAGACTGCATTAGCTCGGGGCCCCGTGCTCGCCACGCACGTACTCACAAAAGAACCGTGAGCGCCCTGGAGGGTTTGGCGCGAGTCAGCACACCTGCAGATGGAGGTGGATCGCGATGTTACTCACTCCGTTTCCGGCAGTCATGGGCTGCTCCGCTTGTCAATGCCGTCCGTCAAATCATTACATAAATACGATAACGCGAAAATTGTGGTACAGATTACTAATTTATTCGTACAAGAAGGCCGATGAAAGGTACATAATTCGAAAGATTGTTTGTGCAATTAGCCATTAAAAGTGGTAAAAGGAAGTAGAAATTTTCCTATCTACAGCTTGGATCAAGTTCTACATTCTCAACAATCAGCTCACTGATTGACTATTCGTCTTCACCCAAGACACTGTAATGCAGCGCATCTGCAGTATTCAAATAAGTGAATATCGAAACATGGAGTGCTCCCAACTCACTTTCTTGTGCGGCTCAAATGCATCATTTTCGCAGTGATTAAGAGTGGTTAAAGGAAATGGATGTTTTCATTCGAATGCCGATATAAAGGATGATGCGCCGGGGGAGGCATCTGGCGGTGCTCGGGTAGAACTACGAAGTCGAGAATGCCGATATAAATGATGATGCGCCGGAACAGGCATGTAGCGGTGCGTGGGTGGAACTACGAAGTCGACATGTTGTCAGCTCTGGAATTCTGAATATTGCAGTATAGAAATAACATTATTTGTTGTCGTTGTATAAATATACGAACACCGATATTGTAGTTCCATTTCAAATAATAGGCTAATGTACGTTATATAATTCGAAATGACATCAGAAGTATATACTTCCGTTTTTATTTGTTGTTGTTGTGTCAGGCATTTTCCTTAACACGTGAAAGATACCGTTTCATACCTCCCAGTGCCGGTTAAATTTTACCAAATATCCCAGCGGCCTCCTATGATAATGTTGGCAACAGATGCTGAATAGTGAGAATCCTGTGAGTCTTCATTGTAGCCAATCGCTTGACAACGCTGAGGTTTTCTCGTGGAGGGCAATTATTTATAAAGCAGTAACAGCATTAGTTGTTTACTTCATGGTCTGTACGATACATTAATCGAGTCATTCGATGTGGTTCGAACAAATGGGCAAAGATTTTCTATCGTGTTGTTGATGTTGTCAACATAATCACGCGAGGCCGCCGACATGATACGTAAAATCTTACCCCCAGTGACCATTGTAAACACAATTGGTCGATTTTCGACCACAGGCAATACTAGTCTACATAAATACTCTGCCGTGAGACCGGCAGTTTTTCCTTCTTCTTTCGATCCAATGTTGTTTCAAGCACGGTTTACGAGCAGTTCCGAGTGTTAGGGGCCAAAGGCTTACTTTGTCATAACAGGGATGCAACTGAAGAATCGACGGCACAGCAGGAGGAACTGGCAGCCGTATATCTGGGGGACGGCATCGTGTGCGGCCTGCCGTCGGCCTGTGTCGGCCAAATTGCTGACGACGGCTGCGCTTCTTGCGGCAGCGCCTTGCTGGGTCCGCAGCAACAGCAGACACGGAGGGGCAGTTTTTGCTGGCGCCCCAGCGGGCAGGCCATTCGTTTGCCTCTGGCCGGCTGTCTGTCTGTGGCGGCGCGCCTGATGAATGTGTACCGCTGCTTCCGGGCCGCCCGCCGCATACCTGATACTCTGCTCTGGACAGCGTTCTGCCGAGCTGCAAAACTAGCCAACGCGCGCTGACCAAACAACTCCCTTCTAACTAATATTCAACCCGAACTTTCTTTCTCCGCGTTTTCCTACAAATCTGTATATAAAAGGTGTTACAAAAAGGTACGGCCAAACTTTCAGGAAATATCCCTCACACACAAACAAAGAAAATATGTTAGGTGGACATGTGTCCGGAAACGCTTATTTTCCATGTTAGAGCTCATTTTAGTATTTCTCTTTCAAGGTAGATTGAAATAATTCATGCAGATAATTGTCAAAATACCCAATTGTTACGTTAATATGTACTGTACTTCCTCGATCACGTCATCAACACAGATTTTTTCTATGAACGTTTGGACAGGAATTTTTGGTGATGTCTTGCTTTGGCCTCACGTTCTTCCACCTACGCTCACTGCAGCACGTTATGATCATTTCATACGGGATAGCCGGCCGCGGTGGTCGAGGAGACTGAGGCGCTCCAGTCACGGTCTGCACGCCCACTACGGTCGGGGGTTCGAATCCCGCCTCGGGCATGGATATTTGTGCCGTCCTTAGTATTAGCTAGTTGATAAGTAGTTTGTAAGTTTAGGGACTGATGACCCCGTAGTTAAGTCCCTTAAGCTTAAAAAACATTTGCATTTTGCATACGGGATACTCTACCTGTGCTGCTAGAACATGTACCTTTACAAGTACGACACAACATGTGGTTCATGTACGATGGAGCTCCTGCACATTTCAGTCGACGTGTTCGAACGCTTCTTAACAACAGATTCGGTGACCGATGGATTGGTAGAGGCGGACCAATTCCATGGCCTCCACGCTCTCCTGACCTCAACCCTCTTTTGGCCTTTAATTATGGAGTCATTTGATAGCTCTTGTCTACACAACCCCGGTACCATATGTAGACACTCTTCGTGCTCGTAATGTGGACGGCTGTGATACAATTCTCCAGGGCTGCATCAGCGCATCAGGGATTCCAAGCGACGTAGGGTGGATGCATGTATCCTCGCTAACGGAGGACATTTCGAACATTTCCTGTAACAAAGTGTTTGAAGTCACGCTGGTACGTTCTGTTGCTGTGTTTCCATTACCTGATTAATGTGCTCTGAAGAGAAGTAATAAAATGAGCTCTAACATGGAAATTAAGCGTTTCCGGACACATGTCCACAAAACATATTTTCTTTCTTTGTGTGTGAGGAATGTTTCGTGAAAGTTTGGCCGTACCTTTTTGTAACAGCCTGTGTATATAAAAATGATTTGCTGTTCATTAGTCTCGGTAAAACTCGAGAACGGGTAAACCGATTTGACTAATTTTAGTCTTGAAAATTCGTTTAAATCCAGGGAGGGTTTATACGGTGATAAAATATGGAAAAGTTGTCCGGAAAATCAGGAAAAACCGAAACAGCTTTTTCCAGCGAGCTATCAATACCTTCGTCCAATTGCGATAACAGTTTGTACATTTTATGTTGAAAGCAAGAAGAAAGTTTGCATCAAATAAAAATTTGGAAAAGTCGTCCGGAAAGTAGGAAAATTTAGGAAAATACGAAAGCGATTTTTTTTCTGCGAATAAAAAGACATTGCCACGTGGTTGTAAGAGTATCAATAGAGTACGGCTTGACAGGACGAGGTTTGTGTGAAATATATATATTCCCACACCTACTCAAATTCCTGTAGCACATCCACATCCATTACGTTTCCCAAAAGATAGAGTCCCAACACCCTCTGGTTTCTTATCTGCTATTGAATCCTGGGCGTCTGCCACGCCGTTACCAAGTCATCCCTCTACCTCCACACTCTCCAAGTCCTTTCCCAGGATAACTTCCATCAGCTTCCGCTCCCGGATGACGCCCTCCCCTCCCTCCGTCGCTTGGCTCTCCCCTGCTTTTCACATCCACAGGAGTCCTTACACTCTCCCTCCTCCCCTCCCTCATTCCTTCCTTTCCCACCCTTCGCGCTTCCCCTCCCTCCCTTCAGTGCTTAAGTTTTAACTGTGCGCCGTTCACTGTTGTGCAGTGTGTCATGTCCTTCGTGGGGTTTTAAGATTTTAGCAAGCGCCGTACAGGCAAGAGAGAGTGTTGCCGTGTGTTTTACCAGTGTCTCCGTCGTCATCGCCGTATTCCGTGTATCTGCAATGTATGTTTTAGACACCGTGGCGTTTTTAATTCTGAATATGTATTTCTTTTAAAATCAGCGCTTTCATGTATTTTTACGCCTGTTTTAACGCCTTCAATTCTGGATTTATTTTCTCCAGTGTCTATGATTTTTATCATCTTGTCAACTATACTGTAACTTTCTGGCTCAACAGCAGCGCAGTAGGCTGCTGCCAGCCAACCTATCGGGCATTAAAAATAAATAAATAAGTAAATAAAAACCCACTTGCGATTAAATTGCAATAAACTGACATCTACATCTACATACATACCCCGCAATCCACCGTAAGGTGCGTGGCGGAGGGTACACTGTACAACTACTAGGCATTTCCTTTCCTATTCCACTCTCAAATAGGAGGAGGAAGAAAAGAATGCTTATATGCCTCCGTACGAGCCCTAATTTCACTTATCTTGTCTTTGTGATCACTACGCGAAATATAAGTATGCGGCAGCCAGATCGTACTACACTCAGCTTCAAATTCCGGCCCTCTAAATTTCCTCAACAGAAATTCACGAAAAGAACGTCGTCTTTCCTCCAGCGATTCCCAATTGAGTAGCCGGAGCATTTCCGTGACACTCGCGCATTGGTCGAACTACCAGTAACAAACCTGGCTGCCCGCCTTTGAACTGCTTCTACTTCTTCCTTTAAACTGATCTGCTGTGGGTCCCAAACACTTGATCAATAGTCAAGACGTGGTCGTACAAGCGTTTTATACGCGGTGTCCCTTAAAGTTGAAGTACATCTTCCCAAAATTCTCCCAATAAACCGACGTCGGCTGTCCGCCTTACTCACAACTGTCCTTACAATCTTCGTTCCATTTCATATCGCTCTGCAGTGTTACGTCTAGGTATTTGAACGACGCTACAGCATCAAGAAGCTCACTAATGCTGTATTCGTAATTATTGTGAATTGTTTTTCCTACTCATGCGCATCACTTTACATTTTTCTACATTCTACACCAACTAGAAATTTTGTCCTAGTTATCCTGTATGCTATTACAGTCAGTTAAAGACGACACCATCCCATACACCACAGCATCATCAGCAAACAGCTATGTCTATCAGTTCATTTATATAGATATAAAATAATAGCGGTCCTTTCACACTCTCCTGGGGCACGCCTGACGATACACTCGTCTCTGATGAACACGCGCCGTCGAGAACAACGTACTGCGTTCTATTACTTAGGAAGTCTTCCAGCCAGTCACAACTCTGTGAACCTGTTCCATAAGCTCGTATCTTCGTTAGTAGTCTGTGGCACCGCGTCGAAAGCCTTTTTGAAGAAAAACACAATTCGCGTGTTGCCCTTCATCCATGGCTCGCAAGATGTCATGTATTAAATGGCAGGCTGAGTTTCACACGAATGTTGTTTCCTAAACCCGAGCTGATTCATAGAAAGAAGATTTTCCGTTTCCATATCCTGATATGGATATTAGAATTTTTTTTTTTTTTTTTTTTTATTTTTATTTTTTATTTTATTTTTTTTTTTTTTTTACGGAGATAACTGTATGTTCTCGGCGAGTTTTCTTACTGCTGCCCCACCGCTAGGGAATTGCTCGGCACCCCCACGGATGTACCGCAGAGTTGGCTGCGGTACTCGAGTGCGTACGCCTACCGCGCCGCGCGGCAGATGGCAACACCGGCGCGCCGTAACTCAGCGCGCCCCTCCCCGCTCGGCCACCCACGCGCACGCCCCCGCGCCGAGCATTTGTTAGCGAGACGTGTGCGCGGCTGACAGCTTTGTTGCCGCCGCGGGCAGATGAGGCGTCTCCACGGCCGTTTTTTACGCCCCCGCTGGTTCTTTTATTAAAAATCACTGACAGCTTCCGATTATCAGAGGCAGCCACCAAAGTGATTTATAGCTTCCGCGTTCCCGTGGCGGATGTTTGTGGAGTTCGTGTGACATTTACTTTGATAGTTGCCTTTGAATTGTTGCTACGGTTCATTAAAATGCAGTCGTATTGATTGGGAGCGCTCTGTTCATTCAGCTTGACCTAGCGAGGTGGCGCTGTGGTTATCACAGTCGACTCGTTTTCGAGAGGATTGCAGTTCAGACCTGCATCCGGCTATCCAGATATAGATATTCCATGATAACAGCACGATAATACCGGGTTGGTTCCTTTCAAACAGCACGGCCGATTACGTTCCCCATCCTTAAAAAAAATGTTACGAGCATGCGCTACGTCTCTAATGACCAGGAAGTCGTTACAAAGTTCAACCCTAAATTTTCTTCCCTTTGTTTATATAGCTAGTCGCAAATAAGCATGATTTCCTTACTCGAAAGAAATACGAAATCGTAAACACGAGCAGGACGTGTGCAAGGAGCGTCAACAGAATTTTATCTTAACCAAAATTATGCTTCAAGAACCTCAGCAATTCAAAAGTACTCAGAGTAGTTTCTCCAAGGTTGGGGAAATTACTTTTTTAAAGCAACTAAATTACATTTGAAGTTAATTCCCTGAAAAAGTGTCTTACTTACAGTTATAGTTACAATACACCAATAGTGAATGTTTTACTTCCTGCTATCTTTATAATTACTTAATGGTTCCGTTAGAGTTATAATTGTAGCTCATCTGTAAATGAACAATGTACTTTATTCGTGTAGAAATGATATCTATTGTTGTTCTCCTAATGATATGAACAAGAACTCAGAAACGTAAGTGAATCCAATATCGCTTTTCATAGTCCTCTTTTTTTTATTAGTAATAAATGACAGTCGCGGTTGGAACCACGGCTATGTTTCATTACTAAACAATCCAAGTGGTTGCTGCACCAGCCGGTCTTAACGGAGTGGAGAGTCCTTTATTTTCCGATTCAAATGTTTGTAAAGCTATGGGATCATAACTGCACTAGTCATCAGCCCATCAGCCTCTAGATTTACAAACTAGTTAAAGTAAGTTGTACTAAGGGCAAGACACACACAGCCATGTCCGAGGGAGGACTCGATATTCAGACATGGAGCAGCCGCACGCTCGGCAGCAAGGTCCCTCATGGCGCACGGCCATTCGCGCACAACTTATTTTCTGACAACAGGTTTCATCTTCAGATCGGCATTGTCTACAAATGTTGGTCGCTTGCTTGTACATACCTAAACATGGTACGAAGTTCATGATACAGGCACTCAGTCAGTTACCTATTGCGAGTGCTGTAACATGGAAATTTAACTTCCTTTTACGACTTCGTGTAGTGTCTGCACATGAACATTTTAACGTTGCTTCGGATATAAACAAGCAAGTGGCCAACATTTGTAGACAATGCTGATCTGAAGATGATGACTTAATTCATCGAAACCGGTTATCAGAAAATAAAGAACTATAAATAGCGATCTTTCCTACATTTCCGTTTAGGAGCCGTTGATTAACTGACTTAAGTACTTGTGACTTTGATTCCCAAGATGAAGGAACCATACGCACCATTAACAGAACAGGCTCTGCTAACAGTGTACTATGTTAAAAATTTCAAATGTTTGTAAATATAAGGGACTTAAGTACGGTGGTCATTAGTCCCTAAGCTTACAGACTACTTACGCTAACTTAAAGTAACTTATGCTAAGGACAAAAAGTACACCCATGCGCGAGGGAGGACTCGAACCCCCGACCACCTAGAAGACAAGGCCTAACAACTGGCCTTGCCTACGTCACACTTACAGGCCGCGGCCGCCAGCTGACTGGCTGGCCGCTAGAGCACGCCCACAGTCGCGTAGCGGCCGGCCAGTCAGATGGCGGCCGCGGCCTCTAAGTGTGACGTAGGCACGGCCTGTTGTGAGGCCTTGTCTTCTAGGTGGTGTTGCCTTAGTGCGCATGGTTATTCTGCCGCGGCGGAATACTACGACTTCCACATCGCTGGCAACGGGTTCTACACAACGCTGGTGACTTACTTTGGAGGACAGTAACGGTAGCTGTGGAGCGTGTCGCTGCTTGTCGTCGGAGGTGCGAGTCCTCTCCCGAGCATGGGTGTACTTTTTGTCCTTAGCATAAGTTAGTTTGTTTGTAGGCCTAGAGACCTACGACCGGAGTAGTTATACCTATAGATTTATAAACATTTGAACAGTTGTTAGTAACAGGTACAAACGTGCAACTCTTTTGTATCGGTTGTGAATAAATGGTTGCCACTATTTAAGTTCCAACCATCGTATATTATGTCGTTTTCGGAGTTTCGCAGAATAACGTTACGTGGCACAGAAAAGGTAACGACGATTAGCAATGAAAGTAGCTTGAGTTTTTTTAAGGTTACTTTATGAAAACATAACTCAGTTACCGGACTTGACCTTTGAAAATTAACTGTTACTTGTAACGACGCTAAAAATAATGCCTTATCACCAACACTTGTTTCCCCCATCTGCATACACATTTAGGACAAAAATTATATGTTTCGCTGGAACCACATTAATATCTGAGAGGTGATAAGAAACTCATTGCGACACACGACGACGCCCAAGAAGAACCGAATTATACTTAAAGTAATGCGGCAACATACCTAAATCGCACTTACATTTGAAATTAAAGAATTAAATCAGTGACAAAGTTTAAAAATCGGAGCTACTGAAGTTCCAAAATATACGTGTGCCAGTTAACGTAATTTCCGGAACTGTAGTTATCGGGATAATTAGTCATCATGATCAAAGTTACCCTTCCGGTGCATTTGCCGCTGTTACAGGCAAATTGACATTTAGAACAAAACAAGTATACAGACGAAAATGGAACGTGTTACGTAATGAAGTCCTGACCCAAACTATACATTAACAAAGTGAAAACACTGTTTTTACATCTATGTGGGATATGACAATTTAAATACTCCGAAGTGACATAAGTCACGGGATATCTCACGATATCGTATCGGTAATACTTATTCCCGGAGAAGTGCAAAACGTCGTCGTGGTGGCAGAGACTAAACATCACTTTGGATGTCCTTTGCTAAGTATTGAGACATGCAGCCTTCATAGCTGTCGATTATTGTGAAAGTGTTTCGTGTGCTGGAATTTGTGAACGAACTGACGTTTCGATTATATTAGGATAAAAGTTCGGTGGAAATCATGTGTGGAACAACCTGGGTGGACAGATAATTCTCAGGAATCGTCCAGAATAATCTTCAAATCAGTTCCAAACAGCTGCGCTGCAGTGACATGTCGCCTTTTCATCCACAAAAATGCCAGTGTTGCCTGCGAACATTATGTTTGTGAATGACTGCAAATTATGTCGAGGTATACGAACACTGCCGTTTCCTGGCAATGATCAGTTCATAGCTTTTTAAGCATTATAGAGTCTCAGCTATATGAATGATTAATCCATACAAGTCAACTTAGATAGCAGATTGGTTTTAGGTCGTCCGGCTTCGGCCGTTTAAATGGTCATCTTCAGAGCAGGGCGGGATATGTACGATGTTTTATATTCTCTTAAAAGATTTTTTTAAATGTTTATTTTAGCGTATTATATACATGTTATATCTTATTATTTGAGATAAGCATTTAAGCATATTGAAATGCATTTTTATATTTTCCGTTAGGAATGTTACTCGATTGGACAATGTTTGGGTTAGAGGGTGGAGCTTCAAGTGCTTAATGGATGACGACATTACTTCTAGACCAGTCGATATCTAACTTGAAGACAGCTCCGACACTGCACAACCTGTGGTCAACACTATTGGTATACTATGTATCTTATATTTAAGTACTTACTGTGGACACAAATTTATCCCTCTAATATTATATTAACTATAACATTACAGTTAGTGTTCTGAGAAGATGGCCATCTAAATGGCCGAAACCAGTAAACCTACAAATTTGCGATCTATACTGACTTTTGTATGAGTTGATAAGTTCATTTCGACCAGAGGAATCAGACCATCCCATCTAAAATTGATTGCTTACAACTACGGTCAATCGATTCGTGCAGTCTGTATCACACTCGAACCCTACCATCCGCTCTTACCAACTGAAATCTGAAATCACTGAATACAGCCACGGCACTCCATTCGTCTATGATCAAATCAATGGTTCCAAAGAAGAGTTTTAAGAGCTGTTCTGGAACTTGATTCGGACGTTTTCTGCAACGGCCTAGTAACGCCATACTGTGCCGAACTATCCTAAGTATTCGTTCGTCGTGAGTCCCTCGTAGATTTCTCGGATATTGCACTTAATGTTTCTTGATTGTAACGCAGAATGTCGCTGAATACTTACGAGCTAGTACGCTTGTTTTAAATAATGACACATAAGATGGATACGGAGATAGATCCTTATCAAAATTCCGTTTATTTCCTAAACGCTTGACCATATGGAGTTCCCGCTTTGGGCACTTTCATGTCCCACGACGTCTTACATGTACCAGAAATTTGAAAGAATTCCTCTCCTCCTAACTGCAGCCGTTTTCTGCTGCATTCTCCGTGGTGAGCGATGCCGGAAATTTGGTATCCTTGGCTCTGTCTCGCCTGTGGATCTCGAAATGGAATGTCCCACACAGCTAGTGAAATCACCATTTCAATTCTTGTGGTGCAGACATCATTTTACCACATAAAAAAAGACCTACATGTGTACGTGGTACTATCGTCACCTAAAACAAGGTTATATCGCTCTCCCTTAACTTATATGTAAATTTATATTTTGTTGTTTTTGTTGAGACAATATGGCCGCGCGGGAGAGTAGCCGAGCGATCTGGAGTACCACGGTGCGGATCGCGAAGCCTCCCGTGTCGGATGCTCGAATCCTTCCTCGGGCATGGATGTATATGTTGTCGTTAACTTAGTTTAAGTAGTTTGAAAGCTACGGATTAATAACGTAGCAGTTGAGTCCCACAGATGTAAAAATATTTTTTGAGACAATATGTATTCCGAATGATGACGAATTATGTGACTATATGACGAATATCCACCCCCATTAACCACAGACATTGCCGAGGTGGGGTGGCTTGCGTGCCTCAACGATACAGATAGCTGTACCGTAGGTGCAACCACAGCGGAGGGGTATCTCTGGAGAGGCCAGACAAACGTGTGGTTTCTGAGGAGGGGCAGCAGCATTTTCAGTAGTTACAGAGGCAACAGTCTGGATGATTGACTGAGGTGGCCTTGTAACATCAGCTAATGTGGTTTTGTCATGCAGTTACTGCGAACGGCTGAAAGCAAGGGGAAACTACAGCCGTTACTTTTCCCGAGGACATGCAGCTCTACTGTATGAAAATATGATGATGGCATCTTCTCGGGTAAAATATTCCGGAGGTAAAATAGTCCCCCATTCGCATCTCCGGGCGGGGACTAGTCAGGAGGATGCTGTCATCAGGAAAGACAATACTGGCATTCTACGGATCGGAGCGTGGAATGTTAGATCCCTTAATCGGGTAGGAAAATTAGAAAATTTAAAAAGGGAAATGGATAGGTTGAGGTTAGATATAGTGGGAATTAGTGAAGTTCGGTGGCAGGATTAACAGGATTTCTGGTCAGGTGAGTACAGGATTATAAATACAAAATCAGTTGGGGGTATCACAGGAGTAGGACTGATAATGAATAAGAAGATAGGACTGCGGGTAAACTACTATGAGCAGCACAGTGATCGCATTATCATTGTCAAGATAGATACGAAGCCAACACCGACAACAGTAGTACAGGTTTATATGCCAACTAGCTCTGCCGATGATGAGGAGATCGAAGAAATATATGAAGAGCTAAAGGAAATTATTCAGTCAGTTAAGGGAGAGGAAAACTTAATTGTGATGGGAGACTGGAATTCGGTAGTAGGAAAAGGAAGAGAAGGAAAAATAGTAGGTGAATATGGTCTGGGCAGAAGGAATGAAAGAGGAAGTCGCCTGGTAGAATTTTGCACCGAACATGATTTAATCGTAACAAACACGTGGTTTAAGAACCACAAAAGAAAGTTGTATACGTGGAAGAGACCAGGAGACACCGGAAGGTATCAGACAGATTTTATAATGGTAAGACATAGGTACCGGAACCAGGTTATAAACTGCAGGACATACCCAGGGGCAGATATAGACTCTGACCATAACTTGTTAGTCATGCACTGTAGGCTGAAGCTGAAAAAACTGCAGAAAGGTAGGAAAATAAAGAGATGGGACTTGGATAAATTGAAGGAAAGTGAAGTTCTGGAGAATTTCAGGGGGAGATTTAGGCAACAATTGACAGAAACAGGAGGAAATAAAACATGGGTAGCATTGAGAGATGAAATAGTGAAGACAGCTGAGGACAAAATTGGTAGAAAGGCAAGACCTACGAAAAATCCTTGGATATCACAGGAAATACTAAATTTAATTGATGAAAGGAGAAAATATAAAAATGCAGTAAATGAAACAGGCAAAATGGAGTAAAGACGACTAAGAAATGAGATTGACAGGAAGTGCAAAATGGTTAAGCAGCAGTGGCTAGAAGCCAAATGCAAATCTGTAGAAGAATGTATAAGAAGGGGAAAAGTAGATACCGCCTATAGGAAAATAAAAGAGACATTTGGGGACAAGAAGAGCAGATCTACGAATATTAAGAACTCAGATGGGAAACCAGTTCTCAGCAAAGAAGGGAAAGCTGAAAGGTGGAAAGAGTACATAGAGCAGCTCTACAAAGGAAATGAACTTAGAGACGATGTTGTGGGAAGGGAAGAGGAAGTAGATCAAGATGAAATAGGAGATTCTATACTGAGAGATGAATTTGACAGAGCCCTGAAAGACCTAGGCCAGAACAAGGCCCCAGGAGTAGATGACATACCTTCAGAGCTACTAAAGTCTCTGGGAGAGCCAGCCATGACAAGACTATTTGAACTGGTGTGTAGGATGTATGAGACAGGTGAAATACCCTCAGACTTTAAGAAAAATGTAATAATCCCCATTCCAAAGAAAGCAGCCGCAGACAGGTGTGAAAATTACAGAACCATCAGTTTGATAAGTCATGGTTGCAAAATTTTAACACGAATTATCTACAGGAGAATGGAAAAGTTGGTAGAAGCTGACCTCGGGGAAGATCAGTTTGGATTCAGGAGGAACGTAGGAACCCGGGAGGCAATACTCACTTTACGTCTTTTCTTAGAAGCTAGATTAAGGAAAGGCAAACCTACATTTTTAGCTTTTGTAGATTTGGAGAAAGCGTTTGACAATGTTGACTGGAATACACTCTTTCAAATTCTGAAGTCAGCAGGGGTAAAATACAGGGAAAGGAGAGTTATTTACAACTTATACAAAAACCATACCGCAGTTATTAGACTCGAAGGGCATGAAAGGGAAGCATCAGTTGGGACGGGAGTAAGACAGGGATGTAGACTTTCTCCAATGTTGTTCAATTTGTACATTGAGCAAGCTATAAAGGAAAGCAAGGAGAAGGAATTATAGTTCAGGGGGAAGAATTAAAAACATTGCGTTTTCCGACGACATAGTAATTCTGTCAGATACAGCAAAGGACCTGGAAGAGCAATTGAACGGAATGGACAGTGTGCTGAAAGGCGCTTATAAGATGAACATTAATAAGAGCAAAACTAGGGTAATGGAGTGCAGTCTAAGAAAATCGGGTGATGCTGAAGGAATTAGATTAGGTAAGGAAGCAATAAAGGAGGTAGATGAGTTTTGTTACTTGGGCAGTAAAATAACAAATGATGGTCGCAGTACAGAGGATATAAAATGCAGAATGGCAATGGGAAGAAAAGCTTTTTTGAAAAAGAGAAATTTACTGACATCGAATATTAATTTAAGTGTAAGGAAGTCTTTTCTGAAGGCATTTGTGTGGAGTGTTGCCTTGTATGGGAGTGAAACATGGACGATAAGCTGTGCGGATAGGAGGAGAATAGAGGCTTTTGAAATGTGGTGCTACAGAAGAATTCTGAAGATTAGGTGGGTAGATCGCATAACTAATGAAGAGGTACTGAACAGAATTGGTGAGAAAAGGAATTTTTGGCATACCCTGACTAAAAGAAGGGATCGCTTGGTAGGACACATTCTTGGACATCGAGGAATCGTAAATTTAGCATTGGAGGGAAGTGTGTGGGGTAAAAATCGCAGAGGGAGACCAAGAGACGCGTATAGTAAACAGATTCAAGTGGATGTGGGTTGTCGTTCTTATGAGGAGATGAAAAGTCTTGCTCAGGATAGGGTATTGTGGAGAGCTGCATCAAACCAGTCTCCGGACTGAAGACCACAACAACAACAACATGACGAGCGGACGTGGTCCAGAGCACACCTCTCCAGTAGCGTAGCAGTAATTTATCAGTTGTAAGTGTAACCGGCTTCTCTCTAGAAGCTACATATTCTTACTTTTCAGTGCGTTTTCCCTTGAGTGCATTAAATTTATTGTGTGCTCGCGTTTTTGTTTGATTCCTATTCGCGTTAAATATCTGGTTAGTGTATTATTCCGCCGTGTGAATCGCGTCGCGACAGTCGTCTGTCTTTATTTTCTGATTAGAAGCGACATATAGTATTTTGATTTTCGTCTACACTTTCTCGTCTCAATTTGTAAAGTTATACTGTGCTGTCGTGCGTATTGGATTAACATCCGCGTTCTAAAGAACAGTTTAGTTTTCCTTTGAACGCATCGCGACTGTAGTTTTTGCTTTTGTTGGCATTGTAATCATGAATAGGGACTGTGACTGCTGTATGCGGATGCAGTCTGAGCTGGTGACACTTCGCTCCCAGCTTCAAGCTGTGTTAACCTCGGTTGCACAGTTGGAAGCTGCGATCGATGGGCGTCGTTGTTGTTGGCCGGCGGTGGGGACCGAACGGACTCCCGTCGTCTCCACCGATCGGCCTGCGGCAGCGACATGCCCTGAAACTGCTAGCAGTGAGGCAGACATCCCACCCGTGGTTGCGTGGGAGGTTGCTCCAGTGCGTGACAGGAGGCGCAAGACATTCCGGGGGACCGATCGTGAGGCCTCCCCGGTTCGTCTTACGAACAGGTTTGAGGCGCTGTCTGCTCAGGACGACGTTCCTGAGTCGGATGGTGTCTCTCACCCTGTCACCACCCAGCCTGCAAGATCCGGGCTTTCACAGAGGGTGGGTTTACTTGTAGTTGGGAGCTCCAACGTTAGGCGGGTGATGGAGCCCCTTAGAGAGATGGCTGCCAAGGAGGGAAAGAAGGCCAACGTACACTCCGTGTGCATACCGGGTGGAGTCATTCCAGATGTGGAATGGGTCCTCCCGGATGCCATGAAGGGTACGGGGTGCAGCCAACTGCAGGTGGTGGCTCACGTCGGTACCAATGATGTGTGTCGTTTCGGATCTGAAGAGATCCTCTCAGGTTTCGAGCGGCTAACTGAAGTGGTAAAGACTGTCAGTCTTGCTTGCAAGATGAAAGCAGAGCTCACCATCTGCAGCATAGTTGACAGGACCGACTGTGGACCTCTGATACAGAGCCGAGTGGAGGGTCTGAATCAGAGGCTCAGACGGTTCTGCGACCGTGTAGGCTGCAGATTCCTTGACTTGCGCCATCGGGTGGTGGGTTTCCGGGTTCCGCTGAATAGGTCAGGAGTCCACTACACGCAGGAAGCGGCTACACGGGTAGCGGGGGCTGTGTGGCGTGGACTGGGCGGTTTTTTTTTTTTTTTTTTTAGGATAAAGAGCTTCGGGGAAATAGAAAATGGGCAATCTCAAAGGGTTCAGGTGGATCACAGGAGAAATGTAGATCCGGAAACTATCGGTATAACAGTTGTAAATTGTCGTAGCTGTGTCGGGAAAGTTCCAGAACTGCAAGCGTTAATAGAAAGCACCGAAACACACATCATTATAGGCAGCGAAAGTTGGCTCAAGCCGGAAATAAGTTCAGAAGAAGTATTTTCAAAAGATCTAACGGTATTCAGAAAGGATAGATTAAACAAAATAGGTGGGGGCGTGTTTGTCGCCGTCAAAAGTAGTATTTCATGTAGCGAAGTTGAAGTTGATAGTTCGTGCGAGCTATTATGGGTAGAGGTTGTACCCGAAAATCGTAAGAAGTTAATGATCGGTTCCTTTTACCGGCCTCCCGACTCTGACGATACAATAGCAGAAAGGTTCAAAGAAATCCTGAGTCTAATTACAAAAACGTACCCGACTCACACGATAATAGTAGGTGGTGATTTTAATTTACCCTCGATCTGTTGGCGAAATTATATTTTCAAATCAGGAGGTAGGCATAAAACATCGTCCGAAATTGTACTCAACGCATTCTCTGAGAATTACTTCGAACAAGTAGTTCATGAGCCAACTAGAATTGTAAATGGATGTGAAAACACACTTGATCTCTTAGCAACAAATAATCCTGAGCTCATAATGAGCATCAAAACGGATACAGGTATTAGTGAACACAGAGCTGTAGTAGCGAAATTGAATATCGAAAGTCCCAAAGTTACCAAAAATAAACGCAAAGTATATTTGTTCAGGAAAGCAGATAGAAACAAAATACATTGCTTCTTGAAAGACAGCTTCCACTCGTTTCTAACACTAAACGTAGGTGTAGACCAGATGTGGCTCAAATTCAAAGAAGTGGTATCGACAGCAATTGAAAGTTTTATACCTAATAAATTAATAAAAGAAGGAGGCGACCCCCCTTGGTACACAAAACAGGTCAGGACACTGTTGCAAAAGCAAAGGAAAAGGCATACTAAATTTAAACGAACACGAAATCCCCAGGATTTGAGATTGTACTCAGAAGCTCGAAATTTAGCGAGGATTTCAATGCGAGATGCCTACAATATTTATCACAACGAAACTCTTTCTCGTAATTTGACTGAAAACCCAAAGAGATTTTGGTCATATGTTAAATATACTCGGGGAAAGTCACAAACAATACCTTCACTACGTGATAGTAATGGCGATCCTGCTGATGACAGCGCTACTAAAGCAGAGTTACTAAACATAGCTTTTAGAAACTCATTCACTAAAGAAGACGAAACCAATATTCCAGATTTCGAATTACGAACAGATGCCGTAATGAATAACATAGAAGTAGATATCATCGGAGTAGTGCAGCAACTAAAATCACTTAATAAGAACAAGTCTTCTGGTCCGGATTGTATACCCATTAGATTTCTATCTGATTATGCTGAAGCGATAGCTCCTTACTTAACAGTCATATACAACCACTCTCTCATAGAAGGATCTGTACCAAAAGATTGGAAAGTTGCACAGGTCACACCTATATTCAAAAAAGGCAGTAGGAGTAACCCACTAAACTACAGGCCTATTTCATTGACGTCAATTTGCAGCAGGGTTTTGGAACATATCCTGTATTCAAATATTATGAATTATCTCGAACAGAACGATCTATTGACCCAAGGTCAACACGGATTTAGAAAATATCGTTCATGCGAAACACAACTAGCTCTATATTCACACGAAGTGATGGGTGCTATCGACAAAGGTTCGCAAATCGATTCCGTATTTCTTGATTTCCAGAAAGCTTTTGACACCGTACCTCACAAACGGCTTTTAATCAAATTGCGTGGTTATGGTATATCGCCCCAAATTTGCAATTGGATAGGGGATTTCTTGTCAGAGAGGACACAGTTCGTGGTAATCGATGGTAAGGCATCGACTAAAACAGAGGTGATATCGGGCGTTCCACAAGGTAGTGTTATTGGTCCTCTGCTATTCCTTATTTACATAAACGATTTAGGGGAAAATCTAAGTAGCTCTCTTAGGTTGTTTGCAGATGACGCCGTCATTTACCGTCTAGTAAAATCATCTGAAGATCAAAACCAACTGCAGAACGATCTGAATAAGATATCAGTACGGTGTAAAAATTGGCAATTGTCTCTAAATAATGAGAAGTGTGAAGTCGTCCACATGAGTACGAAAAGAAATCCGTTAAACTTTGTTTACAACATAAATCAATCAAATGTGAAGGCCGTAAACTCCACAAAATACCTAGGAATCACTATTACTTCAGACTTAAACTGGAAAGAACACGTAGATAATATCGTGGGAAAGGCGAACCAGAGACTGCGTTTTATTGGCAGAATCCTTAAAAGATGCAACAGAACTACTAAAGAAACTGCATACACTGCGCTTGTCCGTCCATTTTTGGAATATTGCAGCCCAGTGTGGGATCCTTATCAGGTGGGTTTGACGGAGGACATCGAGAGAGTCCAAAGAAGGGCAGCTCGTTTTGTATTGTCACGATACTGGGGAGACAGCGTTACGGAAATGATACAGGATCTGGGATGGGAATCATTACAACAACGGCGCTTATCGCTGAGGCGTGGGTTACTTGCGAAACTCCAATCGCCAACATTCTCCTCCGAATGCGAAAATATATTGTTGACTCCCACTTACATAGGTAGAAATGATCATCAGAATAAAATAAGAGAAATCAGAGCTCGAACAGAGAGATTCAGGTGTTCTTTCTTCCCGCGCGCTATTCGAGAATGGAATGGGAGATAAATAGTATAATTGTGGTTCGATGAACCCTCTGCCAGGCACTTAAATGTGATTTGCAGAGTATCCCATGTAGATGTAGATGTAGAATATAGGATTTTTTAATTATTTGCGTCGCATCACGCGCAGAACACGTTTCCATCACCTATAGGGCATCTTCTGGAAATATGAGAGTATGATACAGATAAATCATACAGACAGTTGTCTGCTTTCCAGCAACTGCAGAACGACTAGTACGAGATTGAACCAAGACAACATAGTGACAAGAACAGTTGGCATGGATCCTAAGACGAGGACTACACGGAAATATTGCCGGATTGTTTGACTTACTCGGACCAATTGGTGGATGACATCAGCGATATTAAGCCAGACGTAAGTGGCAAAGCGTGACGATAATCTATCAGGTATAGTTGACAGGGGTTCTGCGTTGAGTTCTGAATTTCCCAAGCCCCTTTTATCGCCGGCTCTGTCCCCAGACAATAAAGACTTGCGTGGTGTCCTGTCAAGGTTCGCTGCATCGCGTCTATTTTTGACGGTCTGATGGATGGCGGCATATCTCTTGAGGTCCTAAACAAACGTTACGGTGAACAGGGCTTCTATAGTATAGGACCTCCTGAAACCGTAGTGTTGATAAGAGAACAGGACTGATTTCGCAGCTGACTAAAAGAAGGGATCGCTTGGTAGGACACATTCTTGGACATCGAGGAATCGTAAATTTAGCATTGGAGGGAAGTGTGTGGGGTAAAAATCGCAGAGGGAGACCAAGAGACGCGTATAGTAAACAGATTCAAGTGGATGTGGGTTGTCGTTCTTATGAGGAGATGAAAAGTCTTGCTCAGGATAGGGTATTGTGGAGAGCTGCATCAAACCAGTCTCCGGACTGAAGACCACAACAACAACAACATGACGAATATAGGATTTTTTAATTATTTGCGTCGCATCACGCGCAGAACACGTTTCCATCACCTATAGGGCATCTTCTGGAAATATGAGAGTATGATACAGATAAATCATACAGACAGTTGTCTGCTTTCCAGCAACTGCAGAACGACTAGTACGAGATTGAACCAAGACAACATAGTGACAAGAACAGTTGGCATGGATCCTAAGACGAGGACTACACGGAAATATTGCCGGATTGTTTGACTTACTCGGACCAATTGGTGGATGACATCAGCGATATTAAGCCAGACGTAAGTGGCAAAGCGTGACGATAATCTATCAGGAATAGTTGACAGGGGTTCTGCGTTGAGTTCTGAATTTCCCAAGCCCCTTTTATCGCCGGCTCTGTCCCCAGACAATAAAGACTTGCGTGGTGTCCTGTCAAGGTTCGCTGCATCGCGTCTATTTTTGACGGTCTGATGGATGGCGGCATATCTCTTGAGGTCCTAAACAAACGTTACGGTGAACAGGGCTTCTATAGTATAGGACCTCCTGAAACCGTAGTGTTGATAAGAGAACAGGACTGATTTCGCAGCTAATGAAAGGAGACTGAATACTTGCTGTCAAGTGACAAGGGTAGACCCTATTTTCACATCTCTTATGACGTGCGTACCAAATGCAAGCCTTCACCCTTTAGTTCACGTCACAGACTCCCTTTATAAATGTATGTATCCTTCGTCTATAGTACAGCACATCTAGGATCAGATGGGAAGGTATATACTTACATACCGACCTCCAGAAGGGGAATAAAGAAGATGTGACGATAGGGGCATATTAGTAGGACTCCAGAGGATGAGGAATATCCAACTGCTGAAATGAAGAAAAGTAAAAATTAGGAAAACTACAATGGGAAATGACACAACATTACTAAGACTGCCGCGATGACGTCAGGGGCGGGCCGGAGCACCACCTCCTAGAGAGAAGGCCGCGGCGCTCTCGTGTGACGTCAGGCAGAGTAGGTTGCGCGCGCACAGCTGAGTGGCTCGCTGCTTCGGCAAAGTGGGCCGTGCTACCCAGTCAGCTATGCGCGCGCAACCTACTCTGCCGTCACACGAGAGCGCCGCGTCCTTCTCTCTAGGTGGTGTTGGTCAGAGCCGCCTGCTGTGGCCGGTGGCGGCCACACGGCAGCCAACGTGTTAAAATTGGGAGTTGAAGTGTAGTATACCTGCATGTTAAAATTGATTTTTTTCAAAGATTTTATACAACATGAAAAATGTTCTAAAATATAATTGTAATTAACAGTGGTAAAGAATCAAACTTAATTAACTTAACCGGGTCAACACATTAAAAATATTACACGAAAGAATTATACGATATGTGTTATTGAAAATGCTGTGAACCAACGTTTTCAGGTGTTCAGATTTCAAAACTACTACAGAATATAGAACGTAGGTAGCCTCGATGTTTTCTATAAAGAAGTGCACACTTCATCCAACTGATAATAGATTGCCGCGCAGAAGTAGCCACGTGGTTTAAGGTATCATACTACGGACTGGACAGCCGTTGCGCCGTAGATTCGAGTCCTCCCTCGGGCATGGGAGTGTGTGTTGTCCTTAGTGTAAATTAGTTTGAGTAGTTTGTAAGTCTATGGACTGATGACCATAAAATTTGGTCCAAAGGGCTTACAAACGTCTGAACATTTGATTTTGTCTGTAGATTAGTCATTAGACTGCATCTTTGCATATTCATTATGCTGTTCAATAATAAGGTAACCTCGGTTTTCTTATATTTACATGAACATAGTGATATGTGATTCAGGTCTTAACGTAGTTCGTCAGTAAATTTCTTCTTCTGGTTGCTCGATGGGGCTATTGGAGACGAGTTCCGCCGTTGCTCTATTCGATATTTATTACAAATGTTCAAATATTTGTGAATCTAAGGGACCAAGCTGATACGGTCATCGATCCTTTGGCTTAAAAACTACTGAAACTGTCCTACGCTAAACATACCACACATACCCATGGCCGAGGGAGCACACAAATCTGCGACGGAATCGTCCGCGCAGTCAATGACAAGGCGTCTAAAACCGCAAGGCCGTTCACGCGCTCCAATATTCAAGAAAGCCAATAGGAGTTATCTGCAAAATTACAGGCCTATATCATTGACGTTGGTTCGCAGCAGAATAATTGTAGAATATACACTTACCGCAAATATTATGAACTACTTCGGAGAGAACAACTTCACAATCGTCTTCTAATCAAATGGCGCGCTTGTGGAATATCGCCACAATTGTGCGATTAGATTCGTAACTTCCTGTCAGAAGGGACATAGTACGTTGTAGTAATTGTCGGGAAGTCACAGAGTAAAATAGAAGTGATATCTTGGCGATATCCAGGTAAGTGTTGTAGGTTACTTATCTTTATAATTCATTTAGGCGAGCATCTGAGCAGGTCTCTTAGATTGTTCGCGGATGATGCTGTCATTTATCGGTAAGTAAAGATACCATAAGATCAAAAGCAACTGCAATATCATTTAGATAAGCTATATGAATGGTGAAAAAATTGGCAATCGATCATTAATAATAAATGTGATGTTATCCATATGAGCACTAAAAGAAATTCGTTAAGGTTCATTTTTACTATAAATCAAATCTACAGGTCATAAATTCTACTAAATATCTAGGAATAACAAATACGAACAAGCTAAATTGTAAACAACACACAGAAAACATTTTAGGGGAGACGAACTAAAGGCCACGTTTCCTTGGCAGAACACTTAGTAGATGCAACACTTCTTCTAAAGAAACAGCTTCATCACACTTGTGCGTCGTATTGTGGAATATTGCTGTGGATTGTGAGATCCCTATTAGTGGGACTGATGGAAGATTTAGGTAAAGTTCAGAAAAGTGCAGCTCGTTTCGTATTAACGTGATATAGGGGAGAGAGTGTCACGGAAATTATGCACGAATTAGGATATAAATAGTTAAAAGAAAGGCGTTATTAGTCGCGGCGGGATATATTTGAGAAATTTCTTTCAATAACTCTCCATTCCAAATGCGAATATATATATATATATGTTTAGCACCCTACAAATGTTCATATGTTTGTTAAGGTTATGGGACTAAACTGCGTGGTCATCTGTCCCTAAACTTACCAACTACTTATAAGCTAACTTATAGTAAAGGCAACATAAACATCCGTACCCGAGGGAGGATCTGAACCCTCGACGGGGAACGGCCTCGCGAATCGGAGCATAGCGCCCCATGAACTCTCTCTGCCAAGCACTTCAATGTGACGTAAAGAGTATTTATGTAATTGTAGGTAGATCACCGATATTAAACACAACGTTAATCAAAGGCGCCTCACTATCTTCAGGTGTATTACCGTTTGATTGCCAGAGATAACAGCGAGATGAATCGACACATTAGCGGTTTCATTGCAGCGTGTTGCACGATCCAACTTTTGCGGGTCGTCAAGCCGTAAATAAAACTAAAAAAATAAGACTTTGTACTGAGATTTCCAATAAATTGATGTAGCTGACTGATGTAATTTTATTAAACTTTAAAAACGTATTTCATTCTTATGATTTAAAAGTCAAAATTAGTTCTTGAAAAATTACTGCTCAGTGCACAAAAACTAGAACACGACAGAAAATTTAATGCAAGTTTCTTAAGTTCTTATTCAAGGTGGTCAGAAGAGTCTGAATAAAATTTAAAGGAATTGCAGGTATTTTAATTAAACTGAGAGTAATTATTAGGGAAAAAACTGTTCTACGTTTGCAATATGATTCGCATATATGTTAGCCAGTCCGACAGAGGCGGTGATGGCAAATATGGTCTTTGTTTTGTTTAATTAATTGATATATAGTGCAGAGCAAAAATTTCACATTTGCCGACAGCAGAATTCGAACTCGATCCAACGAGTGAACAGTCTCGTTCGCTAACATATTCCATGTCTGTATTGTTACAATTAATTAAAATAAGAAGATATTTAACAACAATGCTTCAAGCAGCCTGCGTAAATTTTCATACACAACGACCCGAATGGTTAATCTCAATCCTAATTCAATCGTAATCGATGAAATGTGTCGATTTTTTGCTAATAATTATTTCTAAGCTAATAGTTATTTCTAAGCTCATCCCATGGTCGGGCCCGGTGGTCTTATGGTAAAGCACTCGTCTGGAAACCGAAGGTACCTCGGATTTTTTCAGTCTGCACTTTAACCCTTCCTTCACCTCTCAACGATGTGAGGAGTCGCACGTAGTTCGGATTCCACGTTAAGCTGTAGGTTTAATAACTGGGGTAGGCTAGGGACACGCAAGTCGCCGAAGTGGCGTCCAATTGAAAGACTTGCACAAGGCCAATGAGCCACACGACATAGTTATTATTAGCTCATCGCATTCTGCAACTTCTTAACATCCAAGGAAGACCGTTTCTGGTCTTCATGTATATTAATGGAAAACGAGTTTGAAGACCGCATGTTGGTACACTCCATTTATAGAACATAATCCACACAATGGAATGCAAAGAGCACATAGTACGGTATCTTTGTAGGGCATTGTACAGTTTGGAGCTTTATGACTTCCCTGTAATTATCAAATTCATTCATCTAAATACAAACGTCTCCAGGCAGCTGTGATAATAGTGAGGACCACTTATTTGCTAAGCAAAAGTACCATAGATATAATTTACGAGGGAATTTTTGTTATCTGTACGCAGAAGTGTAGAATTGACGTGGCGTCTGTCTTTTAGGTGCCACAGGCTGGCTGTACTCACGCGTTTCCAGAAGGCCTGCCCTCTGCCTGGTGTCGGTGTTCTGTGCAGTCGTTCCTCTATTCCACGGAGCTCTTGAGACTTTGCTGAGTGCGGTCTGAAACATTAGTGTCGCTCGCCATTTGAGTCGTCTCGAACTGTCACTGAGCAACGGCGCGGTACACTCCCCGGACTGTTGCATTGTTGAAAATTGCATCACGTAAGGACGTATTGATTAACTTGGGAGACTGTGTAAGAATCAGCACAGTTACCGAAAGAGTCCAAGGATAATAAGAGAACTGTAACTACACTTCGAAATACTTAAGGGTATGCTGCCGGGTATCAAAATCGATAACGGCCGATATTTCGGCAGAAGACCACTCTGCCATTTTCATTGTGAAACTGCAGTCAGGAAGCAATGTGCAACGATCTTTAAAATCTCGGTTTTCAATGAGTAAACAGGAAAGACAACACACACCGAGCAAGCAAGCACACAGTGCCGGCATGACCAAATATGAAACCGGTCAGAATATCCATAATAAACATCAGTTCTAGACGGATGAGGTCTGTTTTTTGACAAGTGAGAGAGTAGGATCCGAAGCGGAATTTAAGCAGAAGCCTCCATCCCTATTCATAAGGTTGTCACCTAGTTATATTTCTATCGCTTCCTTGATAACACAGTCCCAGGAGTTGGAAGTGCACGCCAGAGTTTCGGTTTTGTTGTATTCCATAGGGTGACCTGTGTCAAGACAGTTTCGGCCACAGCAGATTTGTTTGGCTGTTGTAAACGTGTATGACGTTTATGCTCAATGCGACGGTTCTTAACAGTCCTAATAGTTTGACCAACATATGACATGCCACAGCTACATGGGATACGGTAGACACCCGCCTTGTGCAAACCGAGAGCATCCTTAACGGATCTCAACAGTGCCTTAATTTTAGAAGGTGGACGAAACACACATTTACATTATTTTTACGCAAAATTCGACCAATCTTGTTTGAAGTACTGTCAACGTATGGCAGAAAGGCCACTGACGTGGGTGCCGACTCTGTGCTATAATCACTAGCCCGTTGTACATGTGGTCGATAGCGCAATGCTCTTTTAATCTGCTCTTCACCATAGCCATTCTGTCAAAAGGTTACCTCCAGATGAGACAGCTCAGTGGGCAAACTTTTCGGGTAAGAAATGACCTGAGCCCTATGCATTAAGGTGAGAAGAGCCCCTTCACGTTGAGCTGGTTGGTGCCAACTATCAGCTTGTCTTAAAAATGGCAGGGTGGTCTTCTGCAGAAATATCGGCCGTCGTCGATTTTGATATCTGGCAGCATACCCGTAAGTTTTTCGAAGTTGTTATTCGCCAGGAGAAATTAATGTAACTACACTGCCTGACAAAATAGTAGCGCACCCAAAAGGAGTCGTCAGTTTCAGAATATATGCGCAGCACTGATGTGTGAGTAAATAATTAGTTGTACAGAGCCCTGTAATGTGTATAACGGTCACCATACTGCATTAATAATCTCATACTCTTGTTGTTGTAAAGTTAACTGCGATAAACGGCGAATGAAGAGAAAGTACAGTACGAAAAATTCGCGATGCCTGGCAGATGCGTTAAACAGCCTATTCACCAAGTCAATACATTTGAAGGAGGCCGCATCTTTGTACTGCATGATGCTGGTTTGTCGTGACGTGGAAATGACAGGCATGTGTGTTATTCAGATGTCCCGTTTTTTTGTTTTTTTTTTTTTTCTATCGGTACATGAGGGTACTCAGTTGCGTCATGCAGTTTCCTATCGAGCAACTAAGACCAACGCGATGGAGGACCGTCGCACGTTGCACCAAGGAATGTAGGATTCCATGACCTCAGCATCCACTAATGTGTACTGGACACTTTACAAAAGCCTTTGTGTTCTAGCACAGTGTCTCGACGACTCGCATCTGCGTTATTTGGATTATTCCGACCAGTTGTCATTGACAGTAGAACACCGACGTCAATATATTTAGAAAAACCAACGACCACAAGCGTAGTTATACATAACTCATGATGCCATCCTACGAGATACATACATGAATATTTCCATGCTAGGCCTGACAGATTGATTGTAACACTATTCTGAGCTGAGAACAAAGACAGGGAGTTCAGTACCTTACGATGTGTGCCAAAAGACTAGCACTCCATGTTGAAACATAAATTATGCAAGAAAAAGTTAAGCTAAAAAAAAAGTCCAGCAACAAAACGGCGTTGCAGTTTCCGAGAACTCTACGCGCCTAGCTGCGGATCGCGCTTTCGTTCGCCATCGGAGGTTCGAGTCCTTCCTATGGGCATGGGTATGTGTGTTGTGCTTATCAAAAGTTGCTTCAAGTAGTTTGTAATCTTACGGACTTATAACCGCAGCAGTTAAGCCCCTTAGATTTAAAAACATTTGATTCCAAACAACAAGAGATAACAAAACAGAAAATTACAAATAATGACTTCCCAAAGGTTTCCACCCTCCCATATGTGGAGAATATTTCGGATAACATGGAGAAGATTTTAAAAACAGTAACGTGAAAATTACTTTCCAAACAAACAGTAAGATAATGAAATGAGTAAGATATAAAATCTGGAAATAATCCATATATGATCAGTCACAAATATATATATATATATATATATATATATATATATATATATATATATATATATATATATATATATATAGAACCACTGTGATCAAACATATAAGGGATAGACAGGAAGGAAATTTAAAATAAGATTTAGAGAACACTTTAATCCGAACCACAAATCAGCTCTGAATGACCACCTTAAAGCACATGGGCTGTGCGAGGCGTCCCGCATGTATTTATGAAGTCACACGGGTCCACTACCTTTAATTTAAGCGACAATCAGATCCACAGGCACTTTCTACAAGTAGGTGAAGTAGAGCCACAATGTTGAGGTTCTTGAACGCGCAAGTCGAAACAGTTCAAAAGCTAATCATTTGTGCAGAACATAGTAATGTACTACACTTCCTGTAAATGTAAATTTCATATCTCAATGCGTTCTGCTTTTTTCCTGACTTTGGTGTTGTCAGATTCTCGTACT
Source organism: Locusta migratoria (assembly GCA_026315105.1). Classification (NCBI taxonomy): domain Eukaryota; kingdom Metazoa; phylum Arthropoda; class Insecta; order Orthoptera; family Acrididae; genus Locusta; species Locusta migratoria. Next base: position 523,282,646 of record CM048745.1, read on the forward strand.
GCAGCTATTTACGGATAGGTCGGTGTAAACCAATAGTTTTTAAAGCTTCATCAATGAATTCCATAAAATTCCACTAAAATATTTCCCTCAAAAAAGTATATTATTGAACAAACATTGTAAAGGTTTAGCAGAAAGCTTTGTTATTTATATGATTGAACTTTTATGTATGTCCTTACGTAATTCTGTAATGAACCTACTTAATTCAATCATAAAAATTGTTGCGGGAAGTCTCGTAATGAGTCTTTAAACTAACTCCGGAAGTGAGGATAACTTTTTGTTGTTGTTGTGTTTGTAGAGTCTATGCGACTTAACTACGGGGTCATCAGTCCCTAAACTTACAAACTACTTATGAACTACTTACAGCTAAGGACAGCACAAATATCCATGCCCGAGGGGGGATTCGAACCCCCGACCGTAGTGGACGTGCAGATCGTGACTGGAGCGCCTCAATCCCCTCGGCCACCGCGGCCGGCGATAACTTTTTGATGTAAGAGCAGCTAGCATACTGACTACACGGAATTTATTTGCGGTTCAAAAAAGATGTGCATCACGGGGTGAGGTTTAGTGCTTTTGGAGATTTTTGGGTCAGTTTATCGCGGCAGAACCGTAGAAAATGTTTAACGAAGACGTTTTGAAGGGGAGTAGGCCAACACAGTTAGTTAGTAAAGAATCTGCCATAACACAGCATTATCAATATATATGAAAAAATTAAAATATATCATCAAATATTTGGATACAATGTCAAGGTATCACAGAAAATAAATACATTATTAAAAACGGCACATGCAGATACCAGCAAGTGTAATAGTTATTGCGATCTACTAACAATCACTGTAAAATAGTATACAAAACACTCATAAGAAAAGACATCCCACAACAAAAACGTAAAGTGGCGCACCTGAAAACACCACTATTGCCAAGGCAGGCACACAGTTACGAGTATCTTTAAGAACATAGAACGCAAATGCCAAAATACAAATAATTTGAAAAAACTATATTCACACAATACAGTATTGTTCATGAATTAAAGTTTGATAGGGTGCGTCTGTAAATATAATTTAATGACTGTAATTACGATTAATATTGCGTGCAAATAACGTATAACGACATTTAAGTGTAAATATACTCCTTCCAAATTATTGGAACATCTAATACAAGGTATGGTTCTTCACTATATCCCGGTATACTGAATGACGAAAGAGATCATGTGAGGTCTTTAGTATCGAAATCAGCTCTATCCAATTTTCCCGACTTTTTTTTTCTATTTTTAGGTAGTGATGTGGTCCTACATTGCCCAACGTGATCATTTCGTGCATCAGAAGTTCATCTAGAAAGAGTGAGGGAAAGCGTGCTTTGTCTTCAGAGCCAGCTGCTTCCATTTTTCCTGGCGTGGACGGCATATAGCACCTACAAGGTTCCACCGTAACTTCACTCTTCGACCTTCGCCTATTAATGGTGTCTATGTGCTTACGTTCCGATTTTCACGTGAATCCCGAGTTTTGGTTTTGATCTTGAACGATCTTATGTGATAATATTCCGCGATTGGATTGTTCCATGGCTCCAACGAAAATGATAGGTGTTGATAATTTACTAAAAACACATTTTGTCAAAGACTGAAGAGAACTCGAAAATTTTGAATACTTGAAAAATCTAATCGACAATACCTATGATAAGGACATTAAACCTCACCTTAAATAAAGAAGGGCGCGTGTAAAACATACACCAATCTGAAAATATATTCATGTAACCTTCTTTGGTTAATCTTTTACGCACACAGTATATATGTACTTAACTACTTAGTTTACAGTAAAAAACCCTACTTTTTACATATAAAACAGACTGTCCGCGTGTTTGTGTATTTCTATTCCAAACAAATCTACAATCTTGTTCCAATCTTTTTGAAATTTTGTAGATAAAGCACCATAAAGAATAGGAGTGGCAAAAACTGCCAAATTAAGCGACAGAATTGAATAATATTAGTGGTGGAACTCAACTCTGGGGAATATCATTGATCATAGACTGGTTACTATTAATTACAATCTTAACAGTAACATTAAAATTGCTGCAACTGATGATATTAAAGGAGTTAATTTATGATTTTAGACATGGCTTGTAGACTGCAGCAACTGTAGGCTTACAAATATTTCACAAAGTTCAGTCCAACCAGTTGCAAAATTTGATATTTAAGTATCTTGATCTAGTTTTCGGCACCATCTAAGAGTGCCTTCATCAGGAGAATAAAAATTTAAACATAAGACGTGCAACATGCTAGCAAGCCTTTTGCTAGCATGTTCCATAATGTTATAAGTTTGGACTTGAGCACACTGCTCGTAATTGAACGTCTTATGTTTTAATTTTTATTCTTCTGATGGAGGCACCCTTAGATGGTGCCGAAATCTAGATCAAGGTATTTTATCAAATTTTGCAACTGGTTGGGCTGAACTTTGTCAAATATGTGACTTAATTTATATTACAAAAGCGGTCCAGCGGAACCAAGAGATATTTTTGTGAACTCCCTCGATCATGTCGTCACCAGAGATTTAAGGTAGTGTCGTGAGTTAAATCACAATGTAACTATAATTTGCGACTCCCCTGGCGCTAGAGACCGTGAGAATTGGTGGGCAATGTGATACTATGGGCAAAGATGTGGGGCAAATTAGTGTGTTTGTGTGTGTGTGGGGGGGGGGGGGGGGGAGTTCAGATGTTTTGCTTGTGTGCAGTAATGAACATTAGTATAATTCAACCCGCTTGTAGTACTATAAAATGAACGGAACAAAATATTTAAAGCATTCGTTTAATGTCTAACGTATTAAATCTTCGGGGACTCTTTGTTGTACGTTACCCTGTGGGGCCAGCAATCGTCATTCATCAAAAAATGTTCAAATGTTTGTATAGTTTATGGGACTTAACTACAGGGTCATCAGTCCCTAAACTTACAAACTACTTACGAACTACTTACAAACTAGGACGGCACAAATATCCATGCCCGAGGGGGGATTCGAACCCCCGACCGCAGTGACCGTGCAGACCGTGACTGGAGCGCCTCAGTCTCCTCGGCCACCGCGGCCGGCGTCATTCATCGCTAAGTATTTTAATAATTAAACCTGAACACACACTCACCGAACAGGCGAAGTGCAAATATCTGAACATCACCAGTGACAACAATTTAATGTACGTCTTTTATCCAAACGTTACCTGCCTGAGGTTCGTATCCTGAACTCGTCCATTCAGTTTTTCTAGTCGTGGTCTTCAGTCCGCAGACTGCTTTGATGCAGCTCTCCACGCTACCCTGTCCTGTGCAAGTCTCTTCATCTGAGAATCCTACATCCTTTTAAATCTGCTTACTATATTCGTCCCTCGGTCTCCCTCTACGATTTTTACCTCACACGCTTCCTTCTAATGCTAAGTGGACAATTCCTTGATGTCTCAGAATGTGTCCAACCAATTTACCCATTCTCTTGGTGAGGATATGCCAGAATTTGCTTTTCTCCCAATTCGATTAAGCACCTCCTCATTAGTTACGTGATCTACCCATCTAATTTTCATCATTCGTCTGTAGCACCACATTTCAAAGGCTTCTATCATCTTTTTATCTGAACTCCTTATCGTCCACGTTTCACTCCCATACAATGAACCTGGTTTCTAAATCTATTCCTTGCCATTATAAAGTCAATCTGGTACCTCCCAGTGTCTCCTGGTCTCTTCCACGTATACAACCTTCTTTTATGATGATTAAATGTTCAAATGTCTGTAAATCTATCGGACCAAACTGCGTGGTCATCAGTCCGTAGCTTACAAACTACTTAAACCTAGGTAAACTAACCTAAGGACAAACACATACACCCATGCCCCAGGGAGGACTCGAACCTCCACGGCGAGCAACCGCGCGCTCCGCAGCGAGACGCTTTAGACCGCTCGGCTACTCCACCGCGGCTAAGATGATTAAACCAAGTGTTGTTGATCATGAAGTTCTGCTCTGCACAAAATTCTACCAAGCGATCTCCTCTATCATTTCTTTTTCCCAGACCATATTCACCTAAAACATTTCATCTCTTCCCTTTCCTACTACCGAGTTCCAGTCCCCCATCACAATGAAGTTTTCGTCTCCCTTAACTTTCTGAATGATTTATTTTATCTCCTCATACATTTTTTCAATATCCCCATCATCGGCCGTGCTAGTTGGCATATAAACTTGCGCTACTGTGGTCGGTGTTGGCTTCTTGCCTATCTTTACTATGATAATACGTTCACTATGCTGTTCATAGTAACTTACTCGAATTCGTATTTTCTTATTCATTATGAAACCTACTTCTGCGTTACCACCAACTGATTTTGTATTTATAACCCTGGACTCACCTGATCTGAAATAATAATAATAATAATAAATGTTCAAATGTTTGTAGAACTTATGGGACTTCACTACGGGGTCATCAGTCCCTAAGCTTACAAACTACTTATGAAATAGCTAAGACTAAGGACGGCACAAATATCCATGCCCAAGGGGGGATTCGAACCCCCGACCGTAGTGGCCGTGCAGACTGTGACTGGAGCGCCTCAGTCCCCTCGACCATCGCGGCCGGTGGTTTTCAATAAACAGCCGATGGTTTAAAAAATGCATTTTATGTAGTGTACATGAGCGCTGCGACCCGGAGGTGTAGACCAAAAATGAGAGATCAAACAATGACAGCTAATGCTGCGTGGATGACTTGCGGCTCTGCCCTAAGTAGTAAGGCCTCGTCACCGACTAGAAAATTAACCAAAACTGAGTGTAACTGCGGGCGCATTATGAGAGAGTCGATCTCCTCGGGCTTCTTTAATGGAATGCACAGTTGGGGGCGTCGCTTGCTGGAGGCGGTAGGTAAGGCGGCCCTCGCAGCCTGCGTGTCGCCGGCAGAGGGGGCAATAACATGTAAATGGCGGCTGCGGCCTGCGGCCAGCAGTTAGCGCCGCGCGCTGAATTGCCAATCCCACTCGAGCCGCCAATAGCGGCCGAAGGTAGCAGAGCCAGGGAAGCCACTCCACTAGACTCTGCTGGCCGCTCCCACAGGATCAAGCCAGCAGCAGGCTGAAGCCGAACCACCCCCTGCGTCATCCATACACAATGTCTCAGAGAAGACGCCTGGTTGGATGATTGAAAATGCAGAGTGATTGAAAGAGATTCACCTGAGTTCATTAGGCATGCGTAGATTCTGGTTTCCAAAGAGAACAAAAACAGATTTTTATAGACTTATCAGCTGTGTACGATATTGTTCGGTTGGGCAGATTTTGAAAGTAAAGTTGTATTTGCATGTCATGAATCTACAACGCAAGTAAATTTCTTGCCAGTGCTTTGTTTCTAAAATATTATTTGATGTCTAAATGGACGCCACCTCTATGAACCACAGATATTGCCGAGGTGGGGTGGCTTGCGTGCCTCAACGATGCAGATAGCCGTACCATAGGTGCAACCACAGTGGAGGAGTATCTGTGGAGAGGCCAGACAAACGTGTGGTTCCTGAAGAGGAGCAGCAGCCTTTTCAGTAGTTACAGGGGTAACAGTCTGGATGATTGACTGAGTTGGCCTTAAAACATCAGCTTATGTGGCTTTGCCATGCAGTTACTGCGAACGGCTGAAAGCAACGGGAAACTACAGTCATTACTTCTCCCGACGACATGCAGCTCTACGGTATGACTATATGATGATGGCGTCTTCTTGGGTATAATATTCTGGAGGTAAAATAGTCGCCCATTCGAATCTCTGGGCGGGGACTACTCAGGAGGATGTAGTCATCAACAAAAACAAAAGAGGCATTCTACGGGTCGGGGCGTGGAATGTTCTAACCCTTACTCGCGTAGGTAAGCTACAAAATTTGAAAAGAGAAATGGACAGGTTACAGTTAGATATGATAGGGATTAGTGACGTTCGGTGGCAGGATGGATTTCTGATCAGCCGGCCGCGGTGGCCGAGGGGCTGAGGCGCTCCAGTCACGGTCTGCACGGCCACTACGGTCGGGGGTTCGAATCCCTCCTCGGGCATGGATATTTGTGCCGTCCTTAGGATTAGCTAGTTCATAAGTAGTTTGTAAGCTTAGGGGCTGATGACCCCGTAGTTAAGTCCCATAAGCTATACAAACATTTGAACATTTTTTTTATTAAAAACCTTGTATATCAACCAGTTTCGATCATAGACTATCTTCATGGATAAAAAGGTGTCAAAACTGAATGGTAAAATGCATCAAATAAAATACATCTGGTTGAGACAAACAGGGGTTAGTATAACTAAAATTATTAATAATACAGTGGTCATCTTAGATAAAACAGTCAAAACAACATAAAAGTTATAATCTGTTATTAACTTTTATGTTGTTGACTCATAGGTTTTATCTAAGATGACCACTGTATTTTTAATATTTTTAGTTATACCGACCCCTGTTTGTCTCAACCAGATGTATTTTATTTGATGCATTTTACCATTCAGTTTTAACACCTTTTTAGCCATGAAGATTGTCTATTGACCGAAACTGGTTGATATATAATGTTTTTAATAAACAGCCGATGGTTTTAAAAATTCATTTTATGAAATATATACGGCAGTTAACACTCGCCTCAAAAAAGCATTCATGTACACTGCCTGCATCAATTACTCTGCATAGTTTTGAATATCTTATTTCGTAATCACCCAGTTTATGTGCTTCCAGCAATCGGAAAGCCATGTCAAAGCTGATACATGCTACGAAGGGCGTTAGAAAAGCCCGGGAAAAAATAAAAACTACCAACGTGTTTATGGAAAACCATTTTAATTTTTCTACATAGTCTCCTTTTAGACTTATATACTTCTTCCAACGCTGTTCTAATTTGTTGATTCCTTCCGAATAATAGGAATTGTACAAGTCTGCAAAAGAGCTATTAGTTTCTGAGTTTCTGCAATAACCTCATCGTTTGGATGATATCTCCGTCCAGCCAGCCATGTCTTCAAATTCGGAAACAAACAGTAGTCCCGGGGAGCCAAGTCTGGAGAATATGGGGGATGTGAAAAGAGTTGGAATCTATTTCCAATAATTTTGCGACCACAACTGCTAAGCTGAGTGCTGGTGTACTGTCGTGTTAGAAAAGGACATCTTTATGGGCCAATCGCCGGCGTTTCCTTGCAGCTATTTTCAAACTGTCCAATAGCGATGAATAATATGCACCAGTAATAGTTTTACGTTGTTCCAGATAGTCGATGAGGCTTATCCGTGGTGCATCTCAAAAGACCGTCGCCATAACCTTTCCGGCCTAAAGATCGGGATCGGTCTTCGCCTTATTATTATTATTATTATTATTATTTATTTTTTGTGTGCAAATTATCATTTGGTGAACCTTTGTTTAGATTGATCTTTGGTCTCAAGAGTATAGTAATGTATCCACGTTTCATCCACAGTGAATACGCTTAAAGTCCTGCGAATTCTTCTTTGACGTCTGCAAACCTTCCTTGCAGCACTTCACACGATTCCGTTTTTGGTCAAGCGTGAGCAATCGCGGCACCCATCTTGCGGATAGCTTGTCATGTTCAGATGTTTATGCAAAATATTATGTACCCGTTCATTCGAGATTCCCACAGCACTAGCAATCTCACGTACCTGTCTCACGCTTCTGTCATCCATTACCATAGCATGAATTTTATCAATGATTTCTGGCGTCGTAGCCTCCACAGGGCGTCCAGAACGTTCAACCTCACTTGTGCCCATATGACCACTTCGAAAATTTTGAAACCACTTATATACTGTCCTAATCGAAGCTGCAGAGTCACCACAATGTTTATTAAGTTTTTCTTGATGCGTTTTGCCTTTCAGAAAGTAATGTTTAATCACCAGACGAAATTATTTTTCGTCCATTCCTTGACAATCGCTCGACTTCCTTGATTCACAAGAATGTCAGACACAAATAAATAGACCAATATGTCTGAAACTTGGTGCGCGCTCTTTCCAAAGATGCTACTAACTAAACGTGACCTCGATACGCCCCGGTGGTACCATCTCTCGGACTATGCACGGATGTTTCAAACGCGCCTCGCGTATCTTTATGGGCGAAATGTAAGATTAGTTTTAACAACTAATGTAGTCACCAGAAGTTTTTTTTTTTTTTTAATTTTTTTTAATTTTGTTTTTTTTTTTTAATTTTAGATTGCAGTACGGACTGTTCGATTTAGGTGTCTTCGCTGGAAGCTATGAAACTATTCACGGTGAAAGTAAATTCACGCACTCACGATTCGCAGCGCGATCTTCACATACCAGCAATAAAAATGTCCTTCAATAATTTCGTCCTGGACATATTTCGGTAGTAAATGGACGTCGAAGACTGAGATGGATGTGTGTTCCATACGCTGGTGTGATTCAGTATAACACAATTACGCCGACAAACTTCTAGGGGATGTAGAAGGCGTCTTGAGGAACAAAATCCACGGCCAGAAACGTGATCCAACGACGCAACAGAGCGTCGAAATTGCTGGAGGGGATGTCTAGTGGCAGTCGCCGGTGCGTGTAACTTGGTTCTTTCGGACAAGTTGGTTGGGTTCATTTACTTCACTGCAGATGCGGTCATACGTTCGACCTGTCACGGGAATCTGTAATGGCGTGTGTAAGAGGGCAAGGACGACAGAGGCGCCACAGCGATAGTGTGCGACTCGTGGAAGTTGAAACAGACGGGAGGTGAGCACAGGTAGCCAAGTGGTTAAGGCGACCGGTGACCGAAAGCGAGGAACCAGTTTTTGATTCTCAGCCCGGTTGGCATTTTTATTTGCCATTGTATGTCCCAACGCCGCTAAAGTCAATACTTTCCCTTCTCAGTCCTTTCCCCTCCTCAATAAATAATCTACAATATATCCTGGTCGTTGGATCGGTCGCCGCGTTGTCATTGCTTGGCCACGCAGATCTCCTGATCTTACCCCACTGGATTACTGTTTGGTAGGGTGGCTGAAGAGCGAAGTGTACAAGTGCATTGTATACTTCTGTATAGTAATATCTGTTTGGGGGATGGGTAGCGTAGCTGTTTTGTAACGTAACGGCTATCGTTCTGGATGTCACACTTTGCGTTCCTTGTTCAAATCCAACCAACTCCTTTTTTCATACTTTTATTTTCCACGGACGAGTGTGATATTGCGAAATAGAATCGAATTATTTGCGAATTTAGTGAAATTCCAAATTTTAATAAAACATGTTACCCTTTACTTGATACGATCCGAAGGTGTTTTTGAAACAGTAATCGATGATATGTCCATCATACATTTAAAAACTGCAACACTTATGCAAATATTATAACTGACAACACACATGAAATTTGTACGTTCTGCAACAACATTAGAAAATGATTTTAAATACATATCCTTGGCGTGTCAAAAATGTTCAGATGTTTGTAAACCTATTGGACCAAACTGCTATCGTCATCAGTGCAGAGACTTAGAAACTACTTACACCATCTTACACTAAGGAGAACACACATATCCATGTCCGAGGGATGACTATAACCTCCGGCGGGAGGGGCCATCAAGTCAGTAGCATGACGCCTTAGGCCACACGGCTACTCCACGCTGCTTGGCATGTCATATCGTGAACAGCTGTTACGCAAATGTAAAAACCAGCTCACTGATCTGTGCATAATAACACTTTCAAGCTCTGCAGCTGCAGATCATGATATTTAATAGGGAACTAATAGAGGAGTAATTAACAAATGAAGTGTTTACATACATTAAAATTAGTCTCACAAAAATAACGACGTGACCGCTATCTAATTTCGGTCTCTGGCAGCGAGTTTCAACTACATTTTATGTATTTCTCAATGTCTGGAAGACAAAATGTCTGGAAGATAAAACAAATTTTCTGGAGTTTTTAAGATGTGTTTGTACAGTTCGGTACTACGCAATATATGTAGACATTTTTCAGAAAGATCAGTGTTCAAACAATACATCCCTGTCGGGGAATTTAACGGCAGCAGACCTAGCATCATGTCATCATGTCAGTTAACGTTACAAGCGTCAAGTACGACAATGTGGCGTAATTTGTCGTTAATGGCCTATGGCAGCAAGTAACCGCCCCAATAACCTTTGCTAACTACACGACATCGTCCGCAGCAGCACTTCTCCTGAGGTGTTGATCGCATCCGTAGGACCCTCGCTCACAGCTGATCAGCTGGTCTTGGTCAAATGAGTCCTGATTTTAGTTGGAAAAAGCTGGAGGTGGGTTCGACTATGACCCACCCCTTCGAAGCCTTGGGCCTAACTTATCAACAATGCACAGTAAAGCCGTAGGTGCCTCTAAAATAGTGTGAAATGCTTTTAAATAAAATACATCAGGTATAATGTATAGAATGCTATTTGTTATGAAATATGTATTCCAACATCGCTGTTCAATATTTTATGTCAGATTACCCGTCTCGAAAAACTTAGTTGTCATTTTCGGATCTGCAACTATTAATTAATATATTGTACTCATGCCAAACAAATAGATACAGCTCTTAATGACACATGCGGAGTTATAACGAGATGTTTCAATTCCACTCCAATCGAGTGGTTTTTACCACATTGCAGGAATAGCACCACCTTCTGTTTGAAGAGGAATAATAGCGAGCAAGAAACGAAAGAAAGTGGAGCAGGAAATAACTCACCCCTTATATAGACACGAGCTGCATATGGGGAGACTTAAGTCACGGAAGAGTTTCTTGAGAACATCTACACAACAATCACGGATGAAAAAGTCAGATTGCAGTTGTGGTGATCTAAGGCTACCTTACAACCCGGATGGAAAACAGTTTTTGAAACTTTACCACCTGGTTATGACAAGGGATGGCTGACATGGAAGTGGTCAGATGCAGACCTAATCTAGCAAAATGGGACTACGCTGAGGAATAAACCATCAAGTGCGACTTTGGAGAAGACCACGGAACATATGCTTCAATGTCGATTGTCTACAACCACCTGCATGGATTAGATTAGATTAGTTCCGTAGATCCATGTTGAGGAGATCCTCGTGGATGTGGAACATGCCAAGAAACAAAATTTACAGGCTGAATAATAGGTAATACTAATAATATAAATACAGATAAATACATTTTAAGTGTTTTTTTGACCTAGTAATATAATAATGCTAATATAGTACATGCATCATTTGGTACAATTTAGAAATTCACTAATGGAGTAGAAGGTGTTGGCCACTAGAAAGTCTTTTAGGCTCCTCTTAAACTGATCATTATTTCTAGTTAAATTTTTATACTTAGTGGAAAATTATTGAAAATGTGTGTTCCTGAGTAATTGACCCCTTTTTTAACTATAGTAAGAGCTTTTAAGTCATTGTGTAGATCATTTTTGTTCCTAGTATTGTATGTATGAACTGAGCTGTTTCTTGGGAGAGACGATCTTCGTCAGGCATCGGAGAACGCATTGGAAGTGGCCACGTTCAGGTCATATGTAACATAATGTGTATAACTGTGTAAATATGTACGTTTCTGACGAAAGAATAAATACTGTTATAAATATTATTACATTGCAATGCAAAAATATGTGTACATGGAGAACTTTTGAAAATATTTTCCTTTCCCCTACATTTTAAAATATAGCGTCTCTCAATTCATCATTTACAACTGTTTCTGGAAATGCTTAAGTATGTTCGGCTACTTGGATACCATAAGGAGGCAGGAATGTCGTATTCCGAAACAACATGCTATTTCTATGGACGACAGGCCGCCATGTCACTGAGCCAAATGTATTCTCTGTGGGTCAGAAGAATATTACGAACAATTTCAGCGAATTATTTCGTCACCCAAATCGCCAGACATGAGTCAAATCGAACATTTATGGAACAAAATAGAGAGGTCACTTAGTGGACAAAATCCCACTTCGCTACAGAGGCATCATTGCTCATCATTACTGCAAGGGATTTCCAACAACTTATTGAGCCCATCCTATCTCGAGCTCGCCTGGAAAAAGGACGTCCGACATGGCATTAGGGGGAATTCCATTACTTTTATTATCTCATTGAAGTCAGCTCATTTGTTTTCACGATGTTCTTTCTCTTGTGCGCCTGGGTGAAGATACTTTTGACATTCTCGGTCAGCATCGTTCCACCAAATTTAATCGCAAGTACCGAAACACAATCACATTCAGTACCTTTCATTTCGTCTTACATCTAATGGATCTTTACTCCTCATCTTTCATTTCTCCCGAAACGTCACTGCTTTCGTTAATAATCTAGATGCAATCGATGGTGAGTGTTCAAACATAAGAATGAATTACGAGAGTTCTGCGATATAATAAGGTTAGTACACCCTCGTGACAGAGGCTTGGGTCTTTGAAAAGATTCCGACGAGGGCTCACAGAAGAAAGATGTATCAACACGAGGCCTTTGGCGCCTGCCGCTTTGCTCGGTATCTGGAGCGTCGCGTAATGCAGAAGCGGCTGTGGCAGCGACGGGCCGCTATCTCCGTTTCCGGCTGTTAACAGCGACGATCGCGACGTGGTGTAGGGGGCGCGGGATCAGACGGCGGCATCTCAGGACACGCTTTGAATTTCAATAACGACAACGGTTATGTGCGGCGAAGATTGCGAGGGCTTATCTGTATTCGCAGGAAGCGACCCCAAGGCGCCCCACCCTAACCCCGCCATTACAATCACTTGCAATGCTGATCGATGGCAGCAAGCAGGGAGGACACCGAAGTGACCCCCAGAGGGCAGAGGAGCTGTCAGCTCGACAAGTGGTGCAGCGATCCGAGAGATCGCGAAAAATCTGAGGGAAAACGCAACTGTAAATCCGCAAGGCGTAATTCGCAGCTTACTCAGTATCTCACACGAAGAACTGCAAAGTAAAACTCGTATGTCATTCATAAACGTAGCAAGATTAGGGACATGAGAGTCTCTCTTATTCTTATCCACTCTTTCTCGAAATTTGACTGAAAACCCAAACGGATTTTGGTCATACGTTGAATATACTAGGGGCAAAACACAAACAATACCCTCACTGCGTGATAGTAATGGCGATCCTGCCGATGACAGCGCTACTAATGCAGAGTTACTAATCTTAGCTCTTAGAAACTCATTCACCAATGAAGACGACCAATATTCCAGATTTCGAATTACGAACAGAGGCCGTAATGAGTAACGTAGAAGTAGATATCATCGGCGTAGTGCAGCAACTAAAATCACTTAACACGAACAAGTCTTCTGGTCCGGACTGTATACCCATTAGATTTCTATCTGATTACACTGAAGCAATAGCTCCTTACTTAACAGCCATATACAACCGCTCTTTCAAAGAAGGATCTGTACCAAAAGATTGGGAAGTTGCTCAGGTCACACCTATATTCAAGAAAGGCAGTAGGAGTAACCCACTAAACTTGACGTCAATTTGCAGCAAGGTTTTGGAACATATCCTGTATTCAAATATTATGACTTACCTCCAACAGAATTATGTATTGACCCAAGGTCAACACGGAATTAGAAAATATCGTTCATGCGAAACACAATTAGCTCTTTATTCACACGAGGTGATGGGCGCTACCGACAAGGTTTCGCAAATCGATTCCGTATTTCTTGATTTCCAGAAGGCTTTTGACACCATACCTCACAAACGGCATTTAATCAGGCTTGATTCCATATTGGAACTTTGTTTAATCAAATTGTCTGATTATGGTATATTGCCCCAAATTTGCCATTGGAAAGGGGATTTCCTATCAGAGAGGATAAAGTTCGTAGTAATCGATGGTAAGGCATCGACTAAAACAGAAGTGATATCGGACGCTCCACAGGGTAGTGTTATTGGTCCTCTGCTGTTACTTATTTACATAAACGATTTAGGGGAAAATCTAAGTAGCTCTCTTAGGTTGTTTTCAGATGACGCTGTCATTTACCATCTAGTAAAATCATTTGAAGATGAAAACCAACTGCAGAACGATCTGAATAATATATCAGTATGGTGTAAAAATTGGCAATTGACTCTAAATAATGAGAACTGTGAAGTCGTCCACATGGGTACGAAATGAAATCCGTTAAACTTTGTTTACAAATAAATCAATCAAAATTGAAGGCCGTAAACCCCACAAAATACCTAGGAATTACTATTACTACAGACTTAAACTGGAAATAACATACCTCGTCAATGCAAACATCCACGTTATAATCCTCTCGGTTCTTTCTCTATTCTCGCCATCATAGCCTTGAATCTCACCATTCTATTTCTCTTCCTCTAACCAATCTACTTCTTCTATATCTCTCTCACCACATTCTGTCGTCTAATGTCTCTGGTCGATGTGAATAGCTCACAATTGATCAGTGTATTAGCGCCAATTACATCGTCAATATTTATCATTAATAAATGTAGATGCTACAGAACGATTATTATCATTATTGTTGACTTCCCTTAGTGTTAAGCTTTCTTTCAAAAATTTTCTGACTATAATCATCTTTAGTAGTTCGAATGTTGCAGCCATTACGTTCCAAGTTTTTGTAAAATATCTTATCGTATTTTAGTTTTTCAGTAAGTATTTTTCCAAAATTTTAAGCCGTGTTTTACTCGTGGGGTCTGCCATTTGGTATTGCACATGGTCCAATTGTAATGAAGCAGACTAAACGTTGTACAGTCGCTCAAAATAATTTTACAGACTTCACATTACCGAATGCTCACTAATGTGTCGGTTTCTATCCATTTGAACCTATATGTTAGTTTTCAATTAGTTTTGTGTAGGTTAACTTACGCTGTTACGGCTTTTTACGTAAATGGTGGTGTAAATTTTACGGTCAGAGCAATCATAAAATGTACACGACCGTTGTTTTTTCCGCACAGAATAGTCGGTTGACGAGAAGGCATTATATTTGTATTTTGGACTAAAATTTAGAGCGAGACAGCCATGAGTCGCAATCGTCACATGTTACAAACTACTTCAGAGCCAGCATCGAACAGTATTCCTGCAATGGACTTGCAGAATCAATATCGCATCGAGTTGCTAAATACACTGGTCTAAAGAAAGATCGGACTCGATATTAGGATAATACCCCACGACTTTTGTCACCTCATTGTAATGCAGGAATACAGTGCATTGTTTAACGTCAGGTGTAACGGGAGTTACGTGGCTGAATTTCTTATGTTTTAACTTTATCAATATTCCACTTCAGCCTTGAAAGGTAGACTTGGTTTCATTTAACCACCTATCTAGGGTTACTTAACTTGCATCTAAGGGTATTTTTGGGCAAACTGAATGGGCACTAGCCACGTTTGTCAAAAGCCACTTAGCACACGAGTTATTAGTACCGGGTTTGATTGTTGAATCTGTCATGTACGTGTACTATAAACTGTTCACAGGAGCAACTTTTTCCCGTCGTTCGGATGATACGTTCTAGTAATGACACAATGATGTCCAGAGAGTTTGTTAAGAAATAACGCTGGAAGACAATTTATTTATTTTTGTTACAGAGTTGATTAAAACACAGTTTAATTAATAACAACATTCTGTTTGATTCCTGTTATGCTCGGTCAAGCCTCTTTACCCTTGCGTATGCCGCAACGCTCCGTTATTTCATTTATAGGGTCTGTCCAGGAACGCCTGGGTCTTTCCACTCATAAATTTTCCTTGGCCACCGATCATCTGCCGTTCTCAACACATGTCCGTCCAATTTTAATGATTTTCTTCCAATTCTATCACCGTTTCATTTGCCTTCTTTCTAACTTACTGCATCATTAGCTCCTTTTCGATTCTACGTATTTTGGTATACTTCGTAAATAATTAATTTCCACAGTTATTAGACTTCTTTTGAGATAGGCGTTTAAGATCGACAGTTCTGATACACAGCAGAAGACTCATTGCACCATTGTCTTACCCACTCTTTTTTTATTGCTGTTAGAGGTGCTATTGTCACAGCAAACAGAATTCATACATTCTAAAACTTTTCTGCCTTGTAGTATTTTGCATTTCACTTCTGTATGGCTCAAGCAATTTTTATAAAAACATGCACCCAGATATCGGTTGTGAAGAAATAGTTCCTACTAATTAAGTTCCAACCGTCGTAGTTGTTGCTGCAACAAGTTACCAGTATTATATAAAAAAATAGAGCAAGTTTAGAATCTTTGTGGCGGGATGATGGATGTCCAAGTGCCCAGATGTAATATAATAACTGTATAAGAGGCGAGTAAAATGTCTCCGTTCGAAGACCGGAAAGTCGATAGTCGTTATGCCAATCAGGGCAGAGTCCTCGTATCAATGAAGCAATCATGTCACTACACACAAAGTTGAAGATTTGAAGATACTCGTGCTGTATGAAGAAGTACTCAAATGTCTGGTGCGCATCCTCTCCCGAAAATAACTGTTAACACTTAAACGAATTTTTAAGTTAACTAAGGCGTGAATTTGCATGGGGAGGCATCACGATCAAATGGCGGATCATTGAATGGTTGACACGTGAGTTGGCGTTACTTCTGCACTACGAATTTGTGATATGAAAACGTGTTATTATGAAACAGCGTCACATTTCAAAGTAGTTTCCCTGATCGTTTCGCCTTAACTTCACATGAAAGCAACACGCATTGGTTTAGAGCTACGTTGTATATATGATGCAGCAACACCCTCAAACAGATTCTTTTTGTTCGCTGCCTATACGCTACTAACTAGGGTACTCCAGTTATGAAATAACATTAAAATGGCGTAAGGCCAAAACCGTAATAAAGTAAGAAACTTTAAAGAGTAGTGTTTTCCAGAAGAGTGCGGTGTAGTATTACAACTTGAGACAGCATTCGAAGTACTCTTCATCAGTCGCCTGTAGAGAGAGCACTCAGTGGCATCAGGAAGCACCTGGCAGATAATCGCACTCAGACTTAATGCGGACATTGCGTGACGACAGTCGACGGGTGCCGACAGTTTGCAGGTAGTCGGAAGTGATGGATGTCTGTCCAAAAACAGCCACGTTGGAGGGTCGTCACGCCAGCTACTCGTGTAACAGATGAACTAACAGCCATTCGCTCGCCCAAGTTAGACGTAACCCTTACTTTTCACAAGAAAAATGGTCATATGTTTTCCTATTACAGCTGGTAGGTACCGCTCCGAGACGTTCAGGTCGGGGCGTCTGAGACACGGATAAGCGCGCTCGTTCAAGCTGATGTGCAGATACCGCGTGCACGATGCATAGGACTAATTTTTACTGAGATGTGTGCTAACAGCCGTAATATACTTCAGAAAATGCATATTTCCAACCATCAGCTGTTTATTATATTTATAACTTTACCGGTTTCGGTTTTGAACTGTCATCAGAAAAGTAAATTAAACAGACTGATTACGTTGGTACATTGTCTGCTACGTTATCCATGTCAATCAATAAAAAATTCGTAAAATGTCACTTCGCATTAGGTGCTGATAATAAATTATAATTATCAACACCGAATTTCAAGTCATATTTTACGAATTTTTATTGATTGACATGGATAACGTAGCAGACAATGTACCAACGTAATCAGTCTGTTTAATTTACTTTTCTGATGACAGTGCAAAACCGAAACCGGTAAAGTTATAAATATAATAAACGGCTGATGGTTCGCAATATGTATTTTTAAAGCATTGCATTAACTTTGCTTAATTCGGCTTAATTCGACTTACCTGAGAAAGTCACCGCAGCTCCTTATTCAACATTCAAAAGGCTAAGACTACCTGAAAACCTGGCGTTGCCCGGGTATTGATTTATTCAAGCCATGAGTCAGTACTTATCATATCCCTTCTCTCTATGTCCATCTTCTTCTTTTTAATAACATGTCACTTTTTTGGGAGACTATTTAAGAAATAAGGCTGTCTAGCATAATGTACAAAATGTAGTCATCGAGAAGCAAATGATATGTAACCTTAATACATTCATTTAATTCAAAAGTTAATTAAAAGCAATATTTCTGGTTAGTTGTCCAAAATCTAATCTTAAGAAATTCTTTGTGGAGCCCACTCCTGTGTGAGAAACATAGAGATTTCAAAATCACTCTGCAGTATTTAATAGGTTGCCCTGTGATTTATTAATCGTAATAGAAGATTCAAGTCTCACTGGAAACTACACTCTATTGTAGTTAAAAGGTAGATCTGACGGAAATAATGGCTATTCGCTGGAGTACACCGTTTCATTCTCTTCCTTTCCCTGTGCTCTATAAAAGTCTCTTACTTTCGCCTACAGCCGAGTAAGCTTCACAGTTGCTTCAGAGATGTCAAAAGCACTGTCCGCTTTCAGAAATTTCTTTCAGCTGACTGGGATATAGGAGTGTCTTAGTAGTAAATATGTAAATGTATTAAACCGTGGTACATGATGTGAAACGTTTATACCAATCGAAGTATATACGATCTCATATTTCTTGAATTATATTTTGTAAAATTATATAATTTTGCTGATATATGATCATTTGTATACATGCTGCATGTTGGTAAAATCTATTACGAACACAGTTAGTAGTAAAGAAGTAATACATTAAAACCTGGTTCGTGATGGGTCGGTTTTCCATAAATGTTATTGTTTATGTCCTCGTATCTCATCTACTACGTGTCGTACTATGATACAATTTCGAAGGCACGTTCAGATGTATGTGTTTATGCTGTCTGTAGAATTTATTGCGGCTACAATTTGTAGTGCAGAAATTATAAATTGTAACGTCATACCGAATGCCGTAGTTTAGTCCATGAACAGCGGGAAAGTAATATGCGAGAAACATTTTTCCTTTCATCATTTTGCTGGGGCTGTCAGCAAGAAAAAGTTTCCTAAAGGTTTGAAATTATGTTTAAAGTTTATTGCAAGTCGCTAAGTGCTCTCCTTCTCAAATAATGAACTGATAAAGTCACACTATCATGTGCTGCAAGACGGGAAAGTTTCTGTTATTTATAAAGTCATATCTCCTGATCTATCGGCCCTATCGCCAAAATCTTTCTTAACTACATTCCTTCCAAATTCAAGCTCCATAGCTGAAGTAGTTTCCGAGATTTCGTATTTAGTCAGTGAGTGAATGAGTGAGTGCGTGAATGAGTGTCCTTTCTATTTTATATATATATATATAGAGATAAGGCACTTAGCAGAATGGTGTCAAAGAATTTCCGAAAGTCCATTTCCACCGTATGCTAACTTATTTTATTTTTATTGTCGTTTTCGTTAGTTGTGCCAATGAAGCCGAATGTCCAGGTTGCAATAAAGTGAATATATTTGCAGAAAATTGCTCAGTGAATGATACTATAGTAATCTAGTATCAGAAAAGTATCACAGAGGACATAAAAGAGGCCGGCCGCGGTGTCTGAGGAGACTGAGGCGCTCCAGTCACGGTCTGCACGGCCACTACGGTCGGGGGTTTGAATCCCCCCTCGGGCATGGATATTTGTGCCGTCCTAGTCTGTAAGTAGTTCATAAGTAGTTTGTAAGTTTAGGGACTGATGACCCCGTCGTTAAGTCCCATAGACTATACAAACATTTGATTTTGGACATAAAAGAGAAAGGATTAAGGAAGTCGTCAACTGTTGCAGAAGAGAATTATGTAATCACAAATTAGGTTTATACCAGTTCTTGACAATGTTCATTTTGGTTAAACGTCCTGCGAAACGAATGTATGGTGATTTCCATTTTCATTGGTATTATTCCGAGTCATCGTTCCGAAAGGAATGTCTCCAATCTTTTTTGTGGTGACTTGGTTGTCCGCGCCAGACTTCTTTACCGCAGTGCTCATGATTGAGTCTTCCTTTATCATTTTCAGGAGAAACCGTTTTTCTTCGGTAGTTGGCGCCATCACAGGACTGTTCCAGATTGCAGTCTGATATGGACACGCGTATAAGACAGCCATCTGTACTTGAATTACTCATTACTGAACAAATTGCGCTTTTAAAATTCATCGATTTTTGCTTGCTTGATTGGTGTATCGGTATTAATATCCGGCTGTTAGCACACTTAGTTGAAATTGTAGTCCCTTATTGTATTTTAACGATGTCAAGCTCTATATCACTTGTCACGGTATATATTGTGAATTAAATTCGAAATAACTTCTATTTACACTTTGGGCTCTGGATCTTTCACTGAGTCCCGACTCTGCTAAAGCCAAATCAGCCGGACATTTCGCACATGGTCGCCTAACCCGTGTTCAACGTTGCAAGAAAGGCGTCCTGCATCATTGCACAGGTTACCGCTAAACGTTTGACAGTTACATACAGGCTGACCATTACTGTACTATATGAAATAAAACTTTCATAGATTCTAAACGCTTTATGTTAGGACGTTCAAACGCACCTTTTACAGTCACCTACACTTAACATAGACACTTAAGCACACAGTTCTCACACTTCGCGATGCCTACGGGCGCGTAGGGGAGGGAAAACCTTTACAATTAGGCGGCTGTACCTGCCCTTCAGGGTCTTTCAGCCATTCATGGCACACGACTTTCCAGATTGAAATGGAAAAACAGCAGAACGATGCTATGGCGATCTCTGTCCGAAACGAGGGTAACCATACCACAGTACCGTACCTCGTCTCAGGGATTACATACCCTCTCACGCACACTTCGTCTCAAGATTGTCAGTTTGTGTTGTGTCACTGAAGTTCCGGTAAATGCATGTTATACGTTATTCACTGATGTCAACGTATTTTCATAGACAGTTGCAGAATACGAAGGCGAATTGTGCATTAAGCTATTATTTCACGCCGTACCGGCTCCTTTTTCTTCGATTGACCCTGTCCTTGATTTATTTGCTGGCGAAAGTACCATCGCTCTCTCTGTGCGTCCACCGCTCGTGGCGCCGTTTGATCTATCGCGCGACGATTCTCTTCCTTGCCGCGTGTGGCGTTACGGTGGCGCGCCGAGTAAAGCTGTGTATAGGGAAAGTACGGCCAGCCTGCCAGCGGCAGCCATGCTGGGCCTATTCCGCTGCTGCTTGCGCACCGACCGCTACAACGTTCGATGCGCTTAACAATACTTCTCAACCGATTTTGAGAAAACTATTCAATGGAAAAAATTTATGTTTTTCACGTGTTATAGTGTGATATATTCTCTCGATAATGCTCTGATTTTCTATTCATTATTACTTACGGTTTCCGTGCTACATCAAATTAAGTAAACTACTGCGCAAAATTTTGAAGAGTATGCAGAGGAAAAATAGCATTGCGTAGACTTTTCGTATGGTTGATTTTAGCACATACAATGCTGCGGACGAAATGTAGTTAAGATATCGAAATTTTAATTAAGGTTGAGAGCAGAACGGTAACTCTTTTCATTCTCGAGATACAGGGCGTTTAAACCGACGGACAGATGCGGGAACTGCGAAATACTTATCGTCCGATTTCAAGTAAAGAGTTTGGTTGTGGCTCCAAATCTAAGGAGTTCACCTATAAATTCAGATTGACCGGAACCGTAGACAAATATTCGAATAGACCGCAAACATGTCGTCATCGGAGGATAGTGTAAATGAAGTAAACAATTGAGATTATGGATAAATCTTTGATGAGTATTTCCTTCCGTATTATGTACTTACATCTTAAATGAACTACGAAAAATGCAATGGGATACCCACTACATGAGTTTTATCTAAAACAGAAATCAATTGTGCCCTTACATCGCCAATTAAATTTGAAAGTCTAATATTTGTCTTGTTTCAATTCTTTGTTTCCAGTAATGATACACTTAACACATGAAAATGAATGAGAAAAGGTTGCTTCAGGAACTGTATATTAATTTCATATCTAAAAGAGAATCTAGTTCACTCACTAATATGTCCAAAATTTGTGTGTTTTCAGCTACTACCTGCAGATAAAACCAACGACGCGTGAATAATTTAACCTCACGACATTATGCAGGAATTTTCTCCACAAATTTATTCAAGTTAAAAATATATAGCTATCTGCTGCGTGATTCATTCGTCAGTGAATCTTTACTCTATTAATTTACATTATGAATAAAAATCATCACAGTGCAAGAACCGAAGTTCGCTTCTGGACTCCTAGTTTTCTCTGACGTCTTTCAGTCAGTCAGACTGTTCACCTTCCTGCATTTCTGATATTTCATGGAAGTACCATAATGTATGCCTCTCTTCTTCACTTCTTAAGAACACCCAAAAGTACAGCACTGTGGCATTATTCAAACCCAAACATACGAAATTCACGAGACTTCTCATGGCAGCCAAACAACGTATAGGACCAAGATGGCGGAAAGAACCAAGTGACTCGATTTCAGCCAATCACGAGCCGCAGACGGCGGCAAGCGGCGCGGAAAAGGATGGCCATACTTTCCTGATACAGAGCTTTAGCGCCGAGGCAGTTGGAGAGCGGACAGGGTATCAGTCAGTGAGTTTGATACGATGCATAGCATCGCCAGGGTCGAGTTATTTTGATTAAGAGTCGTTTGTGGCTGGGCCTGAGGTGTACATCGAAGTTGTTCTGAGAGACACCCTGTCTGTCTGTGGGGAGCCATGCATGCCATGAGCTGAAGAGGTTGGTCCAGAGAGGCCTTTCTGTCAAGCTATAACAGCACCTCGGCGCGGCTTGTTTACTTCGCCTCCCGACTATGTGGTGGCGTTCCTAGCGGCCGTGCGACACCACGACTATCCCTCGCCAAGTGTCGGAGCTGTCAACAACTGGTACTCCGCACTCAGCCACGGCTGCGCCTCACGTCGTTCCAGCCACTTTTCACCTGGGATGTATGAAATGTTTTTGGGCATTGGTTGACACCCTCCTCCTACACCATCACGAGGGTGCCTGCACTTGTCGTGGAGTAAGAAATAAATAAGTTAAGTGACTGATACAGTCCTGTTGCGCAAATTTGTGTGTGTGAATTAGTTAGGGACGGTGGTCGTTCCCCCAGGGGCCGTCGTTGCTTGTGTCTACGTCGTTATTTCGGTGCAATTGAACTATTATTTTGTCTTTGCTCTGAGCAGCAAGTACTCTATATACATTAACTTGGTTAACGTAACTGGGGAATTTATCTGGTTTGTGCCCCTCTGCTAGCTCGCATCTGCACGGGCGGTAGTTGTATTTCTTTTATTTTTATTTTATTTTATTTTTATCTTCTCGTTGCAGAAATTTTTACCTCCGTTAGGCATCATTACCCCGCAGTTGTAATTTGGCGTTCTATCCTTTTTTGTAATCCCCTTCGTGTAAGAGCTGTAGTTCTCGTTGACCGTTTGACACCTTATTCCTCCCCTTCCTGTTTTGAGTCAGCTCACCTGTTTTACCAGTGTGGGTGTATTAAATTAACGAGTAGCCAGCTCCCCACCTTTAGTGTGATTTTGGTACGTAAGCTGAGCTGTTTACATTTAAATTGCATGGCTCATTTATAAATTTTATTGTGTTGTTTTATTGATCTTCTGTCTATTGATATTATTGAGCACAGTTTCCTGCTACCAGCCTCTATAATAAAATTCAGGCTTTATTTAAATTTTTGTGCTCGTCGTTAGTGTATTTTGGTAATTGTATTTTTAAAGGGCTGTGTTCACTTAAATTTTGGAGCTCCACGCTATATTTACCTTGGTTCAGTACGATATGAGCAGTTTAACTGTGATACTGTATTCGGCCATTTAAATCATTATAAAACGTGTGTGTATCAGTAGTGGATCCCGTTAACTGTGACTGACATGGTGTAATACGATTTCTGTGGCCAGAAGATATTAAACCAGCAGCAACGCATCGTACGATTACGGGAACATTGCGAGTGATAATTTCGTTCGACGTTGGAGGCGTATATTTCATGATGGACGCACTAATATGCATGACATACGCGAAGTACCGACCGCCTTTTGTGAATAATGATCTTGCAAAATCGGATGAACTGGTCAGGCGTAATAGCTTATCCACCATTTTCGGAAGGAGGCAATCAGTGGATACAGGTGCCGGTTTTAAGCAAAAGAGAAGCTTTTGAAGTGTTTTGAGCCTAATCTGGTAAAAAACAGCTGACAGGGTGTCTCTTCAGTGTCACGTAAAAAGTCACTAAAATAAAGTGGTCTACGAATAAATTTGGAACTTTCTTACGAAATGCCCCAGTCCTTTGTCGGTCTTTAACACGGCGTCAGAAAATTGGTCCCCTATACCAAAATATTCAGAATATATCCTTGAACAACATATGGAAGTGTTTCGGCGGAGTTGTAGTTTACACTGTATATGACCATAAGATATATTAGTAGCCTAATATCAAACCTGGACATCTGACCTATTGGTCGAAATTTAGTTTGCAGTCGAACCTGTAGGAAATTTTTCCGCTCTTTTCATTGGTGAAGTCCATTTTCCCCAAAAATTGAGGTAAATATGATAAATCACACGTTAAATTTGACTGTTCACATCAAAAGCGGACACCTACAAAAGAGCTTGATATCAAATTCGGACACTGGTTGAATGAAGCAGTGAGCACCAATGGGAACATAGTATATGATGACATGACCTAGAAAATGAGACATGGCGACAGTATGTGCGAGGTACTAAGGCGTATTAGCCCGTACTTAAGTTTTTCAGTAATTTTTTATAGTACTATTACAAATAACCATCTTAAAGCGAGTGAAATGGAACATATCACCAGCGTCCGTAGAAAATGCTAGAAAACGGCTGAGACAACCTGAAAAGTGGAAAATAAGCATTGAAAAGAAACAAAGGTAAGACTAGGTTGTAAATTACACTGTTCTATTGTAAGGTGTGTTGTACGAAATTATCACTTGTTGGAAAGAAGTTCGATGTCAGAAATAACGTAAGGTTGTTTAAGGAAAAATCTGGCAACAGTTTCAACAGACATTATGCTAAAAATTTTAGAGATTCAGTGCCGTAACATTTCATCTTCTAATATATAAAGCAGAGTGTCCGTATATTTGTACGTTTTGCATACAAATCTACAGTTTTGTTGCAATCTTTACGAAAATTTGGACACGTAAGCTTCAATCCATGAGGACGGTCGCCGTAACTTAAGAATCACATACGACACTTAGTTCACGAGATATGACGTCATAAACAATGACATGCGCGGAAAACTGCTGCATTTGGCGACAATGCTGCTCATTTTCTCCTAAACCACTGGACCGATTTAAACCAAATGTATTACACATATTCCTTACGTGAGATAACATCTTCTGTAGGAGTACGAACCACATACGACACATGGATCAAGAGATATAACTCAATAAACGATAGTAGTTGCAAGAAACTGCCATAATGCCATAAACTTTAAACATAATTTCAAACCTTTATTAAACTATTTCTCGCTGACAACCATAGTAAAATGATGAAAGGAAAAAACTTTCTCGCTTACTACTTATCCGCTGTTTATGGAGTAAACTACGGCTCTCGGTATGACGTTACAAGTTGTAATTTCTACACTACACGTTGTAGCCGCAGGAAAGTTTACAGACAGTATACACATATATAATTGAATGTAGCTTCTAAATTGTATCACAGCACGACGCGTAGTCCATGAGATATGAGCATAAACAGTAAAGTTCCACTGTTCATGGACTAAAACTACGGCATTCGTTATGACGTTACAACTTATAATTTGTACACTACAAATTGTATCTGCAGGAAATTTTGCAGACAGTATACACACATATAGTGGAATGTATGTTCTAAATTGTTTCACAGTACGACACGTAGTTCATAAGATATGAGCACATGAACAGTAACATTCATAGAAAACCTCCCAATCACGCACCAAGTTTTAATTTATTACTTCTTTACTATTAAATGTTTTCCGCAGAGATTTTACAGGCATAAAGACCTTATACAAATTGATATATACCTGAAAAATGACAGAATAAATAAATAAATACCCGGGCAGCGCCTGGTTTTCAGCTAGTTTTGTATATAAAATTATAAAGACTATTGTAGCTCTTCATTTTTCCAATATGTAATAGAGACCAGAATTTAATATTTCCCACTTTATGTCGATATTCCTATAATTCCCAGATTATACACCTATAAAAGATTCTCGTCAGCAGTAAGCTGTGTGTCAAAAACGGACGTCAGGGAGCGTGTTCACATCAAAAGCGGAGACGTACACATTTTGGTTTCAAAGACGGACATCTGTATTTTCAAACACAATTTTAATGTACTCGAGTAAACAAATTGATATTAGCCACTTTCAGGTATATCCTCGAGTATTAAAGCTGATAATGCTCAAATCAGCTTATAAATATATTAGCTGTACGTTTCACATAAAGAAAGGTGTTTATCTCAGTTTCTGGCAAACGACAGATGCCCGTCTTTGATAATAGGTTTTTATTGTCACGTAGTTAAACGCGCGGTGAAAACTTGTACGGTACCGCATCTGAGCTCAGCGTCCGGTTGCTAACTATAGAAGAAACGTTAAATTCAGACGGATCTTATACAATGATTTCACCTGTAAGGTAATTAATGGAGGAATGCTGCAATTTTAAGCAACATTAGAATAATCGCTTTCTACAGGTGTCATACATGCGCCCACTCCAGGCTAAAAATCATTGTTTTCCCCAAGGTAGTGGTACGTGTTCCCCGGCTGTGATACCTTGACTGTGGGGACTCCATGTTACGTGGAACGCCTTGTCAAACCTTAAGGCCAGGCGCGCACTGGCGAATTTCCGTCGCGCGATTTCTTTGTCGCAAGAATGGAACACGGTGGCTGAAATATGAGCGCGCGCACGTGCGACAAAACAGTAGCGGCGACTTAAAAAACGCAGCCGTCCCTATTTGACGCGCGACGCGATTGTCGCAGGTGTGGGATGAGTCACAGGCAACAGCACGGGGCCGCGCGCACTGTGTGTATAGCGACGAGAATTCCCAGTCGCTCCCGCTCTGAGTTGCGTGACAAGTAAGTTCAGTGCTCCAGCAGCACACCTGATAACGGGAGTTGTGCTACGGATGACATTGTAGGTTGTGTTCCTGATTCACAAAGACTAATTACAGAAGTCGAAATCGACCATCTCTCTACAACAGGAAATTAAAAGAATACAGTGATCGAAATTTGAAAGAGAAAATATGGGGAGAAATATGCTGCAGCCTAATGCGGAACTGGATTCTACTGTATGGACCAGAAAAGAATAACAAAGGTATTTCATGTTTCACTTATTTTATTCATTCATGTAGACATCGCAGTTGTAACAGTTTAATTTTTTTTCATATTGCCAAGGTACTGATCCTTGTGGAGTCACAACGTAGATTGCAAAATAATCCCTTATCTGCATACCACACGCATCAGGCCTTTATTCCTACAGGCTCACTGCCTTGGAGAAGGAATTCGTACGACTCGTCCTCGGTTTGTACACCGTAATTTCGTGTTATGTAATTATGCAGAATACAACATGATTTTATGATTATATCTGAAAATCCAAAATCAACATCAATAAGTCGATGAAATATTCTCCATTCTCCCGAAAGTACATTCCACCATTCTAAGAACACGAAAATGTCTATAATTAAAAACTCGCTGTTTCACTGCTAGGTTTCTCTTCGGATACGGTCGCAGAATACGCCTAGACAGTGCAAATGCTTCATCTCCTACAAAATTTAAAGGTTGAGGTGGTCTTCCTCGTCGTGTGGTAATTTTTGAGAATTTGGAATGTTTAACCGATTAGATTTCAGTCTTTTGTTATATTCGGTCCCACTGCTTGAAGCAGTGTATCAAAACTATCCTTACTCATTCGATAGTATTCGATAATATTTATTTGGGTGATTTTATAACACTTTGTATAATTTTCAAAACTGGCCTTTGACTAGCCTTGGACTTACAATCGGATATACCCAGTAACGACATATGCGCTGTTTTCTCGCTCTTCTTCGTAGTAAAAGCGCCACCAAACAAGCTGTTTCGATGGCATCTATGCTGGTACTGAGAGTAGCTGTGATTTTCCTGTCGCTGTGTGCGCACCACAGGCTGGCGCGCACAGGCGATTTTTCAGTCGGGGCGACAAAAAAATCGCTGTCGCGGCAGTACGTTGTGGTGCGCACACAGCGACAGGAAAATCACAGCTACTCTCAGTACCAGCATAGATGCCATCGAAACAGCTTATTTGGTGGCGCTTTTACTACGAAGAAGAGCGAGAGAACAGCGCAAATGTCATTACTGGGTATATCCGACTGTAGGGCAAAGGCTAGTGAAAGGCCAGTTTTACAAATTACACGAAAGTTACAAAATCACCCAAATAAATTCTCTCAATACTATCGAATGAATAAGGATTTGAAACACTGCTTCAAGCAGTAGGACCGAATATAACAAAACAAGATACGACATGGAGGAAGCGTGTACGAGCTGAGTAGCGCTTACCAGTAACTTTGAGGGTAGCACACATTATTTCATTCAACAGATACATCAAGAAAATCATTTCTTTCGACAATTGTTGGTATCATTTTCCAATACTGACAAGATACATCAAGAAAATCAGTACTACAAGTCGAAACTGGCGAACTTGTTTCGTGGGAAAACTGAAAAATCCGTGTTGCCCATAGAGGTTTCTGTGGTCTCGTTGAGGTGGTCAGCAGAAGGACCCACGAAGAAATTTTGTGGAGGTTCCGTTTCATTTTGGGCATTTGAAGAATACGGTAGAACAAATGAAGATGGTTGAGAATAAGTTGCTTAAGTGGTGTTCGGATGCTGTGGAAAAATTGGTAAAGGCTCATAGTATCTGGCATTCCTCATCACATTCTATTCTCTTGTAATGTTTCTGTGTTTCTGTTCTTCGTTTAACTTCGCCAGCATGCGGACAAGCATTAAAGCAAAATTTTTATCCTCGTCGCTTTTCTACTTCTGTAATTTGTCTTACTGAATCGACCACACAACCTACAATGTCGTCCGTAGCACAGCTCCCGTTATCAGACATGCTGCTGACGCACTAAACTTGTCATACAACAGAGCGGGAGCGACTGAGAAATCGCGTCGCTGGTGCGCGCGGCCCCGTGCTGTTGCCTGAGACTCATTCCACACCCCGCGTCGCTCGCAAATAGGGCCGGTTGAGTTTTTTAAGTCACCGCTACTTTCTTGTCGCAAGTGCGCGCGCTCATATTTGAGCGAATAATAAATCGCGCGACAGAAAATCAGGGTTGCCAGGTGTGGCAATTTTTCGCATTCTTGGCTATCTTTTTCTTATAATAGTAGCCATTCCAGCAGTCTGGCGACTGACTATTAAATTTAGCTATTAAAGGAATTGGTTGGCGATTTAATGGCGTTTTTATTTTACTTCAAATACAACGAATGCAAAGCAATCACTCTTTAGACATTACGTCAATGATACCGGCTAAACTTCGGTAGAATGCTGGAGAAATGTAATCAACCTACACAAGCTAGCACGCCGCGGTGGAGTAGCCGAGCTGCGGAGCGCGCGGTTGCTCGCCATCGGAGGTTCGATTCCTCCCTGGGACATGGATGTGTGCGTGTTGTCCTTAGGTTAGTTTACCTAGGTTTAAGTAGTTTGTAAGCTACGGACTGATGACCACGCAGTTTGGTCCAATAGATTTACGGCTCCCGTTGAGAACATGAGGATAAGATTATATAAATTACATCATGCAAGGAGGCATTTAAACAGAATTTTTTCCGCGTTTCAAACACAACAGAAATTCATAACAGCTGCTACTGTGAAACGAGTCCTTTGCTACGCACTTCACAGTGGTTAACAAATGTCAATGGAGAACACACGGTGATTTCCCAGTCCTTTTCATGGCTGATTTTTCAATGTGTAATGACGCATTATTACGAATAAAGTCCATCTCACCTCAAAGTATGGAATGCTTAGTGCATTATTATAAATTACCTCACTTCAAAATGTTGTAATGATTTTGTGTGTATTAAAGAAATGTTTGAAAGATTCAATTACTCTATTTAAAATCTGTAAATATTTATTTTTAAGAAGATTAAAATTGATAAGCAATCGAACCTATGTATGAGAACATACCTTGTGTAAGTTTGACAGAATGATTCTTGAATAGTTTTGTGTTGTAATTTTTATAAGTTATGACATTAATAAACGTGATAGTTAAATGTAACTGAATTTCCGGAGTCTCTCTATTATATTTACAATGTGACAATATTTTGACTGCCCTCATTGTCAGTTGGTGGTGTGTCTGCGTTGAGTTCTTGGATGGACTTAGATAAATGTTTCTGTGAAGTATGAGTTTCCTTGGAAAGTTCAGTCTGATGTCTGTGAATGTGAGAGTGCCACAGTTTGTGTTACTTTTTACTCAGTAACCAGCTTACTCCCTGAATTTCAGGATTATTATTGTCGACTAACATGCCATAATTACCATAGCATAATAATGTTAACAGATAGGACCGCTATTATTTTCTATCTATATAAATGATCTGATGGACAGAGTAAGTTGTAATTTGCGGCTGTTTGCTGATGATGCTGTGGTGTATGGGAGGGTGTCGTCTGTAACTGACTGTAATAGCATACAGGTTGACTTAGACAAAATTTCTAGTTGGTGCGAAGAATGGCAGCTAGCTCTCAATGTAGAAAAATGTTTAAGTTATGCGCATGAGTAGAAAAAACAATCCTATAATGTTCGAATACAGCATTAGTAGTGAGCGTCTTGATGCTGTCGCGTCGTTCAAATATCTAGGCGTAACATTGCGATATGAAATGGAACGAACATGTAAGGACAGTTGTGAGTAAGGCGGACAGCCGACTTCGGTTTATTGGGAGAATTTTGGGAAGATGTAGTTCACCTGTAAAGGAGACCGCGTGTAAAACGCTTGTACGACCACGTCTTGAGTATTGCTCAAGTATTTGGGACCCGCAGCAGATCGGTTTGAAGGAAGATATAGAAGCAGTTCAGAGGCGAGCAGCTAGGTTTGTTACTGGTAGGTTCGACTAATGTGCGAGTGTCACGGAAATGCTCCGGAAATTCAATTGGGGATCGCTGGAAGAAAGACGACGTTCTTTTCGTGAATTTCTGTTAAGTAAATTTAGAGGGCCGGAATTTGAAGCTGGGTGTAGTACGATGTTGCTGCCGCCTACTTACATTTCGCGTAAAGATCACAAAGACAAGATAAGAGAAATTAAAGCTCGTACGGAGGCATATGGGCATTCCTTTTTTCCTCGTTCAATTTGGGAGTGGAATAGGAAAGGAAATGCCTAGTAGTGGTACAGTGTACCCTCAGCCACGCACCTTACGGTGAATTGCGGAGTATGTATGTAGATGTAAAGGTTGCGATATTTAAATATTTTTATTGATGAAAAAATGGCGATATTTTGGCTACTTTTTGATAAAAATTTGGCGACAGAGCAATAGAAAAACGTGGCAACTGTGCAGAAAATCGCCAGTGCGCGCCTGGCCTAAGAGATCAATACAAATCGCGTGTAACGTCGTACTTTACAGAAAGTGTAAGGGATGCTAATTAGTGTCAGCCTCTTTGAGCAATCGGGAGTCGGCCCACAATATTTTGCGGCGCGCTCGACGCTGCCACGTTCCCGCACGGTTCACAGGCCGCCTGCGCGACCGCGCACTCTTCACCGCAGACGTCGTCGGAGCGCGCTCCTGGAATTAAATCATCGGTGGCGGCGTTGGCGTCCGGAAGCCTGCGACGCTCTTTTCTGCCTTCCCTCCCTCCCTCCCCCTATCTTACCCCAACCTCACCCCACTACACCCCCTTTACAAGGGTGCGCCATTTATTCCGACCAGAAGCGGAACCGGGAAGGGCGGCGCAAAGACGAAATATTTACATTAATGAAGTTGCCGGTGCGGCGTGGCGCGCTGGCAGATTGCGCGGGCTTCCCCCCCCCCCCCCCCCCCCCCCAGCCTGCTGTGTCTGTGTCTGTGTCTGTGCCTGTGCGGATTCAGCGCTCCGAGTGTGCCGGGATTACTGGCGAAAGATTCCGTCCGCCCGCGACTTGGCCTGTTATTGTTACCCCGCCGTCGGCCTCGTGGAGGGCCCTCTTAACCGCCGGATTCCAGATAAACCCGCCCACTGTGCAAACCCTTCCCGCGAGACGTCATGCGATCGGAATGCCGACTGGAAAAACGACGCGCAGGATCACAGGACGAGTGCTTTTTTCTCAGAAAAGAGATCGCTATTTCGTCTGCAGAAGAAGAATGATTGACGTGATATTCTTTACCGTTATTGCACACACGATAATATGTTAACAGAAACTGGTCTATGTTATTTGAAGCACGCAGCGAACCCTGATATACTGCTGCCCACTCAAAATTCAACACTCAGGTGGAATCATCTGTAGAACCAACTGTAGATTAGTATGGGAATGTTTTGTAATGTACCATCCGCTATCCACCGTACTGATTATTAGTCGCTGCGGCGGAGTGGTCAACCGCATTGAAGCACCATGTTTCAATGCGCGAGGCCGTTCCACGTCGGGGGTTCGACTCCCCCCTTGGGCATGGATGTTTGTGTCGTCTTCAAATGTAAATCTATCGGGCGAAACTTCGTGGTCAACGGTCGGTAGCTTACAAACTACTTAAACTAGGATAAACTAACCTAAGGACAACACATAGACCCATGCCCGAGTGAGGACTCGAACCTCCGACGGCGAACAACCGCGCGATCCGCAGCGAGGTGCCTTAGACTGTTCGGCTACTCCACCGCGGCTGTGTCGTATTTTGTGTAAGGTAGTTATAAGTAGTTTGTAAGTTTAGGGACTGATGACTACACAGTTAAGTCTCTTAAGCTTCACAAACATTTGATTTTCAAAAATGTTCAAATGTTTGTATAGTCTATGGGACTAAACTACGGGGTCATCAGTCCCTAAACTTACAAACTACTTATCAACTACCTTATACTAAAGACGGCACAAATATCCATGCCCGAGGGGGGATTCGAACCCCCGACCGTAGTGGCCGTGCAGACCGTGACTGGAGCGCCTTAGTCCCCTCGGCCACCGCGGACGGCATTTGATTTTGAATTATTAGTTATATAGTGCCGCTCCTCTTGTTTCTAATGTTAAGTGCGTAAAATTTTATCGCGATCACATTAATGCTACGTCATCATCATACCCCACGTCGTTCCATCTTATTCGCTGGGTCGGCCGAATGAGGCTTCTCCACCAGTTCCGGTCGCTGAATTTCTCTTCTGCTTCGACATACGCCCGAGGTGTATTCCTCTGTTCTATATCCGACTTCAGCATGTCTTTGTACCTCAGTCGTGGCCGTCCTTGAGGTCCTTTGTCTCTGAGGTTTAG
The DNA here is from genome assembly GCA_026315105.1 of Locusta migratoria. Taxonomy (NCBI): domain Eukaryota; kingdom Metazoa; phylum Arthropoda; class Insecta; order Orthoptera; family Acrididae; genus Locusta; species Locusta migratoria. Next base: position 523,315,694 of record CM048745.1, read on the forward strand.
CTCATACATTTGTCTTGGTAGTCTACTTCCATCCATACGACGCATATGCTCATACCATCTCAGCCGCTGTGTAAGTTATTCGGTCTTGTAGTTTTATGACTTCAGCCTGGTTACGGATTTCCACGTTCGGAACTTTATATTGGCGTGTTTTTCAAAAATGTTCAAATGTTTGTTAAGCTTATGGGACTTAACTACGGGGTCATCAGTCCCTAAACTTACAAACTACTTATGAACTAGCCAACACTAACGACGGCACAAATATCCATGCCCGAGGGGGGATTCGAACACCCGACCGTAGTGGCCGTGCAGACCGTGACTGGAGCGCTTCAGTCTCCTCGGCCACCGCGGCCGGCAACGTGTTTTTCCAACCATCGTACAAACTAATCTCATTTCCGCTGCTTCTGTTCTGCTGGCATCCTTGTTTTTCATGTTCCATGATTCGCAACCACATGTCAAAATAGGTACGTAATTAGTTTCATAGACGACTCTCTTGCATTTTCGTGATATTTTTGTGGTCCATTTTAGATCTTTGACTATTCTGTAGAACTTGATAGCTGTTTGAATTCTGTGTGTGATTTCTTCATCTATAGAACCATTATTACAGATAAAATCTTCGAATGTGATAGGCCTAGCAAGTCAGCTTCTGAATAAAGTGAATTGCTTTCAAACGTAAACGAGGCCTCGGATGAATATACTTCAAGGCTACGTCAGCGCATAAAATACGAATTTAATTCGAAGTGGCGAGGCCAATACACAATTACAACTTTTTCTCGATTTTGTATCTGTTCCTTGGTGTTTTTATTCATATCGGTCAAACCATTTCTGAGTTTTAGCGATATTAACGCACACCAATATATAAGACTGCAGCCTGTGAGTATAACGACATAGTTCGTGACACCTGACGAAGTTCACACGGTCAGTCTTCGAATATCATGCAAATCTCATCACAAACCGATTATGATGAGAAAACCAGAAAGTTTACTATTACCTCACCGATTTTCGTCCTTAAAAACGGATACTTCTGTAAATACAGGCCCGACTCAAGAGACTCGGCAAAAACTCGAGCGAAAATTTTAAGCACCCCTCTCTCATCCGTTCCCCTTCTTTGCACTCCAAGACATAGTCAATCTATTCTACACTGTTATTAAACAATGCCGCCATATTTGCAACTATCACAATTGATAGTTTAGTGCCCTGCAGTTTAGTTGTTTCAGGCCATAATACGTTTGGAGACGTTCTTCTTCCGTATGATCTTAACATCTACCGAGTAAGTTCTCATCGATGGGAAACAAAACAGAGTAATCAAAATTTGTAATACAGAAAAACGTAATTCTATTAATATAGAAGACCATGGGAAGGAAAAGAGCAATGTACGTACATGGTCATGGTAGGATATCCAAAGGATAGGGAGTTGCAGGGGTAGACCGCCACGCATCTTTCCATCTCTCTATACACAGCACGGTCGCATGTGATGGGCACAGCATATTTTACTTAATTTTACCCCCAACCGATACTGACCCAAGATCCTTTAGTACAAGAACTACTAGGTCATTATATACAAATATTTATCTTCATTTCTTTATTATCGGGATTTTCGCTTCTGTATGGCCTTCCTAGCTAACGTAAAATATTTTTAAGTGCCGTCTAAGGGTATGGCACAAACTAATTTGTAGCAATGTTAAAAGCGCTTCGCTATTTTGAGAAACATATACATGTACAACCATACTCCGAACTCCACCCAAAGTATTTACACGAAATCCAAGTTGGAGGCAACAGTAGAATCGTTCTGCAGTCCGTTTCAAATTCGGGCACCTCTAAATTTCTTCAAAAGTCTTTCCTCAAAAAAAAAAAAAAAAAAATGTCACCTTTCCTCCAGGGACTCTCATTTGAGTTCCCGAAACATCTCAGTAAGACTCGCGCATTGATCGAACCTACCAGTATCAAACCTAGCGGCCCGCCTCTGGATGCTTTTGTCTTCCTTTAAACCGATCTGGAGGGGATCCGAAACACTTTATCAATAGTAAAGACAGGTTTGCATAAGCCGGACCAATATGCTTCATATACAGTGTGAATCTAAATTCGCGCGTTCGGGCTTCGCAGCGCGATTACTCACCTGCCACCTCCATAAATGGACGTCAAAGACTGAGATGGCTGTGTGTTCCATACGTCAGTGTGTTTCATAATTACATAAAAAAATTATAATGGATGTATTAGGCGTCTTGAGGAACAAAATGATCAAGGAAAACCATGTCCGGAAACGCCATTCAATGACGCTACGGAGAGTCCAAGTCACAGGCACCAGCTCCTGCCGCTAGACATCCCCTCCAGCAGACGCTCTGTAGCGTCATTGGATGACGTTTCCGGCATGGGTTTCTATGCTCACTTTGTTCCTCAAGACACATCCCACATCCCCTACAAGTTTGTTGGTGTAGTAGTGTAATTCTGAAACACTCTGACGTATGGGACACACGCCCATCTCAATCTTCGACGTCCATTTACTGCCGGAAATATGCGCAGGACGAAATTTTGTGAGAGACATTTTTTTATTGCTAATATATAAGAAATCGCGCTGCGAAGCCCGAGTACGCGAATTTAGATTCACCCTGTACAGTGTTCATTCTCAATTTTTCTTTGATTTCCTTATTATTCACTGCAAACTTAGTTTAGCTACTGACTTCCTTCTTGTGGAATAGAATAGATTGCAGTTGTGCGCTCATTGCATTAGCTTTGTTACACCCTGATTAAATTTCTTTGACTATGTTCCCACCCTGTGAGAAAATAAGTCCAAAGAACTGCCCATGTGTTCCAAATTTGTTCCTCAGTTTTGGCACTCAATCTGTATAAATTTCTTTCCCACAAATATTACTTTCGTTTTTGAGAAGCTTATCTTCGTACCATAACCACGGCAACATATAACAGTCAATCTAGATCGCAAATTTAATTTTGGTAATCGGTTTCGGCTACTGAAATGGCCATCTGCAGAACACTAAAACAATGGTGTAGGGCAATGTCGACATTTAATCCTCCAGACAGCGCCGACTCAGCATAACCGGCGGCCAACACTATGACTGTAGCAGTTCGAAGGCGGCCATTTAAGTGGCCGGAACCGGTTACCAAAAAAATAATTTTGCGATCTGGCCTGACAACTATTCGAATAAATGATTTTGAAAATAGCTACTACGTCTCTGATGTAGCTCTGAAATGTTAGACTGCAACCTTCAAACTTAAACTTCCTCGCCACCAAGTCGTCTGCATATAAGGGACTGCTTATTTTGTTTCTCCCTGCCAATGTATCGATGAACCATATCAACAACAGTGGTGACAGGCTCTAAAACTACGCCGATCCATAAACTTAGTTTACAGCCAACTTTAACTGCTGCGTAATAGTTTGCGAAAATTCCTTTAATTGCTTGCAGAACTTCTTGTAGAACTGACAATAGCTTCCTCCTAGGAACACGGTCATAAGCCTTTTCTAGCTCCATAAAAGATTTGGACTTACAGCATTATCTGTTGTGAGGTAAAAATATGGTTCTCACAGGCTCTAAGAGGCCAAAAGCATCAACGATATTCAAATTTAAATAAATACTCGTACTCTCCTTTCACCAATACCAGAGACCATTTTGCCCAAAACACTTTTATATAATTTTAAAATGTAGCGGCCCTGTATGAAACCTGTCGCTCTGGGCAGTTAATACATCCGCCCACTCGTGAAGGCAGCACTGGTAACATAACAAAATGAGCTTAAACGGACCGCGTTTCAAATAATGAACCTTTTCTCTTCCACACGTAACGAAAAATACGATGAAACGAGAATGTGGCCACACTACTGATAACGAGAAAGTACGGGGGAAAAAGTGGAGTATAGCCGTGGGGGCTGGAGCGCATAATCTTCCGCCCCTGCGCTGTTGCTAATACCGCCATTGTCACCACTAAAAGGGGCGCACAAAGACAACAGCGGTGCCGGACGGTGTAGCAGGCCCGCGACCACGAGCAGGCAGCAGGGTGCACGGCGCTGGATTAGGGGTGCAGCCGCAGCCGCAGCCCTGCCGGCCAGCGCCATTGTGTGCGCCCACCCCTAATCCGCGGGATCCTCGCGGCTCCGTACTCGGACCCGCCTTATTTGCTGACTTCACTAAAATCCACTGAATACGCGCAGCCCCTCGGCGCTATCTCGCCCGTACGGTGCCTACGCCAGAAGACGCAATCATAGAAGTGCACTACATTAACTAAAAGGCAGTGCTTTTCGGCAAGATAATAAGTAACTAAAGGAAATCTCTTCAGGGCCGACTCTTTGACCACGATGTCTTGTACTTCAGAGGCTGTCGAAACATTTAATGAATCGTAGAATGTCATATATATTGTAGCAAGCTTAAAAGCTTATGATTTTCAGTTCTGGGAAGGTAAAAAGTGGCTATTACATGAATGTTAAGTTAATATACCCTAAGTGATCAAACAAGGAGACCACATAGCTATCGGATTTTAAGATTTCTCAATATTTATCGTACTTGATGTTCAGAGCTGAAATAACAATAAGCCGAAGCCACTCGACGCAACTCTAAAAAATTCTCGGTAAAACCGACTTTGAAGTTTTCCAAGTTCGCGTAAGTACCACTAATTAAATCAGTTGCAGCATCTGTCAATGTAGCTCAGGTGGTAGCATTCTGGCCTTCATACCATAGGTCGATGGTTGGAATCATGCCGTAACGAGTTTATTATTATTATTATTATTATTTATTTATTTATTTAGTTTCGTTGTGTTCCAATACGTACACAATTTTAATATCTAATGGTAATTTTTACAGAAATGCACGTTTTCTCTGTTTATTCGTAATTTTATATATTTAGTAAAAGGTCCTTAATAATGAACGTTTCAATGGAAAAAACATAAGTTAAATGTTTTACAGTACTGGCTTCACTATTAGTTGACGACGGTAGTCTGTGTGTGTAGACGAACTGAACACCTTGTCGTCACCTAAAACGAAGTTTGTTAACTGCTGTGACGCTGATTTTCGAAAGTCATCCCCGTAGCTGCTAATGACTTCCCAAGCAGCTAACCTACTCAACCAGACTTTCGTTTTAGGTGACGACAAGGTGTTCAGTTCGTCTACACACACATAAACGAAAAGTGACACAGCACGTGGAATTAGAGATCCCGAAATGTTTTATGTAACTGGATTTGAACAGGAAAAAAATTGTCACAGCGGGATCCGAACCACCGACTCATGGTTGTGAGGACAGAACGCTACCACCTGAGCGAAACCAATAGATGCTGCAGCTGTTTTAATTATTGGTACTTACACGTGAAGCATTGAATTAAAATACCCATTTGGTCTCCTTGTAAGTAATGAAACATATCCGGACACCTGGCTGCATTTGACTTCGTGACGCCCTCCACTGGTAATGCTGGAATTTAGTGTAGTGTCCCCCTACAATTAACTTTGATGACAGCTTCTAATCGCGCAGGCATACGTTCAGTCAGGTGGTGAGAGGTGTCTTGGTGAATGGCGGTGCATTCTTCACGGAGTGCTGCGCTGAGGAGAGGTCGGTGAGGTCTGATAAGACATTGGCGTTCCAAAACATCCCATAGGTTCTCTGTAGGATTCAAGTCAGGACTGTGTGCAGACCAGTCCACCACACTGACGTCATTGTCGTACAACCACTTCGCCACAGGCCGTGCATTATGAGCAGATGCCCAATCGTGTTGAAAGATGCAATCGCCAACCCCAAATTGCTCTTCAACAGTGGAGAGGAGGAGGTGAAAAACATCATTCTAGGCTGCGTCTGTTGTGATATTGCCACGCAAAAACACTAGGGTGTGGAAGTCCCATCCATGGAAAATACGAACACACCATAAAACCACTGCCTCCGAATTTTACTGTAGGTTCTACACGCTGACAGATGATGTTCACCGGACATTCGCCATTCCCACACTCTGCCATCTGATTGCCATGTTGTGTTCCGTGATTCGTCACTCCACACAATGGTTTTTTCCACTGCTGAATCGTCCAAAGTTTATGCTGCTTACACAAAGCGAGGCGTCGTTTGGCATTCACCTGCGTTCACAGTGAGGCTCCACAACGATGTGGTACGTTTTCATATGGAATGGAGTAAGTCCTCCGGTCAGACCGAAGCGGTCGTTGATTGGGAATTTTTATGTTTGGCTGCTTTGGGACCATTATCTGCCGTTAATTTAATTCACGAACTAGAGAAACTGTGGAGGGTCTAAATGAAAGTAACGCCATCGCGGAGTTGCCTGGTTTGCAACACGATACGGGCAGTTTAAGAAACTTGCGGCGTTAACCAGTGGGTCGGCGGTACAGATAACAAAACAAATAGAGCGCGCGGCGGACAAAGGCCCGCGTAATTAACACGGCCGGTGGCTGGTGGCTGCCGCCGCCATCGCGTTATTAGAGGCCGCAGCACGCGCCAGTTTAACGTGTCAATTACCCAAGCCATGTTTCTGGCCGGAATGAGGCGATAAAGTGTGCCGCAGCCTCTCACCTCACCCTGCCGCCGCTGTACCGGCCGATCAATGGATAAACGGACAGCGGCCACACTCTGTACAGTGAGTGGCGCGCTGACTTCCGTCCTTTCAAACGCTCAGTGGACACATCTATTAGTAAAATGTAGACTTTCACGGCCGGAAATCTCATGTCCATTGAAGTTATCCGGGCTCTTATGCCGTGGTCAGTTGAATTTGTTCTCAAAACCCAACGGTTCTTCCCCGTCTCCGGAGGACATCTTTAGGGAAGGGGGGGGGAGGGGCGATTCTGTAGGATTGTAGGTCCAACACACACATTACTGACTGCCGCTAAGTTCGGTGTCCGCGCGTTCCTGCGCAGGCGCGTGACGTGTCTTGAAGACTTCAGTGCATTCGGCCCGCGGCCAACGGGAAATACAGGCCTCAGAGCGCACATCATGCCGCGTAAGCAAAGTAGTTCCGAGCCAGCGCGATCGCTTTCTCAGTGGCTGCCCGCTATGCGGCAGTGGGCTCTGCCCCAGCGGCCGGCCAATAGGCTAGCGATCGCACCGGCTCGGAACTACCTCGCTGAGGCCTGTCTTTCTCGACGGCAACGATTTGGCCGTCGTCCGCTGCCGCCGATCGCCGTTGCCATCACACTGTACTGGTTCTCTTCTTTAGCACCGACTTCCGTATATCGTTTCATGTCCTCTTACTTACGACTGGAATTATTCGTCTGTTTGGCGATTTCAATTGCCTGGCGATGTAAAAATCACATGCCACATTCCACGAGACGCAAGTGCTAACGGCCACATGCGGATACTATGAAAGGCTCTACAGGGAGACAATTGAAATCGCCAAACAGCTGAATAATTTCAATTGTAAGGAAGACGACATGAAACGATATATGGATGCCAGTGCTGAAGAAGAGAACCACTACAGTGTGATGGCAACGGCGATCGGCGGCAGCGAACGACGGCCAAATGCACTGACGTCTTCAAGTCACGTGACGTTAAATGTCTGCGAGGAAACGCGCAGACACCGAGCTTAGCGGCAGTCAGTAGCGAACTAGTGGGTGTGTTGGATTTGCAATCCTACTGACCCCCCTGAAGATGTCCTCCGGAGACGGGACGAAACATTGGGTTTCGACAGCAAGTTCAACCGACCACGGCATAACAGCCCTGATAATTTTAATGGACATCCCTTCTCCATTTTTGCCCATTTCAATATTGTGTTGATACCGAAATGATTAGTATATGTGCAGAAACAATATCTACATCTACATAGATACCGCTTGAGTTATTCAGGTTTCCAGGGATCGACACCTCAGTACAGCTTGAGCTACTGATGTGTAAATGCAATCCTTTCATGTAGGCCTGTTCTCCGTGGAACAGTAAATCTGTAGTGACTTCGAAAACTCTAAGAGGGTGTACTAATTTTTATTTCATGCGTTCTATATAAATAAAAGTAATTTCCCGCATGTATGAAAGGTTATCACTTGAGAACAGACTGATTTGGCAGATATTTTTGTTTTAAATGCCAATTAGAGAAAACTATATTCATTTTATTTTTATGCGTTTTTTCTAGAACTCAGGACCATCAGTCACGATTCAAGGACAGATTTGCAGCATTCTTTTATTGTTTCATTGATTATGGCCTCGTAAAAGTTTTCAGGTTACACAAAATTCGGGAAAATTGTAAGTGAAAATCGGAAAATTTAGACTAATTGCAAAGCACATAAATTTTGAATACACCATGGATTATATCTGGCGAGAGAAGTTATATATTTCACTCCTCTTGATTATAATTGTCGAGAAAAATTGCGTTTATACAATCACATCATCCTATCGGGAAGTAAACGTAATTTTTTGCCATTGAGAAGATTCTTAAATTCCCTAGGTTGCACACACTGTTTGACGATCATCGTAAATGGGTCAGATGCATGTAATATTTATAGTTTCACATCGCTAGGGGGAGAAGAAGATGGACGGAGAGTAAGTTGTGGGATGGAGGAGGGGGAAGGAACTCTACTAACAGAAGATTGGAACAAAGAAATACCGAGATGGAACGACTAAACGACCGACAATACAACGAATTCCGATTTCGTTATATTATGTTGTACTGAAAGTGTATTTTTTTAACTTGCAGCCTTAACCACTGGACATATAGACATGTTGGAAGCCGCGGTGGAATAGTCGTGCGCGAGCGTTCGCCATTGGAGGTTCGAGTCCTCCTTCGGGCGTGGATCCATGTGTGTGTGTGTGCGCGCGCACTTGTGATTGCGTGTGTTTGTGTGTGTGTGTGTGTGTGTGTGTGTGTGTGTGTGTGTTGTCCTTTGGGTAAGTTAGTTTAAGTAGTCTTTGTGTTTAGATACGGATGACCACTGCAGATACGTCCCATTACTTAACAAACTTTTGATTTGGAAAATACAAACTTAATATTTTTCTTTGCTATGCCCACGTCTCCCTTTATTGACTACCTGACTGATGTTACCCATACGGTGTAAACATGAGCAGCAGCTGGAAATATAAGACTGCTGAGTTGTGCCATTAGGTAGCGGAGAGAACTACTATTTTGTAAAAAATAAATAAATAATAATAATAATAAAAAGATTTATTTGTTGTTTTTATTTACGGATTTTTCGAATTTTGTCGGCTTACTAATATGGTCAAGACTTACCTACGCGTAGTCGTTTACAACGTCTCTTGAAGCTAATTTAAATATTACATACCAATTACTTTCAAATACTTAACCAACATGTTCTGCGTCGCTATGTGCGACGCACTTTTGTTGGTCTTGTGCTGCAGCTAAAAATGAAACAACGGCGGAACTGCGAGATTGCTAATTTCGCGTTTACAATGATTCCGCTTTGTGTCTTTTAAGCACCAACTCTTTTGTTCTCCACGCTGGTAATCATTTCTGATTTTTCCACTTGTAGAGGCAATCTGCCTTCATGAAAGGACGGAGTTTCGCCGGATCTCTGTCAGGTCTCCAGCTCTCCAATTAGGAGACTCTGCCGAGAATGAGTGGGAGTCCGTATCCGGAAAGACTTCAGGCTCAAGAGCTTCTCTGCAAACTTCAAGAGCCGGTGTGCTCGAGTGTAGAGCCTTAGGTTCGTAATCTGCAATGCTAAGCTCTAGAGGAAGATGGCCGGCCGACACACTGCAATTTAAAGCAATAGTTCTGCTAAATGCACAGCCTAATCCATAAACAGGGGTGGAAAAGGCGAAGTAAGACGACTCCAGAAACCATGCCTGTTACAAGTCAAGACACTTACTCCTCCACAACATGCCTGAAACCGTTCCGAGGTATTCTTATCATAGTGTCAATGAGCATGGAATCTAAATATATACCCGCGTGGGAATGGTCTTCCGCTCTAAGGCTCCATCCTACGGAGAGTGCGGCTGCTCACAGTCGGACGTTCGACTCCTCCCTCGAGCATGAGTGTCTTGTATATATATATATATATATATATATATATATATATATATATATGTGTGTGTGTGTGTGTGTGTGTGTGTGTGTGTGTGTGTGTGTCGGTATTGTCCATAGCGCAAGTTAGTTTAATTAGCTTGGTCCCATAACTTTACAGACTTTTGAACATTTTCTAAATATAATTGTATATGCTCGCCCCAAGTAAACCTACCACGTATCTCTGTTCCCCACACACACACACGCGCGCGCGCGAACACATAAGCACTCTCTTTATTGGAGACGAACTGCTGTCACATATTACTCACATCTCTTCCACACGTTCTCGGTGTAAAAAGTCATCGTTCTCCTGTCTCTGTCCAAGTTATTCTACCAACTCTGTGTCCACCATCAACTCCCTCTATACCATCTCCTCATTCTCTCCCTACATCTACACTTTACTCCGCAACTTACCGTGTGGTGCGAACATTGTGTATCATTGTCACTTCCTCATTTTTCAGTTTCAGTCGCATATGATTGACTGCCAAAAAAGAATATTAATTGACTCGAGGAACATCGGTTGACTCGTCAAGAAAACCTGTGTGTCTATTATGCGACATTTCCAGACGAAATACTTCAGGGTACAATCATTTAAAATCTTACAGAGAGTAAATTATCGACAATCCTTTAAGCATCGCGATCTCATACTTAGTGATGTGCACAAAGGTATAGAAGCACGTGAAGTGCAAGTTGCGGCCGAGGATGATCTTTGTTTGCCAGTAACAGCAACCCTTGACAGCAAACAAAATAAGTGGTTCAAGTAAATTGTAAAAGTGAGATGATTCCTCCAACCGGGGATCTATCGAGAATGGGATCTCACAGAGTTTGGTCTTAGGTCCGTTGCTGTTCTATATACATATTAATGATTTGACATTTCATATTCAAGATGATGCAAAGCCAGTTTATTTCGCTGATGACACGAGAATAGTAATCACACTTGACAAACAAGAATTAACTGATGGAACTATAAATAATGTAGACGACTCCATCTGGAGTCTGGTGCAGAGTGACCGCATTAAAATAGGGAGAACCAGCTATGGCCGCATTGAAACCCTCATTGTTTATTACAGATCGATTTCAGTCAGTGTCTGACCGTCTTCAGTGCTGCAAAAAGTAAAAAAAAGTTAAATTAAGCCTCTAGACGTGAAGTCATTACAAAATCAAGAAACGTGATAGACAATATGCGGACGTATAAGTCATCACAATATGAAGATAAAAGTACAACATAGTATCATACCTAGGGTCCAATCCCTGTGGGCTCAAGAAAACTTGCACTTTGCATGTTGACATAAGAAGAACATATGGTAGATGGCAATCATAAACTGCAAACCTAGTAGCGTGTGTGTGGCTGGCACCTAGCACCCTCTATACAAACTGTAAGGACCTAGTATGAAACTTAACCTGAGATAAAGGATATGGTCAGCAAATAATTCTTTTTATTTTATTTTATTTTAATTTTTTTATTAATAGTAGTGTATAAAACAAAATCTAAAATTAAAAAAAATGTCATTTTAATATGGATTTTATTTTAGATTTTTTTATACACTAATATTTGTTAAAACACTTGGTTTAAGTAGTTGTAAGTTTAGGAACAGATGACCACCCCAGTTAAGTCCCATAAGCTTAAAAACATTTGAATTTGGAAAGTTGAGAGTTTTTATCTGACGGGAGGCGTGCTTGACTAATCCCTGTATATGTGGTGATCGCTGTGTCCCCAGTGGTGCAGGGGTCAGCGCAACAGTCTAGAAAGCGGGATACCCAGGTTCAAATCGCGCCTGGTTACACATTTTCAACTTAGCCCATTTCGCAGTTACTATCATACATTCCGTGAATACAAACATCGTAATGTAGTTATGCCATAATTTTGAGATCGCATTGTCTACATGATTAATTTGTAAGAGTTGTTGTTGACAGTTGGCCTTAGTGTTTTTAGGTCTTCTGCGACACATGGCACTAGTGTTTCAACGGGGGAAAGTGAGACTACGGCGCAAGTATGTCTGACATTGGAGCAGCACAAATGCATATTGAATTGGATTTCGAAAGTTGATGATATCCGTGAGGTACAACGTTAATGAAGGCAATAGTACGGAACGGAATATCAATACGCTTATGCTTGCTCACCTTCGCAATAAGTTTTAAACTGATTGAACAATAATGGATATGCAATAGGGACGATTCACACGGTTATCAGAAATATCGACGTCAAAATATGCAGTTGAAAGGGGCGTTAGTAGGGCTAGCGTAGGTTGTAATTAGCACAGAACAATTCAAATGTTCAAATGTTTGTAGAGTTTATGGGACTTAACTACGGGGTCATCAGTCCCTAAACTTACAAACTACTTATGAACTAACTAATATTAAGGACGGCACAAATATCCATGCCCGAGGCGCGATTCGAACCCCCGACCGTAGTGGCCGTGCAGACCGTGACTGGAGCGCCTCAGTCCCCTCGGCCACCGCGGCCGGCAGAACAGAACAGAATGGAAAGTTTGCACACCACAATTGTTACACAAACTGAATGAGTACGTTCCTGGTAGAAGATCTGAATTTTGTTTTCTCACAGGTTGAAAATGATGGACATTTTGTTTAGAATTAGTGTGGTCTGTTGAGACATGGTTGATATCAAATTAAATGGTACGGTCGACAGGCACAACTGTAAGTACTGGGTCCCACGAAATCTGCGTCTTTATCTTGTCCGGGACTTCAGGTTTGGTATTGGTCGTTATCAAGTTGAATGACTGGACCTTTCTTTTTAGAGGGTACAATTATCGGAAGGAGACAGAGGTTCTTGGGACATTAATTTTACCGTACGTTCCTTTTCAATCCAACAAGATGGTGCTTACCCCGCTATCATACACATGTGCGTGTCACTGGATAACTTTACATGGGGTAATTGGATTTAACGTTCACTTCATTTAACCCCAGCTGACTTTTACTTATGGCGTTACCTGAAAAACATAGTGTAAATAAGGAACCGCGCATACTAGAGAAGCCGGCCGCGGTGGGCGAGGGGACTGAGGCGCTCCAGTCACGGTCTGTACGGCCACTACGGTCGGGGGTTCGAATCCCCCCTCGATCATGGATATTTGTGCCGTCCTTAGTGTTAGTTATTTCATAAGTAGTTTGTAAGTTTAGGGACTAATGACCCCGTAGTTAAGTCCCATGAGCTATACAAACATTTGATTTGAACACTAGAGAAACTGCCCCGCGAAAATGAAACGACTAATGTGACGTCGTAGTAAATAAAATTAAAAAAATACAATCTAACTATACTGTACTGTACTTGAACTGAAATTTACTGAGTTATGATGCATTATATTCTATTATGACAATCTGTATTTGAAAATAGATTGTATAAACCAAAGAACTGATCTTAATAAAATTATTTAGGACTGTCCTTTATCATAACTACAGTACAGTCCATTTCCCTCGTGATGAAAATACAACTGTCACTCAAAATTGATCAAAATTAGCGACACCCACCCACGACCTCCATTGTAAGTACTGCTTCTGCAATTTACTTAAAGGCATGCAATGGCAGAATAAATCGGAATATTTCGTGACGAATGCCACTACATTTTCGAGCAGCGGCACTGTTGTACTGTATTATGTGACATTAACAATCAAGGTAGTACCGTTATGAATGAAGATGTGTAGATTATAACTTTTGAGTACTTTTTAAAAAACTGTGTTTATAGTAGACAAGATCAAAAACAAATAATTAACCATTAAACTGAAAACTTTAATGGTAAAAAAATAATAAAACGTATGTTTGCGTTAAAATCGGGCGTCAGATCATGGAAGATTAACCTGAAACCACGGACCAAGAAATGTAATCCAAAATGTTTACAAACAAAAATAATAACATAAAATCGCAGAGCTACGCAATATGCACTTAAAGTTCGACACTGATGTCTATAATAATTACTCATTAATTATAAATAATATCACGAAAATACGAAATACAGAGTTCGTATCGATACGGTTGATGCGAATAACGAATTGTATGCATGAGCAGGTTCGTATCGATACGGCAGATGCCAGTAAAGAAATGTATTCACGAGTAATTTCGTATACATACGGTAGATGCGAGTAATGAAATGTATTAAAAAATGTTCAAATGTTTGTAGTGCTATGGGCTCATCAATCCCTAAACTTACAAACTACTTATGAACTAGCTTACACTAAGGACAGCACAAATATCATGCCGGAGGGGGGATTCGAACCTCCACCCGTAGTGGCCGTGCAGATTGTGACTGACGCGCCGCAGAACTCTCGGCCACCGCGGCCGGCAATGAAATGTATTCATGAGTGCCGGCCGTAATGGCCGAGGAGACTGAGGCGCTCCAGTCACGGTCTGCACGGCTACTACGGGTGGGGATTCGAATCCCCCCCCCCTCCCTCGGGCATGAATATTTGTGCCGTCCTTAGTCTCAGGTAGTTATTATTATTATTATGTTTGTTAAGCTTATGGGACTTAACTACGGGGTCATCAGTCCCTAAACTTACAAACTACTTGTGAACTACGTACGAACTAGAACGGCACAAATATCCATGCCCGAGGGGGGATTCGAACCCCCGACCGTAGTGGCCGTGCTGACCATGACTGGAGCGCCTCAGTCACCTCGGCCACCGCGGCCGGCCCTCAGGTAGTTCATAAGTAGTTTGTAAGCTTAGGGACTGATAACCCCGTAGTTAAGTCCCATAAGTTATACAAACATTTGATTTGAATTTTTTATTCATGAGTAACGATTCAGTATTTCGTATCAGCCGAAGTATTCGTTAGTAGCGAATACATACGGTTTGCTACAGCTTTGGAATGGTGGGTGGTGAGGGCGAGCGCGCAGTGAGTGCTCGGCGCTGGGTCCCCCTCTGGGGCGGCTGTCGGCTGTTATCGGCGGGAAATTACGGCACGCGGCTTGCAGGCCACAGGAAATGGCAGCAGCAGGCAGGGGGCCTAGAGCGGCGCACCCCACCAGCACCTGCGCAACTCGGTGCCCGTCATTGCCAGCGCAACGCCGTCTGGAGGAAGGTCGCAGCAATATCGGATTGAGCAGGGTACAGATGTATCACGTGACACATCGAAACCGGGAGTTAGCTGCATATCGTTGTATGGAAGCTCGGCGTTCATAAGAAAGAGGATACAATAAAGGAAGACAACCGGCACGCGTGCCGCGGTGGAGTAGCCGAGCGGTCTAAAGCATCTTGCTGCGGAGCCTGCGGTTGCTCGCCGTGGAGGTTGGAGTTCTCCCTGGGGCATGGTGTGGTGTCGCACGCACGGCGCGGCGTTCTTACGACGTCAGCCACGAGCACCCTCTGCTACAACTCCGCTCGTGGCCACCATTGAACGATCGTTCACTTGGGAATGAGATAGGAATCAGTTAACACTTCGGAATCAGATAGGCACCAGTGAAGACTTGGCTATCGGACAGGCACTAGGCAGGCCTCTACCTCAACTATGTATCAGCATTCTGCAGTACTGAGCTATGTAAAAGTTAAGTATGGTATAAATTCTGTGCAATATATATCTCGTTCTAATTTACTTTACTGTTTCTAGTTTCTGCTGTCCCACTGGCTGCTCCCCTCCGTACCTGCACAAGCGTGCTACCTTATTCCTGTGTCGGTCTTCCTACTCGGCCACCGACACCTACAACGGAAACGAGACACAAAAGCGGCGACGAGGCTGGGACACAAAAGTGGCGACGAGGATGGGATACAAAACATGGGTGTGTGTGTATTTGTCCTTAGATTAGTTTAGCTAGGTTTAAGTAGTTTGTAAGCTACGGACTGATGACCACGCAGTTTGGTCCGATAGATTTACAAACATTTGAACGCGAAAAAATGAAGCCAGGACTTCGTCTAAATACAGCTGTACATGAAATAAATCGCAATTTGCGATCACTTATGGTTTCACTATAGTAGGTTTAGATGTAATATCAATGTGTGGCGAAGGAAATTTGTGCCCGGCCGGGATTCGAACCCGGGATCTCCTGCTTACTAGGCAGACGCGTTGACCACTCCGCCACCGACGACACGGTGAGCAACCTCACTGCAGAGGACTCTTCCCGGCACGTCTTCCGCCAAACCCAAATCTCCATCTGCCACACTGTCTCTTTCCTATTACCACAGCTTCTTAATTCTGTAATGCTCGCAGCCACAATACTGTATTCCCGCATCATCGAGAACACACCATGAGGTATCGAGACATAATTAATTGTCGTCAGGAGCTCGTATACAATTATATATTTATGACGACGTTACAGCTTTCTGTACAGTGAAGCCATAATGATCGCAAATTGCGATTTATTTCATTAAAAATGAACACTGTAACGTAGTCAAAAATATATAACAGCTGTATATGTTCAGCTCATTTCCGCGAAGTAGATATTGATAGACTATCGTTGTCTTGCGTTTCAATACGAGACGGTGTAGTGCCTTGTGTTTTCCCGTCATTTTCAGCTTGCACGCTCTCTTACGTGGTGTGAGATAATTCCCTGTTTGAGTGAATTGGAAAATTGTTTGCCGTTTTGTAGAGAATTCTGTTTGCTAACTACTAGGACCTGGAAGAGCAATTGAATGGAATGGACAGTGTGCTGAAAGGTGCATATAAGATGAACATTAACAAGAGCAAAACTAGGGTAATGGAGTGCAGTGTAAGAAAATCAGGTGATGCTGAAGGAATTAGATTGGGAAACGAAGCAATAAAGGAGGTAGATGAGTTTTGTTACTTGGGCAGTAAAATAACAAATGATGGTCGCAGTACAGAGGATATAAAATGCAGAATGGCAATGGGTAGAAAAGCGTTTCTGAAAAAGAGAAATTTGTTAACATCGAATATTGATTTAGGCCTAAGGAAGTCCTTTCTGAGGGCATTTGTATGGAGTGTTGCCTTGTATGGGAGTGAGACATGGACGATAAACAGTGCGGACAGGAAGAGGATTGAGGCTTTTGAAATATGGTGCTACAGAAGAATGCTAAAGATTAGGTGGGTGGATCGCGTAACTAATGAGGAGGTACTGAACAGAATTGGGGAGAAAAGGAATTTCTGGCATACGTTGACTAAAAGAAGGGATAGATTGGTAGGACACATTCTTAGACATCAAGGAATTGTTAATTTAGCGTTGGAGGGAAGTGTGTGGGGAAAAAATCGCAGGGGAAGACCAAGAGATGGATACAGTAAGCAGATTCAGACAGATGTAGGTTGTCGTTCTTATGTGGAGATGAAGAGGCTTGCTCAGGATAGGGTATTGTGGAGAGCTGCATCAAACCAGTCTCCGGACTGAAGACCTCAACAACACAACTACTGAGTGGCCAAGGGTATATACAACCTGTCAACCATTGATCAGTAACAGCATCAATTATTTACTTCATGTTCAGCACCAAAAAGTATTCTCGTAATTCTATAGGATTCAGCTAATATTATTTGAAAACCGAATCCTATAGAAACACGAGAATACATGATGTAAATAATTAATGCTGTTCCTGCTCTATGGTTGACAGGTTCTTGTATGTAACCTTGTCCGATAAGTAAATTAGTTACTCTCGGTCTCTTCCTGCTCCTGCAAACATAACTGGAAGAGGTAATCACACAAGTCCCTCGCCACAGGCTACAAAATTTGTCACTTCGTCCTTCGAAAGCAAATCGAATTCCCTACAAAACGGCAAACAATATCCCAACGCAATAAACAGGGAATTAATCCGCACTAAGTAACATTTCCCATTAGTGCGCTAAACGAAAACAGTATACAACCTTGATACCGTCCAATACGGAATGCTCAACATCTAAAAATCCATTTGGTTTTTGATGCACATTGATCTTGGAAAATTTGTTAATCTTACGTTTTTTTTTTCAGAATTCCCTTACATCTTCCGATGTTTTCTCTGAATCCATTCTTCACTCTTTCTGTTTATTTATTTAAGTTAGGGAACAAGTACGCGCCAAAAGCACTGAGCTCAATGGTAAATAAATCCTACTTCGGTAGGTCATTTCCGGTTGTGATGAGTCACGTGATGCGTTACTACTAGAGGTCTGCATTATGTCCGATTTTTACCGGCGAGTCCCGCTCGCCCCTATGGCTCTCGGGAGTACGCGGCCGAGCGTCCTCTTTAATCGGTTGCGGGCAGCCGATCGCCAGCGCTCGGCCGAGCGCGCCGAACGCTCGGTCGGTCACCAGTAACCGGCGCACTCAGCGCCAGCGAGCTGCACTTCGTCAGACTGGTTACATTAACACTTCTTCCATAGATCATGAATATGACACTTCGTAATGATGTGGAACTTGTCAGTGTAATAAAAGGTGTCTGTACAAGATATTACATTATACAAAATGTTATATGAGACAAATATATTTTGTATTCTTTTTATTTTTGTTAATTATTTTTTATTTTTAGTTTTACTAATTTATATTTCAAAAATCATCCATTGAGTAGAAGGAGTTGTCATTCAGTTATTCTTTTAATAAATTTTTAAATGCTAGTTAGCTATGTCAGGTTTTGATGCTGTTTGGTAGGTGACCGAAGATTTTTGTGGCAGCATAATTCACCCCTTTCTGTGCCAAAGTGAGATTTAACCCTGCATAGTAATATCATCCTTTCTCCTGGTGTTATACCTATGCACACTGCTATTACTTTTGAACTGGGTTTGCCGCGGCGGATTAGCCATGCGGGATGCGCACGGCCGTTCGCCATCTGGGGTTCGGGTCCCCTCTCAGGCATGGGTGTCTGTGTTATCCTCAGGTTAGTTTACCTCAGTTTAAGTTGTTTGAAAGCTACGGACTAATAAAGCAGTATAGTCCGATAGATTTACAAACATGTGAACATGTGTGTGAACTAGGTTGGATAATTAACAACAAATTTCATAAGTGAATATATATACTCTGAAGTAACTGTGAGGATGCCTAAATCCTTAAATGGATGTCTCCAGAACGATCTTGGGCGCGCTCCAGTAATTATTCTGATTACACGATTTTGTGCAATGAATACTTTTTTACTCAATTGTGAATTATCTCAGAATATGATGCCATCCGAAAGCAGTAAATGAGAGTCCGTTTGCTTAGAATCACATTAAATATTTTTAAATATATTTTCTATGAGTTTTACCATTTTTATTTTAAGTCGTATGTATTCCAGAACATTCCCCATTACTGTATGTGACATGGGGAATTTTCTGGAATACATAAGACTTAAAATAAAAATGGTAAAACTCATAGAAAGTAAAAAATTCAAGAAGACCTGTCTCAAGAAGAAAATTTTTAAATATTTTGCAAACTACTGGAGTTTCGACCATTGAGGTGATCATGTCTTCCAGTAACTGCAACGTTAAAAACTGTAATTTCTGTATGTAGTATTTTGTTTGTTTTGGTAGACAAGCGGTAATACAGTAGTCTAATCTTGCGTTATGTGCAGCGTATCTCCTTGTAGTTATCAGATCACAGATCAGCGTTTAAAGAACACATTTTGTTCTTTACATATTTGCTTGGACACCATTTTCAACCGTAATTTGTCGGCCTTTTTTCTAACATGCCGCGATACAGTGGTAGGGTGCGGAAGAACATCTTCTATATTGACTTTGCCATACATGGCGCGAAGATTGATGAGCTCCTGCGAATAATTCTTGAAGCCAATCTTACTAAAAGTATTTAATGGTAGCAAACCTAATCCGCCCATATCGACCAACCTATCAACAAGAACTTTCTTTATGCTACTTGGTACTGCAAGTGGTCGGTGTAATTATGTTCCGCATTTACTTTTGCAGTGCCGAATCATACCTGTTGTGCTTGACTGGTACGTAAGTATAGTATCGCAAGTGGTACATTGCACGGAAACAGCAGAAACCTGTGTGACACGATCAACTACAAGTGCAAAAGATTTCCAAGCTTCACTTTTCGGCTCCTTTTCGGCGTGTCTTTCTTCTTCAGGACTAACGAGCCGCTCCTAATTGTCTCAACAATACTTCTTTTTGTTTCATGAATGGAGCCTTTACGACTGTAGTTCGTTGATACACAACGCTGTCTGCGCTGCTCAAAGCCAGGTCGGTTTCTAATACTATTCCACTGTGTTGAGCGCGCGTCGGTCGCGCTGTCACCGGCCGAGACTACGAGCGCGCTCGAGCGCCAGGCAGCGCTCGAGCGGCCGGCAGTGCTCGACACTTACGTCGGTAACCGAGAGGCGGGGGGGCGACCGGCCGCATGGGGCATTAGACGGCCACAGCCGTGTCGCAGCGTGGGCCTACCCCAGCCGTCGAGCAGCGGCACGGAACGGGAAACGCTCGAGCGGTTATTTTCATCGAAATGCAGAGCTCTAGTTACTACCCTGCTCAATGTGATATTCCTGCCACCCCGGAGGAGCTGTTGTGGCGCAGACACCACTCTGAGGCACGACAAACGCGAAACGGCGCCAGGAGCGCCAGAGGTGCCACACCACACGTGTAGAGTTGCACATGTCACCCTTTCAGAGCTGGTGTCCACTGTAATGGACATCGACTTTGTATTAATTTTAGAACACTGGACGGATGAGCTGTACTGTAGGATCCATTAGCCTGTTTGTGCCTGGACATCTGTCGCTTTTAGCTTCATGCTTCTTGCTGCCATCTGTCACCAGAACCGGCCGCGGTGGCCGAGGGGACTAAGGTGCTCCAGTCACGGTCTGCACGGTCACTACGGTCGGGGGTTCGAATCCCCCCTCGGGCATGGATATTTGTGCCGTCCTAGTTTGTAAGTAGTTCATAAGTAGTTTGTAAGTTTAGGGACTGATGACCCCGTAGTTAAGTCCCATAGACTTTACAAACATTTGAACATTTGAACTGTCACCAGAATGTTGTGCTACAATAAAAATTGTGGACCCGATGCGGATAAGCTTCTCGATTGTCTTTAGCGCTAATTATTGCATTTTATGAGACTGCAGTCTGCAAGCTAGGAAACTCGACTCCTTTTCACCAGTCACCCTCATGTACTGTCCAGTGTTGTAGCAGAAATTTAGCCTTCGCCTCGTCTACGTAAAAAATCGCACAGCACTCACATGGCCCAACATAATTTATCTTTTCGCTCTTCATGTTGATTGGCGTATGCAGCATTCTAAATCGTCACATAACTATACGAAAAACATTTTTACGGCATTTCTAGCACGTGACAATCAGTAGTGATGTAATTCACGTTCAGAATAAGGTTTTTCAAAATGTTCTTTCAATGAGAAAGCTCCATTACCCAACAAAATAAAGCATAATTTTCTTCATAGTTTCGCCGATACTTGTTGGATTTAACTGCACATTTTTTAAAGCACGAAAGAATTCTGTGTACTGAAGAATTCTTCCATCACTCTTCCATTTATTCCATACATCAACAAAAATGAATTCGTAATGTGCATTTACCAAAGCGAGTAAAACAACGCTGTAGGAATTATTTTAATTGAAATAATAGGCTCCAGAGTGAGTTTGTGGTACAATACATCAGTACAGTATATCGTTTCGCTGTCTACATACATCTATATCTACATTCATACTCCGCAAGCCACCCTATGATGTGTGGCGGAGGGTACCCTGACTACCTCTATCGGTTCTCCCTCTTATTACAGTCACGTATTGCTCGCGGAAAGAAGGACTGTCGGTATGCCTCTGTCTGGGCTCTAATCACTCTGATATTATCTTCACGATCTCTTCGCGAGATATACGTAGGAGGGAGTAATATACTGCTAGACTTCTCAATCAAAGTATGTTCTCGAAACTTCAGGACAAAAGCCCGTACCGAGCTATAGAGCGTCTCTCCTGCAGAGTCGTCCACAGGAGTTTATCGATCATCTCCGTAACGCTTTCTCGATTACCAAATGATCCTGTAACGAAGTGCGTTGCTCTCCGTTGGATCTTTTCCTCTGTCAACACGAACTGGTACGGATCCCACACCGGTGAGCAGTATTCTAGCTGTGGGAGAAAAAGTGTACTGTAACCCACTTTCTTTGTTTTCGGACTGCAATTCCTTAGGATTATTTCAATGAATCTAACTATGGCATCCGCTTTACCGACGACTGATTTTATATGCTCGTACCATTTTAAATCACTCCTAATGCCTACTCCCAGATAATTTATGGAATTAGCTGCTTACAGTTGCTGACCTGCTATAGTGTAGCTAAATGATACAGGATCTTTCTTTCTATGTATTCGCAACACATTACACTTGTCTACACTGAGATTCAATTGTCATTGCCTTGCACCATGCGTCAATTCGATGCAGATCGTCCTGCATTTCAATACGAGCCTCCATTGTTACAACTTCTCTATACATTACAACATCATCCGCAAAATGCCTCAGTGAACTTCCGATGTTATCCGCAAGGTGATTTAAGTATATCGTGAACAGCAACGGACCCACCACACTCCCCTGTGGCACACATGACATCACTCTAACTTCGTAAATAATTTCTGTAGTCCTCTGGGTACCTCACAAACAGCTTTTAATCAAATTGCGTGGTTATGATATATCGCCCCAAATTTGCGATTGGATAGGGGATTTCTGTCACAGAGGACACAGCTCGTAGTAATCGATGGTAAGGCTTCGAGTAAAACAGATGTGATATCTGGCGTTCCACAGGGTTGTGTTGTTGGTCCTCTGCTGTTGCTTATTTATATAAACGATTTAAGGGAAAATCTAAGTAGCTCTCTTAGGTTGATTGCAGATGACGCAGTCATTTACCGTCTAGTAAAATCATCTGAAGATCAAAACCAACTACAGAACGATGTAAATGGCGTAAAAATTGGCAATTGACTCTAAATAATGAGAAGTGTGAAGTCGTCCACATGAATACGAAAAGAAATCCGTTAAACTTTGTTTACATGATAAATCAATCAAATGTGAAGGCGGTAAACTTCACAATTACTTCACAATTACTTCTGACGTAAATTGGGAAGAACACGTAGATAATGTCGTGGGAAAGGCGAACCAGAGGCTGCGTTTTATTGGCAGAACCCTTAAAACAAGCAACAGAACTACAAAAGAAACTGCATACACTACGCTTGTCGGTCAATTTTTGGAGTATTGCTGCCCAGTGTGGGATCCATATCAGGTGGGTTTGACATCGAAGGAGTCCAAAGAAGGGCAGTTCGTTCCGTATTATCACGATACAGGGGAGACAGCGTTACGGAAATGATACAGGATCTGGGATGGAATCATTACAACAACGGCGCTTATAGCTGCGGCGTGGGCTACTTACGAAACTCCAATCGCCAACATTCTCTGAATGCGAAAATATATTGTTGACTCCCACTTACATAGGTAGAAATGATCATCAGAATAAAATACGAGAAATCAGAGCTCTAACAGAGAGATTCAGGTGTTCTTTCTTCCTGCGCGCTATTCGAGAATGGAATGGGAGATAAACAGTTTAATGGTGGTTCGATGAACCCTCTGTCAGGCACTTAAATGTGATTTGCAGAGTATCCCATATGTAGATGTAGATTGTCGCGCAGATCTTTAATCAAAGTAGTATGACTGGACGGCACCGGTACTCTAACCCAAATATCACGTTTTCTTTTATTTATGTTTATAGCTGAAATGCCTATTGCTGTGGTAGCGATAACGACAGGGGGTTCGATCGGCGTATTGCGCAAAACACGGCTGCGACTTGACTACACGTTGCGCGCGCGCCACGCAAGATTTTAAAACTGTCGATAATCCACGCACCCTTCCTGCGCGCCGGTTTCGTCGTTTACACGCAGACTCCTGTGTGTAGCGCTCCTGAACGCAGACCTGCGCGCGGTCAAGAACGCGAATCTAATTTCGCTACACGCACCTGAGCGCCACAGACCCGTGTGCGTTAAGGCGCGCACACAGGTGCGCCGCGCTCAATCGTGCGGTTAAAACCGTATGTGTGGGGGCCCCCTATTAGGGATGGGAGTGAGAGGCACGGTGACTCGAGCGCACCGAGAATTTCTCGCTCTGCCGGCGCTCAGGTAGTTATCGAACGGCGCTGCGGCGCCTGCCGCTGTGCGGCGATTTAAAGCGTCTAGTTCGCGAGCGAACTAGTTAGGAAGAGCGCTCCAACGGGCGAACTATGCGAACTAGTTCGCAGATCTCTCGCCTCTTAGTTCGTCCGCTCCTTTTCCGAAGACTGGCGGGTAACAGCGAGAGGACACGATAGCGCGAAGAATCGCGTGATTCCCTTCTGCCAGTTGTCGTCATTTCGAGCTGAGATGCAGCTCAGCTGCAGTTTAGTAGCGGTAGCAAAAGCCAAAACAAGCGGACGAACTAAAAAGAGCGACCTACTTCGCGGCCGAGCTGCGAACTAAAAGGAGAGCTACCGGTCGCGATCGAAAATATGCGCGATATGTCGCGAACTAAAATATGCCCGATAGGTCGCGAACTAAAATATGCATGATAGGTCAAATCTCAAATATGCGTGATAGGTCACGAACTAAAATATGCGCGATAGGTCGCGAACTAAAAAATGCGCGATAGATCACGAACTAAAATAAGCATGGTAGGTAAATCTAAAATATGTGTGATAGGTCACGAACTAAAATATGCGCCATAGATCGCGAACTAAAATATGCGTGATAGGTCGCGAACTAAAATATGCGTGATAGGTTGCGAACTAAAATATGCACGTTAGGCCGCGAACTATGCGCGATAGGTCGCGAACTAAAATAGGTCACGAACTAAAATATGCGTGATAGGTCGCGAACTAAAATATGCGAGATAGGTCTCGAACTAAAATATGCGCGAACTGAAATATATGCGATAGGTCGCGAACAGAATTAAAAATCACGTGTTTGCCTTCTGCTGATGAGAGCTATTTCGAAGTTGGCGTGTGCCTGCTAGATTACATAGTTCAGTGCTACAAAATTTCTGTTTTGAAGTATTCTGCACTATCTGACTAATAAATTCCATAATGCCAAGATATAAAGATAACTCTAAATTTAAACTCGAGAAATTATCCACAAACTGTTTCTTTTGGTTTGTGTCATATCGTTAGCGGCTGAATCAGCAATCGCATGAAGCAGATAAGTGGGGGAACTTCTCCCTCCACCTGCATGCGCAGACCACGCCGCTCAGCCGTCACTGGGGGCGGACGAACTAAAAGAGCGAACTAGCGCTCCCGATCGCGAACTATTATGCGCAAGTCTAGTAGACAGAGCTTTGCGGAGGTTAACTAGGGCAGCTCGTTACGCCACAGCCTGCTGACGCCGCGCCGATAGACAAGATTCGCAGCTCGCTGTGATTTTTTTCAAACAGGAGCACACGCAAAGGAAAGTCACGGAGCTGGCAGTACTTAGCGGAGGATGGCGGTAACGTGTGTAATGCTAAAATATAATTTATTCAAGTGCAAATGTTTGTGGAGATTAAGGGACTTAACTGCTGAGTCATCAGTCCCTAAACTTACAAACTACTTATGAACTACCTTATACTAAAGATGACACAAACACCCATGCCCGAGGTGGGATTCGCACCCCCGACGGGGAACGACCTTGTGCATCGCAGCATGGCGCCTCATTACGCTTGGCCACTGTGCCGCGGCTTACTTTATTTGTTTAATAAAATTTGCAGGTATATGGTTTACGTAACATTTAGCAAAGTTTTTTATGGACTTACGTACATTGTAATCCGTAATTTAGCCAAAAATACAACAAGCATGACTAGATGTGGTTGCGTAGACTTTCCCGGCGTATATCTTTTAAAATATCAAGAATTTTAAGAATATTTGACATTAAAAATGTTTTTATGCCATCACCAAAGACTAGAGCCCTCCTTGGATCAGTCAAAGATGATTTACGACTGATGAAACTCAGTGTTTATAGAATTCCATGTTATTGTGGTAAGACTTACTTCGGCCAAACGATCCGCACAATTCAGGATCGGTGTGGGGATCATCACCGTTATATTCGTGTACTTCAGCCTGAAAAGTCAGCTGTTGATGAACATTGTCTGAATGAGGGACACAAGATGTGTGTGACGAACGCAAACGCCAACATGGATGTCTTGATATTTTAAGTATTTTAATTGTTTTTAAGCACTGATAATGACCACGCATTGGTCGAAATGTAGACCTGCAAATAAATAAATATTTTACGACTGATTGGTGAAAATTCTTCTGAACGAAATGTCGTTTCATGCTGCCAGCTGCCCGGGCGGAATAGCCGTGCGCACTGATTCACCCTGCTACGGTGCGCACGGCCGTTCCTCGTTTGAGGTTCGAGTCCTCCCTCGAACATGTGTGTTTGTGCTGTTCTTAGGATAAGTTAGTTTCAGTTGTTTGTCAGTTTAGGGACCTATGACCGCTGCAGTTAGGTGCCATAACTATACAAACATTCATACCAGCTACGTGCAATACACGCTGTCGACGTATTTGACATTGCAATGCAATTTCGTAGACACGTTCATGTAATAAACAATTTTCTAACAACGCTTTGCTAACATTAGGTTAATCTTACAGAAACACAAGATCACCCTTTATTGCTATATGTGTTCAAAATGTTGACCATGGACTGAAAGGCACATTTGCAATCGCCATTCCATAGAACGATGAAGAGCTGTTGCTACATTGGATGAAATGTTATAGCATGCTTCGGCAATTCGGCGACGCATATCGTCAGGCGTTGTTGAGGCTTAGTCATAGCTTGCATCTTTGAGTGCAAACCTCCCCCCCCCTCCCCAAGAAAGAAATTAAGACGGTTTAAATCGGGGAACCAGGCAGGACATTTTTACAACACAATTGCGTCCTATCAAACGTCCAGGAAACTTTCCCTCCAGAATGTTCAAATGTTTGTAAAGCTATGGGACCTAACTGCAGTCGTCATTGTCCCTAGATGTAAAAACTACTTGACCTAAGTTACGGTAAGGACAACACACACACACACACACACACACACACACACACACGCACACACACACACACGAGAGAGAATTCGACCCTGCGACGTGTAGCTGGCGAGCACTCTGCAGCAAGGCGCTTTAGATCGCACTGTCACTCCCAA
This sequence comes from Locusta migratoria, assembly GCA_026315105.1. Classification (NCBI taxonomy): domain Eukaryota; kingdom Metazoa; phylum Arthropoda; class Insecta; order Orthoptera; family Acrididae; genus Locusta; species Locusta migratoria. The sequence continues at coordinate 523,342,579 of CM048745.1, forward strand.
GTGGCTTTTTCCTCCAGTATTTGCGTTACAACACGGGACGAGTGAACTGGAGAATCGTTGTTTTGCAGGCACATACACTTTCGAATATCCAGGGGTACCGCCTCTAGAAGGAAGAGTATTCGTAAGGAAGTGTGTATACGGATACCCATTCAGCGCTCCTAGGATGAAGTATGGTCCCACAATGTAGTTGCCTAGAATGTCGCAACACAACACAACCGTTGATGTTGCACCTGACGAAGTCAGTGCGGATTTTCGGTTGTCCAATAGTGCAAATTTACAGTACCTTGTATAGTAAACATTGCTTCATTAGTAACACACTTTGGAGATACATAGTCTCGTCTGTCAGCTGGTGAAGGGCAGACCGACAGAATTACGGTTACCGAGTGCCAGATGTAGTGACCGATGATGGCTGGAATTTGTGTGAATGCAGCATGCGAACGACACTCCTCCGGCTGATTTCACCTTCCTTGGCAATATATCTCATACCTTCCTGTGGATTCATTATCGTAGCCACGACTGCTTGTTCTTGTTTTGTGTCGATTTCAGTATTTTTCCTTGTTCTCGTTTCGACATTCAAGCAGGCAGTACTTACTAGCGTCTGGCAGTCCTTACTAGCAATTGGCGGGTCGGACATTGGCGATCCGGGTGATAGTCCTATATAGCTGTATTGTTTGTACGGTATTTCTTTTACATTCGCCATATGCAAGTAGTAAATCCAACTCCTTCTCAGTCGTGTACACGACTGCACGAAATGGATGTCTGCAGTGCAGACACAGTCGAATGTGGTGACATTGTGACACTATATTGCACGAAAGCTTCGCTTGGCAGTGTTTGCGCTGCTAACGCCGATTCTGATCACCGTGCCTTCTAATTTTTGGACATTTTTCGAATTGTTTACGACAAGTTTCGACGTCAACATTAACAAACGATGTAGCACTGTAATAGTGTAAGCTAACACCGAAATGCATACATAAATAAAGCCATAAATTAATAAATAGTATTAACAATTACAATACCTCCAGTTTCGGTAGTGAAGAATTAGCCGTAGGGCGCAATATGTCTCGTTCCACCGAATAAAGGGGAGAACAGAACTTAAAGACGATTACTGCAGGAGCCTTCGCTATTATGGGGTAATGGGTGAGCCGGAATTCGAATCCTGACCTTTCTCTTCGTGCAAGTGGTCAGATTAAACACGCAGCACAGACAAGATCGTCTTATCGTGAAGCCAACAGTGGTAGATCGCACAGCTACCACAGGAAACATAAGTGGGTTTCTCAGCACAGAAGTGCAATACGATCTGTTGTCAACCAGTTACAGCAGTAGGACTACGGTAAAGCACATTTCTAACCCGCTTTCCTCTCACGCCAGAGCATCGACCTGTTCCACTCCAGTTGTGACGTCAGAGGATCAGTTGGAAGGTGGTTTGGCGGGCCGTGGCCTTCAGTGATGAAAGCAGATTCTGCATGTGCGCAAGTGTTGTCCGTTTGTCCGTACAACGGGTATCTGACGAGCACTGTCACTTGGCGTCCATTCTTCCAAGACACATTGATCCAACCCCAGTTTTTGGTGTGTGGTAAGCTACATTTCCTACTTTGGTATGTGTGGAGCGAAAGCCGATCAGCACTCGGTTCGTGCAGAATGTAAGACCTTTCCTTTGTCATTCTTGCAACAGGAATGTGTTGCTCTAACAGGATAATGGTCGCGCACTCACTGCGCGTGAAACTCAACGTGCTCTGCAAGCCGTACAGAAACCCTGGCTAGCACTTGTCTCCATCCGAGTACCGGGCGCTGATGACCTCGCTGTTGAGCGCCCTAAAACGCCAGTCATTATCATCATCATCATCCATCCGAGTACATGTGGGATATGGTGGGACGACAAATCACACGTGCAGTCGCTAGTGTACAACTCTTTGAGGACGACGTGAGCAGGCAGATAAAGCGTAAAGTTGCCTCTCCCACAAAGAATTCGCCATCCGTACGATCGAATAGATGCCAGAATCAGCGCCAGTAGCTGCCGGTCGAGGCTGCTACTCGTGCTAATATGGATCGACACCTGGTTCCTCAGTACCACTTGAGCTTTCGATGTGTTAATAGATAATTTAATGTATACCATATGCACTGTTTTAACAATAAACCTTAAGTTAATATAGTGGCTATGATACGAGATACATTGCACTTTAACTCACGCATCATTTATTTTGAAAAACATTATTTGAGCAAGAAACGGTTGAGCTACAATAATTGCTTGCCCACATATGCTTCATTCGTTGAGTGGATAGGCTGTCGGTTTATAAACACCACGTGCACGCGTTCTCATAGCAATGGAGACAACATTTTTTATTCTTTTTTATTTTATAGACCTCTTGCAGGTAATATTTCAAATATTAATTAGCTAAAAATTGCTGATGACATTGTAATTCTGTCAGAGACAGCAAATGACCTGGAGGAACAATTGAATGGAATGAATAGTGTGTTGAAATGAGAATATAAGGTGAACAATAACAAGAGAAAAACAACGGTAATGAAATGCAGTCTTAGAAAATCAGGAGAAGCTGATGGAGTTAAATTAGGTAATGGATCAATAAAGGTATTAAACGAGTTTTGTTACTTGGGCAGTAAAATAACATATGATGGTAGCAGTACAGAGGATATAAAATGCGGAATGGCAATGGGAAGAAAAGCGTTTTTGAAAAGAGAAGTTTGTTAACATCGAATATTAATTTAAACATAAGGAAGACCTTTCTGAAGGCAGTTGTAGGTTTTAATCTATAATCACACATACACGTGATCATAGTAATAATGAAAACGTATGGAATTTGGGAGGGCAGATGAAAAATACCCTCCAAGTATGTTTGTTCTTAGCTTGTGTTGTCGAAAATACATTTATTCCCAAGGAAGATTATTGTTACATATCAAATTACTTATTTACTAAAGAGAATACTGACAAAAGTAAAACCAATATAATTGAATAACAAAAAGTAACTAAAGCATGAAACGTTTTCACCGCCATAAAAAATAAATAAAATAACAAAGCACACCACTTAACCAGGAAGGCTGACACTTTTTAATGAACTTACCGGAATTGAGGAACGAATATTAAACTGGAAACAGCAGATAATGGAAGGTACAGCCACTCACTCGTGTAAACCGCGCGTAAGGACTCAGAAAATTATGCCTATCTGCTGATGCATTTATCTTAGCTTAACACCATAGATTCACCATGCGGCATTGGAAATGATTACAAATATACGCTTCCATTTTCAACATCATTTCAATATAATTTGTCTCGTTGTTTAAAGATTAGGCTATTACGAAATGGAATATGTTTAAGAATGTGGAATCTATATCAGTCTATAATTGCGCAAGTCGTAGCGAATAAATGCAAAAACATATTACCTGCATAGGTCAAAGAAAAAGGGAGAGAGAGAGAGACTACTGTGGTATTTGAAGTCGCGCGCATTGTGTTCGTTAGCCTATTTACTCAGCCAAAGAAACATATGCAAAAACGTTTTGTTTGTAGTAAATCTACCGACGTGTAGTTTTTATACCTCAACCACTTCTACATCCTCCAGTACCGTTTTCCAAAATAAATGATGCGTGAGTTGAGCTGCTATGAATCTCGACATATACTGTATCCTAACTACTACATTGCTTCTAGTTGACGATCAGTTCCGAAGACCGCTAGAGTTGAAAACACCCGCACATCGGAACTAGAGCATGCGTAGTGCTCTGTTTGAAACGTGTCCATAAAAAAATTTGTAAGAAAATGTCTAATATTGTACCTCCTGTTTTGTGTCGAGTAACTTGCTTGCAAGAAAATGTATAATATTGCTTCTACTGTGTGTGTCGATATGTGTACTTAAGTCTGTGAAGTTACATCTTTGGCAAAGATTATGTATCGCATAGCATTGTAGCTCGCGCAGAGAGAGAGAGTGTGACTTTGGTTTAGGTCTATTAGAGAGCGGTTCAGTTGTGTGTATGGCTCCGATGTAGAGCAGAGACTGCTGTGACAGCAAGTTGATTTGATTGTATTTGGAATATATATTGTATTTTTATTACTATAAAATTGTTGTACCACCGCTGGAATGAAGGTAATTGCTTTTCATGTCATTATGAAAAGGTTGTATTATGTAGGTAATGTAATGGTGATTATTAATAATGAGTAACAAAGTTGATCTTTCTTTCCCGTTTCATTTACGTATTTAGAAGATTAACCTACTTCCTCTATTTGATGATTAGTTGTTTGTGGATTTAAAGTGCAGTATTGTTTTTGGTATTCTTGTTGAACAGATTTCGTTATTTGTGCTATAGTAAATGATTGTTATGCAACACTGCAGTTAATTGATTATGATACTGAATTTTGATAATCAGTTACTGTTCTGCATAAAATTCTCGCAGTCAAACATTAAGAAAGTGGTTTGTGTTTTTAATATCTTTCTCGCAGTCAAATGTTTTGAGTATAGTCAGAGTGTTTCATGCAGGTTACTTGTCATAGTTATTTTGTTAAAAGATCTGTTGCGCACATAATCAGTTTAATGCACTGTTTCTTATTTAACGGTATATACATCAATATCATGGCCATAATTAAACGAAATTGCTGTGTTAATGAACAATTTGTTGTCTGATTTAACGATAGGTTCAACATCATATAACACGTACATAGCTTTTATGTTCTTTGACTTTTAATTATTCGGGCCGGGTAATGTTTTTTGTGACTCATTGTACATTCCACAAAGAATTGGTTGTTATTTCCATAGACAACATCACACGTATCTAGAGAACCAAACTCTTTCTTAGAAACTCGGCAGTGGTGTACAGCCCCCGAGCTCGAGTCCCACAAAACACGTTGGAGACTCGTCTGCAAGAGGCATGGCGCGCAGAATGGCGGTACCTGGGAGCCCCTGGGAGCCACAAATCGCATTCAGGGAGGAGTGCGGGGGGTTCCGCCCACTTACCCTTTCCTTATGTAGCAAACCAGGGAAACTGCATTCTGTCGACAGACTTCTTCACATTCAGCACCTCTTAACATTTCTTTTCTGTTTTCTCATGAAACAGTACACTGCAGTAATCTGTTACTATTCTTCTCATTTGCATAATTTAATGTCCTGGAAAAACCACATCTATTGGAAATATGTTTTCTTGGAAAAGTCGACGGAAACTTTCAAAGAACTATCAACGAAAAAATAGTTTACCCTATTCGTACGAAAGGGGAACCATCAATGCTTACATCAACAACAAAACAGTGTAACTCTTAACTGAATATAATTACTGAAACAAACTCTGCACTTTAAGTTTTGAATCTTATATGGATATATAATACGGGTAATACACTTTAAATCACGTCAACAGTTGCACTTCGGGTAATAAACAAGAAATTAAGCCGGATTTTAATTTCATGCCATACATTCTGCTACTTGTTGGCGTTTTCGTGCCAGTAGTGTCTCTGAATCGTTGTTACAGTGTCACAATATCAGGATTGGCTGTTTTATATTAAATTCCTCTCACATATTTCAAAAGAAAGGAAACAAATAACATTTCGCTTTCGTTGCCAATGGAATTGTGCCGTCAATGCCAGTCCATCTGTTGGGGAAGGTTTCATTGCCAGCGTTTGAGTATTGCTCATCACAGTAGAATCCGTACCAGGTGGGGTTGATGGAAGACAGAGAAGATACATCGGGGAGCAGCACGCTTCGTTACGTGCTCATTTAGTAAGCGCGAAAGTGTCACGGAAATGGTTAGAAAACTCCAGAGGCAGACGTTGTAAGTGAGACGTACTACATTGCGGTACGGCCTTCTGTCGAAATTTCGAGAGCTTACTCTTCATGAAGGGTCAATCAATATATTGCTTCCTCCTACGTATATCTCGCGAATTGACCACACGGATACATGTAGACGAATTAGAGTCTACAAGGGTGCTTACCGCCAGTCGTTTTTCAAAAATGTTCAAATGTTTGTTAAGCTTAAGGGACTTAACTGTGGGGTCATCAGTCCCTAAACATACAAACTAGTTATGAACTATCTTATACTAAAGACGGCACAAACATCCATGCCCGAGGAGGGGATTCGAACCCCCGACCGTAGCGGTCACGTAGACTGTGACTGGCGCCCTAGACCGCTCGGCCATCGCGGCCGGCTGTCGTCGTTTTTCCCAAGAACCATACAGGACTAGGGTAGGTGGGCGTCTAGAACCCAGTGAGTTACGAAACAAGCTTTTTGAACGATGAAAGTGCCTTGTATGTCGTGTAGGTGGAGAAAGGTATGATTCACCTACGTGTGTAGGTAAACATTGCTTTCAAGTACGAACAATGGGCCAATCAGTTGATCGCACACTAAAATTTAGACTATACAGAATGTGTTTTCCTACGATGTAAGGATTTTCTGACCCCCACATATTGTTATTTTATTCTTGGTTTCAGCGCTGCCGTCTGTTAATAGAGCCTGGAAACTATTGTTCTGAGAAGCCACAAAGTTATGGAGAACACACTGCTCTTACTCTTCAGTTACCTATTTCGCAGTTCATGTCATCGAAACTGAAATACAATGTTTCTATATGTATTACAATCAACATTACTCTGGAACCACGACGAAAATGAATCTATACAGTTATTAATAAATATATATATTTTTTGTAAAACTCACACGAACTTATATTAAGCATCAAATCAAATTTTTCCTATCTAAGCACCTTTCGAAAATTTCTGGTAGGTATTCCACACGAAAAACCAAGTGATTAGCTTTATTGTACCGATAATCAAGCAGCTACAGTCAGTCGTGTTCGCCTTAAAAGTGGAGAAGGTATTTCTATATTGGCAAAGTGGATTTTCAAATTTATTTGGACGGCAATACTTAATGAAAGAGTCGAAACGGAAATAAGACACACTTTCATCTATATAGTTATAAATAGATTGTTGTGGTGTCTGTCCGAAAGAACAGACACCATACCTGTCCCGCAGCCATACTGCACTTTCAGTTCTTTGAAATTAAGCACGTCAGCAGTCGTTGACGCACGTCCGAATCCTATACCAGATAAATTTCGACGCTCTCGGCTGAGAGGATTGTATGCTATCTTGGACTGAGGTGAAATGTTATATACATAGAATCGGCGCGGACGGCCAAGATAACGCCTACTAATTGTCAGCTTACGGTGCTTCAGAAGTGTCCTAATTAGCCACCTTTTTGTACACAATTAGTAATATAATTTCTAACTAACAAAAGGGTTCATAATTTTCCTCCTTACAGTAGGTATTAAAATGAATTTTTCAAATAATCAGTGTTAAATTTTGTCTTTTAGTAGTTTCAAACTGCATCTACGAGTGGAAACGACTGCTAAACAGTTCCTATTCTACATTTCAGAACCCTTACTATTAATCCACTTACCTTAAATTATAACACGTTCATCTATCTGCTTATTAACTAAAGTCCTTTACTACTGAACCTGTTACTTAATTCTAAGTGTCACTTAATCCACATTTTTTCATATTTAAGCGGCAGACGTACGTCCCAAGATATTCAGCTGCCGTATGCGAGAAGAGGCTGACCTTGCTTCCTTCAGGATCCGTACCTTTTGGTGAGCAAACGAGCCAAAAACAGAAATATGCTTTCATTACTTCGAGAAATTATTGCCTTCATGCAATCGGTTCAGCATGTCCATCTGAAATTGTTCACGTTTATGACGATTAACTGGTTCAAATACCCGAACAATTTTTACCTTCCACCTGTTGTTGTTGTTATGGTCTTCAGTCCGGAGACTGGTTTGATGCAGCTCTCCACCCTCCTCTATCCTGAGCAAGCCTTTTCATCTCCTCTTAAAAACGGCAACCCACATCCACTTGAATCTGCTTCCTATACGCGTCTCTTGGTCTCCCTCTGCGATTTTTACCCCACACACTTCCCTCCAATGCTAAATTTACGATTCCCTGATGTCTAAGAATGTGTCCTACCAAGCGATCCCTTCATTTAGTCAAAGTATGCCAAAAATTCCTTTTCTCACAAATTCTGTCCAGTACTTCTTCATTAGTTATGCGATCTACCCACCTAATCTTCAGCATTCTTCTGTAGCACCACATTTCAAAAGCCTCTATTCTCTTCCTGTCCGCACTGCTTATCGTCCATGTTTCACTCCCGTACAAGGCAACGCTCCACACAATTGCCTTCAGAAAAGACTTCCTTACCCTTAAATTAATATTAGATGTTAGCAAATTTCTCTTTTTCAAAAATGCTTTTCTTCCCATTGCCATTCTGCTTTTTATATCCTCTGTACTGCGACCATCGCATGTTATTTTACTACCCAAGTAACAAAACTCATCTACCACCTTCATTGTTTCGTTACCTAATCTAACTCCTTCAGCATCGCCTGATTTTCTAAGACCGCATTCCATTATTTTTGTTTTGCTCTTGGTAATGTTCATTTTATACCCTCACTTCAACACACTGTCCAATCCATTCAACTGCTCTTCCAGGTCCTTTGCTGTCTCTGATAGAATTACAATGTCATCAGTAAAACGCAATGTTTTTATTTCTTCCCCCTGAACTTTAATCCCTATTCCAAATTTTTCTTGCTTTCCTTCACCGCCTGCTCGAAGTACAAATTGTATAATATCATAGAAAGGCTACAATCCTGTCTTACTCCCTTCCCAACTGATGCTTCTCTTTCATGCCCTTCGAGTCTAATAACTGCGGTCTGGCTTTTGTACAAGTTGTAAATAACTCTCCTTTCCCTGTATTTTACCCCTGCTGACTTCAGAATTTGAAAGAGTGTATTCCAGTCGACATTATCAAACGCTTTCTCCAAATCTACAAAAGCTGAAAATGTAGGTATGCCTTTCCTTAATCTATCTTCTAAGATAAGACGTAAAGTGAGTATTGCCTCCCGGGTTCCTACGTTCCTCCTGAATCCAAACTGATCTTTCCCGAGGTCAGCTTCTACCGGCTTTTCCATTCTCCGGTAGATAATTCGTGTTAAAATATTGCAACCATGACTTATCAAACTGATGGTTCTGTAATTTTCACACCTGTCTGCACCTGATTTCTTTGGAATGGGGATTATTACATTTTTCTTAAAGTCTGAGGGCATTTCGCCTGTCTCATACATCCTACACACCAGTTCAAATAGTCTTGTCATGGCTGGCTCTCCCAGAGATTTTAGTAGCTCTGAGGGTATGTCATCTACTCCTGGGGCCTTGTTCCGGCCTAGGTCTTTCAAGGCTCTGTCAAATTAATCTCTCAGTATAGTATCTCCTATTTCATCTTGATCTACTTCCTCTTCCCTTCCTACAACATCGTCTCTAAGTTCATTTCCTTTGTAGAGCTGCTCTATGTACTCTTTCCACCTTTCAGCTTTCCCTTCTTTGCTGAGAACTGGTTTCCCATCTGAGTTCTTGATATTAGTAGAGTTGCTTTTCTTGTCCCCAAATGTCTCTTTCATTTTCCTGTAGGCGGTATCTACTTTTCCCCTTGCTATACATTTTTCTACAGATTTGCATTTGGCTTCTAGCCACTCCTGCTTAGCCATTTTGCACTTCCTGTCAATCTCATTTTTTAGTCGTCTGTACTCCATTTTGCCTGTTTCATTTACTGCATTTTTATATTTTCTCCTTTCGTCAATTAACTGTAATATTTCCTGTGATATCCATGGATATTTTGTAGATCATGTCTTTCTACCTATATTGTTCTCCGCTGCCTTCACTATTTCATCTCTCAATGCTACCCATTCCTCTTCTACTGTTTTATTTCCCCCTGTTTCTGTCAATTGTTGCCTAAATCTCCCTCTGAAATTCTCCAGAACTTCACTTTCCTTCAATTTATCTAAGTCCCATCTCCTTACTTTCCTACCTTTCTGCAGTTTTTTCAGCTTCAGCCTACAGTTCATGACTAACAAGTTATGGACAGAGTCTATATCTGCCCCTGGGTATGTCCTGCAGTTTATAACCTGGTTCCGGTACCTATGTCTTACCATTATAAAATCTATCTGATACCTTCCGGTGTCTCCTGGTCTCTTCCATGTATACGACCTTCTTTTGTGATTCCTAAACCACGTGTTTGTTATGATTAAATCATGTTCCGTGCAAAATTCTACCAGGCGACTTCCTCTTTCATTCCTCCTGCCCAGTCCATATTCACCTATTATTTTTCCTTCTCTTCCTTTTCCTACTACCGAATTCCAGTCTCCCATCACAATTAAGTTTTCCTCTCCCTTAACTGTCTGAATAATTTCCTTTAGCTCCTCATATATTTCTTCGATCTCCACATCATCGGCAGAGCTAGTTGGCATATAAACCTGTACTACTGTTGTCGGTGTTGGCTTCGTATCTATCTTGACAATGATAATGCGATTACTGTGATGCTCATAGTAGTTTACCCGCATTCCTATTTTCTTATTCATTATCAGTCCTACTCCTGTGATACCCCCAACTGATTTTGTATTTATAATCCTGTACTCACCTGACCAGAAGTCCTGTTCATCTTGCCACCGAACTTCACTAATCCCCACTATGTCTAACTTTAACCTATCCATTTCCCTTTTTTAAAGTTTCTAATTTTCATACCCGATTAAGGGATCTAACATTCCACGCTCTTTCCTGATGACAACATCCTCCTGAGTAGTCCCCGCCCGGAGATCCGAATGGGGGACAATTTTACCTCCGGAATATTTTACCCGAGAGGATGCCATCATCATATTTCCATACAGTAGAGCTGCATGTCCTGGGGAAAAGTGACGGCTGTAGTTTCCCCTTGCTTTCAGCCGTTCGCAGTAGCTGTGTGGCAAAGCCACATTAGCTGATGTTACAAGGCCAGCTCAGTCAATCATCCAGACCGTTGCCTCTATAACTACTGAAAAGGCTGCTGCCCCTCTTCAGGAACCACACGTTTGTCTGGCCTCTCCACAGATACCCCTCCGCTGTGCTTGCGCCTACGGTACGGCTATCTGCATCGTTGAGGCACGCAAGCTACCCCACCTCGGCAATGTCTGTGGTTCATGGGGGTGGACCTTCCACCTACAAAACGTAATTTATTTGAGAATCACTCTCTTCACTTTTCACCACTTGAAACTCCCGCGAAGGCTGTGTAATCGATTACTGTGGCAACCTGGCGGCCTTTCGCTGCTTGTCCGCTTCTGAAACGGCCCCGCTGCTATGAAAGTTTCCACCCATGACATAACGTGACATCAGGCACCCTCTTCCATGATGGGTCACAGACAAGCAGTAATCGGTTATTTGATTTCTGCCAGCCACACAACACATTGCGATTTGCCTTGACGAAAACCACTTTTAGTATGCAGCTCACACAGCGCCCACTGCGTTGAAAATATTGAATGAGACACAGTTGTAGAGAAACTTCGTGAAATCCCTATCAGGCATGTCACAGAAAAATGTTGCTATCGTTAATGTAACTGACAGTTAATCTTGAAATCAGAGTAAAAATTTATGGATACCTATGTGTGATAACTTCAACGGTTAGGAAAAGCGATACAGTACTGAAAGTGTATTCAGTGACCGAACTAGGAAAATATTATTTATGTTTCTGAAATAGCTAAGAGAAAAAGGCAGAATAAAGAAAACTGAATAATTAATTTTTTATGACTTAGCTACTTCTTATTACTGATATTTTTTTCTCTGTTCAGAGGAACTTAAAAAACTGGGTATAATTTGCTGCAGAGAGAAAACCCGGTAAAATTCCGATTTCCTAAATCAGTTTATAAAACTTCACAAGCCCTGTAAGATATCACTAATATCTGGAGTCATTTTTCCCTATGCTGTTCATTGAAAACTTTATGTTCATTTAATCCTTCCAAAAAGTCAATGAGTACGTGGAATTAGAATAAAAATAATTAAACGTTGAATACAAAAATGTAAAGTATTTATTATTCGTACACCACGGATAACGCCCAATACGAAAAAATGACACACTTTTGCTTAAGTAAACCTACCAAGTGAAATGGCAGGCAATGAGTATTGTCTCAATTGCGTAATTGGAAAAAAATAATTAGAAAAAATGGAAAAATTATGGAAAGCTCAAACTTACACAGAAGACTATTTTCGGATTCGTACACATTGCATCGTTTCTAACATAAAGTATCTTAACTATAATAAGACAGTAAGATGGCGCAACAATACTGACTTAGGAAGAAGGGGGGGGGGGGATATTCATGCTCTTGCTGCTGCAAAAATTACATTTTTATGTTTCCAAAATTGCAACACAATGCAGAAAAGAAACTGAAACATCGTTGTCCCGTAAACGCTTCGACGTAATATATACCGTGTGATCAAAAAGTCAGTAAAATTTGAAAACTTAATAAATCACGGAGTAATGAAGATAGAGATGTAAAAATTGACAAACATGCTTGGAATGAAATGGGGTGTTATTACAGCCACATCAACAGTTAGCGGGCCTTTTTTCTTCGAGGAACTACGTGATTCTGGTTTTGTAACTGCTACCATGACGGGTGAGAGGTACGCCGATAAGTTACAGAATCGCAACATCCCCAGCCTGGCTTATAAACACCTGCTGGAATGTACGATTTTTATACAGGATGGCGCTCCATCCTATATTGCTGGACGCGTGAAAGATCTCTTGCGCACGTCGTTTGGTGATGACCGTGTGCTCAGCCGCCACTTTCGTCATGCTTGGCCTCCCAGGTCCCCAGACCTCAGTCCGTGCGATTATTGGCTTTGGGGTTACCTGAAGTCGCAAGTGTATCGTGATCGACCGACATCTCTAGGGATGCAGAAAGACAATATCCGACTCCAGTGCCTCACCATATCTCCAGACATGCTTTACAGTGCTGTTCACAACATTATTCCACGACTACAGCTATTGTTGAGAAAATATGGTGAACATATTGAGCATTTCGGGTAAATAACATCGTCTTTGCTTTGCCTTTATTGATATCAAAAAGGAAAAACTTCCTGATGTTCTGCAAAACTTATTCATTGGTCACAAACCGGCTTTCGGCTTCTTAGGCCATCATCAGGTGACAACTGACTGTAGTTCACATGTTTTCAAAGATGTTAAGATTTACAAAGATGTTATCACAGACAATCGATACTTCACAGGAAAGTTCATCGCAAGTACTTATTTTTGAAAGTCATTAATATTTATGTAAAAGAAATATAATTAGTATGTGTAAAGAATCAAAACTAATATGATTATTATTGTTGAAAAGGAAGGTTGAAAATAAAACTTATTTCAGTAGAGGTGTAGAGGGGAACAGGATCTGATAGTTTAATATTAAACTGGCATCTCGAGCCAAATGTTTATTGATTTCCAATATTTCCAGTAGTGTCGTCTTTCTGATTTTCTTCAGGGGATGTAGGATCTCACAGTTTGCATCATAATCATGGCCTTCTCTGAGCAGATGTTCAGCAAATGTTGAATCTGTCTTTTTTTAACCTCCAGCTTCTCTAATGTTCTGATAATCTAATAGCCACAGCCCTGCCAGACTGACCAACATACAGTTTCCCACAATGTTTGCATGTGATCTTGTATACACCACTCTGTGATAGGGGTTTAATTTTGTCCTTACTATTGAATAAATACTTAGAAATGTTGTTTGTATTGTAAAATGCAGGCCTGTAATTTCGAGATTTTAACTTTCTACCAATTTGATCTGAATATGGGAGGACACACCAGTATTTCTGACTACTGACTTGTTCTTGTTGGCCAGCATATTTGAAAACGCTTACTATAAGAACTCTTATCCATGTATGAAATTTTTGTTACTAACTTTTTAATATACGTAGCCATCATTGCTTATCGCCTCATTTGCAGAAACACAAAGGTGACTCAAAAGTCGAAGTACACACTTTTATTAGAAACACCCTGCATTAGTTGGGAAACTTGGATACTCCAATAAAGTATGTTTGAGGTATGTACCGAATACGGGTACTGTCTTGAAATCGGCTGCTGTACATCAAATTAATTTTTTTTTTTTTCAAAATAAACATGGTCGTGTGATGCATCATAATATCATTATTTTTTGTTACGTTCATTCCTGTAAAAAGGTTCGACGTTGCAGTTAAGTTTCAAACGATGCATCACATTTGTTTTGGAGATACAAACTGGACTGCTCTCCATAAATGAGAGTTATTTAACATGTTCAACATCTTCCCTTCTTGGTAAATGCACAGTGAAAGCACTGAACCCAATCACTTCTACAATGCATTGCTCCAGTTAGTCACGTTTCTTATTTATCTGTGTATTAGATTTGCTTCAAATGGCCCACTGATGAAATTCAAGTGAGATCACATGATATGGGTTGCCTTTCCATAAAACCATATCAAAAAATGCAATGACACGGAAATTGACCATCCAACCACTGACGAAAAACTGCTCCGTAGTGTGGTGGAATCCCGTTCTGTTGGATGTATGATGGAAAGGTGTTAGGTTCCATCCAGTGCGGATTCTGATCACACCAATATCTGCGGTTGTGACGGTTGACTTCACCACTGACACAAGAGTTTGACTCATCACTGAGCAAGATACCTTGTGAAAATTACGGAGGTTGTTGTAACTTTTGATATTGTTTACAGGTATGAGCTTCACATAAAATGCTGATGTTATTTTACATACAACACGACTCCTGTTCCAATAAAAGAAATTGATTTAGATTGAAGATGGTCGATTTCAAAATGGCATGCATGTTCAATGGATTTAAAGATAGACCACCTCATCCATATGTTCCTTTAATATTCACGTTTCCTTTATCCTGTAGAGTTGTTTAAATGAAAGATTATATTGCGAATTTCGATGCACCCTCTAGATATGGAACATCTGATGCCGAAAGAATTCACATCAGCTTTTGGTATCTTGTGTTGGCTGGTGCAGACATACACCGAGCAATAGAAGAATATTGAAAATTGATAGTACTCATACTAGTGAGAAGATTTTCTGTCCATATAAAAAAGGACGTTTGGAAAAGAGAGTACCACTGATTGTTTCAGAAGAAACTACAAAAGATCTTAATGACATGGAGTACGTGGAATGAGTCACCCCATAAATTTAGATATAAAACTGAGGATTACTAAGTAGACCATGTGAAGGAATACTGATACAGCGAAAGAAAAAGTATGAAGTGCAAAACAAGTAGATCTTAAAAAAAGACTAGCGCGGGATTAGAGGAAGTTTATGGTCGTAGCCAGACCATTAAAATTAAACATCGCAAAGAAGTTTCTGAGAAAATACGTTAGAAGGAATACATTGCATGGAAGTAGATGATGCAGGGGGGGGGGGACTCGAACCCCCGACGGCGAACGGCGCGCGCACCGCAGCTCGGCGCCCCAGTGCACACGGCTAATCCATCACGTCAACGTTACGCTAACTAACTCTTCTCTCAATGTGGGAACTAATGCATAGGAAAACTTAATTGTGATGGGAGACTGGAATTCGGTAGTAGGAAAAGGAAGAGAAGGAAAAATAATAGGGGAATATGGACTGGGCAGGAGGAATGAAAGAGGAAGTCGCCTGGTAGAATTTTGCACGGAACATGATTTAATCGTAACAAACACGTGGTTTAAGAATCAAAAAAGAAGATTGTATACGTGGAAGAGACCAGGAGACACCGGAAGGTATCAGATAGATTTCATAATGGTAAGACATAGGTACCGGAACCAGGTTATAAACTGCAGGACATACCCAGGGGCAGATATAGACTCTGACCATAACTTGTTAGTCATGAACTGTAGCCTGAAGCTGAAAAAACTGCAGAAAGGTAGGAAAATAAGGAGATGGGGCTTAGATAAATTGAAGGAAAGTGAAGTTCTGGAGAATTTCAGAGGGAGATTTAGGCAACAATTGACAGAAACAGGGGGAAATAAAACAGTAGAAGAGGAATGGGTAGCATTGAGAGATGAAATAGTGAAGGCAGCGGAGAACAAAATAGGTAGAAAGACAAGATCTACAAAATATCCATGGATATCACAGGAAATATTACAGTTAATTGACGAAAGGAGAAAATATAAAAATGCAGTAAATGAAACAGTCAAAATGGAGTACAGACGACTAAAAAATGAGATTGACAGGAAGTGCAAAATGGCTAAGCAGGAGTGGCTAGAAGCCAAATGCAAATCTGTAGAAAAATGTATAGCAAGGGGAAAAGTAGGTACCTCCTACAGGAAAATGAAAGAGACATTTGGGGACAAGAAAAGCAACTCTACTAATATCAAGAACTGAGATTGGAAACCAGTTCTCAGCAAAGAAGGGAAAGCTGAAAGGTGGAAAGAGTACATAGAGCAGCTCTATAAAGGAAATGAACTTAGAGACGATGTTGTAGGAAGGGAAGAGGAAGTAGATGAAGATGACATAGGATATACTATACTGAGAGATGAATTTGACAGAGCCCTGAAAGACCTAGGTCGGAACAAGGCCCCAGAAGTAGATGACATGCCCTCAGAGCTACTAAAGTCTCTGGGAGAGCCAGCCATGACAAAACTATTTGAACTGGTGTGTAGGATGTATGAGGCAGGCTATATACCCTCAGACTTTAAGAAAAATGTAATAATCCCCATTCCAAAGAAATCAGGCGCAGACAGGTGTGAAAATTACAGAACCATCAGGCTGATAAGTCATGGTTGCAAAATTTTAACACGAATTATCTACAGGAGAATGGTAAAGCTGGTAGAAGCTGACCTCGGGGAAGATCAGTTTGGATTCAGGAGGAACATAGGAACCCGGGAGGCAATACTCACTTTACGTCTTATCTTAGAAGATAGATTAAGGAAAAGCAAACTTACATTTTTAGCTTTTGTAGATTTGGAGAAAGCGTTTGACTATGTTGACTGGAATACACTCTTTCACATCCTGAAGTCAGCGGGGGTAAAATACAGGGAAAGGAGAGTTTATACAACTTATACAAAAGCCAGACCGCAGTTATTAGACTCGAAGAACATGAAAGGGAAGCATCAGTTGGGAAGGGAGTAAGACAGGATTATAGCCTTTCTATGACGTTATACAATTTGTACATCGAGCAGGCGGTGAAGGAAAGCAAGAAAAATTTGGAATAGGGATTAATGTTCAGGGGGAAGAAATAAAAACATTGCGTTTTAC
The DNA here is from genome assembly GCA_026315105.1 of Locusta migratoria. Taxonomy (NCBI): domain Eukaryota; kingdom Metazoa; phylum Arthropoda; class Insecta; order Orthoptera; family Acrididae; genus Locusta; species Locusta migratoria. The sequence goes on from CM048745.1 coordinate 523,359,619, forward strand.
TGATGACATTGTAATTCTATCAGAGACAGCAAAGGACCTGGAAGAGCAGTTGAATGGATTGGACAGTGTGTTGAAGTGAGGGTATAAAATGAACATTACCAAGAGCAAAACAAAAATAATGGAATGCGGTCTTAGAAAGTCAGGTGATGCTGAAGGAATTAGATTAGGTAATGAAACAATAACGGTGGTAGATGAGTTTTGTTAGTTGGGTAGTAAAATAACATGCGACAGTCGCAGTACAGAGGATATAAAATGCAGAATGGCAATGGGATGAAAAGCATTTTTGAAAAAGAGAAATTTGCTAACATCGAATATTAATTTAAGTGTAAGGAAGTCTTTTCTGAAGGCATTTGTGTGGAGTGTTTACTTGTACGGGAGTGAAACATGGACGATAAGCAGTGTGGATAGAAAGAGAATACAGGCTTTTGAAATGTGGTGTTACAGAGGAATGCTGAAGAATACGTGGGTAGATCGCATAACTAATGAAGAGGTACTGAACAGAATTGGTGTGAAAAGGAATTTTTGGCATACCCTGACTAAAAGAAGGGATCGCTTGGTAGGACACATTCTTAGACATCGAGGAATCGTAAATTTAGCATTGGAGGGAAGTGTGTGGGGTAAAAATCGTAGAGGGAGACCAAGAGACGCGTTTAGTAAGCAGATTCAAGTGGATGTGGCTTGCCGTTCTTATGAGGAGATGAAAAGGTTAGCTCAGGATAGAGTAGGGTGGAGAGCTACATCAAACCAGTCTCCGGACTGAAGACCATAACATCAACAACAAACCCAAATACAACAGAGCTTGGGATCCTCTTAATGGACGAAACTACATCTCAATAGACGACCCCTCCAAGGAGCTTCAAGGAATGGACCTTCAGAGGAGACAATGAATTATCTTTGACCAATCGCTTCTTTACTGGTGTTAGTCGGCCAAACTATGGGAAATTTAATTGAAGACAGGCAGATGACCAATTCTGAGACTGTGGAGCGGACTTGCAAACAATGGCCTACCTACTTACTAATTGTCCATTACGATTATCTTCAGTAGGGGCGACTGAAATCCAGGTAGATATCCAATGGTGAAAGGGAGAGATAGTCATCACCATGAGATGGAGATGTCCACAGGGTTTATTTATGCTAGGATGCACCATGAATCAAAGAGATGATCTTTCTTGTTTGTTTGAAATACTAAACATGTAGTGCCTAGTGCCAGAAGACGAAAGTATATTGGTTCAGCGTTTTTCGTTTCGTTACAATCACTTGTTCTTTATATGCTTATTGTTTTAGTCATAAGTGTTGCGGTGCAAATAGGAGGAGGATGGGAAGGGTACTCAGCTGTTGGTATATTCGTGGAATGAGATTTGTTTATTTTATATAAGTGCACAGGTGCGTGCATTTATGCAATTTTCTGTCTTATCAAATTACTACGTTGGTTATAAAATGCTTTCTATGCTGCTCCTTGAAAGTTACAGAAAGATTTGACCGGATGCATGCTGTGATACAAAAATATATTTTCAAAAATTCTGTGTATTGTGATCAGTTATTTTGTAACTATTTTTACATAACTGTGGATGCATGATGCAATCGTTCATATTAATATTTTGCGTGTCTTTCAGGATGAACCGCCTTGATGGCAGCACGGAATATTGGAGGTTGGGGTCATCTGGAAGCTGGCTTTCCTACAAGTGTGAAGTAGACAGTGAAGTGTATTTCACAAAGGACACTCGAATGAAAGTTAGGCATAAAGGATCTGATGAGGTTTGGTTTTTCACCAAGAGTTTTGAATGTCAGGAAAAACACAGGTGGGTGTTTTGAATAATTGTAGGACAAGAAGGATGAGAGAAAGGGATGAACTTATGGTGGTGGGGTTGTAATGAGATGAAGAGTTAGTGCGTTACCTGCTACTTTGAGGATTTAATATTCACAGAATATATGATATCAACTGCGATTGGGCAAAGCTGAAAATGTGTATCCAGCCGGGATTCGAACCCAGGTTTCCTGCTTTCTAGGCAGTTGCGCTGACCCCTACACCACTGGGGACATAGTGATCACCACCCCTGCAAGGACTACCCAAGCACGCCTCCCGTCAGATACAAATTCCCAGCTTCGCCCTGCCCACAGTACTCAAACTCGTAGTTATGAAACTAATTCCCGTAAGAGTAAGGGCTTCAAACGTGTGTCTGACGGGAGGCGTGCTTAGGTAGGTCCTTGCAGGTGCGGTGATCACTGTGTCCCCAGTGGTGTAGGGGTCAGCGCAGCTGCCTAGACAGCAGGTTCAAATGTTCAAATGTTTGTAGAACTTATGGGACTTAACTACGGGGTCATCAGTCCCTAAGCTTAGAAACTACTTATGAACTAGCTAAGGACGGCACAAATATCCAAGCCCCAGGGGGGATTCAAACCCCCGACCGTAGTGGCCGTGCAGACCGTGACTGGAGCGCCTCAGTCCCCTCGGCCACCGCGGTCGGCTAGAAAGCAGGAGACCCGGCTTCGAATCCCGGCTGGGTACACATTTTCAGCTTTGCCCAATCGCAGTTGATGTCATATATTCTGTGAATATTAAATAATAACAACTGCAGGATCAGAAGTGGCGTCTGTTCTTTCAGAAAAGACGCCACTTGTGTATACTTTGAGGATTCTCAAGTGGGGAGTTATTACACTCTGCATTTTGGTACCGTTTTACTTTCTTTGTCTTGGTAGACTTATTCTTAGTGACCGAAAAATAAAGTAGTCCACAGTAAGGAACAAAGGCCAGCCGGTATTTGGCGAGTAAGCGACGTGCAGGTGGTCAGTAGACGTGAAGAGCAGGGCAGATGGGAATCGGGAGCAAGAAGCGCTTACCCGCCGGCAGGTGCGACGAAGACAGGGCGAAAGAAATGAAAGTCGCTGTGGCCGCCTGAGGCTGCGCGGCGCCTGAATGGCTTGTCCTCATTTCCGCGCAGGTAACAAACACCGCTGACGTCACACGCCACTATTTCGGCGCCCCGCCGGTTCGAGCAGGAAATTGTGCTCCCACGTCACTCACGATCCGAGTCACCTCTCGCCTTTCTTTCGCAGCACTGCTCACGGTTTTTCCGAAGGCGCCGCTCCCCAAACAACTTCAGACGTCTAAGGTAGTTTCTCTCTCTACGATGAACAGCTGGTCGCTCTGCTACAGACAATTTCAGTAACACTGATGAAGTATACGGTAAAAGTAAACAAATAACCAACTGTATGTTTTTCAATTTTATTAAGGAAAACCCTTCATGTTAATGAAGAATGACTGATACTTTCTAACTTCTGAGGAAAAGTAATACCTTGTTTCACAATATTCGTTTGTTTACAACCTGCTGAAAAGTCGCCGAAATCGCGTATGCGTCATAGGGTGTTGCAACTTTGTATCATTACAGGGGGAAAGTTTAAGATCTTCTTGAGCCATCTTTCGAACTTTTGAGTTGCAAAATGTGTCGTAGTTACGGGCCTTCTAAAGAGATAGTTTGAAGAGACTTCATGCACTGATATTGCAGCAGAATTTGATAACCATTTTTCTTAATAGCCAAAGAAACATAAACTGAAATTCTACTTGACAAGGAAAGTACTTAGGCTCGAACAAACAGAAATACACCGAAATCGTATGATAGATAATGTAAAGATCCCTTATTGCACTAGTGATACTCCCGCATCTGCAAAACTTTGCAGTCGCCCATTACAGGGCTCTGCGTGTGACACGCCGCATTGCACTTTGACCTGCCGGTACGCCAGTAGTGACGGTGCAGTGTGGCTCTGAAGTTGCGTTTTGTGACTTTATTTGTGTAGTGAAGTGTCGGTTGGGTAGGCGATTGGTAATCAATCCTGCTAATATAGTGTGGCTGGTTGAGACGAAGTTACGAAGAAACCTTCTTCGTGAAGATGGTATTGGTGTAGAAAATGAATCATTCGCATGTTACCTGGTATCTATTATAGTGTTTCCAATCTATGCTCATATTTCTGTACTATAATATATACCAAAAAATATGTGAATAATTCATCTTCTACACCAAAACCGTATTCAAGAAGAACGGCTCTTCGGAATTTCATCCCAACCAATCGCAATACATTAGCAGGATTGATTACCAATCTCCGACCCATCTGACGCTTCACTACACAAATAAAGTCACAAAGTGTAACTTCAGAGGTACACTGCACCGTCACTACTGGCGAACCGGCAGGTCAAAGTGCAATGCGGCATGGCACACGCAGAGGCCTCTAATGGGCGACTGCAGAGTTTTGCAGATGCGAGAGTATCACTAGTGCAATAAGGGACCTCTACATTATCTCTCACACGATTTTGGTATATTTGTGTTTGTTCGAGCCCGAGTACTTTCCCTGTAAGTAATAATAGATAGGGAGCAAATACTTTGTATATTAATATTAGAATCAGTATGTTTCACAATACAACTTCCAGTTAGGTTCCTTCTGCCAGGTTACTTGCCATGTAACTTACTTGATATTTTTCCCGGATAAGTTTGAACTGGCTACTCTAGCATAGGATGCTAAATCGACCAAACTTTATGTTGCCGTCAGACGCATTTCTTTTACATCAAGACTAGACTACATTTTATGAACGGATTTTGTATTTAGCGACAAGTAAAAATTGTATAGTTTATAAAACGCGTGTGGTTACAGAACCACGCACAATGAATTAAACATTTTTAATTTCAGGCTTTTACTTGTACGTTTTTTTCTTTTTTGGGCCTTTTGAGTTACTCTTATTTAAGGAGGTGTTGTTGATGGGGCACAGAATAATAGTTATAGGGAAAATTTACTTTAATATATGTTGTTATGTTAGACTATAATTGTATTTCCTTGTTTTCTGTTGATGTGTGGGACTGCATGAATAGCTAGATAGCATAGGACCTCGCGCAGATATTGCATAGGATATTTATGTATGACGTTAGGTACTATACGAGTGTAAAAGTTCTCACACATGCTTACTAGAAGCAAGGCACGTGAACTAAATTAGAAATAGGGCTGTGAATTTTACTCAGATAGTGCAACACTTGACGAACCCAAATGACAATCATGTTGGTGATGAACTACATTTGTATCACTCTGCATATATAGCACATATTGTTAAATATAGAAATGTTCTACAATGAATAATAAAATAAAATAAATATAGTGAATGTGAGGACGATGACGCAGAGTCATGAGACAAAACATTAGTTGCTGCGAGAAGATATGCTGTTACATCAGAGAGTAAGAGAATAACATGCATCCACTCGAGGAGCTCATATCAGATTAATTCAGTTGGGTTCACTTATACAGTTGATGCAGAAGAAGAAAGGGAAAGTAGAGAGGTACAGACAGGAGGTAGATAAGGAGACAAAAGAATTAGCATATATATTATTAGAAAGCGTTAATTATGATAAGAGACATTTATGCGATGTACTCACAAGCCAATAGTTGCTTTTTTATTTTTAAGGTTTATATTTACTTACACTGTTTTGGCGAAACTATGTCGCCATTCTGAAGTACATGTATCCAACTAAAAACTTCATAATAAATCATTCATACTGAATTTCTAAATTTCCTCTACTTCAGAAACCTGCATACCAATTACTTAAGCCTCATATAGTCTGTAATTTATGAAACAATTACTTGTTACAGTTGAAAGTATGTAAAAAAGGAATTTAATTCAGTAACAGTGTTTCTTACCTAAGCTATGAATAAATAATGGTTATTTCTTCCCAATGGAAATCGTTTTTTTCTTCATGTAATAGTTAAGTTAAATTATAAATTTTGTATTACCCTAACTGTAAATTTTGGTACACTGCACTTTGGATATTATTTTGTACATATACTAAAATATTTTAAGCAATATACTGTAGGTTCTTAGTGTGAGCTATAATAAGTATGACATATAATCTTGTAGAGTGTTTTTAGAGATTTTTCTATGCTGGAAAATAAACTGCAAAACATGAAAGTATGTGGCTTACAGCTAAACTTATGGCATTTGTGTTTCGTGATTCGTTTATTTGACGATGCTGTTATCGCATGGCTAGGTATGAAAATAGTGAACTGTTCTTCAAATGAAATGTCTTCAGGATTAAATATTTAATAGAATAATTGCAGACAGATGCATGGGAAACCCTAAACAGAGAAACTAGTACAAAATTAACTTAAATTTCTTTCTATTAACACAGAATTGGAAAAGCCATGTTACAATGCTAATTATTTTATAACTTGAGCATCATCAAACAAGGATTATAAATATGCAGTGCTAAGAACAAAGCTGTGTAGTGGTGGCATCAAGTTTGTGCAGTGGTATACATCGAGATGTCGACGTGCGCGAGTCGAACAGAGATTAAATTCACGTAATATCTTTGCTCATAAGGGGGCAGTAATGTAGTGTCTGGCATGTTACAGAGGAACTCGTCAGGTAGTCGAATAGGTTGCCCATAGACCATGTCAGCTGCGGTTGTTTTCAGATCCTCTTTGATGGCTGTGCGTAGGCCCAATAATACGATCGGTAGCGTCTCAGTCCAACGCTGTGACTCGTGACACCGAAGAGATGCTTTGAGTTGACGGTGGAAGCGTTCCACTAAACCATTCGCTGCCGGATGATAAGCAGCAGTCAGAATGCGCTTCGTGCCTAATAGGACAGCAAGTGCTTGGAACAGGTAGGATTCAAACTGCCTGCCCTGGTCGGTGGTAATGCGCAATGGTACGCCGAAACGGGCAATCCATCCCTGGAGAACGTAGTTGCGATGGTCTCGGCGGTGATGTCGGACGTGGATTGGTGGTCCAGGTGTTGTGAGGATGTAATGAACTGTCGAATGTTGTACTGGTGCTAACGTCGACAGCTGTCTGCTGATCTCGGGGAATTGCTTAAGAAGTTCAATGTAGGGCGAGTCTCCAGCGATGATCCGAACTCCTGTACTATCTACACAACGAACACTTCCTTGACTGGCCAGCTTGGTGGTGGTGTCGAGTAGTCGACGATGTCTGAGATCAGGTAGCAGTGGATAAAATGACAAAAAATCGGCTGTTATTATAGGATGTATGCTGTTTAATACAGGCAGATTCTTAAATTTCAGTGGTTAAAACTGATCGGCAAAGAGGAGATTTTCCTGAGTTTACATTAAAAAAAAATATCTTTCGGAGTTTTAGAAAAGGAACACTTTATTTTCCCTATATTAAGTTTTCGGTCACGGTTGTCTTCAAATTTGGCGGAACATCAGGAACTTTTGCATCTGTATTTAAATAAGTAATTATGCTACATTGTCCTGGCAAATTTGAATTTCCACTTTGGTGTCCAGTGTAAGAATATACTTATTTACAAGCAAAACAGGCCTCTATATCGTTGATCTATTCCTTGCCATAAAATACTCTACGAAAAATCTTATTTATTTAATTTGATTACTTTATTGTAAGCCCATAAGTAACATTAAGAAGAAAGTACACTGTTTGTGTAACTATTTTCTGTCATACGTACCTACGTCAGTTCCGAAGTTAAATCGTATCCGCACTATTGGTTTGTGTCAAAAGCGACTTGAGGAAAACTTCGAGACGTTCAGAGTGAACCAAAGGGATGGTGTTCGGGCGTGGAGGAGGTACCGAGGTACAGGACCTGTCGATGACGAGCCAAAAACAGGCATATTACTATTAATAATATAAATGAACAATAATGTTCCAATTAACGAAATGTAAAGCCAATACGGAAGCCGCCAACTTTTAATAATAGCGGTTCAGCTCCGTTAACATTTCTATATAGTTAAAAAAAAGGTACATTTTCAGTTAGAAATAATAATTAAATTTGAGAGCAACGATACCATACAGAATAATGATTAGTGTTTCGACTCACTCATGCAACTGCATTCCCGACGTCCAAGGCGAGATCCACCTTTGACCCTAGACACCATGAAGGGCGGTACAGATGGGACCAACAACATGCGGAATGGAATCTTCAGAATTGGCATCAAGTGCTACTCACAGCTGAGACTCTCATCTGTATTCAACACGCAATCGTAAGAGACCTTTTCGGAAGCAGCCTGGATAGCGTGAAAGTCTTAAAACGGCTATATGGTACAAGAATGAACTCTTACAATGTATAGAGCAACTATATCGCAGCATTTCGGTGAGGAATTCGTCTTAATTTATGAAAGTTGTCGCCTTTTACGAAAGTTGTCCAAACATGACCCCTTTCCGGCAAACCTCGGATACGTTGACAAAGGGCTGTGTTTCTCCGAGACGACATACAAACACTCTGAGAGATCTACGACGAATCGCCGTTCAGAAGTGGAACCAACAGTCTCTCGATAACCTCTTGGACAGTGGGCCATAACAAATACAGGCATTCACCTGTGCAAGAGGACACGTTTTTTCGAGTACTGGTGTGTGCTGAAATATGTAACATAAATTTTGAATGTCTAGGTTATTGTCTAACTACATGTTAGTATCTGATTTACTGAGCAATACAGAGAACTGGATATTTTAATATATATATCATGTTCCTCGGTAGCAGAATGGTAGACCACCAGACTATGAATTCAAAAGTACCGGGTTCGATCCTCGTCAGGTCCTAGGACTGTGACTTTCCACTTCTTTCATCTCGACACTACTGCTGATGTTAAAAATATCGAGTTGCATCGTGATTCGGAATCCACGTTAATTGTAGGTCTTCCTATAACTGGGTAAGTCACTTCGAAGGTCGGAGGAAGGGAACGGCATATCACCTCCAAACAGGACCATGCCTAGTAAAGCACTGTGGTGTTCAAACCAGTCCTCTGTTGACTGCTTTTTATCTATATTTCATTTTTATGCAAAGACTTGTCTGCAGTCGTGCTGATGAAACAATTTTATTCATGTATTTTGTTCTACGCCTTAAACAAATGACCAGGAAGCTATGTTACAGCCACTGATTCTCCCGAGACCAGCGTAATGCTGAGCTCCCCCAAATATGTAAGCCCAGCAGGAACTGCGCCAAGTCGGGGAGTCCCATTACACGGCACGGCTGCCAACCCTTCGCCACGCCGTCCGCGACCCACTTACAGCTAACTGGCGCCGCGGCGTGTGTCGCAAAGTTGGCTGGCCTGCGCCTCTCCGCTAAGCCGCCCGCTGCACACCCGGCAATATCGCCTCCCCGCCTCAACCCTACCCCCAACCCGGACACTTTAATTATCTTTGGCTTTCTTGGAAACTTTTTGATTAAAGTCTCGCGCTTAGTTCACGCGCTGCATTGCGCGAGGTTAATTCACGATTTCTGTCTGACTTGCTGATTAAATCTGATGCCACAAATGGCTGATTTTAATTTTACGACGGGAAAATGAGGGTAAAGAAAACACAGAGATAAGAAAATACTTTGACGGTGGGCACAGAGAGCAAAAAAGAAAATTTCTCGGGCGGCTGGAATTACCTTTCTCCTTTTGATCAACATTTTTACTTCTGTGGATAATAAATGCTTGCTCTTTCTTAAATAAGTATATGCAATCGCTTAAATGTGAATCAGTAGAGTAGGACGAGGCAGATATAGTTAAAGAAAGGAGGGAGAAGGAGGTAGGGAGAGAGGATATTGGAGTACATGGAGGCGGCCGCAGTGACGAGCGGTCTGCGGCGCGCCAGTCACAGTCTGCACGGCCGCTACGGTCGTGGGATCGAATCCCCCCCCCCCCCCCCCCTCGGCCATGAATGTTTCCGTTGTCTTTAGTGTAAGGTAGTACATCAGTAGTTTGTACGTTTAGGGACTGATGACCCCGCAGTTAAGACCCCTCAAGCTTAACAAACATTCGAACATTTGAGTACATGGAGCAACCGAATGAATATTGCAATAAATAAATACCTGAGCGACGCCGGGTTTTCATGTATCTCATATAATGGGAAACCTATGAGGACGAGGAGGTAAGAGACAGATATAGATATGGGTAGAGATATTATAAGAAGGTGTTTAGCATGTGTATCCAATTCTCGTGCATATTTAGCAATCCCGAAGCAATGATCCTGCGTATTGGATGAGCAATTATACACACTTAAAGTGGGAGGAATGGGGGGGTCAAAATTATATGAATAGTACGTACTTCACACCACTGCGTACATAAAAACAATGAAACGCAACCGCGGTCCACAATCGCCATACTAAGTCTTGGACGTTTCGTTGTAGCTTAAGTTACGTTGTGCGACGGACACTATAAATTTATTTCTTAAAGATGTCGATTGGATAGTGCGTTACTGGAAGCAACTGCGACGAGAAACGGTAGCACGGTAGTTTTAGATCACAGAGTGAGAACGCAATTCACAGCGCGGACTTCGTTGAAATAATTGGAGGATGTTTTCGTACAAGAGGGGATAACATTTCGTTGGAGATTTTAAAGACACTTTCCAAATCTGTTCGATGTAGGATTGCAGCTGTTCTCATAGTGGTGGAACATCTTCTTACTAACAATCCCTGATTAATTAATTTAATTATAGTATTTTTATTTGAAAGCAATTGATAAGGTGGTAAACCGGACGGATTTAGAGAGTTAAAGAATTCTGCGGAGTTTAACTGAACTAGCCTCACGAACTACGGACATCGTCGAGGTGTGTGGCTTACGTGTTGTGTGCCTTAACGATACATATAGCAGTACCGCAGGTGCACCCACAGAGGAGGGGTATCTGTGGAGAGGTCAGAAGTCAGACATAAGTGTGGTTCCTGAAGAGCGGCAACACCGCTTTCAGTAGGTACTGGGACAACAGTCTGTAAGACTGTCTGAGCTGGCCTTGTAACATCAGCTAATTTGACTTTGCCATAAAATTAATCCGAACGGCTGAAAACAAAGGGGAAACTACAGCCGTTAATTTTCCAGAGAACATGCAGCTCTACGGTATGTATATATGATGTTGGCATCCTCTCAGGTAAAATATTCCGGAGGTAAAATAGTCCACCATTCGAATCTCCGGGCGGGGACTACACAGGATGCCGTCATGAAGAAAAACAAAACAGGCGTTCTATGTATCGGAGCGTGGAATGTTCCATCCCTCAATCGGGTAGGAAAATTTGAAAAGATAAAAGGATAGGTTGAAGTTAGATATGGTGGGGATCACTGAAGTCCGGTGGCAGGATGAACAGGATTTCCGGTCAGGTGAGTACAGGGTTATAAATACAAAATCAGTTGGTGGTAACGCAGGAATAGGTCTGATAATGAATAAAAAAAAGGCTGCGGGTAAGTTACTATGGACAGCGTAGTGAACGCATTATTGTAGCGAAGATAGACACGAAGCCAACAACGACCACAGTAGTACAAGTTTATATGCCAACAAGCTCTGCTAATGATGAGGATATGGAAGAAATGTATGAGGAAATTAAAGAAATTATTCATACCGTTAAAGGAGAAAAAAATTGTAACGGGGCACTGGAACTCGGTAATAGGAAAGGGAAGAGAAGGAAATGTAGTAGTTGACTATGTACTGGGGAAAAGGAGTGAAAGGGGAGACCGTCTGATAGAATTTTATGCAGAGCATAATTTAAGCATTAGAAACACCTGTTTCAGTCATCATGAAATAAGGTAATATATGTGAAAGAGGCCAGGAGACACTAGCAAATACCAGATTCACTTTATAATGGTAAGGCATAGGTTTAAAAACCAGGTTTTAAACCGTAAGACATATTCAGGTGCGGATATAGACTCTGAACATAACTTATTGTCTATGAACTGTAAAAACTTAAGAGACTGCAAAAAGGAAGAAACTTCAGGATATGTAATATGGAAAAATGGAAGGAAACAGAGGTGGTTGAGAGTTTCAGAAGGAGCATTAGACAAGGATTGGCTGAAACGGAGGAATGTAATCCAGTATAAGAAGAATGGGTAGTTCTGTGAGATATAGTAGTGAAAGCTATAGAGGATCATATAGGCAGAAGGACAAGTTCTGATACAAATCCTTGGATAACACAGGAGATTCTGAACGTAACTGATGAAAGAAGAAAATATAAAAATGTCTCAAGTGAAGCAGGCAAAAGGTTGAGAGGACGTGTAGACTAGCAAAGCAGGAGTGGCTTGAGGAGAAATGCATGACCATAGAAGAACGTATAACTATTGGAAAGATAGACACCGCTTACAGGAAAATAAGATATTTGGAGACAAGAAAAGCAGCTGTATGAATATCAAGAACACAGATGGAAAACCAGTACTAAGCAAAGAATGGAAAGCTGAAAGGTGGAAGGAATACATAGACGGCCTGTACAAAGGTAACAAACTCCTCGAAGGTAGAATTCTAGAAATGGAAGACGAAGTAGAAGTAGATGAGATAGGCGATACTATACTGTGAGAATAATTTGACAGACCACTAAAAGATTTGAGTAGAAACAAGGCCGCTGGAATAGATGTCCCGTCTTAACTGCTATTATCGTAGGAGAGCCACTGATGAAGAAATTGTTCCACCTACTATTCAAGATGTATGAGACGGCGAAAATATCCTCAGACTTCAAGAAGAATATAGCGATTCCAATTCCGAAGAAATGAAGTGCAGACAAATCCGAAAATTACAGAACTACCAGTTTAATAAGTCTTGGTTACAAAACACTAACACGAATTATTTACAGAAGAATGGAAAAACCTGTGGTATCTGACCTCGAAGAAGATCAAGTTGGATTTAGGAGAAATATAGGAACACGCGAGGCAATACTCACATTACGACATATCTTAGAAGATAGATTAAGGAAAGGGAAATGTTCGTTTTTAGCATTTGTGGATCTGGAGCAATCTTTTGACAATGTTGACTGGAAAATACTCTAAAATTCTGTAGGTAGCAGGGGTAAAATATAGGGAGCAAAGAGTTATATTCAACTTGTACAAATAGCAGAGTCGAAGGGCATGAAAGGGTCCCAGTATTTGGGAAGGGAGTAAGTCAGGGTTGTAGCCTTTCCCCAATGTTGTTCAGTCTGTACATTGAACAGGCTGTGAAGGAATGCAAGGATAAATTTGGAGAGCAGTAGAAGTAACAGCGAAGCAGTTTCAAATTAAAGTTCAATAAACTTCACCGCGGTTTCGATTGATATAAATCAATCTTCTTCAGATGATTGATTTACATCAATCGAAACCGTGGTAAAGTTTATTAAACTTTAATTTGTAACTGGTTGGCTGTTATGTCTACTGCTGTGATCTACCGTTGCTGTGTGCAGCGATGTTTAAGATTTTGAATTTAAAGAGGGAATTAAGATCTAGGGAGAGGGAATAAAAACGTTGCAGTTTGCTGCTGACTTATTAATACTGTCAGGGACAGCAAAGGAGCTGGAAGAGCAATGGACAGTGTCTTGAAAGGAAGATATATGATGAACATCAACAAGAGTAAAACGACGGTTTTGGAATTTAGAGTCAGAAAATTAGGTGATGCTGAAGGAATTAGATAAGGTAATGAAACAATGAAAGTAGTAGATCAGTCTTCTTATTTGGGTAGCAAAATAACTTCTGTTGACCGAAGTAAAGAAGATATAAAATGCAGAATGCCTATGGGAAGAAAAGCGTTTCTAAAGAAGAGAAACTTTTTAACATTCAATATTAATTTAAATGTTAGGAAGTTCTTTCTGAAAGCATTTGAATGGAGTGTAGCATTGTATGGGAGTGAAACGTGGACGATAAGGAGTTCAGACAGAAAGATGATAGAAGCTTTCGAAATGTGGTGCTACAGACGAATGTTGAATATTAGATGGGTAGGTCACGTAACTGATGAGGAGGTGCTTAACCGAATTGGAGAGAAAAGGTGTTTCTGGCATATCCTGACTAAGAGAAGGGATAGGTTGGTGGAACACATTCTGAGACATCAATGAATCGTTAACTTAGCGTTAGAGTGAAGTGTGTTGGGTAAAAATCGTAAAGGGAGACCGAGGCACGAATACAGTAAGCAGATGTAAAAGGATGTAGGTTACCGTTCGTATTCTCAGACGAAGATGCTTGCACAGCACGGGATAGCGTGGATAGCTGCATCAACCCAGTCTGCGGACTGAAGACCACAACAACAACAACTGAGTGTTATTCGTTACTTCAAGTTGGACAGAATCAGAACTGAGGTAAAACTTTTGTCTCTCCAGATAACAAATTGGTATACAAATTTAATAATTGCAGTACAGTCGTCAATTATTGGACTTAGAATCGGCATTGAATAGAATTGTGAGACATTCTGCTCATTGATTTCTGTGGCACTGAATACCGTAGTAATAAAACTATCGTACTTACAATAATAAAGTTTAGGATTTCTTAAAGTAATTTGTTTGAATTTCTAAATCATTGTTACCCAATTGAAGTAAGCACTCAGTGAAAACGGGATGAACATTTGCCCTCATGTTCTGAGTCAAATTACGAATTTTAACGTGAGACCATAAGGTTTATCGTAGAACTGTGGTTTCGAGAATGGATGTTCTATTGGCATGTCTTACGACGATTAGTACTTGACGCAAATATCCACCAAATAAAATTATTTTGTCTCCATAAGTCGATCGACAATACTCAATGCGTCTTTGTGAACCACTGAAATCTCGTCCCAAATGATGAGATCAGAATCACAAGTTGTGCATCCCATGCTTTACATCGATTTCTATAACCGATCTCGTCTAATAAACTATGCTTTCATTAAATAAGGTCTTTAGTTTGCATAAAGAATCTAAACAACCGCAAGACCTGTCGTTCATGTTAAACAGATTGTCAATAGATGGCACCTTCTACATTGCTCATATACCGCCCGCACAAACTAGGCTGATACTTGGCGCGGTGGATGATGGGAGCAACCGTAAATACATGTTCCATTTACGATTGTTCGCAGGGTAACAATGCAGACTTTATGAATAGTATAAATTTTTTCACCTTAGGGTTTTTTTTTTTTTTTTTTTTTTTTTTTTTTTTGTGTGTGTGTGTGTGTGTATGTGTGTGTGTGTGGGTGTGTGTGTGTGAAAACAATAAGTTTTAACTATCTGCGTATTTCTCGTCAGCGGTAGAGATCGAAATCTTGTCATTAATTTTGGATAAGTAATGTGGGAGATGTGGCATACCCTCGAAAAAACACCGCTAAGAAATAATACACGAAGGTTATTCCAAAAGTGAAGTACAATTCGCCGTAAATAATTTTAAGTGACGCCGACAAAACACGTATGAGCGCCGACTCCTGGCATACCTTTCGCGTTAAACGCAGCCAACATCGTTGTTGACGTTGTTTTGTGCTGTTGATAGTGTCAGTTCACAATGTTTAAGACAATCAATCAGCCCGCCGATTGTGAAGTAAGTGTAGTGAAACGATTTTTGTTTGCAAGAAACATTTCAGCGGCAGAAGTCCATCGGCAGATTACTGTAATGTACGGAGCTAACGTAATGAGTGACAGTAAAGTGCGCAAGTGCGTGCGAGCCTTTAATGAAAGACGGGGGAATTTGCACGACCAACCACGCCCCGGCCGAGCATCCGTGATTTCAAATGAGTTGGTTCATACCTTTGACGACGAAATACGTGACGATCGACCATTGACTACCTAAAGGAGTTTCTTGGCGGCAAGTGCTTCGACACAGATGATGAAGTGAAAAAAGCTGTTAAAGAGTGGTTGTCCACGCAGGCGGTCGATTTCTACGACTTAGGCATTCGAAAGCTTGTTGACCGATATCAGAAATACATTAAAGATGAAGGTGAAGCATTGAATTAAAATTTGTGATGCAGCCGGTAATCGAACCCAGGCCTCCATTCTCACTAGGCAGACGTCTTACCACTAAACCACCGCATCACTAGCGATTAAGGCGCCTCGCAATACTCTACGCACGATATCCCTCCACGTCACTTTAGACTGTTCCGAGCCGTCTTAATCGCTAGTGATGCGGTGGTCTAGTGGTGCCGGGTACCGTGGCTCATCGTGTCCGGTCAGGGGGCTATACGCCCTCTGAAATAGAAAAAAAGCTGAGCGAAATATTCAACGAACCACCAAGAACAAATTGGATCAAGGACCGCAAAAGCGTACCAGAAAAACTCTCTCTCTCTCTCTCTCTCTCTCTCTCTCTCTCACACACACACACACGCACAAAAACACACACACACACACACACACACACACACACACACACACAGACACACACACACACACACACACAAAAAAGAAAAAAATAGATATGTCAAATGTCTAAATAAGTATGGAGTTTATGCAGGAAAATAGAGAAAGACGGAAGGGATATCAATAAAGCAACTGCGTTGGAAACAAGTTTGATTTCGGATGTTTTTCTTTAAAGCTGACCTTACTTTTGAAATATCCCTCGTATTTTATACGTTATCACATGTATATTGTGTATGATATTTGACCCGATCTCCAAGTTACTCGGAGCACTGCACGCCCAGCCCTTTATACTGTCGGTAAACTGTGCAAAGTGTGTGGCTGTGGTGCCTGCGCGAGATACGGCTGCAGTGGGGTGTGTCTGGAGCGTCGGCTGTCAGCCGCTTGTCGCAGGGAGGGGAGCGAACAGGCCATCGCCGCAGTGGTAGCGACGCTGCCAGCCGACGTAATTGCCTTCCGGGAGCACAGGCGACACCTCTCGGCGCCGCGCCCGTCCTCCACTGGCGGGCGGCACATGTGTAGCGCTATATACACTCCGTGGAGCGCCGCCTGCTGCATGGGTAACAGTTTTGTGCATCTGTATTACTTCTCAAGAATGCCTAATGTAGCGACAAATTCATTTGTCATTACGACCGAAATCTGGGAGTACGGACTGTAACTGACAAATATTTGATGACCTTACAGAATGACATTTTTACTCTGCAAGGGAGTGTGCCCCGATAACAAACTCCCTGGTGCATTAACATTTGCATACCAATGTAGTTTTTTGGGCTATAGCTCCAGTTGTATTCAGTATTTTATTTAATACGAGGATTGGAACTTAAATAGTGGCAACATTTCTGTGGAGACACATACAATGGAGTCTACTGTTGTCGCTGAAAACACACGTTGTTGACATCTACCTTACCTCCGAGTAAATGGACTCGCCCGGTGTGCGCACAATCGAGGGAAACAGTCAGTTGTCAGCGAGCGGTCTAACGTAACGGTGTCATTGTTTTCTAAACATAAACAACGGAGTTGGATCAAGACTGAATGTACCAGATGTCGAACAGCACCTCAAGATTCATGCTGGGAATCGATATTGCCGTACAACTTTGACTGCAGAGAACACATAGAAAATATTGTGGGGAAGGCGAACCAAAGGTTACGTTTCATTGGCAGAACGCTTAGACGATGCACCAGCTCCACCAAAGAGACTGCCTACATCACACTTGTGCGTCCTCTCTTGGAGTACTGTTGCCCCTTGTGGGACCCTCACCAGGTGGGACTGACGGAAGATCTTGAGAAGGTTGCACGAATTTGGGTGGAAATCATTAAAAGAAAGACGTTATTCATTGCGGCGTGATCTGTTTGCGAAGTTTCAATCACCGACTTTTAGTTCTGAATGTGAAAATATTTTGCTAGCACCCACCTACTTAGGGAGACATGACCATCCCAATAAAATAAGAGAAATCAGATCGAAAACGGAACGATTTAGGTGTTCTTTCTTCCCGCGCGCTGTTAGAGAATGGAACGGTAGAGAAAAGTTATGAAGGTGGTTAATGAACCCTCTGCCAGGCACTTAAATGTGATTTACAGAGTATCGATGTGGATGTAGATGTAGATGTAGATACAGAACAGTAATACGTTGGGTAAAAGCCTTCAACGAAACTCGGAAAACTGTGGCAGAAATGAATCGGGCAGGTCGCTCCAGCGTCTCTGAGGAAGAAGGAGTGCATACTGTTGCCACGCTGGCCGCGGTGGCCGAGGGGACTGAGGCGCGCCAGTCACGGTCTGCACGGCCACTACGGTCGGCGGTTCGAATCCTCTCTCGGGCATGGATATTTGTGCCGTCCTTAGTGTTAGCTAGTTCATAAGTAGTTTGTAAGTTTAGGGACTGATGACCACGTAGTTAAGTCCCATAAGTTATACAAACATTTGAAACATTTTGAAACTGTTGCCGCGTTAGTGGACAGTGATCGACGCCAGACGATTCGTGAGCTCCCCGACGAAACCCGATTAGCGCATACGACTGTGCTTCGCATCACGCGCATTCGAAAAATTGCATCACGATGCTCAGTATTACTATTCGTTTCAGGAGAAATACTTGCGATCAGCTTTGTGAAAGAAGCGCAGGCGCATAGAGTGCAAGCTGTTGCTGCTCTGTTCCGTCGTTCGAACTGGAAGTACTGTACTCCCTGGAGTTAAGTGCTTGTCACTTAGATTTGATTCCGAAGATGAAGGAACCATTTCAGAATTGTTCCACAGATTCGATAGGCAGCAGGCCGCTCCATACGCACCATCAACAGAACTTGCTCTCTAATGGTATAATACGCCTTCCACATAGATGTCAACGGGTTTTACACAACGCTTGTGACTACTTTGAAGGTCAGTAACAGGTGCAAAAATGTAACTTTTTTGTTGTTGTTGTGAATAAATAGGTGCAATTATTTTTAGATCCAACCCTCGTACGTACTTGATATTTATCGTAGTGGTTGTTGCTACTATTTATAATAAGAACAGCTGTTGTTTTACATTCATTGTTGAGTTATACCGATTGTTGTAATTCAGGGTGTAGTAGCTCAACATTCACCTCCTGCAGTCAACCGCTAAAAATCGTGTTGATTGGCAGGTAATGTCTCTGTGGAACGGTGACAGGAAGTAAAAAATGTACTTAATTGAATGATGGCGAAATAAGAAACCTGCTTTAGAATTCAGACGATGAATGTATTGGGAAACCATCCTAAAATACCATCTAAGGATATGGTCGTGGACAATGGTGATGTATTTCAACTTGACTTTCAACTTAATTCACATTGTAGCAAATAATCGTGTATTGTACACATAAGGAATGGATAAAGAATCACCCGACAGTGTGTTCGGGAAGAAAGCAGTACCTGAAAGATCTTTCTCGGAAACTTTACTATCCAACATGAACAGACGCGGCTGTATGCCCACTCTCAAAATAATAGCGTCTTCAACTTTTGGGTATGAGTGTAATCAACATGAAGGTGCTGTAAGCAGCGGAAACATCATTATAGAGCCACGACAGAAAGCAACACCTGCAGCTGTGGAGAATCTGCTAAAGAAATGACGCTGTTACTAGAAGAAAAGCCCGGAAGTGCGTACATGAAAGCTTGTACTTCTTGAAAGAAGCATATCTGCGCTGCATATTGTAATATAAGTAACCCTTATAAATGCGAAATTTATATAAATGTAATATCATTTTCTATATAAATTACACTTACACAAAGAACTTTTTTTTCTTTTTGTAGAAACAAGTCAAAAGCCCTTTTCCAGTAACAATAATCCACATTTTTAACTTCTAGTCTACCAAAAATATGGAAAAAATAAATAGTATGGTTTATCCTAGGTACAGTTCAATGGTAGATGAGTCAGTCGCTGACTCCTCCCATTGGCGTTTGCCAGTGCAACATTGAGCATTGGTATGCAACTATTAAAACTGTGTGCTATATCATATGGGGAGCTGACAACCTATGTAGCGTGTTATACGACATGGAACAGACAAATCGACATTAAAACGGTAATGCAAGGCCGTTTCCTTTTTAAAACCCGGAAAATTAAGGAACACCCCGAGCTATGGTCTAGCTTCGCTGTAGTTAAGAAAAATACCCAAAACGAACGCGGAGTTTCATCTTTCTCGAAACAATACATTAAATTTACATAATACACTTGCTAAAATACGAGATGTAACAAAATAGCAGAAATTTTCCCATATTAAAGGAAAGGGTCTTGGATTGTTTACAATCCAAACAAAAGCAAAGTTCAACATACAATATGACAATAATTACAGATGGAAGATGCTGAAACGTCGTAATCAGTACATATAATTTGAGCGATGTAGACAGTTTTTATTCTTGTCGAAAAAATGAAGATAACGGACTCGTACAGGGTTCGTATCCTTTATTCCAAAATGATATTAGTTAATTGATTCAAAATAGCATAGTTTCAGCAAGTAATCATTCAGAAATAAATGACGAATCACAGTTACTAGATTCATACGTTTAGATAGATGTTATTATTCAGGTTACACGTGCCAAACACATGTCATATATCATGCCTTTTATCAGATTTGCATTGCATGTGTGACTGTGGGACACCGAAACGCGTAATATAGAATAAAAATTACTGCTACCAAGACCTTCCTGTAAGTATTTCTTACACAGATATATACCTTATTATTTTCTCTTCAGACATGCAACGTATAATGGTATGCTTTGTAACTTGTCATCAGAATAATAAGAAGTTTGTTTCGTATTGGAAAGCAATTCTATTTTTTGGACGTATATATTTTATAGCAATGGCAGACTTATTGTATTTAAAAACAGAGATAAATTTCAGTAACTGATTATATTATTAAAAATATACTTTTTGGAATTGTAATACTGGATGTGACAAATCTTTGTGGCGCAGAAGTTCTTCCGATGACGCCGTATACTTCGCATTGCCGACAGCTATAGATAACTTTATGGACATGAAACTCTAAGTGATAAAAATGCATTGGGCTGAGTAACTGCACGCTATAATATAAAAAATTGCTCTCACTCTAAAACAGACAAATAAATCAGAAGAGAGACGGCTGAACGAGAGCCACAAAATTGAGAATTACTGTAGTAGGGCTAATGGTAAAACAGTCTGCACTTTCTGTTCCGGCCACGCGGGAGAAGCCGTGTGGCCTAATGGAAATGAAATGAGCGTATGGCTTTCTTGGCCGGGAGATCCTTTACGGGATAGATCGGCCGCCTGAGTGTAAGTCTTTCTATTTGACGCCGCGTGGGCGGTGACTTACGTGTCAATGATGATGAGATGATGATGATTAGGACAGCACACAACACCCAGTCCCCTGCCGGGAATCGAACCCTGGCCTCCTGCGTTGTGGTCAGCGACGCTGCCACTGAGCTACGGAGGCGGACCGTGTGGTCTAAGCCATCATACTATGGGCTGGGCGGCTGCTCCCGCCCGAGGTTTGAGTCCTCCCTCGTGCATGGGTGTGTATGTTGCCCGTTGCCCTTAGTGTAAGTTAGTTTAAGTAGTTTGTAAGTCTATGGACTGATGACCATAGAAGGTTTTTTTTTTTTTTTCTAGTTCGGCCAAGGATCAGACAGAGTTCACGCTCAGCGTCACAGTTCGCAGTAAAGCCGCGCAGTCATACAGCAAATATTTCGCCTCATTCATCGCTTTGCAGACACCTACCAGGTTGAATTAAAAAATAAATACGTATGACCTGCAATGCAACTCCCTAGCGAGCCACAAATATCAGTTATGGTGTGGTTACTAATTCCTAACCGGCCTTGCAGTATGGAAACACAACCCTCGCACATCCTCGGGGCGTGACTGCTCTCCGTTACTGTCACCTGGTCACACTTTCCGGCCAACCGTTTGCATGCTAGTCCAAAACTACAGTCTCTGTTGAAAGGGCTATCCTCGGCACGTATTCAGCATGAAGCTTGCCTCCTAGCGGTTGCCGATACATGGTGGAAGGGATTTGCGCGATCCCAGAGATCGATTGCAGACCATTCCTAACGAACCACTTTCACAGAGGGGAGGGGTGAGTCTGCCTCCCCCCCCCCTAGGGCAGTTAGGCAGCTTTCCATCTACTCGTATAATGGGGCTTAATCTGACTGATGTGTACCCGCATCCGCTTCCATCGCTTTGTCTGCTACACCCAGACACTGATAGGGTAATCTGTACCACTCAAAATGAGGACGCGTCTTCTGTGTAGCACCCGCACCAGCTTCGCTCTGAGCTCAGCAACAGATTGCCTAATAGACATCATTTACCTAGAAGTTACATTCTTTTCCCCTCCTGGCCTGTTTCTGTTGCACAAGAGAAATTATACGATCTGTTACGTTCCGTTTAGGCTTACTATCTGGAGAGGAATTACGTTTTATTCAAGACAAGGTTTGGTACTTAATTGCCCCCTTACGTGCCATTTACAGTGGGTTTTATGCCGTCAACTTACACTTGTGCGCTTTGTATAAAGATGTGGTAAATGTTTACACTGGATGACAGTAGCAAAAGCACATATAACTCTGCCACTCTTTTAATCAACGTAACAAATTTAACGAAATGTTTATACGACCCATACAGTAAACGGGACCATGCAGAAACCATTTTAAGAAATTTGAGACAAATAACGAACTTAATATAACACAAAAGTGATTACAAAAGTCCGGGTGGATAAGTACAGAAAAAGTGACTTGCATAAGGTGGAAATTCTCTACAGTTAATCTTAGCAAGCACGGAGTTACGAGAGGTGTTGCAATGGAAAGGTCTTCATTCAAAAGTAATCAGCAGAGTTCTGGGCACAACTATCCCAACGTTCAACTATCGGAAGGATTCCCTGTTTCCAAAATTCCTGTAACTGTGACAAGAGCCAATCCTCTGCTGTGTCCTGCAGTTGGTCGTCCGAGTTGCAGGCCTTCCGTCCGAAATTTTTCTTGTTTTACTTTTTTTATTATTATTATTTAGCGGACAAAACAGATGGAACTCACTGGGTGATATGTCCCGCTGTAGGGGAGATGCTGAAGCTACTACCACATGAACTTGACCAGTACACTTTGTGTGACCCTGGAGATGTGTGGGCGCGCGTTATCACACGTGATAGTAATGGCGATCCTATCGATGACAGCGTTACTAAAGCAGAGTTACTAAACATAGCTTTTAGAAACTCATTCATCGAATAAGACAAAAGTAATATTCCAGATCTCGAATTACAAACAGAGGCCAGAATGAGTTACGTTGAAATAGATACCATCGGAGTAGTGAAGCAATTTAAATCAGTTAACAAGAACAAGTCTTCTGGTCCGGACTGTATACCCACTACATTTCTGATTATGCTGAAGCGATAGCTCCGTACTTAATAGCCATATACAACCACTCTCTCAAAGAACGATCTGTACCAAAAGATTGGAAAGTTGCACAGGTCACACTGATATTCAAGAAAGGCAGTAGGAGTAACCCACTAAACCACAGGCCTATTTCATTGACGTCAATTTGCAGCACAGTTTTGGAACATAACCTGTATTCAGATATTATGAATTATTTCGAACAGAATGATCTATTGACCCAAGGACAACACGGATTTAGAAAATATCGTTCATGTGAAACACAACTAGCTCTTTACTCACACGAAGTGATGAGTGCTATCGACAACGGTTCTCAAATTGATTCCGTATTTCTTGATTTTCAGAAGGCTTTTGACACCGTATAACACAAACGGCTTTTAATCAAATTGCGTGGTTACGGTACATCGTCCCAAATTTGCGATTGGATAGGCGATTTTCTGTCAGAGAGAACACAGGTCTCGATGGTAAAGCATCGACTAAAACAGAATTGATATCGGGCGTTCCACAGGGTAGTGTTATTGGTCCTCTGCTGTTCCTTATTTACATAAACGATTTGGGAGAAACTCTACGCAGCTCTCATAGGTTGTTTGTAGATGATGCCGTCATTTACCGTCTAGTAAAATCATCTGAAGATCAAAACCAACTGCAGAACGATCTAAATATCACTGTGGTGTAAAAATTGGCAATTGACTCAATTACGTGATAATAAACAAACAAATTGATTTTACGAAAAATTGGTTCTTCAGTCTTTTCACTGATCATTTGTAGACCATTCAATGGTAACGAATGTAACTGATAGATGACGTTTCAATCTATTCACCAAACTCCGTTAGGCACTTCCATTGTAACAACAGAGGTCAATAGATGGCGACACTTTGCATTTCATTACAGTACAGCGTTCATTAAGAGCTTTCCTAGTCTAATAGCTTCCCTGCTCTTAACAAATTACGTCCTTCCACGAAAATTCTGTTTTTCCATACAGTCTCATCGTAGCTCGTAGTATGCTGTATTACTTAAAGTCCTTGTTTCCAGTAATTATTATTTTAAAAAGTACAAGTGTGTTCTTGGCTCCATAAAAAAAAAAAAAACACTATACCTGCTACTAGAGTATAAGCAGTTGTATTCTGATGTAATGCTATAACCTCATAACTATGTACACCTTACTTATTATTAAGGTTTTCTCCATGGAGCTGCATAATTGGGTTAATATTACTATAAAAACTGTAAAAGTGCACAAAATTACATTCTATAACCTATAGTTACTCCATCAACCATCTCCCCCATTTTTACTTAAAATATTCATTCATTTTAAGAGCCTTGAGTATTTTATTTGATCAGTATACCTTAAAACTGCTTTACTTCATGCTTTATAATAAAGGGCTAACATGTGCTATACACTTATGGAAGAGGATATTTTAACTGCCCTTAGAGGTTATATTGGTGTTCCACATCAGCATTGCCTAAACCGTAATACTGTACATAGTACTTTCTGACCCACCTCATCTTACAAAGAGTAATCTAATTTATATAAATGTGACACTACTTTAACATATTGCATTGCTGGTTGTAGGCCAACGTTGTAATTTAAACTAGAGGCAAATGCAAACTTGTACCGCATAGAAAACACCGTGTGGTTTTTCTAAGCAGATGGTGCTTGGTGGCTGCTCTTCCTTCCCAGCACTTTTATGTGTGCCCCTATCCCTCCAACAACACACTTTTCCTCACCTGAATACAGTATAGATACCATGATTTTGGTGACTGTCAGCAATGTGTCACTTAACACTATCTTTCCTAACGATGTCAAAATATAGTATGGCAAAAAATATTGATGAAGCACTCATATAATTGTATAATCTAAAAGAAAATTTTTGTACACAGTGATTGTAAAAGTTCTATAGTTATACATTTATAATTGTATAACTTAGCAGTAACAAATTATTGTGTAGCTTTAAGGTATTATATTATTTAAAAAATCCCACAGAGGGAGTGAGTGCGCATATGTGAGTGAGAGAGAAGTAGAATGACAACATCGCCATCTGGCGGATTCTCCACTTAATAACTGACCGCTTTGCTAAACTTAGTATGCACTTGACCATCCTACAGGGATGTTCTGACGAGAATTTTAAATTTATTTTATGTTTGACATATGTCTTTCACAGTGATTATTTAAAAAGAATGTTTTAGTTTCACTTTTTAATAAGTTTTAAAAGATATGGTGAGTGTGAAGATAGTGTTCTCATTTATGTTTTATCAAAATGTTTGATGAATATTAATTCCATTGCCTTGCTGTAGCCTTCGATAATGACGAAACGTCGAAACGCGCAAGGCCTCAATAAACTGAAATTTGTGGTCAAGACTCAAAAGTTTATTTCAAGTGCATATTGCAACTCTTGGCGGGAAGCGCCTACACCATCCGCCATACAGTTCTGATCTCCCTCCAAGTGACTTCCATCTATTTCCAACTTTGATCAAAAAATGTTCAAATGTTTGTAAATCTATCGAACGTAACTGCATGGTCATCAGTCCGTAGTTTAAAAACTACTTAAACTACGGTAAACTAACCTAAAGACAACGCAAACACCCATGCTCAAGGGGAGGGGGCGATTCGAACCCCCGACGTTGGACGGTCCGCGCGCACCGCAACACGGCGCTCCAATGCGCACGACTAACCCGCCGCAGCTCCAACCAACACCACCTAGAAGACAAGGCCTTACAACAGGCCGTGCCTACGTCACACTTAGAGGCACCGGCCGCCACCTCACTAGCTGTTGGCTGGGGCACGCCCAACGCCGCGCAGCGGCCGGCCAGTCAGATGGCGTCCGGGGCCTCTAAGTGTGACGTAGGCACGGCCTGTTGTAAGGCCTTCTAGGTGGTGTTGCTCCAACTTTGAGGGACTCTCGGCGGGAGGCACTTTGTAAGAAATGCTGAAGTCAATAAAGCCGTTCAACGTTTCTTCCATAAACACCGCCCAGATTTTTTCTTGGGCGGCTTTTTGAAGCTTAAAACGCAACATGACAAATGTCTCAATGTACCTGGAAATTGTGTAGAATAAAGATTTACGAGGTGTGTGAGGAAAGTAATGAGACTGATTTCATACTAACCATAGTTTTTATTATTTTCAAGCAACAATGTTATCCCCTTCAAAGTAGTTCCCTTGGGCAGCTACACATTGGCGGAGTCGTCGTTCCCACTCTTGGTAGCAGCGCGTGAAGTCTTCAATTGGTATGGCTTTTAACTGGTCGGTCACTGTCTTTTGAATGTTCTCCAGAGTTCCAAAATGACGTCCTTTTAGGACATGTTTCAATTTCGGGAAGAGGAAAAAGTCACAAGGACTCAAATCAGGTGAATAGGGGGGTTGAGGAACAACAGTAATGCGTGTGGAGGTCAAAAATTCACGGATGCAAATGGCCGTGTGACACAGAGCATTGTCATGGTGAAGCATCCACTTGTCTGCAGTTTCTGGCCTCACACAGATCACACTTTTCCTTAACTTTTCAAGGACACTTTTATAAAACACTTGGTTGACAGTTTGTCCTGGTGGAACGAATTCTTTGTGCACTATACCATTCAGGTAAAAAAAAAAAAAAAAAAAAAAAAAACCAGCATGGTCTTGGTCTTTGACTTGCTCATTCGACATTTCTTCGGCCGAGTTTACTTTGCCGCTTTGTTTCAGGATCGTACTCAAATATCCAGGATTCATCACCAGTGATCACACAATTGAAGAATTCTTGGTCATTAGCAATCCTCACAAGAAGATCAACGCACACGTTTTTTCGAATGTCCTGTTCAGTGAGATTTTTCGGCACCAATTTAGCACAAACTTTCCGCATGTTCAAATCATCTGTCACAATTTGATGCACGATGAAAGTGTTTAAATTTAGCTGTTCACTGATCATCCTTATTGTTAAACGACGGCCTGATCTCACAAGAGTCCTCACACGATCAATGTTTTCGTCAGTTTTTCAAGTCGAAGATCTCCCTGAGCGAGGTTCATCTTTAACGTGTCACTCTCGCGGATTCACCAAGTTTAACACAAAACTTTATTGCACAATGTTGCTCTAAATTACTATGCTCCATTTCTTTGACGCACAATGAAAAAACAACTTTACTAATGGCGTTGTGAAAACTGATGTGTTAACTATACGGAGCTGTAACTCGGACTGAGGAAGTGGAAGGGATCAACAGTCAGATTTAGCATCGACCGGTAGACACAACGTTGCCAGATCTCCCGCAGTGTTGCCAATCTCATTACTGTACTAACACACCTCGTGTATGTTGCGGTGCGCTAGGCCATCCGCCGTCGGGGGTTCCAATCCCCCTCGGGCATGTCGTATTTAGTGTAAGGTAGTTCATAAGTAGTTTGTAAGTTTAGGGACTGATGACCTCGCAGTTCAGTCCCTTAAGCTTACTAGCATATGAACTTTTGAATAAAGTTGTTGTTATGGTCTTCAGTCCGGAAACTGGTTTGATGCAGCTCTCAACCCTACTCTACCCTGAACAAGCCTTTTTATCTCGTCATAAGAACGGCAAACCACACCCACTTGAATATGCTTACTATACGCGTCTCTTGGTCTCCCTCTGCGATTTTTACCCCACACACTTCCCTCCAATGTTAAATTTACGATTCCTCGATGTCTAAGAATGTGTCCTACCAAGCGATCCCTTCTTTTAGTCAGGGTATGCCAAAAATTCCTTTTCTCGCCAATTCTGTTCAGTACCTCTTCATTAGTTATGCGATCTACCCACCTAATCTTCAGCATTCGTCTGTAGCACCACATTTCAAAAGCCTCTATTCTATTTCCGCACTGTTTATCGTCCATGTTTCACTCCCGTACAAGGCAACACTCCACACAAATGCCTTCAGAAAAGACTTCCTTACACTTAAATTAATATTCGATGTTAGAAAATTTCTCTTTTTCAAAAATGCTTTTCTTCCCATTGCCATTCTGCATTTTATATCCTCTGTACTGCGACCATCGCATGTTATTTTACTACCCAAGTAACAAAACTAATCTACCACCTTCATTGTTTCGTTACCTAATCTAATTCCTTCAGCATCGCCTGATTTTATAAGACCGCATTCCATTATTTTTGTTTTGCTCTTGTTAATGTTCATTTTATACGGTCTCTTCAACACACTGTTCATTCCATTCAACTGCTCTTCCATGTCCTTTGCTGTCTCTGACAGAATTACAATGTCATCAGCAAAACTCAATGTTTTTATATCTTTCCCCTGAACTTTAATACCTATTCCAAATTTTTCTTGCTTTCCTTCACCGCCTGATCGATGTACAAATTGAATAACATCGGAGAAAGGCTACAACCCTGCCTTACTCCCTTCCCAACTGATGCTTCCCTTTCATGCCCTTCGAGTCTAAAAACTGAGGTCTGGCTTTTATACAAGTTGTTAATAACTCTCCTTTCCCTGTATTTTACCCCTGCT
Source organism: Locusta migratoria (assembly GCA_026315105.1). Taxonomy (NCBI): domain Eukaryota; kingdom Metazoa; phylum Arthropoda; class Insecta; order Orthoptera; family Acrididae; genus Locusta; species Locusta migratoria. The sequence goes on from CM048745.1 coordinate 523,387,916, forward strand.
GACTTCAGAATTTGAAAGAGTGTATTCCAGTCAACATTGTCAAACCCTTTCTCCAAATCTACAAAAGCTAAAAATGTAGGTTTGCCTTTCGTTAATCTATCTTCTAAGATAAGACCTAAAGTGAGTATTGCCTCCCGGGTTCCTACGTTCCTCCTGAATGCAAACTGATCTTCCCCCAGGTCAGCTTCTACCAGCTTTTCCATTCTCCTGTAGATAACTCGTGTTAATATTTTGCAACAATGACTTATCAGACTGATGGTTCTGTAATTTTCACACCTGTCTGAGCCTGATTTCTTTTGAATGGGATTATTACATTTTTCTTGACGTCTGAGGGTATGTCGCCTGTCTCATACATCCTACACAGCATTTCAAATAGTTTTGTCATGGCTGGCTCTCCCAGAGACTTCAGTAGCTCTGAGGGTATGTCATCTACTCCTGGGACCTTGTTCCGACCTATGTCTTTCAGGGCTGATTTTTTTGTGTCCCAGCCTCGTCGCCGCTTTTGTGTCTCGTTTCGGTCGTAGGTGTCGGTGGCCGAGTATGAAGACCGACCCAGAAATAAAGGTAGCAGGTACGGAGGGGAGCAGCCAGTAGGACAGCAGAAACTAGATACACTATAGTAAATTAGAACGAGATATATATTGCACAGAATTTATGCAATACTTAACTTTTACATAGTTCAGTGCTGCAGAATGCTGATACATAGATGAGCTAGAGACCTGCCTAGTGCCTATCCGATAGCCAAGTCTTCACTGGTCCCTATCTCAGTCCCAAGTGAACGATGTCGTTCAGTGGTAGCCAGTTGCAGCAGAGGGCGCTCGTGGCTGTCGTCGTAAGAACGCCGCGCCGTGCGTGCATGGCGGCGCGCGGCGACAGTAGGTGGCGCGCACTTTGTACTTGTGCGACACCACAGATTTGTCTTTAATGTATCATATTTCTTTTCCTTTAATACGCAACTCTGACCACAGTCGACCGGGAAACTTCCAGCTTACCTTCGTACAAGACCCCTCTCACCCAGAAAAGGTGCTTTGGAGGTGGCCACTTGTAGCACACGAAAATATTCATCCGCGGTGGAGTAGCCCAGCGGTCTAAAGCTTCTCGCTGCGGAGCGCGCGGTTGCTCGCCGTGGAGGTTCGAGTCCTCCTTGGGGCATGGGTGTCGGTGCTGTCCTTAGGTTAGTTTACATAGGTTTAAGTAGTTTGTAAGCTACAGACGGATGACCACGCACTTTGGTCCGATAGATCTACAAACATTTTTTTTTTTAATCTTCACCGTACTAAACGTCTTACCTAGAAGCTATTTTTCTTACTATACGTTGTTTTAGAAGTATTTAGCTGTCTCAATGAACGCCGCGTATATGCGCAGTGAAGATTGTGAGGACTGCAGAGGTTACCTGCCGTGGCGGCTGTTGAGGGTGGCGCCGGCTGAGCAGAGGTCCTTGTGCGGTCCCCGGCGCCGCTTAAGGGAGGGTATCGACCACAGCGGCGGGCGCCAGTTATTTCCCAGGGGAGGCCTTTGTGGGCGAAGCCGCCAGTAGCAGGTGTAACTCTGCACGCACGCGCCACTCCACGCTACCTCCCCCTCTCTTTTCCACGGCACTCCGAGCCGCCAAATTGAGGCTGCGGACGTGAGCGACCGCAGGTGGCCTCCCCACCAACTCGTCACACGCGACGTGTGACAGGCATGCCTCATGCCGCGCCACCCTGCAACAACTCCTGCCTCCTCTGTCTTCTGCAAGCGACAACAATGACTTCTCCTATATCCCCACACTACACTTACGCGTCCTATTTTGGTGTATTGCTGCTCATTGCGGGATCCCCAACTAGTGGGACATACGGGTGATCAAAAAGTCAGTATAAATTTGAAAACTTAATAAATCACGGAATAATGTTGGTAGAGAGGTAAAAATTAACACACATGCCTGGAATGACATGGGGTCTTATTAGGAAAAAAAAGTTTAAAAAATGTTCGACAAATGGGGCGTGATTCTGGTTTTGCAACTGCTATCGTGACGGGTGAGATGTACAACCGATATGTTACAGAATCGCATCGTCCCCAGCCTGGCTGATAAACACCTGCTGGAACGAACGATTTTTTTTTTTTTTTTTTTTTTTTTTTTTTTTTTTGCAGGATGGCGCTCCACCCCATATTGCTAGACGCGTGAAAGATCTCTTGCGCGCGTCGTTTGCTGATGATCGTGTGCTCAGCCGCCACTTTCGTCATGCTTGGCCTCCCAGGTCCCCATACCTCAGTTCGTGCGACTATTGGCTTTGGGACTACCTGCAGTAGCAAGTGTATCGCGATCGACCGACATCTCCAGGAACGCTGAAAGATAACATCCGACGCCAATCCCTCACCATAACTCCGGACATGCTATACAGTGCTATTCACAACATTATTCCTCGACTACAGCTATTGTTGAGGTGTGATTGTGAACTTATTCAGAATTTTTCTGTAAAGAACATCGTTTGCTTTGTCTTAATTTGTTATGCTAATATTTCTTTTCTGATCAGATGAAGCGCCATCTGTCGGACGTTTATGAACTTTAGTTGCTTTTTGTTTTTTTTTGGGATTCCAAGCTTGTGGGTCAATTTTTACCTATCTACATTAATCCGTGATTTATTAAATTTTCAATTTCATACTGACTTTTTGATAACCCGGTAGAGAAAGTGCAGAGAATAACACCTCGTTTTGTATTATCGCGATACAGGGGAGACATTGCCCCAGAAATTATTCACGATTAGGTGTGGAAATCAATAAAAGAAAGGCGTTATTCGATATGGCGACATTTATTTGCGTAATTTCTGTCACCAACTTTATCGTTCCACTGGGAACATATTTTGTTAGCACCCACCTGCATGTTGTTGTTGTTGTTGTTGTTGTGGTCTTCAGTTCTGAGACTGGTTTGTTGCAGCACTCCTTACACTATGCTGAGCAAGCCTCTTCATCTCCTCATAAGAACAGCAACCTACATCCATTGGAATCTGCTTACTGTATTCAACTCTTATTAGCCCTCTGAGATTTTTACCCCACACACTTCCCTCCAACGCTAAATTCACGATTCCTTGATGTCTAAGTACGTGTCCCACCAGTCGAGTCCTTCTTTTTGTCAAAGTATGCCAGAAGTTTCTTTTCTCCTCTATTCTGTTCAGTACCTCCTCATTAGTTCCGCGATTCACCCACCTAATTTTCAGCTTACTTCTGTAACACCACATTCCAAAAGCCTCTATACTCTTCCTGTCCGCACTGTTTTCGTCCGTGTTTCACTTCCGTACAAGGAAACACTCCACACAAACGCCTTCAGAAAGGACTTCTTTACGTTTAAATTAAATTGGAAGTTAACAAATTTTATTGTTCAAAAACGCTATTCTTCCAATGGCCATTCTGCATTTTAAACTTCATATATTATTTTACTGACCAAGTAATAAAACTCATCTATCTCCTTTATTGTTTCGTTATCTAATCTATTTACTTCAGCATCAACTGACTGCATTTCATTACTCTCTTTTTGCTCTTGTTTACGTTCATCTTATACGCTCCTTTCAACACTGTCCATTCCATTCAGTTTTTCGTCTAGGTCCTTTGCTGTGTCTGAAAGAATTACAATGTCATCGGCAAAATTGTTTTTATATCTTCACCGTGAACTTTAATTCCTCCTCCAAATTTCTCCTTGTTTTCATTTATAGCTTGCTCAATGTACAAATTGAATGTTATTGGAGAAAGGCTACTTCCTTCCCAACTACTGCTTTCCTTTCCTGCCCTGCAAATGCTGTCTGGTTTTTGTACAAGTTGTGAATAGCCTTCCTTTCCCTATTAGGTTTGCCTTTCCTTAATCTATCTTCTAAGATAAGCTGTGAAGTGTGTATTGCCTTCTGTGTTCCTATATTTCTTCTGAATCCAAACTGATCTTTCACGAGTTCGGCTTCTGCCAGCTTTGCCATTCTTCTGTAAAAAATTCATAGTTTTACAAACGTAACTTATTAAACTGATGGTTCTGCAATTTTTAAACTTGTCAGCGCCTGCTTTCTTTGGAATGGGGATTACTAAATTTTTTTAAAATCTTGGGTACTTTCCCCGTCTCATACAACTTACGCGCCAGGTAAAATAGTTTTGGCCCCACCTACATAGGGATACAATATCATCTTAATAGAATATTAGATATCAGATCGAAAGCAGAATGAGTGAGGCGTTAATTTTTTCCGCGCGCTATTGGATAATGGAACAGTAGAGAAGTATGATAAAAGCGGTTGGATGAACCCTCTGTCTTCCACTCAAATGTGATTAGCTGTATATTTATGTAGATTTAGAAGAGCCTTAACTACTTTAATGCAATCCATAGTAACAATTATTACACGTGCAGTTAACATGTCAGACTCTTAATACCGTATGCAGTGTCAATGATGCGAGCGTTTTGCACGCGCTGTCGTGTTACCATTATAGCACACATAGTAGTAATTACCTGTACACAGATAAAACCGTAAACAACAATAGGAACAAACTGATACGCCACCGTCAGATTTTTGACAAAGTGGTCAACACATGCGTCGTGTTTGAATGTAATTTTTCTTATCATACGCAAACTTCTTGACGTCTTGATCTGTAATATGATGGCCTCAGGCTACAGTAATATCTGTATGTCCACCGTTCTAGATGATTCATTAGATGTAGTTCCATACTCTCTTCAAGAAAGGGACAGCGGCTTCTCAAAGTTTTATTTTATTTTCCACCAGTCGACGCTTCATCGTCAGTCCAAAGCAATTCATTCTGTTACATATGTTGTCAATGAGACCGTATTTCACCGGAATTCGTAGATGTGTGAAGAGCACGCATGGGTAAGGAGAACTTGAAATTCCGTTGAAAGACCGACTGATTGACAACTTGCATAACAGGTTGGATGTAACTGATTTGGACTGAAGATGACACTACTGATGTGTCTAAAAAGGAACCAAAAGTAAATCAAAACTTACAGCTATTGGTGTATACAACTTTTTAACCACTAGTTCATTTATTGCTTGCCGCAAGTACATCGTGATCTGACCTCTTTGAAGTGCAGTCAAACCGGAATTTTAGATGACGCTTGAAGATGATCTCTTAAGCAACCTCTTATGGTTGTATGTACACATCACTGGTGGGATTTTTAAAACGTTTGTAATCTGAAGCAACCAATCATTCATTCCTAGGTGCCCAACATGACATGAATCTCGATTGATATCGTTATCACACTACCTGCGGCCAGTACACACTGTTATTGTGGCCAGTCTTACTGGCGATAGCCTGTTGGCGCGTTGATGTAATACTGACCTTTATAGTCACGTGCACTACTATTGGTCGCATCACTAGTTACAGTGTTGATAAAATTAATATTATTAAGTATGTTTGCAGAATTTTGATTTGCGTTACGTCAGTCATATTGATATTTAAGCAATATGCAGTGTACAGTTCGCGATTCACGCGAAGTGCACAGCGTATACAAGTTCTAGTAAATAGAAACCAAGAAAACCTGGAAGCCATTATGTTATTGCATATTTTTTGATTGCTATTTCGTTAATGTTCGTCTCGTAGATTTAGTAGACCGAGTATAATGAATCTTTTAAAATTTTTCTGACGTTGGATACTGGTAAAACTTATAGATTGTTCTCCTCGATAATATTTTTATCAAACTCGTTTCTTTGAAGGAACGTGTTGTGTAAAATTTTTCCTGGGAAAGTCAAACGTTATGGTTGTTCGCTCACCACATATTCTACTATTGCTATGCACTATTGATTCAATAAACACGTTTATTAATACATATGTATTCTGTGAAGTAATCTGTAATCCACATAAAATAGCTGCTTTATCATTTAGCCTTGCATTTACTGAATCGATAGTGATGTTAAAAACTGTCAGGCTTGTCGTAGATGAAAAAATACATCAATTTGAAGTAAGGGATCCTGGTCAGGAAGGTAGTGAGACAAACCTTACAAGATAAAATCATTCTGTTAAATCTGACAGTGGAGTATAAGACACTGTTATTCCCAGACTCCTTAAACACATCGGACCAGTTGTTCCAAAGTGATGCAGTCTGCCACAAATCAGTGTGTGGGCTCATGAACACGCGCATTAGGCACTTCTTCTCACGTTTCAGCACGTTATCTCAGGCGACTTCATTCCTCCTTAATGACTTAATCTGCTCTTCGTAGGGAATGATCTTATTACAGCAATATTATGATACATTGCCAAGATCACATAATATTATTTTTTACTGCAAGACGACCGGTTTAGGCACTCAAGGCTTTTTGTTTTATGTTAATCCACCAGCACTACATAGTTTTATATTTGACTATCCACTACCACAGTTTGAAAATAGTATGTGGAGCTCTTTCATAAGTAGACAAATGCGAAATGTAGGAGAGACCAAAAGATGACAACCTTGAGTCTCAAATCCGGTCGTCTTGCGTAAAAAATAAAAAAAATAAAAGACAAATTTGGCGTTCTTGGCATTTTCTCATAATATCAACTTCTTATGGAGCCATGTTTTATCCACAGCTTGCAACATCTTTCACAAGTCACTCTCGATTTTAGAATGGTTACTACAGAACTTTATTTGACGATTCTATGCCTGTATTACCCCACATTTTATGTTACTGTAATTCATACAGCTAAATAGAGCATTATTACTGTATAATACACAGGAATTTTGATCCCTTTCTGTCATCAAATTAAAAAATGTTCAAATGTTTGTTAAGCTTATGGGACTTACAAAAATACTTATAAACTAGCTTATACTACAGACAGCACAAACATCCATGCCCGAGGGGAGATTAGAACCCCCGACGAGAAACGGCCTCGGCCACTCCGCTGCGACATCAAAATATAGCTTAATTCAAAATATTTCTTTCCGGCATGTCGTATGTGGAACCAAACTAGTGCAAAATTACTCCCTAGAGCAAAATTGCTATAAGGTATTTCATTGTCACGTGAAATGATATTCGTATACAGACGATATGTCGACGACAAATTCACAGGGGTTAAGGGTTCTGACTCCGATATCCTAACATTTGAGGCTGACTTTAATGCTCTGCATCCTAACCTTTCATTTACTCATGAAGTTATGGATGGTGACGGATACCTTGATTACTTAGATTTACAGATGCGGTTACAATGGCGTTACAAGACGTCGTTCACTTTGATATCTTTCGTAAGCCAACCACCACCAGTGGTATTTTCACTCCTAGCAAGTGTTTTAGTTCTACTTATCCGATGTGATATTTTAAGGTTAGTAAACATTCTATTAATTTCAGTGGGATCGTGAACTTTAAGAATGGGCTTTAAAGTCTTATGCCCCCAATTTCATATATTTTCCAGGCTTTCTGAGGATGACCCACAAGGCTGAAAGGCGTCAAAATTAAATAAAAAGTTGAAACCACGATTTATCGCTAATAAATTTATTACCTGAACATAAGTAAGACAATAATAAAATACGAGGGTTGGTAACACTGCTGTGGAGACATTATGTAATGAATTGTACTATTGTCGCTGATAGCACATTTTGTTGACATATCTGCCTTATCTCGAGCAAATAGACTCGCCCGCCCCACGTCAGAACCCAGAGAAACAGTCCTTGTGCGCGAGTAGTCTAACCTAACGGGGTCACAATGTTTTCGAAACAGAAACAACGGAGTTGGGTCAAGATTGAACGTGCCGGAGGTCATACAGTAGGACCGTGTCATAAGGTCTTCAAGAGGCGTGGGGGGAAGCGGCATTGACGTATAGAACAGTGGCACGTTGGGTAAAAACCATCAACGAAGGTGGCAAACAGTGGCAGACATACATCGGGCAGGTCGTCCTAGAGTCTCTAAAGAAGAATTGCATACTGTTGCTGCATTAGTGGCTTAGCGCATACGATTGTGCTTTACAACCTGAAGGAATGCCTGGGGATGCGAAACAATTCTTCGCGATGGATTCCTCATGAATTGACGGAAATGCAGAAATGGATACGTTACGACTCTGCTCAGATGCATTTGTAACGCTAGGGGCGCGAGGGAGCGGCTTTCTTACGCCGTGTCGTAAAACTTGATTAAACATGGGCCAATTCGAACGAGCTAAAACTGAAACGCCAATCCAACGAGTGACGTCATTGTTGGTCGCTGCGAAAGTCGAAAGTGCGTCAGAGCCACACACAATATGATGAATGTTATGGTGATTCCCGTTTACAGCTGTGATGTTCTTCCACGGAAGACCGTCAATGTGGAGTATTACTGTTCGTTTTTGGAGCATCACTTGCGACGAGCTTTACGAAAGAAGCGGTAACACCTTCTCCGCAACCCATCCATGAAAGCGCACGGGTGCATACAGCGAAAGCTGTGGCTGCTCTATTCGGTCGGTGGGACTGGAAAGTGACTTTGATTTTATTTAGAACGTAAATGAACCATTTCGAGGCATTCTCCGCAGGTTCCAGAGATTCGACAGGCAGTAGACCGCACTGCTAACGGTATACTACGCTTTCCACATGGCTGGCAATGGGTTCTACACATCTACATAGATACTCTGCAAATCACATTTAAGTGCCTGTCAGAGGGTCCATTAACCACTTTCACAACCTTTGTCTACCGTTCCATTCTCTAATAGTGCGCTGGAAGAAAGAATACCCAAATCGTTCCGTCTTCGATCTGATTTCTCTAATCTTATTGGGATGGTCATGTCTCCCTGTGTAGGTGTGTGCTAGCCAAATATTTTCACATTCAGAAGTAAAAGTCGGTGACTACTATGAAGAACATATAACACTTTTGTATCAGTTGTGAATAAATAGTTGCCACTATTTAAGTTCCAACCTTCGTATAAATATCGGCATTGACTAATACACGTTTGCTTGGCGAAGTTCTTGGCTGCTGCAGTATTTACTACAATGGTGGCAACTTCGGCACAAGCTTAGTTCTCCGGACGGTACCTTTCAAGACTAGCAAGCAACTGACGAAGAGAAAACTTCTCTCATCGATTTTGTTAGCTCGCACCTCGAACCGCAGTATTCGTTCGCCAAGAAGATTAGCAACTCTTAGTCTTAGTCAACCTTCCCAGAGGACCCGCTAACACTGGTTTCGGTACGTGCAGTGAAGTTACACTCTTCTGAGGTTGCTATTGAGCGGAGTCGGGAAACGGCGGAGGTAAGTGGTTTCTCTCCGCCGGAAAGAAGCCGCGTCGAATCCTTCAAAATGACGGTTTGAATGGGTCTTGGGGCTGTTCACCATATTTATAATGTCAATTAATCTGTAACGCAGAAAAATACTCCATCCCTCTGTCGAGGCAAGCAATCTTTTGACATTAGTTTTCCGGGGAAAAATAGTTTCGAAGTAGTGATGGCTCGGATTTCGTTGTCTTTTCCTGGTATGTACTGGCGCCTTTTCTTTTTTTTCTTCTTTTTTCGGGGGGTAGGGGGGCGGGACGGCAAAGCCAATTCCCTCCTTCTGCCTAGACCTTGGCCACGTGATCGACCAAAACTGGAATGGTCAAGTACTAATTTACAGCGTCATCGCCGGAGGAAACCAAAAATGAGGCTAGTACTAGCGATTGGTAATTGATGGCAGTACTTATCAAGGAAAGGGCAACGAAAACCGAGACAGCACTGCTTAATCTAACCCCTTCCCCTAAAACTGAAGGTAGGGGTCCTCTCGATTAGACGAATTGTGCCGGTTGACGGTTTCATTCCCTACGACTAACGAGAGCAAAACAAAGTTTGTCCTGGCTAGGGTGTACCACAAACGCCTTACAAGAAGTATGTTCCCTTAGCAACAAATTAACAGGGCTTAATAGTCTATGTACAGTACACGGACCCAAGAAACGGTGAGTGAACTTACTAAGCCGAAAAACAAGTACCTTTCTATCAGGGTAGTTGCTCATATATGCCTGGTTCACAACCTTTAAAAACCCGTCGGTTATGGGCTATCTGGTGTCCATGAGCTAAGGCTACATTTGCTGACTCGCTTTCATTTCTCCTTAAGTACATGAGGAGTAATAGAGACCGTTAAGAGATCTTGAATTTCCCAGAAGTTGGAAAGCGGCGAGTTAACTGTGTAAGCAAACACTAATGAAGCCGGAGTAGCCCTTAAGGCCCCGTGATTAGCTGAGTTAAATCTGAGTCAAGGCAGACTGTCGCCCCAACTAGTGGGAGGGCACTGGTGATAAATAATTTACGCTGGCTTAAGATTATGATTGAATCTTTCAGCAAAATAACCATGAGGATAACAGGTAGCTACATGCTTTATGGCGTTCTAAAACAAAAGGACCATTATCATTGACAACCTGCTTGAGAGGACCAAATCACTGAATATATTTTTAAGGTGAGCCACATCGGTACTACGACTAGGAACTAACTAATTGAACCTGGGAAAGGCACCGATGATACGTAGACATACTAGTGCCCCTTTTTGGTACAAGTCAAAGGTCCCAAATTGTCAATATAAACCTTGTCCACTGGTTGTCTCACGCTCGGAGTTCAATAATCCCTGGTGAGGAGTGTTATTAGGTTAGGTACCCTGACATAATTGGCAATGAGCCACAAGGTCCCTAACTTCAGAATCTACGGAGAGCCAAGTGAGGTGCTGTTTATTTATTTATTTATTTTTGAAAGTTCTTATGTACTCCTAAATGTTCTCCTTCCAGAGAATCATGAAAATAATAAAATAAATGATGTATCAGTTTCATGTGGTTTAATTTCCAACAAAATTTCATCGACTACCACAATGAGTTTGTTTATGTTCTAGGAGGCGATCCAATTGTGATATTGTAGAAAGATATAAAAAAGCCAAGATCGCTGATCATCAATTTTTATTTATGACGACCGGTTTCACTGAACTATGTCAGCATCATCTGGTACAATAAAATCAGTTTGCTATTGTCACTCACAGTGATGACATAGTGCACCCAGACACTGTAAATTATGTTATTTAGCAACTGATTGACATTACAAGATTATGGCCTTGTAAACTGATTTTATTGGACCAGATGATTCAGTGAAACCGGTAGTCATAAATAAAAATTGAGTCAACACAGTTTCAGCCGACTAGTTGCATAAAATAGTTTATATCTATAAACCTTTACCCAGGTTTCGGCAAAATTAATTTTGCCTTCTTCAAAAGGATACAATAAAGCTCACATTAAAAAAATTGTTAAAATGTGGCTGACTCCATGTCAATAGATTAAAATTTTAAAATTTAAAAACAGTCACATTATAAAATTTTGGAGCATGTCCACACACAGGTCAAGTGAGCACTGCGTGTGGACATGCTCCTAAATTTTATAATGTGACTTTTTAAATTTTAATCTATTGACATGGAGTCAGCCACATTTTAACAATTTTTTTAATGTGAGCTTTATTGTATCCTTCTGAAGGAGGCAAAATTAATTTTGCCGAAACCTGGGTAAAGGTTTATAGATGTAAACTATTTTTTGCAACTGGTCGGCTGAAACTGTGTTGACTCTTAGATTGTTGTTCCACCGTTGCTGAATTGCAGCCATGTTTAAAATTTTAAAAATTGAGGACTACCACAATGTCACATTTTGGCCGAGTGATGTTGACAGTGTACAGGTACAGGAAGAGGTCACATTACAAGAAATCAATAATTCATCAGTTTTCGCGCTAGGAAACGTAGCCACCTGACTACGAGCTGCTGAACTGTTGTGCCGCAACGCGCCACTAATGGCGTGTAGCGGAAAGGTCATACCGGGTCAGGAGGGACGAAGGGAAGGAAGCGGGGACGTCGACCGCAGCTCCGTGGTGGCGGATGTCGCTTTCCTCCGGCCCGCTCCAAATGCGAGTGGCGAGGAGCGGAGGCGGAGGAGGAGGATGCGGGGGCGGTGGGCGGGATCAATAGCAGCCGCGGCGCACAACAAGTGCCGTGCCGCACCGCCACACCGGCACAGGTGACAGCGGGACGACCATGCCGACGACGCCGTAGCCGTCGCTGCTCCGGAGGCGCGCGGGGGCCGACCCTGAGGAGCGCCTACTGCAACAAAAGCAACAGGTTGCGCCTACCGTGGACTCTCACTCCACACCATGTATAAAACGTATCGTTACATAATTTGGACACCACAGTGCTTCACTAGGCATGGCCCTGTTTGGAGGTGGTATGCCGTTGCCTTCCTCCGACCTTCGAACTGACTTACCCATCCAGTTATAGGGGGACCTACAGTTTAACGTGGGTTCCGAACCACGGTGCTACTCGGTATTTTTCTCATGAGAAATACTGCCAGAGGTGAAAGAAGTGGAAAGTGACAGTGGGGATCGAACCCGCGACCTTTGGATTTGTAGTCTGGCACTCTACCACTGTGCAACCGAGGCGCAGGTAGACTCACGGCACCAAACGAGAAATATGTCATATAAAATCCTGTTTCCAACGTCGTTCCTATCCCATTACACCTGATAATCTGACACATCATTGAACGTTTCACCTACATTGAGCAATTCTTCACAATATTCCCTCCATCTTCCTTCTACATCTTACAAGAAGTAATGCACTACCTTATATTAATAATCCGATACCATCAAACTCAACTGAATCGTTCGATACCACTGACTTGAAACACCGAATAATTAATAATTAGGCAATCTAGATTGCAATTTGTTGCGTTTATTGCTGGCAACCGGTTTCGGTTCTATGGAACCATCTTCAGGCCTTAGGCACTCTAATATACCAATCATTACAGTCTACATTTAATAGTAAAATAGTTAATAAAATTACAAGAGCTTTTACCGTTGTTGATGGACGGTGGCGGTGACCGGAGCAGGCGTCAACTGCTGGTGAAGGCTGACGCTGACGCTTTTATAAACGGGCCTCGACCTTGGCCCGATGTGTATAGAGTTTAAGCAAATGGTTGCTGTTCCTCTTTTCTCATTTCTTGATAGTGCTGATGTTTTCTGACTTCTTGAATGGTCTTAAACGTGTTGGTCCTGCAACGGAAAAAATAGGATCCTAGCTGCTAGCAACAGCTAGCGGTTTGCTTTCCCGCGTGCTCCACTATGGCGCGGGTCTCTTCTCTCCCATTAGTGTACTCATCTCATTAGGGGAAAAGATGGGTGGGAATTAAGGAGTTTGAACTCCTTGTGCTGGTGAAGGCATCTGAGGCTGCCAGTTAAATACACGATGCTCCGCCCACCGCTCGTCACGTAAACCAATCAGAAATATAGTAAAGGTTATGTGTTAATATAATAAAATTCAATAGTTAAGATTATTAGCACAGTAACGTAAACTCTTTTACTTTGATTCTGTATAACTATTGAATTTTATTATATTAACACATAACCTTTACTATATTTCTGATTGGTTTACGTGACGAGCGGTGGGCGGAGCATCGTGTATTTAACTGGCAGCCTCAGATGCCCTCACCAGCAGTTGAAGCCTACTCTGGCCGCCGTCACCATCCATCAACAGGGGTAAAAACTATTGTTATTTTATTAAACATTTTATTATTAAATGTAGATTGTAATTATTGGTATCACTTAAGTCCCTCTGTGGTATATTACACTGCCTAAGCCCTGAAGATGATTCTATAGAACCGAAACCGATTGGCAGCAATAAACGCAACAAATTGCGATCTAGACTATTTAATTTTAATTATTAAAATTTTCAACATCGCTGTTCCAAAAATTTGCTTTCAAAAATTACCGAATAGTTAATTTTATCTTGTAAAACAAATTTTGACTGAATACAATTACATAACCATCATTGTTTTGGGGATCATCACGAGGTATTAAGACAATATATTCACATGTAATATAAATTTCAATACATTAATTACGGTATTTTAACTCTTTGTAGATAGGAAATCTTCCGTTAATAACTTGTAAAAGGTAATATTTCTATGTAAACTGATCGTCTTGGATGTTTTGTGATCTGCTCTGTTACGTAAAACATTTTGAATCACTAAATATGAATTAATACTAATTTTATCACTCATTTGAAACAAATTTATTATATTTTAGAGTATTTTGAACTTTATGTTATTTTTCAGGAAGCACCACAGTATCAAAAATAGATGCTGTCATGAATTATTAAAACACTCCTTTTAAGTTGTCATTTTCACTTCTTTATTTGTTTATAAATATAACTGTCATTGTCATTCTATTTAAATGGTTCTAAAGGTCGTAGCTGTTACTTTTATGTCAAAATTAAATACTCATATATAATTTTAGTACGTAAACCAAAGACAAAATTTACGATTTTACTGTTTCTATAAAACCATATTGCACCTAGTATCTTAATCAGTTATTGCCTGGACGAGGTGCGCCGCGCGGGAGTAGCCGAGCGTTTTGGAGCGCCACGTTACGGAACGCGCGGCCTCCCGCGTCGGAGGTTCGAATCCTCCCTACGTGTATGTAGGCCTTAGGTTAGTTTAACTTAGTTTAAACAGTTTGTAAGACTAGGGACTGACGACCAACATACTTTCGTCCCATAGAATTACAAACATTTTTTGGACGAGGTACTAGGAGCATGTATTGTTTACAAACATAGTGTCCAAAGAAATTGAGGTCGCAGATATTGTGTTCTTGAAAGTGTAACGGCCAAGATGTCGGAATATGTTAACGGTTTTTAAGGATATTTTTGAAAGTGAATAAAGTGATAATTCGCGGTTATTACTGAATTTTATTTGTCTGCTTCCAATCTGGACCTCTGCCTTTGTGTGATTCATATTCAAAGATAACGAGACCAACTGAAATTAGAATTTTTCATCGTTATACTACAGAGACATTGTCTATTCCGGTACCACATGTACTCAATGTGCCATCGTTGTCGTATTATGACACACACGAGCACAGAATTTGTCGATCTCAGGTGTTATAGGTGCCGGCCGCGGTGGCCGAGGTGACTAAGGCGCTCCAGTCACGGTCAGCACGGCCATTACGGTCGGGGGTTCGAATCCCCCCTCGGGCATGGATATTTGTGCCGTCCTAGTTCGTAAGTAGTTCATAAGTAGTTTGTAAGCTTAGGGACTGATGACCCCGTAGTTAAGTCCCTTAAGTTTTACAAACATTTGAACATTTGTTATAGGTAGCTCAATCTGCATTCATATTCTGCAAGCCGCCCCTCCCCCCCCCTCCCGCACCCACCCACAAGTGTATGGTGAGGGTACTTTGCGTACCACAGGCACTTCCTCCTCCTGATCAAGTCGCGTATGCTTTGCTGTTCCCTAGTCTCACTATTTTAGAAAGCATAATGGAGAACAGCGATCGTAACATTGGTTAAAATAAAAATAAAACAGTCTAGATCACAGAATTATTATTCTTATTTCATGACCGGTTTCAGTCAACGTAGACCATCTTCAGATGAGTAGCACCATGATGGACTGCTAATTTTATCGATATGGTCATTTCGCGCAGTGTAGGGTAAAGCCGAGTTACTCCGTGATATCAAGTAACTCCCTGATAAACAGTATTTCTTGTGTCACGAAGTAGCCTCAACTCCAAGGTTTCCAAGATATTGCCAACATATGGCACAAGCATGCAGGACACTAGGAAGCCCTCACACGCTAAGGAAGTTTGAGACATGTGTTCCTTCAGTGTTTTGGTGAGAGTGGATCACGCACAGGCAGTAAACACGCTTGTGAACATATCAATTTCGTACACGCAGGTGTTCCAGTGTACAAGTTCCATTTTAACGACAGTAAAAGGTAAGATGTGTATCATTCACATATAAATTTGACTTGTTAGGCCACGGGATGACGGTGTATGACTTTCGAAATGAGTTGCTTATTCTTAGGTTTGACGCTGAAATGACACCAAAGGGGCGCATTCGTAAACAGCTGAAACACTTAAAGAGGCTTTGCGCATGGTGAGTTACAAAGGATGGACAATTTACAAGGCTATTAAATGTTTTGGGATCCCATGAAGGAGACTTAAGGATTATCACGTGAAATTTTCATCTTATGCAAAGAGTGCAACTCTTTCGGAAATTGGAAAGCCGTTCGTTATTCCACCTGAACGTCTCGCTGCAGCTTACCAAGAAGCCTTCCAGATCACCACTATCTGCAACAGCTTTGCAAAGACTGGGATATTTCCCCACAACAGAGATGCCGTTTCTGATGATGCTCTTGCCCCTTCCTTTGTTACACAAAGGCAGTTACTGTGGAAGACGTTATAAAACTCTCATTGTGCCAAAAAGAGCATAAATAAGTCATCCTTCTGCAAAAATAATTTCACGTAACTACAACAAGCCATCGACATCAGAATCAGGAATATCGAAGAAAACACCAAACTAAGTTACTCCTAGGTCTATATCCAGACCACAGAAAAAGTATGGTAGTGGATATGGTGGTTCATATGCAGATGATGACTGTCAAGAAGAGAAATAGAGCTAAATGGATCGAGTGCCAGTTTTGGAATGTCTGGCTTCATGTGAAGTGCCAGGATAACTTAGATAGTGAATAACAATGGCTCAGTACATTTAAAACAACGGCTGAAATGTTTCTTTTGCATATTTTCTGGAATTTTTTGTTTTGTTACTATTTTCCACAGCAGAACGTTTCAAAATTGCCGATAAAATATAACATATACTTTTACATATGATTTGAACATTTATATTACATTAAATAGTTTCCAAGGCTTAATGATAAATAACATACTATCACGGAGTAACTTGAATACTATCATGGCGTTACCTGTACTTGAATATCACAGTGTTACCTAATTCTGCCACCAAAATTTGTAAGTTAATTGCAAGTCTATATTTGTAATATATATGTCAGACATGCTTAGTAGGACACCCGTCTTTCAAATGGTAAAAATCTAAGTAACCATTGTCTGAAGTTCTTGATATTCTAACACAGAAAGCTTAGCATCACGGTGTTACTTGACCTTACCCTACATAAGAAGAAGCTATATGCTCATTGACTCATAGGGAAGCGTATACTCTTGGAACTTTGGCAGAAGCCCCTACTGCGATACAGAATGTCTCTTTTGCAGCGTCTGCCACTGGTGTTTCCTACTCATCTTCGTGAGGCTTTCGTGCTTACTAAATGAGGCCGCAAGGATTAGTTGGATCACCTCTATGTCTTCTATTATCCTATCAAGCACGCACGAACAATTTTATATGCTTGCTCCATTTCAAATCACTCCTTATATCGCAGACATGCTGAGTTTGTGTTGACCGTAACCATATCCAAATAATTAAAAGGTTGCTTAAAATTTCCGCTACCAGTCACAAGTAAAGTGTTAAAGATAATGATTAAAGACGTGTTTCAATGCTATGCGTCGTCATCAGGCAATAGGCTTACAAAATATATTATTAAAGTTATAGATTAATCATATTGACACTATCTTGATGTTTGTGGCAATGAACCTGTGAAAACAGAAAAATTCATCAAAATATGTTCAAATGTTTGTAGAGCTTATGGGACTTAACTACGGGGTCATCAGTCCCTAAACTTACAAACTGCTTATGAACTAGCTAATACTAAGGGCGACCCAAATATCCACGCCCGAGGGGGGATTCGAACCCCCGACCGTAACGGCCGTGCAGACTGTGACTGGCGCGTCGCAGAACGCTCGGCCACCGCGGCCGGCAAAGATTCATCAAAGCTGTCCGGTTTAAGAAAAGTAAAGTCAACAATTGTGATATTTTCAAAGGCAACACTAGGAGGCCGCCTATAAACTGATTTATTTTTTATTTCGAATTTTTAATTTTAAAATATTTTTAGCGAGAAACCAGTCTGTACTTATGTACAGTCTCTTATTGGGGCAGTGATAGATTCAGGGTCCTCTCTCAACTTCAGGCCATCTTTCAATTTCGCTCACCCCATCTTGGCAATATAGGCCAGACACGGCCAACTGCACCTAAACCTTTTAATTTATTATGACCTGTGTTTACTCTACCAAACGAATTACACAAGCACTTCGGTTGAGATGCCGAGGCATAGAAATGTTGGAAGCGGGACACATAGAGAAGTGTCTGCAGCTATGGGAGTATCCGAAGTGTTACTTACAGGACCTGGACGCAATTTCAGATAACAGGAACCGCTAAAAGAGGCAAGGCAGAGGTCGTCCATGTGTCAGGCACCGCTAAAGAATGGACTCAACCTGGCAATATATTGAACATGTATTGCAGAAAGGTGATGCCACACTTATATGTTCTATTTCCTTAAAATTTATGTTTGTTGTGTACTGGAAGTGTTTTGGCAGAATTATTCGGGAAATCGATTATAACAGTTGTTTTAAAAAGTTTTTGGTTTGTATTTTTAAGTTTTTTTTTCAGTACTGTGTATATTTAACATCTATTGTGTACCTAAATTTTAAGTGATTATCTTTTTTTGTTTTTGCAAAAAAACTTTTAAAGTATGTGGACTGATTCCAGAATGAAACTTTCACTCTGCAGCGGAGTGTGCGCTGATATGAAACTTCCTGGCAGATTAAAATTGTGTGCCGGAACCGGGACTCGAACCTGGAACTTTGCCTTTCGCGGGCAAGCGCACTACCGTCTGTGCTATCCCGACACGACTCACGATGACGCCTCACAACTTTACTTCCGCCAGTACCTCGCTTCCTACTTTTCAAACTTCACAGAAGCTCTCCTGCGAACCATGCAAAACTAGCAGTCCTGGAAGAAAGGATATGGTGGAGACATGGCTTAGCCACAGCCTAAGGGATGTTTCCAGAATGAAACTTTCACTCTGCAGCGGAGTGTACGCCGATATGAAACTTCCTGGCAGATTAAAATTGTGTGCCGAAACCGGGACTCGAACCTGGGACCTTTGCCTTTCGCGAGCAAACTGGCAGTTATCTGTCGACGTTGGCAGCGGAGACATTGCAGCCCCCAGTGACTGCTCCGCCTGTCTACAACTATTTACTTTTTAGGTATGACTATCTGATTATGTCAGATATATTTTTTGTATTATTTTGACATGTAGTTTTAACATATTCATCTTCGTCTGAAGAAGGGGACCATAGCGGCATTGAAACCTGGTTACGATCATTTTCGTACATTGCGACTGAGGGCTGCCCCTTATAGATTTAATTGTATTTTAACAGTCACTGATTCACAGCCATGCACAAAACTGTACTAATTAAAGATTGGAATAAAAAACTACCTGTGCGTCACCGGGTTTTCAGCTAGTTATTAAGAGATGTATCCCTAAGCAATAAACGTGGGGCGTGTCCGTGCCTTGAAAGGTGACTGGGGAGCTCGTCGAGTCGTCTGCAGAGGTTTCACGAGGCTCGGCATCGCCACTGGCGAGGAGAGCTGCCTGCTGGAAAGTTGGCCGCCCTGCGCACTGTACGGTGACACAAAGGCGCGCCGCCGGCTGCTGCAGGCGTGGCTTCCCGCCTCCACAAAAAGCCACCGCCGCAGTTTGCTCTCGTCTGCCCGTCTGACACCGGACAGGCTTCCGGCGGTTTTCACTTCCCTGACCCAGCACCCACAGTGCCCCCTCAACACACAAAACTTCCTATTTATTGTTTCTACTGTTCTGAAATTCCCAGCAATCTAAAACCGAGGAAATATTCGCACGAAATATTGCCGGCAATATTCTCAAAGCCGGCCGCGGTGGCCGAGGAGACTGAGGCGCTTCAGTCACGGTCTGCACAGCCACTACGGTCGGGGATTCGAATCCCCCATCGGGCATGGATATTTGTGCCGTCCTAATTAGTAAGTAGTTCATAAGTAGTTTGTAAGTTTAGGGACTGATATCCTCGTAGTTAAGTCCCATAAGCTTTACAAACATTTAAACATTTTTTGAAATATTCTCAAAATTCATAAATTCTCAGCAATTTATGAGTAATTTGTAAGAGAGCTCAATAAAACTTAATCATTTAGTTTTAGGCAGTAATTAAGTATTTAAATCACGTGAAAAAAACGCGCGTGGACTCGCAGACCGCGGGTCAGCAGTTAAAGGTTATGAGCTAAACTATTGCGCTGGTCAATTTAAGTAGCTTTTGTTACTTTAATACTTTTTATTGCACTCCTACTTTCTATTATAAAAATATTTGGATAGGTTTAGGTTTATATGGATCTGGATTTAACCTCCTTGTTTGAAATAAACACATTTGTCGGTTTTCAATATTTTAAATATGGAAGAATTAGCCCTAGAACAAAAGAGCATTGAAATTTATGTTTTCTAGAACTGCCAACCTCGAAATAATTAAGTTTTAGAAAAACTGAATTTATAATATTGATATGCAATGTAGTGAAAAACTACTAAATAGTAAAATACACAGTGAGGCTTGTTATTCAGCTTGTTAAGTATTCTGTTTTTTTATTTTTTTATTTTTTTTTTTTTTTGAGAATACAAGTGATTTTATTAACATAGTACATTGTAAAACGTTAATTAAATATTATAAGACTTGCATTGATGGCGATATTAATTTTTATCCTTAATTCATTACAGGAACTGAGGATTCTTTGAATTCTGAAAGTAAAACACCTGTAGTCATTCTTTTGGAAAAATTAAAATATACTACAGATGACGGCCGGTCGAGAATTACGCGTCCAGAGAAATAATTTCCGAAAAATTGTAGCACTATCGAATGTCTTAAATTATTTTTTCCACCACACTGAAAGTAAATGATGTGCATGGAATTAGCAAGAAAATTAATGCAGACAATGATAAATGTTGGATTAAAATGTATGAATTTACTTAGTTGACATAGTTATAAGGTTAACTGTTAATAAGTGTTACAACATTCAAAATTTAAAACTTTCATTAATTCTCAATTTTTTGCAATCTTCTCGTGCCAAATAAATATTCCCGGTAATATTCTAAAGCTACATCTACATACGTACTCCGCGATCCACCTTAAGGTGCGTGGCGGAGAGTACACCGTACCACTACTAGGCATTTCCCTTTCTATTCCACTCCCAAATAGAACTAGGAAAAAGGAATGCCTATATGCCTCCGTACGGGCCCTAATTTCTCTTGTCTTTGTGATCACTACGCGAAATGTAAGTAGGCGGCAGCAAGATCGTACTACACTCAGTTTCAAATTCCGGCCCTCTAAATTTCCTCAACAGAAATTCACGAAAAGAACGTTGCCTTTCCTCCAGCGATCCCCAATTGAGTTGGCGGAGCATTTCCGTGACACTCGCGAATTGGTCGAACCTACCAGTAACAAACCTAGCTGCTCACCTCTGAACTGCTTCTATGTCTTACTTCAAACTGATCTGTTGCGGGTCCCAAACACTTGAGCAATACTCAAGACGTGGTCGTACAAGCGTTTTATATGCGGTCTCCTTTACAGGTGAAGTACATCTTCCCAAAATTCTCCCAATAAACCGAACTCGGCTGTCCGCCTTACTCACAACTGTCATTACATGTTCGTTCCATTTCATATCGCTCTGCAATGTTACCCCTAGATATTTGAACGACGCGACAGCATCAAGAAACTCACTACTAATGCTGTATTCAAACAGTATGGGATTGTTTTCTACTCATGCGCATCACCTTACATTTTTCTACATTGAGAGCTAGCTGCCATTCTTAGCGCCAACTAGAAATTTTGTCTAAATAATCCTGTATGCTATTACAGTCAGTTAAAGACGACACCCTCCCGTACACCACAGCATCATCAGCAAACAGCCGCAAATTACAACTTACTCTGTCCATCAGATCATTTATATAGATAGAAAATAATAGCGGTCCTATCGCACTCCCCTGAGGCACGCCTGACGATAAACTCGTCTCTGATGAACACTCGCCGTCGAGAACAACGTACTACGTTCTATTACTTAGGAAGTCTTCCAGTCAGTTACAAATTTGTGAACCTATTCCATAAGCTCGTATCTTCGTTAGCAGTCTGCAGTGTGGCACCGCGTCGAACATCTTTTTGAAGTCGAGAAAAAAACAATCCACCTGTTGCCCTTCATCCATGGCTCGCAAGATGTCATGTGACAAAAGGGCAAGCTGAGTTTTACATGAACGATGTTTCCTAAACCCGTGCTGATTCATAGAAAGAAGCTTTTCCGTTTCAAGGAAATTTACTATATTCGAACTGAGAATATGCTCCAAAATTCTACATGAAACTGATGTCAACGATATTGGCCTGTTATTGTGTGGATCAGTTCTCTTTCCTTTCTTATAAACGGGAGTCAGCTGAGCTTTTTTTCCAATCACTAGGGACTTTGCGCTGAATTAAAGATTCGCGATAAATGCAAGCTAAGTAGTGGGCCTATGCCGCAGAATACTCTTTGTAAAACCGAAGTGGTATTCCATCCGGACCAGCAGACTTCTCTACACCGGAAATACCTATTACTGTGTCCTCCATTTGGGAATTAGTACGTTGATCAAATGATGGTACATTTGAAAGGCCCTCCTGCGTGAAAGATTTCTTAAAGGTCAAATTTAGAACTTCAGCTTCCCGTTTGCTTTCTTTTATTAGTGCCCCGGAATGATCAACGAGTGACTGAACAGTGGGCTTTGACCTGCTTATCGATTTTAAATAGGACCAGAATTTTTTCGGGTTCTTGGAAAGATCTTTTGGTAAGGTATGGCTGTGGTAATTATTGTATGCTTCGCGCATCGATCTTTTTATAGACGCAAGAATCTCTACTAACTTTTGCCTGTCGTCATTTGCATGTTCTTTTTTGAATCGAGAGTGCAACAGTCTTTGCTTTCTCAGCAGCTTTCTAACATTATTATTGTGCCACGGTGGATCTTTTCCATCCTTAATCGTCTTTACTGGCACATATTTCTTTAACCTTTTTTTGCAATGCACTTAAATTTAGTCCACAATTCCTCTACATCCATAGTCCCGGAATTAAACGATGCCCATTCATTTTCTAAGTGCAATCCTAACATTTGCTTATCGGCTCTTCCCAACAAAAACACGGTCCTAGCCTTCTTGATTGGTTTATGAACTTTGGTCACCATCGACGCTATGACGATATCATGAATTCTAATTACTGTCTCTACACAGACAATAAGGTCAGGCCTTTTTGTGGCTATAAGGTCTAGAATATTTCCATTGCCACGTGGGTTGCCGGTTTAACTGCTCAAGACAGTTTTCGGAGAATGTGTCAAAAAGTAGCTCGCAAGATTGCTTGTCTGTACCGCCTGAAATCTATACTCTTAAGGTTTAAGTCTTCCCGACTAATATTACCTGCCCCGGATACCTACGCACTACCTGGTGTAGACTTTCTTTGAATGACTCTAAAATGATACAACAGAACTGGGAGGCCGGTAAAAACACCCAACTATTAACTTTACTTCTTTTAGACCCAGATAACTTCACAGTTACTTTCAACCTCGATCTCTTTAGAAACAATATCTTTGTCCACAGCGATGAACACTCCTCCAGTTGTATCCGATCTATCTTTACGATATCCATTTCACGCCTCGCTAAATATTTCTGAAATTGCCACTTCAAGATTTAGCCAGCTTTCGGTGCCTAAAACTATGTAAGCACAATAATTTCGGGATCTTTGTTTCTAATACTTTGTAAGTTCGCGGCTAATATTTTGATATTCGAATTTTTGAGTCGAACTTGGCCTGAATTCGCTGTTTGAATGTTGACAGGTGAGTGCTCATCAGAGTTAGTGCATAGCCTAAAAAACCCCCATGTTAACTCCACAAGTACTCTACTACCCTAGTAGCCGCTTCCTTAGTGTAGTGCACCCCTGATCTATCTAGGGGCACCCTACAATTCCCCACCCGATAACGCAGATCCAGATATCTGCAAAGGAGACCGCGTATAAAACGCTTGTACGACCACGTCTTGAGTATTGCTCAAGTGTTTGGGACCCGCAACAGATCAGTTTGAAGTAAGACATAGAAGCAGTTCAGAGGTGAGCAGCTAGGTTTGTTACTGGTAGGTTCGACCAATTCGCGAGTGTCACGGAAATGCTCCGCCAACTCAGTTGGGGATCGCTGGAGGAAAGGCAACGTTCTTTTCGTGAAATTCTGTTGAGGAAATTTAGAGGGCCGGAATTTGAAACTGAGTGTAGTACGATCTTGCTGCCGCCTACTTACATTTCGCGTAGTGATCACAAAGACAAGAGAAATTAGGGCCCGTACGGAGGCATACAGGCATTCCTTTTTCCTAGTTCTATTTGGGAGTGGAATAGAAAGGGAAATGCCTAGTAGTGGTACGGTGTACTCTCGGCCACGCACCTTAAGGTGGATTGCGGAGTATGTATGTAGATGTAGCTGTAGAATATTACCGGGAATATTTATTTGGCACGAGAAGATTGCAAAAAATTGAGAATTAATGAAAGTTTTAAATTTTGAATGTTGTAACACTTATTAACAGTTAACCTTAACCTGTAACGCAGTCACAGAGTCAGCGAAGTCTCTGGTTCAGACCCTCGACTCGGCTCCAAACCAAAGGACCACGATCAACCCTGGGAACAGTGCTGCAAATCGACAGCTCTGCTTGTACCCCGCGTGCGATGACAGCAGCCTTCACCAATTCCGCCAGCCGCCCGTAGGACCCGAGGATGTCCTCAGGACCCAGGCGACAAGCGTCATTGGTGCCGACGTGAGCCGGCCGCGGTGGCCGAGGGGACTGAGGCGCTCCAGTCACGGTCTGCACGGCCACTACGGTCGGGGGTTCGAATCACCCCTCGGGCATGGATATTTGTGCCGTCCTTAGGATAAGCTAGTTGATAAGTAGTTTGTAAGTTTAAGGACTGATGATCCCGCAGTTAAGTTCATCCATGGCTCGCAAGATGTCATGTGACAAAAGGGCCAGCTGAGTTTTACATGAACGATGTTTCCTAAACCCGTGCTGATTCATAGAAAGAAGCTTCTCCGTTTCAAGAAAATTTACTATATTCGAACTGAGAATATGCTCCAAAATTCTACATGAAACTGATGTCAACGATATTGGCCTGTTATTGTGTGGATCAGTTATCTTTCCTTTCTTATAAACGGTAGTCAGCTGCGCTTTTTTCCAATCACTAGGGACTTTGCGCTGAATTAAAGATTCGCGATAAATGCAAGCTAAGTAGTGGGCCTATGCCACAGAATACTCTTTGTAAAACCAAAGTGGTATTCCATCCGGACCAACAGACTTTTTCGTATTTAGCTCTCTCAGCTGCTTCTCTAACTCGGAAATACCTATTACTATGTCCTCGGGCATGGATATTTGTGCCGTCCTTAGGATAAGCTAGTTGATAAGTAATTTGTAAGTTTAGGGACTGATGATCCCGCAGTTAAGTCCCATAAGCTATACAAACATTTGAACATTTTGCCGACGTGAGCAACGACTTGCAGTCGACCGCACCCCGCACCCTCGATAGCCGCCGGAAAGGCCGCCTTCACATCTCGGATGAGCCCCCCCCCCCCTCCCCAGCAGACACACCGAGTGCACGTTGGAATTATTTCCAGAACTCGAGGCTATCTGCCTAAGGGGCTCCATCACGCGCCTAACATTGAGCTCCCAATAACTAATAATTCCGCCCCCCCCCCCCCCCGTGCACCTGCTCGGACTCTGCTGAAGGAGTGGCTACACGTTCACTCACAGGTCGAACGGGCGTGGACGGACGTCTCGAGTGACGCGAACGCCGTACAACCCCCCCCCCCCCCTTGCGGAGAGGGCGGCTCGAGCACGCACACATCTTATCCATCCTATCGATACAATTAACTGTAGAAAGTAGAAAACTAAATAATAAACTTTTAACTAGCCTAGTACTTTAATAATGGCGGCTGGCAGCTGACTGAACTGTGGTCAGTGGTAAGTACGCTGTCAAAATAACGAACTGATTCAGGCAGTTTTCAAAGTAAACAAGAATACACCGGTATCAAACACGCGGGAGTATAAGCTTTCTCATAGGAGAACACGAAATAAGGAAGTGACAATATGACACTTAAATCACGTAGCTTGAAGCAGACGAAAACTATACACCCGGTATTTATCAAAACACGGGAGTATAAACTCTTAAAGCAGTAGCACAAACGAAATGTGTCAAGTAGGTGAGAAGAAACCTCTTAAAAACAGAAACACGAAAATTAAGAAATTAACTGGGAACGACATTTCACGCATTTAAATTATGATACTTAGCGCTCTGGATGATGAGGCAGCGACGACAGCTGGCTCTGAACTGACTGCTAACTGACTGAATGCTAATCTGCCAAGTACGCGGGAATAAACCTCTAAAACAGAAGTACTAAAGAAAATGAACTATACCAGTCACAGACGAAAACTATACACAACGGTATTTATCAAATACCATAGAATAAACTATTAAAACAGTAGTACAGTAGAACAAACAAGGAAAGGGAGAAGAAGTAGATGAGGATGAAATAGGAGATATTAGAATGAGAGATGAATTTGAAAGAGCACTGTAGGACCTAAGTCGAAACAAGGCCCCTGGAATATATGACATTCCCTCAGAGCTACTGAAGTCTCTGGAAGAACCAGCCATGACAAACCTGTTTCACCTGGTGTGTAAGATGTATGAGACAGGCGAAGTACCCTCAGACTTTAAGAAATATGTTATTATCCCCATTACATAGAAAGCAGGCGCAGACAGGTGCGAAAACTACAGAACCATCAGTTTAATAAGTCATGGTTGTAAAATATTAACACGAATTATTTACAGAAGGATGGAAAAGCTGGTAAAAGCCGACCTCGGGGAAGACCAGTTTGGGTTCAGGAGAAATGTAGGAACACGGGAGGCAATACTCTCTTTACGGCTTATCCTGGAAGATAGATTAGGAAAAGGCAAACCTACATTTCTAGCTTTTGTAGATTTGGAGAAGGCTTTTGACAATGTTGATTGGAATAAACTCTTTCAAGTTATGAAGCAAGCAAGAGTAAAATATAGGGAGCGTAAGGTTATTTACAACTTGTACAAAAACCAGACAGCGGTGGTCAGAGTTGAAGGGCATGAAAGGGATGCAGTGGTTGGGAAAGGAGTAAGACAGGGTTGTAGCCCTTCTCCAATGTTATTCAATTTGTACATTGAGCAAGCTATAAAGGAAATCAAGGAGAAAATTGGAGCAGGAATTATAGTTTAGGGTGAGGAATTAAAAACATTGCGTTTTGTCGACGACGTAGTAATTCTGTCAGAGACAGCAAAGGACCTGGAAGAGCAGTTGAATGGAATTGACAGTGTGCTGAAAGGTGCATATAAGATGAACATTAACAAGAGCAAAACTTGGGTAATGGAGTGCAGTCTAAGATAATCAGGTGCTGCCGAAGGAATTAGATTAGGTAATGAAATAATACAGGATGTAGATGAGTTTTGTTATTTGGGCAGTAAAATAACAAATGATGGTCGCAGTACAGAGGATATAAAATGCAGAATGGCAATGGGTAGAAAAGCGTTATTGAAAAAGAGATGTTTGTTAACATCGAATATTGATTTAAGCCTAAGGAAGTCATTTCTGAAGGCATTTGTTTCGAGTGTTGCATTGTATGGGAGAGAAACACGGACGATAAGCAGTGTGGACAGGAAGAGGATAAAGGCTTTTGAAATGTGGTGCTACAGAAGAATGCTGAAGATTAGATGGGTGGATCGCGTAACTAATGAGGAGGTACTGAACAGAATTGGGGAGAAAAGAAATTTTTGGCATACCTTGACTAAAAGAAGGGATCAATTGGTAGGACACATTCTTAGACATCAAGAAATTGTGAATTTAGTGTTGGAGGGAAGTGTGTGGGGTAAAAACCGCAGAGGAAGACCAAGATATGGATACAGTAAGCAGATTAAAACAGATGTAGGTTGCCGTTCTTATGTACAGTTGAAGAGGTTTGCTCAGGATAGGGTATTGTGGAGAGCTGCATGAAACCAGTCTCCGGACTGAAGACCACAAGAACAACAACAAACGAAATCTGCCCAGTACGCGGGAATAAAACAGAAGTACGAAAATGAAGAACTAGATTGCCAAATTAAATTTGACACAAATTAAGATACTTAGCGCTGTTTACGATGTGACACTTGCAGCAGTCGGCACTGGCACTGGTATACAAGTGCAAGAAGGGGGGCAAGTTCCTTCGTGTACTCTGTGTAAAAACGAACTGGTATCCCAGTCTGGTCCTGCGGCCTTTCCTCTTTTGAGCGATTTTAATGATTACCGAATCACGGTAACTGTTCTGTACCTACTCCAAAATAGACTATTCCAAACAAGAAAACATTGACGCTCCGGACACACAGTGTAGCGCTTCGTATTCCGTGTGGTCAAAGCGCTATGTCAGCTGTTTTATACAGGCATGTTCTTAGATTTCAGCGGTTGAAATTGATCGGCATAGAGAAGATTTTACTGTGTCTACATTCAAAAAAAAAAAAAAAAAAAAAAAAAAAAAAAAAAAAAAAAAAAAAAAAAAAACGGTTATTTCGGAATTGCTATTATAACCTTGTCCAATTACCTACTGCAATTCTGAACCTCTCAGTGACTATGGAAATGTCGAAAAGGTTGACTACCTGCAGATGTGTCCAAAATTTAGCACAAATGTAACTGCGCTAGATTCACAGGATATGTGTGAACCGGTTACTGGTTGGTGTATAATAGATTTTAATGTATGGTGTTCAGGACAAGAAAAACATAAACAATAAACCTCCAATAAAATTTCAACCACATTTGTAGTCCTTACATTCCACTTGTTTCTGTAAAATGTCTGGATGCTTACCTACTTTTGTAGGTTCTGCAGATAAATCGCAGGTAAGATATTATCTCGCCCCGATTCCAAAGTATCCAGTTTGCTTTAGGAGATGATACAACGACTTTGCTGTACCTTCCCCAACCATATCAGGGTGAACATCAAGGCACCGATTCCAAAGTATCAGTTACACTTGTGACCCAGTTTGCTTTGAGAGGTGATACAACGCCTTTGCTGTACCTTCTCCAGGGTGTATATCAAGGCAGAGGGCTTGCAGAATCTTAGCGGAAACTGTTCTCATGCTGCCTTTGCAGATGTACCCGTCGCCTGCTGCTGGGTGCTTCACTTTTCGTGACAAAGAGTTTGCTGGCAGGGAGTCAGCAGCAACGCGGCTGGCGCCAGGCCGCGGCTGACAGCCAGGAAATTGGCGCCCCCTGTCTTGGCGCCGTCCGCCAATTTCCTTTCGCTTTATCACGGAGGATGGCGACGACAATAGGCCAGCGAAAAGGGCGGCGGGGCTGCGGACCACGGGCACGCCTGCCGACCACCTGGACACACGGCCGCTGGTGTCCCAGTGAGCCTGCGTGTACCGCACATTACCCTCACCATTACTCACTGTCCATACCACATGTGCGCAGTTCTCTTGAATCGGTGAAAGAAAATTCACGAATAACTACTAATCTTTGAGAACTGGGCCTGTCTTGGGGTAGACACTTTTCCAAGATTCTCGGCCAGATCCAATCGTAGAATGTCCAGAATACCTCGGTGAATCCTGATTCAGACAGGTGTCACTGGTGGCCTGGAGGGAGGTGTGTGATATCCCAGCGGGTTGTCAGCCGAAGGTGGTGTGGGCCTGTCTTGGGGTAGACACGTTTCCACGATTCTCGGCCAGATCCAATCGTAGAATGTCCAGAATACCTCGGTGAATCCTGATTCAGACAGGTGTCACTGGTGGGATGGAGGGAGGCGTGTGATATCCCAGCGGGTTGTCAGCCGAAGGTGGTGTGGGCCTGTCTTGGGGTAGACACGGTTCCACGATTCTCGGCCAGATCCAATCGTAGAATGTCCAGAATACCTCGGTGAATCCTGATTCAGACAGGTGTCACTGGTGGGATGGAGGGAGGCGTGTGATATCCCAGCGGTTTGTCAGCCGAAGGTGGTGTGGGACTGTCTTTGAGTAGACACGTTTCCACGATTCTCGGCCAGATCCAATCGTAGAATGTCCAGAATACCTCGGTGAATCCTGATTCAGACAGGTGTCACTGGTGGGATGGAGGGAGGCGTGTGATATCCCAGCGGTTTGTCAGCCGAAGGTGGTGTGGGCCTGTCTTTGAGTAGACACGTTTCCACGATTCTCGGCCAGATCCAATCGTAGAATGTCCAGAATACCTCGGTGAATCCTGATTCAGACAGGTGTCACTGGTGGGATGGAGGGAGGCGTGTGATATCCCAGCGGTTTGTCAGCCGAATGTGGTGTGGGCCTGTCTTTGAGTAGACACGTTTCCACGATTCTCGGCCAGATCCAATCGTAGAATGTCCAGAATACCTCGGTGAATCCTGATTCAGACAGGTGTCACTGGTGGGATGGAGGGAGGCGTGTGATATCCCAGCGGTTTGTCAGCCGAAGGTGGTGTGGGCCTGTCTTTGAGTAGACACGTTTCTACGATTCTCGGCCAGATCCAATCGTAGAATGTCCAGAATACCTCGGTGAATCCTGATTCAGACAGGTGTCACTGGTGGGATGGAGGGAGGCGTGTGATATCCCAGCGGTTTGTCAGTCGAAGGTGGTGTGGGCCTGTCTTTGAGTAGACACGTTTCCACGATTCTCGGCCAGATCCAATCGTAGAATGTCCAGAATACCTCGGTGAATCCTGATTCAGACAGGTGTCACTGGTGGGCTGGAGGGAGGTGTGTGATATCCTTGCAGGTTGTCAGCCGAAGGTGGTGTGGGCCTGTCTTTGGGTGGACACGTTTCCACGATTCTCGGCCAGATCCAATCGCAGAATGTCCACAGTACCTTGGTGAATCCTGATGCAGACTGATGTCACTGGTGGGGTGAGGGGAGATGTGTGCTGTCCTTGTGGGTTATCAGCCGAAGGTGGAGTGTACGTATGCGGAAACACCTGCTGGAAGGTGTCGGCTGCCGTAACGGTGCGAAGTGGATAGTTGACACAGAAAAGGATAACGCTGACCAGGAAATACGACTCACCACCGCAGTTGACAGGGGAAGTGTGATCAAGGTACCGTGTGATGGCAGCAGTACCGCTGAAAGCCCGCACGTTCCCCAAGAACTAACTGTAAGTATGAACAAGAGTTTGTACGTAAAGAAATCTTGCGAATGAGTACTGTTTTAAGGCCGTAATGTTGCAAAAGGTGTCTTGTAGGCTATGGTGATTCGCCATGTGCTCGGCAGGAGAATGGTGGCATAAACCTCGGTGGTCCTTGTCAATTGCTTTGTTTCACATATTATCGGCATGGGTTTAGACTATCTGTCGCATGGAACCTAAGGATATTAATTTTGTCATGGAGTAGGCGATTTTCTGGAAATTGTCGTAGATGTATGCACACCGAACAACTGAGAACGAAACGCTTCTTTTACATATTAGAGCTGGTGGATGAATGTAAAATTATTGTGATTATGTTGAGACAATAAAGTGACACAGTCAACTAGTGTTATTACGTTAGTGCTTTGGTTAGGTAGGTAAAAGTGTCGGTTATGCCTTCATGCGTTGGAGCTGCATTGACTTGTACACTTTTGAGGGGAACACGATCAACACACAGTTTCTGTTGTTGTTTCCAACTAAGAGACGAAATCCACGAATCCAGTTCAGTATCCCTACTTTTGGATATCATGCTCCGATGTAGGGACCTGAAGGTGGCATAGTGAAATGCCGAAACTGGTTGTAACAAAATAAATATTTCATTATACTTACTGCTGTTGGTACCTCAGTTACTTCAGACGATCAACTAATGTTGAATATTGGTACAGCGATTGTTAACTGTGTTGGTTCTTTTATTGTTCCAGATATTCGGAGTTTAGACTGTCCATATGGATCACGTAGTGATTCTCTACAGACTCTAATATTAATTCAGTCTGCGGTAACAATGACGTGTGTCGCTTCACATCGGAATAGATTATCTCGGGTTTAGAGCGACCATCTGACGCGGTAAAGACTGATAGTCTTGCTTGCAAGATGAAAGCAGAGCTCACGATTTGTAGCATATTTGACAGGACCGACTGTGTACCTCTGGTAAAGAGCCGAGTGGAGGGTCTGAATAAGAGGCTCAGACTGTTCTGCGACCATGTGGTCTCGAGATTCCTCGACTTGGGCAATCGGGTGGCGGGGTTCCGGGTTCTGCACAGTAGGTCAGGCGTCCACTACACACACGAAGCGGCTACGCGGGTAGTGGCGCTGTTTGACGTTGACTGGGCGCTTTTTTTTTTTAGGTTAGAGTGCCTCGGGAACACATAGAAAGGGTTTCAATCTCAAAGGGTACAGGTCAAAGATAGGATGCACAGATCCAAAAACCATTGGTCCAACAGTTGTAAATTGCCGTAGCTGTACTAGATCTTGAAGCGTTAATAGTACTGAATCTCACATCATTATAGGTAGCAAAAGCTGGCTAACGATTGAGAGAAGTTCAGCTGAAATTTTTACTAGGGGGTAAATCGTGTTCAGAAATGATAGATTAAATAAAACACGTAGTGGTATATTTATTGACGTTACCAGCGGTTTATCTTCTAACGGCATTCAAGTAAGTAGTTCCTCTAAGCTGGTATGGGTAGAGCTGACAAGCAGAATAAATTAGTAATTTGTTCTTTTTATCGACCTCCTGACTTACGTTATTCGATGTTCAAAGAAAGCTTGAGTAAGTTACAAAAACGTTCCAAAAGCATACAATTTTAAATTGTGGCCACCTTATCTTATCCTCGATTTGTTGGCAAAAATACATATTTAAAATTGGAGGGAAGCATAAAATATACTCCGGAAATGTACTTAACACATTATCTGAAGCCGGCCGCGGTAGCCGAGGTGACTGAGGCGCTCCAGTCACGGTCAGCACGGCCATTACGGTCGGGGGTTCGAATCCCCCCTCGGGCATGGATATTTGTGTCGTCTTTAGTCTTAGCTAGTTCATAAGTAGTTTGTAAGCTTAGGGACTGATGACCCCGTAGTTAAGTCCCATAAGTTGTACAAACATTTGAACATTTTGAACATTATCTGAAAATTATCTCGTGCAATTAGTTCATGAGCCCACTAGAATAGTAAATGGTTCTGAAAATATAGTTGACCTCTTAGCAACAGATGATCCGGAGCTAATAAAGAGCATCAAAACAGCACAGGTATTAATGATCACAGAGTTGTCATACCGAGAATTAATATCGGATTTCCCAAACCTACCAAACATAAACGAGAGATATATCTATTCCAATACTCAGATAAAAATTCAATTAACACATTTCTGAGTGAGAAACTCCAGTCTCTCGAAAGTAACAATGTGAATGTAGATCAGATGTGACTTACTTTCAAAGAAATAATATCGACGACCATTGACGGATTTATACCAAAAAAACTAACAAAACAAGTGTCTGACTCGCAGTGGTACATGAAACAGATTAGATCACTCTTGCAAAAGCAAAGAAAGAAGCATGCCAAATTTAAACGGACACAAAATCCCAATAGCTGGCAGTCATTTACAGAAACTGGAAATTTAGTTCGAACTTCAATGAGAGAGTCATATAATAGTTACCACACAGAAACCCTGTCACGTAATTTGGTAGAGAATCGCAAGAAATTCTGGCCGTATATAAAGCATTTTAACCGGCAAAACACAACCAATACCTGTACTACGCGATAGCAATGTCGATGCTACTGATGACAGAATTCCTTCACACAGTTTTCCGAAATTTCTTCACCACAGAAGAAGCCAATACTCCAGAATACTCCAAGAACAGCTGTCAACTTGTAAATCGATGTTTTCGACATTCTCAGAAAACTGAAAAATTTACTGTAGTCCGCACATTAAGTCAAACAGGGAATTGAGTCGAGAAGTTTGCTAATTCTCCGCTGTTTCGCTTTTGAAAGAAGTGCAAGGAGGACACCATTCAGTCAACTGCCCGTACTCTGCTGAGAAGTTGCGCCATCAGTTCACCGGTCCATTAAGCTAGCGGCAAGTACCGTCGGCACTCGTGACGTCACAACTAGCGCCGCTAGTGACCCTCGGCTTACAGAGGCCTAACTGACATGATACCAGTAGCGGCTGGTGCTTCAGATGACTGGGGGTTCACTTCATTGAGTGCCAGGTCTTGATAGTGGCGCCGAGCCCCTCCCTTCTCGCCGGCGCAACGATGTTTCGGTGCCCCCCCTCCCCCACTACGAATGGCGCTGGGACATAGTGTACCGATTTGCACTCCCCCCCCCCCCACTCCACATCACCCCACCTATCCCTCACCTATATATCCGTTAAAAGATTTGCGGATTGTTCTCTTGCTTCAACTCGAGCTGAGGCGTCGGCCCACCAAGCTTCTTTATTCACACTTTTCTTCCAAGCTTAAAGATGAATAATTTGGACCTTGTTCATTTTTCTCTAATAGTAAACACCAAGAACATATGAAAAAGTATATGAACGCTAAAGCACTGTAAGAAAGTGTTCAGTGAATGTAACAAAATGAATCTGTTACGACGAAGAGACAAGCTACTTCGGGTCAACTGACACTCCTATTCCACTCTCGTATTGTTCGCGGAAAGAAAGATTGGCGGTATGCATCTGTGTGGGTCTAATCTCTCTGATTTTATCTTCATGATCTCTTCGCGAGGTATACTGCTAGATTCCTCGGTGAAGGTATGTTCTCGAAACTGCGACAAAAGCCAGTACCGAGCAACAGAGCGCCTCTTCTGCAGAGTCTTCCACTGGTCTTTATCGATCATCTCCGCAATGCTTTCACGATAAATGTCGTTTACCCTCAAAATCGCGACACATTTGCAAAAACGTCCAAAGATATGTGGAAAGTAACAATACAAAAATTGTATTCTTGTTCCACCATCTGTTAAAAAAAACTGGGTTTAAAGCGATTTATTGAGTCAGTCTCGAACTCAGTATCTTCAACAGCGCAGCGTGATGCCGCTTCTTGCTACGTGGGAAGTACTGATTTCATTATAATTCATGATCGGATATTCTGAAGGCTTTTACAGTCGTTGCGTCTATAATTTGTAGTTATATGTTAGCAAATATGAAATGTTTTTTATGAATAAATTGGAAGGGAGGATGTTTCCTTCACGAATTTGCGCATTCGCAAGAAAATCTGCGAGTAGTTCCACTGTACTTTTTTTTTTAATTTTGTCCATTTTTGCTTAATCTCCAGAGCTCGCATAGCCAGGAGCTGGTGTCTCCAACAGCTCCGACGCCAATGTTAAAAGTGTCCTTTCCCCTCGCCCCTCCCTGCTGCAGGAGCGCCCACATGCTGCCTCCAGGGAGTTCAGAAGAGAAATTGAACCTCAGCCGCGCATGCACATCGCAACGCTGCACCCACTACCGTCCATATTGAGCGGTCGCGCTAGGACTCGTATACGTGCTGTAAAACGTTTCTCAAGCGATAAACAATACTTTGTGCATATACAATGATCTGACAGAGGAACGAAACTAAGAATGATAGCTTAATAACACTTTTTTATTTTAAAGTGTTATTAAACTACCATTCTTATTTACTTTTTTTTTTTTCACGACGAGCTTTTTTCTAATGGTTCAGTGAACCAGTGAACACTTAGGACACGCCGCCACTGGGTGTAAAGTTTTTTCACTTGGCAGAGATAGTAGCAGCGCAGTGTTTTTCCCTAATTGTGTGAGTCGGGCGCCACTAATGGTGCCCTTCGCCCACAGACCCGCCTGCTAGCGGTGCTCACGCCCTGACCACGACTGTTCCTCTGGCAGCCTCGGTGTGCCGCAGGCCGTCAGGTCCACACTCAGCAGCAGCAGCAGCCCCGGCGGTAGCGCCTGGGATCGCGTTGCCCGCTGCCCGCGTCGAGTAACGCCGTCAGTTTATTTGCGGCCGCGCCGGCTCTCGCAAATTCTCGCTCCATTGGGGCCGCTGCACATTTTAATGGCCGCCATAATTAAGTGCAAAGTGCGCCTTCCGCGACTGGCGGCCGGCAGTTTTCGCTACTCGTAATGCGTTGCGTAAAGTGCGTTAATCCACGGCCACCTCCGGGCCGGCGCGTTACCGGGAATTTCGCGCGGCAAACACCGAAGGAACGGCCGCGGCGTGGCGCGCTTCGCCTCCCTCCTCCCTCCTTCGTCACCCTTATGTGCTGTGCCGCATCTAAAATGCGCAACGCGTTTCTCATTACTCACTAGCCACTTGTTTTACTCGCTGCCTTGCGCAGTTTCGTTTTCTTGGCGGAATTAGGACGCATTAGAGTCACAAGACTGTCTAGCTGAAGACGTGAAATATTGTACAAATTAGCTGTAAGTCCAACCTTGTCCTTCCATTGTTACAAACGAGGAGAATTCTTGGTAATGTTGACTACAAGAACCTGGAATTCTTTATTATAGTCGACATGAGGCATGATCGACTGGAGAGTGTCCGCAACTGCACTACGTTATTTTAAATGTGTTTATTTCCGTCAACAGTTGCAATATAATTGTTTAATAACATGTCTCGATCACTTGTATCATCTTCAGATCTTATAGTTGCGTCCGCAACTCGTCTGGCTGAGTACTAATTGGTAATCAATTAGTACTCAGCCAGATGAGTTGCAGACGCAACTATAAGATCTGAAGATGATACAAGTGATCGAGACATGTTATTAAACAATTATATGGCAACTGTTGACGGAAATAAACACATTTAAAATAACCTGGAAATCCTTATCGAAGAATTTCAAAGATTCCCACTTCTTCTCGTGTAGTTTCATTGATTTCTGAGAGGTAGCAGCGCTATACGGAGCACATAAAATGGTGTCTGTTACGGAGGTAAGTTCCAAACAATGGACCGTGATTGGGTTTCTTTTGGCGGAAAACCGGGGAATCTGAGATACTCGTAGGCGCTTGATGTATACGGTTATCTGCCAGTGGATACAAATCTGGTGAGTTGTTCGGGTGTTCCATCATCGTTCCGAGGTCAAGCAAACCTCTGTAATTTTCCCGTGTGCAGGCCGGCCGTGCGCAGCTGTGACTGCCGAATCTATTGGTGATGCTGTCAGTTTCAGAAGTTGCGATATACAAAGGATTGTTTCTCTGGGTCCTAAGATGTCTAAACAACAAAGGAAATCTGTGCGGAATTTGCTTGGTCGCCAAGAGGCTGATGGCGAACATTCTTTGTTAAACCTTATTACAGGCAATGAAACATTACTGGTCAAGAGTCGACTGGTATCCGTGCACAAGCGCTGCATCGACGGCACTTTGAACAGTAGCCGTTACATTTCCGATTTGTTACGACCCGTGGCTCTACCTTTTATTCTCTTCCTGCGAAACCCTACATTTCAGCAGGATAATGCACGGCTGCATGTTGCAGGTCCTGCACGGATCTTTCTAGATACGGAAAATGTTCGCCTGCTGCCTTGGCCAGCACATTCTCCAGATCTCTCACCAATTGTAAACGTCTGGACATTGATGGTCGAGCAACTGGCTCGTCAGAATACGCCAGTCACTACTCTTGATCAACTGTGGTAAAGTGTTGAAGCTGCATGGGCATCTGTACCTGTACACGCCATCCATGTTTTGTTTGACTCAATGCCCAGGCGTATCAAGGCCATTATTACGGCCACATATGGTTGTTCTGGGTACTGATGTCTCAGGGGCTATGAACCCAAACTGCATGAAAATGAAGTCACAAGTCAGTTCTAGTGTAATATATTGCTCAATGAATACCCGTTTATCATCTGAATTTCTTCTTGGTGTAGCAATTTTAATTTCCAGTAGTGTAGTTACAACAGTTTGTTGCTGGTTTCCATGCGAAAGTGTCGGCAGCTTTGTACTTGACATCCATCTGTCAGGTCGAATTGTGATAGCCAAGTGGCTACGTAGCACTCACCTTTTACTACGAATGTATATACCGAATGGCGCGATACGTCTGTCACCAGTATTTTTGGAACATTATTTCAATGAATGAGAGATCTTCTAAAAAACTATTTTCTAGATAAATACCCGTGACTGCGTTAAATTTAATATGATTTTAAAATGACCGGTTACGGTCTACAACGCAATCATCTTCGGAACTATGTTCCTGTGTTTCAATGAGTTTTACACGCAATACAGACGGATTTGCCCCATAACAGTTGCGAGGTCATCAAGGAACATGAAGGTGATCACATTGTAAAGGGGAGCCACTTATCTTGTAATTAACTTTAACCCATCACGACTTTTTATGTTGCAATATACACATAAAAAAACTGTTGAATCACTACGATTCAATAGGTTCATGGCCCTTTACATAAAAATGGAATAGAGATATACAAAAACTTTTCAGTACTATTTGCCGCGTGGAATAACCGTATGGTCTATTGCGTTATGCTACCGACAGAGCAGCCGTTATGGTCGGAGGTTCGAGTCCTCGTTCAGATATGGATGTCTGTGTGTTGTCCTAAGCGTAAGTTAGCTTAAGTAGTTTGTATATCTAGGGGCTGATGTCTATACCAGTTGGTCCATTAGGTATATAAACATTTGAATACTTTCAGTTCTCTTCATTTTTCAGTAAACTAGAAATGGAAAAGTTGTAGGTCAGTAACCTAAACATTCTAAATTTTTGTTCCAGACTGCAGCATACGCCAGTACGCCTAATACCCCATAATACGTCCTCTTGCACTGATGCGTGTCTGTATTCGTGGTATCATGTTTTCCACTAGATCATCAAGGTACTGTTGGTCCACACTGTCCCACTCTTCAACTTCGAGTCGTCGTAGATATCTCAGATTGGTTGGTGGGTCGCCTTGTCCGAAAACAGCCCCTTTTGATGTATCATCCGTGCTTGTTTTCTTGTTTGGTTTGACAGTGTGAGGAACTGTGTTCTTGATGCAATATACTTGTTCATCGTCAGGTTTCTGGAAACATTAGAACAAACGTGTTGCAACACTTTTATTTGTGTATATATCATCATCTGCCATAGGCTATGTAGGGACTTCAGACAGTGGCTCAGGTATTTTTTGTCGAGTGCCGCACTACATTTCTACGCGAGACCCGTACTGACACGATTTTTCAACAACGTCAGGACGTCGGTGGAAATAACGGTCGGTAGAACCTTTCAGTCGATGTATCTCCATACAGTCTCAGTGTGTGGGACCGCGGCTGCTCTAACAATGGTACGATGTACATTTTTGTGACTGATGTTAGTTACACGAACGAGTTCTACACAACAGTTTGGTGTCATATCCAGCCCTTATTGACGATAAGCATCCGTTCGTCTATGTAAATTAACAAAGACATATTTCTCCGGTAGCTCCTGGACTTCCTTAAGAGTGCTACTGGAATAGCACACGTATGGAAGCCCATGTGGTGCAAATACCGGAGAAATACGGCTTTGATACTAAACGTATACGACGGAAGGGAGTTATCGTCAACAAATACTAAATATGACACAGGATGCTTATCAGTAATAAGGATTCGAGATGGCACTAATATGGCATCAAACGTGTCGTGTAATTGAAGTCTAAAAATTTACGGCTGTTGGTATATCATATCAATGCATTATCGCTTCAATCGTCCGAAATTGAAATAGACTTCCTCCTCTTCATGGGGCCGTTTGAGAAACGGTTTGTGAACGTTCGCATCTTTGAAAAACTATTCCCCTCCAAATGTGCCTCCAGATTTCTGAGAAGATAAAAACTGCATGGGGAGATCTGTTCTCCATTAGCACTACTCTCGGACTTGGGCTTTGCTCATATTAGTAACACCATTTCACCTATCCCTGGTGGAGGTGGTACAATGGTAACACGATTCGCTTTCGGAAAGCATCGTGGTTCATAACCACCTTCTGGCATCCAGATTCAGATTTTCCATATTTTCATAAATCACTCCTGACAAACGCCAGGAAGTTTTCTTTGAAAGGGGCACGGCCGATTTTCTTCCTCGTGTTTATCTAAACCTCTGTGCTTGATCTCCGTCTCTTATGACCACGCTGACGACGGAACGTTAAACGCGAAGCTTCGCTCCTCCCCCTCAGTGGCGTAGCTATCATAGGGCTAGGCGGGGCAGTGCCCCGGGGCCCCCGAGGTCAAGGGGCCCCTCAGCATCCATGAGCAAAGTTCGGTAAAAGCTACACCCTACCGTCTATCGATTTCCCCTCCCGTCAAACTAAGCTGCCCACAGTAGCCGCACTGGGCCACAGGGTGACGGAACATTGCTTCTAGTGGGGCCTGCTGACAGGCCAAGCCGACAGTCGCTGAGTACAACCATCGGCACACTCCAGTCGGCAGAAGTACAGTAGCTGCAGCATCAAAGCTGTTCACAGCAACAGCTGCGCCTTGCAAGTGTTGCGGCGTGCCGCTCGACGCAATGTGAAGGATCGCGCTCCTCCAAATACTGTAGAAATACATTTACTGTACAGTACTTCTTATTGGCAAGTAGAAGTGTACAGTTCAATTATACGAGTAATCGGTTTTTCGAACATCCATGTCCGCCAATTACACTTCGGATAATCGACGATCTACTGTATATAATATTTTTGCTGAATGAAGGATTATCGACTTTTAACTTTTTGAACACTGCCAACAAACTTCAAACGCACGAAGTGAAATCCAAAAATTATTCCCATCTCAGAATATAAACATAAAAAGGTATTGCTTGTCCGCTAAGACGTGCACCCTGCCACCTGCTGAATTACTAGCAGTGTGTGACAATACTGTTCATGGTTTGATTAGCGGCAGGGGGCCATATTTTCGTGGTTGAGTAAAACTTCATTGTTCATTTTTACTAGCTTCTGCCTGCGAGTTCATTCACCGAGTATGGAGCAACTTTGAAAACTATTCCTTGGTAGTTGAAATTTTAGAAATGAAGTGGGTTTGTACGATACGATGAAAATGAGTATACTACTAATTTAACGTTTATGTATTCTCTTAGAAGTCAATTGCCTTAAAGGAATCGTGTTAGTGTTAAGTCGTGACATTTTTAATCCTGTTTACTGAATTTATGTGTCATGTAACAATGGGTTGTGAACCTATTGGTATCGACAGACATGGTATGACAGCAAAAGTGGTTATGGACTATTTTCGTAATACTGAATAGAAAATAAATCTGCAGAAGAAAGAAGGCAGGAAGACCATTCGAGGTTTGTTTTTGTGCTAATGAACACAGTATCCACAATACAGGCACATCATTATCTGATATGCATGTCTAAGAAGGCGAAAACTCTGAAAATGACTTCAGTAGTTACTACAACGGGAAAACAGGTTCAAATGGTCGCAAAAGGCACCCAGTAGTTCTGAAACGTGAAATTGAAATTAATGGCTGTTAATTTCTTTACTGTATGTTAAAAATTACTTTTCTCCTTTCAGAGATTAAAATGGTCCTAAATTAACACCAGATGAAGCAAAACAAAACAAAACAAAAAAAAAAAAAAATAAAATAAATAAATAAATAAATAAATAAAAGAAAAAAATAGTTCTAAAATAAAACAAAATTAGTACTTTACATTTGTACCTGCAATAGGAAAAAAATAACAAAGTATTTCTTTTATAAAGAAATTCCTGTCCGGGGGGGGGGACTGCAGGCCGGGAACCACATTTCCCTTATTGGAAACGCCACTGAACACACCCCAAGATTTTCAAAAGTCGGCACCTGTGGTATAGTTTTAGTTTAGAGAGGGCCCCAACGTCATTTTTGCCCCGGGGCCCTTGGTGTAGTAGCTACGCCACTGCTCCCCCTTCGAAAATTGCATCAGTCTCATGTGACACCTGAATTCCACCGTCTACTATATGCAATTACGATTGTGTTTTGGGTCCTGTATTCGACAGGTATTTAACCATAATGGCCTAATTTCCTTCCTCTCCGAGTTCCTAATAGGCGAAATTTCTTAGTTTCATTTGCAGTAATACTACATTTCATGATTTCTTAGAGGGAAAAAATGTGTCAAACAGTGGGACGAGATTTTCATGTTCCAGTACTCGTTATATCATGGAAGGTTGCACGATGGAGCGACAGTATTCAACGAGCGAAGAGCTCAGACTCAATGCAGTGCCACAAGAGTTGCGATGGGAGGGGAGAGAGTCACCAGCAGACACTGCACAGGAGGCCGGTGTTAATTGCGCGAGCGGAATTGAATGCAGATTACGTGACGCTGTTTCACGCGTGACTTGACTCCCCGACTCCCCATTATTGAATCGCAGCGGGCAACATGGCGCTGCTGCAGATGTCCCCCTGCATCAACTTCTGGAGGTACAGAGAGTTGCTTCCACCATCTCTCCATTTCGGCCCCGTCGCTCTCCCATTTGTGGAGACGACATTTTTAGGGCTAACCTTGGATAGGAAACTTAGTTGGTCTCCATATGTGTCTTCTCTGGCTGCCCGCTGTATTCGTTTCCTTAACGTTTTCCGTGTTCTTAGTGGTACATCATGGGACGCGGATTGTACCGTCCTGCTTCACCTTTATCGGTCCACTGTCAGATCAAAGCTGGATTACGGGAGCTTCGTGTACTCTTCTGCACGGCCGTCCATTTTACGCCGTCTTAACACGATCCACCTGGCAATAGGAGCATTTTACACTAGCCAAAGCCTCTATGCCGAAGCTGCCTTTGACCTGTCGGCGCGACATATTGCTGTGTCGGTACGCATGCCGTCTGCTGTCGATGCACTTCGTATCCCTGATTCTTCGATGACTCCCTCGATAGCTGGTACGGGCTGTCCGCGTCTGCCCTGTTCCCTCCTAGAGTCAGTTTTCGTCGCTTGCTTCAACAGCTCGATTGCACCCTCTCTTCCGCATTTCAAATAGTTGAAAGCCCAGTGCCACCTTGGCTTCAGGCTCAAGTTCTCGTTCACCTTGTACTCACCTCACTTCCGAAGGAGAGCACTTCAGTTTCGGTTTACCGCTCGAGGTTTCTTGAACTTCGCGCGTGGCTCGATAACTCCCTATTCATCTAAACAGATGGCTCCAACACCTATGAAGGAGTCAGCTGTGCGTTTGTCGTCGGGGATGACCATTGCTCGAATTTCACAGCTGAGCTTTTTGCCCTTATCAGGCTGTACTAAATATCCGCCGACACCATTATCGTTCCTATGTAATCTGACTCCCTCAGCGCCATCCAGAGAGACACCTACTGGGCCCATCTTGTGCACCGAATCCAACGCTCCCTTCAAGCTGCCGACGGCACTCTTGTTCACCTCCTGTGGGTACCTGGCCACGCAGGCGTGCCTGGTAACGAGGATGCTGATGCTGCGGCCAAGGCTGCAACTCTCCTACCTCGGACATCAACGTTCTGTGTCCCATCAAATGATATTCGAGGGGCTCTCTCCTGTCGCATTTTATCGTCGAGGAATAATGTGCGGATCTCGCTTACAAATAATAAGCTTAGAACCATTAAACCGCTCCTGGTGGCTTCCCCTCACGCCGCTCGTGACGAGAAGAAGTCATCTTGGGCCGGTTGCGAATCGGACATGGCTGGTACATCCACCGCCACTTGTTAATTGGCGACCCCGCACCGTTATGATCCTGTGGTCACCCGCTGACGGTGCATCAAGTTTTATTGTCCAATGGTTATGGAATATCACCACATTTGTGCTATTGGATTGTTTATTTCCCGTCAAGACAGTTTTTTCTAATTAACAGTAAGTCATCGAGTAAATGATATCTGGCGTTCCACAGAGAAGTGGTATAGGGCATTTACTGTTTCTAATCTTTATAAACGATTTTGGAGACAACGTGAGAATCTCTCGTTCGCATATGATAGTGTCATTTATCTGGTAGTGAAATCACCAGAAGATCTATAGCAACTGCAAAATGATTTGGATAAGGTATTTGGAAATGCAAATAATTGACAGTTGAACTTTAATAATGAAAAACACTAAAAGAAACCCGTTAACTTCATTTACACGATAAGCCAGTCAAATCTACAGGCCGTAAATTTAACTATATACCTAGGAATGTCAGTTACGAATAACTTCAATTGGAAAGAACACACTGAAAATATAGCAAGTAATGGCCACAGTTACAAGACGCAACAGTTCCACTAAAGAAATTGCCTACACTACATTTATGCATCGTATTTTGCAGGACTGCTGCGCATTGTTGGATCTCCACCAAGTGAGACTGACATACGATTTAGAGATAGTTCAGGCATGGGCAACT
This sequence comes from Locusta migratoria, assembly GCA_026315105.1. Taxonomy (NCBI): domain Eukaryota; kingdom Metazoa; phylum Arthropoda; class Insecta; order Orthoptera; family Acrididae; genus Locusta; species Locusta migratoria. The sequence goes on from CM048745.1 coordinate 523,431,682, forward strand.
CGATTTGTATTATAGCGATACAGGGAGAGAGTCCCAGGGAAATGATGTACAAGTTGAAATCGTTAAATGAAAGGCATTATTCGTTGCGGAGAGATCTATTTGCGAAATTTCTTTCACAAACTTACCCTTCCCAATTCGAATATATGTTATCACCCACGTACATAGGAATACATGATAATCATAATAAAAAAAGATATACGTACAGACGACTCCATCTGGAGCCACGTGCAGAACCACCACATTAATAATGCCAAAAACGGCTTTGCCAGTATGAAATCTTTATTCGACTATTGAGAATCGATTTTGGTCACTGAGTGTGGCCATATTCGGTACTAGAAACGAGCCCTGTGGGTCCACATAAAATGCAAATTGCTACTCTATTTTGGTCCAAAGGGTTTCGTTTCTACCACTGAAGATGGCCATTCAGTGACATAAAGATTTCATATGGCCAAACCTGTTTTTGCAGTCTTAAAATAACAGAAATCAGAAAACGGAGAGATTTAGGTGTTCCTATTTATCGCGAGCTATTAGAATATGGAACTAGAGAAATATGATAAAAGCGATTCGACGTAGCCCTCCAAATGGCGGGATGGTCCGTTCGGAAAATCGCGATAGAAGTTGGACTAGCTACGTGAATTGTACAACGCTGCTGCTTCTAGGGGTAACGTGGACATTTTCACGCCTGTAGGCGAGCTTCTGGACGTGTACGCAACACGCACGCCAAGATCATCATATTGTGAGCGTAGCACTGGCTGATCGCATAGATAGCACAGCAAAGCGGGTTTGTGAGGCCAGAACTGTCAACGTGAAGTGGCCAACCGGTTACTATAGCTGGCGTCACGAACGAAGGCGCTTCCGCGCATAGAGGCTGAGCGATAGGTGTAGCGTGGAGGGAGGGAGCTGCGGTCGAACGGCAACAGTGGTGCCTGTGGGAGAAACATTACGTAACTTGCGGCCAGCCGCGCGTCTACAGAACAAACATTATTGGCTGTCATTGCGTCGTCAGCTCACGCTGGTGCTATCACAGGATGCAATGGCAGGCCGTGGTTACAACAATCGAGCGGTTTCGGCCTACACGCTTGAGATGGTCGTTTGCGCGTGTGACGTAGGCCTTGCCAGTCCTGTCTCGTAGAGTGGATTCATCCAAGACACACTGGCCACTTCCCAGGCTTCAAGGTCTGCTGTCGTCCACCTTTGGTGTTTGTTCCGGTAACACTTTCCAGCGCTCGATATGTAATCTTGTTCTTTAGATATACATGCAGCGGTAAAGCTATTTGACGTTACCTCATATCGCAAGGTTCCAGAGGTCTAGCGCCGGCCTACACACTGTGTATCAAACTCTATGTGCTCTGCGAGATGAGAGAACTTTTCTGGCCAGCACGATCTCCGATCTTGTCTCCAACCAAGCAGAAGTGGGATATGGTGGGACGAAAGCAGAAACGTGCGACTTTTCAATCGACAACCCTACGGAAACAGGTCTAGCAGATGTGCAATAAGGTACCCCTTGTCACGCCATTTGTATGAGCGAGAGGATTTCATAATGCTTACACTGCCACCCATGAAGGCTACAACATAATAGGTATCAATATGGCTGTTTCAGCTTGAATCGACGTCTCGTACCTCAGTATATCTTGAGCTATTGATCTCTAAATATCGCTATTTCTTGTACAACATATACACTTTTAAAACAACGCACATCTAATGTGAATTCAGTGAATTGCAAAACTCTAAGACTATGTGAAGCAGTCAACAGCCTGAAGATTGGTTTGAACACCACAGTGCTTTACTGGCATGGTACTGTTTGGAGGTGGTTTTTCTCCGACCTTCTAACGGACTTACCCAGCCGTTATAAAGGGGACCTGAACATTGAAGTGGGTTCCGAACCACGGTGAGACTCCATATTTTTAACGTCAGCTACATTGCCAGGGGTGGGGGGGGGGGGAGAAAGTGACAGATAATGATTGTAGGACACGTGCACTTCTTCTTTCTTCTTATTATTTAGGTAGATCAATGCTTTGCGTTCGTATGTTCACGTTTGTTCTCGGTTATTCGTTGGGTATTTGGCTCAGCCTTTATTTATTACTTTTTATTATTTTTTTTATTTATTTACTTTTTTTCGTTACAGAGGGTGTTGAGCCATCTGACCGGGCGCGCTGAGCCACGGCGCCTGGCTGTATTGACAATTACCATTACCAGACATCGTAGGAAAAAGGCTGTGGAATAGACTTAACAACTCCCAAACGGAAATGTGCCAAGATAGCTTTATTTTTTATTTATTTAATTTTTTAAATTTTGCAGTTATTTTATTTTCTGACTACTGGTTTCCATTAACTTAAAAAATTATTAGGCTACCATTAATGTATATCTCAAATCTTTAAGGTAAACTATGTATGTTGGGGTAATACAATTTTCCATACTACTCATAGACTGCCAATATGTATCTCTAGGTTCTGTTATTCACTGCTTTATGCAAGTATCGCTTTTGTATTACAGTACAATCAAACAGTGTCAAATAAGACTCAGACCGAGTATTCATACCGTGTAATTGATAATATTACAGGTGATCACAACACGAAGATAAGTTTCTGAACTTACGGGTATTTTTAAAATCTACATACAGAAACTGTCAGCACTCTACAGCAGATTTGTCGATTTCAATGAAAATTTATCTCAAGTTCACAGGGAAACAGACAATCATAACAAAACACAGGATATTGTATTTAAATGAAAGGAAGGAAAGCGAAGAGGAAGAAAGGAATGCGTCTGGCTGCAATGAAGAAGTGAAATAATTCAACGCCGACAAGTGAAAATTTGGCCCTGACAGGCATTCGAAGCCGGGGTTCCAGATTTGGACTAGCGGCCGCCTTAACCATTTAGCTATCCAAGGATGCCTCTCTTCCGCCGTAAATTCGCACGTAGCACAGTAAGGAAGTCGTCTTATTTTTGCCATTCGGATATTATCGTTCTGCAGTAGTCGCGTAAAAATTCATATACTGCATAAAGGGTGCTATACTGTATAAATTGTCCGACAGAACAAACACTGCACCAGAAGGTAGAGGACCGTTTCTAGTATACGCCTTGAAGTACGCCACCACGCGCAACAGATGTGTATGGAGGTTTGCCGCCAGTTCTGGCAATAATGATATTGGGTGGCTCTCCTGGAAAAGCACGCACTCGTAATAACAAACCACACCGTGATGTAGAAAGGCCTTGATTTGGCTGCCCATCTCAGAGTTGCTTTCGCATTTAGTAAATGAACACACTGCTGTCAATCTGTATATCCTCTGTCATTCCTATATATCATGATGTCCAGACTGAGCAATATTGAAGTATTCATTTATACGACAAGTCAAAACAAAGGCTGTAAAATTCAACTAAATGCCTAGGAGTAACAATTACGAACAACTTAAATTTGAAAGAACACATAGAAAATATTGTAGGGAAAGCGATCCAAAGACTAACTTTCGTTGGCAGAACACTTAGAAGCTGCAACAGTTCTACTAAAGAAAGTGCCTACGCCACAATTATGTGTCCTATTTTGGTGTATTGCTGCGCACTGTGGTACCGTACTAAGGGCGGCAGCCAGACGATTCAGAGACGGTTCAGAGAAGGGCAGCTCGTTTTGTATTACCGCGATATAAGGGGGGGGGAGTGTCACAGAAATGACACACAAGTTTGGGGTGGAAATCATTGAAAGAAAGGCGTTATTCGTTACGACGAGATCTATTTGTGAAATTTCTTTCGACAATTTTCGATTCCGCATGCGAACATATTTTGTGATCAACCAACTACATCATCATCAAAATAAAATTTAAAAAATCAAATCGAAAACGAAGAGATTTAGGAGTTCTGCCCCCCCCCCCCCCCGAGAGCTCTTAAGTATTGGAACTGTAGACAAATTTCATAAAAGCGGTTCGATGAACCCTCTGCTATGCACTTCAATGTGACTTGCAGAGTATTTATGTAGCTGTAGATTCGTCAAACGGGGATTGAAAGTTATCTCTTTGTAGGTCTCTACATTTTATGACGTTTCTTCCATAAAGGTTGTGTATTACCTGACTTACATGTGAATACTTTACAACCTATCAAACTACATGTTAAGAATGTAAAGTCAGGTAATTACCGAAGTAAGCAAATGTCGTATGGGATAGTACTGCCAACTTGAGCCGGTGAGAACGCTGACGACTGCTCATCAGTAACAGGGTGTATAATTTTTCGCATGTACCGCGAGCAGCGTGCATGGTTTTACCAATGCAGAGTCGGGTAACACGCATTTCATTTATGGAACCGTAAATTTAAATAGATTATCTGCAGAAAGATCTAGTTGCCCGAGTATCTGTTGCTGCTGGACATGTGGTGGACATGCCTGTCGTCTTTTCCAATGTAAGAGGAGCACCTCCGGTAAACATTAATATCTAAATATGCCTTTTTTAGTTTCCTGTGATTCATATTGCTGTAGAAGTTGGTGCTGTAATGAAAAGTTTACGCACCCATATTCCTATACAAATTGTTCTGCTTTTGGTCTCCTCCAACTGTCATTACGTTTATGATGATTAGGACTACCCTGTGTCTTCTCATTATGTTACAATTGTTTTGTTCCTGGTCAACTGCCAAACATGCCCCATACTTGATCCTCTTCCGGTAACAATTTTTGCACTGCGATTTTTCCGTACACGCAATATGGTCCTTGAAAGTTCTCTTGGCATTTACGTCGTAATATTCCGTAAAATCTATGGTCCTGTAACACCGTACGCCCAATTCTAACTTTAAGTTTTAAAATTCCCCTACGTTAAGAATTGCTGTTATATTCTGTCTGCTAGAAACTGTTCAATACACTCACTCACCTGGTCTAATGTGCCGCACAGTCGTATTTCAGGAGCAGAGCGGGGCTGTATCGAAGTGAAGAAATCAGGATTTAATATTCCGTCGGCAACGTGCTCATTCGATGCGGAGCATGAGCGTAGATTGTTTTGGTAAGCATTGGGAATGAAATCGGCCATGCCCTTTGAATGGAACCATGGTAGCTTTTGTCTGGAACGATTCAGGGAAATCACGAGAATGCTAAAGTTGCATAAAACGAGGCGTTTTTGAACAACTTTGGAGCCTGTATCTACTACATTCTGAACCATATAATGTTGTAGGCAAAAGAGCAATCTAGTTGTCACACAATCAAGGCATCCATTTTTTAAATTAATATCATTTATTTATTTATTTATTTTATAATTTTTTATGGAAATTTCAGTACCGACAAATATCATCTCACATCTCTGGGAGGAGGTGAGCTAATTGAATTGAAAAACAATTCCCATATGGAATGTAGCCAAGATCGCCTTTTGCAGTTGTTTACCTCTTTACTGTCGCCTTTAATGTGCCAAGTCATCTTTATACACTGTGTAATCAAAATTATCCGGACAATGGCTGAAAATGACTCAAAGTTCCTGGCGCCCTCCATCGGTAATTCTGGAATTCAGTAATGATGGTGGCCTACCCTTAACGACAGCTTCCACTCTCGCAGGAATACGTCCAGTCATGTTCTGGAAGGTTTCTTGGGGAATGGCAGCCTATTCCTCACGGAGTGTTGCACTTACGAGAGGTATCGACGTAGGTCGATGAGGCCTCGCTCGAATTCGGTGATCCAAAACATACCAAATGTGTTCCATCCCTAGGACTCGGTCTGCTGCCGCGGCGGAGTGACCGAGCGCATTGGAGCGCTATGCTCCCATGCGCGTGGTCGTTTCCCGTCGGGGGTCCAAATCCCCCCTTACGTCAGGCTGTTCGTTTGTGTTATCTTTAGTATAAGGTGGTTTTTGAACATTTTAACTGCCTGCTAAAATTTCCCTTGTTCTATTTTTGTGGTCATACACAATCAAGATATAATTGACTGTGTGTACTAATAATTCAGAAAACAACGTACTGTGGTTTAATACTGTTTGTTTACATTTAGTTTATTATGTAGACCCATTTCATAGCCTTTTTAACCCTAGAACGGTCGGGCTGGGTCTGTGAGACCCACTAGTTTCTATTTCAATGAATTTATATGCTTATAGACGCTATTCTGACTCGAGCGCTCTGCTAGCTTCCCGAAACATGCAAGAGAAAGCGTTAACCTCATGAATAAGGTTTTAAATTGTTTAGGCAATGTTCGGCAGTTCTGCAAAAAGTGGGAGTGTCTGTCAGACCCAGCCCGACCGTTTATGTTGTTGATTTCTACCAGTGCGGGTCTATTTTTATTTGGTGTTTCATCCAGTTTCAAATTACTTTGTGAACTATTTCTGATGTCAATAATCTAAAATATAAAATTTAAAGAGAAAGTGATTCATACTGTTAAATTTGAAACATTTTATCCGATGATGCTAATGAAATTGACGATTCTGACCCGGACCCAGACTTCGAAATAAACAGTGATCATGATAACAATAGTGAAATATGTGGGGATGAACGATAAAATGCTGTAAGTGCAAGGACAGCAAAACTAAATATTTCTGCAGAATTTGCGTGCTTGGTGCACGCATAAATGGTTTGTGTCGCCTGTTAGGAAAAGTGACGATTTTAGAGGAGAATATCACATAAACTATTCATTATATTCAAAATTTCGATTTATATAACAAAAATTCAACAAGTCTGCTTCTAAGTTCTACAAATTATTCTCATTTATATTTGTATTTCAATCCAATTTACTGGTACTTTCAGTGTGCTTACATTTATTACCACAAAGAAATATATTTTCTACTTCTTTTATTTTACAGCAATTGTGAAATTCAGAACGTTGAAATAATGTTCCTACAGCATTTGGTAGAACCTAAACAATATAAAAACTCGTCATTTGATGTAAATACGCTGTTTTGGCACTTGTCATAAGCATTTTAATTTCGGGGTCCCACAGACCCAGCCCGACCGTTCCTGACATTATTTTTCGGCCGACCTTCTGGGGTTAACTGCGTTTTTGTGAAGTCGTCATACTCGTAGAATCATATTCCGCGGGAAAAAAACTGTAATTTGTCGAGATAGTTTACCAGAAGACGCCACGGATGTAATTCCGATGCCAAAGGCTACGGAACGCGCTGCCAAGCCGGAGTGTGTTTGTCACTCTCAGAGAGAGGGTGATCTAAACGCACGCACGAGGAATGAAGGACGTGAGGCGCTAAGTCACCGCCAGGAGTGCGCCACTTGCCACCCGGCCGGTCCTCCGCCGCGCCATGACGTATTGCAACTCGTACGTTACTCGCGCTGTGGGAAGCCGCCATCTCCGCCAGCAGTTCCCCCTCAAAAACTCGGCCTGTCGCCGCAAAAAAGAGAAAGGGGACGGACGCACCACGAGTGTTCTCGATCGCCCGTTCCTTTGTTTTCACTGCTGGTCTGACGGCGGAGGAAGTTCCTTGCCGAGGATTTCAGATGGTATCTCCGCTATAATTTCCGCGGATCGATATCGCAAGACGCCGTCCTGACTGTGAATATAGAGACAACAGGTGACGAGACCAGGGAGTCACACCAGGAAAAGAAGTGAATCTCTGACTGAGCCGAAGTAGTGGCGATAATATGGAAACGGGTTTATATGAACATGACCTGTCTGTAGCAGCAGCTATTGTAACCGAATGTACTGTATGAGAATTCAGCCACACGAGTTGCTTTAAAATAACTGAACTTTATCTAAATTCCGACTACCACTAAGGTTGTCTTTATCAGAAATAAAACTAAAACGTTACACGTTTACACAAAGAGCTAAATGCGGCAATGTTGTATGCAGTTAATAATAAAACATTTGCTAGTTATTACTAGCAGATTGAACAGTAAAAAGTAAAATGGTGTCCGCAGTTCAAAGAGATATCAGACTCTTCTTCTCTTATCGCAAGGAGATTATAGCACTGAATGTATCTCAAGAAAAGTTCTGGAAGGACGAAAGGAGACTGGAATGTAACGTTAATCTAAGAGTTGCGAATTAAAAGCAAAACGTACATTGTTTCTGGTTTCGCGAATATATCAGAATTCGTTTCTGACCGTTTATGTACAAACAAAAAGTAATGGAAATATCAATTCCCATAAAAAATCTTTAAACAGCCTTAAATGGCAGGTCTTTGGAATTCAAACTTAATAAGTAATTCGGTAAAATTATCTCTAAATTAATTGAAAGTCCTGCAATTGTTTTTTAAACCAAAGATATGTTTCATAAATCAGTAAAAGATCATCGATTCATAACACTCGAACACACTTTCTTCACACTAAAAACAAATATTCCTAAGTCCCTAATAACTGCATAAAATCTTGAATAATCTTTGTTGTGATGTTTCAAATATAACTTCAGAACAGTAATTACATATTTGGATCTCTTAACGGACGAAATAGTTTTCTTCAACACTCAGGTACTTGAAATAAAATTCCAAGTGTTATTTCATGTAACATACTTTAATAGACCAGATGAGTATCATCACAAGAAATGAACTTGTATCTGATATACATAATTAGGAAAGTTCATTTACAATAGTGTTCATTCCATTTTTATTGATTTGATTATGACGGTTGGCAACGGTGTCTCTTAATAATATCATCTCTCTCCCCGTAGTTGTCGACCTGTTTGATGGCCAGCAGATAAGATGCTGTTCTCGTGGGTTGCGCAATCGTCACAGTACATGGTTCGTAAGAAAATAAACACACACATTTTCAGAATAACATAATAAAATCATTAATGTTAAAAGTTACTAACAACAGCATAAACAAACATGTTTTTACCTGCAAAACTGAGCTGATGTAAGGCAGTAGCAGACATAAAATTTCGTCCCACTGAGACGTTACTTCATTTCGTCTCATTGCTCTACTCGCTAGCCATAGCACACATTTACGATGTTTTGTAAAAATGTTTATAATAAATAGTTATATTTGAGTATTTATTTGCTCGTAGTAGATTAATGCCATATCTAACGGACAAATCTGGGCTTGACACAGAAGTAAAGAAGGCAATGATATGGTGGTTTATTTTCTTCATATTTGTCTCCTGCTGCTGTCACTCTCCCACGAAACCTATTCCCATCTGGATGAGTCAGAAAGAGTGCTTCACTGTGGATTAATTTCTTTAAGCTTGTATGATGTATGAGCTTTAGCGAGACTAACGAAGAGCAATTCCCCTGTTCGTTAGTCTCGCTAAAACTCAAGAACGGCTGAACCGATTTGGCTAATTGTAGTCTTGAAATAATCGTATTACGCCAGGGAAGATTTAAACGGTGATAAAATATCGAAAAGTTGTCCGGAAAATACGAAAATCGGAAAAAACTGAAATAGCATTTTCCAGTGAGCTATCAATATCGTTCGTCTAATTGCGATAAAATTTCGGTCATTTCATGTTGAAAGCAAGAAGAAGTTTCGCATCAAATAAAAATTTGGAAAAGTCACCAGGAAAGTAGGAAAATTTAGAAAAAACCGAAGCGATTTTTTTTATTTATTTATTATTTATTTTTTATTTTTCTTGAGAATGAAAATCAATTGCCATATGATTGTAAGAGTATCACTCGGTACTTCGCACGACGGAGAGGGCTAATTTTTTTTTTTTTTTTTTTTTTTTGTTCATTATGGTTTCGGAATAGTTTTCAGTAAAAAAAATAGGGACTGCTAAAAAGGAAAGTCCCAAAATTGGAACGAAGTTCTGGTTTTAATGTGTTTCTAAATGTACTCAACACTATAAGTTGAGAACCGTTCAACTGATTTCGATAATATTTTGATTATTTGACGTTCGACGAAAGATGAACCTTCTTATGAACTAAAAATTTGGGAAAGTTACCCGAAAAATTTAAAAATTCGCGAGAAACTGAAAAAGCTTTTTTCAATGGGATATCAGTATGATTCGTCTGATTGCGATAAAATTTTGCACATTTGACGTTCAAAGTAAGAGTACATACATATTAGCAATTGCGAATCATTAACGGGTCGATTAGATGACCCGGTGAACTTCGTATCACTTACCTCTTAATATAAACGATATTAAATTAAATCTTATGTATTTTAGAGTCTAAACGCATATGATTTAAATTAATATGGTTTATGAAGAAGTAAGTGATACGAAGGCCATCCGGCCAACTAGTTGTGTTAAATAAAGTAATATAATGTTCCAGCCTGGCTATTAATTTTTGATATTAACAAATTTACAGAAGGAAGTGGTTTGAAGTTAGAAGCTATGAAAGATCCCAATCAGTAAATTACGGGAAAAAAATTTTGGAAAAATTATTACATGCATTTAAATGAAATGGCAAGCTAATTAACGGTGGAGTGTTGTGCAGGCAGAACATTACAAAAAGAATCGACGAGCAGTACCTTTAACAATCGGTGGTTGAAATTTGGCTGTAAATGAAATTTTAATAATATGATAACCAATCGCCGAACAGTGGATGGTAGTTCGTCAATATCAAACTACGACCGTAAAGTAAGATAAGTGACTTGATATAAATCGGATATGAATATTACGTAAGTCAAACACATCGGACTTCTAAAAATTCACAAGAAAATCGACTGCATATTCTATTGCCGGTAAATGATAATATTATGGAATAAATTTTGAAACAAGAGTGGCAGGCTACACGAAATACCACCATTCAATATTAACCAAAAAAAAAACTGTGCCATCCATTGTTGCGGTGATTCAACAAGGCTGAAAGAGACATCATGGGCGGAGGGAGGATAGGGCAAAATTATTAATAAATATTCATAAGTGAGAGGTGGGGTTTATTTATAAATTTAAGATACGCGCACAGCACATATATTTACCTGAATGTACATGACTGCGGCCACATAAAAATAATAAAGTACAGCTCCCGTCTGCAAGATGCTATCGTTACGAAGTACAAAGCAAGAGTGTCTTCTTTCTTACAAAAAAAAAAAAAAAAAAAAAAAAAAAAGAAAAAAAAAATTGTAAGTGTTGTTCCTAAATTTTCTTTCTCTGACTTTCATAAATAACTATTTTAACATGCCGAAATAATATAAAAATACAAAATGTTCTCTGATAATATCGGGGAAAGTAAACCGTGTCATAGTAAGTACATAATGATGAGGGCAAAGAATAGTGAAAAGACTGTGTTTTTTCTGAGGCTTGGCAGCATTGATGTTGGTCAGCGTAGCCAGGGTCGATGCTGGTCAGTCAGAGGACAGTTACCCCCCGTAAAAGAAAAGTGCTCGCCTGCTCCACCTGTTTCGGCCAGTTGTAGAGCGTCTTCTCGCGAGTTTGCATGTGCCAGTCGTTGCCCATGCCGGGGCGCCGACCGGACACCACAGCATGATCGGGGCTGGACTGAGACGGGCGCGTTGCTGCCATTGTTGCTGTTTTGGATAAAGCGTGGTAAGATGGTGGCATATGCGATTAATTTGAGCCGAGATCAGAGCCGCGTGGTGCTGTTTGCCGTTTGCATCAATTCATTTAAATCGGCAGTTTTATTTGCTTATATAATGGGGTTGGTGTTAATGCTAGAGCTAAGTGGGCTTCTGTTAGGCTACCGAATTCTATGTACATCACCTTTCCCCGTTAGTTCAAAACTAAGTAGCCAGTTGATTTCCATTAACGTTTACTTTCAATCAATCTAACTTTCGTAAGGATTTATTTGAGATTTTGGTCAGTTTCTTTGTGAAACTAGTAACTTAACTTTTAGTACGATTTCAATCAGACAAAGGAAGTACTGTTATAAATTCTCATACCACTCCATGATCACAAACAATCGCTTCTAATTAACACACTCAACCGTTTAAGGTATTATTTTGCTACGTTTTCGTATTTTATTTATCAGTTTTCTTTGTGAGATGTGGGTCGGAAGTGCTGTTGGCTACGAGAAGTGGTGTTTTGGCAGTGTAGCACAGGGGGCATTGTGTCGCACGATAACTTGTTTCTGTAAACTTAAGATAACGGGCAGTGTACTCGAATATTGATTGCTAAATTTTCTGAATATTCGATTTAATTGTCTGCTACTTGTCATTAGTGTAGAACACAGTCATGCCACTAACGGTTACGAACTAGCTACCTACAAGTTTACTTTGGCAGCTTGCATTTAACTGAGCACTTTTCTCTCGTAGTTGTGCTCTTACTACGCCTTTTATTATTTGTACGTCGGAGCTGACTGAATGACAGTAGCTCCCAAAAAAAAAAAAAAAAAAAAAAAAAAAAAAAAAAAAAAAAAAAAAAAAAAAAAAAAAAAAAAAAAACTCTTCTGCCACGGGTTGCAGCAAAACGAGTTCTTTTAGGAGGCTTAATTTAACTTTTGGCTGAATTGAATTGGATTGCGAAATTATAAAGCACCGAGGTGGTTTATTGTTACCCAATTATAACTGAACAACTAGTGCGTGTGCCACTTTTTTAATAAATTTGACCAATAGAAGACCTTCTATGTCGCATCCATACTTCGGTAGATGATTAGATTCCCTTATATGAAATTTAATATGGGTTATCATACAGAGATCTGACTACTAGTAATACTGAGGTATGTAAACAGTGTTCATTCCCTCACTGCTGCACACAGGCATAATAATCTCCACAATAATTTTTTAAAAATGCTCAGAGAAACAATTAATATTCATAGTACAAAATTAGTAATAGGAATGATAAAATAATTTGCATGTATATTTCAGAGTGGTAGCGTATCCCTCCCTTATGGACACCCTAACTGGTTTCCTTGAGGTCAATATAAATAAATATTGCGTTGTGAATTTTTAGCTTTTCGCGACGTATTGTGTAATCCAATAAATTTTGGGCATGTAGCCGCGCGAATTCAGTTCTTCCAATATTCAGGCCGAGTAACTTGCGGCCATCTTCAGGGTGATTCGCAAGACTGCCGACAAGGTGCCAGTAGCCGCTATCATCCTTCACAAGCAGAAGGCGTTCTCAAGACTTTGGTGCACAGGGCACATCGTATATCCGATAGTGAGAACTTGCAGGAGGAACTCAAACATCTGAAGTACATTTTCAAAGCAAACGGATATACCGAGCAACAAATTCGCAACCATCCTACGTGAACCCTAGTATGTAAATACGTCAGCTACAAGACGAAGAAATATTGTCTTCAAATCAAGAGCGTTATTACCTTACATGGTGCTCTTATCCCGAAATTCAGTCGCATACTTGAAAAGCACAGTGTTAAGTTGATCTGCCGACCTCCATTGGAAATTGCAGCCCTACTCGGTTCTGTGAAGAATGATTTGTTACTTCGCAAGCCAGGTGTATGTCAGAGTCCCTTTTGAAAATTGAAAATTCTTATATAGGTCAGACAATTCGCACTGTTCACGAAAGATGCACCGAAGATACACACGTTTGTGACAACCAGACAAGTCAGCTGTGGCAGAACATTGTCTCACTACGGGTAGCTCTATTAACTACAGTGACGTGAGAATTTTAACACCGACCTCTTCCTTCTTGGATTCCATATTTAAGGAAGCATTACAAATTAGATTCGTTGTTGTGTGTGTGTGTGTGTTTTTTTTAATTTTATTTTAATTTGTTTTATTTTATTTCTTTTATCTATTTAAGTAGCAGCCGCAAGGACGCAATTGAATTTACAAGAGAGTCAACTGCCAAACCAATCGGACTTAAGAACGATCTTTGAAATCAAAATACATAATCTTAGTGTAACCCGTCCAAAGGAAGGAAATTTTTTGACATTGCGCACATTAATTTTCAATCACATGCATTTGTCTACAGTTACCTACTACTAACATCACAGACAGTAAAAATAATTTACACTTCGTGCGATAATTGTGATTAATTATTCTCTCTGATTTTCGATCTCCCCAACGATATATTCGCTGACTGTTTGATAGTTGTCGGGCAGATGGTACGTCACTATTCCGCTGCAATTTTCATTCATTATTGATGCAAAATGTTGAATTTGAACTCTCAGTGTCAGCGCGCAGCCGGCGACATACATAGATAGTGTCTTCCTTGCGGTGTGCATCAAAACGTCTATAAGGCATCTCCGATGTTGCTTTCCTCTGGGAGTCTTCTGTCCAAACACCGGACACCATCAATCAAAATAGCAATGGAAGGTAAGTGTCGATCAGCTGTTACTGATCATACAATATTACATTTGCGTGGCAACATTATGGTAATTTTAAGAACAGTGCACGTATTTTTATTTATTCGTAATTTTCTATATTTTATAAAAAAGAAAATAAAATCCAACCAACCAATCCAATCGTGTGCGAACTTCATGGACGATGTGAACAAATTTACTTTACTCTATTTCAAATTCAGTTATGTAACACATTTTGGGATCAGTAATCCACGTGTAGTGTCGGTTTTTGTTTGTATGTAGATGAACACATCACGTCACGTGAAACGATGGTTGAGAAGGTTACCTGCTTGAAAAGCCTTCAGTAGCTATGGAAGAGACTTTCCAAAAGCAGCGTCGCATGTCTTCACAAACTTAACAATCAAATACTACCGTCGTGAACTAACAGTAAGCCAATACTGTAAAAAATGTAAATTATGTTTTCGTGATGGAAACCATCATTATTAACAACATTCTATAAAATACAGACAATTGGGCCGGCCGCGGTGGCCGAGGAGACTAAGGCGCTCCAGTCACGGTCTGCACGGCCACTACGGTCGGGGGTTCGAATCCCCCCTCGGGCATGGATATTTGTGCCGTCCTAGTTCGTAAGTAGTTCAAAAGTAGTTTGTAAGTTTAGGGACTTATAACCCCGTAGTTAAGTCCCATAGACTATACAAACATTTGAACATTTGAACAGAAAATTGGTACAGTAACACCTTTAACGATTGGTACTTATGTTTACTTGAAAAACTTGAAAGTCGATAATCTCGAGAATTTCTTAGATTTGCGTCGAATGGTTTGGCTGATTGTTTTCAGTCCTGAGCTTCACATACTATAAAAATTCAAAACTTCTAAATTCTAAAGTCAATTTTCTCGCCTGATGTAAACGATTAAAAATATCTTTTTTAGCGAAAACACCATAGCTCGATGTAGTATACGTTGAGTAGAAATGCGTTCCAGATTAATTTTGGAGTGGACTAATCACCTTTTTGAAACGCCATCCTGTTTACACTTATTTGACATAACCTTTGCAGCAGTTCTTGTTTTGTGAAAAATATTGCACATTACTGAAGATTCTAAGTCCGTTACTTGTAAAGTGTTCTAAAGGCTGTGAGACATACGAATCAGCTTTTTACCTTTTAACCAACGTTGTGATACTGTGAATTGTCAGCAATCGTCTTACTCAGATTTTTCGAAATCCGTGTGGTGTAACAGTAGAAATGCGACTCAGTCTAATTTAATCTTCGTGAAATTTATTAATAAGATATGTACAACTGACAATTGCAGACTGCACATTCTGGACTAGACTGATTATTGATTTCGCAATAAATAATTACCTGATTCCTTGCTGCGCAACGTTTTTCTATAAATAATTTTGCTAATAATGTTTCTTTAATTACTCACTGTTGGCTGGAAACAAATAATTAAAAATTTTAACCCTTTAATGCATAAAATTTTATTTGAAACTATGAAAACAGCCACGATTCATGTATCGTGCATATATATATATATATATATATATATATATATATATATATATATATATATATATATATATAGTGAGAAAGATATTGAAAAAATTTCATTAAATTTATTCTACACTAGTACGAAAAAAGTTCATAGTTGATCAGCTATATAGTACTTCCACGATGTACCCGATATAGTAAATGTCGCTATTATACCTCTCAGTTTCCAGAAAGTAGCTCATAATTCAACAGTAGAATCTGATTGACTAGTTTTACATGTCAAAGGAGGAATACTAATGTAAACAAACTCACATGTTAGGAGTCACTCAACGATTCACTCTGCAATTTATAATTTCTAGGACAAGCTACTAGCATATGTGAAACAATGTATACAAACAGCTAACAGCTACAAATGAATTTGTGGTAAAATGTTGATGAGTTTGAGAGATAATGGAAAAAAATGAGGTTTGTAGCTGATCAGCTGCCCAATGCATTAGACTTAAATTAACACAGATGCGAATTATATGATACATCCATGGATTACAGAAACCTTAGATACATATCAGGGATTATATCGGCTGAATTCAGACAAAATTATAATATCTAGGCTTCATTATTATTAGTCCTCGCTACATTAGTAATTTAACTAATACTTTGAGTTCTGAACATGATGAATGATACTGTTAGGTTTCCATAACTTTGTACGTTTGACCTGATTTAGTTAATTCGTGCTAGTGGATGAATTTTTGTTATTCAGAATAGCAATACTTTAAGGTAATGGATTCTCAATTATTCTATCGATAAAAGTAATAGCTGTTTAAATTTCTTGATCAAAATCATTATTTGTGTTTCCAGAATGAAACTTTCACTCTGCAGCGGAGTGCGCGCTGATATGAAACTTTGGAAAGTAGGAGGCGAGGTACTGGCGGAAATAAGTTGTGAGGCGGCATCGTGTCGTGTCGGGATAGCGCAGTCGGTAGTGCGCTTCCCCGCGAAAGGCAAAGGTCCCAGGTTCGAGTCCCGGTCCCGGCACACAATTTTAATCTGCCAGGAAGTTTAATATCAGCGCACACTCCGCTGCAGAGTGAAGTTTGATTCTGGAAACATCCCTTAGGCTGTGGCTAAGCCATGTCTCCACCATATCCTTTCTTCCAGGAGTGCTAGTCTTGCGTGTTTGCAGGAGAGCTTCTGTGAAGTTTGGAAAGTAGCAGGCGAGGTACTGGCGGAATTTGTGAGGCGGCATCGTGTGTCGTGTCGGGATAGCACAGTCGGTAGTGCGCTTGCCCGCGAAAGGCAAAGGTCCCAGGTTCGAGTCCCGGTTCTGGCACACAATTTTAATCTGCCAGGAAGTTACATTATTTGTGATTTTTTTTTCACAAATAACATATAACTTCCAGAAGTGTCTAAATTTACAAATGGAAAATTACGGATGGAAAAGTACATGAAATATTGCAGGTCACAGTATATGAATTTTGTCGAAAGAAAGGTAGCTATCAAAAGAATCACTGTATCTGGCAATGGAATAGAGATTGGCATCGATTAATAACATAAAGTCTTACTGAAGCCATTAGATTACGACGTTAAAGAGATTTCATTAGTGATCAAGCATACTTTGTTCGCTCGTCGGTATACCACTTTCAAACACTTGCTGGTGCAGTAGAGCCCCGCTGGCGACCAGCCAGTGCTCGTCAGTTCAGTCTCCTTCAGCAGGCTGCGGCTTTCGGCGGCGACTCCCCACCAGGGAGCCGTGGCTCAGCGCCACGCAGCCGCATTAGCCTAATGGCCGGACCAGCCGCGCCGACTTGCGCCTGAGACTCGGCGTGCTTCCTTCCAATTAGGGGCACCTTCTTCCTCTCCGCCTCCAGCGTCCTTTCCTTAAGTGGAACGCAGAACACGCCAGCAGTATCTTGTTCATTGTGCTACTTGTGCCAGAGGGCCCACTGTTGATAATCTGTTCTGTGGTTCTACCTCGAACCACGATGTTCCTGTTGTGGTCTACAGTAACGAGGATTGGTTCGATACAGATCTTCACGCTACTCTACCCTGAGCGAATCTTTTCATTTCCTAATAACAGTGGCTGCTCACATTCGTTTTGACGTGCTCACTGTACTCATCTCGTAGTCTCACTCAGAGATTTTTATGCCACGCTTCTGTTTAATACAAGGTGTGTCTGGAAAATACTGTGGATGGGCCCATATTTTAGAAACTGTGCTGGCAAGGGGGAGGTGCCGGCGTATACACATTGAGTGACATGTCAAATAGTTATTCTCATCGTGCAAAGCACTGCAGTGAACCGGTGGTACACGCAGAGACCCATTTAACACGGTCGGTGAGAGAACTCGTGTCAGTACAACATGGAGCGCAAAATGAAGCAATGGAGCAACGTGTTTACATTAATTGTTAAAAAAAATTAGAAAATATATTAAAAATTTCTGTATGCCAAAGTGTCGTTAACTGACGTTACACGGCCAGCTCCGTCATTCAACCCGAATGTTGTCCCTCTTCAGGAACCACAAATTTGTCTGTCCTCTGCACAGATATCCCTCTACTGTGGTTGCACCTACGCTCTGGCTATCTTGATAGTTGAGGCACGCAAGTCACTCCACCTCGTCATTGTCTGAGGTTCATGTTCAGATGTTCAATTGTTTGTTAAGCTGATGGAACAATTGTGGGGTCATCAGTTCCTGAACTTACAAATTACTTATAAACTAACTTCTAAAGACAGCACAAAAATCCATGACCGAGAGAGGATTCGAACCCCCAATGGGGAGCAGTCTCATGCATCAGACCACACCACCTCAATGCGCTCGGACACTGCTGCAGCTGAGGTTCATGAAGGTACACATTATGTACTATGTCATTTATATATAATGAGAAAAGTAAGGTCCAGGACACTCCCTTATAGCAAAGGAAGTTTAAGTTGGAATATTACACTCATACAAATGAGCTGGAGACCAGCAGAAATAAATTACCTACATTGCAACCTAGAAAAGGAACAGAAAAGCTGCTCAGATTTATGTATTTTGTCATTGCTTGCTTCTTTATAAGAGTTATATGGCAGCAAAGTAAAATTCACATTTTTTCTACCAGACATCAGTGGAACATATACACACTGAAAGTTGCCTGTTATTAAAATAAGCAAGATCTCGGGCAATTGAGATCTGCAAATGTATGTTAAAATGCTCACTGCTGCTAAATTACTTTATGAGTGGCCACAGTACATGCAAAATAGAAATTTATCTAACAGATCACTCCTTAAGGGAGCAGCCAACGTTCTAACAAAGACAAAATCAATGTTAAAAGTAAATGAATAGATAATTAAACATGGGATAGGGAGCAGAGGTTTGATACTTTAAAAGCATAATCTATTCAGAAAAATGAACAATCAAATAAATGGGGGGGGGGGGGGGGGGCAGATTAAGAACACGCCTTGTACAAATGTGAATTAAATTGCTGCCTGTATTAAAATTGTTTCTGCCCTTTAGTGAATATGGAGGTAATGTGGGAGGAAATTTGCAAATACACAATGAGTAGCTGAAAGCACATTCATTCATTGACACACACATGAATAATGCTAGCAGTACATTACTCTCCAAGAACACTTCATAACAGCAAGGAAACGAAGCTTTTGCGGCAGCGTATTGATCACAAATTTTTAAATGTACTGTGCACTAAACGAACTTATGTGTGGGGAGACAGTGGTTCATTATTCTTAAGTACCACGTGGTGTGTGGCCATGCTGAATTTCATAATTTTTACAAACAAGAATTAATTTAGAATAAGCAATAAAACACATGCGAGATTTCATATAGAAGAAAGCTGGGTTAATAAAACCACGACTGAAGGCCGAAGTAGTGACCGTTATGAAAGCACATGTTGCAATCGGTCATACAAGACATAAAAGACGGACTCATTCTTGAAAATCTGAGAAATATTTAGCATACACGCATATACAGACACGGTGTGAAAACGTTAAAAACAAGGAGGAAATTCAAACTTACTAGGTTTACGCAATGGCTGAAGGCCACAGACGTGTATTCTAACTTGAGCAATACCAGACACACAAACATCACTGGTATGAAAATGCAAATAATAAATTTACACTGAATTTACTCGTGTTCTGTAAATTGAGAAAGACTTCACCTTGCATAGGGAAACAATTACTCAAGAGAACTATCACTGAAGAACAAAGACTGCTTGATCACAAAAAAAGGAAAATCCTAACGCCATGCCTACCCCTCAGCATGATTCGATGGAGTACTTTGACAGTCGTCAGAACCAGAATGAAGAGTCAAGAGTGTAGCTCTAAGGCCACGTAAAAACCTCCCCCTGCCATACACTGGATATAGAGTGCGCTAAAAGCGACGCAGAGTGCGTTCAGAGACTAGTGTTTACCAACCCTTGCTACCAGATGAAGTCAGTTTTCTCAACATCCATTCCCAGAAAGGTCTCCTGTCACCTCTTTCGTCCAAGGTTGGTACAACACTAAAGAACACAGACACCTCGCCACCTTACCAAGTAAGCTTGTATCTGGCCACCCAGCAGACGCTAGCGCAAACAAAGTGCTTAAGTACAGCAAAACGAGGCCTATAGCGAGAGGCGGCTACTGTAAGCCATTGCACAGCAGTCAGTCAATATCAAGAGCAACTTTCCACATTCACATGAGCTCACAAGTTCAATCACACGAGTGGAAACATATATAAATATGGGGCAAATATACATAAACATTGGGCATTTATCATTAACAACAAGATTAAAATAATTAACACATAGATAAATAACATTAATGGTGCCGAAACACTTCGGGTTAATGAATAAATCAAAATGGAACACGACCTCACAATCAGTGGACGTGTTTCAACACCTCAAGAGTGTTGCATGCACCAGGAGTGTAGGGGGTTATAACCATCTACATAAAAATGGAGTAGAGAATAAAAGGAATTCAGTTCTATTTATTGCCTATGATAAAAGGACAAGTTGTATGAGAATCACTTAGACATTCGGAATTTGTGATCCAGGTTGCAGTACACACGAGTACTCCCAATACTAAGGAACACGTCCATTTTCCTTAGCGCAAACACTCTCCTGGATAATCAACAGACTGTTAGCCCAATTTGTCCCACTCCTCAATGGCGATTCAACGTAGATCTCTTTGACAAGTCGGTAGGTCGTCTCGTCCCAAAACAGCATAGTCGACTTCATGTCTGGAGAACATGCTGAACGTTCTTACCTAATTATGTCGATATCATGTAGGAACACATTCGCAAGAAGTGCAAGACATGCGGAATAACTGACGTCCATTAAGAATCCCTCAATAAAATGCTGCCGACATGATTGCACTATAGTCAGAGGATACTATGCCTGTACAGTACACCCTTTGATTGCCTTACACGATCACCAGTGGAATATGGTGGCTCTAAATAATGTCACCCCAAAACGTGAGAGAGGTACCACCTTTCTGCACTCACCGGACCATGTGTCTAAGACGTTCAGGCTGACAGGCTGCCCCAGAAACTTTCAAATTTGTCTGGTTAAACGAAAGTTCACGTCTCATCTGTGAATACCAGTTGGTTCCATTTCTGGAGAGGCCATTCGACATGTCTACATATTTACTAGAACTATTGCACGCCGGCCACGGTGGTCGACGTGACTGAGGTGCTCCAGTCACGGTCAGCACGGCCACTACGGTCGGGGGTTCGAATCCCCCCTCGGGCATGGATATTTGTGCCGTCCTAGTTCGTAAGTAGTTCATAAGTAGTTTGTAGGTTTAGGGACTGATGACCCCGTAGGTAAGTCCCATAAGCTTAACAAACAACAACAACAACAACAACTATTGCATCTTCTGTTCTGTGAACGAAACGTAGTCTTTCGTTCGCTTTCCTTACAAAATTTTCTATGTGTTCTCTCCAATTTAAGTCGTTTGTAATCGTTGTCCTAGGTATTTAGTTGAATTCTGTTGGGCCAAACTGTAATGCTTCCTATGGTTTCTAAGTGTCAAATCTGGACGTCATGAAGCGCATTACGTACAGTTTGAGTCGAAACATGACGTCCTGTGACCGACTAATAATCCTAATGACGTTTCCCTCACGGTTCGTCCAATGTGAAATCCGCAAGTAGTGATCCATAAGCTGCTGTGGTAGACTTTGGACGGACAGAGCGATGCAAGTTATCAACAGTTCTGGTATGTATGTACCTAGTCCACATTTGAACAACAAACCTTTCGTTTCCCCCGAGAGGTCTGGAATCTTTCTTCGATGATCCTCCTGATACTGTTGTTGTTGTTGTTATGGGGGGTTTTAGGGGGGACTAGACTGCTATGGCCATCAGTCCCCCGCTTCATATCTAGGCAACACACAGAAAAAACAGAACCATAATAAATATGCCTGAATGAGATTTAAAACAAAGCAGAATGAAAGAATGCACCGTCAATGAATTATTGACAGAGTCAACACGAGACAATACGAAAGACACCAGACACACAGAAACAAATACGAGACAAAAATGACAGAGCCAGTGAATGTGGTTGACCGACCATGTGTATAAAAAGGGAAAAGTCAACCACATAGCGTACAAAATAAAAACTGTAGTCTAAAGACACGTCAAGGGGAACATAAAAAATTATCTAAAAGACCACCCAAAGGACTCACAGCAACTGGTAAATCCCCGCAGCAGTGTTCGGGATGGTAAAAGAATGCCGCAGTCGGGCTAAAATGGGACAGTCGAGTAGGAGATGGACCACAGTCAATGGGGCACCACATTGGCACACGGGCGGGTCCTCTCGACGGAGGAGGTGACCATGCGTCAGATGGGTGTGACCAATGCGGAGACGGCAGAGAACCACGGAGTCCCTACGGGATCCCAGCTGCGAGGACTTCCAGACAGATGTTGTGTCCTTTATCGTACGCAGCTTATTGGGCACGTCCAGAGCGGACCATTCGGCGTCCCACAGGTCGCGTATTTTAGTGCGAAGCAACGGGCGGAAGTCTGCTTCTGGGAGGCCAATCGCCAGAGGGCGGCAAGTGGTAGCCTGTTCGGCTATCTCGTCAAAGCTCTCGTTGCCCGGGATGCCTACATGGCCCGGGGCCCAAACGAATGTAACACAGCGACCGGAGTCACTAAGAGCCAGTATCGACTCCTGAATGGCCCTGACCAATGTATGACGAGCATAACACTGATCAAGGTCCTGTAAACCGCTCAGCGAGTCGCTACAGATCAGAAAGGAGGTCCCGGGGCACATGCGGATGTGGTTAAGGGCGCGGTATATAGCCACCAGTTCTGCAGTGAAGACGCTGCTGCCGGGTGGCAAAGAGCGTTGTTCAACATGGGCGCCATGCATGTAGGCATATCCAGTGTGGTCGCCATCCGAAGAACCGTCTGTATAAATGACCTCGGAGTTACTGAACTCACGGAGCAGTGCAGAAAACTGATGCCGTAGGACCAGAGGAGAAGTAGAGGTTTTCGGCTAACAGGAAAGATCCAACCGAATCCGCGGCCGAGGAACGGTCCAGGGAGGAGCATGGAAAGTCGAGCAGAAGGGACGGTTAAGAGGAAGGGAGTCCAAAGTCGATAGTAGCGATTGGACACGCGCTGCTATCGGAAGTCCCGACCGAGGTCGCCTCTGCGGCAAACGAGTGATCTCTCCCAGAAAGAGGAGTCTGTTATTCGGATGCCGAGGGGTACAGTGAACTCTGGCAGCATACTGGGCGAGTAGTTGTTGGCGCCGGTATCGCAATGGGGTGACTCCAGCCTCTGCCAGGAGACTTGTGACAGGGCTTGTTCGAAAGGCTCCAGTGGCCAGACGGATGCCGGTATGGTGCACTGGGTCGAGAACTCGCAGTGCAGATGGAGAGGCTGAGCCGTAGACCTGGCTTCCGTAGTCTAGACGTGACTGCACCAGAGCATTGTACAGCCGCAGGAGGACAGGGCGTGCTGCCCTCCAGACAGTATGGCTGAGGCAACGAAGGATGTCCAGATATCGTGAACACCGTTGCTTAAGCGCAGATGAGGGAGCCATGTCAAACGCGAGTCAAAAAGGGGACCCAGGAAACGGTGTGTATCCACAACCTGAAGGAGCTCACCATCCGGATGCGGATGTACCGTGCGTTGGCGACAAAAGTGCATCACCCTGGTTTTCGCAGGGGAAAATGTAAAACCATGGGCAGAAGCCCAATTCTGCGCCCGATGAATGGCTGCCTGCAGTCGTCGTTCAGCTACAGTTGTACTAGCGGTAGAGTAGTACAGGCAAAAGTCATCCGCATAGAGAGAGCAAGAAACTGATGGCCCCACTGCAGCCACTAGACCATTAATGGCCACTAAGAAGAGGGGTACACTTAGGACGGACCCTTGTGGTACCCCATTCTCTTGGATATGGGAGGAACTGAAGGAGGTGCCAACGCGGACTCTAAAGCGGCGCGAAAATAAAAAATTCTGAATAAAAATTGGGAGGGAGCCACGGAGACCCCACCCATGTAGTGTGGCAAGGATGTGATGACGCAATGCCGTGTCATATGCTTTTCGGAGGTCGAAAAAGATGGCGACGAGGTGGTGACGTCGGGCGAAAACAGTACGGATCGCCGACTCCAAAGAGAGGAGGTTATCAATGGCAGAGCGACCTTGCCGGAAAGCACCTTGTTGTGGGGCGAGCAGACCCCGATACTCGAGAACCCATAGAAGTCGCCGGCTCACCAAACGTTCAAAAAGCTTACAAAGGACGTTTGTGAGACTTATGGGACGGTAACTGTCAACGTTCAATGGATCCGCACCTGGTTTCAGCAGAGGGATAACGGTACCCTCCTGCCATTGGGACGGGTATGCTCCCTCGATCCAGAGACGATTGAAGAAATCCAAAAAATGGTGTTGCGAGGTTACAGAGAGATGTTTTAACATTCGACAGTGGATTCGGTCCGGTCCTGGAGATGTATTGGGGCAACTGGCAAGAATACTTTGAAATTCCCACTCGGTAAATGGCGCATTGTACGGCTCCTGGCGGTTTGTGCGAAATAGCAACTGCTTTCGCTCAGCCCGCTCTTTTAAGGTACAAAAACCTTGGCTGTAGGCAGTGGACGCCGAATTAAGAGCAAAGTGCGCTGCAAAAGACTCGGCAATGATGGTCGGGTCGGTATGAACAGTTCCATGGATAGAGAGACCCGCGATCCCTGCCGGTGGACGGTAGCCTGATATACGGCGAATCTTCGTCAAAATCTGGCTGGAGGAGACACGGGGTCCAATTTTGGATACGTATTCCTCCCAGCATGCCTGCTTGCGCTGCCGGATAAGCCGGCGTGTCTGGGCCCGAAGACGTTTAAAGGCAACCAGGTGGTCAATGGTGGGGTGGCGTCGATACTGCTGCAAAGCTCTGCGGCGACTGCGAATTGCTGCTGCTATCTCCGGTGACCACCAGGGTACTGGTCTTCGCCGGGATACGGCAGAAGAACACGGTATCGTGGACTCAGCAGCAGAAACGACAACGGAAATAATGTGGTCTACTGCCATTGTTGCATCAGCAGGGAGAGGGGTATCCAGCGTTGCAGCTGACGTGTATGCTGCCCAGTCGGCCCTATGGAAGGACCAGCGGGGTAGACGTGCATGGCGTTGGTGGTGGGGAAGCGAAAGGAAGATGGGAAAGTGGTCGTTTCCACAAAGGTCATCATGGACCCACCAGTTAAGGAGTGGACGTAAGCCTGGACTACACACAGAAAGGTCTACGGCGGAAAAGGTGCCATGGGCCACACTAAAATGGGTAGGAGCTCCTGTATTAAGAATACAAAGGTCAAGTTGGTTAAAAAGTAGTTCAAATTGTAGACCACGTCCTGTAGTCACATTGCTCCCCCATATGGGGTGATGTGCATTAAAATCTCCTAAAATACGAAACGGTGAAGGAAGTTGAGCGATCAAGGCTGCTAGGTCAGCTGGTGCCACTGCTGCATCGGGAGGGGGGTCCGATCACCAGGAAACCAGGTTTCCTGGAGAGCAACACAAAGAGGTGGAAATGCGCTCAACAGCTGACGCAATTCAGCCAAATGGCAGAAAAATCCTCCACAATTCCATTGGAGGATCAGAATGTCTCCTGGTTGACGGTGCATGAAGATGAAGATGGAAGAGGAGTGGTATTAGCACTCGTCTCTGGCTGTGAAGCCTGATCCTACGTGTCCATGGTATCCCCGAGATCGGCAAAGGCCAAATCTTCTGGCGTCGCTAGAAGGATCACATCATCCTCTGGCGCGTCAGGTGCAAGGGCTGGGGGCACTGAGGCCGCCAGTGTCTCCTTGCGCTTTACCGTCTTGTCTTTCTTTTCTTTTTTGTCTTCCCGTCGTTCCTTGGGCCTACCGGAGGACGGGGGTTTCTCCGGCGGGGCTTGAGGAGTGTGGGAAGACTGGGGAGCCAGGCAGCTTTCTGGCCGAGGGTCCTTCGGCCGCTGGCTGGTATCTATTTTCTTAGGCGGTGAGTTTGGAAGGGAGGAACACATTCCCTTCCCAGAAGAAGAAGCCAGAGAAGGGGAACCCTTTTCCGGCTGGGGAGCGGGAGTAACCACTCCCGATGTGGAGGGCCGTACAGGCCCCGCAGAAGATGGTATGCCCCCAGATGTCTGGGTTGCCAAGGTAGAGGGGCGGCCCATAGGGTCCACAGATGGAGGTACAACAGGGCGAGAGGTGGCCACCGATGGTGGCGCCATCGATGTAGCAGCAGCGTAGGAACTTACTAGTGAAACAGGATGCAGCTTTTCATATTTCTTTCGTGCGTCAGAGTATGTTAGTCGGTCCAACGTTTTATACTCTTTATGTAGAGCGGGACAGTCCTGCGAACAGGGAGAGTGGTGACCGCTGCAATTGACACAATAAGGTAGAGGGGCACAGGCAGTGTCAGTATGTAAGGCACGGCCACAGTCCCTACAGGTTGCAGCAGCGTTGCAACGAGAGGACATGTGCCCGAAGCGCCAACATTTATAGCATCGCATTGGAGGGGGGATGTATGGCTGGACGTCACAGCGATACATCATGACTTTGACCTTTTCAGGCAGATTGTCACCCTCAAAGGCCAAAACAAATGCGCCAGTGGCCACCCTCTTATCTTTTGGTCCCCTAAAGACACGGCGGACAAAGTGGACTCCGCGTCATTGTAAATGGTCACGTAATTCCTCATCTGTCAGCAACAATAGGTCTCTGTGGTATATGACCCCCTGTACCTTATTTAAGGACTTGTGAGGTGTTATTAACACGGGGATGTCGCCTAAATGATCACACGTAAGGAGGTTTCGTGACTGAGCCGGGGTCTCCGCCTGTATCAAGACCGAACCGTCTCGCAGTTTCGACATTCCGGCAACTTCGCCAAACCTTTCTTCGCGGTGTTCCACGAAGAAAGCGGGCTTAGTTGCCTGGAAAGATTCCCCATCTTGTCTGGTACATACTGAATATCGTGGTGTATATGGCTCAGTCTGTTTAGTGAGCCCACGTTCCCCCCGTGATGGAGTTAGGGAAGGGAACAATTTGGGGTCGTATCTTGCAGCATTGAAATTAAACTTTCCACACTTGGAGACACCTGACTTAGAGCCAGGATTTTCAGAGGGTTGTTTCCTCTTCATTGCAGAGTGTCCGCCCCGATGCCACCCACTCCAAAACAGGGGCTCTCCTCAAGGGCGCCACCCAGCCACAGCAACGTCACCTGGCAGGATGACCGTTGCCGGGAGTCCTGATGCCCCGCAAAGACAAGCATCGACTCCTTGGCATTCATGAGGAGGTCACAGCTCAGGCATCGGCAGTGTGATCCCTGTGCAATTCAGGGGGCTCAACCATGAGGGTACATAACAGCCCCACCACACGGACTGGCTACCGTGCTGGTGACCTAGCGGGGGAGGGGGCTACGGCGAGGAAGGGATGTGGAAGGAAAGGGTAGGAATCCGCGCCGTAGGGGCTAGGTTGGGAGTTCTTCCCCAAACGGCTCACACTTACTCAGAAATTTTGGTGGAGGTGAAACCACAATGGGGACCTAACTGGGCCGAAAACTGTGAACACGGCAAACAAAGACACAATTGCAAAACCAGCAGTACCATGGGAATAGCCAGGCCGTCAACACGAGAACACCTATAGACGGGGTTGGAGAAGGGTAGGGTGGGAAAAAGGATTAGGAAGGGAGGGAACCAGGGTGAGGAAAAGCGGCCTGGGAAACAGGAAGGAAGGCCGCAATGGCTCGGGGACCCGTGCGCGCCACACACGTACCCACAAAAGAGCTGTGGGCCCCCTGGGGGGTCCTGATACTGATAAACAATACGGAATTGACTTTCTAGTGATGGCAGAACTTCAGGCAACACAAGCAGTGTACCTCCATTTGGTATGACTGGAAAGAGTCGTATGTCTTACCCACTCCGTCGCGTTGGCTCTGCTGATGCGTAGTCGTTTACATCTTTGTACAAGTTGTGTGACACCTGCAGACTATCTAAGGAACTGATGCATTAGACGCGTTTAACGTCTGTTCTGAATACTTTGTAAGCAATATGATGCAACACTTTTTGATGTGTGTATCTTGTTGTTGCAAGAATTAAAAGCTCTATTATTAAAAACTAGATTGACATGTAGCTTTATTAGTGTCCATCTGCAGTCCCAACTTATTCGTCTCTGGCGAACTGCTAGCTAAGATACACAAGTTGCTTTGGCTTTCTTTATGTGTATTGTATCAAAACATATTACCGTTTGTAATACACCTCGTTAAAATTATATGAGCTTCGGGAGGGGGGGGGGTTTGGGAATAGGAAGCACAACAATAAAATTATAATCCACGAGTCATGGCTACGCATCTCTGGGGGTGTATTCCCTCTTAAAGGATAGCATTTTTAAGGTGCTAGATGGCCAACAGATTCTTGCTCAATCAATTGAGAAGCCCGGGAAGAAAGAGAGAGACAGAGATGTAAATCTTAAATGTTACGGGGTAATAGGGAAAGTCAAACAGAGGCTCAGGCAGAGCTTATTTATTGACTGCAAAAAGTGGCATTTTATACACAATGTTACAAAATTCAGAATAATTCTACGTGCTGGCAGACCAGTATTTCGCCTAGGGATAATAAATTCAAAAAACGGGAAGCATACATAGACAACAAACAAAAAGAATGAAAACTATAGGCGATCCATTTGGCAAAGCTCCTACAATGATGGGGTATGTAATAAATACTTTCACTCTGAACTAGAGGACATAAAAATTGTCGAGTGATAATCACTGCTGAACGGTAAATGGTTATGTTAAATCTGTCTATATCGGGGTGAAGGGGAAACAGCCAACAAAATGGTTACAATGCCGGTGCGTAAACGTACGTTAGCAAACGCCGTGCCGAGTGCAGTGTGCGGCCGTTGCTATAGGCTGCCGTCGGTTGCTGAAGAAGAAGCGAAATAAATTGTGGAGCCTCGCGTACACCGCTGTCGGCGTTTGTCTAACTCGTGCGAGTTCCTGATGTCATTTGCCAAGAGATCAACCTGTGCCTGTGCTCTTCTAAAGGCACTGACGTACAAGTCATTGAACAGGCAGTTGATGAACAAGGAAGCTGCACACTGCTTTTTCACTGCGACTGTTAACAAGTGAATTAGAGTATCGACAGACGGTACAGACGCTTCTCCAATTATCCCTCCACACAAAGTACACGAGAGCGGAATTAAGTCACTGTTCAAGTGAACAAGATATAAAGGCGTATACACTGGATAAGCACACGCTCAACGCAAATTACTCTAAAAATCTATACCGTTGCGAAACAGAAGTATTCAGCCTCGTCTGCACGTCGGCAGACCTTGATATAATTTAGAAGCGAACGCAGAGTTTCTGAACACAGCCTGAATTTTCTACCAAGATCGAAATCCACAGACAAAAAGGGAACACTTCCCAAGAAAAATCTCCAGTCAACTAGCTACTACTATAGGAGAGGTTTAGTTAATAGACTGCTGGCACTCCAGCGCTAGCTGACTCAAAAATATAAAAAATGGTCTGCGCGACGATCACCGACAGACATTTGAAAAAGGAGACTTCAAGTTTTCTCGGGGTGTAAGAAGGAAGTAGCAGTACATGGCCTACCTCAGGCGCCGGCCGCGGTGGCCGCGGGGACTGAGGCGCTCCAGTCACCGTCTGCACGGCCACTACGGTCGGGGGTTCGAATCCCGCCTCGGGCATGGATATTTGTACCGTCCTTAGTTGTAAGTAGTTCATAAGTAGTTTGTGAGTTTAGGGACTGATGACCCCGTAGTTAAGTCCCATAAGCTTAACAAACATTTGAACATTTCTACCTCAGCCCGCAAAAAATCTCCTCAGGGTCATGCTCTGTGTCAGGTCGTTCACCTGTTTCCCTAACGATTAGGCGAGTCGCCCCTGCTTGCGCAAGCAACTCCCACTCGTCCCACCGAAGCCGTCGGCGCTGAGCGGCTATTCTAAGAATGCCGGGCGACCTCCCACAAGCAGAGCAGACTCGCAGAACGCGTACATTCTGTGGTCGCCCTCGCTAAACACTCACAGTGAAGCCGAGCAAAATTCCCTTAATTGATAACACCGCGAAACTGCCGTCCTGAAGTTACTATCAGAGTTTAATTACTTCAGGTACAGGTAGAGGGAGCAGTTGGGAAGGGGCGAATGCTCACTCCTAATGGGTAGGCACCTCACGCATTCTAAGACCTAACCATTTGCGCGCCACTTAAACAAATACTTCAGCATTACTAACCTCAAGTTATTTGTTATCGCCTTTAATATTTCCTGGGATAAATTTACCAGTCTAGCGACAATTTGTCGTCGTTAATCCTTGTTAGCAATAAATGTCACCGGCCGCGGCGGCCGAGGGGACAGAGGCGCTCCAGTCACGGTCTGCACGGCCACTACGGTCGGGGGTTCGAATCCCCCCTCGGGCATGGATATTTGTGCCGTTCTTAGTCTTAGCTAGTTCATAAGTAGTTTGTAAGCTTAGGGACTGATGACCCCGTAGTTAAGTCCCATAAGTTCTACAAACATTTGAACATTTTTTGAACAATAAATGTCTGTAGAGGGAGTTGATATGTATATAAGAAAGGAATTACGAAATGTTGTCCAATTTGAATATGGCATCATGCAGTGACACATTTCAAAAAGAAGTCATATATGCATCTGCTTTGACTTTCGATATTTTCCGTTGATATCGTTCACTCATTACGATATAGTGATACTTTCTATGTATTTTTTCTTTAGGGCTAACGGTTGGCTTAATGTCTACAGTATTAAAAAGTTATCTGTGGATATGATTTCAAACATGCCCTGGCAGCAGCAGCCACCGTTTTATCGTAATTTACTCTATGAGAATTCAGCCCCACCAGTTGCTTTAAAATAATTTAACTTTTAACTACATTTCGACTACCACTAAGGGTGTATTCATAAGAAGAAGAAGAAAAACACTAAAACACGAGATATTTATACAAATAGCTAAATACGCTCTCGATTTATAAAGTTAGTAATAAAATATTTGCTAGTTATGACTAGCGGTCTGAACAATAAAATTTACATAGTGGCTGTTAATAGTTATTCTCGAAGTGAACTTGGCATTAACCTCCAATAATTATAGAAAACCACAGAGTTTTTAAATATTGCTGACGGGACAGATATACTACTTTTGTCTTACCAACAGCCCGTAATTTGTTTTAGACTCCCTCTGGCGGCATTAGGGTTTCCCTAAGGTCTGAGAATAACCACTCGCTTTCCACATTTCCCTCGCGTCTTCCATTTGACAGCCTTAATTCATTTTCATGCGCCTGTAAGTGGGCTTAATTAATCGTCAAGGAGATGAAGCTCATAGCCGACACGCAAAGTGCGCTTTCCACCCTCCTCTACCCTTCCACGATCAAAGGCCTGAATCACTTAATTAAACTGCTTTGTTGGAGAAACCAATATTTGATACGGTTGTCTCATTATGAGACATCGTAGGCTCTACTCCGATTAGCATGATGTCTTTATTACGTTACAACACTTAAAGGGTCTCCCTTATTCGGTTTAGTCCAGAGTTGAGTGCTACCTCTGAAAAGCCTGGAAAGCATCGCTCTGCTACAACAGCAGCGGCAACTTTAAACCATTTTCCGCGTTCTGGCCAATGGGCCCACATGGATATACATGTAGCCAGCACACCACTCATCGCTTCATATGTATGGGATTTTGGATCCTCCTTAACACTAGTTTATTTATGTAACCATATTAGTTTCAGCGGAAGTCCCGCCATTATCAGTGAATAAAGTATTTATTGTTATGTAAATAAAATAGTGTTTTGCATGAAGGTGGGTCCAAACCCAACATTTGTAACGCAAACACGAAATAACAGAAGAGGTAAAAATTACAATGATTTTTCATCCAAAGATATTAAACATAAGGAGAGGCATTGAATTAAACTTTGTGCTGTGGCTGGGATTCACTTTGGTTGCAACGCTGTGTTAGCTGGGTGGTCTAAGGCACTTACCTAGTACGTAGAAGGTCCCGGGTTCGAATCCAGGACACAGCACAATTTTAATTCCATGCCTCTCCTCGTGTTTAATACCTTTGGTATGAGAGTCCTGGCAATTTGACACGCATTTCACAGGGAACATGAGGGAGAATTAAAGTATGTGGTGTGGAGGGAGACCCTTAAGACAATCCGTGTAGTCCCTTTGACTGCAACGCTGTGTTAGCTGGCGCCTAAACGCACGCTTGTGAGATTACCGCACAATATAAATACTGGTAATTAATAGCATTTGATAATTAAACAGTATGAAGTTCACTGTAAACATTGACCATGCCAATGCACTAAATGTTACACAATTTTAATCTTATTAATTATTGTAGCAATGTATGTACGCAGTTGGGTGACAACATTTATAGTTAGGCCATAGGAAGAAATTCTCCACGTTGAGATTTGCTGTGTGCTTGTAGCTGACGGAAGGCCAGCGAGCAGGCCGACGTTGATGGCTTGTTCCAGCTTAGGATTTTCCAGTTTCCGTTTCCGGTGAGGGGAGAGGAACAATGGCGAGTGCCAGGTGGAGTGCAGTGCACAGTGTGAAATAAAATATTCTAATACTACTTGCATTTGAAGTAATACGATGCAGTTAGGAACCTTTAAGGTCCTCATTACAAAATAGCCTGTTGATAAACAAACAATACATTAGCTGATATAGTCATATCTGGCGTAATATGTTTAATTGACAAAGAAAAGTAATAAATTACCAATGAATACAAGACAGTTACACAACTAGCATGGCAATGTTTGTTTATAAAAATAATATATTAACTATTTCTCATTTTATTTTCAATTAATCTTGTGTATTTTATTTTGAAGTATTCAGTTAAATCACTTATCTGTGATATAAGAAATTGCACGATTATGATAAATAGTACAAAGGATGTTTATACCAATATAAAAATCTAAGAAGACATTTATTTAATGTGTAGTGTAATCATTTCGATTTTAAGTAAAGTTTTAGAAATGTATTGGCTGAGCGCTGTACGTTGGAAGTCAGTTAGAACAGCTCACATAGGGAAGTTGATGACGTAGGGGAAAAAACCCGGCGGCTGAGCTTTTGGAGTGCGAGGGCAGAAATTGATGAAGCGGGAGCAAGTGGGGAGCTGGCCGGGCGGCGTCACTCTGCATCAGTCGGCATGTGAATCCCCAGGTGGTGGTTATAGATTTTTGGGGTGGCAATTGCCAAGTGTGGTTGCTCGTCATAGACTGCACCAAGTTGTATCGAGTGCTACTGTGTGTTGTGAATATTTAGCCGGTGGAACAAGGTGTGCATTGCACTAAAAGTGATTGTGTTTTGTTATTGTAACACGTGTCGTCGCATAGGCATGAACATAAACGGTGTTTGAGACAGGCACATGGTGTGAAAACAATTTGCAACAAATATTCATTTTGTCTGGGGTCTCACGAGCTATAATTTTTTTGATAAATGTGTCGACCTGCAGACGTATCAGCCACAGGGTTCTAATATTGTGAAATAAACAACATAAAGTGAACTTTCACGTGTATTTCAAAAATAGTAGTTAGTACACCCTTTTATCTCATGAACTTGACTTTATTATGATTTTTTTTTTTTTTGTTAATCATATGTAGGGAAGGAAAGCTGCGAACTTGTGATATCATCCCCTAGAAAACGAGTCAAACAGCAGCAATCACAGTCCCAGTGTTTTTGCACGTTTAGGAATATGGTTCGCAGTTGGTGGTTGTGAGTTTTTAAAAATTAAACTTTCCCTATTTTAAACTCTCACCCCGATCTTCACTCTCGCACTTTCTCCTCTACAAATTCGGTTATTCAGTTTTCGTGTCAGATGAATAGTTAAGCCGTTATTTTAATGTAATTTTCGAGCTGTCAAAAGGCGATCGCAACGGCCCACTTCACTCTCGCACTCTGTAATAAGAAAACCGAGCCAAATTTTCAACGATCAGCTAAGGACGAACTGAACCGACGACCGCAAAGCTTAGATCTACCAGTAGAACAAATAGAAAAGGTAGTGGTCTGAAGTGCCTACCTATAATTCAATGCCTCTCCTTATGTTTAATACCTTTGGTATAAAGATACAATGTCTCAAGGAATTGTATGATTTGATGGTTCATACGTTCATTCCTATCTATCCTCGACTTGGAGCCGCGTGGCAGTAGCCGAGCGGTCCTAGGCGCCGTGTCAACGACTGCGTGGCCGGAGGTTTGAGTCCTTCCTCGATCATGAATGAGCGCATGCGGTCACTGAATAAGTTCTTTTAAGTAGTTTCTAACCCTACTAACTGATTAACACGGTAGTTAAATTCCATAGACTTACAAACATTTGAACCTTTTCCTTTTTTTTCTAACTTAACATTTTACTGCTGCCATTCCATCAAGTAGCTCAGTAAATATCTTATGTGTTGTTAAATTTTCTTTCCTATGATTTTCGGCTTATTTTATATGGTCACTCTTCCCTTACGAAAGGTTTCAATTCTTTTCTACCGAAGTACGTTCACCTCTATATTGGTGACATTGTTTTGCTTCTCCGAGTCTTTCTAGAAGTCTATTTGATTTATGCATCACAGTACTTTTTTGGCCCACTTTAGATTACGGTAATAACACTAAAAGTGGGCCTTTGCGATCGCCTTTTGACAGCTCGAAAATTACATTAAAATAACGGCTTAACTATTCATCTGACACGAAAACTGAATAACCGAATTTGTAGAGGAGAAAGTTCTCTACAACTTTGCTCTGTTATGTCTTTTTCATATCTTGTATCGTTTCAGAGATATTTGCAAAATAACGGCGATTTTGGGATGTATCTCTGTCTGTCCGTAACGTGTTCCCTGTTTTTAAGACGAACCGTTCAACCGATCAGCGCCAAATATTGCAGACATTATTGTAGACCGCCAGAGACCAGAACCTCCCTTTCTCAAATTTTTCGGACAAATAATACTGTAGTAATACCAAAAAAGCCGTTTGTAATATTATTGTAATTGCAAACGAACCGTTCATCAGACACGAAAATTGAATAACCTAATTGGTAGAGCAGAAAATTCTCTATAACTTAGCTCCCCTATGTATTTTTTCCATATCTCGTTTCGTTTGAGACATATTTGCAAAAATAACGGAGATTTGACACCCTCCATTGAATTAATGAAAACCAGCCGTTCGGAGATGTCACGTGACATTCCTCGCTCAGAACTCTCTCTGGCATACGCCATCTTGTGCGTATTTGATGATTTTCTTATTGTAACTTACACGTTGTCATTTCAAAGCAATGGCGCACTGAAGAATTAACAAAAACACATCGTTCTTCGCACGATAAATGATAATCTAGTGTCTACAAATGCCATATTAGCATCAGTTAAGGGACTGATAACACCGTTGTTAAGTCCCATAAGCTCAACAAACAAACAAACATCAGTTAACAACGGCCATCAGTAGTATGAGATTAAGGGACCCCGCTTTTGATTGATAGTCGTAGCATAGTGGGCAAGGCGTTATACTATGACGGTAAAGGGCGGAGGTTCGAAACCCCCCCCCCCTAACTAATTTTTTTTCCTAAAATGGTTTCAGACACTTATTAATTTTTTATTATTTAGATTATTATTTTGGTCCAAAATGTTTGCAAAAACTTACAAAACTACAATTGTAAAGTCGGCCGTAAAACACGTCAGTGCGATAATTTTAATTATATTTATTAAAACTTTCCGAGGAATAGTCTGAAACTAGAAGGCAATACGGCCGTATTCGACTGTTGTGGTATAAACTCAACTTAGCCGATGTTTTATGAAAGGCCCCGTCGTTATACGCGGTGAGACAGCCGTCGCTACTAAGATCTATCCTCATTTCCTGTACGACATAGATATAGGAACAGTCTTGACTTTTGGATGTGATCTACGACATTAGCTAACTATTGCTTCGGAAAAATACTTCAAATGTGCGTACAGCTGTGGCAGAGTGGCCGAGCGCATTGAGGCGCTATGCTGCGATGAGTGAGACCGTTCCCCGTCGGGGGTTCGAATCCCCTCTCGGGCATGAATGTTTGTGTCGTCTTTAGTATAAAGCTTTACAAACATTTGAACTTTTTTTTCTTGCGTACATTCGCAGGTTTTTATGGAAAGAATACAGTTCAGTAGGACTGATTTCCATTTAAACCATAGCTCTTTGTTCTTACTTTTCCTAGACGACCAACTTTTCATTTCAGCAGACAGTCGCAAAAAAATGTTTCAAATGTTTGTATAGCTTATAGGACTTAACTACGGGGTCATCAGGCCCTAAACTTACAAACTACTTACGACCTAGCTGATACTAAGGACGGCACAAATATCCATGCCCGAGGGAGGATTCGAACCCTCGACCGTAGTGGCGGTGCAGACCGTGACTGGAGCGCCTCAGTCCCCGCGGCCACCGCGGCCGGCCAGACAGTCGCAGTTGGCATATCGGACCTGCCTTGTTGGGGCAGCTATAGCTATTTACACGTAGTAATTGAGTGGGTTATCGACATTGGCCTGAGCTGGCAACAGTACAGGCTGAAAGTGTATAACACATAAATATTTTAAATTATTATGTGAGTCGTGTAAATGAAATATCTAATTGTATCTTCTGTGGAATGGAGGGTGTTCTGAGTCTGAATCGTGATTGTTCCTATAGTTATATAGGACAGAGAGACGGCAAGCCCGGGTGAAAATGTTTCCTGCTGCAAATTAATTTGTTTCCTTCTTCGACACACAACAGACTGGAAAATGAACGTATTTCCAGTCGCGTTTGACTAATAATTTGTCACAGTTAATCATACATAAACGTCTCTATAATACAACTCTGTTTCACAGAAAGTGAGTAGTATTTTCAAAAATTATGTATTCTATCGCGCTTTAATAAATAAATGTGAAAGTCAAGTATCACAGAAAAAACCTTGGTGCATCCTTTTTCCGAAGTGTTTTCAATGTTTAGCTTTGCCCAACGGAATTGACGCAAAATACACTTGGCTAGTCTGTGAAACACACAGTTATCTAGGAACAACATTATGAAACTGCGTTACAACACCGATCACGCACACGTGCCCTCTGTGAGGGAAAAACATTCAATTCAAAAAATCTGCATGATTAGTACCAGTGCTGTGCAGTGTTGTCACATGAAGCAGTGAGGTCCAATACTACTCTGCTAAGTTATTAATCAGAAAAATAATTCGACATTTGACAACAGTTCTAGTCGCTCTCAAGTGACAACTTCCAGGTGCAAAAACGTCAGTATCATGATTAAAAAAAAAAATAGTGGAGACACTCCTTAAAACGTTGGCTACATTAGGAGAGTAATTTAGATTGAGTTAAATTAGGACAATTTTGGATTAAGTCCCTGATCTCGATGACTGCATATGGATGTCATCTCACATTCCAATAATGAAAGATATAAACAGTTGACTGTCTGCACCGTCGGTTTGTGGTGAAATATTTTCAAATAATAATAAAAAACTGAATCATACTTGTTGCTTTGTTCCTAAAACCTTACTTTGTACGAGCTATTTTTCAGCTTATGAGCCCATTTTGTATCTACAACTATATCTACATCTACATAGATACTCTGCAAATCACATTTAATTGCCTGGCAGAGGGTTCATTAACCACCTTCATAACTTTTCTCTACCGTTTCATTATCTAATAGCGCGCGGGAAGAAAGAACACCTAAATCGTTCCGTTTTTTATCTGATTTCTCTTATTTTATTGGGATGATCATGTCTCCCTAAGTAGGTGGGTGCTAGCAAAATATTTTCGCATTCAGAAGTAAAAGTCGGTGATTGAAACTTCGCAAACAGATAAGCCGCAATGAATAATGATTTCCACCCCAATTCGTGCAACATTTCCGTGACGCTTTCCCTCCCGTAACGTGATAAAACAAAACGGGCTGCCCTTTTCTGAACCTCCTCAATGTCTTCCGTCAGTCAGACCTGGTGAGGGTCCCACAAGGAGCAACAGCACTCCAGGAGAGGACGCACAAGTGTAATGTAGGCAGTCTCCTTGGTGGAGCTGGTGCATCTTCGAAGCGTTCTGCCAATGAAACGTAACGTTTAGTTCGCCTTCCCCACAATATTTTCTATGTGTTCTCTCCAGTCAAAGTTGTTCGTAATTGTAACTCCTAGGAATTCGGTAGAATTTACGACCTTAAGGTTTGTCTGATTTATCGCGTAACTGAAGTTCAGCGGATTTCTTTTAGTGGTCATGTGTATTACTTCACACTTTTCTTTATTTAGTGTCAATTGCCAGTTTTCGCACCATGTAGAAATTTGCCTAAATCGCTTTGCAGTTGCTTTTGATCCTCTGTTGACTTCACTAACCGATAAACGACAGCATCATCCGCAAACAGTCTAAGGGAGCTATTCAGATTGTCTCCTAAATCGTTTCTTCCCAGAAACTAAAAATCGGTTTTTCCTTGTTACTTGTTTCATTATCTTTATTACTAAATTTGGTGCCCTTGAAGTTTCATATGTCCTATACCAGTATAAGTTTAGGAAGATTTTTTCTATTGTTGTAGATTGGTGTTGCGAAGTTCAAGTTTTTTCTTATATGTTATGGGAGGTATGTCTGCTGCCGTAATAGGTTAGCTCCTAATTTTCTCCCTACTTTAGTGATTTCCTTGGATGTCTGTCGGGCTATACCGTATATAAGTATATACATTTATGTTTCCGATTATGAGCATATCACGCAGGAACA
Source organism: Locusta migratoria (assembly GCA_026315105.1). Classification (NCBI taxonomy): domain Eukaryota; kingdom Metazoa; phylum Arthropoda; class Insecta; order Orthoptera; family Acrididae; genus Locusta; species Locusta migratoria. The sequence continues at coordinate 523,470,293 of CM048745.1, forward strand.
CCGTGGCAAATTTCTAGACGCTCTTGCTCCAGTTCCGAGTTATAAATGTTACTGAGATATCAGTATGTTTGGTTACTACGAGTGATCCTCTCTTAGTTCGTCTCCAAACTTGCCATCTTCTATTGACCTGCCTGTGATTGTCACTGCTACTTCTTGATTAAATTATTATATAGTTAGAAGCTATGTTATAAGAAATGTATGAAGCAATTTTCCTTTGATTAGCACTCTTTTGCCTTACTATAGTTAATTTACTGGTGTCCTGTTTATTAAAATAGCATTCCTTCTACTGACTCTTGCCTTAGTGGTTGTACATAGTTGAAGTAGTGGTTATTTGAAATGTTTCATTAAATTCATTAGTTTACTTTTAGTCACACCTAACTCTCATTCTGAGTGGTAAGTGTTAATTCCATCATTGTAAGTTTAATCTATACTGTAGGAAGCTGATGAGGCAAAGCTCCTCTGGTTTATTTTCCGGCACTTCCAGTTTTTCTGGTTGGTACCTACTCAACAGTTTTCAAAATTCTAAGTGTTTCTTATGAAAGTGTTTACACATTTTTACAGTATTGGGATTACTTAAATATCACAGCATTGTAGTTTATTCTTAATCACTACTGACTTTCAATCTGAGTGGCACCTGTAAATTATAACATTGTGGGTTTTATCTGTACTGTAAGATGTTGATGAGGCAAGGTTCCTCTGATTAATTTTCCTGTGCTTAACTTCTGAACTGTACCTGTTGATCAGCTTTCAAAATTGTGAGCCGTTTCTTAACATAACAATTAATATCATAGCATGGCCTAGTTATTCATTCCTTCAAGACATAAGTATATAAACTGACATTATTGTTAACGCATACAAATACTCAGTAAAGGCTACTGTCTTTTTTCTATTTTTTATTTATTTATTACCATTTTTTTTAATTATTGGTTCACTTAAGATTTCTGTTATTGTCACTTGTAATTTTAGTTGCCTTGGTGTTTGTGTGTACACATCATCTGTAGTTTTAAACTATTTCTTATGATGTCAATAAAATTCGTGCAGTGGGAAATAACAAATGATCAATGTTGGACTCTGACCTTAAAATAACTTTCCGTACAATGTCAGCTATGTCAATGGCAACTATATCAAACAACGGCACGTGTTGATGGAACCCTTCCTAACCATGCATAAATAACGTTTGTGGTAGAAATGGGTATCAAATTGACCTCAACCACAGGAAGCACATAAACGCTCACCTATCCTATTTATATATTACAAATAAATAAATAAATAAATAAAAAATAAAACTAAAAAATAAAAAGCTATAAGGAATCCAGTGACCTAGAGGGAACGGCAGATAAAGTGACATCCGCTATTATGGCCTCAAATCTTGATATCGGCCCACTCACCAGGAAGGGCACAAACAGACATGTACCCTGATGGAACAATAACCTTGAACTGCGAATAAAACAGATGAGGAGACTGTTTAACCCAGCAAGTAGGAACGGACAGTGGGCAAGATACAGAGAGACACGTGCTCAATACGACTCTTCTATCAAGCAGGCAAAACAATCCGCATGGAAAGTATTCTGTGAGAAATTTGAGAGCACGGCTGCTGGAGCTAGACTTCACAAAATTCTCACAAGGATCGCTACAAATCCTGGAGGTACATTAAGGATGGAAAATGAGTATTTCATCAGGACAGCACATGAAACGTGGTATGACACCATTAATAAATTTAGACTTTGAACGTAAATCTGTAGCTAAGGTAGAATATTCAAAGTTTTTAGGTGTTTGCATTGATGAGGGATTTAAAAAAAAAAAAAAAAAAAAAAAAAAAAAAAAAAAAAAAAAAAAAACGATTGAAGATCTGCTAAAACTACTTATGCTATCAGGGTCACTGCAAAATTTGGTGATATACATGTCAGTAAATTAGTTTTTTATGCCTATTTTCTTTCACTGCTTTCATATGGGGTCATATTCTGGGGCAATTCAACATTTAGTAAAAAAGTATTCATTGCACAAAAGCATGTAATCAGAATAATTGCAGGAGCCCATCCACGATCATCCTGCAGACATTTATTTAAGGTTCCAGGGACTTTCAGTGTAGCCTCACTGTTGCAAAAGTCTTCGGTCAATTATAAAGTAGCATCAAAAATCTTACAGATAGCCAACTGGTATTTAAAAAGAAATTAAAGGTATTTCTGAATGGCAAACTCCTTCTACACCTTGGGTATAGGTTTAGATAAAACTAAATAATAATAAATAAAATTAAAAAAAAGAAAACTGAAAAAAATGAAAATTAAAATATCCTTAAAATTCTGCCATGTATAGACACCATTTACTAAAACCGACACGTTCCACATCATTACGACATGTCGTGTATATGACATATGGAGCAAGTATTAATCTAATCTAATGTATGCACTTATTAAAAGTGCACTTGTTCTATTTTGTGAACATATCACGAAATACGTACCAACGAATTGCAAAGATAGACGTCTTCATTACATGTTCACAAACTTTTACGATGACTGTTACAAATGACGTAATGATAAGTAACTTCGTATATAGATTAAGTACTAGAGCTTTATCGAATTTGGTACTACCACACTTATTCCATTCGTTATTTTAGCTGTAAAAGAAAATGTAGTTACGGTTTTAAATAGAATATTTGCTCTTTATTTTAACACAGAACAAAGCAACATGAACAAAGTCATCTGAACAACAGAAAAGGTAATACAATCTACGTTAAAAGCGTCCTTAATAACCATGCCAAAGACAAACATTTTAGTAGAGGCGTTTATGATAATTAATGACTTTGAACATATTCCATTAATAGTGCTTAGGGAAAAAAAAACACAGATAATTTGTTGCACTTTATACCCTTCCCTTCCTTTTCATTAAGGAACGAGAGTTGACACAGGAATCTAGGACTCCATTTGAATATGAAACTACCAGTACCTGCACGTTGTTTTGAATATTCATTATTATTGTATCCTCCCCGTTGTTGTCCAAATGATGCAGAAGACTAATGTTCAATTCTTTGTTACGTATTTCACGACATGTTCACGAAATAGAACAAATAGGAGTACTCTTACAACAACTCTAAACATTGCAGAGGATAACTCTATTTCATTGAGTTCCGGAAACCCTCTTAGGAGCCAAGGCAAAAAAAATTAAAAAAATAAATAAAATAAAATAATAATAATAATAAATAAATAAATAAATAAAAAATGAAGAAAGGAAGAAAAGGAACAGAAAAGTTGGTACCGGCGGTTTTCGAACTATCTACCACAGGCATAACAGCTTAAACGCACTACCCACTACACCATGGCGAACAACTATTAGGTATACCCAGATGAAGGCCACTGTAACGTTGGCCGAAACGTCGGTTATTTAAGTAATAGCCTTCTTACATCATGACGCGGTACAACACCCAGAAAACTTTTATGTCAAGTATTACGTCGTTCATTAATTCTCGTAGTATTGCAGCCAGTTGCTAACAGTAAAATGAAATTTTTAGATACTAGATTATAATTTATCGTACGACAAAACTATATGTTTTTGTTAATGCTGCAGTGTGCCACTGCTTTGAAACGACAATGCGTAAGTTACAATAAGAAAATTATAAAATACAGAAAGCAAGAAGGCGTATGCCAGAGAGAGTTCTGGGCAGGGAATGTCACGTGACATTTCCTAACGCCTGGTTTACATAAAATCAAGGGACTGCGTCAGCTCGCAGTTATTTGTGCAAATATCTCTGAAACTATGCAAGAATGAAAACAATATAAGAGAAAGTTTGTCCTCTACAAATATGTTTATTAAATTTTTGTGTCAAATGTACGTTTAAGAAGTTAGTTTTATTTAAATTTCGAGCTGGCAAAAGGCGATCGCAAAACCCCACTTTTGGTGTTACTACCGAAACCTAAAGTGGGCCAAAATTTATCCTGTACGGGAAAGTCGGGTAAGATGGCGAAATTAAGGTATGTTATAATTTTTCTTACTTTGAATTCAGATACTTCATTTATGGAAAAACGTTTGATTGGTGTATGTCCTTTACGCTGAAGCTCTTACAAGTTTTGTAAGACTAAAGATTTTTTAGCTAGACCTGTTTTTGTTAGTGATAGTACCATTCGTCCACTTGCCCTACAGGGAGGGTAAGATGACGAAGGCCGTGGCGGAGCGGCCAAGCGTATTGTGGCGCTATGCTACGGTGCGCGAGGCCATTCCCCGTCGGGGGTTTGAATCCCCCCTCGAGCATGGATGTTTGTGTCATCTTTAGTATAAGGTAGACCATAAGTAGTTTGTAAGTTTAGCGACTGATGACCCCACAGTTAAGTCCCTTAAGCTTGACAAACATTTGAACATTTGAACTTTAAGATGACGAAGTGAATATTTTATTTAGAAAACAAAGACATTTATTGACGCCTATGTACTTATCAAAAGAGACACGAACATAACATTTCTCCTTTGCATCCCTGAGCTGAGGCTACTTCATGGGTATGTTCTTTTACAAGGTAACGTAAAGTAGCTTCAAGGACGCTGAACCCCCTAGCGGCGGCTTAACAGGCTTTCCATTTCTCACACGCTGCATTGCCTCTTTCAATGATTCCTTGCTCCATTTATGTCACCCTGTCTTCCTTTAACTGCGTAATTCATCATCTTAGCCACAGTCGACATTTTAATTACATGCTTTAACATGCACATAGTCTTACACAATAAATTCATTAAGCCGTTATTAAAACATCAGTAAACCCATAACGTTTAAAAGGAGTCAACTCATATTAACTAATACGAAATTATTATTTGCATGAAACTTATTTAATTGTTACAAAAACAGCATCCACTTCCGAGCCTCTATTGACAACAAAACAAAATGACCAAGCGGTAATGTTTTAACAGGCATACTTGCAGAGCACGCTAAGGAACAATAAACTGCACATGGAACAATATGTAGAGTTACTGGAGAAATTGCAAATTCGTCATCTTAAGACTCCTCGACAACTTACACGACCTTCCCCTACACACGTGGCTGAGCTGATTTTCAGCTCTCCCTATTGATGAAATTCATTGACCACTTACAGCTAATATATTTAATTCATTCATCTCCTAAATATTTATGAAGTCAGAACGAGTACAAGCCAGCTCGAGATGGTATTAGGAAGCTCTTTCTTGTCACAATGAGGTTCAGTGTCTTGAGGATGGACTTCGGTCTTGAACCAAATGAAAGTAAAACTATTAACAAGCTTTATGTCAGAGACATATCAGCAATGACTAATAAACAACCAATTTATGCTTCACAGGGTACTCTTAAAGGCTCCTCCTCTATATAACGCAGAGACGCAGGAAATGCGCAGTTGCGCGCCAGCTACTTGAAAGGAAACTTGGTAAGTGAGGCATCGCGGTGATTCCCCGGAGCAGGACAACTCAGCGGCGCTCGGCTGTTTTCGGCGGCGCTCGGCCGTTGTCGGCGCGGCACTTGCGTTATGCCCGCCGAGGGAGCTTGCCCGCGCCCCCGCCGACACAGTTCGGCCATCAGGCGGCTAATGCGGCGCCGGCACGGCGGCTACAGCGCGCGCGATTTCCCACGGGCGTGGCGCGACCTACGCTGCCGCTGCTACTGCTACTGCTGGGCGGATTTCCAGGGCGCTCGTAGCTCCAGCTTCAGCACAACGCGGCTTCTTAATGTCCCGTCCCAAGTGCTCTACTTCCAATATGGCGGCCATCAGGCGCCAAATGGGCTGGTCCCTGGTACGCTGCCGTGCGATGTGGCGCTATGGTAAGACACTGCAAGAGGATGAACAGAGTCTGTGATTTACTACAGTGGTCTCCGCAGTAAAGTAGGCGGCAAACGAAAATAATAACCGTACTCCCGAAGGCACCCTCCAGAAATACGAGGGTTGGATTTTAAATAGTAGCAACACTACTGCACTACTGCGGAGACACTATGCAAGGGAATCTACTATTAAACATAAGGACAGGAATTGAATTAAAATTTACGCTGTGGGCAGGATTCGAACCCGGGACCTCCCAATTACTAGTTAGGTTTTTTTTTTTTTTTTTTTTTTTTTTTTTTTTTTTTTTTTTTTTTTTTTTGTAGAGAACATACCTTTATTACAAAAGATTCTTCCTTTCGTGCTATAAAACATTTCGTGACAAAAATGTTCAACAATTCTTCAACAACAGTATCCAACATATCTCATCTTTTTCATTACGAAAATAATAAAAACATCTGGTACAAATGAAGCAATACTGGTATAGCGAGGCGATCGAGCGCCCCGCACCTTCTCCTCACACAGCCTGAAAATTCAACAACCACAGCAGTAAATAAATTAAGAAACATACACGCCAACACAGGACACATGGTAATATAAAGTTACTTCTTCATTTTACATATTTACAGAAAATACATTGGAAAAAATGCAAAATACTTAGGAATGTGTAAAAAGATATAAACATCATCCCAGATGACAAGAAGCAACCAGTATGTACAGAAACCTTAAACTGTACAGAGAATTATTACAGACTCGTCAGAGTACGTAGTCTTCACAACTAGTGATAAAGGGATAGCACACACTTCCTTTCCAGATCTTAGATAACTAGTACAGTGGGCATGCGAGCATGTTTATGAAAACTGTCTTGCTCCAATTTATTTCCTGCTCAACAGTAATGCTACTACAGATTTTGTAGTTTTCTTTGGACATTAGTTTATTTCAAATGTTTTACGCTGGTCATTTTACAGTGCTGGTAAAACACACATTAGTGGTGTATTTTTAATGACATGAGTTTCATCTATAGAAGACAGTGAGATCAGTCGGCTATAGAAAGATTGCATTTACCAAATAATTAACTGTTACAGCCAGATTCATGAACCGAGGTGGACAAATCTAAAGTGGTGCCGAGCGCGCAACATTACTACAGTCGACAAGTGTCCTGCAACTTTTAATGTACTGAGTTTTGAGGGACAATGCACACATAATACACACCAGTGGCCAACTATGCAATTTGAGACATTTCATTACCACCTGGTGCTTTAGACCACTCAGCTAACACATCGCTGCCCTAAATTGACTACGTGGACTGTATTACAGAAATGCTGTGGTCTAAAGCGCCTAACTAGTAAGTAGGAGATCCCAGGTTCGAATCCCGGCTACGGCATAAATTTTAATTCAATGCCTCTCCTTATGTTTAATACCTTTGGTATAACGAGAATATGTTGTCTCGTGGAATTACATTATTTGTTGAATCTACTATTGTTGCTGATAGCACACGTTGTTGGCGTACAACCTTACCTCCGAGTAAATGGACGCGCTCGTCACATGTCACCGACCTGCTCACAATCGAGGAAAACAGTCACTTGTGAGCGAGCGGTCTAACGTCTCTATGTTTTAGAAACAGGAACAACGAAGTTGGATCGTGCCAGAGGACAAACTGCACGATAGTGTCATTAGGGTCTTGAAGAGGCTGCTCAAATGCACTTACAGCGCTTTGAGCGCGAAGGAGGGGCTTTCTTACGCCGTAATGAATGAGACATGGACCAGCCAGATCTTACGCGTCAAAACTGAAACGCCAGTCCAACGATTGGCGTCATTATGGGTCGCAGCGAAAGTCTATAGTGCGTCAGAGCCCCAGCATGGTGAAAGTTATGGTGATTCTCGAGTACCACTTTGTTGGTGTTTAGCCTACCGCAGTGTTTTTCAACCTTTTCGAATATGCGACTCCCTCCCAAATAAAAACATTCTGGCGGCACCCCTCCTCACAAACTTATCTCAAAGGAAATAAATTTAATCTTCTTTCTTTTTGTACAGCTTTCTTTTAAACTGTTGAACGAAATTCTTTCTTGTGTAGTTTTCGGTACGGAGCACATTATTCAATCTTTATAAGATTTCCGACAGAAAAATATATTTTGCTTAAACACTGTTTCGTATTTCTGGTAAGATTCAGACACGAATTGTGCTCATCAAAAAAGATCGCACTTTATAATCTGTAAAGATGTTTTTCGAGTTTTTCAGAATTACTTATTCCATGTGTTTCAAATGTTTGTAAATCTATCGGAGTCAACTACTGGGTTATTAGTCCGTAGCTTGCAAACTAACTAAGGTAAACTAAACTAAGGACAACACATGCTCGAACGAGTATTCGAACATCCGACGCAGAAGACTACGCGATCCGTAACGTGGCGATCCAGACCGCACGGCTACTCCCGTGCTTACTTATTCCACCTTCTATAAACTAGCGATTTCTTTCTGAAGACAGTTTTTTAGACTTTGTGCTTATTCATCATTAATTCACTATTCATCATTAATTCACTATTCATTATAAATTTATTTAATAAACAATTTCACACAAGGAACACCGTAATTTTTACTTTAAAAATTACACTTAGGAATACATTTTTGTATTACTGAACCGCTAATTATTTTATGGAGCAAGTACTTATCCTTGTGACGGTGACCCCCCCCCTCCCCCACCAACAAGACTGTGAGACCCCATGCGAGTAGCGACCCACAGGTTCAAAATGACTGTCCTAACGCATGAAGTTCCTCCACAGCAGACTGTCAGTGCACAGTATTACTGTTCGTTTTTGGAGCATCACCTGCGACCAGCTTTGCGAAAGAAGCGGCAACACCTTCTGTGCCAACCATCATTTTGCACGACAATGCGCGGGCGCATACATCGCAAGCTGTGGCTACTATGTTCGGTCGATGGGACTGAGAAGTACTGCACCATCCACCATACTCCCCGTACTTAAGCCCTTGTGACTTTGATTTGATTACGAAGATGTAGGAACCACTTCTTGGCATTCGTTTCCGAACTGTTCCAGAGATTCGACAGGCAGTAGACTGCTTCATTCACACCATCAACAGAAGTGGCTCTGCTAACGGTACACATCGCTGGCAACAGGTTCTACAAAACGCTGGTGACTACTTTGAAGGACAGTAACAGGTTGAAACATGTAACGCTTTTATATCTCTTGTGAATAGGTAGTTGCCACTATTAAAGTTCCAACCCTCGTATATAATAATCGTCTCAACCATCTATACGAACAGTTCGACGACGTTTGCAGCATCAAGGACTATCAGCTCGGAGACAATGTCTGCCGTTATCTTTGACGCTGTAAGACAGGAGCGCCTGCGCTGGTGTACCCAACGACGAACCTGGGTGCACAAACGATAAGACGTCTTTTTTTTTTTTTTTTTTTTTTTTTTTTTTTTTTCAGATGAATCCAGATTCTGTTTACAGCATCATGATGGTCGCATACGTGTCTGGCGACATCGCGGTGAACGCAGAATGGAAGCGTGTATTCGTCATCGCTATAATGACGCATCACCCGGCGTGATGGTATGGGGGCCGCCCACGGTGGCCGAGGGCACTGAGGCGCTCCAGTCACGGTCTGCACTACGTCGAGGGTTCGAATCCCCCCTCGGGCAAGGATATTTGTGCCGTCCTCAGGATTAGCTAGTTCATAAGTAATTTGTAAGTTTACGGACTGATGACCCCGTAGTTAAGTCCCATAAGCTATACAAACATTTGAACATTTGAATTTGATGGTATGGGGTGCCACCGGTTACAGGTCTCGGTCATCTCTTGTTTCCGTCTACGGCACTTCGAACAGTGGCCCTTATATTTTAGATGTGTTACGACCCGTGGCTCTACCGTTCCTTCGATCCCTGAGAAACCCTATATTTTAGTTGGATAATGCACCACTGCATGTTGCATGTCCTGTATGGGCCTATCTTGATGCGTAAAATGTTCTACTGCTGCCCTGGCCAGCACATTCTCGAGATCTCTTGCCACTTGAAAACATCTGGTCAACGGTGGCCGAGCAACTGACTCGTCACAATACGCGAGTCATACTCTTGATAAACTGTGGTATTGTGTTGAAGCTGCATTGGCATCTGAGCCGTACACGCCATCCAAGCTCTCTTTGACTCAATGTCCTGGCGTATCGAGTCCGTTATTACGGCGAGAGGTGTTTGTTCTGGGTACTGATTTCTCAGCATCTACGCACCCAAATTGCGTGAAAATGTTATTACATGTCAGTTCTAGTATAATATATTTGTCCAATGAATACCCGTTTATGATCTGCATTTCTTCTTGGTGTAGCAATTATAAAGGCCACTAATGTACAACTGTAACCAATACCTGAATAAAATACGTTACCACACGTATACTGTGTATGATATCTCACCTGATCCCTATTTTGAGGTGTAGGTGTAGGGAGGTGTATTGTGCACAAAGTAAATGACAGTGACTTTGTTGACAGTCGTACATGACTTGTAGGAAGAGCGCGGGTCGATGTGATAGCACCGGGAGTAGGTCCCACGCAAGGCGAGCGCGCGTCCGCAGAGTACGGCCGCTGGTGCATTATTGAGGCGCACTCGGCGCAGATTGCCGCCTGCCGCCCACACAGGGGGGAGGCCGAAGGCACCTGCCTGCCTGCAAAGTGGGTCGCCAGCGCGGGGCGCGACCAGGTCTCAGGGGGCGCGCGGTCCTCCACTCCGCGATTACAGCGACCAGCCAACGCTAACAGCGAGGTGCGGGGAGACAACCACAAGTGGCGAGACAGGCTTGCTTCACATCGCTAGTCGACGTGACGAGTGGTTGGAGAAGGGCGTCACCTGAACTCTAACACTACCCATGAATTTACTTGTGTAGGGGCATGCAGATCAAATGTTCAAATGTTTGTTAAGCTTATGGGACTTAACTACGGGGTCATCAGTCCCTAAACTTACAAACTACGTATGAAATACTTACGAACTAGGACGGCACAAACATCCATGCCCGAGGGGGGATTCGAACCCCCGACCGTATTGGCCGTGCTGACCGTGACTGGAGCGCCTCAGTCACCTCGGCCACCGCGGCCGGCGGCATGCAGATATTTGTTAATTTTATCAGTTCACAAGTGAAGTTATATTGTGGTTTTCGCGAGTACTACAACTACTACATCTACTACATGGGATACTCTGCTAATCACATTTAAGTTCATCGCACCACAATTATACTATTTATCTCCTATTTCATTCTCGAATAGCGCGCGGGAAGAAAGAACACCTCAACCTCTCGGTTCGGGCTCTGATTTCTCGTATTTTATTCTGATGATCATTTCTACCTATGTAAGTGGGAGTCAACAATGTATTTTCGAATTACGTGGAGAATGTTGGCGATTCTAGCGGCAGGAGGCATAAGAGGCAGACGGTGTTGAAACAAGTCTGTTGATGACAGTAACCCGGAAACTGGGACGAAGCCGCCCGCGGTGGCCGAGGAGACTGAGGCGCTCCAGTCACGGTCTGCACGGCCACTAGGGTTCGAATCCCCCTTCTGGAATGGATATTTGTGCTGTCCTTAGTCTTAGCTAGTTCATAAGTAGTTTGTAAGCCTAGGGACTGATGTCCCCGTAGTTAAGTCCCATAAGTTGTACAAACATTTGAACACAAACTGGGACGACGCGATCGTCGCCCTGAGACCATAGACCGAAGGTACGCAGAGCCTCGGAATTCGGTGTACGCAATTGGGGCATGCCGGAGAACACGTAAGCAGAAAAGCAGTACTTATAGGCGCTGTACCGGGAAGTGGGCGTTCGGTGACGCAGAATGCCATGACAGGAACGTCTCTACGCCGTATGTCTCCGCCGCAACCTAACAGGGCAGCACGCCACCGTCAGCGGGCGTCGAAGTGAGGACCTTCAGCGGCGCGGCTGTGGCAGGCCGCCACTCCTCCGACGTCAATACGCGGGCGGGGCCAGCGGCGGGGTTCCCTCAGTGGGCGCCTCCAGACGCCGGTAGGAAGCAAGACGTCATCAGCCTACATCTGAGCGGAGTCGGCGTCTCCAGGCGGCGCCTGTCTCCAACGGCAGTTTCAGCCGGCGCGGTGCCGTCAGCTCGACTCAGCGGAATCCCAGCTGCGACTGCCGGCCGGCCTGGCGCCTTAGCTTACCCACTTGCAACGCCTGCCCGAGTCACTGGCAGAGGGGCCATTCAACCACAAGAAACTAATAAAGAAATAAATTGTATTTTCCCAGGCACCACGAGTCTTAATCGGCCACTACTCCACACCCATCCAATCCGCTACATCCGTCTCTGTTACACTTGGTCGTTTCTTGCGCAAATGGCATGGCAGTAGGGTTGGGAAAATCCGACCGCTTCAAACCGATATCGATATTTCAGTTCTACAAACATGGTGTCTGGTGCTTATTTGGTGTCGGTTTTAACCGCCTTTTAGTTACTGCCTATAACTGGGTAGAAAACATCTATAACTACGTTCTCTAGAAGTGGTAAAAATGTAGACTATTTTATTTTTAAACAATTAAAAAAATTGGTAATACTTATTCGTAAAATTTCCCTGCTGTGACATACACTCCTGAAAAATGAAAGAAGAACACCATGAATTCGTTGACCCAGGGGAGAGAAAATTTTTTTGGCAAATTCTTGAGGTTGAGTGCTAGCTGCTGTCGCTGTCACATCGTTCAGAACGCTAAGTATCATAATTTAATTTGTGCGAAATTTCGTTGCAAGTCAGTTTCTTAATTTTTGTTAGTGCTTATGATTTCAATAGGTTTATTCTCACGTACTAATTTCTTTTGTGCTACTGTTTCAAGAGTTTATTGTCGCGTATTTTGATTAATACCGTTGTGTATAGGTTTTGTCTGTGACTTCTGTATTTCAAAACAAGTCAGGGACCGTTACGACAACCTCTTGTCAGTCAGTACAGTGCCAGCTGCTGTCGCTGTCACATCGTTCAGAGCACTAAGAATCATACTTCAACTTGCGTGAAATTTCGTTGCGAATCAACTTCGTATTTTTCGGTAGTGCTTCTGATTGTAAGAGGTTTATTCACACTTGCAGATTTCATTTGTGCTGCAAGGTATGTTATTTAAGTGTCAATTTTTCACTTCTTTGTTTCGTTTTCGCTTTCAGAAAACTTTTATTCCCGCGTGTTTGATTATAGTGTGCTCCATAGATTTTCCTTATTTTGAAAACTGCCAGAGACAGTTTCGTTGTTTTGACAGTATAGATACCACACTTCATTCAGCTGCCAGCCGCCTTTATTAAAGTATGAGACTAGATGAAAGCTGATTTTTTTATGGGAGTGGCGGTTAGAACGGCGTTCGCGTCGCTGGAGACAGAAGGCCGAAGTGGAGGCTAAGCCGTTCGGCCACTCCCGTTCGGCCTATGACTGGACGTGTGGCCACTCCTTCAACAGGTCTCCGAGTTGGTGCACGGAAAGGAGGGGGCTATTATTATTTATTGGGAGCTCCAATGTTAGGAGCGTAATGGCGCCTCTTAGGCAGAGATCCGGAAAGAAGTCCAACGTGCACCAGTGATTCTGTCGGGGGGCGTCATCCGAGATGTGGAGGTGGCCTTACCGGCGGCTATCGAGGGTACGACCGCAGTCGATTGCAAGTCGTGTCTCATGTCGGCACCAATGACGCTTTTCGCTTGGGTTCTGAGGACATCCTCAGTTCCTACAGGCGGCTGGGGGAATTGGTGAAGGCTACTGCCTTCGCACCTGGGTTGCAAGCAGCGCTGTCGATTTATAGCATTGTTCCCAGTGTTGATCGGTGTCCTTTGTTTGGAGCCGAGTGGAGGGTCTGAACCAGAGGCTTCGCAGACTCTGTGACAGTCATGGCTGCAGATTTCTAGATCTGCGATCCATGGTGCAGTACAATAAGGAAGCATCTACTTGGGTAGCAGAGTACTTGTGGAGTGCATATGGGGTTTCTTTAGACTAGGCGCTAGCTCTGATGAGAATTCGCCTGTCAACATTCAGGCAGCGCATTCAGACCGCATTCAGCACAGAAATTCATCAAAATATTAGCACATATAACAGGTCTAAGTATCCAGAATGAAACTTTCACTCTGCAGCGGAGTGTGCGCTGATATGATACTTCCTGGCAGATTAAAATTGTGTGCCGGAACCGGGACTCGAACCTGGGACCTTTGCCTTTCGCGGGCAAGCGCTCTACCACTGAGCTACCCCGACACGACTCACGATGCCGCCTCACAACTTTACTTCCGCCAGTACCTCGCCTCCTACTTTCCAAACTTCACAGAAGTTCTCCTGCGAAACTTGCAAGACTAGCACTCCTGGAAGAAAGGATATGGTGGAGACATGGCTTAACCACAGCCTAGGGGATGTTTCCAGAATGAAACTTTCACTCTGCAGCGGAGTGTGCGAGGTACTGGCGGAAATAAAGTTGTGAGGCGGCATCGTGAGTCGTGTCGGGGTAGCTCAGTGGTAGAGCGCTTGCCCGCGAAAGGCAAAGGTCCCAGGTTCGAGTCCCGGTTCCGGCACACAATTTTAATCTGCCAGGAAGTTTCATATCAGCGCACACTCCGCTGCAGAGTGAAAGTTTCATTCTGGAAACATCCCCTAGGCTGTGGCTAAGCCATGTCTCTACCATATCCTTTCTTCCAGGAGTGCTAGTCTTGCAAGTTTCGCAGGAGAACTTCTGTGAAGTTTGGAAAGTAGGAGGCGACGTACTGGCGGAAGTAAAGATGTGAGGCGGCATCGTGAGTCGTGTCGGGGTAGCTCAGTGGTGAGTTCGCCTGCGGCAGGCGAGTGATGCGGACCTGCAGTGTTTACGTCCTCACTGCGGCCGGCCGAGCGCTGTTTGGTGAGTGTTCGCTTCGGTGTTGCTTATAAACACACCTCTTATTGAAATTTGAACACTTGAAATGGATCACCCTATTAGAGAAGACACTTTGAGATTGAGTTTTGACCCTAACTACGCAAGACCTAAGCCTTACGAAATTGAGGAATTTCTAGACAGAGTCGTTCAGATAACTGTAGACGAAATTATTGGTATTCACCTTTCGATAGTTAGTTCCACTGTCTACTTAAAATTGATCACCTCCGAAAAGTGCAAACAAGTAATTGAGCGGTGTGGCGGTATTCTCCGATTTAAACATTCTGACGGAAACATTGGCGAAGTTCGAATTTCACAAACAGGAATGGGACTTAAGACTTTGAGAATTTTTGAGTTACCTTTTGAAATAACGGCAGAGCAATTAAACTCGGTGCTGCAAGATTATGGCACTGTGGTTAGCAACGTTGCAGGAAAATGGTCAACTTTGCTGAAATTTCCCGTGTTGAACGGAGTACGACAAGTAAAGATCGACATGATTAAACACATCCCGTCATACATTACTGTATGTGGATACCGGGCGATAGTTATTTATGATGGACAGCCTCGAACCTGCGCCTCTTGTGGTTCGACGACGCACGTCCGAGCACAGTGCATTCAAAGACGTGTAACACAAATACCGGCCGGCGAGAAAGAGAGGCCACGCTCAATGTCGACGTTACCCCGGACGTACGCTGCGGCGATCCGAAGTGACGCGGCCCCTGAGCCGTCTTTGGAAACAACGAGCCAGGCTACGGTGACATGCAGACTGAAGTGACGCACATGGAGGTCATCACCACCGCTGAACCCAGTACGTCGACTTCTTCTGAAGTCGACACCAACGTGAATGGGTGTCACAACAAGCATGAAGATGACGATGTTACCGAATCTCGAGCAGAAGACACGACCTCCGGGGAACACCACAATGCAACTCCGGAAAAGAGTGATGCTGAGACTTCCCCGAAGAAAAGGCATAAAAAACGCCGTATTGCACATGACGGTGCAAAACAAGTGGCGCAAACTTTGCGAGACAAAGCGAAGGAAATAGGGCACAAACTTACGGACCTCACGCCTGAATCTCCTCCGGATAACCGAACTGTGTCCAAGAAGACGCGAACGGAAGATGTGGGCGGCGAGAATCACAAGCAAATCTTAAAGGAAGATACAACGGACCATTCAAGGGACACCGGTATCACAGTTAAGGATGTCAATGAAACACACCTTGGCACGAAGGAACTTCAACCGGCGAAAGACTGGGCAGATGATGAATGTGTCAGTGATGTCGAGATGGCAGACGCACGAGAATCGACAAAGAGGAGGACCTCAGAAACCGGTAGCGAAACGTCTGACCCAACGAAAACTGTTACCACGGGCGCCAGCGATGCAATTGATGATCCGGAATTTTTCTGAATAAAGGGATGTACACATCATCATTTCGACATGAAAATCGTAATTAGTTTTTAATTGCATGACGTCATTACAGGCGTACAGGATTGCAACCTTAGACATCAACAAGATTAGAAGCACATCCAATCTAAAACATCTGCAAGATTTTCTGTACGCAGCAGACATTGATGTTGCGGTGCTGCAGGAAGTGACTGACATCCCTTTAGAGAATATCACTGGATATAATGCAATCACAAATCCTGGAGAAGAATACGCCCTTGGCACTGCGATCTTACTAAAAGAAGGTATAATCGTATCTGACACAGAGAAGCTACCGGACAGTAGAGGAATAGCGGTAACGATTTACAATACTAGATTAATTAATATATATGCTCCTTCTGGCTTCGTCAACAAACGTCAAAGAACTGAATTTTTCAAAGAAGGCATGGTGCCACTTTTTAACAGATGTCCCGACCAAGCCATATATGCTGGTGATTTTAACTGTGTGTTGAGTGCCAAAGATCAAACACCCAATTTTATTAAATCATTAGAATTAGAACGTGTCATCCGAGACCTCAATTTTACTGACACGTGGGAGCTCACACACGGTGACAGACCTGGTTTTACGTATATTACGAATCACTCCGCCAGTCGTATAGATAGGATTTACACGACGTCCAATTTACGAACCCGTGTCCTACAAGCAGAGCTATGGCCAACTATATTTTCGGACCATATAGCATATGTTTGCACTATCAACTTAGATAAACAAGGGACCTTTCGAGCCCGAGGGCCATGGAAATTAAACGTCGCTCATTTAACAGACCCAGGGTGTCAAGCGGTTTTTAACAGAACTTGGGAAGACTGTGAACTCAAGTTTCATAAATACGATTCGGCTCTTACTTGGTGGCTCAAGTGCACGAAACCAGCGATAATAAAGGCAATGAAATCATTTTCCCGTGAGAAAGCTGCCTGGAGGCGAGACACAATAGAATTTTACTTTCAATGCTTGCGAGACTTATGTAAACTGGATGCGATGGTAGTACAAAATTATCGACAAATCAAACGTCTAAAGGCCAAAATACTCACTTTAAAGCGGGAACAACTTGCAGGATGTAAGGTCCGCACGAGACTACAAGATGCTGTAACAGAGGAAACAACATCAATGTACCACGTCATTCAGGAAAACAAACGTCAGAAACGAAAAATTCTCACGGAAATCATGACTTCAGACGGGAGAATACTGGACAAACAATCCGAAATTCGGGAAGAACTTTATAGACATTTTTCGGCTCTATTAGATACAAAACAAATAGATGAAATGGCTCGGGACGCCATTCTAACGAAGACGTTTGGTACGTTGCGCCAAGAAGAAGCGGACAGTCTTTCAGCGGAAATTACTGAAGAAGAGGTCGCGGAAGCTATCCAAAGGAGTTCGAAAAATAAATCGCCCGGACCAGACGGTTTACCTGCTGAGCTATACCAAGCTTTTCAGGGGCGACTGATTAGTAAGATCACTCTTCTTTGTAATGAGATTCTGAACACCCGACGCGAAATTCCGAAGGAATTTTGTGAAGGGACTGTTGTCCTGGTCCCGAAAACTTCAAGAGGAAAGACTATTGAGAGAGAACCTACGCCCTATAACATTGCTCAATAGTGACTATAAAATCTTTGCTCGGGTTATGATGCAGAGGTTTAATTCCATCATCGGTACTGTTACTGGTGCATATCAAACGAGCGTGGGAAAAAACAGGACGATCCTTCAGACACTCTGTAACTATAGAGATCTAATAGCGACAGCAGATGCCTGCAGGATACACTGTGCGCTTGTCTCACTCGACATTGAGAAAGCGTTTGATAAGATTAATCATTTGTATCTACTCCGTACAATGAAGATGATGAAATTCCCAGAAAAGGTCATAAATACAATTGGAAATTTATTACGAAATGGCACATCGCGCATCAGCGTAAATGGGCAACTCAGTAAACCGATTAATGTTCAAAGTTCTGTTCGACAGGGATGCCCCGTTTCTATGGTACTATTCGCCATAGCCATCGAGCCTTTTTTATCTACCTTGACGCAAGAACTTCAGGGACTGCACATACGCGGACAAAAGATAACTTGTTATGCGTACGCAGACGATGTAACAGTACTGGTAACAGCAGCAAATGACTACGAAAAATTATTTGAAACAGTAGCGCTTTACGAAGCTGCATCAGGCTCGAAACTAAATCGGGGATAATGGACATTGGTCGAGGAATACACGCCAGGGCACGAGACTCCCTAAAGTCAGTAGAAACAATGAAATGCCTCGGCATCGAGTACACAACCAACATCCGCCACACCGCCGCCGTCAATTACAGAAGATTACTGGCAAAAGTGCGAGCTGTGATACAGCAACACAATTTACGGAACCTAAATGCCATACAAAAAGTGCATTTAGCAAATACATATATAACATCTAAAATAAATTATGTTGCTCAGGTGATACCAATACCAAAAACTATAGCTCACCAAATGCAAGCAGCGCTCGGCTTTCTTGTAAGCAGAGGCCAGATATTTAAGGTCTCATATGACACCTTGACTTTACCGACAAGGAAGGGTGGTCTCAATCTCACAGACATATACCACAAAGCACAGGCACTATACATCAGTAAAACCTACCAATTGTGGAAAAGATCGCCCAACACTCTAGTTTCACATTTATTAGATGAAATACAGCCAGTAAACATCGATACGCCGATCGATGTGCACCATATTTCCAAAGAACTCGACCACTTGAAGCACTTTTTCGTCGAGCTTAGCTACATCCGGAGAAGGACATCTGAAAGACAATTGTACATAGTTAAGGAAGTATACAATTCATACATGGAAAACAAACCAGGAAACGTCATAGAACGGAAGTACCCTGGCTATGACTGGAATAAAATCTGGGAAAACATTCACGACAAACGCTTACCAACAACTGCAAGGACCGTATGGTACATGGCGGTCAACAGGAAGTTGACGACAAACGTGAGGTTGCACAAAATTCAACGGGCGGACTCGCCAAACTGCACTGTATGCAACCAATTGGACACGGACGAACTCCTTTTCACGTGCAATGTAGTAGAAGATATATGGGCAATATTCAGGCAAAAGCTTGCCAGTATTTTACGCACGTCGCCCAACGCGATCACGACAGCCCGACTGTTCACACCGGATGATGTGCCCTTCCCCAATACCAAGAGGCGGGCAGTTAATTGGCTCACGGGCCATACCATAACATATATTTTAACTGAGACAAATAAAACTAAAGAAGACTATTTGATATACTTATTAACAGAACACCAAAGACTCGAGCACATAAGAAAATACAAAGAACAATACGCAAATTTCTTAATAAAAACATTGAAATAGATCCACAAATGTCACAAATATTTCATTTTGTTTCTTATTTTCTTTTCTGTAACACGGAGTTTCTTTGCTGTGTCCTAGAGGCAGCGTGCATCAGTAGCGTCTGGTAACCGCAGAGTTCCGAGAAGACGTTAAAGGAAACGTACGACATGGAATGAAAAATACAAGAACATACATTACGGGTAAAACTGCGTAAGCAGACATAAACACGAGAAGACAAACTTTGTGACGCCAGTATGCGAAGTTGCGACGCGTGAACCCTAGATACAATGAAAGACAGAATTTATATTATGTTTTGTTATTCAGAAGAGAATCTATTTTTACAGCAGAAGTACTTTTATTTCACGTCGTCTATCATTAAAAAAAAAAAAAAAAAAAAAAAAAAAAAAAAAAAAAAAAAAAAAAGTTGTAGTGTTTGCTTCGCATGCAGAAAGTCCTGGGTTCAAATCCCAGCTCCTCCAATTTTTGTTTTCTGTCTACTTGTTTCGGAAAACGTTTGCGTATCGACAAAAATTAATGTGTTTCTGCGTACGCGAATCTTCCACCAGGCAGCCAGATTGGCTACTGTTTGTGTGTACTACGATCTTCTCGCAGACTCGTCGTTCATTTGCGTAACATAAAGCCACCCTTCGACCGAGCGGCAGCGAGCGGCAGTCGAGCAAAGTCAGCCAAGTCAAGTAAAAAGAGGATATCATCTGTACGACCCTGGACCGCCATCCCCAGGCACAAATCATGCTCCATAGCACTTGCTGGGAATCTCAGAGTGTACCACAAACTTTTATTTGCCATTCGAAAAAAAAAAAAAAAAAAGTGGTAGAGTGCTTGCCCGCGAAAGGCAAAGGTCCCAGGTTCGAGTCCCGGTTCCGGCACACAATTTTAATCTGCCAGGAAGTTTCAGGTCTAAGTAAATAGTCGAGTGTTTTTACCCTCAGTGCTTCTACAGCAGTTTTAGAGTTATTCAAAGAAAGTCTACTCCAGGCAGCGCTTGGGTATCTGGGCCATGCAATATTAGTCTGGAGAGACTTCAACCTTAACAGTACAGAATGTGACCTCTCCACTTTTATTTCAGGCAGTATGATATCGTCATAGCGTCAATGGTGACCGGTTCATAAACCATTCAAGAAGGCTAGGGGCATGTTTTTGTTAAGAAGAGCCGATGGAGTTTGAAAGTAGCTTGTTAAATTTTCTATGTAAGATCCCGTGCAGTAGAGATCTGCAAATGCAAGTTAAAAGGCTCACTGCTGCTCTAAATAACTATACTAGTGGCCACAGTACTTGCACAATGGAAATTTATCTAACCGTTCACTCCTTACAGGTACAACCCAAATTTTCAACAAACACAAATAATAGATATAAAAAGGAATGGATAATTAAACTTGGGACAGGGAGCATGAAATTATAAATCACAGGTTTGATACTTTAAATAATCATTCATTCAATAAAATGAACAAGCAAATAAATGTGGGGAGACCAAATTAACCACAATAAAGCACACACCTTATACAAAAGTTAATTAAATCATACAGTTACTGCCTGTAATAAAATTGTTTCTGCCCTTTATGAATATGGAGGTAACATGGGAGGACATTTGCAAATACACAGTGGATAAAGGAAATCAAATTCATTCACTCATACACCCACACATAATGCTTGTGACCCATTACTCATGCCGCATTTGCGGCGTTTTGACAAGATGGCGGGTGTCTTCAAACGCAATTAAAATCAAACTATGCACCAAACGAACTCATGTGTGGGAAGGCAGCGGCATACATCCTTAAGTACCACATGGTATACGACCATGGTGAATTACCTAGAATTTACAAAAAGAAATTAATTTAGAATAGCCAAGTAAAGCAATCGGTCATATCAAGAAAGGAAAGACAGATTCCAATCAAAAAATCTCAGAAACAATTTAGCAAATGCACGGATACAGACATGACACAAAAATGTTAGTTAAAAATAGCAAGGAAATTCAAACATACTAAGTTTATCCAAAGGCCACACACGTGTATTCTAACTTGAGAAAACTGGACACAAAACCATCTTCGGAGTGAAAATGTAAATACTAAATTTACTCTGAATTATTCGACTTCTGTAAATTAAGGAACACTTCACCTTGCATAGCAAATGATTACTCAAGAAAATCTGTCACCGATAAACCAAGACTGGCCAGTCACGAACAGCATGCCATGCCCGCAGCATGATTCGATGATTGACTCACTTTGGCGGTCGCAGCAAGAGTGGAGCCTCAGGCCATATGAAAAGCCTTCCCATCCATGCACCGGATGTAGGGCGCGCTAAAAGCGATGCGGACAGCGTTCAGAGCCTACTGCCTACCAACCCTCGCTTCCTGAAGAAGATAATACCCTCTACCAGAGCTCCAGAGAGGTCTCTTTTGTCACCTCTTTTGTCCATGGTTATATTGGTACTACACTAAGAACAGGCCACCTCGCTATCTTTCCAAGTAAGCTTGTCTCTGGCCACCCAGCAGACGGCAGTGCATACGACATACGAAGCCATGTGCTCTTAAGTAAACGAACGTAATGCTTTATTTATCATGCAACAACAGTAGAATTGATTCATTTTATTCATAACACACCGCTACCATAATTAGAACCTCTAGGAGCATTCTAAATATCATAGACTACCCTTCTATTGTAATGTTTTATGGAAAGTGGGCAAACACTTCTCTGCATAGGGCATAACCCCAGCCTATTTCATCCTTAAAAATATTGGTCAAAAATTCAGACACAAGGAAAAGTAAAAAAAGGAGCCTTACAAATCCTGATGTATATTTAGAATTTCTTGTAATCACTGCCCTGCTTGATAAATAGGCCAGACAGGGAGAAGTTTAGGGGTAAGGTTCAAGGAACACACTGATTCTTCTAGTACCAAGTCAGCTTTTGGTGGACACCTGAAAGAAACGGATCATTTAATTATAGATGTGGCAACAAATCTGAAGGTTCTACACCAGGAAGAAAAAGGGAATGTATTACATATTTTCGAGGAACTTGCAATTGTCAGGGCTTTTAAAGAATGACTCCGACAATATCCTTAATTGCCAAGCAGAAGTACGCCACAGTAACCTATTGGCTAATTTTGATTTTTTAATGAATTATGTAAGTTAACTTTTCTAGGGTTTTACCGAGTAGCTGTTCTGACCTGTTAGACCCTCTGATGGAAAACTGCTAGGTGTGAAATCTGGTAGTTATGTATTATATCACCTTGAGGTACGGCTAGACCCCACCCTTTAAATCAGGCGCTAGTCAACCAAGACACGCGTCGGTGCGGATGCGCGTCTGTTTGCCAGCACGCTAACAGATTTTAATATTCTTTTATCCCCTGACCCAGTTTTTATGCTGATTACCGTTCTTAGTGTAATGTTTTATATCAGATGTAGGCCATTGGCTGATGAAAATTTACTGTTTTAGGTATGGGGTTTATCCGTTTTTTAATACATGTTGACGGAGCCCCACTTTTTGGACAAAACGGATTTTACGGGTGATTTTATAGGCAAGTTGGTTACAACTCTAGAATGATGGGGATCAGCTAGTTTAGAGACAAAGTAACATATTATGGTTAAGACCTGAATGAAATAAACAGCTGATTATGCAAATTTAATTTGCGAAACCGGTCGTGAGTTATTAGTAAGGAATTTTTAACAGATGCAGCGGTGTGTTACCAAGAAAATAAAGTAAACGACGACTAAAGCGCGAGGTGGCGACTATAAGCATTGCGCGGCAGTCAGTCAGTATTAAAAGCAACAGTCCATATTCATACGAACACACAAGTCCAATCACACGGGTGGTAACATGTATAAACACAGGGCACTGATCATTAGAGAAGGAACAAAATAATTGACATACGAATAAACAATATTAATGACGGAGAAACATTTTAGAGTAATGAATAACAAAATGGAACACGACCACATATTCAGTGAACGTGTTTCAAGTTCCGATACAATGGATGTAGAGGAAATGTGGGCTAAATTTAAATGCATTGTAAATAAAGGGTTACCGCACAATAAACTTAAATTCGGTGCGGGCAGTGGCTGGCTGGACCAAGACTGTTTTGGCTTCCCTGGAAAAATCAAATCAAATAAAGGGTTAGAGAATTATATGCCTTTAAAATCGATTAAGGATGGAAAAGATCCACCATGGTATAATAATAATGTTAGAAAGCTACTGCAAAGCAAAGACTATTGCACTCCCGGTTCAAAAACAGAACACGCAAATGATGACAATCAAAAGTTAGTAGAGATTATTGCGTCTATAAAAAGATCGATGCGCGAAATATACAATAATTACCACAGCCATACCTTAGCAAAAGATCTTTCCGAGAACCAGAAAAATTCTGATCCTACGTAAAATCGATAAGCGAATCATACTCCACCCTCCAGTCACTCGATCATTCCGGGGCAGTAATACAAGAAAGTAAACGGATAGATGAAGTTCTAACCTTGAAGAAATCTTTCACGCAGGAGGACCGCACAAATGTACCATCCTGTTTAAAGAACTGCCCCAAATAATTATTGGCCAATATCGTTGGCATCAGTTTCCTGTAGAATCTTAGAACATATTCTCAGCTCGAGTATAGTAAATTTCATTGAGACGGAAAAACTTCTTTCTATGAATCAGCACGGGTTTTGGAAACATCGGGCATGTGAAACTTAGATTGCCCTTTTCTCACATGACATCTTTCGAGCCATGGACGAAGGGCAACAAGCGGATTGTGTTTTTTCTCGAATTCAAAAAGGCAAGTGACGTAGTGCCACACTACAGAGTTCACAGATTTGCTGTGGTATATGGGAGTTAGTCGTCTTTAAGTGATTGTACTAGCATACAAGGTAACTTACGGTTCGAAAAAATTTGTAGTGAGTGTGTAAAACGTCAGCTAGCTCTAAATGTAGAAAAGCTTAAGGTGATGCACATGAATGGCAAAAACAAACCCAAATGTTCGACTACAGCGTTAGCAGTGAGCTTCTTGATGCATTAGCGTCGTTCAAATATTTAGGCGTAATATTTCAGAGCGATATGAAATGGAACGACAGCTGTGAGTAAGGCAGACAGACAACTTCGGTTTATTGGGAGAATTTTGGAAAGATGTACTTCATCTGTAAAAGAGATTGCGTATAAAACACTTGTACGACCACGTCTTGAGTATTGCTTAAGTGTTTGGGACCCACAGCATTTCAGTTTAAAGGAAGACATAGCAGCATTTCAGAGGCGAACAACTAGGTTCATTATTAGTAGGTTCGATCAATGCTCGAGCGTCACGGAAATGCACCGAGAACTCAAATGGGGATCGCTGGAGGAAATATGACGTTCTTTTCAAGAAGTTCTGTTGAGGAACTTTAGAAGGCCGGAATCTGAAGCTGAGTATATAATGTTCTTCCTGCCCTCTACTTACATAATGATCACAAAGACAAGGTGAGAGAAATTAGGGCTCGTACGGAGGCATATACACATTCTTTATTTCCTCGTTCTATCTGGGAGCGGAATAGGAAAGGAAATGCCTAGTAGTGGTACAGTGTACCCTCCGCCACGCACCTTACGGTGGATTGCGGAGTATGTATGTAGATGAAGAACACACGACACACAGGCACACCAGTACGCACGTGAGTGCAGTTACCAGAGCGTTTGCAATGTTGGTGTTACTACCGTGTATACATTCCTTTTGCAGCAATGCAAGCTGCAATGCTTTCATGCAAACGATCGTAGAGGTTCCGAATGTAATTATGTGGAATGGCCCGCCATTCAATTTCCACCTGGTGCCAGATTTCGTGCCGCTCTTACAACCCGCACAACATGACGTTTCATACGGTAACAAACATGCTCAATGGAGGAGAAATCTGGGGATCGTGCTGGCCAGGGAAGTTGACGTACACCTTGAAGAGCATGTTGGTTGATGGACGTGCATTGTCCTGTTGGCGGAATCCGTTGTCCATAAAAATAAATTGCATTACAGTTAATACACTCCTGGCTATTAAAATTGCTACATCACGAAGATGACGTTCTACAAATGCAAAATAAGCAATTGATTACCTTTCCAAAGCATTCACATAAGGTTGGAGCCGGTGGCGACACCTACAACGTGCTGACATGAGGAAAGTATCCAACCGATTTTTGATACACAAACAGCAGTTGACCGGAGTTGTCTGGTGAAACGTTGTTGTGATGCCTCGTGTAAGGAGGAGATTTGCGTACCATCACGTTTCAGACTTTGATAAAGGTCGGATTGTAGCCTATCGCGATTGCGGTTCATCGTATCGCGACATTGCTGCTCGCATTGGACGCGATCCAATGACTGTTAGCAGAATATGGAATGGGTGACTTCAGGACGGCAATACGGAACGCCGTGCTGGATGCCAACGGCCTCTATCACTAGCAGTCGAGATGACAGGCATCTTTTCCGCATGGCTGTAACGGATCGTGCAGCCGCGTCTCTATCCATGAGTCAACAGATGGGACGTTTGCAAGACTACAACTATCTGCACGAACAGTTCGACGACGTTTCCAGCAGCATGGACTATCAGCTTGGAGACCATGGCTGCGGGTACCCTTGACGCTGCATCACAGACAAGAGCGCCTGCGATGGAGTACCCAACGACGAACCTGTATGCACGATTGGCAAAACGTCATTTTTTCGGATGAATCCAGATTCTGTTTACAGTATTATGATGGTCGCTTCAGTGTTTGACGTCGTCGCGATGAACGCACATTGGAAGCGTTTATTCGTCTTTGCCACAATCGCGTATCACCCGGCGTGATAGTATGGGGTGCCATTGGTTACACGTCTCGATCATCTCTTGTTGGCATGGACAGCACTTTGAACAGTGGCTGTTACATTTCATTCGATTCCAGCGAAACCCTATATTTCAGCAGACTGCATGTTACATGTCCTGTACGGGCCTATCTGGATACGGAAAATATTCACTGCTGCCGTGGTCAGCATATTATACAATCTCTTACCAATTGAAAACGTCTCGTGAACGGTGGCCGCGCAACTGGCTCGTCACAATTCGCCAGTCACTACTCTTGATGAACTGTGGTATCGTGCTGAAGCTGCATGGGCATCTGCACCTGTACACGCTATCCGAGCTCTGTTTGACTCAACGCCCAGGCGTATCAAGGCCGTTATTACGGCCAGATGTGGTTGTTCTGGGTACTGATTTCTCAGGAACTATGCACCCAAATTCCGTGAAAATGTAATCACATGTCAGTTCTAGTATAATATATTTGTCCAATATTATACCCGGTTATCATCTGCCTTTCTTCTTGGTTTACCAAGTTTAATGTGTACTGTATATGGATCTGCATTGTCCTGTTGATATCACCTTGTTGGTGCATAAGTGGTAGCAACCTCATCGAAAAAATAATTTATCCGTATTTAGCTTGATAATCCCAACTCACGCCAACAATTTACGAATTTCGACATTGGAGAACGGGGTGCTACCCACAAAACCACAAGGGCGTAGTTTGGGACTCAGATTACGCCGTCGAGAAGTTTTAATTTTCATGGAGGTATACTAACTGTGACCAATATTACTTAATATTTGAGCTACAGTAATATTAAAAGCCTTAATAATCTTTTAAATGGACGGTGTAGTCAATGATACCCAGGATGGGCAGCATTCGGGTGATGTGCCATTGTTAGAGGTAACGGAGAGCTCAAACGTGCAGTGGATGTCAGCTCCACAAAACGTGCTTTGTTTTCGCTCATATTAAACAACATCCAATCTAGTTAAGTCTTCTAAGAAGTGAATTTACTTGTTTTTTGGAAAGGTTATTTTAATTCGTGATAACGTAAGCAGAAACAGACGTTGGTTGACAGCATGCAAAGCTTTTGGAAGGGCTCCAACACATCGTCTAAAGTAAGTAAGATTCTGTGACTGTTCAGTTGTACACCTCCACCTTTTAACAGTCTGATGATTCTGTTTTTGTCGACGACTGATTGATCTAGTGCGATGAGGTAATTTTGTTTGTCATCGAAACATTGCTAGAACTTTTTAAACTATCCGGGAGCTTTAGTGTGATACTTCTCATCGCAGGTAGCAAGAACGCCACAAAACGCAGTTTGCCTGTATCAGCAGTATCTCTTCCTTTAAGATCGGTACTGTCTGGGCGAGAGAGAGAAATAATTGTTGTGTGAACTCGTCGAATTGGAATAACAACAACTGCAAAATTGAGCAATTGATTTGAATAACGAAAGTACAAAATCTAAGTACTTTGTGTCACAAAAAGACGACGCAACATGAAGGTATTAATTTAATGGAAAACTGTATGTGTGATGTACCTGTAGAAACAACAAAAGTCTACTATTGCTTTCTGCTATAGCTACCGTAAATGTTTAATCTGGAATAGAAACAGTGTTGTTGGGAAGAAATGTTGTTAAATATGCGTTTTTCCTTCGGTATGAACCATCTGGTTATGAAGAATTCAAGGTATTCCTGATAACATTTTGCAAATGATAAAACTAAATTAAACTCCCTCTTGCATTTGACATGAGACTTAGTACGTTATCACACAAATATTGTGCACCCCGTGATCGGACACTGACAATAACGTCAAGTTAAACTGTTTGAAAAGCACAAATCAGTATTTACACCTATAATGAGACATATGTATTGTAAGTACCCGTAATAAGTCACACCGTTCAGTTTCGTCACTGGTCCGTACTTCCTCCTTTCCTCTTCCAAAATCATACTTTCTGTTCGTACACTGAAAGAAAATATTAATTAGAGTTTTAACTCTTGCCCTCCTTGGCAACCAATAAAACCAATTTCAAAGAGTAAATATAATTTTCAAGGAGTAATTATTGTTCCGCATTTCGCGTTATATTCTTGAAATTACTAAATATCTATCAGATCGCTATGAAACCGTGCCTAAAACCTTCCTCGGGTATAAATTAGTAACTGTAAAAATATTTAAGTCTCTGCGTCTTGTCGTTCGGACGTGATAAGCGTACACCGGACAGACATTCACATTAACATGCCTAAAGCCTTCCCCGGGTAGACATTAGTAACTGTACAAATTTTTAGCTCCTTATGTCTTGTGGTTCAGACATGATAAACGTACACCGAACAGACATTCACATTTATAGATATAGATTTTGACCAGTTTCAAACGTGCCGCGAAATGGAGTAGGGTGGCGGCTGCTCAATTGACAGCAACAACGGCTGAGGTGGTTATTTTATCCCTAATTCAATTGTTGGTGCTAATCTTCTATTAAAAATGCTCAGACGAATGATAAAAGAAATTATTCTGATGCAATAAATAGAATTATTCTTCATCGGAATCCTTTTGATACTAATTTTGTGTGTAGTCCTTGGAAAGTTCCTCCTCGGATTACATCTGGTCATCATAGAATTATTGTTAAAATGACAATAAGCTAAAATAGCTGAAAGTTGCTTAAAATTGTGGAGTAAATCTACTGTACTTAATGAAAGATCTTGTCTCCTAAATGCCTCTATATTTGAGAGCAGTAATTTGCACAAATAATAACACTGATAACAGTACAGAAATTTTTAATCTCTAGAAGGTGAAACAATCTAACGTCTGTATTCAAAATAGACTCTTATATATATACACACACACATATATATATATGTGGGGGGGGGCGGGGTTAG
The DNA here is from genome assembly GCA_026315105.1 of Locusta migratoria. Classification (NCBI taxonomy): domain Eukaryota; kingdom Metazoa; phylum Arthropoda; class Insecta; order Orthoptera; family Acrididae; genus Locusta; species Locusta migratoria. The sequence continues at coordinate 523,499,315 of CM048745.1, forward strand.
GAATCTATACAGGGTGTTACAAAAAGGTACGGCCAAACTTTCAGGAAACATTTCTCACACAAAAAGAAAGAAAATATGATATGTGGACATGTGTCCGGAAACGCTTAGTTTCCATGTTAGAGATCATTTTAGTATTTCGCTCACTGGAGCACGTTATCATGATTTCATACAGTATACTCTACCTGTGCTTCTAGAACATTAGAACATGTGCCTTTACAAGTACGACACAACATGTGGTTCATGCACGATGGAGCTCCTGCACATTTCAGTCGACGTGTTCGTACGCTTCTCAACAACAGATTTGGAGACCGATGGATTGGTAGAGGCAGACCAACTTTGGATTTGACAAGTCCATACAAGCAGCGAACTTCTTTGCTGTCTGTCTGGAACAGAGCAGCCGTCTCGACCCGTTCGGTAGTATTGGCACCGCTCAAGCATGGTTGTTTACATTTTTGTGCAGGTTGAGTGACAGCTGCAGACATAAGCCCAGCAAGGAAGTTCACTGCTTGGGAATAGACTTGTCAAATCCGAAGTTGCATTGTATATAATATCCGCATTGTTTTTTCCGTTATGAGAAAAGTTCCCAGAAGTCTCGAAGTGAACCCAAGCGATGTTCAAAATAAAACTGTAACTATATTCTTGATGCAATGTTGTTGGGTTTTTTTCCGAAATGAGTAAATGTTACTACTGTGTGACGAGTTTCTGGGGATCACAGCTTTTTACAATAACAAAACGGGACATATCCTTGTACTACCTCGACAAATTTTGGTGTACATTTCGTGGTGTATGTTGACATCATTATATAAATACGCTAACTTGAAAATTGTGGGAAAGATTACTAATTTATTCGTACAAGAAGGCCAATGAAAGTTACATAATTCGAAAGATTGTTTGTCGTAGATTTCACGAATATAAATATTATGTGTGCATTTAGCCATTAAAAGTGGTAAAAGGAAGTAAAAATCTTCCTATCTATAGCTTGGATAAAGTTCTATATTCTCCAACAATCAGCACACTGATTGGGTATTCGCCTCGACCAAAAGACGCTGTAATGCAGCGCATCTGCAGTATTAAAATAACGTATTAAAATAAGTGAATATCGAAACATGGAGTGCTCCCAAATCACTTTCTTGTGCCGTTCATAAGCTTCATTTTCGCAGTGATTAAGAGTAGTTAAAGGAAATGGTTGTTTTCATATGAATGCCGATATAAAGTATGATGCGCCAGTAGAGGAATCTAGCGGTGCTCGGGTGGAACTACGAAGTGGAGAAGGCCGATATAAATGATGATGCGCCGGGAGACACATGTAGCGGTGCAGAGGTGAAACTACAAAGTCGACATGTTGTCAGCTCTGGAATTCTGAATATCGCAGTTGGTGTTGTATAATTATACGAGCACCGAAATTGTACTTCCATTTCAAATATTAGGCTAATGAAATATAATTCGAAAATGGCATAAGATTTATATACTTCCGTTTTTATTTGTTGTTATTGTGTCAGGCATTTTCCTTAACACGTAGAAGGTACCGTTTCATATCCCAGCGGCCTCCTATGATAACGTTGGGAACAGATGCTGAATAGTGAGAATCCTTTGGGTCTTCATTTTAGCCAATCACTTGACAACGCTGATGTTTTCTCATGGAATCTTCGCTTTGCGAGGGGAATTATTTTTACTGAGCGGACGAGGGTACATACAAGAACCTGTCAACCATAAAGCAAGAATAGCATTATTTGTTTCAAAAATGTTCAAATGTTTGTATAGCGTATGGGACTTAACTACGGGGTCGTCAGTTCCTAAACTTACAAACTACTTATGAACTAGCTAATACTAAGGACGGCACAAATATCCATGCCCGAGGGGGGATTCGAACCCCCGACCGTAGTGGCCGTGCAGATCGTGACTGGAGCGCCTCAATCCCCTCGGTCACATTATTTGTTTACTTCATGGTCTGTACGATACACTAATCGAGTCATTCTATGTGGTTCGAACAAATGAGCAAAGATTTTCTATCGTGTTGTTGATGTTGCCAACATAGTCACGCGAGGCCGCTTAAACACAATTGGTCTATTTTCGACCACAGGCAATGCTAGTAATAATAACTACATTAATCCCAACAATTCTGGCTACGAAATGTTGCAATGTGGATGCGTAAAATTGTAAACAGTGCCCCAAAACGTGGCTCGGATCTGTATTGTCGAGGGTAAACAAGCACAATGCACTGTATCAACACAGGCGACAGCGCGTAATCACTTGAAGCGTCCTCGTCGGTATTCATTAGGGCATTTAGCGCACAATGGCCCTTGATGCGAGAGGGGGGCTAATCTGTCAGTCACCGATCGAGGCCGCGCGAGGCGTGCCGCACGCGACGCCTGCCGTCTCGCATTTGTCACCCCGCTTACCGCCGAGCACGAGACTCGGAAATTGCAGGGGGTTCCCCGGCAGCTGTGTTAGGCGCGCGGGGAAGTCCCGTATCAGCGGCGCTGGCTGCTCGCAGCTCGCACACCTGCATGTCTGCTGACTGAGCGCCAGAGATAACCGACTCTGCAGACACTCCACTCGCCCCACACCTGAGCCTCCGCGGGGCCTCAAAACCGGCCGAGGCGTCCGCGTGCGGAGGAAGACAGGGAGAATGGGGAGGCAGAAATAAAGAACGGGAGAATGGAGAGAAACAGGGGGAGGGGGCGAGAGGTGGCTGGCGGCGGCCGGCCTAAGGGACACGGAATTTCTAACGATTCATTACGGGCTGCCATATTGGCAGAAGCGACCGCCAGGGGGAAGGAGGAGGCAGCGGGCCTTCTCCTTTATAAACAGTATGGTAATGAATTTATGGCCCTACGAGATTACACTTGTCACGCGTATAAGCCAACGAAATGAAATGCTCGCGCAGCATATTAAACTCGGCGGTCCGGGTTACAGAACTCTGCTGTTCTTACCACTGAATACATTACACATTTAATAAAATAAAATAGAAAATATTATCCTACGTAAAATGGGTCAGTCTTTTGGTAAGTAAATCCTCTGAAACGAATTATTCTCTTACCGTACGAAATATTAAAATTTCTGATTTCAAATAGTGAAAGTCATCGTCATTTCGTGTAACTGGATTTTCATTTGCTCGTATGGCGTAACGAACAGCGTCTTACCAAGCGAGACAGGGGTATGAGCACACTGAACAGCACTGTGAAGTATTTCTATCGAAATCCTGATCAAATGTACAAAAACTAAAATTCCCAATAATTTTCACAAGCGTATTTTAGAGTAACTTACCTTCTGCTGGGTTTTCAGATCTGTCTCTTACTCCCTAGGAGCACACGAAGTGGTTTCCTGCTGGAGGGTTTTTTTTTAGATTAACATATTACCTTGAATTTTTGTGTGATACTAAATAAGTTTCTAATACAAACAAATGTAAATGTTAAATAATGTAACAGCTTTTATTTAAATGGTGAGATAATCTAACTGTTTAAGAGACTGAAAAGGTTTTCTAAATAATTGATATATTTCTCATTTTCCGTAAAAACATTGTGTTACGGGTGTTGCTGAACATTTTCTATACTCACGAATGATACAGCACAGAGACCAAATTGCAAAGAGAAAATATTCTCCAATTTTCCTCAATACAAATGTGTTTTAAAATACTGTATTATTTTATAATAAGGACTATGTTCCAGACTGATCGCTGAAATGCATAATCAGTCTTAAATGATGATGATATGATGGTAATGATTAAACACTGGTATGACTCGGTAGGTCTTTGCTAGTTTTTATGTCTCTGTTTGTGTTTCTGTAATGCTAAAATGCTTGAATGCATTGCTACAATGCTATAATGGTAGAGTTTCTACAATTTCCAGTCTCTGGTAAAAAAAATAATAATAAATAATACATACTAATGAGTCATGTGAAACTGCAGCGTATAATTTGATTGCGATTTGAAGATAAGTATGTTTCTTTCAGTGTAAGCAAATATCTCGTACAGTAACTTGGTGATTTTCCCATGGTCGTTTATGGAATAATCTCTCACACTAATTCAACAATTCTAATTATATTATTATATACTACATGTATTGATGTATACAAATTTTTTGTAGTGTAGTATGTATTAACAGTACCAGTAACTGTTTATGGATCAGTATTTTACCGCAATGATGTCAGTAGCAGCAACAAATTTGTAATTCTTGAATTAGTTTCTCTAAAAACTCATTTTTTTCGACTGTAATCGAACATATAAGCATATAACCTGAGTCATTGATGTGAAAGCATAAAATTCAATTTGTTCACTCTTACTGATCTTTTCAATTAATAATTAGTATTACAAAATATCAGAAGAATTTGCTGTCGTCAGGAAGAAACAGAGAGATTTTTTTTCTCGATCTTCTGGGACCATCCAAATCTGGAGAGCTATTTTTTCAGACTGTCCCGTGCCTCTCGTCCTGGAAGGGGCCTCCAATTCTTTTTTATCGTGATACATGTATTTACAAGTGGACGGGGAGGCATCCTTTCGTTTCCCCGGCGCCCCGAACCTCCAACAGCCTTAGTCCGCCACTGAAGAAACATCTTAGGTTGTATCGTAGAAATTTCTCCAGACAGGCTAACAGAGATATATCAACGGGGGTGTTTTTATATGGTTCTTCCTAGCATAAATCCTAATAAGAACAGGTCTACGAAACGAAAAATGTATAGGATTAAGCCATCTCCAATGATACACAAATATGCTCAATCCCTTGCGAGATATACGCTGCGAGGAATAGGAAGTAATGGGCATCGGGCACTACCATCGCAATCATAATGCGCTCGCTGTAAGTCGAGAATTTAGGTAGGAAAGGAAGCGTGCCTGGATAGCCCAACTGGTTAAGGCGAACGCTGGCACGAAGCAGAAAATCTGGGTTCGAATTACAGTTGATCACAAATTTTAACTTTGCTGTTGTAATTTATTCCAGTGCCCTGATACGGGAAAATATATTTCATTATCTCCAATTCATTTGTGGCCATTAATGTCGACCAATCGTGCCATAATTATCATAACAAGGAGAGAGTGCTGAGAAAGATAAATCTGACGAAGAGGATGAAGACCTGAGGTGTGAGGGAATCATACTGAAACTGTCGATATGAAACATGTAAAAATATTGCATTTATATGGATAGTTTATTTACTTTAAAAATGTAAATTACATATTTAAATAGAAAACTCATACTATGATATTCATACTAGTAATTGTACAAACCAAGAACCTCACTTAAATTAATGAATTACAAATTTGTTGCAACTACTGACATCATTGCGGTAAAATACTGATCCATAAATACTTACTGGTAACGTTAATACATACAACACTACAAAAAACTTATATATATATATCAATAAATGTAGTATATAATAATATAATTAGAATTGTTGAATTAGTGTGAGAGATTATTCCATAAGCGACCATGGGATATATGATAAACCACCAAGTTACTGTACATAATATTTGCTTACACGGAAAGAAACATACTTATCTTCAAATCGCAATCAAATTATACGCTGCAGTTTAGCATGTCTCATTAGTATGTATTAATTTTTTTCACCACAGACTGGAATTGTAGAAACTCAAACAGTATAGCATTGTATCAATGCATTCGAGCATTGTAGCATTATAGAAACACAAACAGAGACATAAAAACTAGCACAGACATACCGAGTCATACCATCACCATCATATCATCAGCCGGCCGCGGTGGCCGAGGGGACTGAGGCGCTCCAGTCACGGTCTGCACGGCCACTACGGTCGGGGATTCGAATCCCCCCTCGGGCATGGATATTTGTGCCGTCCTAGTTCGTAAGTAGTTCATAAGTAGTTTGTAAGTTTAGGGACTGATGACCCCGTAGTTAAGTCCCATAAACTATACAAACATTCTTTAATGTTGAATGAATCATATCATCATCATCATCATCATCATCATTTAAGACTGATTGTGCATTTCAACGATCAGTCTGGAACATAGTCCTAATTATAATATACCTTCACGGTCCGCCTGATGTTCAGCCCGTTACTTCAAAATAATTCCTAACCGAATCCATGTACATTCTCCTTGGTCTACCTCGATTCCTCCTACCTCCACTGCCGAACCCATGAGTGGCTTAGATAAACTAGCTTCTCCAGTGGGTGTGATAATACCCCACCATGTAAGCCAGTTAGCTATAACTGCTTGATATATGTTCATTCCTAGTTTTTATTTGATTTCATTATGGACGCTCTCCTGGCCATTGTTCCAATTATTAGTATCTGTAATCATCGCTGCTACACTCATATATATAGCCTCAACTTTATTAATAGAGTATCCACTCCCATACAACAAAGTTCTTTGAAGGATTAAACGGTGCATTGCTACCTTTGTGCCAGTAGTGACTTTTTTCTTACAGAAAATAGTAGATCTTAGCTGAGAGCTTATTGCATTACTTTTGTTACACCCTGATTCCATTTATTTCACTGCATTGCATTCCTGTGAGAAAATACAGCATAAGGACCACGTTGTCTAATTTTGTTCCTCATATTTGGCATTCAATATATTTAAATTTATCTCCCACTGACATTACTTTCAATTTTGAAATACTGATCTTCATACCATGATCCTTACGTCTATGATCTAGCTATGAAATATTAGTTTGTAGCCTTTAAATCGAATCTTTCATCACCACAAAGTTGAAAGAATGGGCAAGAATACTTTTTTATCTATTTTAATATCACCCTGCCAGTCTATTGTTTTCAACATAAGACCCATAAATACGAAGGACGATCGCAAAGTAGTAACCATTTGGAAATAAAAAGTAGTAAATATTAGCAGATAGTTAAGTTTGAATGGAAAGAATATATATTAAACTATTTCTCTACATAGTTTGCGTGCGAATTTGAACATTTGTCATAACGTATGACGAGTTTCTGTATACCATCGTCATATTCGTCCGACGCCAGTGTATTCAGACAATGCAAGTATTCTTTTTCATTAATCACAAATCAGAAGTAACGCGGCAATTATTCTTAACAAAATCTCTAGTTGCACATGGCAGTTCGTCAGTATTCACAGTTGGCCGTCCCGAACGCTGGTCATCATGAGTGTTGCGACACCAGTCCCGAACAAATGATTCGTCCATAACACTGTCTCCATACCCCTCCCTCACCTGACGATGATAACGATTGATCTCATGATTTTTGATTTGAGAAACTTCATTACTGGTGATATTCTCTGTTTTAAACATTATAAACACTAATATTCACAATACAATCAATACGAACGGCGCTTAATGATACACATAGAAAGGAAACAAATAACAACCTCTGATCCTATCCGGCAGTTACTCCCTAGCGTTTCACATAGCGCAAACGGGTACTACTTTCCGAACGACTCTAGTGAAATGAGTAACAGTGGTGATGGTGACAGGTCGCAGCATCGTCTTACCCCTTAACTCTCTGTATAATGAATTTACCGTCAACTCTACTGCCTCACTAAATGAGTATAGTGCTTTATTTGCTTTCTGAATTTTGCCTCCTATTCCATAATCTTGTAGAACTTAAATATGATTAGCAGTGTACTTAAGTAAATGTAGATGAAATTACAATAGTTTCTTCCTAGGATATATACATATATAAAACGTATACACAATTCCTTGTTTCACTCTAAGAGTGAAACAAGGAATTGCATGTATCTTTCCTCCATTATATGTCGTAAGCTTAAGATCTGCTCCTAACATCCTCTAAGAACCCGAATCTTCTACTGATTTTCATCCAACTTGTTTTCAACTAAGACTTCCTTTCAACAATACCTCAGTATATTTTGCTCATAACGCTACTTAAAAGAGATACCTCTGAAGATGTTACAGTCTTTCTGTTCCGTTGCTTGCCATTTCATTTATTCTGTGTAATCATTTGACACCTGACTCTATATGATGGGTTCCCACTTAACTCCGTCTGCCTCATCCGCTTTAATGCCAAATGTTTGTAAATCTATCGGACCAAACTGCGTGGTCATCAGTCCGTAGCTTACAAACTACTTAAACCTAGGTAAACTGACCGACGAACAAACACACACAGCCATGCCACAGGGAGGCGTCGAACCTCCACGGCGAGCAACCGCGCGCTCCGCAACGAGGTGCTTTAGACCACTCGGCGCTTTAATGCCATGTAACATATTGACCATTCTCTCCAATTCCTCAAATCTGATCCTGTCTCCGCCATCATTTCTATCCCATTGTGATTCGAAATCTGAATCATTACTGCCCTTTTCACCTACTGTGAACAACTCCTCAAAAATTTCTTTCCATCTGCTAAAGGCAACTCTCCAAAACGTCAATTACTTCTTTCCTTCCTTTACAAGAATACTAATTACAAAGCAGAAGATTTTCCAGCTGTGTGACTGAAGTTTTCAAACTATCTGCTTTGATGCTGCATATTTTGTATGGTTTCGTTTGTTTCATTCTTTCTGTCTGCTGAGTTCTAGTACTAAGGAATTTTTGAAATGCCTTCCATTACCTTTTACAAACTGCATTTATCTGTATTATTCCATTAAGCTGTTGCTTCTTGCCTCTACACACTACGTTTACCAGACAGTCTCTACCCACATTTAGTACGATGTCCGTGTCTTCTCCACCATTTTCCCAATGACTGTAAATGACAACAACTGACTTCTATCTTTGTGAGATCCTTGTTGTGTATTTTTGCCTGATTTTCATTTCCTGAGACGTCTCCAAAATTATCCACCGCCGCCTGAGAATAGCAGAGCGGTTCTAGATGCCTTGCCAGGAACAGTGACTCTGTTCCCGCCGTATGTTCCTACCTCGGGCATCATCTGTGAGTTTGTTGTGTTCGGATCCGAAAGAACAGACACCACACCAATACAATAAGTATTTATACGCGACGACGGCTTTAGCTTCAGTTATTTCACCGCAGTTGCGGTCATACGTCCGTACTACAAAATATTTAAAAACTTACGGTAAGGAAAGTAAGAGGTACCTTCTGAGACGCCTGACAATATGACAGTGTTATATTCCATTTGAAAAGTTTGAACTTAGCCAACCAGCTGCAAGTAATGGTTTGTAAGGAACCATAGACATACGTTTCAAAGCATAAGGTTTTTTCTCCAAAAATTGAAATAAATATAATAAGGGACTTAACTACGTCGATCATTAGTCCCTATGCTTACAAAGTACTGAGCGCCCTAGTGGATGCGGCGATTCTGCTGCGGCTCAAAAATTGACATTTGTCATTAGTCTCAAACGCACTTTTATCCAGAAGCCGGCAGTGTATTTTACTGTACGTTTGTGACAGCAATCTGAAAGCACAGCTTAGGAGATTTTACGTTTATTTTACCCCATCGGACAAGACGCTGAGCTCTACTAAATTTAAGAGTCTAACATTTGATGTAGATATTTAGCCGAGATACTATTACAATTTTTGCTAGGCGACGAAGCCGCGAAAATGTTTCTGACAATCCCCATAACGAAGAACAGCGACCGCCGTCAATCAACAACACAATGTTGACTAAGGACGACATTAATCTGGAACGATCGTCGTTTAACTGCGCCCATGATAGCAGACTTTCTGTGAAATGACAAATCCTTTCCCAGAAGTCAGGGAAGAGGAAAAGGTGTAGTCGACTTGTGCTACATCACTTGATTGACAATCAGAAACAGGCACATTTAGAGGCTTCACAGGATTTTGTCGAAACGGTGGCTGTGACACACACTTTCTTGAACCCTGATGTCACTGAGGAGGAAACCTGGTGTCTCCGGTAGTACCCTGAAACGAAACGGCAAAGCATGGAATGGAGCTCTCCGACATCAACTCCTCGGTAAAAGGATACACATAACTTCATTAGTCAAGGCATTATCCACAAGGAATTAGTACCTGAGGGAACGACGTGGAACACTGCAAGGTACATTCAGATATTGACCCGCTTCATGCAAAGTCTACGCCGGGTAGGAGCCCAGTACACACAACAAGGTTCGTGGTCTTCTGTTCACGAGAACTTTAGCCCACAGACAATGTCGGTAAACAGTTCCTGACAAAAAAAGAGGGTGGTGAAACGTAAACCGATTTCTATCCTCTATACTTTTGCCTTTTCCCTGTAGTCAAACTGGCTTTGAAAAGTATGAAATTTGAGAATATTCCTGACATTCATCTAAATGTGTCGAATCTTTTGAACACCATCCCAAAGGAAGACTTCACGCAAAGTTTAGAGGACATGTATTGCAGAGCTAATTGGAGGATAGTTATAGTACGCGACTATTTCGAAAGACATTAAGGTAACTGTATTTCACCTACGTTGATAATACAGGGCTATTCACCGAATTCTATTGCCAGGAGCTGTATGTAACACTTCATGTAAATACGACATTTCCTCGTCGGCAACATCGTTCATACGAAACGCAGCTTGCCCTTTTCTGATATGACATCTTGCGAGCCATGGAAGAAGAGCAATAGGCCGACTGTGTTTTTCTCGATTTCAAAAAGGCATTTGGGCACGGTGCCACACTGCAGATTGTTAACGAGGATAAGAGCATAAGGAATTGGTTCACAGTTTTGTGACTGGCTGGAAGACTTCCGAAGTAATAGAACACAGTACGTTGTTCTCGACGGCGAGTGTTCATCAGAGACTGGTGTATCGTCAGGCGTTCCCCAGGGGAGTGTGATAAGACCGCTATTATTTTTTGTCTATATAAATGATCTGATGGACAGAGTATCTTGTAATTTGCGGCTGTTTGCTGATGATGCTATGGTGTATGGGAGGGTTTAGTCTTTAACTGACTGTAATAGCATACAGGATGACTTAGACAAAATTTGTAGTTGGTGCGAAGAATGGCAGCTAGCTCTCAATATATAAAAATCTAAGGTGATGCTCAAGAGTAGGAAAAACAATACAGCATTAGTAGTGAGCTTCTTGATGTTATCGCCTCGTTCAAATATCTAGGCGTAACATTGCAGAGCGATATGAAATGGAACCAACATGTAAGGACAGTTGTGAGTAAGGCGGACAGCCGACTTCGGTTTATTGGGAGAATTTTGGGAAGATGTACTTCATCTGTAAAGGAGACCGCGTATAAAACGCTTGTACGACCACGTCTTGAGTATTGCTCAAGTGTTTGGTACCCGCAACAGATCAGTTTAAAGGAATACATAGAGGCGGTTCAGAGGAAAGCAGCTAGATTTGTTACCGGTAGGTTCGACCAATGCGTGAGTGTTACAGAAGTGCTCCGGGAACTCAAATGGGGATCGCTGGGGGAGAAATGAGAAATTCTGTTGAGGAAATTTAGAGGACCGCAATTTGAAGCTGAGTGTAGAACGATCTTCCTGCCGCCTACTTACGTTTCGCGTAATGATCGCAAAAACGCGGTAAGAGAAATCAGGGCTCGTACAGAGGTATTTAGATATTCTGTTTTCCTTCGTTTTATTTGGGTGTGGAATAGGAAAGGAAATGTCTGGAAATGGTAAAGTGTATCCTGCGTCCCGTACTTTACGGTGGATTGCGAAGTATATACAGGATGTTTCACTAAGTGTGTTTGCCTCTGTAACTTATAAAATAATAGGTGACGGGAAATTTTAATGCGGTAGGTCAACACAAGAAATGTTACACTTTCTGCGGAGCTATGAACATAGTTTATTGTACCATTTTCCAGCACAAAAATATAATTTTTTAAATGGAACAATAGTTTTTTCTATAGTGCATTGGATTCGTTGAAACCAGCTTCGTCCAAATCAATTTAAACTACATTCCTATCACAGTTTGGGAGCTACAACCCTTCACAGTTTAGGGGGCGGAGGCTACGACAGCGTAGGTGGTGGGTAGGCTGGTGGTTATGAGACAGTGGGCCGTGCCCCAGGGGATAGCCACTCGGCCAGTCAGCTACGCTATCGCAGCCTCTGCCCCCGGAACTTTGAATGGTTGTAGCTCCCAAACTAACAGTGATAGGAACGTCGTTTAAATTGATTTGGACGCAGCTGGTTTCAACAAATCCTATGCACGATAGAAAAAACTATTGTTCCATTTAAAAAAATATATCTTTGTGCTGTAACTCTTGGGAAAATGATACAATAAACTATGTTCATGGCTCCGCAGAAAGTGTAACATTTCTTGTGTTGACCTAACGCATTAAAATTTCCCGTCACCTATTATTTTATAAGTTACAGAGGCAAACACACTTAGTGAAACACCCTGTATGTAGGTGTAGATCACAACACACACGAAGAAAAAGACGAGAAGAATGCCAGTTACAGTACGTCAATGGTACATTGATACTACTTGTGTGTGTGTGTGTGTGTGTGTGTGTTTGTGTGTGTGTGTAGAGTCAGATACACGCTGTAGCTGGGACGCCCGTCTCCCCGGCCGTCTGCCTGGCTGTGGGGTTTTGCGAGGGGAGGCTGCGTCTCTGTAAGCGGACTGGAGGCAGTGGCAGCGGCAGTGTGTTGGGCGCGGCCGGAGATAAGACCGATTGACGGGCGCCCCTGTCAGATAGGCTGAGCCGCGGCGCAAGCCAAGTGTCAGCCCAATCTCCTCTGAGGCGCCGGAGGTCCAGCGAGGGGGGATAGGCCGGGACACGTAGCAGGGGGTCTGCCTGACAGCCCCACACATCTCACCAAAGCCCTGTTTATAATTGGCTGCAAAAACTGCTAAGCTTCCAAGAAGCTCACATCATGTGATGAGTGCTATAGACAAGGAATTTGATTCAATTTCCTGGAGGTGCTCCACGACCACACAATGATGAACACACCAGATGTATTTCCCACCATTGTCCGTTCATGTTTTATTTTAAAAAAACACAGATCGATTTCAATAACCTAGTGATCATCTTCAGTGTCCCTCAAACAAGCATATGAATGCCCTGTCATTGTTTGAAGGAAACTGAAGTTGATCACTAGGTGATTGAAATCGATCTGTGTTTTTTTTTTTTTTTTTTTTTTTTTTTTTTTTTTTTTTTTTTTTTTTTTTTTTTTAAATAAAACATTAACGGCCAATGCTGCGAAATACATCTGGTGTGTTCATAGACAAGGGATGTCAGATTCTATACTTCTAGATTTCCGTAAGGCTTTCGACACTGTAACTCACTAGCGTATTCTAATCAAACTGCGTGCTTATGGAATACCGTCACAATCGTGCAACTGGATCCATGATTTCCTGTCAGTCAGGATAGTCATAAAAATGTTCAAATGCTTGTTAAACATAAGGGACTTAACTGCGGGGTCATCAGTCCCTAAACTTGCAAACTACTTATGAACTACCTTGTATGAAGGACGACACAAACATCCATGCCCAAGGGAGGATTTGGAACCCAGACCTTAGCCTTCGTGCAGACTGTGACTGGCGCGCCGCAGATCGCTCGGCCACTGCGGCCACCGCAAAGTCATCGAGTAAAAATTAAGTGACATCAGGCGCTCCCCAGATGAACGATGTAGGAGACAATCTGAGTAGCTCTCTCAGGTTGTTCGCGGATGATGTGGTCACTTATCGGTTAGTAAAGTTACCAGAAGACAAAAAGAAACTGAAAAATGATTTAGATATCTGGATGGTGCAAGAAATGGCAATTGACCCTTAATAATGAGGAGTGTGAAATCATTTGTATGTCCACTAAAAGAAGCCCGTTAAACTTCATTTACACGATACATCAGTCAAAACTACATGCCCTAAATTTAACTAAATATCTTGGAGTAACAATTGCAAACAATTTAAATTGGAAAGAACACGTACAAAATATTGTAGGAAACATGCAAGTCTCTTCTGCAAGAAGGAAGTGAATATCAAGACTAAGTTAGAGGCGCACCGCTCTATCTTTCGACCAACTTTGTTGTATGGGAGTGAAAGTTGGGTGGATACATGTTACCTTATTCAGAGGTTACAGATATGAAAGTAGCAAGAATGATAGCAGGTAGTAATAGATGGGAACAAAATCAAAGAAAAACTGGGAATGAACACCATAGATGAAGCAGTCAGAGCGAACAGACTGAGAGGGTGGGGTCATGTTACACGCATGGGAGAAGCAAGGTTACCTAATAGACTCATGAGCTCGGCAGCGGAGGGTAAGAGGAGTCGAAGTAGACCAAGAAGAAAGTACCTAGATTCGGTGCAGAATGATTTTGAAGAAAAAGGCATGACATCAGATGCGGCATCAATGGTAGCATTGAATAGGGGATCATGGAGGAAGTTTATTAGAGGTAATATGCTCCAGACTGAACGCTGAAAGGCGTCATGGGTCTCTAATGATGATGTTGATGATGATGATGAGATGCGACAGTTCTACTAATGAAACGGCCTACATTACACTTGTGCGCCGTATTGTGGAGTATTGCAGCGCATTGTGGGATCCCCACCAAGTGGGACTGACAAACGATTTAGAAAACAGAGAAGGGCAGCTCGGTTTGTACTATCGCGAAATAGGAGAGAGAGTGTCATGGAAATGTTGCACGAGTTGGGGTGGAAGTCATGAAATGAAAGGCGTTATTTGTTTCAGCAACTTTCTCTTCCGAATGCGAACTTATTTCGTTAGCAGCCACCTACATAGGAAGGCATGGTCATGAAAACAAACAAAGAGAGATCACATCGAAAACGAAAAGATTTAGGTGTTCCTTTTCCCCGCGAGCTATTAGAAAATAGAACCGTAGAGAAACATCATAAAAGCGATTCGATTAACCCTCTGCCATCCACTTCAATGTGGGTTGCAGAGTATGTATGTAGATGTAGAAGTACTAAGCTCTTTTTGCAAAACCAGTAAACGTAGCACAGTCCCTGTATTCGAATATTTGGCAAGCCCGGTGCGTCCAGTAGTCCGTCACAACGAGCTGAGATCCCTAGACGTGGACGGTGAGGTCACTTCAAGTTGAATGTTTAGTATATAACATGTGCTCAGCCACCATTTGTTGATTATTGCGTACATTGCGCAGTCGAATTAGTACCCCCTTCACCTTGACACTGATACCGAGTAATTCTAACCTGGAAGTATTGAAAAAAAACTATTAAAATTAATGATTTTGCTTCATTCTTTGGCGTCAGACGTGATACAACTAATAACATTAAAAATATGATAACATTGAGGTTCACAATTGAAGGATCAGGAAAGTGATAACAACCAGGAAGTACCTATAGAGTGAAGACGCTTACTACGCATGGTTTCAGTAATTAAAACTTCCGGGCTGAGAGGCCGTGGTCGAACAGTAGAAATTTCTTCCCCTGACGTTTCGTTGCCAGCTGCGGGCAACATCTTCTGAGGTGAGTCGACGACTGGCTGCTGGGCCGTTGAGATCCTGCTTATAGAGAGGGCATAGAGGGCGCCACCACTCGTCACGTGATGTCAACAGTAAAACTATCTCTGGCTGGCGTCATTACTCTCGATCGAAGGTAATCGATTGTCACGTCTTTGGTACAAAGCAGACCGCCATATCTTGTCTAACTTCAAGCCTTCTTCCTTTCTGTTAAAATTATTGTGGTGTTTAAAAATCTCTATAGCCTCTCTATTCATACGTGCATAATAATGCGATGTCTTAGCTAGCACGCTTGTCCCACTAAATTTTATTTTGTGGTCACCGTTGTCAAAAACATGTTCCGCTACGGCCGATTTGTCCGTGTGTCCCAGTCGACAGTTCCTTTTGTGTTCAGTTAGGCGAGTATTGATACTTCTTTTTGTTGTGCCAATATAAACCTTCCCACAACTACATGGGATCTTTTTTGGTGGGTTTGAATATTGTTTCCACTCTAAACCTGGCCAGTACTTTCCCAATGCGGTCCGTGATTTTGTGGATGAATGGGAGAAACACTTTCCCCGCCAAAGGTGTTTGTTGGACGTTAGCAGAGATCTCTGCTTACGATCAACGAAAGATGCGCGACACCCTTTGGCTGCTCCAGGTGTGTATAAGATCCCATGTAGTTGTGGGAAGGTTTATATTGGCACAACAAAAAGAAGTATCAATACTCGCCTAACTGAACACAAAAGGAACTGTCGACTGGGACACACGGACAAATCGGCCGTAGCGGAACATGTTTTTGAAAACGGTGACCACAAAATAAAATTTAGTGAGACAAGCGTGCTAGCTAAGACATCGCATTATTATGCACGTATGAATAGAGAGGCTATAGAGATTTTTAAACACCACAATAATTTTAACAGAAAGGAAGAAGGCTTGAAGTTAGACAAGATATGGCGGTCTGCTTTGTACCAAAGACGTGACAATCGTTTACCTTCGATCGAGAGTAATAACACCAGCCAGAGATAGTTTTACTGTTGACATCACGTGACGAGTGGTGGCGCCCTCTATGCCCTCTATACATGCAGGATCTCCACGGCCCAGCAGCCAGTCGTCGCCTCACCTCAGAAGATGTTGCCCGCAGCCGGCAACGAAACGTCAGGGGAAGAAATTTCTACTGTTCGACCACGGCCTCTCAGCCAGGAAGTTTTAATTACTGAAGACGCCGGCCGTGAAAGCCTACACGTTATGATTACGCATGGTTTCTTCAGGATCTATCTGACCAAACCGTGATCATCAGTCCGTAGCTTACAAACTACTTAAAACTAGGTAAACTAACCTAAGGGCAACACACACACCCATACCCCATACGCATCAAGTTCAATGACATACTATAGACGTACTCCTCTCAAGTGTAGTGAGCACCGAAAATATGGCAGCCGCGTTCACACAGGTTGCGGCAAAGAGCGGTGTAGCTGGTGTGTTAGGCACTGTGTGAAATTTCAGCTGGTTGGGCCCAGCACAGGGTCCGGAAGGAGCTGTCAAGGAAGCTGAGGCAGGCGGCGCTATCGATCCAGACGCCTCCGCCGCCGCCGCCTCCGGCCTGACCACCGGACGAGTCGCCAGCCACCAGCCCACACCAGCCACCCGCTGTCCGCCAAGCACCTGCACCTCTGCAGCAGAGCGCTGCTGCATCACAGTCCGGAGTCGAATACCTGTTTCACACAGTAGTGACGAAACTACTGAAAAATTGACACTTATCCACAGTAACAATTGTGCACAAGAATATTGTGTTGGCAAAACACGTGGCGTACCACATTTAACAAATGAATTGCCGCAGCTCCACTAGACAGCAGGAGTAAAATATAGCGAACGAAAGGTTATTTACAACTTGTACCAAAACCAGACAGTAGTTATCAAAGTTGACGGGCATGAAAGGGATGCAGTGGTTGCGAAGGGTCTAGGACAGGGTTGTAGCCTTTCCCCAATGTTATTCAATTTGTACATTGGGAGAGCTATAAAGAAAAGCAAGGAGAATTTTGGAGAAGGTATTGAAGATCACGGTTAATAAATAAAAACCTTGCGTATTGCTGATGACATTGTAATCAGAGACAGCAAAGGGCCTGGAGGATCAATTCAACGGAATGGGCAGTGCGTTGAAAGGAACATTAACAAGAGCAAAACAAGGGTAATAGAATGCAGTCTTAAAAAATCAGGAATTAAATTAGGTAACGAATCAATAAAGGTGGTAAATGAGTTATGTTACTTGGGTAGTAAAATAACATATGATGGTCGCAGTACAGAGGATATAAACTGCAGAATGGCAATGGGAAGAAAAGCGTTCCCGAAAAAGAGGAATTTATTGACATCGAATGTTAATTTAAGCATAGGAAGTCCTTTCTGAAGGCATTTGTGTGGAGTGTTGCCTTGTATGGGAGTGAAACATGGACGATAGACAGTGCGAACTGGAAGAGGATAGAGGCTTTTGAAATGTGGAGTTACAGAAGAATGCTGAAAATTAGGTGGGTATCGCGTAACTAATGAGGAGGTACGGAACAGAATTGGGTAGAAAAGGAATTTCTAGCATACCTCGACTAAAAGAAGGGATCGATTGATAGGAAACATTCTTAGACGTCAAGGAATTGTGAATTTAGCGTTGGAGGGAAGTGTGTGCGGTAAAAATCGCAGAAGGAGACCAAGAGATGAATAAGGTAAACAAATTCAAATGTAGGTTACCGTTCTTATGAGAAGATGAAAAGGCTTGCTCATCATAGAGTATGGTAGAGAGCTGCATCAAACCAGTCTCTGGACTGAAGAGCACAACAACAACAGCCACTTGACATGGACTCAAGAAGTCGGTCGAAGTCCACTTTAGGAGGAGTATGGCGTCATGCTTGCAAATGTGATGCCGCAGCCGGAATTTGTAAACTAAATGGTCGATTATGCCCCACGGAATACCTGTCGGGTGACGTGGGTGTCCAGGTCATCGTTAGAACATATCTGGGATATTATTCAGACCAACAGAAAACGCTTGTGACATCGTGTATTACAATCGTGAAAATACAATAAAGCATGGCTGCAACAGGTCTGCTAATGACGGAAGAAAACAATTTCCAGTCCGGCTTAGTTGAACCCAGTCCATTCCATACAAAAACAGTCTACACCTACATCATCTTGCATAGTGCCTTACTTCACTTCTTGAATAGATGGCCTCGTTGGGTTCTGTGGCACACTCTTATTAACAAAAATCGGGACTTTTATTACGTAGTTTTCCAATCGTTTACCGTGAAACTGATTTGACTACGACCGCAGGGGAGGAGCTTAAGGCGATATCATGCCACACGATAGTGACTCTAGACGGTCGCCTCCGGGCGCATTGAGGCATTGTGCTCCGATACGCGAGGCCGTTCCCCGTCTGGGGCTCGAATCCCCCCTCAGGCATATATGTCTTTAGTATAAGGTAGTTCATGAGCAGTTTGTAAGTTTAGGGACTGATGAGCCCGCAGTTAAGTCCTTAAGCTCAACAAACACTTGCAAATATTCTAGTCGGTCGTCAGCTGGCGTGCCTCATTAACGCAAAAATGACCTGCACTGTCCTACCGGATATATTCGCCCTATATCTCACATGGATTTTGGTGTTATTTTATATTATGGCAACCTTCAAAGAGGGGTACTACTGTAAATTTGGTATTCTTGACATTGCTAATACCTAAATGGTATGTCCAATGCGCAGTGGTGAATATATATAGGGTAGCTGACTGGCCGAGTGGTTAGCCCCTGGGGCACGGCCCATTGTCTCATGACCACTAGCCAGTCAGCTACGCTGTCGTATCCTCCGCCCCCAAACCATTGAATGGTTGTAGCTGCCAAACTAATCGTGATAAAAATTTCTTTCAAATTTTCAAATGTTTGTATAATCTATGGGACTTAACTACGGGGTCATCAGTCCCTAAACTTACAAACTACTTACGAACTAGGACGGCACAAATATCCATGCCCTAGGGGGAATTCGAACCCCCGACCGTAGTGGCCGCGCAGACCGTGACTGGAGCGCCTTAGTCCCCTCGGCCACCGCGGCCGGCAATTTTTCTTTGTACACAGCTGGTGTCAAAAATGCCAGAACATGATAGAAACAACCATTGTATGTTTGCATAAAAAATACACGTTCTAGGTATTTTTACAATCTGTGTACTGGCTAACAATACGAGTCCTTGACTACCAATCCATACTGTGAAAATCGCACATCAATCGCACTTTCCGTTTCCTAAATTTTTGGGGTGCAAGTGTTAGATGACTCACCCTGTATATATATAGGGGAGAGGGTGAGCAGGATTATTGTAAAGGTAAGTAATTTTAAGTAGACACTCCATTATATTTTGTATCAGTTTTGCTGCTGATATTTAGAGACAATTTTGGCTGAAGGCCCTCTTACTTTACCGCGCACATTAAATCACGAGGAATATTGCTATTTTTGGAAAAGAAAAAAAAAGGCATGAATTCCACAGTAATAGCACCTAGCTCCCCTTAAGAATACAGGGAAGTATGTCTAAAATGTTCAAATGTTTGTAAATCTAAGAGATTAAATACGTTGGTTATCAGTCCCTAACTTAAAGTGACTTATTCTAAGGACAACCCAAACCCCCATGCCCGAGGGAGAACGTCCGTCCGCATCGCAGCAGAGCGCCTTAGGGCGCACGGCTAATCTACCGCGGCGAAGTATGGCTGTTTTCCACGGCGAAGTCTTTGCGCAATATTCATTAAAATAATCCATATACCAACCTTTTTTTTCTTTGTATTCATTACGTCGGGAGGGGTCCAGGGTAACTAGGCCCCTCTCCTTATCCACGCCCGTATCAATGCCAGTAGCTTCAGCAACCGCTCCCCGTTCGAAGTTTGTTAACTCTCGGCGTTCGGCAGTAATTACCTTGTGTCCACGATATCGTGATGAAGAATCAACACTGTATTTCAAATCTTTTGCGTCAAATAGAGAGCGGTGATAATGGATCCGCTCGGTTAGCCGTGCGGTCTAACACAACGCTTTCAAATAATTGGTGGTGTATCCTACCCCGGTTCGAATTCGCGCGGCGGATTAACGAAGGGTGAGACTGCCGGCCAGCCTGGATGTGGTTTTTTGGTGGTTTCCCACATCTCCCTAGGTTAATACCGGGCTGGTCCCCAAGTCCTGCCTCAGTTACACTATTCGCAAACATTTCGTACCACTTTACACTTTTAACACTTATAACATTATATGCAGACATTTGGTATACACATTTCCTTCCGTGATGCATGGGGTGGTGACAGGAAGGGCATTCAGTCACCCTGTTAACTATTAGCTCACCAAATCCGTTTAAATAGGCGACCCTGCGGGGTCATGGCTTTAAAAAAAAAAAAAAAAAAAAAAAAAAAAAAAAAAAAAAAAAAAAAAAAAAAAAAAAAGAGATTGACAACCGATTACAGTGAGGTAAGGAACCAATGCTCGAGGAGATAAATTTTGTGTGTTATGGACGTACAACAAGTAGTTCGTAGTAACTGTTCACAGCGACGACTGCCAGTCTGACTTTAATCATGGCACGGGAACGTCAGCCTCTGTCAAAGGTCCGTGGTGTCTGTTGCAATAGAAGGCAGGTAGCTTGGTCTCTAGCAAACAGGTCTCCATCCATTGCTACGGTAGTTTTATAAAATGGCACAATCTAAGACTATGAAGCCCACCGATACGAGACCGAATGCGGGCTCTCTTAAAGGGAAAGGACCGCTGTCGATGAGGATACGTGTTGTTTAGGTGCTCGCAGACATTAACATCGAAATGGGCTCCTAAGGTATACGGTTAAAATCACCGGGTGAACGGTCACCGAGAACGGGTACAGTCTCCGTAGCAGCAGAGCTCGCATAAACACCAGGTAAAGTGGACCACTCAAACGGGACCAGCATATAACGTACTATTAAGTAATCTTGGACAATGGCGTGTCCCTGCGGTAACCATTACTGGGTGCACACCAATTTAAATTGAGTAGTAATATTCGTCCCTGGAGACATGCAGTGCATCGAGGCTGACGGCTGATACATTGTATAAGTATTCTGAGCTACGTGTTATGCAGAGTACGCTGTTTTCGACCATGTTACAATAAGTATTTGTTTCCGTCCTTGTTTCGCTATCTCAATACAGCCGTTGGTAAACCAAAAATGATTGAGACATCTTGTGTATAATAAAGAGGCCGTATCTCTTCAGCTTACTATTACCATTATCTCGGTAAGGCAAGCAAGCAAGCCCTACAAAATTATACAGCGATAAATCTTACCACCAACTAGTTACGTTTTTGCCCGAAACGCGGTAATCAAGGAAGTGGTTTAATTGTACGTCAAATGCCAAGATGTATTATTTACAATACGCCTAGTACAATGTATTAAAAATCACATAAATTTATTTAAAATAGTAAGATTATTATGTATTCCTCTGAAGGCAGAATTGCAAACGACAATTAGGTGATTCCTTAGTGCGGTCAGATGGGCAATATTTAGTGAACTGAACAGTCAGGGCTAATTTAAATTAGAAAATAATGAGATAGCAATGTTACAATTCAAGAAAAGTTGTACAAGTTCGACAACAACAGCCTTTAAAATCAAAGAATTAGCAACAATATCGTAGTCACGGTTAGCTATCTCCCTAATGCTCCATTTAGCAATAATGTCCCTGTCACAGAATAATTTCCAGTCCAGGTATTTTAGGATCACTTGTCCGCACAAATGCTAAGGTTAATCATCCAGAACTACAAAAGCTTCACTAGTTTTAATATTAAAATTCGAAACAGCTGCAACAAAGGTAATGGTACCACTCAAAATTTCCATCCGTGCACTAGTACTAACACCTTCTTCACCAGGTTAAGTATTTGTACCTTATACTCAGACTAACGAGTGCACATAAATCTCCTACTGTAACGCGGCGTACTCGTTATGCAGGCCTCAATGCAGTTGCACGCGCAGCTACACAACGACTAGCGCCGTCTTCCTGAAATATCACTTGAAAAGCACCGGAGGTGACTCCCGATAACGTGGCTTATCACTTCCGCCTTCTGAATTTTCCCACGGCCCTTGCCTCGTAAAACTAGGATACGGGCCCGCGGTAGCCCCAACAAATTTCCCTACTACGCTAGGAGGTGCCAGGAGGTGCCCCACCAATACCAAAAACTCTACATACTCAGGAATTCTGTACCACAGAAATTGGGAAAAGTATCAATACTTTCTCAAGCAAACCAAAACAGAAACTGACTCAAATTAGGTAACTGAATATCTGCAATGACTCAATAGCCTCCCTCTTTTTCACATTACATACCGTAACGAATTAAAGGTCTGTAAATAGTCAACAACAATACATTGCCAAGAGCAAGGTGCCAGTAGGACATGCATTGCCTTATGGTTCCGTAGCCGTTTAAAACATACTGTGTGGCATGAAGTATCCAAAACCAAGTTTAGGAACTAATGAAAAGCTAGAAAAAATATTGATAAAACAATCCTTGTCGCTTAACCGATTCGAACTTCCTACTTTCAGTATACGAAATCAGTAAGCATCCCCTGCGAAACAGAAGAATTACTTCTCCGGCAATTTATTTACGACCTTCCATCAAGGCCTTTCTTACATGGAGAGGGGGTAGGGCAGCAGAAAATACTTACTTCACACAGGAATAATTCGTTCGTCTCCTGAAGCCACCTCTACAGTTCCTGCCTTCACATTTAACTTTCGTCTTTCTTCATTCCTTGGAAATATAGCCATATTAACTTCGCTATTTACGCTCAACAGCGTGTAGCGATACATTAATATTTTTTTATTGAAAATTATATCTGCGACGCTTGTCGCTAGCATCCGTTCTCTCTGCCAATAAATCTCTGATTATCCTTGTTTCAAGTTATACCTTCAACTATTTCAAACGATCTGGAGAGAAAACAGAATCGCTTGTCGTCTTTCGTTTTTCTACCTTTGTACTGAGCGGACGTATTTTACTCGACCTCCATAATCATGTAAGTGTGAGCTCTGATTAGCACCCTTTTACTTAATAAACTTTAACTTTCATTTGGAATTCCTATTTCATTTAAATAATGACTATTTCTCCCCATCTTTCATTTAATTGATTTATTTTCAGCAATATTAGTAAATTGATGCTTGGTCATTGTTGCCTATTGTCTCATGATGACAAAAGAATGCAAAATTTATTTACTCTCATTTTGTGTTAAACATTGAATTCAATGCCTGCAGGATATCTTCATACTGTTAAAAGCGAAGTCCGATAATTTCTTTAACTTTCGATAACCACAGTGATCAAAATTACACACAGTCTTAAAACTTTAATAATTAATAGTCATGAAACCAAGCATCAGTTTACGAGAACGAAGATATTAATCAATTCATACAGGTTCAACTGCAGTGTCACAGCTTCCACCAATGAATGCATACCAGGTAACTTATTCCACTATTTTCTTATGTAATGGTGCTTTCTGGTGTTGTCGTAATTTTTAACTTACATTGCTACTGAGAACTGATAACCATTTCAAAAATTAATATTCATTGCTGATCTTACGGTTATTTAAATTTCAATTCCGGTTTTCAACCTTGATCTTGTGACAACACCAGCGATTAAAAAAAAAAAGTAACATTACAAGCGGAACAAACGGGAATTTCTCTTGATTGTCCTTAATGATTGTGTAAATAGTTTCACTTAGTAAATCAAATCAACACTTAATTTTAAATTTCCCGCGAAGACCTAAAATCATCGTCACAGACCAATAGTATGTTCATTTCATTCTATTCCATGATGGTGGTGGTGGCGGCTGGTGCAGCAACAGTGTTGAATAATTAAAAAATGCTCAGTCTCTGTTGCAATATTTTATTATCCAATGACGCGTTTCGCGCTGTTAGCGCATCGTCAGATTGGGCGGAGATGGAGCCACAGAACTGTCTATAGCTGTGGAGGAGGTATCTGAACAATTTGTGTTGTCATTGGGCGCCATAGCAGCAGAGGAGTCGCTGTCGCGGCAGGTCCACGTTTACAACTGGCAGTATTGTTAATTATTATTGTTATTAACAATACTACCAGTTGTAAACGTGGACCTGCCGCGACAGCGACTCCTCAGCTGCTATGGCGCCCAATGACAACACAAATTATTCAGATACCTTCTCCAAAGCTATAGATAATTCTGTGGCTCGATCTCCGCCCAATCTGACGATACGCTAACAGCGCGAAACGCGTTATTGGAGAATAAAATATTGCAACAGAGACTGAGCATTTTTTAATTAACAATAGTATGTTCATTGATGAAAGTTAACTTGTGAAGTACAGGACCGACAGAAGACGAGCAAAAGTGCAGCAGTACCTACCGTAATACAACCTGTACGTAACTGTACAGTGTTACCGCTGTCAGAAGCTTTTAAGACCCTCTACAATACAGAAATGCACACTGTAGCTATTCACACACAGACAAAGCCTCCAAGACTGGTAAAAACATGGCGTCCTGAGCTCTCAGCCAATCAGGAGCGGTCTCACTCATTGACACTCTCCCTATACAGGGTTTTTACCCCTGAGCGCTTAAACACCTAGAGTAAACGCTTCTCTACTATTGGTAAGAGCGATGTGTAGTTTTTTATACGATAATGATTTAAGAAAACGAAAACACTTCATTTAACTATGATAATATACAGTAATATCTTCTTGAATATTAAACTGAGGTCCAACCACTGTAATACATACATATTCAACATAAAAGAGGTTACTAGGTGGACATTACATGAAATTCATGGCATCCGTTCGGATTTTACACACACCGATCACAACTGCCACGAACTTCAAAAAAGAATGGCAGCGTGAAACAAATATCTCACTTAACAGACATGACTGACAACAATGGACGTACAATAACGAGCCACATCGAAATTTATAACAAGTTCAACCAATAATGAATTGTTAACTAAAGAACTTTTGTTTCTGCTTGGAGGTTGAGCCAGTAACAGAAAACAAAAACGGTCGGCGAGGCACCAAAGATATCGCAAAGCAGTCTTAGTCACTAGATTTTGAACAACCAGGAAAAGACAATGAACGCAGCAAGAAGCAGTACCACACCAGCATTCTTCAGGCATTTATTTATTCCAAAATAAAAAATGTTCAGAGGTTTATTAAGCTTCTAGGACTTAATTGCGGGGTCATCAGTCCATAAACTTACAAACTACTTATGAACTAACTGATACTGAAGACAGCGCAAACATCCATGCCCGCGGGGGGATTCCAACCTCCGACGGGGAACGCCCTCGAAAATCGGAGCAGAGCGCCTCAATGCGCTCGGCCACTCCGCTTATTTATTCCCCCACTCTCTCTCTCTCTCTCTCTCTCTTTCTATGTCCTTCACTCTATCTACCACTGCCTATGCCTTCTTTATCTCATCCCATGCTCCGCCTCCACCTCTACGTCCACCTCCTCCTGATACTTCTCTAAAATCTCTCTCTCTCTCTATCCTCCACTCCCCTGTCATAACATCCTCCCGTTCTCTATTAATCTCCTCCTGCTGCGGCGGAATGGCCGAGCGCATTTAGGCGTTATGCTCAGATGCGCGAGGCTGTTCCTCGTCGGGTGAGACCCCCCCCCCCCCCTCGGGCAGGGATGTTTGTACTGTCTGTACTGTCTTTGGTATAAATTAGTTTACAAGTAGTTTGTAAGCTTAGGAAATGATGACCCTGAAGTTAAGTCCCATAAGATTAACAAACATTTGAACTTTATTTATTTATTTATTTTTCTTTTTTGCAAATCTCCTCCTGACTCTTTCATCTCCTCCCTCCCGTGCGTATGAAAATTTTCCATATATTCGCCAAATGCAATTGTGACCTGTCTGGCGGTTTCTAAGTCTGGAGTAACATACCCTTTGGCTTATTTATACATTCTAGCCAACCCGACAGTGGTTCTCAACTATTTCTACTATTCAATATGCATGGAAATTCGATACGCATACAACATTCTTTCCCCTAATCTCTGTCTGAAACTTCCCCAGTCCTATGTCTATCTTATGTTCCTCTATGTCCTCTGAGGCCTTTCTCCGTATTAGGTAGCAGGAAACCATCATCGATGGCGTATTCATATGTTACAAATTTCTGTTACTCCATATACTCATTCCTTGTCTCTCTGTACAATTCTCTCCCCTTCTCTATCTCTCTCTGTATGTGTCCATATTCTATTCCCTCCTCTCTCTCTCTCTCTCTCTCTCTCTCTCTCTCTCTCTCTCTCTCTCTCTCTCTCTCTCTCTCTCTCTCTCTCTCTCGTCTTCTTCTCCATCTACCTTCCTTCTCCTCTTCCGCCGTCTCCTTGTCCGTTACTTTACTCCTCCTCCTCGCCCTCCTCCTTCTATTCTTGTATCCACTGATCCATCGCCCGGTCTCCGTCTCCCCACGTTTCCTGCCAATCTCTCCCTTCTCCTCTCTCTCAAAAAATAACATACCACTACCAAATAGTGATCGGTCGCACGGTATCGAATTCTGAGGTAAGGTACGCTTCACCATGGAGTGTACTAAATCTTACGCAGACAGTGATGCATCCCTTGGTTTGAAGATCAAGTGTGCAAAATTACATCGAAATTGATATAACGGTTTCGCAGTTCATAAATACGAATCTAATTCGAGGTGGCGATGACCATAAAATTACCAGTTACGTTCTTTTTCGATTTTTACAGCCAATTACCGGGTCCAACTGGAAACTAAATCATCCAGTACCCAATAAAACACAGAAAAAGTATCATCCAAATCGGCTTAGAGGTTTATGAGATCAGTGACACAAACGTACGGTTGTTTCAGTGGATAAAAGTCCTACTTAATTGTGTGTTTTACTGTATATATTTTATATCAGAGACTTGGAGATGGTACCCCAGTCTTCCTAAACCGGACGTCAAAAGAATTGAACATAGTTTTGCAACCTCGGCATAATATTAAATTACAACTAAACATTGAAAGATTGCTAATAATGGATTGTAGGTGAGATAGTGTCAGTTAAAACCCCAGACTACGTTTAACTGAAGAGATCAGAAACAGGAAAAACGTTATAGTCTTCTATGCGGTAAACGTGACGCCACGCTACGTGCAGAAGAATATCACATTCTGTCAACCTGCAAACTCAGTAATTTGGTAATATGAAAAGAACGTAAAAATAGCGGTAACAGACTGCTCTACTCTGCTTGCACATTAATTATGAGTAATGAAATGGAGTTTATGGTACATTACCTCTAATTAATCTCATATTTCATGCAAAGCCAAATACACTGCAAGTTCGAAACTGTTTAAATTGCCTAGGGAAAAAGTTTTCCACTTTTGACCTCGCATCCGTAAACGCTGCTCGTGTAGCAACAACTCAACAAGCAGAGAAGCGCTACTTTAGACGTACTGAATTTCTTATCGAATAAAAGAAACGATTCCGTAAATTCTCCTCAACATTTTTATTGCTGTACTATCCAAATAAAACAGATTCTACATTCTAACGGCACTTTCCGTTTTTAATTAAAGAGATTCACTTAAACCGCTGTAGCAAGTACTGGAGTTTCCCACCTTTATGCGCTATTACTGCTCAAGATCCTTAGTAAACGCAAAATCTAAAATAAACTACACAATATTTTCTGAAAAATGGACGTACAAATTAGAATCGTGTGAGTAGTTGTAGTGGCACAGCTGCGCAGAATTGGCATTCAATTACGAGCCATGACAAATACCAGAGCATTTTCCCTTGCTGTAATAATTCACGTCGGTAATTTCTTACATTTCTGCACGCTCTTACTCTTAAGTGTCAGGAGTTGGACAGTGGCTTACGTTTATTGTATCCTATAAACTAGGGGCAACCGGCAGCCGATGTGACAAGACCGTAGCAGAATGTCAACTAATATGTAATTTAAATTCAACTCCAGTTCCCTGCTACATACTGACTGCTTACAGCGACAGAAGAATCAACCGCCCGCAAAGACAGAATGAAAAGCTCTAGAGGGATAAGCAGAGCTCACGAGACATGATAAATTTTAGAAATCAAAGGCGATAACACCTTCCCCATTATGACTAATTGATTTTTTTCCTACGAAGTCTTAGAGCAAGTGGCACATCCGCTCTTAGTTTACAAAAATATATGGCATAATATTGTCGCCATAAAGTTAACGGTACATCATACCATACATTCCTCAAAGCAACTCCCCCCCCCCTCCCCGCTTCAAACCCTGAAACGTGTCCATAAAAAATTATTTTGTAAGAAAATGTCCAATATTGTGCCTCCTGTTTTGTATCGAGTAACTTGCTTGCAAGAAAATGTATAATATCGCTTCTACTGTATGTATCGATATGTGTCCTTTATGAAGTTTCATCTTTGGCAAAGATCATGTATTGCATAGCATTGTAGCTCGCACTGAGAGAGAGTAGCACTAGTGGTTCAGCTCGCTTAGAGAGCGGTTGGGTTGTGTGTATGGCTCCGATGTAGAGCAGAGGCTGCTTTGCCAGCAAGTCAGAAGTTGTATTATGTAGGTAATGTAATGCTGATTATTAATAATAAGTAACTCAAACTTTCCTTCATGTTTCATTTACGTAGTTAGAAAATTAACCTACTTCCTTCATTTGATAATTAATTATTAGTGGATTTAAAGTGCAGTATTGATGTGAATAATATTGTTGAATGGATTTCATTATTGGTGCCATAGTAAATGATAGTTAATTGACTATGATACTAAATTTCAATAATTAGAAACTGATCTGCATAAAGTTCTCACAGTCAAGCATTAAGAAAGTGATTGGTGGTTTTTTTAATATCTTTCTCGCAGTCAAAATTTTGAGTATAGTCCAGTACTTGCTACAGCGGTTTAAGTGAATCTCTTTAATTAAAAACGGAAAGTGCCGTTAGAATGTAGAATCTGTTTTATTTGGATAGTACAGCAATAAAAATGTTGAGGAGAATTTACGGAATCGTTTCTTTTATTCGATAAGAAATTCAGTACGTCTAAAGTAGCGCTCCTCCGCTTGTTGAGTTGCTGCTACACGAGCAGCGTTTACGGATGCGAGGTCAAAAGTGGAAAAAAGGCTTCATGTCACAGTTGTTTTGTTAAAAATATCCGTTGCGCACATAATCAGTTTCATGCACTGTTTCTCACATAATAGCATATACATCAGTATTAGGGCCATAATTAAACCAAATTGCTGTGTCAAGGAACAATTTGTTGTCTGATCTAACGATAGGTTCAACATCCACACAACACACGTACAGCTTTTAACCCTTTTGTTTGTTATGGATAAATCTAGCACTCCAGACGTGACATGAATTCCCTGTAGAAATATAAAAGCCACCGGTGGTGATGCGACTGTTCTTTTATTAAAGCGTTTCGAAACAATCATCATCAGAATCTCGGCGTGGTGGAAAGGTTAAACGTATATCGTTACTGCCGCGATGAAATGCTCAAGCCGCGGTGGAGTAGCCGAGCGGTGTATTGCGTCTCGCTGCGGAGCGCACGGTTGCTTGCCGTGGAGGTTCGAGTCCTCGCTGGGGCATGGGTGGGTGGGTTGTCCTTAGGTTAGTTTACCTAGGTTTAAGTAGTTTGTAAGATACGGACTAATGACCACGCAGTTTGGTCCGATAGATTTACAAACATTTGAACTGATGATCAATCGCATCAGCTCCTGTCAACTTTGTATTTCTACACCGTGGTAAACAACACTGTCTAATAATTGATAAAGCTATAATGTTATAGCATCCCAAAATTATCTAGGATTTATACCACATAGTTTGCGAACTACTTTCAGTTTAAATTCGTTAATTTTGTCGCTAACACACCACTTAGACCAGAGTTCTAATAGGATCCTACAAGGGCTAAAGTTTCGGACTGAAAATATATTTTTGTTGTTGTGCTCCTCAGTCCAGTGACTGGTTTGCTGCAGCTCTCCACCGTATTTTATCCTGAGCAAGCCTCTTCACCTCTTCATAAGAACGGCAAAATACATCTATGTGAATGTGCTTACTGTACTCATTTCTTGGTCTCCTTCTTCGATTTTTACCCCAAACACTTCCCTCCAACGCTAAATTCACGATTCATTGATGTCTAAGGATGTGTCCTACCAATCGATCCCTTCTTTTAGTCAAGGTATGACAGAAGTACCTTTTCTCCCCAATTCTGTTCAGTACCTCACCATTAGTCACGCGATCCACCCACCTAATCTTCAACATTTTCCTGTAGCACTACGTTTCAAAAGGCTCTATCCTATTTCTATTCGCACTGTTTATCGTCCAAGTTGCTATCCCGTACAAGGCAACACTCCATACAAATGCCTTCAAAAAAGACTTCCCTACACTTAAATTAATATTCGATGTTAGCAAATTTCTCTTTTTTTTTTTTTTCAAAAACGTTTTGGTACCCACTGCCATTCTGCATTTTATATCCTCTGTACTCCGACCACCATAAGTTATTTTACTGCCCAAGTAACAAAACTCATCTACCACCTTTATTGTTTCATTGCCTAATCTTCAGCATAGCCGGATTTTCTTAGACTGTACTCCATTACCCTTGTTTTGCTCTTGTTAACGTTAATCATGTACCCACCCTTCAATACACTGTTCATTCCGTTCAACTGCTCCTCCAGGTCACTTGATGTCTCCGACAGAATACAGTGTCATCGGCAAAACGCAGTGTTTTTATTTCTTCATTCTGAACCCACTCTCACTACATTCCCAACCTCTGCATCCATATCATGCCCTTTAACTCTGATAACTGCTGTCTGGTTTTTGTACAAGTTGTAAATAACCTTCCGTTCTCTACATTTTACTCCTGCTGAGCTGACACAGTGTATTCAAATCAACATTATGAACAGCTTTCTCCAAATGTACAAAAGCTAGAAATGTTGCCGCGGCGGAGCGGCTGAGCGCATTGAGGCGCTATGCTACGATGCGTGAGGCCATTCCCCGTCGGGGTTTCGAATCCCACCTCGGGCATGGATATTTCTGCCGTCTTTAATATAAGGTAGATCATAAGTAGTTTGGGGACTGATGACACCGAAGTTGTCTCTTACGCTCTATAAACATTTGAACGTCTAGAAATGTAGGTTCGCCTTCCCTGACTCTCTCTTCTAAAATAAGCCGTAAAGTAAGTATTGCCTCACGTGTTCAAACATTTCTCCTGAATCCAAACTCATCTTCCCCGAGGTCGGCTTCTACCAGCTTATCCATCCTTGTCAATAATTCGTCTTAAAATTTTGCAACCATAAATTATTAAACTGATGGTTCCGTAATTTTCACACCTGTCTGCACCTACTTGCTTTGGAATGGGGAATAAAGTCTGAGAAATATCTCCTGTTCCATACACGTTACGCACCAGGTGAAATAGTTTTGACATGGCTGGCTGTCCCAGAGGCTTCAGTAATTCTTAGTAATTCTTATGGATTGTCATCCACTCCAGGGACCTTGTTTCGATTTAGAGCTTTCAGTGATCTGTCAAATACTTCTCTCAGTAGAGTAGCTCTGTTTTCTTTGTAGAGCCACCTTTCACCTTTCTCTTCTTTGATGAGGTTTTCCATCTGAATTCTTTATAGTCATACTGCTGCTTTTCTCGTCTCCAAATATCTCTTTTGACCGCGTACTGGAGCGCCATGCTGCTGTGCGCGCGGCTGTTTGTCGTCGGGAGTTTCGAGTCCTCCCTCGGTTAGGTTAGTTTACCTTAGTTTAAGTAGTTTGTAAGCTACGGACTAATGACTACGTCGTTGAGTCCGACATATTTACAAACATTTGTACATTAGAAATGTCTCTTTCATTTTCCTGTAGGCGGTGTCTGTTTTTCCCACGTTTAAACGATATTCTACAGACTTAAATTTGCCTTCTAGCCACTCCTGTTTAGCTATTTTGCACTTCCTGTCAATTGCATTTCTTTGTCGTCTGTATTCCATTTTGCCTGTTTTATTAAATACATTTTTATATTTTCTTCTCTAATCAATTAAATTTAGTATTTCCTGTGATATCCATGAATTTTGGCCCACTTCAGGTTACGGTAGTATCACTAAATGTGGGCCTTTGCGATCGTCTTTTGACAGCTCAAAATTTAAATAAAAATAACGGCTTAACTATTCATCTGACACGAAAATTGAACAACCGAATTTGTAGAGGAGAAAATTCTCTACAACTTTGCTCTCTTATGGTTTTTTCATATCTCGTAGCGTTTCAAAGATATTTTCACAAATAACGGCGATTTTGGGATGTCTGTCTGTCCGTCTGTCCGTAACGTGTTCCCTGTTTTTAAGAGGAACCGTTCAACCGATAAGCACCAAATTTTACAGACATGATTGAAGGCCACCAGAGACCAGAACCTCCCTTTTCAAATTTTTCGGACAAAAAATACGGTAGTAAAACCAAAAAAGCCGTTTGTAATATAGTTTTAATTGCAAACGAACCGTTCATCTGAGACGAAAATTGAATAACCTAATCGGTAGAGGAGAACATTCTCTACAACTTTGCTATCTTATGTTTTTTTTTTCATATCGCGTATCGTTTGAGACATATTTGCCAAAATAACGGAGATTTGACACCGTCAATTGAATTAACGACAACCAGCCGTTCGGAGATGTCACGTGACATTTCTCGCGATGATTTTCTTATTGTAACTTACACGGTGTCATTTCAAAGCAACGGCACACTGAGGAATTAACAAAAACACATCGTTCTTCGTACGATAAATGATAATTTAATGTCTACATGCCTTGTTAACATCAGTTAACAACGGCCATCAATAGTATGAGATTAAAGAACCCCTGTTTTGATTTTTAGCCGTAGCGTAGTGGGCAAGGTGCTGGACTGTGAGGCACAAGGTCGGTGGTTTGAAACCCACCACTACCAAAAATTTTTTCCCTAAAGGGGTTCAGACACTCTTGTTAATTAATTAATTATTATTTAGATTATTATTTTGGTCCAAAATGTTTGCAAAAACTAATAAAACTACAAATCTAAACTGGACCGTAAAACATGTCAGTGCGATTTTTTTGTAGATCTTGTCTTAGTATTTTGTCTTCTGCTGCCGTCACTATTTCATCGTTTAATGATATCCATTCCTCTTCTACTGTTTTATTTTCCCCTGTGTATGTCAATTGTTGCCTCCAGCTCCATCTGAAATTTTCAAGAACTTCACGTTCCGTCAATTTATGCAGGTCCCATCTCCTTTTTTGCCTACCTTTCGGCAGTTTTTTCAGTTTCAGCCTGTAGTTCATGACAAGTAAGATATGGTCAATATCCGCCCCTGGGTATGTTTTACAGTTCAAAACCTGGTTCCGAAATCTCTGTCTTAGCAATATAAAATCCGAATGGGGAACTACTTTGCCTCCGGAATATTTTATCCTAGAGGATTGCATCCAAATATATTCATACAGTAGAGCTGCATGTCCTCGGGAAAAGTAACGGCTGCTGTTTCCCCTTGCTTTCAGCCGTTTGCAGTAAATGTGTGGCAAAGCCACATTAGCTGATGTTACAAGGTCAGCTCAGTCAACCATCGAGACTGTTGCCCCTGTAACTACTGAAAAGGCTGCTGCCCCTCTTCAGGAACCACACGTTTGTCTGGCCTCTCCACAGATACCCCTCCGCTGTGGTTGCACATACGGTACGGCTATCTGTATCATTGAGGCACGCAAGCCACCCCACCGCGGCAATGTCTGTGGTTCATGTGGGTGGAATATAACAGTATTAAGTAAATAACTAAAATAACGTATATATTAATGACGTCGCATTAAATTGGAAGAAAGAATGTATGCATCTAAAAACGAAGTATCATCTAAATTTTATACTATCTGCAGATGATGAAACTGTCTTACAAATCAAGAGGCAAGCTCACAACGCTCTGCGTATGAGTATACGAGTTGGGGTGGAAACATTACAATCTAAAACACATGTTACTAATACAAAAGTTATGACCCACTTTTGAATAATCCCTGCTCGATGTCAGATTGTTATCGAAAATAAGGCACTAAAGCAGGTCTCCAGTTTCAGTTATTTAGGTAGCGAAGTAAGTCTGGGTACAGGCATAAACATAGAAAAGAAAACCAAGAAATTTCAGCATTTATATACGACTGCATGCAAAATTTAAAGAAATAAAGTGATGAAAGTCACAAAGTCTTCCTTTGTGGTACTGAATTCTTGATTGAGAAAAAAAGAGATATAAGTAACACACAGTGATCATAAATGAGGTTTTCAAGAGGTGTCAAAGGTTGGTCACGGAAGGACTACATACAAAATGTAAAAGATTGAAAAAGACATGAAAAAACGGTGACAGACGTAGTCTTAGAATCCCTAGGGAAGAGATGTGTTGGACACCCAAAAAAGTGATGGGGTAAGCATGTGAAGTAGGAAATTCCTTGGAAATGAACATGATGGTATAAAATAAAAGAATAACTGTTGCGTTCTAGAGAACATGAGATTAGTTCAAACGAAACTAAATTTCAACTAATTAATAGTATTTATGGGCTCGGTAGCCAATGTTACATCCTTAGAGGGTAAACAACAAAAGCGCAGTGTATCCCTATATCTCTTCAATAAATATTTGCAAAACGTTTTGTAGATGATATAAATAAAATGCACATCTTAAGTTGATGAATTGTATATTCCTACAGTAATACCTGTGAAATTGTATATGTAAAGGAAGTTGTGGATTAAATAACATGAAAGAAAAAAAAGAAAAAAAAAAGAAAAAAGTTATCCTAGCGGTAGAGTACCAGGTTATGAATCTAAACATCTTATGTTCGATCCCCGCCACGTGCTGGGATTTTTATCTGTCACTTTCGACATCTTTCACCTCTTAAAATGTTGCTGATCTGAAAATACCGATTAGCACCGTGGTTCGAAATCCACGTTAAGCTGTAGGTCCCCCTATAACTGGCTGGGTAAGTCAGGTCGAAGGAGCGCAACGGCATACCACCTCCAAACAGAATAATGCCTAGTGTGACACTGTGTTGTTCAAACCAATCTTCGGATTGTTGACAGTTTTACCTTTCTTGACCTCTATCTCTTATTCTATTACCCTGCACGTACGATCAGGGCTAAGTCTAAATTGTGCATTGACACTTTCCAGAGTAACAGGTCTGGGCGAAATAAAACTAATTAATTTCGATTTCGGTGGTATCACAGCTCAAAAAACCACAATAGTTTAATATAACTGA
Source organism: Locusta migratoria (assembly GCA_026315105.1). Lineage (NCBI taxonomy): Eukaryota > Metazoa > Arthropoda > Insecta > Orthoptera > Acrididae > Locusta > Locusta migratoria. The sequence continues at coordinate 523,534,672 of CM048745.1, forward strand.
CATGAAAGCACATACATTCCAGACTTGTCTAGAATGTTAAAGCAAAGACTCTGAGAAAAACCATCATTACCCAAGACCTACATGATCAGCTATACGTATAACAATGAACATTTACATTCGGATGTCTAAGTGAATACAGACACGCCAGAATGAAGACTAATCGCATAAGTAATAGTAGATTACGTTGTCGTGTGGTTTCCAATTCAGGGTATTTATTTTAGAAGCGAAGATATATTGAAAACTTCATAATAAATGCTGGTTGACAACTAATTAGATGAAAATCCATGACGAAGTATTTGAATACCTACTAAAACAACTGACTTTGCTTTAGATGCGATCTGACAAGTTTTTACACTTCATGTATTTAAGAAAATTCGGCTTTCCTTTATTGGATAATGAATTTCAACACTGATTTAGGAATTCATTTTCTTTTCCTAGAGAAACTGTAGTAATTCTATAAACAATCTGATTCATTTCATGTGTCTTGGTTGTCTCTTAAAAACCGGCCGCGGAAATTAATTAAAGTCGAAAAATGAGAGAGGCGAAAAACTGCGCAAATATTACGAGATTTACGACGGCATATTGTACCGGCGTAAGAACTTAGATACGGAAGAGTGGCGCGTCTGTTGGCCGAATAAATACGTGACGGAGCTCATTGACTATTTTCATTTAGCTTACGGTCACTGCGGAGCGAAAAAGTGCGCAGACAAGATAACTGAGTCTGTGGTTTTCGACAATGTGATGAGAAGTGTAACGGGACGAGTGAGAACTTGTGACAGATGCCAGAAAGTAAAAGTAGCTAATATGACAAACCGAGGACCGATGCAGAGTATTCAGCCCAAGGATAGCCTGGAGATATTAGCTACAGATTTATATGGTCCTCTTCCGAAAACAATTGGAAATTTCGCATACATTTTGGTTGTATTAGATACGTTTTCTAAATTTGTTAAGCTGTACACATAACGTAAAGCTACTGCTAGAGCAGTTTACAGTAAGCTGATGGACTATTTTCAAAAAATAGGAAAGCCAAAATCAATATTATCCGACAACGGGCCTCAATTCATTTCTAAGATTAGGACGGAAGGTATGAAAGGTGAAGGGGTGGATGTCATCCACATATCAGTCTATCACCCTTCAAGTAACCCTGCAGAACGCTATATGCGTGAGCTGGGCAGATATTTCAGAACATACTGCCACAACAATCATAAAGCGTGGGGCAAATATGTGTCTGACATTGAGCTAATTATGAACTCGCTGTCCCACGAAAGTACTGGGTTCACTCCTTATGAGATTATGCTAGGAATGAGACCGAAAAGTGTAGTGGAGGAACTCATTAATTTTCCACCGCGGCAAGAATTAAATCTCGCGCGGAAGAAAGAAATGTTGAGAGATCAAATGAATAAGCGTGCTCAAGCACGGATCAAAAGGCACGACGAGAATTTGAAACCAATAAAATTCAAAATTCATGACAAGGTTCTCGTGAAAATGCACGAGAAATCTAGTGAAATAGATAATGAGATTGCAAAATTTAAATTTATTTATAATGGACCGTTTGAAATTCAAAGTATTCCTCACCCTAATGCTTATTATCTGGTGTATCCGCAATCAGGTAAAAAATTCGGTGTGCGGAACATCACTGATTTACAACCATACCAGAGTAGGGATAATTAACCAGTAAATAAAGAAATGTAATTTGTGAAGGATCATTAGCGAAATGATGTTGCCTGATTATAGACTAAGCTTTCCTTAGGTATACTGAAACTAAGCATGGACTGCTTAAAATGATTGCAGCAAAATATTCAGTGACCTCTCATTAACGTAATTAGCAAATTTAAGTGCTTAATTAGAGTATGTATACTAAATGTTTCTGTGAATGATTGTTTTATTCTCTGAGTTCAACTGTATGAAGTGTTTGTGACATCAGATGTACTTAGACTGGTTATTTAAGTTGCAGGTGACTGATAAAAAATTACAAAAAATTTAATCAAAGTTATTCATCAATATAATGAGGCAAGTTAAGCTGAATTTGAAGTTGTGTGCCTTTTGACATGGTGCACAAGCGGGCACAGAAATAAAATGAAAGTGGGGCACAACACAGTGCTGATGCCAATAATTTCAATGGTAAAGAGGACGTACGAGAAATTTAGTACTGAGCAGCAAATCATTGCCTGAAAGAAAAAATGATTGGTGTTATTTTTTGATGACGCAGATAATTTTATGCTGTGTTAATAAGATTTTAATTGGGTGTTAATTGAATAATATGTAGGACATAGTGATTTATCGTATGTGAGTTGGTTAATGAAGTATTTCGGTTAATTATTAATTAGTGAGAAAGGACACAGATAATTTTGCTGTGTGAGAAAAGTTTATGATTTAGTATTGATAAGTTATTGTGTGGGGACATAGCGATTTCAACCTATGTGATTAATTATACTAAGAGCTGTATTTAAAGAGTAGATGATAATAATGGACACAGTTGAATATGATCCTGTGTGATAATCTCTTGATGTAGTGTTGACTAAATTGATTTCTTTTGTGTTTTTCTTGCATGTCGTTGATCACTGTTTGTTTGAGTCTGGACGTTTCCTTGGATCTATAGGACATTATAGACCAATGAAACGTGGGGCATATGTGACACAACAACACAGTGACCAACGGTGCTTTCCAGTCATGTGTGCGTACATTTATGCATTTTTCCTCATTATTTGTATTTTTTGTAATTTATTATGTATTTGTATATTTTGTTTCTGTGATATATTTGCATTGTCCTGCTAATTTCCACATATGTCAAAAATATTGTAAATGTATTAGACACGCTGGGTTAGCAAGGGCTTTGCTATTGTATAGAATCATCTTTGAGCAGGGAGTTTTTTTATCGCTGGTAGCGCAGAGGCGCACAGCGGGAAGGAGTCGTTGTTGAGAAGTAGCGGAGGACAGACGCATTATTTTTGACAGTGCGCTTAGTGGTGTACGGCACAAGTACGTGGATTGGCACTAGTGGAGGAGACGGCGAAGAGGCAATATTATTTATCCATACGGCCACAGCTCAGATAATTAATAAATGCATCAAGAGGAATGCTGTGGGCCGTAAATTGTAATTAACATTCGTCGCCAAGAAGAGCCTGTATTTGCCAATTGTTAAGTGCCAACAGTCTTCAATCAGCAGAACCACGTCGCACACCAAATTCAGTAAGATCTGTCCAGTTTGTCTTAGCATGTACGGCTAACCAGCGTATTATTGATGATTGTTCAATAACGAACACTGTTATTTGTGAACCTGTGTTTAAAAATCATTACCCATAGTCATTGTCCAGACAGGTTCCTCCCTCATCCATTGTTTTTCCGAGGATATTCACAAATAGAAAACTAAAAATCAGAGTCATTAAAGACAATGTGACAGTCGTTAATAAAAAATGTGTTCAGAAAAGTATTACTAAACGTAGCTTATGCCAGTGTTGCTGATCAATAGGTTTGCTAAGTTGAACGAAACTGCTAGATTAACTGTCAATTTCAAAAGATATTTCAATAACAGTGTAAAAGATTAATTGTTTTCCACTGTATATTATTTTGAGGTAAAGTTTGTTTTAACTTGCAAGTACTGACTAGTGAGAATAGTAATTGTTTACAAGTGCTTGAATGCTAATAATTCCTGGTTAAAGATAGAGCAAAAGTTACTCAGAAGGTTAAATGGTTCTTTTCTAAATATTCAGTGTTATCACAAGTCATTAATTAATTTTTTGAGCTTGCCATTAGTACAGTTAATAGTCCATTACAACTTGATTATTGCTAAAGCGCATGGTATACTTGCTGTAGAATAATTTCTGGTACTTATATAAACAATTAATTATTTGGAGCTGTAAATAGTAAGTATTAAGGTGAGAGTTTTGCATAATTTGCTGCATGTTGCATTTGCGCTGCTATGGCTTGCATTTCGCTGTCTTACATTGAACCCTGTGTTAGTGAACTGTTTCTTAGTAATTAGTATATTGTCAGTGTATTTTGTACCGAATTTGAAGCACATACTGTGATTTTCTGCCCACCCAAATTTTACGTAATTTTTCACGTTTTTAATTAACTTTGCCATAATTGACATCCCACCAAATTATTTGCTCGAACATCGAGCTGGCGACCGTAAATCAATAAGTTATTCACTTTTTCCAAATTAATTCCTGTGTTCCGTTTGTCCCGCAATTTGTTCATTTAAACATTAATAATTTTATTCCAAATTTTACCTTCCACTTTCTTTATTCCTATCGATCGTTGTTGTTTACCAAAGAGGTGCAGCAACGTTCCGGTTATAGCCTCCACTATATCATCGGCTTCATTACCGATAGCTTTTCCACCAAATTAAGATAATTAGGCACACGGGTCATTTTTCTAATTATCATATTTTATCCGGTGGTGTAGGACGGGTAGGGTTATAAGATGACCCCACGGTTAAGTCCCTTAAACTTGACAAATATTTGAGCATCTTTTAAAAAACAAAGAAAGCACAGATTGTTCAATATCGCTTCATAAGCCTTTATTGAGTGGTTGCGATATATCTAAGCAGCCAGCATCAGAACCTGTATCATACTTCAACCATTCATATTGGTTCATAATAGCAATACACTGCAATACACTGGAACAGCTACTACGCACCCTCTATGTAGCAACAAGACGCGCCATATCTACACGAACAATCCGCCTTCGGGGTTGTGGCCTCTACACACGGGGGCCACGTTGTGTGTCCCACTAAAACCTCGATATCTTTTAGCCCGCTGAATCTGAGAGGAGATACGTCAAGACTGGAACTGGGTTATATTCGCATATGAATCAATATTTTGTCGTAAAATCGTCGTTCCCTCATCTGGAGAGAACGTGTAACTGGGAAAGATACTGCACCATACCATGGTGGTGAAAGAATGGTGTGGGCATGAATGAGTACTGGCGGACGAAGGAGCCTCTATGACGCTCAGAATGGCGCTTTGACTGCTCAGAGGTATAGAGACGAGATCCTTCGACCATTTGAAATGCCCAATTCTGGTGCCATAGCAGATGGATTCCTTCTGGTTGACGATAACTCTCGTCCGCAAAGACCCGCACTGGTGGACAACATGCTTGAAGCTGAGAGAATGGAACGAGTGGAGTGGCCAGGTTGTTCACCGGACTGATACCTGATCGAGCATGTCTGGGATATACTTGGCAGATGCATTGCAGCCAAATCAGCACCTCCCACAACCGTTGAAGAGTTGGATATTGCATCCATGAATGCATGGTAAATTATCTCTCAAGAGCTGATTGATAGCCTCATACTATCCATGCCAAGCAGGTGTGGAAAAGTACTGAGCATCCAAAGTGGTCACACACAATATTAGAGAGCCCCTTGTTGCCTCAGGTAAACGCCATCTAAGTCTCTAGTTAAGAGATGAGACAACAAAATATCTTACTGTATCTCACATCAATTACTGCCACCAATTTTTGAATAAAATACAATATCATATGTATCTAATATTTAAAGCAGATTGTCCGTATGTTTGTACGTGTTGCATACAAATCTACAGTTTTGCTCCAATCTTTATGAAATTTTGTACACGTAAGCTTCAATCCATGAGAATGGTCTCCGTAAGTGTAAGAATCACATACGATATATAGTTAACGAGATATGACGTCATAAACAATGAGATGCGCGAAAAACTGCTGCATTTGCGACAATGCTGCTTATTTTCTCCTAAACGACTGCAACGATTCAAACCAAATTTGGTACACACATTCCTTACCGTGAGGTAACAATTGCTGCATGGTTAAGAATCACATACGGCACATGGTTCAATAGATATTATGTCATAACCAATAGAACAAGAGAAATCACAAAAAATGCCATATAATGCGGTGAGACTTTCGAAATACACTGTATGAGAATGACACTACTTAGCGACTTGCAACAAACTTTAAGCATAATTTCAAACCTTTATTAAACTTTTTCTCTCTGGAAACCATAGAAAAACAGTGTTTATGGAGTAAAACTGCGGCTCTCGGTATGATGTTACAATTTATAATTTGAACACTACAAATTGTGGCCTCAGGAAATTTTACAGACAGTACACAAACATATAGTTAAGTGTACCTTTTAAATTGTATCACAGTACGACACGTAGTCCATGCTATATGAGTACATAAACAGTAGTGTTCATGGAAAACCGCCCCATCAAGCACCAAGTTTTTATCTATTTCTTCTTTACTACTAATTGTATTCACAAGAGTTGTTACAGACATACAGCAGTTATACAAATGAATATATACGTGAAAAATAGCAGGAATAAATGGATAAATACCCGGGCAACGCCGGGTTCTCAGCTATTATTGTATATATTTCACATGATCTCCTGTTTCGAACAATGTGTATTGCTTGTGTTTGTTTCCAGGAGGCAGTTTCCACGCGTCTCTCCTGGCAAGTGCAGCTCGCATGTAGCCGCAGAGCAGAGCAGAGTGTGCGTCGCGTACAGAGCGACGGTGCTGTGTGGTAACCCCTGGCCGCACCGTAGCCCGCGGTCTGCCGGCGCTAACAGCCCGATAAACGACTGTAACGGGCCCGCGTTTCAATTGATCGCACCTGGCCGTTCCGCCAAATGTCCCGCGCTAACGGCTGACCGGCGCGCCGTTGCCATGGCTGCGAGTACGGCTAACCACGCGGCCTCGGGCGAGGCACGAGGCAGGCCTGCCCTGTACCGCAGCACCCCAACGCCCCGAGGCGGGACGACTCCCTGTCCACCCTCGCAAATTAGCATGCGGAAAGCGCGCTGCGTATGTACACCCCCACCGGTGCTCCCTCTTGCAGGTTACGTAATTTATGCCCTTCTACATAGAGGGGAAATCGGTATGACGAAAAATTTCGGCAGCCAGTGAATTTCAATGATATTACGGAAGCGCGGGGGTGGTAACAACGCTCCGCAGGCGTCGTTCGCGCTCGGAAAATTCATACATACTCCAGAACTACATGACCTCTAATGGCCAGTAGCGTATTAAATTTTGGAAAATTACGAACGCTGGCCAGAATTACAACGAACGTTCGTAAAGTAATGCAACAAACTGTACGATAAAGGTTAGATTCGCTGAAGGCGATGTCGGTAGGCGGAATCGCTACGGAACGTGATGGATGATCCACAGCAGACCACAGTGGTATCGTCTCTACTGCTGTCTGGGCTTCCCTCTTAAATTCCGTTGTATGTATTTTGCAATAAGATCATCTCGCAAGCGATTCCGAATATCAAAAATAGCAAGAAAGCCCATTCGCCCGCGATAGATTGAAAATATCTTTATTTTGGAGCGGTTTTGGCAGATCTAAGCTAATCCTGTATACCGTTAACATCTACATCTACATAGATACTCTGCAAATCTCTTTTAAGTGCTTGGCCGAGGGTTCGTTAACCACTTTAATAACTTTTCTCTACCGTTCCATTCTCTAATAGCGCACGGGAAGGAAGAACACCTAAATCGTTCCGTTTTCGATCTGATTTATCTTATTTTATTGGGATGGTCATGTCTCCCTAAGTAGGTGGGTGGTAGCAAAATATTTTCACTTTTATAAGTAAAAGTCGGTGATAAAAACTTTGCAAACAGATCACGCCGCAATGAATAACGCCTTTCTTTTAATGATTTCCACCCAAATTCGTGCAATATTTCCGTGACACTTCCTTCCCCCCCCCTCCCCCTGGTAACGTGATAAAACAAAACGAGCTGCCCAATGTCTTCCGTCAGTCCCACCTGGTGAGGGTCCCACAAGGGACAACAGTACTCCAGGAGAGGACGCACAAGTGTAATGTAGGCAGTCTCTTTGGTGGAGCTGGTGCATCTTCGAAGCGTTCTGCCAATGAAACGTAACCTTTGTTTTGCCTTCCCCAGAATATTTTCTGTGTGTTCCCTCCAGTCTAAGTTGTTCGTAATTGTTAACTCCTAGGTATTGCCGGCCGCGGTGGCAGAGGGGACTGAGGCGCTCCAGTCACGGTCTGCACGGCCATTACGGTCGGGAGTTCGAATCCCCCCCCTCGGGCATGGATTAGCTAGTTGATAAGTAGTTTGTAATTTTAGGGACCCCGTAGTTAAGACCCATAAGCTATACAAACATTTGAACATTTGAATCCTAGGTATTTGGTAGAATTTACGACCTTAAGGTTTGACTGATTTATCGAGAAAATTGAAGTTCAGCTAATTTCTTTTAGTGGTCATTTGTATTACTTCACACTTTTCTTTATTTAATGTCAATTGCCAATTTTCGCACCATGTTGAAATTTTGTTTAAATCGCTTTGCAGTTGCTTTTCATCCTCTGTTGACTTCACTAACCGATAGACGACAGCATCATCCGCGAACAGTCTAAGGAAGAGTAGGGGACCTATAACGCTTCCCTGTGGAACGTCAGATATCACTTCTGTTTTACTCGATGACTTACCGTCAATTACAACGAACTGTGTCCTTTCTGATAGGAAATCGTGAATCCAATCGCACAGTTGGGGAGATATTCCATAAGCACGCAGTTTCATTAGAAGCCGCTTGTGGGGTACAGTATCAAAAGCCTTCCGGAAATCCAGAAATATGGAATCGATTTTAGATCACTTGTCGGTGGCACTTAACAATCCATGTGAATAAAGGGCAAGCTGTGTAACTGAGCATGAATCTCATTCAACCATTAGCCCTGGATTAAAATTGGAGGATGCGTGTTGCCATTGTGTTATTTGGGTTTAGTTTTTAGTCCTGAGACACGGATGTAATTTTTCTGGTTTCAATCCACCATATTCACTTTCGTTAGAGCAAGTCATAATGTTTGTAAATATATAGGACCAAACTGCTACAGTCGTCAGTCCCTAGATTTCGAACTACTTAAACTAACTTACACTAAGAACAAAACACACCCTCATATACACATGCCCGAGAGAGCACTAGAATCTCCGGCGGGAACGGCCGCACAGCCCATATCATGGCACCTTAGGCCGTGTTTATATTCGCGGTTGCTCCGCGGCGGAGGAATCGCGGCGGTTTGTCATGTTTGCTTGTTTGTTTGTATAGCTTATGCGACTTAACTACGGGGTCATCAGTCCCTAAACTTACAAACTACTTATCAACTAGCAAATACTATGGATGGCACAAATACCCATGCCCGAGGGGGGATTCGAACCCCCGACCGTAGTGGCGGTGCAGACCGTGACTGGAGCCTCAGTCCCCTCGGCCACCGCGGCCGGCGCGGTTTGTCAGTGCCCTGTTTCTCATAAGGCAGTGTGGGAGCTGTTTATTGGCGCGGCTGCGGTAGCCACTCCGCTCTTTCGCTGCGGCGTCAAAATACCAGCGGCTGCACTTCCAAATCGCTTACACAGGGGATGTTTGGTGCGCCATATGTCTGGCCGACAGGTGGGAACAGGGTTCTCAAGGTCACTGCGGCTGAAACACTTGCTGTGTGAGTGTCGAGCGGAGCGTCCGCAAAATCTCAGTGTTTGCTCCGCCGCGGAGGCACCGCTTTCTATAAACGCAATCTTAGCCTATGCGCCGCTAGAGTAAGTCAAATGACATCTGTATGCAGCTGGTGTAAGGTAACTGATGATACAGTAGGCACTGTTGTCGTGTGAAAGACTTTCTAAATTTTAGTGCTCTCCTGTGATTGGTCAGTGTATATGGAGGCTAGGCTCCAAAACTAACTTTTCTTTTGTCAGAATTAGATATATAAAGATTTCCATAAGAAGTCGTCTGTCAGTAGCAACCTACCATTCTGTTCCGTCCGATAATCTGTTGGTCTCCACGCTTCCCTGTCCTGTGCAAGCTTCTTAATTTGAGAATGCAAATGACAACATACATCCTTTAGAATATTCTTACTGTATTCGTCTCTCGATCTCCCTCTACGATTTTTACCCCACACACTTCCTTGTAATTCTAAGTTGACGATTCCTTGATGTCTGAGAATGTGTCCCACCGACCTATCCCTTTCCTTAGTCAGGATATTCTATTTTTCCCAATTATGTTGAGCACCTCGTCATTACTTACGTCATCACTCATCGAATCTTCCTCTGTAGCACAACATTTCAAAAGCTTCTATCATGATTTAGTATTATCGTCCCCGTTTCACTACCATACAATGCTACACTCCAGACAAATGCTTTCAGAAAGGACTTCCTAACATTTAAACTAATATTGGATGTCAACAAATGTCGCATCTTCAAAAACGCCTTTCTTCCCATAACTATTCTGTATTTTATATCTGGTGTACTTCGGCCATCAGAAGTTATCTACCTCCCCAAAAAACAAAGCTCATCTACTACTCTTTTAGTCTCATTACCTAATCTAATTCCTTCAGTATTGCCTGATTATCTAATACTACATTGCATTACCCTCGTTTTATTCTTCTTATCGTTCATCGTGCATTGATGAGAGATTAAACTGGAAGCAACACATAGACGGTTTGCTGAAACGTTTGAGTTCAGCTACGTATGTTGTTAGGGTTATTGCAAATTTTGGCGGTAAGAATCTCAGTAAATTCATTCACTGCCTTCGTATGGCATCATATTCTGTGGTAATTCTGTATTGTGTGAGAAAATACTCATTGGACAAAAGAAGAACTGCGAGATCGCACCCACGATCATCTTGCAGACATCTGTTTAGGGTTATAATTACCTGACATCTTATTCAAGAAGTTTTCTAGGAGCCGATCTTTTAATGTGATAGTTACGAATCCCTTTAGAAGATCTTTATTGCATAGATCACTTATTGATTTTATATGACTACTTTCCATTCGTTAATGAGTCATTATTAAATCTTACTTGTCCAGGCATGTTGAGAAATATACTTGAGATGAACGAACATTATACTGGCAAGTTATAAATGCTATGCACATCATAAACTGAATATGCAGTATTTTGTTAGCTGTCATTTTTGTGCATTTTTATATAGTGACTAAGTGCAATGTTGCACTTATTACATTATACCCATTTTTAACAAGATATCCAGCTTGTAAAATATACAGGGTGAGTCACCTAACATTACCGCTGGATATATTTCGTAAACCACATCCAAATAGTGACGAACCGATTCCACAGACCGAACGTGAGGAAAGGGGGCTAGTGTAATTGGTTAATACAAACCATAAAAAAATGCACGGAAGTATGTTTTTAACAGAAACCTACGTTTTTTTAATGGAATCCCATTAGTTTCGTTAGCACATCTGAACATATAAACAAATACGTAATCAGTGCTGTTTGTTGCATAGTAAAATGTTAATTACATCCGGAGATATTGTAACCTAAAGTTGACGCTTGAAACCTCCGACGTTCAGTGCGTGTTGTAACAAACACGGGTACGGCCGGCCGCGGTGGCCGAGGGGACTGACGCGCTTCAGTCAAGGTCTGCACGGCCACTACGGTCGGGGGTTCCAATCCCCCCTCGGGCATGGATATTCGTACCGTCCTTAGTTGTAGGTAGTTCATAAGTAGTTTTTAAATTTAGGGACTGATGACCCCGTAGTTAGGTCCCTTAAGCTTAACAAACATTTGTCAAAAAAAAAAAAAAAAAAAAAAAAAAAACAACACGGGTACGGTCGGCGAGCAACATCTGCAGGGACATGTTTACGACGACGACCGTGTACTGTTGTAGGAACTGTGACAATGGTGTATTCGAACAATGAAAAGGCGGAGATGATACTCATCTATGGCGAGTGTCGACAAAAAGCAGCTGAAACCTGTAGGGTGTATGCAGAACGGTACCCGGACAGAGAGCATCGAACGTGCCGCACGTTTCAAAACATCTACCGCCAACTGTATGCAACGGGTATAGTCGTAGCACGCAAATGGGTCAGTAACAGGCCCGTCGCATGAGGAGCGGGTGTAGTTGGTATGTTGTCTGCTGTTGCCGTGAACCCACACGGGACCTTGCGAGAGACAGTGGACTGAGTCAAAGTAGTGTCATGCTCATACTGCATCGTCACCGCTTTCACCCGTTTCTTGTGTCGCTACATCAGCAATTACATGGTGATGACTTTAGTCAACAAGTGCAATTCTGTCAATGGGCATTAACAGAGAATGCGTTACAGTTCTACCTGTTTACCGATGAAGCGGGTTTCACAAACCCAGGGGCAGAGAATCTACGGAACATTACTGGTCCGTGGACAATCCTCGCTGGCTCCGACAGGTAGAGCGACAGCGACCGTGGACTGTAAATGTATGGTGCAGAATCATTGCTGACCACCTCATTGGTCCTCACTTCATTGCAGGGGCCCAAACAGCTGCAACATACATCGTGTTTCTACAGAATGATCTGCCAACGTTGCTCGAAAATGTCTCACTGCAAACGCTTCGACGTATGTGGTATCAGCATGATGGTGCACCTGCACATTCCGCAATTAACACTAGGCCGACCCTTGGCAGGATGTTCGACGGGCGTTTCATAGGACGTGGAGGACGCATAAATTGGCCAGTCCGCTCTCTGGACTTCTCTCTGTGGGGTACGTTAAAGGAGAATGTGTACCGTGATGTGCCTACAACCCCAGAGGATATGAAACAACGTATTGTGGCAGCCTGCGGCGACATTACACCAGATGTACTGCGCCGTGTACGACATTCATTACGCCATAGATTGCAATTGTGTGCAGCAAATGATGGCTACCACTTTGAACATCTATTGGCCTGACATGTCGGGACACACTCTATTCCACTCCGTAATTGAAAACGGAAACCACGCGTGTACGTGTACCTCACCCCTTATGGTAATATACAGGTGCGTCAGTGAAAAAGACCAATAAAGGTGTTAGCATGTGGACGTAATGTGCTGTTCTAGTCTCTTCTGTACCTAAAGTACATCAAAGTTCCCTTTCGATCCCTGCTTAATTCGGTGCTCTCCGATACACACGATCGAACAGCGGAGGAGTGGTACTCGAGCGTCAACTTTAGGTTACAATATCTCCGGATGTAATTAACATTTTACTATGCAACAAACAGCACTGATTACGTATTTGTTTATATGTTCAGATGTGCTAACAAAATTAACGGGGTTCCATTTAAAAAATGTAGGTTTGTGATAAAAAATACTTTAGTGCAATTTTTTTATGGTTTGTATTAACCAATTACACTAGCACCTCTCCTCATGTTCGGTCTGTGGAATCGGTTCGTTAGTATTTCATGTGGCTTAGGAAATATATCCAGCGGTAATGTTAGGTGACTCACCCTTTATAAGTGGCCAGATGGTGGTGATCTAATTTACAGAACCGGTCGTAATTGAATAAATTATTAATGTGCGACTTTAGCATTTCATTTTTAATACTATAAAAGGATCGGATCGCCTCCAAAACCGACTATTTGCTTTACTGTGCCACATGTCTAGGTAGTGTTTCATCACAGTAAAAACTGGTATAGCTACCAGCAGATACCAATGATGTTATCCATAGCGCACTCTGGATCATTTGTATCTGCTTGTAGCTATGCCTTGTGGCTGGATCAGTGAAATCGGTAATGTTTCTAGTCGATTGAGCAGGTTGCACTGAAGATGAAAATTCAATAGCCGAAATCGAGCTGTAATCTATATCTATAAATGTTAATGTCTGTTCGGTGTACATTTATCACGTCTGAACTACAAGACATAAAGGCCTAAAAATTTGTACAGTTACTAATGTCTACCCGGAGAAGGCTTTAGGCGCGGTTTTATGGCGATCGGATAGCTATATATATATATATATATATATATATATATATATATATTAATGTGAATGTCTGTTCGGTGTACGATTATGACATCCGAACGACGAGACGCAGAGACTTAAATATTTGTGCAGTTACTAATTTATACCTGAGAAAGGTTTTAGGCACGGATGTATAGCGATCTGATAGATATTTAGTAACTCGAAGAATATAACACGAAAAGCGGAACAATAATTACTCTTTAAAAATAATGTTTACTCTTTGAAAATGGTTTTATTGGTTGCATTGTTCTTGAGGGTTGATAAAAGAGCGGAGTACACTGGAATGGAAAGTTATCGGTGTATATAAAATTCTACGAGTGTGTGTGCTAATATTTCACTCTGCAGTGAAAACTACAGAACACAAACGAATGGTGTCTGTGTAATTGTTGTCCGAAGTCTCCCGTTGTACACCATAGCAGTTCCATGCCAATAGCTATAAGGGGGTGGAAGATATGGTGGATCAAAGTCGTCAAATTATAAAAAAAATTCTGACTGAAGGCCATCGATGACGTTTGCGACTCTACAGTAAAGAGGTTACATACAGCGAAACGTGATGCCACATAATATATGTTTGGTCTATGCGTGCTACAATATCTTCAGCTCTTTCTCTGCAAGGATAAGCATACGAATAAGGAAATATTAGAACAAATAAATAAAGCAGTAAAAATGAAATTTCTTTTAATACCTCTCTTTAAAAAAAATCGATTTGACGTTTGACGCATTACATCAAGTGATTACAAATGTTTGTTTCTAAAGAAAGTATTGTATTTCATTTCATCCTTGAAAACCAGTCTCATAGCACACTACTGAAAGATAGTTATCAACCAACACACGAGCGGAGCCCGGGTTTAAGCTAGTAATAAATAAACAAATTTACTACCAATGCTGAATTTTCTTTTGATATGTATCATTTTATGGTCGCGGTGCACACTGCTCCTAATGGAGTATTCACTTCATAATTATTTAATGTTCATAATTATCAATACGTAATATACAGTATCATTATTTGGGAGGGATAAATAGGATGCGATCGTGTCATGTAATTGAATATTGTTTCATCCTTGATTTGAGGCACAATCCACGCCAGTTCCGAGTATCGTTTTCAGTTGTGTAACGTGATGTATCTCAGAGATAGCCCACGTTACTTTGAACTTTGATTTAGAACAGTTATGTAAAAATTATTTTATGTTAAGCTAGTAGAAAGAGTATCTGGAGTGATTAAACCTCCATATCTGCGCCACACTGTACACATCGGACTTTAGTATTCCACACACGAAAAGGCACAGAACATTTGCGACAACCAGACCCGAAGAAATAGTGTCTAATAAAGAACTGGTAAAGGGACTCCTTGCACTGTTCAAGGGCATTGGTTGGCTTTACTAGACATACAGGGAGCGATACCGCACAATAAACTTAGTTTCAGTGCGAACAGTGGTGGGTTAGACCAAGGCTGTTTTGGCTTCCCTGAAAAAAAAATCAAATCAAATCAAAATTCCACACACGAAATGTGTAAATTTGTATTATTGACGTGTGGAATGTACGTACTGAGTTGTTAATGAGACTTGTACGCTGGCCATAAATGGCGACAACTGGGCGCTAATGATTCATTAAAGTGTGAAAGTTGAAAGACGACCGTCTGTCGACTTCCATTTTTTTTCTTTTTTTTATATTTCTGAAAAGTTATTTGTTAAAACAAGAGCCCCACTCTTTTCAAGGCTTGAGAAATAACATTTTTATTTCATGTGTCAGAATATTAATTAATATTGCTAGGTTTTTCTTATTTTCTTATGTTAATAATTTATTATTATATTAACTAATGTAACATAAGTACGGCTTCTCCGCTACGCCCTTGTCCCTGCGAGAATGTGCAGTTGTTTTACCTGTAAGTGTGTGCGTGAATGTATGGCTGACTGAATGTGGGGAGTGACAGCTCGCTTTGCATCGTTGTCTCTGGCACAGTATTGATAGCTTCTGATACTACCAAAGAGGTTTCCAAACCATTTGGTTGTGAGCTGGTTGTCGAGTCTCTCGGTCCCCGACCACCGCTGTTTTCGTGGATTTTCCAGCTTCCGGTCGTTTTCCCGCGGCCCGGTGGCCGCACGGCGTTTCATTCGGTCCTGGGCGTCTGGTTCTGCTCTTTTTTTCTGGAGATGATAGCGTTTCATTGACTAGCACGTTTAACTTAGAATCATTTTTGGAATATTTTCTCGATCGTGTGCGGAAATGTGTTCTCGTTCTTCAATTCAGTGATTCCCAATAGATTAACGCGGTGTTTGTGATTATAACTGCAGTTTGAAAACGGCCTGATGTGTTAAAACCTTTTGTGATCATGTTGCGGAGCATGAATTCTGTGTAAGTACTTTCTAGCTTTGCGGGGCCCGATTTCTAATAGGTGATATGTGAAAATCTTCTCATCGTTTCCTTCCGTGAGTGATAGGTGTTCCATGTGGTTGGTTCATAGAACAAAACCTTCAGCTTCCACTCTTGTTTGTTCCATGCCCATCAGGCATGCTAGAAAGTTTTTAAAAGGTTGCGTCCTGTGCATACATGCAGGTGAACTAAGTTTGGTGTTAACTGTTTTCAAGTTTGGTGTTTGAAATTGAGCGGTTACCGTTCAGACATTGTGGAAATTGAAGGGCACACAAGGTAGCGTATTTGACAGTGTTTTAATAAGGTTGGTTTTTGTTTTGTTTTTTTGTTGTTGTTTTTTTAAGCTAGTGTATTTTATAGTGCCCCTGGTAAATGTCACCAGTTATTGTTAATTTTTTAAAATTATCTAAAGAATATGTTTGGTGTTAACTGTTTTCAAGTGTAGAGTTTTGAATTTTAAGCCGAGTGGTTACCTTCCAGAAGTTGTCGAAACTGACGGGCACAAAGGCTAGCATATTTGACAGTGTTGTGATAAGTGCTCCCAGGACTTGTTAAATTTTAGATTATTTAATCCTAGCGTATGTTGCAGGAACGACTTAACCCCTTTCTACACGGGAAGTGAGAGCTTTCGACATTACACATTATGCACCGGTCACAAAGTCCGCGTACAGTTTAAACGCGTCCACTTGCACAAGATGCAGGCATACGATCGCTAGTAGACGGAATAGGGTGGATCCTTGCGCAGACGACCGAATGGGGAACGTAGCTGACAAACGAAGCCAAGTCGCGAATTTGTATGAGAATGTGTACTTGTCTCCTGCTCAGAGCAACGTAATTTTTCGACTCAGTTGTAAGTATTTTAGGGGGTGATACTATAGTGGAACTCCATTAAAATTTAATATAAGGTATGTACAATTTTTATTGAATACAAAGATATAGCTGTTGATATGAAATCCAAACAAACGTACAGCAAATGTAAA
Organism: Locusta migratoria; assembly: GCA_026315105.1. Lineage (NCBI taxonomy): Eukaryota > Metazoa > Arthropoda > Insecta > Orthoptera > Acrididae > Locusta > Locusta migratoria. The sequence continues at coordinate 523,551,707 of CM048745.1, forward strand.
TCAAGAAATTTTCATTGATTTATCCGCCGGTTCTTGGTAGTACAACATCATACTTACTTAAAAGGAGAATTTTGTGTATCTTCTACCCGGTTTTCGGCTTACTAGGACATATTCAAACTACGTCGAAAACCGTTTATTTATACAAAAGTCAATATGGTGATCTGCTAAGAACCGACGAAAGAATCAGTCAAAATCAGTTTGTTGTTCTTACTAAGACCTGTATCTCTGTGCCCTATAAAAATTCGACACAGTGATATAAAATTTTAACTGCAAATCGTATTTATTACCATCTTCTAAAATATTTCCTGTTTTTCCTGAAACATGCTGTAGTTGAACAGAGGAAATATTTGTTTTTGGTGAGCATTATTTGAAGCATTATCAAAGTGAAAGGTCTATGTATAGACAAATGAACTTGTTCATCATATACATAGGCACCTCAAACCGCAGGGGCTGGTAGTATATAACCACGAATTTTATAATGAGGACGTTAACACATGTGAGCGTAATAGTTACGCAAGAACTGCACGAAAACAATTAAATACAGTTTCACAGTGGCATTCTAGAACACGAATGTTTTAATCATCACAATATATCATACAGTTTCGAAAAGTGATGTTAACGCGGCGATTCATTTGCTGTAAGTTGACAACAAACGAAGCAGACGCGTGAAGCAGACGACTCAACAAATGGGTACCGTTAAAAGTGTTGTGTGTTTGTTTGAAATGAAAAGTAGTATGTGTTTGTGGGGCGAGCGTGTCACTGTTTTTATTAAGAGACCGTCCCCGCTAAAATTCCCAAATAAATGTTATGTTGTGGTTTTGGTTACAAAATAATTTGACTAAGCAATGAGACCTGTTAGAATCAATTGCAACTGACATGGGATGCAATGAACTTACGTAAATGTGGTTTAGTTTGATGCGCAACGGATAACACTTTAAATTGTACAGTAGTTAATAAGTAGACAGTAATTAAATTCGTAATTGGTGTAGACATTAATCTCGTGTGTGAGAAACAATGTGAGCAAATGAAAAGTTCAGATCTCTTAGTGTGCACCATATACCAGTAGCCCGACTATATAAGCATAATTCGACTGCGAGAGCCAACACAAACAGCGTGCTACTACAGTGATAATTTTGTTACTTGAATTAACAGGATGCCAAACAAAGATATTTGATATTAATTAGATACCGAAATCACCGCACTTGATAATGTGCCTATCTGAACAACAATTACCATACTGATTCAACGTAATAAAAATGTCCTACTAATCTGGTAATGGTTTCAAGTCTCACTCACTGCAAATATTTCTCATGTCTTTACGTGATCTACTTCTTTTCTGATCCAACAAATCTTTTTAACTGTTACTAACATTAACTGACTTAATAATGTGAACTTTCATTAAGACTGAGAAAATCTCTAACTATGAACTTTACTGGATTTATGAACAAACTACTTTCTGTTCTCATTTATCATGACAACATGCCTACTCTGAACTGTTCTAATTAACAAATAAATTTACAAACACAATAATTATGCAACACTATCATAAGAAACAATTATCAGAACGGATAGCAATTCAAATTGGTGAAAAAAACGAGGAACTGGAAAATGACTCAGGGTTAAATGATAAATGCGAGCTGCATTAAACAGTATTCATTAGCAAAAAGACAAACACCAACTACAATAGTTCAAATACAGACTAGCAGACATAACAATAGAGAAGTACACATTACCTTATTTGAGACAGATTAATTTGCATACAAAATTACAATCTGCAGACTTGGCTGCGTTTCTTCAAAACTCTCAGAATTTTTCTTTTTTTCTCTTCGAGTCTAACACACAGACACACTAACCCGACAGTTTCACGACTACAACTCCACCATAATCAGACATCGACTCGCCTTCACGAAGGTCACACACCGACTCTTCCTAAGGTCACACATCGACTCTTCTTAAACGCAACAACTGCGAGAGCGAGACATACTCCAAAGATAAAACAATGTCTTTGGTCTACAGCAAAGATATGAAAATGAGTACAGTACAGTGATCTCTATACAAACTGGATGTATAACTCTGGTGTCTGAGCATAGAATTGCAGCGTGCCGGCACATTCATATGTTTTGCACACGATTTCGCATTGTCCGCCATGTTTAAATTTGGCAAACGAGTTTCTATAAGTTATTACGTGACAAAAAATTGCTTGCTTACCTCTTCATTTGGAATTTAAATCAATATTCGATGTAGTAGGCTGATATGGGAGTGGAATCGAAACATATTTTCTTCTGTTTTTGTTGTAATGCTTCATAACAGCTATGTTGGAATTTGGCAAGAAACTAAATTTGAATATCTGTGGCTGTCACGCTAAGACAGCTGAAGTTCAACATCCAGATAGTATAGAGATCAATGGTACAGTTTTATATCGATTAATGAAATGGTACAAAACATTACATAAATTAGTTTTCTGCAGAATTATAGCTTAGGTTCTTGTAAAAAAAAAAAAAAAAAAACCATGCTCAAGGCTGTATGATAGACAAAAATTAAGTGAAAATTATTCTGCGTACTCCTTTCACAGTTTGAAAGCTTCTTTGTAATTCGACGGTCTATCGCAAGGGGCGATGCAGCTGACGAAGACTACTTTGTGCGTGTTGCACGTCTCGTATAGAAAGCGCTTTACAACCCGGTACGTTACAAGTACATGGTCTAGGTTAACACCCTATGGGTGTACGTGCTATAGAGTGTGTGCCGCCTACTTAGAGCAGCCTTTGAGGAGGCAGCCGCAGACGCCGCCGCCGCGTCGTCCCCGAGACGGCGCAGTTCGCAGCATTCCAGCGGCCGCCCGCCCGCCTGCGCAGTGGGCGTGGCCAGCGCCATCCTGCGCCTGAATGAGACAGGCGGACGGCTTACTCTGCGCCACCCGCGGCCCCGCCGCATAATTCATTAGGCCCCCTAATATAATCCCGCCGCGCCACGCCGCCCAGATGGAGGCATTCATCCCGCCACACGCCGGAATTACGCCGCTCTCTCATCCGCCGAGTCCCTCTTGCTTCTGCGGGCGTCTACTGTCTCTCCTCAATTGCCTAATAAACTCCTCAACGTCCACATAATAGTCCTAATTTGTTTCCGCAATAAGCCCCGAGTCAAATGCCTGTTATCAACTGTAACTGCAAAAATTTTGGCTGAAACTGAGAGAATAGAGTGTACTCTATCATAGGTGCATTAGCTGCTTGAGAAATTGCAATTTGCTTTTCTGTCGTAATATAATACTCCATTACATCTTTCTATCTACACTTAAATCTATATCTATAAATCTGAATGTCTGTTACGTGTACGTTTACCACGTCTGAACCACAAACCATAAAGAGCTAAAAATTTGTACAATTACTAATGTCTACCCGGGGAAGGAGATCGGATATATATAAAGTCATTATCAAATCTTACTTGTCCAGGCATGATAAGAAATACACTTCAGATGAACCAACATCGTAATGGCAATTATAAATGGTATGGACATCAATTAAATATGCAGTATTTTGTAAGCTGTCATGTTTTTAACTTGTGTATTTTTATATAGTGACTAAGTGCAATGTTGCACCTATTATTTTATACCCATGTTTTTTTAACAAGATGACCAGCTTTCAAAATATATATGTGACCAGATGATGTGCGATCTTGCCATTTCATTTTCAATACTATAAAACGATCATATCGCCTGCAAACCCGACTGTCAGATAATCTTAAAATTGAATATGCTTTTGGGTCACGTTGTTCAAGACGCTGTGCTTTGCTGTGCCACCTGTCTAGGTAGTGTGTTATCACAATGAAAACTGGTATAGCTACAAGCAGATACAAATGACGTTATCCAGAGCGCACTCTGGATGATATATATATATATATATATATATATATATATATATATATATATATATATATATATATATATGTGTGTGTGTGTGTGTGAATGTCTGTTCGGTCTACGCTTATCACGTCCGAACTACAAGACGCAGACAAATATTTGTACCGTCACTAATTTATACCTGAGGAAGGTATTAGGCACGATTTCATAGCGATCTGATAGATATTTAGTAATTTGAAGAATATAAGGCGAATTGCGGAACATTAATTACTCTTTGAAAATTATATTTACTCTTTGAAAATGGTTTTACTCGTTGCATTGTTGCTTGAGGGTTGATAATGATAAAAGGGTGGAGTATATTGGGATGGAAAGTTAGCGGTGTATATAAAATTCTACGTGTGTTTGTGTGTGTTTTTGTGTGTGTGTGTTAATATTTTGCTCTGCAGTGAAAACTACAGAACGTAAACGAATGGTCTGTGTGTAATTGTTATACACCATAACAGTTCCATGCCGATAGCTATACGGGGGTGGAAGATATGGTGGTTGAAAGTCGTCAAGTTATAAAAAAATCGGACTGAAGGCCAGCTATGACGTTTGCGACTCTATAGCAAGGAGGTTACAGTCAGCGAAACATGATGCCACAGACCATATCTTTGGTCTATACGTGCTACAAAGTCTTCAGCTCTTTCTCTGTAAGGATAAGCATACGAATAAGGAAATATAAGAATAAATAAATAAAGCAGTAAATAAAAATTTCTATCAATACATCTCTTTAAAAAATCGATTTCACGTTTGGCGCATTCCATCACGTGATCGATTTGTGATATTATTACAATCATTAAACATCGCACGAATCCATTTACAGCCCTCATGGGCAATTATACGTCGCTTGCTCAAGGTTGGGCAACCTAAAAAATGTCTACATTTACGCTCCAAACAATACTACAAATAACGTAGTTTACCAGAATGCCCAAAAATGAAATTAAAATTAATTTAGACATTACTCTCACCATACGTGATGAAACATTGCAACACAGGCTATAAGGAATAATTTGTGTATTATTTATTGTAAATCATTAAGCACTTTACATAATTTTATTTTCTTATTTGAATGTTGATTAAAATGTTTGTTTCTAAAGAAGGTATTGTATTTCATTTCATCCTTCAAACCCAGTCTCATAGCACACTACTAAAAGTAGCTTATCTGTCATAATAAACCAACACGCGAGCGGAGCCGCGGGTTTATGCTAGTAAGTTATATAAGGAACTCATTATTGGGGCTATCTAGAATTGTTCAATAAGAGGTTTGCAGTCAATATCGCTTTCTTCATTTAATTACATAACCGGTTTCGGCGTGCTAGACGCCATCTTCTGACCTGTAGTAATTTTTTTAATGTGAATTCACTGCTATTACTACAACTTTTTACATTACAAAATGGTATACATCCGCATTGGTGGGTCATCAAAATTTACATGTCAATAATAAAACGCCTGAACCCATCTTTCTTAAGGTCTAAACCAGAGGCACTTCAGAATCCAAGTTCAATACTGACTGAAGACAGGTTCAATACTGCTCGAAACGGCGATCGTAGTGCTTCCGCAAATAGAAACAGAAACGGAACTTACTCTGTGGACGACCCTCGGTGATGAGATTTGGAGAGTAAAACGTATTACCAAGTAAAACTGTTGGTAAGTATAGAACAGACAGATATAAAACAATAAGTAATTAATAACAATATATCTCACATGACACACTGAAAAATAATTCATAAATGTGAATAAAACACGACAAAATATGTAACGTACTTGTGATTTCAAGATACATAAAGACACTCAAGTAATGATCCCTTGGAGAAACCTTCCTGATGTATGGGATTTACTTTAACACAAAACATTAAAAGAACGGCTGTTGGCCAAAGATTGAATAAAAAAATTCGTAATGTCATCCATAAAAAGGAGATACAGTTGGTTTCCAGAAAGTCAAAAATACATAATGATAACGAAATTATATAAACATTGTGGCCGGCCGCGGTGGCCGAGGGGACTGAGGCGCTCCAGTCACGGTCTGCTCGGCCACTACGGTCGGGGGTTCGAATCCCCCCTCGGGCATGGATATTTGTGCCGTCTTTAGTATAAGGTAGTTCATAAGTAGTTTGTAAGTTTTGGGACTGATGACCCCGTAGTTAAGTCCCATAAGCTTAACAAATATTTGAACATTTTGAAACAGATTGTGCACACTTATAGAAAGTAAGAGCGTATAAGCATAAAAAAATTGAATTTTCGCTGTATCCTCTTCACCGAAATTTATCACAGCTAAGATTAAAGCAAGTGTGACTATACACTGATTTCGAAGTTTGGTTCGATGTTATCTTATGGTCGAAACGTACATTTCTGCTTTCATGCCTTAGCAACTACTTTAGTTGCAGATATTTTTACCTGTGATCCTGTACTTAAAAACACTGTATGCATAGACTGTTAACTAACTTGTCTTGTAAAACTTTAGTTTCGGCAGAACAGCACTGCGGCACTATGGGAAATTTCCACTTATTATTTTGAAAGAACTACGGTTGTCATGCGGGATATTTTTATACCTGAAAAACCTCCTTTCCACATCACAGGACGTTTGAGTAGCGTAGTTTTCGGGGATATCAATGTACGGCAGCGTTGATTCATTGTCTTAGAACGTTGTGGCACTCCCAGAGAAAAAATGTTATACATTGTAAAATACGCAAGATTCCGCTGAAGAAAACCTTTACGTTTCATTTTGTCATTCACAAGCTCGAGCCAATTCACTACGCTCATGTTGCACAGTATCCATTTCATTACACGGGTGAGTACCACAACCGAAAATCTGTCGTTAACCTACGTCAAATTGGCAACGAAGGTACTGTGAAGAATCTTTTTTGTCTATTCAACGAATAAAAACTTGTAATTTTTAAAAATTTACTGGACAATAATGTGTTTCACGCTCTTAGCGCATCTTCAGATTACTGCATCACTAACTGATGTGTTATTGCTCTCTCTTCTCTATCTAACATAATTTAAAAGTATGTAAATTGAAAAGCGTAAAACAGGTCATATTCCTTAAATTATGGAAGTTGCAGTGGTCACGATTAAACTCATCTAAAAGACATTGAAGTTAGCGATTATACCAATTTCGCTGAAAGACCTGAAATGGCAAGTGGTACTGGTGAATAAAAATAGTGACTTTCTAATCTTAGGTAAACAGCTAATGAGCAGGGATAAAATGAAACACTTGTTTTGTACTGTGATAACCACATGGTAATGTAATGTAATGTAATGTAATGTTTGTAGAGCTTATGGGACTTTACGGGCTCATCAGTCACTAAGCTTACAAACTACTTATAAACTAGCTAATACTAAGGAAGGTACAAATATCCATGCCCGAGGGGGGATTCGAACGCCCGACCGTAGTGGCCGTACAGACCGTGACTGGCGCGCCGCCGACCGCTCGGCGGGCGGCTAACCATATTGCCAAGATGAAAATCATTTATAATAGTGGTATTGAAGCGAATAATCAGATTAGTCATTTTAATTAAAAAGACATGATGTGTGGAAATAGAAGCAGTGAACTGAAACGTACAGATTTGGATATCCGGATAAGAGGGATAAAACCGTGCAAAATCAGATATTCGGAACAAGGTTTGAAAATTGTATCTAAGTTCAGCGAAACGAAATAGGCCAGACTATGAGCAGAAGAGAAGCGACTGGTCTTAGAAGCGTCGGCTCTCTTCCCTTGCCCAATCGCAAGTCTCCTGGTAAAATACCCACTCTTCTCTCCTGTTAGACTGAATGTATGTACAGGTACAGATGCCCATGCAGCTTCAACACGATACCACAGTTCATCAAGAGTAGTGACTGGCGTATTGTGACGAGCCAGTTTCTCGCCCAACATTCACCAACCGTTTTCTTATTGGTGAGAGACCTGGAGATTGTGCTGGCCAGGCCACCAGTCGAACGTTTTCCGTATCCAGAAAGGCATGCCCTCTTACATTATCATACTGAAATGTAGGCTTTCGCAGGGATCGAATGAAGGGTATAGCCACAGGTCGTAACACATCTAAAATGTAACGGCCACTGTTCAAAGTGCCGTCTTTGCGAACAAGAGGTGACCGAGACGTATAACCAATGGCACCCGATACCATCACGCAGTGTGATATGTCAGTATGGCGATGACGAATACACGTTTCCAATGTGCGTTCACCGGGATGACGCCAAACACGGGTGCAACCATCATGATGCTGTAAACAGAACCTGGAGTCATCCGGTAAAATTACGTTTCGCCATTCGTGCACCCAGGTTCGTCGTTGCGTACACCATCTCAAGCGCTTCAGTCTGTGATGCAGCGTCAAGAGTAACCGCAGCCATGGTCTCAGAGCTGATAATCCATGCTGCTGCAAACGTCGTCGAACTGTTCGTGCAAATGGTTGTTGTTTTTCAAACGTCCCCATCTGTTGACTCAGGGATCGAGACGTGGCTGCACGATCCGTTACAGCCATGCGGATAAGTTGCCTGTCGACTGCTAGAGATACGAGGCGGTTGGGATCCAGCACGGCGTTCTTTATTGGCCCGCTGAACCCACCGATTCCATATTCTGCTAACGGTCATTGCATCGCGACCAACGCGAACAGCAATATCGCGATACGATGAACCACAATCGCGATAGGCTACAATCCGACCTTTATCAAAGTCGGAAACGTGATGGTACGCATATCTCCTGCTTACACGAAGCATCACATCAACGTTTCAACGGGCAACGCCGGTCAACTGCTGTTGTATCAGAAATCGGTTGGAAACTTTTCTCATGTCAGCACGTTGTAGGTGTCACCACCGGCGCCAACCTTGTGTGAAAAGCTAATCATTTGCATATCACAGCATCTTCTTCCTGTCGGTTACGTTTCGGGTCTGTAGCACGTCATCTTCGTGGTGTAGCAATTTTAATGTCCAGGAGTGTATATTAAGCGCTTTCGCAAATAATGGCCTACAGGGTGCCAGTAGCCAGGGACAACCTGCACGGGCATTCGCCTGCTTCTCACCAAGTATACAGGTAATGTTTCCCCTTGGCCACAACTGTACCTACGGGAAGAAATTAACCAAACAATTAAAAGAGTCTAGACAATCTCTCAAACGGACTGAAATAAGCTGACACCGTATAGGAATGTGTGTGCGGGGCTGCCACCTTGAGGTGGAGATCTTCAGTATCTTGATGCATCATTTCCTGCACAGATCACGAGGAGCATAGATCATTTCACCTATGCGGGGATGGCTGACAAGCGTTTCATGTATTCGGCTGCACATGAAAATGCATTAGTTGCCGAAAGGGCGTGCAGGCAGCAATTCCTAGGTAGGAGATCCTTACACACCGCAAACTTGTCAATCATCCTGCGTGTTCTTGTGGGGTTATGTGAAATGCCTGGTGTACGACAGTCCAATCATACCTAAAGAAGATCTAGTTGCGTGCGCTGCTGGACATGTACGTACATTGTATGGCGATTCATTTCCGTCGTTATGAATCGTCTATATTGGTGGCCGCTCTTTCGAGTATATATGATGTCAGTTGTCTTCAAATCGCTTTTCAGTTTCCTGTGATTCATAGTAGTAAACAAGCTACTGTTTTAAGGGGGCATTAGATCACACACATTCCTATACGAAATCTTCTGCTATAGGTCCTATCCCCCGTCATTTCCATTTTTATAGTTTACAGTCATCCACTATATACTATAATATGGTCTCAAAATACGCCGTTATTGTTAAGAAACAGAATTCAATACTATACGATTATAAATTTTTACAGCCGGGAAAAATCGATAAAGGATTAGTCTTTTATGGAATATTGCATTTCCACACAATGGTATAACACATGTTTCAAGGTTCAATGAAGAGAACTAGTAAACGCACACACGAATGGTAGTAATAATGATACAACCAATTCACTGTCGTTTTACGCTGAAGAAACTAAACTTTTGCGAAAGAAAACTAGGAGTGTGTCATTGGAAAAGGTGGAAAAGTCTATCAGTAGAAGAAAAATGGCTGCCAATCTAACGTATACGTCCAGCCATAATGTGCGAACTGTATAACATCCGTACTTTGGCGATAATATTGTAAAATGTGGAGGGTGTGTTAGGTTTTGGGAAAAACAAGGGGAACGGAAACTGCCAGGGGACGCTAAATATATAAAGTGAGGATGTGAACTAAATTGGAACGAGAGACAGGAGTGGCTGACCCTGAATTAATATCCGTGATAATAAATCATGATATAAAAATTATTTGATTAATAGAATATGGCCCTGATTCAATACTAATTGACAATCTCTCCTCCACTTCCTGCAAGTGGCATAAAATATAAATTAATAATTTCTCCCCACCAAAAATCTAATAAGCTATCTAGGATCTGACAACTGTCAATGTTAGAAAAACAGCCTTCCCTTTTTAACAATATTTTCATTATTGCCGTTAAGCAGAAGAAAGACTCACAATGAAAATCCAATACAAAACACAAACTAGACTGAACATCCAAGTTTACAGTTACCATCAAGTATGAAAGAGTAATCTAATTATGACGTTACACTGATCATTATGAAACTTGAATTCAATTCCGACTGACAAGTGAAAAAAAATGATTAACTGATACAATATTCGTAACGGAATAATTGAACCGAAATATCAGTGCAGGGTTGATTTTCCTAACTACACAATCCCACTATTATACAGAACCTGATGCAACGACTATTTGTTGTTGGCGAGTGCTTTGCCATACATTACCAAACTGACGACTTGCGTGTGAAGGCGCTGCGCTGCAGTGGCGTGGGCGCAGGGCGGCTGTAAGCTGAAAACTTCCGCGACCACGAAGTAAAAACACGCTCCGTTACTCGGAAGCTGTACTCCCTCCTATCAGCCTCTGTGTGCTCGGCAGTACACAGTGCCTACGATCTCAAGCAGTTCTGCCAAGTCAGGGCCACTTCACTTAGCGTAGACAAGTACGCACAAGAACTGAAGACCTAGATGACTCCAGAAGTTGAATATATCGTAACTAGTAAAAATGTTCAAATGTTTGTATAGTCTATGGGACTTAACTACGGGGTCATCAGTCCCTAAACTTACAAACTACTTATGAACTACTCACGAACTAGGACGACACAAATATCCATGCCCGAGGGGGGATTCGAACCCCCGACCGTAGTGGCCGTGCAGACCGTGACTGGAGCGGCACCGCCACCGCGGCCGGCCGTAACTAGTACCTCGGTGCACTAGTATAGTCTGTCTGACCTTACCCAAACCGAAAACAAGGACTTTCAGCTCAAGTACAAATCTCAGTGTGTACCCTGAAACGTACACAAGTTCACCCTTCCACGTATCGGCTCAAACAGCAAAATCTCCGAGTCCGTCCATTAAGAGAACAGAGCGCGAGCAGACGCGTCCTTACTCCAGCGGAGCAAAGCACCAAGTTCACGATACTGCGTCTGCCGCGCAAGACACCGCGAAAACCCGTTTTTACGGAAAACCAATCAGCTTCGAGTTCTCAAACTCCGGCCAGTAAAATTTCACTAAACGACCGCAGATCTCAAAAAGCTGGCGCTTTGAACATCAGCGAGACAGCGTCGGCTACCCCTTCCCCACACACTTTTGGCGCGATTCTTTACGAACGGTCCAAACCGTCACCGTAGAAGCGTAAACCAAGCTTCTAGGGGAAAAAAGCCACTTTCAGTGTCGTCTTCCTTTTTTAGCAGACAAGATTTTGGGTGCTTGTCTCAGCGGAAGGGCCAACTGTCCTTTTCTAAAATCGGAAGAAGCGGTTCTAGAAGCACAAACAATACTCCTCCGCCTCAGTTTGGGACACTAGGCTAGCACATTTACAACCTGCTTCTCGGCCAGAGCACCGAGGTCCCTTGCAATCGGGACCCCTACGGCGCGGCCCCCACGGCATGTCGCTGGTCGCAGGTAGCACAGACAAATATATATGTTACTCTGTGCAGGTAGACAGTGCTGTAACGACCGCCTCCACCGGAATTCCACTCTCCCCCGTAAAGACAAAGTCAGATCTGTTTCTCACCTCAGCAAAAATCTTCCCTGCACTGCATTCCTGACAGTAATAGAAAAATGCATGTTCTGGTCACTTTACATCATTACACGAACGATATACACAGTTAATAAAGATGAGAGGTGGGCTGCCATCTCAGCCCCCTTGGCTCATCATTTGGCCATATAAATGAGTGATCAAATTTATGATTATTACCGTAGCATGAAAAACTATGTAGGTCTACAAAGTGAATAATGACTTACTGTAAAATACAAAACATGCATCCGCATAGTCGTACGGCCGTTCACAAAATGCTTTATAAACTTCTGGAGGAGAACAGGGCTCGCATAAGATGCGAAAGTACTCCTGCCTGGTGGAAGACTAACCGCAGAGGCAGGTCTCCTCTGGCACGGCACCAGAACCCATCTGCACCGTCATTAAAAGCTCCCCCAGTTTTCTGGCGCGGCTTCTGTGAGCAGGTTTGGGGCCCCCTTTGGCGTGATGTCTCCGCCATGCTGGCTGCGTGCTAAAACGCCGCTCCCTGCCCCCCCCCCCCCCCACCCATAGCCAGTGGTGGGGGGTGAATGGGCGGGGCTGGTGGCAGCGGGTGTGGCGGCGCCTTTGATGACGCCACCTGCTAATTGCGGCCGCCTTTGGCTGCCTCCTTCCTTCCTGGATGCCGGCTTCTTCCGCTCTGCCAATTGCCAAGGGGATCTCCGGGGTTGGCTCTCCTGCGCCGCCGAGATCAGAGGAGACCTGTCATCAAAACTAGGATATACCGCCAGTAATACGCGGGGGTTCACGAATTGCTGTCTAGATCGTTCGCAGCTAAGAAGTCACTACGAAAATGTATCCTATTTTCAGTAGTTGCTTCCGCAATGTTGGACCGGCATTGAGAAGGGAACCAACCTGCGCCTACGTAAGTTTTCTGATTTGTTAAGGCAACTTACACTAGTATAATGGCAGACAGCTTCAGTACTTCCGCCGTTTGGCATTTACACTAAACCGAACTCTGCCTTCCCATCAGCGGTGTTCCTTGAGGTAAGTAGCCACTAATTCTCACGGGAACTGAATACGTACGTCGACGACGAGCTGGTGTCGTCACAACACTGGAAAGAACATTTAGATAATATCGTAGACGAACCAAAGACTGCGTTTTTTTGGCAGAACCCTTAAAAGATGCAACAGAACTACTAAAGAGACTGTGCTGCCCAGTGTGGGATCCTTATCAGGTGGGTTCGACGGAGAACATCGAAAGAGTCCAAAGAAGAGCAGCTCGTTACGTATTGTCATGATACAGGGAAGACAGGGTTACGGAAATTATACAGGATCTGTGATGGGAATCATTACAACAACGACGTTAATAGCTGCGACGTGGGCTACTTCACAAAACGTAATCGCCAACATTCTCCTCCGAATGCGAAAATATACTGTCGATTCCCACTTACTTAGATACAAATGATCACCAGAATAAAATACGAGAAATCAGAGTTCGAACGGAGAAATTCAGGTGTTCTTTCTTCCTGCGCGCTATTCGAGAATGGAATGGGAGATAAATAGTATAATGGTGGTTCGATGAACCCTCTGCCAGGCACTTAAATGTGATTTGCAGAGTATCCCATGTAGATGTAGATGTAGATCGCTGAATTCCAGCCCACTACTTCGAGAAGTGTCAATGGAGGAATAATTTTACACTTTTGCCCCGTCGAATGGAATGTGTCAAGCAGAGCTCAGGAGAGACCGAATTGTATGGTAGCGAAAGCCATAGTTAGTTGATGTGGTATTAATATAATGATTTTTAATTTTCCCGGTGGCATAGGCAAGTAAAAGTTTCTAAACGATTTTTGTGCCATTTGATTGTATCAACGTTATTAATTTTATTTCACAACCTGGATTTCACCTAAGGCCATCATCAAGTGACAAAAGTCATATACGCATCTACCTTTGGTACCACCCACGTTTGTTTAATTACTTCGTACCACCTGACAACGGCTAAATGCCAAAAATCGGATTGTGACATAAAAATAATGAGTACAGTCAAATTGCATAAAAAGCATTCAGCAAGTATGAATATAAGGTGTTTATTACTAAGTTCACAATTTACTCGTAATAGTGTGCGTTTTGTAAATTAATCACTAATTATTATTAGGCTCGCCACGTTGTTAGTAGATGTTACTGTAAGGCTTAAGCCAAGCCCGTGAATTAAAGAGCCAATTAGGTTATTGTACTCGCCCTCTGGTGTTTCGTTGGAACTAACTCATTTCAGGTGACACCAGTGTTGTAGAACTTCTCTGAGTATTTCATTTTCCGTCAAGGAAAATGGTATCAAAGACCGAGTTATTTTTTCCATAAACTGTTTTTTTTTTCTTCAGTTGCGATGCTCCTTTTAATATGCATTATAGTTTTCTCTAAGTAATAATTATGGCCAGTCTCTTCCTTTTTAATTCAGAACGGTCACGATATGAAAATTACAGTGAAAACAAGATTCTTGCAGATGTCCATTACATTACTGGAGTGCCTCTAGTAGGTTTCAGCTGGATCACGTCAGTTCTACACGCACAGTGGCCACGTAAAGATACCCAGATTAATAGTGCTTCCCACGAAGTACGTGCTTTCAATTTATTATTACTACCTGATTTTCATTCAACCCTAGTGATGTAACAGTTATGAGTGACATCAAAGGGCGGCAATAGTCCAAGAACTTTCAATAACAACGTGGAGATGTTCACGATTCACGCAATCTAGGAAGGGAGAGGGTATCAACAGGTGATCATATTCAAAGGATGGATCGCGCTATTCTAAGAAGGCAATATTAGAAGAAAATATGAGGAACGTTATCATCAGGAACTGCCCTTATTCACGACAATGTTCGGAGATGTTCACGATTCACGCAATCTAGGAAGGGAGAGGGTATCAACAGGTGATCATATTCAAAGGATGGATCGCGCGATTCTAAGAAGGCAATATTAGAAGAAAAGATGAGGAACGTTATCATCAGGAACTGCCCTTATTCACGACAATGTTCGGGCTCATGTTGAAGCTGCGTCATTTCCAGCGGGATGTAATTGATCACACGTCATACAGTTGTAGTCCCTCTGCTTTCTACGTTTTCATCCACATGAAACTCTGATATGAGATCAGCGCTTTTGGAGAGAGAACCAGCTTCACACAAGCACAGAGAGATGGCGAAAATCACAAGAGGGTGCTTACACTGAGCTGACTGGAGTGGAAGGATGTCCAACACGATATTAGGGATTCTTTGGCCTGCGAAGAGCAGCAACATCTCGAAGGACTATGGACTTAACAAGTTGTCGCAAATTCCCTGAATCAATATTAAGCTATGCTACGCATAATAATGTAAGTGTTGTCGGTGCATGGTTTTGTTTTTAAACTGGCTTCACAATTATGTCCCACACATATTCTCTGCGATTCATCTCCATTGATGTAGGTGGCATAATCATGATTATTAGCACACAGTTGTGACTTGGTACCAGAATGCAATGTCGTCCATAAAAGTCATTTGTCCATGAATGCGTGTAAACGATATTCACGACTCGAACATAAGCCAGTAATCGGTTCAATGCGACGAATGCATCATTGTATTCCATAAAGAGACAACCCATATTTTTAAGGCATAACCACCAGCTTGCAAGTACCTTGCTGACGATTTGAGTCTTTGGTTTTGTGGGGTCTATACCACACTTGGACGTTACCAACAGAATCCGGAGGCGCGCGGGAGTAGTTCTGTAGTCTGGAGTGCCACGTTGCAGATTGCGCTGTTCCCGCGTCGGAGGTACGTGTCCTCCATCGAGCACATTTGTCTGTCTGTCTCTGTGTGTGTCTGTCTCTGTGTGTCTGTGTGTTGTCCTTAGGTTAGTTTAATTTAATTAGTTTTAGGTCTAGGGACTGATGACCACAGTAGTTTGGTCCCATAGACTTACAAACATTTGAATGAGAACTGAATTCGGAAGTAGTCTGACGAAGCCACGATTTTCCAGTCGTCTACGATCCATGCAATAAGGTGAAATCCCAGGAGCGGCACTGCGGCCGATATCTGCGCTATTACCAAAACCACCCGAGTCGATAATCAGCTGCCATAGCCCATAAACTAGAAGTGGCGCGACAGTCTTCTCAAATATAGGTTCGTCACACGTTGATTTCTACGTTTTCCCCGTAGCATGTTATCGCTGACGCCACTACACAAACGCAGCTCCTGCAGGCCGTCAGTCATTGTGGTGAGAGGTAGTGCCACAAATTTGTTCTTCTTCTGACACTGTCGATTATGGCTAGTTAATCAACAATTATCAGTCGTGCAGATACAATCACATCTTCATCTTTCTTCATCTTCATGGGATACTCTGCAAATCATATTTAAGTGCCTGGCAGAGGGTTCATCGAACCACCTTTATACTATTCATCTCCCATTCCACTCTCGAATAGCGCGCGGGAAGAAGGAACGCCTGAATCTCTCCGTTCGAGCTCTCATATTTTATTCTGATGATCATTTCTACCTATGTAAGTAGGAGTCAACAATATAACTTCGCATTCGGAGGAGAATGTTGGCGATTGGAGTTTCGTAAGTAGCCCACGCCGTAGCGATAAGCGCCGTTGTTGTAATGATTCCCATCACAGATCCCGTATCATTTCCGTAAAGCTGTCTCCCCTGTATCGTGACAATACAAAATGAGCTACCCTTCTCTTTCGATTTCCTCCGTCAAACCCCCCTGATAAGGCCCCACAATGGGCAGCAATACTTCAAAAATGGGCGGACAAGCGTAGTGTGTGCAGTTTCTTTAGTAGTTCTGTTGCATCTTTTAAGGGTTCCGACAATAAAACGCAGTTTCTGGTTCGCCATTTCCACGACATTATCAACATGTTCTTTCCAGTTTTAGTCTGAAGTAATAGTAATTTATAGATATTTTATGGAGTTTACGGCCTTCACTTTTGATTGATTTATCTTGTAAACAAAGTTTACTCATGTGGACGAATTAACACTTCTCATTATTTAGACTCAACTGCCAATTTTTACACCACAGTGATATCTTATTTAGATAGTTCTGCAGTTGGTTTTGTTCTTGAGATGATTTTACTAGACGGTAAATGACGGTGTCATCTGCAACCAACATAAGAGAGCTGCTTAGATTTTCTCCCATATCGTTTATGTAAATAAGGAACAGCAGAGGCTCAATAACACTACCCTGAGGAACGTCCAATATCACCTCTGTTTTAGTCTATGCCTTACCATCGATTACTACAAACTTTGTCCTCTCTGACATGAAATCACCTATCCAGTCGCAAATATGAGGCGATATACCATAACCATGAAATTTGATTAAAAACCGTTTGTGAGGTACGGTGTCAAAAGTCTTCTCGAAATCTAGATATACGGAATCGATTTGCGAACCCTTGTCGATAGCGCTCATCACTTCGGGTGAGTAAAGAGCTAGTTGTGTTTCTCATGAGCGATATTTCTTAAATCCATGTTGACCTTGGGTCAATAGATCTTTGTGTTCATCACAATTTGTGTACTCCGCCATCTGAGTTTGTACTGCTGTGCCATGACGTTTGTCACCTCAATCACGGCCTGAAGTTGCACCGTTGTTTACCCTTTGATAACAGAAGGCGTCAGGAGGTGGGAGAGAGACGCAGGTGTGAGTTACCGTTCTGTGCGTGTCAACACTTGGCGGCCGCCGCACACGTAAGTACACAGCGGCCGTGTGGTGTGCTGTGGTGAGGTATTGATCCATTTCTCGACTGCAGAGCGCTTCCCTTTAAACGGCAGGTTTATCCGCCGCCGCGCCGAGGCGAGACGACGCGAAGCCGGCGGGTCGACTCCTGCTCTCCTTCCGCCGCTGAAAGTGGATCCCGGTCTCCAAGTGTCTCTGGCGCCTCCACTTTGGGACTACTGTTGGATGCAAATGGAAGAAAATTTCATTGTGCTAACGAGACCATTGCCCAACATTGCCAGCAGCAAGAATTATTATAATTCAGAGGAGAACTGAAAAATGAGGCGCGCGCGGTTGCTCGCCTTCGGGCGTTCGAATGAGTGTTTGTGTTGGCCTTAACATAAGTTACTTTAAGTTAAAGTAATTTGTAAGCCTTGGGACTGATGACTAACAAAGTTAAGTACCTTCGATTTACAAACATTACAATATTTAAGTGCTGAAAATGGGTGGATGATATGCTGAGCGAAAATCAGTTTTCAAACAGATTGGGGATTACGAGGTGCGATTCTAGCAATGACATTTCTCATAGAAATGTGATATCAGAAATATAAACTGACTTTTGTTGGTTTTGTAGCTCTGAAAAATACCTTTAATAATATCGTAATGTTAATAGCGTCAGCAAGAAAATTGAACTGCCGATTTTTAATAGTAACAAGTCTTAGCACCTGTTGTGGCTTGGGTATTTATATATTCTCCTCTCCTCTCCTCTCCTCTCCTCTCCTCTCCTCTCCTCTCCTCTCCTCTCTCTCTCTCTCTCTCTCTGTCAATCTCCTGTGAGAAAGAAAACTAGATTGTGCATCCGTGCGCTTTCCTGCCTGGCATGAGTTCTGTCTTTTACTTCGCTAGATGCGTCACCCCCCTAACCGTCTGCTACTTAGGCATTGACTTTACGAATGATCTTCGTCGTTCGGCGACCTTAAATGTCAGACGTCTGCAACAGACGATCCGGGAACGCCTCTTTCAACAACGATTTAGATCCCTGGATGTTATTCAACGTGCTAGATACGTGAACGTCTATCACGCCTTTCGCATCCCCCATTTGACAAAGTGTTCCCGATCCCGATACCCGTTGACCGTCGCATGATGATGGCGATGGGATCCTTTGTCTGTACTGGACTGTTATTCAAGGTCCAATATGCCTCACTTTCCCTCCCACGGGATCGTGGTGGGGTCGGTCTACTCCACGTCCCATAAAAAGTTACGGCACTGTTTGTAGCTCCCAACTGAAACTATGGCGACGCTGCCCAACGACCATGACCGGACTGCTTTTACGCGAATATGTGCCGGTCTCTACAACATCATCAGTCAAGTTATTGGACATTCCAACACATTTTTACTACATTCGACATTTCATTCTGGAATTAAGCTACAGTTACCAATCCCTAACACTTTCACGAATACTAAGGGCAAAGACTGTCTATGAGGCCATATCTAACTACATCACCCCCCCCCCCCCCCCCAATAATATTGAACAAAAGTTTCCCCAAATCATATGGCGTCGTGCATGGAAAGCGGTACATTCAGTTTTTCTCGATTCCAGCGTCCAATCCGCCTGGTATATCACCATCAACGGCAAACAAGTCAACCGTTTTCGCCTACACCGTATCCGTCTTGCTGATACACCCCTTTGTATTCATTGTGGGGTGGATGACACCAACAACCACCGGTCCGAATGTGGCCCATCTTCCGACGCCTGGAGACTGACACAACGTATTCTGGCTCAGCTCTCATTCCAGACGCTGCTATTTCCGGACACGATTTATTACCCGGCCACGAAAACTAACGCTGTGAACTGGATACGCGGCCACACCGTCCGCTACCTTTTCTATCGTGACGAGAAATCGAAACTGGATTATTGGACGCATCTCAAAGATCGCCACTGCGCAATCATTCGTAAGGCAAATACCAGAGTTCTTTTCAATTTTTTTATGGAGTGTGTTTCATGATCCGCCTCCGTGCTGGAATGTTCAAACTATGATAAGTTAATGTGATGTTGCTGATACGAGTCCTGAAAGAACTGCAAACGGAACTTATACCAAAATTATCGATACAGAGTCTCTCCTTTATTTGAATGTTGATGTAATAACAATTGTTCTCCTACGAGCTTACCATTGGGTCATTTTCTAAGGACGTTCACGTTTAAAAGCTTGATTTGGCAATGCAGTGTCTGAACTTCAATGTTAATGATACTGCCAAAAGTAGAAATCAAAGCATCACAGCAACGTTTATTATTAGCGTAGTCAATACATTTCTGTAAGAGTATTTTGTCCTTTTCACCGTTACTATGAAATTGGAGTAGATTCCCAATTTCAGTTTCTTCATTTTAAGTAGCTACGACGAGGATAGAAGTACACAGATCGTGTGATAGACAAGATAGAGAGGGGGAGGAGATAAAGAAAGAAAGGAAAAGAAAGAGAGGGAGGGTAAGGACGATGAACATAGAGGTTGGGAAATAGAGGGACATTGATTTTCCCAAGGCACCGTCAAGTGACTTCAGAGTCGGTATAGCATTTGATCTTTTATTCATTTTTATGCAGAATACAGACAAACAAAATATTTGGTAAAGCCACTGGCCTTACGTTTCTGGGAAATCATCTTTTGCTCAAAACAACTTTCTTCCCTCATAGCCAACGCAATAAAAACCAAGGTATCTATTCGATTGATGTATTTTCTCAGTGAGTCTTTCTTCACTACAATTGTTATTTTCCCATTCATGTCAGATCAAGCCACAGCGAAGCTTGGACAGATTTACCTTGTTAGCTGAATTTTGCATCAGTGCTTGGTAGATCATTTTCGTATTTTAAAGGGGAAGACTTCGTATGTAATGCAAAATTATGTTTATTCGTCCATGAACACGCCTTGTTGAACCACCATTAGGAAACTAGATAATGTCGCAAAGCCAATTACACTTATCTCGTATGTAAATAGTCTATGTCTCATAAATATTCGAACTTGTACATCTTATTTATAATATTTGTGTAAGTGAAGATGATATTATCTTTGTAACTATATTCAGCTTGTTGCTAAAGTTGATCTACGATGCTGACAGCCAGTTTGACAGAATAATTTTGCAGAACATTAAAAAGTTTTTCCTTTGTTAACATTTTATTCCATTACCTTACAAGAAACTGATGTATTACGAGATCGAATAGATAGTGATTAGGATTTCTCATAATGAACAAAATGTTAATAATTAATTAAGACGTGTGATAAGTATGTGATTCTTCTCCTCTTATATTCCCACCGAGCGAGGTGGCGCAGTGGTAATGCACTGGACTCGCATTCGGGAGGATGGTGGTTAAAATCCACCTCCGGCCATCCTGATTTAGGTTTTCCGTGATTTCCCGAAATAACTCCAGGCAGATGCCTGGATGATACATCTCAAAGGACACGCTCGATTTCCTTCCCCATGCTTACCCAAAACTCCGAGCGCTCAATCCGTCTCCAATGACCAAGCTGTCGACGGGACGTTAAACGATATTCCTTGCCTACGTCGAGGAAGCCATAGACCACTGGTGGACACGTTACCTAGCCACGAGCCTTTCCACGGCCACTGTGGCCCTGAGTGTTGGTTGCTGTTAGTTCAAAATGTTCAAATGTTTGTAGAGTCTATGGGACTTAACTACGGGGTCATCAGTCCCTAAACTTACAAACTACTTATGAACTACTTACAACTAAGGACGGCACAAATATCCATGCCCGAGGGGGGATTCGAACCCCCGACCGTAGTGGCCGTGCAGACCGTGATTGGAGCGCCTCAGTCTCCTCGGCCATCGCGGCCGGCTGCTGTTAGTTGATATTGATATAACTGACTTGGTACCTCTATTTTACAGATCTCCTTTCATATCAATTGTCTCCTTCACATACTGATTGTGCGGCCTTCCTACTGGAAG
Source organism: Locusta migratoria (assembly GCA_026315105.1). Taxonomy (NCBI): domain Eukaryota; kingdom Metazoa; phylum Arthropoda; class Insecta; order Orthoptera; family Acrididae; genus Locusta; species Locusta migratoria. Next base: position 523,573,217 of record CM048745.1, read on the forward strand.
GCATGTATTGGGCAATAGTAAAAGCATTATGGCATGTTGTCTCTGTTCATAGAGGTGAGTTCTGTATATTAGCTTCTATGCCCTAAACAGCTAAACCGAACTGTTTAAATAAGTTCAATAATTAAATTGTAGTTTAGCCTGTCTATCAATCTGCAGATGATGAGGCCAAAAATATTTTTAAACAAACATAAATTAAACCTCTGAATAGCCAGCAGAATGGATTCTAAGATTAGGAAGTGATTGACTCACGAAGTAATTCTTAATAAATGGAGTTTACTATTCATTTTGGACATGAAAATGCGGAAGTAATCTTACTTTATACATGGGTAAATAACTCAATATTTCCCCAAGCCGCGGTGGAGTAGCCGAGCGGTCTAAAGCGTCTCGCTGCGGAGCGCGCGGTTACTCGCCGTGGAGGTTCGAGTCTTCCAAAAATGTTCAAATGTTTGTAGAGTCTATGGGACTTAACTACGGGGTCATCAGTCCCTTAGCTTACAAACTACTTATTAACTAGCTAAGACTAAGGACGGCACAAATATCCATGCCCGAGAGGGGATTCGAACCCCCGACCGTAGTGGCCGTGCAGACCGTGACTGAAGCGCCTCAGTTCCCTCGGCCACCGCGGCCGGCTCGAGTCTTCCCTGGGGCATGGGTGTGTGTGTGTGTGTTTGTCCTTAGGTTAGTTTACCTAGATTTAAGTAGTTTGTAAGCTACGGACTGATGACCATGCACTTTGGTCCCATAGATTTACAAACATTTGAACATTTCCCCAACCAGTATTCATGAGAGCCACCGTAAGTATCACACACACTTGAGAGTAAAATTATAACTCTCTAAATTAATAAAGTCCATGGAACATTACAGTTCCAAATTAATACGCGATTAATTACAGTATTTGTTATAAAACACATTTTGTCATCACACGAGTACACGATAGCTGAATTATCACCGTTCCACAGCCTTAATATCGTCCATAATTTACCATTTTTCCATCGGAGACTAAGTTCTGCAGTCACAGTCCACACACGCCTATCTCTTCAAATCACAAATTCTTAACGCGGCTTCAAACCGCCCAGTCACAAACTCTCACCACCACGTCCAAGTCACGAGTCCCCTCCCATGCTTTAACTGCGCCCAAAATTGTACCCTTCCGCTCATCCTAACGCCACATCTTTAAAATACAATTTCCCTTCCAAAATATTATACATTTAAATATCACACAAGTAAATGATTTGACCACCTCCCTACACATGTTGTTCACATTTAACAGACAAATACATAATTAACAATGCTAAAAGACGGTTAGGACTAAAGCTCACTGTTCAAATATACTGCCGCCGTCGAAATATAGTTACACAATTAATATTTAATTTATCATGGCTTTTTATACAAATATATTCAGTTCTTGTCAACAAATACTTATAATTGTTTATATATTAATTATCTTCTGCATATCTACTATTATTAGAAATCCATGAAATATTTAAGAGCCAATCTACAACATAAAACGAGCGTTACTAAGAATAATATAAAATATAATAAAATACATATATAAAAGTAATGCAACTTGCTGGGTTTATGTTTTGTGTTTCAGTGGTGGAATTTTTGTTCCGCCACAAGAATATTTCTACCTTAACGAGAAGCAGCTTATGAGAGTAAAACAAAGTTTATTGAAAGAATACTGAAAGAATGTGGTGTATCTTTTAAGACAGGTATCGTGGTGCAATGCTGCCCAATTTGTTTCTTAAACTGTTACTTACAAACTCTACGTATCAATAATTCTAAATATATGTCTTTTAATATCATTATTATAATACTGAAGTTATGTGGCAATATTGTATATTGTATTTCATTTGAAATCTGGGATAGCCATCTTCACAGTTTCCTATTTCCGACCAGATTAGAGTTATCCTAATGAACTGTATTCCATTCACTAGGTCGAAACACCCGGTCGTCTGGGGACCCCAACAGCTTGCCAAAACTTGCTTTTCACTTGGAAACAATCAGCTTCTCCCTTGATCTGCAACTAGTTGTAAATCCGGAGTTACCTGGTTGTTTATTTATCCTACACTCTCATAGTCCACATCCCTTCCCCCCTCTCTCTGCATCCACCTCTTTCTCTCCCATCTCTGTGTTCGTTTCCACCTTTCCCTCTCTCGCCAAAGTTTTCTGCAAGGTACACTTTGTCATGCACCATAGAAACATTTATGTACCCAGTGATCTTCCTCTTGGTGTAAAGGTCATGTGTGCAAAAATTCATAAAGATTGGAGCAAAACCATGCACCGAACGGAATTTTATATATACAGTGACATTCATCTTGTTTTTAAGGCAGTGTGCAAAATTTTATCAATATTTGAACAAAACTATAGATTTATATGCAATAGAAATGCAGGGTCACATTGAAAAACGCACTTTGATGCTCTCAAATATTCCAGTTTTATTTCATAGAACTCTTGTTCTGAGGTTAACGGAAACAACAAGAAAAGGTTCTGTGAAATCGGTCAAGCAGTTCTCAAGTTATGGCGCGACCAAGGTATTTAGGGATCCATTTTTATGTTGGAAAGTACCCTCCCCCATGCATCGTAAAGTACACGGCGACTTTCCTCTTGTTTAGAAGGTCAAGCGTGCGAAATTTCGTGAAGATCAGAATGAAGCGGTAGATTTCGTGATTCTGTGGGAGAAGTATGCTCCACCATGCACCTATCACAAAATACTTTCTTATCTGACTTTTCTACCTATAAAATACATACCACCCAAATTTCAACTTCATAGATGAAGGAGTTTTCTAGACTTCGTGTTTAGTCAGTGAGTGAGTGAGAGTGTACTTTCGCTTTTATATAAATAGAATAAAGAAAACAGATTGCTTCATTTTGGATGCTAGAGAATTAAGGGAGACTTGCAGTCAAAAATAAATACTAACATGCAAATTTCGAATGCTAACTTTGTTTGAGACAAGGTCCTGTCTGATGCGACAGTTTTTACGGCGTCTACAGCGAAACTGTTGTGAGCGGTGGAATTCTTTTGGTTTCATCATTTTCTGTGGGAGGGGGGGGGGGGGGAATCAGCTACAAAACGCTTATAACCGTTCGAAATTACATCCAAACTCCTATTTTCCAATAATTGACGCATAAATCTGGGCATTTGCACGCGGTGGACTCCCATTATGATGTCATATCTCTTGAGTTATGTGTCGTGCTCTTTTAGAGGACATACAGACAAATATATATATATACTTTTTCAGGGATATATTCATTTGCATAAGTGCTATATGTCTGTAAAGTCTGTTGGGAATACTATGAGTACTAAAGAAGTAATAGATTAAAACTTGGCGCATATGGGGCGGTTTTCCAGGAACGTTACTGTTTTTGTCCTTATATCTCATGAACTATGTATGGTACTGTGATACAATTCAGAAGGTTCATTCAAATATATGTGTGTATACTGTCTGTGAAATTCCCTGCGGGTACAATTTGTAGTGTAGAAATTATAAATTGTAACGTCATACCGAATGCCGTAGATTTACTCCATGAAAAGGACAAAGGTAGTAAGCCACGATTTTTTTTTTCTTTTACAATTTTGCTATGGTCGTCAGCGAGAAATAGTTCAATAAAACTTTGAAATTATTTTTAAAGTTTGTTGTAAGTAACTAAGTAATCATGTTTTCATATGCTACATTCATAAATTCTCGTCGCATTATGTGGCACATTCTTGCAACTCCTGTTGTTTATGACCTTATATCTCCTGAACCATGTGTCGTATGACGTTCTTACCAGTACAGAATTGGTACCTCACGTTAAGGAAGATGTGTACCAAATTTGTAGGAATCGGTCCAGTGGTTTAGAAGGTCATGTGCATAAATGATGCATAAATATGGGTATTCTCATGCGGTAGCCTCTCATTATTTGCCGGCCGCGGTGGCCGCGGGGACTGAGGCGCTCCAGTCACGGTCTGCACGGCCACTACGGTCGGGGGTTCGAATCCCCCCTCGGGCATGAATATTTGGCCGGCCGCGGTGGCCGAGGTGACTGAGGCGCTCCAGTCACGGTCAGCACGGCCACTACGGTCGGGGGTTCGAATCCCCCCTCGGGCATGGATATTTGTGCCGTCCTAGTTCGTAAGTAGTTCATAAGTAGTTTGTAAGTTTAGGGACTGATGACCCCGTAGTTAAGTCCCATAAGCTTAACAAACATTTGAACATTTTCTCATTATTTATCTCCTAAGCCATGTGTCGCGCTCTTTTGTTTTTGGGTCAGGAACCTTCGTGGGAGTTCGGTGAACAGTTCACCAAAGTTTCATTACAATCGAGTGAATGTTTTATGAATGTATAGAGGACATATAGACAAACATTCAATTTTATAGATTTAGATGTCAGAATTGGTTTGTGTTAAATATCTCAATCACTTTAGTCCACATTTCCATTGCCTGGACAGTCGAGCGCTTATCACTCATTCCGCTGACTCCCATCATTGCTAATATTTCATAGGCCACTGGAACAGCTGCAGTGTTTTTAGTTACTCGTCGATTAAGCAGTTCAACTACAAAGTGAAACTGTTAGATGGCAGTGTTCTGAAGGGGCAGAAGGCAGCTTAAAAAGCAAGCCTCGTGTCACACCAAGGCAGCTGCGGGGAGAGAGGCGAGTGGATGATACAAGCCATGCCTACTTCCTGCATTGTTGGCACCAAAAATTACGCGGCATGTTTCCGTGAAAGTGTAAGTCGCACATATAGCTTTAAATGTTGACGTAAAAAATAAATAAATAAAAAAGCTTACACATGAGCACGGTTGAAAACGATCCTTTTTAGTTACGTATTGCACAATAAAGAACACCCACAACACTGATATGCAAATAGTAACAAAGAAGACAACAATACTTGTCTCACACGGCACCTTCAGTCACTAATGTTGGTTACAGACTCAAAACAAAGACTGCTGGCCGAAGCCTTCCGACGTCTACCGACCTGTACCGATTCAGGTCTAGGGAGAGCTCTGCCACCTAACAAGTAACACACTGTACGCAGCATTAGATGCCCCACCCCTCCTGCTACCATTCGCAGCTAATTTTTGTCGTTGAATGGTTGGCAGTTTGGTGGGGCGTCGAACATCGTAAACATTAAAGACTTTGAGCACCCTGTTCTTTGGACTCTTTGTTAGAAAACTGCAACATAATCAAAGATTTTCACTCAGACACAAAAGTAGTCGAATTCTAGCTGACAAACAAACTTTGAACTAAACAAAAACAAGCGTCAGGAGAGAAACGAGAGTAACATTCAATGTGCGTAAAAATAACATTTTACTAAACGATCGCTTGGCCATGAAAGGCAAAGGTCCCTGGTTCGAGTCCCGGTTCCGGTACACAATTTTAATCTGCCAGGAAGTTTCATATCAGCACACGTTCCGCTGCAGAGTGAAAGTTTCATTCTGGATAAAACCCTTAGGCTTTGGCTAAGCCATATCTCCACCATATCCTTTCTTCCAGGAGTGCTTGTCTTGCAAGGTTGGCAGGAGAACTGTCAAGTTTTGAATGTAGGGTCGAGGTACTGGTACTGGTACTGTGGTGGAGCCGAGAGTCGTGTCGGGATAGCTCAGTGGTAGAGCGTTTGCCCGCGAAAGGCAAATGTCCTAGATTCGAGTCCCGGTTCCGACACAAAGTTTTAATCTGCCAGGAAGTTTCATATCAGCGCACACTCCGGTGCAGAGAGGACGTTTCATTCTGGCTGTGGCTAAGCCATATCTCCACCATATCCTATCTTCCAGGAGTGCTAGCTTTGCAAGGTTCGCAGGAGAACTTCTGTGAAGTTTGGAAAGTAGGAGGCGAGGTACTGGTAGAAGTGACGTTGTGTGGGGGGAGCCGTGAGTCGTGTTAGGTTAGCTCAGTGATAGAGCGCTTTCCCACGAAAAGCAAGGTGTCAGGTTCGAGTTCCGGTTCCAACACACAGTTTTAATCTGCCAGGAAGTTTCAGCAGTAAAATATTTATTACATTTGTTACCAATTAAAATGTTCGATTTTTGTTTGAAATAAATTAATTTTTGAGTAGATCTTCTTTCCTTTAAAACATCCCTTCAAATGTTCAAATGTTTGTATAGTCTATGGGACTTAACTACGGGGTCATCAGTCCCTAAACTTACAAACTACTTGTGAACTAGGACGGCACAAATATCCATGCCCGAAGGGCGATTCGAACCCCCGACCGTAGTGGCCGTGCAGACCGTGACTGGAGCGCCTTAGTCCCCTCGGCCACCGCGGCCGGCAAACATCCCTTCTCACTATTTTGGAGGGATAAATAGATTAGTTAAATTCAGAGTGTACCAATTGAAATTCATTTAATTGATTTCATGGTACAGTTCATAACTTGCTCTGGGTAGGAATTGATATTTTATTTATTTGTTTTAAAGATACCTATGACGACATCATAAGCATAAAGGCTATAAGGTCAAAAACTGTTTATTACCATGTTTGTAATACGTGGTGGCGGCCCTGATTTATTAATTGCGGTTGAATTAAGTCATTATAAAAATATAATAAAATATATAAATGGGGAAAATTGAAGGGTGCTACCTCATTTTGAAAGTACACGCAGAACAGCTGATGCAAAGCATAAATAAAGAAAATCCCACACTTAGAAACACAACATCTCGCAGCTTATTCTCCTAGAAAATAGCTAATAACAGGGAGTGATTTTTATTGGAGGGGTAGTGGACGGAGAGTGGAGGAAAGAGTGAAGAGGTTGGACAGAGAGGTGGAGGAGAAGATGAGCAGAGTGAGGGACATCAGGAGTTACAGAGGAGATGGAGTAATACTTTGTTGCATTAATAAATAACCGGTCAACGACGGAACGAAAATAGTGGGCGGGGAAGGAAAAATGTAAACTGATTCCTGACCTTCTTCGAATGCTTGTTCCGTGTGTGGGGGAGCGACGGTTTTGGCCTGATAGTTTGTCATTCCTGAGACTCGTGTATTTCTGTTGTAACTACCTTGTAGGGGACGGTTCAAGACTTTAGTTCCCTTAGTACCACTATAGTTTTTGGCCATTGTGTATATTGGACACTTATTGTACGATTGAATTTTGGGCCTGTTGGTTACTAGGCTTATTGGCTTTCTCCAGTGGTATCGGGTCTGTTAGACACAATCACCAATTCAGCAATATCAGCTAGGGAGGTAAGCAGGTACATATTCAACCTGATTGTACGAGTTAGACGGGAGCCGAAACATAGCTGTATCGTCCGCTGTGGGAGTGCAGTGCGGGCGTTTCGGCGCCGCGTTGGAGTGGCGCTGCGTGCGGGCAGTCAGGGCTTGGCAAGTGGGTTAGCGGCGGCAGATGGGAGCGCGCTGTGGAGCACACGATTTAATCGCGGCCGCGAGAGCTGCGCGCATGCGCACACGGAGTTTGGCGCCAGACGCGCTGGTTAATTCTCTCGCGGCAGGCGAGCTGCGGCCACGCCAATCCACAGTACCTAGCCACCGCGACACCACCAAGTGACGCGTGCACTAGGTGTTACAAACAACTCAGTATGGCGTTCTGTCGCGGTAGAGGTCGATGTGCAATATTATTTCATTCAGGGAAGGGAAGAGCAGTAGTAGCATTACACGAGTTTATGTGTTTGGTGTAATATCGTGATATTAAAGGTGAGCCTAAACTGAGTTTTCTGCTTTACCGATACACGTTCCTGGATAACTGCATATTACAGAAAAGAGTATTTTATCGATTTATGACACTGAATCATTACCGAAATTGGGCATACATAAAAAATGGTCTTATTAGCATATGGAGACGGAGATCCGGGTTCCAACCTGCTCTCATTATTCACTGCTGACAATTTGACAGTCTGACGTAAGCAACCAAACCAGGTGAGATTTCTAGCAACTGGTTTATGCGATAAGTGATACATTCGATCAGGCGCAGTGATTATCAAGAAAACTAATAAACAAATGGTTCTATCAGCGAGCGCTATATAAAGAGAGAACAGAAGAGCTATGTGGACGTACTGGGTGTGATCTTTAGGGCGGTATTTTTACGTATACAGCTCCGGTATACCTCGTAGAGAGCAGCGAGCGTATTTTGACCTTGTTTCGAAGTTCGGTCGAGGCAGAAGCGTTTCTTATAGTCGCTAAGGATAACCATTCGGAGAAGTAGGTGATCAGTCGGACGTAACCACGCCACGGTAATACAGTCGTGTAATCGATGGAGGGAAACGACGGTCCGAAGGGACCAATTGCACTGCCTCGTTGCAGCACTACATGTGGTGACAGGCGTATTGTGCGGACGACAGTTATGGATAGCTCTCTCACATTACGAACTCTTGTGCAACGTTTCTGCACACCATTCAGTGCCGTTTTCAATAGAGGGAACTGTCCGGAAGTGTCCATTCTTGCCTCTGGAGATTTCGCTGGCAACTGCGAGATGAGTGATAGACATGAACGACCGAATCGTTTTCCCTAATCCGCACACACTATCCACCACCATGGTGATGTGTACATACTAGGGAGCGACCGTTGAATTCTTCCCTTGCACCTTCCCTTGCTGCCTTCCTTCTTTTTTTTATTTTTATTTTTGTTTTATTTTTTAATTTTGCCTGCTGTGCTCCCGTTCTGTGGAGCTTCCCGAGGGCCACATTGGAAGAGATCAACGCGCTGTTCTATCGATCTCTCGCGTATCGATTATTGTATGCCCAGTCTTATACATCACGCTCTACTATACCAGTTAAACGTAGACAATATGTGGAAATAATATCGACTACATCCAGTGCCCCTTTGATTAAATACCAAGGCGTGAAGCGGCGGCTCAAGCCAAATATAGCGGCAACACTCATTTCTGATTTCATTACCTTCCTCACTTTTATTTCGGGTCATGTGATTCAGAGTATTACCTCCCAAATAAATTTGCTCCTGATATCTCGCGCATTGAACGTATCAGCAACTAACACGATTCCTAAGCCACATAGATGGACAGGACCTCAGAACTTTGATGAGGAATCTCTCGAAGATTTACCAAGTTTCTCTTGTAGAGATCATCACTCGGTTCTCACTGGTATATTTTCATGAAAAAACGTGCATCTCTTCCTTGGGTCTTCTATGTCTCTCATTCTTTCTTTCTCTTTCTCTTGAGCCATGTTCCCGAACATGCATGGTCGGCGTTGTTAAATTCGGATTTGGCATGTGTTAATATTTACGGCACCCCATGTCCCACTGGAGGAAATGCGTACCCCACGTGTCTGCGTATAGCGTTATAGGTGTGAAAGTGTAAAATATTGCGAAATGGCCGAAAATCGTGTACCTGAGGCGGGACTTGGAGACCATCCCGATATTCACCTAGAGCATGGGGAAAACCGCCTAAAAACCACATCAAGGCTGGCCGGCACTCCGACCCCCTTCGTTAAACCCGCCGGGCGGATTCGAACCGGGGCCGGTACGCCTCCCCGTCTCTGAAAGCGCTGCGTTAGACATCACGGCTAACCAGGTGGATTCCTCCTGTGTCCCTCATATCCTACGATAATGTGCTGCTATAAGATTAGAAACTCCATTTTCATAATCTAATTAAATTCTTTTTGGCAATTCATCATTGCCAATGGCGTGTCGGCGATGGAGTCATATTTATTTTCGTATTTTACTATTGCCTTAGTACTCGATTTATATTCTTAGGCGCATTCTCAGTTTTAGAGTGTCTGAGGGATGTGGTAGAACGGTTCGGACGTTGAAATTTCTTACACGAGCATCTGGCCTTAAAACCATGTTCCGCAAATTTCTATTTAGGATTACATTGACTTTTACCAAACTTTTCTATGCGGAAAAAGTCATGGACTATTCGTACGAAAAGCAAATGGTCAATCTCATCATTCTAAGGGGGTTGACCCATATATACTACTGGCCATTAAAATTGCTACACCAATAAGAAATGCAGATGATACACGGGTATTCATTGGATGAACATATTATAATGGAACTGACATGTGACTTCATTTTTCCACAATTTGGGTGCATAGATCCTGAGAAATCAGTTCCCAGAACAACCACCTCTGCCCGTAATGACGGCCTTGATACGCCTGGGCAATGAGTCAAACAGAGCTCGGATGGCGTGCGCAGGTACACATGCCCATTCATCTTCAACACGATACCAAAGTTCATCGAGAGGGGCGTATAGTGACGAGCCAATTGCTCGGCCACCATTGACAAGACTTTTCTTAATTGGTGAGAGTGTAAAGTATTCTGTTTCCCCTCCAAAATAGTGACAAAGGAATGTTCTTAAATGAAAGACGATCTGCTTAAAATCAATTTATTATAATTAAACATACAAAAAATAAATTAGATGACATTTCCTATCATGTAAAACAGATAATGGTATTCAAACAATTTTTTTTATAAATGTTAAAATATTGAGTCACAAAAATGACTGGCTGAGTCAAAGATCGAAGGTTTTGCAAAACAGAATGCTATTAGATTGGCAACACAGAGGGTTGAAATTATCGTTAGCCCTAAGCTCCCCAAAGTAAACAGGCAGATCTCAAAAGAATAAAATAAGGGACTGAATCCAACAAGTGTGATTCATATAACCCTCCAGCAAGTGCATCACCTTACCCACACAGATCATTGACGGCAGCGTCTCAGGCTCGCAGGCAGCAGGCGGTGGGAGCGGCTGAGCTGAAATTTTTATCCGACCGTAATTGCTGCGACCTGTTTAGCAGGATCGACATGTAACTTAACACAGTGTCACAGGCGTTGGCGTCACTAGGCAGTTGCTGTGCGATTGCCGGCCGCGGTGGCCGAGGGGACTAAGGTGCTCCAGTCACGGTCTTCACGGCCACTACGGTCGGGGGTTCGAATCCCCCCTCGGGCATGGATATTTGTGCCGTCCTGGTACGTAAGTAGTTCATAAGTAGTTTGTAAGTTTATGGACTGATAACCCCGTAGTTAAGTCCCATGGACTATACAAAATTTGAACTTTTTTTTTAATTATCACGGTAGTAGACTTATCAATATTTTGCATAGGTGTCACAAAGGCCACTTGGCACAAATCGATCACTTGCGTAATAAGATCTGTAAAAACAATGCCCGATTCGCAAAGGCGCGAATGCTCAAATAGAGACTTCTAGCAAAACAAAAACTAAACTGTGGCCGCTCACAGCGTAACCACAGGACAATGTAACGTCCGCGATGTAAACACAAGTTCTACAAGGTCCGAATCTTCAGAATCACACACAAGTCTAACCAGAGGACCGTTCAAGACGATGTCCTCCCTGCGAATCTAAACGGAGTATTCCGGGTCTCCCGAGGTCCGAACACTTCGGACGCTCAAACAGGAGTCTAGCGAGGTCCGTACACTTCGGACGCTCAGACACGAGAGACTGTCCCTCCTCGCGCTCTGCCGCAGCTCACGGCAAGTGACGGCGCCTACACCCAAGCGCGAAAAGACGCGCCAATATCTGCTAACGGCTAATAGTCAAACCAATCGGATGGCGTAGCGCCATTGACAAATTATTTAGCTGTCATACTAAAATACTCTGCCGAATCAGGACACGTTCTCTGCGGCTGCCAAGAGGCTCCGCCCACGCCAACAACGCTTCCCGCGGATTTCACGATTCCCAGGGTAAATGTTCTGCAAGGAATTTCACCTTGCTCCTAGCTACGGTCACACCACCTAAAAATGTTAACGTTGTGCTATATATACAGCCGCTGGAGCCAAGCCCATGGGGTGCCAGACGGGCAGAAAGCTTTCCTCTCAACCTAACCATTCGTCACACTAACTGCGTTCAAACTCTGCTGCTTTCTAGGAAGTGTTTTTAGATAACGCCTAAGGGCAATACGTCGCCATAAACAGCCCAGGGCCCAGAGCACTCTGCTATTGTTTGCATCCGGCAAATTCCTCTCTTGTGAAACTTCCGAATGACTAAAAAGGCAGTCCCCGCTATCGCCCATCGTAAACCGCGGGCCAGCATTGTAAAGCACTCCACATACTCCGCCGCCTGTAGCGTCGGCGCTAAACAGGTCAAGCCAGCCCCTCTCGTCCTTCCCCGAAGGCGAGCGAAAGTTGGTGGGAGGGGGAGACCCGCAAGAGTGTCTCTACTTTGCGCGGCCTGGCCTTGCCCAACACGTAAAACCACTTTTTAGCTGCCAAGCTGTGCCAATAAACATTAAAATCCCGAAATTTTCATATAAACGTAGAATGTACTACAATCCCAGGAGACCATCACCCCTGATGTGTCCCGAAAAGCACAGAAATCAAAATAAATAAAGGGCTACAAAGAAAAATGTTACATATTTCAATAATTAGCGTAAAGATAAAGGTACAGTAACTCAAGGTTAGTATGAAAAATAGACTAATTACAGTCCCCGTCTCTCAAGAGATCTGCAGAATGTGCTGGCCAGGGCAGCAGTCGAACATATTCCGTATCCAGAAAGGCCCGTACAGGCCCTGCAATCTGCGGTCGTGAATTATCCTGCTGAAATGTAGGGTTTCACAGGGATCGAATGAAGGGTATAGCCATGGGTTGTAGCATCTGGGAAATGAAACGGCCACTGTTCAAAGAGCCATCGATGCGAACAAGAGGTGACCGAGACCTGTAACCAATGGCACCCCATACCATCAAGCCGGGTGATACGTCAGTATGGCGATGACGAATACACGCTAGCAATGTGAGTTCACCGCGATGTCACCAAACACGGATGCGACATCATGATTCTGTACACAGAAGTTGGATTCATCCGAAAAAAAATGACGTTTTGTGATTCGTGCACCCAGGATCGTCGTTGCGTACACCACGCAGCGTCAAGAGTACCCGCAGCCATGGTCTCTAAGCTGATAGTCCATGCTGCTGCAAACGTCGTCGAACTGTTCCTGCAGATGGTTGGTTGCCGGGCGCGGTGGCCGAGGGGACTGAGGCGCTCCAGTCACGGTCTGCACGGTCACTACGGTCTGAGGTTCGAATCCCCCCTCGGGCATGGATATTTGTGCCGTCCTTAGAATTAGCTAGTTAATAAGTAGTTTGTAAGTTTAGGGACTGATGACCCCGTATTTAAGTCCCATAAGCTATGCAACCATTTGAACATTTGCAGATGGTTGTTGTCTTGCTGCTAATGATTTGAGGCCGTTGGGATCAAGCACAGCGATCCCTATTGCCCTTCTGAACCCACCAATTCCATATATTGCTAACAGTCAATGGATCGCGACCAACGCGAGCAGAAATGTCGCGATATGATAAACCACATTCGCGATAGACTACATTCCGACGTTTATCAAGGTCGGAAACGTGATGGTGCGCATTTCTCCTCCTTACACCTGTTATTACAATAACGTTTACCAGGCAACACCGGTCAACTGCTGTTTGTGTATGAGAAATCGGTTGGAAACTTTCCTCATGTCAGCACGTTGTAGGTGTCGCCACCGGCGCCAACCTTGTGTGAATATTCTTAAAAGCTAATCATTTGCATATCACAGCATCTTCTCCCAGTCGGCCGCGGTGGATTAGCCGCGCGGTCTAAAGCGTTTCGCTGCGGAGAGCACGGTTGCTCGCCGTGGAGGTTCGATTCATCCCTGGGGCATGCGAGTGTGTGTTGTCCGTAGGTTAGTTTATTCGCGTCTGTAGCACGTCATCTTCGTGGTGTAGCAATTTTAATGGACAGGGGTGTATATTTGACACTCCATACGATTTGGGAAGCAAGTAATAGCATGAGAATTCACAAAAACTATGGCGTTCGTTTCATCACAATATAGCAATAACCCCTTGTAGTTGAGAAGCGAAGCTGACACTTTAACCACATGACGCGTACGTCCCGAGGTTCAAATATGAACCCCACGCTGTTCGTAATCGTGATGCGATTGACCGTACACAGTGCTTACCCAACCTAGTGCTGTAGTACAGTTGTGGCTTTTATTTATGATGTCTGACTAGTTTAAACACAGGTACTTCTCTTCCCCCGCTGCTTTGGCATACAGTACACTGCATAGCACTGTCGTAATACATCAGAGATCTGTAATAACTTACGCTGATGTACTAAACACTGTGATTAAGCTTCTGCCTTGGTAAAATAACCATGCCCACTGAGGCAGCGTGCTGAGGTGCGTGCGGTCGATCGCCGTCTGGGTTTCAAGACCTTCCTTGGGCATGGTGTTTGTGTTGTCTTTACCGTAAGTTAGTGTAAGTCGTTTGTTAGCCTAGGGACTGATTACGGACATAATTAAGTCCCTTAGATTTACAAACATCTGAAGGTTTTTTTCAATAAGCGTCTAATCTATGTAGAAGTTATGTTGACAGAAAATAATGTATTTTATTGTATTTGTGTTGCCAGTAGTATTAGAAGTCCGTATGTAATTTGTGTTAATATGTGTATCTCGTACCCGACTGTACAAAACTGTACATAATTGCTGTATCTGAGCGAAAAGCTGTTTACAACAACCAGCCGATAGGGTCAGGAACGAGAGAATAAGAGGCAGTGTCAAAGTGACGGAGCTATCAAAGGAGGTTCAAGAGAGAAGATTACAGTCGTATGGACATGTCACGAGAAGTTACGAGAGTTTAGCAAGAGAATGACAGCAATAATAGTGGAGGGAGAGGAAGAATGATGACGATGAGGGACAGTATATGTGAAGCTCTCAGGGAGAGACATGGAAGAGGGCGTAATGGAGGAAGTAAGCTTATAGTTTAAAGTCCCGTCGACAGCTTGGTCATTACTGACGGAGCTAACGCTTGGAGTTTTGAGTAGGGACGGGGAAGGAAATCAGCCGTGCGCCGGCCGCGGTGGCCGAGGGGACTGAGGCGCTCCAGTCACGGTCTGCACGGCCACTACGGTCGGGGGTTCGGATCCCCCTATGGATATTTGTGCCGTCCTTAGTCTTAGTTAGTTAATAAGTAGTTTGTAAGTTTAGGGACTGATAACCCCGTAGCTAAGTCCCATAAACTCTACAATCATTTCAACATTTAATCGGCCGTGCCATTTGAAAGGAACCATCCCCCCATTTGCCTGAAGTGATTTAGGGCAATCACGGAAAATCTAAATCTGGCTGGCCGAAGGTGGATTTGAACCATCGGCCTCCTGCGAGTCCCGTGCGAGGGTGTATGGGAGCCAGGGAAATGGAGAAGACTTGCCAGGAGCAGCGACCCCACTTGAGCGGGAAAAGAGGAAGGAAAAGAAGGAAAAGAAGACGAAGAAATTGTCAAAGATGTTTACTGCCAAAATAACCAGCAACTTTTGTGTGAAAAACGATACGTCGCTCTTCTTTAAGAAGTGAACGATACTGAAAATGCTGCCACGTCGCCAAAAAGTGCAGGCATAGAGTATGCGGTATGTGATATATAGTGTACTACAGCGTGTCTGCGCTAGATGGCCCGTCGGTGGAAGACCGCGCGTTCCCGGCGGCTGCATTAGCGCCGAGAAGCTGGCCCGAAGTATGAGGCAAAGCTTCTTGGCGGCGCTGTTCGCGCGATAGCGGCGAGTGCCCGCCGCCGTCTAAGTGAGTTGGCCAAGTTGCGGCGCGCTGCGCGGACGCCTCGCGCCCTCCTGAGATAAGGGGGCGGCGTGGGTGGGAACCCTGCTGTCACCATGGAGACGGGCCGTGCTTTACGCGCGTCACGTGTCGCCACCACGAGCGTGCGCACCAGTGTCTCGCCTCTCCAAATACGCAACATACATGGAAGTGAGAAACGACGTGGGATATAGACATGCACAGTTTCATTTGCCTTAAACAACGTAAAAAGGGCAGTGTATTATCAAAGTGTAGTTTGCATTGTAGTAATACATTAATGAATTGTTTTAAATAACTTGTGTGATGACACTTCCATGCAGATTAAAATTGTGTGCCGGAACCGGGACTCGAACCTGCGACCTTTGCCTTTCGCGGGCAAGCTCACTACCGACTGTGCTATCCCGACACGACTCAGGATGCCGCCTCACAACTTCACTTCCGCCAGAACCTCGCCCCCTACTTTCCAAACGTCATAGAAGCTCTCCTGCGCACCATGCAAGACTAGCGCGCCGGCCGCGGTGGCCCAGGAGACTGAGGCGCTCCAGTCACGGTCTGCACGGCCACTACGGTCGGGGGTTCGAATCCCCCCTCGGGCATGGATATTTGTGCCCTTAGTCTTAGCTAGTTCATAAGTAGTTTGTAAGCTTAGGGACTGATAACCCCGTAGTTAAGTCCCTTAAGTTCTACAAACATTTGAACATTTTTGAAGACTAGCGCTCCTGGAAGAAAGGAAATGGTGGAGACATGGCTTAGCCACAGCCTAAGGGATGTTCCCAGAATAAAACTTTCACTCTGCAGCGGAGTGTACGCTGATATGAAACTTCCCGGCAGATTAAAATTGTGTGCCGGAACCGGGACTCGAACCTGGGACCTTTTCACTTCTGTGAAGTTTGGAAAGTAGGAGGCGAGGTACTGGCGGAAGTAAAGTTGTGAGGCGGCATCGTGAGTCGTGTCGGGATAGCATAGTTGGTAGTGCGCTTGCCCGCGAAAGGCAAAGGTCCCAGTTTCGAGTCCCGGTTCCGGCACACAATTTTAATCTGCCAGGAAGTTTCATATCAGCGCACACTCCGCTGCAGAGTGAAAGTTTCATTCTGGAAATATCCCTTAGGCTGTGGCTAAGCCATGTCTCCACCTTATCCTTTCTTCCAGGAGTGCTAGTCTTGCATGGTTCGCAGCAGAGCTTCTGTGAAGTTTGGAAAGTAGGAGGCGAGGTACTGGCGGAAGTAAAGTTGTGCGGCGGCATCGTCAGTCGTGTCGGGATAGCACAGTCGGTAGTGCGCTTGCCCGCGATAGGCAAAGGTCCCAGGTTCGAGTCCCGATTCCGGCACACAATTTTAATCTGCCAGGAAGTTTCATATCAGCGCACACTCCGCTGCAGAGTGAAAGTTTCTTTCTGGGAACTTGTGCGATGCTTGTCGCTGACTTCTGCCCTCTCTCTGCCAGCATATCGATAAACATATGACGTTTGTCATGTTCAACTTTTTTTGCAACAAGCTGAAGGGAAGCTCGCTGCTTGCCTTCGTAACACGGCGTTGATGAATCAAACCTGCAGTTTCTTACCGGTGCATTTAACGTCACCGTCGCTGCTCGTCGCGCTGGTCTCTCTGATCCTCGTCAGGCATTGATATCAATCTGGTTTATGTTTCGCACTGCGACCATCACCGTATGTCCTGATACTTCAGCTGTAATTAGCTGATTCGAGATCACTCTAACCATGCCACGTGTGACAGTTGCTCGCTGTGTGTTGTTTCCCGGGGGCTATATGTCAAAGTATGTCCCCGCTCTATATTTTCCTGCACAATTTGCTTGTGTGTGTGTGTGTGTGTGTGTGTGTGTGCGTGTGTGTGTATTTTCTTATACCTGCCTGTTGTGACCTCGTCGCCTTTTGTTGTTTACTCGTCCTGTTGTAGTTGTCAGGAAAGGGAATGGTGCAGAATCCTCTGACATCTTAAACATTGTTCTGGTTAGTATTACAAGATATTTATTGACTGAAACTGATAATACTCAACTGAAGAATGTAAGTCTGTTTCTTCTGTCTTCTTGCTTCTTGCGGCGGCGTCCATATGATGCTAGCTGCACCGAGACCTAATGACTGCTAAGTTCGTAGCTGTGTTCTTAGTACTGTCCTAGTTCTTTCGTCGTAGCTGCCTAGTAACTGGCCTGAGTCCTGAAAAGTAACTGCCGGGCGTCCAGACGTATGTCGGCCTAGATATAGCCGCTCGTAGAGGGCGCGCATCTTCGGTTACTCGCCTGCAGGATGCGCGGCGCCTGCTAGGGATTGGCTATCGGTCGATCACTGCCTTCTACACGATCGTTCTTCTACGTTTGGCGTGTGTCGCTGACTTTATGGCACAACACTGCCTGTCTCTATAAAAGGTTTATCTACCGGATAAAACAGGTTTTTTTGTAATATTTTACATAGATATTTTCTGCTAAATTTAGCAATATACCACATTAAGAAAATATGGGAAATTCATCAACAGCATTTTATATACAGGTTTAGGAAGCACCCTAAATAAAAGTCACGTGATGTACTGTGACCGTAGATTCTGTGTTGTTTCTAAGATGTAATTTCAAACCCAGCTGGTGAAAACTTGAATCCGGTGGAAATCACTGATCAAATCAGCGAGTACAGTGTTGAGTTTGCTGATAGCCCTACTCACAACCAGGCGACACCATCCGTATTTCCTCAGAGAAGGCATTAGACGCTCCTCCACGACAATAGCGTTAACATTGTTGGTTCCAGTTTCGATCTGTTTCGTGCGATGACAATTAATACTCATTGAAACGTTTGTAAAATAAAAATAAATAAATAAATCAATAAAAAATGCGGAATTTACTGAAGAGGCTGAATGATTTTTGAATTTTGAAGAGACCTGGTGAAAGTATTCATATTTTGGACGTTCTGCATTTATAGGATGCTCTCCACACTTCCTCCATTTCTTTTCTTTTCTGATTTACAATAACTGCATCCATGCAGCGTACGAATGCTTTCACTATCGTTAGACGACACAGGGAACACCACCGCAATCGATATGAACATGTGTGGATTTGACTAGTTCTGGCTGCAAGTGAATAGCGGTCTACCACCAGGGCGGGTAAAGCGTAAACACAACAAAACTCCTAGCGAGCTGCGATGCGCCAGGTCGGTCTAACGTGGTGCGAGCTACGAGGTGGTAACACAAATGACGCTACCAGCGCTCGGGCACTAGCACGCGGCCATTCAAGGCATACGAGAATCTTTCCGAAAGTAGCGTCTAATTTTTTCGTGTTCGTTGCCCACATGAGATGTTGTTGATGCAGTTCTGAATCTTCAACATTCCTCTTTCATTTGCAGGTGGTTCCGTTGCTCAGCGCTTTAGCACTGGCAGAGGAGTGTTCGAAAGTGTAGTTTGATATGGCCATTTGTATAAAATAGCGATGTGTAACTTCCTCACTGGTGAAGTAACTGCGACGATTGAAATCTGAAGTGTGTGGAGACGATACAGTGGACGAGCAATGCGAGGCAACTGGTACAGCATTTTTAAGTGGTTAGCCTCAGCTGGTTGCATGCCGGCTCTGGCTAATCGTGCGAAAAAAATTTAACAAATGATACTATGTAGGAAAATAACAGTAACTGTAATATTGCTCTATTTAGCTGTGTTGTTGTGACTTAAGTATTTATGTATGTCCTCTACTTTCCACGTATGAAAATTGGAGTCATTACTGTCGGAAGGCCCCTCGTAAATCTGGAGTTTCGCAACATGGATGTAGTCTCACGACAGTATTCAGCTAAAACAAATATCAATAATGTCTTTAAATTTTAGATTTATTCTATGATCTTCTTAATAAAATAACATAAATCAGATCGAAAACGGAAATATATAGTCGGTCCCCTGTAGGCCACCACCCAACTCATTATTTCAATTTGTTCTTTTACTTTTTCTATAATACATAAATTTGAAGAATTTTTGTATTGGATACATCGTTTTGTGCAGGTTATGTTTTTATTTTATTTATTTTGTATTTCATTCAGTATTTTGTCTCTTTTTCTCATCACTGCTATATCCTTTACCAAATACTGACTAACATCAGCTTCCTTTTCAAAAGTTGGTGATCTATTATCGTATACTCTTTCGGAAAGTGTAACTAAAAATGGAATGGCTGAGCGGTCTAAGGCGCCGTGCTGTGTAGCGCACATTTGCTACCCGTCAGAGCCGGCCGCGGTGGGCAAGCTGTCTGCGGCGCGCCAGTGACGTTCTGCACGGCCACTACGGTCGAGGGTTCGAATCCCCCCTCGGGCATGGTTATTTGTGCCGTCCTTAGTATGTCCCATACATACACACAAATTTGAATTTTCTTGAAGAAACGAATCCGAGATAGAATATGCCTTTGATTGAAGACCCCCTCGTATCTCTAAATCTTACAATATACACTACATACTTCAGGTTTTGTGTTTGCTGCATCGTTGATTATTTTTCCTTATTTTACCATACACGCCTTTACCGGTGAACAAAAACAGACACATTGAGATGATATTTTGTTATTTTTTCGTAAGACTCATTACGCACTCTACTGGTAATGTTCCCTTCCGACATCCACTCTATAATCCGTAATAACTTCGTATTCATTTGTCGGAAGCCCGCTCTGTCTGATTACGAAATCTATCTCGTATGCAAGTGGTTGC
The DNA here is from genome assembly GCA_026315105.1 of Locusta migratoria. NCBI lineage: Eukaryota > Metazoa > Arthropoda > Insecta > Orthoptera > Acrididae > Locusta > Locusta migratoria. Next base: position 523,593,336 of record CM048745.1, read on the forward strand.
AACGTTATTCCTTTGTAGTAGCTGGCATCGGTTTTATCTTGTTTTTCAGGTAAAGTGTAAGTTAATGTACTTACGGTCTTATGGAGTTCCTTCTGTTAACCGTACAGACTGTACTATTTTAATGCTTGCCATACATCTTTAGTAACTCCTCACAGTTCCGTTTGAATTACTATCGTTGATATGAAATTAACATTCTATTATATTTAATTTATTTTGAAAGATAGTGTTTCTGAGATTGAGTTTCAATGTTTTGTAAATTTATTATTGTGCGTTTATTGGCGTACCTGAAGTCTACTTCTGTATTCACTGGCCGACCGCGGTGGCCGAGGGGATTGCGGCGCGTCAGTCACGGTCTGCACGGACACTACGGTCAGGGGTTCGAATGCCCCCTCGGGCATGGATATTTGTGCCGTCCTTAGTGTTAGCTAGTTCATAAGTAGTTTGTAAGTTTAGGGACTGATGATCCCGTAGTTAAGTCCCATAAGCTATACAAACATTTGAACATTTGTATTCACTGACGCTTGGGTTAAATTTATCTGTGGATGACAACAATGTCAAATTTTTCTAAACAAATCGTCTTGCCGCTCATTTTAGTGAGAACTGTCAGTTTCTATGGTTTCAATGATATCCTTTTATGGCATTGCCTCAGACATTTTCTTATAATTTTTGAGATGCTGTGGGGGTCTGAATTTCTTTTCCTGCCAGCAATAAATAACAATAATAATAATTATTATTATTATTAAAAAACGCGAATCCAACAATGATCCTCGTTGTCTCGACCTCCATTGCACAGACGTGAAAAGAAAGGGTAAAATTGGGAAAGTGAGACGACATTCCCATTATGAGACACGTCTAAGCTGCAATTTAAATCATTAAGTCACCGTAAACGCTAATCGAACTGGCCTGTTTGTCGTACGCGCCGAAACAGTGCAGCTCAAGGCATCCCCGAGGACCAGAGTGCCGTCGCAAGGCTTTTGCTCCACTGCAGGAAACGGTTTTATCTTTGCAACCTTTTTTAACGTCTACGTTGTAATGAAAGACTGTTACAGTGTCTGTAAATATCTATTGTGTTCCGCAATGTAGACCGCAATACTTTTATAACTAATGGTGTCTGTCTCTTTGGCCCTTTCCCGCACAAACAGGGTCGGCACTGTGTTAAACGCGGATTTGGCATGAGTTAATATTTACCATCCTGCCGCCACCCCATGCCCACAGGAGGCAATATGTACCCTAAATGTCTGCGTATGTAGCTATATCTTTGTGGAAGTGTAAAGTGTTACGAAATGTTTGCGAATCTTGTAACTGAGGCGGGATTTGGGGACCAGCCCAGTATTCACATAAGGGGAAGGGAAAACCGCCCAAAAACCACATCCAGGCTGGCCGGCACTGCGACCTCTTTTATTAATTCGCCGGGCGTATTCGAACCGGGGCCGGTACGCCTCCCCGTCTCGGAAAGCGCTGCGTTAGACCACACGGCTAACCGAGCGGGTATTTTTTTAACAACTAATGGGGGAATAGTTATCAAATACAGTGGAATATTGGGTCTCAAATGGTTGCAGAGAATGAAATGACATGGAAGTCGGGACAGTTTCCGCCTGACTGGACAAAATTAATAATCACATCAATTTTCAAGCATTGAAACAGAAAACATTGTAAGAACTACAGAGGTATTTCCTTAATAAGCGTTTCAAAGGTAAGTATTAGTCGATGACAAATGTAGGTATAGGCCTGGTAGAAGCTGTTAAGGCCAGATGTTTAGCTTGCAACAGACAATGGAGAAGTGCTATGAGTGGAACAGGAAATTGCATCAATGTTTTATAGATCTGGAATGAGTTTCATAGGAAGGAGTCATTGTCAGTACTACGAGATACTGGAACAGGAGGCCAACTCCTGCATGCAATTTGAAGGTCTTACGGTACTTAGGAAGCAGAGTTGACGGTAAATCAAGTTCATGGTTAACTGTAATTTCAGAGGTAAGACAAGGAAGTAAACCGTCACCGCTGTTGTTCATACCGTTAATTGATCATATGTCGAAAACGATAGACTTTTAGGGTGAGAGTAGGTGAAAACATACCAAGCAGTCTCGCATATACGGAAAACTTGTGATTGCAAATTCTATTGAAAGGTTGTAAAGTAATATTCCAGATCTAGGATTTGTGAAGGTAATGGTATGATTCTTCAAATCGAAATTAATGTCTGTGGAAAAGACATTAAAAAAGATTCAGTGCTCAACTGGTAGAACGAGGAACTGGGATACGGTTTCAAGTACTTAATATGTATTTTCTCGCTGTATTCCAACATAGTGAAATAACTGGAATCAGGGTGAAGAGAAGGTAATGCAGCGAACGCTCAGCAACGATCAACTCTCTTCTCCAAGAAGGAAGTGAGTACCAAGTTATCTCAGTGCCCTGTTTAATCTATCACCTTCGTTGTATAGGAGTCAAAGCTGGTTGGATACCGGTTACTTTATTAATAAGGTTCAAGATTACAGATATGAAAGTAGAAAGAACAGATGCGAACAACTGCAGTATGTCTTCCATAATGAGGAAAGAAATTGGAATGAACACAACAGGTGAAGCAATTAGCGCCTACAGCCTTAAATGGGTGATGTAAAGTTATCTGAAAGATTCATGAGTTCGATAGTAGAGGGTAGATGCAGTACTAGTTTTAGTCAGATATGCAACAGTCTTAACACGAGACCAAGCATAAAAGTACTGGATAGGGGTTGGTGGGTTTGATAAGGGCAAATACGCTCCAAAATAAATGCTGAAAGGCGTAATCAAATCTACATGTACATAGGATACTCTGCAAACCACAGTTAAGTGCCTGGCAGAGGTTTCACCGAACCACCTTTATACTATTTATCTCCCATTCCATTCTTGAATAGCGCGCTGGAAGAAATAACACCTGAAGCTCTCCGTTCGAGCTTTGATTTCTAGTATTTTTTTCTGAGTATCATTTCTAGCTATGCAGGTGGGAGTGAACAATATATTTTCGCATTCGGGGGAGAATGTTGGTGAATGGAGTTTCGTAAGTACACCACGCCGCAGCGATAAGGGCCGTTGTTATAATGATTCCCATCCCAGGTCCTGTATCATTTCCATGACGTTGTCTCCTCTATCGTGAGAATACAAAACGAACGGCCCTTCTTTGAACTCTTTCGATGTCCTCCATCAAACCCACCTGATAGAGATCCCATACTGGGCAGCAATACTCCAAAAAACCAAAAAAGGACGGACAAGCGTAGTGTATGCAGTCTCTTTAGTAGTTCTGTTGCATCTTTCAAGGGTTCTGCCAATAAAACGCAGTCTCTGGTTCGCCTTTCCCACGACATTATCTACGTCTTCTTTACAGTTTAAGTCTGAAGTAATAGCAATTCCTAGATATTTTGTAGAGTTTACGGCCTTCACGTTTGATTGATGTATCTTGTAGACAAAGTTCAACGGATTTCTTTTCGTACTCATGTGAACAACTTCACACTTTGCATTATTTAGAGTCAATCGCCAATTTTTAGACCATAGTGATATCTTATTTAGATCGTTCTGCAGTTGGTTTTGATCTTCAGATGATTTTACTACACGGTAAATGACGGCGTTATCTGCAAACAACCTAAGAGAGCTACTTAGATTTTCTCCCAAATCGTTTATGTAAATAAGGAACAGAAGAGGACCAATGACACTACCCTGTGGAACGCCCGATATCACCTCTGTTTTAGTCGATGCCTTACCATCGATCAGTGGCGTAACTATGGGGGGGGGGATTAGGGGGATAGAAACCCCCCCCCCCCAGAACCCGAAAAAAAAAAAGAAAAAGAAAAAAAAAATCGTATAACAGCAATCTGGTAAAGGTAAAGATTGAAAACTTGGGATGTTTTACCATAATCTTTCATTGGATGGGAGCGAATTAGTTTCTTCAGCGGGAGTGGTAGATGGTAGTCTGTCTGGAAACTGACTAAAATTTTGCTCGTCAAGCAGATCTATTCCCCCCCCCCCCCCCCCCAAAGCCATGTCCTAGTTACGCCACTACCACCGATTACTACAAACTGTGTCCTCTCTGACAGGAAATCCTGTAGCCAGTCGCAAATTTGGGGCGATATATGATAACCACTCAAAATGATTAGAAGCCGTTTTTGTGGTACGGTATCAAAAGCCTTTTGGAAATCATAAAATACGGAATCAATTTGAGAACCTTTGTCGATAGCACTCATCACTTCGTGTGAGTAAAGAGATAGTTGTGTTTCACACGAACGATACGCTCTAAATCCGTGTTGACCTTGGTTCGATAGATCATTCTGTTCGAGATAATTCATAATATTTGAATACATGATATGTTCCAAAATCCTGCTGTAAATTGACCTCAATGAAATAGCCCGGTAGTTTAGTGGATGATGATGTCATGATTATACTGTTAATCGTACGTAAGACGTCGAGTGGTAGAGCCTGCGAATTACACGTGTAACAATTTGGGCAGCAGGTAGGATAAGATACGAGTCGTCCTTGGACGGGAGACAACCGCCTGCAGAGCTCCCCTGGCAGGGTAGGCGACACTGCAGCACAATGTAGTGGCGACAAGGATAGCAGCGGAGGCAGTGCGCCTGAATGTAGGCCATTAGCCAGCACAGCTCGTCACGGGACGGAACGGAGAAGGCAGCAGCAGAGCAGCACAACTAGGCGGGCGTACGCCTCCGAGGCTTCACTTTAAGCCGATCGGTGACGGACGGCCGTGTCTTCCGCATCGCGCAGCCTCCCTCCCCAGTCCGATTCTGCTACGAGACTCGGGGCTAAATTTGTCGTATTTCCGACGCAGGCGAATGACGAGGAAGCCTTCCATTTGACAAGTTGAAGACAAGTTGATCACTAGAGAGTAAAGAAAAACATTGACTGACAAGTGACCGTGGAAATTTATTTTTATTAACATTACAGTGCGAGTCGATAATTGATATATTTGGATATGGCCGACTACAGAATTATTAAACTTCCTAGCAGATTAAAATTGTGTGTCGGAACCGGGACTCGAACCTGGAACCTTTGCCTTTTGCGGGCAAACGCTTTAACGACTGAGCTATCCCGACACAACTCACGATGCCGCCTCACAACTGTACTTCCGCCAGTACCTCGCCTCCTACTTTCCAAAATTCACACCCCCCTGCGAACCTTGCAAGACTAGCACTCTAGGTATTGGCGGAAGTAAAGTTCTGAGGCGGCATTGTAAGTCGTGTCAGGATAGCTCAGTCGGTAAAGCGCTTGCTGCGAAAGGGAAAGGTACAGGTTTCGAGTCCTAGTTGCGACAAAATTTTAATGTGCCAGGAAGTTTCATATCAGCGCACACTCCGCTGCAGAGTGAAAGTTTCATTGCGGAAACATCCCTTAGGCTGTGGCTAAGCCACGTGTCCACCATATCCTTTCTTCCAGGAGTGCTAGTCTTCAATGATTCGCAGGAGAGCTTCTGTAAAGTTTGGAAAGTAGGAGGCGAGGTACTGGCGGAAGTAAAGTTGTGAGGTGGCATCGTGAGTCGTGTCGGGATAGCTCAATCGGTAGAGCGCTTGCCGCGAAATGCAAAGGTCCCAGGTTCGAGTCCCGCTTCCGGACCACAATTTTAATCTGCCAGGAAGTTTCTATCAGCGCACAGTCCGCTGTAGGGTAAAAGTTTCATTGTACAGAATTATTAGTTTGCCTTGGTTCAGTGGTAACACAGTAGATTCTTATCGGGAGGACCGTGGTTCAAATCCACCTCCGGCCTTCGAATTATTGCTTTTCCGTGATTTTGTTAAATCGCTCATGGCAAATTCCGGGAAGGTTCCTACGAAAGGTACGGCCGCTTTCCTTCCCCATCCTTTCCCAAACACAGTATGAGCCCCATCTCTAAAGAACAATCTGTCGACAGGACTTTAAACTTTCTTTGTCAGAAGAAAACAGTGATCGCTTGCAAAGTAAGTTGTTTAACACAAATCGATTTCGGCTAGTTTCTAGCCGTGTTCAGTGACTCAGTGTTTATCAGAAGGAGTGGTTACAATATATTCAGGAGCTTATTTTGAGACCGATCTCTCATGTCCAGATTACATATTTCTAATTTTATTTCGTATCTAGTTTTGGTCACTGCAGATCATCATAATACAAATTCCACCATTATGGATAGCGGTGACGATGGGTGGAGCAGGCCACACAAAATTCAACCGCCACCGCTCGTTATCGTGGTGACCTTCCTCTGAAGATGGGCTGCACTGACCAAAACCGGTTGCAAAACAAAATAAGAGATCTCCGATCTGGACTGCTTTAAATTTTATTTAAATATTATAGTAATAAGATCACTGTAGAATTCCAAATGCTATGAAAAATATACCTTTCCTACATATAAAAGAAAACTAGACGGAATAATGAATTAAAGGAATAAATAAACCCTTTTGCAAACGACGTCCATTTAGAGAAAAAAAAAAAAGGCTCAACCGATGGCCGCATTCTCATGATCATTGTTCGCGTTTTATTTTGCATGCAAAAAACTTTTCCTAAACAATGTCACTTCTACATTTTAAACTCGTACGAAACGGTTAAAGTGTTTCACGAATGTAGAATGGTGTGTATTTATTTAGTGACATAATTGGTTAATATATTACAAACTTTTCCTTTGAACCAACTCATCACAATAGTATTCATTTGTTTAGTGATTATACATACGTGCTGTGCCGTCCTAAGCACCGGGTGAGTCAATTGGTTTTTTCGTAGGGGAGGCCGTTGCGCCGGGCGAGTCCATTAGTTTGTTCTATGGGTAGGCCGCATCAGTCTGCTTCAGACCCTTCTAGTTATCGACGTTCATGCGTTGCTGCTTCCATATGTTAAGATTTGTATGAGATTAAATGGGCTCTGTCTGGAAAAAAAAAAAAAAAAATAACTGTCATAGCGGGGCATTGCAGTCTCCACAAGTTGGTGCAGGAAGGGTTTCGCATAACCAGACACGAGATATTGTATATGACGTAATTATGTTTATGTTGAAAAAATGTAAAAGACAGGATAAAATAGCTTAAAAGAGTTTCCTTGATAAAGTTCCACATCTACATGGGGTATTGTGGAAATCACATTTAAGTGCCTGGCAGAGGGTTCATCGAACCACCTTATCTTCTATTCCATTCTCGAACACGCGCGGGAAGAAAGAACATCTGAATCTCTCCGTTCGAGCTCTGATTTCTGGTGTTTTATTCTGATTATCTTTTTCGCATTCTGAGGAGAATGTTGGCGACTGGAGTTTCGCAGGTAGCCCGCGCTACTACTGGGGTTTCACTTGGGCCTATAACCCACGAAACTTCCACATGACAAGCAGCGTTCCACAATAAAGCCACTTCTCCCGGAATAAGAGAAATCACGTCTTTTAAGTGAACAACCTTCTCCACAAGTTAGACTTCAAGTATTTCAGATCATTCTTTTTAATCGCCATCCATTGTTTACATGTTGGAATCTTAGTGTATTATATCAGTTATTTACCATATGTCCTGAAAGCAACAAAAAATGGTTCTGTGCTTGTGAAACGTTTCCACTGACTAAGTAAAATAAAAATATTTTGTGAACAGAATAGGTATATGGTATATGTCAATGACATATATTTGGGCAGTTCAACTTCTAATTAAAGCACGCGCAGGTAAAAAAAAACCTAATTTACTTCCAATGGCCACAAACATTTTATAAATGCGTTAATAAAAATTAGTTAAAATGTTCCTGTACCAAATTATTACATTTCATTAAATGTAGTAGTTCTTGTGCTAAATCAATTTTTAATTTTCAAATTCGGAGCTAAGTGGGAAGATTACCATGAAGAGACGAATGCTGCAAATTTTTCAAGCCAATTGTTCTATCTTTTACTACCTGACACATCAACGTAATATATATATATATATATATATATATATATATATATATATATATATATATATAAAATCAGGTGCCCAGAACATAAACTGACACAAAACTTGCCGAGAGATTCCGTTGTTGTTGTGACGTTCGGTGTGAAAAACCAGTAATAATACTTAGGGGCAAAGATGAAATGCCATATCGGCTAAATGCTCATAATTTTCAATGTGACCAGGAAATCACAATAATATGCAGTGAAACCTCGTTTACACGTTTGTGTAGGGGGATGCTAATATAAATGTACAAGTGAAATTAATGCTAAAATGAAACTTCCAACACTGCGCTCGATATAGGTTTGTTAGCTGCATGCTTTTTTCGAAAGCAAGTCTGCAGGCATTATTCCACATTTGAAATCCTTCCTTTCTCACCGTCTGGACCGTTTGCCACAAGGTCTACCACAACAGTGTCGCTGTGTATTCTGCAGCTAAGGCCCGCAATAATAACTACGATTTTGCATGCAGATAGCAAACCAAGTCAATTGCCACACCATAACTGAGGCGTTCCGAGACAATTTCTGGGTCTTTATAATGAATAAGTGCAACAAAAATTCACTTTAAAAAACTCATTGCCTAAGAAAAAGGAACGAGTTTCTCGGGGCCCCCATCAGGCTAGGGGCCCTGGGCCTGTGCCCCTTGTGCCCCTATGGTAGAGACGGTAGTGTTCCTATCACTGTTAGTTTTGGAGCTACAACCCTTCAAAGTTACAGGGTCAGATGCCACACGCTGCACATAATACATGGCTGTGTTGGATGTTATGGCGGTGGGAAGTTGATTTACATGAGATGTTCAAATGTGTGTCCATGTTCCTCAATGCATAATGCAATGCGCCGTCGAAAGGATCTGCGGACGACATGTAACATCTCCGGTGTGACGGAGCGACAAGCATCCTCGATGCGCCGTTTTAGATCACCTGGGGATGTGGGCTCAGTGACATAAACACGATCCTTTAGATAGCCTCACAAAAAGAAATCTACTGGTGTTAAATCGGGCGACCTTGCGGGCCATGAATGAAGACCATGGCGCCCCAACCATCTTCCTACAAACCTGTTGTTTAGTTCTTCCACAACAGCACGCGCAGAATGGGCTGGGTGACCACCGTGCTGCATCCACATATGGACTCTCGTGTGTAGACACACATGTTGAAGGAGACCACCCAAACTGTCGGCTATAAAAGCGCGATATAACTCACCTGTCATTGTACCTGGAAAGTAGTGTGGACAGATGATTTTATCCGCAAGGATTCCACACCTCACGTTAATAGACCACCTACGTTGACGGTCGATAGGTCGTACTCACCGAGGATTGTGTGCGGCCCAGTAGTGCATGTTATGGCGATTAACAGCACCATAATTTGTGAACGTGGACTCATCAGAGGACTTAACACTTTGTAAAGACTCCAACGTGAAATTACGCAAGGCCCACTCACAGAATGTCACTCTTGCACGGAAATGGTTCCCATGCAGCTCCTGGGTCAGTGACAGGCGGTAGGGTGAAACCTGTGACCGTGTACTATATACCACATAGATGTGAGATTGACACCAGTCACTGCAGCAACGGCTCGTAAGCTGACATGAGGATCGTGGTGTAGTGCAGCTAAAACAAACACCTCCGTCTCCTCACTTCTTGCAGGTCTTCGTCTGTTACTGCGGCGCATTACCAAGCTGCCTGTTTCCCGAAGTCGTTGTTCGGCACGTAAGAACGTAATGGCTGCCAGGGCTCTTCGCCTAGGATATTTCACGGCATTCGCCGTGGCTGCTTCAGTGGCATCGTGCGGCAATCGCCGAGCATCAGCATGTCAACGTACTCGTTGTTCGTGTATGCTATCGTCATCCGATGTCAGTAACTGTGGTATATTGAGCCCCGGGTTGTTTGTGTGGCTCCTACAGTCGAGTATACGACCGTGTGCGGCGACAGTCGGCAGTCTAACAGCGCATCGAGGAAGCTTCTCGCACCGTGATACCGGCGACGTTACAACTCGGCCGCACCACATTTAGAAGGCGCATTGCATTATGCGCAGCGTTTGTGGTATCTGCCCCTGAAACTTTGAAGGATTGTAGCTCCCAAACTAACAGTGATAGGAATGTAGTTTAAATTGATTTGGACGCAGCTGCTTTCAACGAATCCGATGCACGATAGAAAAAACTATTGTTCCATTTAAAAAATTATATCATTGTGCTGTAACTCTTTGGAAGATGATACAATAAACTACGTTCATAGCTCCGCAGAAAGTGTAATATTTCTTGTGTTGACCTACCACATTAAAATTTTCCGTCACCTATTATTTTATAAGTTACAGAGGCAAACACAGTGAAACACCCTCAGAACTCAAATAACAATCAGTCAAAGCCATTTGGTGCAACTCTAAAAAATTCTCGAGGAAATCGACTTTGAAATTTTGCAAGTACACGTAAGTACCAATAATTAAATCAGTAACAGCAGCTGTCAGTGTAGGGGAGGTGTTGCCACGCACCGTGGCTCAATGTCCTGGTCAGAGGGATGAATGCCCTCTATAATAAAAATTGTTGAACTTTTTTTTTCAGTTTTGTTCGAGTACTTACATAGTTTTATTATCTAACGGTAATTTTTACGAAAAATGCACGTATTTTTGTTTATATGTAATTTTCTATATTTTAAACATATTTGTTAATAATTATGGTTTCAATCAGGAAAACATCAGTTACTTTTTTACCAGTATTGGTTTCACTATTAGTTGACAGTGGTAGTCTTCGATTGTTCAGTTTGTGAAGAGCTATGACGCTGTTTTTGGAAAGTCATCTCCATAGGTGCTAATGGTTTTCCATGCAACTAACCGCCCACCGCGGTGGCCGAGGGGACTGAGGCGCGTCAGTCACGGTGTCCACGGCCACTACGGTCGGGGATTCGAATCCCTCCCTCGGGAATGGATATTTGTGCCGTCCTTAGTGTTAGCTAGTTCACAAGTAGTTTCTAAGTTTAGGGACTGATGACCCCGTAGTTAAGTCCCATAAGCTATACAAACATTTGAACATTTTAACTATCCTACTCAACCATCGTTTTAAGTGACAAGGTATTCAGCTCGTCTACATAGATGTAAACAAAAAGTAATACAACTCGTGGAATTAGAAATTCGAAAACAACTAAAAGAAAGAAGAATTCTATCACAGCGGGATTCCAATCACCGACTTCATGGTTAGGATGCCATAAAGCTACGATCTGAGCTATACGACAGACGCTGCAATCGTTTCAATTATTGGTACTTACATGTACTTGCTAAACTTCAAAGTCGATTTTCAGAGTGCGTCGAATGGCTTTGGTTGATTGTTATTTCAGTTCTGAACTTCACGCAGGATACATATAAAAATAAATCTAAGATCCGGATCCCATGTGGTCTCATTTTAAGAGAAACAATATAATGCTCCCTCTTCTAATACATCAACATTATTGATTCACAAGGTGTTTTACCATATCTTCAGTACTCTGCTATTTTTTATGATACTTGATATGGCTTTACTGCAAACTTGTGTTCTTACAGAAAGATACGACACAGTTCGTGTGGGTCTTGGAGACTCTAGCTTGTGAAATATAGGTTATAAATGTGTCACTAAACAAGGCAAAATTTCGAGGCAGGCACGGACGTTACCCCGAGTTAAAAGAACAACACTCCCGGAAAATGTTCTCGGTTGTTGTGAAGGCGAAATCTCATTTAGGAGAAACGTCCCCCCCTACGCCCGGTTTGTTGCTTTTGCGAATATTGGGCCATAAAGAGCAAGGCGCAAGAGTCTGCGGCGCCCCCCGAGACGTTCTGCCTGTTAGGCTCGGCCAAGTCCAATTTTCTGTCACATATTTCACGCGCGCGGCCGGCCTAACTGCCTCTACGTCGTTAACGGCCACTCATAACTTCGCAGCCCGTCACGCCTTCCTGTCCACTTCTTGGCCAGTTGGCGTCACTGTAATGGCGTTTTCATTTGTGTTCACCACCTTTGCATCTTTTCTCGTGAAAGGAGCACATATATCTCTCATAACGGACACGCTGAAAGTCTGCGGTACCATTATATAGGTAAAAAATTAAGTTAGCATAAATGTTTTACAGCGAGAGAAGATGGCAGAAACTATGCGACTTATATTCCAGTATTCACTATGGTTGTGGTAACTGTAACTGTGATGAGTAAATTATGCCAGAAGAAAACTGCAAACAGTCGCCTTTTATTCTTTTACTTTCTTATTTTTTTTATTTCTCATTACCTGGTTCGAACTGCCAGATCCTCATCATGAGATTGTACACTTATATATTGTAATGATGAACAGCGAGGCAGTTCGGGTAATGGGAAACAGAGAATTGGAAAAAAAATTAATGTGTCTTGTTTGAAACTTCCTGCAGATTAAAATTGTGTGCCGGAACCGGGAATCGAACTTGGGACCTTTGCCTTTCGCCATTCTGGAATGTGTCTGGTTGTAGTTTTTCTTGGAATCCTATATCAGATTCAAGAGTTTTAGAAAATCATCATTTTCCTATTACCATTAACAACCGCTAATAATATAAAATTAATTACAGTCAGTAATAATTAATTACAATAAGTATTAATTACACCAACTTAATCTGCCCATAGCGTTAATTATAGATGTTGGTCAGCCTCATAGATAGTGGTGTTGTAACCGAACCCGTCGTCCACATGGCAAAAAATATCAATCGTGTATTGTATCTGAAAGATGTATATTTATTTCGCATCTATGAACGAACCAATAAATTTACGAAGACAAACTCGCTCCCGTCTTTTTATAATTTATAACTCTTAAAATTAACTGGCTGCTTCTTGAATTCCGTTAAACACTGACTGCAAGTTCCTGTACATATTTGTGTTAAAATTGTCTTGCCTTGAGTTGCGAGTGCGTGAAATCTACTGGTACATCTTCCAAATTATAAAGTTGTGGTCGAAGAAACTTTGCAGTTTTCGCTTACGTTTCGTCCAAAGCTACGACGGACATCCTCGGAAGTCTTTATGCTTCCGCTGAGTCTCTGTTCGCAACAGATTTTTCAGACATACAAGACTTATATAAGTGAATATATAGCTGTAAAATTGAATAATTTTACAAGGTATTATTCAACAAGTATGAGATGATACATACTGCATGGGAAAAACGTCTCACATCATCTCACGTTTTAATCGAAGGCAGTTTCTCATAGAGAAGAAACGAAATATAATCCAGATCTTATTTACTACTAGCATACTCTTGTATGCTAGAAATCCCTGAAAGCTGAAAGTGCTGTTGAGAACGTTGAAGTCCACATGACTGCGGATGAAACCAATAGACTTGCATAGGGCTACAAGGAAAGGAAGAGAATGAAAAAGTGCACATCCAACGACCACCCATTATTTCCGACAGATCTACAATTTAACTTGAGGAGGCTGCAGTTTCCAATGAGATTTTATTTACTATTGTGATTAATAAATTACAGGGCAAACTATTAAAAATTGCGGCGTGGATTTCACATCTCCATATTTTTCACACATACATATGTGTCTTGCTCAGGAGTGGCCACAGCAAAGATTCCTATTAGATCTTGGACAAGTAACAAGAAATAAGGTTTATAGTCAATTTTTATAAATATATATACTTCACTTATAATTTTGTACATAATGCAAGACTGTTTTTTTTAATAGTGGTCAAAACTATTAAGATTTCATTGAGATATCTAACTTCTGAAGCTAGACTTTCTGTCGATTATACGAAGTGTAGACAACTACAGCAACCGAGATAGTAGTAATAACAGAAACGTGATGCGGAGGATGCTTGTGTTAACTGTATTTATTTACAAAACGACTTATACAATCAACTGGGTTCAGATAGTGAAGTAAGCAGGTAATGCAATTTAAGAACAAAGTTATTTAACCTAAGTTATTGTATGAAAAGCTATAGGGACATTGGAAGCGGGACAGACACAGACGAATGTGGCTGAAGCTACTGAAGTGCTACTGAAGTCAAATCTCCAAGACATGGACGCGATTTCAGACAACGTGAACCTTTAAAAGAAGGCAGGGACAAAGTCATCTACAGCTAACATGAACAAGAGATCACCGGTATCTCCCATCGAGACAGGAGGCTGAATGCAACCCAGCAGCAATGGACCCTCCAGGCAGCAAAATTGTGCGTAATACCAACACATAAAGTCCAAAATCTCTTTGGGAATGAGGGCTATGGTGTGTCTCCTATTAAAAGTACGACACCATCACACAGATATCTCACCTCTGTACCACGCACCTTGTCACTGTGGAAATAATCATAGGAAGGACTAAGTGGGTAGTTGCCTCAATGTATGCGCAATATTCGCACGACATTGAGCCCTATCTACACTACATAGACTGCCTATCCAATATTACTAATAACAGGCACTTAATCATTGCCACGAACATAAACGCCTGGTCCACTCGTTGGTTCTCTAACACAACTAATGTCAAAGGGAAAATGGTCAACCAACACCTTGACCTCAATAACCTATTCGTGGCTAACTCACCCAACCAACCGCCTACTTACAGAGGACCAGGTGGAACTAGTAGTCGTATAAACATTACAGTTGTCAACTCCAAAACCCTTCCACTAGTGACGGGGTGGCGGGTACTTGACGGTGCCATCCATAGCGACCACAATCCCATCACAATATACATAACATCTACACGTACACACATCGACGAGACACAACGACGACTGTGTTTTAACAAAGCGGATAGAAGCAAATTACAACATATAATAGAGGACGCTCATATAAATGAATTAATGGGATCGGTGGACCTAAGAGCTCATGCTCTGACGACCATATTACAGACAGCGCAAAATTCCTCCGTACCGACTGCAAAACTGAACAAAAATAGATCCCCTTGGAACAATAGACTAACTGCACTAAGACAGGACTCAAGACGTAAGAGAACATGGTACCAAAGGGCTAAAACCGAGCAAGAAAAACGATACTGGCAACAACTCTATTTGACAGCCAAAAAGACTTACAAAGACGCACTCTTGCAGACCAGACAACAACACTGGAACACACACATAGAACAACAGATACAAGCAAACATATGGGGAGAACCTTTTAAATTTGCGCGGAGCGCATCAAAACACCTTTTGTTCTATCGACACTGAAACGTGAAGACGGCACAAACACCGAGGGATGGAGAAGTTCAGCAGAATATCTGCTAAACAAACTCCTACCTGACGACACCAACACAGATGATGATACGTTCCACACAACACTCAGACACAACACCAACACTGAATATGACAACAATGCCGTCACCATTCCTTTTGCACAGGAAGAGGTTGCCATTGCAATCTCCAAACTAAAAAATAGGAAAGCAGCAGGCCCTGATGGAGTTTACTCGGAAACCATCAAAATGGCCGCACCACAGATCATACCCTTCATGACCAACTTATTAAATGACGCCTTACGGCTGGGACGGGTACCTGCTCCCTGGAAACTGGTAAATGCAGTGATCATTAAAAAAGCACCTGACAAGGACCCACTGAACCCCAAATCCTATAGGCCAATTTGCCTAATTAACAGCCTGGCTAAGATCCAGGAACGTCTCTTGTGCGAACGTATACAGTCGCACAGGGAGCTACTAGGACTTAATCCTACGCAGTATGGTTTCAGACGAGGCAAGTCAATTGATGACGCCCTACATGCGGCAACTGATATGGTCCACTCAACAACACTCAAATACGCTTTGGCCATTCTTGTGGATATTGCTGGCGCCTTTGATAATCTTTGGTGGCCGGCACTGTTCACAAGACTACGGGAGCTAAGGGTACCTAAGGCCCTTTATAACAGTATTTTAGACTACTGCAAAAATAGGGCAGTTGAATGGCGTAAGGACTCTCAAAAGGTAGTAAAGCAAATCACCAAAGGGTGCCCCCAGGGATCGATCTGTGGACCCGTCTTCTGGGACACAACCTTTGAACCACTCCTGAACCTACTGGGGCAACAGGAGTTGGTCAAAGGCACTGTCGCGTATGCAGATGACCTACTTGTTTTGGTTACAGCTGACTCGAGAATGCAATTAGAACACAAGGCAACACATGTCCTGGCAACTATAGGACAATGGTGAACACAGAACAAATTATAGATGGCAGTACATAAGACAGTCTACATATTACTAAAAGGAACCCTAATCAGGGACCCAACAATAAAACACAACAACATCAAAATGCGCAGAAAAAACAATACACGTAATCTTGGTGTCCAATTGAACGAACGCTTGACCTTTAATGTACATATACGACTGACGACCGACAGGGCCACCAAGATGACTCAAAAACTTGCCAGGCTAAACACCACAACGTACAGACTACCTACACAAACACTACGTACATACCACATAGCCCTCTTCGAGTCAGTAATCTGCTACGCGGCCAGTTCATGGGCACAGCGTCTGGCACTACAGACCAACATTGCCACTGTTAGGAAAGGTCAAAGAAGTGTCCTATTAACGCTAACTGGAGCCTTCAACACTACCTCAGACGAAGCACTCTGCGTGGTACTGGGGATACCACTAATAGACCTTATCAAACGACTAAGAGCTGCTATGTACTGGCTGAAGGCGGGGAAATACGATAAGGTCCACGAACTTGTTGGACAAGAGATAACAGAACGGAGGCAACTAATTAAATGGAGAATGGACACATGGCAAAGGGAATGGGAAAACTGCGAGAAAGGAAGACGTGTCTATGACTTTTTCCCGAATATAAGGGAACGTCTTCGAATGGGTCATATCAATCCCAGCCGGGGTATGATCCACTTCCTAACGGGACACGGCCCCTACCCCACACACCTCACACGTGTTGGTCTCAGTGACAATCCATGCTGTACGTGTGGAGAAATTGGGACCCCAGAACACACTGTCATACACTGTCAGCTCTACAAAACACACACTCACACTATGTTTGACACGACTAAAGTCCTAAACGAACTAATACGAGATAAGAACGGATGGGACATAATGAACA
Source organism: Locusta migratoria (assembly GCA_026315105.1). NCBI lineage: Eukaryota > Metazoa > Arthropoda > Insecta > Orthoptera > Acrididae > Locusta > Locusta migratoria. The sequence goes on from CM048745.1 coordinate 523,610,206, forward strand.
GGCTGACGGACGACACTACAAAAAAAAAAAAAAAAAAAAAAAAAAAAAAAAAAAAAAAAAAAAAAAAAAAACACGATTACACACAGAACGTAAGACGTAATGCAACACGAAACGCCCACAACAAAAGACAAAACACTTACGATGAATCTGACACTGAAAGTACAAACAGTACAGATTACACCACAGATGACAGCACCGACACAGAGGACGTATAAATACTTGCGAAATATAACCTACAGATATAGCCAATCATAAGGGTCTTACAATGAGAAAACTCCAGGATGGCAGGGCTCGAAGTAAATTCCGAGGCCTCCCACCCTGGACTTTCCTCTCTTATTCTTCAGACTGTCACTCAAACCAATCTTTCGTATCTTCTATTATTCTCTTCTTAAAATAGTTGATGTTTTTAAGTTGCCTTTCTATTTTCCTTATGATTAGTTTTTACGCTTTTCTTTGTATTATTTATCTAATTAGTGTAAATGTATAAAGAAAATAATGTATCATAGTCGCATAAATGTATCACATAGATTTTGTAATCACGACCAGCTATATACCCAAAGGCAGCTGGTTCGCAAGAAGGGTAAATAAAATAATAAAAATAATAAAATAAACTGCGTTCAGCCCGTAGTAACTGTGCGGGGCCGGCTGCGGTGGCCGCGGGGACAGAGGCGCTCCAGTCACGGTCTGCACAGCCACTACGGTCGGGGGTTTGAATCCCCCCTCGGGCATGGATATTTGTGCCGTCCTTAGTCTTGGTTAGTTCATAAGTAGTTTGTAAGCTTAGGGACTGATGACCCCGCAGATAAGTCCCATAAGTTTAGTTAAGAAAATAAAAATAAAAAAGAAATTTGTTTCAGCATTATATTTTATGCTATCAACATCTGCATACATACTACATACTCCGCAATTTACCCAAAGGTGCATGGGTATCCAGTACTACTAATAGTTACTGGCTTCTTGTTCCTCTCCCATATAGAACGAAGGAAAAACGAATACTTATATATGAAACTCCGTAAAATTTTCATCTAAACAGGCACAGACCTTTAAACATGTATAATAAAGCATAGAAGCACATGATGATGAGCCCTTAGGGTTCGAAATATATTGTGAAAAATAAAACACAATTTGTGACTGAAGGCGAGTTCATTTTACTTTTTGTCTGTTCAAAAAATGTTCAAATGTTTGTTAAGCTTATGGGACTTAACTACAGGGTCATCAGTCCCTAAATTTACAAACTACTTATGAACTAGAGCGCCACAGTCTCCTCGGCCACCGCGGCCGGGTTTTTGTCTGTGATACCTCTGGTGCGTCTTGGTGTTCCATTCCGGGTGGACCACAAAGCGGAAAGTTTTCTTCTCTGTTTGTTTGTGCCTGTGTGTGTGTGTGTGTGTGTGTGTGTGTGTGTGTGTGTGTGTGTGTGTGCGTGCAGGTAGGTGGATAACTTTCCTCTCTTCCGGCAATAAGAGTTGACAACTTGCGTGACACCGTTGGACGCGTTACAACCGCCGAGAGGAGATTAGACATTTGTTTGAGCGCGCGGGACAACCGCTGCTCGTTTCTCGGAGATAACCGCGCGGCGCCTCCCGTGTTTCCCCGCTGCGGTGCGGCCCCGGCCGCGGTACCTCGCGACGTATACGCGGCTAATACGTCTTAATTAGTCCTCCCTGCTCGGCGGGCCCCCTCGCGTGGATGAGGTTGCGGGGGCGGCAAGGCACTTGGCGGCGAACCGATAAGCGGCAGATAGCGTGCCTGAGCCGCGGCCAACAGCCAGCGCTGATAGCGCGCCGCCGCCTTGTTTGGAATGGCTAGCAGCCGCGAGGGGCCAGCCCTAGCCCCTAGTCCTACGTGAGCGGGGAGACGCGAACGTGGAGCGGCGTGGGACCGCGCGAAATCGCGGGCGATGCGAAGCGAAGCGGTGTGGTGGAGCAGCCCTGACCTTCGTGCGCAGTGAAACCGCACGGCGGCTGATCCCAAAACATGACCAAATTTCCTTTTTCCATTTTCTTGCTGTAAAACATAATGTGTCTGAAACACAGTTGATTTGATTTTTTCATGGAAGCCAAAACGGTCTTGGTCCAACCCGCCACTGCCCGCACCGAAACTAATTTTATTGTGCGGTATCGCTCCCTGTATATCTAGTAAAGCCAACCAATGCCCTTGAACAGTACAAGGAGTCCCTTTACCAGTTCTTCATTAGACACAATTTCTTCGGGTCTGGTTCTCCCAAATGTTCTGTGCCTTTTACTCTCCAGTGCAATGCATTCGAAGATTAGACGTGATGCAGTTTCATGACCGTCATCACAGATATTACATTTAGGGTCCTCTTCTGTTATTCCCATTGTATGTAGGTGTTTTTTGAAATTCCCATGGCCTGTCATCAATCCAACCGTGAGTTTAATCTCTCTCCTGTTCAGACCCAGGATTGCAGAGCTTCTTTTAAAACATGGCTTTGGCATCATTACCTTGCCATGTTTTTGTTGATGGACTTTGGTCCAATATTCTACGTGCTGTCTTCTGAGCCAGTTACGTAGCTCCAATTTGATCATTGCCTTGGCGATTGTCAGGACAGGTTCCGGTCCAATAAATGGAGTCTCTGCCCCCATCCTGGCTAATCTGTCGGCATGTTCGTTGCCACTGATCCCCGAGTGGCCAGAGATCCACAATAGGTTTACTCTATTGCTTTCCCCTAGTTCCACCAGAACCCTGTGACATTCTGCAACAATTTTAGACCTTGTTGCAGGAGCTACCAGTGATCTCAGGACTGCCTGGCTGTCTGAATAGTTATAGATGCTACGATCTTTGTAGCATCTACGCAAATTCTCCTCCGCACACGCCCTGATGACGATGATTTCAGCCTGGAATACTGAGGCCAGTTTCTCTAGAGAGATGACGCCCTCCAGTCTTGGCTGCACCCCGTATACCCCTGCCCCAACGTCTTCGTCTTTTACCCGTCAATGAACCAGACAATATCCCCCGTACGGTGTCGAACTATTTTCTCCCACTGCTCCCTACTTCCAATTGTTATATTGGAAGCCTTGTTGAAGCAGTATGGGGTTATAATATAGTCGGTTGCCATTTCCCCAACCTTTCCTATATTTACCTCACTCACTATTTTAGTGTGTGATTCGGGATATCCCAAAGAGTTCCAGTTGTTGCCAGTTTTGAGTCTGTATGCACCAGCCGCTGCCTCCATCTTGACCCAAAGGTGTAATGGGGGCATATCCAGCATGGTTTCCATCCCAGCAGTTGGTGTGCTGCTAATTCCGCCTCTTATGGCTAAGCAGGCTAATCTCTGCACCTTACCAAGCTCCTTAGCAACAACCTGCTGTTCTACCTTCTTCCAAAACACGCCGCCCGTAGGTGATCCTGGGTCTAATCACCGTGGTGTACATCCAGTGCATACCCTTCGGGCTCAGGCCCCAATTTTTGCCACAAGCTCTCCTGGTACTTACAAGAGTACCTTTCGCCTTGGAGCAAACAAACACAGTTACTTTGCGTTATATTTTCTTAATTGTAGCAGTAGTTATTTTGAAAAGTTGAGACGAGACTGTCATTTCGTTTCATTGCTCTGCTGTCTCATTATGTCAACTTATGAATGAAATTTGAATTGATTCAGTTGAGAATGGCCAGCAACACTTTGTAGTAGTAAATTTAGGCTTTCACGGCTGGAAATGTCGTGTCCATTAAAATTATCCGGCCTGTTACGCCGTCGTCGGTTGAATTTGTTTTCCAAACCCAACGTTTCGTCCCCGTCTGCGGAGGACATCTTCAAGGGGGGCCTTTAGGATTGCAGGTGCAACACACATACTGGCTCGCTACTGACTGCCGCCAAGTTCAGTATCCGCGTCTTCCCGCGCCGACGCGAGACGTCACGTGTTTTGAAGACGTCAGTGTAGTTGACCGTCGTCCGCTGCCGCCGATCGTCATTGCCAGCACACTGTAATGGACGGGTGGTACATCTCTTCTTCAGCACCGGCATCCATATACCGTTTAGTTTAATGCCCTCTTCCTTACGATTGAAATTATTCGGATGTTTGGCGATTTCAACTGCCTCCCTATAGAGCCTTTCATAGAATTCGCTTGTGGCCGCTAGTACTTCCGTCTCGTCGAAGTGAATGTGGTGGTTACCTGGCTGGATAGCTGATTGTTCCGTTTCTCGTCTCCTATAACTGCCTTTGTGTGCTTCCGAATGTTTTGCGACAGTTCTTTTGGTGGTACCACATAACAAGAGCACAGCGGTAATTTTAGGAGACGAGAAATGGAACGAACAATGTTTCGGAGCATGCTTTCCAGCCAGGTAACCACCACATTTGCTTCGACGAGACGCAAGTACTATCGGCCACAAGCGGATGCTACGAAAGGCTCTACAAGGAGGCAGTTGAAATCGCCAATCATCCGGATAATTTCAATCGTAAGGAAGAGGGCATCAAACTAAAAGGTATATGGATGCCGGTGAAACGACATAACAGCCCGGATAATTTTAATGGACATGACTTTGCAGTAGGGGGTTCAGACTGTAAAAGCAATTGTAGAAACAGAGACGGCGAAGGTGTACACTTTATTTTGTATCTTTCTTGTTATAAGTCATTCTCCTATTGCCTCCATCCTTGTGTATTACGGAGTGCGAGTGGAATGCAGTAATATTTCTTTGGGTGTTGGTAACATGGGCAATATTGTATTCTTTGGTTGTGACAGCGTAGTTAGTGGCGGCAAGGACTGCCTAGCAGCAAAGGTTTTGTTTGAGCTTTGAAGTAGAGGGTCGATCTGGTCAAGCCGGAGGTTCGCAAAGGCGGTGGAGTAACGGACACTCGGTGTCCAGCCAATCAGGGATCTCCGCCATCGCGAATTTGAAGAGAGAACGGTTGTGTATGATGGCGCCTAGCGAGAGAAAGAGATCGGTTCCTGGCCTGATGGAGTGCGGACGTGAGGAGAGCTGCTCTCTGGTGTCGCGGAGAATTTGGTAACGATTTGGTGAGAATCTTCAGCAATGTTGATCATGATGACGCTATCACCACCAGTTGTTATGGGATGTAATCAATAGGTATCAAACAATTTTTAGGATTTCACGTGATAGAATCAGATCGAGGCGGTGTGTGGTTTGTAGTGGTTCAAAGTTACTGCTAAGTCGTTTATTTATTGAATTATCATGGGGAGTATTAGTTCGTTGAACGGGCTTTTGTAGTTGTTTCTGGTACAAATTCATTTTGAGAGGTTTCATTGAAATTTATAGTGGATTTCTTTGTGACTAGACTTTTCGCGTGAAATGGGTAGTATTTTAGTAGTTATTTGTTCTTCGTGTGTTTTCGATTTGTTTAATGCTTAAATGTGGATGATTAATCTCGGAATTATGACGGTTTCTATATGCAATGTGATCAGGGTGTACGTTGTGCCACGTGGTAGTCAGTTCAAAGTAAATCTGGTAACAGAGGATCTGTTGGCATTGCTTACCCTGTTCTTGCAGTAGTGTTACAGTAATTAAGTACAATTTAGTATATTATGGCATATTTTCTTAAATTGTGTTGTGTTTGCTTTGTAATGGTTGTGTGCTATGATGATAGCCCAATGGATTAGTAATAATGTTCCCATGCTTGATGTATTCAAATAATCATACCGAAATTCAGTAGATGTAAGAGTAGATTCAGCGTGGTGGTAATTAATTTAAATTAAATTTGAGTAACTTGGTATTTGTTTGGGGCCATGCTGATCGCGTATGTTCACCAATCGCCGGCCGCGGTGGCCGAGGTGACTGAAGCGCTCCAGTCACGGTCAGCACGGCCACTACGGTCGGGGGTTCGAATCCCCCCTCGGGCATGGATATTTGTGCCGTCCTAGTTTGTAAGTAGTTCATAAGTAGTTTGTAAGTTTAGGGACTGATGACCCCGTAGTTAAGTCCCATAAGCTTAACAAACATTTGAACATTTTTTTTGCTCAGCAATCCGACGGGCTTTGTAATATTTTGTGATCCCCTGACATGTTCTCGTAGTAATCAGTAGGTCGGCAATGCAAATCCCAATGCCGCGCGGGAGTAGCCGAGCGGTCTGGAGCGCCTCGTTACGGATCGCGCGGCCTCCCGCGTCGGATCCTCCCTGGGGCATGGGTGTGTGTGTTGTCCTTAGGTTAGTTTACCTTAGTTTAGGTTGTTTGTAAGACTAGGGACATGACCACGTAGTTTGGTCCCAAACGATTACAAACATTTAAACAATTGCAAATCCCAACCTCGACTAATATTTTGTGTACTTAACTAATTTGTCCACACCACTTTGCTATCCCTGACTCGCAATGGCCACGCGGATTCAAATAAGTTGGCTCGCGTAGTAATTCTTCCTTTGCATGCCTTGTGTGAATGTGATAAATCATTATGGGGAAACTGAGAATACTCCTTGCTTCCATATCCTTGCAAGTGACGAGATTAACATTTTTTTTTTTGGGGGGGGGGGGACCTTGTTAGGAGGCCCATTTGGATGATGGAAACTAAAGTTGCATTTAAATTCCCATTAATAGTAAAATTGTGTATTTGAATTAAGATGAGAAAGCATTTATTTTAAAGGATTAGTTAATAAATAATGATTTTATCCCACAAGCTTGTCGAAGCAATGTTCATCTGATCCTATTTAGCACTAGTAATCCCATTCTTAAAGTCCTAGTTGTGGTCTGCAGTGGTGCACAGGAGCATAAATATCAGAGCAACGTATCCGTAACATTTGAGTTGCACGGTAACTTCATGAAAATTTTAGAATTCCAAATATCTCAAAATAAATAAATTCAATCTTATAAGACTGTCAGTATTTCTAAACATTAACTCCTTTCACATAACTTGCCAAATCGGCATCGTTCTCCTAACGTAGAAGTTTGGCCTCAGCATCAACTCAAAATTGGCGGCGGTGCCTCCTATTTCGCGCTGTGACCTGACAAAAGGGTGTCATGCTCATTTATTGTCTGTGACCTGGCGTCCACGCCTGGTCGCTGAAACTTTCATGATGTAGCTGTCCTCCGACAGTGATAAAACGTGCCTTTTCACTGTCGAAACAACAGAATACGGAATTGTCCTGCATTAACAAAATGTTCAAATGTTTGTAGAGCTTATGGGACTTAACTACGGGGTCAGCAGTCACTAAACTTAGGAACTAGCTTATACTAAAGACGGCACAAACAACCATGCCCGAGGGGGGATTCGAACCCTCGACCGCAGTGGCCGTGCAGACCGTGACTGGCACTCCGCAGACCGCTCGACCATCGCGGCCGGCCCTGCATTAACTATTTACTCTGATTGTTATCACGAAAAGAGTAAGGAAGATTAGAGTTTAAAATCCCGTCGTATTACAAACAATAAAATGGAAGGTTTGTGGGATAACCACCTCTTTGGCTTTAGAAAAGACAAAGACACCAGAGAAACAGTCCTGACATTACGCTTGATAATGGAAGCAATACTGAAGGAAAACCAAGAATTGTAGAATACGTTCCACAATGTAAATTGGTGCGGATTCTGAGAAAAATGTGAATAAGCTATAGGAAAAGACGAGTAATTTGTAATACCTACAAGAACCAGGAGGAAATATACTGAGCGAGGTGGCGCAGGGATGACACACGAAACCCGCATGTGGAATATCTGTTGTGACCTCGTCACCTTTTGTTGAGTACTCGTCCCGGTCTAAGCGTCAGTAAAGGTACAGGAATGGATGTCTAACAACTATTCAGATTAATAACAGAAGTTTTATTTACTGACAAGTAAATACTCAATTTTAGAACGTCTGTTTCTTCTCTCTTCTTGCTTCTCGCGGCGTCATCCGTATGATGCTAGCTGCGCTGTGACCTAGTTACTGCTAAGTTCGTAGCCGCGTTCTTAGTACTGTTCTCATTAGTAACTGTCCGAGTTCTCATTAGTAACTGCTGGGTAACTTCCTGAGTTCTGAATAGTAACTGACGGGCAAATGACGTACGTCGGCCTAGATATAGCTGCTTGTAGAAGGGGCGTGCATCTTCGATTACTCCCTCCCGTATGCGCGGCGCTTGCTTGCGATTGGCTTTCGGTCGATCGCTGCCTTCTCCACGATCGTTCTCTTACATCTGGCGTGCGGCGCTGACTTTACGCCACAACAATAACGGCGGTGCAAATCCATCTCCAGCCATCAAGATTTAAGTTTTTCGCGACATCTCTAAATTATGAATTAATAAAATTCAGCAACCAGTTGCTTGTAATTATTTATTTTAGATGACCGGTTTCGGACGCTTGAGTGCCCTTCTTCTGGTCTATCTTAGTATTGTTGCTTAATGAATGTAGCTACATGCTATTAGGAGAATCAAGTTTGTAATCAAGTGACTCAGTGTTGATTCTCCTAATAGCATGTAGTTACATTCATTAAGCAACAATACTAAAATAGACCAGAAGAAGGGCACTCAAGCGTCCAAAACAGGTCATCTAAAATAAAAAAATTACAAGCAACTGGTTGCTGAGTTTTATTAATTTATAACCTGAACAGTTGCTGAAATGGATAAAGTACATCTCTAAATTACTCGAAGGATATCCCTATGCTTCAATGGTTTCTTTGAAAGAGCGTGGTCGATGTCCTTCCACATCCTTACCAAACATCCGATCGTGAGCTGAGTCTCTTATGACCACGCTGTGACAGGGCATTAAAAACGAAATATTTGTTCCTTCGAGAAGAAATAATGAGATAGTCAATCTTAAGACGAATAGCTCGAATTACTAAAGGTGTAAGAAAATGTAGACTTTTCTGCCGTTATATTTCAATATATACATCAAGAAGCAATGAAGCAAATAAAAGAACTAGAGCGGTGTGAGTATCTCAATGACAAGATTCTATAATGGAATTACTATCCCCAGTATAAGTGAGGAATTACAGGCTGTGCTGAGTGGAATAATGTTTGTACGGAGTACAGTTTATAGAATAGGATTAAACTGCCATCAAGACAAAATTAATTACAAGTACCATAAGGGAAAAAAAACTTAACACCAAAATACGGCGAAATTCATCTTAAAATACGAATGTGATTACTAACTGGAATATATGAAGCGTATTCGGAAAATAAGGTCCTTTTGGTCATAATAAAATGATAAGATTTTTATTAACAGTGATATGTAACATGTAATTCACTTCTCCACATAATCGCCGTTGACATCTACACACTTTCTGTAAACCTGCACCAGCTTTTTTTTACCCTTCAGCATGTAAGTCTACCGCCTGGATTCGCCTGCTACCAAGTTCTTCAGCGACAAATACATAAAATGATATTCGAGCAACATCTGGTCTTCCACAGGCAGACCACTAATCGTCAAACGCCGATCACTTCGAAGTTTATGGTTAGCTTGATTAACGTTGTCGTCAGTCCGAATAATGGGTCTGCTACATTGTGATTTGGGCGGACATTTCGAAATTCTCGACAGAAGTGTAGAACTTGTTTGCCCTCATTACGTCCGGCCCATACACTAGACTGGATGTCCGCAGCTGATGGCATTAGATTTTAATCTGATTACACCGCGCACTTCACAACTGGCGGAAGCTACAGTTGTCGCTGTCATTTCGATCTGCTCTCATCGACAGCCAAGCTCCTATTGCGGCACACCCAGGAGTCGGTAGACAGAGCTGCAGCAATAAAACGCCATTAAAGCTTATCATCTGTGACATATTGTTCACCGGACCTTATTTTCCGAATGCGCTACGTATTTCAATATGCTAAGTTTTTGCCGCCGCAGTTGAAAATTTACTGCTAAAATTATGTGTCTTGTTTTGGACACTAATTCATACAACACCTGCCCTATGCTTCAATCGTAATATACCAATAATTGTCCAACAATCATTTTAGATTTAAAATTCAAGGATGGCAAAATTAAGTCACTTTGAATTTCAAATCTCATGTATATTACGGTTAAGTACAGGTCAGTCACATAATCTGACCAATAAATTTGCAACTGCGATGGCAAAACGTTGCATACTTAAAATACCTGTTCACAGCATAGATGCTCTTAAGGTATTGTGCTGGGGACGTCAAATTACAACGCCTCCCCCCCTCTCCTATGGATGAAACATGCAGGTCATAAGAATTGGACTCACATAGGCTGAGAAAGCATTCTTGGCCAAGAGGATTCTACTTGTGTCAAACACTGGCCAGAAGGTGAGGAAGAAATTTCGGAGAACGTATGTTTCCAGATCCGAGTTGGTAGGGAAGTGAAACTTAGACAGTGGGAAAACCGGAAGAAAGTAAAAACAGTAGGGGAAGAAAGAATGTAATACATCTAGCACGAGAATGGCATTTGAGATCTCGTTGTAGCGATAAATATGGTGTTTCTAAGATAAATGCGGTGCTTGCCGCTATCGACTCCGTTGCCTTTTAGAAATAAGCCCCTGACCAGTTTTTGAATCAGACATTTAATTTTTTCCACTTTTTGGAAAGAGAACGCGAGCACAAAGCAGTCTTACGTTGTCTTTCACACTCTTTGGTTATCTCCAATTTTCGAGCTGGATGCCATGGTTCTCCGAGATCAGCGTAAAATAAATGTGAGTTTTACTTGAAGCTTTGTTCTTTAAATAAACCTCCATAGTTATCCATTTCACGACTTTGAATTTATTATTAATAATTGCACTCTTTTTATCCTGTTAGATGTTAAATTGCTGTTTTCAGGAATGTAAGTTTTGCCATACTATGACGTATGCACGCCATCTTGCTTCATTTGCCGCTTTGTATGAATATTAATCAGGAACGACTAATTTCACCAGTCTATTCATACCATGATTACGGTAAGAGAACCTGTAGGTTGATTAAATATTTATCCCGAAGTCCGATAATCAGAATAGGTTTTCGCGGCATGATCAATTTCTTGTACGGTCATTGACTTATTGTTACATGGAGCTTAACATGGTCAAACCTCCTTCTAGCGTTAAACGTTACCACTAAACACCTCATTCAATATTTAACAATCGAATCGCAGCATATTAGTTAGCCTTAATGTCTCTTTTTGTAATCTGTATGTTACTGTGTATAGAAACATTCATTAAGTGTGTGCGAGTTTCGTCGACTGCGGCTGTACTCAGTGTGCAAATTCCAACCTGATAAATTTTTTTGAATTAAATCTTTAATTTGTAAATATCAAAGTGATATCATAATATGTTTTGATGATTAAATTTGGGCCGCCACCATGTTTACAAAAACGTTGAAAATTATTCATTGACCTCAATTGCTCGTTGGCGTATGATGTGGTCAAACACATTTATTTTATAAATTCCTAACCAATATCACAATGAGAGGTACCAACAATTAACAACCTAATTTACTCGAACATCTGTTTGCCCCCTAAAATATGAATGATAGAGAAGATTTCAACGGAAAGAATATACATACTTCAGGTGTAATTTAATTACCATAAACATTCCATCCTGTCACATGACAATGCTAAAGGAACATTACAAAAACTTTGAAATAAAGTGAGATCCTATACGCAACACTTAAAGAAAACTGTCAATTAAGAAAATGAAGTTACGTTGGTGTGCGTGCGTAACCGAGCGGTCTGGAACGTCACGTTGCAGATCGCGCGGCCTCCCGCGTCGGAGGTTCGAATCCTACCTCGCACATGGATTTTTGCGCTGTCTTTAGTATAAGCTAGTTGATAAGTAGTTTGTAAGTCTAGGGACTGATGACCACGCATTTAAGTCCCATAATCTTAACAAACATTAGACTTTTTTTTATTAGTTACGTTAACTACATACATATTTACATCAACAAATGACTGTCTGGGTCAATGAAGAAAGAAACCTATCCAAGAAGAAGATTTTACTACCGCCGATGTACAAACTCAAAAGGCAGACGAAGTTTCCCAATTTGAACAAATAACACTGCTTATGAAAGTCATGAGAAAATCGTTCAAAAAATCTGGCGCCACGTTACCAAATATTTGGAGCAGACAGGAGTCTGCAGCGGCAGGTGATGACTGCAGCTTAGAGCTGAAATAAAACACGACCGATTTTTGACTTCGTTCTATTGAAATGAGCGTATGGCTTTCTTGGCCGGGAGAACCCTTGCGGGTTTGTTCGGCCGCCTAAGTGTAAGTCTTTTTAATTTAGCGCCGCGTGGGCGACTTACTTGCCAATGATGATGAGATGATGATGATTACGACAACACACAACACCCAGTCCCCTGCCGTAAATCGAACCCGGGTATCCTACGTGGTAGCCAGCGGCGCTACCGCTGAGCTACGGAGGTGGACACTTCGTTCTATGAAGATCTTTCACTAACAGCCTCTCTAGCGTCGGTGCTGCTAAACAGACAATGGCTGCACAATTTTATATCGCGAGCTGCCAAGTCGATCGTAGTGTACTTGTGAAACAGTGTTCACAAGTGCAAGTCTCCAAGTAAAACTTGGGACAGAAAATCTTAATATATGCGTGATCCGTAAAGTGCGAATTCTCAAAGTGAGACTTTCAAAATATCTAACTCAACTGCTGGAGACGGAAGCGAGCCTACAGGACAAAAATCAAAAATCAGACAACGGCACAAATAAACAGCGAAATCAGGAGATCCGACACTTCGGAGTCCTCGACGCAAGACCTAAGTCGATCCGCACACTGCGGAGCCCTACAAGCGAATCCCCAAAAAAAATCTCCACTCCAGAGTTCCTGGTCGGGATCTCGCCTACGCGGCCAATTACAAGACCATCGTAAGCTTTGACAAATCACAGAGCATTAGACGCCCCTACAAGCTCCTTCCACACGAACAAAGATCAAACAGAGACGTTACCGTACACGATCCACGACCTTCCGAAATTATCGGACGCTGTCTTTCGTTACCAGTTGCATAACCTTTATGGCCATAGACGCCAAGCCCCCGCTGGCCCAGACGACCGACTGTGCGCCCAGCATACTGCTTTAACATTCGTCACCCGGAAGAAGGTTTTCACAACCTCCCACGTCGGCAAATCGTGAGAAACCGTCCAGGCGTTCATAACGTGGAAAACACGCCGCTCTGGCGAGGGTGCTATTTAGATTTATGAGAACTTCGCTCTGAGGCGGGTCGTCCCATTGTGTTGCAGAGGCAACAGTTTGGCGAGCATCCTGCAGTGTGTCTGCAGACCATTGTCCTGTTCTACCAGTAGTTTCAAACAATAGATTAGATTAGATTAGATGTACTTTTCGGTCCAGTAGATCCGAATTGAGGGAATCCTCTTGGATGTAAAACAATATATACTTACAAGAAGAGAGCATATGTGTTAATGTACCTTCCACAGGCCCCAAATGTAATTGCCCTTGTGGATGTGGAATTAGTCAGGAAAAACAATTATCTTAAAAATATTTACATTTTAAAGGACACAAAAACTTATTACATTTACTAATTTACTAGGTGCATATTAAAATTCTTAGCAAGTACTTTATTTTCTTTTTTTTATTATTAACTTTTTTAAATTAAAAATTTTTTACACTGATTTACAATGATTACATTACTGTACAAGACTTGTACTGAAGTCAAACTGAACACAGTATTCATATTTGTGAATATTATATACAATAAGTTACAATCAATCACTTCTAGTAAGAAATTCATCAATGGAGTAAAAGGAGTTGGCCACGAAAAAATCCTTTAGACTCTTTTCAAACTGTGCTTTATTGTGAGTTAAATTTTTTATGGCTGCTGGCATGTTATTGAAAATGTTTACTGCTGAATATTGGACACCTTTCTGAGCCAAAGTAAGTGACTTTAAATCTTTATACCTCGCAGGTAGCCATGGTCGGCATTCGTGGACCGCCCTCTCCATCCAGTGCCTGCCAAACGGGACCTCACAGCTACCAGGCCATGACAGGACGTCCTCCCTTCCACAGTCGAGTCGTCAGTCCCGCAATAGAAATTCTACGAAGGCAAAAGTTGAAACACGCTAATTTATAGACCCCAACATACCAACTGTCGAGGCTACGTGAGAGAAAGCAATTCAGCCGTCCCCGTGCCGACGCCAGGTTGTCCACTCGACAGCAGATATCGGAAAGAATCGTAGAAAAATTCATTAAGAAACTGCTGTAATTGAAGGACTTTTCCTAGGATGAAATTCCCCGATAGAAACAAAAGTGGTATCAAATATAAATAAAGATATTCTATCAAAACGATACTTAACTTGCCCATCTGCCCAAAGACAAAAAATAAAGGTATAGAAAACTGAGTACATATTACCGCCACCTCACATTTTTATTATGGAATTTCGGGCCCGTTGTCTCAACCTTAATTGTTACGTCTGCCATCGTATTTCGATTAATCACTAGTGCTACTGATCCAGTCCTCTGTTTATCAAGGTTTTGAGTAATTGCAATTTGTCACATTTTATTTTCTCTTTTTCCACGTACGTAATTTCGCGGATTTTACGCCCTTGACCTATACAGACAACAGTACCGAAAATCATTATAAGGTGATGCGGAGGAATGTTAAAACAGGTGGACTGATAAAGGTAACGAATGAGGAGGTCATGACAACGAAAAAGGTCAGGATGATAGGACGTAAGACGTCAGAAAATAACCTCCGGGGCAGTGAACTCAGCTGTAGGAAGTAAAAAAGGTAACGGAAGACAGAGTGGAATACATCTAGCACGGGGATGGAACAAGAGAGGAATGCCAGCAGGACCGCGTCAAACCAGTCATAACGCTGATGACTTAAAAATAGTTATTACTCCTCTTTTAAATAAATTCTTCTGTACTACCAAGTTCCTTGACATTTCCTTGACTGTTCTCTTTCATATCGTAACACTTCGATAAAAAGTTTTTGAAAAGTTCAGTGACAACAATGATCTCATCGGATTGTACATCAAACTGACCCTGAGTTGTATAAGTGCAGTTGTCGGGAGCAGAAACGAAGAGGCAGAAAAAGTATTGTGGATACCGAATGGCTAATAATACATCGGGGAAGGTGAAAAAACAGCAGTCATCAATCTTTTGTCCTTAGGTTTAATTTAGTTTAAGTAGTTTGTAAGCCTAGGTACTGATAACCACATTAGTAAAGTTCCATAGAATTACAAACATTTCAATTTTTTAACTTGTGAATTCCTAGGATTAACCGTGCGACCATCCTATTCACCAATATGAGTTGGGCAATACTTAACTCGGGGTAGTAAAACGTTTATGGCTCGTTGTCTCTGTTCATAGGGGTGAGTTATGTACGACAGATTCTATGTCCTAAACAGTTCCAAATTATCACAAGGAAATTAGTGAAGTCCAAAACAGTTCCAAATTATCACAAGTAAATTAGTGAAGTCCAAAAAAAAATGTTTGTAAATCTATCGGACCAAACTGCATGGTCATCAGTTCGTAGATTACAAACTACTTAACCTAAGGTAAACTAACCTAAGTCCTCCCCAGGAAGGACTCGAACATCCGACGGCGAGCAACCACGCGCTCCGCAGCGAGGTCCCTTAGACCGTTCGGCTACCCCACCGCGGATTAGTGAAGTCCATCGAACATTGCAGTTCCAAATTAATCCGCAATTAATTACAGTATTTGTTATAAAACACAGTTTGTCATCACACGAATTCACGATATCTGTATTTTCACAGTTCAACAGTCCTACTACTTTTCATAGGTTATCACTTTTCAACCAGAGACTAAGTTCTTAAGTCCCAGTCCCGTAAATTTTCTAAGTGCACACATGCCTATCTCTTCAGATCACAAGTTCGTAACGCAGCTTCAGACCGCCCAGTGCCACAAACTTTCACCACCACGTCCAAGTTACGAGTCCTTCAAAGCATTCGAAAGCGTGCTCTACCTGATCCCAAAATTGTATCCTTCCGCCTCGTCTTTAAAATACAATTCCCCTTCCAAAATATTGTACATTTGAGTATCACAGAATTAAATGCATTGACCATCTCCCTACAAATGTTATTTACATTTAACAAACAAATATATATTTAACAATACCAAAAACAGTTGAGACTCAAGCTCTTTGCTCAGGTAGCTATCAAGCGTGGTATCTCACTGTTCAAATATATTGCCGCCGTCGAAATATAGTTACACAATTAATATTTAATTTATCATGGCTATTTTTACAAATATATTCAGTTTTTGTCCACAAATATATACAATTGTTTATATATAAATTATCTGCTGCATATCTACTACTTTTAGTCGGCCGCGAAATATTTAAGTAGCAGTCTACAACATAAAATGAACGTTACTGAGAATAATATTAAACATAATAAAATACATATATAAATAATGCGCTTTTCTGGGTTCATGTTTTGTGTTTTTGTGGTGGAATCTATGTTCTGACACAAGAATTATACTACCTCAACGAAAAGCAGAAAAAGAGAGTAAAATAAAGTTTATTGAAAGCATACGGAAATAACGTGGTACGTCTTTTAAGACGGGTAGCGTTGTGCAATGCTGTCCATTTGCTTCTAAAACGGTTCATGATAAACACTACGTATCAATAACTGTAAATATAAGTCTTATAATGTCATTATTATAGTACTGAAATTTGTCGGCTTTTTATCTGTAACGGGTATTGCAATTGTAATTACGGCATTTGACTCGCCCATGTTTCCTGAACCCAGTCATATAATTATATTTGCCGTACGATCATTTCCTGATTTTATGTGGATTTTTAGAGTAATGTGTGTGGCTATACTGTATTTTAGTTGCAATCTGGGAGAGCCGTCCTCGCTCAACCAAGACAGTCGTTTCCTATTTCCGATCAGATTAGGGAAACCCTGACTACCTGTATTCCATTCACCAGATCCAAACTGTTAGCTGGCCAGCTGGGGAACCCAACAGCCCGACAAAACCCGCCTTTCACATGGAATCAATCAGCTTCCCCCTGTATCTGTAATGTCACAACCGGGCATTGAAGCCAGCCAGCATGTTTGGATTCGTATTGTAGCACTTCTCAACTGAGTGGTCATAGATGATTTCAATATTCACAAGAGGAGTCGGTAACTATGGTACATAAAGTACAGATCATTACATACTGAGTGATGGTTTGAGTCGTAGTAGCTAGTAGCTATTAATGTGTACTGCGAAATTGCATTAGATCACGGTTAGACATAGGCTCTAAAATCAGATATTTTAGTGTAAAGACATACCAAGACTTGATACAGACGCAAATCACCAGTAAGGTGATTCAAGAGAATCGTGTGCGGAATCTGAGTGGAACCAAGTGGAATACCAGTGTCCAAAGGAGTGAAGGGGACAGTTCGCAAAATGTGTGGATTCTGTGGCAATGGAATTCCATACTATACAGATCATTTGATGAGGCTGGGATGTGTGTGAAAAATAGATATTTTGAGCGTAAATTCTGCAGGACAGTTACCTAATAAACAAATGTATAGCACAGAGAAATGAATTATGGACTTTTATCTCGTCGCTCATACTTAGGGAAACTGCAGGTCAAAATTATCAACATAACATAACTACCAAACCATTTTTTTTATTCTCGTGACATACCTATGATTAGCCACGCTTCCTCATTACGAGCAATCCCCACATAAAAGCACATAACTGTATAGAATCTTTCTTCTTATTTCATTCGCGCCATATTAGTTGCCTGGCCACACTGTCCGAGTCACTGCTGCCCCCAAAAAGAAAATTGTCAAGGCAGTCTTTTTAGCAGAACCAAGTGTGACTACTCCATAGAGCGTGGAGTGTAAAAGTAAAACTGCTAGTAATCTGGTAGTTCAAAAACGTAATAGTACTTTCTCTAGCTGTAATTGTTTGTAACTCCATGCATGCAGTTTTCTACCGTTGGCTAAGTAGAATTGACTTTTTTGTTCAAGTGCTGTTGAATTTTGTCGATAAGTAAAAAAGAAAAAAAATATTGGCTTAGCAGATGTCATGGAAGTGGTGGCACGTAACATCGTGTGGGGCCTCTTCTTTGCAGACTGTATTGAAGCGACATATAAGTGAGTCCACAAGGGCCTGTTACTCCTCTGGACACAGCCAATACTCGTCTGTTCGAGGGTGCGGAACTAGTAGAATATAAGCGTGCGTTCCGTGACGACCCGAATGTGCTCTGTGGGGTTGAAATCACCTTGCTGTCGTGACCTCATTCGTTACCTTATCAGTGCACCTGTTTCATCTATGTCACCAGATATCAAATACTACGATCCTCTTCTGGTTTTCTCAATGTCTTTCACTTTCAAACAAAGCTGAACAGCAAACACAAATTCTCCGATAGTGGCTATTTGATTCTTAGAACATTTTTTGCACGTTCATGGAATCATCTCCAAGCGTCGCGGAAGCGATGTGGTTGCACTTTTCTTCTTAAGACACAGTACAATAGTCAAGGTGCCGGAGGGCCACAGGTAGGTGGAGATGCTCCCCTTGGAACCCATTACCGCTGAAATGTAGCGCATATTGGTTGTTGGGAAGTGAGTCGTTAACTAAAATATTACCTGAAAGCTTTTAATCGGGGAGGAATGGAGGATAAATACTCGTTAGATAACTATGAATAACGACAGTAAAACGGGAATGTTGGTGGCAATTACATAATAAAAAGATGAAGGGGTTTACTTTCATTGTTACCATACATCTTTCCGATGTATCAACACATGAATCTATAAATTCAAATTAGAATAATTAAAGGTAAAACACCGTCGTGATCTGGAATTGGACGGGTGGATTATATTTGTGTGCTCCGCGTTATTAGCTGGTAAAATATTGCGAAGATAGAACATTCGGACTTCCTTATATACTATTGCTTAATAAAAAAAAAATGACTGCAGGTTCTAAAAATTGGGCCGTGGTGGAGTAGCCGAGCGTTCTAAGGCGTCTCGCTGCAGAGTGCGCGGTTGCTCGCCGCCGTAGGTTCGAGTTCTCACTGGGGCATGTGTGCGTTGTCCTTAGGTTAGTTTACCCTAGTTGAAGTAGTCTGTAAGCTACGGACTGATGACCACGCAGTTTGGTCCGATAGATTTACAAATATTTGAACATTTGATCTTAAAGTTGATTACTATTCTGAAGGGAAAACATTGGAATCAAATGGTACTAAAATGCTTAACAATCACTTCACCGTTATTCGTCAGCCGTAATGGCGTCCAATTCCATAACACGCAAATTGTGTGAATCATCTATGCCACAGGGAGGCGGGGAATCAAATAACACACACGCCATTTAACTAACGATCTTATATATTTCAAAGAAACAAGCGGTACACATTTAGCACTATACTTACAACAATTTTAATGGCGATCGGGGAAAGCTGCTAGTAATGCATCTTAACTAGACGACGGCGATAGACAGAGTAAGAAGCGGTTTGCTTTTCTTTCTCTTCGGCGGTAAAACAAGGGAATGTAGAATTTTCAGAAATGATAAAAAAATAAAATAAAGAGAGAGAGAGAGAGAGAGAGAGAGAGAGAAGGACCCTTGGTGGTATCTATAGTCTTCGACTAGCGAAGTTAATTATTCTGTATTTATTTATATTTTTATTTCTAACGTTTCACCGCGGTACATTCAAAACAAAAGTTCCTTCCACAGAGTCATACCATTGAAATGCACCGCAGACCACAAGAGAGAAACCACCGCCTTGTATAACTATTCATGTGGTCTGCTGGTGTGCGTCACACACGGGGCCTCCTAATGGAATGGTGCAGCTGAAATTGTGTTTGGTCTGAACATATGTTTCGCCATTGTTACAGTACCTGCCTCTGTTGATCGGCGAGAAATGCAAGCTGATATGTCCGACAAAGTTCTGTTAACAGTGGCACTCTGTGTGTTCCAACTACATACAGACAATTTTATATGAAGAATAACCACAGCTAAAATGATCCATCATATTTCGGGCTTGCAGCCGGATCATGTTGACTTCTTCCAACGATATTTCGGCTGACAAACGTGCAGCCATCTTCAGGTGAGCACGAAACTGAAGATTACCGGTGTGCGTCGTTCTATATATACCGAAGATTGGCGCGGCGGCGCCTGCGCAGTGAGGAGGTACTAGCGCGCCGCCTGTCGAAATCACTGCGCAGGCGCCGCCGCGCTAATCTTCGGTATATATAGAACGACGCACACCGGTAATCTTCAGTCTCGTGCTCACCTGAAGATGGCTGCACGTTTGTCAGCCGAAATATCGTTGGAAGAAGTCAACATGATCCGGCTGCAAGCTCGAAATATGATGGATCAATCAATACGCCGAGAAAACTTCAAGATACACACAGCTAAAATATTTATATAGAATGAAATGACCTCTCAAATATAAATGTAGACGTTAAAATGACTAAATTCTTAAATCGTAAATAATTCAGTGAAATACCATTGATCCACACCAGCCGTTTTTTTTTATCTTAGTCAAATGTTCAAATGTTTCTATAGCTTATTGGACTTAACTATGGGGTTATCAGTCCCTAAACTTAGAAACTACTTATGAACTAACTAATTCTAAGGACGGCACAAATATCTATGCCCGAGGGGGGATTCGAACCCCCGACCGTAGTGGCCGTGCGGACCGTGACTGGAGCACCTCAGTCCCCTCGGCCACCGCGGCCGGCTTTATCTTAGTCATGGAGACCTGGACTACCAGTTTCGCAACAAGTTAAAGAAGTTTTGTCAGGAGCTTTAATTACTTTTACGTGTAACTTTTAGGATGGTTAACAGGGATTATTGGTCAGGTCCATCCGCTTGCTTTTTTAATCAGCTCATCAGACATAACCTGGCCACCGATTACGTCGATTTAAATGCCGAACCAGCAAATATCAAACAGACAGGCCGGCTTTTTAATAATTTTTATCTGTATGACAGAAATCAGACTATTAACCCATTTTATGTCTGACGAACTGAGGGAAAGAAGCAATCGGATGCACCTGACCGACAGTCCCCGTTAACCATAAAAAAGGTATATGTAAACGCAATTAAACACCTGAAGGTGCAGATTTAACTTGTTTAGACATCTCATTAAGTTATTTCAAATTTTACAATTTGAGTTATTGTAACATCTACATTTCTGTTTGAAAATTCCTTCAATTAGTTGCCAACTACAGTACATATATACCCATGTTCCTGCTGACTGGGGGACGTCTCCAGCACGTCAAGTGTTGACCTAAATCATATTTTAGTGCATTGTTATCCTTGTGTCACAAATGACGATCTGTCAGCGACTAAGCTCAATGACAACGGCTAAAGAGACGGTAGTTCGTCTGTTGTGTTCTGTGACTCCCTCATACAAGCATCCACATCCACATCAACATAACATAAAAGCTAAGAACAGACTATCATAGTCTGTTCTTACCTTTTATGTTATGTTTGTCTGATAGGTTTTATCTAAGATGACCACTGCAATTTTTACACTTTTCGTTTTACTGACTCCTGTTTATCTCAGTTGGATGTATTTTATTTGATGCATTTTACCTTTCTGGTTTAACACCTTTTTATCCATGAAGATGGTCTATGACCGAAACTGGTAGATGTATAAGGTTTTTAATAAACACCTGATGGTTTTTAAAGATGCATTTTATGAAATATATTACGGCTGTTGACACTCACCTCACCAAAGCATTCATGTTTTCACATCCGCTGCTCCTTCGTAATTATCCTCTTGTTTTACATTTTTCCTTTTCAGGGTGTTTTCATAATTCAGGTGTCCCTCATATATCACATATGTCACAGGTATTTTGCCCATTTTCTATACAGCCATGTATTTAATATTTGACACACGACTAGCCTGTGCCTGTCCTGTTAAAAATTGTATGAAGTGCATTTTGAAATTGCTTCTTGTGATCTTCTGGTTCGCAATTAAAGCATCTGAAGGTGCAGATTTAACTTGTTGCGGCCTTTCATTAAGCTATTTCCAATTTTGGAATTTAAGTTATTGTAACATTTACATTGCCGGCCGCGGTGGCCGAGGGGATTCAGGCGCTCCAGTCACGATCTGCACGGCCACTACGGTCGGGGGTTCGAATCCACCCTCGGGCATGGATATTTGTGCAGTCCTTAGTTGTAAGTAGTTCATAAGTAGTTTGTAAGTTTAGCGACTGATGACCTCGTAGTTACGTCCCACAGACTCTACAAACATTTGAACATTTACATTTCTGCTTGAAAGTTCCTTCAATTAGATGCCAACTACGGTACACATGTACCCATGTTCCTGCAGACTGGGGGACGTCTCCACCACGTCACGTGTTGATATAAGCTATATTTTGCTGCATTGTTATCCTTGTGTCACCAATGACGATCTGTCAGCGACTAACCTCATTGAGAATGGCTAGACAGACGGTCGTTCGTCTATTGTGTTTAGTGACTCCTTCATACAACCAACCACGATACAACCCGATCAGCCGCGGTGCAGTAGCCGAGCGGTCTAAGGCGCCTCGCTGCGGAGTGCGCGGCTACTCGCCTTGGAGGTTCGAATCCTCCCTGGGACATGGGTGTGTGTGTTTGTCCTTAGGTTAGTTTACCTAGGTTTAAGTAGTTTGTAAGCTACGGACTGATGACCACGCAGTTTCGTCCGATAGATCTACAAACATTTGAACATTTGGACACACCCCGATCACAGATGAATGTGTGAAGTCGAATTCCAGCACCGCTCAAGACATGGAAATTTCCACCCCTCAGGCGTCGCTTATTCGGTTCGTACGATGTCAGCTCACGACCATGACGTATGCTACACAAATTACTTGCACAACAACTTTAGAAAGAAACTGTACTGCGAAAACAACATACCATCTGTGTCTTACTGTGTGAGTTAAAACGGGAAGGAACACACGAATCACAGCCTTCTACTGTCAGCACAGAGCCTTTGGGAACGGATATCAGTGAGGCGCGTGGTGGTGATGCGGCTGTGCCGGCAGCAGACACACGGCCGTCGACTGGCCACAGGTGGCGGCCAGTAACTCTGTTACGGCTCAATCCGGCCATCAAAGGGATCAGGCCGAGTGGCCGCGAAAGCCTCTCCACCGCAGCCGCCGCCTCTGCCGCGCCTCTTCCCCGGTCAAAGGAAGAAACAAAAGGACAGCGATGCTCGGAAGAAAAGAAGTTGTTTGAAAGTCATCCGCAGCTCTTTTCTCTGCGACTTCGAGGGCGAATAATTTATTTAAGAATGCGGTCCGAAGTTTGTCGGCGAAGCCTCCGGAAAGGTATTTAATTAGTTGGGCGGCCGAAAGCCGTCGGCCCGCTGGGAGCGCTGCCGTCGGGCCAGATAAAACTCCGGAGAGCTGGCGTCGGATGGCCGGCCTGCCAGGCAAACTGCGAGGGTTTTGTGGCCGAGCGGCCGTCCGCAGCTCCCTCCCGATGCTAATGAAGTGGCTTTCTCCTTGTCTGGCGTGATACCTTCCCAAATCAGTGACACGAGGCTACAAGCAGGGCGGTAACAGAACAAGGCGAATGATGCACTTATTAGGGAAATGAACATGGCTCCAACAGAAATGTCACTATTGTCCACATATAGTGAAAACTGCTTAGCAATCCATAATAGTACAAATATATATATATATATATATATATATATATATATATATATATATATATAATGTGTGTGTGTATGTGTTACGTGTAACATGTTAAATAGGTAGGTATCTAAAGCAGTAACAGTCAATATATATATATATATATATATATATATATATATATATATACGACACTTTTGCGAGTTTTGGCAACTACTTTTCCACATTGTAAATGTTCTATAAATGCGTATATGATTTGTTTTTGTTGTGGTCTTCAGTCCGGAGACTGGTTTGATGCAGCTCTCCACAATACCCTATTCTGAGCAAGCCTCTTCATCTCAACATAAGAACGGCAACCTATATCTGTCTGAATCTGCTTACTGTATCCATCTCTTGGTCTTCCTCTGCGATTTTTACCCCACACACTTCCCTCCAACACTAAATTAACAATTCCTTGATGTCTAAGTATGTGTCCTACCAATCTATCCCTTCTTTTAGTCAAGGTATGCCAGAAATTTCTTTTATCCCCAATTCTGTTCAGTACCTCTTCATTAGTTACGCGATCTACCCACCTAATCTTCAGCATTCTTCTGTAGCACCATATTTCAAAAGCCTCAATCCTCTTCCTGTCCGCACTGTTTATCGTCCATGTCTCACTCGCATACAAGGCAACACTCAATACAAATGCCTTCAGAAAGGACTTCCTTAGGCTTAAATCAATATTCGATGTTAACAAATTTCTCTTTTTCAAGAGCGCTTTTCTACCCATTGCCATTCTGAATTTTATATCCTCTGTACTGCGACCATCATTTATTATTTTACTGCCCAAGTAACAAAACTCATCTACCTCCTTTATTGCTTCGTTTCCCAATCCAATTCCTTCAGCATCACCTGACTTTCTTACACTGGACTCCATTACCCTAGTTTTGCTCTTGTTAATGTTCATCTGATATGCACTTTTCAGCACACTGTCCATTCCGTTCAATTGCTCTTCCAGGTCCTTTGATGTATCTGACAGAATTACTATGTCATCGGCAAAACGCAATGTTTTTAATTCTTCACCCTGAACTTTAATTTCTTCTCCAAATTTCTCCTTTCTTTCCTTTATAGCTTGCTCAGTGTACAAATCGAATAGCAATAGAGAAAGACTACAACCCTGTCTTACTCCCTTTCCAACCACTGCATCCCTTTCATGCCCTTCAACTCTGACAACCGCTGTCTGGTTTTTGTACAAGTTGTAAATAACCTTACGCTCCCTATATTTTACTCCTGCTTGCGTCAGAACTTGAAAGAGTTTATTCCAATCAACATTGTCAAAAGCCTTCTCCAAATCTACAAAAGCTAGAAATGTAGGTTTGCCTTTTCTTAATCTTCTAGGATAAGCCGTAAAGTGAATATTGCCTCCCGTGTTCCTACATTTCTCCTGAACCCAAATTGATCTTCCCCGAGGTCGGCTTCTACCAGCTTCTCCATCCTTCTGTATATAATTCGTGTTAATGTTTTGCAACCATGACTTATTAAACTGATGGTTCTGTAGTTTTCACACCTGTCTGCGCCTGCTTTCTTTGGAATGGGGATTATAACATTTTTCTTAAAGTCTGAGGGTACTTCGCCTGTCTCATACATCTTACACACCAGGTGAAACAGGTTTGTCATGGCTGGTTCTCCCAGAGACTTCAGTAGCTCTGAGGGAATATCATCTACTCCAGAGGCCTTGTTTCGACTTAGGTCTTTCAGGGCTCTGTCAAATTCTTCTCTCAGTACAGTATCTCCTATTTCATCTTCATCTACATCCTCTTCCCTTCCTACAATATTGTCTCGAAGTTCACTTCCTTTGTAGAGCACCTCTATACACTCTTTCCACCTTTCAGCTTTCCCTACTTTACTGAGAATTGGTTTTCCATCAGTGTCCTTGATACTCATAGAGCTGTTTTTCTTATCTCCAAATGTTTCTTTTACTTTTCTGTAGGCTGTATCTATTTTCCCCTATTTATACATTCTTCTACATCCTGGCATTTGCCGTCTAGCCACTCCTGCTTAGCCATTTTGCACTTCCTGTCAATCTCATTTCTTAGTCGTCTATACTCCATTTTGCCTGTTTTCATTTACTGCATTTTTATATTTTCTCCTTTCATCGATTAAATTTAGTATCTCCTGTGATATCCAAGGATTTTTTGTAGGTCTTGCCTTCCTACCTATTTTGTCCTCTGTTACCTTAACTATTTCATCTCTCAATTTTACCCATTCCTCCTCTACTGTTTTATTTTCCCCTGTTTCTGTCAATTGTTGCCTAAAGCTCCCTCTGAAATTCTTAAGAACCTTATTTTCCTAGCTTTTTGTAGTTTCTTCAGTTTCAGCCTTCAGTTCATAACCAACAAGTTATGGTCAGATTGATTTATATTATAAAAATAGGCATAAAACATGCGAGTAATCTGGTAGTACGTTGTTGTATTAATGTTTCAAAGCATACGGTCAAGAACTTTTAGAGATATAAGATTTTGAACATGACTAAACATGGTACTAAGATAGATTTCAAATGTTCAAATGTTTGTAGAGCTTACAAACTACTTATGAACTATCTAATACTAAGGACGGCACAAATATCCATGCCCGAGGGGGGATCCGAAGCCCAACCGTAGTGGCCGTGCAGAATGAGACTGGCGCCCCGCAGACCGCTTGGCCACCGCGGCTGGCAAGATAGATTTCTAAGACGAGATACAGGAAGGGTAGGCAATAACGAAGAGGATGAGGGGAGATATACACGTACTTTTTTAATTGTAAACAAGACTACAAATCCCAACTTTAGTTCAAAAATGTTCAAATGTTTGTAAATCTTATGGGACTTAACTACGGAGTCATCAGTCCCTAAACTTACAAACTACTTATGAACTACATACGAACTAGAACGGCACAAATATCCATGCCCGAGGGGGGATTCGAACCCCCAACCGTAGTGGCCGTGCAGACCGTGACTGAAGCGCCTCAGTCCCCTCGGCCACCGCGGCCGGCCCAACTTTAGTAGTTCAGGTTTCAAAACTGGCTTAAGAGCAGCATTTTTCAAAAATCTTCCCATCTCCTATTTCACTCCCTTCATGCCTGATTATCAGAAAAATTTGAAAGACACCTTTTTTAAATTCTAACCACGAATCCACATACCTATTTATGTAGGTCTCACTTCAATACTGACTGGGTAACACAATATTTTCGAAAAACTATTCATTTCCTGTTTCACCGCCTTAGGCACGGAATACCGAAAAATCGCTTCCTAAACGACGCCAACGGTGTAAGATGAACACCCTCTGCAAATTTCAAGTTTCTATCATCAGTGGGTTTGGCTGGGCGATGATGACTCATTGATTTAATCAGTTAGTCACTCGGAATATTTCTTTTTATTTGTACGCGTTACAAGCTGTTGTAATCTCTCTCGAAGGTAGTCTCTGCAGTGTTCTCTGTTATATACCGAGTATTACCACAGGACACCGTGCCCACGGGTGCGGTTCCTGTAGGGGGATGCTCGTCCACTGTTGGTCGAGCTGATCCCTACGAGATTATGAGAGTAACTCGGGCGTCCGATCTTTGATTGTCGTGAGTGCATTCGTGTTCTCTCGATAATCCATTTTTAGTCCGGGGCAAGTCCCGGAGATAAATTAAATTGGTCTCAATCCCCCGGTTCCGACCAAGGTTATCGGGAGGTTTTCCTTGGTTGTAAGGCGTATGCCGGAACTGGTAAGCCCCTCCCACTTATTCCCAATTGGGATTCCCTCTTTGCCCCACTATCAGCTTGTCTGATAATTGGCTGAATAGAACCGCGACTCTTTAGGGGCCGGATCTCCAACAGCCCGCTCCACTCCTCGGAGTGGAGAATGAAAAGAATAAGGTTTTTTTTTTTTTTTTTTTTTTTTTTTTTTTTTTTTTTTTTTTTTTTTTTTTTTTTTTTTTTTCACTGCGGAGTCACAAACCCCAGTCGCTTAACAAGTCGGACGACTGGGAGGACGACTTTGCAACTCAACAAACTGGTGTACCGTGACCACGTCGATTACCTGAGTGCCTAATACTAGCCATCCACCGTGCAAAGAATCATTTGTGATACTGGATAACAAAAACGTCAGGGATATGGTTAAACAGATATAATTTCGCCACCTTTACATTTTTGAGGTTATGATTCAATTTTACCTAAGGCGACGGCGTAGTTTGTTAATGTTGGCAACGGAATTTTCTTTTCGTGGGGATACTTAATTTACTCTCAGGACAAGCTGTCAACTGAGAGCAATCACAAATTATCTGTTAAACTGTAAACATAAAAGAATGTTCCCCTCTTCCTCTGTTATTGGTTGATTGGCAACATTTCACTTACGGTGTCAGCGGCGAAGCGTAATAATGTTGGCAACGAAATGTTCAGTTTACAAGGATAATTGATTCAAAGACAGTTGTTCGTACAAGAACGTACATCGAAAGAGCACGAACTGCATTAAATGGTTATTTTATGGACAACAAAACGAGCTTTTCAAAATATTCAATGTGATACGAATCTCCTTCGAATTACATTCCCGGGTAACGATCTTGAACCAGATGCTTTCTAACAATGTACGCAATTGAAGTAGTTGGGCCTCTAACGATATATGTGGAATGTGCGCTTCTAAATTCCTGCAGACGTAAGATGGACGTTTACCATCATAAAAATATTTGGAAATTAACGTTTAATTTTACTTACGGCAGCTGCGGCATTCGGTGCTAATGTAATATTTCATGGTAAACACGGAAAATTGTATGTAAGTTTCCGAAGAACTGTGAAGAAATTTTGGCAACTTCAGCCGCTGCCGCAAGTGAAATTTTACTGAAATCATTGTACAAATACATCAACATGAAAAATATCGTATGGATTATACAAGGAGGCCAATGAAACTTATTCAATTGAAAAGGCGCTCCCATAGATGCGTGAAAAACGAAAATCATGTGTATACGTAGCCATTAAGAGAGGCAAAATGAAAAAATGTTCAAATATTTGTATATGGGACTCGACTACGGGGCCATCAGTCCCTAAACTTACAAACTACCTATGAACTACTTAATACTAAGGACGTCACAAATATCCATGCCCGAGGGGGGATTCGAACCCCGACCGTAGTGGCCGTGCAGACCGTAACTGGAGCGCCTCAGTTCCCTCGGCCACCGCGGCCGGCGAGGCAAAATGAGACAGAGGTTTTCGTATCTATAGCTCTGACCACGCTTTAAATTATGCAGCTACCAAATAAGTGAGCGTCGAAAATTGAAGTGGTACTAACTTCTGCCTTGCGTACCGGTCAGGTGCTATGGTTAAAATGCGACATTGAAGTAACTACTTTTCGTGGAAACGCATTTTAGGTACGTTCATGTTTCAGCCTCAAAAACTGTTCAATTTATCAAAAGTACAGTGTCCCTGATATTTTCTTATTTTTTATAACAGATCAACAGAACCATAATGTATCGATGTTGCCATACCAATGTTTCAGTGACATCTGGTTGGTGATATGTGATATTCCTGGCCTATGGCCACTTCATATTTCTGGCCGCTGGCCGTTTCTTTGCTAACATTGTACGTGTCTTAAACGCGGAAGAAAGACAGAAGTGCAGCATATGTTGAAATGTGGGGTGGGGAGCAGTAGCATATGGCACAGTAGGTGCTGGTTCCCATGGGAAAGCCCGCCTATGTTATTGGTACTCTCCTCGCATTGGCTGCTGCATTTCACGTCACGTGATTTCTTTTGAAATTAGTTTTGTTTATTATATACTAAACATTAATTATTTAGAGCTGAGAATTTGTAATAAATATCTCTCAAGGACAGGCTAGGTTTTGACAGTTTAAAAAGTTTAAGGTGCCTTCTCTTATTGCAACAAGAGAAAAGCGCTTTTGTAGAAGGCGCGCGACGGCCCTGTTTTGGCGCGAAATAGAGCGTCAGGTGCCCTCTAGTCTCGCAACGCGTCGCAGTTTGTCTCGAGCTGACCACTATAAGCGCCGGACCGCGCCGGTCATGAGTAAAGTTTTGTATAATTGTGATAACAGTCGAGATCTCAACATGAACTGCAGGCAGCATAGGCCGTGTCGTATTAACAATAGTTGTTCGTATTTTATTATTTATTTAATAAATGGCATCCCTGACAATTAAAAATCTCGCGAGTCACTTCTCATGCTTACATCCAACAGAACTTATTTTAGCCTCACTTGTATGCTGTAGAGGAACCAACGACCTGTGTGCTGTCTTCTGTGCTGGGGACACAACTATAGAAGACAACAGGTTAGTCAGAACTCTATGCTTTCCATGAAGACTTGGACAGCAACTACGGCACCTCGTGCGTACTGTAGGGTGGTACAAACGTACACTACTACGCAACAGCATCCGCAAGGATGTGGAGGTTTTAGGGGACTTGCGGGAGGAATCAGTACTAACTTCTCCGACCGCAAATAAAAACCCTAGGAAGCTAGTAATATGAATACCGCTGGTCTGTGCGAATCGTGCTGGTGGGGCTGCTGGGACGTAGACAGGCTACGCGAATGAATATGGTAATGCATCCGTTGTCATAGGTATAAGGTTACTGGTTGTCTGCACTGATAGTAACTGATACATGACACGTAGGAATTACGTAGCGACTAGAATGTCAGCCGTACAGGAGCGTCCTTTGGGATTTGCGATGTGAAACACACTGAAATGATTTTGACGGATATGCTTGAGAGACTTTCTCGTCGTATAAGGGAGGTGATTCAGTTCATCCAGAAAAGAATGTGCAATACTTCGTGAAGCAAGTGACACCTATTCACACAGACGTCGTTATAGGACAGAACGGTTAGAAGTCATTTTTAGGTTCGGAATGACGTAAGAGTTAGAAGAATTTGGTTCAGGAGGCCTGAGTAAATAACATCATATTTCCTTAGCTATGTTTATTAAAGAAACGGCATAGTAGCCATAGTTAAAAAGAGCAGCTAACTTTTCTTTGTGATGTAAAATGTGGAGCACACTCTTCTTACTGCTGTATAAACATTTCCCTTGGTATTAATTTCTGATTAATGGGACTAGTTACGTATGATTATGAGTTTTGATGAAAGATTTAGTAATGTAAGATGTTTAGAAAGAAATAGCTTTGACGCGGCGGCGTGGCCAAGCGCATTGAGGCGCTAAGCTCAGATGCTCGAGGCCATTCCCCGTCGGAGGTTCGAATACCCCCCCTCGGGCACGGATGTTTGTGTCGCCTTTAGTATAAGATAGTTAATAAGTAGTTTGTAAGTTTAGGGACTGATGACGCCGCAGTTAAGTCCCTTAAGATTCAAAGGCATTTGAACATTTTTTTGAAGGA
Organism: Locusta migratoria; assembly: GCA_026315105.1. Lineage (NCBI taxonomy): Eukaryota > Metazoa > Arthropoda > Insecta > Orthoptera > Acrididae > Locusta > Locusta migratoria. Next base: position 523,640,879 of record CM048745.1, read on the forward strand.
GCATTGCGTACACAATGTTAGGAAATACTTCGCCCTATGATCTTATTTGGCGGTTATAACAGACCCTTCTTTGCATAAAGAAAACACGCTTTATATACAGTCATAAAATTTTGATTCATTATCATATAAAATATACTAAATTCACAATAAAGTAATACACTGACTCACAACTCGTATTAAAATTAGGAAGTTCCCTTGTTTTAATCGTTTGGGCCAACAACTTCGTAAAATTACAAGTTGTTGCGGTATACTAGAGGAAGAAAGTAATAGTATACGAATGGTGAAACAGAGCACACATCATTTAAAGATTTGAAGGGACGCAGAAAAAAGTTTCAGCGCAGTTTCATGCTTTATTTACATGACTGAAAATGTTGCAGATAAAGGTCTTATATGTATGACGAGGACTTAATCCCGGTTTTTGGCAGGAAAGTAGTTTCGTGTTTTTATTGTTGTGGCGTTGGTACTGAATGGCTAGAGGCAGAAGTTTCCCACACAATTTTTGATTGATTTCATTTCTAGGCAAATGATTAGTTAATGTTTTTGAAATACGAGTCTTTTGTTGTAATTCTTTGCTGTATTCTCGCGGGTTTCAATATGAGACAGTCCGTTTTGTCAGTAATTTCTTAAATTTTAAACGGAAGATTCAAAGAATAGTAAAAGTGACGTAACAGAAGTTGGAATATAAGAGATGTCCCACTCAAGTTTTTCACCGATAATATCTCTGGAATTACAATAAATACTGCAAAACGACTTTCGTGGTCATGAACTTTCGGCTAAGGTGTTGTCAGTAAGCCATATAAGACAGCATAAAAAAAAAGAGGCAACAACTCAATTTATTCCGAAGTATTGGAAGCGATGTTGACGTTTGAATCACATAAAGCGTCTATCACTTAAAGCCTAAGCCTCGCTTGAGTCTCGGGACGCGCTAACTGTGTACTTCTTGTGTTTCAAATGTCAACTTCGAGCCTCAATATTCGATTGCGTAAGAAATATAATCTATTTAAAGAAATCGTTTGTTTCTGTTGATAATAATGTTTGTTTACTGACTTTCTCGTCAGCCTTAGGTTCATGACCGCGACAGTCGTTTTTCGATGTCTGTTATAGTTACAGAGTTACTATTGGTAAAAAAGTTGACTGGGACACTCAGTATATAAAGGCAGTTAAAAATTTCGATTTTCAAGAGATCAGTGAGTGATGGCAGGATAGATCTCAGTGAAATATCTGCAGTTACTTGGAAACTCCAGGAGAATATACATGTGGCTTCTGTTCCGAAAGAACAGACGTCACTTCTGATCCTGCTGTTGTTATTCTTTCATATTCACACAATATGACATCAACTGCGAATGGGAAAAGCTGGAAAAGTGTACCCAGCCGAGATTGGAACCAGGGTCTCCCGCTTTCTAGACAGTTTCACTGACCACTACACCACTGGGGACAGACTGATCACCGAACCTGCAAGGACTACCTAAGATCGCTTCCCGTCAGATACAAATTCCCAACCTTACCCGGCCCACCGTACTCAAACTCGTAGTTATAAAACCAATTTCCGTAAGAGTAAGGGCCCCGGGTCGAATCCCGGCTGGGTACACATTTGTAATATTCCGGTGAAGGGCAATGATCCTTTCGTTAGTGGGGAGGGGTGGTCAAGTTTGGGGCAATTACTGTTACGGGAATTAGTTTCATAACTACGAGTTTGAGTACTGTGGGCAGGGTGAAGCTGGGAATTTGTGTCTGACGGGAGGCGTGCTTAGGTACTCCTTGCAGGTACAGTAATCAGTGTTTCCTCAGTGGTGTAGTTGTCAGCGCACCTGCCTAGAAAGCAGTAGACCCGGCTTCGAATCCCGGATGGGTGCACATTTTCAACTTTGCCCATTCGCAGTTGATGTAATTTAGTCTGCAAATATACTGGAGGATGAACTGTTACACAAGACATACAACAGCAGCACCTGTTTAGTAATGTTGTTGTTAGACGCACAAAGCAGCACAGACTTAGCAATATCCAAATAATGCCAAACGTATCCTCTTTGTGTTATGCTTTGTGAATACTTTGGGTATCGGGCAGGCAAGGAAATCTCTTTTCATTTTTGTAACATCACTGTGCATTCCAGAATGAAGAGCTTCTGTGAAGTTTGGAAAGTAGGAGGCGAGGTACAGGGGGAAGTAAAGTTGTGAGGCGGCATGGTGAGTCGTGTCGGGATAGCACAGTCGGTAGTGCGCTTGCCCGCGAAAGGCAAAGGTCCCAAGTTCGAGTCCCGGTTCCGGCACACAATTTTAATCTGCCAGGAAGTTTCATCACTGTTCATTGTTTATAGGCAAACGAGTAACTATGATGGTCCCAGAATGAAACAATGAATTACACGTGTGAAGACCTCTGGAGAGTCAGTTTTCCAGGTGCATCACGGTTGTTGACGCTGTTAGAACGCAGCCATCACTCAGCACTGTGAGTAGTGGTGTGCCGCGGTCGTCAGCAGGAGGCGACGCCAGCCTGTTCGGGAGCCCCCAGTGAGCGCGCGATTTATTTACCCAGGGGGCCGCGCGCGGCTGCTCGGCTCTTACACCAACTTCACAACAAGCATAAATTCTTATTTCCCTCCAGCAGTCGAAGCAAAACATGAAATGTTACCCTCGACATTACGACTGAGTGTCTGTGTTCTACATGTTACTCCTTGTTGCCTGTATTCCAGCGTATCTGCCACTGCAGAAAGTATTGCGTCCAAGACGAACATTTTATCGCGTTGCGCGCTGTCGCTGTTGCTGCTACTTCTTTCACTTTTCGAGAATGCCTTCATATATAACATGCATTCCTCACCATCACCATAAGGGCTGGTATCAGTTTCTTTTATCAATGTACTTATGGTGTTAGTTTGCCTACTCGACTTAAGGAGTTGAAGGTGCCGTGATCATGCCTTGTTCCCGTTTGCTGGCGGGTGGATTGGTTGCCACCTGGAGTACTCTTGTTGTTACTCTGACGAATCACAGATGCCTATGATCAAAGTTTCAAATGTTCAAATGTTTGTAAACTCTATGGGACTTAACTACGGGGTCATCAGTCCCTAAACTTACAAACTACTTATGAACTACTTACGAACTAGGACGGCACAAATATCCATGCCCGAGGGGGGATTCGAACCCCCGACCGTAGTGGCCGTGCAGACCGTGACTGGAGCGCCTCAGTCTCCTCGGCCACCGCGGCCGGCCGATGATCAAAGCTTTTACCAGTGTTTACACTGGGAGTTACCGTAGTTTGAGACTATTTAGAACTGTCTACCGTTGTGAATTCCTTACTCTTCCGCTTTCGAGGTCGAGGTTTTTACACCTATACCATAGGAAGAGGACATATTGAGGGGTGCTGCAATCCGGAGGCATAAGCAGCCTGATTTCTTAGCGAGGTTGTCCCTCCTTCCTCATCAATCACCAGATGAAGCCCCGAAGTTACAATCGACCATGACAGACTTAGCTATTTATTATTATTATTATCTGTTACTACGTAATTCGATTTTTCCTATTAGCGCAACGATCTGGTTTTCCACTCTATAGGGTAAGTGGTGTTAGCTATGATTTGCACAGTTTTCTGCAAAAACAATATTTTGATATCAGTACTGCAAAGAAGTTGCTGAAATTCCCATCAACGTAGCGTTACCCGCAAATTTTCGAAATTCACTCAAATATGTCAATATCCACAGATTTTCAAGAAACGCCCCAATAAAATTCAACATTTTTCGCTGTTATTATGTCCCTGTAATTAGAATTGAATTTTCCACTACCTCAACCTACCTTCCTAGCAGCCCGGCGCATACTGGCCGACTTTTCCATGAGGGGTGGAGAGAAGGGTTGTAGGACCAAAAAATTAAATTTTCAACCAACAGGGTGTGAGTATGGTTTGGCTAAAGATTCGCATCCCCGAGACAGACTTGTTTGGACAGCTCCATCTGACAAAGAAGCCAACAGGATCACACACATAGGTACATCATGATTTTGCAAAGTCACAGAGCCGGTATTTGTCAATCCTTCGAGTAATTACCTCTCACATGGTGGATTACGACTGCTTACGACGAAAAGCCAGCTGCTACTACAAGGGCGATTCCAGATTTATTGATGTTTGCTGCCGTTATGACTAAAGCATTGCTTAGCAGTATTGGACATACTGGTCACCAATGTGAGAAAGTGACTTTAGGAGTCTACGTCAGTTCCGACACTTTCTCCTCTCTCCACGTTCTCCATCGCAATTTTAATTTTATTTAAGTTTTTTATTTTGTTATCGGCGCTGTCTGAGAAGCCTATCGGTAACTCTCGTTACCCCTGTCCTGTGTGAGGAATCTTGGTGGTCTTACATTTGCTACTTTATTTTTTGTAACCACATTAGTTTCCGTGAGAAGGTCACAAAAAATTGCTTCCGGGAGAACTGGAGAGTTCCCCTAAGGGAACAAACTGCTGAGGTCATCGGTCCCTACACTAACCTACAACTTAAACTAACTTATACCAACGCTAGTGCGCACACACACACACACACACACACACACACACACACACACTTCTGTGCACCCCAGTCTCCAGCGGCGGCTTCGCAATCTATGACATGGCACCTCATCCCTTGTGGCCATTCCACGCATCAGTAGCGTCTCTTTGCTTCCTGCTTAGTAACACAATTTCTATATTGGGAAGTACTTCACGAGCAACATGACAGGGTAAGCCAGACTCCATGACGTCTGGAACGGTGATCGAACCGGCAGTGTCAACTAATTCCACTCAGCGTTGATAGTGTACACTTCCACTTCCACATGCCCAACATGTGTTATTTTTCTAGGTGGTGCCCTGATATCTTGATCTACGTCACTCAGCAAGAGTTCCGTCGAAGGTCTGCCACCATCTAGACTTTCTTTTGGTAGCTGAACGGAGTGTGCCCCTTTATTGGGATAGTCCGTAATCCAGCACATTGCAGAGTCGACACGTTGATTACTTGACCATTGTTCGACACATACGTCAAACATCTATCGATAAATAAGTACGACAGGACGTCCTTCCGCAAGTCAGTTTGAACATTCCGAACATCACTGTCCACGTGGTTGTAGTAAGTTCTGGACGACTTTTCATCAATGACCATGAGAACATTTCCATCTCCATATGCTACCTCGTTGTTCGGGCATTTGAATGGCACATTAAAAAAAAAAAATGTCCGCCGCGGTGGAGTAGCCGAGCGGTGTAAAGCGTCTCGCTGCGGAGCGCGCGGTTGCTCGCCGTGGAGGTTCGAGTCCTCCCTGGGGCATGGATGTGTGTGTTTGTCCTTAGGTTAGTTTACCTAGGTTTAAGTAGTTTATAAGCTACGGACTGATGACCACGCAGTTTGGTCCGATAGAATTACAAACATTTGAACATTTGATTTAAGAAATTCCCTAACCTGCTTATTGCACAGTAACATTACAAGTGATACCGTCAAATGCTTGAGTTAACTGATTCCATCATTTTTCGATGCCAGCTGTTCACGGTATCCGTAGTACGCTACATTAACGAAACAATAATTCAAGTAGAACTAGAAGCTTACTAATTTCTATCTCGGTGCTCCCAGAACTTTCCGAATCGGGTCTTGTATTTTGGAATTTGATGCCCTCTTTTCATTACACTGTAGCACTACAACGTTACATTCCTAACTGAGTTTTTTCACCGAGTTTGCGAAGTCACCAAAACTTCACGCGCGCAACAAATTCGCCTCAGCGAAGACATACCAGCGCGACCGCAGCACGAAACATAATGTTTACGGGCGGGTGGTCAGCTAAGTACTGGCCGCTCCGGACGGTTCTCGGCTGCAGTGATTGGTCGAGGACATGGGTGTACTCACCCTGACACGGCCGCTGGTTCCACTAATGACGAGATGACTGTTTCATATACGTGAGAGCGTTACAGAGATGCCGATACGTTTAAAGTGGCAGGCTCTGAAGGTATCTGCCAACTGTACCATGAAACATACAGAAATTCGAGAGCCAGTATCAAGAATCTAACTACTCACAGTACTTCAATTTTGGCAATAACCATGCCCTTGCTCCATACATGATTGAAGTGGTAAAAATCCTTCGTACAAAGGAAAGGCTGCATTATCATGATTCGTTCTGTATGGATGTAAATGAAGATGTAAATAGCAGTCTCCTTAAGAATTTCGAGAGCCAGTATCAAGAATCTAACTACCCACAGTACTTCAATTTTGGCAATAACCATGCCCTTGCTCCATACATGATTGGATTGGTAAAAATCCTTCGTACAGTGGAAAGGCTGCATTATCATGGTTCGTTCTGTATGGATGTAAATGAAAATGTAAATAGAAGTCTCCTTAAGGGCACTGAATATACCAAATCCTAGTATGAGAAGAACATTCAAAGAAGTGTTAGGGATAAATACAGGGTGTTTCAGGAGGAATAGTAAATATTTTAGGAGATTTAGTGTGTACTGATTATGATAAATGAGTCATGTAATATGTTTCCAGTTACTGTTGAGTATGGAACATAAAGAGACTTGAAACAAAGGAAAACGAGGACGTTCAAATGTGATTTTGAAAATTCCACTAACACCTTCATTCCAATTTAGTCTTCTAAAGTAATATTATACAAAAATCGCAAATACTTTCTTCGTTTGTTTTGACGATCGGTTTCCGTAGACAGCGGTACCATCTGCAGGTCTCATATCTTACAGCACGTATGCTGTAAGACATCAGGGCAGCAAATGTTACTCCACTGTATAGAAGCCGGTTGTCAGAACAGATAAAATTTTTGCCATCTTGGCATAATATTCATTTAAATTTAAGAGGATCGTCTATCTCTAGCATAAGCGAATTAAGATTTTTGACTTCTGTTGATAACAACACGTGAGGGTTTCACTAACATAATCCGAAAGATCAAATCATATTTTGTGTTTACTTTTTCATTTTAGACTTCGTCTTTCCACCGTACTTTAAGGCAAAAATATAATGGGGTAGGGTCTGGATACCTTGGTAGTCAAGAAAGGTGTCCATACCGACCTTGCTTTATTACTTCAATTTCAGTTATGGATTATATGGTATAAAGTTCCCTTCAACTCCATATTTGCAACTTCCTCTTTATATTTGAAGGTGATTAACAATAAAACGAGGTCCAGCTACGCAATGCCTCTAAATCCCTTCAAATTATTACACTTCAAAGACATTCGTAAATTTACACCGTTGCATAAAATAACTGCTGAACAACGGCAGTTAGATACAATACCAGAATAAGTACACGTATCTCTTTTGCACATTATATCCAATCTCAACAGCGTCAAAAACCAGAAGAATTAAAAGCTCTCACACATGGAATTCATATATAAACACTGAGTTTCTATATCGTTTACTCCGTGATTCTCTTCTGCCCTCTTCTTTTACAATCCACTTTGCAATGCCGACCGCTTGACATATCTGCAACAAAGACAGATACTCGCGGTAGACACTACATTGGTATGCCGCTCACACGCAAATTATCGCCTTGATTAACTCAAGTCGATACTAGAAGAAAATGTAGTTAATTCTGTAATACTACAACCGACATGAGCAAATGATGGAACCTTCCAGCCGCACGGGAGTTGCCTAATGGTCTGGAGCGCCACGTTACGGATCGTTCGGCTTCCCGGCGCCGGAGGTTCGAATCCTCCGTCGGGCATGGGTGTGTGTGACTTGTCTTTAGTTCAATTTGACTGAGTTTAAGTAGTTTGTAAGCCTAGGGGACTAATGACCACAGTAGTTTGGTCCCATAGAATTACAAACATTTGAACATTTTTGAATTTTTATCAGCTTCCATCACACCACAGCATTATCAGCAAACAGCCGGAGATTTCAACTCTCTCTCTCTCTCTCTTTGCTCGTCAGACCATTTATATAGAGAGAAAATAATAACGGTCCTATCACTCTTCCTTGATATACCGCTGATAATATCCTAGTCTCTGATGAACTTTCGCCATCTATGTCAACGTACTGCATTTTATTACTTAAGTACTCTTCAATCCATTCATATACGCACGTGCCTTCGGCAGCCGTCTGCATCTCTGGGTCGTGTCCAATGCTCTTCGAAAATCGACAAATACACACTCTGCTTGTTGTCCTTCATCAACAGCACGGATGATGTCAGGAGAGAAACGAGCAAGCTAGGTTTCGCATTGTTGCGTAGATTTAAAAAACGGAACAATGATTTCGCTACAGTATGCGTCCATGTGAACGGATGTAACAAGCCGCTGAACAGTGTGACCAACACGCTTCCTTAAATACCACTCAAATTTTACATACAGGGCATTGTGAAGACCTCGCATCCCAAATCACAGGTTAAGTAACATCACTTGTTACTAAGGTCCAACCGAATATTCGGTTTCGGCTAGTTTCAGCCAAAATATTGGTTTCGGCAAAAAAATCAGCCGAATCTTCGGCTTTACCAAAACGAGGTTTCTTGAATTTATTGATGAAGTTGGGTCACATTCGGGATGGATTGAGTCAAAAGTAACGCTTTACCTCAGTTGACGGCGCGCCGTTTACTGCCAGGACGTGCGAAAAAATTGTAGGTATTTTTTGTTAAGCCCCTATATAACGCAATTGTATCTTATAATAATATTCTTATACTCAGTTAGTTGCAATTTAACTCATTCAGTATTGTTTTGCTGCAAACTTTTATTGATATGTTTCCTTGAAAGCGAGAAGTTTTTACTAACTTATATGGGTTAAGTGACAATCATGTGGTACACAGCTTTTCCTGTAAATTTGCGTACATTTATAAATTCAATGTTCAAATTTTTGTATAGCTTATGGGACTTAACTACAGGGTCATCAGTCACTAAACCTACAAACTACTTATGAACTAGCTAATACTGAGGACGGCACAAATATCCATGCCCGAGGGAGGGGGGATTCAAACCCCGACCGTAGTGGCCGTGCAGAGCGTGGCTAGCGCGCCGCAGACCGCTTGGCCACCGTGGCCGGCATACATTTATACTGACAACAATCATACTATTAGTAGGAACTGTCTTCTTATTTTTCGCAATACTTTATGCAGCACTCATTGAAGCTGATTTAATGACTGTATCTTATAAGCATTATGTATTTTGGAATGCCAAAAAGGAGATATTTAAAGTTATTTGTCGATTGCAAAAATCTAATGAAGATGGAAATAGAAAGCTAGCGCTTCCAAGAAAAATTGTAAAGAGGCTGCTTATGAAGCCAATAAGTTATTACTTTCTGCGTATTTTGTATTGTGGTAGTCATGACCAATCTCTAGTATTTCGTAGCATTTACTTGGCGTGTCTGTTGTGTACCTAAAGACTATCTTCCTACAAGAAGTTCAAATGTTCAAATGTTCGTAGAGTCTATGGACTTAACTACGGGGTCATCAGTCCCTAAACTTACAAACTACTTATGAACTACTTACAACTAAGGACGGCACAAATATCCATGCCCGAGAGGGTATTCGAACCCCCGACCGTAGTGGCCGTGCAGACCGTGACTGGAGCTCCTCAGTCCCCTCGGACACCGCGGCCGGCCTTACAAGATGTCTCCTTAATTTGCTGTGAACAGGACCGGTACCACCGCGAACTGTCGAAATTTATGTGTGAAAAAGAAGTAAATCGACCTTGAAAAGAATACATGTGCCAAAAAATACCTACTTTTTTTAAACAAGTGTTTGAATAGGCATTTACATTGGCAGCCTACAGGTTCTAAAGTCTTTTAACTATTTACTTCGAGATGAAATGGAGTGCCTTTTTCGGTGAAGACAGAATGTACCCACAGATTTTGTTTTGTTTTGTGGCGCATGGATTTTTGCGAAACTCTTAATTCCGAGACTCGAAATATCGAGTCTCCACTATAAAAAGATCAGTTTACTTCTTCTCGATTTTTTAAATTTTTTTTAAGGTATAAAATGTCATTACGACGAGAATAAAATACAATTTGGAAGTATTGTCTAAACCTGCTCGCCTCCCATGTCATATTCTACGGACTCGTGGTTAGGGTTGCACACGCTCAAGAAGGTTTAATACGAGGAGGGGATGTTGCTAAATGTGGAAATCAAGTTATTTTACTTTAATGTAAATTTACCGAAATTTCATCTTAATTATGCAATTTTCAGTTACTGTTTCGGCCGAAACTGGAAGAGAAGCCGAATATTCGGTTGCGGTTTCGGTTTCGGCCGAAAATCATGTTTGTTACCAACTAAGTGGAAATGTATGAAGGCGCGGTATCACGCAGTGGCGCAGCCACGATTTAGTTCCGGCAGGGCTCATTTTTTTTTTTTTTTTTTTAATAATTTCGACCGCAGAGATGCCCGCGCCCCCTACCGCGACCCGGAAACTGCGACCAACCCCCCCCCCCCTCTCCCCCCAGACACCCAAGATATTAGGCCCTGGTTTCGTAGTTGCTAAATGTGGAAATCAAGTTATTTTACTTTAATGTAAATTTACCGAAATTTCATCTTAATTATGCAATTTTCAGTTACTGTTTCGGCCGAAACTGGAAGAGAAGCCGAATATTCGGTTGCGGTTTCGGTTTCGGCCGAAAATCATGTTTGTTACCTCTCCCTCCAGACACCCAAGATATTAGGCCCTGGTTTCGTAGTTTATTTGCTAGTAAAATGGTTTCACCCTTTAATATTTAAATATCTTTTATTCCATATCTTGTAAATTGTTTTTCAAAGCCCTCCCCCAGGCTGGCTATAAGTATTCATTTTTTACCCTCATCCCCCCCCCCGAAATTTCAACGACGCCCTGGCTATAAGTACTCATTTTTTACCCTCACCGCCCCCCCCCCCCCCCCGAAATTTCAACGACGCCCCTCCCCCCTGTAGGCGCCTCTGGCCTACTGAATTTACTGATGGTACAGCGTTCTTATCATTCGCTATCAGAAATATAAGATGCTCTTCGATGTTCTAATTATTTAATTAACATGAGAGTCTATGCGAAGAAATTGAACTAAAATAACACAATCTTTTATGGGGACTGGTGGGGAGGCTTGGGGCCCTTACTCTTAGGGGAATTAGTTTCTGAAACTACGAGTATTGAGTACTGTGGGCAGGGTAAAGCTGGCAATTTGTGTCTGACGGGAGGTGTGCTTAGGTAGTCCTTGTAGGTGGGTTGATAACTGTGGTGTAGAGGTCAGCGCAACTGCCTAGAAAACAGGAGACCCGCGTTCGAATCTCGGCTGGGAAAAATTTTCAGCTTTTCCCCTTCGTATGTTTTGTGAATGTGAAACACTATTGTTGTTTGTAGTTTCTGACCGCCACTCGGTGGCGCCGCTGACCTGCTAAGCAGCGGGTCGCAGCTTATGAACAATCGGCTCGAAACTTCGGAATGGCAGTACCAATAGCGGCAGCATCAAAGCTGGTCGCGGCGGCATTAAAACCGCACACAGTAAGGGCAGCACATGTTCTCTGTGGAGGCATCACGTTGGCGACCCAATGTCACGCAACTTGTGCTTGGAAAATTATAGTTACGTTGTGAATTACTACTTTTTTTTAATTATAAATCTTTTGGAGTTGCTGGGGGGGGCAGCCCTATTAGCGCCACTGGCCACTGGTATCTCATTGTCAGAGGTTTTCCAATCGTGTGAAAAACGCTGGCTGTGGCTAGAGTGCCGCCCCTGGACTCCAGCCCCGCACGTCAACCAACTGCAGACTCTCCGCCGCCGCCTCGCGCCCGTTTGCTTCCCTCCGCAACCCCCACTGGGGCTGCCGGGTCATTATTTCGAGATGGTCGTCCGTCGATTTCCTTTTAATCTGGGTGTCCTCCCTGCCGAGCGTAATGAGGCCCGTATGTCACGCGGCCTGATTTAGGGCGCTTCTAACCGACACAGGCCCCGCCTGCAAGCTGCCGCGCCCACAGATCAGGCGTCCCACCTGGCCTCTGTGCGGCTTTCGTGGTAACTTCAGCCAGGTCGCGCCAGGATTACCACTTCTATCGCCCACCGCAATTACGCAAGTACATTGCTCAAAACAATTACGGAATCAGGGGACAGACGGCCGCGATGGCTGAGAGGACTGCGGCGCGCCAGTCACGGTCTGCACGGCCACTACGGTCGGGGGTTCTAATCTCCCCTCGGGCATTGATATTTGTGACGTCCTTAGTGTAAGCTAATTCATAACTAGTTCGTATGTCTAGGGACTGATCACCCCGTATAACCGTGTGGCTATACAAACATTTTATTTGATCAGGGGAGATATCATACACAATAGACGTGTCAGTCGCGGCTATTTCTTCATGTGACTGGGGGTTCACTTTTTTCAGTGCCGGATCTTGATGGTGGCGCTGCTCCTACACCCCCGGGAGAAAGCCCCTTGCTATGCCTCCCCTTTAGATACATTTTCGTTAAGAGACCTGCAGATTGTTATAGCAAAAAATTGTTAAAATATTTGTAGAGCTCATCAGTCCCTAAACTTACAAACTACTTAAGAACTAGCTAATACTAAGGACGGCACAAATATCCATGTCCGAGGGGGGATTCGAACCCCCGACCGTAGTGGCCGTGCAGACCGTGACTGGCGCGCCGCAGTCCCCTCGGCCACCGCGGCCTTACCTTGGCTTGTTTGCACTTACTTGAACTAATTCGTCGGCCCACCAAGTTTCTTTATTTCACACTTTTATTCTAAGGTTAAGAATGCAGAGAAATTTGTGTCTAAAATATACTGAACGTTGTTAATTTTTCTTTGATAATAAACACCAGAAGCATATGAATATGCACATGAACACTGAAACACAGTAAGTAAATGATTACACTGTTAAGTGACTGTAACAAAATAAATCTTTTACGATTAAGAGACAAGCTGCCTTCGTGTCACGTGACACTGTAAGCACCGAGCGAGGTGGCGCAGTGGTAACGCAGTGGACTCACACTCGGGAGGATGGTGGTTCAAATCCACCTCCGGCCATCCAGATTTAGGTTTCCCGTGATTTACCTACATCACTCCAGGCAAATGCCGGGATGGTTCCTTTCAGAGGGCGCGGCCGATTTCCTTCCCCGTCCTTACCCAAAACTCCGAGATGTTAGCTCCGTCTCTAATAACCAAGCTGTCAACGGGACGTTAAACGCTAAAGCTTCCTTCCTACACTGTGAGCAGCTTCCCCTCCTAACCTTGCGCATGTGCAAAGGCTGCTCTCCCCCACATCTTTGCAAATAGTTAGATACTTGTTACAACAAAGAATATAAATTTCGTTTACCTTCAGAATCGCGACACATTTATAAAACGTTCAAAGAACATGTGGCTAGTAACAATACAAAAGTCATTGTTGTTACCATATGTGTTAAATAGAAGATTGCGTTTAAAAATATTTTTGTTGGTCTAGAGCCGACACCTTCGATACCACAGCGGCATGCCGCTAACCACAAGGTTATTCTTGCAAAGGTAAGCGTTGTGACTTCATTATTATTCATGATCGAATCTTCTGGAGGATTTGAAAGTTGATGCGTCTTTAATTAATATTTTACCAAATATGACGTGTTTTTGATGAATCTTCAATGCGCCAAAAACAGGAAGTGCGGTTGTTGCCTTCATGGAGGATTTGTGCATGCGCAAGGACAGTTCCGCAGCAGCTCCATTCTCTTGCTTCGGGACCAGTCGTGCATAACCTTCAGAGCTCGAGTAACCAGGGGCTGGTGTTTCTACCAGCTCCAATGCCAATGTTAAAGGCGGCGTTTCCCCTCAAGTCTCCCTTCTGCGCGAGCGCCCGCATGCTGCCTCCAGAGGGTTCAGAAGAGAATCTGAACCTCAGCCGCGCATGCGCATTGCAACGCCACAGCCACTGCCACCTATATTAGGCGCCCCGCTACGACTCGTATACGTGCTGTCTCCGCGACGTAAAGCGTTTCGCATGCGAGAAAAATACTTTGAATGTGCATATGAGATAATTTGATACAAGAACGAAACGAATGATGACACTTTAAAACACTTTATACATTATTTATATACTTATTTTTTAACACGACAACCTTTTTTCAGGGGGTTCTCTGATACTTATACTAATATATTTTATTCAGTTATTCTGAGACGCGTCGGACATTCCGTCTCTCGGGACGTCTTTAATCAATATTAATTATGGAAGATAGGAGTCAATTTAATCGTGAGTGCGTGGCATGTTTGTTGTGTAATTAAATTATTCAGTAGGTGAGAATCCATGCGTATTTCCAACTGGGATAATTCATGTAATTACTATTTTTCTGGGGTAACTTGGAAAGATTTAGACTGGCACTATCAATAAAATTCTTCCGGGTACGAGACCGCGTCGTCATTTTATAAACGATACCGACGTTTCGGCCACTGTTGCAGGCGGCCTTGCATTTAGACTGGCAGTTTGGTGTACAGTATACACTATGGCTGGCGAGTGGCTGGCCGGTCGCTGCTCCAGGGAGAAGAGTCCTGTGAAGTTGGCACCCTTTTTTTGGAAAATGTACATTTTTTTCAGAGTTCTAGACAGATATACAATAGTTCTGGAGTTCTCTGTACAAAATTTGAATAGTTCTGCAAAATTTCGCCGAAAAAATACGAAAAATTACCGCAAAATTTAGTTTTTTCAAAATAATGTTTTGCCTAATTGTACAAACATAGTTCTGATCACAGTTCTAAATAGCTCTCAAAGAGTTCTACAGGATATCCTAATGACATTTTTCTGTGCAGATTATACTTCATGAGATAATTGCAATAATGGGGAATCCATTTACACGCTACTGTGATGTTGGCACCCCTTTTCTCAAAAATGTGCATTTTTTTCAGAGTTCTAGGCAGATATACAATAGGTCTGGAGTACTCTGTACAAAATTTAAATAGTTCTGTAGAATTTCGCCGAAAAAATAGTAAAAATTACCACAAACTTGAGTTTTTTTAGTTTTTTTTAATAATTGTTTGCTTATTAGCGCAAACATAGTTCTGATCACAGTTCTAAATAGCTGTCAAAGAGTTCTACAAGAAATCCTAATAGCATTTTTCTGTGCAGATTATACTTTATGAGATAATTACAATAATGGGGTATCCATTTACATTCTACTGTGGAATTTGCACCAGTTTTTTTTTTTTTTTTTTTTTTTTTTTTTTTTTTTTTTTTTTTTTCAAAAAATTAGACTTTTTCCAGAGTTCTAGGGCCATGTGCAATAGTCCTTGTTTACGATAAGCAGTAATCACTCAGACGTAAAAACAACAAATTGAATGTTCAGCGGATAGAATACCTGTCAAGACCTAAGAAAAATGTATATTTCTCGAGTAAGGGGCACAAATAAGACAGCTTATCAGATATTCAAAATTGTGAACATAATTTTTTTTCGGGCAATTACATAGAAATATTCACATGAACTCTAGAACTATAGTATATGTACACAGAACCCCAAAAAACAATGTGTATTTCTCGAAAAAAATGGTGCCAATTTACAGTAACATGAAAATGAATTCCACATTACTGCATTTATCTGATAAAATATAATCTACACAGAAAAATGTTATTAAGATTTCCTGTAGAACTCTATGAGAGCTATTTAGAACTGTGATCAGAACTATGTTTGTGCTAATAGGCAAATAATTATTTTTAAAAAAAACTAAAAAAACTCAAGTTTGTGGTAATTTTTACTATTTTTTCAGCGAAATTCTACATAACTATTTAAATTTTGTACAGAGAACTCCAGAACTATTGCATATCTGTCTAAAACTCTGAAAAAAATTTACATTTTTGAAAAAAGGGGTGCCAACTTCACAGCTCTCCCACTATTCAGAATTGCGATATTTCACGAAATTCTGCAGAACTATTTAAATTTTGTACAGAGAACTCCAGAACTACTGCATATCTGTCTAGAACTCTGAAAAAAATGTACATTTTCCAAAAAAGGGGTGCCAACTTCAAAGGACTAGGGAGAAGGCAGGTACCTTTCCTTCGCAGTGTGAACAGGGTGTCCATTTGGTGGCTGAGGGTCGTAAAACGACAGTGAAGGCCGTGGAGGAAACCGTAGCTCCGGCTGGCGCCGGTACGTCGCACGCCGTGTGGTTCGGAAAGAGCAGCGCCACAGCCAAGGAGTAGAAGGGGGCGCGTCTTTTAAGTGAGGAATCCTTGAGATGTTGGTCGCCCACACAGGCACCGTGGGGTAACGCGATAGTCTGTAAAAGACCGCCGTTTTAGGCGCGAAGCAGCCCGATTTGGCAACTCTGCCGCATAGAACTCCTATTGGTCTCTGATCGGAAATGGCCGATGAGGAGTTTTACATTACGTACTACTATTGGTTGATAAAATACTGGGACATTTTGTATAGACAGAATGAAATCTGAGTATTGGAGGAGAGAAGAAGTAAGTTTTTGACAAGGAGTGAAGTTTTAGACTTGGGAGCAACAAGACAGCCGCAACCATGAGCTCCAGCAGCGGGTATGATATGAATGAAAATTTTGTAAGAGTGACTTGTCAGCTGAAATCTATTCAGAGATATCAGACAAGTACGCCATTAGATGGAAGACGCACCACTTACTTAGCTACAGTAATACTGGTAAGAACGCCACCAGTGCTTTCCGGCATCGGTTTTCAGTGTAGATCTTGCGATTCAATCTCGTGTCCGCATTTGATTTTATCCTGATGCCGTCACTCAATAATGCCCGTTAGTATCCTTTTATCTCGTTTACAGCACAATCATTCCCCATTTCTTCGTTTGCCCTCATTAACGTGTGTTTGAATGTTCTTATTTTATCAAGTAATTTCATTTCGCCGGCCGCGGTGGCCGAGGGGACTGAAGCGCTTCAGCCACGGTCTGCACAGCCACTACGGTCGGGGGTTCGCATCCCCCCTCGGGCATGGATATTTGTGCCGTCCTTAGTTGTAGGTAGTTCATAAGTAGTTCGTAAGTTTAGGGACTGATGACCCCGTAGTTAAGTCCCTTAAGCTTAACAAACATTTGAACATTTTGAATTTCATTTCATGTTTCTCTTTTGCATAAATAAATGGTGTATAGTTTCACTAAACTTCTGTTTCTATTCTTTGTTAGAACCCTCACATCTTATTATTTATTATGTGAATACAGTTTGTCTATCTGGCCACTCACGTGATTAGGACAGGGTCATTTCATAATACAGTCAGTTTTTAAAGTCGTTATCCACAACTTGCACGAATTAATTACAATCCAGGCAATTTAATAACTATATTGAATTTTCCTATTACTTGAGAAAGCCTGGTTCTTTTGTGCCACATCGAGAGCCACAAACCAGTGAAGTACATTCAAATTATATACCAACGTATGTTATATAGGTCCCAGGTACATAACAGTTGGTTGTGTGTGGTACAGTACGACCCTTCTATACCTCAACTCTTTACTGAAGGTTTACATGGCGCTTAATTAGAGCTGGTCACCATGTGGCTGTTAAAACAATGAGAAATTCATTCTAGTTGCACTGTAATATGGTGTGTGATCACCTCAGACGGCCAGTATAGTTGCACAGCTGGGTGGCATTGGCAGTACTAGGTAATAAATCAGCTCTTGAGGAATATTCGGCAATTCTCAGACAAGTGTCCACCTCTGAAACCGTTGTGATAGGCGCTGCTCTGGCTGCACTGCGTCTGCCAAGTGCATCCCAGACTTTCTAAGTCGTCCAATTCCCTCAGCTTCAAGCACGTTGTCCACCAGAGCAGTTCTGTGGGGATGAGTCTTATCGTCCACCAGCGTAGGGCAAAACTTAAGGTCGAATGATCCCGTCTCAATACCTCTGAGAAGTCAAAACACCATTTTGAACGACATAGAGATTCGCACGTCCGCCAATATTGACTCTTGCCCACACTACACGTCCACCACCATGATATGCTGATGTTTCCTGCACATAAGCAAGTTTGCTTCGAGTTCCGCGTTCTCTCCTGATCGATTGACGATTGAGCGGATGAATACAAAATCACGACTCATCTGTGAACAGAACTGGGTGCCTTTCGTTATGACACCAATACTGATGCTCCTCAGCCCACTGTCTGAGGCTAAACGGTGTCGTAGTTTTAATGGGACACACACCATTGGCATCCGTGCGTAGAGGCCACAATGCCGAAGGTGGAGTGTTCGTGTTGAATGGCGCGTCGTGTTGCTGCCTGGAAAGTGCTCTGTAGTTGAGTTACATTCAGCCTCCTGTCTCGAAGAGCTGTTAACCGGAGATTACGGTCACCTCTGGCTGATGTTACCCGTGGACGACCTCGGCCTTGTCTTCTTTTAACGATTACTGTTGTCTAAAATCACACTTTTGGACAACAGCTGCAGCCATCTCTTCCTGTGTCTGTACCGCTTCCAAGCTTTCAGTAAGACACATTGCTCTTGCACTGCAGTACTTGCTCACAACAGTATCTGAACCCAACTCCTTGTGTAATTCGCTTTGGTTGAGCACAAATGAGCACCAACCTCCTCAGTAGCAAAGTTTTTAATATTATTTATCTTAGTTGCAGTAATCTTATTCTCTGCACTCCATAGAACTCACACAAAGACGTCGAACCATATTAGTCCATGCAACCGGATCTGCCTCTGCAGCACACTTCACCGAAGAATACATCTGGAATCGAAGGGTGCATTGCACCTTCTTATGTGGGTTATTTGGTTCTTCACTTCGAAATATCACTCAAAAACATAATTCAGAAAATATCCTGGAGTCTTACTAGGACAGGATCCGCTAGTTACGGTGAGAATGTGATCAATGGATCGATTTACCATACAAAGAGGTAGAGGTTGGTCTGTTGCATTGTAAGTTTTCCGTAACTCTCAAAAATGTTAGTGTTTCTGTATGCGATTATAAGCGTTCTAGCAATCTTCTTCTATTGACACTTACTTTTACCCTTCGGTGGTACGTGCATATGAACCTTACGAATAGCCTTAGCGCCATACCTTGTACTGCTTCTGCAGTGTAATCGATGTGCACTGATGTATCTGTAGTCGTCGATATGATTATCTAATACCTTTAATAGTTTATCTTCAACCATGTTAAGCTGACTTGGTCTGGATTACTGATAATATTCTACACTGTTGCTACTATGGATAAATTCTATGAGAGTGCTATATACAAAGTTGAACAACGATGACAGTGTTCTGTCTCTCCATTGTGTATTTTTTTCAGGTTTTCAGAGGTATGTTGTGTGATCGTTAAAGTTTGCATAGCCTTCTACCTATAAAATGTAGTCAATGATAGATTCGATTCTATCCTTAGTACAGTATCTGGCTTAGTACAGTAGAGGCTTTTATAATCTACTTTTATCAGCACTGTTTCATCCTTGATACCCTTCAGAGAACAGATATGTAAGTTACAGAGAAGTTATACGCGTTGTACTTACCTGTGGATCGGTATGTTTGATGAAAGCTACAAGTTTATTGCGAATGGAAATGATCAAAATTAATTTAAAATTATGTAGTGTCATACTTGTTTCTTCAATGGATTTGGTTTAAAAAACAACATTTTTCTGCTAGCAGTCACGTTTTTATTATTTATTTACACTTTGCATGAAGCGTTTCTGGATATGAATCCCACTATCAAGTGCGTTTTATTGTGTACTATGTCATTATCTTTTATTGTTTGCTATGTGTGAGGTGCTGTGACGTTTCTGTCATCTTTATTGCAATGTAAAAACACGCACAGTTTTATTTTATGGTGGTTTAAAAACGAGTTTGTGGCGAAATTTTTATGGGTTTCTACTTACGATTTCCTTATGTTCCATTTGCACAGAAGCTCACACATATTACACATCATAAACAACATTTTGTACACAGTACACATTTGATATACAATAACATATAAATAGCTGCAAAGATGAGTGTAGCATGTAGTCAACAGACATAAATGTTGTTTATGATGTGTAATATGTGTGGGCTTCTCTGCAAATAAAACGCACATGATAATGAAATTCGAATCGCGAAAAGCGTCGTGTAAAGTTTAAATAAATAATAAAACGTGACTGGTGGCAGAAAAAAGTTATTTTTTTTTTAAACAAAACCCATTATAACTTACAGTCGCAGGCCTTCACAAACCATTTGTAATGGATCAAATAAAAAAATACTTGTTTCTATTTTAGATCTCCTAGATGAAAATCTCTATCCATCTTTTCAGCCTGTACGTTCTGTGAAATGAAGAGAGACAAACACCGCATTTGATTCCTTACAGGAGTTATATGTTTCAAATTACCATTTGTATGTTTTCTTGATCACATACATTCCAGCCAAATTCTGAGAACAACAAAGCCAAACAAACAATTGGTTGTAAACGGGATCTGCATTGCTCAAAACAATTAGGGGATCAGGACAGATTGGATACACCCTATAAATTTTTTTAGACATTAGTTTCAATTGTAATTTGTGTTATCCACTGTTGCACCCCTGTGGAGACGAGCGTTATCGTCCTCAAGAAGGAACCCACCTCCTATGACATCATCGAAGGGAACAAAAAAATTCGAGGAATCTCATTTCTAAACCTCTGAGACATTCAGAACGACACAGAGGCCTATACGTCCGCCAATGTTGAATTATGCCCACACCATGACATGGTGATTCCTCCAAATGAAAAGAATTTTTATGAGTTTCGCGTTCTCTCTAAGTGAGGGAACAACGATTTGTCGGCTGAACATAAAATCTTATATGTTAACAGAACACGACGCTATTCGTTAAGATGCAGCTCTGATGTTCCTAAATCCAGTTTCCGGGGGTGTCACGGTTTTAATGTGGTGCATACATAGGCCTCCGTGCGTAGAGGCCACATTCCAAAAGGTGACTTCGACTATTGCTACTGCGCGTCGTGTCGTGTTGCTGTTTGAGTGTGTTCAGCAGCTGAATTTCATTCAGCTTCCTGTCTCGAATGGCTCTTGCTGATTTTACCCGTAGACTACCTCGGCCTTGCCTTCTTTTAACGGTTCCTGTTGTTCAAAACCTGTTCAGGTTCTGGCAATTAACCCATGAGACGTTCCAATAGCTGTATCCACATCCCGCTTGGTCTGTCCCGGATTCAATTTTTCTATGGTTCACCATGCCATAGCTTAGGGTAAGTCACTTTGTAGTTGCGTTGCACTACCTGCTCACTACAGTATCTGAATCCGGGACTTTAAGCCCTAAACTTCCTTCTTAATATGAATCCGACAGCTTGTGTAATTCGTTTGGTAAACACAAGTCAACACTAACAACGTCTGCAACAATTTTCTGTTATTACCGCATCGCGGTTGTCGCAAAGTTTTCGTCTGCATTCAGTAGAACCCACAGAAAGAAGACGAATTATTTTATTTCATTCATAACTTTTTGTCATTACCACCATCTTGGTTGCCGTAAAGTTTCTTTCTGTATTCCGTAGTACTCACATAAAGACGACGAACTATTTTATTTCATTCTCCCGATGACGATACTTAAGAACATAGATGTCTCTACTGATCCCACAATCGTTTTGACCGGTGTATTAACATTGCAGTGGGGGATATTTTGCGTTGAGCTAGGAAATATTTTACTGTGAGAATTAATGGTTATTCGCAAAATAAGCTTAAATGGTTCGATGATACATAGGTTCCAATTACTGCGTGACTGAGGAACTGCATTCATTTTCAAAATCAGTGAGCACGACGATAATATCTGAAAAGAGGATAAAAAGATTATTACACATTATCGACAAGAGAGACCTGAGGACCATACAGTTTGCATTTATGCTTGTCTTGTTTGTGTATTCGTTCTCGGAAAATGTGAATGAAAAATTTCCCTTTTTGTATGAGATGTGTAGAGGCTATGCTTTGGGCTAGTACTGGATTCCACTCCCTCGAAAGTTCGAATGTTTGTACAGTCTATGGGACTTAACTACGGGGTCATCAGTCCCTAAACTTACAAACTACTTATGAACTAAGACTAAGGACGGCACAAATATCCATGCCCGAGGGGGGATTCGAACCCCCCGACCGTAGTAGCCGTGCAGACGGTGACTGAAGCGCCTCAGTCCCCTCGGCCACCGCGGCCGGCCCACTCCCTCGCCACCCTAGCATTCACTACCAGTAAACTAACCTGTCAGCTATACATCTTTGAGGTGTTGGACTCTGTCGGCCTACCATACATTCGGAAGTTTTCGACAGTCACATTCCCAAAGAATAATGCACGGCAACACGTGGCACACAACGTTCTGCTTCGCCGCCCATCGGATATCTTTGCTGCCTTGGCCTCTCAGTTATCACGGCCTCACATCCAGTCGATGAACGAGGAACGACTGGGTCCATTTTTTTAATTATAACTTATTACAATAAGTGGTACTTCATTTTTTTAGCAAATTTGCACACTTTATAACCTTTATCTGTTGTTTTACTCAGGAGAAATATGGGTTCACATGTTATCTGTGGCAGTGCTATTATTATTATCTGTATGGAGAGAAAAATGAGTAATGTTCTATACGCTTGCCATTTTTCAATCGAGGGAGCAATCTAAATTACCTGTTAAAAATATACGAGGGTTGGAACTTAAATAGTGGCAACACTCCTGTGGAGACACTATGCAATGGCATCTACTATTGTTACTGATAGCAGACGTTGTTGACATACCTACCTTATCTCCGAGCAAATGGACTCGCCCGTTCCTCGTCACGGGAGTGCATACAATCGAGGGAAACAAAGTCACTTGTCAGCCAGCTGTCTAACGTAACAGTGTCAATATGCTTTCGAAACAGAATGGAGTTGAAACGCCTGGGAATTCAAAAAATTGCATCAGTATGGATTCCGCATGAATTGATGGAAATGGATGCGTTACGACGCTGCTCAGACGCGCTTGGTGCGCTATGAACGCGAAGGAGAGGCTTTCTTACACCGAATCGTAATACTGGATGAGGCATGGGCCACATCGTTCGAGCCAAAACTGAAGCGCCAGTACAACGCATGGCGTCATTATGGGTCGCCGCGAAAGTCGAAAGTACGTCAGAGCTCCAATATGGTGGATGTTATGATGATTCTCGTGTATTACTGTGAAGGTGTTTTCTAACGCATTGCGTTCCTCCGCAGCTTACCGTCGTTTCTGGAGCTTCACCTACGACCGGCTTTGCGAAACAAGCGGTAAAACTTTCTGCACAACCCAGCCATCATTTTGCACGACAATGCACGGGCGCATACATCGGAACCATGGCTGCTCTGTTCGGTCGATGGGACTGAGAAGTACTGTACCATCCACCACACTCCCTGAAGTCCTTGTCACTTTGGATTGAATCCGAAGAGGGAACCACTTCGTGACATTCGCTTCAGAACTGTTCCAGAGATTCGACAGGCAGTAGACTGCTCCATTCACCCCAACAACAGGCTCTGCTAACGGTATACTATGCCTTCCACATCGCTGGTAACGGGTTCTACACAACGCTGGTACTTACTCTGAAGGACAGTTCAAAATGTTCAAATTGAAAAGAGCCTGTTAGTTTTCTTAGCAACATCTCAGGCAGTTGAGATCTGCAAATCTAAGTCAAAACGCTCACTGCTGCCCTAAATTACTTTATGAGTGGCCACAGTACATCCACAATGGAAATTTATCTATCTGCTCACTCCTTAAGGGAGGAGCCAACGTTTTAACAAACACAAAATCAATGTTAAAAATTAAATGAATAGATAATTAAACATGTGACGGGGAGCATGAAATTTTAAAGCAGAGACTTGATACTTTGAATCATAATGTTTTCAGTAAAATAACAAATAAATGTGGGGAGACCAAATTAAGCACACACCTTGTACAAAAGTGAATTAAATGATTTAATTACTGCCTGTAATAAAATTACTGCCTGTAATAAAATTATTTCTACACTTTATGAATATGAAGGTAGCGTG
The DNA here is from genome assembly GCA_026315105.1 of Locusta migratoria. NCBI lineage: Eukaryota > Metazoa > Arthropoda > Insecta > Orthoptera > Acrididae > Locusta > Locusta migratoria. Next base: position 523,664,627 of record CM048745.1, read on the forward strand.
AGAAGAAATTTGCAAACACACAATGGGTAGCTGAAACCACATTCATTCACATACATTACAATGCTGGAACACATGAAAGCAGTGGCGAGACGAAGTGTTGGTGCATCTTGACGAGATGACAGGTATCTTGATCACAAATTTTTAAATATATTCTGCACTGAACGAATTCATGTTGTAAGAAAACTGCCTGTTGGAGGTCGTCAAATAATTTCAAAATTCAGAATGCGTAATAATATACTCTAGTAATAATAATTTCGTTATTGAATGTTGCAGCAAATCACCACTAATGGGTCTCAACAACACTTTCGCAGTGAAAGTTAAAATTTTGAATTAAAAAAAAAGATAAAAATTAACTTGAAACAGTCACTGTGGTAATTAATTAAGCTTGGCCCTATCTGACTTAGCATTGACTACAGCCTCCAACTAGCACCTCTTACGATTCACGAACAGCACAACTTCACTAATAAATGTGTCAGAATTCATGTAGTGGTGATGGCTTGTTCGTGCTATAATAAAAAATGTAATAGCAGATAGACTCTGATTGCAATGATAATAGCTCAGTACAGTGAAACTCCGTGGTGCAATGTGCTCCACAAATACTACAATCGAAGTTCTCAATAATTTTGATATTATTGTTTAAAGCATTCAAGTTCGTTATAAAACTTTACGTGAACTATTTTTTTTAATTGGTTCCAGGGCCTGGCTAGCGTACGCGTGTAACTGGCTGAGCAGAGTTTGTCATTTAACGTATTTCATAAAAAATTTACTTCCGTCAAGTCTGGTTAATCAACTATAATACTTTGACTACTGTTAGCCTGGTTACTTTCTACGTAAATGAAACTAACTTTACTTTACTTGCAAACTCTCTTGCACTTTAATTACTAGTCTCTTTGGTTGTAACACGTTTAGCAATTCTTTAACTCGTCTAGCAATTTCTTAAAAACTGGTCGTAATTACGTTGAAAATGATTGAACTTGTTAGTCAATGTACAGGCTTGCATAATCAACATAATCTAATAATGGGGTGACTACAACTACTTACAAAATTAAGACTGGTTTCAAAATAAGTCATGTATAATTGAACCAAAGTTCTGATTGGGTTGACACTACATTTACATGCATACAAAATAAGATGTTACAAAAGTACTCATCTGCTTTCGTCGTCTTCGTCGTGAAGTCCAAACAAGACAGATATAATTACAATAGGTACTCTTACTACAACAACGATCACACTCGGTGACAATTGACTTGATACCAAACAATTACTTTTCTTGCACACATGAAAAAAGATTACACTGCCACTTTCGAGTATAAATAAACGTGTTTCGCACTTCGTTCAATACATTAAACAGTACGTCTCTCAGGCTTATTGCAATTGCATTAAACTCGCGCCACACTGCGCCTACCGTGCCTCTGCAGCCGGCCGCGGTGGCCGAGGTGACTGAGGCGCTCCAGTCACGGTCAGCATGGCCACTGCGGTCGGGGGTTCGAATCCCCCCTCGGGCATGGATATTTGTGCCGTCCTAGTTCGTAAGTAGTTCATAAGTAGTTTGTAAGTTTAGGGACTGATGACCCCGTAGTTAAGTCCCATAAGCTTAACAAACATTTGAACATTTGTGCCTCTGCACCATCAACAAAACATTTATGTGTTTACTATAGCGAGTCCGCTCCGCGACTACATTTATGTCTTTACTTCGGCGAGTCCGCACCGCGACTGCTTCAGCAGCGCGACACTCACAGCTACTACTTCTGTACCAAAAACAGTCATTACAACAGGTTCAACATTTTCTCTGGCGCACTGCTAACTTACAGCATAAGAATGTCCGTGCATTCATGCGGGTTTACACATACAGTACATGTTTACACTAAATGATTCAATATTGAAAATGACGTTACATAAGAAATATATCTAGCATACAAGAAATGAAAAATACATGAAATAAACAAAATTAAGACAATTATACATTACGTAAAATCAAACTGTAAGATACAGCTAAAGGTGTACTCTTACAATGTGTGGGAGGACAGCGGCATACTATTCTTAAGTACCACGTGGTGTGGGACCATGGTAAATTACATAGCATTTACAAACTGAAATTAATTTAGAATAAGCGAGTAAAGCACACGCGAGATTTCGTATAGAAGAAAGCTAGTATTAATAAAAGCATGGCTGAAGGCCGAAGTAAGGACCGTTACGAAAGCACATGGTGCAATCGGTCATACAAGACAGGAAAGACGAAATCATACCATACAATCTGATTAAATATTTAGCATACTCGCGGATACGGAAAAAGTCATTTAAAAACAGCAAGGAAATTCAAACTCACTAAGTTTACACAAAGGCTGAAGGCCACACACGTGTATTCTAACAACCGGACACACAATCAACACCGGAATGAAAATGCAAATAATAAATTTACACTGAATTTACTCGAGTTCTGTAAATTAAGAAACACTTCGCTTCACATAGTGAAAGAATTACTCAAGAAAACTATCACTGAAAATCCAAGACTGCCTTATCACAAAGAATGCAAAGTCCTAACAGCATGCCTTCCCCACAGAATCATTCGGCGGAGTACTTACTTCCACGGTCGTTGGAGCCAGAATGAAGAGTGAAGAGAGCAGCTCTCAGGCCATCGGAAAACCTCCCCCCCCCCCCTCCCCTGAAAGCGACTCAGAGTGAGTTCAGAGACTAGTGTTTACCAACTCTTGCTACCTGGCCAAGACAATTCCCTCTACAACCGCTCCCAGAGAGGTTTCCTGTCACATCTTTCGTCCAAGACTAGGTTGGTACGACACTAACAACACGGCCACCTCGCCACCTTGCCAGGTAAGCTTGTCGCTGGCCACCCAGCAGGCGCTAGCGCAGACGACAACAAAGCCATGGTTTGTTAACTACAGCCAAACGAGGCCTAAATCGGAAGGCGGCGACTGTCAGCCATTTCGCGGCAGTCAGTCATTATGAAAAGCAACCTTCCACATTCATACAAACACACAAGTGCAATCACACGGGTGGAAACACATATAAATATGGGGCAAACGTATATAAACATGGGCATTGATCATTAATAAAAGGGATAAAATAATTAACACAGAGGTAGATAGATAGATAACATTAATGATGCAGCAACATTTTAATGAATAACTTAACATGGAAGACAACCACTGACTCATTGAACATGTTTCAAAATGTTTGTGAAGCTTAAGGAACTTAACTGTGGGTTCATCAGTCCCTAAACGTACAAATTACTTATTAACTAATTTATACAAATATCCATGCCCGAGGGGGGTTTCTAAACCCCCGTGGAGAACGGCCTCGCGCATCGGAGCATAGCGTATCAATCCGCGGCGGCAAGAGTATACAACTAAATGAAAAATAATAACAATAATAGTAAAATAACAGTTGAAGTTGGAGTCTCAGGATCCTGCAAAAACTTAGTTACGCAGATACTGAAACCATAAAAATAAAAATGCTACCAATACGAAGATTACATTTCCCTCTTAACTGAAACATACTGGAACACATCTGAAATTATAGGGATTAATTCAGAAAACTATGTGTTGTCCAACTATAATCTGAAGTCCATTTCCTACGAATGCCACTTTGCCTGATACATCGCCAACAGCTAAACTCATTATTTTGACACAATATTCCGCACGCGAAGCAAACACGCAACTCCGAGGCACGGCCGGGGGTTTAAAAAATATCGAGGGTAGCTGCTATTAGCAGCCAACTCCGTTATCGGAAGTGCTTTGGGCGGCAGCATATTTCTACGCTGTGGCTTCGCTGCAGGGACCTTCCATATAGGCGCTGCCAACTTCACAACTCTCCTGTGCGCCCGTTTGTCGTCGTTTTTATGGTTTTACTTTTGCTCTCGCCAAAACATTTTTATCGCATAAACTTTTTGATTTCACTTCGGTTACGCCAACAAGTATTTTAATGTTAACTTCATCTCGTATTTTTTAACTCTCATGGGACGAATGACAACGCCCGTAACTTCTCTTTTAGTAGAGTGTCCCTGACGAAACATTTAACCGTCGAAAGATGTATTATTGTTAGTGGTCACTGGAAGAACTAAACCATATCAGCGTTTCTGACACAGTAACAGTTACGTTATACAACCCGTGACAATGAAGTTCAGTGAATGAAAATAGAAAGGTTGATCGGGCAACATAGGCGAATCACAACGCTGCATCTGCACAGCGGCCGACGTCCTGGAAGTGAACTAGTGTTTGGCCCGTTTTCGAGGAGGCCGAGAAAGTGTTACTGGCAATCGCCGTAGCGCATGAACGGCGACCGCCGTGAGTCAGGAAAACACTAAAAAGCGCAGACATTGATCACGAACGGTCGTCGATAAACTACACTCCGGGCCAATAAAATTGGTATACGACAAAAATGACGCGGTGCAGACGCGAAATTTAACCGACAGAAAGAAGATTCTGTGATATGCATATGATTAGCTTTTCAGAGTATACACACAAGGGTGGCGCCGGTGGCGACATCTACAACGTGCTGACATGAGGAAAGTTTCCAACCGATTTCTCAAACAGCAGTTGACTGGCGTTGCCTGGTGAAACGTTGTGATGCCTCGTGTAATGAGGAGAAATGCGTATCATCGCGTTTCCAACTTTGATAAAGTTCGGATTGTAGCCTATCGCGATTGCGGTTTATCGTATCGCGTCTTTGCTGCTCGCGTTGGTCGCGATCCAATGAGTGTTAGCAGAATATGGAATCGGTGGGTTCAGGAGGGCAATACGGAACGCCGTGCTCGATCCCATCGGCCTCGTATCACTAGCATTCGAGATAACAGGCATCTTATCCGCATGCCTGTAACGAATCGTGCAGCCACGTCTCGATCCCTAACAGATGGGAACGTTTGCAACACCATCTGCACGAACAGTTCGACGACGTTTGCAGCAGCATGGACTATCAGCTCGGAGATCACGTCTGCGGTTATCCTTGACGCTGCATCACAGAAAGAAGCGCCTGCGATGGTATACAAAACGACGAATCTGGGTGCACGAATGGCATGTTTTAGGATGAATTTAGATTTTGTTTACAACATCATGATGGCCCGCATCCGTGTTTGGCGACATCGCGGTGAATGCACATTGGAAGCGTGTTTTGGTCATCGCCATACTGGCGTATCATCCAGCGTAATGGTATGGGGTGCCATTGGTTACACGTCTCGGTCACCTCTTGTTCACGTCGACGGCGCTTTGAACAGTGGCCGTTACATTTCAGATGTGTTACTACCCATGGCTCTACCCAACATTCGATCCCTGCGACACCCTACATTTCAGCAGGATAATGCACGCCCGCATGTTGCATGTCCTCCACGGGTCTTTTTGGATACGGAAAATGTACGACAGCTGCCCTGGTCAGCACATTCTTCAGATCTCTCACCAACTGAAAAGTCTGGTCAATGGTGGCCGAGCAACTGCCTCGTCACAATACGCCAGTCACTACTCTTGATGAACTGTGGTACGGTATCGCGTTGAAGCTACATGAACATCTGTACCTGTACACGCCAACCGAGCTCTGTTTGACTCAATGTCCAGGCGTATCAAGCCCGTTATTACGGCCAGAGGTGGTTGTTCTGGGTACTGATTTCTCAGGAATCATCTACATTTCTTCTTGGTGTAGCAATTTTAATGCCCAGTAGTGTATGTGATTTATAGCGGATGAATTGTTGATTAACCGTGAATCCAAGCGACAAATCCTTACCCAGAAGTATGGAAGACGAAAACGTGTTGTCGTCTTCAGCCACATCACTTGACTGACGATCAGCAGCAGACACTTTTAGAGGCTTCAAAGTATTTTGTCGAAACGGTGACTGGACACCAAATTTCTTGAATCGTATTTTCAGTGAGGATGCATCCTGTTGTCTCCTTTTCCAACCTGAAACGAATCGTCAGATCATCGAATGGCGTTCTCCGACATCACCTCGTCGGAGTAAAGTTATAGCATCAAAACGATATTTATCCTCTTTTCCGATAGTTAAGACATTAACCAAAAGAAATTTCTACATGTGTCAACGACGTTGAGAGCGGTGAAATTTTGACCATTGGGGATGGTCCAACTTGAACCCCATAATACTCGCCGAATCTCAATCCATCGAACTTCTTCCTATTCCCTTTACTGAAACTGGATGTGAAAAGAAATAGATTCTACGATTTTCCTGACATCAAACGAAACGAGAGAAGCCTTTGTACACCGTCCCGAAGGAAGACTTCGTGGAAAGTTTCTAGGACATTTTTCGCAGAGCTCAGAAGTACTTAGAGTGTGACAGGAGGGTAAATGATCTTCATGACATAAAAGTTTTCTGGGTGTTGTACCGCGTCATAATGAACGACGGATCTTACTATAATAAGCGACGTTTCGGCCAACGTTACAGTTGCCTTCTTCTGGATATACTGATGTGATCTGGTTGTACGCGTCAATGTATTTTCATTGCTGTTTACTGGGACAGGACGTCATAATTTTAAAATTATCGATGTTGTTTGGTGGCGGATGAGTTGAAACCTTATTATGATTGGAGGAAGGAGTGGGGATTGCCGTTGTCTATTGCTCCTGCATAGCGTGACATGATTAGAGTTGTTTGTGAATGAGGTGGTGGCTTCCGCGCCTCTCCTGCTGGTCACAGGCCGCGCAGTTGCTAGCTGGTGACGATCGCGTGATGTGTTGTCAGTGCGGCCTATTTCGCTGTGATGGCCGGCAGCCAGGAGGGGTCAAGCCTGAGTCCATCTTCTCTGTTCATGTCTTAAAATTTCGGTGACTTCCCTTATCTTGCTTAGCGCAAATTCTGGTATCGTCAGATTTTATCTTTTTGCTGCAATCTTGCTGTTGTTCGGCTATTGCTTTATTTTGGCCTAATCGAATGTAGCGTTCTTCATGTTCGCATATGCACGTTGACACTGCCCTCCCAGTTTCACCTATGTATACATCCCTCCACACGCATTCTACCTTACATACTCCGGCGGCGTGCTTCCATTGTGGAGCCTTGCACATCTTGGATCTTGTGGCTACTATAGAAGACAAGCTGGATGATGTTTATCAGTTCAATCTGTGACTTTTTTACTGACGGTAAGCGTACTTCTGACTTTTTTTATCGATTTCCTGCCTACCGATGTTTGCCGTTGATCGTCATATAGAAGGCGGATTGGATGCTGGAATCGAGAAAAAACTGCATGTACTGCTTTCCATGCACGTCGCCATATGATTTGAGGAAACTTTTGTTGCCGGCCGCGGTGGCCGAGCGGTCTGCGGCGCACCAGTCACATTCTGCACGGCCTCCACGGTCGGGGGTTCGAATCCCCCCTCGGGTATGGATATTTGTGCCGTCCTTAGTATTAGCTAGTTCGTAAGTAGTTTGTAAGTTTAGGGACTGATGATCTCGTAGTTAAGTCCCATAAGCTCTACAGACTTTTTTTTTTTTTTTTTTTTTTTTTTTTTTGGAACTTTTCTTCCATACTGTTGAGGGGCTGATGTAGTTGGAAGACCTCATGGACAGTCTTTGCCCGTAGTATTCGTGAAAGTGTTAGGGATTCGTAACTGTAACTTAATTCCAGACCGAAATGTCGAGTGTAGTAAAAAGGGGTTGGAATGTCCGATAACTTGGCTGGGGATGTTCTAGAGACCGGCGCATGTTCGCGGAAAAGCAGTCCGATCATGCTTGTTGGGCATAAAATGTTCAAATGTTTGTAGACCTTATGGGACTTAACTTGAGGGTCATTACTCCCTAAACTTACAAACTAGCTTATACTAAAGACGGCACAATAATCCGTGCCCAAGGGGGATTCGAACCTCCGACGGGGAACGGCCTCGCGCATCGGAGCATAGCGCCTCAATGCTCTCGGTCGCTCCGCCGCGGCTATCAGTGTTTCTTTTATGTTTGTTCATTGCGGTGTGGAGCACCTTGTAGTTGTAGCCATTGGACAGGAATGTTGTTGGAAGATTTTTTGACCTCAGCTATTTTCTTGCCTTCATCACTTAGGCGCTGCGTGCGAATTGACCATGAGCGGATAACAGAGTTCTTCTGCGCTGGCTCATGATTTTCGAGTTTAGCTTTGACAAACACACTCATTTTTGAACTTGTACCTGTAGCTTGTAAGGAAAGTAGCAAAGTAGCGTACATTTGGCGTTCGGACGAATGATCGTAGCCTGTATGGAACACGCATTTGGCGTTTTGAAACCAATCACGTCACATCCCTCTCCCGAAACCTTGTCCGAAACTCTCATTGTCAAACGCCATCTTGCTTTCCGTATTTGATGATTTTCTTATTATAATTCAAGCGGTGTCATTTCAAAGCAATGGCGCCCTGAAAATTATTAAAAACACATCGTTACTAGGACAATGAATTATAATCTAAAGTCTAAAAATGCCATGTTAACAGTTAACACCTGTCATCGATGGTATAAGAATTACGGATTACTCTCGCAGCTGTTCGCCGTTGCTGGGGTGATACTTACACAATGTCTGTTGTAAATCACGTAATAATTATAGTACTTTGTTTAAAGATAAAGTACTAGAGCTTTGTGGAATTCGGTATTACCACACTTTCTCCGTTTATTTTAGCTGTAAAAGGAAACGTAGTCACAGTTTCAAACAGAATGTTTGCTCTTTCTTTTAACGCAGAGCAAAGTAACATGAACAAAGTCATATCTGAACTATAAAAAAGGTAATACAATCAACATTAAAAGTGTCCATAGCAACCATGCCACAGACAAACATTTTAGTAGATGAATTGATTCTAATTAATGACTTTTTACATATTCGATTACTAGTGAATAATTGCTTAGGAAAAAAAAAAACGTAATCTGTTGCAATGTATACACTTCCCTTCCTTTTCATTAAGGAACGATAGTTGCTGCAGAAATCTAAGACTTCATTTCTATATGAAACTACCAGTACCTGCACGTTGCTTAGAATATTATCACAGTATCCTCCCCTTTGTTGTGCAAATACTTCAGAAGACAACTGTTCAATTCATTGTTATGTATTTCACGGCAGGTTCACGAAATAAAACAAACGTACATTTTAAAGGAAGCACTCTTACATCAGCACAACTCTAAACATTTCAGAAGATCGCGTTATTTAATTGATAAGGGTGCCCGACACCATTTTAGGAGCCAAGGCTAAAAAAAATGGTATCGGCGGATTTCGAACTACCGATCACATGCATCAACGTAACGCACTACCCACTTTTTTTTGTTCTATGGGTAGTTCTGTTCGTTGCTGACGCTGATCTTTTTTGTTCGTTCCTGTTCGGTTTGTTGTTCCCTCAGCTTTTTTATTACAGAGAGCGTTGAGCCCTCTGACCGGGCGCGCAGAGCCACGGCGCCCGGCTCCCACTAAACCACAGCGAAAAAATAAAGGTTCAAATGTTTGTTAAGCTTAAGGGACTTAACTACGGGGTCATCAGTCCCTAAACTTACAAACTACTTATGAACTACCTACAACTAAGGACGGCACAAATATTCATGCCCGAGGGGGGATTCGAACCCCCGACCGCAGTGACCGTGCAGACCGTGACTGGAACGCCACAGTCCACTCGGCCACCGCGGCCGGCAAACCACAGCGAACAAGTACGTCATTGCCCATTAATTCTGATAGTATTCCTAGCAGTTTCTAGCAGCTAAAATGATATTTTTAGGCACTAGATTACAATTTATCGTACTATGAACGACGTACTTTGTTAATTCTTCAGTGTGGCACTGCTTTGAAATGAGAACGCGTAAGTTATAATAAGAAAATCACAAAATACAGGAAGCAAGCTGGCGTATGCCAGAAACAGTTGTGGGCGAGCAATATCACGTGACACGTTATTTTTGCAAATATCTCGGTAACGCCGCAAGTTACGAAAAAAAAAGAAAAAAAAACGTAAGAGAGGAACGTTTAGAGAATTTTCTCTACAAATTCGGTTATTCAATTTTCGTGTCAGATGAACGGTTTGTTTGCAATTATAATTACGTTAAAATCAGCTTTTGTCAGTGTTACTAACATATTTTTTGTCCTAAAATATTGCAAAAGGGAGTTTCTTGTCTCTGGTGGCCAACACGTTACGCACAGACAGACTGACAGACAAACAGACATCGTAAAATCGCCGATATTTTTGCAAATATCCCTGAAACTATGAAAGATATGAAAAAACATATAGATCAGAGTTGTAGACAATATTATCCTCTACAAAAACAAGTACCGAATTTTCATGTCTTATGAACGGTTAAGCCGTCATTTTCAGTTAAATTTCGATCTGACAAAAGGCGACCGCAAAGTCCCATTTTTAGTATTACTACCGTAATCTAAAGTGGGCCAGAATATCAACACCGTTGCTGCCATTGTTCTCTTTTCTCCATTGCAAACTTAGTTTGTAAACCAAATGTGTCAATAACCAAACGATCGTCTGTTGTGATTCCGATCTGGAGTGAATTGATTTGCAGCCTTTTTCTTAATTAAGCTATCTTATTCGATCAAGTTTCTTGACAAAAATAAATCACACGCAATCCAATTGTGCGTTGTCACGTTGTAGACGATGCACACGATAGTAGCATAGTAGCAGGGCAGGTGGATTCTCAGTGCTCAAACCCTCTAACAGCATTCAAGAACGTTCGTACCAAGAATTCTGGCACCATTGCTGAATTGCATGGCATAGCTATGTTTTGATTCTCAGATTTGTTGCAATTATCAGTTGGACAAACTCTTGGCATTGACATATCTTCTCAACTTTGATATTTCAGTTTATAGCCTATCGGCCCTATAGTTATCCGCATGTGAGCCCAACGCGTATGGCCACGTTGATGACGTCTCCAAACAAAAACAAAAAAAAAAAACAAAAACAAAAAAAAAAAAAAAAATTACAACGTCCGCAAGGAACAGGTGTATCTAAGGTAAAAAAGAGTAAAAATTTGGCGCTCTGCGGGATGCCGCTATCCACCCAGGACATTAACGACGGGAAGGATTCTTGAAGTTTGTTTTAAAGAACAGAGTAATAGAGAGAATGGCTCATCTGAAGTAGCGAAGCACCTGAAAATCGAACAACATTCGTTGGGCTACATAAATAATAGTTTGAAGGTCGTACAGTATGAGGACAAAGGTTGGTTGTTATCCAGTTGGAAGAAATTGAGATGTTTTGTGCATTGAGGAAAGACTCCAGCAATGCGCTCAGTGAGATGACAGAACTATCTAAAAGCCATTATAGGGCACATTTTAGCAATTTCCTCCTCGAGAAGCACTGATATGTTCTAGACGTCTTGCTTTTAATATGGCTGAGTAACTTAGAGCGTATTTCCATAACAACACGTTCAAGTTTAGTGGATGACTTTCTGAATAAGTATTAGATCTCTGGACAATAATATCTTTGTTTACCAATGACACCTTTTATGCATATTGATAACCTTTGAAGTTGGTAACTGCTGTGCGTTAGTGCACAACTTTGTGCCATCCGATGAACATGTGGTTCAGTTAGACGATTTCTTTTTTCAAATGAAATGTTTGTAAATCTATCGGACCAAACTGCTTGGTCATCAGTCCATAGCTTACAAACTACTTACACTCAGGTAAACTAACCTAAGAACAAACACACACACCCATGCCCCAGGGAGGACTCGAACCTCCGACGGCGAGCAATCGCGCGCTCCGCAGCGAGGCGCCTTAGACTGCTCGGTTACTCCACCGCGGCATTTCTTTTTTGACTAAGTACATAGGCTATGCTGCTGTTATTATGTTCAATGACGTTGCCTAACGGCAAATAAGTTTTATGGTAGGTTAGTATGTTTGAATATTTGTAGTTAAGTCGTCGATATATATTGTTTTATTTGCCGGCCGCGGTCGCCGAGGGCATTGAGACGCTCCAGTCACGGTCTGCACGTCCACTACGTTCGGGGGTTCGAATCCCCCCTCGGGCATGGATATTTGTGCCGTTCTTAGTCTTAGCTAGTTCATAAGTAGTTTGTAAGCTTAGGGACTGATGACCCCGTAGTTAAGTCCCATAAGTTCTACAAACGTTTGAACATTTTTTTTTTTTTTTTTTAATTTCATGTTTACTTGGTTTACAGAACAGGATGATCGGATAATGTCGTCCCAAAACATATCGTGCTCACAGATACATTTTATTATGGACAACTGGTTCGTGATTTGCATTAATAATCACTCAAGTTGTGACACAACAGTACAGTGACCACTACCTAGTTACGCTATGTGTAAACTAGCTACGTGTCACTCAGGTGTAAATATTATTGGTTTGATTATTCATTGTCATATGTTATGTAATTGTCGCTTATGTATTTGTTTATTTGCCCGCCGCGGTGGCCGAGGGGACTGAGGCGCGCCAGTCATGGTCTGCACGGTTACTACGGTAAGGGGGTTCAAATCCCCCCACCACCGCGGGCATGGATATGTTTAAGCTAGTTCATGTCTGTAAGTTTAGAGACGGATGACCCCGTAGTTAAGTCCCATAAGCTGTACAAACATTTGAACATTTGTGTTTGTTTGTACTGGTAATTGTGATGTGGAATGAGGTGATGTCATGATTTATGTATTTAATATGAATACAAAATCATATATTGTACGATGAATGTAGTAGACACGCTGCGCTAGTGAGGATCGTTGTATAGAGTCATCTGTGGAGTAGGTATCTCGCTGGCAGCGCAGTGGCGCGCGCCGAAAAAGTTAGTTGGAAAGTGTTGCTCGAAGCGGCCGGTCTGTGTTGGGCGGTGTGACTACAGTACGTGGGACCTATGGAGGAGTACATTGATTTGGCACATAAGCTACGGTGATTGGGCAATTTGCAAATAATACGGGCACAGGATTTACCCAGCAAGTTGTAATAGTCACGAAAATAGTTGTGGGCCGAAAGAGTTTGTCCGGCGCCAAGAAGAATTTGCTATTGTGTGTCAACAATGCCTGCACCACGTCACATCGGCTCCACGAGCCAGCAACTAATTAATTAGCATGTTCTAGTAGCCAGCGTATTAGTGATGAACTTCAATAGCGAAAACTGTTCTTGCAAAATACCTGATGTCGTTCAAATCACTCTCCCAGCTCATCAATCAGACAGAAACCTTGTGCTATTCATTATTAGTCCGAGACAAGACCTGTTTAATTACAGACTGCATGATTGCCTCTGTAACCTCATAAAAAGTGCAGCAGCAATGTTTGTTCGGTTAAATATTTGTGTATTACGACGTTGTTCAACGTAGTTAAATTCCAAGTGTTAGTGACCAGTAAACATTTTACGTGTTTTGCAAAGTTTAACCACTGAGTAATTGTAGGATTTCTTTGTTGCATAACGGAATTTCAGTTAAAATTTCATCAGATAAACCAGAGTATCATATTAAAAATTCACTATGGTAATATTAAATCAAAACTGTGTTCGAGTCTTAATGAACTTTGCTTACGTAAATTTGTGCTCAACCACGTAGTGAAATACTTAGGCCATTGCAACTGCTAAATAACAGGTTGTTAATGAATCTATCAGCAATCACTCAAGCTTTAAGGTGAGGTATTGTTAGGTTTGTAAGTACTTTAGTTGCATTTGCTACCGCGCTTTGGTGTAATTGTTGCTTACCGCCCATCTGCTATTGAACCTTTCATATGTAATTTTGTTGTTTTATACCTGTGTGTCTTTTGCCGCCTTGCCTTGTTGTTCCTAGTTGTGTGTGTTTGATAACCCCCCCCCCTCTCCACCGGTTAACAGAATTTTGTGGTTTAGTTGTTAGTTAGTAATCTGTCAGCCATTGATTCCCTTCGTTATTATTCTTTCTATTCCTCTTTTCGCGAGTTCGCGAGCGTATATTTGCGTAGCTGCTATATTGAATTGTCTATACCATTCATACTTTTCCCTATTTTATTAATATTGAGTTATTTTTCTAAATTGTTCCCCTTTTTCTACTGCACTGCGAAAGTACAACGTCGTCTCGGTTGTAACATCAGGGTGGCCACCGAACCTTGAAACCGGGAAAACCAGGAAAAAGCCTTGAATTTCAAAAAAACGGGAAAAAACCTTGAATTCCAGCCAGAAACCGGGATTTTTAACCCATGAGATCTCGCTGCTTTAAGAGTTAAGCGATCGTTCGCGTGTATAGCCTATTGCTCAGATCAGACGATCAGTTCGAAATGTACTTAATAAGTATAAATAAGTAATCCCTGTAGATTTCGTAAGGAAAAAACCCTCAAAGTTTAATATTTAAAATTAACAATGCCAGTCGTTTTAAAATTACGGTGAGAAAAATGCTCAGATCGCTAGTGCCCACGTGTTAAATAATATTCATCGCTTCATTTTTGTGTACAAAAACATTTTCAAATATATTTCTGGGTAGTTTAAAAAGTTTTATAGTTATAAGTTACGTATTCTGTTATCTATTTCTGTATTTATCTCGAAGGGTTGTTCAACCAGGCGACTCAATTCCTCGTGATGTTCGTCGAAGAGACGCGATGTTATCGTAAGGCGCGACCACGAAATCGCAGCTAGAATGAAAGGCGACATTTATAAGTGCCCACGTGTTAAATAATATTCATCGCTTCATTTTTGTGTACAAAAACATTTTCAAATATATTTCTGGGTAGTTTAAAAAGTTTTATAGTTATAAGTTACGTATTCTGTTATCTATTTCTGTATTTATCTCGAAGGGTTGTTCAACCAGGCGACTCAATTCCTCGTGATGTTCGTCGAAGAGACGCGATGTTATCGTAAGGCGCGACCACGAAATCGCAGCTAGAATGAAAGGCGACATTTATTTGTACTAAATTCTAGCAATTTTCATGATTGACACCTCCCCTCCCCCAGTGATACTCATCAACACAGATCTCGTCTGTCTGATTCTGTGTTGAAAAATCTCTTCACGGAAGCATTTTGTTGATTTTTAACTATAAACTCCGTAAAAGTTGGTATTGTGATGCTTCAGTCGCTAAAGTATACCCCAAAATTTGAATGGGTATGCTAAGCAAAGGGGACTGAGGCGCTTCAGTCACGGTCTGCACGGCCACTACGGTCGGGGGTTCGAATCCCCCCTCAGGCATGCGTATTTGTACCGTCCTTAGTATTAGCTAGTTCATAAGTAGTTTGTAAGTTTAGGGACTGATGACACCACAGTTAAGTCCCATAAGCTCTACAAACATTTGAACATTTGCTAAGCATACCCCACTGACAATTTTCATATCATTTTTTCTTTACGGTATATTTCTTGACTGCAATTAAAATCGTCTCTCTCATCCCATTGATGGCCGACGGGCTTTTGTAAGACACCAATCTAAAAAGATTATTTTAAACAGGTAACTGAATTCGTAGGCATTAAAAACCACGTTCACATGTGAGTGAAGTGACCGTTAATGGAAGTCCGCATGTTAAGTCAATTTTGTAAACTGAAGGCGGCAACCTTTAATTGTAGTCTATTAAATAACTAGAAATGAAGTAAGTTTGGTACGATACATTGAAAATGTTTACATTACGAATTTAATTCCCGGTATCTTTTGAGACAACCTTTTGACAACCACATACGTTACCAGTGAGCCGACATACTTGCCGACATACTTCCTTCTAGCTAAAACATTCTGTAAGCCGGCCGCAGTGGCCGAGCGGTCTGCGTCACGACTGCATGGCCACTACGGTTGGAGGTTCGAATCCCTCCTTGGGCATGGATGTTTGTGCCGTCTTTAGTATAAGCTAGTTTGTAAGTTTAGGGACTGATGACCCCGCAGTTGAGTCTCATAAAACTTAGAAACAACAAACATTCTGTAAACAGTCAATCCTCATAACTTGCGAATGTCTTTGTGTTTTAATTGGCAGATCTACAAAATTCTCGAAACGCAACAGCTAGTAATAGATGTTTTTCTGAATATTCAGGCTTCAGCAATTTGTCAACAATTGAACGTAGTAGTCGGACCTTAGTTTCTGCTCTTTTTGACCTGTGTCGCCTATGCATGGAATTACGTCTTAACCCTTTCCCTCCCCTCATCTTTATCTGCCCGTCTAGCCACAACTATTTATTAAAATAATGTAAATAACATTGTAGGACTTCCAATAATTCATTGTGACTAGATTGTCTATCATTACCTCGAGGAAACAAAAAGCATTAATCTACAATGCATTGTCAAAATATATATCGTTGCTTGATGTCCAAGTTGGAGTAAATGCAAGAATACTTTCAAATAATTGTATCAAGGTAAAGGAAACGAAATAATTTAAAAACTTAATTAATAAATAATTGTCCAATGTCTAAATTAGTAGTCGACAGTTTGAAAATGTTATCCTGCACACTGATGCCATCTGTAGTCATCCCAAATTACTTTCCACAAACTAAAAATAATCAAAAATTCTGTCAAATATACATTAATCCAATAATTTTATAGATATATGCAAATAAATATTTTTGTTCACAAATCAATAATATTTGGGGTTAAAAGGGTTGTCTTGCGTGGAAAATCGTTAAAATGGTATAGTGAAATACAAGAGGACGTCGACTTATAATCGTGATTGTGACGGTGATCTAGAATCGATAGCGTGTATGTTTTGTGTAAGTTTTTGGCTTTTCTTTGTATTTTTATTTTTTTAATTTTTTTCACAAAATGTTCAAATGTTTGTAGAACTTATGGGACCTAACTACGGGGTCATCAGTCCCTAGGCTTACAAACTGCTTATGAACTAGCTAGACCAAGGACGGCACAAATATCCATGCCCGAGGGGGGATTCGAACCCCCGACCATAGTGGCCTTGCAGACCGAGACTGGAGCGCCTTAGTCCTCTCGGCCACCGCGGCCGGCAATTTTTCCCCCTTTAGAAATACCTGGGTACGCCACTGATAATACCCCAATATTTTCGAAAGTCGGCGCCTATGTTCGTTAGTAATAATTATAGACAATTCCTGTGACTGGCGTAACATTGGTAATATGTAAATATCAAACTCAGTCATGATGTACGTATTGTAGATGGCGGAACTGTTTTTAATACGGGCCCGGCTAGTGCCAATGAGGAGTCGCGGTAACAATCACGAGGATAATTAATTTACTTAGCGCACAAGGGTACATCGAGAACTTGTCAACCATAGAGCAGGAATAGCATTCATTATTTATTTTATGGTCAACACAAAAGATTATTCCCCTCGTTATATGTTAATGGGTTTTCAAAAAGCATACGTGCACGCAACGCCACATAGTGAGAAATACAGTTCTAACGTTGTTGATTGCGACTTTTTGAGATGCTAATTGTCCTCCAAAAAGATGTAAGTATACCTCTGTAATACGGTACGCGACTTTTGCGAAAAGGCAACTGAAAACCATCATTATGAACAATCTAAATGAAAACTTGAAATAGATGAAAAGGTTGTTCATATCCTGAACGTAAAGTAAATCATAATATATGTATTGAGTTCTCGATCACTAGTTCACGAGATGTGACTGTATTTTAATGTATCAGGAAGTCTAGTATAAATGAACGGGCTAAAACGTACAGTATCCTCCAACTAATTGAACTCAACTTAGTCCATTATGCAGGGTGTAAATTTTAAGTTGACAAACCGGAATAACTCGGAAATTCAGTAGATATTGAAAAATGGTTTTCACCAGCATGTGCGGATGGCAGAGGCTTAGGAAATAATTCTGAACCTGAACCGTTTCCACCGTTTGGGAGGGGGGGGGGGGGTAGAGTCAAATGTAAAATTTTTAATGGGTAATGTACGGTCTGGTTGATATTTTTTTTACGACAGATGGCGCTGTAATAGCAAGAAATACTTGCCATACTGGTGAAGAAATGTACTAAACAGGAAATAAAATAAATGAAAACCATATTCATGGTGCTTCAGAACGCTACCAAATGATCCCCAAAGTGATCCCTCCCTCTCCACACTGGGCAGTCTTCCAAAGTGATACCTTAGTCCAGATCGCCCTTGTCTGAATACCACTAGAATTGCCGAAAAAACACTTAATTGAACTAGACGGGAAGAAATGTACATCTTGTATCATTTGGTCGGGTTCTGAAGCGTCATCAATATGATTAAACTTCTTCTTTCCTGGATGGTACATTTCTTCAGCAGTATGGCAAATAATTCTTACCATTACAGTGCAATATGTTGCCTATTGAAACAAAAAAATTCAAACTATACATGATTTGGTCTGTAGAATCTGAGTCTGCAATAAAAAATGGGAGTTTCCATTTAAAATTTTACATTAGCCACCCACACCGTTCCCAAACAATGGAGACAGTTCAAGTTTAGTATCATTTCCTAAGCCTCTGCCGTCCGTTCTTAATGGTGAAAAGCGTAGTTGAATATATACTGTCTTCTTTTTTTTCCTCTCTAATTATTCTGGTTTGTCAACTTAAAATTTGCACCCTGTACTATACATTGTGTCAGTGTCGAATCTGGGGTGAGGGGAGGGGAGTCTATGCTGCATATCCCCCAAAAGCATGAGGAAAACCTCATATGAGCTGGTTCTTTTTATATCAGTTTGAGGTACAATGCCACAATTTTTATGAGCTCTGCCCCCCCCCCCCCTCCCAACACAAATCCTGGATTCGACACTGATTGGTGTATATTACAATGTGACATGGTTCAACTTGGATGACATATGTTTTAAAAATATGTAACTAGTTTCTTTACGGTATAGCTGTTTGCTAACCCCTTTGAGCAAAATTTTTGTGAAAATCTGGAAAATAATCATTTTTAACCTGGAAAACCTGAAAAAACCTTGAATTTGAAAAGGAAGATTTGGTGGCCACCCTGAACATTCACTACACTAGCCGTTTCATTTCCGATACTTTTACCCGCACAGTTAGAGAATATCAGGTTCACAGGTTTAATTAATTGTTCAGTACAATTCCGATAGTGTGGGGTGGGAAGGTTACAAAGTTTTTTTTATAATAAGGTAACAGGATTCGATCTAAGCTAAAATTATCCTCCGGCCTATTCATCTTAACGATGATGCCGAGGCGATGAGCGTGCGGCGTCGACTTTGTCACAAAATACTGACGGTGTGAACACCTTCTAAGTTAATGCAGTCAAAAGAAAAGGCAATTTTTGATACTCGCTGACTCACTCATCAAATCAGAGTTGTCCATAGATGTACTAGGTGGTCAAATCGTGAGAAGTACAGAAATCTACCACCCAACTCATATTTTCCTTAACATACCTGACAAGCGTTGTAACCATCAAATTCCCGGAACCTTGACGTAATTTTGTGGACGATTGCAGGATATGGAAAGGGAGCGAGGGGAGGGTGTTTTCCCCACTCTCACAGCCCCTCCCTTCCCCCACCAGAACTCATCTCCCCTCACCCCCTCCGTCAGCTTTTGCTGACGTCAGCGGCGTCAGTCTGTACTTGGAAGCGTCATTATGCACCCTTCTCGTGATTCTCCATTCGTAGAAGCGACACGTGCCGAGGCTTACTGCCGGCTCTCCTGCTGATTTCCCTTTTTTGTATGGCTTTATTCCACACTCACCTGGGGTCGCCACACTTTTATATCGTGGGAGGAATTTGTGTACCCAAAATATATGCATAGAGAGAATCTGTGCGCATTTTTTGAAGTATTCAAGGAATTAACGACATTAACTACGAATGATTAAAGCTGAAAATGTGTATCCAGCCAAGATTCGATCCCGGGTCCCCTGCTTGCTAGGCATAATCGCTGGGGGCACAGTGGTTACCGCGTTTGCACCGACTGCTCTAGCAGGCCTCCCGACGGATACAAATCCCCAACTTTAAGCCGCCCTTTACTACTCACGGTTTCTGAACCTGATGCTCATAAACCTAAGTGCCTAGGAGTGCTTCCGCCCTGAAGGAAAGATCTTTTCCCGTCATTAATTATTAATTAAGTTTTATATATGTGTAGCTTGTCCTTTCGGATATGTCCGAACGGACATAGACCATATATATGAAAAGTATGTTTCTAAATATTTGCGAGTCGTGTAAGACAGAACGTAGATACAAGTCCAGCATTGACATAGTGCAATGTGAAAAACCGCCTAAAAGCACATCTAGGCTGGCCGGCAAACAGACATATCTAGATTAGATTAGATTAGTACTTGTTCCATAGATCACGAATAAGACAAATCGTAATGATGTGGAAGGTGTCAGGTTAATGAAACGTATCTTTAAAAAGTATTACTTTGTACTAAATATTACATGACACAATTTATTATTTTTTTCTTTCAGATTTATCAATTTAGATCTAAAAACTCATCTATACTGTAAAAGGAGATGGCATTCAGATTTTTTTTTTAATTTTTAAATCGTATTTGGCTATCTGTCAGGCTTTTGATGCTGTTTGGTAGGTGGCTACAACTTCTGTGGCAGCATTATTCA
Source organism: Locusta migratoria (assembly GCA_026315105.1). Classification (NCBI taxonomy): domain Eukaryota; kingdom Metazoa; phylum Arthropoda; class Insecta; order Orthoptera; family Acrididae; genus Locusta; species Locusta migratoria. The sequence continues at coordinate 523,684,920 of CM048745.1, forward strand.
CCCCTTTCCGTGCCAAAGCTAGATTTAACCTTGAATAGTGACTATCATTCTTTCTCCTAATGTTGTTGTTATGTACACTGCTATTGCTTTTGAATTCGATGGGATTGGTGATAATAAATTTCATAAGAGAATATATATATATATATATATATATATATATATATATATATATATATATATATATATATATATATATATATATTGTGGAGCTATTGTGAAGATCCCTAGCTCTTCATATAAGTGTATGCAGGATGATCTTGGATGGGCTCCAGCAATTATTCTGATTACACGATTTTGTGCAATGAATACTTTTTTTACTCAATGATGAATTACCCCAGAAAATGATGCCACGCGAAAGCAGAGAATTAAAACAGGCATAGTAAGCTAATTTACTGAGATGTATATCACCAAAAATTTAAGTTACCCTAATAGTAGCTGAACTGAAACGTTTCAGCGGATCTCCAATGTGTTTTTTTTCTCAATTAAACCCCTCATTAATGCAAAGACCTAAAATTTTTGAATATTCTATCTTTGCTACAGATTTTTGATCAAAGTCTTTATTTATTAACGGTGTTATTCCATTTACTGTGTTTTATCAAAATTTAATGATAGTTCATTTGCTGAGAACCACTTAATGATTGCTCAAAGACGTTTCGGGCGTGCAGCCGCATAAAGTTTACTTCTTCTAATATTTCGGCTGAGAAACGTTCAGGCATCTTCAGAGACGAGTCGAAGACTGACGCTCCAGCACACGCTTCGTCCTTATATACGCGCGGGCCGCGCTACTGCGCATGCGGCCACAGATACAAGGCGCCAAAGACGTTACTCGGCGGTAAGGAAGTACACGTATGTGTAAATTATGTCTGTGGCTGCATGGTCGATTACTGTGGAGAAATCGATGTATTATGATCTGTGCTGTGGCGGCGTCTTTGTAAATTTATTAAAGAAAGTGCCGGATTCCATTATTTATCTATATTGAAGCCACTGTCTCTGTTAATTAAATTGGTCCCCAAGCGAATTTCTATTGCTTCTTTCACTACTGAGTCCCAGAAAGATGAAGTGCAGCACTTTTGGGTTCTATAAAGGATGATTTGGAGCTCCGGAAGGCCGGGGTTTACAAGATCCCCTGTGAATGTGGCCTTTCGTACATAGGACAGACGACACGCACAGCCCAGGAAAGATGCACGGAACACCAGAGATATACCCGTCTTTTACAGCCAAATAAATCGGCAGTGGTAGAGCACTGTATTGATACGGGACACTATATGACGTACGAAAACGTCAAAATTATAGCTTCCACTTCATCTTTCTGGGACTCAGTAGTGAAAGAAGCAATAGAAATTCGCTTGGGGACCAATTTAATTAACAGAGACAGTGGCTTCAGTATAGATAAATAATGGAATCCGGCACTTTCTTTAATAAATTTACAAAGACGCCGCCACAGCATAGATCATAATACATCGATTTCTCCACAGTAATCGACCATGCAGCCACAGACATAATTTACACACATGTGTACTTCCTTGCCGCCGAGTAACGTCTTTGGCGCCTTGTATCTGTGGCCGCATGCGCAGTAGCGCGGCCCGCGCGTATATAAGGACGAAGCGTGTGCTGGAGCGTCAGTCTTCGACTCGTCTCTGAAGATGCCTGAACGTTTCTCAGCCGAAATATTAGAAGAAGTAAACTTCATGCGGCTGCACGCCCGAAACTTCTTTGAGCAGTCATTGCGCCGCGAAAACATGAAGATGCACCCTTAATGATTGTATGGAAGATGTCGTTTACAATTTCTTCAGTTAGTTATTGTCTGACAGGTGTGATAACTATATTTGTATCATCAGCAAAAAGTACCAGCTCTGCATCTTCATGAATGTAGAATGGCAAGTCATTAATCTATATTATCTTGACACTTTCTTTGATATACTTCCGATCTCCCCATCCAGTTCTCCCCTGCATAAATCTTGTGGATCAGTATAAGAGAAGTCTGGACAGTAATATCTTTGGTTACCAATGACAGCTGTTATGCATATGGATAACCTTTGAAGTTCGTAACTGCTGTGCGTTAGTGCACAACTTTGTGCCATGCGATGAACATGTGGTTCAGCTCGACGATTTGTTTTTGACGAAGTACATATTATGTTTACATATTATTATGTTTAATGATGTTGCCTAGCGGCAGATAAGTTTTGTGATAGGTTAGGATGTTATTTTCATTTGACTATTTGTATATTCGATATATAGTGGCCTATTTTATTTTGTTTCCTTGGTTTACAGAACTGGATGATGGGATAATGTCGTCCCGGAATATGACATGCTGACATATAAATTTTATTATTGACAACTGGTGCGTAATTTACATTAATAATTAGTGAAGCAGTTGTACGATGGCGTCAAAACAGATCAACTTGACTGATATTTTCATTTTTGAATGATATACGTTTTCGCTGCCTTCGGAACAGGAAATAATCTTTGCCAAACTGATTATGATCTTATTCTCAGCTAACAGTTGTGATTTTTTTTTCATTTACATCTTTTAACTCTCAGCCAACAATTCCATTTTTTTTTTTCATTCACATGTTTCAGTCTTTCTGGATTGTCTTCAGAATCTTGTAGCTGCATCCATAACCCGTCTCGTCTGTGTTGTCACAGCACAACGAGACGGGTTGCGGACGCAACTACAAGATTCTATGACCTAGACAGATGTAAGAAACATGTAAATGAAAAAAAAAATGAACTGTTGACTTGTGATAATAAATTATTTTAAATATGTGTGCAGTTGCTAACTCTCGCAAATCGATAATATCGACTACAGTAAAAATGTTGTTATTGTTGTTGTCTTCAGTCCAATGGTTCATCTGATGCTGTACCCAGTACTACGCAAGCCTCTTCATCTCTGAATAAGAAAGGCAACCTACATCCTTTCGGACCTGATTTCTGTATTCGACCCCCCACAATTTCTTCGAAGGCTAAATTAACGTCATGGCGGTCTGATAGACAGCCAACTAGCATTAAAAAATAAATTAAAAGATTTCTGAATGCCAACTTCTTCTACACTATAGATGAACTTTTAGATATAAATTAGTACAACTGAAAAAAAATTGTCATGTAATATTTAGTACAAAGTAATATTTTGTAAAGATACGTTTCATTAATCTGACACGTTCCACATTGAGACGCTACGATGCGCGAGGCCGCTCCCTGTCGGGGGTTCTAATCCCCCCTCGGGCATGAATGTTTGTGCCGTCTTTAGTATAAGATATTTCATAAGTAGTTTGTAAGTTTAGGGACTGATGACCCTGCAGTTAAGTTCCTTAATCTTAACATACATTTGAACATTTGCTAAATTAACGATACCTTGATGTTTCAGAATGTGTCGTTCGCTACTTTCAGATATTCCAGAAATTTCTTTTGACGCCATTCCAGTAATTCGTTAGATCAACTGCGTTCACCTATAAACCAGATACCGCAACTCTGTGCGAAGAAACAGCTATTGGAAAACCTTTAAACAAACCAAAGATTACGATGAATGGCACTGCTGAAACTATGTGCAATGGAAGAAAAACATATATTTCCGTAACTACGTCTGCCATAGATTCGATAAATTCTTCTCAGTCTGAGATTACGGAGTCGTTGCCAAAAAGCAGTATGATTTGATTTACCATAGCAATTCAGTTACCATCAAGCCACCATACCAAATATAATAAGAAAATACAAGGAACCAATATACTTCGTAACGATTTAAACACCAGCCACTGAATAACTGCCAACAGGTCTACTTCAATATATCACCTCGCTTGGCCCGGATTTCGTGATTTACACACTAAATCAATTGCTTCGGTGACAAAGTGCAACAAAAACTGGTGATCCTGAACGACTACCTTGTTTAACTTCAAAACAACTCACCTACTATCATTAAAATAGGGGAACATCCGTTATTGATCATATCATTTGCACCCCTCAAACATCCTATGCAGTGTAATCCAAATATCCTTCAGTATTATTAGCGCACTCTTGCCAGTTATAAGAGAACATCAACCCTTACCCACGACAGAAACAGCAGCACAACTAAGCAGACCTACTTTCAGATAAAAATCTAGACACGCATACTGTAATTTCAGTTCGGAATTTGTAATCGATAAGCCTACTATAAAAAAACGATGACGTCGTTGATCTTAAAAACTATGACCAACTTCTTGATCGAACCATGCAACCCGCCAAGGAGAACAATAGCTATCACAGAACGGAAAGAAAGAGGCAAAAATACCGCGCCGAGAAATCTCAGATTCGGGCGCTTTCATTTAAAACCACTACTACCTCATGGTCTAGCGAGCACGCTTAAAACTCAGTTGAACGCTGCATTAAATCCAATAACGGTACCGTCGCACTGAAAACACGCGTATATCAGAATGATCTTTAAATCAGATAAACCTAAAGACAGCACGAATTCATACATGCTCATAACCCTAATTCCAATAATAGGAAAATGTTCGAAGTCATTGTCAGTTACAGGAATCAGCACTTCGCGGAAGCGCATAACGTCATACCACCTGAATAGGCCGGGTGTAGCCGATCCAATACTTAGGCTCACAATTACAGTTGTGAACCCTGCAAATTTTCAACTGCCGCGTTTCTCTTGGACATGGTACGCTCTACATAAGAGTTTGGATGCTGGATTGCTGTTTAAAATGCTCCACTGTAATTTTCCACTAGAGATTGTCCAGCTAACTGCGAATAGTATAGGACCCACAAAGATTCAAGTCCAAGTAGGAAGCCAACTATCCACACACTTCATCCCCAAAGCCGATGTAACCCATAGAGCAGTAATCTCGCAGACATCCCCAGACCATGGGATTGCAATGAGGATATAGCTTTGTGTGCAGACGATATCGCTTACTGGTGTCATGCTTAACATGACCATAATATAAACGAACAAACAAACAATTACATAAGCTACCTGGAATCATCGCTCTGTACACGGAGGATAAGACAAAATAGTCAAGTAATCGACACAGAAATATTTTTCAGCTTATAGCTTATGACCTACAAGGCCTCATAAACAGACTGTGGGAGCTACACGACTACGCAATCGAGTGTTAAATTCCTTGTAATCTATCTGGATGACCGCCTAAAATGGCAGAAAAATACTACAGGAAAAAATTAAAAGATCGCAGAAGAATTCAATTTAATGATGCACAAAAAAATAAACAAGAGGTGTGTAAGATCCAGTTATTCTCTACACAATCTTCGTACGCTCATTAATAATATGTGGGTCACAAGCTTGACTTAAGTCGACAAAACAAATAAGAATAAGTATTTCTGTAGATCAAAGAATGTTACTCTTCGGTGAAAATCTATTATGCAACTTTCCCACATCTCTGCGAAACCTTCAGTACCAAGATTTCCTAATAAGAATGAAGGTACAATGTAGTAATTTTAGAATCAAGAGGTTGATATATACTGGAGCAGCAGAAAGTCTACTGAAACATAACCCCACGACATTTAAGTAATATCGAAATATTCTTCCCTCTCTCCAATCACTTTGGAAGCCACGTCTTAATTACTTCTATTGATACGTCTAGCAGACGAAGATATCACCGAAACCATTCGCAGACCAAAATCATACAAAGGCGTTTGGTGTAATCAAACAATACAACAATAATAAGTAGCTTTTTGCCCAAGTTGCATATAACTTGTCATTCCCTTTCTTTTACCCCTGCTCCTTCAGAGTTCGAAAGAGTGTATTCGAGTCAACAGTGTAAAATGTTACCTTCAAATTCACTAAATCTATAAACGTCAGTTTGCCTTTCCTTGATCAATTTTCTAATAAAAGTCCTCAAGTATTTCCTCACCTGTTCCTACACTTCTTCTAAATCCAAAATATTCCTCCGCGAGATCGCATTTTTGACTGATGACACAAAAAATAAAACACATACGTAAGTAAAACTTACGTAACAAGTTTGTTTTTCTTGCCATCTTTCCCATTAGTCCCTTAACTCCACAAAACATTGAAATGATTGCTCAAGTTCTCAAAACACAACAATTTCTACTGCTATCTGAGATTCCACACACACACACACACACACACACACAAACGAGATACGTCCTCAGGTGTCTGTCAGTTAAAAACATTGATAGAGTGATAAAATGAGAAAAGAAAGGGAGAAATTGTGGTGAAGTAGTGTGAATTTAATTAGTGACCAGGTGTGAAGAACACAATGAAAAAGCAAGAATATAAAACATGAGTAGCGTTTATTTATTTCGTTTCAAGAAAGTGAACTGATTACAATAATGTTGAGGCTAATTCGGCAAACAAAAATGTAATTTCTAAATATTGTATCGACTGATGATGCTCTAAAATAGGAAATATCGTAAAAATGTCGCAGCAGGGAAACGGCTTTTTCATTTCGAAAAAGAAAAAAACTTTTATAATTAGGCGTTTTATCAGTGAGGAGTGGGACAGGAGTAATTTATAACATATTTATTTCACCATTGAAGCATAAGCCACAGTCACTATATTACCGAAATATGTGTAGTTTCGACAGTCTAAGCTGTAAGTTTCAAATGTTGCATATTTTGTTTTACAATGAAAAAGAGAAAAACTCTATATACACCAGTTTGAATATTTTGTTAGAGTGGCTATCCATGTACACAATTTTACAATGAAAATAAATCTATAAAGTATTTTGGAACATGCAAAGCTCTTCATTTAGATGTCAAATTTCGTACTCTTAAACGCTCAAAAAATTCATTACAAGCAATTTTTACTTGGTTTTATACTATAATTAGTTAGTTGGTACCAAAAAAATTTAATATCTTTTTGTTCGCATAACCCATTTTTACTTTGCACCGAGCTGTTTTGCAAGGTAACACAAGAGAGTTCTTAAGAGTACAAATACGACGTGTAAGTATGGGGTACCACATGTTATGGGACAATTTAAAGATGTATTTTCAGTGTAAAAAATTTTTGTTTAGCCATTGTAACAAAATATTCATACCAGTTAGGTGTATACCGAGTTTTGCTGTGTTTCAATGTAATACAAAATAATAAACATATAAAATTACAGCTTAAACTGTTGAAACTAGACATTTTTTGGTAATGAAGATAGTTACTGTGGCTTTTGCGCAAATGATAAATACGAGGGTTGGAAATTAAGTAGTGGCAACACTGCTGTGGAAAACGATGCAATATAATCTACTATTGTCGCTGATAGCACACGTTGTTGTCACACCTACCTTACCCCCGAGTGCATGGACTCGCCCATCCCACGTCACCGAGGTGCGCACAATCGAGGGAAACGCAGTCACCTGTGAGCGAGCGGCGTAACGTAACGGTGTCACTATGTTTTCGAAATAGAAACAACGGAGTTGGATCAAGATTGAATGTCCCATAGGTCGTACAGCACGACAGTGTCATAAAGGTCTTCAAGAGGCGTGCGGGGAATCAGCGTTGCTGTACTGAACAGTGGCACGGAAAAGCATTTTACGAATGTCGGCAGTCTGGGAAGTATTGTACCACCCGAGATACTCACCGTACATAAGTCCTTGTGACTTTGATTTGAGTCCTAACATGAAGGAACCACTTCGTGTCATTCGCTTCAGATGTGTTCCAAAGATCCGACCGGTAGTAGACCGCTCCATTCGCACCATCGACAGAACAGACTCTGCTAACGGTATACTGCGCCTTCCACACCGCTGGCAACAGGTTTTTACAAAACGCTGGTGACTACTTTGAAGGACAGTAACAGCTGCATACATTACCGCTGGTGTATCGGTTGTGAGTCAATAGTTGCCCTTAATTAAGATCCAGCCGTCGTGTTTTATAAATGAACTTTCATGTCATTAGACTTATGTACTTGCTGACTTTTGGCTATTCAACAGCTGAAATCGATCTGTGTCATATTGCTCGCGACTGTTCGGAGTTTCCACTTTAAATGTTTGTTAAGCTTCTGAGACTTAACTACGGGGTCATCAGTCCCTAAACTTACAAACTACTTATGAACTAGCTAACACTAAGGACGGCACAAATATCCATGCCCGAGGGGGGATTCGAGCCCCCGACTGTAGTGGCCGTGCAGACCGTGACTGAAGCGCGTCAGTCCCCTCGGCCACCGCGGCGGGCTGCACTTTAAGAGTGGCGTGCGAGAAATCAGCATTGCCGTACAGAACAGTGGCACGGAAATGCATTTTACGAAGGTCGGCAGACTGGGAAGTATAGTACCATCCAATATACTCACCGCACGTAAGTCCTTGTGACTTTGATTTGAGTCCAAATGTGAAGGAACCACTTCGTGGCATTCGCTTCAGATTCCAGAGATTCGATAGGTTGTATACCGCTCCATTCGCACCATCGACAGAACAGGCTAGCGGTATACTACACCTTCCACATCGCTGGCAACGGGTTTTTACACAACGCTGGTGAGTACTTTGAACGACAGTAACAGTGCAAACATGTAACGGTGATGTATCGGTTGTGAGTCAATAGTTGCCCTTAATTAAGTTCCTGCCGTCGTATGTCATTGGACTTTTGTACTTGCTGACTTTTGTGTTTATGATGGCTATTCAATAGCTGAAATCGATCTGTGTCATATTGCTCGCGACTGTTCGGAGTTTCCATTTTAACATAAGAGTAAGACAGATGTTATTTGTGAGTACAGTGTACAGATACGGCGGAGTGTTTGCTATGAGCCCAGGCGGGTTGATGCGGCCCTCACTTGCTTGGCTGATACGGCAGGCGTACGTGATGTTGAAGTTCAGTTGAGAATGTGTACAGAGACTGATCAGACAGACAGCTGAGCACAGTGCCAGCAGGCTACGCCGCCAGCCAGACGGTTTCTCGTTAACCTGCGTGGAGCCGCAGCCGCAGTCGCGTGCAGCTCTCGGCCGATTAGGGCGACAAATTGCGAGTGCGGCGCTATCTGGTGGCTGCTGGCCGCTACCTGCGGCCACAATTGGCGCTGATTCGCGCATTGTCCGCCGATAGCGCTGCCCACCCCACCCTCTGCCACCAGCACGCTTTCTGGACCGCACCTCTTGCAAACCGGCCGCGCGCCCACGCACCGGCAGCTAATGAGCCACCCCTACCTCCTCCAGCCGTTACAAAATACTGCCTTACCTTCCGGGCCGTTATCGTACCGTCTGTAAATGTATTGACTCTCCCAACAGACCTACTGCAGGAATGCTTTTTTCCCTTCCCTACTAAAGAGTCGCAAGAATGGCCGAAATTCAACGCTCCTCCATTGTTGCAAATATAACAGTTGTTTGCATATCTCCTATTAAATGTGTTTGTGGTTCTCTGATGATGATGGTGGGCAACGTACGAAATATATTAGTTGAATTCTTTCTGTATCAAGCCATAGTCTGTGTCACTCCAGGTTTTCTTGTCTGCCTCCGTAGCTCAGCGGTAGCGTCCATGACTACCGCACAGGAGGCCCGGGTTCGATTTCCGGCAGCGAACTGGGTGTTGTGTGTTGGCACGTAAGTCGCCCACGCGGCGTCAAATAAAAAGACTTACCAAAAAAATGTACAAATGTTTGTTAAGCTTATGGGACTTAACTACGGGGTTATCAGTCCCTAAACTTAAAAATTACTTATGAACTACTTACGAACTAGGACGGCACAAATATCCATGCCCGAGGGCGGATTCGAACCCCCGACCGTAGTCGCCGTGCTGACCGTGACTGGAGCGCCTCAGTCACCTCGGCCACCTAGGCCGGCAAAAAGACTTACACTAAGGCGGCTGAACAAACCCGCAAGGGTTCTCCCGGCCAAGGAAGCCGTGCGCTCATTTCCAGGTTTTCTCGACGTATTTTTCTTTTAGATTAGATTAGATTAATACTTATTCCATAAATTATATATACGACATTTCGTAATGATGTGGAACGTGACAGATTAGTACAGGTTGTGTATACATGACAATAAATATTTTAAGAATTTTAGTTACATGTTATTTATTTATATATTTATTTAAGTTATGTCTAAAAATTCATCTACAATGTAGAAGGAGTTCCCATTCAGAAATTCCTTTAATTTTTTTTTTTTTTTTTTTTTTTTTTTTTCAAATACTAGTTGGCTCCCTGTCAGACTTTTCATGCTACTTTGTAAGTGACTGAAGACTTTTGTGGCAGCATAATTCACCCCTTTCTGTGCCAAAGTTAGATTTAACCTTGAATAGTGAATATCACCTTATCACATAGTGTTGTTGCTATGCACACTGCTATTACTTTTAAGTTGGGTCAGATTGATAACAAATTTAATGAGTGAATATATATATAAGATACAGTGAAGATCCCTAAATAAATGTCTGCGTAATGATCTTGGGAGGGCTCCAGTAATTATTCTGATTACACGCTTTTGTGCAATGAATACTTTTTTAACTCAATCTGGAATTGCCCCAGAATATGATCCCATATGAAAGCAGCGAATGAAAATAGGCATAGCAAGTTCATTTCCTGTGATATATATCACCAAATTTTGCAATGACCATGATAGCATAAGTAGCTGAATTCCAACGTTTCAGCAGATCTTCAATGTGTTTCTTCTAATTCAATCCCTTGACAATGCAAATACCTAAAAATTTTGAATATTCTACCTTAGCTACAGATTTATGTTCAAAGTATAAATTTATTAATGGTGTCAATACTTTTACTGCACGGAACTGTATATACTGGGTTTTATGAAAGTTTAATGAGAGTCCATCTGTAGAGAACCACTTAATTATTTAGTGAAAGATATCATTTACAACTTCATCAGTTAATTCCTGTTTTTCAGGCGTGATAGGTATACTTGTATCATCAGCAAAAAGAAGTAGCTTAGCATCTCCGTGAATGTAGAATGACAAGTCATTAATATATATTAAGAACAGCAAAGGACCCAAGACCAAACCTTGTGGAACCCCATTTCTGATAACTCCCCACTCAGAGGAATTAATTGTTTCTTCTATATCAAAACATCTTCACGGTTTATCAGCCGAGTGGGATGTCGTCTATTTGCAACGTTTCAATGGATTGCACATCCATCATCTATAGACGAAGAGCTGATATTCATAGTTTTGTGTTGGTCGGATACTTGGTTTGGAGTTCAGTGTAGTCTTACTTTCTAACCACACCACTTATGGACGCGTGAATGACTACTCTTGAATAAAACTTGAATTGAAGCTTCCTGATCTGAAATGATGGAGAAATAACAAATCAAAAGTGATGAAAAATTCTTTCGCGTTGGTATCGGTAACCTTTAGCAGGCATATGCTACCAATAGAAAGGTAAAGCAGTCATCAATCCGAAGATTGGTTTGAACACCACAGTGCTTTACTAGGCATGGTCCTATCTGGAGGTGGTATGCAGTTGCCTTCCTCCGACCTCCGAACTGACTTACCCAGCCAGTTATAGGGGGACCTACAGTTTAACGTGGGTTCCGAACCACGGTGCTACTCGGTATTTTCACATGAGGAGTACTCCCAGAGGTGAAAGAAGTGGAAAGTGACAGATAAAAATCCTAGGAACTGGCGGGGATTATCTATTTTATATTACTTCAATTTCGTTTTTTGCAAATATTGTCTCGTATTTTCTTGATATCACAAAGTGTAACTGCAAAAGAATCATGTGTTTTAACGTTCGCATTTTATTATGTTTAACATTGTAATTATTCTGGGTAAATGTCGATATTTGATGTAAGGTAAGTTAGGAGTAAGTGTTTCTTTGTCAGAGATTGCAAGTTAAAAGAAAATGCCGCCTCTGGCGACTGTCGCGTGGGAGAGAGCCTGCAAGGGAAATAAACTTGGTTTTTAGGTTTGCTGGATGCTTCACATCCATGTACAAAATGTTCTGTGTGAAAATAGTTTTAAAAAATCAACTCCGATTCTATATGAGAGAGTAAGTTGGTAGACATCGTGTCGTTTCATATTCCGCTAAATCTAATCTCATCCTTTGCAAACAGAATTCCAGCCATAATATTATGGAATAACCTCCGACGGTAACCGCGCGCTCTGCAGCAAGGCATCTTGAAGCGTTCGGCCACTCCAGCGCGGAAGTGTGTGAGGTAACCTTACTGTACGTTATTTGGTAATTCTAGGGACAGATAACCGTAGAAATCTGGTCCAATAGGTTTACTAACATTTCAAAATTTGATCAGAAAAAAGTAACACTATACAAGTTATTATGCAACCATATTATTCACAGGATCTTGTGCCCTCAGATTCTCAACTATATAGCTATCGATGAACCTCCAAGGAACTTCGTTTCCAGATAAAAATGCATTCCGGACATAGCTCTAAAAGTTCCTCGACTCGATAGCCCGTGATTTCCACGGACGCGGAGAAGTTACGCCACCATTGGCAAACTGTTCTAAACAGTGTTAAGCTTATCAATAAACGCTAAGAATGTATGCATCAGACTTATCAAATGAAACGGTGCAAGCGTCACTCATATACGACTTTTGCACCGGCTGCGGTGGCCGAGTGGTCTGTGGCGTGCCAGTCACGGCCTGCACGGCCGCTGCGGTCGGGGTTCGAATCCCCCCGTCGGGCAGGGATGTTTGTGCCGTCTTTTGTATAAGGTAGTTCATAAGTAGTTTGTAAGTTAAAGGGACTGATGACCCCGAAGTTGAGTCCCATAAGCTGTACAAACATTTGAACATGTGAACGACTTTTGCTACGCCATTTTGTGGAATGTTCTACTGGAGACCGTGCGGTCCTCCTAGCTTGCGGACATATTGGTAGAGCGTCAGAGACACTAATAAAACAGTGTTAGCACTTATATATTTGTTCTGAATTTACAAGTGTTCTAGAACACCTATGCGCGTCTGGAGGCTAGTTCGCGAGTCTAGCTTGATTCATTCAGCTAACAGGACTCAGCTGATGGCGACTTCAGTGGAGGGCGTGGGTTTTTGGGCCTCGCCCCACTGTCTGCGCCGACTGGTCGCGCCGTTTCGGGATTCCGCGCTTCTTTTCCTGGCGTCGAAACGTAGACGACGCCAATGGAAGGCGGACTTGTGGACCAATTCTCAGAGATGTCGGTTCCCGTGTATTCGGACGAACTCTTTCTCACCGGTTGGCAGGAATTAGCACCGAAGGCGCCAGTTCGTTGACAGGTTCTTTGATCTCTGGAAGACCAAGTTATTTGCGTTGTCCTTAGACAGCGATCTTGGTCATTGTAGTATAAGTGGTAGCTCGTCAATTCTTGATCACTTCGCAACGACGATCCGCTCGAAGCTTAACAGCTGCTGAAAACTGTCTCCAAAATACAGCCAGCAGCTACTAATCTGGATCATCGAAGACAAAGTATCTCCGTCTTAGAGAAAAGGGGGAACTAGTAGTTGGGGGACTTCAGCGAACAATTAATGTTATGGGCCGCCCAGTGCCAGGGGCACGATCATCGGGATTATCTCGGTAAGCCTACACTTTCACCAGGTTTATAATCCACTAGCACACCTGTACGCTGCAGGAGTTTATAAGTGGCTTAGTCGTAGGATGCAGAATTAATGTAAATGACTAGTGGATTAGAAATAGCGATTTTGTAATACAAGCTGTAATCAATATAGCATATTACTACCTATTGTAAATTTAAGATATTGGGTTACATGTATAAGAACAAATAAAAAATTTAAAAATAATTTGTACAGTGACATCATAGAATCCAGTTTTATTCGTCTCAGTACCAAGCGCTTGAAGGTTGGAAAAGCTAGAGTGTTGAAAGAGAGCTGGGTAGTTGCTATGTCGTGAGGCTCGGTTCGTAATGGCCGAAAGTGCCCTCCTGGCTATCCAGTCTTGTGGAACAGAGGTTGTAACAAGTTTATGAGCTATCAAATATGGTCCTTTCTCTCATTCTACGAGGGGATGCTGAAAAGTAATTGATTCTAAATTTTTTTCGTCTCTTCTTAGCATGGTTCAAGTTTTGCATGTCCTGCATATTACTCAGTTGTTCTTGCCGCGTAGCTGACGCAGTGTACAACCCTCTCCCGCTAGAGGGCTTCGAGTAGTACCGAGTAACATGGCGGTATGTAAGGTGACTATGTCGGTGCGTGAGAAACAGGGTGCTGTAATGGAGTTTCTCACCCCAGAAAATACGTCTCCAATTGAGATCCACAGAAGAATGAAAACTGTGTACCGTGGCGAGTGCCTCGACATCAGTAATGTGCGCTGGTGGGCTGCCCGTGCTCGTAAACACGGTCCTAACCTCAACGTCTGTGACAGAGCACAAAGTGGACGACCGCGTGCGGCAACAGATGAGACTCATCGGAATCGGGTTGATCAACTCATCAGAGAGAATCGTCGGAAACAGGCGCAACTCTCACTGCAGTGTGGCATATCACGGAAGCGAATACAGATCCTCATTGCAGAACTGTGGTACAGAAAAAATGTGTGCTCACCCCTTACATGAAACAAAAGAGATTGGACATCTGTCAACAATTGTTGTTGCGTTTTGAGCAGGAGGGTGATGGTTTCCTTAACAACATTGTGACTGGTGATGAAAGCTGGGTGCAGTATTTTGATCCCCTAAGCAAGTGAGCATCACAGGAGTACCGCCACCACGGATCACCATCCCCAAGAAAGTGCAAAACGAGTCCGTCGGCAGCAAGATCATGTTCACTGTTTTCTGGGATGTTCGAGGTGTCGTGTATATGGAGTTTAGGCTTATGGAAACCACCATAAACTCTGCACGGTTCAGCGAGACTCTCCGCAAACTGAAAGCACGCATTCGAAGAAGTCGTCCCCACATGGAACACCCTCTCCTTCAGCATGACAATGCCAGACCGCACACGAGCGCTGCGACATCTGCAACGATCCGCCGCCTATGATTCACTCTCATCGATCATCCTCCATACAGTCCAGACTTGGCTCCATCAGATTTTCACCTCTTTCCAAAGCTTAAAGAACACCTTCGCGGTGTCCACTTTACAACTGATGAACCAGTGCAAGCGGAGGTGAGGCGGTGGTTCAGACAACGAGATCCAAACTTCTACAGTGACGGGATCCACAAACTGGTCTCTCGTTGGGAGAAATGTGTGCGTCGTCAGGGTGAGTGTGTCGAGAAATAAGTAAGTAGAAATTGTGAATAAATTGTAATACAGTTTGGTTTATTTCAAAAGCCGTAAGGTATTCCCGAAAAAAAAAAAAAAAATCGGAGGCATTACTTTTCAGCATCCCTACGTAGTTTCCATCGCATTCATCGGTCTGCTGACTGTAGCCTTTCACGATCGGCGACACATTCGGGCGGTGTCATTACATGTCAGTGTTCTGTCTCAATCATGACACGTCAAGGTATCTGTCGCTTCCCGCTCTGACTCGGTGGGTAACTATATGTGTCACTCAAAGTCTTACTGTTTGCTTAAAAAAACTTACCTGTCCTTTACCACTTTGTGCTGAAACAGTTCTATTTTGATGAGCCGATAAGCTTACACCACTGCACTCTATTCCCAAGAATTATACGATAGACTTTAAAAGCGATAATCACGCCAATTTACTAACATGGAAACAGAAAAGATTGTAACAACTATTGAGATATTTCTTTAATTAGCGTTGTAGGCAAAATATTCTCAGTTATTGTTGAAAGGAGAGTGCGAGTATTAGATGAAAATCAGTGTGGGTTTAGGCCTCTTAGAGGCTGTCAGGACCAGATCATTAGCTTACGACAGGTAACGGAAAAGTGGTGTGAGTGGAACAGGAAATTGTATCTATGTTTCATGTAGTAAAGGCTTATGACCGTGTTCCTAGGAGGAAGCTACTGTCAGTTCTACAAGATTATGGTATAGAAGGGAAACCTCTGCAGACAATTAAAGGGCTGCAGTTAGAGTAGATGGCAAATTAAGATCATGGTTCAGGGTAGTTTCAGGAGTAAGACAAGACTGTAACCTGTCACCACTGTTGTTCATACTATTCATGGATCATATGTTGAAAACAGTAGATTGGCAGGGCGGGATTAAAATAGGTGAAAACAAAATAAGCAGTCTCGCATATGCGGATGACTTAGTTGAAATGGCTGATTCAATTGAAAGGTTAACTAATATTTCAGAGCTTAATCAGAGGGGCAAGGATTATGTTATGAACATCAGCATGTCCAAAACGGAAGTAATGTTTGTGGGAAACAGATTTAAACAGACTGATTGCCAAATAGGAGGAACAACGTTAGAACAGGTAGACAGTTTCAAGTACCTGGGATGTATTTTGTCATAGGGTGGCAACATAGTAAAAGAACTGGAATCGAGGTGCAGCAAAGTTAATGCAGTGAGTGCTCAGCTAAGATCTACTCTCTTCTGCAAGAAGGATGTAAACACCAAGACTTAAGCTAGCAGTGCATCGCTCTATCATTCGACTAACTTTGTTGTACGGGAGTGAAAGTTGGGTGGATACAGGTTACATTATTCACAAGGTAAAGGTTACAGATATGAAATAGCAAGAACGATTGCAGGTGCTAATAGATGGGAACAATGGCAGGAGGGTGTCCATAATGAGGAAATCAGAGAAAAACAGGGAATGAAGCAGTTAGAGCGAACAGATTGAGATGGCGGGGTCATGTTACACGCATTGGAGAAGCAAGGTTACCTAAGAGACTCATGAGCTCGGCAGCGGAGGGTAAGAGGAGTCGAGGTAGACCAAGAAGAAAGTACTTAGATTCGGTGAAGAATGATTTTGAAGTAAAAGGCATGACATCAGACGAGGCATCAACGTTAGCATTGAATAGGGTAATCATGGAGAAATTTTATTAGAGGTACTATGCTCCAGACTGAACGCTGAAAGGCATAATCAGTCTCTAATGATGATGATGATGGATGATGATTTTACTTTTTTTTCGAAAATCGCAAACGTGGGTCTCTAATTTAGATTTACTTGGTATCCTGATAAAAATTAAATACATAAAAGAAAAAGAAGTGCAACTTGTTGCTGCTTTGGTTTCTACTTTTCTGTAAGTAATTCTGGCAGTTGTTGAAATGCACAGTTTAAAGGAAGCATTATTCGCATTATGTCGAGTATGTTCTGTATGAAGTCGTGCACCGCGGCATAAACAAGATCCTGCCGCCGCCTCGTTCTGCTCGCGTGTTGTCCCTGAGGCTGGAGTCTGGCCGCCCCGCCCGCCACGGTGCTTCATGGTCCGTGAAACGGTCTCCCCCCCCCCTTCCCGGCGCGACGCTGCAGCAGACGACGTCTCTTTCGGCGCAACCGCCTCGGCGACCCCTCTGCGACTATAGCTCGTAGGGGATCTTGTTTTCCCAAACCCACAGTCGAGGGCTTTGAGCTTCATCTGTACCAGAACTAATCTTCAGCTTGCTTTAGTAGTCTGTATTTGCTTAAGTTTTAAGTGGACTGGTGCCTTTAGTGAAACAATGTATGTCTTCTTGATATAACCCACACATATTTCACTGCACTGGCCTTGTATTTATTTCTTGTTTTACGTCTTGTACAATCTCCATTAATTTTATTTTTCTGGGTTGGAGTGGCTTCTTTTTCCAAGTCTGTTATCTGAAAATTTGATGTCATCTTCATTATTTTACAGTGAAGGAAATAGCGTTACTTAACGACCACTATCACAAGTTTATTTTCAAAGTCCGTGAGTAGTAATAATGGCAGTTAAATAATACTGCTTACATCACTTCAAAATGATACAGGCAGCAACATACTTTCAGATGTCAAACAGTAAAAAATTCCATTCCAGAAAAGCTGTTGAAAATCACAATATCTTCAATACGTAGAGCAATAAATAACTAAAATAGCACTGAAGATGCTGCAACTCCAGCCAAACACGTCTGCGTTATAAGAAGGAGGCCAATGAAATTTAATAATATCTGTATTGGAACTGTTAATATTTAACGCGCTATTTCGGCGTATTTTACCCATTATGAAAAGATTGAATTGAAACCCATATATATTTTTTCTGTATACATAAAGAATTTCCGTAGTGTGTGGAGACTTTTTCGACTCTGACTTTTTACTTTAGTTAAAGTTATCTGCTATGGAAGGATGCGGAGAGCTTTCTGTGTGATTATACAAGAAATTCCCAGGAGAACGTTATTTGTCAACATCGCAAATTTACGTTAAAATTCTTTATTTCCGTGTTTAGTCGTTTGGATGCACTTCGTCATATTCTTCAGATGAATTTACATATGAAATGAGATCAACTACATTACAACGTTGTATAATTACAAGTACTTTCGTGCACGCAGTCCGCAATCCTTCTCTCTCTCTCTCTCTCTCTCTCTCAAAAAGAAAATAATAAATAAATAAAATAATAAATAGATAATAACGATAGTTCAATAGCTTTTACTGCGTTACATCTGTTAGATTTCAATACCAAATGTTCAGTGTTTGTAATTCTACGGAATCAAACTGTTGCCGCGGTGGAGTAGCCGAGCGGTCTAAGGCGTCTCGCTGAGGAGCGCGCAGTTGCTCGTCGTCGGAGGTTCGAGTCCTCCCTGGGGCATGGGTGTATGTGTTGTACTTAGGTTAGTTTACTTTAGTTGAAGTAGTTTGTAAGCTACAGACTCATGACCACACAGTTTGGTCCGATAGATTTACAAACATTTGAACATAAAACTCTTTTGAATTAAATAAATCGGTATTTGCGATCAGTTATGGCTTCACTGTACTAGGTTTAGATTGAATAACAAAGTGCGGCGAGCCGGCCGCGATGGCCAAGGGGACTGAGGCGCTTCAGTCACGGTCTGCACGGCCACTAAGGTCGGGGGTTCGAATCCCCCCTCGGGCATGGATATTTGTGCCGTCCTAGTTCGTAAGTAGTTGATAAGTAGTTTGTAAGTTTAGGGACTGATGACCCCGTAGTTAAGTCCCATAAGCTTTACAAACATTTGAACATTTGAAAGTGCAGCGAACCAAAATTTTTATTCGCCGCACTTTGGTATTCCATCTAAACTTAGTACAGTGAAGCCATAACTGATCGCAAATAGCGATTTATTTCATTCATTGATCGGTGTAATGTCGTCAAAAATATATTGTTGTATAACTGTTTTGGTAATCATTTCCTAGACTTACAAACTATATCAACTAATCTGAACTACCTAAAGACACACACACACACACACACACACACACACACACACACACAGAGAGAGAGAGAGAGAGAGAGAGAGAGAGAGAGAGAGAGAGAGAGTCCCTGACTTGGCGCCTAGAACCGCGCTGCCATTCCGTACCACTTGTCACGCAGTAAACAACATGGAACTATCACTCTGTGCAGAAAAGTACTCTTAATTATACATGTCCTAACTTTGTTCAAGACTGGGTAACATTTTTTTCTATGCAAACTGACCTGAAAGTGACGAAAGTTCATCGATACAAGTAATCAGGTATATAAGGAATTTTAAACTAAATTCGCGATCGTGGCTAACAACTTACTGTAGACAATAATGGGTCGAAGACTTGGAAAATAATTTAAAAACTGAACTCTTCAAGTAAAACTTCTCCCCGACGTTTCGTCTCCATCTGCGGCAGACGTCATCTGAGGCATATGTGTTCTACCGACAAACGTATTTTGTCGAACTTCAGAAATTCTTCATTTCTGTTAAAACTATTCTGGTGCTTGTGAATTTCTGTTGCGTCTACATACATGCACGCATGGTAATGCGATGTCCTACATAAACGCTTCTCTCACTAAATTTTATTTCATGGTTGCCGTCACTAAACATAGGCTGCTACGAGGAATTTCCGGTGTGTCCAGACGAGAGTTATTTTGTGTTCGACTAAGCGGGTGTTGACATTTCTTTTAGTTGTTCCAATATATACTCGACCACATGAGTATGGAATTTTGTACACATCAGGTGTTGTTATTGAGTAAGGTGCGTCTTTTGCCGATCTTAAATACTCTCTGATCTTCTTCGTGGGACTGTAGGTAGTTTAGACTCCATGTTTAGCCATAACATTCCGGGGCGCGGTCTGTAATTCTGCCACTGAACGGGAGGAAAACTTACACGCGGGAGTAGCCAAGCGGTCTGGAGCACCACTTACGAATCGCGCGGCCTCCCGCATCGGAGGTTCGAATCCTCTATCGGGAATGGGTGTGTGTGTTGTCCTTAGGTTAGTTTAATGTAGTTTAAGTAGTTTGTAAAACTAGGGACTGATGACCAACGTAGTTTGGTCCCATAGGATTACAAACATTTGAACATTTTTTGGGAAGAAAACTTTTCCAAACGGTCGCCGATTATGCCCAGTACTTCCGGATTCTTGTCTTTTTTGATGGAGTGTTCGATCAGTTTCCATGATGGCATATCCATTTTTCTTGAAGGCAGACAGTAAGTGAATCAGTTCAATTTGCAGATGAGCTGATTACATGATTTTATGCGCTCTATCCACCAGTGTTTTGCTGATACCTCTTTTTTGTCTAGGATGGTGGGTTGACTCCATGTGGTTGTATCGATTGGTATAAGTATCCTTCCGGTATACTTTATGGCCCAGAGTCCAGTCCACCCGTTTAATTACCGATACATCGAGGAAGTTGGTCGTTGCTCTCCTTCCACATCGTGAACTGTACTTTAGAACAAATGCTACTGGGATGTGCCCGGAAAACTCCCAACTCAACTTTACCATGAGTCCATTCCACAAATGTGCCATCCACATACCGCCACTTATCTGGCTACTTTCTGGCTGTTTGCAGAAGTAAAAGTTTATATATCAACTAGCTCTACCAATGATGAGATCGAATAAATGCATGAGATGATAAAGAAAATTATTGAGACCGTTAAGGAGGAGGGAACTTAATTGTGATGGGGCACTGGAATTCGGTAGTAGGAAAAGGAAGGAAAGAACATTAGTAGGTGAATATGGAATGGGAAAAAGGAATCAAAGAAGAAGCCGTCTGATATAATTTTGAACATAATCATAATAAACACTTGGTTCTAGGATCATTAAAGAAGGTTGTAAACTTGGAAGAGACCAAGAGACACCGGGCGATACCAGAAAGATTTTATAATGGTAAGACACAGATTTCGGAGCCAGATTTTAAACTGTAAGACATATCCTGGGGCAGACCCTATCTTATTGATCATAAAATGTATTTTGAAACTGAAGAAACTGGAGAGAGGTAGACCTGGATAAATTGAAGGAACCTGAAGTTCATGAGACTTACAGAGAAAACTTTAGACAAAAATTGACTGGAGGAAATGAAACAGTGGAATAGCAATGGGTAGATTAGAGAGATGAAACAGTCAAGGTAGCAGAGGATCAAATAGCTCAACGGGCAAGACCTACAAGAAATCTCGGATGTCAGAGGAAATACTGAATTTAATTGATGAAAGGAGAAGATATAAAAACGCAGCTAAAGAAGCAGGTGTAATGGAGTACAGACGACTAAGATTGACAGTAAGTGCTGAATTTTTAAGCAGGTGTGGCTAGAAGCCAAATGGAAGTCTGTAGAAGAATGTACAACCAGGATAAAAATAGATACCAACTACAGAAAATAAAAGTACAGACAAGAAATATAGCTTTGTGAATATAAAGAGATGGAAAATTAGTTCTGAGCAATGAACTGAAAGCTGAAAGGTTTAATGAGTATATAGAGGAGATCTACAAACAAAATGAACTGAGAGACAATATAGTAGGAAGTAGACGACGAAGTTGAAGATTACTGAGAAAAGAATTTGAGAGAGCACTGAAAGACCTAAGCCGAAAAAAGGCCCCTGGAGTAGACGACATTACTTCAGAGCTAATGAAGTCTCTGGGAGAGCCACCCATGACAAAACTATTTCATCTGGTGCGTAAGGTTTATAAGACAGGAGAAATACCCTGACTTTAAGAAAAGTGTAAAAATCCGCATTCCAAAGAAAGCACTCGCAGACAGGTACGAAAATTACAGAACAATCAGTTTAATAAGTCATGGTTCCAAAATTTTAACACTAATTATTTACAGAACGATGTAAAAGCTGATAAGTGCTGACCTCGGGGTAGATAAGTACGGAATCGGCAGAAGTGTAGGAACACGGAAGGCAATCTTCACTTTACGACTTATCTTAGAAAATAAATTAAGGAAACGCAAACGTACAATTTTAGCTTTCGTAGATTTGGAGAAAGCTTTTGACAATGTAGATTGGAGTACACTTCTTCAAATTCTGAATTCAGCAGGGTTAGAATACAGGGAACGGAAGTTTATGTACAAACACCAGCTAACAGTTGTAAGAGTCGAAGGATATGGAAGGGAAGCACAGGTTGGATAGAGAGTAAGTCAGGGGTGTACGCTTTTCCCAATGTTATTCAATTTGTTCATTGAGCAAGCTATGAAGGAAAGTAAAGAATACAGAAGGATTTAATGTTCATTGTGAAGAAATAAAAAACGTTGTGTTTCGCAGATGACGCTCTAATTCTGTCAGAAATAGCAGATGACATGGAAGAGCAATTGAATGTAAATGACAGTGTGTTGAAAATATAATATTAACATTAATAAGTGCAAAACAAGTGTAATGGAAGAATGCAGTCAAAGAAAATCAGGCGATGCTGAAGGAATAAAATTAAGTATTGTTGTTATGGTCTTCAGTCCGGAGACTGGTTTGATGCAGCTCTCCACCCTACTCTATCCTGAGAAAGCCTTTTCATCTCCTCATAACAACGACAACCCACATCCACTTGAATCTGCTTACTATACGCGTCTCTTGGCCTCCCTCTGCGATTTTTACCCCACACGCTTCCCTCCAATGCTAAATTTATGATTCCTCGATGTCTAAGAATGTGTCCTACCAAGCGATCCCTTCTTTTAGTTAGGGTATGCCAAAAATTCCTTTTCTCGCCAATTCTGTTCAGTACCTCTTCATTAGTTATGTGATCTACCCACCTAATCTTCAGCATTCTTCTGTAGCACCACTTTTCAAAAGCCTCTATTCTCTTCCTGTCCGCACTGCTTATCGTCCATGTTTCACTCCCATACAAGGCAACACTCCACACAAATGCCTTCAGAAAAGACTTCCTCACACTTAAATTAATATTCGATGTTAGCAAATTTCTCTTTTTCAAAAATGCTTTTCTTCCCATTGCCATTCTGCATTTTATATCCTCTGTACTGCGACCATCGCATGTTATTTTACTACCTAAGTAACAAAACTCATCTACCACCTTCATTGTTTCGTTACCTAATCTAATTCCTTCAGCATCGCCTGATTTTCTAAGACCGCATTCCATTATTTTTGTTTTGCTCTTGTTAATGTTCATTTTGTACGCTCTCTTCAACACACTGTCCATTCCATTCAACTGCTCTTCCAGGTCGTTCGCTGTCTCTGACAGAATTACAATGTCATCAGCAAAACGCAATGTTTTTATTTCTTCCCCCTGAACTTTAATCCCTATTCCAAAATTTTCCTTGCTTTCCTTCATCGCCTGCTCAATGTACAAATTGAATAACATTGGAGAAAGGCTACAACCCTGTCTTACTCCTTTCCCAACTGATGCTTCCCTTTCATGCCCTTCGAGTCTAATAACTGCGGTCTGGCTTTTGTACAAGTTGTAGATAACTCTCCTTTCCCTGTATTTTACCCCTGCTGACTTCAGAATTTGAAAGAGTGTATTCCAGTCAACATTGTCAAACGCTTTCTCCAAATCTACAAAGGCTAAAAATGTAGATTTGCCTTTCCTTAATCTATCTTCTAAGATAAGACGTAAGGTAAGTATTGCCTCCCGGGTTCCTACGTTCCTCCTGAATCCAAACTGATCTTCCCCTAGGTCAGCTTCTACCAGCTTTTCCATTCTCCTGTAGATAATTCGTGTTAATATTTTGCAACCATGACTTATCAAACTGATGGTTCTGTAATTTTCACACCTGTCTGCGCCTGATTTCTTTGGAATGGGGATTATTACATTTTTCTTAAAGTCTGAGGGCATTTCGCCTGTCTCATATATCCTACACACCAGTTCAAATAGTCTTGTCATGGCTGTCTCTCCCAGAGACTTTAGTAGCTCTGAGGGTATGTCATCTACTCCTGGGGCCTTGTTCCGGCCTAGGTCTTTCAAGGCTCTGTCAAATTCATCTCTGAGTATAGTATCTCCTATTTCATCTTGATCTACTTCCTCTTCTCTTCCTACAACATCGTCTCTCAGTTCATTTCCTTTGTAGAGCTGCTCTATGTACTCTTTCCACCTTTCAGCCTTCCCTTCTTTGCTGAGAACTGGTTTCCCATCTGAGTTCTTGATATTTGTAGAATTGCTTTTCTTGTCCCCAAATGTCTCTCTGATTTTCCTGTAGGCGGTATCTACTTTTCCCCTTATTATACATTCTTCTACAGATTTGCATTTGACTTCTAGCCACTCCTGCTTAGCCATTTTGCACTTCCTATCAATCTCATTTCTTAGTCGTCTGTACTCCATTTTGCCTGTTTCATTTACTGCATTTTTATATTTTCTCCTTTCATCAATTAAATTTAGTATCTCCTGTGTTATCCAAGGATTTTTTGCAGGTCTTGCCTTTCTACCTATTTTGTCCTCTGCTGCCTTCACTATTTCATCTCTCAATGCTACCCATTCCTCTTCTACTGTTTTATTTCCCCCTGTTTCTGTCAATTGTTGCCTAAATCTCCCTCTGAAATTCACCAGAACTTCACGTTCCTTCAATTTATCTAGGTCCCATCTCCTTATTTTCCTACCTTTCTGCAGTTTTTTCAGTTTCAGCCTACAGTTCATGACTAACAAGTTATGGTCAGAGTCTATATCTGCCCCTGGGTATGTCTTGCAGTTTATAACCTGATTCCGGAATCTACATTTTACCATTATAAAATCTATCTGATACCTTCCAGTGTCTCCTGGTCTCTTCCAAGTATACAACCTTCTTTTGTGATTCTTAAACCACGTGTTTGTTATGATTAAATTATGTTCCGTGCAAAATTCTACCAGGCGACTTCCTCTTTCATTCCTTCTGCCCAGTCCATATTCACCATATTCACCATATTAAGTAATGATACAATAAAGGTAGTAGATGAGTTTTGTTACTTGGGCAGTAAAATAACGTATGAACGTCGCAGTAAAGAGGATATAAAATGCAGAATGGCAATGGGAAGAAAGGCGTTTTTGAAAAACAGTGTTAGTATCGAATATTAATTTAAATGTAAGGAAGTCTTTTCTGGAAACATTTGTGGGGAGTGTTTCCGTGTACGGGAGTGAAACACGGACGATAAATTGTTCAGTCAGGAAGAGGATAGAGGCTTTGGAAATATGTTTCTACAGAAGAATGCTGAAGATTATATGGGTAGATCGCGTAACTAATGAGATGCTGAACAGAATTGGGGATAAGAGGACTTTGTGGCATACCTTGACTAAAGAAGGTATCGTTTGGTAGGATACATTCTTAGACATCAAGGAATTATGATTGGAGGGAGTTGTGGGGAAGAGGGGGTGTAAAAATCTCAGAGGGAGACCAAGAGACGAATCTAGTAAGCAGATTCAGATTAATGTTAATTGCCATTCTTATTAAATGAACAGGTTTGTGCAGGATAGAGTAAGGTTGAGAGCTACATCGAACCAATCTCCGGACTGAAGACCACAACAACATTAATTTGATCTTAGTTAATGTTCCTCCTAAGGAGCGAGAACGTTAATATATTTTTTCAGTTTACCTTCCATAAAGATCTTAATTTCAGCACTATAAATCAAGAAGTTATGAAAATTGAAAAGAACATCTCATTTGCGTACAATCACGAGAAATTCTCCAATCATATCAGTAGATTTTTCAGTTAATCACATAATTTCTGCTACGTGCTACGTCTGGAACAAAGAGCAGCGTGTTACTAAGAAAGTGACGAAGATTTACATTCAGTCCCATTCGCATATGAAGCCAGTCAGTCTCATTGGGACGAGTTCTTCGTCATTGAATGGGAAGATTAATGAAAAGCATACGTATGTAAGGTACACAAAAGTATTGCAACTAGAAAGAGGGATTTCTGCAGATTTTAACGATATTAGATATTTTGGGCTGCAGATAGCAAATTTTATTTCATGCACAACCTATCTTGAAGACAGCTCGCTGGAGTGACAATCTCTAGCTACACCAATGCGTCAGCCCGTATCATCAGCTGCCCCCCCTTTCTCTCGTTCATCTCCTACCCTCCACTTACAGCACTGTGCATATTCTCCTCCCCCCTGTTTGTCTCTTTTCAGTTGATTACAGTGTAAATCGGTCAAGAACACTTCCAGATTTTGTGGTAAATATTGTTCCCTTATGTACAGGGAGTTCGGAAATTCCAGCTACATACTGTGAGGACTTGTACAGGGGAATTAATTCCTAATAATTTGATAAGGAACCCATGTCCAGGAATATCATCCACTGACCCTATGAACCTTCCTTTCTGTGAAAATATCTATACTACTACAAGCTCTATGCATTTCATATTTTAAAAGTACATGACATGGACCAAAACAAGAACAAAATATCTGGTAAATGTCGGCTCTAAAATGCATACCTTACAGTTTTGAACATGTCGTTATATTCAGTTGTCCGCTGTTTACACGTCTCTTCCACTGGTCAAGTACTCATAGCTCTTAAGGCTTTCAATGTAGAGTCCATTTGAAGTAGAAATTTTTTGTGGACCTTATCTTCTCCAAGAGTTTGCAAAGTCTTTCCGCAGTGGCGAGCTCCGCGTGTCTCGCGTTGTGGGGCGTGTAAGGTTGGCAGCACTGCCAAAGCGCACCTGCACGTGTTCCGTGGTAGTAGGGTGGGGGTAGTGTTGCGTGTGCGCCACAGCTGTTACTTGTGTTATTGCTTTGTTCTTGTATACGTTGAGTGTAGAGAGAATGCTTACTGTTGCAGAGAGAGCCTTTTTAGCGGAAGAGGTGTTGTGGGCAGGACGAAACGTCACGGAGCGTGTGAGACGACAATTTAGATTGCGGTTTTCCTACATCGATGTGTCCACATCGCGACACTGTACGTGATTTAAATTGAAAATTCCGAATAAATAGGCTCAGTTCATGATTCACTACGAATTGGTAGGCCCACGGTTTTAACAGAAAGGAAGCTTGACTAAATTTCGGACATCATGTTGCGGGGTCCAACAAAACCAGTGAGGAAATCATCAAAAGAGGCTAAAGTCTCTCGTACGACAGGATGTAAGGTAGTAACCAAAGAACTGGGGCTGTATACGTATAAAATTACTGCAGTGAAACAATTACATTGTAAGGACCATACGAAAACACCAGCGTATTTTGAATGGTTTGAGCGATTTATTGACAGACATGGAGTTGGTGTTTTAGATCGAAAATTTTTCACTGCTGAGGCTTAATTTCACCTATCTGGTTACTTTAATTCTAAAAATTCACGTATTGGGTCATCCGAAAATCCACATGCCTTAATGGAAAAGCCATTCCACGCAGAGAAAATCGGGGTCTGGGTTGGCCATAACACGAACGCAAATTATAGGGCCGATATTTTTCGAGACTACCATCAAATTCGAAATCTAAAGTTCACAGATAATATATCTATGTAATGCGCTGCTGAATAAAGATGAGATCAATCGTTCATTTTTTTCAGCAAGATAACGCTACTGCTCATACAGCTCACCAATCCCTACGACTTTTAGATGAAATCTTTGGAGGCAGAATAATTACAAAAGGTACCCGTCTCCCTCGCTCACCGAATTTTTCTCCTCCCGACAATTTCCTTTGGAGTGCGGCTGAAACATTTACTTATAAAATAACCCAAAGACAATACATTACCTTACGACATCGATAACTGAATATCTGCATTCGATCACACGTGAAACATTGGTAAAGGTATCTAATATATAAAGCAGAGTGTCCGTATATTTGTACGTGTTCCATACAAATCTACAGTTTTGTTCCAATTTTTATGAAATTTTGTACAAGTAAGCTTCATTCCATGAGGACGGTCGCCGTAAGTATAAGAATCACATACGACATGTAGTTCACGAGATATGACGTCATAAACAATGTGATGCGCAAAAAACTGCTGCATTTTGCGACAATGTTGCTCATTTTCTCCTAACCCATTGGACAGATTTCACCAAATTTGGTACACACATTCCTTACCGTGAGGTAACAATTGATGCATGGTTAAGAATCACATACGTGTCATGGTTCAAAATATATTACGTCATAACCAATTGATAATCGCAAAAAATTCCATATAATGCGGCGAGACTTTCGAAATACACTGTATGAGAATGACAGTACTTAGCGACTTGCAACAAACTTTAAACATAATTTCAAACCTTTATTAAACTTTTTCTCGCTGGCAACCATAAGTAAAATGATGAAAGGAAAAGTTTTTCGCTTACTACTTTTCCGCTGTTTATGGAGTAAAACTACGGCTCTCCAGTTGGCGTTACAATTTATAATTTCAACCCTACAAATTGTAGCAACTGGAAATTTTACAGACAGTATATACATATATATTTGAATGTACCTTCTAAATTGTATCACAGTACGACACATAGTTCATGAGATATGAGCACATAAACAGTAAAGTTTATGGAAAACCGCCACATCGGGCAACAAGTTTTAATATATTACTTCTTTACTACTAATTGTACTCCCAAGAGATTTTACAGATATGCAGCTCTTACACAAAAGAATGTATAAGATTACCTGACATCGTCTGGTCTGGAGGCGATCAATTAGTTTTATAGTTTCCAAATGATAAGCCAAGATCGCAAACTAACAATGTATTAAGTGACGACCGGTTTCGGTGTACTGTGTCACCATCATCTGGTCATATATATAATCTGGTCATCTTGTTAAAAATTGGGTATAAAATAAGAAGTGCAACATTGCACTTAGTCTCTATATAAAAAAATACTTAAGTTAAAAACATGACAGCTTACAAAATATTTTGAAGTGCAACATTGCACTTAGTCATTATATAAAAAAATACTTTAGTTAAAAACATGACAGCTTACAAAATATTTTTATATAGTGACTAAGTGCAATGTTGCACTTCTTATTTTATTCCCAAATTTTAACAAGATGACCAGATTATAATATATATATGACCAGACGATGGTGACACAGTGCACCGAAACCGGTCGTCACTTAATAAATTGATAGTTTGCGATCTTGGCTTATCATTTGGAAACTATAAAATGAATATATGTCTGAAAAATGGCAGGAATAAATGAATAAATAAATACCCGGGCAACGCCGGGTTGTCAGCTAGTTCGAAAATAAATGTAATCGTGTTGAACTATGCCGTCAGAGAAAGAGGAAATCATCTCCATCATCTACTGTGGTGATGGTGAGTACAGTGTATTTTATTGTAATTATTGTAAGTAATTAATTTCATTATTTTAATTGTAATAATGTTGAATCGTACCTCGCGACATAACCGCAGCCAGTATCAGTGAAACCCGGCCGCTGGCTTATACAGCTTATACATGAATGAGCTGACACCATTACGCACCCACAAGGCGAGACACTCGGAGACTTTGCGGACACATTGAATATTACAGTGACAAAGATAAGGAATGTCTCATAGGGTTTCTGGACGACATCGGTATATATAACCTCATCAAAATATGTACCCACTTTCCTATACGAGTCCTTGGAATTCATAGTGGAAATTGCAGAAATCCCTTTATATTCCAGAATTATACTGCTCGTGACCTTCCGAATTTTCATCAGTGTGTGATGTAAAAATTTGTAATAAATCAGTCAAGAACATTTCAAGATTTTCGGTACAAACTTTTACGTAACTGCAAAATGTATATTTTTGTTTATAAAAAGTGACATAACAGAACTGTCATATAAAAAAGGAATTGTTTTACACATGCATAACTTTTATTTTCTTTATGCGGGATCGCAATTTTGGAATTCTCAGAGGACGGGCAGTTAGCTTTTCACCAGTCCTGATCAGCGTTATGATACGAAAATGTAATCCCTTGCTTGAAACAACCGGACTGAAGTTGACCACATTTTGAGAGTTCTGAGGAAAATAACGTAATGTATCGTAGAACAGTATTCACGGTGATCTACATGTGTCTGTGAAGATCGAGTATGCATTGATGACTACCCAAGAATGGGAAGGCCATGAAAGGCAACATACGTCTCATTTAGAATTGATGAATTTTTAAGAGAGTATTTACGAATAAACGTGCGAGGAAGTTGCAAATTATGTCATTTTAGTTCAGAAAAGAGACTGCCACTTCCGAACTATCTGATAAACGAGCAAAAATGAGGCCGCGAAAGTATCGTAGAAATATTGCTTCAACGTTACCTCAAACAAGGAAAAATGTTGCTCAAAGTGTTTGTTGTACTTCATACAACCTCTTTATGTGATTTTGAGCAGGAACTGTACTCACTTCACATTGTAAAAAATCTTATATAACTGATAACGTTCAGTGAGGTGATTCGAGTAATCAGACAAGTGAACTATTATGGTGTCCTCTCTGGGATGCAAAATTCGCAAATTTAATTCTAAACCGTCGCAATCTAGAATGGAGGTAATATGTGAAGACTTTAAAGCTATTGTGTAAAATAAAATTTTTTTTAGTTCCAGTTTACGTTGTAAAGAAGTTTTAGAATGACCCTCGTGTACTTAACCTCAATGTTAATGGTTTCCAACTTCTACTATCATCTCAATCGCAAATGTAGATTTATTCTTGCTTGATCATTTACCTACCTAATTGTCCCCATTCATTTTTCTGCAAATAATATGTCTCTTGCTTTTTCCATCACTTTGACTATCACTTTCTCTGTATAAATATTGAAAACTTCCAAACTCACCATTGCTTATCAACTCTTCCAGTGACCGTGCGATTTTTCTCGTAATCTGTCCTTACTAAAACGTATTACAATGCATATGATTGTCTTCTGTTCTTACAGCGTACATCAAAGCTGTATACCACAGCCAACTCTGTAAAACCTTTTTTTCTCAATTATAACTCACGTTTATATGCCTCGGATAAATAAGGGAAACTGTTACAAGTTTAAAACGTGAAACAGATTACATGGGCCTACGCAGATTTGCTTGAAGGCAGTTGGTGCCTGGCGTTCTCTTTATTCGAAAAGTTTAATACACTGTAATATTTCAAAAGGAAAAAAAAAATTAAAAATAAAAGGAAGATAAAACATTTTAAATTTATGGGAAGGAATACACTAAGTTAAAAAGGAAGAATAGTACTTAATGAATACCTGGATAAAAAATTTTTAATAGTTAAGGTAAGTAACTTTTTATGTTTTACTACATGGTTTAATAGGTACTCGCCTAAGGCATTGAGGAAAGTTAATTTCGGTTATTCTTTTTATTTTTTTATTTTTTTATGATAGTTCAAGTATTTTTAGGTTCCATTATACGTTGTATCGTCGTGTACTCCTTCCTATACATTTAATGTTTATTGCTTATATATATAATAAACGTCTCAAATAAAGAAGGCGCCAGGCAGCAAATGTCTGCGTAGGCTAAAGTAAATTTGTAACTTGCACTAGACAGACTTTTTCGTGGTTCTGATTTTTAAGTCCTCATAACTTAAAATCTGGTATGTAATACCTTTATACCGTTGTAATATTCATGGCGTGTTTTTTAAAGTTTTTTTTTATATCTAACGCATGGAAATTGTTTTAACATCACTGATGTTGATCAGTCATGTCGGGATTTTGTTTCAATAAATGCTTCGTATCACATCACCGATCTGGAAATATGTTATTTTTACAAAATAATCTTTGCAAAAATTAATACGAGTATTTATTCAAAATGCCATTAGCAATAAAACATTTCATTCTTACTAGTGAAATGGTGTCGCTTGAAAATGTCCGTATTAGGAAATATTTCGAAAGCGCTGGTCCAATGTGAGTCTTTGAAACAAGGTGACCCCAACCGCGCGGCTACCCACAGTAATATCGTGTTTCGCGGGTTGCGCACGTCAGGCGCGCGGTCCTGAGCCCTCCCATCCGCATCTCTCTGCTGTTGAAGCGGAGCGTACCTGGGCCGTATATCAGCAGCCGTCACTGCTGCCACCCTCCCCCAATCGCGTGGAGCGGTTTTCGGGCCAAGGAGAGACCGTTCCCGCGGAGGAAATTAAATTAACGCTTGGATTAATGCCTCATCCACATTGCATCGCCATTTGTACCGCCGCGGCGAAATGTTCCTCCGTAGACGCTCGCCCCCGCCCCTCCCCCCCCTTTTCCCTTGGCACCGTAGATTCTTTCCTCCCCTCGCCACCTTTCCCTGCAGGCAGCACAAACCACCACCGCCTCCTCCCTGCTCTTTAATAACACGGCGTAATTTCCTGGAGGAAGGAAACAAAGAGCCATAAGAATAACGATTTTCTTTTCCGCGTTCTCGGAACAGACTCCCTGCTCCCGAGGGCAGACGATAATGGCAGTTCTTTCTAAGGACCTGTCTATTTCCTTACTCGCAATTGTCACGCCCCCATCCCCTTTAATCCCTCCCACAACTGCCTCTCGTGCGAAGTAGCATCGTATCATGCTAGCAGCACCCTAGAATTTATAGTGGAGGCCACTTCCTTACATCAAAGAAAGAAAATGAGAGTTGAATGGAGCACTTATAGCACTATAGGAGAGCGAAGGGGAAAGAAAAGGGATTGCATATCAAGACGCAGGCCTACTTTATTCAGCACTACTAGGGGCGTTTGTAGACAAAATTTAAGACCTTATCGGTTGCCAATATTTCAGGCGTTATTAATGCGTTTCGCCGTTTGGAGCATCATCAGAAATCTGAAAACATTAGTTTGGAGAAAAAACTTTCGACCTAGTCTTACTGTCTACATCTACATCTATATGGGATACTGCAAATAAAATTTAAGTGCCTGGCAGAGGGTTCTTCGAACCACCGTTATACTATTTATCTCCCATTCCATTCTCGAATAGTGCGCGCGAAGAAAGTACACCTGAATCTCTCCATTCGAGCTCTGATTTCTCGTATTTTATTCTGATGGTCATTTCTAGCTAAGTAAGTGGGAGTCAACAATATATTTTTGCATCCGGAGGAGAATGTTGGCGATTGGAGTTTCGTAAGTAGTCCACGCCGCAGCGATAAGCGCCGTTGTTGTAATGATTCCCATCCCAGATCCTGTATCACTTCCGTAATGCTGTCTCCCGTGTATCGTGACAATACGAAACGAGCTGCCCTTCTCTGGACTCTTCCGATGTCCTCCGTCAAACCCACCTGATAAGGATCCCACACTGGGCAGCAATACTCCAATATTGCATGGACAAGCGTGGTGTATGCAGTTTCTTTTGTAGTTCTGTTGCATCTTTTAAGGGTTCTGCCAATAAAACGCAGTCTCTGGTTCGCCTTTCCCACGACATTATCTACGTGTTCTTTCCAGTTTATGTCTGAAGTAATAGTAATTCCTAGATAGTTTGTGGAGTTTACGGCCTTCACTTTTCGTTGATTTATCTTGTAAATAAAGTTTAACAAATTTCTTTTCTTACTCATGTGGAATTCACACGTCTCATTATTTAGAGTCAATTTCCAATTTTTACACCATAGTGAGTTCTTATCTAGATCGTTCTGTAGTTGGCTTTGATCTTCAGATGATTTCACTAGACGGTAAATGACGGCGTCATCTGCAAAAAACTTAAGAGTGCTATTTTGATTTATCCTAAATCGTTTATGTAAATAAGGAACAGCAGAGGACCAATAACACTACCCTGTGGAACACCCGATATCACCTCTGCGTTACCATCTGTGTTCTCTCTGACAGGAAATCCCCTATCCAATCGGAAATTTGGGGCGATATACCATAACCAGGCAATTTGATTAAAAGCCGTTTGTGAGGTACGGTGTCAAAAGCCTTTTGGAAATCAAGAAATACGGAATCGATTCGCGAACTATGATTAAGAGTGAACAGAATAACTCTGACCTTACGGTACTGCTTTCACATCGGTTTACGTAAAAAAAAAAGTACCATACCTAGGCAGCGTTAAGTTACTTAAATTAACATTGGGTCCATGGAATCCATAAACATCTAAAAATAACTCAAATAAGTTCTCCGGCCAACTGTGTCACGAGTAAACGTTTATATAAATGGTTGGTGTGTAACAGGCTAATAGCGCTGTACTTATAAGCATATTTGGGTATACACAAAGATCCCTAGTTCTCTGGTGGAGCTACCATTGTGGGAAGATTGCCACTTCACTTTGCCGACTACTAAACAGCGTGAGGAAACGCATGACTGTTAACAACTGGACACGTCTCTGCCTCAACTAGGAAACAAACAGGCAGAGCAGGAAACAACAAACAAACAGCAAACCAGAGGGAAAGTGGCAGCGTGCGGACCCTCCGTGAAACTTAGAGAACTTGGCAAGCGCCCTGCAGCGTGAGCGAGGACCCGGAACACAACGCCGCTTAGAACCTACGCCTCCGCATCCTGAGGGCAACCTCACAACGAGTGGTCCGTGCGGACTTTCTCTGTAAAGCCCAATATGAACGCTGCCTGCAAGAACATAGACTAATAAAGGAAAAACGCAAAAGAAAAAATGTGACGGAAGACAATAATCAGATTCTCAGGATTCTCAGTTCGGAGCCAGAATGTAATGGAAAGAAAAAAACAACCTAACAGTCAATATGAGTTGACCCATATGATACAGACACGTAAGATTAACATGATGAACATACGAGTGGTGTGTTTGAAAAGTCCGTGCAAAAATAAAAACTACTAACGTGTTTCGGGAAAACCATTTTTAGATTTGGACATAGTCTCCTTTTAGACTTACAAACTTAGTCCAACGCTTTTCAAATTTGTTGATCTCTTCCGAATAATGGTAATTGTCCAAGCCTGCAAAACAACTACTAGTTTCAGCAATCACCTACTCGTTTGAATGAAATCTTCGTCCCGCCAGCCATTTCTTCAAATTGGAGAACAAATAGTAGTCCGAGGGAGCCAAGTCAACAGAATAGGATCCTATTTCCAATAATTTTGAAACCGAAACTGCTGAGGTGTGAGCTGGTGCATTGATATGGATTTCCTTGTGGGCCAAACGCCGTTTTGTTGCAGCTCAGTTTCCAAGTCGCGGCGGAGCGGCCGAATGCATTGAGGCGCTATGCTACGATGCGCGAGGTCGTTTCCCTCGGGGTTCGAATTCCACCTCGTGCATGGATGTTTGTGTTGTCTTTAGTATAAGCTAGTTCATAAGTAGTTTGTAAGTTTAGGAACTGATGACCCGGTAGTTCTACATACATTTGAACATTTTTATCGGTTTCCAAACAATGAAGAATATGCGCCTGTAATAGTTTTACCCTGCCCCAGATAGTATATGTAGATTATCCCTTGCGAATCGCCTTTTTGATGCAGATTCTTCCTTGGTAACCCATTGTTTAGATTGTTCTTTGGTCTCAGGAGTATAGTAATGTATCCATGTTTAATCCACAGTGACTGTACGACGCTAAAAGTCCTGCGGATTCTTCCTGAACAGCTGGAAACCTTCCTTGCAACACTTCACACGATTCCGTTTTTGGTCAAGCGTGAGCAATAGTGGCACCCATCTTGAGGATATCTTTCTGAAGTCCAAATGTTTCTGCAAAATATTATGTACCCGTTAATTCGAGATGGCCACAGCACTAGCAATCTCATGTACCTAATTCTTGTCATCCATCACCATATCATGGATTTTATCAATGATTTCTTGGGTCGTAGCCCCCCACATGGCGTCACTTGTGAGCATAAGGCCACTCCGAAAAATTTGAAACCACTTATAAACTGTTCCAATCGAAAGTGCAGAGTCACCATAATATCTATCAAGCTTCTCATTAGGCGTTTTGCCTTTCAATGTTTAATCACCACACGAAATTTTTTTTCGTCCATTCTTTGACAATCACTCGACTTCCTTGATTCACACGAAATAGACTAATATGGCTCAGACTTTATGTGCGTTCTTTCTAAAGATGTTAATATCTGAATATGACCTCTATACGCGCCGGTGGTGCCATATATCGAACTTTGCAGGGACTTTTCAAATGACCCTCTTAAAAAGGATAGAAACGGATATCTACATCTACATGCATACTCCGAAAGCCACCCGATAGGTGTGTGGCGGAGGGTACATTGAATACCACTATCGGTTCTCCATCCTAATCCAGACACGTATTGTTCGCGGAAAGAAAGATTGTTGGTATGCCTCTGTGTGGGCTCTGACTTCTCTGATTTCATCTTCATGATGCGCTGCTCTCCGTTGGATCTTTTCTACTTCATAAACCCCACCTGGTGCGGATCCCACATCGGTGAGCAGTATTGAAGCTGTGGGCGAACAAGTGTACTGTAACCCACTTCCTTTGTTTTCTGACTGCATTTCCTTAGGATTCTTCCAATGAATCTAAGTCTGGCATCTGCTTTACCGACGATTGATTGTATATGGTCGTTCCATTTTAAATCACTCCTAATGCCTACTGCCAGATAATTTATGGAATTAAATTCTTCCAGTTGCTGACCTGCAGTAGTGTAGCTAAATGATACAGGATATTTCTTTCTATGTACTCGCAGCAAATTACACTTGTCTACATTGAGATTCAATTGCCATTCCCTGCACCATGCGTCAATTCGATACAGATCCTCCTGCATTTCAATACAATCTTCCATTGTTACCTCTATATACTTGAGCTTCCGATGTTATCCGCAAGATCATTTACATATATAGTGAACAGCAACGGACCCACGACACTCCCCTGTGGCACACCTGAACATAACTTCTACTTCGGAAGACTTCTCTCCATTGAGAATGACATGTTGCATTCTGTTATCTAGGAACTCTTCAATCCAATCACACAATTGATCTGATAGACCATATGCTCTTACTTTGTTCATTAAACGTCTATGGGGTACTGCATCAAACACCTTGCGGAAGTCAAGAAACACAGCATCTACCTGAGAACCTGTGTCTATGGCCCTCTGATTCTCGTGGACGAATATCCCGATGGAGGATTCGAACCTCCAACGAGAAACGGCCTCGCGCATCGGAGCATAGCGCCTCAATGCACTCGGCCATTCCGCCGCGGTTGTAAGTGACGTGGATTTGGGTCTAACGGAGCAAATTTGACAACTGACAAAACGGCTGGACGTCAGAAAAGGCGTCCTCCATGTTCTTCTCTATAAATGCTCCTCTTTGTAATGTTGTTGTAACTTTTCATGAGGTGGTGAATTATTGCGAGTGGGCGTAACAACAGCGACGCTAGACGCAATGATGGAGGAATGGGATTAACAAATATCGAAAGTGCGTCATTGGTCTTGTATGTAAAGCGAACATGCAACAGAACGAGCAACTATCCAGGAAGCATTACAGCAAAACTGGCCGATACCCTCGTGCCTGAAAGTGTCCAATCACCAGTTAATGTAAGTACATAACATCGGTTTTTAAAAAAATATGTCTGAGAACTTTACACAGAAAGGAGTTACTTCAGAGAAAATATTTTAAAGCCCGTAACAATGAAAGGCGAATTTAGATTAGCAGAAATACTCCAAAAAACAAACCAAAACCCGAATGTAGAGAAATTGCTCGGAACATTGACAGGTGAAATGTCAGCAGTAAGTTTTCTCTCTTCTGACGCAAGAGGTATAAAATAGTCAGTAGCATCGAAAGCATTAATAAGCGGCTTTATGCAATAGGTTTAATTAATAGTAAATACGGTAAATGCAATCTTATTGAAACTGTGCCGTATCCATTATAGTTTGGAGACAGCGATGTAATCATTTTGAGACCAAATCCGCTTCGACTGCAATTAACTTTATTTAAAAAAGCACTACCGGTTTCGCGTCCTGTAGACGCAACATCAGGTACTTAAATTCCTTAGAAAATAAATAAAAATAAAAAAAAAAAATAAAAAAATAAAAAAATATAATCTGCCATTTGGCCTTCCCCAGCGTTCGCGTAAATTTTAAAACCATGGAAAGCTTCCTAACTTTACGTTCTCGTTAAAAAAAATATAAAACTTGAACGCTGTTGGGTTACTGGAAGTCTTAAAAATATACTGGGGGTGGAGTGCAGGTGAAACCGTGCCATGTGGAAGCGGTGTTGGCGCGGCACCGGCCGAGGCAGTACTGCCTTCGCAAAAGCTTATTTTCGAAGAAATCCTATGAAAAGAGAAAATTTCACTGTTTTACAAAAACATTAGTTCTTCAAAAAGAAGCTTTTACATGTACAGGAAGAAAGTTGTATTTCGAATAAGATTCTAATTTCTTTTACAAGAAGAAGATTTTATGTTTCCAACCACCATCCAAAATAAATAAATAAATAAAAATTAAAAAAAAATTAAAATTATGTAGGCCTAATGGATAAAGTACCAGCTTGCAAAATTAGAGACAATGTAATTATGAGTTAGCTTCTTGCTAGGTGCAATATATAAAATGTCTTTTATGGGTCGTGGTCCTGCAGAGATCCACGTTTTTTAAATTTCCGTCTGATTAAAAAACGATGGAAAAAGTAAATATTTACCTGTTAAAAAATAAAAGAACACAAGATATCTGGTTCGAATCCTCGTCACGTTTCCCTTTTTTTATTTTTTTACTTTTAAAGGGTGGTCCATTGTGTACACGGTGTCGGCAACTCCTCGTTTAAGTAAAAGTGATTCCAAAATAAGCCCGATGTAGTAAGCTTTTGGCTTTTATTTGGATTCGTAATCATGCCGATCTGCCAGTACAGCATCTTTCCTTTCACTGCGTATTGGAAATGGAATCAGACCTGACAAAACAGCAGAAGGTGGCAAAATAGCTTTTGCCGGCATATAGGGCTCATCCTTTTGTTTTCCTTGTTTTCCTTGCCTTTGTTCCTCATGTGCAGTGTTCGTGTTATTGATGTGAATTTGGCATGGAGGCTGCCATTGCTCCTACCATTCGGTTATTCTACTGCCTCCCTTTGCAGCCACCACTAGGAGGATATGTGTGTACCCCGTCTGCTAACAGTACTAATCACATGAAAATGTGGTAACATATCCCTAATTATTCACGGAGTTTACACTAACTGTGAATGGATAAATCTGAAAGAGTGTACCCTGCCGGGATCACAACCCCATTCTCCTACTTATTAGGCTATTACGCCGACTCCTACTCGACTGAGGCACAGCAATTATAACAAAAGCACGGTTACTCTGGCTCACCTCCTGTCCGATACAAGTTCGCAACTTTTCCCTGCTCGCTATTACTCAAACATGCAGTGTTTTTCAAACGGATTGCCGTAAAAGAAATTTCCGAAAGAACAATTGAAAACATTCAAATGTTTGTAAATCAAACGGATTTAACTGCTGATATTATTAGTCCCTAGATTACAAAGTACTTAAACTAAAACTAACTTATACTAAGCACAACACAGACACGAATACCCGAGGGAGAACTCGAACCTCCGACGTCGAACAACCGCGCGCTCCGCATGAAGGCGCCTTAGAACGCTCGTCCATTCCACCGCAACCGGAAACAACTGACCCCACATGTATATATAACTTATTTAATAATCCGATGACGGCCAATGATCCTTTCTACAGTCGGAGGCACTCCTAGGCCCTTACTCTTACGGGAATCAGTTTCAATGCTGGTCAGAGAAAAGTTCAATATGTTCAAATGTTTGTACAGCTTATGGGACTTAACTACGGGGTCATCAGTTCCTAATCTTACACACTACTTATGAACTAGATAATACTAAGGATGGCACAAATGTCCATGCCCGAGGGGGGATTCGAACCGCCCGACCGTTGTGGCCGTGCAGACCGTGACTGGAGCACCGCAGACCGAGAAAAAGTTATGTTCGTATAGTCTATGGCACTTAACTATGGGGTCATCAGTCCCTAAACTTACAAACTACTTATGAACTACTTACGACGTAGGACGGCACAAATATCCATGCCCGAGGGGGGATTCGAACCCCCGACCGTAGTGGCCGTGCAGACCGTGACTGGAGCGCCTTAGTCCCCTCGGCCTCCGCGCCCGGCCCGAGAGAAAGTAAATAATTTGTATCTGACGGGGGCATGAGATAGAGTATCCCGTGTAGTTGTGAAGGTCACTATTCAAGTGAAGCAGGAGACCCGGGTTCGGATCCCGGCTGGGTACACATTTTCATATTTATGGATTCATCGTTGCATAAATTCTATGAACATGAATTGATACCAATTGCAGGATCAAAAGTGAGATCTGCTGTTTCGGACATACAGTTTCTCTAAATGTGTGTTTAGAATATAATTGTGATGCCACTTGCGTACCATCCGGGATAACGTATTGTGGTGTGAGAAATGTAGGTTACATTCCCTAGGACTCTGTCTGGGGTTGTAGGTGACCCCACGCCCCGTTACTATGGATGAAGAATGCTTCCGTTTTTGTAAAAATCTAGAATTTTATGACTTTTATCACATTGGATTGCTGATCTTTCACAAATTTTTTTGAAGCGATCGATGCAATATTTATATCAACAATTAACAAAAGCTATTGTGAGAGGTCAATTATGACCCCAGATAAATTATATGTAATATTCATAGAATTTATAGATTATCTACTATCTCCCTCTTTCTTAGGTATTTTGAGTTGGTAAAGCTGAATTCGGCTGTTATTCAGAACTACGACTTAAAACCAGAAGTAAGAAGCTCTTGCTCTACTATGAAAAAGGGTACAAAACGTTGGTCATTAGCAATGTGATCTTGTCGATCTACCTGCACTTATAGCCTGTAGCCTCTTCTGCATCGCTGTTGAGAAACAGAGAGACGTCTAATTACGTTGGATAAAGCCGCAAGTGGAACGTCTTTTGAGTTTACAACAATCAGAGGACAAGTAAATTATTGATGGTATCAAACAGTGTGGATTTGATGTCCTGTTAGACACCGGACATCTATAGCAAACACTATACAATCAGAAGACAAAGCGAGGCAGATACTCCGTCTGCCCCCCCCCCCCCCCACCCAGTTAAAGGATACAAAATACAGTTCGGTCAGCAAAAAGTGTAACAAATTTGTTTGCAAGAAACGTTTTGAAATATTTACTACATGAAAAAGGTGTGGAGACGGCTATGGTACAGATTCCAGTTACAGTTCCTGTATTATGTTTTACGTTGGGTCAGTGGCAGACGAAAAAAGTTCAAATGTTTCTAAATCTAAGCGACGTAACTATATTGGTCATCAGTCCCTAGTCGTACAAACTACTTACACCAACTTATTGTAAGTTATGCTAAGGATAACACAGACACCCATGCCTGAAGGAGGACTCGAATCCCCGACTACAGGAGGGGGCCTTAGTGCGCACGGCCATACTGCCGCGGCAAGTGGCGGACGAGGGAGGTACAGTAAGGTATGAAAACCTTTTTCACACTTCATTGATCCTCCCGCCCCCTCCCCTCAACGTTTGACGTAATTTATATATGGCCCCTTATTTCTGATTATTTCACCAATTCCACAAATACCTTCCAAAAAAAGAAACAAGAAATCCTATCTCCGCCTCTGCGCTGTCTTTTAGCAAATTTTCTCATATCCCAAAGCCATTTGAAACATTTACGAGTGAAACAAATGATGACTTAGAGTAATATTTTAAATTCAGATATGTAATTACTGTGCCACATTTAATTCTCCAATGTAATTACCTGTTAAAATGGCTATGAAATGTCTCTAAAAATACCGTATTAAACCGCAGTACGTTGATTACTGACTGATATACAATTAATTGAAAGAAAGAAATCGCCATTTGCGATCAGTTATGGCTTCAATATCGAAATGCGGGGAATAAAAATTTGTGTCCAGCCGGGATTCGAACGCGTGACCTCCTGCTTACTAGGCACTGTTCACTGTGTCCTCGGTGGCGGAGTGGTCAATGCGTCTGTCTAGTATGCAGGAGATCACGGGTTCGAATCCCGGCTGGGCACAAATTTTCATTCGCCGCACTTTGGTATTCCATCTAAACCTAGTACAGTGAAGCCATAACTGATTGCACATTGCGATTTATTTCATTCATTTAACGCTGTAACGTTAAATAATATAAAAATATAACAAATATATAATTGTAGACAA
Source organism: Locusta migratoria (assembly GCA_026315105.1). NCBI lineage: Eukaryota > Metazoa > Arthropoda > Insecta > Orthoptera > Acrididae > Locusta > Locusta migratoria. The sequence continues at coordinate 523,726,757 of CM048745.1, forward strand.
TTAATTGTATATTGATTGGGGTCATGTATGACCCCCACATAGCGTGTGAAACATTTCTCCCTAATAAAAAAATTTATATATTTATGACAAAGAGAAGGTAATGGTTTGTGTAAATGATGAAAATTTAGTAAAGTAGCGCCTGACAAAATAATGTTCCGCGAAATGAAAGTTACCACCGTAAGCAAATAAATTTTGAAATCAATCATAATTTCGAAATGAAAAGAATGACGCTGAAATTACGGCGGGAGAAATATCTAAAGTTAGTGGTCACGTTGCAAATGCCGCGGCAAAGTGGCCGAGCGCATAGAGGCTCTATGCTCCGATGGCGAGGCCGCTCCCCGTCGGGAATTCGAATCCTCCCTCGGGCTTGGATGTTTGTGCTGTCTTTAGTACAAGCTAGTTTATAAGTAGGTTAGGGACTGATAACCCGCAGTTAAATCCCATAATCTTAACAAACATTTGAACATTTTTGAACGTTGCAAATCACTACCATTCGAAACTGTGCCTGCAAAAATTTACTTTAACTGAATAAGGCTGGAAAACGGCACAAAATATTTAATTCTAGCAACGTACCTAAAAACCTCTCTGATTTGGTGGAAGAGCAGCTCGCCACAAATACATCGCACAGGAACTGTTGGAATTACTCGTAAAACACCGATTTATCATAAGTCCACGGCTAGCAAAAATTGAAAATAATTAAATTTGGATAAAGGGACGTTTAGTGCGGAACATATTATTCTGAAATATTATGGAGAATTGTGCCTCGTTCCAACATTTAATTTCGTACGCTGCGAGAAAAATGGCGGTTGGTGGCAATCTGTAAGAAAACCTCACACATAATTAATAAATTGTACTGTTAGGAATAATGAGATGGCTTATAAAATAAGTAACTGCATTTTTTTAAATTAACTGTCTTATATTCTGGAAACGATTGATGTTGTGTAAAAACGATTACAAGAAATTACAACATCCATTGTGACCTCGGAAAACTACAGTTCAAATAGTTCAACTCAGAGCAAGACGCTATTGCGTCCGAAACCTGAGAATGCTAGAGTGGAAGAAAGCAATAATGCAGACTGCTGCTACTCCTTGTCGAGTAAAACATATGATACACAACATTAGCTATTTGTTTAAATAGATAAAAATGTGCTGGTTTGTGTTATACTTTAGATACATAAATTATTTCTTTGACGGTTCTTTAGTAATTTACATGAAATATACACAGAATAATCGTAATAAATACAAAAGATTAATTATGGAAAAATAAATAAAATATTGAAATAAAGTCTGGGCGGCCCATGACACATAAGTATTAAGCAAATTTTAGCAGACGGAGTCCTAGGGTTTAGGCGAGTCGTACCGGCCTAATTCGACAATGTTAAATTGTCTGTATAAATGCCCTCTGTCTAGCTCTACAATCACTTTAAAATAACAGCTAGAAAAAGTTATGATATTTTCTCTAAACATATTTTTGGTGTAAATTATCAAAATTTTAATTTTTTGAATTTGAACTATTACAGTAAATACCACTAAAGTAGAACTGGAACATCATTGTACTATGTATGTAATGTGGTAAATAATTCATTTATGTAGATTCAGAAGTTTGAGAAAAAAGGTTATCTATACTGAAGAAAATGTCATTTTGAGAAAATTATGTTAAAAGAAAAAATGTTAATATACAGTTAACTGATACATAAAAAATGTTAGAATCCTCCTGAATGATAGTCCTCAACTTCTCCTTCATCTTCCTCACCCAGTGCTGTCCTCCTTCTCTTGGATCTGGCTTCTTTTGACATATTGTTTATTGCAATCTCTGCCTTCATGATCTGCAGTGGGTCCAATTCCATCACACTTTTAGTGGTGATGTAACCTTTACGAATTTCAAGATGCTCCAAAGAAGAACAGCATCAAAAACACCAAGTTCAAAGACTGAACGTCCAACAGACATGGAATCTAAGACACGGTTAGTGGATGACTGTTGTTCTCAAACAGAAACAAAATTACGATTCGAAGAATTTCCTGCGAAGTACCGCTAGTGTAGACAACTTACGAAATGGACAGTTCTCTACAAAAGAAATAGGAACCGGAGAAAAATGCCAATACTGGAAACGATGGAAAACAAAATTCTCAGAAATGTCAATGCAAGATTATTTTCAAGTATTTATTTAAAATAGTAAATAATCGAATATATCAACACCAAATTATAGTCTGGAAGAGTTGCCGCATGCGGTAGATACTGCACACCCCTCCCTAGTTTTGGTAAAAGCCGCCACAGTTCGTATGTAGGAGCCTTGCAGTTGCGCAGTAGACGCTGGGCGCCGAGAAAGCTGCTTTTGTTTCGATAGTGGTAGTTTTAACCGAGTTAGTGTTAATAAACAAGGTAAGTTTCTAGATATTGCATGGAAATCTTTTCAGTGTTACGGTGAGTTATTAGATGGTGCTAAATAGTGACATATTTTTAAATATCGGAGTAGCTTCACGAACAGTAACTTCTCGAGGGAGCCTTTTGATTCTAGTCCGGCCAACTTGGCTTCTACGGTCACAGAGTCAAAGGGTGCGGCGTTTATCCCTGTTAAATGGGGATAAACGCCGCAATCTTTGATACATATTGTGTTGACTGTGGCAGGGAATAAAAGCTAATGACAGATGATTTCTTTTGACAAAATCTGATAGGCCTAAGTTTAATCTTTAAAAATATTTTAAAATTTGTTTTCATATAACAAAAATAAAGTATTTGTTTGCCAATTCTTTAGTGCTTATTTTTATTCCTCTATTGCTACAATCATAAACTAAAATTAAATATGTTTTGTTTAAAAGGTTATAAATTTCAACAAATATTTTGAGGCATGTCACCCATAAGGGCGCCGCATCTCACCCTTAGTCTAACGGATAGATGCCGCACTATAAGGTTTTCAGAATGGTCAAATATCATGACGAATTCCTGCATCTAAATTTTTCAAAAAATTATATTTTAAGGAAAACTGGTTTGTTCACTTGTAGAAGGAATTATTTTGACTTAAGTTCATTATGGGATTTTTATGAATAATTTTGAAAATGTGAGCCATCTCTCCCAAATTTACCAGAAGTATAGACAACCATATTTTCATAATTTGCATACAAGTAAAATTGTGAAATTAAGTCATTTTGGGCTGTACCACTCCTCTTAACGTGAATAAGTTTTCTCATTTATAGCTGAAATCAAACTAGAACGTGTCATTGGTACTATTTCAATTTGAAGCAATTTAAGTTATATCTTACCAGTTATTCTTAATTCTCTGACTAGGACCTACATGTCATTTCTGATGACTCTTCACTTAATAGAAAGGTGAGACGATCTCACAAATGAGAACCCATCAAGCTACCACAAGCCCATCATCAATCCATTCCTTGTAACGCCAAGATAGGAAATACTCTTCCATCAAGCGAAAATGTGTCCCAGAACGGAATTAACATATACAGATGTTTGAACTTTTCCTTCCATTACATATTGAACAGTACCTAAATACAAAATTTGACGTTTGTGTGTCTGCTAGAAGTACCTTAGAATTTTGATGATCGGTGAGTCAGAGAGTGACAGAATTAGCGATTCTCGACTGCTAATATTTCCTAAACTATAAGGTGTAGAATAGTATAATTTAAATATATAGCTAACTAGCTAAAACGCTTCCCTCTCATGTTGGTTGATTATGATAGATAAGCTATCTTTCCACCCCCATGAACCACAGACATTGCCGAGGTGGGGTGGCTTGCGTGCCTCAACGATGCAGATAGCCGTACCGTAGGTGCAACCACAGCGGAGGGGTATCTCTGGAGAGGCCAGACAAACGTGTGGTTCTTGAAGAGGGGCAGTAGCCTTCTCAGTAGTTACAGAGGCAACAGTCTGGATGATTGACTAAGCTGGCCTTGTAACATCAGCCAATGTGGCTTTGCCACACAACTACTGCGAACGGCTGAAAGCAAGGGGAAACTACAGCCGTTACTTTTCCCGAGGACATGCAGCTCTACTGTATGGAAATATGATGATGGCATCCTCTCGGGTAAAATATTCCGGAGGTAAAATAGTCCCCCATTCGGATCTCCGGGCGGGGTCTACTCAGGAGGATGTTGTCATCAGGAAAGACAATACTGGCATTCTAGGGATCGGAGCGTGGAATGTTAGATCCCTTAATAGGGTAGGAAAATTAGAAAATTTAAAATGGGAAATGGATAGGTTGAAGTTAGATATAGTGGGGATTAGTGAAGTTCGGTGGCAGGATGAACAGGATTTCTGGTCAGGTGAGTATAGGATTATAAATACAAAATCAGTTGGGGGTATTACAGGAGTAGGATTGATAATGAATAAGAAAATAGGAATGCGGGTAAACTACTATGAGCAGCACAGTGATCGCATTATCATTGTCAAGATAGATACGAAGCCAACACCGACAACAGTAGTACAGGTTTATGTGCCAACTAGCTCTGCCGATGATGAGGAGATAGAAGAAATATATGAGGAACTAAATGAAATTATTCAGACAGTTAAGGGAGAGGAAAACTTAATTGTGATGGGAGACTGGAATTCGGTAGTAGGAAAACGAAGAGAAGGAAAAATAATAGGTGAATATGGACTGGGCAGGAGGAATGAAAGAGGAAGTCGCCTGGTAGAATTTTACACGGAACATGATTTAATCGTAACAAACACGTGGTTTAAGAATCACAAAAGAAGGTTGTATACGTGGAAGAGACCAGGAGACACCGGAAGGTATCAGATAGATTTTATAACGGTAAGACATAGGTATCGGAACCAGGTTATAAACTGCAGGACATATCCAGGGGCAGATATAGACTCTGACCATAACTTGTTAGTCATGAACTGTAGGCTGAAGCTCAAAAAACTGCAGAAAGGTAGGAAAATAAGGAGATGGGACTTAGATAAATTGAAGGAACGTGAAGTTCTGGAGAATTTCAGAGGGAGCTTTAGGCAACAATTGACAGAAACAGGGGGAAATAAAACAGTAGACGAGGAATGGGTAGCATTGAGAGATGAAATAGTGAAGGCAGCAGAGGACAAAATAGGTAGAAAGGCAAGACCTGCAAAAAATCCTTGGATATCACAGGAAATACTACAGTTAATTGATGAAAGAAGAAAATATAAAAATGCAGTAAATGAAACAGGCAAAATGGAGTACAGACGACTAAAAATGAGATTGACAGGAAGTGCAAAATGGCTAAGCAGTAGTGAATAGAAGCCAAATGCAAATGTGTAGAAGAATGTATAGCAAGGGGAAAAGTAGATACCGCCTACAGGAAAATAAAAGAGACATTTGCGGACAAGAAAAGCAACTCTACGAATATCAAGAACTCAGATGGGAAACCAGTTCTCAGCAAAGAAGGGAAAGCTGAAAGGTGGAAAGAGTACATAGAGCAGCTCTACAAAGGAAATGAACTTAGAGACGATGTTGTAGGAAGGGAAGAGGAAGTAGATCAAGATGAAATAGGAGATACTGTACTGAGAGATGAATTTGACAGAGCCCTGAAAGACCTAGGTCGGAACAAGGCCCCGGGAGTAGATGACATACCCTCAGAGCTACTAAAGTCTCTGGGAGAGCCAGCCATGATAAGACTATTTGAACTGGTGTGTAGGATGTATGAGACAGGCGAAATGCCCTCCGACTTTAAGAAAACTGTAATAATCCCCATTCCAAAGAAATCAGGCGCAGACAGGTGTGAAAATTACAGAACCATCAGTTCGATAAATCATGGTTGCAAAATTTTAACACGAATTATCTACAGGAGAATGGAAAAGCTGGTAGAAGCTGACCTCGGGGAAGATCAATTTGGATTCAGGAGGAGCGTAGGAACCCGGGAGGCAATACTCACTTTACGTCTTATCTTAGAAGATAGATTAAGGAAAGGCAAACCTACATTTTTAGCTTTTGTAGATTTGGAGAAAGCATTTGACAATGTTGACTGGAATACACTCTTTCAAATTCTGAAGTCAGCAGGGGTAAAATACACGGAAAGGAGAGTTATTTACAACTTGTACAAGAGCCAGACCGCAGTTATTAGACTCGAAGGGCATGAAAGGGAAGCATCAGTTGGGAAGGGAGTAATACAGGGTTGCAGCCTTTCTGCGACGTTATTCAATTTGTACATCGAGCAGGCGGTGAAGGAAAGCAAGGAAACATTTGGAATAGGGATTAAAGTTCAGGGGAAGAAATAAAAACAATGCGTTTTCGCTTATGACATTGTATTTCTGTCAGAGACAGCAAAGGACCTGGAAGAGCAGTTGAATGGAATGGACAGCGTGTTTTTAAACAAGAGCAAAACAAAAATAATGGAATGCGGTGTTAGAAAATCAGGCGATGCTGAAGGAATTAGATTAGGTAACGAAACAATGAAGGTGGTAGATGAGTTTTGTTACTTGGGTAGTAAAATAACGTTCGATGGTCGATGAAATGTGGTGCTACAGAAGACTGCTGAAGATTAGGTGGGTAGATCGCATAACTAATGAAGAGGTACTGAACAGAATTGGTGAGAAAAGGAATTTGTGGCATACCCTGACTAAAAGAAGGGATCGCTTGGTAGGACACATTCTTAGACATCGGGGAATCGTAAATTTAGCATTGGAGGGAAGTGTGTGGGGTAAAAATCGCAGAGGGAGACCAAGAGACGCATATAGTAAGCAGATTCAAGTGGATGTGGGTTGCCGTTCTTATGAGGAGATGAAAAGGCTTGCTCAGGATAGAGTAGGGTGGAGAGCTGCATCAAACCAGTCTCCGGACTGAAGACCATAACAACAACAAGCTATCTTTCAGTAGTATGCTATGAGACAAACTGAAAACTATTCCTATCAGATTGCAGAAGTCTATGCACTTACCGTTTATGAGGAATGTAAGTAGTGTAGATTAAATCACGCGGAAAAATGCACTCGTTTCGAAGAATCCAGTCACGAAATTCAACAATAATGATTGTAATAATATCACAGAACGACCACTTGATGTAATGCGCGAAACGTCGAATCCATTTTTTAAAGAGATCTATTAAAACAAATCTCTTTTTTACTGCTTTATTTATTTATTGTTATATTTCCTTATTCGAAGCTTATCCTTACAGAGAAAGAGCTGAAGATATTGTAGCACGCATAGACCAAAGATATGGTCTATAGCATCAGGTTTCGCTGTATGTAATCTCCTTGCTATAGAGTCGCAAACGTCATCGCTGGCCTACGGTCCGAATTTTTTTTAATTATTTTACGACTTTCAACCACCATATCTTCCACCGCCTTACAGCTATCGGCATGGAACTGCTATGTTGTACAACGGGAGACTTCGGACGACAATTACAAACAGGTCATTCGTTTGCGTTCTATAGTTTTCGCTGCAGAGCGAAATATTAACACACACACACGTAGAATTTTATATACACCGATAACTTTCCATCCGAATATACTCCACCCTTTTATCATTATCGACCCTCAAGCAACAATGCAACCAATAAAACCACTTTCACAGAGTAAATATAATTTTCAAAGAGTAATTATTGTTCCGCATTTCGCGTTATATTCTTCAAATTACTAACTATCTATCAGATCGCTATAAAACTATGTCTAACACCTTCCTCAGGTATAAATTAGTAACTGTACAAATATTTAAGTCTCTGCGTCTTGTCGTTCGAACGTAATAAGCGTACACCGAACAGACATTCACATTAATATATATATAGATAAATAGGTATCCGATATCCATAAAACAGTGCCTAAAGCCTTACCCGGGTAGACATTAGTAACTGTACAATTTTTAGCTCTTTATGTCTTGTGGTTGAGAAGTGATAAACGTACACGGAACAGACATTCACATTTATAGATATAGATAGATGAAGATAATAGTTCAAATGTTCAAATGTTTGTAGAGTCTATGGAACTTAACTACGGGGTCATCAGTCCCTAAACTTACAAACTACTTACAACTAAGGACGGCACAAATAACCATGCCCGAGGGGGGATTCGAACCCCCGACCGTAGTGGTCGTGCAGACCGTGACTGGAGCGCCTCAGTCCCCTCGGCCACCGCGGCCGGCGAAGATAATAGTGGTACTGTTGGTAACCGAAAATCAGGCTTCTAGATTCATCCACAACGGATATACAGGTGATTCGGAAATGCCGTGCACTTGCTTGATAAAAGGATTGTACGGCCGTGCGCTCGATTTATTGGGGCCACTGCCGTGCCCACAGATGTTTTTCTTGGTGAACTTTCCCTCAGGTACGATTCTCCTACCAGCGGGGAGCGACGCGACGCTTTCTTTCCTCCCGTACCAAACCCTTAATCCCCTCGCTAAGCTCGGAAAAAAGTAGGGGACGAAAAAAGCACGTCAGATGAGTCGTGCAGATACATATTCATAATAAGCCCTCTCTGTGGGCAGGTCGGCGGCGGCGGCGCCCGTAAACAACGATCACTTGCGCGCGACGTAACGAAGACGCCGGGGAGAAGATGGCGGCCGTTCCTTTCAGATGTGAGATACGCCGACGCTCCCCGTAAAACCTGCCGCCGAAAAAAAAGGAGGGTCGGTCAGGAAAAGCAGCGGCTCGCCGTGCACTCCATTAGGCGGCGGGCTATCGCGGCCTCGCTTTGTGCTCACTTTGCCGCGCACCGACACACCCCACGGCGTGCACCCTGACTACCCCCTACTCCCTCCCCTCCCCTCCCCCACCCTTTCACCCTTTCCCACTCATCCCCGTGACCGAGAAGAGGAAAGTTCGCTATTCTTCACAGCTTCTGCAAGATTTATGTTTCAATTTTGCTGCGTAGGCCTGCGCACGCACCGCGGACAATGCTGCGTGTGTTTTGCGTCGCCTGCCGTTTCTTTTTCTTTTTTTTTTCTTTCTTTTTTTTCGGTAGGTCGCTGCTGCCGGGGTAGGGTTGCAGTCGAGTGCGGCGGGCATTAACGTCGTTCTGTTTCCGCCGCGGTTACTGCCCATTGTGGTACGAAATGTGGGCCCGACGTGGACGTGGGTTTGTATACATGTAGTAGGCCTTTCCTTTTTTTACTGTTTAGTCTCACGACTGGTCTGATGCGGTCCGCTACGGAATCCTCTCCCCGACATATCAGAGCAGCACTGTACCCCACGTCCTCACTTATTTGTTGCATATTATCCATCGTCTCATCCCACAGATTTTACTTTCCACAGCTCACCCCTGCTGGTGATTCTCTGATGCCTTAACACCGTTCTATCATCCTGTTTCTTCTTCTTGCCAGTATTTTTCTTACGTCCTTTCTTTCGTCTATCATACGGACAACCTCCTCTTCGTTATTAGCCCACCTGATTTTGAAAGTTATTTTATTGCACCACATCTCAAATGCAACTAATCTCTTGTCTTCCCGTTTTACTAGTGTATTGGGAATTACACTGTCCTTTATTGAAGCCGTTTGCCATATAACAGATATACATAGAAAAATCCTTCAACTGTGTTCTACAATCTTACGAAAACTATTCAGAAAAAAATTGTAAAATATCTTTAACCCTTTCATACCCACATTATAAATTCAGCTTTGGAAAATTAAAATTCACAACTTTTTGTATTAACATAGTGCACTAAACATCAAAATACGTTAAGAAATTCTGAAAGGGAATAGAGACAAGCCAGAATTCCTTTCTATGAATTATCGTAATCCGCCTTAGCTGTCTTTTATGCCTTTATTAGGTCACGACCGGTTTCGCGCCTTTAAAGGTGCATCTTCAGGTATCTTCCCTAATACATGATGTGGAAAGACTTAAGTTTTAGAGACAGAGCAATGAAATCTCAGTGGCCTGAGGGGCAAGTTCGGAAGGAACAAGATGTTGTTCGAACCATTACAAACATAGCTAAAAAGATCTAACAAAGAAATTCATAACAAATTCGGAATTTAGTAGAATTGTTATTACCTGCCCGTTTTAGAACACACGAGAATCTATAGACGGATCTCGTAAAAAAGAAACTAGTAAGTTAGTAAACATCATTTGGAACTGAATCGGAAACAGACACCAATTGCTCAAAGGAAAAACGGTTGATTAAATTTTCACCAGAAATGATACCGGAACCCAATAACTTCAGTCGCAGTTCGACACATTGCGATACTTGTAATAGCACACACGCGATTACACACACGAGCTTGAAATTATCAATACGGAGGTCTGAAACTCTCTCTCTCTCTCTCTCTCTCTCTCTCTCTCTCTCTCTCTCTCTCTCTCTCTCTCTCTCTCTCACACACACACACACACACACACACACGGACGGACATTATTCCGTTCACGTCTTACCAGAACGGAAGCAGCACCCAGAGTGCCTATGCTCGCTCAGCCACGATTGAACTGCTAGTACTCTGAGTATAATCCTACTGGATGCGGTCCAGAATCCTTTCCTCAGCTTTCAATGTACGATCGGCGCCTTTTGGACCTCTGCCTTCTGCACAGGGCAGTAAAGATCCAGTATCTCTCAATCTAATGAAATTAAATATGTACTCCTTTGTTTTACTCAGTCATGATATAACGAAAAAGGAAAGCATATCAGAACAGACGATACATTTATCATACAGACCAAAATTTAAAAAGGTGCAAGTATGCACTGTATTTTATTAAGAAATAAATACATAATAATCGTGTACAAGTAGAGAATTACAATGACGCAAACTTTGGTGAGTAGCAGCAAATGTCCCTCGTAGAGGAAGTCGTCGTTGTGGGATGTGTTCTGGATAAATTCGTACAGCTAATCTCGCAATACTTTTTTCCTCGCCATAAATTAAATCGAATATCGCATAGTTCAGCAATAGTAAACTCCTTTTCATCCTATTAGTTAACAACAACGGCTGCTCAGGTTACTCGACAACTGTCGTCGGTTGGTGTACTACAATGACGAAGCCACTCTGGCCGTAGTTCCCTAAGTGTTTACGATTCACGCTCGTAATTTCCACACACGTAGCGGATAATAACATAAGTACACTGCCAAGTGTCTACTTTTCAAAAAACGCTATCCAGAGATGTACTGTTTTTGTTCTGGGACACCCGTAGGAAATAAGCAAACATGTTACTAGACATTTTTTTGTCAAGCACACCGATATGTACCATCTGTATAATTTTTGCGGCTTACACCGTTTACACACGGTATATAATACAAAAAGAAAATCTTACAGTACTTTTCTGGCAGTATATTTATTAGAGAATCGTACTCAAGTTTGGGGTAAAACTGTGAAGTATTTTTCGATAATTTTGTATTAACCTTAAATAATAACTTTTCTTTATATAATCGCATAGAGATATAGATCCGTTAATTGTGAGGATAGTACTATGAAATCTGAATCGGAAACTTTTGACAGGCTTGCCAGTAGTTGTACCGACACTCGACGTATCGATGTGCATTCCCTATGGAACGAGGCATAGCAGGCTCTTTGTAGCATAATAGTAGACGACTATGTTAACAGAATGCGCCAGCATGATCGATCATACAAACAAAAATGCACATTCTAACCACGAAATATCTCACTTTTAGAGGGTGAGGGAGAGTATCAGGACACAATACAACATAAAAACTGGCAGACATATGAGACTAAAAACAACAAAAGTAATTAAGAATAAGGTCAAATAATACATACAAATATACAATACATATGAAAAGAATATATTAGCGTCTTAAATCTGATCACTACCTAAAGGGGTGATATTTGAATATCATTATGAAAGCAAAAGGGAAAACAGCCGACTTTCAATCTTTATTATCAAACCAACAGCAGTGCTGCAGCTGCACTTCGAGAATATCACCGGCTGAAAGGATTGCCGAATGGTACTGTTCCTCCAATTTCTGTGCGCAGCATGACGAAGAACTTTTAATCCACTGGAGGACTGGGCGTCAGACCAACAGAGACGAATTTGCGCGATCTGATCGCACTTTATTTATTTACTGTGTGTGTGTGTGTGTGTGTGTGTGTGTGTGTGTGTGTGTGTGTGTGTGTGTGCGTGTGTGGTGGGGGGAAGTGCGATCAACTGAGTTGCTGGAAGGTAAATGGGTACGATGACTTTATTTATGGCTTTGACGGGGCACTAGCCTAGAGTCCTTCGGCCCCGACGATGCCTGGTCATATACAGGAAGTGTGGAAGTTACTGGGGGCAACTAGATGATCGCCCTAGGGACCGTTCAGGGAGCGACGGTTCCGGCGTACTCTAAGTGCCGGGATCTTGTGTAATCGACGATGGAAGTACGCAGATGTGGCTGGTCAAGCTTGTCATGCAGATCGCGCCACCGAGCGCATCGCGGCGCACCGAGGACCAGGCGGAGACATCTGTTCTACAGCACCTGGAGGGGCCGAAGTGTAGAATCGCTGACGACGCCCAGTATGGGAAAGCCATAGAGCAGGGCCGGGTGGAAGGTAGCCCTGAGGTTCCTGCTCGCCAAGAGAGATAATCTGGATCCTCTTTTCTCAGAAGTGGACGTGGAACAGCAATGTGGTCCAACCGGATTCAGAGATATTTCATCCTGTTCGACCAGGGCAGCTCACGACCGTGGAGGACAAGGCGGTCACGTAATTCCAGGCGGCGTGTCGTGGAGAGAATGGCCGTCGTTTCGTCGACATTGATCCGGACGGCATTATCGGCGGCCCGCTCTTCCACTATCTCGCGTTGAAGGCGGATGATAACATCTACATCTACATGGGATACTCTGCAAATCACATTTAAGTGCCTGGCAGAGGGTTCATCGAACCACAGTTATTCTATTTTATCTCCCATTCCATTCTCGAATAGCGCGTGGGTAGAATGAACACCTGAATCTCTCCGTTCGGGCTCTGATTTCTCGTATTTTATTCTGATGATCATTCCAACCTATGTAAGTGGGAATCAACAGTATATTTTCGCATTCGGAGGAGAATGTTGGCGATTGTAGTTTCGTAAGTAGCCCACGCCTGTATCATTTCCGTAACGCTGTCTCCCCTGTATCGTGACAATACGAAAGGAGCTGCGCTTCTTTGGACTCTTTCGATGTCCTCCGTCAAATCCACCTGATAAGGATCCCACACTGGACAGCAATACTCCATAAAAAGGACGGACAAGCGTAGTGTATGTAGTTTCCTTAGTAGTTCTGTTGCCAACGAAACGCAGTCTCTGGTTCGCCTTTCCCACGACATTATCTACGTGTTTTTTTTTCCAATTTAATTCAGAAGTAACTGTAATTCCTAGGTATTTTGTGGAGTTTACAGCCTTCACATTTGATTATCATGTAAACAAAGTTTAACGTATTTCTTTTCGTACTCATGTGGACGACTTCACACTTCTCATTATTTAGAGTCAACTGACAATTATTACACCATACAGACATCTTATTCAAATCGTTCTGCAGTTGGTTTTGATCTTCAAATAAGGAACAACAGAGGACTAATAACACTACCCTGTGGAACGCCCGAAATCACTTCTCTTTTAGTGGATGTCTTACCATCGATTACTACGAAATCAAGGAATAAGGAAACAATTTGCGAACCCTTGTCGATAGCACACATCACTTCGTGTGAGTAAAGAGCGTTTCGCATGAACGATATTTTTCTAATTCCACGTTGACCTTGGGCCAATAGATCATTCTGTTCGAGATAATTCATAATATTTGAATACAGGATATGTTCCACAACCCTACTGGAAATTGGCTGTTAAGTAAGGATCTATCGCTTCAGCATTATCAGACAGAAATCTAATAGGTATACAATCCGGACCAGAAGACTTGTTCTTGTTAAGTGATTTTAGTTGCTTCACTACTCCGATAATATCACTTCTACGTTACTCATTACGGCCTCTGTTCGTAATTTGAAATCTGGGATACTGATTTCGTTTTCTTTGGTGAATGAGTTTCTAAAAGCTATGTTTAGTAACTCTGCTTTAGTAGCGCTGTCATCGGTAGGAACGCCATTACTATCACGTAGTGAAGGTACTGTTTGTGTTTTGCCCCTAGAATATTTAACATATGACCAAAATCTCTTTGGGTTTTCAGTCAAAGTATTGTAGGCTTCTCGTATTGAAGTCTTCGCTAAATTTCGAGCTTCTGTGTAAGATCGCCAAACCTAGGAATTTTGTGTTCGTTTAAATTTAGTATGCCTTTTCCTTTGCTTTTGCAACAGTGTCCTGACCTGTTTTGTGTACCAAGAAGGATCACCTCCTTCTTTTATTAATTTATTTGGTATAAAACTGTCAATTGCTGTCGATGCCACTTCTTTTAATTTGAGCCACATCTGGTCTACACCTACATTTAGTGTTAGAAACGAGTGGAAGCTATCTTTCAAGAAGCAATGTATTTTATTTCTATCTGCTTTCCGGGACAAATATACGTTTCGTTTATTTTTGGTAACTTTGGGACTTTCGATATTCATTCTTGGTACGACAGCGAGCAAGTTGGTCGCCAAAGCCCTAACCTCATTCGTGACTGCCTGCTGCCGAGTCGTTCCGCCTGACGGAGGGTGGTAAGATATGAGTGCCGTGGCGCTATCCGCGGAGCTGTGCCACGGTCCCGATCGTGATCGTTGCCGCTGAGGACGCGATTGAGCCCGAGCCCGGGTTCGATTCCTGCAGGGGACTGGAAAATGCCCGACTCAGTCGGCGACCATGGGACAGTTCTTCTGAGGGCGTAGGTTCAAGCTCCACTCAGGGTGCCAGATTGTAAAAATGCTCGTTAATGGATAATATTTTGATTATTATTTTGTTCTAATAGGTTGCTATGTATTTATTTTATTTTATTCCTATTGTTTCTCGACTAGCTCAGTACGGGTTACATTTTATTTAAGATCTCCGATTTGTACCAGTATTTATACTAACAAATGGTAAAATATCTTTTATCTTTCCATTTTTTTAGTTTGTTACCAGTTATTTGAAATGCTATGTGGAACCAAACACCCTCAACGAATCTAGGATAGTTTTGTTTAATAATGAAAATTTTATTTCCACGGTTTGATATCTACACACCCCAATGAAATATTAATAAAAGTCCCCTGACATGAAAACTTATTCACTATAATTGCTTTCTAAAATCTGTCTCTTGAGAAAATTATTAAATGAGATAATTATTTCATCTTTCTCATATAGTCTGTAATATAAATCACTGTTAATTGTTAATAACACGTCACAATCTGTCGTAAAAGTATCTTTACCACTATTTTTTTTTAATAAAAAACCATATAAGTTCACTGTCGCGTCCAGATGAGCTGAAATGAAATTAGTAAATCATTAATAGTTTGGTTACCACCCGACCCTGATTTGTATTAATTACTGTTTTTTATGTTTGCCACGTTATGGCGGCAGAGTGCTGCCATCCAGGTCGATGGCTGCTCGCTGCTACAACTGCAAACATTGTTTATAAAAAAAAGCTCTTGAAAAGGGGTTAAAATGTTCCAACACTAATTGAAGTTGACACGCGTATTATTTTTAATACTTATATTATGTATTTTTTTTTCATCGTTACACACTTTTTTTACAAGTCATTCCATAAATATTCAAAAAATAATCTAACGACCCCTGATGTAACATTATAATTTTCCTTATACGTCCTACAACATCGACAATGAGACAATCAGACAAGAAGAACAAAGGGAACAATTTCTTGGGCAACATACATGTATATAGTAATTATTATAACAGAGATATTAATATTTTATTACAATTACATTGTAGTCGTTGCGTGTTAATGAACATAAATGTCTTTAGTGGCATCTCCTGTTTACAGACGTGGCGCATTTGAAACAGTGTTTCATTACATTCTGAGTTTTATTGTCACAAAGTAACCATATCGGAGGGGCATTACACGCCGTCTGGACTAGACAAGACTGATCGTCACTTTAACTTCCGTCCTGCTATATTTAACCCACGTGAAACCAATTGTAGCGCAGAGTACGGCTTAAGCACGCATCACCAAATGCATCCCTCAGCATTTGGTGTGTCTCTGTAAAGGTTACATTGATTTTCACACAAAATTTAATACTGAACAATAAGTAATAGACATACAATTATAAAACTTCGGGCCGATGCGCTTTCAACACATCCACAGGCATTCCATTGGCATTTCGCCCCAATACTCCACTGGCGATAAATTACCATTGATACCGACTAAATTGAACAGACCTGTATAAACAATCTGCGCTACACTCTAGACGAAACTGCAAAAGCAAGTCATTTTGCATATTAAAATAATAATTTAATACATGAAGCCTGCTTTCATCAAAACACCGGTCGCGGTGGCCGAGGGGTCTGCGGCGCGCCAGTCACGGTCTGCACGCCCACTACGGTCGGGGGTTCGAAACCCCTCTCGAGCATGGATATTTGTGCGGTCGTTAGTGTTAGCTAGTTTATAAGTAGTTTGCCGGCCGCGGTGACCGAGGGGACTGAGGCGCTCCAGTCACGGTCTGCACGGTCACTACGTCGGGGGTTCGAATACCCCCTCGGGCATGGATATTTGTGCCGTCCTTAGGATTAGCTAGTTCATAAGTAGTTTTTAAGTTTAGGGATTGATGGCAGCGTAGTTAAGTCCCATAAGCTATACAAACATTTGAACATTTTTTTATAAGTGGTTTGTAAGTTTAGGGACTGATGACCCCGTAGTTAAGTCGCATAAGCTATGCAAACATTTGAACATTTTTTTCATCAAAACGGCTCATATAATATATAAAACAGTGTCAGTATGTTTGTGTTTCCGTGTTGCACAAAATTCTACAGTTTTGTTCCTATCTTTGTGAAATTTTGTACACGTAAGCTTCAATCCATGAGGGCGGTCGTCGCAAGTGTATGAATCACGTACGATACATAGATTACGAGATATGACGTCATAAACTACGATATGCGCGAATAACTGCTGCATTTAGCGACGGAGCTGCTCATTTTCTCCTAAACCACCGGGCCGATTTCAGCCAAATTTGCTACACACATTCCTTAGTGTGAGGTAACAATTGCTGCATCGCATACGACACAAGGTTCAGAACATATGAAGTCATAAACAATATGAATCACAAAAAAAATTGCCACATAATGAGGCGAGACTTTATAAATACGCTTTATGAGAATGAGAGTACTTGGCGACTTGCAACGAACTTCAAACATAATTTCAAACCTTATTAAACTTTTTCTCGCTTACAGCCATAGCAAAATGATGAAAGTTTATCGCTTACTACTTTTACGCTGTTCGTGGAGTAAAACTACGGCATTCAGCATAACGTAACAATTTATAATTTGTACACTACAAATTTTAGCCGCAGAAAACTTTACAGACAGAAAACACACTTATAGTTGAATGTACCTTCTTAATTGTATCACAGTACGACACGTAGTTCATGAGATATCAGCACATAAACAGTAACGTTCATGGAAAATCGCCCCATTACGCACTAAGTTTTAATCTACTACTACTTGTATTCCCAAGAGATTTTTACAGACATACATGAATATATACCTAAAAAATGTCAGGAAAAATAGATAAAAAGTGTTCAAATGTATGTTAAGCTTATGGGACTTAACTACGGGGTTATCAGTCCCTAAACTTACAAACTACTTATTAACTAGCTTATCCTAAAGACGGCACAAATATCCATGCCCGAGGGGGGATTCGAACCCCCGACCGCAGTGGCTGTGCTGACCGTGACTGAAGCGCCTCAGTCCCCTCGGCTGAAAAATAGATGAATACCCGTGCAACATCGGGTTTTCAGCTAGTATCAAATGAGGTCTTTTTCAGTACATAAAATTTACTTCGTAAGTTTTTGAAACGCTAATGGGAAATACAGCTGTCATAAATTTATAAATAATCACTGTATAAAAGTTTTTGATGGCATATAGCGCAACTAATTTTAATGTAATTCTTCGAAGCCCATTCATGAGCATAACAAGAAACGTGCGATTTGTGAATCAATTTATTGAAGCTTAATACATTTCAAATACACCAGGTTCGCGGGAGGCAAGTGTGTCGGTCAAATTCCTGTAATGCCTCCGGTGAAATTGCAGGCCCTCCATCGATCGGCAGACAGCACGCCGAGCAGCCACAGGCGTGCCTCTGGAATTCGCTGGCAGCGGTGTGGGCCCGCTAGACTGCCGGCGTCCGTCCATTTCCCGCGCGCTTTAAGCAGGCCACGATCACGGCTAAATTGCTACAAGGCAGCACGTAGCCAACGCGCCGTCTCTCAAGGGGCAGCAAAGTCCCTGACGCAGCCGTGAGCTTAGACGACTCTGAGGATTTCACAGTTTCAAATTTCAACTTCCCCCTCTCCCCCTTTCTTACAGACATAGTTACCTTTTCTCACAATATTGTTTATCTATGGCACCTTATTTCCACTTATCACACGACAAAACTGGAAAAACTCTTCTTGCAATGCAGTTTAATAGCTTTAGAGGCAAAATAAGAGGTCTTTTAGTGTATCATCTTAATAACTGTCGATGTGGTCATAATCATCGGAAAGGGATTGAAATGTAACTTTACAGACAAAGAAGATAATTAGAGTACAGTGGCTGGAAGAATAGCATTGTAAATGGTATGAATGGGGGAGCAGAGCTGAGGGAGTGCTTGGAGAGGGTTTCCATGCAACGTTTCATATCTAAACACAGATTAATCGAAATTTCTGAAAGAGCCGCGGAGGAGCAGCCGAGCGCATTGACGCGCTATGCTACTATGCGCGAGGTCGTTCCCCGTCGGGGGTTCGAATCCCCCCTCGGCCATGGATGTTAGTGTTGACTTTAGTGTAAGGTAGTTCATAAGTAGTTTGTAAGTTTAGGGATTGATGAACCCCCCAGTTAACTCCCTTAAGCTTAAAAAAATGTTCAAATGTTTGTAAATCTTATGGGACTTAACTACGGGGTCATCAGTCCCTAAACTTACAAACTACTTATGAACTACTTACGAACTAGGACGGCACAAATATCCATGCCCGAGGGGGGATTCGAACCCCCGACCGTAGTGGCTGTGCAGACCGTGACTGAAGCGCCCTTAAGCTTAAAATAACCGTCGAATATTTGTCTGATAGACTCGTAACGTGTGTTTCCTACAGATAAAGGAACTTCTAAGAACATAATATGCTGATATTAGTCTTTAATTCTTCATTATACAGATTTGCGATTCCGTAAAGGCTCTCTAGATGACGTAGGGGTTTTTTATTTATTTATTTATTTTTTTACAGTGTTTTGTAGGCATATGACAAAAACTGAGTTTTCCATTGTGTCACTAGCAAGCTACGCTTGAAAGGTTCTTGCTATGTGCTTACACTGTTCTTCCTTTACATATAAAGAGTGTTCATCGGTTTACTTTTTTGTAATGCAAATAAATATACATTTTTGGTCTGATCTGGAAGCAATTTTGTAAACTTGATCATCAAAACAAGAGGAAGGACACTCAGTTCATTAAGTTTCGTACGGTGCATGGCGGAGGATACTTTAAAGCAGGCTTACCCTGGAGGAACGATATTAATATTCAGTGACGCCGTATTGAATTCTAATCAAAGCATAAACGCAGTGTTGTCAAAGATAAAGTGTTAGTCAAGGGTGTGAATGCACTGTTTTTTACAACAAAGAAATTTTAATATCGTCGTGAATTTTATCTCAGCTCTTTGTTCGAGCACTATTTAAACCATTGTATAATCTGTAATCTTTCTTGTCTTGTCTTGCTCTTGTTCCTGTCATGTCGTTTTTTTTTTTTTTTTTTTTTTTTTTTTTTTTTTTTTTTTTTTTTTTTTTTTTTTTTTTTTTTTTACCCCTTCACGAATACTATTCAAGGTCTGTTAAACGATTGCCCCTTCACGAATACTATTCAAGGTCTGTTAAACGATTGTAAAATGTCGGATAAGACCTTAAACAGAAATGCTAAACAACCCACGCAAAGATTTTAAGCATTTTCAGGATTTTAGATTCAGTTACATCATCTTCAGCATCAGCTGCTGAACTGCAGAGCTCCATTTCGTAGTTAATTCAAATAGATAATTATTAAGTGATTCATGGACGGGTGTTGAAAACAATAGGACTTTTAATAAATATTTTTCAGCTTGGACTACGATCCTGGACGGACCTGGAATAAAGTGTCATGATTCAGATCTTAATGAAATTTAGGTAAATAGGTCTACGACCACAGGAGAATCGTAGAAGCGTTATATGTATTGTGGAGTAGAGCAGAGCTTGAGTTATATAACGGATAGGCATTTCACATGCTTAAAAAATTTAAGAGACTAACACTAGCCAGTGATTTGTGAAACGTTGTATTTAAATTTTTTTTCATTATAAAGTTTCACCAGCTTTTTACGTAATAGTTACGATAAAGTACAGCATTAAATAATTTTATTTAAATCAGTTCTTTGGCTAACGCAATCTATTTGCAGTAAAAAGAATGTCATAACTTAATACAGTACATAACAGCTCAGCAAATTTCAGTTTCAGTACAGTACAGCATAGTATATATTATTCCTTGGACGCCACATAACTTACAGCTTACTCCGATCACGGTGAAATTTTGGAGACTTGGCCTTAACGGTGCATCGTTGACAGTAATGTACGACAGACTTCTACACGTTTTAACCAATCTTATTAAAGTTCGCAAATGTATGTATATATTAAAACGGTATTTAGACTCTATAAGCTTCCAAACGGTGCATTGCGGAAAAAGCTCGTAATAAATTTTGACACTTTCAGACATCACCATGAGAGGTGGCGTCTTTATATATAGGGGGCGGAGGTGGACAGGGAGATGCCCAGAGCAGAAGACAGAGAAGAGGGTGAGATTGGCCGATAGAGGGGAGAGAGCACATGCTCAGAGAGTAGGTGAGGGGGAGATGGATGGGAGAAAAATAAGATTGATAGAGTGAAAGTGTAGGAAATGGTGGGCAACTGAGGTGAACAGGAAAAATGGGGGAAGAGGAGATGCAGTAATGGAAGTTAGTAATACGTAAGACAGAAAAGTGATTTTCAATTACATTACCATAGCTTATATTAGAACGATCGGAGGAGGAAAGGAAGTGGATATGGATAGAGGGGGGACACAACTTACAGTTTTACTCCGAACTCGAGGGAAGTTTGCATGTGAGTGTGGTCTATATAAAATTTCGTACGTAACACAGAGAAAGAGGATTCACAACACACTTTGACACCAATATTCTGCTTCATTCCAATCATAATTGTAAGCTTTTCTTCAACGCAAAAGGAAGATCACCTAAGATGTCGTACGATGCATGGCGGAGAGTACTGTACAAAAGAATTCACACAATCTGACGGATTACCACGAAAGTTCTACGTACGTTTTTATGGAGAAGATTCGTATATTCTGCAAGACTCTGTATGGTGCGTGGCAGAGAGTACCTTAGATTAACAATGTTTCACCGATCATCGTGCTACTTGATATTAGTAATTCTTCATAGAGGAAGAAGGAGATGCATTGAGAGTGCGGAGAAGAATATAGAGATGTGGACATGGACAGAGAGGGGGTGGAAGGGACAGAGAGAGGAAGAGGAGAAGCTAGAGCGGGGAGGGGGAGAAGTACAGAAAGGGAGGAAGAAGGGATGCACTGCCAGAATAATGGATTAATGCAGCTCCGGGTAACGCAGGGTTTGCACGCAGCAGCTTAGAAAATTTCCATTAAGATCCTGAATTTTATGAATGATTCGTATTTCCATCTTTTATCCCTCTTCTTCATTCTTGCAAGGCTTTCATTGCCTTCTTAATTCATCCTTTGGGAACCACTTTAAAATTTTACCGCTCCATAAAACCTGCTGTCTAGGGCGGTGTGCCGGCCGCGGTGGCCGAGGTGACTGAGGCGCTACAGTCACGGTCAGCACGGCCACTACGGTCGGGGGTTCGAATCCCCCCTCGGGCATGGATATTTGTGCCGTCCTAGTTTGTAAGTAGTTCATAAGTAGTTTGTAAGTTTAGGGACTGATGACCCCGTAGTTAAGTCCCATAAGCTTAACAAACATTTGAACATTTTTTTTCTAGGGCGGTGTGTCGTTTTAACCCCTCACCACGTACCATCCCTCAGAGCAGTCCGTGTTCGCAACTCATCGACAAAAGCCGGTACACGATTCAAGACTGAGCTGTATTTTTCTTACATCGTTTCATTGGGTTCAAAACCATTGCGGATCTTTCTTCACCCGTAAGAAGTTCCTAACAGTTCCAGAAATGACAGAGCCATTGTGAATCATTAGTATAGCATCTACGCAAGAAACTCGCTACAAAAAAAGTGCTGTAGAGAAAATTTGGGTTGCAGAAAAGCAATCACGGTGCTCAAGACGGTTTTCAACAACCACATGACAAAGAAAAGCCATGTCGGCTCTTGTAACGCTTATCAGATTAATAAAGAGGCCCATCCATTGGGGGATCCTAACAGGTGACGCAACATGAATGTATATTACTATTAACCGAAAGCAATAACAGCAGTTTCAATGTATTTAAAATAGCAAGTCTGTCCAAACCAGTCTAAAACTAACAAGTAAATTGTTGCGATTTTATCGTTGTAATCTTGTCTTAATATTATTGACGCTGAACATTAATTTGCTAGAAATATTTACATCTGATGATGGCAGATGCCGAGACCCCGCAAAAATTATGGCAATCTTATGAGATGATGATGGTGTCATTTTCGTCAACGTGTTGCGACACGGTCCAAAGCATTATTTCACTGACATATCTGAAAACTCTGTAAAACCGTAAGAACTGTTTGCGATGTATATGTTCCGACAAAAACCCACAATAAATCGTGTTCCAACTCAACAATTCTTCGCCCATGAAAGTGTCAGAAACTGAACAAATTTACATAAAAGGGTGCCTAATACTGTGTCTTCCGTGTTATTACCTCCGAGCGAAATGGTGTAGTAATTAGCATGATTCTTACCCAAGTCCTACCATCTTTGCTGTGTAACAAATTTAAAAGGTTGCATTAAAAAAGAACAAAAATGAAAAACCTTATGGTTTCCCCATGCTATTTCTGAAGTTTTAAAAATGCTCCACCTCCTTCTGTAACGGTTCAACTGTGATATCACTTTTGGGTCAGCGGCGCTACAAACAGCAAAGTTTAGATACTTTCCAAAACTCCAGTGCTCAGAAATTCGTGTGAACTGTGAGATGAGATATTACGACACATTTCACCAATATTCTTCACCGTCGACGTGTCACACGATTGGAAGCTCTTCACAATTCGCTTGGTCTCTTGTGATTTTAATTCTTTCCAGAAATCACTTCCGCGTTAGAGAATTTAAAACCGTTCAGAATGACGTGCTGTGTTTTGTTTCTAGATGTCCCAGACGCTCTTTTTTTTCATTTATTCGACAGCCCCTAACCTCCCAAATGCCCTTCCTGATCACACTACCGATGGTTGCGAAACTACAGGACCATAAATATAAATAGTAAACAAATAAAATACAGAAACGTCATTTGCTGCTTGGAATTCCATTCAAATTCCGTCGAAGGGATTTGAACGGTCTGTACAGGTGAGACTATAAATGCCAGACTAAAAATTGCAATTGCACGACAACCATGTCCTCAGAGAATAGCTCAGGAGGTGTCAGATGTGTTGATCGTTACCAAAAACATCGTCCTGCTGCTCATTGCGGTGAGGACTGTGTTTTCGACTACGAGTTGCA
This sequence comes from Locusta migratoria, assembly GCA_026315105.1. Taxonomy (NCBI): domain Eukaryota; kingdom Metazoa; phylum Arthropoda; class Insecta; order Orthoptera; family Acrididae; genus Locusta; species Locusta migratoria. The sequence continues at coordinate 523,750,321 of CM048745.1, forward strand.
ATGTTTCAAAAGGAGATGGCGGAGAACGTAACTTGAAATTTTTTCCCCCGGTGCAGAGAAAAACACCCGCTGTAAACTGTCTCATTTCACTGCTCAACACATTTCATAACGCTAACAAATGAATGAAGCCCCGGTTCAACGCCCAGGATCGATCTCATATATACAATTAATTCAAGCAAGAGCCCATAATAATCTAAATTTGCTAAGTAAGACAAAAAATCTTTTCTGAAATGATAGTGAACTCAAGGTAAGGAAGTAGTTTATTAAAAATGAAAACATGAAATGTTCAAATGTTTGTAAATCTGAGGAACTTACTTAAACTAACTTCCTCTAAAGACCGAGATCTACAACTTCTGTTTGTAGACCTCAAGAAGGCCTACCACAGTATATACAGACCGAGTGTGATTGGAACCTTCACACAGTATGGTATGCCACAGAATTTCATCAGACTGGTAGATGTATGTTTAAATGACACAAAAGTTAAGGTTAAGGTAGGCAATAAAATGGCTGGAAGCCTCCAAGTTGTTACAGGATTACGCCAAGTGGATTGGCTATCTCTTGTCCTCTTCAACCTGGCACTTGAAAAGCTAATATGGGAATTCAACAAAGCGTACTTGCAGGGCATTGAAATTGACACTGAAAACATTAAATATCTGGCTGGGTAAGTCAGTTCGAAGGTCGGAGGAAGGCAACGGCATAACACCTCCAAACAGGACCATGCCTAGTAAAGCACTGTGGTGTTCGAACAAATCTTCGGATTGTTGACTGCTTTACCTTTTATCTTATCTTATATGACATACGCTGCTGCCAGTTTCGCCGGATTTGGATGGTTGCTTCCATAGGCGGATCCAAGGTTATATATATATATATATATATATATATATATATATATATATATATATATATATATATATATATGCGTGGAATTACTGCACCGAGTCTTCAAAACTGTGTCTTTTGTTTGATTGGGTTTGGGGTAAAAAGAGGCGGCCGGTACTAGAGTCTTTCTACTGCGCCAGAGTTCAGCTGACGATGAGAATTCTTTCCACGAACCCCTTTCCCCAGCAGGTCGTCCTGGATACGCCCCTGGCTGCTTCAGGGTTTTGTATTTTGGATGGCCAGTGGTACAGATGGCAGGTGCCGTCTTGCAGGTGTGACTGTATGACAAGTATGTGTTTGTATTGAAACGGCGCTTGAAGCTGGTGACGACGTGCCGCTGGCTGGAGCGCCACGTGTTCGGCGTCAGACAAACAGAGCGGCGTGGCGCGGCTAACGGGCTGGCGGCTTGGCGCGGCGGGTCATCAGGGCTGCGGGCCGCATTGTTTATGCATGGAGGAGAGTCGCGCGGCTTCTTGATGGGCGCGGGTATCGACAAAGCCCGCGCCCTCCTCAAGCCTCAAATATTGATGCCCGCGGCGCAGGCATCCAGCGGCGTCGCGTGACGTCAGACAGCAGGTGGCCGCCGCTAACGACGCCGTGGCGTGCAACAGTCCAGCCGGGGGTGGCCGCTGACCACACTTTCGCCCTCTCCGAAGCCGTTTCAGGTCCTTCGTTACCATTTCTGATGCGGCTCTTGCCGCTGCGAAGAGTCTGATGTGCCCTTTTATCTAGCAAAATATTGGAACTGCCATTGCGAGAATTGTCTTCTTCACTTGGATAGGCGGGACAAGAGCGTTAACACTTCTTGAATGTTAAGGTTAGTTTCCCATAGAAATGTACGACGTTGCGAAATCATTTATACAGTTATACGAGGCCAGTTTGATAAGTCTGGTAAAAATAGAATAAACAGTGTGAAAATGCGAATACGCACTTTATTTCTCGACATAGTCTCCTTTCAAGGCAATACACTTAGTCCAGCGAGTTTCCAATTTCTTCGACCCATCGACAAAGTAGGATTCGTCAAACTTCTGCAAAATAGTCTGTCAGAGCTGCGGTTGCCGGCCGCGGTGGCCAAGCGATCTGCGGCGCGCCAGTCCAACATCACCTAGACACAAGGCCTTACAACAGGCCGTGCCTGCGTCACATAGGTGGCGGCCGCCTCCTCACGAGCTGGCCGCTGGGGCACGCCCCCCTTCAAATGTTTCAAAGCAAGCAGGAGTAAAATATAGGGAGCGTAAGGTTATTTACAACTTGTACAAAAACCAGACAGCGGTTGTCAGAGTTGAAGGGCATGAATGGGATGCAGTGGTTGGGAAGGGACTAAGACAGGGTTTTATTCTTTCTCCAATGTTATTCACTTTGTACATTGAGCAAGCTATAAAAAGGAGAAATTTGGTGAAGGAATTAAAGTTCAGGGGGAAGAATTAAAAACATTGCGTATTGCCGACGACACAGTAATTCTGTCAGATACAGCAAAAGGACCTGGAAGAGCAATTGAACGGAATGGACAGTGTGATGAACATTAACAAGAGCAAAACTAGGGTAATGGAGTGCAGTGTAAGAAAATCAGGTGATGCTGAAGGAATTAGATTGGGAAACGAAGCAAGAAAGGAGGTAGATGAGTTTTGTTACTTGGGCAGTAAAATAACAAATGATGGTTGCAGTACAGAGGATATAAAATGCAGAATGGCAATGGGTAGAAAGGCGTTCTTGAAAAAGAGAAATTTCTTAACATAGAATATTGATTTAAGCCTAAGAAAGTCTTTTCTGAAGGTATTTGTGTGGAGTGTTGCCTTGTATGGGAGTGAGACATGGACGATAAACAGTGCGGACAGGAAGAGGATTGAGGCTTTTGAAATATGGTGCTACAGAAGAATACTGAAGATTAGGTGGGTGGATCGCGTAACTAATGAAGAGGTACTGAACAGAATTGGGGAGAAAAGAAATTTCTGGCATACCTTGACTAAAAGGAGGGATAGATGGGTAGGACACATTCTTAGACATCAAGGAATTGTGAATTTAGCGTTGGAGGGAAGTGTGTGGGGTAAAAACCGCAGAGGAAGACCAAGAGATGGATACAGTAAGCAAATTCAGAGAGATGTAGGTTGCCGTTCTTATGTGGAGATGAAGAGGCTTGCTCAGGATAGGGTATTGTGGAGAGCTGCATCAAACCAGTCTGAAGCCCACAACAACAAGACAACAACAACATGGGACTTAACTACGGGGTCATCAGTCCCTAAACTTATGAACTACTTATGTACTAGCTAATACTAAGGACGGCACAAATGTCCAAGCCCAAGGGGGGGATTCGAACCCCCGACCGTAGTGGCTGTGCAGACCGTGATTGTCGCGCCGTATTCCTCTCGGCCACCGCGGCCGGCACGGCCCCCTCCGCGCAGCGGCCGGCCAGTTAGATGGCTGCTGCGGCCTCTGTGACGTAGATACGGCCTGTTGTAAGGCCTTGTGTCTAGGTGGTGTTGGCGAGTCACGGTCTGCCCGACCACTACGGTCGGGGGTTCTAATCCCCCCTCGGGCATGGATATTTGTGCCGTCCTTATTAATAGCAAGTTCATAAGTAGTTTGAAGCTTTAGGGACTGATGACCCCGTAGTTAAGTCCCATAAGCTATACAAACATTTGAAACAACCGTGAGCCCCCTGGAGGAGGAGGGGGTGCACTTTTGCCATTGCGATAGCTCCTAAGTGGGTTGGAGCAGTGTCCTGATGAAACAGCACTTTCTTGGACGTTTTTAAATTAGATGCTATTTCAAACGATCCATCAGAGTAGCATAATAGGGCCAAGTTACGGATCTGCCTTATTCAGAATAGACTTGGGGTGGAAATCATTAAAACAAAGATGTTACTCGTTGCGTCGAGATCTATTTGCGAAATTTCTTTCACCAACTTTCTCTTACGAATGTGAACATATTTTGTTAGCACCGCCTACATAGGGAGACATAATCATGAAAATAAAATAAGATAAATCTGATCGAAAACGGAAACATTTAGGTATTCCTTTTTACCGCGAGCTATTAGAGAATGGAATTGTAGAGAAACATCATAAAAGCGCTTCAATGAAACCCCTGTCACGTACTTGAATGCGACTTGCAGAGTATCTGTGTAAATGTAGGTGTACACAAAAGTATTTAGAGAAGGACGTGAATCATGCAGTTTCTGCGCATATCCGAAATGAGTCAGAATTTCCCCTGTTATGTTTTCTTGATTGTTTTAACTCTTACTTTGCAAACAGACTACAATAATACATTGAAGAACATGTTTTAGTTGGAAATCCATTTTGTGAATCTAAAACGCTAGTCTCTCGGTGTCGGCAAAGAAATGTGAATGATTTATTTATTTGTCATCAGATTACAAGATAATCGTAAATTTCGAAAATGTGTAATCGGGTTCGGATGGTTAGTGCATGCTGAAGAGTTTAAAGTCTAATCATATAGAACTTAGTTCGAAAAAGGTTTCTACCGTTAGAAAATACGGATCCTACCTTAATGTAGAGCAGAGGCGGGCACAAATCGGCTCAATCAGCAGCGTTTTCGCTCTGCCGGTCGTTATCCTAGTTGCCGCTAGAGGTCTGCATGCTTGTTGCCGCACGCAGTTCCATTACTTACTTATAAACATAATAGCATTTTTCAGGAGATACCCCTGGCAGTGGAATCTGTTCATTCGAGTTGGATACTATGGATACTAAAGAGTTTTCACTATTTTATAACGCATTCAGCCAGGTGTATTTCTGCGGCTACGTTAGCGCGTTGGCTGCGCATAACGCCATCTAGTCTTTTGAGCAGGAACTATGTGATGGACGCCAGCTGCTCGCGGCTCTGCTCCCGCTCAGGCAGGCGGCTCCGAGAGCGCGGCTCGCTCATTGCCCACCTCCGATGTAGAGCAACACAATTTTTTACAACTCTCCAATCTGAAACCAGATTTAGTCTTATTCTGAAAATTGAAATTTGTTTTCCTGACTCAAGTAAAAGTATATAACAGACTCCAAATACATGTTTATCAGTACTTGAAAAGAATTGTGCATCTTCAATAGTTGTTGAGCTGAATTTGTTTCGAATATTTTATATTATTACAATTTTGTATGGGTGGTTTTTTAATTCTGCATAATGTGAAATTTGTGGATACAATGAACTTGTACGGTGCTGAAGTCTATTGTCTAAAACTGCATTGCTTCGTCAATAATATCATTTTATTTTCCAGTAGAGTATCTTTAGTGCTCCGTCTCGATTTCTACTGGTTAAAGGAGTTCCGTTTCTCAATACTTTTGAAAACGCATACAGCGGAGTACACTGTAGTTCACCGCCCGCCGTGACCGTGTGTCGCTATTCTAGTGCCCCACACGCTGCTTCGCACAGTGCGCGAGGCAGGGCGCTGCAAAGACCGACCGCGGGCGGCGGCGCGGTCACCGAGAGGGAGCCCGCGGGGCGGTGTTTGGCCATGCCAGTTCTAAAAATGTTTCAAATGTTTGTATAGCTTATGGGACTTAACTACGGGGTCATCAGTCCCTAAACCTACAAACTACTTATCAACTAGCTACAATTAAGGACGGCACAAATATCCATGCCCGAGGGGGGATTCGAACCGCCGACCGTAGTGGCCGGGCAGACCGTGACTGAAGAAACGCAGTTCCCTCGGGCAGAGATAATCTAAGAGATAATCTGAGCAGCAGCCTTATGTCGTTTGGAGAAGGTCTTGCTTCGTTGTAACTACAGAGGATTTTCACATTTTTATTTCAGTCAGTGGAAATGATGAACTGCATAACATTAATTGATATGGTTAAATATGTGAAGTGTGGACACGTTATTTTCATTCACTCAAGATATTGTAATAGTACGTGGAAACTGTTATATCACCAACTCCTCATACGTTAACAAAACCTTTTTTTTTTCTTTTCCGTGTGTGTGTTTGTGAAACTGCAGATTTATAATCTTCTTAAACTAACGTATGCTAAGGACAACATACATCCATGGCCGAGGAAGGACTCGAACCTCGGACGGGGAGAAGTCGCGCACTCAGCAGTAAAGCGCCTTAGAGCGCACGTCCATATACACGCGGCTTTCTGTATTTCCCAAACTAAGAAAAAAATCGCACTTAAGTGTTTCATGCCCCACTTTAGATTTGTAGTTTTATAAGTTTTTGACCAAAATAATAATTTAATAATAATAAAATTAATTAGTAAGAGTGCCTGAAACCCTTTTAGGAAAAAAATGTAGTGGCGGGATCCGAACCACTGACCTTCAGCGTCATAGTCCAACGCATTGTCTACTACGCTACGGATAACAGGAGATGCATTCTTCCATGTTATACTATGGATGGCCGTTATTAAATGATGCTAATATGGCATTTGTAGACACTAGATTATCATTTATCGTACGAAGAACGGCGTGTTTTTGTTAATTCTTCAGAGCGCCATTGCTTTGAAATGACAACGTGTAAGTTACAATAAGAAAATCATCATATACGTAACGCAAGATGGCGTATGCCAGAGAGAGTTCTGGGCGAGAAATGTCACGTGACATCTGCGAATGGCTGGTTTTTGTAATTCAATGGAGGGTGTCAAAACTCGGTTATTTTTGCAAATACCTCTCAAACTATACGAGATATGAAAAAAACATAAGGGAAGAACGTTGTAGAGATTTTTCTCCTCTACAAATTCGTTTATTCAATTTTCGTGTCAGATAAACGGTTCATTTGCAATTAAAATTACATTACAAACGGCTTTTTTTGTATTACTACGGTATTTTTTTTTTTTGCCATAAAAATTTGAAAAAGCGATTTTCTGGTCTCTAGTGGCCTACAATTATGTCTGTAAAATTTGGTGCTGATCGGTTGAACGGATCGTCTTAAAAACAGGGAACACTTTACGGACAGACAGACGGACAGGCAGACATCGTAAAATGGCCGTTTTTTGTCATATATCTCTGACACGATACAAGATATAAAAAAACAACAAAAGAAAAAAAAAACATAAGGGAGCAAAATTGTAGAGAAGTTTGTCCTCTAAAAATTCGGTTATTCAATTTTCGTGTCAGACGAATGATTAAGCCGTTATTTTCACTTAAATTTCGAGCTGTTCAAATGTTCAAATGTTTGTATAGTTTATGGGACTTAACTTCGGGGTCATCAGTCCCTAAACTTAACAACTTCTTATGAACTACTTACGAACTAGGACGGCACAAATATCCATGCCCGAGGGGGGATTCGAATCCCCGACCGTAGTGGCCGTGCAGACCGTGTCTGGAGCGCCTCAGTCTCCTCGGCCACCGCGGCCGGCTTTCGAGATGTCAAAAGACGATCACAAAGGCCCGCTTTTAGTGTTACTACCGTAACCTAAAGTGGACCAAAATTACTTTCTGTGTAATAATTTAGTGTATTTATAACATTGGTTTAAAGAGATGGATAAAAGTAAAATAACATGATAGCGTTAGTTGATTAGTCACACGCTAGAGAACGTAGAATGGTCCATTACGTAGCGTGAAAAACAGTAAAAGGGCTGCTCTCTGTCAAGCATTTGCGCAGGCAGTAAACTCTTACGCATTTTCTGCATTATTAAGGAATTAGCCAGCAGCCATAAAACTACCAGAACGTCGTAAAGAGGAATACGTAGAATTTATAGAACACGCCGTATCAGCATCGTTTACAATGATGATCCAAAACATCATGACCATTGCTCACTACGAAACTGTCACCTGATGACGTTTGGGGAACTGACGAGACAAGAAATGTACGCGAGCAGAGCTAATGTGCTGTCATGCTACCAATGCTACACTGCCTTGAAACAATTAATTTTATTTACTGCAAATTTATCTCCTGTTGCTTCGTTTGCAAAATAGGATGTAGGCCTACGTGCTACTTTTTTCCCCATTTATCTGCAATCATTTGCAATAACAAAACTTTCAAAATGAGTAATAAAGGGAAGCTGAAAGATAAATAAAACTTTCTTATTGTAAGAATAATATTGTCACGTTGAAATGGAAGCAGGCAACTGAACACAGCACTTATACTGAAAGCATGTTTATTGCGAACTCAACATACACGCAGCACTGACTGCCTCTCGGGCAGAGTGCTCTGCTGTTTATACACAGGCAGAATATACCAGAAATTAGAAGAATAGTTAACATAAGAAATAACTAGAAATTACAACTGAACATAAGAAACATGTAGAACATTCTGGAAATGATAATTACACAGAAATCGTTTTTTGCCGGTGGACGGGATTGAACCGGCGACCTTTACTACCGCAATTTTTTTGGGAAAAGGGACCACAAAAGGAAAGGAAACTAAAGTGTCACCGCCACTTTGTCCCTAATCAAAAAAAAAAAAAAAAAAAAAAAAAACCCTCAACCTCTTCAGGCGTCGGTGACGCTATCCCCTGCACCACGCCGGCAGTCGGTTAACTTGCGGTCCCGCGGCAATATAAAAGATAAGATAGCGGTAGGTCTGATTAGTTCCCACGCCAATTGTGACTACCGGTGAATACCAGGGAATGGTTTTTTTTTTTCGAGCTATAGACCGCCAGTCGCATGAAAATAATTCATAGTATTACAGAAGAGTTTTATTAATCTAGTAAATTAACATTAACCCTTTATTTGTCAATGCTGCTCTCAAGCATCATCAAAATTGCGCGTGGTTTTCTGACACCCTTGAATGGACAACAGTGCTTGAAATTAACATTTAAGCTCTCCAATAAAGTGATGTTTCGTTGTGTTTTGCGAAAAGTTTAGCAATAAACTGAATCATTAGCGGACACTCGAAGCATAAGTTACCGAAGTACAGGTTTGTTACAATTTTTTGACGATATTTTTCGAGATACGTGGAAAACTGCTTGCCGGCCGCGGTGGCCGCGGGGACTGAGGCGCTCCAGTCACGGTCTGCACGGCCACTACGGTCGGGGGTTCGAATCCCCCGCCGGCCGCGGTGGCCGATGGCCGAGGTGACTGAGGCGCTCCAGTCACGGTCAGCACGGCCACTACGGTCGGGGGTTCGAATCCCCCGCCGGCCGCGGTGGCCGATGGCCGAGGTGACTGAGGCGCTCCAGTCACGGTCAGCACGGCCACTACGGTCGGGGGTTCGAATCCCCCCTCGGGCATGGATATTTGTGCCGTCCTAGTTCGTAAGTAGTTCATAAGTAGTTTGTAAGTTTAGGGACTGATGAACCCGTAGTTAAGTCCCATAAGCTTAACAAACATTTGAACATTTTTTTTGATCGAATCCCCCCTCAGGCATGGATATTTGTGCCGTCCTAGTTCGTAAGTAGTTCATAGGTAGTTTGTAAGACTATACAAACATTTGAATTTGAATATAAACATTTTAAAAACTGCTTACAAAAGAGAAAGAGGAAGTCTTGAAGTTGATTTGTCATGGAAAATTGTTAACCAGCTCTTATATGGGACCCTTAAAATGGTCTTATATTTATTTGCGAGAACAGGCCTGGTAGACCACTACAAAATGGACAATAAGTTCAAAAGAAGAACGAAACAGCATCGCCTGCACCAGTGGCTTATAAAAGAGGAGGAGGAAGTCTTGAAGTTGATTTGTCATGGAAAATTGTTAACCAGCTCTTATATGGGAGACGGAAAATGGACTTATATTTATTGGGAAGAAGAGGCCTGGTATACCACTACGCCGCGGTGGAGTAGCCGAGCGGTCTAAAGTGTCTCGCTGCGAAGCACGCTGTTGCTCGCCGTGGAGTTTCGAGTCCTCCCTGGGGCATGGGTGTGTGTGTTGTCCTTAGGTTAGTTTACCTAGGTTTAAGTAGTTTGTAAGCTACGGACTGATGACCACGCAGTTTGGTCCGATAGATTTACAAACTTTTTTTGTAGACCATTAAAAATGGACAACAAGTTCAAAAGAAGAACGAAACAGCATCTCCTGCAGCAGTGAATGATATGACAATATGTTGTCACTTGACAGATTACGATCAAAAAGGAATTTGCTAGTTTTCTCTTCAGAGGTACTTGACTGTAAAAGGTGAAAAGATGGGATTCTTCTGAACTTTGCGCCAAAAACGGCTTGTTTTCACACTTTTCACGTGAAATAGTCCAAAATACAATAATTTCTACAGTCATAAGAACACTATATTGTCGATACTGTATCACCATGCGAAGTTTTGGGCAATGTTACTTGCAAACCAGAAACTATATTTTGAAAAAAAATAGTATAAATCTGTTCATATGGCCTTATGCATTTAATTTAAGTAACAAAATTCTTTTTCTTCTCTTGTGTTCTTTGTGTGCCGAATAAAGGGCTGAGTACATGTGTCAGACTAGTTTCTGACTTGGGCAGCTAACTTCATTATTCGCTCTTCTTAGCTATTTTTGCGATTTAAATTGTGTATTTTCGTAGGACTGCACCAATAGTTGCGAGTTACAGCTGCGTCTCACCATGCTCCTCCTCATCCTCCTAATTATCACTGTTATCGAGTTCCCTGTGATGGTCACAGTCCACCGTCTTGATCTAGCTGTTGCGTTGCAATAGGCATGTCTGTTGTCTTCGGCGATACTCCTCGTATTTCGTTTTCGAGATACTGTCCGTTAATTCATTTAACAGTGCCCATTGTTCTTGGCCTCTTACTGGTATAAACTGATTTTTTGTGGTTCACATGTGTGTGTCTCTTGATCGCATACTCCCGCAGAAAAAGACATTATGTTCCGAGTAACCTTCTTCTCCACATTTGCATACACGTATCTGTCTCAAGACACACGCGATTAATGTAGGCCTACGTGGGCTAAGGTCCATGTCGGTTGCCAGTCATGCCCAGATTTATGAGAAACGAAGACATTACAGGAAACGATTGTCTCACTCATTTCAGAATACGTACACTGGAAAAGAAACGTACCAACGTTTTGCTTTGTGACTAACCTGTTTCAATAAGGGTGACGTGAATACGGAAATAGCTACAGCACGAAATGAAAAACACAGGAGATTAAGGGCGACAAATTTTCTTCTGTCTCTACATTTCCAGCTGTAAGGCTTTTCGTAAATCCAGTTACTCGCGAGGAAACGATGTTCGCGAGATGTCAATAAAATGACGAGAAAGCGGGCGGTGGCGGTTCGATGCAATAACAGAGGGAACGAGGTTACGGCGAATGAACCGGCGCGGCAGCTCCTGCCAGTCTACACCACCTGCACCATCCACACCCCACGAAAGCTGCGGGGACAAAGATGAGGGGAGAGGAGGGAGAGGGGGAGACTGCCACGTGGGTGCTTGCACGTGATTGCTCAACAACGCCTTCTGCAGTTTTTCTTTCTGAGTAGTTACGTTTGACACAAGAAATGGTGTGCAGCAAGAAAATTGTCGGTTTCCATGCAATTTTCAACATCATAAGAGATTAAATTATGTTGCTGAAGATGACATTCAAAGAAGATGTAATGATATGGAGCGAGAGCGAGATACAAGATGAAGGGCAGGAACTACTCAACTGGTGGAAGGAAGCATTTGAAAGTTTGGAAATATGAGCAACTGAAAAAAAAGTGCACGATAATAAACAGAACAAATGAAGCAGTGATATTGAAACTGAGAGATAGTGATCCACAAAACAAATGAAAAGCTATCAGCTGTATCCGTACGCCAAATATCAACATAAGCGTAATGTATGCTACGAACAATACGTGGAAAACATGTAAGAGTCACACCATAAACAAAACGAGCAAAGAAAAACAAAAATAATCGTAAGTAATAAGACAAGCGGTGCGTTTTCTACTTAAAATTGACTAAAAAAGATATATAACCGATTGTTTTCTCTTGCAGATGACAAAGTGTACAAAACTATTACAACAATAACTAATAAGTACAATACTCAATGCTTTTAACGTCCTTTCAACGTAGCCTTATGTAAGGTATGTGCAAAACATGTGAAAAATCGTATTTCGAGTCCTAATTTCAACTAAAACAGATAATTTTTATCTGACAATGTAATAGAAGTGCACAGTGAAAGAGATTCTAAAAAAATTTATATGTGTCTCAAAATGACATTTCAACAGTACTACTATAATTTTCATAACCACAATAAAGAAATTCCCACTGATAATACAAGAAATCTGCCGAAACATGTGTGGGGAAAAATAACAAAATTTGAAATGTCTTGTATACGGCGGAATATCCTTACCATATTTTTAAACAGGCACGGAAAAAGGAAGATAATAAATGATGAGTGCTTTAACGCCCAGCCTTGTAATCTCTTCGAAGCTCTTCAACTAATTCCAGAACACCAATATCAAATGACAGAAAACTATGCTGAATATTAAATTCAACAATATATGTTTGGCACCCAAAGTTGTACTTAGCTATGTAAATATAATGGAAAACAACATGTCAATCTACAGCACGACAAACCAAAAGTAAAGCCGAAATCACGTCGACAAAATAAAAATAAAAAAAAATAATAATAAAAAAAATCGACGCATTTATGCAGAAAACCAGGAACTGAATGGAGTACTATACCATTTACATCTAGAACTAGCAAACCATCTCAAATACCAACCATTCTTTGAGGAACTAGCAGAAAAGTTTAGAATATACACAGATGTCATAATAGAGAGGAAGCAGAAAACACAAGAACAGTAACTCACCAAAATGTTAAACCACGTAACAGTCAATTCCATAGAATACCACTTTCCACGCTGATTAATATGAGAAGCATAGAAATAACTGCACAAGAAACTAGCCTACTTGAGAATAGTCTGAAATACGTCATAAACACTACAGTACCTGACAAAACAATGGAAAACATCATTACGGAAACTTAACACAACATGAAGCAACAAAAAATAGTAAATACACTTGAATTCATTGCAAATCTAACCAGAATACTGGAAGCCAAAGAAACAGAAGACATAATGAAGACCAGTATCCAATACAATAAAACAAAACAGAGGAAAAGACTTACAGGAAGCTACTAGTGAAACTGAAACAAGGAAGAGCTATCCCTACCAGGGCAAGTAAGGGGGAATTTATGTATACCAACTTTCAAATGACCAAACAATCAAAGAAATGTTCAGACAACTTTGAAAAGCTTAGACAGTATCTTAACAGATATACAGATCAAAAACGTGATATAAAAATATCACCAGAATCCAACAATGAAATCGATACTTAAACATTAATAAACAGCTGATCTTGATGTTCCCTGTGATAAATTGCACATATTTACCAACTTTCGATTTAGGCAAACAAACACATACTCTGCTACATAAAATTCCAAATGCACAGGAAACAGGAGACGGCAAAAGTCAACTGATCTAGTAGAGAAGTTAAAAAATGAAAACATGCCAGCCACAGCTACACATTATTTTTTCTTTATGTAACTTCCATCCACACACACATCAAAATGCAAGGAACTATCAACGTAACTGAAAGACATTTACAGTTCCAAAGGATCAACTACAGCAAACATACAATAACCAACAAGCATCCTCAAACTCATTACAGAACGAAACTATTTGAACTTCAATAATAAATTCTATTCCCAACAAGAGGACAACCAATGGGATCACAAATAAGTGAGACTCTTGCTTACATATTTATGAACCATAGTGAGAATCAAATATTTGACAAAATTTTAAAACCGAAGCAATATAAAATACAGTATTGGTACTAGTATGTATATGATGTAATTTGCCTAGTAATAAAGCACAAGCACGCATAGGTGATCTTCAAAAGAGCATAAATACTATCCATTAACACATACTGTTCGCCAATGGGACAGAGACCAAAGACTACATTTCCTAGGGATAGATAAGAAAAACAACAAATCTGAATTCAGAATTTACAGGAAACAAACAGTATCCAGTACCGTCATCATTCTAAAAGTCAGAAAGATCGAGCTTCAAATATATGCTTCACATATTGAATAAAGTACCCCTGAATATAAAGGACTACACAAAAGAACTAATCACAAAAGCAAATAACGCAAGAGAATTACTAGATAAATTCCACACCAAAATACAGAAAAAGACAAACAAAATCTTAACATCCAAATACGGTCTAAAAAAATTCAAACCATCAAGAACCAGTAAACAATAACTAACACAAAATGACATATAACAAAAACACACATAGAATAGGAAACATATTAAAAAGGTAAGGACTCGTTAAAGCATAAGAAACAAAACAAAATTATTCAAAATCGACCAACGTTGACAATACAAGTGCAACTGCTGTCAGTCTGTGTATGTGGGCCGAACATGCAGGAACATCAGAACGAGATACACTGGGTTTTAAGAGCATTAAAAAGTACCCATTCAACCTTTGCATACGTAATTGCAGAGAATGGCCACACTAGAAATGTAGAGAAGAGCAGCAATAGCCTATACCAAAGAATAACAGAGGATAATAACAGAAGAGAATTATCAAATAAAAAAAACAACGCAATAGCACAAGGAAAAACTGCACTCAATGAATACATTTCACTCTGCAACAAAAAATTTGCCACAATAGAGGAGCGACATGTAAACGCCAAAATACCCGTCCTCAATACTGCTTTACCCCTACATTCTCGGTCGACAGATACTAACAGTAAAAACTTAAATTTCACGCGCAATCCAGCAAATCAAAATATTCAAAAAACGAAGTCATAAACCGAATCCAAACATTATCGTAATGTATACAACGAATAAAAAGTGGCAAATAAGTAACAGTAACGCCACAAGGAAAACACGAGAAATCACGAGCTAAGGAAAAGGAAAATAATCGTTTGAATAAAACAAATGGCACGTTTTCGACAGAAAATTGAATAACAAGAAATATAACTTGTTTGTTTCGTCTTGCAGATGTTTAGGTTTACAAAACTATTACGACAACAAGTAAAAAGAACTCAACGCATTGCTCTTAACGTCCTCCCAACGTACCCTAATGTATGTACAAAAAATGTGAAATTTCGTATTTCGAGGACTGATTTCGACAAAATTAAACAGTCAATTCTTCTGCCAATTTAAGAGAAATGCTCAGTGAAAGAGCTTCTAAAATATTTACATGTGTTATTTGTACAGTACTACTACTATAATTTTCAAAACCACAATAAAGAAATCCCCACTGTTGTTGTTATGGTCTTCAGTCCGGAGACTGGTTTGATGCAGCTCTCCACCCTATTCTATCCTGAGCAAGCCTTTTCATCTCCTCATAAGAACTACAACCCACATCCACTTGAATCTCCTTACTATACGCGTCTCTTGGTCTCCCTCTGCGATTTTTACCCCACACACTTCCCTCCAATGCTAATTTTACGATTCCCCGATGTCTATGAATGTGTCCTAGCAAGCGATCCCTTCTTTTAGTTAGGGTATGCCAAAAATTCCTTTTCTCACCAATTCTGTTCAGTACCTCTTCATTATTTATGCGATCTACCGACCTAATCTTCAGCATTCTTCTGTAACACCATATTTCAAAAGCCTCTATCCTCTTCCTGTCCGCACAGCTTATCGTCCATGTTTCACTCCCATACAAGGCAACACGCCACACAAATGCCTTCAGAAAAGACTTCCTTACACTTAAATTAATATTCGATGTTAGCAAATTTCTCTTTTTCAAAAATGCTTTTCTTCCCATTGCCATTCTGCATTTTATATCCTCTGTACTGCGACCATCGCATGTTATTTTACTACCCAAGTAACAGAACTCATCTACCACCTTCATTGTTTCGTTACCTAATCTAATTCCTTCAGCATCGCCTGATTTTCTAAGACCGCATTCCATTATTTTTGTTTTGCTTTTGTTAATGTTCATTTTATACAATAGCTTCAACACACTGTCCATTCCATTCAACTGCTCTTCCAGGTCCTTTGCTGTCTCTCACAGAATTACAATGTCATCAGCAAAACGTAAATCCCCGCTGATGATAGCACAAATGTGGCGAAACACGTATGGAAAAATTACAAAAATTGAAGTGAAATAAAATTATCAGTCAAGTTGGCAAAAATATTTAACAATTTATTTATAGTAAGGTGACCGGTTTCAATCTACGCAGAGGTCTTTCTTAGACCGAATTCGTCTCTAGAATCTCTAGAAATCAGTCCCAATCTTAGAATACAACGGCGTGTACTAATACACTAGAGGCATTCAGACTAAACGGTTTGGTCATCCATACTTCACGAACGCTTTTCTCCCTTCTCTCTTGCTATCTCCAGAGCACATGATGTCAGATCAGATCGCATCACTGTTACCTTTCCGTCTTAACGTTAGGCAGTCTGCTCATTGTTCCCTAACGGACCGAACGATTGTAAAGTAATGAGGCTTCATTCTCGTTCTACAGGGGTATCCATATGCCTTACTCTTCTCTGCTGTCGTATCTGTCAGCTATAGTAACGTCCCGCAGCATCAACTAGGGGTCCCTACTTCATTGACGAGTAAATTTCTTAAAACCTGCTCACCAATCCTCGTTAAATGGGACAGAATTCGATTGGTAGAACATCCGCAAGTGGGACATGGCGACAGAAGATTTACAAACATTTGATATTTTTTCTTAATGGTTTTTTCACTCTTAAGCACACTGTAAGCTGATATGAAACGGTTTGGCTGGTTAAAACTGTGTGCCGGAATAGGATTAGAACGGGAAAGTCACCGACTGAGCTACCCTGACACGTCGTGGTCCGTCCTCACAGCTCTACTTTGCAGGAGAACTTGTGTGAAGTTTGGAATGCAAGAGGTGAGGTACATAGTTTTATTCTGCCACGGCGTTTCATTTTTTCCCTTATCAAACAAAATAATAACCAAGGTCGCAAATTTTTGTTTCTTTGAGATAACAGATTCCGGGTGGTTATAACACCACCATTGCATACTACTCTCAGTACACTAGACAATTCATAAAACTGAAGTTTCTTCGCATCCTTGGCATGACACAATGAAACTGTGTGCACCACCTTTCCAGTAAACTGATTGGGCTTACATGGTTTTACAAGACATGAGCCCAATAATTATAAGATGATGGATACATTTTGTTTTCTTAAGGACACGCAAATGGCGGCGTTGGTGATATACTTATTAATTATTAATATTGTATAAGGAACACATTATTGAGGCGACCTAGAATTGATTAATAAAAGGTTTTCAGGCAAGATCGCTTTCTTCTTTTAATTACATTACCGGTTTCGGCGTGCTAGACGCCATCTTCAGACCTGTCGTAAAATCACTGTTATTGTAACAATTTTCAACATAGCAAAATGGTATACATCCACATTGATGTGTCATCCAAATAAAATTTACACGTCAATAACAAAATGACTGAATCCATCTTTCCCAAGGTCTAAGTTAGAGGCACTTCAGAATTAAGTTCAGTACTGACTGAAGTGAAGCACTATATTGACTATTAGGCGGGAAATCAAATACTATAGCGATCTTGGCTAAAAACCTATTATTAAACTTATTAATGTGCTGAAAGTACTATATGAAATTAGACCCGATGATGGCATTAAAACTGGCTGTTACTTTCCATAATAAATCTCGATATCCGATTATCCCCACATCAGAACGAAGAAAAATGATTTTTCCTATTAGAACACATATATCATGAAAAAAAAATCATAAATAACCTACTAGTGCTCCACCGAAACAGGACACACAATAAACAACAATATGTTGTTATTTGAATTCACTTGCAATAACAACGAAAAAGTAGTATTAAAAAGCAACAATAGAGACAATGATATTTGCCACTGGTGGTGGAAGATGGTGGAACATTGGTGGAAATGAACACAACGAACTTCGTTGGTACTTAGATGACTTTTTTTATATAAAAAACCTAAAGGCCAAATTTGTTACTTTATTACAACCAGTTTCGACACAATGTTTGGTCATCTTCAGGATATTGCTCCATGATAGCGTAGAGCAGAGCAACATCTTCAAAATGGTTTATAATTGTACTTAAACTAGTCTTAATAAAAACAAATTTTCTCTGTAGAGTGTTTTTATACAAACAATATATCATAACGATGCTGTTTTTCAAAAGGAAAGGAAAACGCTCCCGAACATATAGAAGATATTCTACAAAATTTTTGTATAGCAAAGCAGAAACTCGCCACTTATGTAGCTAATAATCATTGTCATTCCTGAAATATTGTACTTACTAATATGGGTTTTTAACGAGGCAGCACACAGTTGCATTTGAAATTATTTTTGTTATTAGATTTTCGTGCCTATTTCATTGGTCAAACAGGGCGTGCTTTTTCAGCTCGTTGTAAAGAACAATTTTTGAGGAAGAATGGTTCCTGTCCACCGTAACTCTTCTTTTGCAGATCATTTATTAATCTCAAGGCAATTTCCCGACATCATTGAAAATCTAGAAATTTTGCACATACAGAAGGGGCAAAAGCTCGATATTTAAGAGGAATTAGAAATTTTTAAACATTCTTGTTTAAGTGACGGGCTTTTTCTTAATGCAAAATTGCAGCTACTTGGTAAAAGTATCTTTAAAGGCATTAAGCCGTTGCTTTGGAAAATCAAAAGTATCCTGGAGGACTAATTCTTGCAGAATCTGAGATACTTTTCCTTGTTGTTATCACGTCTGGCATTTTGTTTGTCTAATATGCTACTGAAATAGTTTCATACCCCTGATCAAAAATTCAATTTTATCAATTTTACTGTATGTCATACCTTCACCACTTGTCCAGTTTTACGTATAATATTAGGGGGAGGTTCTGACTCCTTCCTTCTTGGTACGAAAGTTATCTCCTATATTGGAGACAAGGGAACACAGCCGCTCAGTACACTGGAGCAGAATTTTTCAAACTGCCCTCCGCGGAGCACTTTGTGCTCTCCGAAAGAACTCTGGGTGCTCTGCAAAAAGGTAAGGATATATTAATTTTTTTTAATAAATAAATTGGACAAACCTTTCGATGCATCGTTCTTTTTTCGCCCTTGATTGGCGTGTAAAGAAGTATCACGTAGAGTTATGTAGATAACAATATTTAGCACCTTTAGCTGATATTTTTATAAAACGTAATGATTTATGTCTGTCCATCCAATGAAACCAGTGACTATTTTGATGCTAATGCTAATGTCAAAGGATATATACAAAAAGCTAAAGTTTTGGGCAGAATCACTAAAAAATGGAAGCCTGGATAGTCTTACAACGACAAAAATCTGAGAGATGAATCAGACATTCCTGAGGATATCATAATGAGTTCGAAGTTAATCTGTTATGTTTGCTTGATTCTTTGAATTCATATTTTGCAGACAGGTTGCAAGATAACATTAAAGAAAATGTTTGGGCTGTAAATCCGTATTCTGTATCAAAAAGCCAGCCTCTTTGACGTCGCAGCAGTATGAATGCTTTGCTTCATTTGACATCAGATTCCGAGATAACCGCAATGTTTCAATCTAAGCAATCATTCTAGGAATTTTGCTGTACGCCAAAGGAAGATTTTAAAATCTTATCAGATAAACTTATTCCTCTGCCTTTCTCAACCACATATTTATGTGAATCGGTTTTTTTTGCATATGTTTCAACGAATACCAAATACAGTCCTCAGTGTACAGCAACTGTACAATATTCAACGGTATTCAGCCAGATATATTCTCATTGTGCAAATTAAAACAGTCTCATGCTTCTCACTGACATCCTTGTTTTTGTTTTATTTATTTATTCCTAAACCAAGGAAAGCTTGTAACTAAGTCTTTAAATACCTATTTATCTGTGTGTATGTATAAAAATTGTGGATCTACAATACTTAATATGCTGAATTTATTCTCAAACGTTTTGTTACCGTTTATTCATGTGCTTGAAGTTCTGTGTAAAGTGAAATTGTGGATAAAATAAAGATTTTCAGCGATTAACCGTAGGGACTGATAACCCTCGCTGTTTAGTCCCTTCCAAAAACCAACAACAACGATTAATCGTAATGTTTTGTGTCCTTAAATTGTGAAATTACCTAGCTTCGTCAATAATACTGTCACTGAATTTAGCGAATGCAATGTATACCTGCGACGTAAAATTTGATGCTCCGCCTTTAGTTCCACTTTTTAAAGGTGCTCCGCCACTGAAAAAAAGTTTGAGAACCGCTGCACTAGAGCATCTAGTTGGTTTTCAACGGTATCAGCGGCTGCGTGCAGCCCTTAGCGACTGTGCTTCTGTTCCTATTTTAGGTATGACTATCTGATCACGGCAGATGTTGTTATGATCTTCAGTCCGGAGACTGGTTCGATGCAACTCTCCACCCTACTCTATCCTGAGCAAGCCTTTTCATCTCCTCATAAGAACGGCAACCCACATCCACTTGAATCTGCTTACTATACGCGTCTCTTGGTCTCCGTCTGCGATTTTTACCCCACACACTTCCCTCCAATGCTAAATTTACGATTCCCCGATGTCTAAGAATGTGTCCTACCAAGCGATCCCTTCTTTTAGTCAGGGTATGCCAAAAATTCCTTTTCTCACCAATTCTGTTCAGTACCTCTTCATTAGTTATGCGATCTGCCCACCTAATCTTCAGCATTCTTCTGTAGCACCACATTTCAAAAGCCTCTATTCTCTTCCTGTCCGCATAGCTTATCGTCCATGTTTCACTCCCGTACAAGGCAACACTCCACACAAATGCCTTCAGAAAAGACTTCCTTACACCACGGCAGATATGTTACTCTAATTTTAATTTATTTTACGATCTGACACGTAATTTTAAACCGTTTATCTAATACTAGCTTAACGCCCGCTGCTTCGCATGAGTAGGCTGCTTGGTCTGCGCCAGTTGTTTATCCCTCTTAATATAAATTTTCATAGATATAGCTTAAGTACTAACATAATGAAATGTTGTCATACTACTTGTAGCCGCGGCAGAATGGCCATGCGTATGGAGGCGCCATGCTGCGCTGCGGGCTGTTGTTCGCCGTCGGGGGTTCGATTCGCCCCTCGTGAATGGGTGTTTGTGTTGTCCTTAGCATAAGTTAGTCTACGTTTAATTAGTTTGTAAGCCTTAGGGGCTGATGACCCCGTAGTTAAGTCTCTTAACATTTAAAACATTTGTAACCCCCTATGGCACCCCTTAATAGTTGAATTTCAAAAAATAGCCCAACATCTATCATTTAAATACCAAAGTATGCAAATATCATTTTTTGTAATTCTGGGTTCAAAATTCGCTTAGTAGTAATGTATATTTAAAAACATGTTTCATCCCCTATTTCACTCCCTAAATGATTAATTTTCTGAACATACCGAAACATATATCTCTTTAATTCTGACCAAGAAAACTTATACAAATTTATGTGGTTGTAGTTTCAAAATTGCTTTAATTTTCCAAAAACATCCCCTCTCCAATTTAACTCCCTTGATGGATAAATATCCAAAAATACCTTTACATTTATTTTTTTAATCTAACGAACAATACAAATACCAATTTTTGCAGCTCTAGCTTCAAAATTGTCTTAATAGCATCATGTTTTAAAAAAGAATTTTTCATCCCCTCTTACTTGTTGAATTTTCGAAGTACTGAAACTGGTTTTTTTAATTTTTTTTTTTAACCTGACCAAGATTCCAAGATTTCCTAGTTGTAGCTTGAAATTTGAGTGATTATCAATTTTTTGCTTCCCCTATTTTACACCCTTATTATTTGAAATTAAAAAAAAATACCGAAACACGTGTCTTTTTAAATTCTAACCCTGAATTAAAATCCGAAATTTTGTAGTTCTAGCTTCAAAATTGCCTAAATAGCAACGTATTTTCAAAAAATGTTTCATCCCCTTTTTCAACTCCTTAAGGACAGAATAGCGAAAACTCGCTTGTTAAATGACGCCTACAGAGTAATATCGACACCCTCTACAAATTTCAAGTTTCAATCTTCAGTGGTTTGGGCCGGGCGATTATGAGTTAGTTAGTCTGCCGGGACATTCCCTTTTTTATACAGAGATTGTCTGAAGAAGTTGTCCCTTGCGTCATTGAAACCGAGGTAACATATTCAAATGTAACTTGCGACTGACTGCTGTAGTTTCTTTTTTTTTTCTAATAGGTTTAGTACAGTCGATGATCAACAAGCATGCATAAAATATTTGTTTTTGTTATTACTGGATTCTTCAGGTATATGTTTGTGCCTCTATATTTTACGATTGTTTGAAATGTTTAAATGTTCGTAAATCTGTGGGACCAAACTAATCAGACCCTTGGCTTACAAACTACTTAAACTAGCGTAAATTAATCTAAGGACAACTCTTACGCGAAGGAGGACTCGAAGCGTTCGTCGGCGGGAGCGGCTTCTCAGTCCCTCAGATGGCGCCTGAGACCACCCTGTTATTCCCGAGCGACTCTCGATGATTTCTGGAAGGGCTTGTTATCATGTTTCATTACGAAATTCAGAATGGTTTACGAAGAGAGTACAAATCATACTTAAATTACTAAGGCATAAATATACCACTGCCAAATGAGGATGTATGAGTTCAGTGCTATGTGCCGATGATCAGCATGGATTAGTACATACAAACATATACCTGAAAAGGCTTATGCTCGTAAGTGGTAATAGCAATACCAAGAGCAACTGGTTCATTCCTTAAAAACCAATCGTTAAACGGTTGTTGCGGTGAATAATATACCAAACATATCAGTATTTACTAATACGTATTGTATCACTGTCAAGTCGTCCTAAAGTCATAAATGCTTATTTAGCATTAAAATGAGTTCTTTAGTAACTTTAGTATAGATTCTTCGAGAACCATTCTGAAGTACCTAATGATACATGGCAACAAACCCTTCGAGAAATAATTGCAGAAATGTACAGTCCTATATAAAAGAATATTAACCCTTTAATGCCGATTACGTAGGAAGTAGGATACCAAGAGCCGTATGTTTAACGGAAACATTTATTCTTTCACTACTAGTTTCGGCATTCCAAAGTTGACAGTTGTTGTTGTTGGTTCTTACTGAGGGCTAGAAATCCACGCAACCAGATTCGATCCCTATTTAATGGATATAGTACTCCGATATAGAGGCCTGAAGATGGCATAATGGAATGCCGAAACTGGTAGTGAAGGAATAAATGTTTGTGTTAAACATACGGCTGTTGGTACCCTACTTCCTACGTACTCTTGACCAGATGCAGTCCCGGTTCCACCAGTAATTATGAATTCAATAAAGCTTTAATGCCGATTGTTGCAAATTTGCATCCTGGTAGTTGTGGTCGTTATACTTGCAAGAATACGTGTCGTCGAATGCCAGTGGTGATTGAAACGGATTACTCACGAGCGGACCCAGTGAGTGTGAAATGTGCCGCCGTCTACTGACTGCAGTCTGTACTTATACGCCGATCTTCGTTTATCGTGTGGGTGTTGTGAACAAGCACCCAAGGTCGTGGTAATTCTTATGTCAAATACAGGTAAATACATAGGTAAGTTTCATTTTGAAAATTTTATTTTGTGTTGTTAATGTCTATTGGGTGTTGAAATGAAAACGAAAATTCTGTGTGTTTGAAAACGTATCATCAGCCACTTTCGCTCATTTGTGGGCACATGGAAGTAATGAAGTAAAATGGAAATAGTATGGTAATATCCGGTCAGCTTTGGTGTTAACATGCTTCATTGCCTGATTGTGTTTGTGATTGACGTTTTTGCAATGTTCATCTCTTCCTCCCTCTTCTCTCTGTCGATCTTCTCCTCTTTCTACTCCCTTTATCCTGCTTTCGATTCCTCTACTGCTGTCATTACCTAACCTGCTTTCTGCCAAACTCCTCCTGTGACCTCTCTCTGTTCACCTTCTTTCTACCCTTTGTATGGTGAATTATAATAACAGTGATCAATGGATTCAGATGGTCAATATGTTTCAATTCTATTTTATAATACTTCACTAGTGGCGGGAAACGGAAGTTCTAACTAATTGTTTTCACTCTACAGCTTATTTAGCGACATTATGTGTACGAAATGCAAGCTTCACCATTGCTTACATAAGACTCAAATTGTTTCATTCAATTCCATGAGAAAAATAATCATCATCAGACACATTACGTTTATACAAATGTAATTAAACCAATTATGCAATTGTAAATTAGTCTTCTTTAGACCAGACGCGATTCGCTTTATTCTATAGCATCTTCAGTGGTCAGCTGTAAAAGAACTGGTTTGTATTACATTATTTGTTTTATTTTTTATTTATTTATTTTTATTTTTTTGAAACACGATATAAAGAACACAAACGATCATGGAAATATGGCAACAGTAATTCAACATTTGCAGAACACCTTAGGCAAGAAAACCACTATCCCACCACCTTAGAAACCGACAGGCTAATAGTCAGATTTAGCAATAAGAAACACCTCCGGACCCTGCAAGAGAATTTCCAAATTCAAAAATTATATAATAGAAATGAAACACATTAAATGACCAAGTAATCATCAGCAACCCAACATTATTTAAATTAATAAAACACATAGTAGACAAAGACACACCTCCTCCACCCTCAAAATCACAACATTATACGACCACATAAAACAACAAGAAATCACTACCCACACAAACACACCTGTAGAAAATCAGAATATTTCTCTCTCTCTCTCTCTCTCTCTCTCTCTCTCTCTCGCACGCACACACACACACATACAGAAAGTCGCTAGTTGAACTAAAATCATATTTATAAATACACACACAATACAGTCGGAACATCACACACAAAGTTGCTAGCAGACGCCTGTTTTGACAGAAACGAAGCAAAAACACAGCTTGAACCAAAGAACTCGAAAGCAAATAACGCACACACAGACAATAAACAGAAACAAAACAAACGACATTCACAGCCGGCCAGGTCACAGAAAGGGCTATTTTTCAAAAACTTTTGTAAGAAGTGTAAATAGTGTAAATATAAGCAGTTACAGCAAGTCGCAATGTGCTACAAGTCAAACATGAAGAGGAAAACATAAAAATGCGTGAGTGGTATTAGTAGCCCAATTTATTCTGAATCAAAACAATCCAATTGCATGAGAACTGTTACCGATCGAATTTAGTAAAAAAAAAAAAAAAAATTAAATAAAAATAGACAAAAAATGTAATAAAATCCATTTCTTGATTAGAATAAAGCGAAACGCGTATGGGATAAAGTAGATTAATTTACAGTAGCATAAGACGGTCCCATCTTTTTTCTTTGCAATAGAAATTAATTCAGGCAGTAAGGGGCTAATACATTGTGAATGGCTGTTGATTCACGGTTGGCCGCGATTTCATACAGACCTTTGGTTACTGCTGTGACGCCGCTGTTGGTCACGACCGCGGCCTCCGCCTCCGTCCCAACCCTTGCCTCCTGTAACGGCCTACCTGTCGCTGGCCGCCGCGCCGGCAGGAAATTGAAGAGATTGGAATCTCTTTAAAAAGCGCTCTCCGCTGTCCCGCCTCGTGCATTGTTATCACGGCGCTTGCTTTGTGCGGACGCGCACTGCGGTGTTCCTTTCCTTCACGCCAGCCAGAGAACAGTCCGAGGCTCGCAGTAAAAAGCGCGCCTTACGCAGACGTAGCGGCGCGTCGCGGTACGTTTATGAGGTGCGTGCGCCGTGCCTCCAGCTCTTTATTGGTAGGCGGGAACGCGCAGCGGCCGAGAAAATATGAGGGGACTCTTTTGTGGACGTGGCCCCTGCTCTCCACCGTCGCTGGAAGAAGCTGCACCGTAAGACGACTGGAATGTTACTGATATGGCGCCTGCTCTTTCGGACATGTCAGACATAACAGATACCATATCAGTATTTACATATAAATTAAAACTGTAAACTCCGTTCGACAGGCCTCAGGGGACCCACTGGGTACCGACCGGCCGCCGTGTCAACCTCTGCCCGAAGGCGTCACCGGTTGCGGTATGGAGGGGGACGTGATCAGCGTCCCGCACTCCCGGCCGTTATGTCAGTCTTCGTGACCAGAGCCGCTACTTCTCCATCAAGCAGCTCCTCAGTTGGCCTCACAAGGGCTGAGTGCACCCCGCTTGCCAACAGCACTCGGCAGACCCGGACGGTAACCCATCCAAGTGCTAGCCAAGACTAAACTGTGCATCCACTGTGGCACGGCCGTTGGCTTTATATACAGGGTGTCCCACTCAGATGCTTCACCCCAGATATCTCTGAAACTACAAAAAATATTGAAAAACCACTTATACGGTCATGAACGTACGGCAGGGGCTTATGAAAGTAGGTAATATGAGACACTCTAAAACGTGAAAATATATTAAACTTATGTTTTTTTAATGGATATCCCATATTATTTCTTAAGCAGTCGATAGGATGACAAGTCACAAAAAGAATGGCGTTGGTTGCATCGCGATGCGTCAATTACATCCGGAGAAACTGCGAAGCGAATTTGACGTTTGAAATACATGCTAGCGCGTGTCCGAGTCTCAAGCGTGAGTCTCGCTTGAGCCTCGGACACGCGCTAGCAGAGTGCCTCGTGTATTTCAAACGTCAATTTCATTTCGCAGTTTCTCCGGATGTAATTGACGCATCGCGATGCAACCAACGCCATTCTTTTTGTGATTTTTCATCCTATCCATTGCTTAAGGATTTTTAAAAAAAAGCAAGTTTGTGTTGAAAATAAGATTTCTTTACGTTTTTAGAGTGTCTCATATTACCTACCTTCATAAGCCCCTTCCGTACGTCCATGACCAAAAAAAGGATTTTTCAGTATCTCTTGTAGTGAAAGAAACAGTTGAGTGGGACACCTTGTATATACCGTATACGATCAAAACAATCAAAACACATGAATGAAAATGACTTTAAAGTTCATGGTATCCTCTTTCGGTAATGCCGGATTTCAATATCTTTAGCCTTGATAAGTTTCCATTCTCACAGGCAAAGGTTCTGAGGAGGTGGCAGTAGAGGAAGTCCGGGCATGTGTACTAGTTTTATTGCTATGTCAGGATTTGCCGAGGTTAGTTGACACGCGTTTGTATCGGAAGTGTGGCTGTTGTGCTTCGGTGACATGCCACTCCACGATGACCCTGCCGTCTTGGTGCTGGCGTTGCCACGAGGCCAGCTGCCTTCTAAGGTCGATGGCGCGGCCACGTTGCTCCGCCAGCTGGTTGATCGCTGGCCATCTCCCGTCGATGCCTCGCTGCCGGAGAACCGGTGATGGAGCACCTTCAGTGCTGCTACTGTGCCCAGGGAGAGTGGTTCGAACCCTGGCGCTGTCTGGTCAGGAACTTGTCCCCATCTCGTCGCGTCGATATTGCTGGCGGTGGCTGGCGAGATGACTAGGGCCCCTTACTGCGACATGGCGTTACGCTGACCTCTCGACTGACCACACACACGGCTTTTAATCAAATTGCGTGATTGTTGTATATCGCCCCAAATTTGCGATTGGATACGGGATTTCCTGTCAGAGAGGACACAGTTCGTAGTAATCGATGGCAAGACATCGACTAAAACAGAAGTGATATAGGGCGTTCCACAAGGTAGTGTTATTAGTCCTCTGCTGTTCCTTATTTATACAAACGATTTAGAGGAAAATCTAAGTAGCTCTCTTAGGCTGTTTGCAGATGACGCCGTCTTCTACCGTCTAGTAAAATCATCTGAAGATCAAAACCAACTGCAGAACGATCTGAATAAGACATCACTATGGTGTCAAAATTGTCAATTGACTCTAAACAATAAGATAAATCAATCAAATGTGAAGGCCGTAAACTGTACAAAATACCTATGAATCACTATTACTTCAGACTTAAACTGGAAATAACACGTAGATAATGTCGTGGGACAGGCGAACCAGAAGCTGCGTTTTATTGGCAGAACCCTTAAAAGATGCAAAGAACTACAAAAGAAACTACAGACACTACGCTTGTCCGTCCATTTTTGGAGTATTGCTGCCCATTGTGGGATCCTTATCAAGTAGGTTTGACGGAGGACATCGCAAGAGTCCAGAGAAGGGCAGCTCGTTTCGTATTGTCACGATACAGGGGAGACAGCGTTATGGAAATGATACGGGATCTGGGATGGGAATCATTACAACAACGGCGCTTATCGCTGCGGCGTGGGCCACTTACGAATCTCCAATCGCCAACATTCTCCTCCGAATGTGAAAATACATTGTTGACTCCCACTTACATAGGTGCAAATGACCACCAGAATAAAATACGAAAAATCAGAGTTCGAACGGAGAGATTCAGGTGTTCTTTCTTCTCGCGCGCTATTCTAGAATGGAATGGGAGATAAATAGTATAAAGGTGGTTCGATGAACCCTCTGCCAGGCACTTAAATGTGATTTGCAGAGTATCCCATGTACATGCAGATGTAGACCCGTTGTCCGGACTCGGGAGGTGTACCGCGTACCGCTGACGATGACCTCCGAGCCGCAACTTCTAGTTGCTTACTCAATGCCGTACTGGAGCACTCCGAACTGAGCTGTGAACTGCGAAATCCCTGAAGCACATGCTTTGTATTTCACTCAGCTTGGCAGTGTTCCCAAAAAAAAGTGCCGTTTCAAGTGACATACAAGTCGAGAATTTGTCGCATGCCTGCTGTATTGACCCCGATTGTTACACACTTGTGGATACTGCTGTTCTGGCCGGCTGCAGCTCAAGAGTAACGTATTTGATACACATAGCTGTTGCGGTGTTGTAGGTCAACTCCTGCCTCAAGCACTGGCTCTGAACTGGCACCACACTGCGACTATTTCGTCAAATGGATAGCGCCTGCTAAAACTGACACATAGCGTTCGCGACTGTACAACGATTCAAAATCAAACATCACGTGCACGAGGATCTCAAATAACTCGTGTACACGCGTATTACGCGTCACATCTTGATTTAAAATAGGAAAAGCAAAATTAAATCTTTAAAAATATCTCTTGCTGAGAGGGTGAGCCAGCGCCTGAGCACGAAAACGACGGACGAAGCACCAAACCGACTGGTAAATCCACTTGAGCACTGGATGCTGAACAGTCAGGAACAGAAGAGGAACGCAGCAAGCGGTGATACTACACCAGCGTTTCGCCAGAGTCGAAAGCCCCCTTATACGGAGTTACTGTAGGCCTCAGTGATTTCACACAGCAAGAGCCCACTTCGGTCCAAATTAGCGACCTCTTCAAATTGTGCGGAATCAACTCTCCCTCCTGTAGAAGCGGCCGAGCGTCGTTACACAACAACTCGGACCGTCGGTCAGAAGCTCCCACGCCCCTCTTAAAGTAGCGCGCCAGCTACTCGCTCGCTGTGCGAACCGTCTACTCCACCCCTCCCTCTCCTACGCTTCTCCTCGCTCTCGCCTTGCCGAACTCAAAGTCAACCACGGCCAAGGAGACAAGGCAGCAGAGATAGCACAGTACCAGAAATATCAAATTAGAACGCATCGCCATATTCGAGCCACACCTACTCAGTGATGTTTCTCCTGGGCCATTCAGTGACTTTATAAATACTACTTCTGCAACCAGTTGGAATCAGTCACTTTATATTGATTTATGTTCATCTGTATATATGTATTTACTTAAGTTGTCATCGTATCTCTTAAACTTGCCACTGTGTTAAATTACTAAGACCCAGAATTCCCACATCTATTAAAGTAGTGTCTTTATCACATTAGTAAATTTTAATATATATATATATATATATATATATATATATATATATAAAACTTGTATCTAATGTAAAACTAAATAATTATTTTATATGTAATGCTCAATACTGCTGTTGTTGCCATACGACAAATAGATAAATAAATAAAATAATAAATAAATAAATAAGTGTCAGAAATTTCAAGATAGCGATAAAATGTGCTGACGTCGGCAGTTGTAATGTACACTGCATCATACATAGCGTGAATTATTATGTATACAGTGCTGCTCACCTCGTTCTGAGGCTCAGCATCTAGCATCTAGCATCTAGCTGAAAACCCTAGCAGCTAGGGTATTTATTTATTTATTCCTGCCTTGAGTTAGTACTTCTCCTAGCCCTTCTCTATCTGCCCGTACCTTTTTTCTAATAAGATGTTATATTTACCAGAGAATATATAAGAAATAAGGCTGTCTTGCATAATTTACCAGATTTTAAGTACGATATCCAAACAAAGAAAGATGGTAATCAAAATACAAATAATATGTAGCATTCATACATTTAATACACAACTTTACTACGAAAGTTGGAACTTAAATAGTAGCAACTATTCATTCAAAACACATACAAAACCGTTACATGTTTTCACCTGTTACTGTTCAAAAAATGTTCAAATGTTTGTTAAGCTTATGGGACTTAACTACGGGGTCATCAGTCCCTAAACTTACAAACTACTTATCAACTACTTGCGAACTAGGACGGCACAAATATCCATGCCATAGGGGGGATTCGAACCCCCCACCGTAGTGGCCGTGCAGACCGTGACTGGAGCGCCTCAGTCCCCTCGGCCAACGCGGCCGGCACCTGTTACTGTCCATCAAAGTAGTCACCAGCGTTTGTAGAACCCGTTTCCAGCGATTTGGAACGCGTAGTATACTGCTAGCAGTGCCTGTTCTGTTGATGATGCGAATGAAGCGATCTACTGCGTTTCGAATCACTGGAACCGTTCTGAAGCGAATGCCATAAAGTGGTTACTTCATCTTCGGAATCAAAACAAAGTGATAAAATGGGGTACAACGGATGGATGGTACAGTACTTCCCAGTCTTATCGATCTAAAAGAGCAGGACGCGCGGGAGTAGCCGAGAGGTCTGGAGCGTCACGTTACCGATCGCGAGGCCTCCCGCGTCCGAGGTTCGAATCCTCCCTCGGGCTTAGATGTGTGTGTTGTCCTTAGGTTAGTTTAACTTAGTTTAAGTAGTTTTTAAGACTAGGGACTTATGACCGAAGTAGTTTGGTCCCATAGAATTACAAATATTTGAACATTATATTTTGAACGGAGTAGCCACAGCTTGCGCTCTATGCACCTGCGCATTTCAGACCAAATTGATGGGTGGGTTGCCCAGAAAAGATGATCTTCTTCAGAGACTTTAGGACGACCTGCCCAATGCAGATTTGCCACAGTTTGTCGACCTTCGTTGAAGGATTTTACCCAACGTGCCACTATTCTGTACGGCAAAGACGATTCTCCGCACGTCCCTTGAAGACCCTCATGACCCTGTCGTGCTGTACGACCACTGGCACATTCAATCTTGATCCAAATCCGTTGTTTCTGTCTCGAAAACATTGTGACATTGTTACGTTAGACCGTTCGCTCACAAATGATTGTGTTTCCCTAGATTGTGCGCACGCCGGTGACGTAGGACGGACGAGTCCACTTGCTCAGAGGAAAGGTCGGTATGTCAACTACGTGTGCTATCAGTGATAATAGATTTCATTGCACAGTGTCTCTACAGCAGTGTTGCCACTATTTAAGTTCCAACCCTGTCGTGAACAATACTACTTATGACTTGTCCAGGATCTAATACGAACAATTTCTTTGTGAGCCTACCCCTGAACAAGTGACATAAAGTTGTCCGTCTGAGAAACATGAACATGTCAAATCCACTCTACAGTATTGAATAGATTGCCCTGTGATTTATTAAATAGAAAATGCTCGTCTCACTGGAAACTGCACTCTCTTGGTGTTAAAAACTAGATTTGTCGGAAATAATGGGTAGTCTTTGGATGTACACTGTTTCTTTCTCTTACTTGTAGATCTATACAAGTACATTGCTTTCACTTGCATACGTGTGCGCTTCACAGTTCAAAGTTGTTTCAAAGTTGTCAAAAGTAGTCAGCTTTAAGGAATTTCATAAAGCTGACTCTAATACATCTGTGTCTTACAAGGAGAGTACTTGGGCTCGAACAAATACACGAAAATCGTGTGAGAGATAATGTGAAGGTTCCTCACTGCACTAGTGATATTCCCTCATTTGCAAAACTCTGCAGTCACCCATTAGAGGCCTCTGCAAGTGCCACGCCGCACTGCACTTTGACCTGCCGGTGCGTTTTCTGACGTTATTTGTGTAGTGAAGCGTCGGATAGGACGGCGATTGGTAAAAAATCCTGCTAATATAGTGTGACTGGTTGAGATGAAGTTACGAAGAAAACTTCTTCGTGAAGATGGTATTGGTGTAGAACATGAATCATTCGCATGTTACCTGGTATATACTATAGTGTTTCTAATATATGCTCATATTTCTGCACTATAATAGATACCAGAAACATTTCAATGATTCATCTTCTACAGCAAGACCGTATTCACGAGAAGGACTCTTCGGAATTTCATCTCACCCAATCGCAATACATTATCAGGATTGACTACCAATCGCCGACCCATCTGACTCTTCACTACACAAATAACGTCACAAAACGCAACTTCATAGGCACACCGCACTGTCGCTACCGCTCCCGACTGGTGTACCGGCAGGTCAAAGTGCAATGCGGCGTGGCTCATGCAGAGACCTCTAATGGGCGACTGCAAAGTTTTGCAGATTCGACAGTATCGCTAGTGGAATAAGGGACCTCTAAATTATCTCTCAGACGATTTTGGTATATTTGTGTTTGTTCGAGCCCGAGTACTTTCCTTGCTAGTGGTAAATAAGTAAATGTATAATACTTGGTGCATCATGTAACAGCTTTAGTGCAGTAAATATGATCTCATATCTTTTGAATTATGTGTTGTACAATTGCATTATTTTGCACTTATATATTCATGTTTGTAAGTGCTGTATGTAGCTAAAATCCGTTGCGATTAGAGTTAGTTGTGAAGAAGTAATAGATTAAAACCTAATGCGTAGTTGTCGTACTGTGATAAAATTTTGAGATTACATTCAGTTGCATGTGTGTATACTATCTGTAAATTGTCCTACGACTACAATTTGT
The DNA here is from genome assembly GCA_026315105.1 of Locusta migratoria. Taxonomy (NCBI): domain Eukaryota; kingdom Metazoa; phylum Arthropoda; class Insecta; order Orthoptera; family Acrididae; genus Locusta; species Locusta migratoria. The sequence continues at coordinate 523,782,890 of CM048745.1, forward strand.
AGTGCAGAAATTTTAAATTGTAACGTCATACCGAATGCTGTAGTTTTGCTCCGTGAACAGCGGAAAAATAATAAGCGAGGAACTTCTTTTTTTTTTTTCATTATTTTGATGTGGTTGTCAGCGAGAAAAGGTTTAATTAAGGTTTGAAATTATTTTAAAATTTGGTTGCAACTCGCTAAGTATTGTCAACCTCATATAGTGTATTTATAAATTCGCGTCGCATTATGAGGCACTTTCTTGCAACTCCTATTGTTTATGACGTTATAGCTCCTGAGTCATGTATGAGGTTATTACGCCTGCAGTAATTGTTACCTCACGGTAAGAAATATGTGTACCAATTTTGGTTGACATCGGTTTAGTGGTTTAGGAGGAAATGTGCTGTGTTGTTGCTTGACGCAGCAGTTTTTCGTGAATCTTATTGTCTATGACGTCATGTGAACTATGTGTAGTGCGTGATCTTTACACTTACGGCGCCAGTTCTTATGGACTGAAACATACATGGGCAAAAATTCATACAGATTGGTACAAAACTGTATTTTTGAATTGATAGTGATGCGAAGTGCGCTCCGGTTGCACAGTGGTAGAGTGCCAGACTACAAATCCAAAGGCCGGGGGTTCGATCCCCGCCAGTTCCTAGGATTTTTATCTGTCACTTTCCACTTCTTTCACCTCTGGCAGTATTGCTCATGTGAAAAATACCGAGTAGCACCGTGGTTCGGAACCCACGTTAAACTGTAGGTCCCCCTATAACTGGCTGGGTAAGTCAGTTCCAAGGTCGGAGGAAGGTAACGGCATACCACCTCCAAATAGGACCATGCCTAGTAAAGCACTGTGGTGTTCAAACCAATCTTCGGATTGTTGACTGCTTTTAGTGATGCGAAAAGCTGGTCAGGTCGCAAATTTTATTATTAGTATTGAAGGCCACATTTCACGTACAGTGCGACTTCAATGATGCGTTTCGAAATTACCATCATTAGATTTATATCTCGCTTGTGACGAAGCCACATTTAAGGATATACATGGAATTAAAAAAAAGTTGTTCAGTGCACACGTATTTGCAGACTTCCTGTAGATTTGTGTGCAAGACGTACACACAAACAAAACTAAGGACTCTGCTTTGTATATAGAGATATAGATGATAACAGAAACATTAGCATAGAATGAGATACAGGAAAAATTTAAAAAGCACGATTTCGTGTTACATAAACCTGGTAACAATGTACATAGTGAAATAAGTTTTCGCATCAAAGAAACGTACTAAAGCGTATATAGGCTAGTAATAATTTCGTGTGGCTCAGTTTCCTGGTGCAAGTCATGCGATCGGACGCGACTTCGGCGCCTAACATATCTCTAAAATACCACAATTATCCAACTGGAAAAGGGAACATACAGTTTAACGTGGAATCGGAATCAAGCGTCGTTTCAGGCGATTCTTTACATCGTTGAGAGGTGAAGGCTAGATTAAAAATCAAAGTGAAAGAATGCGTAACACCAGGGTTGCCAGTCCTCCACCGTTTATTTCTGCGTGCGTTAAGTGAACGTGTCCAATTCTCTGCCTATCCATCAATAATGCGCAGAATCGCGATAGAAGCCACTGGTGTATGGAACGACGTCCCTTCACCGTGCTGTCATGAATGACAACACACGGGGTTTTTTCGGAGAAATTCATGACCTATTTCTAGGAAAATGATGGGCATATTTTGGTTCGCCGCAGAGAAGGGTTGCGCCATCACTGCGTTCACAGAAGATATACAACACCAGTTCAGGGCTCTATGCTACTGGAGAAACAATGAATCATCGTTAGTGCATGTCCAGATCAGTGAGGTCAGTTTGAACTACGTGAATGACACCCCGCGACAAGTAGCCATACCCTTTCTACAAGACTCGCCAGACAAGATTTTTCAACAAGGCAATGCACGACCACGTGAAACGTGGCTTCATGGTGCTGCAGAATGTCACCTTTCTTCCTGGCCTGCCAGATCACCAGCTTGCCGACAATAGAAAGTGTGTGTGATGACATGAAACGGCGGTTGCTGCGCTGTGACCTATTGCCAACCAAAACAGATGTTACTTGGATCAGGCGGATGCAGAATCGACAGCTAAACCATCTTATATGCGACAGTGCTATCTTGCTTGAAAAAAGTTTTTAGGGCTCATTGTGGAACCTGTGATTAGTACGCAATAGGACATATTATTCTTGAAAACATTGTGGAATATCAGCGCTCTGAATAATTAATTCATACAAACGTCAGTATATATCGCTCATTTACTAGTATTTTCTAAGCTGCCATGTTTTTAAGTTATGTATTTTTTATATAGTGACTAAGTGGAATGTTGCACTTGTTATTTTATACCCAATTTTTTTAACAAGATGACCAGATTATAACATATATGTGACCAGATGATGGTGACACAGTGCACCGAAACCGGTAATCATTTAATAAACTGTTACTGTGCGATCTTGGCTTGTCATAACTATAAAACGATTAGATCGCCTCCAGGCCCGACTATGTCAGGTAATCTTAGACATGTTTTTGCTAGTGACAGTACCATTTGTCGACTTGCACTACAGGTAAGGTAATATGACGAAATGAACATTTTAATTAAAAAACAAGACTTTTATTTATGCTTATATACTAATCAAAAGAGACACAGACATAACATTTCTTCTTTGCATCTTTGTAACTTATGCCCGTACACTGAGCAGAGCGAACTACATCAACATGTTATTTTACATAGTGACCTAAAGTAGCTTTAGGGAAGTTGAACTTCCTAGCGGCGCCTTTAACCGGCTTACCATTTCTTACACGCTGCATTTCCTCATTCAATGATTTCTTGCTCCATTTCCGTCACCCTGTTTTCCTTATGAACTGCATAATTCGTGATCTTAACCGCAGTCGACATTTTAGATTCAGGCTTATACATGCACACAGTATTACACAATAAATTCATTGAACCGTTATTAAAACATGAATAAATTCACAAGGTTTAAGATCAGTCAACTGATATTCAGTAATATAAAAGTATTACTTGCATGAAACTTATTTAATCGGCAGGAAAAATTTTAACAAAAACAGCATCCACTTTCTACCTTTGTTTTCAACAAAAAAAAAGACCGAGCAGTCCTATGTGAAGAGACACGACTGCAGAGCGCGCTAAGGAAGCGGTACCAGAGAACACGTTAATCAGATTATTCGGAGAAATTCAAATTTCGTCAGCTTAGACTCCTCGTCAACTAACCCGACCTTCATCTAATTAGGTAACATAATAAATGTCAATTGTCTATATTACTGTTCTGCACATATAAATTTGAATATTATCATTTGCTGATAATTTTATAAAATTAAGTGCCACAGTTACCACTATGACTATTACAAGCCGGCCGCGGTGGCCGAGGGGACTGAGGCGCTCCAGTCACGGTCTGCACGGCCACTACGGTCGGGGGTTCGAATCCCCCCTCGGGCATGGATATTTGTGCCGTCCTTAGTCTTAGCTAGTTCATAAGTACGGGCTTAGGGACTAATGCCCCGTAGTTAAGTCCCATAAGTTCTACAAACATTATTAGACTATTACAATCACTACGACTACCATTTACGCTTAAGCGATATGATAGTGCCACTCTCTTTCTTGCTTTTAGGTAAGGTTGCTTCAGTAACTGTTTTCCAGCCGGCCGCAGTGGTCGAGCGTTCTTCGGCGTGCCAGTCACGGTCTGCACGGTAGCTGCGGTCGGGGGTTCGAATCATCCCTCGGGCATGGATGTTTGTGCCGTCTTTAGTATGAGCTAATTCATAAGTAGTTTGTAAGTTTAGTGACTGATGACTCCGTAGTTGTCCCATAGACTCTACAAACATTTCAACATTTTCAACTGTTTTCCTTCTTCACATAAGGTTTTTTATTGAATGTCAGCTCTTTACGACTCCCACTATCACCCCACTATCGCTTCCGAAAAGCGAATGACGTAAGTAGAATCCTACATCTAGCCGAGGTGCACAGTACTCCCAACGATAGTACATATTTGCGCTTGGCTGTGTATCTGCGGCAGCAGGACGTCCCTTGACATTTTACGTTCCTTGCAGGCATCGCTTACTTTCAAACGAAATGTAGTTACTGGCGCTGTGTTTGTTCAAATGCACAAAAAACGATAGGACGATTTACATTCGCAAACAAGAGCCATTCAGACGATAAGCGTCCGATTTATTGCTCTGCATTGTCGTTCTACGGCATCCAGAATATTCCTGCAGCTCTGCAGCGCCCATGGTAGAGTATCGACGTCGGTATTCATCTTTATAGTGCCTTCTGACGTATTAATCAATATACCTCAAACAGTATTTTAAGTGTGGTGTAACAGAATGAAGAGGATTAAATTGGTAAGACAAGTAACTAATTCAGAATTACTGAATCAGCTGGGGAAGATAATATGTATATGTCTACCTTATTGATTTGATTTGATTTTTCCAGGGAAGCCAAAACAGTCTTGGTCCAACCCGCCGCTGCCCGCACCGAAACTAAGTTTATTGTGCGGTATCGCTCCCTGTATATCTAGTAAAGCCAACCAATGCCCTTGAACAGTGCAAGGAATCCCTTTACCAGTTCTTTATTAGACACAATTTCTTCGGGTCTGGTTGTCCCAAATGTTCTGTGCCTTTTACTCTCCAATACAATGCATTCGAAGATTAGATGTCATGCAGTTTCATCACCGTCATCACAGATCCTACATTTACGGTCCTCTTCTGTTATTCCCATTGCATGTAGGTGCTTTTTGAAATTCCCATGGCCTGTCAGCAATCCAACCATGAGTCTAATCTCTCTCCTGTTCAGGCCCAGGATTGCAGAGCTTCTTTTAAAACATGGCTTTGGCATCATTACCTTGCCATGTTTTTGTTGATGTACTTTGGTCCAATATTCTACGTGCTGTCTTCTGAGCCAGTTACGTAGCTCGTCTACCTTATTCGTTAGTTTTCACGTTTTAGTTTGATGACACGTAACAGCAGCTGAGACAACAACACGATTTACATAATTATGTACACGACCTGACAATGACATTAAAGATTATACATAAAGCATTTGCAAATTTCAGTTTATAAAGGTGTCTGGTGAATATGTAAACACGAATATTAGATGCGCAATTGTTCGGAACTTGTTTCTACGAACCGCTACATTTCTCTGTAACGTTATCTACAATCATCAGTCAAATGGGGAAAAGAATGGTTACTGGATACATGTGTAGTGAAACATTTAGAAGGGCCTCAGCTTTGAAACTTCAGAGCCGCGGTAGTACGGTCGTGCGCTCTAAGAGGCCTTGCTGCGAAGCGCGCAATTTTCCCCGTCGGAGTTTCGAGTCCTCCCTCGGTCTAGCGTGCGCGTGCGCGCGCGAGCGCACGCGCGCGTGTTTGTGTGTGTATGTTTAACGTAAGTAGTTTTTAAGCCTAGGGGCTGATAGCTATAGTAGTCATGTCCTATAGATTTACAAACATTTGCACATTTTGAAAGTTCAGATTAGTTTACGATTATCTTTCTTATACCGTTAGTCATTTCTGACGAAAACAACTCTCGTGTATGCATTCGGTTGGACTGTAGTATCCGTACACGGTTCGACGAGAGATGATAATTCATTTCTAGCCACATCACAGCTTCGTGGGAATAGCTGACCTGCTCATTCTACCGGTGTGAGAATATGGATCATGTTTATTGGTGTGTCTGACTGATCGTAACAGTGAGTTTCAATTTTATTCTTTTCAAAACTACGTGCCTCTTGCGTTCATATGTACCGTCAACAGAGCATATTAGATGTTACTTTTGCTACATCTTGTTTGCCATTATTTTAATTTACTGTCGTTTTTTTAATATGTGTACTGTTGAGCATGTCATATCATATCACGCTTGCGAGATACAGGTGCGTCTGTAAAGTTCGGGTAGTGTTCTGAGAAAATGGAAGCAACGCATACAGACAAAATATATTTAGTGGCCTTGCAATTAATCGTCATTAGCAACGGTAATTCTGCTTATCGCCTATCAATCTGTATGAAACTGTCAACGCGCGCTGCTTATTTCATCGTTCGACTCGCCCTGTTGGCACGTTGCTGGATGATCGAAACGTCTTGATGCTCAACTTTCTGTCAGCACTAGTTGATCATCAACATCCTCCTTACTCTCCACATTTCGCATTAACAGATTAATTTATATTTCCCCATGAATGATTATGCTGGTAGACTCTGCGCTTGGACACGGTGCTTCAAGTGGTTTCACAAGATATACGCTTTCGTGAAGGAAATTCTACAAACCTTACGGAAAGTGTGCTGTCTCTGTATTGAACGTAATCGAAGATTGGGCAAGAATAATTCTGACGACAGGAGTGCTGTGAAGAATGGCATATCAGTGCCGCACTGATCATTTAGAGTACCACGCAGTAACGAAGTCAGTGCCTGCACTATGTCACCGAGCCACACAAATAACAGTACGATTTCCGCCAGATAAGATCTAAAATATACCACAGTGAGAATGTGTCAGGACCACGATACACCAAATTGCCAGATTTCATATCTTGTTGGCAGAGTTAATCTTTACGTTGACGAAGAGATTTAATTCTTTTCATTAATGGTACTAACACGAAGAAAGTGATAATCGTAAAAAGTCCGCACAATTAGAACGGAATTATGGTATTTGAAAGAGTGTATTCCAGTCACCACTGTTAACAGTTTTCTCCAAAAGCTAAAACGTCAGATTAGTCGTAATGTATTGCCTCGTGTGTTTGTATATTTCTCATAAAACCATACTGTTCTTCTCCAAGGTCGGAGTTTTCCAAGTTTTTCCATTTCTCTGCAAACGATTCGTGTTGGTTTGCATTCATGACTTCTTAAAATTGATAGTTCTATAATTTCACACTTGTCCGGACTTTTTTTTTTAACTAGAATTATTATATTTTTCTTGAAGTCGGTGGTTGTATCCCCTGGCTAATACGTCTCTGCCGCGGCGTAATAACCTTGCGCATGAAGGCGCCTCTTCCCTTTCTACAGTTCAGTAAATTTCTCTCCTTTACGTAGTACTGGTTTTCTAGCTCTTGATATTCGTGCAGCTTGTTTTCTTACAGGCGGTATCTATCTTTCTTCTAGTTTTAAATTCCTCTACGGACTTGCATTTCTCCTATCTATTTCTGCTCAGCTAGTCTGTATTTCCTATGAACCTAATTTTTTAACCACCTTCACTCTATTTCTGTCTGCTTCAGTTGCTGCAGTTTTTATGTCTTCTTCTGTCGTCAGTTTTGTTTACTATCTCTTGTGTGATCCAAGGATTTCTATTACATTTTCTCTATGTACCTATACCATCCTCTAGGACTCTTGTGAATTATTATTATATTGTTGAAATTCGTAACCTTGTTTGTTGATCTATAATAGTAAATTTTTCTTAAAACTGTTTAAAAGCTAAACCAGTTTTCATCAGCAAATTTTAAGCATTGCTAAGGGTTACCAACGAACTGGAATGGTGTGTTTGCCGAGATAGTGGGGGCATTAACTTACACAAAGGTAGGAAATGTTTTGAATGAGCTGTGGTTAAGATTTCTGACATTTGGAGACATTTTAATTACTGTGTTCTTTATACTGATTTATCAGGGGGTTTCTCGTAAATTTTTATTATATTGTTTAAATTTTTAACCGTTTTGATTGCACAATGATTTTAAAATTGTTTAAAATCCCAATCTCTTTTCATAAGCAAATTATTAAACGTTACCAAGGGTTTTCAAAGAATTTAGCAAACTTCAAAACGATGTAAAAAAAAAAAATAATAAAATAAAATAAAATAAAATAAAATAAAATAAAATAAAATAAAGGAATTAAAGAAAATATTTTTCTCTTACAAGAAAAGTCTTATTTCATTGCTTCAATAAAATGGATTATATTGTATCTTACTAGTGAAAACATCTATCAGTATCACCCTTTTGTTGTCTGAGATCCTCGTTAAACCTGGTTGGCGGTAGAAGATCAGGCTTGGTTCCCGAACCCCGGGACCCAGGGACCTTCACTATTTTATCTTTCAGAGCTACTCATTCATCTTGTCGCTTCCGTCAATCCTTGCCTATTGTTCGCTATTAAACTCTCATCAACCTCGCAACAAGAACTTCAATTCCATTTTGTTCAAATGTGTAAATGTTTCTTAAGCTTATCTACATCTACATAGATTGCAAATCACATTTAAGTGCCTGGCAGAGGGTTCACTTTCATAAACTTTCTTTACCGTTCCATTCTCTAATAGCGCGTTCCGTTCCGTTTGCGATCTAATTTCTTTTATTTTATTGGGATGGTCATGTCTCCCTAATTTGGTGGGTGCTAGAAAAATATTTTCACATTCAGAAGTAAAAGTCGGTGATTGAAACTTCGCAAACAGATCACGCCGCAATTAATAACGTCTTTCTTTTAATGATTTTCACCCCAAGTCTTGCAACATTTCCGTAACGCTCACCGCCCCCCCCCCCCCGTAACGTGATAAAATAAAACGAACTGCCCTTCTCTGAACTTTCTCAATATCTTCCGTCAGTCCCACCTGGTGAGGGTCCCACAATGAGCAACAGTACTCCAGGAGAGGACGCACAAGTGTGATGTAGGCAGTCTCTTTGGTGGAGCTGGTGCATCTTCGAAGCGTTCTGCCAATGAAACATAATCTTTGGTTCGCCTTTCCCACAATATTTTCTATGTGTTTTCTCCAGTCTAAAGTGTTCGTAATTGTAACTCCTAGGTATTTGGCAGGACTTACGACTTTAAGGTCTGACTGATTTGTCGTGTTACTGAAGTTCAACTGGTTTCTTTTAGTGGTCATGTGCATTACTTCACACTTTTCTTTATTTAATGTCAATTGCCAATTTTCGCACCATGTAGAAATTTTGTCTAAACCGCTTTGCAGTTGCTTTTGATCCTCTGTTGACTTCACTAACCGATAAACGACAGCATCGTCCGCGAACAGTCTAAGGGAGCTATTCAGATTGTCTCCTAAATCGTTTATAAACACAGGAAAGAGTAGGGGATCTATAACGCTTCTCTGGGGAACGCCAGATATCACTTCTGTTTTACTCGATGACTTACCGTCAATTACAACGAACTCTGATAGTAAATCGAGAATCCAATCGCACAATTGGGGAGATATTCCATAAGCACGCAATTTCATTAGAAGCCGTTTCCGGAAATCCAGAATTATGGAATCGATTTGATATCCGTTGTCGATGGCACTTATCACTTCATGTGAATAAAGGGAAAGCTGAATCCGTGTTGACTATTGGTTAATAGGTCGTTCTCTTCGAGGCAGTTCATAATGTTCGAACAAAGTATATGTTCAAAAAAATGTTTGTATAGTCTATGGGACTTAACTACGGGGTCATCAGTCCCTAAACTTACAAACTACCTATGAACTAGCTAATCCTAAGGACGGCACAAATATCCATGTCCGACGGGGGATTCGATCCCCCGACCGTAGTGGCCGTGCAGACCGTGACTGGAGCGCCTTAGTCCCCTCGGCCACCGCGGCCGGCGCAAAGTATATGTTCCAAAATCCTACTGCAAATCAACGTCAATGACATTGGCCTGTAATTTTGGGGATCACTCCTATTGCCTTTTTTATGGGAATTAATTGCAGGGTCATCAGTCCCTAAAATTTCAAACTACTTATAATCTACCTTATACTAAAGACGACACAAACATCCATGTCCGAGGGAGGATTTGAACCTCCGACGGGGAAACGGTCTCGCGCCATCGGAGCATAGTGCCTCAATGCGCTCGGCCACTCCGCCCCGGCTGTGATTTTGTATTATCTCGATCATTCAGACGGCATTATTCGAGAAGGAGCTTAACTTTCTCAAGGACCGTACCTCTTCCTACCAGCAAATAATGCCGTGTGGCTGCGACTAAGTGAAGTCAGCGTCGCCCGGAGAGCTGGGGTGAGTTATCGGCGCCTCCACCGCCGCCGGTCTGTGCCCAGCCATGTAATTCGCGTTTTAGCGGTCCGGCTGCGGTTGCGAGTTTGCCGCTAAGCCGATTAGGGAACGGAGCCGCATAAATGAGGCAGCCGCGGCCGATCCGATGGCCGCGACGGCTACGCCTGCGGGGGCGGCATCCCGGCGCACGCCACAACCACGCCTCTACTGGGCAGTTAACGGCGCGACGAAGCCTCGGGAAGCCGTAACAGCTGTTCCCGCGCCGCGCTCCGTCGCCGTCACCCTGCGGGGAGGGCTTCATTCCGCCATGAATAACGCATGAGCGTCTCAACCCCGAGAAATAAATAAGCTCCTAAACCGCCACCTATCGTCGTTCCGGTGTACGTATACGACCTTTTGGAAAACTGAAACCACCCTCCCTCCCTGCCAATATGCAGCACACACGCGCGATCGTGGCGATTTTCACCCCGTCATGAATAACTGCGCGAATCGGTTTAAACGTGAGAAATGGTAGGTACTCTATGCATGAAATTTGGGGTTAGAATATGAGTCGATTGTGAGGCAGCTTATTGTTCTCCGAATAAAGGACTTCCAAGACCGTGTTTCTTCTGGTTGTACCTAAATTTCACTGAATTGTCTGTTCGTTTTGATAGCTACATGGCTACAAGTACAACTAGAAAGAAATTTATATCTCATCCACTGTACCTCATCATTTCGAAATTGTTTGTTTTGCAATATTCACGCTGGGGCCCATTGTATTGGGGATATAAATAAATAAACAGATACAAATTAAATAAATAAAACTATGTGGAACCCATTACTTATCCGACCTTTCCAACTAGTATCGAAAATGCGGGGACGGCTTCATTCCGCCATGAATAACGCATGAGCGTCTCGACCCCGAGAAATAAATAAGCTCCTAAACCGCCACCTATCGTCGTTCCGGTCTACGTATACGACCTTTTGGAAAACTGAAACCACCCTCCTCCCTCCCAATATGCAGCAGCCACGCGCGATTGTAGCAACAAGGGCAATTTTCAGCCCATCATGAATAACTGCGCGAATCGGTTCAAACATGAGAAGTGGTAGGTACCCTATGCATGAAATTTGGGGTTAGAATATGAGTAGATTGTGAGGCAGTGTAACGATACACTGTGTAACGTCACTGCTGCGTCCACCTAACCCTCAATGGGCGAAGTTGCCGTTACATTCTATTTTATGCTTAATCATTTAATAAATGTTCAAATGATTTGACAGTATGGGATGCGGACAATTACTAGGTTGATCCATAACAGTAAACTTTGCTAACTTCCTTTATTATGGAACGACAAATGTTAACAAACTCTTCCCTTTAAACACACTGATTTAATAACTGCGTGCCACTACGATGAATGGCTACAAGTCCACACTGAAATATTTCAATATATAACTGCAACCCCTATGCGATACGACGGAATGGTAAAAACTTTAGCCACCACTAAACGCAGGTTACGAACTCACTGCCGACATGCTACCGCCTCGCTCTGCGGTCGGCGGGAGACTGCCGCACACCGGCCAACAAACAAAGAACATTCCAACCGAAGCATTGTTGCCAGCAGCTCTCGCTGCACGCCAACTATAACTATCGTTCGGCCAAAACTTAACAAAGCGGTTATTAAACTAAAAGCCTGTATCCTCACAACTGAAATTTTTTATTTATTTTTTGTTTATCTTTGATCAGCGATACATATCGCCTCCGCTTCCCTCTGACTCGCAATGCAACTAATTTAATTTCGTTCGTCATTTTTTTACTCCCAAACAAGCGAGAAGACGGAACCGTGATAGTAGTTTTTTACTCACTCTCTTGTCTATGTTCTTTCTGTATGGACTTCTTCCATTCAAGTATCTATTCAATGTAAGTTATCGTGATGCAAGTTGTAAAAATATATTACTTAAATTTAAAATCATCCCCTCTGTTTGGCTTTTATTTAAATGAATCCCTCCACGGCAAATATTTAATTTCTTAACGTTTTCAGCTCCTCTACATCCGTAATAGTTTAATGTTCAGACGCCATTACAATCGCTTCGCATTGTCTGCAAAATTTCAATCAATCATCCTTATACTATACTTTGCTTGATTTTAGAGCCTGCAGTCATTTCTTTTGTATTTTCACGAAGTCCGATCATTTTTTTTTTTTTTTTATCATTACCAGTAACTTCATGTTCCACCCACGGTCACACAACAATGAAAAGCGAAGTGAACAGTCTGAACATTGATCTCCTACGGAAAGTATCTCGAACATTCACTTACTAAATATGACATAGAAGTTATCATTTCCAGCTTCTACAATAAGAAGTGCAGGATCCAGCTAGATGCTTTCCGTAAGTTTTATAACGTGCTGTTGCTTATATGGTACCCAACTTTAATATGCAATCCGCGGTTTATTTGCTTTAATGTTCATTTTGTGCTGTACTTTAACTAACCTATATCAAAATTCAAACATTCGGTACCATCAATTCGTTGTCCAGAAAATAAAATCGCGGAATCTACTTTTAACAATTATGGCATCATACGAAGCAAGGGCAACGTTATAGCAGTTTATTGTTCTCCGAATAAAGGACTTCCAAGACCGTGTTTCTTCTGGTTGTACCTAAATTTCACTGAATTGTCTGTTCGTTTTGATAACTATATGCCTACAACTACAACTAGAAAGAAATTTATATCTCATTCACTGTACCTCATCATTTCGAAATTGTTTGTTTTGCAATATTCACGCTGGGGCCCATTGTATTGGGGATATAATTAATAAATAGATATAAATTAAATAAATAAAACTAAATGGAACCCATTACTTATCCGACCTTTCCAACTGTTGTTGTTGTGGTCTTCAGTCCGGAGACTGGTTTGATGCAGCTCTCCACAATACCCTATCCTGAGCAAGCCTCTTCATCTCCACATAAGAACAACAACCTACATCTGTCTGAATCTGCTTACTGTATCCATCTCTTGGTCTTCCCCTGCGATTTTTCCCCATACACTTCCCTCCAAAGCTAAATTCACAATTCCTTGATGTCTAAGAATGTGTCCTACCAATCTATCCCTTCTTTTAGTCAAGATATGCCAGAAATTCGTTTTCTCCCCAATTCTGTTCAGTACCTCCTCATTAGTTACGCGATCCACCCACCTAATCTTCAGCATTCTTCTGTAGCACCATATTTCAAAAGCCTCAATCCTCTTCCTGTCCGCACTGTTTATCGTCCATGTCTCACTCCCATACAAGGCAACAATCCATACAAATGCCTTCAGGAAGGACTTCCGTAGGCTTAAATCAATATTCGATGTTAACAAACTTCTCTTTTTCAAGAACGCTTTCCTACCCATTGCCATTCTGCATTTTATATCCTCTGTACTGCGACCATCATTTGTTATTTTACTGCCCAAGTAACAAAACTCTTCTACCTCCTTTATTGCTTCGTTTCCCAACTTTCCAACTAGTATCGAAAATATTTCTTAATAAAATGATTAGACCACTCGGTCTTCCTTTCCACTGCGGGCTTACCGTTGCCCGCATTGCCGTATGAGCTATGAGAAACTAATGTTTTCAAGGTATCTACGTTTGTTACCCTGACGCCAGTGGGAATTAAAATATCAAAAATTTGTAAATCACTTGTTACTTTTCAAACATAGACGAGACGTGTTGCAGATACAACTATAACTTTTGAAGATCAGAAGAATTGAAACATGTGAATGTAAAAATCATTCACAATTGTTCGCTCTTAGGCCTCAGACCAGCTCGGTAAACTATCTTTAGAAGTAATCGAAATTTTTCGTCCTAGGTCATTGAAATACATCGATGATGACGAAACATTTGCCTTTCTGAAAGTTGAATCCAGATTCCAGCTTTACGCGAGATGTTGTTTAACAATTCGAACACCCGAACACGAATCCCAAATTTTCGAGTGGGACATTCTCCTAATGTAACGTCCCTCCTCCATTATCACACATGCTCGCTGATTAAACGTGTAATCGCGCAAGCGTTCGGTTGTTTTTTGTTCATCTGCAGTGAAATTGATGACTGCCTGTCAAAGCGTGTAAATAATCTTGGTTGAAAGAGCGGTCACCGTACATACAAATGAATTGAGTCTTTACTTCCAAACTGTTAACAGTAAAAGAAAATTACTATATTAAGACAATAGCTGAAAACTCTGGAAAAACAATTTCTTGTATCATGAATGTAATGAGCTCATAAACTGAAAACAAGGATGTCATATACCAAATTCGCGATGACGGAATGACCGCATGGCCTAAGTCATAGGTTGTTTGCAGATGACGCCGTCATTTACCGTCTAGTAAAATCATCTGAAGATCAAAACCAACTGCAGAACGATCTGAATAAGATATCAGTATGGTGTAAAAATTGGCAATTGACTCTAAATGAGAAATGTGAAGTCGTCCACATGAGTACGAAAAGAAATCCGTTAAACTTTGTTTACAACATAAATCAATCAAATTTGAAGGCCGTAAACTCCACAAAATACCTAGGAATTACTATTACTTAAACTGGAAAGAACACGTAGATAATATCGTGGGAAAGGCGAACCAGAGACTGCGTTTTATTGGCAGAACCCTTAAAAGATGCAACAGAACTACTAAAGAAACTGCATACACTGCGCTTGTCCGTCCATTTTTGGAGTACTGCAGCCCAGTGTGGGATCCTTATCAGGTGGGTTTGACGGAGGACATCGAAAGAGTCCAAAGAAGGGCAGCTCGTTTCGTATTGTCACGATACAGGGGAGACAGCGTTTCGGAAATGATACAGGATCTGGGATGGGAATCATTACAACAACGGCGCTTATCGCTGCGGGGTGGGCTACTTGCGAAACTCCAATCGCCAACATTCTCCTCCGAATGCGAAAATATATTGTTGACTCCCCCTTACATAGGTAGAAATGATCATCAGAATAAAATAAGAGAAATCAGAGCTCTAACAGAGAGATTCACGTGTTCTTTCTTCCCGCGCGCTATTCGAGAATGGAATGGGAGATAAATAGTATAATTGTGGTTCGATGAACCCTCTGCCAGGCACTTAAATGTGATTTGCAGAGTATCCCATGTAGATGTAGATGTAGAAGTTATCACGCTACCCACTGTGCCGCCCTTCCCACAGTAGGTTCGAGTCCTTTCACGGACATGGTTGTGTGTTTTGTCTTTAGTGTAAGTTAGTTTAAGTGGTTTGTAAGACCAGAGGCTGATGATCATAACGGTTTTGTCCAATAAATTTACAAATATTTGAACATCTGGTAACTTGAAAATAGTAGCATCCTTCTAGAAGAATAGCGATTGTTCCAGGCTTCACACAATACCCAGGGTTGGCTGGTATTATTCACTTGCTTCCATTACATGTGTAGAATGCAAAGAAAACCATCACATCAGTTATTTAAATCGTACATTAGAAGTAACCACTACTCAAAGGTCCACCTGAAACTGTTCATTACTATCCACAAGACATGACAACGTGTACCATACCACGTTGTCTCAAACGACCATTCAGTTATTCTAATTAGAAAGTTTTTCTCGGGGAAGCCGAACAGCTCACTGTGGCTAACCGAATATAGAATTATCAAACTCGTCGGGTCATAGTAAAAGATGGGTGGTATAACACCCATTCTAATGTCCTTCCGTTTCGATTACTTTGTGACAATAAAATTGTGTACGTAATGAAATACTATTTCAAATGCGCCACTTATGTAAACAGGAGATGTCACCAAAGACATTTATGTTCATTAACACGCAACGACTATAATGTAATTATAATGAAAAATATTAATATCTCTGTTATAGTTAGTATATAAATGTATGTTGCCCAAAAAATTGTTCTCTTTGTTCTTGTTCTCCTTGTCTTATTGTCGATGTATTAGGACATACGAGAGAAAGTATAATTTTACATCAGGCGTCATTAGATTGATTTTTGAATATTTATGGAATCACTTCTAAAAAGATGTGTAACGTAAAAAAATACGAAATATAGCTATTAAAAATGATACGGGTGGCAAGTTCAATTAATGTTGAAACATTTTAACCCGATTTCAAGAGATTTCTTTTAGAAACAATGTTAGCAGCTGTCGCAGCGAGCAGCCATTGACCTGGATCGCAGCATCCTAGCGCCATTACGTGGCAGAAATAAAAACCGTAATTAATATAAATCAGGGTCGGGTAGTAACCAAACTGTTAATGATTTAATAATTTCATTTCAGATCATCTGGGCGCGACAGTGAACTTATATGGTTTTTATAAAAAATGGTGGTAAAGATAATTTTACGACGAAGGTATGATATGAAGAAATGCAGATTGTGACGTGTTATTAACTCTTAATAGTGGCTTATATTTCAGAATAGATGGGAAGGATGAAATATTTCTCTCATTTAATAATTTTCTGAATAGCAAGATTTTAGAAAGCAATTACAGTGAATCAGTTTTCACGTCAGGGGACTTTCATTTATTTTTCATTATGGTGTGTAGATTATAAACCGTACACAGTGAAATAAAATTTTTAAGGTTATTAAACATAACTGCTCTAGGTTCGTTGCAGGTGTTTGGTTCCACGTAGCATTTCAAATAACTACTAACAAACTTCAATGGAAAGTTATTTTACCACTAGTTGTGTGGAACTGTATTGTAAAAATACTCGTACAAATCGGAGACCTTAAGTAAAATTTAACCCATACTGAGCTAGTCGAGAATCAAAAGGAATAAAATAAAATACAGAAAAAACCTATTTAATATTATCTATTAACGAGTTTTTTTACAACATGTCAAAATGTCCGATGCCGTAGACCCTCTACACCAGCGGACCACACGTAGCCGTTACCAAGTGTGTAGGCTCTATATGCCCACTGGGATAGCTGTAAGGTAATGACTGACACACTCTACAATCGTTAACGCAGAATCTTGGCTCTAAGGCTTCGTTTCCGTTCGGAGCCATAGCAAGTCACACTTCTACTCATAAGTGTATACCTAAGTGACTCATTGAACCATCCTTGATACAAAAACAAAATCGAGTTACGTTTGGCACTTACTCTTACCACCTGCTCCCGTTACTATTTCATTACGCGCACCTAAAGAGTCCGATCAGTCGTCTTTTAAAACGCCCGCTTCCTCTATGAAGGGAAGGAATCAGTTCTTTTGAGTTATTTGCGGGCTTTAAGGGTATCCCGTATGTTCAAATGTTCAAGACATTAATGATAAATCTGAAGCATTGAATTAAAATTTGTGATGGGACCGGGAATCGAACCCGGACCTCCATGCTTACTAGACAGACGTCTTACCGCTAGACTACTGCATCACTTAACTACGGGGTCATCAGTCCCTAAACTTACAAACTACTTATGAACTAGCTTATACTAAAGACGACACAAACACCCATGCCGGAGGGGAGATTCGAACCACCGACGTGCAGAATTTGACTGGCGCGCCGCAGACCACTCGGCCTCTGCGGCCGGCTAGGATGTCTCGATGTACAGTCTGTATGCAACCACTTCATAGGATACTTTTTCGAAATTTTCAGGTGCTGCTGTAGCGTATTGAAAATAGCGTTGTCCATTATTACAAATGTTCAAATGTTTGTTAAGCTTAAGGGACTTAACTACGGGGTCATCAGTCCCTAAATTTACAAACTACTTATGAACTACCTACAACTAAGGACGGCACAAATATCTATGCCCGAAGGGGGGGGGGATTCGAACCCCCGAAAGTAGTGGCCGTGCAGACCGTGACTGAAGCGCCTCAGTCCCCTCGGCCACCGCGGCCGGCTCCATAATTACCACTGTAGAAAAATTCACTTCTGTTGCTGAATGGAAGTCTTTGAAAGGTTGCCGATTTTTCCTCTGTGTATACAGACTCGTCCTACAGCACAGTTTCGTAACAATGTAATTGATATTGCCAGTGGCGTAGCTATCATGGGGCTAGGCGGGGCAGTGCCCCGGGGCCCCCGAGCTCCAGGGGCCCCTCGACCTTGGTGAACGACGATCGAAAAAAGTTACAGTAGAGCGCCGAATTTTTTATTTATTTTTTTTTCCCGCTCCCACCCTATCGTCCATCATATCCCCTTCCCCTCAAACCAAGTTTCCCACAGTAGCCGCACTGGGCCACCGGCTAGTTGCTGGCGGAACAATGCTTCTAATTGGGCCTTCACAAGACGCGCTGCTGACAGGCGAAGCTGCCAGTCAATGTGTCCAACAATCGGCAGAAGTAGCGGCAGCATCAAAGCTGCTCACAGAACAGCTGCCTCTTCCAAGTGTTGCGGCGTGCCGGCTCGGCGCAATGTGAAGCATACATTCAATGTACAGTACTGCTTATTGGCAAATAAAAGTGTACAGATCGAATATCCGAATAAACCGGTTTTCCGAATATCCATGTCCCTAAATTACTTCGGATAATAGACGTTATACTGTATATAATATTTTAGTTGAATGAAGGTATTTCGACTTTTAATTTCTCCTGCCGAAATTGACACCAACATGGACAGTTCGCCAATTATATAAGGAAATTATAACAAAATATGCATTATTAGAATGTGAGGTTACGGAAGTATTTACTGCAGCTTTATTCTTCTGCAGCAGCCGAAAGGTCGTTCAGCAAATTAAAAATTATCAAAACACATCTGAGGTACAGTATGGCTCAAGCTTGACTCGGACATTTGGCACTCATAGCAATCGAAAACAAGGCTGCATCAAGTCTAGATTTAACAGACCTTATTGATGATTTTGCAAAAACCAAAGCCAGAAAGAGATTGTAAAATAATTGTTAAACTTTTTAACTGTGTACCTATATTATTACTATAATGTTCTGCAGTCACGAAAACGCTTACCGATAATTACCGATCAGAAATCACATATCTTTGCCAACATCTACAATCTAACAGTTTGAAGCGGTGTATTACTCCAGTAGGTATTCTTTCATTCTGACTGGTACGTGAGCAAACACGAACGAAATCCCCACGACTTGAATAACCCCACTCATTAAGTTCGTGATACACAGTGAGGCGCGAAAAATAATTATGAATTTTTTCAAGGACTAATAGTATTCGTGTTACAAGAAATAGAAAACTTTCCAACTTTTAGAAAACAATGTTTTAACACATTGACTGCCACATGAGTTAAATGTAAGTCACAGGAAATCTTCTCTTCGGGCTGCGTGAAGTAAATACAACTCACTGACATTTTTTTTTCATTTAAAGCTCCGTGGTGCAGTTGTAACAGAGCGTGCTGTGACTTGGTGTAACAGTACGTTATGGCCCCAGTAACAAATCATATTCGTGGCCTCCAGTTTTCAAAAGCTCAAGAGTAGTTACTGACACTTGAAACAGCGAATTATATATAACTCACATGGCCCAATCATATTGGAGTTTCCTTGTTTTATAATTAATTATTCGGTGTTACATATTACTTATACAGTAGATTGTATATCACATACAGTTTTAATTACATTCTCCAACTCTAATTGCAACAATAATGAAATGGAATTAGAAAATTGGGTAATTCCACTTTGTATCTGTAACACCTGCATGCACTGTGCTTTGTGAGGAAACACTGTTCGAAAAAAATATGAGTCACAATTTCTTACATTTCCATGTAGTTTGTTTACATTTCTTGACAGCTTGCTCTCGTCCAAATTCATTCTTCATTTTCTCGTAGCACCTATGACTTGCTGCATCCGTGTTCACAGGAGCACAATCTGCAGGCAGCTCGGTGGCTACGGTGAGAGATTTCTCAGGGGCATCAGCATCTTCTGTATGGAGTAGTCTCAAAGTCACTTCCTCTTTGAATTCTGTGATTGAGAGGATCTTGTTGTTGATGTATCAAAAAAAGCCTTTATCAGTGCTGACCCTGTCAACCGTTCAATTACAAGCTTTCTGTATCATTTCACACCCCGCCTTAGACAATATAGGACTTTATTTGGCGAGAGAGATCTGTTGTTGTTGTTGTTGTTGTGGTCTTCAGTCCGGAGACTGATTCGATGCAGCTCTCCACAATACCCTATCCTGAGCAAGCCTCTTCATTCCACATAAGAACGGCAACCTACATCTGTCTGAATCTGAATACTGTATCCATCTTTAGGTCTTCCTCTGCGGTTTTTACCCCACACACTTCCCTCCAACGCTAAATTCACAATTCCTTGATGTCTAAGAATGTGTCCTACCAATCTATCCCTTCTTTTAGTCAAGGTATGCCAGAGAGGGATCTATAAATAACTAATTATAGTCAGTAATCATTGCTGGTTTTTTCTTTGTGCCTCTTTTGGTTCGAACATCAGCTTCTTCCTCTGCATGAACAGTACTCAGCATCAACACATTCCTCTTATTTTTCCATTTCAGTAGCATCTTCATCTTCTTCACTTAAGTGCATAATTTCATCTAAAAGTCATAACGTGTAGGCTTTCACGGCCGGCGTCTTCAGTAATTAAAACTTCCGGGCTGCGAGGCCGTGGTCGAACAGTAGAAATTTCTTGCCCTGACGTTTCGTTGCCGGCTGCGGGCAACATCTTCTGAGGTGAGGCGACGACTGGCTGCTGGGCCGTGGAGGTCCTGCATATATAGAGGGCATAGAGGGCGCCACCACTCGTCACGTGATGTCAACAGTAAAACTATCTCTGGCTGGCGTCATTACTCTCGATCGAAGGTAATCGATTGTCACGTCTTTGGTACAAAGCAGACCGCCATATCTTGTCTAACTTCAAGCCTTCTTCCTTCCTGATAAAATTATTGTGGAGTTTAAAAATCTCTATTGCCTCTCTATTCATACGTGCATAATAATGCGGTGTCTTAGCTAGCACGCTTGTCTCACTAAATTTTATTTTGTAGTCACCGTTTTCAAAAACATGTTCCGCTACGGCCGATTTGTCCGTGTGTCCCACTCGACAGTTCCTTTTGTGTTCAGTTAGTCGAGTATTGATACTTCTTTTTGTTGTTCCAATATAAACCTTCCCACAACTACATGGAATCTTATACACACCTGGAGTGGCCAAAGGGTGTCGCGCATCTTTCGTTGATCGTAAGCATTCACTGATCTTTTTGGTGGGTTTGAATATTGTTTCCACTCTAAACTTGGCCAGTACTTTCCCAATGCGGTCCGTGATATTGTGGATGAATGGGAGAAACAGTTTCCCCGCCAAAGGTTGTTGTTGGACGTTAGCAGAGACTTGTCTTCTGGGCTGGAGTGCTCGATCTATCTCCTTATCACTGTATCCGTTTTTCTGAAATGCGGTTCGTAAATGATCGAGTTCCTCTTGCAAATAAGCTGGCTCACAGATTTTATTAGCCCTGTCCACTAATGTTTTAATAACACCTCTCTTCTGCCTGTGATGATGATTCGAATCTTTGTGAAGATACCGATCTGTGTGCGTCTCTTTTCTATATACTTTATGACCCACAGTCCCATCTGCACGTTTAATCACTGTAACGTCCAAAAATTTTATCTGTCCATCAATCTCCCTCTCCATGGTAAATTGTATTTTCGAGTTGATACTATTCAAATGCTTTAAGAAACATTTCAGTTCCTCTTCCCCGTGATTCCAGATCACAAATGTATCATCCACATACCGATACCACTTCAAAGGGCTCTTTCTGGCCGACTGCAGTGCCTGTTGTTCAAAAAATTCCATAAAAATACTCGCAACCGCTGGACTTAGAGGGCTACCCATTGCCACTCCATCGATTTGTTCATAGAATTCATTATCATATTGAAAATAAGTCGTGGATAGGTAATGTCGAAACAGATCTACAATATCAGTGGGAAACAAGTCAGATATATAAGCAAGAGCTTCGTTGACAGGAACCATGGTGAACAGGGAAATCATGTCAAAGCTGACAAGAATATCACCAGAACTGACAGTAATCTCCTTCAGTTTTTCGATGAAGTGCATGGAGTTTTTAATGTGATGATCAGTTTTCCCAATAATCGGTTGTAGCAAGGAGGCAAGATGTCTAGCCAACTCTTGAGTAGGGGATCCAATAGCACTTACAATCGGTCTCAGAGGGATATCGATTTTGTGCACCTTTGGTAGCCCATATAACCTAGGAGCGTAAGCTTCCGTTTTGCAAATGTGTTTTTTATCCTCTGAGGACTGGCGGTAACAAGTAGTGAATTATTAAATCTCCATCTGTTTATTAGAAATACAATGCAAGTTGACGATTGGAATAAGGTGGATGGGCTAACCTTTAAATCTATGGAACGTAGTGCAGAAGTGTCTTCTAATAGGCAGACGAAGAAGTTCGACAATCTACAGGAGAGCAAACAGGAAATACTAGATATAGACAATGCCAGAACGGTTATAAATTTTTCCGGAAAAGAATTAGCCAGCGAAAATTTTCTGTTCTTTCAAAAGGTGGAAATTTTGCAATTACTCCACCGAAGGTTCCAACGGAGGACATTATAGCTAATATAGAGGCGGGGATTCGTCTGGTACCATCACACACTGCTGATGAGATTAGGATGGAAACATCCAGGATACTGCGTAAGGCTAAGCCACCCATCAGCAATTTGTCTCCAGGAGAAAAGAAGGCATTGCGGGAGATTAATGCGGACAAGAGTATCTTTGTACTTTCTGCTGACAAGGGAAATGCTACCGTGGTGATGAAAAGTGAAGACTACCATAAGAAGATCAGTGACCTTTTGGATTCGACCACCTACAAAAAGTTGAAAAAGGATCCTACAACGAAAGTGCTGGAGGTTACCAATCAACTGATAAAAAAGTCTTCTATTTCTTCAGAGGATAAAAAACACATTTTCAAAACGGAAGCTTACGCTCCAAGATTATATGGGCTACCAAAGATGCACAAAATCGATATCCCTCTGAGACCGATTGTAAGTGCTATTGGATCCCCTACTCAAGATTTGGCTAGACATCTTGCCTCCTTGCTACAACCGATTATTGGGAAAACTGATCATCACATTAAAAACTCTATGCACTTTATCGAAAAACTGAAGGAAATTACTGTCAGCCCTGGTGATATTCTTGTCAGCTTTGACGTGATTTCCCTGTTCACCATGGTTCCTGTCAACGAAGCTCTTGCTTATATATCTGACTTGTTTCCCACTGATATTGTAGATCTGTTTCGACATTACCTATCCACGACTTATTTTCAATATGATAATGAATTCTATGAACAAATCGATGGAGTGGCAATGGGTAGCCCTCTAAGTCCAGCGGTTGCGAGTATTTTTATGGAATTTTTTGAACAACAGGCACTGCAGTCGGCCAGAAAGAGCCCTTTGAAGTGGTATCGGTATGTGGATGATACATTTGTGATCTGGAATCACGGGGAAGAGGAACTGAAATGTTTCTTAAAGCATTTGAATAGTATCAACTCGAAAATACAATTTACCATGGAGAGGGAGATTGATGGACAGATAAAATTTTTGGACGTTACAGTGATTAAACGTGCAGATGGGACTGTGGGTCATAAAGTATATAGAAAAGATACGCACACAGATCGGTATCTTCACAAAGATTCGAATCATCATCACAGGCAGAAGAGAGGTGTTATTAAAACATTAGTGGACAGGGCTAATAAAATCTGTGAGCCAGCTTATTTGCAAGAGGAACTCGATCATTTACGAACCGCATTTCAGAAAAACGGATACAGTGATAAGGAGATAGATCGAGCACTCCAGCCCAGAAGACAAGTCTCTGCTAACGTCCAACAACAACCTTTGGCGGGGAAACTGTTTCTCCCATTCATCCACAATATCACGGACCGCATTGGGAAAGTACTGGCCAAGTTTAGAGTGGAAACAATATTCAAACCCACCAAAAAGATCAGTGAATGCTTACGATCAACGAAAGATGCGCGACACCCTTTGGCCACTCCAGGTGTGTATAAGATTCCATGTAGTTGTGGGAAGGTTTATATTGGAACAACAAAAAGAAGTATCAATACTCGACTAACTGAACACAAAAGGAACTGTCGAGTGGGACACACGGACAAATCGGCCGTAGCGGAACATGTTTTTGAAAACGGTGACCACAAAATAAAATTTAGTGAGACAAGCGTGCTAGCTAAGACACCGCATTATTATGCACGTATGAATAGAGAGGCAATAGAGATTTTTAAACTCCACAATAATTTTATCAGGAAGGAAGAAGGCTTGAAGTTAGACAAGATATGGCGGTCTACTTTGTACCAAAGATGTGACAATCGATTACCTTCGATCGAGAGTAATGACGCCAGCCAGGATAGTTTTACTGTTGACATCACGTGACGAGTGGTGGCGCCCTCTATGCCCTCTATATATGCAGGATCTCCACGGCCCAGCAGCCAGTCGTCGCCTCACCTCAGAAGATGTTGCCCGCAGCCGGCAACGAAACGTCAGGGCAAGAAATTTCTACTGTTCGACCACGGCCTCTCAGCCCGGAAGTTTTAATTACTTCATCTAAAAGCTTCTGTCATGCCTTTGTTCATCTACATAACTTCTACGGATACTTTCTCCTGCTATAATATCACTGTGTTACGGAGCAAACAACATTGAATAAAGACTGTAGTAAATATTCAGAAAAACAGTAATGGAACTGTACGCAAATAATGTTGTGGAATGAAAGACTTACAGGAGTACCAACCCCAAATTGTTAGCGACATAGGAAATGACACACCTGGCACTTTGACGCCATGTGTGTCATATGTAACTAATAAATAAATAAATAAAATAAAACATACGCTAAGGTACTAAATTGCAATATAAAGCAAACTAATGCAGAATATGGGAAAAAAGTAAATGGTCTCCGGCAGTGGCGGACTAAGGCTATTGGAGGCCCGGGGCGGCGGCGAAACAAAATGAGCCCCCACCCCCCCCCCCCCCGGCCACTTGGAAATACATATATTACTACAAAAAAAGAACTGGAGCCCCTATCAGGACGAGAGGAACGGGACAGTCTGAAAAAAAAAATAGCTATCCAGACTTTGAGGCCCCAGCAGAATAAGATGCCAAGCACGCTCATAAAAATAGAAAAAAAGGTCCTTATCAGGTATTCGGAGGGCGCCCAAGACCGGAGGCCCGGGGCGGTCCGCCCTCTCCCCACCCCCTTAGTCCGCTATTTATCCCCGGTGGTCGGTAACCCAAGTATACCCAGCCAATATGTTAATGTAGTTATTGTTAAACAGAATGGACTAAGACAAAATATTAAATGTCCGCAGCATATTTAAGTACAGTAGAACAGTATTGGGTATACGATTTTTTGTGGGGATGTGACAGGTGACAGCAGGAAGGGTTGGAGGGGATGGGGAGGATTGGAGGGCAGAAGGTGCGGGAAAGGACAGACCGATGGAATGGTCAGGCATTGCCGTTCTTTGTGCGCCTCCAAAACGAACAGCGAGATAGCGAGCCCCCACTCTGTCTACACCATTTCGTCGCAAAAGGGAATTACAAGGTGTTTTACAAAGTTATACCGACCCTTCCACAGTGCACCTCATAAATCACAGATGAGATACTGCGCAGGCACACCTGGAGAGTGCGCATTTTCCACAAAATGCGTTGCGCCTGGAAACTGGCATGTTTATTTTCCACAAATGCGATAATATTGAAAGGAATACCGAACAGAATCTACATACCTTTCTACACACTACCTTGCAATGGAAGGCGGGAAATGGAGTCGCCATTCTGTGGCTTTTTTCTGGGAACGGCGCCTTCCCATACCATAAAAACTATTCGCTCTTCAGTTTACGTCCATGCTAACATTATACCCTCCGCCGCGTTCTGCTCAGTTCTTCTATGTGGAAAACAAACAACTTCACTGTGTTTTAAAGTAATGGTGAGAATTTAGCACTTCACGCAGTCTTTTAAAGTACGTTTCTACCCGCACACTATTTGTTTATTCTGCCACTTAAAGGTTTAATTACATTCACGGATCAGAAGTTTCATGTAATAATTACTTTGTCTCAATAGTGAATTGTGCATCAAGACGTTGCCCTCTACCTCACTGTCACGATAATAAGCGAAGATATCGACTTCGTTATTTTACTTATTGCTTTTTCTTGGCCGGCCGCGGTGGCCGAGGAGACTGAGGCGCTCCAGTCACGGTCTGCACGGCCACTACGGTCGGGGGTTCGAATGCCCCCTCGGGCATGGATATTTGTGCCGTCGTAGTTCGTAAGTAGTTCATAAGTAGTTTGTAAGTTTAGGGACTGATGACCCGTAGTTAAGTCCCATAGACTATACAAACATTTGTACTTTTTCTTGGCCAGACAGTAACATATACTTCAAGAAGCTTGGTAGAGGCACGGCTCAATCAAAAGTATTTCATCAAACAAAATCCGGCAACTGACTTTTAATGAAACCATCCTACACGAATATTTACCTTTTTTTTTCCTTCTTTGACTGAGCTATCAACGAAATGAGCTAACAGCGCAGTAGTTTAGCGGGAGCGAGTTGACACTGACAAAAGCCCGCCTGCTGTCACCGCTGACGAAAAATATCCCATGGGGCATTTTCATCTGTATGTCCTACCCAGGTCCAACTCTGTCCCTCTGCAAAATTTCATCCAAATCACCTAGTAATTTTTGCGTGAAAGCATAACAAAAAAAAAAAAACTTTCACAGTTATGTTAGAAAGTACGATTAAATATTATCTGCTGCATGACACATAATAATGGACTTAGCAGTATTTAGGTTTGTCTTAATATATCTTCCAGTGGGCGGTAAGGAGCTGATGATGAAGTAGTTTAGCATCTGTACAGTATTAGTGTAAAGAGGGCCCCAATGTCTTTTTGCCCCGGGACCCTTGGTGACATAGCTACGCCCCTGGATATTGCGTGTAATTCTTCTGTCATCTGCAGTTAACAGTGAATGAAATTCCTAAAATGGTTACTTAACAGATTTCCTTCATGTTTTAAGCTATTGTCTGACTTCATACGTGGAGTGAAACCGCGCATAAATGTTTGAAATTTACTTCATTGTAATACCGCATGACACAGATTACCGCTGAAACATTGTGTATCGACTCGTAGTTTTGTTCCTACCGCGTTTTTTAATGTTAATAGCTCCAATGGATTTTTTTTCGCTCGGGAAGGGAAGTAAGTGTCAATAACGAATTATGGTTCCGCTTTACGAATGTGCTTTGACTGATCTTGTAGCAGAAAATTTTAACCGTTAATAAACTGTGAGCTTAATACAATAAATTGTAACGTAATTAGTTCCTGGAAAAGACCGATAACGGGCTAACCTGACATTTCAGCGTCGAGCGTTGATAGGATTTGTTCTTAATTAACTTTTTATTGGAAGTGCGTCACAGCGAGAGATCAATGAAGTGCGTCGCTTTGCAGCAAGATTCATTTACGTGAACGGCTGAGCTCTACGACCAAAGTAGTTAAACAGAAAATATTTTGATCCAACTTTTTCTTAATTATTCCAGTTAAGTGCTTGCCCTCATCCCAGCTCAGAATCTAAATCACTCAATTATGAAAGTAACATCATTAGCAGGCTGTAGCAACAGATTCCGAAGTGGAAAATTTTCGTACCATTTGAAGATCGTCAGAGATTTACTATCGCCATTATGTATGACGGGGTATGATATTTAACCAGAATCTCAGCGTTTCTCTTCTGCTGAGAGACAGTTGATCAGTTACCAAAACAATTATGTGATTTGGTTGCGCTATTAAATATCCTTCTTCAGCTGATTTAGATGTGCATATACAGCTCTTATCTACAAAGGTTTCTGATTTTTCGTTTCCAAATAAACAGGTACGAGATGTAACTGGTGACAGTATTGAAGTCTAGTTTCCATTGATACTAACAGAGGGCCCTGAATCCTTAAATTAGGTCTTATTCAATTCGTGTCTGTGTCAACACCAATAATTAAAATAACATTTAGGCTTAGAGGTACTTACATACGGGGTGTACTACATAGAGTCGTCAGTTTTATTATCTGTGGTATTTTAGCACACGTTTGTAAATTCAGATATATAATGTGTACATAGGGCCGGCCCAAAAAATAATATTCTACATGTGTTTCACAAGATGCGTGTAATTAATATATTTATTTTTCAATAGAGTCGAAGGACGGACGAATGTTAACGGCTGTGACAAAGGTACAGCTCTTAGGATGAAGTTCTATTTACTTAAGAAAAGAAACTTCAGCATCGGTAGTAATTTTAGCTGTTTATGCATATTTCAAAAATGGCATCGATTACATTAGTAGCTAACTTTAGTGCATGTACAAGCCACTAACGCTGACGCAAGAGAAAATGAAAATAGAAACGAAGTCACACATCGCGCAGGAATGGCCGTGCGATTCTAGGCGCTATGTCATGGACTGGGGAGCTCCACCGCCGGAGGTTCGAGTCCTCCCTCGGACAAGGATGCTTTGGTGTTGTCTTTAGGGTACTTAAGTTTAAGTAATTTGTTAATTTGTATGTCTAGAGACCACTGACCACACTAGTGTGGTCCTATAGGTTTACAAACCTTTGAACATTTCAACGAAATCAAACACTGACTACAACTCATATGAAAAAGATGAAGTTCTTGTATCAAAACCATAACTGATGTTAGACCCGAGAAGAAAGATGTTTACCATTCCCATTCCGATTATAAGGCACAAATCATGTCTAACATCAGTTATGATTTTTTTACAAGGTTTTCATCTTTTTGATATGAGTTTTATAAGGTGTTTAACTTTTGCATGGTGTTACTTGGTTTCTATTTTTGATTGTGCCCTGTGAAAAACTGACACCGAAATATTGTTACATATTTGTTCATTATGTCGTCCTTGACTGACTTTTCTTCCATCAGCTTTCTCACATTTTCGCACAATACAGTCTGTTTGCTACTGCCATGTAACACTCCCTCAAAGTCGCAATGGGAGTTTAAGTTACAGCATAGAAACTGACACAAAATAACAATGTGGATAACGACCTTTTGACGTACATACTTTTCTACTTGCATCTTTACAAGAAACGCTTATAGTCATCGTTAGCAAATGCTGACTGAAAAAAACCCAGAACAGGAGAGCACTTATTAGATAAAACATTTAAACCTGTAAACCAAGCTTCTGTTCACATAACAAGTACATACAATTCCTGGCGGTAGCCAATCTGGCGATTGATATCATTTATGGTACTACTTTCCTCAATGAGCAGCAAACAGTAGTAATATTACAATGTAAAAAGATATTATATTCAAAGCTCACACCATGTTGCATGACTCGTTCCACAGTATTAAGGGTGAGCTATATATACGGAAAGGGTAACAGTGGAATGAGTCTGCAAAGGTACAGGCGATAATTCTGCGAGTGGAAGAGAGAAAAAATGTAGAAAGGCGCGGCGGCAGCCATCAAGGTATACTACAAGATCTATGAAACATCCGTCTGAAAGAAAATTATGACCTACAGAACATGTTATTAGACAGTATGGAAATTTGTCCACCAAAAACCGGCACTATCTGAATCTCTGCATATGAACTCCATGTAAACAGCCACAACAAGTTCTTTGTGCCACCATACGTGATTACACAAGTGGCATTATACACCAGCTAGTTCGAAGTCCAGTAGTGCTATACGGGTTGCGCTAAGACATGGCAGTTCAATAGTTCTTGCACTGTATTTGCATCATATGTAAATCTCAATAGAAACTAGACGAACTTGTAAAGAATTTTAAAGGAGTATCGATATTTCCTTCATAGACCCACGATCTAGTTTCTGGTAATCACTGTATATCAGCCGCATTAATTCCTGGTGTGGATAGCATCACAAGTCAGTCCAAACTATAGCGTGGCACAGATATGTGAAGAAATTCATCATAGCAGAACATTAATGGATGAAGCTTAACAAAGCGTTAATGCCTTCAGTGTTTTAAGTAAGAGTGTTACAGTTAACGTCATAAAACCTTGGTTTGGAACCTGTAGTGCTACTTTCTTAGACACGTAATCTCGGCAGAGTGCATTTTTGTTTGTATAGCTTATGGGACTTAACTACGGGGTCATCAGTCCCTAAGCTATGAACTAGCTTGTATTAAAGACGGCCCATACATCCATGCCCGAAGGAGAATTGGAACCCCCGACCGCAGCGATTATGCAGACCGTGACTGGCACGCCGCAGACCGCTCGGCCACCGCGGCCGGCAGAGTGCATTCAAGCAAACACCGTCCAATATAAGCTAGCTAGAAGTTTAGCACTCCTACAAACAAGACACAAACTAGGGGAATAGTATCGTTTTCCACAGGAGTAACGATTTATAAATGCACTTACATTGGCTTCACCGCTACTGTAGCAGTTGACAAGGAAAATAACATCATGGATATTGGAAAAAACTGCCTAGGAATAATTTCCATCTCCAAAATCCACACTTGCCAGAGTTCCATCCAGTCTAGGGCCCAATGATGAAGTGCAAAAACGAAAAAGCCAATAGAATAAAAGACGGGAACAAAAGAACCTAAAGTCATCAGACAGCACCACATGTAGACTAGCATCCACCAAATAAGTAATATCATCAAAATATCATGACCTATACTTAGATAACGTACCAGAACTGTTTCTAAATATGAAAAATATAAAAAAGAAGAAAATATTGTGAATCACAATTATGTATACATTACAGGCCACTGAAGATGCCTCACAAATGAAGGCGAAATGCATATGGCAAAATAAACTTGTATTATTCAGTTGCATAGATGGCTTACATCGTTAAATATCTACATTATATTATTATATTCATTCATGTGAATTTTTGTATGGGTACAGACACCGGATAAACAAACCTGGGAGTGATGATCCTCTATCAGTATGAAAAGGATGAAAGTATGATTAACACGAAGATCACACTAAGTAGTCCGTCACCCTTAAAGAGAATTACTCAGTTCCCGAGTAAGAGTCTTTGGCGTTAGTCTGAGTTTTGAAGCAATTTAAAATGTCTTCTATTTTAGAGGATATTGTCGAAAACAAGATGATGAGTCTCCACTCTACAGAAATACAACCTTACTATTACATAATCACCTTGAAAATCGAACTTAATTTCCAATGCATTGTTTCGATCAACGACAGAAAAAAGGGGAGACGTTAGTGAAGAGCTACATCACAATCATTTTAGTCTGTTCCACATACATAAAGTAGTCCTCGACAATTACATAATTGCAACTATGAGAGAGAAAGATCACGTGCCAACTTTTGTTAAATAAGACGATACCGGAAAGATTAAACAAACAATAAGCAATTTTACCTGTTATGAAAGAATCTCGTAATGTAGGTAAACGGTATGGTGTTCTGTATCATAGGACAACTGACAGTCACTATGCTCATTTTAGCACAATAAAATATTAGGTGAATACGAGCATACCGCGCCACTTTGCCAATGTAGAGAAGAGGGTATGGGGAGTGCATCATCAATGGACTTATTGGAATGTAGCTGGTCTACATTTTGTTAAATGGAACCAAAAGCTATATGCTTCAAAATTTTCTTATTAAACAACCAGTTTTGATGTTACACGTAAGCCATCATCTGTCTCCTATCCATTAAAAATTAGGAATTCTTCTTACGAATGTTATATATGTTTTGAGTACATTACAATCATAACAGCAGGTAATATAACTGTAACTCATGTGATTTCAAGTTACTAATAGATAGCTCAACCAAGACCACACTTATTTCGTCAGTAGTCATGTCTATTGTAGTACCATCCGGTATTCTACAATTGTTCACTATGAATGAGTATCCCCACACAGACCATAGAGGACATTAAAGACATCAAGAAAACACACGTAAGGAATCATAGAAAATGTATTTAAACAATGTCCTCTATGGTCTGGTTCGGGATATTTATTCACAGTTAATAGCTGTAGAATAATAGAAATGTGTACTGTATATTATAATACGGTACAGTTTGAATATTACATTTTCCATGGTTGCACTATTATATATATATATATATATATATATATATATATATATATATATATATATATATATATGTATATAACAGTATTACACATCTTCTAACATATTTATTGGTATAATAGTAGTGTTCGTTGACCTGTGCGAATAATTCGCACTTACCCTGATCAATGACAGATAGATAAGATAGTAATGGAGCTGCAAGTACACACACACACACACACACACACACACACACACACACACACACATATATATATATATATATATATATATATATATATATATATATATATATACTCGCCTAAGTGAGTCACCAGTAATCTTACACCATTAATAAATCCCTGATTAGCGTTAAGAATTGTAATTTACATACTCCGCTGGGGGGCTGATGAGAGCAACCGTAATTACACGTCCCATTTACGTTGTACGCCTGGTATCAACTTAGATTGTTTAAACAGTACAATTTTTTTAAATAATTTTTTTCTGTGAAAACAATAACTATAAACTATTTGTGCATTTTTGTCATTAGTGGAGTACAAACGATCAAAATGATACATCAATAATTCATTTTGGATAAGTCATGCGGGAGATATGGCGTATCCACAAAAAACACCGATGAGAAATAATATATCTGATGACAATGATGGTCATTACAATATAATGAAGATAATTTGCAGGTCACCACAAAGACGTTGTATGACAGGAACCTAAAAAAACCATACTCATAGACACGTCACGGCTGCGGTGGAGTGGCCGGGCCCACTAAGACGCCTTGCTGCGTAAAGCGCGGTAGCCCGCCATCGGAGATTCGAGTCCTCCATTGGGCATGGGTGTGTATGTTGTCCTTAGCATAAGTTACTTTAAGTAGTTTGTAAGCCTTGGAACTGATACTAGATGCCGTTAAGTCCCTTCGATTTATAAACATTTGAACACACGTTACTTAAAGCTTTCCACTAAAAGACACACCCTCATTCATACATCAAACAGGCACACTTCACGAACATACAGCCATCATCTCCAACTGCTGTGTTGCGATTAACACTCTGTGCTATGAGAGTAGGAGAGTGTGGAACGTTGGAAGGCAGTAGTGGGGAGAAATACAACATTGTCTAACGATGTATGTAGGTGCTAGATTGGTGGCAAGCGATGCAGCTTAAGAATAGAGTGGGGAAGCGGGGGAAGGCAGGGAAGCAAAACACACACAGAGAGAGAAAGAGAGAGAGAGAAAGAGAGAGAGAGAGGGAGAGGACATATTGTGTAAAAAGAGATGCAGCTTTGGAACACGGTAATGGGGTGGAAGGGCGAAGGCTAAGGGAGTGATGTGCAAAATCGAGGAACTCTCTCTCTCTCTCTCTCTCTCTCTCTCTCTCTCTCTCTGTCTCTCTTTGTGTGTGTGTGTGTGTGTCTCTCTCTCTCTCTCTCTCTCTCTCTCTCACACACACACACACACACACACAAGCGTGGAACATAGCTGAAATTGAGGTGCTGTAGGGTAGAGGGAATAGGAAGTGATGACTGTTGAGGGGAGAGATTATCATCGGTTGAGGCCTGGATAATTTCAGGATTTGAGAAGGTACCGTAAGGATACCTCCCATCTATACTGTTAAGAAACGCTGCTACTGGGGAGAACGTGCCACAGGGTGGTCTACCCTGATTTTAACGACAGTTTCGTGGTGGCCGTTCATTGTAATGGACAGCTGGTTAGTAGTCATACCAATATCAAAAGCTGTACAGTGATGGGAGCACAGTTGGTAAATTACATGGTGTCTTTTATAGGTGTCCTGGCCATTGATTGGGTAAGGTGACCCTAAACTAGAACTGCAATGCGGTGTTGGGAGGGTGGATTCGGCACATGCTGCTGTGAAAGGAAGCTGGGGTTGGGAGTGGCTTTGGGAATGACAAAGCTGGTTCGGTGGGCGACGGAACACAACTTCAGGAGGGGTGGGGAGGATCTTGTGGGTGTGCTGACAGAAAATCAATACCTTGGCAAAGGATGCGGTTGTTCCAGTTCGCTGCGCGGAGTTGCCATGCGTTACAAAGCACCTTGCTGCAGAGTGAGTGCCTGCTCCTCTCTGAGGTTGGAGTCCTCCCTCGGGCAAGAGAGTGTTTGTGTGTGTGTTGACCTTAGCGTATATTAGTTTAAGGAGTTTGTAGGTCTAGGTAATGAGAACCGCAGCAGTTTGGTCCCACAGCTTTAAAAACATTTGAATATTTTCGTTCCAGTTCAGAGTAATATTGGGTGCCGGGAGTTTTTGGTGGTGGGTGGACGATTTGGGGTGTGTGTGGGGATATGACACATTACTTCTATTTGCAGATGAGGTCTGTGGGTTAGAATCAAATGTGAAGGCCTTTCTGAGACATTTGGGATAGTAAGGAAGTTCTCGTGACTGCAGATACGCAGTCCCTGGGTAACTAGGTTGTAATGGAGGAACTTTTTATGTGGGTTATTTGCATTTTAGAGAGCATGTGTGATGCTGGTGTGCGGGTTCGATTTCAGAGAGGACTTCTGGGATGGGCCATATAATTTCAACAAGGAGTTTACATTGGACTTGAGGAACGGAGCCCCTCGGGTAACACTTATAGGTGTAATAATCAAAAACTTGGAAGAGGTCTTCTGTCAGATAGTCATTGTGATTCATAACAACAGTGGTGCATGTTCTGATGAAAGGTTTTCGTCCTTAGGAAGGAACTTGATGAAATCAGGTTGAGGAATTCCTGGAAGGTGAACCCTTGGTGGGTGGGAGGGGGGAGGGGAAAAATCTCTTTTAGACGAGTGACAACAACATGCTGCGATCGCTTATATGGTTCAGTTTGTTGGCGAGTTCAAAGCTCCACATCCCACACAAACATGGGTTCTCAAGATCAGTATTTTACTCTTTCCATATTTGGAATTACGACGGTTTGCGAAGTGCACTTTGTGTGTGTGTGCAATTCCTAAATTGCCATGTGCGGAAAAATGAGTCTGCACCCTCTGGAGGTGTTAATGGATGAAATTACTATTCATGATCAAGTTTCGTTACACTTCTTTAGGATACATCCATGGCACCTGCAATATTTCAGGTACTCTTAGAGAAGTTCTTACCGTCCAGTTTTAAAACTTCCTGTCCCACTTCAAAAGTGCCGTGAGTCCAGCAAAGACCGAGAAAGATCACAATGGGCCTATTAATCTTCCAGTCATGGCGAATCTTATAATCTTACAACAGTTACTTTGGCTTAGCACGCACACACACATACATACACACACCTCAATAAGTTTGGAAACACCATGCTGTGTATTACAACGCAGCAAAATGGAAATGATCTATGTGATTTATTGGTTAGAACACAGATCAGCATGCTCAAATAACAATATGACACAGTATTGTACACTTAATTATTGAACATATACGTACATATTAGAACATACTAGTATTTCTCCGTTTTATGTAAACTGACGTTACCTGTCCAAGCAGTTCTATGGAACACGCCAGGTGGCGCGAGTAGATCGCATGGCTATGTAGAGGTACGTTGTTACAGTTCTTGTAGTTACGTTTGTATAAAGAAATAAAATGCCGCGAAAGTAATTGACAATT
The DNA here is from genome assembly GCA_026315105.1 of Locusta migratoria. NCBI lineage: Eukaryota > Metazoa > Arthropoda > Insecta > Orthoptera > Acrididae > Locusta > Locusta migratoria. The sequence goes on from CM048745.1 coordinate 523,818,227, forward strand.
GGTCCAAAGTTCCAGATTCCTTATGAATCACGGATGATGATAATCGCTTTGCAACAAGAAGTAAATAGTGCCCGACAAATAGCAAACAAACTGAAGATTTCTATCAGTGGAAGCTATACACCGGCATCGAGAAACAGGTCCCTCCGAAGATCGTCTTCGCTCAGTAAAATATCAGAACGCCAAGATAAGTATTTGATAGCGACCATTAAATGTAACAGATAAAAAACTGAAACTTCCTGGGAGATTAAAATTGTGTGCCGGAACCGGGACTCGAACCTGGGACTCTTGCCTTTCGCGGGCAAGCGCTCTACCACTGAGCTACCCCGACACGACTCACGATGCCGCCTCACAACTCTACTTCCGCCAGTACCTCGCCTCCTACTTTCCAAACTTCACAGAAGCTCTCCTGCGAAACTTGCAAGACTAGCACTCCTGGAAGAAAGGATATGGTGGAGACATGGCTTAGCCACAGCCTAGGGGATGTTTCCAGAATGGAACTTTCACTCTGCAGCGGAGTGTGCGCTGATATGAAACTTCCTGGCAGATTAAAATTGTTTCTACCACTGAGCTACCCCGACACGACTCACGTTGCTGCCTCTCAACTTTACTTCCGACAGTGCTAGTCGTGCATGGTTCGCAGGAGGGCTTCTGTGAAGTTTGTAAAGTAGGAGGCGAGGTCATGGCGGAAGTAAAGTTGTGAGGCGGCATCGTGAGTCGTGTCGGGATAGATCAGTCGGTAGAGCGCTTGCCCGCGAAGGCAAAGATCCTAGGTTCGAGTCCCGGTTCCGGCACACAATTTTAATCTGCCAGGAAGTTTCATATCAGCTCACACTCCGCTACAGAGTGAAAGTTTCATTCCAGATTAAAAAAAAAAAAAAAAAAAAAAAACTCTTCACGAATTGACTGCTGAACTAAACTAAACGAGGGATACATCGATGACTGAGTCACCTGTGAGACGACACTTGGCAGACAAAAATTCCGAGTCGTTATGTAACAACGTGGAAACCACTGTTGCGACCTGTTAACAAGAAAAAAAGACTTCAGTGGACTAAGACGCACCAAATTGGACAATAATTGGGGATTGGGAAGGAATCTTATTCACTGATGAATCCAAGTTCGAAATATTTGGAAGTAAACACCATGAATTTGTACGCCATTTACCCATGAAAGGTTCAATCCTCAGTGCGTGATTCCAACTGTAAAGCTTGGAGTGGTTCTGAGATGGAATGGGGATCCTTTGAAGGGAATAAAGTATGAGATTTGGTGAAAACGCAAAAATGAACCAATAGGATTATCATGCCATTCTCCACCAACATGAAGACATCTAGTTTCCGTCTGATAGGGAAAGGGTTTTTATTGCAGCAAGACAACGATCCAAAACATACGTCTTGCTTGTGTAAGATGTGAAGTCTCTACAGGTTAGTAAAATATTGAAAAACCATGGAATGGGCACCCTAATCCCCTGATTGTAACCCAATGAGCTGCTATGAGATGAATTGGACAGGAGGATCCGAAAACGGAAAATCATGAGTAGGACGCAATTGTGGGTAGTCCTGCAGCAAGGATGACGATTAATTCCAACTGAAACCTTGGCAAAACTGATGCAGCGTATGCCAACATTGTGCAAGGCAGTGGTGAAAGCAAAGAAGGGTTGGCTACTTTTCACGAATCGAAAACTTAATTGTTGCATCTTCCTGTGTATTATCTGAGCTTAATAAATGCTTAAAAAAATGCATTTTTATACTGTATTTGCTTTCCATTGTCTATAATTACTAGGTGTTTCCAAACTCATGGAGGGTAATGTACATTTCCTCAAATGCAGTGGGTATTTTACTCACTCTAATTCTTTTTCTGGGTAAAACCTCCGCTGCACTCCCACATAATACTGGTCGTAAGCTGTGTGCTTATCCATCATGTGGCTCTGAGCCAGTTGTGTGTCACGAGGCATTCATGCTCTCGCAGCACTGCTCAGTGGCCGACACTAAGTGCCACATTAGAGTGGCATGGCCACAGCTGCAGTGGTTCCCCCCACAGACTGCACACGCCGTTAGAATTGACTCAAGAGCAGCACAAAGAATACTTCAGTGCTTGACTTATACGTCAAGAATGAAACACACCGGTAAGAGGCTGCAGTACGTTGATATATTATTCTTGGTCAGACTCTGGTCTTCATTTGAGGAACACATTTCTGAGACTTCACTCTTGGAACTGGTGTGAAAGTCAAGCATGGACAGTAGGAAGACCTGAAGCATCAGGGATGTGATGATAGAGACATTAAGTTAACTGATAACAAATGAGAAGTTTATCCATAAAAGCGACGAAGAAAAACCATTTGCAAAACATAAGAAGAAGGTACAGGGTGTCTGGGCACGTGTTGAGACACCAAGAAATAACCTCCATGAGAGTGTAGAAGTGTAGTATAAGAATCTTATCGTTTATTCCTTTGTTTTTCCTATCAAAGTTATATTTAAATTATGTAAACTGTACGCCTAAGCACTTACTTTGAAGATATGTGTTGTTAATCATATCATATTTCATCAATATCTATTTACTTCCTATAAGTTATATCCGTCCTACGTTTAAGAGAGCGTGTTAAATAAGCACTTATTTTGCCCTTGGTCAGTTTAGATAGCCTTGCCGCTGCGCTTTTATACTTAATGACAATAGCTATATAGACTATTCTAGTAAATACAGAACAATAATTTATCTCGGTGTGTTTTCAGTAAAGTATGGCTAGAGCAGATGAATCGGTGGCGGAATGTTGGAAAACATTAAAGACCGAACATTCAACTTGTTCCGTCATAATTTTCTCTGCGAATACCTTAAATACGTCCCCAAGGTCTGCAGCGATTTTTTTTTTTTTTTTTTTTTTTTTTTTTGCAGAAATAGGCCAGTCGTCGTAGACAAAAAAATGGCCTTAGGTCCAAAAAATTGCAGGAAGCTGAATTTTTAGTATGTTGTTAGGACATATTAGAGTAGTAGTAAACCAAGTTTGCAGGTTCGAAATCATTTTGCGTAACTTTTAAGAGCCAGAAAACCTCGAAATTTTCGGACTTTTTTCTGGTTTTGGGTTATAAATCGTGAAGGGTGGTTTTTTGATAAAAAGTCACTCACACCTCTATTAATGTAGATAAAATATTCTAAAATTTGAGCCCAACAGCAACTCTGTAAGTCCAATAGTTCCCGAGATATTGGACTTCAAATATTGACTTATTTCTCCAGAAAGTTCAAATTTTCGATTTTAGTCACCTTTCGGCTAGAATATTGGCTCTAATGATCATCCCACGGGGAAAGTCATACAAAAACCTTATAGAGCAGTTATTTAACTTTAATCTAAGTACTGAACGAAGTCCATAGGCCCAATAGATTTCTAGTTATCGTTAAAAAACGAAAACTTGGAAAAATCGGAGTAGTCAATAAATTGACCCAGACGAATTGCAGTCCTCTTCTCTTGTGTATGTTAAAGAAAAAGGAAGAATTACTCATTGACCATGATTATTAACGCATCGTATATAAAAAGGATTTCCATAAATATTGAACAGAGAAGTTCCTTGAGTCACTTCCTGCCATTATGGCACCGACGGCCCCTATGAATAACATGAGGTGGTGAAAACCTCTAAGTCTCACCCCTATGTTGACAAGCTGAGGATTCTGGTGGCTCTCCACAATGACTCGGGTTTTCAAGTACAGTGGTTGATCGTAGGTCACAAAACATGTTTCCTGACCGTAAATGCTTTTTCTTTAACTGGCTTCTAAAAGTGAACTTTTGTAAAGAAGATATTCTGTCACTTGCTCCATGAATCCATTCCATCCTGGGATGCCTGGCATGTTTGTTGCTTTTCCAAACACCACAGCAGGTCTGGGGATTTTGGCAAAATGACTTCTGACATTTTCACTTCGTTAATTGAAATGGCTGACAAGCCAAATTTCTTTCTAATCGAAGAATGTTTAATGTGTGAGGCAGTGTGTGAACCTGATAGACTCGGCACATACAGACTTCAAACGTGTTTTGTTTATGTCTGGGTGAACGGATGAGTGAGGGGTCTTGATCATTGTACCACCCATTTCATGGAACGTATTTTTTCCATCAATTGTGTTAACGCTCACATCTGCTTTGTCGAAGACAAAATGCATAAAAGCTCCTTTGTCGACTGGTTGGGCCACTTCTCAACGGAGGATAGCGGAACTTTCAAAATGCATAGCCTCCGTATATGTACAAGAAATTCCCATACAGTGACAAAGTTCAACAAGGTGCTTTGATTCAAATTTTCTATACAGATAGGTTCCAAAGCTTATTTTAATTGAGGATAGGAAAGATTTGGGCCTCGTTGCAGCCATGATTACATGAGCAAATCCTATGCACTTCTTTTTCCGCTGTTCAAGAGAAGGATGCCTCTGCGTCTTTTAAAAAAGCATCTGACGGGGGATATTGAGTAGTGGCAAATGTTTAGGAACGAATGTCTTGCAGGATAATCTCTGCTGCAGCTTTGACAACTCTAAGCCGCTCTTCAGCAGGATCGCTAAGTCTTTGATTGTACCACTTTTCATAAAGATAATGTTTTGTCCAATGTCTGAACATCAAGACTGGGCGGTGATACGGACCAACCTGCGCAAAAATAATTATTTCTCCATATCGCCTTTTTAGATGAGCTTGAACACTTGCAACTGCTGGTTTGTAATCACATGTGAAGGTCTCTGCAAACAAGTCACTTACGGAAAATTGGTTTTCCTGTCTTGTTTCTGCAGGGTATGCATATATACGCTCCATACCTTCGATAAGGGAGGGATGTTCATGACGGCCTTGTTTACCTCCTGCGCTACTAGATCGCGACAAGGAGTGCAATTTTACGTAGCAATGTTTGTGGTACTTGCCCTCAGTAGCAACAAGTTCACTTATGCATGAAAGACGCCGAAGAATGTGTTGTCCCCATTCACTAGCTTGTCTAGCTTTTTCCACAATCGATTCTTTCACTTCCAGTGTTTCCCTTTGATGGAGTTCATCTTATAGATATTTGGGCAATTTTATCTGCTTCTCGATATATTCCTTTATTCCTTGGAGAATTTTTCACGACAAAGGAAACAATAATATCCAATGATGTGACGCCTTGATTCCAACGCACTTTTCAGCCTTTCCCCACACGAAACGATGGTTGAGCAAATCAAACATCTTCTCGCTGGACAAATGCTTACACATTACTTTTCACAGTGTACCTCTTCCTGCTGCGTCATGTACGGTTACTTCGTTTAAACTGCACAAAAAACCTTATATTCCTTTCAAGCCCACGTTTCTGACTCATTTTTATCAGCGTCTAAGTTCCGCGTTTTTTCACTGTCACTGTTCACTCTGCAAGAACTTACCGACGACCCCGAAACAAACAGGCGACGGGGGCAGCTCCGAAATATTGTAAAACAGAACGTACTTAAAACGCCAACAAGGTAAAGATTTAGACGATTTTTGTTTGAAACGTTCTTCACGGATCCGAATACGGCTGTTTCTAAGGGCAGACTGGGCGTAGTGAGGAAGGCCTCGGAGACAAGAAGTTTGGGAGGGAGGACAGAACACCTAAGACGTCACGACTCTGTGTAAGGGGGACGGGAGGGGGATTGATACCTACGCACAACAAAAGGCCTCGCTACGAACGAAAGACCCTATCCCTTAATGGCTGAACTATACCTAAAAACAGATAGGCTTTCGTCTCTTTTTTTTTTTTTTTTTTTTTTTTTTTTTTTTTTTACAGCAATACCTAGTTTCACAAATATATTTGTATGCACTAACACATAATTACACCTATTTATATACAATACGTTAATTATCATCGTCAATGAGTAATTCTTCCTTTTTCTTTAACTTACACAGGATAAGAGGACTGCAATTCGTCTGGGTCAATTTATTGAATTCTCCGATATTTCCAAGTTTTCGTTTTGTAACGATAACTAGAAATCTATCGGGCCTATGGACTTCAGTACCTAGATTAAAGCTAAATAACTGCTCTATAACTTTCTTGTATGACATTCCCCGTGGGATGATCATTAGAGCCAATATTCTAGCCGAAAGGTGACTAAAATCGAAAATTTGAACTTTTTGGAGAAATAAGTCAATTTTTGAAGTCCAATATCTCGGAAACTATTGGACTTACTGAGTTGCGGTTGGGCTCAAATTTTAGAATATTTTACCTACATTAATAGAGGTGAGAGTGACTTTTTATCAAAAAACCACCCTTCACGAGTTATAACCCAAAACCAGAAAAAAGTCCGAAAATTTCGAGGTTTTTTGGCTCTTAAAAGTTACGCAAAAGGATTTCGAACCTGCAAACTTGGTTTAATACTATTCTAATATGTCCTAACAACATACCAAAAATTCAGCTTCCTGCAATTTTTTTGGACCTAAACATACCTGACGACTGGCCTAAAATATTCATTTGAACTATGAATTGGATGTTTGTTGTTTGTAAACCCATTGGCCAAACTGTTAAGGTCATCAGTCCCTATACTTAGAAAACACTTAAACTAATCTAAGGACAACACAAACACCCATGCCACAGGAATGGGCATCTGCATCTGCGCGGTCCGTAGCAATGGGCCTTAGACCGCACGACCAATCCACCGCGGCAGTGAATTGGATAATGTCGCGATTGGTCCTCTACCATTGATATCGTCGCACTGCCAACACGAGTCTAACGCTGGCCCCTAGGTGTAGTAAATTTGATGTTGGTTTTAATACGTATTATATATTTTCCGCTTCATGCCGAGTTCGGCGCGAAGTAGTGGGTATTTTGCGCCAAATCGAACGCGTGGCTGTCCATGAAAGGCGCGCGATCACCACCCAGTGGCGCCTACGCAGGTTCGGTTGTAAAAATTCAGCTTAAATTTTAATAGTATTTCTTTATTGTATATTCTGTTTATTTTTCCTCAATCGCACTAAAGATATACAGAGAAATCTGGAATAACTGACTGACAGTAAATGTGAAAAAAACATGAGATAGTATGGTCTTACTAAGGATCAAAATTTCTACCTCTTACCCATTGTAACACAAAGGGGGTGAAGTAAGGTTGCTGTCTTTCATTCACTGTATTTAAAAATACTTTAGTGCGGCTGTCGAACATTGAATTACATAATGTAGACCAATGGGAATCTGTAATGGTAGTAGGCATCAAGATACTATTCGCTTTCCATATTACCAAATAATAATAGCAGAATATCATCAGGAAATGCTTGAGAATTTAATTCAAGGATATGGTAAATGGGGTTTGGAAGTTAATATTGAGATAACAATGTTTATGGTAAATGGTGGTGAATGACCAGGTACCGAACTGGAGAGAGGGAAGATAAAAAATATGATTAATATCAGTATCTGGTATTATATTTAGTGAAGATGGATGGGATGAGAAAGACATAAGGAAGAATCTAGGGAAAGGAATGAACATGATTAAGACCCCACATCCGATATTATGGAACTTGACTAATAATAAAAGAAACTTGTCAAAAAACAGCTTGTCAAATCAAACAAAGAAGGATATATGGGCACAGATAGCAAGAGTGGACGAACCCACATTTGTTGCCGTGTTAAGTTACCTGAATGAAATGATGCCTATGTGAAGTATAAGAACGCTACAAAACCACCATATTTAACTTCCGTATAGTAAATGTAAAAATGCAACGGCAACATATGAGGGTTAATCCATTCTTGCTCTCAGTGCTTTATATATAAGGCAACAATAGAACCGGTCGTGACATATGGATCGGAAATGTCAGTCGTAGACAAAATTAGAGAACGGAAACTACTCGCTGACGAGATGTGACACTGGAGAAGATACTTCAGCTCAACATCATATTATCACGCTAGGAATGAAATAATTAGAGGTAGGATGACAGCTAAAATCACCATTACAGATGCAGTTTACAATAAAAAAATTAAAATTGTCCGGACATTCGAGACGTATGGAACAGGAATGGATACGGTTACAAGCATGTATTTTGAGTCTACCGGTAAGAAATAAGCGAGGGAACTCACGTAGAAGGGTATAAATAATATTCAACAGGAAATAGGGAAACCAGGACTGGAGAAGCAAATTTGATACACCACGACCAATGTCGCTTAGGGTGGGAAATACTCCCCATATCATCATCTCTGTCATCATCACGTATTACTGATGACGTCTTTCAACGTTCAATTGATCCAGAAAGGGATGAGTGTCCCCCCCCCCTCACCCGTAGAAAAGTTACTATGCTAGAAAGTCTGAAAGAAAGGAAACTATAATTGAAAATAAAATTCTTCGCCTCTGTAGAGATACTGGAATATATCCAGTAATAAATCATGTTGTTGGATGCAAGTGCTGCTCTGACGTCAACTGGATCGCGCCAGAGAGTTTTATGAGGCGGGCCGTGTCAAACCAATCATAAGACGGCTGACGGAAAATACCAAACAATTAAAAACTAAAAGTTTTCAGTTATTTTGTTGCATACTTGAGCCACAGTCATGTAATATTTGTTAAATGATTTAATCGCTATTTGACTATTTTTTTAAATATATTTCGACACAATCATGATTTCGGCTGTTTAGACATTTCCAAGTGTACATGTACTAATCAATAGACATAACTGTACACATGAAAATGGCTATACAGCCGAAATCGGGATTGTGATGAAACATAATAAAATAATATAGTCAAATGGCGGTTAAATCATTTAATTAAAAAAAAAAGTTTTCGTTATGCTCTTGATTCATGCAATTATAGCCCCACACCCACCAGCTGTGTAACGCCACATTTCGTCACACTACAAATAGTAAACAATGCCGTAGCCAATTCCGCCGAATTACAGAAGCCCTTTCTTCCCCCTCGGAGCGTTTTACATCAGAGAATAGTCGAAAAGCGAATATGTCAAATGTAAATACGTATCCGCCGGGAAGTCAACAGCCGCGCACCCCTACGAAAGAACGACCCTTCGCGAAACTGCAGATTTCGTTCTGAGCAGAAGAAAGAGAAGCCAAACAGAGGCTGGTAGGAGGGCCGATGCGAGATATCGATTGGACGCGTCGGCGCTCCCATACAGAGGGCCGAATCATCGCCGGAGCCCTCACGACGCGCCCTCCAGAAAGCAGCGAGCGGGAGCGCAGGCCAACTTTAACTGCGCGGGGGTGAGGGGGAGGGGGTAAGGCGTGCGGGAGGGAAAAATAAACCAGTTATGAGGGTTGGGGGAGGGTGGCGTCTTGTTTTGACGGCGGTGGAGCGTTTCTCACCGGCAGGGGGAGGCGGGCTGCCGTAAAGTTTGATCGGCCGGCTCCAGCAGTGGGGGCGGCAGGTGGTAGCCAGTAATTAAAAGACCCGGAAATACCGCCCCCCTCCCCACTAATAACATGAGGTGGCCGGTCAAGGCGCGCGCAGCCCGTCCCAGCACTTAGCCAAATTGAAATTCCTGTCGGAAGGCGAGGCGAGGCGAAGCGAAGCACAGCTCAAGCGCCGCGCCCGCCCCCAAAGGACTGGGCCGCTTGTTTAAATATTGCGGTCCCCACACCCGTCTTCCACCCCTGCTCCTTCTTCTTTTGCACGTCTGTCGGGGCTATGAGTTTGTTTATCACGTACACCGTTGCAAATCCATATTCATTACACCTTATTTACAGCTGTGTAAATCGCAAAGTTCGAGAGCCCAAGGGATTTATGCAACTTAATCAGCGTCTCACACAGTATGAACCGGAAATTCATCTGCTAGATTTCTACGGTTGTTCACGAATACCTTCTGACGATATTTTTAAAAGGAGTTCGTCGTCGTCAGAGCAATTTTTGTATACCGTTTAGTTACTTACCTCTATTTTATTTCACAGAAATAATCCGTCTTCCGCCGCACACAAACGCACAGTTTTGGAGGTCTAGTTGTATATGAGAGTGGATCTACATCCACATCTACATACACTCTCAGCAATACACCCAAAGGTGCATGCCGAGGGTACTCAGTACCACTACTAGTTACTTGCTGTCCTACAATTTGCTCATGGCAGAGAACGATCTTATAAATGTATTTTGTGAATAATGAAATGCCAAGATCGCGGTATTTCGTCTTTATTTATGACGACCGGTTTCGATGTACACAGACATCATCTTCTGGTCTCTGCACTAAATAGTAACATTATTACATAAATGCATATTGTAGCCAGTTGGATTGTATTGGTGGGTTGTCTCACATGCCGTTTGGTTGTCAGATATAAAACTCGTATAGTCAAATATAAATAAAGAACCACTATATTGCACAGCTGTGAGTGACAACAAGCTACTCATATAGAATGAGAGAAAAACGAATACTTGTATGCATCCGTACGAGCCCTAATCTCTCTGATATTAACCTTACGGCCTTTATGTGGAATGTAGAATCGTTCTGCAGTTCGCTGGCCCTCGAAATCTCTTCAACAGTGCTTCTAGGAAAGAACGTCACCACCCCTCCAACGACTTCCATATGAGTTCCCGAAGCAATTCGGTAACACTCGAACATTGATCGAATCTACCAGTTACAAACCTCGCCACCCTCCTCTGAACTGCCTCTATGTTCTCCCTTATACCCACCTGGCTGGGATCTCAAACACTTGACAAAACGGGGTCATACAAGCGTTTTATATGCGGTCTCCTTTACAGACGAATCACACCTTCCCAAAATCCTCCAAATATCTCTCTTCCATTTCATATCGCTGTGCAACGTTACGCCTAGGTATTTAATTGACGTGACTATGTCAAGCAGCACACTACTAATGCTGTATTCGAACATTACGGGATTGTTTCTCCTACTCATTTGCATCACCTAACATTGTTCTACGTTTATCGCTAGACGAAATTTGGTCCAAGTCATCCTGAATTATACTACTACTTTCATTCAATGACGTCACCCTCTTGTACACCACAGCATCATCAGCAAAGCAGCTCACTTTGTCCGTCAGATCATTTATAAGGATAGAAAATAATAGCGATCCTTTCACACTTTCCTGGGGCACCCCTTGCAACACTCCCCTCACTAACCGGTTGATTAACCCTGTGACAGATTGATGTTGAAAGGACCCGTATGTTGCCTACAATGAAAGTTGGACAAGGCTATGTTTTCCTAAAACAAATATTTTGCAAACGAAAACCAACTAGTGAGGGAAAGCTGCCACAACGAACTACCACATCAGATAGCCTGTTCCTCCTACTCTATTGATTTCTAATTGAACTGACTTAATTTAGCAAAAATCACACTTGAAGTATTGAAATTATAGAAAGTAATAAACAATGAAACAGTACAAATTATAAAAAAATAACACAGTCACCAGCCCAATGGGGCACTCGGAATATGTTATAATTAACCACGACAATTATGAATGGGTAATCACACACGTTAGTGTTGCACAACAGAAGGTTGGCGAACACTTTTGTAAGTAACTTTTACGAAAAATGATGCTTCGATTTTATTCGTATATTGTAAGAAAGAAAATAAACCACGTAATAATTTTTTAAATAAACTGGTTTAGCTCGGAAACGGTGTTGGATCGGAAACCAATGTTGCACTCAATTATCAACGTCCCTTCACTAACACTCACCTGCATGAGGATTATACAGTGGGCAGCAAAACACTTGATTTACAGAATAATAGTACAGAATAATAGATTACTAAGAAAGAAATTACTCAGAATAACTTACAACTAGAACACAACTGGACAATGCCGAAATACGAACAAACAGCAAATCAACTTTACACATAAAATTGTCACCAATGAAATTTTAAATAGTAGTGAACCAATTATTTCAGAATTAATACTTTTTTTGTTTAGTTACTAAATTGTGCCAACTTTGTTTTGAAGAATGCAGTTCTTTCATTCCAAAATTTTAATACGTTGAAATTAACTTTAAAATTTAAACTTTAAAATTTTTTAGTTTGGCACTGAATTTCATATTCTTTTCACTTTCAACGACACTCGGGAAACTTCTGGAAACGATAGGACCCTATTTGGTAACAAAGTCTTATGACAAGGACGTGGTACAAGTTCTTTAAATTTTAGATTATTATTATAAAAAATAGTTTCTCAAGCACAAAACTGGGTAACGCCTTACAAAATGTCTAAACTCTGTGTGGTCCGAAATTATTGGAGCAGTCTTACATTGCGTCCTCGTTGTTGAAGAGCAGGATGCGCGAACTGCGACAATGCTGCAGGTCACAATACAGGCACGTAGCCAATCCAGTGAGCAATCTGAGAGCAGAATCTTGACATATACAGGTTAATTGTCGTGTTGCCCCGCTCATTTTGGAAACATGTGCGCTAATTATGGAACTCCGCCAACAAGGCCTGGTAATTGCAAAGAGCGTAGCGCTGCACGCTCCCGCGCAATTGCTTGCGTTCGAACTGTTCAAACGACAGAGCTCGACTCCCCTCTGAGTCCCTAGCTACTACTATTGCTTCCGCTCTGCTGCTCCAAAGACCATATACCACACACACCAAAGATGTTTTCTACTTTCCCTATCGACGATTAGCCAGATACATAAATAATAAATTACATAAATTTACATAAACAAACTAAATAATACTACAATATACATCAGTTATGATAATTAGCTTCAACAAAACCCATATACATGTAAATTCTAATACGTATTTGAAATACACATCTGGTTGCTAACGTCAGACACTGTCCGCAATCCACCCAAAGGTGCATGCGGAGGGTACTCAGTACCTCTACTAGTTACTTGCTTTCCTGTTCCGCTTACCTAGAGAAAGAGGGAAAAACGAATACTTGTATGCATCCGTACGAGCCATAATCTCTCTGATCTTATCGTTCTGGTCTTTACGCGAAATGTAGGTTGGCGGCAGTAGAATCGTTCTGCAGTTCATCGGCCCTCTAAATCTTTTCAACAGTACTTCTAGTAAAGAACGTCGCCACCCCTCCAGCGACTCTTAGTTCAGTTCCCGAAGCATTTCGGTAACACTCGAACATTCATCGACTCTACCAGTTACAAACCTCGCTTCCCTCCTCTGAACTGCCTCTACGTCCTCCCTTAAACCGATCTGGTTGGGAACTCAAACACTTGACAAGAGGGGGTTGTACAAGCATTTTATATGAGGTCTCCTTTAGAGACGAATCACACCTTCCCAAAAATTTTCCCAATTTCTGTCTTCCATTTAATATCGCTGTGTAGCGTTACGCCTAGGTATTTAATTGACGCGACTCTGTCAAGCAGCATACCACTAATGCTGTATTAGAACATTAGGGAATTGTTTCTGCAACTCATCTCATCACCTTACATTTTTCTGAAAAATGTTCAAAATTTTGTAGGGCTTATGGGACTCAACTAAGAGGTCATCAGTCGCTAAACTTTCACACTACTTATGAACTAGCTTATACTAAAGACGGAACAAACGTCCATGCCCGAGGAGTGATTCGAACCCCCAACCGCAGCGGCCGTGCAGACGGTGACTGGTACGCCGCAGTCCGCTAGGTCACCGCGGCCGGCACATTTTTCTACATTTAGAGCTAGCTACCATGCTTCACACCACCTAGAAATTTGGTCCAAGTCATCCTGCATCCTACTACATTCATTCAAGGATGACACCCTATTGTACAACACACCATCATCACCAAACAGCTGCAGATTGCAGAGCACTCATTTACATAGAAATTTATAGCGGTCCTTTCACACTTTCCTGGGGCATCCCTGACAACTGATGAACACTTGCCATCGAGGATAACGTACTGAGTTATATTACTTAATTAATCTTCCAGCCACATCCATGCTTGGGCACCTATTCCATAAGTTTGTACCTTCGTTAGCAGTCTGTAGTGCGGTAAAGTGTCAAACGCCTTTCGAAAATCGAGAAATGTGCAGTCTACCTGTTGCCCTTCATCAAGAGCACGCACAATGTCGTGAGAGAAAGTTCGCGATAAATGCAAGGTGAGTAAGGGGGCAATGCCGCCGAGTACTCGTAAAGCCGGATTGGTACCACATCCAGACCTGACCACTTGTCTTCAACTCTCTCAGCTGCTCCTCTACACCAGCTATGCGTATTCTATGTCCTCCATTTGAAGGTATGTTTACATGGTCCTCCTGAGTGAATGCTTTCTTAAATGTTAAATTTAAAACTTCAGCCTTCATTTTGCTGGCTTCTATCGGTGCGTAAGGGACGATGGCACTTACACTGGAGCAGTTATTTTAATAAATTCTGCATCCAGCCACTTCTTTAATATGTTTTATTTAGGCAAGATTTGTTTCGGGTATTCATCCATCTTCAGTTGACGTAATTACAGTTTGGTTTCATATGTAGCAGTCAACATCAGCTTGGAAGCAGCAGATGGCCTGTACTAAGAACAGAATTTTTAATCAAGTTTCATCAATTTCGCGTGTTCAATTTTACGAAATGCTGTACTGGAGAGTACTTACTGCCCCATCTTCATGGTGGTCTTCGGTTTTCTATTTGAAGTTGAAACACAAACACCTCTTATCTTGTGACTTGAAGAGAGCGGAATAACAATTTCGTTACTCTCCACAAGTCATCTGCAGCTTCCAAACTGATGTTGACACGCACGTATGAAACCATTATGCCAACTGAAGGTGAGTGAAGACCCGAAAAACATCTTGGCTACATAAAACATACTAAAAACTGGATGGTTGCTGAGTTTATTAAAATAATAACATACAGTATAATTCACAGTCGCTGAGCTCAACTGCCCCAAAATAAAAATGGATAAATTGTTGTCAGAGATTGTTCTTTGTGGAAAATAGCATAACTAGTAAGGAGTGGAAACGATGTAGTCACCTGTTGCTGTGAAACTTAATTGTGTTTCAGCACATAGTTACAAGCAAGATTATTGCGAAATGTATCTATACACCAGAATATGTGGCTGCAGTTCACCTGAACACGCAGCACAGTTCTGCCAAATCAATACATATGAATAGCTAGAAATTGTTATTCATGCATTACGACTACATGATCCTCTGCACGTCAATCTTTTTGAATAGCTTTTCACTGAGATAACCATTATATCATTGAAACTTTCTCGTACTTTGTTTTATGAAGCCTGGTTTCATTGAGTGGTTATGCCAACTCAAAGTATAACAGTTTCTGGACAAGTAAATATTTAGGTATGTGAATTTAGTAAGTCTGATTGGTGTAGTTTTCGCATCAGTGCGCAGAAGAATATTTCTCTATGTTATCTACCGTGCTACCAATGAAAATATCAACAATTGCATTACAATTCACTGTAACCACATAGCGGAACCTTGCGGTCTTTTAGCGTAAACAGTTATGTTTCTTCCCGCCCAATAACTTATGCGAAGTGAATATGAAAGAAAATTTGTTGGTAAAAGAAACGGCAGCCAGTTACACGATTAAAATACGAGTATTAATTTCTGAATGGTTTCTGGTACTTACATCCCTTCTACAGAGACTATACCTCTGAAGAAGGCACTATGTCGCTATCATCAGGTAAACTGAGGGAATGAGCTCCTGGAAACGCTAGTCATTTCACTTCTTTTTCCTGGGATTGGATTAATGGTGTTACCTGGGTTGCAGCCTATTCCGCCCATAAGAAGGCAACGGGACGTCAAACAGTTAAGTTCTCACGCCTCTTGAAAAACCATCTCTGCAGGTTCCGTGCAAGACTGTCATCAATCTGAGTGGCATGGAGTTGACTGATGATGCGTTCTCGGTTTTGGAGAAACGACTCAACTTTGCTCCTACCCCAAAGTTCACACCGATCGCAGGAATTATTAGTGCTGTTGAGCAGGTTGCAGCTCGACTTCCGCCTGAATCAGCTGAGGAAATACGTCGTGAAACTTGTCGTGCGTTGACGAAATCCAAGCCCATGAAATCGAACATCACTAGTAAAGAGAGGGCTGCCATTCATGACCTGAGGGAGCGCCCTGAAATTGTTGTCTTACCGGCTGACAAAGGCAATGCTACGGTTGTTGTCTCCCATAAGGACTACACTGAAAAGATGCAGAGCCTGCCAAATGACGATTCCTACCGAAAGATCAGCTTTGACCCCCACGAAGAAGGTGGAGAACGAGGGCGCTTCTCAAGGATGCGGATTTACCGGAGGGTATCGCCAAGAAACTGCTACTTCAAGGTCCGGTACCGCCAAGACTTTATGGACTCCCTAAGGTTTACAAAGATGCTGTGCTGTTACGTCCCATTGTCAGTAACATCAGAGTGCCTACATATTTGTTGGCCAAATACTTGAAGGGAATATTAAGTCCTTAAGTGGATTTTGTTAAACGCCTTGACAGCTTCGGGCTGGATGAGTCCGATATCATAGTGAGTTTTGACGCCGTTTCGTTGTTTACAAGGGTCACTAGATTTGATTGGTCAGAAAATTGACGAAAAGAGCGCCGAACTTTTTAGGCATGTCTTGACCTCCATGTATTTTCTTTTCAATGGCGAATACTACGAACAAAGGAGGGAGTCGCCATGGGTAGCCCACTCTCCCCAGTGGTCGCAAATTTGTACATGGAGAATTTCGAGGAGGAAGCCCTGGCATCATCTGAATGGAAACCTACTTGCTTTTTCCATTACGTGGACGACATCTGTCATCTGTCATCTGTCATCTGGCCTCATGGTATGGATAAACTCCTTGACTTCCTTACACATCTGAACTCCACGCACCCCAACATCAAATTCACTATTGAGACTGAAACGGAGGGCAAATTGCCGTTCCTTGACGTCTTGGTCAAGAGAAGGGCTGATGGCACCCTGGGTCATAGTGTATATCGGAAGACAACGCACACTGATCTGTATTTACACGCAGACAGCTGTCACCACCCTTCACAGAGGAATGGAGTACTTAAAACTCTAGTACATAGGGCGCGCACTGTCTCCGCCGCAGAGAGTCTACCCCAGGAGTTGGAGCACCTGATAACTGTATTCCGAAAAAATGGGTACTCAGAGTGGCAGATTCAGCGGGCTCTCCGCCCAACCACTACAGCACAACCTGTGGAAACGGATGAAAACACGAGGGAGGAGGTAGGCTCTGAGTTTATTCCATATACCGGCGCACTCTCGGGGAAGGTCGCCCGCATTTTGAAGAAACACCAGGTTGGAACTGTCTTTTCTCCGCCGAATAAAGTTCGTGCACCGGTGGGGAGCGCCAAAGATGATTTCGATTTGAGGAAGGCCGGCGTGTACCAGATTCCGCGTCAGTGTGGCACGTCATATATTAGACAGACGATGCGTACCGTCGAGGATACAACAACAAATCTATCTTCACAATATGGTACACATGTAATATTCTGAATGTTTTAAGCACCTGCAGATGGACACAAGCCCGAAACCGGTCGTGTATAAACCAAGAATACGATCTTTAATGTGACAGGTAGCGAATTTTATTCTCAACCCCGATATATAGTATGCCATGCACTCCCCGTGGCTTGCTGAGTATACAATTATGTGGGTTTAAAAACAGTTTTAAAATATTTACGAAGAACTATCTTCTAAACTTACCACGGACAGTGTGAAGCAAAAAATAAATTAATAAAGAAAACTTTACTTCGTTAGAAAGCACGAGTATTTTTTGCGGGAAACCTCACACGTAAGCATTAAAATGTTGTAAAGAGAAACAGCGCTTCCGATAGGTCGGCAGCTCCGCAGCGCCTCCCACGACCCAGTTACCCTGTGAGAGGAGAGGGTAAACTTGGTCGGCCAGGAACGGCGCGAAGTGTAGCCTGCGGCCAGCGCTCGGTAACACGGTTAGGCTAATGGATTCCACTTCCGCCTGCCGGTTCCTCGGCTGCCGCGAGCAATCAACACCTGCTTCCTCATTTCTGGAGGGTCGCCGCTCTCAACGGCCTCTCACAGTAAATTTGCATGAAACCTAAAATCTAAACGAAGACTGTACAAAATTACACCTTTACATATTCTAAACCAAGTCTGCCAATATGTATAGCTTTTCATCATCGACATTTCGATGTCCTGGCCGTCATTTCTTTGCGATCATCAGTGGGTATTCTTTTTTTATTATTATTATTTTATTTTGAAGTTTTCGGTGTTTGTATTCGTTTTGACCAAACGGCTACGGTCGTCAGTGCCTAGACTTACAAACTACCTGGTGATCAAATAGTCAATATAAAATTGAAAACTTAATAAATCACGGAATAATGTAGTTAGAGAGGTAATACTTAATACACAAGCTTGGAATGACATTGGGTTTTATTAGAATCTACTTATTGTAGAGATTACAAAAACCCTCTTACTTGACATCACACAACAAACGGAGGACTTCTGGGACTGATGCTGTATGTTCCATTCTAAATACAGTATGCGAAGCATCTTTGGCCCCCCCCCCCCCGCCCACTTCCAGCAGTAGGGTACCGTAGATCTCTAGAAGAGCCTAGCGTTCTCAATTGATTGAAAAAAAAAGTTCTAGAAGGATCGTTGAACAGACACGCAAAACTATATCTCCGACGGCAGTATCCTGTAGAATTTTCGAGTATTATACATGGAGACCAAACCTGTCTTCTCTAGGTTTCATAATACATTGATCATGTGAAACCCGGCTAGCGCTATTCATCCACGAAACACCAAAATATTCAGATACACGCTCCCAAATCAGTGACTTATTTCTTGACTTTAGGGAGGCAGAATGTCGCCTAATGAACAAAGTGAAAGCGTGGTAATATCACACAACTGGTGATTGGCTTGAATAGTTTCCGGTGTGTCCCAAGATGTTGTTATAGCATTGTTATAGCACCTATGGTTTTGACAATATACGTAAGTAATAGGTGTCCGAAGTTCGCGTATGATGTTGTGGTAAATCGGGAAGTTTTTGGTAAATATCATCTTTTGCCAAGAGCTGTAAAATATTTTTATTCGTTTTACTCTGCCAAATATGATCTACAATATTTTGATTATCTTCTGTTGATGGCAGCAATTACCAAAACGGATGGAGTACAACGAATAAAAACATTATACAGCTCTGTTCCAAGAGCTTGTCGCTGTCCACTGCCAGTCCTTCACCTTTGCACACTGTACCATTATCTACACTAATTTCGTGGACGTTACTTGCGTAAAGCCATATCACGTAGCAAAGAAGAAATGAATTACAACGTTACGGCCAATGTAAGCAAAAATTTTTTGACTCGTCTAATGTCTATCACGTTGCATCTCATGAACTATACACCGCAAATTATATAATTTTGTAGGTATATTAAATATTGTGTTAGATGCTGTCTGTAAAATATGTTGGGAATAGAGGTAGTAGAAATTACTGAATTAAAATAATACGTCAGGTGTTGTAGTTAGACGGCATGAACAGCGATAATGCAGTCATCCATAACGATTTTGTAGAAAAAATAGACTTTCTAAGTATTATAAAAATCTTTTATTGTCTAACAATACGACGCTCTGACGACCAATCTGATGCTGTGAAAACCGCAAATCAGTAGCACTTTCCATTTGCGGTACAAATTTTGAGTCATACTGTACATTTTATCGAATATAAGTTTTTCCGTGGTAGGAAGAGTGCTAGAAGCGCCGTATAGGATATGAACTGTTTGAAGAGCAATCCAAATGGAAGGGAAACTGTTTTGTGAAGACAGCTGAAAATTGTTCTAGGTTTCTATCGATTTACTTCGTATAATAATGCAACTAGAGGGATAAATTTGAGAGGCTCACGGAAACATTGCATTAAACCATTGCATGACATAGTGTGATAGGTTAGTCCAAAATTATTTTATTTATATGTCACAAGATATCTTTCGGCGTTAAGTGCCATCATCAGATGTTTGGTATTTAGAGGCCTTAAGAGCTTCAACAATTTATTAGGTGGTATTTTATATTTTATTTACGAATTGTAGCCAGTTACCGCATCTGTCAATGTTTCAAAATACTATACGTATCACATGATACGTATATCTTGTGTTATATAAATAAAATAATTCATTACAGTGTTTTGGACTAACCTTTCACAATACGTCAATATACGACATTTCTAACACTGTGGGCCCAAGATACAACAATTTATAAACCACTGAAATTCTGAGATACCAAGTTGATAGCTGCGAAGCAACATCCGAAATTGCCTTCTCCATGAAATAGTCCATTTGGTTACCCTATGTTGAGCCATAAGGCTTGTCGTCAGTTTGGGCCTTATTTCATACTTAACCTTCTACAAATCCTCTATGATGCTGTTTCCAGATTGTAGGGTGGCAATGCACAACATCGGTAGTGAGACTGATTCATATTGCTTCACGACATATTTTCTTCAAGGTGGTAACTTGTCCGAGTCCCAGTAAAACATTTTACCACTCTGTTGATGCCGTAAGTATATATACGCGTTCTTAAATAGAGGAATAAACAAACCAGTTTACGGAAATTGATGTAATGTCATTGGAAACCAATCCACTGTCCCCGATTCTGAAGTATTCAATACTCGTGTCGATTAAATTAATAAATTTAAATCACTATTTCTGGTGTAACAATGGACCATCTTGAGATCTGCAGACGACAGTAACTAATTGGGAAACTATGCAACTGATCTTAACGAAATTTTGCTCCGCGTGTGTGATCCAACATAAGAGATTCGATAGATTTTATCTCGATTAATGAGCTCAGTATTTTTATTGCAAATTAAATGTCTTCATCTAGCTTCAGTAAGTATCGTATAATTGAAGGTAATATTCAAGGCTGAGCTAGCGGCGAAGTGCTCGGATGAAGCGCAAAAGGTCATGGGTTCAAAACTCCCTGGGACGATAAGTTTTTTTCACCTTGAGTTGTTCCTTAGCCATCACCTCTCAATGATGTGAAGAGTTGCCAGAAACGACGCGTGGATTTTTCCACGTTAATCTATATGTCCCCTGATTGTACAGCTGTGGTAGCCCTAGCTCTTTAAGGTGTCTTTATGCTCCCATCGAAGGTTCGAATCGTCCCTCGGTCGAGGGTGTATGTTGTTGTCCTTTGCATAAGCTAGTTTAAATAGTTTGTAAATCTAGGGACTGATTACCACTGTAGTTTGGTCCCATAGTTTAAACAACTGCGGTAAGGTAACGGACGTGCTAGGCACCAAAGTAGCTTCCAATCGAAAGACTTGAACCAGGCCACTGAGCCACAGGAAATTAGTATTTTATTCGATTAAGGACATTTATTGATGCTACATCTTGAAACATCACTGCCTACATAATATTTCGTACAGTACATGGCGGAGGGAACCTTAATTCCGACTTTGACACCGCCTGATCGATTACCACGAATTTAACGTAAGGGTGGGAGGGGATGAACAGAGAGAGAGAGAGGGGACAGTATGACATTAGCAGAGAGTAGGGGAGGATAGGTGGATAAAGGGGGAGTGTAGCAGGAGGAGGACGAGACAGAGGTAGGTACACAGAGCGAGCAGAGAAGGAGTACGTGGACTAAGTGAATATTGAAATAAATACATACCCTAGTAACATCGGATTTTCAGGTAGCTAATACAGTGAGATGCCTAACAGGACAAAAAGGTAAGAAACTGTCGTAGAGATGGGTGAAATGGCCTGAAAATGTTCAAATGTTTGTAGAGTCTATGGGACTTAACTACGGGGTCATCAGTCCCTAAACTTACAAACTACTTACAACTAAGGGCGGGACAAATATCCATGCCCGAGGGGGGATTCGAACCCCCGACCGTAGTGGCCGTGCGGACCGTGACTGGAGCGCCTCAATCCCCTCGGCCACCGCGGCCGGCGAAATGGTCCGATATAGTAAGGAAAAGAGAGTAGGTTGTACATACAATTCCCATGCATATTTAGCAATCGTGAAACAGCGCCGTTTTCCCTAGTATATATAAGGTGTCAAAATGTGATAGAAAAAGGCCAGATTGGAGGATACTCTAACGACATTGAGTGAGAACACAACCATTCGGAGTGTACGTCGGTCACACTCTTTTCTACGGTGTAAAGTTTGAACCACTAGATACTGCTCGAGACAGTTTGAGGATATTAGAAGTTCGTTATTTCTTTCGCCCTCGTACGGTGAGGAATGACTAGCTCGTAAACTGTTGTTGCCGGTCCCAAGCCCGAATGCAGCCGACACATATATGCAATGTGGAATATGGAAGTTTGGATCGGTCCTGGAGTCGCGTTCGGGTAGCCTAGTGGTTAAGGCGACCGCTCGCGAAAAGCGGGAAACCCGGGTTCGAGTCCCGGTTCGGCACAAATTTTCATATGCCACCATTTGGTAGAACATCTATACCTTTTACAGTGACGCTAAAAGAAATTCGCAATTGCGAGAAAATATTGATAATATTATCATCACTGTAATTCGTCACCATACAGTAAAAGGAGGAGCGTTGGTGTCAGGAAGGGCATACGGCGAGAAAAAATCCTGCCAAACCAAAACAATGATGGATACTTCTCAAAGTAAATGTTCCGGAATAATAGTCTCCCAATCGGATCTCCGTGGGGTTACGTTTTGTGAAGAATCCAACAAAAGAAGAGTGCGAAAGAAGGAACGAGGTGCAAAATCAGAGTTGTAACTCTAAACATTGGGACATTGAAGGGAAAGAGTCGGGAGATTGTAGATTTGATGTAAAGAAGGAAATATCCTGTGCTTGCAAGAGACTAGGTGGAAGGGTGACAAAGCGAAACTGTTGACAGAAGAATTTATGTTGTTCTACAGCAGTGCAGAAATGGAGTAGGGATTACTGTGTGTAATGATCTAAAAGAGGAAATCTGTGGAGTGGACAGAATCAATGACAGAATCATGAGGATAAAACTTCCGAAGGACGTCATCACAGATGTAAGTGTGTGTGCATCCTAGACAAGATGTTCGGAGGAAGAGAAAGACGAATTTTGGAAATGCCTAGATGAAGTAACAATGAAAGGGTGGTAATTGGGGGAGATTTAAATAGACATGTTCGTGAGAGGAGGGGTGGGGAAGATAGAATTCATGGTGGATTGAGTTATGGAGAAAGAAATGCGGCCGGGCACAGGATTGCAGAATACGCTGTGTCTTTTGACCTAATGAGCGCTAATACCTACTTCAGTCGTAGAAGAGAACGAAATATAACGTACAGGAGCGAAGACCATAAAAGTCAGTTAGACTACTTCTTGTACAGAAGGAAACACATAAAGGAAATAACGAATACCAAGTGTTGCTGCAAACTCGTAGTGACCGATTATGATATGTTAGTGGGGAAATGATGTAAATGTGTCAAGCGAGGAGCACAAAGAATAAAGTGGTGGAAATGAAACAAGAGGTGTCGCGAAGAAAAATAATAAAAAAAATAGTATTAAGGGAATTGAAATAACCATAGGATCTACAGGAGTGGTAGAGTTACAATAGCAATGTAATTACAAAAGCGGGAAAAGACGTGCTGGGTGTAACAACAGGAAAGGAACCACCAGAAGATAAGAAGGCATTGTGGTGAAATGAGGAGGTCCAGAAATCGATAAAGATGCAAAAAAAAAAAAAAAAAAAATGGAAGCCTGTAAGATTGCAAAAAAGATAGCAAAGAGCGCTGACAAAAGGAAAGGTTGAGGCAATGGAAGAGGCGTATGAAGAGGTGGAAAGAAGACAGGACGGCAGGCAATATCTACGGACAGATAAGGCGGCCATGGACATAGCATCAGTGAGGCAGATAAGGGGTGAATAGGTGTAATATTACACTGGATATGTGGTGCGAGTACTTTGAAAATGAGAGAAGTATGAAGATGGATAGGAATGACCCAAAGTAGGGAAGAAGTCGAACAGCCGATGAAGAAAATGAAAAATGGAAAAGCCTTAGGGGCAGATCAAATTCCAGTAGAAGCATGGAAAAGTCTGGGAGAATAGGGAACTGATATTCTCTGGAATTTAATGCAAATTATCTGGAAAGGAGAAGGAATGCCGCATCGGAAGATTAAAACCAACTGCAATTGGCTCTAAATAATGAGAAGTGTGAAGTCGTCCACATGAGTACGAAAAGAAATCCGTTAAACTTTGTTTACAAGATAAATCAATCAAAAGTGAAGACCGTAAACTCCACAAATTACCTAGGAATTACTATTACATCAGACTTAAACTGGAAAGAACACGTGAATAATATCATGGGAAAGGGGGACCAGAGATTGCATTTTTTTGGCGTAACCCTTAAAAGATGCAACAGAACTACGAAAGAAACTGCATACACTACGCTTGTCCTTTCTTTTTTGGAGTGTTGGTGCCCAGTGTGGGATCCTTATCAGGCGGGTTTGACGGAGGACATCGAAAGAGTCCAAAGAAGGGCAGCTCGTTTCGTATTGTCACGATACAGGGGAGACAGCGTCACGGAAATGATACAAGATCTGGATCGGAATCATTACAACGGCGATTATCGCTGCAGCGTCGGCTACTTACGAAACTCCAATCAGCAACATTCTCCTCCAAATGCGAAAATATATTGTTGACTCCTACTTACATAAGTAGAAATGATCATAAGAATAAAATACGAGAAATCTGAGCTCGAAGGGAGAGGTTCAGGTGTTCTTTCTTCCTACGCACTATTCGAGAATGGAATGGAAGATAAATAGTGTAAATGTGGTTCGAAGAACCTTCTGCCAGGCACTTAATGTGATTAGCAGAGTATCCCATGTAGATGAAGCAGTATACTGGTTCCCATATACAACGGGAAAGGAGATATATAAACCTGTGTCAATTATAATGGGATAAAACGGATGTCCCACGCAATGAAGATCTGGGAAAGGATAATTGAGAAGAGGTTTCTTCTAGAAATAGAAGTATCTGAAGAACAGTTTGGATTTAAGCCGGAAAGTGGAAAAAAAGATGTAATATAAAGCAACTGATGGAGAGGCACAAGCCGAATTGCATATGGCCTTTATCGATCTTGAGAAGGCATATGACAGAGTGCCGAGGCAAGAGATATGGAGATATCTAAGAAATAAATACGTGCCAGAAAAGTGTATCAGGGTGGTAGAAGACATGTATGAAGGTGCAATGACACACGTCAGGGGCAGTGTAGGTGCAACAAAGGCATTTACAAAAAAATGTTCAAATGTTTGTTAAGCTTATGGGACTCAACTACGGGGACATCAGTCCCTAAACTTACAAACTAATTATGAACTACTTAGGAACTAGGACGTCACAAATATCCATGCCCGAGGGGGGATTCGAACCCCGACCGTAGTGACCGTGCTGACGGTGACTGGAGCGCCTCAGTCACCGCGGCTACCGCGGCCGGCAGGCATTTACAGTGAGATTAGAGCTACATCAGGGATCTCCTCTCAGTCCATATCTCTTTAACCTTGTCGTGGATGTACTAGTCAAAGAGCCACCTTGGAGCATGATGTTTGCCGACGATGTTGTAATCTGTAATCCTCCCAGCAGGCACTTCAAGACAATCTTGAACAGTGGAGAAAGGCTGTAGAGGAAAGGGGAATGAGAATTAACAGGATGAAAATTGAGTCTATGTGTACAAATAATTCCAAAGATCTATATATTAACCTGCAAGAAGAACCACTTACGTTGGGCAAGAAATTTAAATACCTGGGCTATTACATGGAAAGTGATGGAGGACTGGAACCCGAAAAGAAGTACAGGATTAATAGTGGATGCATAAACTGGAGGAAAATGACCGGAGTACTGTGTGATAAGAAGGTTAGCTGTAGAATGAAAGGAAAACTTCACAAGTCTGTGGTGATGCAGGTGATGCAGAAACGTGGCCAATTACAACAGCGTGGCCAATTACAACAGCCCAAGAGAAAACGATGGAAGTGGCAGAAATGAGAATGTTAAGGACAGACAAAAGGGTAGAATAAGGAATGAGTACACCAGAGGGAACAGTGAATGTGGGGCCCATAGGGAAGAAGAGGGAAGAAGATCCAAGAAAGTAGGCTAAGATGGTATGGACATGCGCAGAGAAAAAAGGAGTACTATGTGGGAAGACGAGTTGAAAACCTGGAAATCGAAGGATCAAGTAGAAGAGGAAGACGGAAACTGAGATGGAAACACAAGGTAGCAGCAGACCTACGGAGAAAGAATGGCTCAGAGAAGAAGCAGTGGACAGACATTTGTGGAAGAGACGGATCCAGCAAAGAAACGCCGACCCCACATGACGTGGAAAAAGATTGAGATCATTATGATAATGATGATGATGGGAGGACGGGGTTGGAATACTGACCGCATATGAATAAATCGGCAAGACTGCAGGCCCCCCTCCACCCCAGGACCATCAGATCCACTTCATCCTTGGTAACATCGGCACTTTGAGCCCTTACAAAAACTGTACCAGTTGACACCCATTCAGCTCTTGCTCTTAATCTATCGCAACAACCCTTTCAATCAATTACACATGTCAATTAGCAAGCTGTAGAGTAGCGCTTTGTAAACATTTCCGCAAGGTGGCCTCAGTACTTAGAATTTCAAACTACATCCTTTTACAAATTTTAATGGAATGCCTCCTGTTGTTGGTAATAGAGTACAATTAGCAAATAAAGATTGATTTTTATATTTAATTTCCAAGTAGAATGTAATTTCACAAAAAACTCTCTTTACAGATACAAAACTTACCAATAATACCAGGAAATCCGTGACTCACATGTGCTTGGCAAGCTTACAGATCTATCCTGTATTAGCTCTTCGTTTCTTAGTTTAACTTTCTCAAACACCCACGTTTACGTAGATCAGTCATGACAGATAAATCACTCTACCAAAACTGCGTTGTTAAATAGCTGCCCTTAAACGATGAGTTCTTTTACTTTCATGAGGGTAATCTTTCTGATAATAAATGCGGAACTATTACTCTTATTCTTGGTACTCGAGTACAGAAAGCTGGTGGTTTCTTTCTGTATCAAAGATAAAATACAGAGATGCCGATGGTTGCCTTGTATACGGCGTCATGGAAACATCGATATCGTGCCAGTGGTGAAGCAGACGACGTGCCAAAAATGTAGTTGCCAGGGACGCGATCGGTCACCGTGGAAAAAGGCCGCGATAGCAGAGGCAACCGGTGTTAGCACGTACAGCAGCGAAGCAGACGACGTGCCAGAGATGTAACGGCAAGGGGACGCCGTCCGTCACCGTGGAGACAGGCCATGATAGCAGCGAGGATCGGTGTTAGCACGTTCAACGGCAAAATGCTCCAAAACGTGTTGATGCCATATGTAGCAGGTGATAATAGTATTTAATTTTATTATTGGTTACCAATAAAAACAGTATATTTGTCAAGGTGTTAAAATATTAGTGCTGTGCAACAAATTCTAGTATTTTGAACTGTCACGAAGGACATGTCAAACATAAAATTTCGATTTGAATTTTATTATTATCAACTGCCAATAGATGGCAGGTATTTCCCAGTCAGACAACTTCTTTTTATTGTCTAATGTTTAAATTATTCTTTATTATAGACACGTAAATTATGTTTTACAGTTAACGAAATGCCTTTTCATACCCATTATGGGTTATTTATATATACATATACATTTCTTGTCTTATCTTTTACTGTATGACGTTCCTCATTGGTTTATGATGGGCTGATGCTTTATAATGCACAGCGTTCTCTCGCCGGTTAGCAGTCGCCGCACGCTCACCGCTTGAACATCTATAGTGAGGTATACTGTTTTACTTAATTTTCTAATCCTGTTTGTAAATTTATCTTAGCTATTAATGGTGTATCTGTTTCCCTCTATAGCATATTGTATTTTATTTATTTTACAGAGGTCTGAAGATGATCTAATATTAGATCGAAACCGGTTATCTGTAGTAATAAATTGTCAGAGTTTGCGAACTAACTGTTATTTTTAATCTTTAAATAATTACAAGATCGCTGTTTTTTTCCAAATAAGGAAACCATGTTTCCCAAACTGATTTCTTTCAAGATGACTTATCGTGTTCGTTTTGGTGTTAGTATTGTTACTGTCTTTCCAATTTCGATCCATTGCTGCTCCACTCTATGCATTATTCGCTTCATACATTGTTTTCTTCTTTGTGGTCTGCCGATAGAATTATAAAAACTGTTAAATCATGAAGTAAGTCGTGAATCAATGTGTTCTCACTTGTGTGTTCCTACAAGTGTAAGCGGCAGACAAACAAACACAAACAAAAAGAATAATGTGACTAATTGTTGAGAACAACTCATCAATCTCACATCATTTGTTAAAACGCTAACAAATTGCAGCGTATTTGAAACACAATTCCTGCCGTTAGAATGTATTCGACGTGACTGGCAAAGAGAAACACAGACACACAGTCACACACATAGTCGCATACACATACACACGGTAAATGAATGCAGGAGGGAGAAAACAGAATATGGGGGAGGAGGCATGAATTTTGTCGACAATGGCATCGGATAATACTTAATGTCGATGCAAATAAAGACTTTAAATTGCTGATGCAGTTAGGCTCATTTAGCAAATTCTCATTGAACACATGTAACGAATGCAGTTTTAATTAACATATTACGCTGCTTTGATCCAAATGCAGGCATTAGACTCATCATGTCGTTATGGCCTTGTAGCTCCCCATTTTACACACTTTGTAAGTAACATCCTATTTTTCCCACTGGCACTAGAGAATTAATGTCTCGCTGCAACTAATGAATGCATTTGCAATTTTTTCTTGCGTTTCACATTATTTCAGCACATTTCTGTGAAACGATACTAGCATTCAAATGGAGAAAGGTGAAAATGGTATATTCCGTAAATACACCGTAGTTAGAAACTTACATCGTAAAGGTACATCATATTTTTGATTTACATTCTTAAAAATGAAGTTATAGAAGAAGAATTACCTGCACTCCCCTCCAGTGAATAACATCAACCTGAAAAGTACTGAAATACGTAATTATAAACATTTATGAAAGTAAAGCAACAATGTAAATCGTCTGGCACATTTTACTCTTTTGTGAATAGTGATTATTGCTTTCTGTAGCATAGAACAATTGTCGAATAGTAATAAGGAATCGATTACAAACTTAAATTTAAAAATTTATAAATTAAGGGAAATGGAGAAACGTTGAGTTGCTATTCTTGCTGCAAGACCACTTCACCCACATTAAACTACTCTTTTTGTTCTTTCTAACCAATGGTTATCTGAAAGAACAGAATTATTAAATTCGGTTATTTTTTGCTCGATTTTACTGTGCATCATAACAAATTACTTTTAGTTGATTAAGATGAAACAAAAATTCGTTATAGAAAATTTTCATTTCAAGAAAGAATCGTCTTTTAAATTTCGTATTTTCACACGATTCGCCATTATCAGAACTCATTGAAAGCCATAAACTTCGTCATTTTCTTCCATACCTTCAAGAATATTAGAATTGAAATTTATGTTCTTGTAATAAATCCAGTTCCACAATCTGTAGTTCCAAAAATGCAGTGTTACTATCTTATGGTCCATTTCTTATTGTATTTATCATGTGTATTATCGTAGTCCCTATTATTCAAGTATGATTTTTTCTTCGTACTACCAGGACGTTTCGTAGCACTGTACAGAATAACCAATCATGTCTAATTTGGTCTCCATAGAAAAGGGTGATAACGAGCCACTATCCCTCAACGTTTAAAAAAGTCTAAAAATTAATTACACTGAAGATGTTCAGCACTGAATTGCGTTCAAACTCACTATTAAATTGATTGTATGAAATGTAGTAACTCGGACTACAATACCTAAAATGGTAGTACTACTTAAAAATATGTGAATCAATGATGAAAAAATTAAATCATCTCTTAAAATCCATACTCTTTAATATGAGCTACGATATTCCACTGTAACCTCCAATGTTTATTGCTTCTTCTGAAATAAAATTTAAATTGTTTGTAAGCCTATGAAAGCAAACTGCTATGAAAAACAGTCCGAATACTTACAAACTACTTAAACAAACCAAATTACACTAATGGCAACACACACACCGATACCCGCGTGTGGTGCTAGATTTCCAAGTGGATCCCGCCTACCACGCAAGAGTTGGTCTGCCCTGAACAGCATGAGAACAGGTCATTAACAGTGCAGGTATGCAATCCACAATTGAAAAAATCTGCATAATCTATACTGTGACTGCGAAGTCCACACCGGACTATTCATTACATTGTCATCGGCTACAAGTTCGAAACACACCGCGGTAATAAAGATAACTTCCAGATAGCTACTCATGAAACTGTGCTTTGGCTTGAAGGAACAACAGCCAGTTGTGAAGCTCAAACAGGTATCTCGACAACATTCGAATTCGCCAACTTTAAATAAGCTCAAGAAGTTTACTGGGGAAAGGGTCAGTTAATTTCTCACTACAGGTTGGCAACTCTGGACTCAGGTAGCAGGATGACTGCCTAACTCTTTCAATGGGTCTGCTATTCTTACCAAACAGTTTGAACGGGGATGGCGAAGCTTTGGTAACAATTTCCAGTGTACTGTGCAACTGTTAACCACAGACAGCGAAACTTTAATTTCGCGTTTGCAAGGCCAATATGACTAAATACCGGTTTCAGTAAATTTAATAAGTAGAAGAATTTTATCAAATTAAATTGGTTCAAATGATCAAATGTTTGTAAATCTATAGGACTTAATTGCTGCGGTTATCAGTCCCCAAGCTTAGAAACTGATAAAACTAACTTAATCTAACGTAAGGACAAAACACACACACACACACACACACAAACACACCCACCCACACACACACACACACACACACACACACACACACACACACACACACATATATATATATATATATATATATATATATATATATATATATATATATATATATATATATATATATATATATGTCGAATCTCCGACGGTGGACAAGCGTGTGCTCCGCAGTAAGGCTCCTTACACCCCCCGGCTATTTCACTGCGGCTTTCAGTTAATTAAAATTATTATTTGCGAGGAAGATGGTGACAATCCATGAACACCAATGACGTATTGTATGTTACTTCACCACATCACTATGATGCTTCTTTCACTAACACTGATGAGGGCATTGTCTGACTTTTACGTTTGCTGGGTCAAAGCTTTTGTAATGTAATGTCACAGTTTCTTATAGCACCGTAGCTTGGAGCCTCCAGCACACTTGCACAAAAAACAGACCAAGAAAGGAATCAAAAAAGAATCCTTAGTTTCTTTGATCCAACAATACAACACCAACAAGGGCCAAAGTGCACAGTGCTATTTATAACTGAATGCACAGTACGTTTTTCACAAGGTGTCAACTATTCTCTCGTCGCATTCACGAAAGAATTAAATGTTTAATCGAATTAAATAAATTCAGCAAAGGTGGTTCGTAAATAATTTACTCAACTCACTGGGTATTACTTTTACCAACCCGAGTTTATGAATTTATGTAGGTAGCGGATCCCACTAATGTGATATTTTTAAACGAAATTACCGCCGTTTCACCGCTGTTGTTAATTTATTATATCACAATCATGATTTCGGCCTTGTAACATGTTTCAAGGTTCTTCAAGTCGACTATTATCTGATGCGCCTAGGCTGCATACCATAGTCACATTAATGTACCTCTGGTTTCGCATAACCCGCTGTCACCTTATAAAAATGATTAAAAACTGAAACTTCAGTGTGTTTCTGCATCACCGTGAAGTGTGCTACAGATGGCCCAAACAGCATACCGAATGGAGTCGTTAGAATTGGCATCACGTGCTATTCAGAGATGAGACTCGTATCTGCCTGTAACCACACAATCTTCGGAGTTGTGTTTGGAGACAGCCTGGTCAGCTTAAAAGTCTTATGCACACCATCCAGCGAATGCAGCATGGAGATAGTTTTCTAACGTTTTGTGGTAGCATTACGTGGAGCCACCGAATGGCACTGCTTGGCTTATAAGGCAATCAAAGATGATAAAGAAATCGACAAGACATTGACGTCAATTTGCAACAGGATTTTTGGAACATATCCTGTATTCAAATATTATGAATTATCTCGAACAGAATGATCTATGGACCCAAGATCAATACGGATTTAGAAAATATCGTTCATGCGAAGCACAACTAGCTCTTTACT
Organism: Locusta migratoria; assembly: GCA_026315105.1. Classification (NCBI taxonomy): domain Eukaryota; kingdom Metazoa; phylum Arthropoda; class Insecta; order Orthoptera; family Acrididae; genus Locusta; species Locusta migratoria. The sequence goes on from CM048745.1 coordinate 523,850,137, forward strand.
CACACGAAGTTATGAGTGCTATCGACAAGAGTTCTCAAATTGATTCCGTATTTCTTGATTTGATACCGTACCTCACAAACGGCTTTTAATCAAATTGTGTGTTTATGGTATATCGCGCCAAATTTGTGACTGGATAGGGGATTTCCTGTCAGAGAGGACTCAGTTTGTAGTAATCGATAGTAAGGCATCGACTAAACCAGAGGTGATATCGGGCGTTCTACAGGGTAGTGTTATTGGTCCTCTGCTGTTCCTTATTTACATAAACGATCAGGTTGTTTGGAGATGACGCCGTCATTTACCGTCTAGTAAAATCATCTGAAGATCAAAACCAACTGCATAACGATCTAAATAAGATATCACTATCGTGTAAAAATTGACAATTGACTCTCAATAATGAGAAGTGTGAAGTCATCGACGTGAGAACGAAAAGAAATACGTTAAACTTTGTTTACTAGATAAATCAATCAAAGGTGAAGGCCGTAAACTCGACAATATACCTAGGATTACTATTACTTTTCACTTAAACTGGAAATAACACGTAGATAATGTGGTTTTGTGCGCCTCGGTTGCACAATGGTAGAGTACCAGACTACAAATCCAAAGGTCGCGGGTTCGATCCCTGCCAGGTCCTACGATTTTTATCTGTCACTTTCCACTTCTTTCACCTCTGGCAGTATTGCTCGTGTGAAAAATACCGAGTAGCACCGTGGTTCGGAACCCACGTTAAACTGTAGGTCCCCCTATAACTGGCTGGGTAAGTCAGTTCGAAGGTCGGAGGAAGGCAACGGCATACCACCTCCAAACAGGACAATGCCTAGTAAAGCACTGTGGTGTTCAAACCAATATTCGGATTGTTGACTGCTTTACCTTTTTTAATGTCGTTTTATTGCCAAAACCCTTAAAAGATGCAACATAACTACTAAAGAGGATGCATACAATACGCTTGTCCGTCCTTTTTTGGAGTATTGCTGCTCAGTGCTCAGTGTGGGATCTTGATCAGGCCTTGGTATATCAGTGTAGACCTTTCTGCTTTACAAATTATCCTGAAGTCATTTGATTTTAATGAAAGGTAACAATAAAATTAGTTAAAAATAATTACAGTTTCATACTGTAACTATTTAGCCAGAAAGTCATCTTATTTAAATAACATGAAAAGGTATGTCCCATACAGTACATTATTAATATAGCAAAGTGTTCTACCACTAAAAGAAACAATCTATATGAAAGTATACAGTTGTCAACCATTGATGCAAACAAGTTTGCTAGTGTATATGTAAGCAGGAAATTTAGGCCTAGAATATACAAAGTTTTATATTTCCTACAAACTGCTTAGACTTATTCCTAAATATTTGGTACACCATCTTAAGAGCAGTGTATATTATTGTGGGACATATTTTTCACTTTCTGATTACAAAACATTTACCATACAAATTAATTATTTTCAATCTTACTTTCATAACAGAGTGCATACTTGGATACTGACAGCCATTGCTCTTTTGCATGTCTATACCAAATTTTTTTTAATGTTCACGTAGTTGATGCTACTGCTTATAAAATCGTTTGAAACATTAATTTGACTGTATAGTCTGGTGACCGTATTTATTATTAAATTTCTTAGTACCTCAGTACAAAGAAACATTAATTTTCGTATCAGTGGTGTACTAGTTTACAAAGTTTTGCCTTGTATAAAACGTTCGAGAGACGAAACATAAGGTTTGATGCCATTATCAATTAGTTAATGCTCTCGTAGAGGCGCGTTACTGTTCAGGAACTTTGGGTAATTGTGGAAGCGGCTGCAAACGGTGTGGTAGGTAAAATTTTAGTGGTGTAAACCTGTTGCATGTAACTTGCCATTTTATAAAGATTACTTCTGCGTATCCTTAATAGCAGGAGCGTTGCATCTTCTTTGTGTGTGTGTGTGTGTGTGTGTGTGTGTGTGTGTGTGTGTGTGTGTGTGTGCTGAACTAAAGTATCTAGTATTGTTTCTAATTTCTAATTCTCTTATGAAAAGCGTACAACTGCACATATGACTGTCAGTTCAGTTTTTAACCTTTACTTAATTCTGGCAGGAACTATGAATTTTTTTCATGAGCAAGAATATCAGATAGTTCGTTGTATAGCTGCAACTTGCAGTGCCATTTTGATTTTTTCAAAACTGCAACCAGCAAAATCATTTCACAAGTCCTTGCAAGCTTTGCAAATAAAAATGTAATTACTGCTTCCGAGACTGTACTTACCAGATAATGGTTGAAGTTCGTATATACAGGGTCTTGAGTACAAGTCCTCGATGTCTGTAAATGGAATTTTCGAATACACTGAGTAATAGATGCTTATGGTCATTTTGTGGGCACTATTTGGATATTAGAAGGAGGCATGCATCCATGTAGCACTTGGTCTTTCTTCGTTCACCCAGTCTGGTTACAAAGTTCCTTATATTTACTAAAGAACACATTTATTCTCTCATTCTTCCCGTAGAGATATATTTATGGATTTATATATATATATATATATATATATATATATATATATATATATATATATATATATATATGATTGTCCGGCCACTAGGTACCTAAACGGACCGTTTCTTCAGTAAATTTTGTTACAAAATTTGAAAATGACATTTTTAATATTATTTCATCTACTTTTGATTTACAGTTTCATAAATATTTGAATATGTCATATTTAACCGTAAAATAATTGAAACGAAAATGTAAATACAGTCAAGGATAAAAGATAATTAAAATGAAGACGGGACAGATATGAAAGGAAAGATGGTATGCTGTCCCTTTAGAGCCATACAGTCCTGGATACCTAAGAAAAGCATAGAACTGAGCCCTGGATGGAACTTGCATGAATCTTACAGTGCTATAGACAAATATGCTACACAAATTGGAGAATACTGTTAAGACAGCTAAGTTGTGGAAGCTATGTGTCTGTGTAATCATGAGCGATAAAGGTTGTTTGCTTGTTTAAGAAGATGATATATACTTTTGTGGTGTATTGGCCATGAATTGACTGCTTCTAAACATAACTATTTCTAGGTTTTATATCTATGTGTCTACATTTCTAACCAGACGATTCTTTAGCCTATGACTTTACTACGTATCCTTAGTTTAATGTTTACACTAGTATTTAATTATATATGTGTTATCTAACTGTCTAGAAGTGTTGTAAGTATACGTGTGTTGAAACTTCCTGGCAGATTAAAATTGTGTACCGGAACCGGGACTCTAACCTGGGACGTTTGCCTTCCGCGGGCAAGCGGTCTACCAACTGAGCTATCCCGACACGACTCAGGATGCAGCCTCACAACCTTACTTCTCGAACCTGAGACCTTTGCCTTTCGCAGGCAAGCGCTCTACCGAGTCCCGGTTCCGGCACACAATTTTAATCTGCCAGGAAGTTTCATATCAGCACACACTTCGCTGCAGAGTGAAAGTTTCATTCTGTATACTTGTGTTATCCCACTCCCATGAACCACAGACATTGCCGAGGTGGGGTGGCTTGCGTGCCTCAACGATACAGATAGCCGTACCGTAGGTGCAACCACAGCGGAGGGGTATCTGTGGAGAGGCCAGACAAACGTGTGGTTCCTGAAGAGGGGCAGCAGCCTCTTCAGTAGTTACAGGGGCAACAGTCTGGATGATTGACTGAGCTGGCCTTGTAACATCAGCTAAAGTGGCTTTGCCACACAGCTACTGCGAACGGCTGAAAGCAAGGGGAAACTACAGCCGTTACCTTTCCCGAGGACATGCAGCTCTACTGTATGAACATATGATGATGGCATCCTCTCGGGTAAAATATTCCGGAGGTAAAATAGTCCCCCATTCGGATCTCCGGGCGGGGACTACTCAGGAGGATGTGATCATCAGGAAAGACAATAGTGGCATTCTACGGGTCGGAGCGTGGAATGTTAGATCCCTTAATCGAGTAGGAAAATTAGAAAATTTAAAAAGGGAAATGGATAGGTTGAAGTTAGATATGGTGGGGATTAGTGAAGTTCGGTGGCAGGATGAACAGGATTTCTGGTCAGGTGAGTACAGGATTATAAATACAAAATCAGTTGGGGGTATCACAGGAGTAGGATTGATAATGAATAAGAAAATAGGAATGCGGGTAAACTACTATGACCAGCACAGTGATCGCATTATCATTGTCAAGATAGATACGAAGCCAACACCGACAACAGTAGTACAGGTTTATATGCCAACTAGCTCTGCCGATGATGAGGAAATCGAAGAAATATATGAGGAGCTAAAGGAAATTATTCGGACAATTAAGGGAGAGGAAAATTTAATTTTTATGGGAGACTGGAATTCGGTAGTAGGACAAGGAAGTGAAGGGAAGATAGTAGGTGAATATGGTCTGGGCAAAAGGAATCAAAGAGGAAGCCGCCTGGTAGAATTTTGCACAGAACATAATTTAGTTATAACAAACACCTGGTTCAAGAATCACAAAAGAAGGTTGTATACGTGGAAGAGACCAGGAGACACCGGAAGATATCAGATAGATTTTATAATGGTAAGACATAGATTTCGGAATCAGGTTCTACAGTGTAAGACATACCCAGGGGCAGATATAGACTCTGACCATAACTTGTTGGTTATGTACTGTAGGCTGAAACTAAAGAAACTACAAAAAGGTAGGAAAATAAGGAGATGGGACCTGGATAAATTTAAGGAACCTGAGGTTCTTAAAAATTTCAGAGGGAGCTTTAGGGAACAATTGACAGAAACGGGGGGAAATAAAACAGTAGAGGAGGAATGGGTAAAATTGAGAGATGAAATAGTGAAGGTAGCAGAGGACAAAATAGGTAGGAAGGAAAGACCTACAAAAAATCCTTGGATATCACAGGAGATACTAAATTTAATCGATGAAAGGAGAAAATATAAAAATGCAGTAAATGAAACAGGCAAAATGGAGTACAGACGACTAAGAAATGAGATTGACAGGAAGTGCAAAATGGCTAAGCAGGAGTGGCTAGAAGGCAAATGCAAGGATGTAGAAGAATGTATAAATAGGGGAAAAATAGATACAGCCTACAGGAAAATAAAAGAAACATTTGGAGATAAGAAAAACAGCTCTATGAATATCAAGGACACTGATGGAAAACCAGTTCTCAGCAAAGAAGGGAAAGCTGAAAAGTGGAAAGAGTATATAGAGGGACTCTACAAAGGAAATGAACTTCGAGACAATATTGTAGGAAGGGAAGAGGATGTAGATGAAGATGAAATAGGAGATACTGTACTGAGAGAAGAATTTGACAGAGCCCTGAAAGACCTAAGTCGAAACAAGGCCCCTGGAATAGATGATATTCCCTCAGAGCTACTGAAGTCTCTGGGAGAACCAGCCATGACAAAATTGTTTCACCTGGTGTGTAAGATGTATGAGACAGGTGAAGTACCCTCAGACTTTAAGAAAAATGTTATAATCCCCATCCCTAAGAAAGCAGGTGCAGACAGGTGGGAAAACTACAGAACCATCAGTTTAATAAGTCATGGCTGCAAAATATTAACGCGAATTATATACAGAAGGATGGAAAAGCTGGTAGAAGCCGACCTCGGGGTAGATCAGTTTGGGTTCAGGAGAAATGTAGGAACACGGGAGGCAATACTCACTTTACGGCTTATCCTAGAAGATAGATTAAGAAAAGGCAAACCTACATTTCTAGCTTTTGTAGATTTGGAGAAGGCTTTTGACAATGTTGATTGGAATAAACTCTTTAAAGTTCTGAAAAAAGCAGGAGTAAATTATAGGGAGCGTAAGGTTATTTACAACTTGTACAGAAACCAGACAGCGGTTGTCAGAGTTGAAGGGCATGAAAGGGATGCAGTGGTTGGGAAGGGAGTGAGACAGGGTTGTAGCCTTTCTCCAATGTTATTCAATTTGTACATTGAACAAGCTATAAAGGAAAGCGAGGAGAAATTTGGTGAAGGAATAAAAGTTCAGGGGGAAGAATTAAAAACATTGCGTTTTGCCGATGACATAGTAATTCTGTCAGATACAGCAAAGGACCTGGAAGAGCAATTGAATGGAATGGACAGTGTGCTGAAAGGTGCATATAAGATGAACATTAACAAGAGCAAAACTAGGGTAATGGAGTGCAGTGTAAGAAAATCAGGTGATGCTGAAGGAATTAGATTGGGAAACGAAGCAATAAAGGAGGTAGATGAGTTTTGTTACTTGGGCAGTAAAATAACAAATGATGGTCGCAGTACAGATGATATAAAATGCAGAATGGCAATGGGTAGAAAAGCGTTTTTGAAAAAGAGAAATTTGTTAACATCGAATATTGATTTAGGCCTAAGGAAGTCCTTTCTGAGGGCATTTGTATGGAGTGTTGCCTTGTATGGGAGTGAGACATGGACGATAAACAGTGCGGACAGGAAGAGGATTGAGGCTTTTGAAATATGGTGCTACAGAAGAATGCTGAAGATTAGGTGGGTGGATCGCGTAACTAATGAGGAGGTACTGAACAGAATTGGGGAGAAAAGGAATTTCTGGCATACCTTGACTAAAAGAAGGGATAGATTGGTAGGACGCATTCTTAGACATCAAGGAATTGTTAATTTAGCGTTGGAGGGAAGTGTGTGGGGAAAAAATCGCAGGGGAAGACCAAGAGACAGTAAGCAGATTCAGACAGATGTAGGTTGTCGTTCTTATGTGGAGATGAAGAGGCTTGCTCAGGATAGGGTATTGTGGAGAGCTGCATCAAACCAGTCTCCGGACTGAAGACCACAACAACAACAACTTGTGTTATCATACAGGTGTGACAGGATCCTGTTCTGTGCTGTTGTCAGTACTTGTGCTTGTGGTTGTGTCAGTTCTTGTGTTCGCCCACGATTCTTGTACCTTTAGATTAGATTGGATTATATTAATAATTGTTCAAAAATGTCTGTAAATCTATCGGGCCAAACTGCGTGGTCAGGCCGTAGCTTACGAACTACTTAAAACTATGTAAACTAACCTAATGACAACACACACACACCCATACTCCAGGGAGGACACGAACCTCCACGGCGAGCAACCGCGCGCTCCGCAGCGAGGCGCTTTAGACCGCTCGGCTACTCCACCGTGGCTATAATTGTTCCATAGGCCATGATTACAGGAGAACGTTTCAGATTAGTAAATAATGACATTATGTGAAATACAAATTATTTTATTTATTTATTATGTACAATTACAAACTTACCTGTTAAAATTCATCTACTGAGTAAAGTAGTTGTCAATCAGCATTTCTTTCAACTCTTGTTAAATGCTGATTTGCTATAAGACATTTGGTGTTATTTGGTAACTGACCAAAGAGTTTTGTGGCAGCATAATTAAACCTCTTCTGTGCCAAAGTTAGACTTAACCTTGTACACCATCTCATATTATAGCAATGCACAATGCTATTTTTTTTAATTATACTGGAGCTACTGTGAAGATTACCAGATACTTAAATTTTTCCCTGCAGGATGATCTTGTGTGGGCTCCAGAAATTAATCCAATAACATGCTTTCGTGCAATGAATACATTTTTGCTCAATGCTGAATTGCCACAAAACATGAAGCCATATGAAAGCAGGGACTGGAAATAGCCATAGTACGCTAATTTACTGAAATGTATACCACCAAATTTTGCAATTACTCTAATAGCAGTAGATACTGAACTCAAAAGTTTCAGTAGATCATTAATGTGTTGCTTCTAATTGAATTTCTCATCACTGCATACACCTAAGCTTTGAATATACTACCTGACCTACAATGTTCTGTTCACACAGTATATTTATTAACTGTGTCATTCTATTTGCCATTTGGAAGCGTGTATACAGCGTTCTATCAAACATTTTCTAACAGTCGGTTTGCAGAGAACAGCTTAACGATTTTCTGAAAGACATTATTTATAATTTCATCAGTTAATTTTTGTTTGCTGGATGTGATTACTACATTTGTATCACCATCAAGAAGAAGTAGTTTTACATAATTGTGAATACAGGATGGGAAATCATTGATATATCTCAAGAAAAGCATAGGACCCAATACTGAACCCTGTGGAACCCCATTCTTGATAGTTTCACAGTTTGAGGAGTCTGTAGATTTTATCAGTTCACCTGAAGCACTTATTGCAACTTTTGTACTCTTCCAGTTATGTATTAATTAAACCATTTTGCACCGCCCCACTAATACTACAATACTTAAGATTATCAAGAAGAATTCCATGATTTACAAAATCATGAGAGATCAAAAAATCTCCTACAGATGATGACCAGTTATTTCGAGCATTTAATATTTGCTCGGTGAAGGTATATATAGCATTGTCTCTTGAGTGCCTTACTGCAAACCAAACTGTTGTTAGTGCCCAATTTTTACAATAAAGCTGTTAGAAGTAGGAATGGGCTGTAGTTGTTGATATCAGTTGTATCACCTCCTTTATGTAATAGTTTAACTAATACTTCAGACTATCTGAGAAAATAGCATGCTTCAGAGAGCTATTACATATGTGGCTGAGAATCCTGGTTATGATGGGAACAAGCTTTTAGTACTCTGGTGAAAATGCCATCAATTCCAAATGAGATTTACTTTTCAATGAATTAATTTCAAAGGGAGAGGTGGGTGGAGGTTCAGTTGTTTCACATTGCATAGGTACAGAATCTTCCGTTAATAGCATTGCCAGTTCTATTGAACATTTAGATCATGTTTCATCACAACATTTCAAACTGGTTATTAAAAATATTTTCAAACTCTGACTTTTCATTAATAAACTTTCCATTCCTTTCAGTGGTAATACAGTCTCCCTGTGATCTTGGTTAACTTGTCTCCCATTGACCTAAGCCCAAACTGTTTTAATTTTATTAATAGAAGTACTAATCTCAGACAAAATTCACATGCTTCTTGACATATTAATAACTTATTTTAATATATAACAGTAGTTTTGGTAATATTTGACTCTTTCTGGGTCATTACTCTATCTGGCTAGTTGATTCAGTCCCCTCTTCTGGTTACTTTAGTAAGCTAGGGTTTTTTGATGGCTTCTTAGAATTGTATGAACTATTTTCTTGGAGAAACAGTTTTCAAATACGCTTACAAATGTATCATGAAATAAGTTATATTTTAAATTAGCATTGTGCTTCATTATACACCTCATTCCAGTGTAACTCCTGTAAACATGTCCTAAACTTAGCTTCTGTTAAATCATTAACTGAACACATTACTTTGGATGTCTGATTTAATTCGCGGAATGGTACTATGACATGTACTGTAGCTAACTGTGCACCATGATCAGAAAGACTATTCTCGACAGGATAAGCATTTATATTTTTAAAATCATCTTGGGCTGCAAAAAAGTTATCTATCAGTTTCCTTCTGTCCTTTACTACATGTGTAGGAAAATCAGTAACGGATGACATATTGAAAGGACCAAGTAATACTTGAAAGCCCTTCTTGCTATTACACTCTTTTAGAGAATCGACATTAATATCACCACAAATAATAATTTCCTTTCCCCAGTGTTTGTACATTGTCTCCGTGTTCTGTGGTGTGTGACTGTATTATAATGTCGTTTTGTGTTAGGATAACTTATTGTTGTAATCACACCGTACTCTTATTGCAGTATAAACTATTGTTTCAAAATTTTGTATTATGGCTATACCTAAGGATTAATAAAGTATATTACTGCATTTTTTTGTTTTCTGTGTAATGCATTTACAGAGCCGACAGTGAGGTAATCAGTTTTTATTTCACCTGACACCAGAATAAGACTTTTTTGGTCCACTTTAGGTTACAGTAGCAACACTAAAAGTGGGCCTTTGCGATCGTCTTTTGACAGTTCGAAATTTAAATGAAAATAATGGTTTAGCCATTCATCTGACACGGAAACTGAATAACCGAATTTGTAGAGGAGAAAATTCTCTACAACTTTGCTCCCTTATGTTTATTTTTATTTTTATTTTTATTTTTTTCATATCTCGTATGGTTTGAGAGATATTTGCAAAAATAACTGAGACTTGACACCCTCCACTGAATTAACGAAAACCAGATGTCACGTGACATTCCTCGCCCAGAACTCTCTGTAGCATACGCCATCTTGCGTTGCGTATTTGATGATTTTATTATTGTAACTTACAAGTTGTCATTTCAAAGCAATGGCGCACTCAAGAATTAACAAATACACGTCGTTTTTCGAAAGATAAATGATAATTTTGTGTGTAAAAATGCCATATTAGCATCAGTTGACAACTGCCATCAATAGTAGGAGATTAAATAACGGTACTTCTGATTGGTAGCCGTAGCGTAGTGGGCAATGCGTTGGACTGTGGTGCTGAAGGTCAGTGGTGCGCAACCCGCCACTACAATTTTTTTTTCTTTCTGAAAGGATTTCAGACAATCTTATTAATTAAATAGAGGTATGTTCAATGTTTAGAATTGTGCATATATAAGAATGCTCCCTCTAACATGCATGTTTCTTCTATTTCGTGAACATGCCGTGGAATACGTAACAACAAATTGAACAATGGTCTTCTGAAGCATATGCACGTAAACTGGGAGGAAACTGTAATAATGAACATTCTGCACATAGTGCTGATACAGGTAGTTTCGTATATAAAGGCAGTCCCAGATTTCTGTGGAAAGTATAGTTCCTTAATCGAACAGAAGTGAGGTGTATACATTGCAACAAATTACCTTGTTTATTCTTTATTCTACGCGTTTATTCATTATTTGTGGAATATATTGAAAGTCATTAATTAGAATCAATAGATCTACGCCAAATGTACGCTGTGTTCCATCCAGGCTATAGTCACTCGTCCTAACGCCAAATGTACGCTACGTTCGTTCCAGCCTTTAGGCATTCGTAACCAGTACAGGCAAAGAAAATAAACTTAGAACTACCAAGGCGAGACAGTTGATAATATTTTAACGGAAAAATATAATGAAAATGTGGAAGAGATATTAAAATTATAGTTCGAAGGGGTAAAATTTGAAAAAAAGAGTATGTTTGTCAAAGCTAAAGTCAAACTTCGTATAATTCTCGCTGTTTGTTAAAATACGGTCAGATAAAATATTACGTGTTTGGTGCATTGATATTACCACAATAGTATAGTCGTAATGTTATCACCATAATTTTTTATTATTTAGATTATTATTTTGGTCCAAAATGTTTGCAAAAACGTATAAAACTGCAAATATAAAGTGGGCCGTAAAACAAGTCAGTGAGACTTTTTGTATTATTATCTACTCTCGACTGCAATAAAATATAACTTATTGAATACTTTTGAGGTATGGGGGCCACATAGACAAAGTACATCAATAACAGTTGTGCCACGAGGAAATAAAAAGTTAGTAATTTTCCCTTTGGCCATTATCTACCATTGGACGAGGAATATTTATAGTGAGATACTTTGATACTATACGATATCAACACTGCTATTGTTTGTAGTTATTATTCCAAAATGTAAATTGGAGAAACGACAAGTCAGCAGCGTCATATCCAGCATATAACTGCCTGAGGTCTTTGCCCGTCGCATCGCCAAGAGGCGGCGCCTGCGATATCGTGGGGCGCGTGATTGCTGTCAATTGGGCAGGTCGATAACCGACATGTTTGCGCTTCTGTTGCCATGGCGCTTGGCCGCCCACAAGGCCGCCGAAACGACGCCAGCTCCACAGCTGTTAGCCACGAATATTTGCTGGCTCCCAATGTAACGAAATTCTGACAGCTGTGCACCGAGTACTCTGCAGAATCACATACATTTCCATCACTAGCAATGAAACAAATATACATACCTTCAAACTTCTTTAACAGCGGAACATGAGTCTCAGATGCAAATTTATTTCCCCAGTCCATAAGGTTGTGAGCTATAATCTAGCGTTGAACATTCCAAATGATTTGAGCCAATAGACTCAGTATTTGGTACCTATCGCTTAAATATTAAATTTAAGCGTTATGTGATTTGTGTTTTGGCAAATTTATGTACTTTTTAAATTTTCTACGTTGTTAGCTAGAAGATTACAAATTTGTGCACTACTTACTGATAATACAGTTCCTTTAATTGTTTTTGCATTCTAGCTATTGTTCGCAGAAAATTGCTATTTATGGACTTCTGTTTACGATTTTATATTTACATATTAAGTAGTCGTGCAGACCGGTTCGAGCAATAAAGAGATGGTCTTGACGGTTCACTCAAATTGTGGCAACGACTTTTTTCTGTTCCTTTATGCGTTAGAATAGTAATCAGTTTCATCACGCAAGACCGTAATCTAAGCATATAATAAGGTATATGTGTGTGTGTGTTTATCATTTCCTCCTACACCAGTCGACCAATTACAACCAAACTTGGTACATATATTCCTTACCATCACTGTGTGGGTTAGAAACGCATACGATACATGCTTCAGCAAAATATGTTCACATGTTGTAAACCTATTGAACCATATTGATATGTTATCACTCCATAGACTTACAAACTACTTAAATCACCTTACATTAAGGACTACACATAAACCATGCCAGAAGGAGGAGTCAAATCTCCAGCGGGAGCGGCCACCCAGTATGTAACACGATAGTTCAGCACATATGACGTCATAAACAATGAAATTCGCTATGTTCAACATATCCTCCTAAGCTAATATACCGATTTAAACCAAGTTTGATACAAATACCTTCATGAACCACAGACATTGCCCAGGTGGATGGCTTGTGTGCCTCAACTATATAGATAGCCGTATAGTAGGTGCAACCACAGCGAAGGGGTATCTGTAGAGAAAACAGAAAAATATGTGGTTCCAGAAGAGGGGGCAGCTGCCTTTTCAGTAGTTACAGGAGGAAAAGTATGGATGACTGACTGAGCTGCCCTTGTAATATCAGCTAAAATGGCTTTGCCACACAGTTACTGCGAACGGCTGAAAGCAAAGGGAAACTACAGCCGTTATTTTTCCCGAGGACATGCAGCTCTGTAGTATGAATATATAATGATAGCGTCTTCTTGGATAAAATATTCCGGAGGTAAAATATCCCCCATTCAAATCTCCTGGTGCGGACTACTCAGGGGGATGTCGTCATGAAGAAAACCAAAATAGTCATTCTACGGATGTAAGTTCCAACCCTAATTCGCGTAGGTAAGAGAAAATTTGTAAAGAGAAATGGATAGGTTAAAGTTAGAGATTAGTGAAGTTTGGTAATAGGATGAACAGGATTTTTGGTCAGGTGAGTACAGAGTTATAAATAGGAAATGTTCAAATGTTTGTAAATCTATCGCACTCAACTGCGTGGTCGTCAGTCCGTAGCTTACAAACTACTTAAACTAAGTTGAGGACAATAAAAACACCAATGCCCGAGTGGGAGTCGAACGCCCGACGGCGATCGGCCACGTGCACCGCAGCACGGCGCCCTAGTACGTACGGCTAATCCCCCGCGGCAACAGAAAATTAGTTGGTGGTAACGCAGGAGTAGGTCTGATAATGAATAAGAAAATAGAATGCGGATAAGTTACTATGAACAGCATAGTGAACGCATTTCGTTGCAAAGATAGACACAAAGCCGACAACAAGTGGTACAAATTTATATGCCAACTAGCTCTGTCGTGATGAAGATAGCGAAGAAATGTGTGAGGAGATATAATAAATCATCCAGAAAGTTAAGGGGGATTGTGATGGGGGAATGGAACTCGGTAGTATGAAAGGAAAGAGAAGGAAATGTAGTCGATGAATATGGACTGGGAAGAAGAAATGAAAGAGGAAATCGCATGGTAGAATTTTGCGCAGAGCAGAATTTATTGATCACCAACACTTGGTTTAAGCATCATTAGACAAGGCTGTGTACGTGGAAGAGACCAGGATACACTGCAGGGTACAAGATTGACTTTAAAATGGTAAGACAAAGGTTTAGCAACCGGGTTTTAAACTGTAAGACATGCCAGGGGTAGACATAGACTCTGACCACAACTTATAGGACATGAAGTGCAGATTAAAACTTAAGAGATTGCAGAAAGGTAGAAAAGTTAGGAGATGGTACCTGGGCAAACTGAAGGAATCAGAGGTGGTTGAGAGTTTCAGAGCGAGCATTAGGAAAGGATTGGCTCAAACGGGGGAAAGGAATACAGTAGAAGACGAATGGATAGGTCTGAGAGAGTAGTGAAGTTCGCAGATCATTTAGGCAGAAGGACAAGGCCTAATAGAAATCCCTGGATAACACAGGATATGCTGAACTTAATTGATGAGAGGATGGAATATAAAACTGCAGCAATTGAAGCAGGCAAAAGGAGTACAGACGTCTGAAAAATGAGATTGACAGGAGGTGCAGACTGGCGAAGCAGGAGTGGCTACAGGACAAATGCAGAACTATAGAAGAATATATAACTATGGGAAAGATAGATAGCCGGCCGCGGTGGCCGCGGGGACTGAGACGCTCCAGTCACGGTCTGCACGGCCACAACGGTCGGGGGTTCGAATACCTCCTCGGGCATGGATATTTGTGCCGTCCTTAGTCTTAGCTAGTTCATAAGTAGTTTGTAAGCTTAGGGACTGATGACCCCGTAGTTAAGTCCCATACGTGCTACAAACATTTGAACATTTTGAAAGATAGATACCGTCTACAGGAAAATAAAAGAGATATTTGGAGACAAGAAAACACAGCTATATGAATATCAAGAATTCGGAAAACCAGTACTAATGAAAGAGGAGAAAGCTGAAATGTTGAAAGAATACATATCAAAAGTAAATAAACTTGAAGGCAGTATTGTTGACACGGAAGACGAAATGGAGGGAGATGGGGGATACCATATTGCGAGAAGAATTTGACAGAGCGCTGAACAAGTCGAAACAAGGGCACTGCAGTAGATGATATTCCGTCTGAACTACTGATATCGTTAGGAGAGCCAGGGATGATGTAAGTGTTCCACCTGGTATGCAACATGGATGAGACAGGGTAAATACCCATCGACTTCAAGAAAAACATAGTAATTGTAATTCCAAAGAAAGGAAGTGCAGACAAACGTGAAAATTACAGAACTATCAGTTTAAACAGTCATTGTTGCAAAATACTAACACGAATTATTTACGGACGTCTGGAAAACTTGTGTAATGAGACCATGGGAAAGATCAGTTTGGATTTATGAGAAATGTTGGAACACGGGAGGCAATACTCACATTACGACTTATCTTAGATTGAGGAAAGGGAAACCTAAGTAAGCATTTGCGGATCTAGAATAAGCCTTTGAAAATGTTGACTGGAATACTCCAGATTCTGAAAGTAGCAGAGGTAAAATATATAAAAACCAGACAGCAGATATTAGAGTCGAAGGACAAGAGAAGAACGCAGAAGTTGTAAACGGAGTAAGACTCGGTTGTAGCCTTTCTCCAACGTTGTTCAATCTGTACACTGAGCAAGCAGTGAAGGAATGCAGGGAGAAATTTGGAGAGGTAATTAAAGTTCAGGGAGAGGAAATAAAAACTTTGCGGTTTGCCGGTGACACATTCATTCTACAGTACTGCAACGAATCTAGAAGAGCAATTAAACGGAATGGACAGTGTCTTGAAAGGAAGATATAAGAAGAACATCATGAGGAAACTTTCCAACCGATACACAAACAGAAGTTGACCGGCGTTGCCTGATGAAACGTTGATTTGGTGCCTCGTGTCAGGAGGAGAAATGCGTACCATCCCGTTTCCGAACTTGATAAAGGTTGGATTGTGGCCTATCGTGATTGCGGTTTATGGTATCGCGACAACGCTGCGCTCGTTGGTCGCGATCTAATAACTGTTAGCAGAATATGGAATCGGTGGGTTCAGGACATCAATACGAAACGCCGTGCTGGATCCCAACGGCCTCGTATTACTATCAGTTGAGATGACAGGAATCTTATCCGCATGGCTGTAACGGATCGTTCAGCTACGTCTCGATCCCCAAATCAACAGATGGGGACGTTTGCAAGACAACAACCATCTGCACGAACAGTTCGACGATATTTGGAGCAGCATGATCTATCAGCTCTTAGATGGATAGAACTAATGAGAAAATGCTTAACCGAATCGGGGAGAAAAGGTGTGCCGCGGTGGAGTAGCCGAACGGTCTAAGGCGCCTCGCTGCGGAGCGTGCGGTTGCTCGCCGTCGGAGGTTCAAGTCCTCCCTCGGGCATGGGTTTGTGTGTTCTCCTTAGGTTAGTTTACCTTAGTCTAAGTAGTTTGTAAACTACGGGCTGATGACCACGCAGTTTGGTCCGATACATTTACAAACATTTGACATTTGAGAGAAGGAGTTTTCGGGATATCCTAACTAAGAGAGGGATAGATTGGTGGGACACCAAGGAATCGTCAACTTAGCATTAGAAGGAAGTGTGTTGTGTAAAAATCGGAGACCGAGGGACGAATACAGTAAGCAGATTCCAAAGGATGTAGGTTGCCGTACGTATTCTCAGAAGAACAGGCTTGCACAGGACAGGATAGTGTGGAGAGCTGCACCAAACCAGTCTACGAACTGGAAACCACAACAACAAGTTCCTTTACACTCAGCTAACAATCTGTAGGGGAGTAAAAACCACCCATGACATATTCTTCACGAGATTTGACGTTATACACAGTGAGAATTGCAAAAATCTTTTCCACCATTCGGCTCGTGAATAACGTGACGTTATTCATCCAATATTTGAGAATGAGGCCAGTAATCGATATTTCATATAAAAGCTTTTCGAAACTATTTCTCCGTGACAAACCCTAAAAAATAATGAAAGAAAAGTAGTCTATCCACTGTTCATGTAGTTTAACTGCGACATGTGGTTTGACGTTATAACTTATTACATCTGTTCTACTGATTGCACTATCGAGACTTAGAATATACATATTCCACTGAATGTACGCCGCGGCGGAGCGGCCGAGCGTATTGAGGCGCTATGCTACGATGCGCGAGGCCGTTTCCTGTACGGGGTTCGAATCCCCCCTCAGCCATCAATGTTTGTGCTGTCTTTATTATAAGCTAGTTCATAAGTAGTTTGTAAGTTTAGGGACTGATGACCCTTCAGTTGTCGCATAAGGTTTACAAACATTTGAACACTACATTCCGCCAAATAGTACAGCAAATACCTCGCTAAACAATAAAATGCATTAAAATCTGCCCCATTATACACAAGATTGAAATTTATTACGACTGTACTACCAAATTCATTCGTAACACACTTCGCAGAGAGTTCACTGACATTTCACTGCAGACGATTACGGTTGAAGATGATGCTCAGACAGGGAAGAAGGAGATGGACTAATATAAGAAAGGAATAAATTCACACTCGGGTAAGCCAGGAATTAACTCCAGTGATAGATAAAAATGTGGCGATCAATATTCGCCCTGTTCTTGTAGAGGAACTTTCATCTGGAAGATTTGTAAAGAGAATGGGAAGGAAATCATTCATCAGAAAAAGATGAAATTGGTAAAAGAAAAACAAAAGTTAGTGCAATTGCTAATGATGTGTTGTTGTATGCAGTTGGAAAACAGTTGTCGGCTAGGAACACAAGGACGTAATGCAGACAATACAACACACAGAGGCAAGACATATCCACTTATTTCAGATGTAGTTACTGCATGTAATTAATTATTTCATAAAATTACTTAGATGTGAAAAATAATTTTTCCCGTAATAATGGTACCTACCTTCTTCCTGGTAGAGATTCTAATTCCTAGACTAATAATTTGTTTGAATTTATGTCTCCTCCAAACCAGTGGGAAAAACTCTTCTCACTTAAAATAAATCATTAAACTATAAACAGCAATCAAAAATTTATTAACTTTGGTTGACTAATATGCCGGTATTCGGCATGGTAGCAAAAACAAAACAAACAAAACAAAAATAAAAAATAATTAAATTTAATAATAATTTAAAAAAATTTAAAAATCTACTGTCTTTTCTTTCCTTCGATCATTTCCCGCTCATCTATTTTTCAGCGTGGTACTGTATTCGCATTTTTGTCTGCATTTGGGACAACTGCAATCGAGGTTAGTGGAGAGACAATGGAGCTCGTGTGACAAGTGGTAATCTGTGACGTGGAGCCAGAAGAGGTAGGGGCAGTCAGTATTGCGGAACGATCAACGGAAGGCGCGAGAGCGCAGCGGTGGAATGATCGAGCGCTCTAAGGCGCCTAGCTATTCGCAGCGCGCGGTTGATTCCCGTCGGAGGTTCGAGTCCTCCGTCGAATATGTGTGTATGTGAGTGCGTGCGCGCGCGTGTGTGTTTGTTTGTGTGTGTGTGTGTGTGTGTGTGTGTGTGTGTGTGTGTGTGAGCTTAGGTTAGTTTAAAGTATAATGTACGCTTAAAGACTGATAACGACAGTAGTTAAGTCCCATGCATTTGTAAGCATTTGAACATTTTTGAAAGGCGCAAATGATTGGCTGGTTCCTTGTTGTGGATTTTTGGGAATGGCGAGACGAGTGTGGCAAATGTGTAAAGGCGGCATGTTGCTGTAGCGGCCACCTTCGCCATTTAATATAGAGCGCCGCTGCAGTTACGAGGAGCTGTATTTTAATGCTCGTCATGGCGTCAAAGATTTGAAGGTAGTTCAAGGTTGTGGTAGCGAATAACCGTACGATTTGTGACTACTGTTGTCAATGCAAATGGCTATCAGTGTTGGATACAAAGGAGTAAAATTGCTTCGCTATTTATACTGTTGATAGCCGATGCTTGGTTCTGTAAAGAGTGAAACTCTTCTCAGTACTTTCCGATCTTGGGTGGGATAGAAGTGTATGTATGCTTCACCAGGATTATATTATTTTTGTAAGCAGTTGGTTTCAATTTTATAGTAATCTGTGTGTGCCATTAATTTACTGATTTCAACTCTTCTACCGATTTCACGAAAGTCCTTCGACTATTAAAATCTGCAAACCTGCCATTTACTTCCCTAATTGTACTATCTACCGTTACTTCTATTATTAATTAATCTTATTTTCAGAGCGCGTGGTCATTTTTATAAAATCTACCGACGTTTCGCCCACTGTTGCAGGCATGAGAATTTTATTGACAATGATAACGGCAACGAAAGACTACGCTTGCACTTAATCTTTTTTCGAAACTTCCTGGCAGATTTAAATTGTGTGCTGGAACCGGGACTCGAACTAGGAACCTTAGCCAGGAAATTTCATATCAGCGCACACTCCGCTGCAAAGTGAAAGTAACATTCTGGAAACATCCCTTAGGCTGTGCCTAACCCATATCCTTTCTTCTAGAAGTGCTAGTCTTGCAAGGTTCGTAGAACTTCTGTTAAGTTTGTAACGTAGGAAGCGAGGTACTGGCAGAAGTGAGGTCCTCAGGACGGACCGTGAGTCGTGTCGGGATAGCTCAGTGGTAGAGCGCTTACTCGCGAAAGGCAAAGGTCCCAGGTTCGAGTTCCGGTTCCGGCACACAGTTTTAATCTGCCAGGAAGTTTCATATCAGCGCACACTCCGCTGCAAGGTGAAAGTTTCATTTTGTAATCTTGTTTCGTTTTTAAAGGAAGGGATACATTGTGGTCTGCGTACATGGAATCTTGTTCGTGTTACACCGTAATAAGTGATTCTCACTGTAATGGATTGTTAAAACGCTGTAAACCTACTGGACCAATCTGCTGAGGGCATTGCTCCCTAGACTTACTGCCCATTTAAATTTAAGAACATCACACACATCCATGCCCGAGGGAGAATCCGAACCTCGATATAGGAGCAGCCGTACAATCCGACACCAGGCGCACGGCCATTCGCAAATAGGTTTTACTGTGGAAAATCCTACCACTAGGGTCTCACTGTTAACTCCCAGTTGTGGCAACTTACAGCATTTAGTACACCACATGGTATTCGTATTATTTGTTGACCGCCCTGTAGTGTAACTGACATGAGTATCGGGTTTCAGATTTTGTTGATATTTATGGTACGTGAGATTCAGAATCCAAATCAGCCAAAGCCATTCCACACGCCTTTAAAAATTTCTCGAGAAAATCGACCTTAAGTTTTGCAAGTAAGTACCAACAATTACAGTAGTTGCAGCATCTATCGGACAGCTCAGGTGCTCAGTAAGACCTCTGTAATAAAGAAGCTGGGCCAAATACTAAACGATAACCAAGACGACCACGAGCAAACGACCGCAAACCATCGATCTACCTGGAAAAAAATAAAATAAAATTGGTACTCTTCTAGCCTTGGTTGGTTCGAATCCTGCGGTGACAGATTTTTTTTCCTTTCTATTCGAATACTAACATAATTTTAATGTCTAATGGTAATTTTTACGAAGAAAGCACGTGTTTTTGTTTATTCGTAATTTTCTATATTATTATGAAAATCTATGTTAAAATACCGAACGCCTGAATGGCATACATTCTTGTACAAAATATAAT
Organism: Locusta migratoria; assembly: GCA_026315105.1. NCBI lineage: Eukaryota > Metazoa > Arthropoda > Insecta > Orthoptera > Acrididae > Locusta > Locusta migratoria. The sequence goes on from CM048745.1 coordinate 523,870,455, forward strand.
TGACAGAGAAATAACAATTTTTTAATTAATAATAATCTTTTTCCTACGTTTTTGTAATTGACGACCGTTTCTTTAATTAGTAATGCAATTCATTTGGCTTTTTGTTGTGCGAATAATATGTTCAAATGTTTGTAGAACTTATGGGACTTAACTACGGGGTCATGAATTAGCTAATACTAAGGACGGCACAAATATCCATGCCCGAGGGGGGATTCGAACCCCCGATTGTAGTGGCCGATCAGAATGTGACTGGCGCGCCGCAGACCGCTCAGCCACTGTGGCCGGCGAATGACACCATGTTCATGACGCTACAGGAAAAGGTTTTTCAATATTCGAATATATAAACCTAAGGGACGAAACTTCTGAGATCATGCACCCCTAGGCTTACAAACTACTTAAACGAACCTCAGTAAGGACAACAAACACACCCATGGCCGCGATACAATTCGAAACAACGGCGCGAGCAGCCGTGTGATTCGTAAGGTGGCGCAATCTTCGGTACCCATATATGTTCCGTATTTTGAGTTTGTAAATCTGGTCAGCCTAGGTTATACCCTCTCAGATCATCCTGTTATTTTCCTGAAATGATTTATGGAAATCACGGTAAACCTAAATCTGGATGGCCGGAAGAGATTTGATCCACCTTCTTTCCGCATGCAAGTCCAGTCTGGTAATCCCACCTCGCTAAGCCGATCTCGGTCGGTTAAAGAGGATGAGGATGATGAGGAAGAGGAAATGGAGATATAGAGAGAACGGGGAGGTAGGGGTAAATGGTAGAATCTAGAAAACGTTTGCCTTTGTCAAAAGTAATTTTTGTTTATAAAGAAATGGACACCCAGAAAATGCAGTAATTTGTGCTGTAGTTTATCGAGAAGTCTCAACCCTTGAAAAGAGTGCGAAATTCAAAATTGTCTGCAACGTATCGACGCATTGCGTAGGGAATGGCAACTGAGCCTCAACATAGAGAAGTGTAATATGCTGCATTTTCATAGGAAGAAAGTACCTTTATTATATAACGTAGCATTAGCAGGACACACACACTGGAAAAAGTTATTTGCATAAAACATCTGATAATAAACACAAGTGGCAATCTGAAATGAAACGACCCTACAAAACCAGTCAGATGCTAGTCTGAGATTCATTGGAAAAATCCTCAAGAAATGTAGTCCGTCAACAAAGAAAGTAGATCACAAAACCGTCGTTCGGCCGTCACTTGAGTACTGTTTATCAGTGTGGGAACCTTACCAGGTAGGATAATAGAGAGAGAAGATCCAAAGTGCAGCACGCTTCGTTACGACATCATTTAGTAAGCCTTAAAGCATCACAGAGATGTACATATTACTCAAATCTCTGGTTCATCTGGAATGCAGTCTCTCAGACTCAGGCAACCTGACAAAGGAGCTGGAACACCTTCAGTGTGTGTTCTACAGGAATGGTTATTCATCCAGAGACATCGAGAAGGCGCTGTGCCCTGTTTCTCCGCCAGAAGAGATAACAGAATTACAAGAAAAAGCGAAGATGCGGACCAATATCTGCGAAAATCATCAAAATACTTCTCAAGTATTTTAAAAGCGTATTCTGCCAACCACCCAAGATTACAAGATTAAAGCTCTCTTACGGAGTGTAAAGGATGATCTGGGCGCCTACAGAAGCTGGGAATTTACCACGTACCATACCAGTGTGGTATGTCATACATTGGCCAAACAACCAGGTCCGTCGACATCAGGTGTGAGGACCATCAACTCAAACAAGCTTCCAAGTCAGCTTTAGCGGAGCACTGTTTGAAATTAAATCATTTGATGAATTACGATGATGTCAAGATTCTGGCACAAACTCCCAGACACTGGGATAGTGTTATCAAAGAATCCATTAAAATAAAGGTCACGCAAACCCTTATCAACCGCGACACGGGATATCAGCTTAGTTCCGCCTAGACTCCAGCACTTGATCTCCTAAAGACGCAACGGAGGCAACAGCCCACCTGTGGGAGCAATAATTCTGCATATGACAGAATAAATAAGTCAGCGCAAATAACACAGGCTGAACAAATGGTGCTGAATCAGACAACAAACTAAGCACCAGAAGAGATAGGGGAAAAATGGCATTTCCAACACCAGGAATCAGAGAGCGATGCGGCAGGCGCTGCTAGCGGGCACGGACCTCATAGGGAGCATTTGACCCGGCCGCGTACGGTAACAGAACAGTATAGTGCAAAGCGAGCTTAAATGATGGCAATCAGCAGACTGAACGCCCAATATAACTTGGAGGTGGAACAGAACGTAACATGATGAAATTATTAATTGACAAGAGCCAAAATGCACGCACTCAACAGCCTGTGATGATACTGCTGGTCCTCTCATCTCAATGTTTTCGTACGATACCGTCTGCATCGGACCCGGAATCATGTGGTTTAATAGTGAAATATGTTGCGTGTGAAGTTACAAACGAAATAGCCAGTCTAGGAATCAGTGTAGGACAGTGTCTCGGTGATACTGTGACTAGGTAACAAGTGATAGATTTCATTAATTAAGAGATTCATATATTTTCTTTCCAGACAGTTCTATACACAACAATTTCGTCATTGTATATTATTTCAAGACTTTGACAGACGAAGGGTAGAAAAGACATGTAAAACAAAAAGAAATGAAAATAAATAGCATTGTATATATGTTAGGCTCATAAACAAGTTGTGTTGACCAGCTAATTGTGATAATTAATGTAATAGTCGAAATATCAGAATTGTAATTGTTTGTATATATTGATTGACGTGAAATTTTGAGTATATTTTGTGAATGGCCAAGATATTTGATAGTTCAGTATATGTTAGGAACATGTATGATGTACTCATTAACAAATTAATTGACATTTAACATTACTCTTTGTTATGATACAGAAAGAACCGAAATTACAATTTAAAAAGATATGTGCCATCTAAAATTATTGTATGTATTGTTTTCATTTTATATTGTGATTATTTTTGTGTACATGAAATGTTTTACTTTTGTGTTCATTAATTGTAAATCAGCATATTCAATTGAATTATGAACAATGCATAATGTAATGTCATTATTGTCGATGTTATATATTTGCCTCACCGCCTTGCGTGGGGTAGTTCGAGTTTTGGCTTTTGCAAAGTGCTCTAGAAGCTATGTCAGTCTGCGTTTTAAATGGAAGTACTATCAGTTAAGTTCTGTTCCATTGTGTACCTTATTAAGTTGTAATGTTTTGGTGGAGAAGAAGTTTGAATCAAATTAAAGAAGTAGTGAAAAATTGTACCCACGAGTATTTATTTCTATCACGACGCCTCAGGAGAATAATTTCGCAGCGAGCAGAACCCCCATACATCATAATGTTGAAAAGATTAGTATCGGTTGGAAGTGGTAGAATGAATGAAAAGTAATTACTTAAAATCCAGTAAACGTTATAAGCCACACCTAGTAAATGCTAGTACTGCGGCTAGTGGCCGGCGCGGACGTCGGATGGAGCGCCTCCCACAGCGGCGACCAATGGCAGAACGCCACGCCTAGCCACCGCAGACAGGCATAAATACTGGACGCGTTCCACACTCGATTCAGATTCGGGAAGCACCTGATGAAGATCGCGAGGAACGCGATCGAAATATCGTGCTGGTACGACGCAGGTTACAGACAAAAATCTGAATCTCCAAGATGCCATCACAGACATGATTAGGAAACTCGAGTGGCAGACGCGGCACAGAGGCGTTCTGTATCGAGGTACGCGCTTTTGTCAAGTTCCAAGACTAAACGTTTTATGAAGAATGACATTGTAATGAAAGTTCCTGGTCACTGATTATGTATTATTCAATAGCGCTACAGCTGTTTCAACATTTTGTCATTATCAAGCGCCTGCGTATATAAGAATTACATTAATTAATTACAAATCAAATAATACGAAAATATACATAAAATTTGTTATAAATTGTCATTATAAATTACGTCTACGAAGTTTAGACGTTATATGCTAACATCTGGCGTGACTGTTGTATGAAATGTATTGAAATATTCACGTATTTACCAGTTGGATAAGTTTTTTAGCTGCCAGGTTTTATGCAGCTTGTTACGCTTGATAATAACAAAATGTTGAAGCAGCTCTAGCGCGACTGAATGAAATATAGGTACTCATCCGAAACTTTCATTACAATGTCATTCAACGACATTTATGACAAGTTTCATGAAGAGTCAGCCAATATATTTCTTTTTCGCACTTATATCTAGCGTAGCGACCACAAGCATAATATCAGAGAGATAAGGGTCACACAGATGCATATAGGAGATCATTTATTCCCGAGAACCATACGCAACTGGAATAGGTGGAAGTAACAAGGGTGCGTAAAGTACCCTCCGCCACACACCTTCAGGTGGCTTGCGGGGTATGCATGTACATGTAGATCCATTGGTATTGCAGAAAACAATGATTCGCTGAGATAACATCATTTTCCTAACTTTACTTTCCATTCCACATATCCGCAGCAACACAATGGAGAATTTTGATTTTATTCGCGTGCGTGAATCAAAATTCGCAAGAACTTTTTATTTTCCCATTAAAAAGTAATAAGAACCGTTTTATTGAATCGTCTGCCAGGAACTGCAGTGTGATTTGCAGTATTGCTGGTATTGGACAACATTTTTTATTTTGATATCCCAAGTCTACATTATCTGTATATAAAACTCTTCTGGGTTTTGGACCGCATCGTCACAATATCAAACACTTTACCGACGTTTCGGCCACTATTGCAAGAAGATTGCCACTTGCAATAGTGGCCGAAACGTCGGTGAAGTGTTTGATATTTTGACGATGTGGTCCAAAACCCAGAAGAGTTTTATATACAATGACAACGGCCGCGGAAGCCTTCGTTTACATCTACATTATCTGTCTAACCGAAACAAAATATATTGTATAAGAAGCTACACCTCGTACACTTTCGAATGCTAGTATTATGCTTTGGCCGGCTGCGGTGGCCGAGGAGACTAAGGCGTTCCAGTCACGGTCTGCACGGCCACTACGGTCGGGGGTTCGAATCCCCCCTCGGGCATGGATATTTGTGTCGTCCTAGTTCGTAAGTAGTTCATAAGTAGTTTGTAAGTTTAGGGACTGATGACCTCGTAGTTAAGTCCCATAGACTATACAAACATTTGAACATTTTATTATGCTTTGAATAAACACAAAGTATAAATTGGTATTACTTGAAATTTGAAAATGTAGGAAAGGTACAAATTAAGAAACCTGATGCCTAATTTGAACTTCCAGTTGCTTAAATTTAACCAGATGGTACAACAGTAATAAGAAATAAATCCCACAGTATTAGAAAAAAAGCTTAATTTCAAAATATCTATCAAACAAACATATTTCAGGTACTTAGGCCAATATGTACAAAAGAAAGAGTTTAAAAATATTCATCATTCACTTGTTTATACAGTACTAGGAAAATACTGAAAAATGTTGTACATACTCATAGCTCCAAATGCTTCAAATCAATCCCAATAGTGAACAAGGAAACTTGTTGCTCAAAAAGACATAAGAAAACTTTACTCACTGAAATATACCATTTATTTAAGTGGAATTATGAATGGGAAGTTTAAGTCTAACTGCAAAATCAACAGTGTTTATATATATATGCTGGGTCTCACATTGGCACACCTTCTATGAACCAATAATTTATAATCCATACACTGTATCATCTCATCTTCTTTATCTTCTTACACGAAACTATAAGTACTGTTGATTTGTAACTTAGTTTTACAGCAGAGGAAAGCTTATGATCTGGAGCAGAAAACTTGCAGCGACGACTAAGGAAACACAATAATGGAAATAATTCTCAATCAAATGACTATTGTCGACTGAGCCAGATGACTCAACAATCACCAGTTGAACCAACTAAAACTTACAGTTACCAACAGACAATGAAATAAACAGGTGGTCCAACATAGGCAACGGTTCATTTTCGGTAACTCTCCCCTACATGTAGAATTAAATCAGGCTGGGCCTCAGAGAAGCTTGGCCCGATTTACGTATTTAAAATAGTGATGTATGAAAGAGAAGCATTAGTTTAAGAGATGCCAGTACGAGATGAATTGGTGTGCAGATATAAAACGTTGATGAACGTGCGGCTTTCGCTGCTGTTAACGTTAAGATACCCCAATGGCGGCGTAGCGCTCCCGCTGCCTTTGGAGCGCGCGTTTTATTTCGCGGGCGCGCGCATTTCACAGATTGGCGCCGCTTGGCGGAATGTAATTACTGAGATGAAACCGCGGCGCTGCCGGCGTGGCACCGCGGGCCGCGCGTTCCGCTTCATTCGGCTACCTGCCGCTGCCCGCTGTTTGCCTACAGGTGTGTGTGGGAGCGCCCGCAATGGTGGCGCGCACCGCTTCGATCACCGGGTCGCAGCTCACAAACACAAAAAGTGCGCCCACTTGTTCCACTCAGCGTCAGCCAATCGCTCTATAGCAGCCACAATTCGAGGATCCCACATCGTTCGTAGACTCGCCGATTTAAGTAACGAGAAAGTCATCTATAAGCAAATCGTTTGGACGGCACGGTTCATGCTACCTGAATGTTCAAATGTTCAAACTACGGGGTTATCAGTCCCTAAACTTACAAACTACTTATCAACTAGCTTATCCTAAGGACGGCACAAATATCCATGCCCGAGGGGGGGATTCGAACCCCCGACCGTAGTGGCCGTGCAGACTGTGACTGAAGCGCCTCAGTCCCCTCGGCCACCGCGGCCGGCTTCATGCTACCTAAAATGATTTGTTCTATATTTATCTCCTCTTCATAGATATTTTGTTATGGTGAGAACAAGAAGTGAATGGTGTGGTGTTCAAACCTGAGACTGGTTTGATGCAGCTCTCCACGCTACTCTGTCCTATGCAAGCCTCTTCATCTCTGAGTAATAACATACGTCCGTTTGAATCTGCTTACTGTATTTGTCTCTCGATCTCCGTCTGCGATTCATACCCTACGCACTTCCCTCCAATGCTATTTGAAGTTTGTTAATGTCCTAGAATGTGTGCCACAAATCTATCCCTTTTCTTAGTCAAGCACTTGCAAGGACTTCCTTTCCCCCCATTTGTATTCACCATCTCCTCATCGGCTTCTCAATTTACCCATCTAATCATCAACATTCGTCTATAACACTAAATTTCAGAAGATTTTATCATATTTTTGTGTGAACCCGTTATCGTCTACTTTTCACTTCCGTACCGTGCTACCTCCCGCACCGCGGTGTGTGCGGCAGAGTGGTGAGCAGGAAGAGGAAGAGCGCCGCAACAGTCAGGCAGGGTAAAACTGAATTTTCAAAAATGTTGAAATGTTCGTAATCCATAGGACCAAACTACTTCGTTCATCAATCGCTAATCTTACAAACTACTTCAAGTAAGTTAAACTAACCTAAGGACAACACAGACATCCATGCCCGATGGAGGATTCGAACCTCCGATGCTGGAGGCCGCGCGAACCGTAACTTGGCCCTCCAGACCACTCGGCTACTCCCGCGTGGCCAAAATTAATGTGTCAGCGGGTAGCGCTCAGCCGCGGTAGAGTAGCCGAGCGGTCAGTCTGCTTTCGGCTCGCGTGCTGTGTGGACGTCTGTTTACTTCCTCGCTGCAGCCGGACGCTTGCTTACAGTGTGTGGTGAGTTATACGCTCTTGTGGCGTAAATAGTAGCCTTATGTTTCGAAATGAGTAGATCATCAGGATGAGTCAACCTAAACGAAAATATACCTTGAAGTTCTCGTTTGACGAACATTATGCTAGACCAAGAGCATTTGAAGTAGAAGCGTTCCTTCGAGATGTCGTAAAGCTCAGTTTTAGGGAGATAGTCGGGATCCACCTATCGATTGTGAGTAGCACTGTTTATGTAAAAATGATTAATACTGAATGTTGTGAAAAGGTTATCGAACAATTTAGAGGAACATTGAAATTTAATCATTGTGACGGTAATGTCGGTACAGTTCAAGTTGATTATGCGGGATTTGGGACTAGAACTGTTCGAGTCTTTGAACTCCAGTTCGAGATAACCGAAGATGAGATAAATTCAGCTCTAAAACCATATGGGAGGGTTATCAGCAATACTGCTGAAAAATGGACAAGTTTTCAAACGTTCCCAGTACTCAATGGTGTGCGGCAACTAAAAATTGAGCTACAAAAACATATTCCGTCGTATATTTACGTTTGCGGATACAGAGCCATTGTCATGTACGACGATCAACCACGTACATGCTCAGGCTGTGGACAGACAGGGCACGTCAGATCCGAGTGTGTGCAGCGAAGAGTGGCGCAGGTGCCGGCAGGTGAGCCGGTCGCGCCAATGAAGATGACGTCACTGCCTGTGACGTATGCCACAGCCCTGCGAGACAACACGGCCGCCACGTCGACCGCCGCAATGGACGGAAACTGCGGGACTGACGACGCTAACGTAAGCGTGGCAATGGACACCAGTACCAATCAAATACCGGCTGTCGCACCTACGAACACGACGGAAACTGCCACTAAAGATGAACCGAATAAAAATATCCCAGAGAACTTTGCACAAGATGTGCAGTGTGAGGAGGAAGCCGTTTCTATTAAAGACGATAATACTCAGGACCCCACTAGCACTTCCGAGAATGAGGAGAGTCCACAATCTGGATCCTCCCCGAAGACGCATAAAAAACGGCGCATAGCACCTCCTGACGCCAAACAAAAAGTACAGCCAGTGCGTGAGAAAGCGCAACAAATTAGTCGAAAATTAAGTGCTGACATGTCCGGAAAATTGCAACGGAGTCAACAGTTGAGTATGGAAGTTTCGTCAAATATAGAAACGCCCACGCAACAAGGCGGTGCAAAGGCAAAATCTACAAAGAAGGACTCGCGAAACAAAGTACCATCTCAACATGGCTCTGAGAATGAGATGCTTCAGTACACTCCTAGAGGGAACTGGGCAGACGAAATTGCACACTTCCCTGAGGACGAAGAAATGAAGGAAGTACCGAGGGGTGAAAAAACGAAGGGGACGTTACCCCCACGTTCGATACACTAAAGATATTAGGCGCTAAGAGTATCAGTCATGTTATTCCCCTATGTTGTCAATCTAACTTTGCACAATTGCATTACAATCCTATAAAATAGGAACGATCAACATTAATAAGATCCGCAGTCATTTAAAATTTAAGTCCTTGCAAGATATGCTTTATGCAGCAGATATCGACATTGCAATGTTGCAAGAAGTTACAGACATCAACCTTGATGATATCACAGGATATAATGCAATTGTCAATTCAGGGAACGATTCCGAGCTCGGCACAGCAATACTAAGCAAAGAAGGTATTATTGTCAACGATGTTGCCAAACTGACAAATGCCAGAGGCCTAGCTGTCACCATCAACGGTACTAGGCTCATCAACATCTACGCACCCTCTGGCTCCAGTAATAGACGGCGTAGAGCTGAATTTTTTAAAGATGATATAGTTCCCCTTTTCTGTGGACGATACGACCAAGTAATTTTAGGAGGGGATTATAACTGCGTCTTATCGGCTAAAGATCAAATGCCAAACTTTAATTATTGTGCCGAACTTGATGACATAATCAAACAACTGAACATGACTGATACCTGGGAGCTCAAAAACGGCGCACTGCCAGGCTTTACGTACATCACAAGTCATTCAGCCAGTCGCATTGATAGGATATATGTGTCCGATAATCTAAAAACGCAGGTGCTGCAGACCGAGTTGTGGCCCACCATATTTTCCGATCACATAGCATATATTTGCACCATTAACCTTAAAAGACAAGAAACATACCGGGGACGAGGACTGTGGAAACTAAATGTGGCACATCTGCAAGACCCTGAATGTCACGATATATTCAATAGTGTATGGACTGAGTGTGAGAAGAAATTCACCTCCTACCCTTCGTCACTGACTTGGTGGCTAAAATGTGCTAAACCGTCGATACGACGAGCCCTGATAAACTACTCACGAGATAAGAATGCCTGGCAAAAACAGACGACTGAATTTTATTTTACAGTTCTGAGAGAATTGTACACAAATGATCGATCTGTAATCACCAACCATTTAGAGATAAAAAGAATTCAGGCCAAACTCTTAGCTTTGAAACGGAAACAGATTGAAGGCTGCAAAATACGATCGAGGCTTCAAAACGATGTAAAAAGAGAACAGACGTCAATTTACCACGTGATAAATGAAAGAAAGGGCCATCGGAAGAAAATAATAACTGAAATGCGTTCCATGGATGGTAGACTGATTACGCAGCAAAGTGAGATTAAAAACGAAATCTATAAATACTTCACCAACCTGTTAAGTAATACCAAAACGGACACTACAGCGCAAAATATTTTTACAACAGGACTGACCAGGAAGCTGGATCAGGATCAAGCAGATAACCTGTTAGCTGACGTGACGGAAGATGACGTGGCGGATGCAATAACACGAAGTCCAAAAAATAAATCTCCTGGGCGTGACGGAATTCCAGCTGAGTTATACCACACGTTCCGACGACAAATGATACCTAAGCTAACACGAATTTGCAACGATTTAATGAATCCCAGCAGTGATATCCCAAGTGAGTTTCGAGAAGGAATAATAGTTCTAGTCCCGAAAAATCATGCAGGAAAATCTGTAACAAATCTACGACCGCTTACATTACTGAACTCTGACTACAAAATATTTTCCCGCATCTTGAATGAGAGATTAAAATCCGTAATGAACACCGTCACTGGTCCGTATCAATCCAGCGTCGGTCGCGATAGATCCATTCACCACACACTGTGTGACTATAGAGACATCATATCAATTGCTGGAGCTTGTAAAATAAAATGCGCGCTCGTTTCATTAGATTTCGAGAAAGCATTCGACAGAATCAATCATGATTATCTCTTCCACACTATGGCTTACATGGACTTTCCGCAACGTTACATCGGAATTATAAAGAACTTCTTAAACAGTGCTACCTCCACAGTCATGGTCAACGGTCAGCCCAGCAAACCTATCACAATCAACAGTTCAGTGAGACAAGGGTGTCCACTATCTATGTCCCTCTTCGCAATAGCCATTGAGCCTTTGCTTTTCCGTTTAAGTCAACATCTCCAAGGCATCACAATAGATGGAGTGCAGGTAGTGTGCAAGGCCTATGCTGACGACGTTGTATTTCTGGTCCGAGACAACGAAGAGATATGCAAGGCACTAGAAATAATAGATAAGTATGCACTTGCATCCGGAGCCAAGCTGAACAGCAATAAATGTGCACTAATGAATATTGGGCGTGGTCTAGGAGTTCGCACTCCAGGACCAATAAAGGAGACCCCCACATTAAAATGTCTTGGAATCGAATATGCACAAAACATCCGGCAGACAATTGCTTTGAACTATAGAAAACTACTTAATGTCATACGTGCCAGCATCCACCAACATACGCTCAGGATGATTGATGAAATACAGAGAGTGCAACTCGTAAACATCTACCTAACATCCAAAATAAATTACGTGGCACAAGTTCTGCCAATGCCAAAAGACGTGGCAAAAAGGATCCTGGCTGCCTTTGGACATTTCGTCAGCCGCGGCCACATGTTTAATGTAAAATTTGAAACTCTGACGCTACCACCTACTAACGGTGGCTTAAACCTTGTAGACGTGTATAATAAAGCAAATGCGCTGTACACGTGTAAGACGTACAAACAGTGGAAGAGGTCACCGAATAGCATAGCAGCATTTTTACTTAACGAAATAGTACCAGCCAACTGCGATGCCCCAATTGATGTTCACCACATCCCCAGCACACTCTACCACTTAAAACATTTCTTAATAGAGCACAGTTATATTAGGATGAGGATTGCAGAGAAAGATATGATCAGTGTCAAACAAGTATACAAAAACTTAATGCAGTTTCAAAACAAGAATGTCATAGAAACTAAGTTCAATGCAGTCAACTGGTCAAATATCTGGAAAAACATCCATCATTTGAACTTACCAACAGACGTGAGGGCAACGTGGTACTACGCCGTTAACAGAAAAATGACAACGAACGAACGCCTTCATTCCATTCGCATGGCCGATTCCCCTATGTGTCTCACCTGTAATCTAAATGACACTGATGATCACCTATGTGTCTCACCTGTAATCTAAATGACACTGATGATCACCAGTTTGTTTGTGGAGAGGCGAACACCATCTGGCAGTCAGTCAGAAGAAAGTTAGCGATCATTCAGAGAACATCGCCGCATACAATAACACCCTCGACATTTTTATTACCAGATGAAATTTTTTACCCCAAGACGAAGAACAATGCGGTTAACTGGCTAAGGGGACATACCGTATTTTATATCCTGAAAAGCACTGAAAAGAGCGAACAAGACTTTTGGACGTACATAAGGACCCAGCACCAAAACCTACTGAAAATAAAGGATTATCATCATCAATACGCTAATTTCCTTACGAAAACTATCATGTAAATTGCTCATGGAACAATAACATTGACGATGAAGTTAATAGAATGAAAGTAAAATTAATTGCACAGAAAAATACAATAACTTAATTAACGATAAACTGAACAAATGAAGAACTATTTACTGATGAAACGGAATCTTCTAGAAGAAAATATCTGTATTTCGGAATAAATTTTGGTTTTTAAACAATATACATCTTCATTATACATATTTATATTTTATTACAGATGAATTCTGTGCTCCAGCCTATTGACGTGTTTCAGAGTTAGATAAGGAAGCATTTTAGTATTAGTGAATAACAGAAAGCACGAAGAAACTGAACCTCAACCGGACACGAACAAATGCGAACACGAACCGAGAAGATGAACTTTGAAATCGACGATGGGCAGGGCCATAGAAAAAGAAGTAAAAGTTATTTTCTCGAATTGTAAATTGAAGAAAAAAAGATTATGTTTTCTACTAAATAAGAGGCTTTACTTTTTGTTTGGTATACTTTGGCTCTAAAGCTGTGGCACAGCAAGACGAAAATTCGTCAAATAAGATTTTTTTAAATTATTTTTTTATTCCTACTTCTTAACGAAATTTCCTCAAAAAGCACTTTTATTTGCAAGACAAGATGGAAGGAAGCATTCAAATAAATAAAATTTCAAAAAAAAAAAGGCAGATTGAAGCCGACGCCGAAGAAGGCGACTTTGGTGAGCGGAAGGACGGGTTGTAGGGGAGGATGGAGACCCGGAAAAAAAAAAAAAAAAAAAAAAAATCAAAAAAAAAAAAAAAAAAAAAAAAAAAAAGCTGTCTAAGGCACCTCGCTGCGGAGCGCGCGGTTGCCCGCCGTCGGAGGTCCGAGCCCTCCCTGGGGCATGGGAGTGTGTGTTTGTCCTTAGGTTACTTTAACTTAGTTTAAGTAGTTTGTAAGCTACGGACTGATGACCACGCAGTTTGGTCCTATATATTTACAAACATTTGAACATTTTTGGATTTGGTAGTGTCTCACGCTACTTGTAAGCATGAGAATCTATAGCCCTTGCACAAAATTATTTTGAAAATAGCCTAACTATGATACTAGTACACTTAAGAAACATATATATTTCAGACAAATGTGCCTGTACAATACTAATAGAATAAAATTTGATTTTTAAAAAAAAAATCTTCGATTCGTGTAGTGATTCTGTCATACAAATACTACTTCCTAGCCGGCCGCGGTGACCGAGGGGACTGAGGCGCTCCAGTCACGGTCTGCGCGGCCTCTATGGTCGGGGGTTCGAATCCCCCCTCGGGCCTGGATATTTGTGCCGTCCCAGTTCGTAAGTAGTTCATAAGTAGTTTGTAAGTTTAGGGACTGATGACCCCGTAGTTAAGTCCCATAAGCTTTACAAACATTTGAACATTTTACTAATACCTACCTGAACAGTAAATGGTTAACTTGTTTCACCGTTCTTCGACCACGTTACAGTACTGCACTTCGTTGACGTTAGATCTGACCGCGGGACAGTCCAGCGCAGAGCACTGCTGTGCGGCCTCACTCTTTCCTCAGCTCTCTCTCTCGCTCCGTTGCCGACACAAGCGACACACGGTCGCGGCCGGGGCGGTCAACTACAGTGTACTGCGCCCGCCGGGTGTGGGCGCGCCCGCCGGGCGAAAATGTTGTTCGTGCCTGCTCTAGACAAATGCTTTCAGAAAGGATTTCCTAAATCTGAAATTAATATCGGATGTTAACAGATTTCGCTTCTTTAGAACTGTTTTTCCCATAGTCTTTATGCATTTCATATCCCCTTCAGCCACCAGAAGTTATTTTACTACCCAAATAATAAAATCCATCTACTGATTGTATTTTCTCGCTAATTAATCTAATGGATTCATCATCACCTGATTTTATGCCACTACATTCCATTACACTTGTTTTGCTCTTCTTAATGTTCACCTTATACGCTCCTTTCAAGACATCGCCCATACCGTTCACTTTCTCTTCCAGATGCTCTGCTGTCAATACCAGACTTGTAAGTTCATCGGCAAACTGCAAAATTTTTATCTTCTATGACAAGTTGTAATGTGATAAATAAATACATTCCGAAAATAAAAGTAGCTTCCTAATTTACTCAAAATTTATTGTTTATGCATATGTTGTACAGGAAATGATTACAATTACATATCAGTCGCTCAAGCAGTGCTCCGTAACCAGGTGTCCATCCATGATGAAACACGGTGACAGTGCAAACGCTGATGATTGCTTTCTTTCGAACATAGAGATGGCGAGTACTCTCTTAGGATAAACCCACAACTGCTCGATCTGTACGAGTGGTGGGTTGACAAATCGCACGTGTCAGTGTTCGTCCCATCATATCCCACACTCAGAGCCTGCTTAAGGCACGCGCGAGACGTTTAGCCGCACGCGGCAACACCATACAATGGCGACACCACACAATAGCAGTGGTGGGTCTGCTGCCCCTATTGGACAAGGCAATGGGAGAGGAATTTTGTGACAAGTAATTTATTTTTCGTAGTTAAACAATGCTATAAGGGACGCTTTAAAAATCATGATGGCCACAGGTGGTGATGCGGCTATTGTTTATTGACGCGTTTCTACTTTGTCATAGTCAGAATCTGAAACATGGGGTAAAGTTTCGTACAATTGTACCACGTTATGGGTATACTGACCCGGACCCAGACCCATGACGTACAACTGTACGAAACTTTACCCTATGTTTTAGATTCTGACGATGACAAGGTCGAAACGCGTTAATAAATAACAGCCGCATCACCACCTGTGGCCTTCATGTTTTTTAAAGCGTCCCTTATAGCATTGTTTAACTACGAAATTGAATATGGGAGCATACCTTTGTGTAAATTCATGTCAAATTTGGAAGTAATTTCTCTGTTTTAAGAGTAACCATTATGGTGTTCAACTGGTTTCTGAACATAACAACTACTTTAATTTTTAGAAAAATCATTCTAACCAATGCTGCGTTCTTTACGAGTGATAAACTGGAATACAGCTCGCAGTAACTAGCTCAAGCGACACCGATGTTTTCCCATTTCACCATTCACATACTCCTTCCCTCACCTCACTGTGTATAATCTCTTACCCTCTCTCTAAGTTAACTTCTGAATGAATGTCCAGTAAAGTATCATGTAAAAATTCGAACTAAATCGATTAAGTTTTCCCTTAGATAAAGGGCTTTTATAAATCCCTGTTTCAAACTTTGAGCATCTGTACAGGAGAATAAATATATAATAATTTCATAAGGGACCCACGTCGGGGAATGTCATCCATTGACGCTGTGAGCACTTCTTTAATTTTTGACACGGTGAAACACATATATAACATATTGCTGCAAGGTATTTGCTTGGCATAATTTAGAAGGGCGTAATATGCGTCAAAAAAAGAACAAAATATGTAGTAACAAGGGGCTCTATAATGCATACCTTAGTGCTTTCAGCACGTCTTGATATTCATCTTCTGTTTATTACGTCCCTTCTAGTGGTCAGTTGTTCATAGCTCTTAAGGTATTCATTGTAGAGCCCACGTTTAGTAGATACTATTTTCTTTTCTTGATTCACGCTACCTCCTTCAAAACAATGGAAAGCATAGAGTAGAAGGGGTTAATTTCACAGAGGAAAAAAATAAGAAGAGCTCGTAGGATTACTGGATTACATTTCCGGACGTGAGGTTCTTAAGAAAATATGTACTCACTCTCTTGTAAAACTTGTAAAAATTTGTAATATTAATTTCCAAAAACCTTTAATATTTCAAAAAAAATCGCACTGACGTTTCTTACGTCCCACTTTGGATTTGTAGTTTTATAAGTTCCTGCAAACGTTTTGGACCAAAATAATAATCTAAATAATAAAAAATTAATTAATAAGAGTGTCTGAAACACTTTTACGAAGAAATAAACTAGGCAGTGGCGGGTTCCGAACCACCCACCTTTAGCGTCATAGTCGAACGCCTTGCCCACTACGCTACGGCTATCAATCAAACATAGACTTATGCAGAAGATCAGAAAGGATGCCAATACTTTTATCAGTAGTAATATTTGTAAGAAAACTGGTGACATAAAATGATACTGGTTTAGAATTAGGTGGTACCTGTATGTCTTTAATTTTGTCAACAAGAGCTACGGAACGTTTGACTCCAGTCAGTAGATCCCTCGAAGGAACTTCAAGAAATTGACCTTCGCAAGAAGGAATGGTCTGTGACCAACCACTTCCCTACTGGTGGTGGTCGCTGTAATCGGTGGAAACTCAAATGGGGACAGGCAGATGATCAATCATGTGGTTGTGGACCAGACTTACAAACAATGGCCCTCACACTCACTAACTGTCAATCATGATCATTTTCAGAAGGGATGACCGAACTCCACTCCATCTAGTCAGTCAGGATGATGTCCAGTGGTTAAAGAAGTTGGCTCCGTGACAGAGATATGTTTATCTTATTAGTTAAACACTAGTATATTTTACTAAAGTATTATATTTATTGACGTTATACTCTATGATATATGTAAGTCACTGTCCATTCCGTTCATTTGCTCTTCCAGAACCTCTGGAAGAAGATATAATTTGGTTTATTGGGATACTTTTGTGAAGATGGGAATCATCTGTGAAGAAGATCGCGTATAGACCTCTTGTATGACCCTTTCTTGATTTCTGTTCAAGTTTCTGGGATCACCACAAGACAGATTTAAAAGAAGGCATAGAAGCAATTCAGTGGTTGGCTATTCAGCTGTATATGCAACATATGATCTGTATTTGTATTATTTCCACATTACCAATTAAATTATATGTTTTTGTAAGTTGATTACATAATGGAGGTTGTGCTAGCCCGCTACAATATTAAATAAAAACAAAAAATTCCAGCTTATTGGGGCGATATTAAGTATTTATTTTAAAAAAATAATTACACATCGATTTTGTTCCCATTATATAACATCATCAGTGCTTTAAAATCAAGTTTCTTGGGACAAACATTAAAACAGCATAAAACATATATTCGTCAGGAATGTCACAATTGTATAACGAAATTACATACCAGATTCGATTAATATGGAAATTCTCCACAGAGATGATAATTATTATTCAGAAGAGAGAGATTGGCTGGCCAGTACTTACTATTTTGCTGTACTGCCGATAGTTACACTCAGAAAAAAAAGGGAGGAAAATAACAACCTTTCGAAACTGTGTTCCTTCTTCAGGTGGAGAGAAGGGAGGAAAAAAATAAATAAACAAAAAAGAAATGGGAAAGGAAGGGAATGGTAATTCACGACCAAGGTCATGAGGATGGTGTCAGGACTGTGGAAGTCAGAGGTACTGTGTAGTAGTACTGAGCCATGCCAGAGGAAAGATATTTTATTTTCTTCTCTTCTTTCCTTTCTTTTCTTCTCTTTACTGCTTGATCATTCCTCTCTGGTTATATATATATATATCCTCTTTAGTATGGCTCAGTACTACTACACAGTATCTCTGACTTCCACAGTCCTAACACCATCCTCATGACCTAGGTCGTGAATTACCATTCCCTTCCTTCCCCCATCCTTTTTTTTTTTTTTTTTTTTTTTTTTTTTTTTTTTTTTTTTCGCCTGAAGAACGAACACAGTTCAGAAAGCTTGTTATTTCCCTCACTCTTTTCTGAGAGTAACTATCGGTAGTACAGCAAAAAGATAAGTACTGGCCAGCCAATCTATCTCTTTTGAATAATAACTACATACGAGATTGCTAGCCGTGATGACTCGTGTACTCAGCATAAAACAATTAATAGTAAGAGCCATAAAATAGTTGAAAAAGGTCTTCCTAGTACATGTTGCAAGTGGAAAATGAAGAAGTTGCTTACATTCACTTACACAGCTTAACATGCAAGCATTTGGTTCCTGGCGCTCTCTTTATTTGAAAAGTTTATTACATTGTAAAATTTTTGGATATATATAAACATTAAATGTATGAAAAAGCGTACTACGACGACGCCAGGTAAAAGAGTTTTTTTAAAAGGTACATATATTAAACAGTATTTCTTTTTAAAAAGGCCACCACTCTTATTGTTCTTCTTACTTATCAAATTTTAGATGAATCTTTTAACACCAACATATATAAATTATAATTGTACGTTTGGACGCACTGTAATATGTTAACAAAGTCTCTCTCTCAAAAGTGTACTATTAAAATTACTGACCCTATTATACTCCTCTTAATACAATATTTTTTTAAAGAAAAGAATTTTCCTACCTGATACACTGTAAACTGGAGCTTTAACTGTTAACGTAAGCAACTTTTGATGTTTTAACACATGTTTTAATAGATACTCGCCTGAGGGCGCTAAAATGTTAATTTAACTTATATTTTAAGAAGTACTGCTTAATATATGTACTTCTATTTTTTAAGCTCTACTTTACCTTGTATTGTCGAGTACGCCTTTTTATACCTTTAATGTTTTTTATCGTTACAAAAGTTTTGCAATTTAATAAATTCCTCAAATAAACAGGTCGCCAGGTACCAAATGCTTTCATGTTAAGCTGCGTAAGTGAGTGTAAACAGCTACCTCATTTTACACTTGTGACATCTACTAGGAAGACAATTTTTAGTTATTTTACAGATTTTATTTTTAATCGTTTTATGCTGACTACATGACTCTTAATGACTTGCAATTCGGTATGTAATTTCGTTATACAATTGTAACATTCTTGTCGTGTATATTTTTTATGTTGTTTTAATGTCTGACTAAAGAAATTTGATTTTACAGCACTGATCACGTCTCATCATGGGAACGAAATCGATGTGCAATTTTTAATAAAAATTTGATATCACCCCACCAAGCTGGACATTTCTTGTTTTGATTTCAGCATATTCTAGCTTTCAATTTCAGACCTATGTATACAAAGGACATCAAACACTCAGTATATAACAAAGTAATTGCGCCCAATGACATTTTTACTTAATGTTTTCAACTCAACTCAAAAAAACGTTTCTTACGCTATGTGTTGTTTCACTCACTTCTCTGATTTCCTCTACTCGTGCAAAATGTAGAAAAATAAAGAATAAGAAAGTTGAACTACAATTAATTCACATATTTTTTTCTCACTGAAGCCACAACTAAAAGCGTCTTTCGGGTTCTTCTCTCCTTCACGGTAGACACAGGAGAAAGAGGGGAGAGAGAAGAGAGAGAGAGAGAGAGAGAGAGAGAAATAGGCAGGCGGTCGGAATGAGACGGCATGCCTTTGGCCTCTCATTTGCATAGACTTTTCTGTTGATTAAAGCCTAGAGCGTGGCACGTGGTACGTATTTTGTTACATACCACTACAGTCCCTGTAATCCATTAGCGTTCCATATTTAGCACACGTCATAGCTGACGCCGGTAATGGAACCGCCTTGTTTAGCTTTAGAAATGTAATTACGAAACAGCCAACAAAACAGATTCAGCGATTTCTGTTTAAGGTAAAAGCTTCGTAACGAGAAGGCTTACGTAAGGCAATATACGAGCTCAACAACTATGGAGCCAGATGACGAAGGAGAGAAAGTATATCTCAGTTGTAGTCTCACTGTCTCTCCCTCTGAAATTGACAGGAATATGTTTTAAGAAAGCAATATGTTACAAGTAATGTGATAACACAAAATATTTTTGTTGCTTCCCCACTGAATGTAAGATTTATCCATTTTCCCGCTAGAAAGCAGTAAGTTAAAAATAACGCTCGCCAAAATGCAAACAGATGGTGTGTGCTGGAATTCTACACAACGACAAAAAATATGAATAATAGTAATAAAAAATAATAAATAAAAAATATAAATGAATAAATAAAATAAAGGAAGATTGGAGTTTGACGTCCACTCTACATCCACATAACGAAGATTGTTGTATCTGTTAATTTGATGTGAAACCATTTTCCAACAAGTCAGCTTCGAAGTGGTTTAACTATTTCGTCGAAAAAGAATGCATATGCGACAAGCGTAGAGGGCACTTTCGCCGAACAGTCTCTCTGCAAATTGTTTATCATGTGAGGAAAATCTTTTTATGCAGCCGCAAAAAATCAGTGCGCAGAGCAAATAGTAGAAATACAAATCGCACGGTTACCAACGTGTTACAAGAGCGCTTTTACTTTGACACATAAGATCAACAACTGATGCAGATGTTAAAAGCTGAAGATCACCGAAGACGACAATTATTTCGCGATGGTCACTTTTAGTACTGAAGCAGTCTTCTACCTGCATGGTGAGTTAAAAAGACACAATGTGACGTTATTGGAATCAGAATAGACCCATGCCATGTTGCAGATACAGTGTAACTTTCCTTAAGGTGGGATGTACACGAAATGCAGGTTTAAATATATCCAGTCACAAACGCCATAATTTTTTAGTTACGTAAATGAAATTATGTACAATGGTTGATGGTACTTCAAAACATTTACTGAAATTTTTTGTAATTTTAATTGAAAAGGAAAACGTGGAACACGTCAAGATACTAAATATCTCTACAGAAGATATAATAAGCAGAGAAAATACAGAGAAAATCAGGAAACAGAAAATCGAAGAAACTCCAAAAGAGAAGAAACCAGGAAAGAAGTGGACACAAGAGAGGAAGAAGAAACACAGTGAACATATGAGAGGATTTTGGGAAGAGGAAAGAAAGATGCAAAAAAAGTGCCATGAAAATTGATTGTGTTTAAACGCTCCCCTAAATGGGGAATTAAAGATAATAATAATAATTGAAATTTTGAAAGCTTTGGAAAGTTTCTAAGTATTTGAACTCATGATTCACAAATGTACCACTTACTAAAAAATTTTCTACGAAATTGTCTTGTAAGTCTTGTAAATTTTACAGTGTAATCTCCGCATTCATATAACGAAACCCACCGAATAATTTCTATTTATTGGTAGTTTTAGGTTCAACTGTTTTTTAATTAAAAAGCTATACATAGAAGTTCTACATTCATTATTCTGTATCTTGGTATACATGAATGATATTAAATATTCATTCTGTATACATGTTTTTATACATAATGCAAAAGATAGGCCAAATATCATAGGGAAATCTTTTCTTGTCCTGGAAAAAACTGTACCTTAATAATGAAAACGGTAGTTCTGACAACATACATTTTCAAGTAAAACAAGCTGCTTCGTTGTCATTTCGTTTTACAAACGCCCCCAAATCTGTAATGAACGTCTTCAATTCCTTAAAGACTTCTCTTTTGGCTTCTTATTTTCTGTCTTGTTTGCTTTGCAAGGTCATCAATGGATTTATTAGGTCAATCCCCATCAAGATGTCGCAAGTGAAAACTTCGGGTTTCAAGCCCATTCCCTGCTAGACCTTTATCCTCTCTGAGCTGCCACCATTAAAAACAATAACTGCATCATAAACTGCAATTTTAACTACCTTGGGACAATGATTCCAGATGAGGTCATTCAGACACATTAGGATTCTGCGTTCCGTCATGAAAACATTCCTTGGCAGGAATGTTATTCCACAATCTTTTTGATGTAGTATTCGGACATTGCCTGCATTCTGACTGCGCAAAATTGAAAACTAAAACGCTGCATTAACAGATAATACGAAAGAATGAAGAACAAGAAGAAGATGTGGCCCTGTGCGAGCTATTACAATTTTTTTCGCATTTAGAAGCGGAATTGGAACGTAGCATATGGCAATTGAAATTATAATACCTTGTAATAAATAAAAAGCCAATAAAAATATTTCTCAATCTTGTCCATTTTCGTAGACATGTCCCCTTAAGTGTGATGTGTTTTATGCTGTAAAGTTTATGGTCCTTTTGTCTTTCAAAGGATAACTCTGACTTGTAACAGTTACTTAGATATGTTACGGAACTGACGTATACATCAACTTTCTTATGGTGATAGCTTAAAACTATCTACTCATGAAGTAATGCAGTTGTTCTTTATAATCTGAGTGAAACAGTTACCCCTACAGAAATTTTCCGATGCAGTCCAACAGTCGTGTGAAATCTCTAGAAATAGATATACCACTGCTATCTTAATTTATGGTACTAATTTCCAGTACGCACATCTTTCAAACTTTTCTGAACACACCAGAACGGTGGTATATTCCGTTCGCATTACATCAGTCCTTTATATCATTTATCTACGGGTAGTTATGTTAACATGCCATGTCTAATTACCGGTGGTCCGGTGGTAACAAAGAGTGAAATTAATGCTTAAAACTAGGTAACAGTAAATAATGTATTAATCAGCGATCTGACCGGGTAAGAACACTAATCTGTTCGTAATAGAAGCATATTTACAGCAGTAGCGCATGTTGTTAGGTGTTGGCCACGCAATTAATAAACATGCTACCGCTCGTTCTGTATCGTACATTTTTGCATCGACATAATACGCAAGCACCGATCTACGTTTCCAATATTCCAGTCGGAAAGCGACGCCATTAGCGCTATTGTGCCATGCACACACTGCGATGGTGTACAAAGTGAATGTAGTCTTTGCTGTCAGCCGTCATGTTTGACATAGATGAATACCTTGGCTTGCTCCTTATTTATGGAAACCCAAAAAAAGCCATACGTCTGTACTGGAAACGGTACAGACACCCGACTGGAGTGTTGACAGAAATGTAACGACAACAGGCGTGATTCAAAAAGTACCATCTGTCAGAGAGAAAAATGTTCAAATGTTTGTATAGTCTATGGGACTTAACTATGGGGTCATCAGTCCCTAAACTTACAAACTACTTATGAACTACTTACGAACTAGGACGGCACAAATATCCATGCCCGAGGGGGGATTCGAACCCCCGACCGTATTTTGGCCGTACAGACCATGACTGGATCGCCTTAGTCCCCTTTTTTTTTTTTTTTTTTTTTTTTTTTTGCTCTATCTGTAGCTCTGTTCGTTGCGGACGTTGATCAAGTTTGTTCGTTTTTGTTCGATTTGTTCTTGGCTCAGCTTTTTTATTACAGAGGGCGTTCAGCCCTCTGACCGGGCGCGCTGAGCCACGGCGCCCGGCGTCCCCTCGGCCACCGCGGCCGGCTGTCAGAGAGAGGAACAATACTTGGTGAAAGTAAAGAGGACGTCATGAATACAGCTCCTAATAAGTGTACGAGGAAAACTTCACAATAGCTGCCATTCGTCCTTAACAGTGTCACTGAACAACAGTTCAGATACATATCACTATAGCTTTTATGTGTGCGCCTCGGTTGCACAGTGGTAGCACAAAGGTCGCGGGTTCGATCCCGCCAGGTCGTAGGAATTTTATCTGTCACTTTCCACTTCTTTCACCTCTGGCAGTATTGCTCATGTGAAAAATACCGAGTAGCGCCATGGTTCGGAATCTACGTTAAACTGTAGGCCCCTTATAACTGGCTGTGTAAGTCAGTTCGAAGGTCGGAGGAAGGCAACGGCGTACTACCTTCAGACAGGACCATCCCTCATAAAGCACTATGGTGTTCAAACCAATCTTCGGATTGTTGACTGCTTTACCTTATAGTATTTACACAAACAAATCAGGCGCACACAGGCGTGAAAATTCCAAAACCATCAGTTTAATAAGTCATAGTTGAAAATTTAAAGACGAATTATTTATAGAAGAGTGTTTAAATATTCAAATATTTGTAAATCTATCGGACAAACTACCTAAACTAAGGTAAAGTAACCTAAGGACAACACACACACACACACCCAGGATCCTAGGGAGGACTCGAACCTCCGACGGCGAGCAACCCCGAGGCGCCTTAGACTGCTCGGCTACTCCACCACGGCATTTACAGAAGAATGGAAAATATGGTAAAAGCTGACCATGGGGAAGATTGTTTTGGATTCAGGAGAAATGTAGGAACACGGGAGTCAATACCCACCATACGGCTTATCTTAGAAGATAAATTGAGAAAAACAAAGCTACATTTCTAGCTTTTGTATACTTGGAGATAGCTTTTGGCAGTGTTGATCGAAATACACGCTTCCAAATTCTGAAGTCAGCAGGGATAAAATATAGGGAACGGAAAGATATTTACAATTTGTAAAGATACACACCATATGCCTCCTTACGTTGAAGTGACATTCACGAAGGCGATTTCGGACTGTTTGTGTTGATATTGCGCGCCCTGTTGCAGTGTGAATGGTGCGTTGCAGCTGAGTTGCGTTCGGGATCCTGCCTCTACGAGCTGTTAACCAGAGATAATGGCCATCTCCTGCTGATGTTAGCAGTGGATAACGTTGTTCTTGTCGTCTTTTAACGATTCCTTTGCCTGAAAGCACGTACTTATCCTGGAAAGTACACTTTGGGACACTCCAATAGCCGCTGCCATCTCCCTCAGTGTCTGCCCGGCTTCCAACCTTCCTACGGCTCTCCGTGCCATACTTTGAGTAAGTCACGTTGTTGTTGCATTGCGCTACCTGCTCACTATACTATCTGAACCAAGTGCTTGTGTGATTCATTCGGTAGAATAAAGACAACAACAACCCCCTCTGTAGCAAGCTTCTGTTATTATCACGATCTCGGTTGCTGTAATGTTTCCTCCTTTCCGTAGGACCGACAGAAAGACGTCGAACCATTTTCGTCCACTCTTCCGATGACAGTACTTCAGAACCTAGATGCTTTACCGACCCTCTAATTGTTTTGACCAGTTTGAGACATATTCCAAAAATGTTCAAATGTTTGTAGAACTTATGGGGCTTAACTACGGGATCATCAGTCCCTAAGCTTACAAACTACTTATGAACTAGCTAAGACTAAGGACGGCACAAATATCCATGCCCGAGGGAGGATTCGAACCCCCGACCGTAGTGGCCGTGCAGACCGTGACTGGAGCGCCTCAGTCCCCTCGGCCACCGCGGACGGCATAATATTCCAGTTCATGCAAAAGTATGGATGGCTTTGCTGTCATCCTTACCGTGTGCTGTTGGGTCTAAGCTAAGCAGGTAATATACATATACATTCCATTGGGATAATTGGATGATACGGCAATTATTCCGCTGCGTCATGTGGTTAAAGAAGATGACCCATAACTAATAGGAACGCTTGGTAACACCCTCTACATGTCGTCCAATCTAGAGTAATGTAAGTCATTCACAGGTCAGGTCCCTACGCTAAATATTTGCACATGAATTCCACTCTGTATCTTCCTACGGCTCTCCATGCCATAGCTTTGAGTAAGTCACGTTGTTGTTGCATTGCACTACCTGCTCACTATCCTATCTGAACCAAAGTGCTTGTGTGATTCATTTGGTATAATAAAGACAACAATAACCCTCTCTGCAGCAAGTTTCTGTTACTATCACTACCTCGGTTGCTGTAATGTTTCCTCCACTCCGTAGAACAGACAGAAAGACGTCGAACCATTTTCGTTCATTCTGCCGATGACAGTACTTCAGAACCTAGATACTTTACTGTTCCTCTAATTGTTTTGACCAGTTTAAGATATTTTCAATTTTTGTTCTACCAAATGTCATGCCTCAGTGTACTATGACATCATTTTCAAATGTCAGCAATGAATACCTAAGAGCATTTCTGATATTGAGGTTCCATTTATTAAAAGTATTTTACGTGATGATTCCCTTACATACATTTTTAAGGGCTCAGACAGCTTAAGGGAAGACAAAATCTCCTTATATGGCTGTAAGACGTCTTTCTGGACATTCTCTTAACCACCTGTAATATCAAATGTTATCACTACAAATAAAACTAGCCTGGGGGCCAATATGAAAATATGTACTGCATTAACAATTACAGTACCCTGATACCGTGACCAATCCATAGAGACAAGGCTTGACACGGAAGTGTAGATTATTACAGCGTTACAGTCGATTAGTCACTGCTTCAGGGCACTGTAATTGTTAATATTTTATATCTTTTTATATTGGCCCTCAGGCTATAGTACTTATGGTTATCATATTGATCAGAAAGCATCTTATCACCAAATAAGGAGATTTTAATCTTCCCTTTGACTATTTTTGAGCCGTAGATAATGATATTATCCTATCAAATACTTGTAATTGAGGCTCTATTAATTACAAAATTTTAAACATGGCTGCAATTCAGCAACGGTGGAATACGATCGAAAAGTCAACACAGTTTCAGCCGACCAGTTGCATAAAATGGTTTACATGCATAAACCTTGACCTAGGTTTCGGCAAAAGTAATTTTGCCACATTCAGAACTATACATAAAGCCCACATTAAAAAAATTGTTAAATAAAATGTTTCCCTGACTCCATGTCAATAGATTAAAAAGTAAAATTTAAAACAATGTTACATCATAAAATAGTCTAGCGACTAATGTTCCTCTGCCAGTACGCAGTGCTCACTCGACCTGTCTGTGGACGTGCTCCACAATTTTATGATGTGACATTGTTTTAAATTTTACTTTTTAATCTATTGACATGGAGTCGGCCACATTTTATTTAACAACTTTTTTAATGTGAGCTTTATGTATAGTTCTGAAGAAGGCAAAATTACTTTTGCCGAAACCTAGGTAAAGGTTTATGCATGTAAACCATTTTATGCAACTGGTCGGCTGAAATTGTGATGACTTTTGGATCTATTAATTATAGTAATTAGGTATTTATTACTCACATTTGAAAGATTAGATCAATACTTGTTCTATAGATTACGAGATTTCGTAATGATGTGGAACGTGTCAGTTTAGTAAATGATAACATTACATGACACACATTTTCATTTAAGTTTTTTTTTTTTTTTAATTTTGTAAAAGTGATACTTTCTATGTAAAAATTCATGTACTGAATAGAATGAGCTGCCATTCAGAAATTCTGTACATTTGTTTTTAAATGCTGTTTTGATGAATGTCAGACATTTGATGTTTTCTGGTAAGTGTCCAAAGACATTCATAGCAGCATAATTCACCCCTTTCTGTGCCAAAGTTAGATTTAACCTTGGATAGTGAAGATCATCCTTTCTCCTAGTGCTGTAGCTATGCACACTGCTATTACTTTTGAAACGAGTTGGGCCATTATTAACAGTTTCACAAGACGATATATACGGGGTGAATCACCTAACACTTGCACCGCAAATATTGTGGAAACGGAAATTGCGATTGATGTGCGGTTTTCACAGAATGGATTCGTAGTCAAGGACTCGTATTGTTAGTCAATAAACAGATTGCAAAAATTACCTACGAAGTGTATTTTTTATGCAAACATACAATTTTTCATATTGAACAATCGTTGTCTCCATCGAGCACATTAACAGTGAACGAAGAATTTTGAATGACATTTTTATCACGTTTAGTTTGGCAGCTACAAGCTTTCAAAGTTTTGGGGGCGGAGGCTACGACAGCATAGCTGAGGGGCTAGCCACTCGGCCTGTCAGCTATGCTATCGCAGCCTCTGCCAACGAAACTTTAAACGGTTGGAGGTGCCAAACTAAACTTAATAAAAACGTTATTCAAAATTTTTTGTACACAGCTGGTGTCAAAAAGTCAATTGCATGACAGAAACAATCATTTTTCCATTTAAGAAAGTGTATGTTTGCATAAAAAATACACTTTCTAAGTAATAATAGAATCTTTATGTCGGCTAAATACACGAGCCCCTGACTAACAATCCATTCTGTGAAAGCCGCACATCAATAGCACTTTCCGTTTCCGCAATATTTGCGGTGAAGTGTTAGGTGATTCACCCTGTATATATACACAAGCTGTAAACCCGGCGTTGCCCGGGTGTTTATCCTACACTCTAGTAGTCAACATACCCTCCCCCCCTCTCTCTCTGCATCCACCTCTTTCTCCCCCATCTCTCTGTTCGTTTCCACCTTTCCCTCTCTCGGCAAAGTTTTCTGCGAGGTACCCTCTGTCACGTACCATACAAACATTTATGCACCCAATGATCTTCCTCTTGGTTTTAAGGTCATGGGTGCAAAAATTCATGAAGACTGGAGAAAAACTATGCATTTTGTAAAATTCCGCAAGTTAAGTACCCTCCACCAAGCACGGAATGACATTTTATACAGACAGTGACATTCCTCTTGTTTTTATGGTAGAGTGTGCAAAATTTCATCAATATCGGAACAAAGCTATAGATTTTTATGCAATAGAAACACAGGGTCACGAAAAACGCACTTTGTTGCTCTCAAATATTCCATTTTTATTTCATACAACCCTTATTCTAACAACAAATAAAAAAAATTAAAAAATTTAGAAAATAATAAAAAGTAAATAAAAAAAGATCAGTGAAGTCGATCGAGCCGTTCTCAAATTACGGCGCGACCAAGGAATTTAGGGATCCATTTTTATGTTGCAAAGTACTCTGCCCCATGCTCCGTATGAAACTTAAGGTAGACGGTGACGTTTCTCTTGTTTTGAAAGTCAAGTGTGCGGAATTTCGTGAAAATCGGCATGAAACTGTTGATTTCGTGAGACTGTAAGAGAAGTATGCTCCGCCAAGCAACTATCACAAAATACTTTCTTAGATGATGTTTTCTAGCTATAAACTATATTCCTGCCAAATTTCAGTTTCATAGTTGAAGTAGTTTTCGAGATTTCGTGTTTATAGTCAGTGAGTGAGTTATATATTCAATATATAGATAAAGAAAACAGATTGCTTAATTTTGGATGGAAGGGAATTAAGGGAGACATGCAGACAAAAATAAATATTAACATGCAAATCTGTAATGCTAACTTTATTTGACACAAGTTCAAGCCTAATGCGACAGTTTTACGGCATCTACAGTGAAAATGTTGTGAGCAATAGACTTTCTTTTCGTTTCGTCATTTTGTGTGTGTGTGTGTGTGTGTGTGTGTGTAGGGGGAGGGGGGGGGTTCACTTACAAAACGCTTCATAAACGTCCGAAATTACATGCAAACTTTGTTGCAGGCCAGGTCCCTAACTACTCCAATTTTCTAATAATCTACGCATAAATCTGCGTATTCTTACGAGGTGGCCTGTCGTTATTTTAACATATTTCCTGAGATATGTGTTGCGCTCTTTTGTTTTTGGGAGGGGAACGTTCGCGGGCGTACGGTGAACAGTTCACCAAAGTTTCATTGCAATCGAAAGAATAGTTTATGAACACATAGAGGACACACAGACAAAAATTCTTATATATATATATATATATATATATATATATATATATTGTGAAGTTACTGTGAAGATTCTTAGATCCTTAATTAAGTGTCTGCTACATGATCTTGGGTGGGCTTCAGAAATTATTCTAATTACACGCTTTTGTGCAATGAATACTTGTTTGCTCAATGAAGAATGATATAGTACATCGAAACATATCGTGGGGGAGAAAGTTTACTCTTAGCGACTGTAGCTATTACCTCAAGGTGACTGTCGTCTATATAGAAACAAACGTCATAATGCGTTTTCACGCGAATATGTAAAAGGTGGTACATCAGGTTGTCAGTAATAAATTACATCACATTACTGTCGTACATGAGGCACTGATTACACAAGCCGTAATTACATAAGCTGCTGCTCACAGGACACATGGGCTGACAAGGCATATCCCTTGTCCCTCTAATTCGATTGTGTAATCAGTGCTTGTGTAATCGATGCCACAGGTTTTTAACCCTCTTTAAGGTTTGCAACTAACATGCTGATATAGCACGCGGCCTCCATACTCTTGGTATGATGTGATACACTATATCGCGCAAATAATGGACATTTATTGCGATGTATTTGCTTTAGATCTGGGGATAACACCATAGATTTGACGAAGTCGCTAGTAAAATACGGGGATAAAAGCTATCTTGGCTAGAACTATTTACTTTAAAATGAATATCCCGCGTTTCTGCTCTGAGTCGCGCGTTCTGTGGTATAATCAATGGAAAGACGCCTCTTCGCGAAATTCATCACGCTGCTAGGTCAACGGCCGGCACCTCATCAGCCAGAGTAAACATTTATGGAGCAGTGCTAGCTGCACGTGCCTCTGAATATTTAATGTTAAGCAAACCTTATTTACCCGCAGCTACGTATGATCAGTGAGGCAGAAGAGCGAACAGTGTGAAATCAGAGGTTGCCAGACAAACTATAAGTGGCGCAGCGTATTACCAGCGATGGCTGCGATGAGAGAGGACGTTAAAAATGTATTAATCTGTAATTGCATTGGCAAACATCAAAGTACCTTTCCACACGTTTGTAGACATCGCACTATATTAATTTATCAACTCCGGACGACACCCGCAATACAACAAAGCACTCGAATAAATACATTCCGATGTTGCTGAAACAGTAATGAACACTGGTAACGCGTGCCACTACAAATTTTTGCAGGACATTTTTTGCTAACTATTTATTGCCTGATCGTAAGCCAACAGTTGCGAATGTTGGCTGATGATAAGATAATACATTGTTTCAAATAATAGAACAGTTGCTGACTCCCCCTAGCCGATTATAACGATTAGATTAAAAATGTTGCTATTACGAATCAACAGAAATCCCGAGGCAGCTGTACTCCTCACTAAAACACACTCTTTAAATCGTCATCCTTTTACATTCAACGGTACTTCACCTACACTCAAGTGTAGATGAGAGTTAAAACATTTCAGTTCAACATGGAATGACGACAGAATAGACAAATTTGCCTAAATATACCGACAAATAGGCATCTTATTATTATTATTGAGATAACTTGATATAGTCGGTTTTGGAGGCAAACTGATAAGTTTTTTAGTCTTCAAAATTAAATACCAAGATTGCACATTAATAATTTATTCAATGACGACCGGTTTCGGTGAAATGTGTCACGATATATATATATAAGCTGGTCATCTTTTTCAAAATGCCTATAAAATAATAAGTACAACATAGCACTTAGTCACAATATAAAAATACAGAAGTTAAAAACATGACAGCTTACAAAGTACTCAAGCTGTCATGATTTTAACTTGTGTACTTTTATATTGTGACTACGTGCTATGTTGTACTTATTATTTTATACCCATTGTTAACAAGATGACCGGCTTTTCAGCTTTTGATATATATATATATATATATATATATATATATATATATATATATATATATATATATATATATATATGTGTGTGTGTGTGTGTGTGTGTGTGTGAGACGAGATTATAGTGACACATTTCGCCGAAACCTGTCGTCATTCAATGAATTATTAATGAGCGATCTTGGCATTTCGTTTTGAAGACTAGAAAAATATTAATATTATTTTACCTGAAAGCTCTCCCGTATTTCTGAAGCCTTGTAATCGTCCCAACTTCCTCGCGTGTTTGAAATATTGCTGATTATCGGTAATGAACTCCCTGCTTCGAAATCATGATGTAACGCCACCTACCAGTAAATACAGGCATTATCAGACAGCTAAAACTTATTCATTTCCTCCAGAAGAATCTCCCTAAGGGCCTATAATAATCATACTGTCCAACTCTCATGTCACTTCTCTTCATGGCACCTTGCATCACAGAGAGTAAGTCGAAATTGCATAGCCTAAAATCGGTTACTGCATGTATCAACCGAACGGATCTCTACTTTCAATGGAGCAACAAATAAACCATCGTTGTTCTTCCTTCATTCTGGTCCATAGTGATTTGCATTCCCGTAATTTGGCGATTCCTATTCGCTTCATTATAATTTTCTCTCGACGACTTTACCCTCGTTCATCATTGTTATAACGATCTCAATTTCGCTGTTAAAACTGTCATAATTCTCTCCAAGGTTTTCCCAGCCAGTGTGTTCTTTCACGTCCATCAAATTGTCTCGGACCACGCCCCTTTCAGTGTCGTGATGCGAGATAACAATGCTGCACACTGGGTGGCAGTTTTCCTCCAATATAATATCCCAGTACATGCAAGAGAATGGATGGCTTTGTTGTCATTCTTACTGTGTGCTGTTGGATCTAAGCTAAGCAGGTAATATACATATATATCCACAGGGATAAATGGATGATACAGCAATTATTCCGCTGCGTCCTATGGTTAAAGAAGGTGACCCATAAACTGGTAGGAACGCTTCGTAAAACAGTCTACACGTCGTCCACTCTAGTGTAATTTAAATCATTCACAGGCCAGGTTCCTACTCTAAATATCTGCACATGAGTTCCACTCTGTATCTTCCTGGACTACTTTCGTAACTATGAGAACCTTCTGGTGGATCATCTAATTCGAATGTGACACTGGTGCAAAGAGCTTCAGAATGTCGACAGTGATGTATCACCTCGGTGAGGAATGCTTATAATTAGTAGTTAGTAATTGTAACACTTGAAATTACAAAATTAATGCTTAACATAAATTTGCTATCTGTAGGATATCATCGTTAGAGAGGTCGCTTCATCCGTACAGATATAAAAAGAGACTTCTTTAAGCAAGGATTTTAAAACATATAAAACTATTGCTCGAAACAGAGACAATGCCGACAAGCCTCAAATAGATCACTGTAGCTAAAATTGCTGCACGGATTGTGTTGGCACTGTATTTGATAGAATAAAAAGCAAGCTACATCGAAAGGAAGATATAGGTTTACTAACGTGAACTACCAAGGCAAAATGTAAGATAAAATTAAAAAATGTTCATAACCGGAGATGTGACTAAAGCATCCTCAACAATAATTTATGTAGCATATGTTAAGACATACCACAGAGAAACAGGGTAAAAATGTTAAAATCCGAAATTTATTAAAAAAATTGTAATACTTGCACTAGTCATTATATAGAATAGACAGGATGAATTTTAAGATTAGATATCGTCAACAAATTTCAGGGATAGTTAGTAGAATATCCGTCTGTGATAAACACCTTATTCTGAATACTTACTCAATACCTTAGAGAAACTTGAAACACATATCGTACACAGAAATGAACCGTCAGTCGTACTAAACGAGTAATTGGATTCTAAAGAAAAGTTTTCTCATCTTTCAGATTATTCTATCTAAATTCCCTTGCTGTTTACGTTCATAGTTTGCAGTTTTACATTTTTCTAAGCTTTCATTAGCTGATATCTGCCCCCCCCCCCCTCTCTCTTTGTCCACCTCCTCCTCCTGCTCCCTCCACTCTCTGTACTCTCGTTCTTACTACTGTAAAATTTAGAACAGTTCCACAGAACACAAGTGAACTCTGCAATATTGTCTGGCTACAACTATATTGATGATTCTCCTGTGAGATTTCTTTATTTGCCCAGATCGCTTATTTACATAATTGCTTGATGACTCATTAAAGAGCCATTTTCTAATCTTAATTGCCCAGGCATAGTAAAATGTTTAAAAGATGCAACACTGTGGCATGATATAAATGGTATGCACATATTTATCCATTCAATTTGCCTTGGTGTCAAGTTCTATTCTTGCATACAGTTTGCTTTCCCACATCAATAGGCAGCAACTTTATTACTTGTCGTAACCTGCACGTTACGTATTGTTTTATACCTTCAAGGCGGGAACGCGTACTACAACGAAGAAGCTTATTGCTGGTCTCAATGTTGTGGGTTCGACGCTCAGCTGCAGAGTAAGCCTTTGCTGATGGGTCGCAGGCCAACCGATGAGGGTGACGTCAACATGCGATAAACGATGAGTTATGTAGCGCGTGAGCGAAAATTTTCTGTCGCTACTTTCCATCTATTTCCTCCCCCTTCTCTTTGTCCATCTGCACCTCCCACCCCACCTTTCTTTACATCTTCTCCCTTTCCTTTTTGTCGCCACCCTCTCCTTGTACATTTCCCTCTAATCACACTCTAAGTTCGAATCCCCCTTCGGGCATGAATGTTTGTGTTGTCTTTAGTATAAGTTAGTTCATATGTAGTTTGTAAGTTTGAGGACTGATGACCCCGCAGTAATGTCCCATAAGCTTTATAAACATTTGTAACATTTGTCACACTCTATGTATTCTTCCTTACCCTTCTTCTGGGGAATACAGTTCTCTGTCAACTGTTGGCGGACTTTTCTTTCAAAACTTTAACTACCTCGTAACATTAATTGTTAAAGCAAACAGTGCAGACTTCTTTTGAATGGTTTCTTAAAATGTTGTTTTGGGGCCGTATCCGAAGGTATTTCCTGTTGTAGTTGATTTGTGATGGAATGCAGTATGGACTTCTTTGGGTGTTATCTATCTTTACGTTTGCTTTATATCAATTGTAATCTTTCCGGATGGGCCTATTGTCAACCAAGTAGGGCCATAGGCCGCTTAAAACATTCTTCAATGCGCCTTCCTAAATTCTTGTAGGGGTGTTCGGCGACTATCGCGTCTTCTGGTGCAACTTCGCTGCGTGCTCTTCAAATGTAGCAAGCACTGTTGGATGGCCCGCGGCCCTATGGGGATAGCTCTTCTGGAAAGTGTTTGTTACATGGATAATATGCCAGATCGCTTGATTCCTCGAGCATAATTTCTCTGTGTGGGTACTCCACACAGGGCAGGCAGAACCTGATACAGTCCTAGTACAATCTAGGTAGAGTGAAATATTGCATTCCACCGACAGTGTGGTCCTTTCATTCAGCACAGGGTGGACAGCTCCAAGCAGAGCTGATGATGGCTTCTTCATCGCCATGGAAAGTCACCTGACGATCAAGGGTGACCCCTAGGTATTCCGCCTTTGGGGCCCAAGGGATAGGGTTGTCATACAACGTGACGTTGTCAGCTATCACGCCATGTTGTAATGTAAGTAAGAGAGGATGTCTCTTGACACCTTCAAACCACAGACAACTAACCAATTCTTGGCAGAGTTAAACTTAATCCTTCAGTATGATGCCCATTCTGCAGTATCACACGACAGGCAACATGTGTGGGTACGAGGAGGTAACTTTTGTGATGGCCATTGTATGGCGTGCTGTCGTCCACAACAGGCTCAGCCTGCGACGTTAGTCTCCCCAATCAATCTGGGCAGTGCTAAAACGACTGACGATAGAAAAAAAGTCGCTTTGTAGCTGAGAAAATCAGTGGGATATCGCATCAGTTATGGTAGTTCCTGTGATGCCCTTGATGATAAAATGTATAGAACGTCTGGCTATCGTTTTTTGGATGGTGTGTGTGGTTTCGTCGACAGTATAGACCTGGGATCGAAAACGATCAGCTACCTGGTGGAATGAAGGTCAAGGGATTCCATATCGTATGTATGGCATTGAGGTCGCTAGCAATGATTTACTCCGAAACCGATGACGTTGAAGGCATTCGTTACGGATAGGTGTCGTTTTGGTTGCCTGTAGACCGTAGTATCACTACGCTTTGACTGGGCTCCACCGCCGCTCTGGTGGTTCTACATTGCGCAGTTGCAAGTGGGGAGCAGGGAGAGTTCATTACATCGACGACTATCCCACCTCCACAAATAAGGGGAACCGCGCGATAGCCCTTTATCCTGGTTTGTGTCTTGCAAACCATACAGATGTCAACA
Organism: Locusta migratoria; assembly: GCA_026315105.1. Classification (NCBI taxonomy): domain Eukaryota; kingdom Metazoa; phylum Arthropoda; class Insecta; order Orthoptera; family Acrididae; genus Locusta; species Locusta migratoria. The sequence continues at coordinate 523,906,160 of CM048745.1, forward strand.
TTCTTAGCACGCAAGAAGAGCTCAACCACCTTATTTATAAAGCATGTCCTCGTCATTCCAAGTCGCAGAAATAATATTCGTTATACTGGGAGTGAGTGTCACTCTTGACTCAAGAATAAGCGATGTGAGATATGTAGTGTCGACAACAGGTCTGGCTACTTCGTAGTTAGGTTCGAGTATAATGACTTTTCTGGAGACTAGAAATCTGCTTTGTAGGAATCAATATCGGTTTCGAAAAAGGCAGTCCTGTGAAACACAGCTCGCGCTATTCGTCCACGAGACTCAGAGGGCCATAGACACTTCTCAGGTAGATGCCGTGTTTCTTGACTTCCGTAAGGAGTTTGATACAGTTCCCCACAGACGTTTAATGAACCAAGTAAGAGCATATGGTCTATCAGACCAATTCTGTGATTGGATTGAAGAGTTCCTAGATAACAGAATGCGGCATGTCATTCTCAATGGAGAGAAGTCTTCCGAAGTAAGAGTGATGTCAGGTGTGCCACAGAGGAGTGTCGTGGGTCCGTTGCTGGTCACAATAAATATATATGACCACATAGATAACATCGGAAGTTCACTGATCCTTTTTGCGGATGATGCTGTAGTATATGTAGAGGTTATGACAATGGAAAATTCTGTTGAAATCCATGAGGATCTGCATCGAATTGACGCATGATGCAGGGAATGGCAATTCAATCTCAATGTAGATAAGTGTAAAGTGCTACGATACATAGAAAGAATTTAGCTACACTATATCAGGTCAGCAACTAGAAGCCGTTAATTCCATAAATGATCTGGGAGTAGGCGTTTGGAGTGATTTAAAATGGAATGACCATATAAAATCAATCGTCGGTAAAGCAGATGCCAGACTTAGATTCATTGGAAGAATCCTAAGGAAAACAAAGGAAGTAGGTTATAGTACTCTTGTTTGTCCATTGCTTGAATACTACCCACCGGTGTGGGATCTGTACCAGGTAGGGTTGACAGAGGAAGTAGAGAAGATCCAACGGAGAGCAGCGCGCTTCGTTACAGGATCGTTTAGTAATCGTGAAAGCCAAGTCTCAACATAATTTAAGCGTTATGGGGAGTTATAGAGCAGAGTGTGAGGACCAAATTGACTGCTCCAGCATCGTTGAAGATACACTTGAAAAATCCAGTCAAGATGGTAATTTGTAATTTACTAGCTGAAAACACGGCGTCGCCCAGGTTACTTACGTATTCCAGTCTTAAGTTAGTCTCTCCTTTCCTTTTATCTCTCTGACACCTTCTCTTTCCTTATCTGTCTGTGCATCTCTTCTCCCACCCCGTCCCTCTTTCTCTCTCTCTCTCTCTCTCTCTCTCTCTCTCTCTCTCTCTCTCTCCCCCTTTCTCTTATCTTACCTCTCTCAATGCAACTGCTCTTATCCCTCTCTCATTCTGCTGCTCAACCCTCTCTCTGTCCGTCTCCTACCTCTTCTTGCTGTCCGTCTCCTTCTCCACCTACTCCTCTCCCTCCTATATATGAAAACAAACGTATATGCACCAAGTTTCATGCTGACTGGTCAAACGGTGTCAAAGTCGCAAGGTACCATCCGCCTTGCTAAATTCACTGGGTGCAGATTATAAAAATCTCCTTCACGAACATACTTTCTTGTGCTTTCTTATGCTGGTAACCATTCAAACAATTTGGATGCTTTTTGTAAAGTACCCTCTGCCTTGCACCTTACGAAGTTAATTTCAGTATGCCTACAACATTCGCGCGAGAGCAAGCAATGACTTGATGAAGTTTTATTGTAATCGGATGTACGGTATGGCAGCGCATAAAATATGAACGAAAAGACAAACAAATATTAATATTTATATATTGAGATTTCTATCCAAATTCGCATTAAATCCATACGTTGGTAACCATAAATTTCTTCTGCTGGTGGTTTTAACGCCATGATTCGGTACGATTGGTATGCATCAAAGCTGACAGCCAAAAAACCGTCATTTAAAAATATCGGAATGAAGTATGCTTTCCACTGAAGCACATTTAAAAAAATCTTTCTTTAAATTGCTTCCATAAAGTTCACATGGTATGAACAATATTTAAGTTTTAAATATTTCTTTGAAGATTATCACCCTGAAAAATATAACGTAACTTCCAGAGAGAGCTGCCAGAATTTACAGAAATTTTATTTTATTCGATACATAACCTAAATCTAAAAAGTAACTCTTTAGTCACGTTAATTAATTGGAATGATTGTACGTAATCTGAATATATTAATACAGCACTGATTAACTGAATTGTTTAATCACATTTAAAAATTTCATTAGGTTCGGAATACAAATGTAGAATCTGACGAAGGCCATATGAAAAGCATCATCCGTCATGCAGCATCCAAAATTTTATGTAACAGTAACCTTCCTCCCGTTTTGAAGGTCAATTGTCCAAAATGTCATGAAGATATTAGGATGAATAAAGCGTCCTTATTCGCATGTCGCATATAATTGTTTATGACGTCATATCTCCTTAACTATATGTTGCAAGCAGTTCTTACCCATAAGTCAATTGTTTCGTCATAGAAGGAATATATGTACCAAATTTGGTTGAAATCGGAACAGTGGTTTAGAAGATGACGTCGCATGGTGCAGCACTTTTCCGCGCATTTCATTGTTTATTATGTCATATCTCCTGAACTATTTGTCGTACAGTCATTTAATGATGCCTACAACAACCTCGAAAACGCAAAAAATACATTGTCAAAGTTTCATAACAATCGGTTGAACGGCACGGCCGCGCATAAAATACGAACACAAAAACATTCATTTCTGTATAACAGATTTAAAGGTTACCGGTTTCTACCATTCAAATGGCCATGTTCAGATCACAGTAACCATATTATTGGGCATCGGTCGCATTTGCCATCCATGTAGATCCTGCGCACCTCAATCGGTGACCAACAATTAAAAGTGGACCACTGTACGAAATAAAAACTTAATTCTGGTAGAAGCAACCCAGCTAAGAGTTTACTGTTATAAAAAAAAAGAATAATAATAATAATTTTAGCAGTAAAATTAGCAGAAGGCCCGCATTAACTACCGGCTGCTCCCTAGCTGCAAATCCTAGTTTCCTGGCCCAAATTGAGAACTGACTTGGTTCAAATTACTCTAACAACAGGACGTTAACGATTCATTGGCAAATATTCGTAGCAGCTCACACGAAATTACACACAGGTATTAATAAACAAGCCACCACAATTAAAGTATTCCATAAAGGTGGCTAAAGAAATGCATTTATGGCGCAACGGAACTTAAATACAAAAATTTGCATCTGAGCTTGTTCTCAGCACTAGTGAAAAACAATATTAAATAAAAAAGGGGGAAGGTGCTCGAAAACTACTATTTATAGGCAAGTCAAAATTACACTGAACTTAACTTGTTTATTCAGGTCGAACGCAAGCAAAATGGGGAACCAATTTTGTTAATACCATAAAAAAAAATCTCATTTACATAGTCTAATACTGACGATGCCTGGCATTGAATTTAACATAAATTACACAGAACTTAACGCTGCTGGGGGTAGGATTTACAAACAACACTCACTCGCTCACACACACGCAATGCAACAGCGAAACTCACCAAAATCAGCGTGCTCTAACGAGGCAGAAATTCAGCAAACCCGAGGGTACCTCACAACACAATATACAATAAAATTGCAAAGATGGCTGATTTGAGATGGTGCGTGAGTATAGAAAACACGCAAACGGCGACACACGGCAAAGTTACATGATCACACTCCACTGAAGGTGAAGTGGTTAAAAATCGGATCCATTACACCAAATCACGGCGGACTCGTAAGTTGCAAGCTGAGAGTAAACTATCTAGGCACTGGTTTTATGAGAAGTGGCGTGAATTCAGGTGACTAGCTGCAAACCCCTAAAGTCGGAGTTCGGACCCACGTGGTTCCGAAAACCGATAAAAATGTATAAATTCAATTTCCGAAAAATAAAATGAACTACGGCATGCAACCCCTAGAACTGCGTAGAAGTTCATAAGGAATGTACTGCAATGCAGCAACATGCGATTGGGAGCGTTTATAGATACGGGAAAAGTCCACTCTCAAAACCGGGAAAAATTAAATAATTACGAAGTCGGTAAAATAAAAATAAATACTACGGTATGCAGCCCATAGAAATGTTTAGAATAACAAAAGGAAGCAAATGAAATGCAGCTACAAGCAATAGGGAGCGATTACAGAGACGAAGTCCAGTCTCAAAAACCAGGAAAATGATATAATTACAAAGACGGAAAAGTAAGAATAAAAACTACGGTATGCAACCCTTAGAAATACATAGAATTTCATAAGCAAGCTATTGAAGGAGGTTGTACAAGGCTCGGAAAGAATTACTGACAAAGACTGAGTGCATACTAAAAGTTTGGAGAAGAAACAGCAAAATTAAAATAGGCAGGGAGAGAAGATCACGAAATGTTAGTTGAAATCAGAAGGATACACGCTTAGTTACTTCCAACCATGTGGAACACATATCACTCATGGGAGGAAATGATAAGAAAGATTTCACATGCGCTGTACAAAAATGAACATATTGTCTGTTAGAAATCGGACTCCGCAAAGCTAGAAAGAATTTACACACAGTTCATACACCTCCACATAATCACAAAAGGTTTGAATATACCAGACAGTTATCAAATTGCAACAAGTAACACATACACCACATATCTCTGTTGGAAATCACTGCATTGAAAAACTAGGACACATTTCCGCGTACGATCGGAAAAAATATTCCTAAAAATGAATCTACATTAAACATGCTAGACAACGAATCGCTACCATCTCTGCAGACACAAGAGCAGAACCACCCTCACCTCACCGCGGTCCGAGCACAAAGTGAGCAGAAGTTCGAGCGGCCAGGAGGCGGGAAAGCTATCGGAAATTGGCAAAACCCAGCGGTGGTGGGAGACAAGATCGCGAGACTCGCCCTGGGGAGGGCTCGTCTTCTGGCTTGTAACCAAATTGTGTAGAAACCTCTTTGGTCGCATCAGATACAGGGGTTGGTAACGACTATCGACTCTGAGCCAGAGAGAACCATGCAAAGCCGGCTATTACCACCCACATTCAGACAGCCATTAGATTCTCGCACATCCACTTAAAGTAAAACAAGTACACATTCTCACAGGGACAGTGGCGTAGCGGAGAAGCCGTACTTATTGCCACATTCATAACCACAATAATAAATTATTAAAATAACAAAATCCTAGCAATATTAACTAACGTTTCAGAAACTAATACTTTAAAACATGTAATATAAATGCTATTCCTCATGCTTCAAAAAGAGTGGGGTTCTAGTTTTAACAAAATGCTAATCTTGCGACATCAAATAAATTACAATTTTATAAAAAACTCGCTGAAAACCCGGCGTTGCGCGGGTATTTATTTATTTATTCCTGCCATTTTTCAGGTATATATTTATTTGTAAAAAGGCTGTATGTATGTAAAGTCTCTTGGGAATACAATTAGTAGTAAATAAATAAGAGATTAAAACTTGGTGCGTAATGTGGCGGTTTTCAACGAACGTTACTGTTTATGTGCTCGTAATCTCATAAACTACCTGTCGTACTGTGATACAACTTAGAAGGTACACTCAACTATATGCGTGTATACTGTCTGTAAAATTTCCTGCGGCTAGTGTAGTGTACAAATTATAAATTGTAACGTCAAACCGAATCCCGTAGTTTTACTCAATAAACAGCGGAATAGTAGTAAGCGAGAAACTTTTTTCCTTTCATCATTTTACTATGGTTGTCCGCGAGAGAAAGTTTAATAAAAGTTAGAAATTATGTATAAATTTTGTTGCAAGTCGCTAAGTACTCTGATTCTCGTATAGCGTATTTATAAAGTCTCGCCGCACTGTGTGGCAGTTTCTTGCAAATCCTATTGTTTATGACGTCATATCTTCTGAATCATGTGTCGTATATGATTCTTAACCCTTCAGCAATTGTACCTCACGGTAAGGAATGTGTGTACCAAATTTTGGAGAAATCGGTTCACTGGTTTAGAAGAAAATGAGCAGAATTGTCGCTAAATGCAGCAGTTTTCTGCGCATCTCATTGTTTATGACGTGATATCTCATGAACTATGTATCGTACGTGATTCCTACACTTACGGCGACCGTTCAAATGGATTGAAACTTACGTGTACAAAATTTTACAAAGATTGGAACAAAACTGTAGATTTGTATGTAACACGTACGAATATACGGACACTCTGCTTTATATATTAGATATATGTTGCAGTGGTCTGAAGATGGCAATTCACATTCTCCAGTAACCTTTACATAAATTGTAAATTACGATATTCAGTGACTCTTCAAGTGAATTTAATAATTCTGTCCACTGAACCTCCAAAATGTTTTCAAAATTAATCGTGGAAGTCATTTTGATTGAAGAATGGATAATATTCTGTTCGAAAGTAAATAGACACTTTAAGAATCCATTCCTCGTGGAACTGGAGCGTTTTTACAAAGCCATTGGTAAGCCACTTCCTAAGTAATAAATTAGTGTGTGTATTAGGTGATTATATTCTTTTGACCACCTCTGTAGTTCCTGAGTATTTTGCATTCGTTATATAAATGCTTGTTAGCTGTTACAGATACGGTGAAATATTGGCCTGCCGCTGGACACAGCAGTGAGTGCGATGTGGTCGACGCATCCCAGCCTGGAAGGTTGAGGGCACGCTTGTGGACAGAACGTGCCGGCTGCCGCTTTAGGGACGACGGACGAGGAGCCGTGTCACGATCGCTCCCCGGGGATTAGGAGAGGCAGGTCGCGCTTAGGCCACTTAAATGGGCGTTTGCAGTGTTTCTCTCAGGCGCTAACAGTTGTCTTCCAACTTCTAAGCCGAGAATCAAGGTAGTAATCGACGGTAAGTCATCGAGTAAAACACAAGTGATATCTGGTGTTCCCCAGGGAAGCGTTATAGGTCCCCTACTCTTCCTTGTGTTTAAAAACGATTTCGGAGACAATCTGAGTAGTTCCGTTAGACTGTTCGCGGATGAGCTGTCGTTTATCGGTTAGTGAAGTCAACAGAGGATCAAAATAAGCGGTAGCGTGATTTAGACAAAATTTCTACATGGCGCGAACATTGGCAATTAATAGTAAATAGTGGAAAGTGTGAAGTGATACACATGACCACTAAAAGAAACCTTAAGGCGTAAATTCTACTAAATACCTATGATTTACAATTAGGAACAGCTTAAACTGGAAGAACACACAAAAAATATTGTGGAGAAGGCAAGCCAAAGGTTACGTTTCCTTGGCAGAACGCTTCGAAGATGCAACAGCTCCACCAAACAGACTGTCTACATCACACTTGTGCGTCCTCTCCTGTGGGATCCCCACTAGGTGTGACTGGCGGAAGACAATGAGAAGGTTCAGAGAAGGGCAGCTTGTTTTATTTTATCACGTTACAGAGTGGAAAGCGTCACATAAATGTTGCAAGATTTGAGGTGGAAATCATTAAAAGAACGACGTTATTCGTTGCGGCGAGATCTACCTGCGAAATTTAAATCACCGACTTTTACTTCTGAATATGAAAATATTTTGCTAGCACCCACCTACATAGGGCGACATGACCATCCCAATAGAATAAGAGAAATCAGATCGAAAACGGAACGATTTAGGTGTTCTTTCTTCCCCCGTGCTATTAGGGAATGGAACGGTAGAGAAAGATTACGAAAGTGGTTAATGAATCCTCTGCCAGGCACTTAAATTTGATTTGCGGAGTATCTATGTAGATGTAGACGGTAGAGCAGTGACGACACTGTTGTTGCAATCGGGAGAAGGCATTTTCCAACCATCCTGATTTACTTTTTCGTAAGGTAAAGCAGTCAACAATCCGAAGATTTGTTTGAACACCACCGTGCTTTACTAGGCATACTCCTGTTGCCTTCCTCCGACCTTCGAACTGACTTACCCAGCCAGTTATAGGGGGACCTACAGTTTAACGTGGGTTCCAAACCACGGTGCTACTCGATATTTTTCACATCAGCAACACTGCCAGAGGTGAAAGGAGTCGAAAGTGACAGATAAAAATCCTAAGACCTGGCGGGGATCAAACGCACTACCTTTGGATTTGTAGTCTGGCACTCTACCACTGTGCTACGGAGCCGCAGGTAATTTTCCTAAATCATTCACAGAAATGCCGGAATGGTTCCTTTCGAAGTGGCCGATTCCACCCCACCCGCGTGCTTGACAAAAAATATCTCAGCGTGAGCTCTGCCCCTTGCGATTACGATGTCGACGAGACGTTAAACCTAGACTTCCTTTCTTTCCAACCTCTAATGGAAGCAGTGTTGGCCTCTCAGGGAACATTACATACGCTGGCTGGTAGGACAGTTTATAATATAACGACGTCACTATCCTGAAGTGTTGCTTAATCGGATTTCCTCTTTAGACGTTTTGATCACTGCTAATCTTTGAAGGAAAACGAAAGTAGTCGCTCGAGAAATCAGAAAGACTAGATCGACACGAGATGAGTACGGAATGACGTGGTGTTTTATCTTGTGAGTTCGTTTTAAGAAAGAATATGAAGTTTTTAAAGCACCCAGACTGGGAATTAAAATTTAGGTTTGAAGTGGTGTCCCCAAGTCGGTTAAACAGATTGTCTTATCGCACTTTTCGGACTTGTGATCCACTGTCAGGACCCTGAAACTGAAAAGCAAACTAATTCGCGAGATCTGAACCAAATTGCACACATCTGCGACTGCTATCCATAATTCGCGGGAACTGTGTGACCTACACGGAGATACCTGGTTTCACATACCAACCAAGGACGTTTAGGATCCAGGCTACTCTGAATCGATATTCTATCCGTTACAAAAGTGGAGTAACAAACGTTTAAGATAAATTGGCAACGCTGCATATGAGCTTGATAGGTCGCAATTCAATTTTACAAGGCACACTTCAAACGCAGTATGACTTTAATGGCGCTTTTAGGATATTTCCATCATGAGATTACATCTGTTTTGTTGCGACAGTCACGCTTATACAGATGCAGGTACATAGGTTTTGAAAAAAAAGTTGTTCGTTTTACAGACATATGCAGACTACATACTATTCTACAACGAACAACGTTTTCAAAAGCTATGTTGAAATGTTGGTTAAGCTTAAGTGACTTAACTGCGGGGTCATTTGTCGTTAAACTTATGAGCTACCTTATACTAAAGACGACAAAAAACATCAATGCCCCAGGAGGGGATTCGAACGCCCGACGGGGAACGGCCTCGCGCATCGGAGCATAGCGCCTCAATGCGCTCGGCCGCTCCGCCGCTGCTCAAGATCTATGTACCTGCATGTATATACACGTGGCTGTCATCACAAAATAGATGTGAATCTGGTGATGGCAGTGCCCGAAACGCGTCATTAAAATCATACTGTGGTTGAACAAATTTCTGCGATCTATTCCGCCGCTTTCACGACTTCATGTCGTATTTACAAAGTTTAGCAAATGAAAAACCTTCCGCCGTTATTTTTTTCGAGATTCCAATAATCTCATCTTCAGATCCTTATAAGATCCATGCAGCAAAATGAGAACTAATCATCCATTTATAATCCTGCATATACCCGCGCACCCCAAGATGTAATTGACAACTTTCAGCTATATCTTGGGGATTATAAATGGATGGCTAGTTCTGACTTTATTGCATGGATCTTACAAGGATCTGAAGATGTAGTTATTGGAATCTCGAAAGATGTAATTCATTAAAAATTGTAAAAAATAACGGCGGATGGTTTTTCATTTGCTAAATTCATACAACGCCGTCATCCATCTGAGATGGATATACACAGACTATTTACAAAGTGGTCACAATACTTTCGATGAGCTGAATCTACTAGGAATCCGTCTACGGAGTAGTTGACTTTATTAGCAGCTTTACATCCCTTGGTATTTCGTTGAAAAAGTGGGTCGTGATAAATGACAACTTAAGAAACAAAGTATTTAAAATTCAAATTCAAATGTTTGTAGAACTTATGGGACTTAACTGCGGGGTCATCAGTCCCTAAGCTTAGAAACTTATGAACTAGCTAAGACTAAGGACGGCACAAATATCCATGACCGAGGGGGGATTCGAACCCCCGACCGTAGTGGCCGTGCAGACCGTGACTGGAGCGCCTCAGTCCCCTCGGCTACCGCGGCCGGCCAAAGTCTTTCCTCTCCCATACCATTCTGTCTTTCTTCTTATGACCTTTCCACTGCAATATTTTCTCTGATAAAATAACGCAGAAATATGGTATGATCGATGTTTTGTAATTCCTTTGTGTTTCCCATACGGGAGAGAATTGTGCTCAAGGAATGAAATGACATTCCGTGACTGGAGCGCCTCAGTCCCCTCGGCTACCGCGGCCGGCCAAAGTCTTTCCTCTCCCATACCATTCTGTCCTTTATTCTTACGATCTTTCCACTGCAATATTTTCTCTGATAAAACAACGCAGAAATATGGTATGATCGATGTTTTGTAATTCCTTTCTGTTTCCCGTACTGGAGAGGATTGTGCTCAAGGAATGAAATGAGCCGGCCGCGGTGGCCGAGGTGACTGAGGCGCTCCAGTCACGGTCAGCACGGCCACTACGGTCGGGGGTTCGAATCCCCCCTCGGGCATGGATATTTGTGCCGTCCTAGTTCGTAAGTAGTTCATAAGTAGTTTGTAAGTTTAGGGACTGATGACCCCGTAGTTAAGTCCCATAAGCTTAACAAACATTTGATTTGAATGAAATGACATTCCGGCTCAGGGACGCTACCTCTGGCCGCGTCCTCGTCCACGCGACCGCAGGAGCAGTAACAAGCTTCCGGCGCGCGCTGAGTGGTCGGGAGGGCGGCGTGTAAACAAATTAGTGCGCATGCGCAGCCTGCAGAATGCAATTACCCGGCGGGCGACCGGCGCGGAGCGCTCATCAGGGCGCGCGCGCCCAGATCCGGCCGTTATTATTTTATTTGCGGGATTGCCACCCTCCCTCCCCTCCCCTCCCCTCCCCTCGCACTTCCCGCTGCGAGATTGGCCGCGCCGAGACGGCCCGGGTCGTTTGGAGCCAATGATCCGCGATTTGTCTGCGCGCAGCCCGGGGAGCTCTTGTTTCGCGAGGGGGAGCCCCTCTGTTATCGGAGAGGGCAGACGGCAGGAGTCGCTGCCACGGGAAAGGGTTACACCGCAGTGCAAGCACGCAGTCACTTTGATGTATTCCGCACTATACTAACTGTTACACCGCGTCCACATATTGGTACCAACGCTGGCGCCAACGTTGGCCAATATTTTTAAGGCAGCGTCCACACATTGGAGCCAACATTCAGTTGAATTCGTCGAGAGCAAACGTAAACATATCTGCATATCTAACACACAACTCGCGGACGATGCATTAACGATTGTGAGAGTGAACAATTACATTTTGTAACTGAAAACCAAAAAAGGAAACATATGTAAAAAAAAAAAAAAAAAAAAAAAAAAAAAAAAAAAAAAAATAAAAAAAAAAAAAAAATTCAAATGTTTGTTAAGCTTATGGGACTTAACTACAGGGTCATCAGTCCCTAAACTTACAAACTACTTATGAACTACTTACGAACTAGGACGGCACAAATATCCATGCCCGAGAGAGGATTCGAACCCCCGACCGTAGTGGCCGTGCAGACCGTGACTGGAGCGACTCAGTCCCCTCGGCCACCGCGGCCGGCCATATGTAAAAGAGATGGGGTGTGTTGTATCACTTCCTACCGAACATTAATTACGAAATCAGTAAGTTTTAAAATATGTTACAAGTAATCTATACACATTATTATAATTTAGACCTGCGCTTTGAGTGATTGAACTTAAAATAAAAAAGGATACCCATACGTTTTGGAGGGTCACTACACTTGCTAAAGTTCTTTTGCTACTGAAAGTTGACTCTTCGTTTTCTTGCTACAGGAGACAGTTTTAGAAGTCTACACTTCCTTTCTGCCGGCCGCGGTGGCCGAGGTGACTGAGGCGCTCCAGTCACGGTCAGCCCGGCCACTACGGTCGGGGGTTCGAATCCGCCCTCGGGCATGGATATTTGTGCCGTCCTAGATCGTAAGTAGTTCATAAGTAGTTTGTAAGTTTAGGGACTGATGATCCCGTAGTTAAGTCCCATAAGCTTAACAAGCATTTGAACATGCTTTTATAACGGTGTGACTATGTTTTCTAGGTAGCAACAAACGAGTTGGATCAATATTGAATGTACCAGAGGTCGTACAGTACTCACGACTGTGTCATCAAGGTCTTCAAGACGCGTGCGAAGAATCGGCATTGCTATGCAGAACAATGCAATGGCACATTGGGTAAAAACCTTCTACGAACGTCGGAAAACTGTGGCAGACATGCATCGGGCAGGTCGACCTGTCCGTAAATGGAGCATCACCTGCGACGATCTTTGCAAAAGAAGCGGCAACACTTACTGCACAACCCAACCATCGTTTTGCACGACAATGCGCTTGTGCATACAGCGCAAGCTGTGGCTACTCTGTTCGGCCGACGGGACTGGATAGTACTGTACCATCCACCATACTCCCCAGGCTAAGTCCTTGTGAGTTTGATTCCAAAGATGAAAACATCGCTTCGTGGCATTTGCTTCAGAACTGCTCCACAGATTCAATGGGCAACGGGTTCTACACAATGCTGCTGACTACTTTGAAGGACAGTAACAGGTGCAAACATTTAACTCTTTTTTTCCGGTTGTGAATAAATAGTTGCCATTATTTAAGTTCCAACCCTCGTATTATGTAGGGATTCAGCTTATCTTTTTTTTACCTTTTAAATACATCACGTTGTTTGCGAATTCATCGTAATAGTTTCACATCAGTTACTCTAATTTATCTTAAGCACACTGCGCTTAATTCACATTCTAATGATCTTTCTATGTTCCTTGTCATTTTGCTATTTACTGTGCATCATTCATAACTTCGAGGCTGTAACCTCCTACTACATTGACGTGATATTGAATATCATCTTTACCTTTAGCGACGTAACAAATCTAAATGTAATACACACATGTATACTGTGCGAGTACTTGGGTAGCTATGGGAGTGAGTGAAGAATAAATATGTTCCCAGAATGAAACTTCACTCTGCAGCGGAGTGTGCGCTGATATGAAACTTCCTGGCAGATTAAAATTGTGTGCCGGAACCGGGACTCGAACCTTGGACCTTTGCCTTTCGCGGGCAAGCGCACTACCAACTGTGCTATCCCGACATGACTCACGATGCCGCCTCACAACTATACTTCGGCCAGTACCTCGCCTCCCACTTTCCAAACTTCACAGAAGCTCTCCTGCAAACACGCAAGACTAGCACTCCTGGAAGAAAGGATATGGTGGAGACGAAGTGAAGTTTCATTCTGGAAACATCCCTTAGGCTGTGGCTAAGCCATGTCTCCACCATATCCTTTCTTCCAGGAGTGCTAGTCTTGCGTGTTTGCAGGAGAGCTTCTGTGAAGTTTGGAAAGTGGGAGGCGAGGTACTGGCGGAAGTAAAGTTGTGAGGCGGCATCGTGAGTCGTGTCGGGATAGCACAGTCGGTAGTGCGCTTGCCCGCGAAAGGCAAAGGTCCCAGGTTTGAGTCCCGGTTCCGGCACACAATTTTAATCTGCCAGGAAGTTTCAATAAATATGTTGTACTTCTCTGCCTTCTTCGATTCTCTACGTCACAAATGCACGACTCGGCAAGCATTATCGAACGCTTGGCAGTCACATTCTCCTCCTCCAGATTCACTCTGTGTAAGTCACTTTTTATTTCAGTCATTTATTCTAATGTGATTTTTTTCCATTTGAGCAAAATTCCAATCCAGCAAATATCTTTACGTTTGGCCTTGGGGGTATTGCGGATATCGACTGAATATTATTCTAAATTGGAAGCCGCTAGTGATACCGCCGGCGATGCGGATTGTGGGGGGGGGGGGGGGGGGGGGGCAATGGCAGGGCGGAGGGTGAGAAATTCAAATTCAGTCAATCTCGCATTCATTCTGGAACTCTCCCTAAGGGTAGGCGCCAACGTGTGAATTAGAATTCTACGCGACACTGGAGATTCATTATCGAATGGAAATATTTCTTAATTCAGTTTAAATCTCATATTTCTTGAGCGAGATTTGCATCCGTGGGCTACATACACTAATGAAATACGCCTCGTTGACAATTCTTACGCAACAAGCAGGTTGATGGAGTTACTAAAAAATGTGCATGAACATTACTATATGTAAAAATAAATAAAATATCTTCGATAAGTTACTTGTCATATATTTGTGCTCAGCCTACAAGTGAGAATATACATGAATTACCAAAAAATTATTTCAGTGGAGAACTGTAATTGTAATTACAGTAATCTCCATTTTCTGTGAGATATTGCACATTCATATTAGCCATCAAGATACACGACCGAATAAGATGCTAAAAAGCAATGAAAAAGAGCGCTTGGAAAGACGAAGTCCAATTTGATCCACATAACGGCAGCTGTTATTTGCTGCATGTGCTGATTTTTCAACTTCGTTCGCCAGCAGACAGCGTAGAGACACCGCTCAGTGTGTCATCTGTGTGCATCCTCCAATAGAGAATTTTTATCGCCGTAAGGCCCATTGTAATATCTACGTGTGATGCGAAAGTGTGTCTTGCCATAAAGGGGAACTCGAGCTTCCTTTAGCCAAATGAGTGAAAGGGTCAGATTGGGGCGTTCTGAATGACGAGGTGGTACTATCGCAGAGCCGCCATAAGGCTAGGCGCAAACTGAGACGCGTATAACACTCGCGTAGCGTCGTGAACCTCCAGCGCTACGCGCGCCTTCCACACGTGCTGCGGCGGACCAGCGCACATTGGGACGCGTGCAAGAGAGCTAGTCAGGCTAAGTGGCGCGCGTATTCCACACGTTGGTTACTTCACTTACTGCTCGCAAGACAGACATTGTGTGATTCGCAGATAAAAAAGTTGTAATTGTTACCAGGGACGGATCTAGGATTTTTGGCGCCCGGGGCAAGATTGTCATTTGGCGCGCCCCCCCCCCCCCCCGTCCCACGCTGCTTCGCCATCGCAATGACGAAGTATGAGATTTAATAAAAACAACAAAAACTGGATTTATATTGAGTTTTTTTATTCACAAACAGGAGAAAATGTACTATAATGCTAAGGGCAACAAATACACGCATGTCCGAGGGCCGGCCGCGGTGGCCGAGGGCACTGCGACGCGCCAGACACGGTCTCCAAGGCCACTACGGTCGGGGGTTCGAATCCCACTTCGGACATGGACATTTGTGCCGTCCTTAAGTAAGTAATGAATTGAATACGTTAAACAAATAGCAACAGTGAATATAAAGACAGAGAATACATGACCCAATAATATACCCCTTTTCAACAAGACATTAGCGACTGTAAGGTTCAAATGTTCCAATGTTTGTAGATCTATCGGACCAAACTGCGTGGTCATCAGTCCGTAGCTTACAAACTACTTAAACCTAGGTAAACTAACCTAAGGACAACACAGACACCCATGCCCCAGGGAGGACTCGAACCTCCACGGCGAGCAACCGCGCGCTCCGCAGCGAGACGCTTTAGACCGCTCGGCTACTCCACCGCGGCCGACTGTAAGGAAACGAATTATTAAACCCATGAAATAATAATTCAATAATAAACGATCAAATGTATTTGTTGAAAATAGAGATGTTTCATAGTAGATCATTTTATTTGTAAATACATTCTTTTGTGGGTGTATTTATTTTTCTTCGTTCAATTATATTGTCTTTATAGTAGGCAGCTAATTCTGTTCATGCCCAGTGAGATTCTCCTCCTCTTGTTCAGTTTGGCCACAGCTACATCATCACCATAAATGAGTATTGTTGTCTGTCTGTTGACGGGGAGATCATTTTTGGAGATGTTAAAAAGTATTGGAGCCTACACTACCCTATATAAGTCTATTTTTCTGAGTCTTGAATCGGCTGTTTTTAGTTTACAAACTTACATAGAAATTTCTATTCCGTTGTATTCATTTTACGGAAATAGGTAGGGTGTGGTCCTTTGTGACACTGTACACTTTCTGGGTAACCAGCTCATGGTTAATTGTGTCATATGCGGCGCTGAAATCCAGGAAAGCGGCATCAGTTACTTCTCTCTGGTTACCGTCTACTATGTATTTTTAAGGTAATGTATTTGGCCACAACACGTTTTTCCTGGACGAAATTCATTGTACAGTTCTTCATAATTTTTCAGTGGTTCTTCGTCCTTGGTGCTACCGTTGAGCCCAGCTACATACTGTGTGCGACATCCTATAGGTAGACGTTTTCAGCTTTGCCCATTCGCTGTTGATGTCATATATTTTGTGAATCTGGATCAGAAGTGACGTCTGTTTTTTCGGAACAGACGCCACATGTATATATCTATAGGTATGTGCCGTCGTGAGGTGAAGTGAATGAGGTCTATAAATGTTTCGTATGGTTGTACCTCAGGTTTCATTTCTAAGATCACCTTGTCAAGGTCCTCCGTGATCAGTTCTGAATAAGCTCTTTGAAACGAATCTTAAAGAGTGTTATACCTACTTTGATCGCTGCCGCGATGTTACAGGCCTGTGTTCCCATCTTGGGATTTGGTCCTCAATTTGCTTTTGTGCATTGTTGAGCTATCATTTCAGAGACGAGAATGTTTTCTGGATTACATCCTCACCTCCATCTTCTGCTGTTAAATGATGCAGGCAGCTTTGGATCATAAATCAGTTTTAGTTTAGCTTGGTCTGGCCAGATCTCCAGAATTTCGCCACCCTCATTTGTCTCTTCATAGCCCCAAGTATTGCTGTGGCAATTTGCCGGTGCAATGTTAATGTTCTCCGCGTGGAATTTTCAGGCTCTGTAAACTTCAACCTCGCGCTGGGTGCTCTGTCCACGGACGTCACAGTGCACGACTGTAGCTGTAAAGATCTCTACATTTTCTTCTCAGGGTAGTGCGTAGGAGCGTATTTCCAAGTTAGGTTTCATACAAATAGCACTTTCATTCTTTTCATGGGTTTTATATTTGGTTTGGGGGTAGGAGGAGATAAACAGAGACAGAGAGAGAGAGGAGATGAAGGACAGAAAGAGCGAGGGTGAGAGGAGGAGATAGAAAACGAAAAAGTATGGACTGGGGGACAAAGAAAAAAGAGTGGATTAAATACATACCCCGGCGACGTCGGGGTTTTCAGCTAGTCAATCTAATGATAGGTACGGGTCTCTTGGTTTCCGAATCCCATTAGAGGTGACATTATAGAGGCAGTAGAAGAAAGTTGAAATTCTAAATTTAACCTTTAAGAAATCTTTCACGCAAGAGGACCGCTCAGATGTATTATCATATGACCATCGAACTAACTCCCAAACGGAGGACATAGTAATAGGTGTTTCCGGTGTAGAGAAGCAGCTAGGAGAGCTAAATACAAAAAAGTTTCCTGATGCAGTTGGAATACCAGTTCGGTTTTACGAAGAATATTCTTCTGAATTGGCTCCTAACTTAGCTTGCATTTATCGCGAATCTTTAATTCAGGCTAAACCCTAATGATTGGAAAAAAGAGCGGTGACTCCCGTTTATAAGAAAGGAAAGAGAAATGAACCACATAATTACAGCCCAATATCGTTGACATCAGTTTCCTGTAGAAGTTTGGAGTATATTCGTTCCTCGAGACGGGAAAGCTTTTTTCTATGAAGCAGCATGAGTTTAGTAAATCTCCTTCGTGTGAAACTCAGCTTGCCCTTTTCTCACATGACATCATGCGAACCATGGATGAAGGGTAACAGGTAGATTGTGTTTATCTCGATTTCAGAAATGCATTTGACGCGGTGCCACACTGCAGACTGCTGACGAAGATACGAGCTTATGGAATAGGTTCACAGATTTGTGACTGCCTGGGAGACTTTCTAAGTAACGCAGTACGTTGTTCTCGACGGCGAGTGTTCATCAGAGACGAGTGTATCGTCAGGCGTGCTCTAGGGGAGTGTGATAGGACCGCTTTTATTTTCTATCTTTATAAATGATCTGTTGGACAGTGTGACTTGTAATTTGTGGCTGTTTGTATTATGCTCCAGTGTATGGGAGGATGTCGACTTTAATCGACTGTAGTAGCATTTAAGATAATTAGATAAAATTTTTAGTTGGTGCGAAGAATGGCAGCTACCCCTAAATGTAGAAAAATGGAAGGTGATGAGCATGAATAGGAAATATAATCCCATAGTGTTCGAATACAGCATTAGTAGTTAACTTATAGATGCAGTTGCGTCGTTCAAATATCTAGGCGTAACATTGCAGAGCGATATGAAATGGTTGTTGTTGTTGTTGGGTTTTTAAAGGGGGCTAAACGGCTAGGTTACCAGTCATGCGAGCCATGTAAGAGAGCATATCATTTAATGTGCGGGTAAAAGGTACTCCACATCTTTTGCGCGAGATGGTCAAAGTAACAATGAATGCTAAGCGACAACATTTAGCGTAATACCACTAAAGTAGTGAACCACCCAGACAAAAATAGCACAGCAGAAGAGTGTGGCTGACTGATCGCAAGGATAATAAGGGATGAGCCAACCATTATGCACATGCTAGATCCGTATGTCAAAGATAGAGCTGACAGGACGACATCGAAGGACAGTTGTGAGTAAGGGGGACAGCCGACTTCGGTTTATTGGGAGAATTTTGGAAAGATGTACTTCACCTGTAAAGGAGACCGCGCATAAAACGCTTGTACGATCACGTCTTGAGTATTGCTCAAGTGTTTGGTACCCGCAGCAGATCAGTTTAAAGGAAGCAGTTCAGAGGCGAACAGTTACATTTTTTCACTAGTAGATTCGACCTATGTGCGAGTGTCACGGAAATGCTCCGGGAACTGAAATGGGGATCGCTGGAGGAAAGAGAAATTCTTTTCGAGAAATTCCGATGAGGAAATTTAGACGGCCGGAATTTGAAGTTGAACTATTTTCCTGCCGCCTTCACAAATTTCGCGTAATGATGACAAAGACATCTGCGGCGGATTAGCCGTGCATACTGGGGCGCCGTGCTGCCGTGCACTCGGCAGTTTTCCGTCGGACGTTCGAGACCCCCCCCGTGGGCATGGGTGTTTGTGTTGTCCTTAGGTTAGTTTACCTTAGTTTAAGTAGTCTGCAAGCTACGGACTGATAACAACGCAGTTGAGTCCGATAGATTTACAAACATTTGAAATTTTTTTTTAATCACAATGATAAGAGAAATTAGGGCTCGTACAGAGGCACATAGACATTCTTCTTTCCCTCGTTCTATTTGTCAGTGGAGCAGGAAGTGTACCCTCCGTAACGCACTTTACTGTGGATTGCGAATTTTATATGTTGCTGTAGATGCAGACAATGCGGTCCAGTGTTTCCGATACATCACACTCGCAAAGGCCATTATATTTTTTCTTAAGGCTACACAGGTAAACTTGGTAAGGGCTGTGCCCAGTTGGGAAGTGTACCTTGCTGTGACTAGGATTTATCTGTTCAGACTCTCGGCGTTATCGGATTAACGGGAGTCTGTGAGTAGCGCGCTCGACCTTGCACCTCGTGGCGAGGACTTTGAGGGGCGGAGTCGTCCTTGGGTGCCCGCGGCGTGCCGCTGTGAGTGTCGCCGTCACCTCCTTAGCTGGCAGCTCCGGCCTGCCCATAATGAATTCCTCGCGGCTGCGGCCGCTTCTGCGGCCTGCGGCGCCGCCATCGAGCGCGGCTATCGGTTTCCGATCGAATGCCGCCTCCGCCGCCGCCTCCGCCTCCGCCGCCCCCGCCGGGCGCGACCCCGTTATTAGGCCACTCGGCCCAGGGGCCGCTTTGGCGCCCCGCGCACACACACACACACACTGCCGCCCCCGCAACCCCCCAAGCGAGCGAGCAAAGCCCACAGTGCGCTGATAGGGCCGGCACGTTCCGTCTCCCATACGACCAGCGTCACCCAGGGGGCTTTTGTCTAGATCGTCCATTCAGGCTGCCAATAACCTCACTGGACAAAACGTTTTCCTTTTTTCTGTTTCGTACGTCTTTCATGTGTCGCATCGCGATTTACTCTTTTGCGCTAATCGTTTCATCATTTATATGGTCAGCAGTCAGAAATCCGAAGATTGGTTTGAACACCACAGTGCTTTACCTAGGCATGGTCCTGTTGGGAGGTGATATGCCGTTGCCTTCCTCCGACCTTCGAACTGACTTAGTCAGTTATAGGGAGACCTACTATTTAACGTGGGTTCCGAACCACGGTATTACTCCGTATTTTTCATATGAGCAATACTGCCAACGGTGAAAGAAATGGACAGTGACAGATAAAAATCCTAGGACCTGGCGGGGATAAAACCTGCGATCTTTGGATTTGTAGACTGGCACTCTATACCACTGTGCATCCGAGGCGCACCATTTATATGGTAAGGTGGTACAAACTCGATATAGTTACAATTCCGATCAATATAAGGTTTCGCGCCATTTGTCAGTCTCGTAGTATTGGTAGCACTTCCATTTGTGTGGCGTTGTAGTGTAGGAGGTTTCTACAGCTCCTCCTGTCTTTTCCAAGAATACACAACTTTCTGCTACGGAGATATAAATTGGCTCACTTTAGGTTACGGCAGTAACACTAAAAGTGGGCCTTTCCTACCGTTTTTTTGACAGCTCGAAATTTAAATGAAAATAACGGCTTAACCATTCATCTGACACGAAAACTGAATAACCGAATTTGTAGAGGAGAAAATTCTGTACAACTTTGCTCTCTTACGTTTTTTTTTCTTTTTCTTTTTTTTTTTTTTTTTTTTTCATATCTCGTACCGTTTCAGAGTTATTTGCAAACATAACGGCGATTTTGGGATGTCTGTCTGTCTATCCGTCTGTCTGACTGTCCATAACGTATTCCCACTTTTTAAGACGAACCGTTCATCCGATCAGCACCAAATTTTACATACATAATTGTAGGTCGCCAGAGACCAGAACCTCCCTTTTTCAAATTTTTCGGACAAAAAATACGGCAGTAATACTAAAGAAAGCCGTTTGTAATATAATTGTAATTGCAAACGAAAATTAAATAACCGAGTTTGTAGAGGAGTAAATTCTATACAACTTTGCTATCTTATGTTTTCTTCATATCTCTTATCATCTGAGAGATATTTGCAAAAACAACGGCGATTTGACACCGTCCATTGATTTTACGAAACCCAGCCGTTCGCAGATGTCACGTTACATTCCACGCCCAGAACTTTTTCTGCCTTACGCCATTTTGCGTTGCGTATTTGATGATTACTTATTACAACTTAAACGTTGTTATTTCAAAGCAACGGCGCACTGAAGAATTAACAAAAACACGTCGTTCTTCCTACGATAAATGATAATCTTGTGTCTACAAATGCCATATTAGCATCAGTTAACAACTGCAATGAATAGTACGAAATTAGAGAACAGCACTTACAGTTGTTAGCTGTAGCGTAGTGGGCAATGCATTGCATTGTGATACTGAAGGTTGTCGGTTCGAAACCCGCAACTACCTACATTTTTTTCTCCTCTTTTCCTAAAAGGGTTTCGTATTGGGTGAATAGATATTATCACAATAGTAGAGTCGTAATCATATCACTATAATTTTTTAATATTTACATTATTATTTTTGTCCTAAATGTTTGAAAAAAATGATAAAACTACGAATTTAAAGTGGGCCGTAAAACACGTCAGTGCGATTGTTTTTTTTCCTGTTAAGAGGTAAGCGACGCCTTTAATTTCTCGGGCTCTTATAAATTTTCTAGTTATTGGTTCCTGGAATCGCTGCCAAAAATGCAATATTTGGTACCATGAAGTACGCGTTGGTGCCTGAGAGAAAGTGTGCTTTTTGTGTGGAAGATGCCAATGATCAAAATTGTACCAGGAAGTGATCACAATTGTACCTAGAGTGGTACATTTTCGATCGATTTTTGTCAATTCTCTAACCTTTTTTGTGTTATACCAACATCTGTAATTTTCTAATATTTGTGTTACATTTCATTAAACATCCAAGAACAAGGGTCATAGTTAAAATTATTTCTTTTCTTAATAAATTTTCAGTTACAATAACATTTGTCCGAAATGATCGAAATTGAACCACGTTACCCTACGCACTGACTATACATTCAGAACAAAGACAATATATCAATTAATATGAATAAATAATCCCTGGGACGGATTTTCGTCTCAAATATGTCAAAGACATTATTGATAGATGTGAAGCATTGAATTAAAATGTGTGCTGCGGCCGGGAATCGAACCCGGACCTCCATGCTTACTAGGCAGACGTCTTAACCGTTTTTTTTTTTTTTTTTTTTTTTTCTTTCTTTCTTTCTTTTTTTGCTCTATGGGTAGTTCTGTTCATTGCGGACGCTGTTCGTATTTGTTCGTTGATGTTCGGTGTGTTGTTGGCTCAGCTTTTTTATTACAGAGGGTGTTGAGCCCCCTGACCGGGCGCGCTGAGCCACGGCGCCCGGCGACCGTTAGACTACCACACCACTAACGATTTAGGCGCCTTGGAATAGTCTATGTACGATTTCCCTCCACAACACAAACTTTAATTCAGCTTCACATCTATCAATAATGTCTTTGACATATTTGAGACGAAAATCCGTCTCAGGGATTATTTATTCATATTAATTGATATTTATATCAAAATTTTAATTCAATGCTTCACATCTATCAATAACGTCTTTGACATATTTGAGACGAAAATCCGTCTCAGGGATTATTTATTCATATTAATTGATATTTATATCACCATAACAGGATTGTTCCACCATGTCCATTGCTGAGGTGCTATTCCGCTGCATGGAGAGCCTTGGCAGTAGTGGCAATTATCTTTGGAACAAAGAAGCTGAATTAAAGTTTGTGTTGTGGAGGGAAATCGTACATAGACTATTCCAAGGCGCCTTAATCGTTATTGGTGTGGTAGTCTAACCGTTAAGACGTCTGCCTAGTAAGCATGGAGGTCCGGGTTCGATTCCCGGCCGCAGCACAAATTTTAATTCAATGCTTCACATCTATCAATAAAGACAATATAACTGAGTAGTGCAAAGTGCAATAATACGTGTACCTTTCCTGATATTTAAGATTCAATGAGGCATTTTTAAGTTACAGTAAAATAAGGTGTGTTCAAATAAAACGCTACGAAATGACACTGTGGGTATAAATGGAGTCTTTATTCAAAAGTAGTCACAAGAGGCCTGAGCAGAACAATCCACACCTCTACTGTGCCCAACGGTTCGTCGTCCGAGTTGAAGCGCATGCGCCGGACGACGCGTGTTAGATGGATTGCTAGTAATTGTGACTGACAGCTGTAGACCCTGCGCGACTTCGTCACCAAGCCGTCCGTGGGCAAACGAAACATTACATTTGGTTCAAAACTGTCTGAAGAAGGAAGAAGGTTCTTGAACGAAATAGGTATTTGAATTTCAACTGAACTGTCAAGATAAATCAAACTGCGATTGTCTATTCCTTAAAATATCTTCAAAATATTTCGTCAAAAGTTCTCAGTTGTTTTATAAACGACAGATATAATTTATGAATCAGTTGTAAAACAAGATATCGATTCATAAACCGAACACGCAGTTTACACATCATATGAACTGATGATCAGTCCCTAAAACTGTGTAAAGTCTTGAGTGAACCCTGTAATAATGTTCAAAAATATAATTCAGCACAATATTTAAAATTTCTTGTGTCTTAATGGCTGAAATGACTGTCTTCAACACAGTAACACTTAAAGTAAGATTTTCACTTTTATTTCCCTTCACACAAATCAGTATGATGAAATATACGGTCTTATTACATTCTTGTAGAGACTCAAGATAGTAACTGAAATAATTTGTGATATACATAACTAGCAAAACTTTTGTAATAATATTAATAATTAATTTTTTCCTCGTTTATTTGATTATGACAGTTGATAACGGCGGCGTTCCTAAACAAGATCTTCTCTTCGTCCATAGCTGTCGACCTGCAAAGTTTCATGGCCAGCTACATCATCTCCAGCAGAGAAGACGTTGTTGTCGTAGGTTGCACCGTTGTTATTGCAAATGAAACATAAATACAACATATACTGTTTTAAGAATCATGTAATAAGAATCAATAACGTTAAAAATCATTAACAACAATAACATAAAAAACATTAATTTTCCTGCAAAACTTAGCTGATATACGGCAGTTGGAGAATAATATTCGTCCCACTACACGCTTTTTGATATTTTTTGTTAGCAGGCCAAACAGATGAGTCACAGGGCGACATGTTCATAGATGTCACACTACTTTATTTAAAAGCGG
Source organism: Locusta migratoria (assembly GCA_026315105.1). NCBI lineage: Eukaryota > Metazoa > Arthropoda > Insecta > Orthoptera > Acrididae > Locusta > Locusta migratoria. The sequence continues at coordinate 523,930,436 of CM048745.1, forward strand.
AATATTCAAACTTCATCGGATTTGGTTGTTCAGAGTTTCGTACCTTTGCATTTGCGCAGCCCTCGTATTACTATTAGGAAGTGCGACGTCTGTTCTTTGGGACATGTCCGTAATAACATACGCGGCAGTTCTTAGTTGTAATCCACCTATTCAAGGTTTGATGCTTCTTGGGGTGCGGATGCACACGAAAACCAATCTCCTGGTGAGCTATTGATTGTGTGCCAAGTAATACAATGGTTGGAAAACGTGTGAGCGTTTGGATTAGGTAGGGTAAGTGTGCTTGCAAGAGTGTATCACCTGTGTGCTTGGGGTAGTGTAGAGGCTTAGTGAAACTTCCTAGTAAGCAGGAGTACAGGCTTAAAATCCCGGCCCAGGCAAAAAACAATTTAATGTTCATGTACTGATATTACAACATCGACGAGCTGCTGAGACTCAGAAAGGCCATTGAAACTATATGTAGCATATTTATGTAATATTTAGATACCAACTTTCATTAAATCCTTGTCAGTACTTACTCTTTCAGTAACAAAAGAACAAAGAATTCTTAATTTAGGGTACCCCTCTACTGTAAACCATTTTTCAATCATAACTTGTCAATGAAGTGGAAACGTAGAGAGGAAAGAGAAATACTGCTAAGTTCCAACGTCCTACTATCCGCTCCCTGCTTCTTTCCTCTGATTTCCACATAACGCTTCTCACTAATTTTGTAAAGTCATTATTTTATCATTTCTTATTATTTCAGTACACCTAATTTTCAACATCTTTCAATAATAATACAATTTGTTCAATTTGTCTTCATACCGACCTGAAACTCCCTTGGACATATTCAAAAACACCTTGCATTATGGATGTCGATCTAGGCAACAATAAGCACATTCAGAGGTGGAAAACAGTTGCCTATTCATTAAGGAAATTAACAAACTGTGCGAATAAAAAATACTCAAACAAAGCAAATATATATGTGACGGTGCAAAATAGCAAAACTAACTTGCATCACAAGGAGGCCACATACCGAATCATCCCCAAACAGAACCCAACAAAATCCTACACACCGTGATATCGATTGTATGACAGCGACTCATACGATACCCATGGCATGCTACAGGTTTGAAGATGCGGCAGCTGCCCCGCACGACACTTCGCCCATGTCCAGCCGCAGTAGTACCCCACACACTCGGGCTGATACACTCTATGACTCACTCTAGCTATAACACCTATATCGACCTTCGACCGTACGTGAAACTTCCACTTCCACATCCTGCCGTATCTGTCGCAGATAACAAAAAAATCACTACTGCCCTTACTACCCACACAGACTGCCACAGAGTATTTGTTTCTTCTTCATCTTTCTTTGCAGTTTCTCCCTCTGTCCATAAAACCACTACCACTTGCAGATTAAAATTGTGTGCCGGAACCGGGACTCGAACCTGTGACCTTTGCCTTTCGCGGGCAAGCGCACTACCGACTGTGCTATCCCGACACGACTCACGATGCCGCCTCACAACTTTACTTCCGCCAGTACCTCGCCTCCTACTTTCCAAACTTCACAGAAGCTCTCCTGCAAACACGCAAGACTAGCACTCCTGGAAGAAAGGATATGGTGGAGACATGGCTTAGCCACAGCCTAAGGGATGTTTCCAGAATGAAACTTCACTCTACAGCGGAGTGTGCGCTGATATGAAACTTCCTGGCAGATTAAAATTGTGTGCCGGAACCGGGACTCGAACCTGGGACCTTTGCCTTTCGCGGGCAAGCGCACTACCGACTATGCTATCCCGACACGACTCACGATGCCGCCTCACAACTTTACTTCCGCCAGTACCTCGCCTCCTACTTTCCAAACTTCACAGAAGCTCTCCTGCAAACACGCAAGACTAGCACTCCTGGAAGAAAGGATATGGTGGAGACATGGCTTAGCCACAGCCTAAGGGATGTTTCCAGAATGAAACTTCACTCTGCAGCGGAGTGTGCGCTGATATGAAACTTCCTGGCAGATTAAAATTGTGTGCCGGAACCGGGACTCGAACCTGGGACCTTTGCCTTTCGCGGGCAAGCGCACTACCGACATCCCTTAGGCTGTGGCTAAGCCATGTCTCCACCATATCCTTTCTTCCAGGAGTGCTAGTCTTGCGTGGTTGCAGGAGAGCTTCTGTGAAGTTTGGAAAGTAGGAGGCGAGGTACTGGCGGAAGTAAAGTTGTGAGGCGGCATCGTGAGTCGTGTCGGGATAGCACAGTCGGTAGTGCACTTGCCCGCGAAAGGCAAAGGTCCCAGGTTCGAGTCCCGGTTCCGGCACACAATTTTAATCTGCCAGGAAGTTTCATATCAGCGCACACTCCGCTGCAGAGTGAAGTTTCATTCTGCCCACTACCACTTGTTCTTTTTCCATCCTCTCGAGTGGCCTGTATTCATCCTACCCATATGTAAGGATAAAATCATATAACCACATTCTGTAAACTCAACGGCAAATGCAGCACTAACAATTGCAGAGGTATGGGTAGAAGTTTTATGATCATCGCCATGCCAGTACGGATGGGCCCCTTTCTATACTGAATCTTCCAAAACCAGATTATCGCCTTGCTTCCAGTTCCCACTATGGTGTCTCTGTCACAGCCAACACCGTCTAGAATCAAGGTCTCAGTGCAGTCCGTGACACGTCAAATCGCTTTGCTCCAAAAGCTGGAAAATCAGTTAGCGATTGCAGCCGACTTCACTGACAAGGAAAGTACTCCGGCTCGAACAAACACAAATGTACCAAAATCGTGTGACAGATATGTGGAGGTCCCTTATGGCACCAGCGACACTCTCGCATCTGCAAAACTCTGCAGTCGCCCATTAGAGGCCTCTGCGTGAGCCACGCCGCATAGCACTTTGACCTGCCGGTACGCCAGTCTGGACCAGTAGGGACAGTGCGGTGTGCCTCTGAAGTTGCGTTTTGTGACGTTATTTGTGTAGTGAAGCGTCAGATGGGTCGCCGATTGGTAATCAATCCTGCTAATGTATTGCGATTGGTTGAGATGAAATTACAAAGAGCCGTTCTTCGTGAATACGGTCTTGAAGGTGAATCATTCACATGTTTTCTGGTATATATTATAGTGCAGAAATATGAGAATAGATTAGAAACACTATAACAGATACTAGGTAACATGAGAATGATTCATCTTCTGCACCAATACCATCTTCACGAAGAAGGTTTTTTCGTAACTTCCTCTCAACCAGTCACACTATATTAGCAGAATTGATTACCAATCGCCAACCCATCCGACGCTTCACTACACAAATAACGTCACAAAACGCAACTTCAGAGGTACACTGCACCGTCACTACTGGCGTACCGGCAGGTGAAAGTGCAAAGCGGCATGGCACACGCAGAGGCCTCTAACGGGCGACTGCAGAGTTTTGCAGATGCGGGAGTGTCACTAGTGCAACAGTGTGGAAAGTCATATATTGGACAGACGATGCGTACCGTCGAGGATCGATGCGTTGAACACCAGAGGCACACACGATTGATGTATCCGAGCAAGTCGGCGGTCGCTGAACATTGTTTGTCGGAGAATCACGCCATGGAGTATGAACACACTAGGTTTCTGGTACAGACGTCGAGATACTGGGACTGCGTCGTTAGAGAGGCCATTGAAATTCGCACAAGTGACGACCTCATAAACCGTGACTCTGGCTATAATCTTAGCAAAGCTTGGGAACCAGCGATTGGGTTAATTAAGAGTAAATCTAGCAAACGTAACGAAGTGACGACCACGGCGGACAAAGCCCTCACACCGACGTCTTCTCAGACGCCGGCGCAATCGGTTCCACTGCGCGTCCGCGGCGCGGGGCGCGGACCGCGGAGGGGTCGGTCCGCGGGCCGCGGGTATTTAAATGGCCCGCTACCGGGCTAGAACCCAGTTCCCTTCGAGCAGCCGTAGCGTGCGGATCTCCGTGCCGGCGCGTTTCCAGGAGCTCAGTCCGTCAGTTCACCTGATGATGGCGACATGTATGATCGCCGAAATATTGTGCCCGTTGGACACTAGAGACCGGCAGTACACCCGTGGATATTTTGATCATCAAATACGCCGGGAGAAACTGAAGAATTACAAGGGACATTTACATTACTTATCATACGATTTTGGTGTAGTTCTGTTTGTTCGAGCGTAAGTTGTTTCCTTAAGAGTCCTTGTCTCTAGGCGGTGTTGTCCCGGCACATGCGCTGCAAGGCCACCGACGAGTATCTCAACCATCCTGTCAGGCGGTCGATGCGGATCTTAACCAGACGTGGCTGTGTTACGATTTAGGACAAAATTAAAGAGGTATTTCTATACTCAAAGGTATATCAATATCTAATAATCATTGAGGATTGGATTGGGAAATAATAAACGAAATGGAACAAGAGAATATGTGTAGGGTAGTATGAATGACAGTGGAGAGAGACTCAGATCTCTAATGAATTTCGTGGCGAATCCCAAGTCTCACAAAAGACGAATATATACTTGGAAGAGACGTGAAGACACGGGAAGGTTTCATCAAGATTACATCATTGCCACACAAACTCATGTATTGATTTGTAATTCATATAAAAAAGTACCTTCCCCACCCGTTCCGCGCATCTGCCCCCTCCCTTCTTGCTTCCCCCTCCTTGCCACTTCCTCACCCCACCACTGGTTGTCTCGCCTCGGCCTAGCCTAGCCCTGCAGACTGCCCACCATGGCCCGAGACGGCAGTCATGTCTGCGTGAGTGTGTGTGTGAGTGTCTCTAACCGACGGAGGCCTTAACGACCAAAAGCTATTACGTTGTTTTCTATTTTTGAGCGACTCATGGGTCGTCTCTGTGGTGAGTAATCAATCTACCCTTCATGAAAATATTGTTCAATCTTTCCATTCCCATTGTTTTAAGTATAAAATCGACTGTTGAAAAAAAGAAAAAAAAAAAAAAAAAAACTTTGTATAAGGACGTGGGACGCTCAAGTACCAAACAACGATGAGACGTCCTTACATCTCACAAAGGATGTGGGTACTGTGATACCACAGACATACATTACTAGACTGGCAATGCAGTATAGTGTATCATTGATGTCAGTGAAGTATCGCCGCCATATTACTATACTATAACGTGCGAGCAGTCATGTGAGTTATTACAGAAAACAGTCGTAAAAATACGGAAGAACTGACGTAACTATGCTGTCCTTAGAGATTTGACATGTAGGAAATTCTTGTTCTGTATATGGCTGAAATTTTTTAAGCTCGAGTAAGCTTCAACAAATACAGTAATGAGTTGCATTGATTTGCTGTTATTATTAATCTGTTAGCAATTTCATTCAACATCGGATTTTCTTTCAGTAGTATGGTCATTATAAAAGTGTACCCTTATTCTTTCGAGAGTTCTTACGAAATCTATAGTCTGCTTTGACGCACACACTACAGGTAATGAGTCGCGTTTCTTGTTTTTATTAATCTGTTTCCAGTTTCGATCAACTTCGGTTTTTCTTTTAAACCGACCGTTATAAATGTGTTATTTGTTGTGGACAACACATAGCTTTATTCTTGTTAGTGTTTTTCAGATAACTACTTCTGCTTTAAATGTACATAACGGTAAAATTTTACCTATCATCTCGCCGACCTCTCATGATTATGTTGGCAACACAACAAAATGGTAGAAAGTCTTTGCCTAGATGTTAATGTTAATATTTAACCTTACATACCATGTTCTTCTTATAAGACGATTCGAAAATGCGAAAGTATTAGGTCAAATGCAAACCATGTTCAAACCAACTAGTAAAGCATACAACGTGATATCACGTCAGAAGATCATAGTAGTACCGTACGGAAACTTTTTGACGTTAGGTGAGGCAAGATGGCGGCATCAAACTTCTGTCACAGATGCAAGTTTTCCAGTCTAGTAATGTATGTCTGTGTTTGATACAGATTAGTAGAGTAGGCGGTACTACAACTGATTGATGAGTAAACAAAAAATAAAAAGCTGAGAGAAAGGATTACAGGAATGTAAATAACTATGAAGAGAAATGGTGGATGATAAAACAGGAACCTATCCCCACGAACCTCAGACATTGGCAAGATGGGGTAGATTTAGTACCTCAACGATACAGATTGCAATACCGTAGATGAAACTACAGTGGAGGGTGTCTCTGGAGATTCCAGACAAAAGTGTGGTTCCTGAAGACCGCATCAGCTTTTCCCATAGTTACAGGGGACTAAGATCGTATTGTAAGATCAGATAATGTAACTTTGACTTGTAGTAACTGCGAACAGCTGAAAACAACGGCTAACCACAGGACATGCAACTCTACTGTTTTAATATATGAAGATGTTGTCGTCGAGTAAAATATTCAGCAGGTGAAATAATTCCCCATTCGGATATTCAGGTGGGGACTACTCAAAAGAATATCGTCATCAGGATAAACAAACCGCCGCCCGCGGTGGCCGAGCGCTCTGTGGGGCGCCAGTCACAGTTTGCACGGCCACTACGGTCGGGGATTCGAATCCCCCCCTGGGGCATGGCTATTTGTGACGTACTTAGTATTAGCTAGTTCATAAGTAGTTTGTAAGTTTAGTGACTGATGACCCCGTTGTTAAGTCCCATAAGCTCTACAATCATTTGAACATTTTTTTTATAAACAAAACGGGCATTCCACGCCTCTGAGCGCGGTATGTTTTATCGTTTAATCGGGTAGGTAACTTAGAAAAGTTAAAAAGAGAAATGGGAAAGTTGACGTTCGTTGTGATGGGGATTAGTGAAGCTAAGTGGTTGTTCAATTTGTACATTGAGCAAGCTATAAAGGAAAGCAAGGAGGAATTAAAGTTCAGGGGGAAGAATTAAAAACATTGCGTTTTGCCGACGACATAGTAATTCTGTCAGATACAGCAAAGGACCTGGAATAGCAATTGAACGGAATGGACAGTGTGCTGAAAGGTGCTTATAAGATGAACATTAACAAGAGCAAAACTAGGGCAATGGAGTGCTGTCTAAGAAAATCGGGTGATGCTGAAGGAATTAGATTAGGTAACGAAGCAATAAAGGAGCTAGATGAGTTTTGTTACTTGGGCAGTAAAATAACAAATGATGGTCGCAGTACAGAGGATATAAAATGCAGAATGGCAATGGGAAGAAAAGCATTTTTGAAAAAGAGAAATTTGCCAACATCGAATATTAATTTAAGTTGCAAGGATGTCTTTTCTGAAGGCATTTGTGTGGAGTGTTGCCTTGTATGGAAGTGAAACATGGACGATAAGCAGTGCGGACAGGAAGAGGATAGAGGCTTTTGAAATGTGGTTTTACAGAAAAGTTGTAAAGATTAGGTGGGTAGATCGCATAACTAATGAAGAGGTACTGAACAGAATTGGTGAGAAAAGGAATTTTTGGCATACCCTGACTAAAAGAAGGTATCGCTTGGTAGGACACATTCTTAGACATCGAGGAATCGTAAATTTAGCATTGGAGGGAAGTGTGTGGGGGTAAAAATCGCAGAGGGAGACCAAGAGACGCGTATAGTAAGCAGATTCAAGTGGATGTGGGTTGTCGTTCTTATGAGGAGATAAAAAGGCTTGCTCAGGATAGGGTATTGTGGAGAGCTGCATCAAACCAGTCTCCGGACTGAAGACCATAACAACAACAGTGGCGGGATGAAGAGGAGAGTACATATAAAATCTGTTGGGCGTAACACAGGGTTAGACTAATAATGAATAAGAAAGTGGAAATGTGCGTAAGTTACTATGACCAGCATAGTCAACGCATTGTCGTAGCAAATGAAGCAATGAAGCCAACACCAACCACAATGGTACAAGTTTTTATGTCAACTATGCCGATTAAGAGGAAATAAAAAATGTATGATGAGATAGAAGAAATTCAGGCCGTAAAAACAGAGGAAAACTATATCGTCCTGGACCTCTATACTAGAAAAGGGAAGGTAAGAAGCACAGTATGTAAACATGAATTGGGGAAATGGAATGAGGAGGTCGTCTGGTGAAATTGTGTACAGAGCACTTGGTTTAAAAATAATGAAACTAGGCTGTGTACGTGGAGGAGACCAGTGGACAGAGAAAGGTACCAAATTAGTTTTGTATTTAATAATCTTCAAATGTGAAAAGCCAAGATCACAAAATATTTATTTATTTAATGACGCCCCGTCTCAGTGGGCTATGCCACCATCATCTGGTATATCAAATATTACAAGTCGGTCATTTTGTTTTAAATATAGTTACTGATTTTAGCAGTGATGTAAACAAATGAAACTAGCTTAACTTTGTTCATGAAAGCAAGTAGCACTGCAGTTAGTTACCATGATATTGCATTTGACAAGAAAATTAATTATTTGCAATTGCTACACTACTGTTCATTTCAATTCTATCAAAGGTATTAAAACGGTTTATTCTCTTATCACTAAGAACAATGAAATTTCGTTCTAATCGTAGTACACACAACATCATTCTCACTCCTTTAGCAAATCCTTCACCGTTAACGTTAATTCCTTCTAGAAATCTCTACTTGTTTTCCTTCACAGGCTGCTCATTGAACAAATTGAATATCATTGATGAAAGGCTACAACCCGGTAGCTTCCCTTTCGTTCCCTTCAACTCTTACAATTGCTGTCTGCCTTTGTTCAAGTTATAATAACCTTCCGTTCTCTATATTTTACCCCTGATGCCTTCATAATTTGAAAAAGTGTGTTTCAATTGACATTATGAAAAGCATTCTCCAAATCTACGAACCTTTCTTAGTGAATATAATTTGCATCTGAGTCTTGCCTGAAGTGCGAAACAGTCGATAAGCAAAATAAATTTGTCCGTCCGAAATCATGTAAAAATTGAATAATGTGCTCCATTCTGAAAAAAAATACGCAAATCAAACTTCGTCCAGCAATTTAAAAGAAAGCTGAACCAAAAGAAATAAAATTAAATTTCTTTCCCTTGTGATAACATAGTTTTGTTACAGTTCGTGAGCAGGGGTGGGGATCGCCTATTCGGAAAAATTGAAAAATACTGCTCTACAGGCAGATTACTGGGCAGTCTCTTCGCGAGGGAAAGGTATGGCTGTGACGCCTACTGTGCAATAACCCGCAACTCACATGCGTGCAACGGGTAGCCTCTTACAGGCGTCATCTGCCGCGACAGCCACAAGTGCCTGAAAGCCACACACCCGACCCGCGCTCGCTTCTCATGTGAGTAAACAGCACAGCGAAGTATCAATATGTTGGTCTGTTGTCTGTGGAGTCTGTGACAGCCACAAAAGACGAAACGTCTAGTGCTAGAAGAGCGAGCTTGCACACGATGGTATCGCGATTTTCGACAAGCGATCGCTGGCAGGAGTGTATTGTTCGGTGGCAGAGTACTCCTGACGTATTGTCACTCCAAAGATGTAGGGTTCGATCTCCGCTCGTTCCTAAGTTTGTCGTCTCTCACTTTCCACTTCATTCTTCTCTGATAATGTCGATGTGACAAATGCTGAGTTGCACCGTGGTTCGGAATCCAAGTGTAGGCCCCTCTGTAACGCGCCGGGTAAGTCAGTTTAAAGTAAGGAAGAAGGCCATGGCCTACCATCCCCAAAGAGGACCATGAGTAGTAGAACACTGTGGTGTTTAAATCGACCTTACAATTGTTGACTGCTTTATGTTTACGCTAGCAGATCGTGCAATACCCATAGCGACGCTAAAATATATAGACCAATACACAACCACAGAACGGCGGTCCACTACGAGAAAACCACCTGGGACAGACTCTGGCGGCTTACGCTTTTTGTCATTCAAGGTTTTGCCTTGACGTCGCCGCTGAGATGATGACTTCGTTACCGTGACTCGCCAAGTTGTCGTTTATGTATTTCGTGTGGTGGTGATAAGCAGTGAACTTAGAAATTTTCTTTAGTTTGTATCGGTACTTCGTACTTCGGTAGACCATAATTTGAAAGTGTCCAACCTGGACTTTCTCAATGAATTTTTTCTTCCCTATGTAGATAATTTAATACACCTGCAAAATTACATAGTTTTACAGCAAATAGTTGGAGATGCGACGTCATAAACAGACAGATGCTCTAAAAACTGGCATTTGATGAACTGGAGCTACAGTGATCCAGTATCTTGTCCGGTTTTACAATCAGTTTTTCTGAACTTGTTCTGATTTCATTGCATTAGATCACGTTCACTGTCTACGCCGGCGTTTTATTGTAGTTTCTCTTAAATTGCGGCGAAGGTTTAAGCAGTCCTCACACGGGACGTGATGTCGCGAAGTAGCGCAGGACAGACGCTCTCAAACGAACTGCTACACGGAACATAAAGTGCTGCTCATCGTGATTTGCACTGCAGCGCTCTCCATCGCCTGTTGCGGGCTGGCGCGTCAATCACTGACTTTACAAAAACGAATTTGCGCAAAGTTACACGGTATCTCTGATAGCGATCGTCGAGGAAAAGAACTGAAACTGTAGCTTTCTTACGATTGCACACAAAGATGGTACATTTATCTGAAAGCAATTGATAATGATAACAAAATGTACTACGAAATCACATTTGGCAAATATTCATTAAAAGTATGTCAACAGTGAAATACATCATCTACCACATCTGCACAGATTATAGTCATACATCGTACTCTACAAAGAAAGAAGGCACGAAATACGGAGTCCCGTTTGCAATATGGCAGCTCAGAGTTCTGCTTGTCACGTGAAAATCAAGTCGCATCTCATGGACCAAGTTATACTCCACGAAGCAAAAAATTTAACATGCCATACCCTTCATTCCACGCTTGGCAGGGTAGTAGAACGTGGAATTCCAAAATTCCAAGCAACAACGTAGCCACTTCCTCCTGCAATTGCGTTTCCACGTTCAGTGAGAGGACTGCATATCTATGCGGACTCTAATTGATGACGAAACGGTCCATGGGTGACTGGCCACATCCCTGTGTCAAACTGGCACAATTTGTGGCAAGCGACCATGTTGCCATCATGAGGTGCACTGATAACTTTGCGCACGGATGGCCCATGGAGACAGTAGTGGCCCTCTGCGTGATCGAATGGATTCCAGAATAAGCGCCTGCACTGCCGCTCATACATGCTGTTTGTTTGAAAATCTATATGACTGAACTACTACGGTTATCAGTCCCTAGTCTTACAAACTACCACACACACACACACACACACACACACACACACACACACAGAGAGAGAGAGAGAGAGAGAGAGAGAGAGACGGTTACACAGACACATACCCGAGAGAGAACTGGAACTACCGCACCAAGGCGCCTTAGAGCACTCAGCCATTCAACCGCGGCTAGTGAATGCTATAACACGTACTTAATATGGGTGTTTTGCATGTGTTGGCACTTGGTACCTGACTATGGATTGAGCTACTGAGGCACTGAATTAAAATTTGTGCTGTGGCCGGGATTCGAACCCGAGACCTCCTACTTACTAGGTAGGCGCTTTAGACCACTCAGCTAACATAGCGTTGCAATAGTTTCATGTAATCAAAAAATCAAATTTTTGTTTATCTTTACGACCAAACTACTGTGGTCGTCAGTCTCTACGTGAGCAAACAAATGTAACTTAAACTAGCCTGAGGAATACAGACACACTCATTACTGAGGTGGGACTCGAACCGCCGGCAATCCAAGACACGGCGCCTAGAACCACTCGACTATTCGCGCACGGCATTGGAAGCTCTCCAAAGGCACGATTTCAATAATAAGTCTTGAGAGTACTGGAAAATCCTAAGAGGGCAAAGAGTTTCCGGCAAAATTCTCCATGAGACCTCATAACTAAGGTGTCATCGACGTACCTGAGAAACGCAGAGATACCTTCACATTTTAAAGCGAACTCGCCTTCAGTCACAAAATTGTATTTTATAGATAAACAATACATTTGGAGCCCTGACAGCTCATCATCAGGTGTCTCTAGGATTTTTTTGCACACGTTCAAAGACCTGGGCTTATACAAAAAGTGGTGCACAAACAAGTTAAAATGTTCAAATGTTTGTAGATCTATCGGACCAAACTGCGTGGTCATCAGTCCGTAGCTTACAAACTACTTAAACCGAGGTAAACTAACCTACGGACAAACCCATATACTCACACACAAACAAGTCTGGTGGAGTATGATAATTGTCTGGCCTGGAATAATAATGTGCTTCAAGATTGGAAGTGTTTGTGTTGATGATTATTTATACCTACGAAAGTGCTCCAAGGCAGAAAATTATCATACTGCACCAGACTCGTTTGTGCACCACTTTTTTATAAGCCCAGGCCTTTAAACAGGTGTAAAAAATCGTAGAGGCACCTGATGATGAGCCTTCAGGGTTCGAAATGCATAAACCACAGTTTTGTGACAAGTCGAGGTCGTTTTATTTTACTGAAATAAAACAATCAGGGAAGTATCACTGACTATAATTGAACAAATTACACTTTTTATTCCGCTGGAAACTCTTCGTACTTTTCTTCATGCGGTCGTTACTTGCGCTTTGGCAACATCTGATGTGTAAAACTGAATGTTTGTTTCTTCATATTTTATGCGGTGCCATTCCATTCATCGATTGCGACGAAACCTCAAGCACTTGGTCTTCAAAACAAGAAAAAGTCATAGTCTACCTAAAAGTTTGTATTCTGCACGCTAGAGGGTAGTTTAGTTACGAACTTTAACAAAATATTCTGTTCCGGTCTTGATGAAATTTTGCACACTTAACCTCGAGTATAAGAGGAAACCATAGTGTACATAACATTCAATTGTTTGTAAATCTGTGTGACTTACCTTCTATGATTATCAGTTCCTAGGCTTTCAAACTACTTAAACTAAGTTAAACAAACTATTGATTACAGTAAAGTGTGTAAATAAATTAGTGAAATGAAATACAGTAATAAATGAAGATGAATAATACGTGAAGTAAAAATGAAAAATTAGTTCATTTCAGTCAGGCACAGCCGAGTAAAACAGCAGACTTGCGCCGCATTCCGATGGTGCGTCCACCGACTAACGCAGCAGATTCAGCCCGACATTGTCCCACCGAATATTCGCGTCTGTTAACGAGTCCATCGCTTTCTCCACAAGCGGAAGCCGTTGATTCAGCGATCAGGCCATCGACCGACAACCTCACGTGATAGCACAGACTGTAAAACGGGATTGTCGCGAACTTCTAGAAGTAATGTGACCAGATCTAGAAGTAATGTGACCAGATGCCAGTAACCTAGTGTACTGATCTCCAGAGCAACGAAACGCTCGATCTTTCTAGAAACTGTACAACGTGATAAAATACAACGACCCCGAGGATCCTTCACCCCCCACCTTGTCCATCAAATAAATACCACAGCCAAGAAGACACGGCAGACGGGGTCAGTAACGTCAGATTGGAAGCAGCAGGTGCAGTAGCAGCAGAAGTCGGAGTGTTAGTCATGAACATCCACCAGCAGTGATAGTTAAAAATGGAAGACTCTGTGCCGGCCGCGGTGGCCGAGGGGACTGAGGCGCTCCAGTCACGGTCTGCACGGCCACTACGTTCTGGGGTTCGAATCCCCCCTCGGGCATGGATATTTGTGCCGTCCTTAGGATTAGCTAGTTCACAAGTAGTTTGTAAGTTTAGGGACTGGTGGACCCCATAGTTAAGTCCCATAAGCTATACAAACATTTGATCATTTGAATTTTTGCAGAATCTGGTCACCAGAAACAACGTCCGAAGGAGATCAAGGACAACAGAAGTACTCACCCAGGATGACTGGCCAGAGCGATAGGATGGGGTCTGGACGCGAACTTCGCCTGTGATCTCCGTCTAAGGTTCTGCCACTCGAGCCGCGGCGGATTAGCTGCCCGTAGTGGAGCGCCGTGCTGCGGTGCAAACGGCCGATCGCCGTCTGAGGTTCGAGTCCCCTCTCGGGCATGGGTGTTGGTTTTGCCATGAGGTTACTTTACCTAAGTAATTTGTAAGCTACGGACTAATGACCACGCAGTTGAGTCCGATAGATTTACAAACATCTGAACATTTTTATCTGCCACTCGAAGACGTGAAGCCTGAAGATCGTCGGGTCGACCCCACGGCAAGGCCACAATACCTCCACGCCGCGCCGCTTCCTCTGGTCGCAGCACAACAGAACACTTTTAGAAGATGGGAAATCAGACAGCACCGCCACCAGGTAATTTCGCAGAATTTGGGGCCTTTTAACGCACAGTACTCACTTCGCCGGCGGGCAATGTTTAACTGAAGCAGAAGCAGATACGCCGCCAGCGTAACCAGAGATCCACGGCCGACGCTGCGAAACGCCCTATCGCCGCCCCGCGCCTTCCGTCGTCACCTACACTCGCCGAGCCAGCTAGTTCACAGTAAGAATCATGTATGGCTTAACTGTTTAATAAATGTATTTTGTGTAAATGCTGTTTCGTTTAAGCTTCATACCCGAGCCAAGGAAAAGATCCCACATCCCACGTGTTTATAAGATTCCTTGCGAATGTTATGCTGACAATAAAATGTTAATTTGTGTTTAAAGCTTGCCATCCTGACAATAGGTCAATACATTTACAGTTATAATGAAATAAATCGCAATTTGCGATCAGTCATGGCTTCACTGTACTAGGTTTACTTGTAATACCAATGTGCGGCGAATGAAAATTTGTGCCCAGGATCTCCTGCTTACTACGCAGACGCGTTGACCACTCCGCCACCGAGGACACGGTGACCAGCCCGATTGCAGAGGACTCTTCCCTGCACGTCTCCCGCCACACACAAATCTCCATTCGCCACGCTGTCTCTTTCCTATTACCATAGCCTCTTAATTCTGTAATGCTCGCAGCCACAATACTGTATACCCACAACAGGGAGAACAGGCCATGAGGTATCGAGACACAATTAATTGTCGTCAGAAGCCCAGCTTCTTCTGCCTAGTAAGCAGGAGATCCCGGGTTAGAATCCCGGCCGGGCACAAATTTTCATTCGCCGCACATTGGTATTATATCTAAACCTAGTACAGTGAAGCCATAAGTGATCGCAAATTGCAATTTATTCCATTAAAAATGAACGCTGTAATGTCGTCAAAAGTATATAATATCATTTACAGTTGTTGTTCAGGTTTCAATATTTAGCAAAGCTGTAGGGTTACTTCATTAGAAGACAAAACCACTCTTCATTTGATAATAGAACGCGTCTTCATTTGATGTCGGAAGCGTCTCCCTTCACTCGTCCCTTTTCAAAACCTAAGGAGGACATATATACCCATGCCCGAGAGAGGACTCTAAAATCGGACGGTAGGTAACTGCGTCCTCCACAGCAAGGCGCCTTAGAGCGCTCGTCCACTCCATCTCGGCCACGTAAGATTCCATACGGTGCAAGGTGGAGGGTACCTCCCAATAAACACGGACACCTCTTCACTGATTATCATGAAAGTGCAAAGATTTATATTTGACAGGAGGAGCACGCAGTGGATGTCCACAGAGAAATAAGGAGGTTATTGCAGAGAAAGGGGAAAACGGAGATGGACAGAGAAAGAGTTAGGAGCATAGGGTGAGGAGATGGAGAGAGAGGGGGGACCGGGTGGAGAGGAGGAGACGGGCAGAAAAGAAGCAAAGAAAAGGGCTATAGAAAAAGTGAAGGAATCGGAATGAAACTTTCACTTTGCAGCAGAATGTACGCTGATATGAAACTTCCTGGCAGATTAAAACTGTGTGCCGGAACCGGGACTCGAACCTGAGTGAAAGTTTCATTCTGGAAACATCCCTTAGGCTGTGGCTAAGCCATGTCTCCACCATATCCTTTCTTCCAGGAGTGCTAGTCTTGCATGGATCGCAGGAGACCTTCTGTGAGGTTTGGAAAGTTGGAGGCGAAGTACTGGCGGAAGTGAAGTTGTGAGGCGGCATCCTGAGTCGTGTTGGGGTAGCACAGTCGGTAGTGCGCTTGCCCGTGAAAGGCAAAGGTCCCAGGTTCGAGTCCCGGTTCCGGCACGCAATTTTAATCTGCCAGGAAGTTTCAAGTGAAGGATTGTTTGATTATAGACTGAAATAAACAAGTACCCTTGCTACCGCTGGACACGGTCAAAATGGCGAGGAATCCAGCTGTCCCACGGCAGAAGATGCGACTGCGGCAACATCGCCACAACAGACAGGTACCTTGGCACCGGGCGGCTTCCTGGGATTCAGCGCGGATGCCGCCGGTGTCGGGGATAGCCGCGTGAATTGCGCCGCATTAACGGCGTGAGCCGTGTGATTTGCATGTGTGACTGCGCAGGCTTCACCGCGCTGCAAACGGCACGCGCAGGCATTACGTGGCCGCGCCGCTATGGCCAGACACTTTTCCCCTCTCTGTTATGACAATTACGGTAAACCTGCCGCTCCGAACGGGCCGAAGAGGAATCCGCTGTCAAAATACGCTCCCAGTGACCTTTTGGATTGCGCCATTCCATTAGTCTGTGGCATATGGAATAGCGTTTGTGCTGTACGGATTTCTGTCGTTTACTACCATCAGTATGCTGCAGTTTTGTTGTGCGGAGTCTGTGATTTTATTTTACACTACTACTTATTTATCTTTAATGAAATAAGTCGCAATTTGCGATCAGTTATGGCTTCACTGTACTAGGTTTAGATGAAATACCAAAGTGCGGCGAATGAAAATTTGTTCCCGGCCGGGATTCGAACCCGGAATCTCCTGCTTAGAAGGCACACGCGTTGACCACTCCGCCACCGAGGACACAGTGACCAACCCGACTGCAGAGAACTCTCCCGCAACACCAAAATCTCCATTCGCCACGCTGTCTCTTTCCTATAACCACAGCCTTTTTTGTTCTGTAATGCTCGCAGCCACAATACGGTATTCCTTCATAAGGGAGAACAGACCATGAGGTATCGAGACATAATTAATTGCCATCGGGTTGGTCACTGTGTCCTCGGTGGCGGAGTGGTCAACGCGTCTGCCTAGTAAGCAGGAGATCCCGGCCGGGCACAAATTTTCATTCGCCGCCCTTTAGTATTTCATCTAAACCTAGAACAGTGAAGCCATAACTGATCGCAAATTGCGATTTATTTCGTTAATTTGAACGCTGTAATGTCGTCAAAAATACGTAAATATTTATCTTTGTTTTTATAGTCCTATCTTTGGTCTTTCTTGGCACAGGCACTGATACTCAAACCTTAAGCGGATCACAAGATTCAATTGCTGGAATTTTCCACAACGCTTGCGATTTTTGAGATTTTAAAACAAACCATTACTTTCATTCTGCGACAAGTGCCCTTTTGTGGAAACTGATCCCCAAATTAAACGTTGTTAACATAATTTATGAATGGATTGTCCGTTGACCAATCCTTTTTTATTTAACGTTTTTTTTTGCTCTATATAGGTTAATGACATAATATTTTCCTCATTTCAGGAAGAATGTAGTAAGAGAGGTGAGTTTTTATTTTTCATTTATTTTTTGTCATCATTAGCAGAAATTACTGTTCACTTATTGATACTCCGCCTTGCCCAGGCAACTGATGATATTTAATCAGATGATCAACGACAATCAATGAAATTGTGCCTTCTGAAATAGCAGTTACAGTTTTAATCTTCTACCGTACACCGATGATAAAAAGCTCTCGGTTTTCCGGCCGGTTGGCGGTTTTCTTGTGAAACGACGTTTCGGAGAGATAGATATCTTCTGGCGTTGTGAGCACTGAAACCCACCTTAACAACATCTATTAAAACATTGCCGCACCATCGGAAACAGAGGACGCACTAATAAGAAAAAGGCAAATGGTACACTAGGAAACTGAATGTATAGAAAAACCTTTACGTCCCTGCAATGGGCTGCTTAAATTCATCGCAACGACAAACAGTTCTGACTTCCCTGATACATGATGTCTCTGATAAGAAAAACCTCCCAGATGGACATCTAAAGGCACTGAGGCAGGGACAACGTGTTGACACCCGGGATTATAAGGAACTCTCATTTTCCTTTCATATCTGCTACCGTTCTGAACCAAAACTACGAGAGTGCTTGAAAAATTCAACATAAAAATCGTAGTACAGCCAACTCTGAAGACGAACAAGTGACCTGGCTTTGCGGAAGACACTTTTAAACTGAATATACCTGGAATATTCAACATCGCCTGCGAATGTAGCCAATAGTACATTGAGAAAATGTAGCGCTGTTGTAATACTTCATACGCAGGTACGTAAAGTGGTACAAGAATAGGACACATAAGTTGACGTTGACGAGACGTTGAAGAGTTACTGCCAGCTGTGGTATGAGTCTGGGAGGGGATTGTCCGACAGAATTAGAGCGAAGAAACGCCAAGTTTATGTCCGAATATGCGCCTGAGGAAAAGCCAACAATCTCGTTGGACGAGGTATTGGCATTTGAGGTAGGCCACATAGTACCACAGTGCTGGAGTCGGAAGTCATCGGAGGCGGTCATGTTAGGAGGCTCTTCAAAAGTGATAGAAGAATATATTATGTTTAGTATAAGTGTAACAGGAGAAGTGACAATAAATGGCAACCCGTACAAGAATGTCCTTTATTGCGAGGTGAATAGATAATACGTTACCCCAAATATCCCAATTACATCTCTATCCATAAATTCTACACGAACTAGCGACCAACGCATCTATTGCAACTGCAGGAGCACACTTCTGAACATGCAAGATTAGTGACTTCTACAAAAATGTACTGGCTTCTAGAAAAACGTACGAATTTACACATCTTCAACCCAGCCTCAGGTGTACAGTTGCTCTGTTACAACTAGAGACTCGGTAATGGACAATAATCAAAATTTTTTCATTGCATCTTAAAAATTCAACATGAAATTGATTTAACACAGCTATCTGCTACGGCTTAGATGTGACAGAAATATAAATCACATTTATTATTTTCTTTACAAAATTATAGTGCTAGTTAACGTTTAGTCTACCAAAATGTAGCTGCAAGAAATACAACCAATTCTTCTTTCACTTTTTGACAGTGGAAATGCAATAGGACCTCTGTTACGTTGCTGGTATTGGCAACGATATTAGAAACCGTACTCATATGGCGAAACGCACGACCAACATCAGGACCATGATCTGATAATTAGTTATATTGTGTTTTCGTATCAAAGGGCTAACGTTTGTGTTTGTGCGAATTCTTTATCTCGAATAATTGAGAATGTTCGCGCATACTATAATTCAGATCAGTTCCTTTTTAAATAGATAATATCGAGATATTAATTGAAGGGCGATTAATTAATATCTGTGTTTTTATTTTACACAAGGTATTCTTAAATTTGCGTATTGCAACTTAACTTTTCATCACAAAGACAGAACGGTGAAATATTTGGGCTTCAGAATGACGAAACTTAAAAGCAACTTCTCGCGATCCCGAATAGCGTATAAAAGACGAAAGAAGCCGCAAATAAGCGAAACCTATCAAGATAGAGAGACACGTCTGGCAGTTTTACGAATAAACAATAAACAATACGAAAACCTTTTGTGCTGCATTTTTCATTTACTAATAATTAAATTGATGAAATTGCTAACAGACAAGTGAGCGTGAATGGCCAAGCGGTCTTGGGCGTTTCAGGAATTGCATGGTCGTTCCCGTCGAGTCCTTGGTCGTGGATGTGTGTCCTGTCCTTAGCACAAGTTACTAAAATTTTGTAAGTCTTCCGACTGATGACCTCTGCAGTTTAGTCCAAATTTTCAAACCTGGGGCATGTAACTACCAGGTCCTCAGTTCCTAGACTTACAAACTAGTTACACTAACTTACGGTAAGGTCAACTCACTCATCCATGCCGGAGGGAGGACTCTAGCAAAACTGTTTTCAGCTAGTAAAGTATAACATAGTAAATAGTAGGAAAAACAGACTTTCAGTTTTTACTGATGTTATACAATTTGTAATTTGTGTAGCACAGTGATACGTCCCATCGTATCATTTGTCGTGTGCAATAATTTTCCTTTAAATAGGAAATGTAGCACTATTATTAAGTTAATATTTAATTTTAAATATACAAATTAATAGTTAGAGACGTTACACAGCTTTTCAAAAATCTAGCATTTTGTGGGTAATTGTTAGAGGCCGTAACTACAGATCTACAGCCCAATCCAGGTGGTCACACTGGGCACAGCAAAAAATGAGGTCAAATTAAATTTCATTCATTTACGTTTCCTGTGTGAAGTATATGGACAGCGTCATCGATTAGTCTAGTGACCTATCTCCTATCAGCCAAGAAACTTCGAAGTTACACACATCCGCCGCAGAGTAAAAAGATCATGCTCGATACTGAGCCAACGCTTCATCATCTTATCTTAATATAAGTATACAAAAAATGAGGTGATTGTGCCTATATTTCACTCTGCAGCCAAAACGACACATCGCACACGAATAGTGTTTGTATTTGGTAGTAGGTATCAGTGTCTCATTGTGCACTATGATGTTAGAGGGTCGATAACGATGAAGGGGTGGAAGATATGGGAGGTGAAAGTTACCGACTTACATAAAAGTCTACGTTTGGGTGTCAATATTTTGCTCTTCAGCAAAAATTGCACAATGGAGACGAACTATCTCTCTGTGTTGTTGTAGTACAAAGTCTCCCGTTGTCCACCATAGCATTTCCGTGTCGATATCTATAAGAGGGTGGAAGATATAGTGGTTGAAGGTCGTCAGCTTATAGAAAATTCGAAGACCAGCGATGACTTTTGACACTATACCAGCAAAGAGGTTATAGACAACGAAACGTGATGCACATTCTTCAGTTGTTTCTCTGCAACCAGCGTACGAATAAAGAAAAATAAGTGCTTATTGTAGTTTGAAAAGTAAAACTACCAAGAAAGATGTCAAAGCGTAAGAAAGAAATTTCTCGTTCTCGATTCGTTTCTAAAAGACAGTAAGCGGCGCTGAAAAGTGAATCTACAGAACATAGAAACTTGAAATTTATAGATATATTTGTTACAGATATAAATGTTACAAATATTAAGATAAACAAATTTTACACAGTAGGTATCACCGATTTTTCGATATTCCCATCCCTAAGGTGGTGGTTTTTTGAAAATAACGTACGCTATTAAGGCAATTTTGAAGCAAGAAATAAAAAATTCGGATTTAGATTTTTTATTGCAATTTCAAAACATGTGTTTCGATATTTTTGGAAATTCAACCACCAAGCGAGTGAATAAGGGAAAATCCTTAAAGGGCGCTACTAAGACTATTTTGATGCTAGAAATGCGAAAACTTGAATATGTGACCACGGTTAGAATTTTAAAAACTGTGTTTCGGGATGTTTTGCATTCTGCTAACATTGGTGCAATGTAGTAAGTTGTATCAAAATGTATGAAAATTTATATTTAGAAGTAGAAACAACCAATACAGACCATCCAGTCTACGCGTGCGAAGCAGCAGGAACTAAGCTAGTTAACAATACCAATGTCGACGTCGACAGTTTAACTTCTGATGTTGTTATTATCAAGGGAAAAAATGTTCATTGTTTACAGATAGCGTTGTTTTCTCAAGCGCTTTGAGTTGTTAAATTCACATTGAGGAAACTGCGTATTATGTGTTGATGTCGTTTCGGTATTCAAATATTGGTAAATCCTCTATGAAAGGGAGAATACTGCCTTAACGTATCTGGCTATCTGTATTCCAATAACTGACTCAGACAAAAAATAAAGCCTTTTGATAGCTGGTATAATAGTCTCCGATACAGCGTTATTTCGAAATCATCACATACCTGACAGTCGATTCGTTTTAATTTAACTTCGGTCTTCTTTTGCAGGTTATGCCTGTGGCTGTCACAAATCAAATTTAAAATACAAACCTCTCCATACAGACACCACTATTAATTATTTGTTCCCGATGAGACCGGTCAGTTTCATTTCTGTCATACACTGCAGTGAAGTAATGGTTCATCACATGTATTTGTATGTTTGTGGTGACTTGCGCAACACTTTCTTTTTTCTGTGAGGTGTTAACTTGACATTATGCAACACACGCAACACTCAGACGAAAAGTCGAAATTTCAACGTTATCTACATTTTAGTAGATTATTTCTGACTGGAAATAATATAGACATTCAAAGTGTCCGATGGACTGAGGTGCTCCAGTCACGGTCTACACGGCCACTACGGTCAAGGTTTCGAATCACCTCTCGGGCATGGATATTTGTGCCGTCCTTACTGTTAGTTAGTTCATAAGTAGTTTGTAAGTTTAGGGACTGATGACCCCGTAGTTAAGTCTCATAAGCTATATACATATATATAAAAGTGTCAAGGAAGAAAGAGAAAAGTAGTATTCCGTAGGACGAGTCGACAGTTTACACACAATTTATTTACTCTGTAAGCAATAGTGATAATCGATTAACAGTTTTACACAGAAAAATTACAAATAAAGTTTGCAGATTAAATTCACCATTCGCAGCTTTTAGGTAAAGTCGCGAATGGCTAATTAACAGAAATTATTTCAACATCTGAAGGAGTAGTTGAGAAAAAACTTAATGATAAAAATCAGCTTCACTGATTTTAAATTAGGTAGACCTGATGGGCTATTGAACAATCCAACGCCTCAAGGGCGAGATTTAACAACAAGTTAATAATTCAATACCTGAAGGGCTAATAATTTGAACAAACCAACACGCTCAATTGGCTAAGTATTCTAAGAATTTAAATGACTGGCGACATTTAAAAATATTGCAATCAAGATAAATCATAACGTGTGAAGGGTTGGTATTTAACAGACAATAAACAAAGTCTAATTTTTTAACTATATGACTTTACCACTGTAGTTAAACGTCCTTAGCCTTCAAACTACTTGAACTAACCTAAGGACAACACACACACCGCCATGCCCGTCGGAGGCCTCGAACCTGCGATAGGGAGAAACCGCTGCGTCCGCAGCAAGGCGTCTTAGAGCGCACGGCAATTGTTCCACGGCAATCCACAAAACCATAATCTTTGGGATGTATCTTAAATAACAAAGATATTAAGCAACAATTCTTTCAAAAATACACATTCAAGCTAACTGACTTGTAATGGGCCTCCGATTTCCAGAAGGTTTTACTTGAATAAATGCCCTTATTTCGCGCCATTTTCCGTAGCGTTCAGACATCACCACGGTCAGTAACGACAGTTGGCTCGTTAATCGTGTGTTTGAAAAAGATGTACACAACGTGAGAGCTACAACAGACGCACAAATTCTGTTACAAATAATACTGACCATCTGCAGTAATGGTTACAGGTATTACCAAAAATTATCCTACCAAAGTGCATTTTAATTACTGTGTACCAGAAAATATCATTTAAACCTTTATTTAGCACGTATAGAAATCGCATGAAGAAAATCCATTCAGTTAGTTAAATTAGACGTATATGGTCATATGAACAATTTTACATAACTTTTTTTTAGAATATACTTTCTTATCTTTAAGTAACGTTATCCAAAAAAGTCACATTCACGCTACAATATAGATAATAAATTATTGTTTCTGTGGTCGTAAAAACTGTTATATTTTACACTGTTTCAAATGAAATGTTTGAAAAGTCCTTTTTTATACAAAGCCCTGAAGAATCCCACAATTTCCACAGTTTAGCGTCACTTACCTGAAGACAAAATTTAAATTTCCTTTTCGGTCCACAGTTTGGTAACTGATCAAAACTGTCAAATCGTACATCATTCATTGGCACCTGAGATGTTGTTTCCTTCCTCTTCTGGACTGGATGTTAATTCCATACTTGTCTGCCAGATCCATCCTACCCAACATCTATTCATTTTCTATGTCCCAAATAAAAATTTGTTAAAAGTTTTGCATAATAACTCATCCTCTGAGCCTTCTCTTACTGTTTAGAAGCAGTTTTCCTTTTAAAACAACAAAGTAGCTACACAAAATTAAAAGAAAAAAATCCACGACAAACGTATGCTTTTAGTGTCTGCTAAACATGTATACAATTCAGAAACTTTTCGCAAAAGATAATGGAATATCAGTGTATATGGGAACTTAAATGTTTGTTGAAAGCACTATTGCCTATTAAAGTACAAAACTTGAAACCTATAGTAAAAAATCGAGTGAAATTTTCATGTTGTTTGAGAGCAACATTGCCAAATAACGTGTTAAACTAGGTTGTATCAACCCATAAACTGAAACAAGACTAAAGCGCAAACAAATATGACTCTTCAATGAGTCCTTCATATCAAAACATTAATTTACGGTATTGTATCTCCAGAAGTGTGGATTGAACCCTCTGTTCAACAACGACGACGAAACAAATCAAATTGTAGCACCACTTATAGCGTTGCCCGTCTCAATTGTTTGTCAAGATTTGGTGATTTTAAGATTTGCCGCAAGTCGAGTTAAATTTCACTACACGCGTCCAGCGGACCGCGCGGCCGGATTTGGGTTGGTAACTCGGGGATAAAATTTTATTATTGGCGCACGTTACGTCGCGTCATAGCAAAAGCATTTGGCATTACGAACACGACTAACAAGAAAAGTAAAGCAAACTATAATAATTTATTTTCCTTTAAATTACATAAAAGGGGTTGGCGAGCAACACTATAACAGGCGGAAATCAACCTACTTATTCTCTGTTAAATATTTTTCCTTTTAAATTGTAGTTACTGTTGTAGTACATTTGTAGATAAATTTCCCCTATCTTGTTAATGTTGAGATAAAATTACTTTATATTCATGAACTGTTATGTTCTATATTATTATTACTGTTTTACCAATAATCTGGCGAGTCTTCATGGCTCGCACAAAGGCACCCAACAATGGTATGAACCTACAATAACTAAAGAATTACTGAAAATAGTCATTTATAAAATAATGAAAAATGGATATTTAGGTATGAAATAATATTCAACACTCGTTTTTGTGAATTCTGAATTTTAGTATTTTATTAGAAAAAATTAAAATAAATGTTGCTCACTACAACACTTAGATAACTGAGAGCAGGCAACATAAATTCCTCCGATCCCCTCCACGACCAACCAAAAAGAACAAAGATTTTCATCGCTTTTCGTTCTCATTCCTTGCCAAGAAAAGATAATAGTATGGGAAGCATAGGTCAGAGATGACAAACGAGAACGATAGCGGAACAAAGAGTAACACCACTATCTATGGCTTACATATGTAATCGGCGATGTAATATTATACACTAACCGAGGTGGTTGACCTAGCGGAAGTGTCCCTAAATAAAGCTACACGCTCCTCGGCAAGGTTGTCAAACGCTCAACAGCACTTGTTCTCACCGTAGCATAAAATTCCGATTCCACCGTTTTAGAAAAATGACATTGCAGTTAGTTCGCAACTCGATCCGTGCATATCACACAGACGTGGCCATCACCACAGCCTTCGGAAGACATCAAAGCTGGTCTTTCCGTTCCTCGGTATGGCTGCATATCTCTCGTCCCGCACCGCAGCCGACACTGATTCCTTCCCAACCAGAGGCGTAGAGGCCACTCGTTGTTTACTGCACACACGCCGTGGAACGTCTGTCTCGCCTCAAGCACACACCACCAGCTAGCCACGCCCTCCAAAGATCAAGACTAGCCGACTATTGTCAGAGATCACCAAACTATCTCAAGTAGCAGATGCTACATCCAGCATTCAACCTCTGGTAATACCGCTCGCCCACACACAGCCTCTTCAAACAGTTCCTGGCGAACAATAATAATAATAAAAAAGGTGATGCAACTTCAACATTCTCCATACTCGCCGGATCTGAAGCCTCTAAACTTCTTCCTACTCCCTCGACTCAAATTGCTTTGAAAAGAAAGCGAGTTGATGATATTCCCGACATCTAACGAAATGTGTCGAGGCTTTCGAGCACCATCCAAAAGTAAGATATTCGTGCAAAGTTTCCAGGACCTTTACCGCGGAGCTCAGTGTTGCATAGTTACGGGACTTGTCTATTTCTAGGACTGTAAGGTAAGATATCACTATGGTGTCAAAATTGGTAATTGATTCTAAATAATGATGAATGTGAAGTCGTCCACATGAGTACGAAAAGAAATCCGTTAAACTTTGTTTACAAGATAAACCAACCAGAAGACCGCAAACGCCACTAAATACCTAGGTAGGAATTACTATTACTTCAAACTGGAAAGAGCACGCAGATAATGTCGTGGGAAAGGTGAACCAGAGACTGCTTTTTGTTGGCAGAACACTTAAAAGATGCAACACATCTACGAAAGAGACTGCATATATTACGATTATCCGTACTTTTTTGGATTATTGATTATTGCTGCCCAGTGTGGGATCCTTATCAGGTGGCTTTAACTGAAAGAGTACAAAGAAGGGCAGCTCGTTTCGTATTGTCACGATACAGGGGAGACACCGTTACGGAAATGATACAGGATCTGGGATGGGAATCATTACAACAACGGCGCTTATCGCTGCTTCGTGGGCTACTTACGAAACTCCAATCGCCAACATTCTCCTCCGAATGCGAAAATATATTGTTGACATCCCCTTACATAGGTAGAAAAGATCATCAGAATCAAATACTAGAAATCAGAGCTCGAACAAAGAGATTCAGATGTTCTTTCTTCCCGCGCCCTATTCGAGAATGTAATGGGAGATACATAGTATAAAGGTGGTTCGATGAACTCTCTGCCATGCACTTAAATAAGATTTGTACAGTATCCCATGTAGATGTAGAACTGTAGTTCGAAGTTCATCTACGTTACTGTTACATAACTATTCGCCGAATTTTATTGTGAGAGGTTGTATTCTGATGACATTCGGTATAACGCTGCAATTTATAATTTCTACACTACATATTGTTTCCGCAGGAAATTTTGCAGACAGTATAAGCACATACAGCTGAATGTACCTTCGAAATTGTATCACAGTACGACACTTAGTTCATGTGATATGCGCATATAAACAGTAACGTTAATGGAAAACCGCTCCATCACGCACCAAGCTTTAATCTATTACTTCTTCACTACTAATTCAATTCGCAACAGGTTTTACAGACATAGAGCTCTTATACAAATGACTATATAACTGAAAAATTATACAAATGTAGAACATATAACTCAATAAATATGAGATCATATATACTGCGATGGGTAAAAACTTTTCACATAAGGCACCACATTTCTTATTTACTGCTAAGACACTCCTGTATTCCAGTGAGCTTAGGGAAATTCCTGAAAGATGACAGTGCTGTTGAGAACTTTGAAGCGCATATCGCTGTAAGAAGACGCAATAGATTCTGTAGAGCAACAAGTAAAGGAATAGAATGACACAGTGTATATACGACGAATACCCACTATTTCCAACAGCTCTGGCTTTTAACGTTACGAGACTGCAGTTTGCAGTGAGACTTGCATTTTCTATTGTGATTAACAAACCACAGGACAATGTACTCAATACTGTAGACAGCTTTACGTCGCTTGCTCAGAAATGGGCTCACTTCAGAAAAAATTCATATTAGATCCTGGAAAAGTCACAATAAATATAGTTTATAGCGAAGGAAGGAAGGAAGATTTGTGTTTTACGCCCCGTCTACAGCGTAGTCATTAGAGGCTGAGCTTACGCTCGGATTGATTGGGTAAGGATGAGGAAGGAAATCGGCCGTGCCCTTTGGAAGGAACCATCACGTCATTTGCCCGGAGAGATTTAGGGAAATCGTGGAGAACTTAAATCTGGATGGCTGGAGGCTGGTCTGAACCGACGTCCTCCCGAATGAGAGCCCAGTGTACTACCACTGCATCACCTCACTCGCTGTTGTTTATAGTCAAGTTGTGAATTAAATGAATGTTACATATCATCTAATTTTGATTTCTTTCTTTGGTTGTTTGGATACTTCACTTGAAATTTTGTACATTATGCTAGACTGTTATTTCTTACATGTTCTCTGATAAATATAACATGTTTTTAGAAAAATGGAGATGGACAGAGAGAGAATGGCTCGAATAAACAAATACCCGGGCAACACCGGGTTTTCAGCTAGTTGATGTATATGTACAAGTATGGGTATATACGTTAAATAAGCTTCCGTTCTCTCTCTAACATGAAACTGATGGCGTCACTCTTTAAAATTATCATTTTGCTTTATCTATTTTACCAGCGCCGCCCGTGTACCTGAACATACCGTGTGATGGAGATTATATTTGCCGGCCGCGGTGGCCGAGGGGACTGAGGCGCTCCAGTCATGGTCTGCACGGCCACTACGGTCGGGGGTTCGAATCCCCCCTCGGGCATGGATATTTGTGCCGTCCTTAGTCTTAGTTAGTTCATAAGTAGTTTGTAAGTTTAGGGACTGATGACCCCGTAGTTAAGTCCCATAGACTATACAAACATTTTGAACATTTGGAGATTATATTTCATTGCCAACTAATTACTATGTTGTAATCAAATAGCATATCTATTTCTAATATTAAGAACGAATTTTGCAATTGGTAAGAAATACCGGCAGCTATCTGACAAAGTAGTTGGTTACGTTTTTATAGCAGAATGTAACAACAAAATAAACGGTGTAACCTAAAGTATGTAAAATGTTCAAATAGACTCACAAACAATCTGTCTACCTACTTGGGATGTCAAACATTAATAAACTGAATTTAAACTCACCTCTTTCTCACGACAGCTACATCACTAGCGGATTAGATGCGACCAATTAACATCAATGCGTGCATTAACAAATGGTATAGTTCGTAAAATTATGTATCTGCGTCGTGCGTAAGCAACACCGATGACCGACTTTGAACGTTAAATAAGAATTGTCTTTAGTATGTTATCCGACACAACATCTGTAGCTTATTTTCTGTTAAATAAGACAGCAACCAGTTGCGGGAATGCATTTTTTATCTACGTTCGGTTTCGGACAATTATTGCACTTATTAAGGTGCATTATTGTGTCCGATATGTTCACTTCGAAAATGATGGACTGTGTAATTATTGCCCTCCTCCATGTGTATATTTGAATCCGTTATGTTAGAAGAGAATATTAGGGAATTCCATTATGTTCTGATCGGGCATATATGACACAATTGTAAACCTGAAGGAGGGCAATAATTGCCCGAAAACAGCGGTAAATAAGATCTATGACAATCTGGTTGCTGTCTGATTTAATCAAATATAAAGAATCGTTTGGTATAACGTGAAAGGAATGCCCTAATCTTAGTTGTCGATAACCGCGGTATTTGGATATCACAGTGTAATGGTAACATGTTCCTACACTGAATAACCCTTTGTGTGTCCGACAAAAGTCAAAGCCTGTAACGTATTAAGCCTTAAATTTTATGTACAGTCATACTGTTAAAAATCAAAATAATACTTACAGTCTAGCACAGATAATATCAACGAAATTATTAAAATGTCTATGATTTATTCTAAGTCCTTGCTCGAAGTTCAAATTAAACTAAATATTTGAATTCATGAACCAAAGTCTACGTTTCACACTGAGAGGATGCAGCAGTTCTACTAAAGAAACTACCTACACTAGGCTTGTACGTCCTATTTTGGAGTATAGTTGCTCATTGTGGGATCCACACCAAGTGGGAAAACACCATTAAGATAAAAAGAACGGAAATAGAGACCATGTGTCTGATGTTCCTACTGAGAAGGAAAGGATTTCGTAAACTAAGTCTATGATGTGGAGGTTATAACCGGAACGTCACCACAACAAAGATTGATTTGTGGCAGGGAAAAATCCGTAAACAAAAACACAAAAAAGAAAAAAAAAAAGAAAAAAGAAAAAAATATATTTATACAATAAAAGCAGAACGAACAGAATGTGATATAAAATTTGGAAAGGTAAATGATTTGACGGTCTCCAGCTCGATGTATGGGCAAAGAATTTGGTGAAAAGTTAATGAGAACAAAATTAATTAGCGACCTTAAAATTATGTAAATGGGAGGGCACGGAATTTGTACCACGCGGCCCACATTAAGGGTGGAAAGACACTAATACCGCAGTTTCCTCACACAAACAAATTAATCAACACAGTAGCTGAAAACAACACGACGCGACATGCAAATAGTGCCAAAGAAACTTTAGTATACAATGAAATACGTTTCTTACGTTAATACTTAACATGCTCAAATAAATAAGCATTTGATCGTTTACCAGTTTCAACACTACCTTTGTAATGCAATGATTGTGATTGGACAACAAACGGAACTGATAGGTTTAGCAATTGGTTAGTGATGTTATCGTAACAATTATTCATGTAAATGATTTTTGTTAGTTTGATGTACAAATATTCAAATGTTTGTAGAGTTTATGAGACTTAACTATGGGATCATCAGTCTCTAAACTTACAAACTATTTATGAACTAGCTTACAATAAAGACAGCCCATCATCCATACCCGAGGGAGCATTCGAACCCCCGACGGGGAACTGCCTCGCGCATTGTAACTTGGCGCCTCAATGCGCTCGGCCTCTCGGCTGTGGCCTGTTAATTTGAAACGAATATCAATAAAATTCTTCTGGGTATGATACCGCGTCGTCATTTTGTAAACTTTGCCGACGTTTCGGCTACTATTGCAGGCGGCCTTCGTCAGGGTCTGTGTCTGACTGCTGACTGTACGATCGCTTGGTATATACCAGCGGATGAAAGAGAGGAAGGGGGCGTAGGTTATCCTTTATTGGTGGTTATATTATTGCACGCCATTGGTGGAAAGGGGCGTTGCTGATTGGTGTTTTAACGGCTGTTTTTTTTCATATGATTGGATGTTGTGTTCTTCTCCCTTATTGGTCAAACAGGACGTTTCCTATTGGCTTTTGCATTAGAACTTGCTATTGGTGGAATGGACCTGGGAGAACGGACAGCGGTTGCGGCGTGCCGCTGTTGACGTCGCCTGAGGGGCCCTATTCTGTATCTTTACGGCGCCCCAGAGTTCGGTTCGGTCAGAGAGCGCACCGAGGGGTCGAGTTATCGAAGCAGCTCCGTTAGTTCATTCTGTATGCCTTTCGGTGGCGTTGCGGTACGCCTTCCTGGACACCGTAGCTCACGGTGGCGCTGTTGCCAGATCCGCTCGCATCAGCCAATCAGAAGTGCATGACTGCTTCTCCGCGCATGCGCATTGCTGATGAGCAGCGGGAACGGCAGCCGTGGCCGTTTCCTACCGTGAGAGACAGGCCAAAAAAATGTAAAAAATGAAAGTCGTGTATTTTATAATCTGGCGACATAACACGACAGTGTGTTCCGAGAACTACCTACTGAAACTTTTTTTAAATTTAATTAAAACTTTTTGTCACTGAAAAAAGAGAATATTTAAACTTTTATGAAAAGTTGTTTATTCACGCTACTCTGTTTATCACACCGTATCTCCTAAACTAAGCGTCGCACAGCAAAATAATTTTATTATTGCCTTCAGTGCTATATGTTGTCGATGTCTGCAAACTTTCCGGCCAATATATTCAGTGATAGTGAAGTAATAAATTAAAATCCCACGTCTGACGCAGAACTTTTACCAAACCAACGTCCAAAATGTAGTAAGCGACAAACTTTTTCTCTTTACATTTTTTTGTGGGGGTGTAAGCGAGAAAAAGTTTAGGAAAGGTTTGAATTTATTTTTGCCGTTTGTTGGAAAACGTTAGGTGCTACCGTTTGTCCTAGACGAGAGCAGAATTGTGCGGTTCATTGGCGCGGTGCGAGTTCAACGAGCTGGGAGGGAAGACGCGGCGTTAGCAGCAGAGAGAGCGCAGTGCTAGCAGTGAAAAACTTATCTTGGCACTACGGAAGTACATGGAAGTTTCGGGAAACGTAAAGGATTACATATTAGTCGAGACAGCTCTTACAAGCGTCAATGTTTTTGTACTGCAGAAAGAGCGTACAATATTTTAATAACAAAACAGTTGTTTGCCGATGCGGGAAAGCTAAAGGAATTTTTTTAGATTCACTCATAACCAGTTTTAGTATTTTCTGTCGTTACTTGGACAAAACCTGAAACGTCAGGTTTGATTCCATCTTGAATCCAAGTGCTCATTGGCTGTTAACATATACGGATGTTGAAGAGCAGTCGCAAATATTTCTTTACTGTCGAAAAATTTGATTTTGGTCGCTGTCAGACTCTCATCAGTGCTTAAAACATAGTTTCAAACATACAAAAAGAAAAAAAAAAAAAAAAAAAAAAAAACAAGATGACTGGTGAAAAAATATTTTGCACCAGGAAGGATTTGAACCTAAAACACTTAGGGTAAGAGGTTGTCGCCTTAACCGCTAGACCACAGCGTCTACAAGAGAGACCAGTCTTTGTTTCCATTGACTTCTTTGCGGAATGATTATCGGTTATTTATACTGCTGCTAATTTGTATGATTTCCACTATCTAACTTCACAAACTTCCTTTCCATTTTAACTTAAACGTTGTAAGAGTGTTTTCTGTAAGTAATAAATACTCAGTTTGTACGGAAAACTACGGTAAAACACTATAAGTACCGTTCAGATACGTCGGTAACGTGCTTGTTGGCACAACAGGTCTTAAGATTGCGGTGAAAATGGCTCATTTTATGAAGATTTTTAATGGGATGGAGTATCTGGAGTGCATATTTGAGTAATTCTCACGTACAAATACGAAAATTTGCCAAATATGACGCGACAGCTTTGCGAACGGCGAAAACGAAGGTGACGCCGTATTTGATGGATTTCGTATTTACACTTCCGTAATATGAGAGTTTGCAGGATAAATGAAACGGCGCATTAAAGACATTACCGAGACGCGTATTTTAACATAAAGTTTATTGCAATAGAGTTTACAGAAGTGCTATGTCGTTATATTAAACTCTAGAACGCTAGCAATTTTAACGTAATATTCTGATAATATCTGTAGACAACCTTGAAAATTAACGTTTTAAAATTACTTATTACTTAAAAAAAACAACAGATGTATCATTATCGGAATCTAAAACGACACAGCATGGCTAAAATAATAATTTATCTTCGCAATCCAAGCCCACCGAAACGAACCAAACGGCCTCTCCGAAACCTCAGCGGCTTTCGGTGCAGCGCTCGAAATTTCGGTGGCCGTTTCGGGCGGTAGCAGGCCGCAGAAACGTACAGAATAACCATTTTTGCTACCGAACCGAAATTGATGTCACCACCGAGAAAAACACACCGAACCGAACGGTTCGAAAGATACAGAATAGGGCCCGTCTGGCGCAGACGGCGGCGGGCCGGTGCTCTGCGTGTTCGCGGCCACTGTGGTCTCCGGGGCGCCTGCGCGAGTCATTCCGCGCGCGGTGCCGTCACGTAGCGTTGCAACTGCTGGCAGCCGAGACGCCGGCAGCCTGTAGCCATCCTCCCTGTTCATATTGGCGGGACGCTTCGCTATTTCTATAGCCTCTCTAATCTTCCTCCTCGTTGAGAATGGTTGTTTTGCCAGCACGTGGGCCTCACCGAAAGATAACTGTTTTCCGCACTGATTGTGGTGCTCAGAAACCGCTGACTTTGTGTGCTGTCCAAGCCGTATGTACCTTTCATGTTCCCAAAGCCTCGTGCAGATTGCTCGTCCGGTCTCTCCAATGTAGACCAGCCCACACTCGCAGCTTATTTCATAAACGCCGGCATTACTCAGTATGTCAACCGCGTCCTTAGTTGAACCTAGGAAATCCTTAGATTTATTGGTGCTGCGGAAGACTGGCTTGATGCCTGCCCGACGAAGAACCTTGCCCACACGTTCAGTGACGCCCTGCACGTAAGGTAATAGGGCGATGCTTTGCGCTTCCTGCTGTTCCCCTCTATTGTTTTCATTTCTCCTGGACATTGTTTTATTTATTTCGCCCAGTCCATAGCCATTAGCCACAAAGGTGGATCTGAGGTGCCGTTGTTCCACCTGTAGGTGATCGGCATCGCTGATCCTGTGGGCCCTCCTTGTTAAAGTTTGAAGGGCGGACTTCTTCTGCATGGGGTGGTGGTGGGAGGAGGCGTGGAGGTACCATCCTGTGCTAGTAGCCTTTCTATACACCCTGTGGCCGAGTTTACTATCAGACTTTCGGTAGACTTCAACGTCGAGGAAAGGCAGCACCCCATTCTTCTCTACTTCTATAGTGAAATGTATTTTGCTGTGCTGCCGATTGAGATGTTCGTGGAAGTTCTGTAGCTCCTCTTCCCCATGTGGCCAGATGACGAAAGTGTCATCAACGTATCGCAGCCAGCATGCTGGACGTAGTGGCGCTGACTGGAGAGCCGTTTCTTCAAAAGCTTGCATGAAGATGTCTGCTGCAATCGGCGAAAGAGGGGAGCCCATAGCTACACCGTCTGTTTGTTCATAAAATTCTCCTTTCCACTTGCAGCAGACATCTTCATGCAAGCTTTTGAAGAAACGGCTCTCCAGTCAGCCCACTACGCCCAGCATGCTGGCTGCGATACGTTGATGACACTTTCGTCATCTGGCCACATGGGGAAGAGGAGCTACAGAACTTCCACGAACATCTCAATCGGCAGCACAGCAAAATACATTTCACTATAGAAGTAGAGAAGAATGGGGTGCTGCCTTTCCTCGACGTTGAAGTCTAGCGAAAGTCTGATGGTAAACTCGGCCACAGGGTGTACATAAAGGCTACTAGCACAGGAAGGTACTTCCACGCCTCCTCCCACCACCACCCCATGCAGAAGAAGTCCGCCCTTCAAACTTTAACAAGGAGGGCCCACAGGATCAGCGATGCCGATCACCTACAGGCGGAACTACGGCACCTCAGATCCACCTTTGTGGCTAATGGCTATAGACTGGGCGAAATAAATAAAACAATGTCCAGGAGAAATGAAAACAATAGAGGGGAACAGCAGGAAGCACAAAGCATCGCCCTATTACCTTACGTGCAGGGCGTCACTGAACGTGTGGGCAAGGTTCTTCGTCGGGCAGGCATCAAGCCAGTCTTCCGCAGCACCAATAAATCTAAGGATTTCCTAGGTTCAACTAAGGACGCGGTTGACAAACTGAGTAATGCCGGCGTTTATGAAATAAGCTGCGAGTGTGGGCTGGTCTACATAGGAGAGACCGGACGAGCAATCCTCACGAGGCTTTGGGAACATGAAAGGTACATACGGCTTGGACAGCACACAAAGTCAGCGGTTTCTGAGCACCACAATCAGTGCGGAAAACAGTTATCTTTCGGTGATGCCCGCGTGCTGGCAAAACAACCATTCTCAACGAGGAGGAAGATTAGAGAGGCTATAGAAATAGCGAAGCGTCCCGCCAATATGAACAGGGAGGATGGCTACAGGCTGCCGGCGTCTCGGCTGCCAGCAGTTGCAACGCTACGTGACGGCACCGCGCGCGGAAGGACTCGCGCAGGCGCCCCGGAGACCACAGCGGCCGCGAACACGCAGAGCACCGGCCCGCCGCCGTCTGCGCCAGGCGACGTCAACAGCGGCACGCCGCAACCGCTGTCCGTTCTCCCAGGTCCATTCCACCATTAGCAAGTTCTAATGCAAAAGCCAATAGGAAACGTCCTGTTTGACCAATAAGGGAGAAGAATACAACATCCAATCATATGAAAAAACCAGCCGTTAAAACACCAATCAGCAACGCCCCTTTCCACCAATGGCGTGCAATAATATAACCACCAATAAAGGATAACCTACGCCCCCTTCCTCTCCTTCATCCGCTGGTATA
Organism: Locusta migratoria; assembly: GCA_026315105.1. Lineage (NCBI taxonomy): Eukaryota > Metazoa > Arthropoda > Insecta > Orthoptera > Acrididae > Locusta > Locusta migratoria. The sequence continues at coordinate 523,965,905 of CM048745.1, forward strand.
TAAACACCAAGCGATCGTACAGTCAGCAGTCAGACACAGACCCTGATGAAGGCCGCCTGCAATAGTGGCCGAAACGTCGGCAAAGTTTACAAAATGACGACGCGGTATCATACCCAGAAGAATTTTATTCATAGTGACGACTGCCACGGAAGCCTACGTTTGCGTTGAAACGAGTAGTTCGGCTATTCAAAAATCTTCTCTTCTGAGCATAAAAATAATAAATCATTGCCATTATATGCGAGATTCAACCAACTACTCACTGCATTAATTATAAGTGATTAGGAAAATTGGCGCCTCGGTTGCACAGTGGTAGAGTGCCAGACTACAAATCCAAGGGTCGCAGGTTCGATCCCCGCCAGGTCCTAGGATTTTTATCTGTCACTTTCCACTTCTTTCACCTCTGGCAGTGTTGATCATGTGAAAAATACCGAGTAGCACCGTGGTTCGGAACCCACGTTAAACTGTAGGTCCCCCCATAACTGGCTGGGTAAGTCAGTTCGTAGGTCGGAGGAATGCAACGGCATACCACCTCCAAACAGGACCATGCCTAGTAAAGCACTGTGGTGTTCAAACCAATCTTCGGATTGTTGACTGCTTTACCTTTCAGGGAAATTGATAGTACCTTATCAAAGTTCATTAAGGATCTGTTTATTTTTTTATTTTTATTTTATTTTTTACATTCTAAAAAGCTTTTGCCTGTTCTGATCCACCATTAGCATTCTATTATGACTTGTGTAGTTTTATCAACTAGCAACACTTGTGTTGTTAGCTGATCTCCACCGGAACTGTCTAAACCAAATTAATTATTCTTCAACTGGCAAAAACTAAGCAAATCCTTTATAAGTTCTTTCTTATTTTGAACGTCAGTAGAATGAGTATTAGGCAGAAACGTGTGTGGACAATGACTGTGGTAAATAACACGGGTTCTAAGCTTAACAGGTTTCACTATTGCAAATCGTTCCACTAATAGGCTGGTTAGCCATACATGCAGATTCTGATATATATATATATATATATATATATATATATATATATATATATATATATATATATATTCCAAATTTGACTTGAAGTCACCAATGAGGTATGCTCCCATTTTCAATTTCGTAATTAATAATGGTATAAGGGACGCTTTAAAAAGTATAAAGGGCACAGGTGGTGACGCGGCTGTTATTTATTGATGTGACAGGGACAGTGGAGGGAGCGTGTAATTGCACAGTGTAGAACGATGAATTACACAGCAGAGCTACGTGAGTTACTGAGACTAATTAGGGCGTAGAATGGTAGAGTCCTCATTTTTTTGACGATTAAACAGAAATATGTAAGTAATGAAGATTTTCCAGATCCAGCTCTTAAGCTGATGCTTGATAATAGTTGCTTGATAATGACGAAACAATTTTGTTGTAAAAACATTCAATGCATCCGAGTACTGACAGCAGTAATTGTCAAGAGCAAAAGTAATCCAAAAATAGTAATGAATTATAAACGGTTAAGCTGTAGATAATGGCCGGCCGCGGTGGCCGAGGGGACTAAGGCGCTTCAGTCACGGTCTGCACGGCCACTACGGTCGGGGGTTCGAATCCCCCCTCGGGAATGGATATTTGTGTCCCGTAGTTAAGTCCCATAGACTTTACAAACATTTGAACATTTTCTGTAGATAATGCAGCTGGAACAGTACAGACCCTTTATAGCGTAAAAAAATAAGTTCCTCTAGAATCACAAATGAATAGTTTTTCATTCATCCCCGTATTTAAGAAATTGCTTTTTAATCCCCTCGTTTCCCTTATTGACCACTTGTTGCTCGGGTATGTTTTGTAAATGACCTCGCGTTGTAGTATCGAGGGGTTCAATTTTTTTCCCTAAGCGACCAAACTGCTGAACTCATCGATTCCTAGACTTACACGCTACTTAACTAACTTAATCTAAGGACAACACATACACCGATCCCGAGAGAGACCGCGCAATCCACTACATGACTTCTCAGACCCTGCGACCATCCACAAGCTCAGTTCAAATTTCCTCATCGTAATACGTCGTAAAGTTATCGTGTGATAATCGACATAATGGTCGACGTCTAGTCGTGTTTCTGTTCGTGCTTCTACGGAAAGATGACGTTTTGCCTCGAAGGAGAAAAATGACATAGCTCATGCATCTAGAAAGGCCTTGAAAGGATCAAAATTTAATTGCTTCTCCGTCATTACTGACAACCAGCGAATACACTCGCCTGGTGCCGTTCGGCAGCTGTGGTATAACATGTGATGTAACGTGTTCATCCATGTTTAAACGTAGTCATTACCACAAAAACGCCAGCCATTACGCCAGCTGTTTTTTGTGTTCAAATGTCTGTAAATCTATCGGACCAAACTGCGTGGTCATCAGTCCGTAGCTTACAAACTACTTAAACCTAGGTAAACTAACCTAAGGAGAAACACACACACCCATGCCCCAGGGAGGACTCAAACCTCCACGGCGAGCAACCGCGTGCTCCGCAGCGAGGTGCTTTAGACCGCTCGGCAACTCCACCGCAGCTTTTGTGATTGTGCATTGTGCTACAGGTTGGAAAAAGAGACATATTACTTACAATAAAGTTCAGTAATTAGTAAATTAACCAGGAGACAGTAGATAATACATCCAGTTCTTTGATTTTTCTGCATTCTGTTATCAAATTTATACCATAAATGAGTTCAAAATGTTCAAACGTTTTTTAGAGCTTATGGGACTTAAATGCAGGGTCTTCAGTCCCTAAGCTTACAAACTACTTATGAACTAGATAATACTAAGGACGGCACAAATATCCATGCCCGAGGGGGCATTCGAACCCCCGACCGTAGTGGCCGTGCCGACCGTGACTGGAGCGCTTCAGTCTCCTCGGCCACCGCGGCCGGCTCTCTGTAGTTTCCCAAAAATATCGTAAAAATGTGTCGTTATTTCATATTTACATCTCCATTTTCACCGATTCAAAGAAAATATTATTTGACTTGCTGCTAAAATTTATCGCACCTAAACCTTCCATAAAACCATAATATAATGTTCGTCGCAAGCAGCGAGATTTCTTGGCCTCGACAGGAGATCCCTTTCATCAAGTTCAGGAAGGCGCCTCGTTCTCAAGACTTTTCACCTGGTTTCACAGAAAGAAATCAAGTGGGCTGAGATCAGTTAAACGTTGATAGTGTGTAGTAAAATATACTTACTAAAATTGTATGAAGAATAGTGTGTGTGTCAGAGTCTAATACTTGTTGGTTCGTCTCGTTTGTTATGAGTGTCAATTAAGAAAGTAATTTTATAAATCTTACTGGAGATGAAACAGCGATCTTGATCAATAGTTATAATTAAAATTAAAAACAGTCCAAATCGCAAAAAAATGCTATTTCTATTTCACAACCGGTTTCGTCTGTTGCAGACCATCTTCAGATGGATACCCCTGTAAAGCAATATAAAGTTCAGGGACATATACGGTAACAGTAAACATATAGACACATCTAAAGCCGGCAGCGGTGGCCGAGGGGCTGAGGCGCTCCAGTCACGGTCTGCACGGCCACTACGGTCGGGGGTTCGAATCCCCCCTCGGGCATGGATATTTGTGCCGGCCTTAGTGTTAAGTAGTTCATAAGTAGTTTGTAAGTTTAGGCACTGATGACCCCGTAGTTAAGTCCCATAAGCTATACAAACATTTGAACATTTGACACATCTAAAATAACAATGAAAATACAAAATATTATAGCCATGATGGCAGGCGGTGTCGGTGACGCAGCTGGTCGCACAGACGTGAACAGCTGGTGGAAACAGGGGGCTGTCATTTAAGTACTGTATGGTCCGACCACTGCCCATCATGTGATGTCAGTATTAACCAATCAAAAATACAATACGTAATTAAAATTAAATCCTTTTATACGGAGGATAAAGATGCTTGAAAAGTTTCCTAAGTTATATACTTACATGCCAAATGAGGGAGCTAACTGACGACATTTAAAATTCTACACGAAATTTTACACAAAAGTAACCATTAAAAATGACTATGGGCTTTTGCCGAAAACTCGAATAGTATGTCTGTCTCAAAGATAAACCTGGAAGACGACACCAGTTTCCATGGCGTCGACGTGAAAGAATCGATAGGCTGGACTGGTTGAAAACGATGTCAGAGATGCGCCAATTTTTAGCTACAACAGTGTGCCGGTAAACAGTCACAGTGATTGTTCAAAAACGTTCAAATGTTTGTAAATATATCGGACCAAACTGCGTGGCCATCAGTCCGAAGCTTACAAACTACATAAACTAAGGTAAACTAACACAAGGACAACACACACAACCATGCCTCAGGGAGGACTCGAACCTCCGACGGCCAGCAACCACGCACTCCGCAGCGAGATGCCTTAGACCGCTCGGCTACTCCACCGCCGCACAGTGATTGTGAATGCGCCTATTACGAGGAGTTGTATGTTAGCTGAGTAGCTAATTTGCGACAAAAAATAAATATAATTGTATAAAGTGTAATAAAATACATGAAATGAAGAAAGATAGAAATGTGTGTTGTGAACGTTGTCAATTGCAAGTAACTTGTTTCCTTATTCAAAAAGTAAAATATAATAGACAATAGAATGAAAATGTGTACAACCGCATTTAAATAACAATTTGTTACAGTATATCGTACGTAAATTACACTATCAAAGAATACAGATTTATTGAGGTTGAGTGTTCCAGCTTGCACACATAAATTAAATTTCCATTCTCATGCTATCACAGTAAAATCTTTGCTGCTTTGCTCTCTATGAAGAGTTTTTTAAGTATGTCCGTGGCAACAGAATAACTGCAAATATACACAGCTGGTCTGTGTACAAAACAACCGCAAAGTGCCCAGTGATACAACATTCGTCAAACAACAGATTCGAACACAAATCGACACACTATTCTCAATCGCTGAGGAAAACTGCATCTGCTAGAGCAGATGTACACGTGTCCTTCTGTTTCATAAAAAAAAAAAAAAAAAACTGAAAAAATTAATGAACGAGAGCGATGTGCTGTGCTATAAACAATGAGCTTCCCAACAACAATCACTTCTACTTCAAAGAAAATATTTCATTTCACGTCTGAATACCATTGGTCTTTTATCACAAAACCGAAAACATCTTTATCTCAACTCTAAATGGCAAGATTCAAGACTGTCAAAGTTGTGTTAACGAAAAGGACAGACGTTCTTCAAATGCGAAATGTAATCATTGTAAGAAAATTGTTTTCATTCTACCAAGAAAAAATAGAAACCACAATTAATGATGATTTGACATGAACAATGAATCGTTTTTTAATATTAAAACCCTGACCGTATATTCTACAACTGGATGCTACCTAGAAATTACAATGTAGGACAGTAGACAACTTCAAATCTTATCTTTGTATACATAATCTCGAAAAGTCGTTCATGTCTTTAAATCATGTATATTATTCTACTTTTAGGGTGCATTGGAGTTTATCAGGAAACTTATAATTGCGGAGTCATGGAGAGATGGCGGGAGGAGATCATCTGCGATTGTAGCTTTTTCTTAGTGGAAGAAGTGATATAAAAATTATTGAATTACTAAAAATTCAAAGATTTTATTTAAGGAGGATACTTTGAGTATTATTGTCTTTGTGTAAAAATGGGCCACCCGCGGTGACCGAGGGGACTGCGGCGCGCCAGTCACGGTCTGCACGGCCACTACGGTTGGGGGTTCGAATCCCCCCTGGGGCATGGATATATGTGCCGTCCTTACTAGTAGCTAGTACATAAGAAGTTTGTAACTTTAGGGACTGATGACCCCGTAGTTAAGTCCCATAAGCTCTACAAACATTTGAACATTTTGTATAAATGGTTGCTGGTACGTCTACATGTCACGTGAAACTGGTATTATGATCACGGTCTTTTCACGGCGTTTCCTGACGTAGATTGCTGTTTTGAATGTCGGAATTAGACCGAGCGAAGTAGCGCAGTGATAACACACTCGACTCGCATTCGCAAGGACGGCGGTTGAAACACGCAACCGGCTATCCTGATTTAAGTTTTCGGTGATTTCCCTAAATCACTCCAGACGAATGCCGGGGAGATACCTAACAAAGGGCACGACCTATTTCCTTCCCTATCACTGGCAAAAATTATCAGATCCGGTGCTTCGATGTCTACGGGACGTTAAGTTCTTTCTTCGAGCGCTTGTCGTATCGGTGAACACGTGTTCGCACCGTCCTGCTTGCCAAGTTCCCCGTCTCGTGTGCTTTCTTCGTTCTTCCTTTTGTTGCAATTAGAACTCATATTGACACTACAGGGAAACGTCATTGATGTATTTCTTACATGGTGATGTATACGCTGCTACAGGAGGTTAGCAGTGCCGTTGGACAGTACCTAAATGCCAGGAAACGAACTGCATGGCATACACATGCAGAACAGCTAACTAGTGATCAAAATTATCCGGACACCTGGTTGAAAATAACTTCGTGGCGCCCTCCATCGGTAATTCTGGAATAGGGTGTTGGCCCACCCTTAGCCCTTGGTTCACTCTCGCTGGCATACGTTCAGTCAGGTGCGGGGAAGTTTCTTGGGGATTGGCACCCCATTCTTCACGGAGTGCTGCACAGGTATCGATGAAGTTCGGCAAAGTCTGGCACGAAGTCGGCGTTCCAAAACATCCCGAAGGTGTTCGATAGGGTTCAAGTCAGGACTCTGTGGAGACCAGTCAATTAGAGATACGTTATTGTCATGTAACCAGTCCTCCACAGGCCGTACAAGCTTCCTGGGGTTTTATTTGCGGACGGAGAAGTTATTACTGCTTCCTCCCACAAGTCACCTAAAACCTCCACATCCTTGCGGATGCTGTTGCGTAGCAGTGTGCGTTTGTACCGCCCTACAGTACGCACGAGGTGCCGTAGTTGCTGTCCAAAACGTTATGGAAAGCATAGAGTTCTGACTAACCTGTCGTCTTCTACAGTTGTGTCCCCAGCGCAGAAGACAGCACACAGGTCGTAGGTTCTTCTACAGCATACAAGTGAGGCTAAAATAAGTTCTGTATAATGGTAGCATAAGAAACGACTCGCGAGATTTTTAATTGTCAGGGATGCCATTTATTAAATAAATAATGAAAAAAAGAGCAACTATTGTTAATATGATACGGCCTATGCTGCCCATTGCTCATGTTGAGACCTCGACTGTTTTCACTATTACAAAAAATCTTTACTCGTGACCGGCGCGGTCCGGCGCGCATAGTGATCAGCTCGAGACTGAAACTGCGGCGCGTTGCGAGAGGGCACCTGACGCTCTATTTCGCGCCAAAACAGGGCCGTCGCGCGCCTTCTGCAAAATCGCTCTTCTCTTGTTACAATAAGAGAAGGCATCTTAAACTTTTTAAATTGTCAAAATCTAGCCTGTCCTTGAGAGATATTTATTACAAATTCTCAGCTCTGAATAATTAATATTTAGTATATAATAAACAAAACTAATTTCGAAAGAAATCACGTGACGTGAAATGCAGCAGCCAATGCGAGGAGAGCACCAGTAACATAGGCGGGCTTTCCCACGGGAACCAGCACCTACTGCGCCATATGCTACTGCTCCTCACCCCACATTTCAACATATGCTGCAAATCTGTCTTTCTTCCGCATTTAAGACAATGTTAGCAAAGAAACGGCCAGCGGCCAGAAATATGAAGTGGCCACAGGCCAGGAATATCACAGCCGTGCATTATGAACAGTGATCCATTGTGTTGAAAGATCCAGTCGCCATCCCCGAATTGCTCTTCAACAGTGGTAAGCAAAAGATTACCCGCTCGGTTAGCCCTGTGGTCTAACGCACCGCTTTCCGAGACGGGGAGGCGTACCAGCCCCGGTTCGAATCCGCCCGGCGGATTACCGAAGGGGGGCGGAGTGCCGGCCAGTCTGGATGTGGTTTTTAGGCGGTTTTCCACATCCCCTTGGGTGACTAACGGGTTGGTCCACAAGTCCCGCCTCAGTTACACGATTCGAAAACATTTCATAACACTTTCACACACATATATAACAGTATACGCAGGCATTTGGGGTACACATTTTCTCCCGGGGAGCAGAGGGTGGCGGCGTGAAGGGCATCCCGCCACCCCGTCAATATTAACACGACAAATCCCAAAAAAACAAAGCCGACCCTGCATGTGCGGGAAAAGGGCTTAAAAGAAAGAAGAAGAAGAGAAAGTGATGAGCAAAAAGATTGTTAAAACATCAATGTAGGCCTGTGCTGTGATAGGTCACACAGAACAAGGGGTGCAAGCCTAGATCACAGCATATCACCACCGCCTCCGGATTTTACTGCTAATCTACACACGCTGGCAGATGACGTTCACCGGGCATTTGTCATACCCATACCGTGCCATCGGTCGCCACATTGTGTACCGAGATTCGTCACTCCACTTAATGTTTTTCCACTGTTCAAGACCTCCAATGCTTACGCTCCGTACAACAAGCGTGATGTGTGGCCTATGGGATGCAGATCTACCATGAAATCCAAGTTTCCTCAACTTCCACCAAGCTTGGAGTGAATCCTGAGGCAGTTTGTAATACCTGTATGAGGGCCTGCCTATTATACTGTACGACCCTCTCCAGCTGTCGGCGGGTTCTATCAGTCAACAGAGACGTCGGCTTGTTCGCTTTCGTCCTGTACGTGTCCCTTCACGTTTCCACTCCACTTTCACATCAGAAACAGTGGACCTGTGGGTGTTTAGGACTGTGGAAATCTCGCGTACAGACTTCTGACGCAAGTGACAACCAGTCACCTGACAATATTGAAAGTCCTTTTTTTCCGCGGAGCGCCTCATTCGGCTCACTTGCGATGTCTAATGTAACGACTAATGAGGTTGCTTATATGGAGTATTTGGCAGTAGATTGTAGCATAATACACCTTAAGATGTCAAAGTATAGTTTTAGGGGTGTCAAGCTATGTTTGATCACATAGTGCATCGTAGTGCGAAGGAGAGAAATGCTACTCTGTAATGAAGAGGTTTATGCAAAAGAGGAATTTATGGCAGACTACAGTCAACCGACCGGAAGAATTATTACTAAAATAATAAAACAATTTTGAATCAATACTGGCATCTACAGAGCTACAAGCACGCACTTGCATGTAATCCTTAAGGACGAACCGATTAGCGGTAGGTAGTAGCTTAGTCGTGATAATCTGTAAGGAAAACATGAGCGTAGTCACAACACGACTACATGCGCTACATGTTAATTGCCTTGCTAAGGACATGTGTGCAAAAAATGTGACAAACACTGAGGGCAAATGGAATTAGACACTGAAATACCTAACGTAGTAGTAGGACATAGTATTCGTATTCGAGAAGTTAGTATCTCGAACACCTTCTTCCCATCCGTATTTTGGTTTCCGTAAATTTCTTAAATGTCGTAACACGAATATAAGAAACACGTTGGTTTGACTGGGCCATCTTCCACAGCAAGCGTCGAATTTTATTTACAAAAACCGTAAATGTGACAATGTTTACTTTGACAGGTAACGACCTATTCTCCTACCTCTGTCCCCAATACGAGTTCCTTTCCGTCTTTATTGCCACTGTTGTCCATAGGACATTAAACCCTAAACTCGCTTTTACCAAATTATGGTGTCACAGCACTCGGAAACACACCAAAGGCTAATCCCTGTCTCTTTGTTTCCTCAGCCATTAAACTGTATCTTGTTTTAAGCAACACAGCTGTACTCTCTAACAAATATTCCCATAATCTAATGAAACATCGCAATGAAAGAGGCGACTTGGGAGTTCAGACACTAGACTTGTTGCCGGAATTTCAAATGTTAGCAGCCGCGGTGGAGTAGCCGAGCGGTCTAAAGCGTCTCGCTGCGGAGCGCGTGGTTGCTCGCCGTGGAGGTTCGAGTCCTGCATGGGGGTGTGTGTTTGTCGTTAGGTTAGTTTACCTAGGTATAAGTAGTTTGTAAGCTATGGACTCATGACCACGCAGTTTGGTCCGATAGATTTACAAACATTTGAACATTTTTTTTCAAATGTTAGTAAACCTGAAGGACCAAATTGTTAGGGTCATCGGTCCCTAGATTTACAAACTACGTATACTAGGACAAACACACACCGAGGGAGGACACGAAACTCCGACGGGAGCGGCCACGCTAACATGGAGCCCCAGATTACGCAGTCAACCCGCGTGTGCCTGCAGTTCGCGTTCATATTTTGCTGTTTCTACCTTTCGCCGTTATCGTATCGCATAATTTGTACACTAATAACTTGAGAAATTGGGATTTTGATTAGACTTGTATCATATCCTCACGATCAGTGATCTCGTACTTTAATCACTCTGATAACAATATGTTCATTCGAGATGATTCCTCCAATATCTCAGTTACGGTGGCCATTATCGCAGCAGCTCAGTATATTTAGACTGTAGTAGTTTCGGGGGAAGAAACACCCCAATTTGCAAATGAAGAATTTTCTTTCTATCTGTCATCCATAATGTTTTCGCCTGTTTAAAAGGTAACTTCAGTGGGTGTTCTGAAATGTTAAGATTTTTATTTGTACGTTTAGGTCCCACCCCCCAATGAACCACAGACTTTGCCGAGGTGGGGGAGCTTGCGTGTCTCTAGGTGCTGATAGCTGTACCGTAGGTACAACCACAGCGAAGGGGTATCTGTGGAGAGGCCAGACAAACTGGTGGTTCCTGAAGAGGGACAGCAGCCTTTTCAGTAGTTACAGGGGCAACAGTCTGGATGATTGATTGAGCTGGCCTTGTAACATCAGCTAATGTGGCTTTGCCATTCAGTTACTGCGAACGGCTGAAAGCAAGGAGAAACTACAGCCGTTATTTTTGCCGAGGACATGCAGCTCTACTATATGAATATATATGATGATGGCATTCTCTCGGGTAAACTATTTCGGAGGTAAAATAGTCCCTCATTCGGATCTCCGGGCGGGGACTCTGGATCGGAGAGTGGAATGTTAGATCCCTTAATGGGGTAGAGAGGTTAGAACATTTAAAAAAGAGAAATGGGTAGGTTACAGTTAGATGTAGTGGGGATTAGTGAAGTTCGGTGGAAAGAGGAACAGGTTTTCTGGTCAGGAAAATACAAGATTATAAATACAAAATCAGTTGGGTGTATTACTGGAGTAGGTCGAATCTCTATACATAAAAATGTTGTGTTGGTTAGTGCGTGTTTGAATATCTCAATAAGTTCTTCACCGATTGAGCTCCAAATTTGTCACAAAGTTGCAATGTTACACAGTAAGGTTCTTAGATACCTATTTATTTAATATATTACACATAACCTGTATGTATGACACTTTTGCGACTTTTAAAAAACAGCTTTTCCACATTGTAAAATTTATGTAAATTCGTATATGATGTATATTTAAAAGTTAGGTATGTAAAACCATGCGCGTAATCCAGTAGTACGTTTTATCAATATTTCAAAGCATCCCGTCAAGAACTTTCGGTGATATTAGATTTTGAACATAACACTAAACATGGTTCTAAGTTAGATTTCTAAGACGAGATACAGGAAAGGTAGGTAATGTCGAAGAGGGGCAGGGGGGATATACACGTATTTTTTAATTGTAACCAAGACTCCAAATACCAACTTTTGTAGTTCAGGAGTAAAAACTGGCTTACTAGTCAGTGCCCTTCTTCTACTTTTGAACGTCAAGTGTGTAAAATTTAATCAAGATCGTAGTAAAACTTTAGATTTTAGAGATTTTTTTAAGTGAAGTACCCTCCGCCATGTACAACACGAATCTTACGTAGTCAGTGCCCTTCCGCTACTTTTGAATGTCAAGTGTGTGAAATTTCATTAAGATCGTAATAAAACTTTACTATAAAAACTATAAATTTTGTAAACTATATAAGTGAAGTATCCTCCGCAATCCACCACATAAATCTTACGAAGTCAGTGACCTTCCGCTATTCTTGAATGTCAATATGCAAATTTCGTCAAGATAAAGATAAAAACGGAGATTGTAAGGAATTCTGTAACTCAATCACCCTCTGTTATGCACTGCATGAATCTTATGTAAGAGTAACCTTCATCTTGTTTCGAAAGGGATGTGTGATCATTTCATTAACTTTGGAATAAAGCAAGCGTAACTAATACAAAAGCATAGGTAATTATCATGTGTAAGTTGTATGTGTCCCGAAAATTCTGCGAGTCTTCTGTAACAGACGTCTTAATAGCAGCATTTTTAAAAAAATCTTTTCAACCCCTTTTTCCCCCCTTAATGGCCGATTTACAGAAAAAGCCGAAAGACGTCTTCGTTTAATTCTAACCTAGAATCAATATACTAATTTAAGTAGGTCTAGCATCAAAATTGTCTAGATAATAACGTATTTTCAACAAATATTTCATCTCCTATTTCACCAGCTTATGGAAGGAATATCGAAAAATCGCCTGTTACAGGACGCCATCAGTATAAGATGAACACCCTCTGTAAATTTCTAGTTGTTGTCATCAATGATTTGGCTGGCCTATGATGAGTCATTCATTTAATGTCTGTCTCTGGCAACATTGCCTCTCTCTAAGGTGGTCTGGCCGGCCGCGGTGGCCGAGGAGACTGAGGCGCTCCAGTCACGGTCTGCACGGCCTCTACGGTCGGGGGTTCGAATCCCCCCTCGGGCATGGATATTTGTGCGGCCCTTAGTATTAGGTAGTTCATAAGTAGTTTGTAAGTTTAGGGACTGATGACCCCGTAGTTAAGTCCCATAAGCTCTACAAACATTTGAACATCTTTTTTTAATCTTACGGCAGCTGCGGCATTTGGTGCTAATGTAATATTTCATGGTAAACGTGGAAGATAATTAGCCTTATTGTATGTAACTGAGTTTTCAAAGAGCAGTCAAGAGATTTTGGCAACATTAGCCGCTGCCGCAAGTGAAATTGTACCGAAATCATTATACAAATATAAGAACATCAAAAATTACGTATCGATTTCGATTATAATTACACAAGGAGGCCAATGAAACTTATACAATTCAAAAGGCGCTTTGCTGTAGATGCGTGCAAAACGAAAATCATGGGTATACATAGCCATTAAGAGAAGCCTTGGGTACCGGTCAGGTGCTATGGTAAGAATGAGACACTAAAGTAACAAATTTTCGTGGTTACGCATTTTAAATACATTCATGTTGAATGGTTAATTTTCAGTGAGATCGATCATGATATTAGCAGTGGGAATCAAAACAGTGTAGAAATGAATTCTGAAGAAAACGTTGTTTATAGGCGTCGTTACTTCATTTAATTTTATGTAACAGTAACTTTGTGATACTTTCCAGCAGATAACATATAAATTGAAGCGTTTCCCTAATTTTTAATTTCTTCATTTTATGTAGGTACGACTAGCGAAAGACGTTACGCGCATAGAGATAGATGGAGGAGACTTAAGATGGATAGAAGGAAAGGAAGTGATGAACAGAGGCCGGGGATTAAATAGAGAAAAGATGACGAGGTAGATAGTGAGGAACCTGTAGATAGAGCGTATGGGAAATAGATGGAAAGGAAGTAGAAAACAATAGCTTTTTGCTAACTTGAATTATACGTCACATGGTCTAGAATCGATAAACTGATCTGTATGTTTATGGCGGAAACGAAAGACAAAAAATGTAATCCATATTATGGGTTTAAAATAATGAGTATCTTTGAAACTATACATTTTATAATGAAACAGGCAAGATGGAGTACAGACTACTAAGAAACGAGATTGATAGGAAGTGCAAAATAGCTAAGCGGGAGTGGCTAGAACGTAAATACAATTCTGTACAAGAATGTATAAATAGGTGGAAAATACATACTGCCTACAGGAAAATAAAATAGACATTTGGAGACAAGAAAAACAGCAGTATGAATATAAAGAACTCAGATGGTAAACCAGTTCTCACCAAAGAAGGGAAAGCTGAAAGGTGGAAAGAGTACATAGAGGGGCTCAACATAGGAAATGAACTTCGAGGCAGTATTGTAGCAAGAGGAGAGGAAGTAGAGGAAGATGAAATAGGAGATACTAGACTGAGAGAAGAATTTGACTGGGCGCTTATAGATCTAAGTCGAAACAAGGCTCCTGGAGTGGACGACATTCCCTCAGAACTACTGAAGTCTCTGGGAGAGCCAGGCATGACAAAACTATTTCACTTGGTGAGGAAGATGTATGAGACTGTGGAAGTACCCTCAGACTTTAAGTAAAATGTAATAATTCCCATTGCAAAGAAAGCAGGCAGCGACAGGTGTAAAAATTTCAGATCCATCATTTTATTAAGTCATGTTTGCGAAACTTTAACACGAATAATTTACAGAAGGATGTAAAGGTTCGTAGAATCCGACCTCGGGGAAGATCAGTTTGGGTTCAGGAGAAATGTAGGAACACGGCTTATCTTAGAAGATAGATCAAGAAAAGACAAACCTACACTTCTAGCTTTTGTAGATTTGGAGAAAGCCTTTGACAATGTTGATTGGAATAAACTGTTTCAAATACTGATAACAGCAGGAGTGAAATATAGGCAACGGAATGTTATTTACAACTTGTACAAAAAACAGATTGCAGTTATCGGAGTTGAAGGGACTGAAGGGAGTCAGAGGCTGGGAAGAAGTAAGACACGGCTCTACCCTTTCTCCAATGTTATTCAATTTGTACATTGAGCAAGCTTTCAAGAAAAGCCAGGATAAATTTGGAAAAGGAATTAAAGTTCAAATGTTTGTTAAGGCTATGGGACTTAACTGTAACGTCATCAGTCCGTAATCTTATAAACAACTTGTAAACTGTTGATGTTGTAGTCTTCAGTCCGCAGACTGGTTTGATGCAACTCTCCACAATACCCTGTCTTCTGTAAATTTCTTCATCTGAGAATACGTACGGCAACCTACAACATTTGAATCTGCTTACTATATTCGTCCCTCGGTCTCCCTCCACGATTTTTACCCCACACGCTTCCTTCTAATGCTAAGTTGACAATTCCCTGATGTCTCAGAATGTGTCCAACCAATCTATCCCTTCTCTTAGTCAGGATATGCCAGAAACTCCTTTTCTCTCCAATTCGGTTGAGCACGTGATCTACCCATCTAATTTTCATCATTCGTCTGTAGCACCACATTTCAAAAGCTTCTATCATCTTTTTATCTGAACTCCTTATCGTTCACGTTTCACTCCCATACAATGCTACCTACACTCCAGACAAATGCTTTCAGAAAGGATTTCCTAACTTTTAAATTAATATTGGATGTTAGCAAGTTTCGCTTCTTTAGAAACGCTTTTCTTCCAATAGCCATTCTGCATTTTATATCTTCTTTACTTCGGCCATCTTGCTACCCAAATAACAAAATTAATATACTACTTTTATTGTCTCATTACCTAATCTAACTCCTTCAGCATCGCCTGATTTTTTGACATTGCATTCCATTATCTTCGTTTTACTCTTGTTAATGTTCATCTTATTTCTTCTTTTCAAGACACTGTCCATCCCATTCAATTGATCTTCCAGATCTTTTGCGGTCTCTGACAGAATTACTATGTCACCAGCAAAC
Source organism: Locusta migratoria (assembly GCA_026315105.1). Lineage (NCBI taxonomy): Eukaryota > Metazoa > Arthropoda > Insecta > Orthoptera > Acrididae > Locusta > Locusta migratoria. Next base: position 523,981,407 of record CM048745.1, read on the forward strand.
CGCAATGTTTTTATTTCTTCTCCCTGCACTTTAAAGCCCTCTCCAAATTTCTCCTTCCATTCCTGCACTGCCTGCTCAATGTACATATTGAACAACAATGGGGAAAAGCTACAACCCTGTCTTACTCCCTTCCCAACCTCTGCGTCCCTTTCTTCCCTTCGACTCTAATAACCGCTGTCTGGTTTTTGTATAGGTTGAATATAACTCTTCGCTCCTTATATTTTACCCCTGATTCCTTCAGAATTTGGAAGATTGTATTCCAGTCGAAATTTTCAAAAGCTTTCTCCAAATCAACAAACGCTAAAAACTTAGGTTTCCCTTTCCTTAGCCTATCTTCTAAGATAAGTCGTAATGTCAGTATTGCCTCCCGTGTTCCTACATTTTTCCTAAATCCAAACTGAACTTCCCCGAGGTCGGATTCCACTTGTAAACTAACTTATACTAAATACAACACAAACATCCATGACCGAGGGAGGATTCGAACCTCCGATGTGAAGCGGCCTCGCGCATCGGAGCATAGCGCCTCAATGCCCTCGGCCACTCCGCCGCGGCCCCTTCACTAATAATAAGGTTTTTGAAGCATATTTTTGCACTCACTCGATAGTGCAGTTGCAAATTATTCTAGTGTGATTTTCGGTGCATCGAAATGTATTAACAGAGACAGTAAAACACGACAATTAACCAGTACCCTGGAAGCGGCTGTGTAGCGCTTGCATAAGGCAGTAGCAGACGCTACGCGGCGAGGCGGCACACGTGGGATGGGGCACGTCGAGTGTGGACGAAGTGGCGAGCGCATGTGTACCGATATGTCGGTGTCTGTCGTGGGTATCAAATGCGCTGGACACAGGCCGGCTGAGAGCAATGCTAGTAGCCACAGCAGTAATGCAGCACAATAAATTATCATATCAAGATGAGTTCACGCAACGGCCAGGCGTTTCAGCTTCGGTATACTTAGCGCCATAACACCTATCGAATTTTACGAAGGTCTTAGATTAATAAAACACAGAACAAAGTAAAATAGACAAATTTGTTTTATTTTAGCTTAGTCATTGCACTTATTAGTGACAATACTATACTGTACCTTTACGAAGCAATTCCTAAACAACTGAAAAGTTAATACATTACTTAGTCGCTGTCAAAGCAATTTCTTGTAACTGATTTGCTTGCATTCCATAAGTATCATAGAGCCTATTGTTTCTTCATTGTGGACACGTAATCCATTAACAGTCCACATACAATAAATAAAATCATAAAACCGGTTCAAAGTAGTCTTCAAATGCTTAGAGCTCAACAAAGGGAAACAGAGAAAGAGGAAAGAAAACTTTGCATTTCATTTGGGCCGTACCTTACTGCAGGTGATCTCTACATCGTTCGAGTCTAGAACGAATGCTATTTGTAGCGCACAGTACATCATATGACCAAGTACAGAGAAGTCGTGCCTGACGCGATTTTTCATCTCGTCACTGTTTTCAGATTCTTCTGCGTACAGTATATCTTTTATTGTACTCCATAAACAGGAGGACTGGCTGATCGGGCGACCTAGCTGGCCACTGTACATCATTATATCTGGCTATTGTCTTATTAGGAATAAGCTACCATACAGCTTGGCATGCAGAAGCAGTGAAGTGGCTGGGTGCACCATCCTGTTGCAACCACGTCATTTGACTCGTTCTTAAATCAATGTCGTCGAGCAGAACAGGCAGTTCGTTCTGGGGGAAATTGGTGTACATTGCCCCGTTCAGCCTGCCTGCAAATAAATGAGGCCCAGCAACACGCTTACAGATGAAACCACAACAGCAATTGACGGCTCATCGGTGTTGATGATCTGCCTCACGCAACCAATGGGGATTCAAGGAGGCCCAAAAGTGATGGGCAGTTCGATTTGGCACGCATGTGCTGCAAGACGTTGGGTCTGTTTAAAAAATCGGCTTATTGGCTTAATGCCCAGTCACAAAATATTAGCCTGTGGGCCTTGTCACCTACTGAAAGCCTTTGGTGCACTTGCCGGCGATATGGGTGCATTTTTTCGCCTTTCAAAATGTGATGCACCGTACAGCCTGAGATTTGTAACTCCCTAGTGAGCGTCCTTGTACTGCTGTGTGGATTTGCATGTACCATTTCCAACGTAATGGCATTGTTACGATTTCGCACAGGTCTGCTTCGCTGGCATTTGCCGAACGCAAATCCCCAGTGTCTCGAGCTCGTTTTACTATATCCTGCAACGTGTCTGCACAGGGATGTCTTCCTTGTCGTTCCGGATACTTTTCAGCGTAGATCCGAGCTGCCTCCCAGACGACATCATTACACCTCCCTACAATTCGTAGTAAGGAACCTCGACAGAAAGATACTGTATATTACAGTAACGCCAATTAAACAGGGTGCTTGTACAAGCTAATGCTGTTACTTCTGAAGGTGTGTATCTGTTGTATTGTGCAGTGCGACGTGGCCGAGAGAAAACTGAGATGCGTCCGCTGCCAGCTACACTATCGTACAGCACCTGTCGTATCGGTAAACATGTGTTCGCACCGTCCTCCTTGACAAGTTGCCCCGTCGCGTGTGCCACCACGCCTCTTGCCGCCTGCTACTGCCTCATGGAGGCGCTACACCGCTGCTGCCTGAGCACTGGTTAATTGTCCTGTTATACTGTCTCTGTTAATACATTTCGATACACCGAATATCACACTAGACTAATTTTGGACTGCTCTTATTTATTTATTTATTTATTTTGCGTTTGATATGCCAGATGCCTTACAGTACTAAACACTGTGTTTGGACTGCTCTATCAATTGAGCACAAAAAAGTAGATTTAAAAATCTTTTTCTTCGTGACGGGAAACAAACCGACGCCTTACCTCGGTGCATCGATGTAGGAATGGCGTGAGGAGCAGAATTGGTTTGGCCTGAGCCCAGGTACACATTGCAAAGAAGAAATTGCAAATATCTGCTGAAACACTAGAGAAAACGCGCCCGACGAATCGGGCACACACACACACACACACACACACGCACGCACGCACACACACACACATAACATAACATTAGAAACTGATTATTCCTTTCAGCGTTCAGTCTGGAGCAAAGTACCTCTAATAAAATTCCTCCATGATCCCCTATTCAATGCTAACATTGATGCCTCGTCTGATGTTATGCCTTTTACTTCAAAATCATTCTGCACCGAATCTAGGTACTTCCTTCTTGGTCTACCTCGACTCCTCTTACCCTCCGCTGCCGAGCTCATGAGTCTATCTTTGTTCACTCTAACTGCTTCATCTATGGTGTTCATTACCAGTTTTTCTTTGATTTCCTCGTTATGGACACCCTCCTGCCATTGTTCCCATCTATTAGTGCCTGCAATCATTCTTGCTACTTTCATATCTGTAACCTCTACCTTATGAATAAGGTACCCTGTATCCACCCAACTTTCGCTTCCACACAACAAAGTTGGTCGAAAGATAGAGTGGTGCATTGCTAACTTAGTCTTGGTACTTACTTCCTTCTTGCAGAAGAGAGTAGATCTTAGCTGAGCACTCACTGCATTAGCTTTGCTGCACCTCGATTCTAGTTCTTTCGCTATGTTGCCATATTCCATTTAAAATGCAATGTAGTTGTGTAAATACTGATCAAATTTACAGAGTTTGCTGGTCTTTCGCGGATGTAGCCTTTTTCTCTGTTTTCCTGATTCATACTTCTAATTTTTAAGCGCAGATTGACACTAAATCTTTCAGAACTTCAGTGCCTACGCGTTTTATATCCGATCTCCTTTGCAGACGAACCGCACCTTCCCAAAATTCTCCCAATAAACCGAAGTCGAGTATTTGTCTTCCCCACGACTGTCTTTAAATGCTCGTTCCATTTCATTTCAAAATGTTCAAATGTTTGTAAATCTATCGGACCAAACTGCGTGATCATCAGTCCGTAGCTTACAAACTACTTAAACCTGGGTAAACTAACCTAAGGACAACACACACACCCATGCCCCAGGGAGGACTCGAACCTCCACGGCGAGCAACCGCGCGCTCCGCAGCGAGACGCTTTAGACCGCTCGGCTACTCCACCGTGGCCCATTTCATGTAGCTCCAGCGTTACACCTAGGTACTTAATGGACGCGACCCTGTACAGGAGCGCACTACTAATGGTGTATTCGAACATTACGGGATTGTTTCTCTTCCTGATGTGTATCAGCTTGCATTTTTCTACATATAGCGGTATTTGAAATTCCTTACACTACCTAGAAATTTGGTTGAAGTCATCCTGCATCCTACTCAATCATTGAATGACACCACAGCATCATCAGCAAACAACCGCAGATTGCAACTCACTTTGTCCGTCAGATTTATATAGATAAAAAATATTAGCTGTCCTATCACACTTCCATGGGGCAACCCTGACGATTCTCTAGTTTCTGATGAACACTCGCCATCGAGGACAAATTACTGGGTTCTGTTACTTTAGTAATTCGAGCCACTCACATATTTGGATACCTATTCTACCAGCTCGTACCTTCGTTAGCAGCCTGTTGTGCGGTACCGTCTCAAACGCCTTTCGAAAATCAAGAAATATGCAGTTTGCCTCTTGCCCTTCATTTATAGAACTCAAGCTGTCACGAAAGAAAAGGACAAGCTGTGTTTCGCATGATCGATGCTTCCTAAAGCCTTGCTAATTCATGGACAGAAGCTTTTCGGTCTCAAGGAAGTTTACTATATTAGAACTGAGAATGTGTTCAAGAATTCTACAGCAAACTTATGATATCGGTCTAATTTCGTTAGTCCGTTCAATTGCCTTTCTTATACAAGGCATTTAGCTAGCTGTGCCTTTTTCCAGTCTCTTGGTACTTCACGCTGAATCAAATATTCGCGATAAATGCAAGCTAGCCGCAAGGGATCGTGAGGCCTCCCTCGTCGGAGGTTCGAATCCTCCCTCGGGCATGGCTGTGTGTGTTGTCCTTAGGTTAGTTTACCTAGTTTAAGTAGTTAGTAAGCTACGGACTAATAACATAGCAGTTGAGTCCGATAGATTTACAAACATTTCAACATAAATGCAAGCTAAGTAAGGGGCCAATGCCGCCAAGTTATCCTTGTAAAATCGGATTGGTACCCCGTTCGTCAACGAATTTATTTTGGTAGGTTGGGGGCAGGGTGATGACTCCGTGACCATTCTATTGGACCACTCAAAAATATTCAAATGTTATGGGACTTAACTACGGGGTCATCAGTCCCTAAATTTACAAACTACTTATGAACTAGCTAACACTAAGGACGGCACAAATATCTATGCCCAAGGGGGGATTCGAACCCCCGACCGTAGTGGCCGTGGAGACCGTGATTGATGCGCTGCAGTCCCCTCCGCCACCACGGCTGGCTGTTGGACCACTGTCAAGCCTTACCGTATACTGAGCAGTCACGTTTTTCATTAGAAACTGTCATATGTTTGAAAACCTAAGGGACGGAAATAGTAAGGTCATCGGTCCCTTGAGTTTCAAACTATTTAAACAAAAAATACACTCCCACACAAACACACACACACACGTCAGAAGAAGAAACTCCGCCGCGCTGGAGTAGACGAGCGGCCTAAAGCGTCTCGCTGCAGAGCGCGGGGTTGCTCCTCCCTGTGGCATGGGTGTGTGTGTTTTTCCTTAGGTTAGTTTACCTAAGTTTAAGTAGTTTGTAAGCTACGGACTGATGACCACGCCGTTTGGTCCGATAGATTTACGAACATTTGAACATTTTGAAGAAACTCCGGTAGCCAAGCAACCCGTGACATTGAGCTTTACATCACGTGGCCATTCCCGCGAGACTTTAGGTAGACTTATCGGGATTTCAAAACTGGATGATACTGGTCTTGCCCGCGTGCTGCCACCAGCAATGGCAACTGTCAGCTGTAAAAGGGCGTAGAGTAACCGCGGCAGTCGTAGGCCGCAGATGGAACAGTGAACGAGCCGGAAAGGTGAACAGTGACACCAGCCCACAATGGGTCCGCCGGGACGACAAAAAAGCGACGGAGCGGCTCCCGTTGCGGAGGAGCCGGTGACCATCTGGAGTGACGCGTCCATTATCCGGTTAACCTGCAGACGGAGCCGGCGGGGGCCCTCGATGGCACCGCAGACGTGGCAACCGCGCCGCGGCCGGCTTGCTCGCGCGGCCGCCCGTGGCGCTGCGGTCGCTGCGCCGGCCGGCGGCGTGGCGCGGCGGCAGTGTGGAGCTTCCAGCCGACGGCTGCAGACGTGCCAGGGACCGCCTCTGCCCCACCGTGTGTGCCTACCACTCTGCTGCGTCACCACGCGGGACACCCCACAGCCGTGACACCCCCGCACCCCTCTACGGAGACCTGTTCCCCGCCTCCTCGCGCCACCTGCGGAGACCTCCGGTCCGCGTGCCGACGCCTCTGACTCAGTGACGTTCTTGTTTTGTTTTTGTGTTGTGTTGTGTCATCCGCACCGCCGCGCGCAACAGGACTCCGGGCGACGCCGAGCGATATCAAGGTAAGGAGCCGCTCCCGTGCCGAATGTTCGTATCTCGCCGATCTCGGCACTGTGCCAACATTGCAAAGTGTCTTCCCTCCAGTGGAGGCCTTCGAGGACTTCGCCGGCGGCGTCTTTTGCCGCAGTGCGGCATGGTGTCCACCACATGTTCGTCCCGCCTGTGTTACTCTATTCTACACCTCTGTGTGTCATTTTCCGTCCACTTCCGCCCTGGAGGAAGTGCGTCCTAGGCCGGTAAGGTGGTTTTGAGCAAGCTGTGGGCTACTCATTGACGTGTTCGGCGATACTGTCGGCCTAGTCGAGCCGTATGCGTGGCCGCGTGCTGATTTGTGGCAAAAGGTGAAGGTTACGACACTCGAGGAGCGACCCTGACGCCGCGTCCCACACGCCTCTTAGCGTCCCACGCGAGGCTAGCGCAGGCCGGCTAGGGCCAGCCGCCTGTCAGCTAGCCGCCGGTACACAACCACGGCGCTGACGCAGTCGTGTGGACTGTTCAGCTGTCAGAACAGATCTTATGTTTTTACGAGCATGTGCATCGTGTTCGTTACCAACACCGAAACGGAAGTTTTCAGAATACAGTAGCTTCTCAAAACATTGTCACTAGGCCTATATATTTTAGGAGCTAAAAAATTGCCAGTCCAATTTTCTGGCAATATGGATAGGAAAGTCAGCAATCTTTTCTTACTTTAATTTGTATATTGGTCATAATGACCGCTGTCATTTGTTCAAATAGTGACCTATGTCGTCCTGTCAGTAGACCATCTTTAGATCCAAGTCTCTCTGGCTCACTTGACGCAACATACGTGCAATTGTTCCCAATTATGTTGCATAGAATCTACCGAAAGCAACATCTTTCTGAAAATCGCCTATTAACTTGCCGATATCATCATTTGAATAAATGGTTAATCCAATTTTTACTGACTGACTAACGTACTGCTGATTATTTGATCGGTCACCACTGTTGCACCAGCGACAGCCATGGAATGAAGTGAAATGTAATTTACCAAGCGTTTTGTTGGCACTTTTGCTTTACTTCAGGGGCGGTCCCTACCACTTTTGTAATGTTTCGCACAATTACACTGAGTTGTGTAAGAGTACGAACAAATTAATTGTGGTAGAGGAGCAAAGGGTCTGACTATAGAGTAGAATAAGTAATTGAACGATGTAATATATTTTATTCAGAAAGTCTAAATTTTATAGTGTTGGTTGCAACACAATCCGTAAAGAAAACTCGTTATCAAAGAGACTACAACAGGTAACAGGTGGACAATACTAAAGAATGACAAGAAGAATCAGTTTATGTCATTTTGTCGAAAACTTACATTTTTAAACCGTGCCTGGGTACACAATACTAATTCATTCTTGCAAAGAAGACAAAAAAAGATTTATGAAGAAAAAAATTGCGCCGGTTCTGATTTCGAACCCAGATGATCATCATCAGACGTCTGTTCACGTCCGAATGGATTTTATACTAGAATTAAGAAGTAAACAATAACAAATGTATTTGTACTTGAACAGTGGACTCTGATGAACCTTTGAGCAGAGAAACCGGTAAAGGCGCTATTTTTTAAAAGTAAATAGCTTTATTAATAGCGGCCAGTTAATGTTTACTACTTTGCAAGAATCAACCTGTGGGATGCATTTGGCTATGATGACGTTCGAAAGAGGTCCCTCAGGCTTAAAAAGCCCACAGAAATGACAAGAAACTGTATGTCACAGCAAACAGCAATGACTTGAACTGGAATTCAGGCTCAAATTGTGACATATACAATACAGCCTATCATAGCCGTTGAAACGCATGAAAAATTAATTAATGCTGGCGACTACTGTTGGTCGAATTTTTATGGATACGCTTCGTTAAATAACTATTCTCAGTTGATAAAATTTTCACGTGAAGACGCTCCCAAACTTCATCCACAGGGAATCTAAATACATAAATAGGGAAAGTGAAAAAAGCAGTCAACAGTCCGAAGATTGCATTCAACACCGCAGTGCATTACCAGGCGCAGTCTGTCGACAATTACAAACCGTCAGAACACTGTTGGCAATGGTGAAGTATACAGTTTAAGACCTGCACCGTAGCGTCATCGCAAGAACTGACGACACTGTTTGGCGCTGTAACTGGGACTACCAGTATCTGAAACGTTAACTGTCAGTGTGAGCCAGTTTGCTACAGCGCCTCACCCCCTGAACTATTCGCCCCAATGATAAGCCTGATTTTAATTGTCGGTTACTCCCTCACATCTTGCGGTGGGATTCTCGCACTACCGGAGTTGGGAGAGTCCCCTTGGGATAATCTGACACATTGTATCACGTGAGGACGCTGTTTTAACGCAGCGTAACTCGTCGTGTTAAAGACGCATCAGTGCACTACTGTATACGATTTTTTAAATCATTTATTCAAGCTGCAACTGTGCCAACCAGCACACAAATGTGAGAGCTCCTACAGACAATTCAAATCAAATGTTTGTGAAGCTTATGGGACTTAACTACGGTGTCATCAGCCCCTAAACTTTCAAACTAGTTATGAATTAACTTATACTAAGGACGGCACAAGTGTCCATGCCCGAGGGGGGATTCGAACCCCCGACCGTAGTGGCCGTGCAGACCGTGACTGGAGCGCCTCAGTCCCCGCGGCCACTGCGGCCGGCCTACAGACAATTCATGATACCTGCCTGGCTATTTAAATTGGACACTGGGCATAAAGGATCCAAGTAAACAGATTTTATATTGTACTGGTAGTGCTTCAAGGACACGGAAATTACACCATAATCCCATATCATTGAGATGTCAGATAGTGGACTAGACCTACTACAGATTAACAGCTGCATGATTCCATCCACAGTATCACTAACGGAATCTACGTGTTCGATCCTAACCGGAGCCACTACTCAAGTGACTAGAGGGAAAAAAAGAAGAAAAAAAGGTGAAGATGTTGAAGCTATGGGTCCAAACTGCAGTGGTCAAATGGTCATCAGCCTCTAGACTTACAAACCATTGAAACTAATTTATTTTAAGGACAACACACACACACACACCTGTGCCCGAGGGAAGACTCGAACCTCCGACAGGGAACAGACGGACACTCCACACCACAACAAGGCGCCTTAGAGGGCACGCCACTCACGCGCGACTCCACGGTGACCTTGGTATTGTCAGATCCAAGAGCACCGTCCCTCTTTCCTGTTGCTGACAAAGCAGCTTTTTGCCCCTGAGTCGCCGTATTACTTCGTCAATTACGAAATTTCAGTGAGAATGACGCTCATGTGTCGAGCTTTCGTCACAGGAGCGGTGGAATTTTTTTGCCAACCTTGCTCAGTTTCTTGTAGAGGTGCAAACAAATTCTGCGCTATCGTTGGCGGTGCTAGGGGCCCTGCACCGCCTAGTCTCTGACGTCACAAAGTGTATTTATTTATTCCTTGCCCTGCTTGTGGCGTCACGATAACTGTTTTTCCTAACGACGAGGTGGCTAATGATTCTAGAAGGGTACTAATTACCTAGATGCGAGCCTTTCGAGGTATTAAGTATGTTTTCCTCATCCAAGCTCACGCACCTGAACGTTTCTTCCCAATACACACATCGTACTCATTAGCTTCCAACTTCCGACAATGACACTACAATACCAAAACAAACGGTATTGAACAGCTGTCCTGCTCCACGAGGAAGGCAAAAGTTTAAATGTATTGAAGGAAGTTTACCTTGAATTTTTTTTTAGGTTAGCTTATAGCCTTTCATGTTGTAGGTTTACCATGAAGACTTTGGTTTTGTAGTGATAATAAACTTTCTCTTGAACTCTGTAGGTTTTCACGCAGTCGAATGAATCAGATCGTGGAGAAACAGGTCTAAGGAAATGATGACTCGGAATTGAAACAGAAGTATAAGCTGTTAAGTCACTGCTTAACAGCCTTAATTTAGCAGCCTACGCTTTTGAGTTCTTTAATTGGTGTGTGTGGCAAAAACTTGACGACGCGCTTGTCTTCTGGGTTGCAGACAGCGTCGTGTTGTGAAACGCCTACTAGTGTCCTTCCTTACCTTGTGTAATACCACAGGAGTAATGCAACTTCCATTTCTTGTATAAAAGTTCCAACTCCTTCATGAGGGTGCAGTTGTTGTCGGAAGGTCATTACATTTTCCAACAACAAATGATCTGCAGAGCTGAGAAAAATTTAACGGATCCTGAGATCGCAAAGTTATGCGCTCTTCAAAATTTTTTACGTTTTTGGATGAGGCCTGAAAGATAGCCTTCGATCGTCTCCCTCATGTTATTAGACCTCTCATTCCGATGCGAGTTTTTGATCCATCCAATTTATCTTGGATCCCCTGGATTTTCTTTATAGATTCTCTCGAGCATTTACTTCGGGACACGTCATTTACTCGTTATTTCTGCACGCAATGCTTCGCATTTGCTAAATTACATGGAAATCGAATATACATGCCACACTTTTTCCCTATATATCTTTTCCTGAGAGTATGTTCTGTAACACATCTCGATCTTTGGAATGTTATGATGTTTTTTCATGCAGACGTGATAGATTGCGAATGCACTACTAGATCTGAAGGCGATGTAAGTGGTCGAAAAAAAAAAAAGAAGCTTATCAACCGAAATTGACAATGAATGAAATTTGGCCGCAGCGGAATAACCGTGCATACTGAGGCACGGTGCCGTGGTGCGCTTAGCCGTTCGCAGTCGGGGGTTCGAGTGCCCCCTCGGGCATGGGTGTTTGTGTTATCCTTCGGTTAGTTTAAGTAGTTCGTAAGCCAGGGACTAATAACCAAGCAGTTAAGTCCCTTAGATTTACAAACATTTTGAATGAAATTTGTTTATCTATATTCCTTCACCTTTTACTTCAATTCGTAAATTTATTCAATCTTTCAAGTGGCCTCATGTTTTAATCTGCCTCCTCTTGTTACTCTCTGTACTGCTGGAGAGTACTGAGTGTTCTAGATTTCATATCCCAGATTTTATTTCCAAATATTCCACAGGACTGTATAAAAAATTTATGATTGTGTATTTCGTAAATTTCCCTGCTCGTTCTTTTTATGGTGCCTCATGTTTTTACTGAATATACCCGGTCGTTTATCCGTGTGGTCTGATGCACCCTTTCCGAGACCGGGAGGCGTCCGGCCCCCGTTTGAATCCGCCCGGCGGATTAACGAAAGGTGTCGGAGTGCCGGCCAGCCTGGACTTGGTTTTTAAGCGGTTTTCCATATCACCCTAGGTGAATGCCGGGCTGGTCACCAAGTCCTGCCTCAGTTACACGATTCGCAAACATTTCGTAATACTTGACACTTTCACACACATATAACACTATACACAGACATTTGGGGTACACATTTCATCCTGGGGGGCATGGGGTGTCGGCAGGAAGGGCATCTGGCCACCCTATAAATATTAACACATGCCAAATCCGCGTTTAACACAGTGCCGACCCTGTATGTGCGGGAGGAGGGACAAAGAGAAAGAGGAAGAAAGTTTTACTGAATCTTACAAACTTTTTTTTTTTCCTACTGCGCTGAGATATGGTGTGACACATGACATGAATTTACAAGTTAACCGTTTCCCTTCCAGTGTTTCCATATGGTAACGTCATTTTTATGTGTTCCTCGAGGCACAACCATTTGTCCAAAGATTGTAAACAACATTGTAGGACTTTCAAATATTCATTGTCATTACGTTGTCTATCATTAGTCTGAGGAAACAGGGAGCATTAGGCTAAATATATATTATTGTCGAAATATATATTATTGCTATACTTTTAAGTACGATTATATACAGCAACACTTTCAAGTAATTATACCAAGTAAAGGAAACAAAGTAATTCGAAAATTTGATTACTAAATTACTTTTTCAATTTATGATTTAGTAGTAAACAGTATGAAAATAAGCCTATTATTAGTTACGAAGGAGGAAAATGACGAATGAAGAAAATTAGATGGGTAGATCACGTAACTAATGAGGAGGTGCTTAACCGAATCGGGGAGAAAAGGAGTGTCTGGCATATCCTGACTAAGAGAAGGATAGACTGGTTGGACACATTCTGAGACATCGAGGAAATGTCAACTTAGCATTAGAAGGATGCGTGTGCGGTAAAAATCGTAGAGGGAGACCGAGAGACGAATACAGTAAGCAGATTCAAAAGGATGTAGGTTGCCGAACATATGCTCAGATGAAGATACTTGCACAGGACAGGGGGGACTGATGACCACGCAGTCTAGTCCCCTCTAAACAACAACAACACAGGACAGGGTAGCGTGGAGAGCTGCATCAAACCAGTCTGCGGACTGAAGACCACAACAACAGAGGGAAATACCCTACCTAATAAGACCAGATGGTGTCATCCCAAATTTCCCTTCAAAACTTAAAATAATAAATAATTCTCCCAAATGTATATTCCAAAAAATGTTCAAATGTTTCTATTGCTTTTGGGACTTAACTACGGGGTCATCAGTCGCTAAGCTTACAAACTACTTATGAACTAGCTTATACTAGGGACGGCACAAATATCCATGCCTGAGGGGGGATTCGAACCCCCGACCGTAGTGGCCGTGCAGACCATGTCTGGAGCGCCTCAGTCCCCTCGGCCACCGCGGCCGGCTATATATTCCATTCATTATGTATAGACATATGCAGAGAAATATTTTTGTTCATAAATTAATAAAATTCTGGGCAGGGCCGGCGCAAGCCCAAGTGCCGCCCCGTGCGAGCTGCTAAATTGCCGCCCCCCCCCCCACTATTTTTTTTTTTTTTTTTTTTTTTACAGAACTTTTATGGAATGTCATTTAAACAAATCTGTAGAAAATGTCAGCAGTCAATCGCAGTCTCAAAGCTTTTAATATGTGCTTACATCTAAACCGTCATGTTGACAGTTACGTTCAGCATGACGGTATAGATGTAAACGTAACTCAAAATGTTCAAATGTTTGTTAAGCTTAAGGGACTTAACTGCGGGGTCATCAGTCCCTAAACTCACAAACTACTTGTGAACTACCTTATACTAAAGACGACACAAACATCCATGCCCGATGCGGCATTCGAACCCCCGACGGCGGACGGCCGCGCGCACCACAACACGGCGCTCCAGTACGCGCGGCTAATCCGCCGCGGCCTGTGGCAGCACCGTCGTGTTTACGCCTAAGGAAAGGAGAGGGGGAAGCAGTCTGCGCACACGCCAGTATTCTTATGAGTGGAGCGCTGTTAAGCGCCGTGCGTTTACTCACAACTAATTTTGCCGAAGACGAAATCTAATTTGGAAATTTCATGCAATGTTCGATACTGCGGTTACATAAGCCTGAAGGGATAAAGATATTGGTAGTAAGCCTGGCATAAGTAGGGTTTCGACGTATTTTTGGAAATTTTTGCTATCTGTTTCTGAGTGATAGTCGGACGTTTTGGTTTTTGAGCCATAAAACTCCTGTCTCCGCCTGAATGATAAGAATTAAACTGGCCGGAAGTTTTGTTTGCCACAGTGGCCACAGCGGCCGGCAGGTAGTCGAGGCGCCATGCCAAAGTTTCCGAAGCCGCTCCCTCCCAAGTTTGGTTTCGAATCCCCTCTTGGGCATGAATGTTGAGTTTGTCCTATATATATATATATATATATATATATATATATATATATATAACTAGCTGAACCCCGCTGCTTCGCATGCGCAGGCTGGTTGGTCTGCACCAGCTGTTTCTTTTTAATCCCGACGAAGAATCCGTATCTTAAGTTTCGTAGTTATAGCCCGAAATTTGAGTTAACAGCAACATATCTTTGAAAATCAATTTTAGCATCCCGTATTTCACCCCCTTATTAGTGTAATTTCCAAAAATACCGAAACACGTGTCTTTTAAATTCGAACCCCGAATCCAAATCCGAAAATTTGTAGTTCTAACTTCAAAATTTCCTAAATAGCAACAAATTTTCGAAAAACATCCCCTCTCCAATTTAACCCCCTTGATGGTTGAATTTCCAAAAATACCGAAACACGTATTTTTTAAATCATAACGAACAATACAAATACCAATTTTTGCACCTATAGCTTCAAAATTGTCTTGACAACAAAGTGTTTTCGAAAAGAATTTTTGATCCCCTCTTTTACCCCCCTAGTTTTTGAATTTCCCAAAATACCGAAACTCGTGTCTTTTTAATCCTGATCAAGAGTCCAAATCCTAAGTTTCGTAATTATAGCTTAAAATTTGAGTTAACAGCAACATATTTTTGAAAATCAATTTTTTGCGTTACCTATTTTACGGCCTTATTTGTCGAATTTCAAAAAAAAAAAAAAAAAAAAAAAAAATGCCGAAACACGTGTCTTTTATATTCGAACCTTGAATTAAAATCCGAAATTTTATAGTTCTAGCTTCAAAATTGCCTAAAAAGCTACGTATTTTCAAAAAACGTTTCATCCCCTATTTCACCTCCTTACGGACGGAATATCGAAAAATCGCTTCTTAAATGACGCCTACAGAATAAGATCAACACCCTCCACAAATTTCTAGTTTCTATCTTCAGTGGTTTGGGCTGGGTGATGATGAGTCAGTCAGTCAGTCAATCAGTCAGTCAGTCAATCGGGACACTTCCTTTTATATATAGAGATAATAGTAATAAAATAAAGAAAAAAGGGGGCGTCAGATTTGCCGCCTCTTGGAAAGTGCCGCCCCGTGCGGCCGCACGTTTCGCACGTGCCTTGCGCCGGCCCTGATTCTGGGTTGAAAGGATTAAAGATAGTAAGCCTTGGAATTCCATACAGCTGGTTTCATATTTCGTGAATTGAAATGTAGGTGAAGTAACACGTCAGTCGGGTATATCAGGTCCTTCGTAGAGTAAAAGTGGGTAGGCGGCCGGCGTTCGATCTGCAAGGCAGGGTTTTTAAAGAAAGCGCGGCCGTGGTGCGCCTAGGGGCCTTTGTTAGCGACGTCGCGGCGCGGCGCCTGGCAGTGCACAGTGCAGCCGGTCGTAATGATGGGCCGCTCGTTAGCCGCCTCCGCCCCCGCCCCGCAGTGAATACGCAACAGACGGCGGCGGCGGAGCGCGACAGCTGCAGAGCGCGTGACGTCACACCTGGAACAGGTAGCGCAGCGGCGAGCAGCGCGCTGTTTACTTCGGTGATGGTGCAGGAACAGTGCGCGAGGACGGCAGGGCGCTTTACAACGGGACGGGCGTACAGAACTGCAAAACATTCAAATTAAAATGATCAAATGTTTTTATAGCTTATGGGACTTAACTACGGGGTCATCAGTTCCTAAACTTACATACTACTTATGAACTGCCGGCCGCGGTGGCCGAGGGGATTGAGGCGCTCCAGTCACGGTCCGCACGGCCACTACGGTCGGGGGTTCGAATCCCCCCTCGGGCATGGATATTTGTGCCGTCCTTAGTTGTACGTAGTTCATAAGTAGTTTGTAAGTTTAGGGACTGATGACCCCGTAGTTAAGTCCCATTAAAAAAAAAAAAAAAAAAAAAAAAACAAAACCTTATGAACTAGCTAACACTAAGCGACTTAACTACGGGGTCATCAGTTCCTAAACTTACAAATTACTTATGAACTAGCTAACACTAAGGACGGCACAAATATCCATGACCGGAAGGGGGGGGGGGGACATTCGAACCGTCGACTGTAGTGACCGTGCAGACCGTGACTGGCGCGCCGCAGTCCCCTCGGCCACCGCGCCCAGTAGCGGACTAAGGGGCACGGCGAAGGGGGCGGACCGCCCCGGGACTCCGGTTTTGGGGGCCTCCAAATACCTCGAAAGGGCTCTTTCTTTTTTTTTTTTTTTTTTTTTTCTTGGAGCGCTAGCCATGTAGTTCTGCTGGGGCCTCCAAATCTCGGAAGCTATTTTTTCAGACTGCCCCGTGCCTCTCGTCCTGGAAGGGACCTCTAAATTTTTTAATAACTTTTTTAATAGTAATACATTTATTTCCAAGTGGACAAGGGGTGGTGGGGGGGCGGGGCTCCTTTCGTTTCGCCGCCACCCCGGGCCTCTAACAGCCTTATTCCGCCACTGCATTACGCACCCAGAAAGTGAGATACCCTATTTATTTAAAACTAGACTACGTAGTTCTATTGTTCATTTGCAACAGGTACAGTAGCCGGACGCGGTGGCCGAGGGGACTGCGGTGCGCCAGTCACGGCCTGCACGGCCACTAAGGTCGGGGGTTCGAATCCCCCCTCCGGCATGGATATTTGTGCCGTCCTTAGTGTTAGCTAGTTCATAAGTAGTTTGTAAGTTTAGGGACTGATTACCCCGTAGTTGAGTCCCATAAGCTACACAAACATTTGAACACATCAAGAAATATGGCCGTGTCTTACGTAAATGACAAGTTACCACGATTAAAGAAACATAATCGTTCAAATACCCCATAAACTATACACACATTTGAACATTTTTTGAACAGGTACAGTAACATCTGAACTATTTCTTAATCAGCAAAACATTTGAAACGTCATATTGAGGAATCAACTTTTGTATTCTTGAGTGCCGCGGGAGAGTAGACGAGCGGTCTGGAGCGCCACGGTACGGATCGCGTGGCATCCCGCGTCGGAGGTTCCAATCCTCCCTCGGGCATGGATGTGTGTGTTGTCCTTAGGTTAGTATAACTTAGTTTAAGTAGTTTGTAAGTCTAGGGACTGGTGACCAACGCAGTTTGGTCCCATAGAATTACAAACGTTTGATTTGAGTTCGTGTGTCGCGCAAGACTGCCGCTCGGGAATGGAATCGGCATGTGACAGCCCCTTTATGTTCGCCATTTTCAAAGCGTCGGTAGGAAGGTAGAAGGGTCGATTGCAAAGACGCTTCGCAGAGGACCGAGATATTTGTTCTCAAGAGCAACCGCAGAAGTCTGTCCGAACATCAGTGAAAAGTATCGGCAGCAGACAATTCTCCGACCACAAGTATGACGTAGCACATTGTATAGCACATCTCTCTCTTCATAAATCAACACCACTTGAAAAGCTCACGGGTTAACCTTACTAGTTTCTTTGTAACTTCAGTCTGACAAAGGCTCATTTAAGTATACACATCAGGAAATAATGAAGATTCTTACGTAAATGGCAAGTTACTAGTATTAAAGAGACATAATCGTTGAAATAACGAAATAAGTTAAATAAAAAAATCAGTAAGTAATTAAGTAATTTATCAGATGTATCGCTTATTTTAAATGTTGTGACGATTTTCAGAAAATACTCCAGATGATAACAAACAGCTGGTAACGTGAAAGATTGACACTGATTTAACATTCAGTGCCCTTATTTACAAGATAGTATAGTTTGTGCACTATGATTCTTAATGCTTGCCATTTTCGATGTTCTGGAATTGACCTTCTGAGTCCCTGTACCTCCGATCTAATAAACGTCGCAGAGATAGAAGCTGAAAAGCAAGTTATTAAATTAAATTCTTATTCGATTACGCGAGAGTTTGCAAGTTTGCTAATTAAATGTCCAACGCTTGACACCATTAACTCGTACAGTAATATTAGGTTACATGATTTCCTGTCCAAAGTGCCAAAGTCCTTACTTTACGTTGGCTAGTTCGAAAGATTGCTTGATAAATATAGTGAATGATATGTTTGGGTAGAGTTTTTTCTCATCCAACTAGAAAGAAGACGTAAACGTATAATTAACAGCCGGGTAGGAGTGGCCGAGCGCTCTAAGGCGCCTTCTGTGGAGCACGCGCTTGCTCGCCGTCGGAGGTTGGAGTCCACCCTGGGGCATGTGTGTGTGTGTGTGTGTTGTTCTTAGGTTAATTTAAATTAGTTTAAGTAGGGACTGATGACCATTGCAGTTTGGTTCAATAGGTTTACAAACATTTGAACACAATACAATGAAATGTTTACTCAGTAACGAAATCTGTTTTGTTTGGTAATTTCTTTCGTTTAAGTATGTGCCTTAACAGGTCTCGAACCCGAATTTGTTTTCTTTCTAGAGATTGTAAAACATAGGCTGTAAGAGATAGTAATTGGCAATACTAAATACCACAACTAAGTCAGTAAAAATGTTGCCAATGCAAGTCTACTTTCCGAGTACGTGTCCCGATCTAGCGTACAGTTTTCTTCTGTTACGAAATTTCACTAGTGTGACATATTTCCTTCGAGGAAGAACACTCTCCTAAATTTAAGACCACTGAGTGGAAACGGCAGAAGTACACATGTAAGTGCCATTGTTATATTTTACCACAAACCCGATCTTCCATTTAAATTTTCCTTTAAGAACAGAGGAGGGAAGGGTTGATCAAGTGATAATTAAATGAATAAACTGCCCTAGACTTTTTTTTATTGTTCTGTTCCACCAAAGCGGAAGGCTGCGTGCATAAACACATGTACATACATACATACATACACACACACACACACACACACACACACGCACGCACGCACGCACACATTACAATCACCTATTGTTAACAGAGACACATATTTGTCGAAATGCAGGTGTGTGCGTGATCGTAGTATAGGAATAACGTTTCCAATTTGGCGACTGATATTGCCTTAGGTGTCTCCTAGCTATTCGTGACAAACGACTGTTTTTCTTCTTTTTTTTTCCTTTTTTAACTCGTCATTTTTTGTTTACCTATTTCTTCATTACTATTTTTTAATTAACGTGTCTAGTACTATTACATTCGTTTCTGTTGCTATACCGCGTCGCAACACAACCGAAAGTTGTTCGAAAGAATGGTAAACAGACCAAGTCTTTCTGCCTGTGTTCCAAATTAATGATACGAGGTGATATTGCAGGTTAACACTACAACTTGAAATCCGTGCGCTATTAACGGATGGTCAAGTATTTAACACCTTTGTATCTCATTTACATTTGCTGACACGGAGAACTGGAAACATCATTTGTTTCTGTCTTATTATCATTCCCTCCCGCCACAATTTTAATGAAAGAGAATGCGAGTTTGCCACGGTGGAGTAGCCGAGCGGTCTAAAGCGTCTCGCTGCGGAGCGCGCGGTTGCTCGCCGTGGAGGTTCGAGTCCTCCCTGGGGCATCGGTGTGTGTGTTGTCCGTAGGTTAGTTTACCTTACTTTAAGTAGTTTGTAAGCTACGGACTGATGACCAAGCAGTTTGGTCCGATATATTTACAAACATTTGTACATTTGAGAATGCGAGTTAGTTCCGTCGAGAACGGAAGCTATCATGGCACGATGACACCAGAGTACAGTTTTAGTTTCTAGGTGTAAAGGAAATTTCATCCGAGGTTTCCTCATCATCATGAAAAGCCCTGTGAAAGTTTCTGATAAACTTGTAAAAATCGATGTATTTCGTCGATGCATCTCGTCCTCAATTCAGGAAAGTCTCTGCCGTCTTTCTAATTACAAATGTTGAGTGTCAAATTTGATCATGTAATCATTATTTTGAAAATGACATACAGTTACGAAATTATCATGCCTTGCAACACTAATGGCCAGGACTGTGCTTCTGTATAGAAGCTGTTTCTAATACACCGTCAACTAAAATTTATTATTGTTGTGGACCATTCCTGACCTTCGCATTGTGCTAAAGCTGACAGCAATATGTCCTGGTCCTTCCACAACTCGCCAAATGATTGCTGCCGTTTCTGTTCCTCTTACGAGTTATGTAATCATCAGACATGGGAAACTACAAGCTGAGTGATTTGGATGTCTGCAGAAATGACAAC
Source organism: Locusta migratoria (assembly GCA_026315105.1). NCBI lineage: Eukaryota > Metazoa > Arthropoda > Insecta > Orthoptera > Acrididae > Locusta > Locusta migratoria. Next base: position 524,001,501 of record CM048745.1, read on the forward strand.
AACACTGCTGCCTCCCCATCGGCCACTTCTGGCGTTGGGATAGCGGAGGCGTTATTACTTCTCGTAGATTACAACGCTCCTTGGGGAAGAGTTTACGATGTACTTTATGTCCTGCACAGCCATTACGAACATACTTTTACCCAGCAACAGTCGCTACTGAAACCGATGTGTGAAAGAGTGTGCGTGTGAGTGTACGTCGTAAATGTCAAGCGTACTACAAGACATTGACAACACTTCACACATTGAAGCGTATAAAACTATCCCGCCACGTGCATGCCTTAATGGGGATGTGGCAGTGTACCAGCTTAAAGAAAATCTCATTCATATACGAGTAAGAAAATACTTTGGGTGTACTATTTTGAAGAGCCGGCGAATCTCCTGAAACTGTCTAATGACCCCCTCGAGCACTCAGAAGTACCAGAACGACGTGGCAAGGACTGGACTAATGTCTGAAGTACTGCTGGAGGTAATTCATACCATGCATCCCGCAGTGCTGTCCATAAGTCCGTAGCCGTGGTGGATTGGCCATGCGCACTAAGGTGCTTTTTTTTTTTTTTTGCTGTGCGCGTAACCTTTCGCCGTCGGAGGTTCGAGTTCTCCCACGGGCATAGGTGTGCGTGTTATTCTAATGATAAGTTAGTTTAAGTACTTTGCAAGTTTAGGGACCGATGACCACTGCAGTTAGGTCCCATAACTTTACAAACATTTGAACTCATAAATCCGTTGTAGTACAAGGGGGAGGAGATATCTTCTGAACAACACGTTGCAAGGCATTCCAGATAAGCTCAATAGTGTTCATGTCTGGGGAGTTTGGTACTCGGCGGAGGTGTTTAAATTCAGAAGCTCGGCGTGTGGGTTGATGCATTGTCCTGCTGAAATTGCAGAAGTCCGTCGTAGTGCACAATGGACATAAATGCAGGTGATCGGCCAGGATTCGTTAAGTACGTGTTACCTGACAATCTAGACGTATTAGCGGTCTCACATTATTCCAGCTACACGCAACAACAGGACTCCCATCTCATTTCACACCGTCGCTACTCTTCCCTCCTCATATTTCTACTATAAGCGCTGGGCCGCTTCCCGTCGGGATTTCGAATCCCCTCTCGGGCATGGATGTTTGTATCCCCTTTAGTATAAGGTAGTTTTTAAGTAGTTTGTAAGTTTAGGGACTGATGAAAATGTTCAAATGTTTGTTAAGCTTATGGGACTTAACTACGGGGTCATCAGTCCCTAAACTTACAAACTACTTACGAACTACCTTATACTAAGGACGGCACAAATATCCATGCCCGAGGGGGATTCGAACCCCCGACCGTAGTAGCCGTGCAGACCGTGACTGGAGCGCCTCAGTCCCCGCGGCCGGCTTAGGGACTGATGACCCCGCAGTTAAGTCCATTAAGCTTAACAAACATTAGAACATTTGTTTCTTTTTGAAGATTTCTTCCTGTTGTGTGTTGTGTTTTAAACTGTAATTTCGCGTCGGAGGTTAGAGTCCTGGCTCGAGTATGTGTGTGTGTGTGTGTGTGTGTGTGTGTGTGTGTGTGTGTGTGTGTGTTGTCATGATCCCATGGAATTGCAAACATTTCAAACATTTGAACATTTGATTTAAACTATAAATTTATCATTTATTTATTCATTCTTGAAAAGGACACAACGTGTTCAATATTGTATTTGTCATGTATTTAAAGCGATCTCACGTATTTTTATCTTTAAATCTTACATGGAGCGAGGGGCAGAGTGAATGAATATCCATCAAGACTATGTCATTCAGCGTTTGGATCATAGTAGTTGTTGCTGTGGTCTTCAGTCCGCAGACTGGTTTGATGCAGCTCTCCACGCTACTCTGCCCTGTGCAAGACTCTTCATCTGATAATGCGTTCGGCAACCTACATCCTTTTGAATCTGCTTACTGCATTTCTCCCTAGGTCTCCCTCTATCATTTTTACCCCACACACTTCCTTCTAATGCTAAGTTGACGTTTCATTGATGTCTCAGAATGTGTTCCACCAACCTATCTGTTGTCTTAGTCAGGATATGCAAGAAAAATAGTTTGTATTCGAATCTTCAGTGTTAATCAGTAGCAAAACATAAAAACATGCATTTGAGCTTGTAAACGTTTTTTCTCATAATACCGGACGTACCATCCCACCCCACTAGCTGCAAATCAAAAATATATTCCCAATTTCCCATAGTGAATCAGTTACTTCATCAAACGTGAACTCTAATTCGCGCGAAACGTGTTGGAGCTATGTGAACAACACTTTTAAACGTCACTGAATTTAGGTACGTGCCTTATTATATATGACGTAATTCGTCTGCGCTGCTTCGACACCAGTTACCGCCATGCGCGTGCTGCAGAGAATAATTTGCCAGTCCATTCGCTAAGGAGGGCAGCCAGAGAGCCACTCAGCCCTTCTGCACACCTCCGTCTGGAAGGAAATGAAATGCAAATAGAAGGCGTCAGTCTCCAAACGAACGCTAATGACAGTTGGAGCTCATCTGCTCTTGTCAATACAGACTTCTGGTGACAGCTAACCTTTCCGAAATCTAAAGGACAAATGGTAGCTTAATTCAGATGACAACTCGTATGCCTGAATAATGGAACGGCGAGTAATCCAACTCCGTGGTACAAACATAAAGCTTTCATATTCTTAAGTAAAAATAAATGAATAAAAAATACACACTTTTTTCTGTAGGCAAAAATTTTCATTGTGATTATAATAAAAGATAAAAATTGAATAGTGTGCAAGTCTTCCGACCCAGAGACATCGAATGAACTGCTTTGGAGTGGATTGCATAAGGTGAAAGTTATTTTCAGTATCGACATAAGCTCAAAATGCTCAAATATTTGTAGAGCTTATGAGACTTAACTACGGGGTCATCAGTCCCTAAACTTACAAACTACTTATGAACTAGCAAATACTAAGGACGGCACAAATATCCATGCACGGGGGGGGGGGGATTCGAACCCCCAACCGTAGTGGCCGTGCAGACCGTGACTGACGCGCCGAGTCCCCTCGGCCATCGCGGCCAGCGACATAAGCAAATGTTCACAGTTTCGTAAGCAGAATCAAAACTGGAGCATCCAACGTAAGACTGGATTCACACACTTCAATCACCAAACATGGGATCGTCTCCCTTACACCAACTTTCACCTCTACAAAAATCTGTGACTATACAACGTGGTGAGTCCGATGAAGACGATACACCTGTCTTTTATGGGTCAGCATATTTTCGTGATGGAATTTACTTAATGAAAAATTTTGGAAGAATTATATTCCCTTGAAATTGAATCAAGTAAATTGCATTACTTATCTGGATAATAAATCATTCATTACTACTTTCTATCCCGCCCTGGTACAACCACGGGGCAATGATAGGTATTAAAATACAAAAGCCTTATTGAGAAGAAAGAGAAACGTATCAAAACGTGATGTGCTTCAGGTTATACATTTACTGCAAATAAACTCTGGCTGCAATAGATTATTGAAACCTTAATGTAATGAGAAGCACTTTCGTTTATTTGTCGTGTGGTTTCAAGTTCACGTCAATATTGCATCACGTTACTCTACATTACATTACATCTAATCACAAATCAAAATATCACATGTATTCGGCAGTATTGAGTTACCACAGGGGATTTTTCATTTACCTCACTCTTCTCTGATGCGTTGGACAGTGTTCCTCACATGCTGGCGAAGACCGCATTCGCAATTTAAACAGAGAATCAGCGCATCTTCTGTGCCTATGTTGAGAGCTGACCATATCTTGCGGGGCTGATCAAAAGCAGGAACTGCCTTAGTAACTCAAGGTGGCATTGCTGAAGCATTTTTGAGTAATTCCCATCTCGAAGAGTCGATGCTATTTCCAGTGAGGCCGTCTGCAAGTGCAAGGGGAGGATGTTTAAATCTAAGTCTATTAATTGCGGGATCAGGTATACCAATCAGAATTACCAGTAGTTTGGGGATTCCTTCAATCTTGTTGTATTTCCTGATAAAGGCTGCTTGCCTTCGTAGGTATGTGGGTGGTATGTAACTCAGGACGGGAACCACATGGAATGTGTAGACGTGTATTCAAGATGTAACAAACATATTGTTATTTTGTTATATGTCGGTTTTGTATATATGAGCCCATATGTCAGCACGGCAGTTGCTGATGTTTTCCAGGTCGAATCCCAAAGTTTCTGTTACAAGTTTCCGTTTCACTGCTCCATAGCTATTGCTGCTATTCGCCAGTTCTCCGCATCTACTGCTGCTCGCTTCAAATCTTCATGGAGGCTGTCCCTCCAATTCTTCCTTGGTCTCCCTGGGGGTCTCCTTCTTGTAAGAAATTCAGTAGTTTTTGAGGCCATCTTCCATCCGGGCCACATGACCTGTCCACTGCATCCTTTTGGCTTTGATGGTTCCTGCTATGCTAGGCTGTTGGTACAATTCCTCAAGCTCTTGGTTATGGCTGATTCTGCGTAGCCCTGTGTTTTCATCCAAAACCCAACCGAAGATCATCCGAAGAAGTTTTCTGTCAAAAATGTGGAAATTAGGATGCACCATGACGCGCAGCCATATAGAACAACAGGCTGCATAGGTTTTTGTACATTCGAATCTTGAACTGACTAGAGAAACATCTAGAGCGAAGCAGTTGTGCTAGGTTGTGGTAAGATCGGTTTCCAGCTTGAATTCGGGCAACAATCTCTGCAACCCTTGTCGAGTTCTCTATGAAAACTGCCCCCCCCCCCCACCACACGTATTTGAATTCACGCACTTTCTTGTAGGACATGTCTCCCCCCTGCAAATGTCCAGCAGGCTGCCCACGCGTCATAACGAGGTAGTCTTGGCTTCTTTTAGGACTAGCCCAAATTTCCTGGCGGCCTTTTTTACTGTCCTGGCCTTTCATTTCAGCTCTTCTTCAGACCTAGAGAGTAGACAGATAGCGTCTGCAGAAATTAACCCTTTGAGGCACAGAACATAAAACCACCGAGTTTCATGTGAAAACTGGTTGAAATAATTCAAGTACGCTATGAAGAAATGAAAATAACAATTTATAATTTTTTTGTACATTTGCTTATAAATTAGGGAGTGGCAAATAATGACAATGCTCACAATACATACGAAAACACACAAATATCATGAATAGCCTCAAAATAACTCATTATGTAAAAGAATGAAACAATTCCTGTCAGAAGACAAAAATAAGCCTACACCACATGTTTTACAATACCATATGGTTATATGAGGTGGGCCCTCTTTCGCGCTACAGTAAGCACAAAGATTCGGAGTCCATGCTGCGGCATTGGTTTTGCTTCAGACTTAATTTTACCTCACGATATTAAGCAGGAATTTTCTTCACAAAATTTATTCAAGTTAAAAAATGTGGAGGTTTCTGCTGCGTGATACAATCGTCAGTGACTCTTTAATCTATTCTACATCTACACGGGATATTCTGCAAATCACATTTAAGTGCCTGGCAGAGAGTTCATCGAACCACTGTTATACTATTTATCTCCCATTCCATTTTCGAATAGCGCGCGGCAAGAAAAAACACCTGAATCTCTCCGTTCGAGCTCTGATTTCTCGTATTTTATTCTGATGATCATTTCTACCTATGTAAATGGGAGTCAACAATATATTTTCGCCTTCGGAGGAGAATGTTGGCGACTGGAGTTCCGTAAGTAGCCCACGCCGCAGCAATAAGCGCCGTAGTTGTAATGATTCCCATCCCAGATCCCGTATCATTTCCGTAACGCTGTCTCTCCTGTATCCTGACAATACGTAACGAGCTGCTCTTCTTTGGACTCTTTCGAGGTCCTCCGTCATACCCACCTGATAAGGATCCCACACTGGGCAGCAGTACTCCAAAAAATAAAGGACAAGCGTAGTGTACGGAGCCTCTTTAGTGGTTCTGTTGCATGTTTTAAGGGTTCTGCCAATAAAACGCAGTCTATGGTTCGCCTTTCCCACGACGTTATCTACGTGTTCTTTCATTAATTTTTATTATGAGTAAAAATTTTCACAGCACATATCCGAGGCTCGGTTCTGGGCTCTTATTTTTCTGTGACAACTTTCGTTTGCCAGACTATTCTTCCTGGATTTCTGAATTCAGATGAAAATACTATAATATTTACCTTCCTTCTTGGATTATAAGGAACACCCTAAAGTGCATCTCTGGGTATTATTCAGACCCTAACATACGAATATTCACAATACTTCTTATGGCAGGCAAGCAACGTATAGGAACAACATGGCGGAAAAAATCATGTGACTCGAATTCTCTGGGGTATTATTCAAACCCTAACATACGAATATTCACAATACTTCTTATGGCAGGCAAGCAACGTATAGGAACAAGATGGCGGAAAAAATCGTGTGACTCGAATTCAGCGGGCGCTGATAACCTCGCTGTTGAGCGCCCTAAAACACCAATCATCATCATCATCATCATCATCGAATTCAGCCAGTCGCAAGTTGCAGAAGGCTCCAGTTGCAAACAATGTGTCAGTCGGCACTATGCCTCAAAGGGTTAAGGTATTTTATTTTCTAACGACCAGTGCTGATCTTCCTCTTCTCAGTAGAGACACGTCAGAACTGGAAGCCGCACGCGGTGCAGTGGTTCGTCCGCCCTCAGGCAACGCCACCTGGATACAAGGCCTGTGCGCTGCCTGCCAAGAGTAGTCATAACACAAGCAAACTATGTGTCTTATGTCGCGTTGTGCTGAGTTTGGGAATACGTACACGTTGCACACGGTGTTTCAGAATGTTCTTAATGTTATTTATGTGATTCACAGACAAATTTGTTTTGATTTAAGATATTTATGAACTATTAGTAGGATGTCTTACCGATATTGGAATCGGACGATTCATATTGGCCATTTTGTTTCACACCATCAAAAATCTGCACGGAGAATCACACAGATAACACGATAAACATTCTGAAACTCAGTGTGCAACGTGTATCTAATCCCAAACTTAGTACAACACTACGTAAGACAAATAGTTCGGTCGTGTTATGACTACCCTTGGCAGGCAGCGCACAGGCCTTAGGCCGCGACCTGCGTGAGCTACACTTTGTAGCGACAGCGCGCGACATCCAGCGACGCGACACTGCTGCTACAAGCGGCCACATTCGGCGACATGGCCGGGTGTCCGACGTGAGCGCGACAACTTCTCTCTACAAGATGGCCGCTACAACCGATCAGCTGTTTCTAAAGTTTGCCGTCCGTAAACCGTAGAATAATGATAGCTGTAGAGTGAGGCAATAAAGTTTTATTAACTTTAGGAAATAAGGCGTAAAAGGAATGCTGTGCATTACATTTACAAAGCGAGGAATGTTCGGGTACTATTTCATTCGGAACTTCAATTGCGAAAACAGACTATGAATATCACCGGCCAAATTCTTCGAAAGTACAACGACGAGTACAGCTACTTTCGACTACGTTCTCAATGAGTTTTGTGATTACAAACCATCAACAACTGAATAAGTTCGAAATATGACATATTCGAAGGCGATATTAACTGACTTAGCCCGTATATTTCCATCAGCGGTTGGCGTAGCGTAAGGGTGGCGACCTGGGCTGCTGCTCGTAATTTAAGTAATTTTTTGCGGTCGCTAGTTCGCTTCCCGTTCCATCTTATATTTTAATTACTGCAATTACAACCCTTTCACCTTTTATTTGTGCAAGGTGTTACGTATTATCTTTAGAAAGCACCACAAATTATTTTTTAAAAATTTTTTACTCCTAGTTCATCATTATTGCAAACACACGTACCCAACGGTACATCTACCAAACACATTAAATTGCTATTGAAACATTAAATCCTGACATTTTACTCAGAAACGTAATTTACACGCATCTCCTTTGCCATCCCAGAGTTATCTCTCTCTCTCAGGAGTACTGTAACTTTGTTGTTACCGGTATTGCAAATGCACAAACCACACAAATGCGAGTAGTTGTTTAAATCACGTTCATCGTGGTGTAAATGAAACTATCACTCAGAATAAAAATACAGAAGACTGATATATTAGAAACAATTTAAAAATTTAACTTAAGTTGTTTATAAAAGCCATAAGAAAATTTACGAGATAGTTATCCAAAGCAAAATACTTCGTTATATGTGCAAGGTGAATTTTATTTTCTGTTATTTCAGAAACAGTTCCCGTTCCATAAACTTCAGGAATTATTGGCTCGCAGAAATCTCGCGACAACCTTCATAACCTCTAAAAGCAGTCGACTCTCAGCGAAACTCGGCACTTTGTAGCGCGTGCGACAGCGACAAGATTCAAACAGGCTTGAATCTGAAACGTGGCTGGTTGTAGCGCGCGACACGCAGCGACAGGCAGCGCCACAGTCGGCGCTCACGCAGGACACTCCCGTAGCAGTAGTGTGGCCGTCTTTTGTCGCGTGAAGCTGTCGCGCGCTGTCGCTAGAATGTGTAGCCCACGCAGGCCGCGGCCTTATACCTAGGTGGCGTTGCCTCGGGTGACGAGAGGGTCGGTACGACGCGGCGGCCGGTTTATCCTCGCCAGCCGGCAGCCAGGAGGCGGTGTCGGTGCGTGGTGTGGTGGTAGACTGGTAGAGGTGTTGTGGCGGTGTGGCTCGGTGCGGTACGGCGCCGCGGCGTGTCGCAGGCGGGAACCGGTTTGCCCGCGGCGTGGCGGCTGCGGCGGCTTCCCGCGGTTTTCATCGCTCGGCGCGCGGAATGCGACGCACACCCGCCTCGCCTCGCCTCCGCTCGCTGCCGCAAGAACTCGCGCCGCGCCGCGCCGCGCTCCTTACGGGCTCGTGGACCTGCCCGCCTGCTCTCTTAACTACCTCGTCTGGCTGCTTGGGAGCCGTCGCGCACAGCCGTCTAATCTACGACGACAACAGCACCGTGTGTGATGCTCTTCAAAATATCACTATTCACAATAACACAGTTGTGTGCTTCTTTAAATAAGAAGGTTGGAACTTAAACAGTGGCAACTACGAGGTGCGTCCAGAAAGTAAGTGTGTGTGTGTTGTGGTCTTCAGTCCGGAGTCTGGTTTGATGCAGCTCTCCACAATATCCTATCCTGAGCAAGCCTCTTCATCTCCACATAAGAACGGCAACCTACATCTGTCTGAATCTGCTTACTGTATCCATCTCTTGGTCTTCCTCTGCGATTTTTTCCCCACACACTTCCCTCCAACGCTAAATTTACAATTCCTTGATGTCTAAGAATGTGTCCTACCAAACGATCCCTTCTTTTAGTCAAGGTATGCCAGAAATTCCTTTTCTCCCCAATCCTGTTCAGTACCTCCTCATTAGTTACGCGATCCACCCACCTAATCTTCAGCATTCTTCTGTAGCACCATATTTCAAAAGTCTCAATCCTCTTCCTGTCCGCACTGTTCATCGTCCATGTCTCACTCCCATACAAGGCAACACTCCATACAAATGCCTTCAGAAAGGACTTCCTTTGGCTTAAATCAATATTCGATGTTAACAAATTTCTCTTTTTCAAGAACGCTTTTATACCCATTGCCATCCTGCATTTTATATCCTCTGTACTGCGACCATCATTTGTCATTTTACTGCCAAAGTAACAAAACTCATCTACCTCCTTTATTGCTTCGTTTCCCAATCTAATTCCTTCAGCAACACCTGATTTTCTTACACTGCACTCCATTACCCTAGTTTTGCTCTTATTAATGTTCATCTTATATGCACCTTTTTAGCACACGGTCCATTCCATTCAACTGCTCTTCCAGGTCCTTTGCTGTATCTGACAGAATTACTATGTCGTCGGCAAAACGCAATGTTTTTAATTCTTCACCCTGAACTTTAATTCCCTCTCCAAATTTTTCCTTGCTTTCCTTTATAGCTTGCTCAATGTACAAATTGAATAACATTGGAGAAAGGCTACAACCCTGTCTTACTCCCTTTCCAACCACTGCGTCCCTTTCATGCCCTTCAACTCTGACAACCGCTGTCTGGTTTTTGTATAAGTTGTAAATAACCTTACGCTCCCTATATTTTACTCTTGCTTGCTTCAGAACTTTAAAGAGTTTATTCCAATCAACATTGTCGAAAGCCTTCTCCAAATCTACAAAAGCTAGAAATGTAGGTTTGCCTTTTCTTAATCTATCTTCTAGGATAAGCCGTAAAGTGAGTATTGCCTCCCGTGTTCCTACATTTCTCCTGAACCCAAACTGATCTTCCCCGAGGTCGGCTTCTACCAGATTTTCCATCCTTCTGTATATAATTCGTGTTAATATTTTGCGTTAATATATATATATATATATATATATATATATATATATATATATATATATATATATATATATATATAAGTTCCATTTGGTTATATAAAACGAACGGGTACAGATACAGAAAAAATATTGATAGTACAAAAATCTACAACTGTTAAACTACTTTTCTACATAGCTTCCGAAATTTTGTAGGCAATTTTCATACCATGGCACAAGGTTTTGTGTGCCTTTTTCATAGAATCTTGCCGCCTGTGTATTCAACCATGTGGTAACATGTTCTTTCAGCTCGTCATCATCGTTGAAGTGTTGTCTACCAAGGACAGATCTTAGGTGTAAGAAGAGGATTACTGTCAAAAGATTTTTTGTGACCAAACAATTCTTACGGAAATTTCAATGGGACCTGTTTGATCATCCTCCATACAGCTTGGACCTCTCTCCTAGCGACTTTCCTTACACCTAAAATCTGTCCTTGGTGGTCAACACTTAGACGATGATAAAGAGCTGTTACCACATGGTTGAATACACAGGCGGCAACCTTCTGTGAAGGATGCATGCAAAAACTTGTGGCACGCTATCACAAGTGCCTACAAAATTTTGGCAGTTATGTGGAAAAGTAGTTTAAGAGTTGTAGAATTTTGTGCAATAAAAATTTCTTCTGTGTCTGTGTACAGTTTCATTTTATTACCAAACGGAACTTACTTTCTGCACGCGCCTCGTGTATTCACAACCGATACAAAACGGTTACATGTTTGTATCTGTTACGGTCCCTCAAAGTAGTCACCAGCGTTGTCAAGAATCCGTTGCCAGCGATGTGGAAGGCGAAGTATAGCGTTAGCACAGGCTGTTCTGTTGATGGTGTGAATGGAGCGGTCTGCTGCCTGTCGAATCTTTGCAACATTTCTGAAGAGAATGCCACGAAGTGGTTCCTTCATCTTCGGAATCAAATCAAAGTCACAAGGACCTAACTTTGGGGAGTATGGTAGATGGTACGGTCCTTCCCAGTCCCATTGATCGAACAGAGCAGCCACAGCTTGCGCTGTATGTGCCCGCGCATTGTCGTGCAAAATGATGGGTTGCCGCCTCTTGAAGATCTTGGTGACACTATCGATCTTGATCCAACTCCTGTTTCGAAAACACTGATAGGTTAGAGCGATCGCTCAACAATGGGATGGGCAGCTCCATGTGCTCGGAGGAAAGGTAGGTATGTCAACAACGTGTGCTATAAGCCAAATTAGCCAAAGTCACAAGGACTTAAGATTTGCGAAATTTTCCCATCATTTTTTACGACAAGGCATGGGCGCATACAGCGCAAACTGTGGCTGCTCTGTTCGATGGGACTGGAAAGTACTTTACCATCCAGCATACTCCTAGGAATTAAGTCACTGTGACTTTGATTTGATTCCCACTTCGTGGCATTCGCTTCAGAACTGTCCCAGAGATTCGACAGTCATTAGAACGCTCCATTCGCACCGTCAACAGAACAGGTTCTACTAACGATATACAACGCATTCCATACTAGTGGCAACGGGTTCTACAGAACGCTGGTGACTACTTTGAAAGACAGTACAGGTGCAAACATGTAACGCTTTTGTATCGGTTGTGAATAAATAGCTGTCACTATTTTTAAGTCCCAACCCTCGTACATCTACAGAAGGATAACTGCAGACAATCTTTAAGTTACTGAAAAGTTACAAATTCCAGTTCACATGGTTCACTAAAACTGAAAAGGACGTGGAAAGTACTGGAATTACACCAGATAAAATAGAAAACAGAAACCAAAGTGGATGGAAGAAGAGAGGAAACTACACTCTCAAAGGATAAAGGAAATTTGCAAAAGAAATAATAATAATAATAAAGTATTTTATCCATTTCAGCATCTATTCAGACCATAAGTTAATGACATGTAGCAACCAGTTGCTTGTCGTTATTTATTTCTAACTTTAACGACCGGTTTCGGGCGCTTGAGTGCCCTTCTTCTGGTCTCTATACAGACAAACAAGTGCATTGGAATATAGTAAAGGCTGTAGAAAGTATAAAAGTCGATTACAGAAATTTGAAGCAGTTTCGAACCAAATAGATTGTAATAAAGATAAGTTCATATAATGGGATAAAATTAACACTTACATTTTTTGTACTGTTGCTTAATAAATATACATGCTAGTAGTGGAATCAATCTATGCCCATTAAATTTGAAGCCATAGACACAATGACAAATTCTTTATATTAACAGATGCCCTGACAGTGACATTCTAAGCATCCTACTACTGTGTCAGCTGCTAGTTCTGAAATATTCCGCCTATGGCGCCACTTATCATTGTACTTCTGGACTACTGAATTTTAATCTGCTAAGCGACTGATTTATCAGTCAACTGCTCCTCTCTTTATGCTTTTCTTCAACTACTTTGAGTATTACTGTTTTCCCATAGCCTTTTTCCCTTATTTATCGTTACTCTTTTACTATAAGCCTCATCCATACATACTTTGTTAGCAGCTGATTGTTATTCATTCCATAATCTTTGCGCTTAGCGTTGATTCCACTACTAGCATGTATATTTATTAAGCAACAGTACAAAAATGTAAGTGTTAATTTTATCCCATATATGAACTTATCTTTATTACAATCTATTTGGTTCGAAACTGCTTCAAATTTCTGTAATCGAGTTTTATACTTTCAATAGCCTTTACTGTATACCAATGCACTTGTTTGTCAGTTTAGAGACCAGAAGAAGGGCACTCAAGCGCCCGAAACCGGTTGTTAAAGTTAAAAATAAATAAACACAAGCAACTGGTTGCTGCATTTCATTAACTTATAATAATAATAATAAATAAAATAAATAAATCTTACCCTCCAAGAGTGGCTACACTGTAAGACAGGAACTCCGCCATGGTACTAAACCCGTCTCCCCGGACGTCGGGCAAGTGCGAATGTTCAGCGGTAGGCCTGGACCGCGTTCTCATTTCACACGACGCGCTGTGGTTAGGTTCGCGGCTGTGACGTAACTGAGAAGGCCCGCTGTCACCAGGGCTAAGATTATCCCTTGTTGCCCTGGTTAAGAAACGGGCAGAAGTGTCGGCAGCAAGTATGTCCACACCCAGTGCCCCGCGGCGCTGATGCAATGCTGGTGCCAATTCGGTGGCCGGGACTGCCAGCTAATGTCGGATGCGCGCTACGGCACTGCCGCTGCTCAACCGGGTAGAGGAGCGACACACACACACACACACAAATTCAAATGTTTGTATAGTTTATGGGACTTAACTACGGGTCATCAGTTCCTAAACTTACAAACTACTTATGAACTAGCTAATACTAAGGACGGCACAAATATCCATGCCCGAGGGGGAATTCGAACCCCCGAACGTAGTGGCCGTGCAGACCGCGACTCGAGCGCCTCAGTCCCCTCGGCCACCGCGGCCGGCAGGAGCAACATAGCTCTCCACCGACACCGCAGCTCGAAGCATTGCCGCTTTACTGGAATAAATATGTATCTCAGCTGCCATCTAGTTCGCCTTGTCACGCGTTCGCTACCAAGAATGGCAAGGTCACTGTGAGCAGGGCTGTAAAATGTCAGGTTTAGCCGCATTTCGCAACGCGTCCACTGACAGGCACAGTGGGAATTTCGTAACTACTTGTGAGCATGAGGTGTGAGGATCAGCAGCTCCACACCACACAGGGAAAGACTTATTAAACGATACCTGGAATGAAACTTCCTGGCGGATTAAAATTGTGTGCCGGAACCGGGACTCGAACCTGGGACCTTTGCCTTTCGCGGGCAAGCGCAATACCGACTCTGCTATCTCGACACGACTCACGATGCCGCTGCAGAGTGAAAGTTTCATTCTGGAAATATCCCTTAGGCTGTGGCTAAGCCATGTCTCCACCATATCCTTTGTAAATGTAAAGAAAGGGAGAAGAGATAAAGAGTTTGCGATTTGCAAATGACGTAGCAATTTTGTCAAAGACGGGAAAGGACCTGAAAGAGATATAAAACGAAAAATCTTGGAAAAGTGCTACAAGATTAACATTAACAAGTGGAAAGTTTTTTTTGTCGTTTGGTTAGTAAGATAACTTATGATGGCCGAAGTAGAGAAGATATAAAGTACAGAATAGCTAAGGGAAGAATATCATTTCTGAAGAATAGAAATTTGACTTTCTTTATTAATTTTAATGGTTCGATCTCTTTACTGAATGCATTTGTCTGGAGCATTGTACGGTAGGGAATTTCGTTAAAATGAGTTCAAATTAGAAGGTTTTGAAATGTGTTGCTACAGAAGAATGCTGAAGATCAGCTGGGTAGATTTCCTAAGTAATGAGGAGGCGAAAAGTAATTTCTGCCATATCTTGACTGGAGGGAGAGATCGATTGAAGGGACATATCCTGAGATATCGAGGAATCGGCAAAACATCGCAGAGAGAGAGAGGAGAGAGAGAGAGAGAGACCGAGAGACGAATACAGTAAGCAGGGATATAGGTTGCTGTTCTTATTCACAAATGAACTGGCTTGCACAGGATAGGGTAGCGGACTGAGGACCAGAACACCAACTCAAACGTAATTCATTGTTGACTGATGTTATAGCCTTTGATGCTTCTGTCACGATTAAATCAGTATGTGTGACCGATTACGTTATCTCTGTCGTGCGGACAAGGGAGTTGGGAGAAATAGTTTTTCTTTGTTATTCCCTTGTCATCTCATTAAAAGACTTCTTAAAGGTTTTTTGTTTCCGTTGCAGGATCACTGACGCACTGAAGTTGCATGCGGTTGCGTGATTTTAAACAGCTACCAGAACGGCTTCCGGATAAGACTGGAATCCATTTACAATTCAGCCACGCAGATGACATATCAGTCGCGTTATAAATGGGGCGTTACGTCACACGCACGAGAACAGTGGTGCTTTTTAACGGCAAACGTAAGCTGCCGTTAGAAGGAATTTAATCTTTTTTTGCCGCAGTTTGGACTTCTTACAGTAGATTAGATAGTCACCCTGCATGTAAGATATCTAAGACGCGTGACATATTTAATGGAGGAAGTGCTATTCCGAAGTTCCTCGTAGATATCTACACCACATTAGACGTTATTCGTGAAGGTGTTTGAGAAAACTATGTGTTTTTGTATTTGATTGGGTAGAACATGTTTCTGTAGGAATTTTCATTTATACTGCATTTAAACAGTTTGTGATTATGTATGAAAGTACACATACAGCAGGAAAGTCAGACCATCTTGACATTCAAAGCCCGATAATTTTAGTATGTATATTGTTTTGATCGTTCACCATAATTGACATATGAAAATTATAGTGACAGAGACAGTTGCATCTGAGTAATATATTCCAACATATCTCATACGTAGTTCACTAGTAAACTGAAAGAAGATATTGCCAGCAGTTTTGAAGCTTATATTCGCAAACTGTCCTCCGTCTGCGTAGCTGATAGTCTGCCCGACAATTAACTTGCTGTTGTTATTGTTGTGGTCTTCAGTCCGCAGACTGGTTTGATGCAGTTCTCCACACTACCTTGTCGTGTCTCTTCATCTGAGAATTAGTTCGGCAAACCTACATCCTTTTAATTTGCTTATTGTATTTTGTCCCTCGGTCTCCCTCTACGATTTTTACCCACACACTTCCTTCTAAAGCTAAGTTGACAATTCCTTGATGTCTCTGAATGTGTCCAACCACTCTATCCCTTCTCTTAGTCAGGATATGACAGAAACTTTTCCCCTCAATTCGGTTAAGCACTTCCTTATTAGTTACGTGATCTGCCCATCTAATTTTCATCATTCGTCTGTAGCACCACATTTCAAAAGTTTCTATCCTCTTTTTATCTGAACTCCTTATCGTCCACGTTTCACTCCCACACAATGCTACACTCAAGACAAATGATTTCAGAAACGACTTTCTAACATTTAAATTAATATTGGATGTTAACAAGTTTCGCTTCTTTAGAAACGCTTTTCTTCCCATAGCCATTCTGCATTTTATATCTCCTCTACTTCGGCCATCAGAAGTTATTTTGCTACCCAAATAAAACTCATCTACCTAATCTAATTCCTTTAGCATCACCTGATTTTCTGAAGCTACATTACTCTCGTTTTACTTTTATTAATGTTCATCTTATATCTTCCTTTCAAGACACTGTTCCATTCAGTTCCTCTTCCATATCTTCTTCAGTCTCTGACAGAATTACTATGTCATCGACAAACCGCAAACTTTTTATTTCTTCTCCTTGAAGTTTAATTCCTTCTCCAAATTTCTCCTTGAATTCCTTCACTGCTTGTTCAATATACAGATTAAACAACACTGGGGAAAGGCTACAACCCTGTCTTAGCCCCTTCTCAACCTCTGCAGCCGTTTCTTGTCTTTCGACTCTAATAACTACCGTCTTGTTTTTGTATAGGTTGAATGTAACTCTTCGCTCCCTATATTTTACCCGTGATACCTTCATAATTTGAGTGTATACCAGTCAACATTGTCAACTTGCTGTACAAGGTGAATCTAAATTCGCGCACTCGTACTACGCAGCGCGATTCCTCACATGCTAGCAATAAAAAACAAGAAATATATAAATAAACAAATAAATAAAAAATAATAATTAAAAAATCGTCCTGCGCCTATTTCCGGCAGGAAATGGACGTCGAAGATTGAGATGGGTGTGTGCCCCATACGTAAGTGTGTTTCAGGATTACACTACTACACCAACAAACTTCTATGGAATGTGGGAGGCGTCTTGAGGAACAAAGTGAGCATAGAGACCATGCCCGGAAACGTCATCCAATGACGCTACAGAGCGTCGAAGTTGATGGAGGGGATGTCTAACGGCAGGAGCTGGTGCCTGTAACTTGGACTCTCCGGGCCGTCTGCTGGGCGCTGTCGGCAAGCGAGGTGCACTCAGCCCTTCTGAAGCCAACTGAGGAGCTGCTTGATGAAGAAGTAGCGGCTCCGGTCGCGAAAACCGACAACGACCGGGATTGCGGGGTGCTTAGCACCTCCTCCTCCTGCATACCGCATTGGGTGAAGTTTTCTGACGAAGGACGACGCGGCGGCCGTTTGTAACCGATGGAACTTTCCTAGGCCTGTGTGGGACGGGCTGTCGGGCGGATGCTCAAGTTTCTCCCGCTTGAACGTGGCCATTACACTTTGTGTGACCTTGGAGACGTGTCAATGCGCGTTATCGTGGAGCAGAACCACTCCCTCCGTGAGCAGCCCAGGCCGTTTGCTCTTGAGGGACTTGCGCAGACTACGGAGTGGTTTGGGGTTGGGTTGGGGTTTGGTTCGGTTAGGGGTACTAAACTACTGAGGTTATCAGCCGCCCCACCCCGGTGGGGAGGGGAAGGGGTGAGGATAGGAAAGGAGGGGAGCGGGAAAGGAAATGCAGTCCGGGAAGTAAAGAAGGAAGGAAGACTGCATTAGCTCGGGGCCCCGTGCTCGCCACGCACGTACTCGCCAAAGGACCGTGAGTCCCTTGTGGGGTGTTAGTGGTTTCATCGTGCTCGTGGTATTTGATGAGTATCGGACCTAGGACGTCGAAAACGGCGGTGAGCACCAGCTTGCCTGTGGAGGGCACAGCCGTGGAATTTTTAGGGGGAGCTGACGACGCATGCTTCGCGCTCTAGAGTCGCACAACGTTATCGTAATTCATTATTTGTTAAGCTTATGGGACTTAACTACGGGGTCATCAGTCCCTAAACTTACAACCTACTTATGAACTACCTTATACTAAGGAAGGCACAAATATCCATGCCCGAGGGGGGATTCGAACCCCCGACCGTAGTGGCCGTGCTGACCGTGACTGGAGCGCCTCATTCACCTCGGCCACCGCGGCCGGCCGTTATCGTAAAGCTACAAATTTCAACCGGTTTGGTTGTTAAGACGTGTTTCTTATATTTTCTTTTAAACGTCTCTCGTACTTCGATATTCATTACACATCAACGGAGCGAAGGGTGTCCGAGTTTAGCTGGTTTAAAGGGGCATGTATGCTAAACTGTAAAAAAAAGTTATATTTTTCACTTTGGATGCATTTAATAGTTAAATCTATTGACAACTGTATCCCAAAGTTTCACTTTCTAAATCGAGGAAAAAAAATATATTGTTTGATGTTTTCCGTCTATGCCCCCAGTCACAACTTTTTCTGTTGCCTTAGTCGGATCTTCATATTTATTATGTGCGTTTGGCAAGCATATCTTCGAATAAAATGACAAGGAGGCATTGATGTATTACTCTCGTCTTTTTGACGATCACTGATCAGCTTACCAATGAATGTTCAAATGTTTGTTAAGCTTAAGGGACTTAAATGCGGGGTCATCAGTCCCTAATCTTACAAACTACTTATGAACTACCTTATACTAAAGACAGCACAAACATCCATGCCCGAGGGGGCATTCGACCTCCCGACCGTAGTGGCCGTGCAGACTGTGACTGCCGCGCCGCAGACCACTCGGCCACTGCGGCCCGCTCAGCTTATTATCGGTTGCCCTGTCATGTGGAATTATCTGTTTTGATTTGCCCTTTAAAAACGTAAATGCTTCAATAAATCAATTTTGTGACTGTTATATGGTCTAAGCTAAATTGGTGTGGGAAGGGAAGGAAGAAATTTTCTGAATATGTCACCACGACGTCATGGGTTGACGGAGATGAATTACTGACGGCAGAGCCATAGAGATATCAGTTCCTCCACCCACAAGAAATTGATTCCTGAATATGTCATGATTGTTGTCAAGCCCACTTTAAGCAACTCCTGACCTACTAAGGAAGTGTCCATAGCAAAACTCGTAATCCGAATGCATGTCTGAACGCGATGGCCCAAGACAACATTGCCATCATCTACAGTTGTCAAGCTTGCTATATATGATGCTTAGATTGTTTCTAATGATGGAATCATGCGGCCAGTGAAGTTGTTACTGCTTTCGACCTTCAGAGATGGTGCATTCAAGCTACCCATTTTTAGGAAATGGGCATGGCAAGAGGTGAAATCTCGGCGTAGGACATTGTAAAAGAAACAAGGCAAAAGCAAAAAAGTGAAACGACAAGACATTGAGCACACAAGGTCCTGATAACTGTCTTGGAACATTCTGAAAAGGTATAATTTTAGAAATATGATTTTAATCTTTAAATTCATTTTCACGGAAAGTACATATTCTGACACTTATGTTCCTTTTCTTCAGTACATTTGAGGAACAGTGTCTTCATATTTTGTTCATACATTTCTCATAGCGCAACAAACAACCACACAGAGCTAATGTTTCGTTTAAGCTGAGGTACTGTATATAAATTTATTGAAAAATTACACTAATTTCCACCAGAAATTTGTGAAATCTTCTTTTGAGAAGAATCATAAATAATTGTAGATGTATTAAAAATTATAATTTTGTAATAATTTAAAAATTACAGTAAAAATTAAACTCTATGCTGCGATGCGCAAGGCCGTTCCCTGTCGGGGGTTCGAATCCCCCCCTCGGGCATGCATGTTTGTGCCGTCTTTAGTATAAGCTATTTCATAAGTAGTTTGCAAGTTTAGCGACTGACGATCCCGCAGTTAAGCTTCAAATGCTTGTATAGCTTATGGGACTTAACTACGGGGTCATCAGTCCCCAAAACTTACAAACTACTTACTAACTACCAAATACTTAGGGCGTCACAAATATCCATGCCCGAGGGGGGATTCGAACCCCCGACCGTGGTGGCCGTGCAGTCCGTGACTGGCGCGCCGCAGAGCGCTCGGCCACCGCAGCCGGCCCGCAGTTAAGTCTCATACGCTTTACAAACATTTGACCATTTAAAATTAACGTAGGGTGCACCGTTGCTAATCACCACACGAAA
This sequence comes from Locusta migratoria, assembly GCA_026315105.1. Lineage (NCBI taxonomy): Eukaryota > Metazoa > Arthropoda > Insecta > Orthoptera > Acrididae > Locusta > Locusta migratoria. The sequence goes on from CM048745.1 coordinate 524,021,529, forward strand.
TTTTACTTATCAATAAAATTCTTCAGGTTATGAGACCGCGTCGTCATTTTATAAACTCTACCGACGTTTCGGCCACAGTTGCAGGCGGCCTTCATCAGGGTGTGAGTGTGACAAAAATTTTACTGATAGTGACAACAGCCGCGGAAGCCTACGTTTGCAAAATTTTACTTGTTTATCATTCAGTATCTTAGGCAGAATATTTGATAACAGGAACGTATGCGTTTCGCGCATGTCCTCCCTTAAGGAAATCTTGGAATAAGCTACTGCGTGGGGAACCGTTTGGTTCGGAAGCGGGTGTGTTGTTTATAAAGTGAGGGAGCCGTTAGAAGCGCAGTTGGGGAAAGAAATCGTGTCCCCGACACGAGTAGTAATCAGATTGCCGCCCCCCGTGTTGTCGTCGCGCCGACAGAAAGCCGCTCTGCTGGGGTGGTCCGCCCCTGGCGGACTGCCCTGTTTAGCATTCCTGGGTGTCCGGCCGCAGACCGCTCGCGGTGACAACAATAACACGCTGCCGCAGACGTTAATTGATCGCCGCATTAGTCGCCGCCTCCCCGCGCATTAATTACGGTTTCCTAGCGACAGCCGCTCTGCCACCGACCCACTCCTGTACTCACTGCTCGCTCACGCACCCCACACTGCACAGGGCCCGTGACGAGCGTGACCGCGCCAGTTTTACGGCTAAGGAGAGTGTGGGACTGGGGGATACTGACTGCTTGCCGAGGAAAGGGTTTGATCCGTCGCCGCACCCGAGGCGGATTAAATAGGGCCGCATTTCGTTAAAGCCCCGAGTGGATTTCCGTAGCTCGTTTGCATGTGCTAACGGCTCCGTGCGAGATTTACCGAGAGAGAGAGAAACGTTCCCCCCTAGAGCGAAATACAAGCAAATTCACTGCAGGAAAAAAATCAGTACACGCTCTTAGAGTTTAAAATTCAGTCCAGATTTGTTATTGAAACAGAGCGTGGAATTGTTACATTTACAGATCACTAGCTCAATAACTACTGAGGTGTAAAAGAAGTCAGCAGTTACTAAAATAAAAAAAAAAGATGAAAAAGAAACGAATGCGCAGAATCGGAAATGATAAAAAAATGACTTGTAAAGAAAAAAATTAGGAGCCTTTCACTGTAGAAGTTAGGAACATCATGGGCACAAGAACGAAAACGATAATATGTGAAGACAGATGATGTACTCGACAAAATAGTAAACAGGCAAGGGAGAAAAGAAACAAGTTGTTAAGTCAAATTAGCTGGTCAATACAAAGATAACTGTAACAAACAACCACAAATTTAATTTATTGATAAAATTTAAAAAGTGTCTAGATGCTACGATTATGCTCCAATATACGCCTAACCACTCAACAGTTCTGAAGGTAATTCTGGCTTAAGGCCTTACGGTCGGCCTCGGTCACGGTCTGCACGGCCACTACGGTCGGGGTTTCGAATCCCCCCTCGGGCATGGATATTTGTGCCGTCCCTAGTATTAGCTAGTTCATAAGTAGAGTGTAAGTTTAGGGACTGATGACCCCGTAGTTAAGTCCCATAAGCTCTACAAACATTTGAACATTTTGTCGGCCTCGGTAGAACTCGAGACACAGCCGAATACACGCTTCCTCTGCTGGATTTGGATTTCATAAGTGAATCCCGGTGGTTTTGTGTGCCTTAGCAGAAATCGAGTCTCTGAGTCCCGTACGGGATGCCACGTAGTATGTCTACACTGAAAGCAAATGCTGAATCCAGTTACCAACATTATGTAAGGTATAAAGACTAAATATTGTTGAAGTGTGATTCTACAGCTTCAGATTCTTCGTATCGAAACAATTCACGGGCAAATTGCCAGCTATCAGCATCCAACGTACACAATTTCGGCTGCCAGCGCCCAGAATCATCTCGCTCCTGCCACAGAAAGAATGTTTAGTCCAGAGTTCGCATCCAGGTGCGCTATCTGACGACAGTTCTGCTGTTCCCCCTCTCACCTCGAGGTCGGCTAGCTTTCTGATAGCTCCTTCCTCTTCCTGACCAATTTAATAGTAGAGTCCCGTACCTTACTAAGCACGTAGCCCCTATCACGATTTATCGGCGGTTTCTTTACACGAATTGATACCTTAATGACGCAGTCCCGATGTTGGACATCTGCATCAAAAACTTACCGTAATTAAAATCTTTGGTCAGGTAATGTTCTGTGACTGTCGACTTGATAGATTTCTGAAATCTTGGATTTCGTTGTGTTATTCTTCGCACTGTGTTACTCAAGTATGTCGCTTCAAGCAGGCGGGGGATTTTATAGGTGGAAACCGGGGTCTGATGATGCCAACGTGGCAATTGTTTGAAATATTATGCCCAGGGGACATCGATAAATGGCAGTTTGCTCGTGAATTATTTCGAACTGTTAAATTATTCGTCATTCGATTTTTCGTGTACCTCAGTAGGTTTGTTTGCAGACAAAAATTATTGAGTTTCAACTTCGTCTGTTATACAAACAACTGTTTTCTCCCCCTGCTGAACTCATACATGTTTCCGAACCTTTGTGTTCTAGTCAGAAAGCACTATTTATGTCCATAAAAAGTAAACATATTTCACGTTATCATTCTCCGAACAAAATCGAAAAACTATTCGACTGTTGTTCGACGTTTTGTGCATAAATATTTATTGGTAGTCTGTCATTGACAACTGAGCGAAGTTACTGTGCGTTTGGCCGGGCAAATTAATATATATCATTATTTTTAAATGTAATTATTGTCCAACAGAATTTACTTTTATTATCACTGAAATTTATAAACGACCGGGTGTTTCTCGGGCATATATTTAATCCATTTTTATATTAGTCAGTCTTTCCTATCATTCCATCGGCTTCTGCACATTCTATACATTTCACTTGAATCTTTGGCGAATTACGCCCTGTAGCTTCGTTTTCATGCAGCTCAGTATCAGGCCGTCGGGAAGGACTAGTTGGCCAATTCTTGTGTCATGTCACCTGCACAATGTACCTTGTAATAATATAAATTTCCATGTCCTACTGTAGAATATTTTCTGCATAATGTGTTGCCAATAGAGCTAGCTACAAAGACGTAATAAATTAAAACATCACGCGTGAAGGAGCAGAATTTCAGCATCTAATTGTTTCTGTCAACCCACCTCCTAAAATATGTGTTCTAGATAGTCCTTACACACACAATTGTGTTCTCACGGTAAGGATCATGTGTACCTCGTTCGGTTGAAGTCGATCCTGCATCTTATGGGGGAGATGTGGAAAACACACAGACACACATTAAATAATTAGATACCGCCCTGTGAGATGCTGTGTGCAACGTAATCGCAGCTAAAAATGTGTACTGAGGAGAGCAAACTTAGGGACCACAGGTAGAGGAGGCAGGAACAGAAATTATTTTTACTATCTGTGAGACCCACTGCCAAAACAAATTTTGGAACAAAAATAATCTGCTCCAATAAACTGCCGTTAGATGGATAAAGAAATAATCATTATTTTTTTAACAATTCTTCATTTGTGTGGCTATGAGGCCCTTAGTTACTTATATAATTCCTGACCCCCACCCACTCCTCCCCCCCACCCCCCACCCCCCACACACACCTATCTCACTCTACATTCCACTCCAACCCTGGCACTCCACTTCCAATAAAATTTTAAAACATGTAAATTACTGTTGCAATGTCGGCAACACTACAACAACAAACTGTGCGTACTCACGTCCAAAACAAATACATACACCTGAATGTGAAAAAGTAAATATGGACAGAATGGCCGTGGAAGTCGAGATTCGGAGAATAATAGTGATTCGGAAAGAAGAATCTACATTACTACAGGAAACAAATCGGCACTGCGTGATGTAAGGTGGAAACCAGGACCAAAATTTTCCGTAAGTAACCAGACAGTACTTTATATGTTTTGCCAACGAACTGTTTTCGATCCACGTATCAAAACAAATTGTAAACATCTGTCATTACAGACCACTGAAGATGTTTTACTATCTATAAAATGAATCGCACCTGGTAACAAAAAAGTCGCCTCTTATCCCCATCGTAATTATTTTTTAGCACCGTATAAATAGTCGGTCTGATAGATTATTCTCTCTTGAGAATGATAGCAAAACCGAAGCAGTGAAATGGAAAATCCAGAATAAAAGGTGTTTTGATCCAAATAACCGCATTTGGTTCGCCAGATTAGTTGGTAATTTATTCAGTTTGAGTAACTGTGAGGGGTCAATAGACTGGCATACGTGACACTAAGCGTTCACTGTGACTGAAACTTGTTTTCACGCCTGAATTTCTCTCCCATTTTCTAGAGAAATTTCCGTGAAATGTTGTTTATCGTGCGTTTCTGGTATCCATAAAGCTAGGTGACTATCAATTTCACAAAATGTGGCATAATATTTTCAAAAATTTAATACAGCCTAAATCACACTCTGTCAGCTACAAATGAAGCTGGCACCAGAATATAACGTGCAATCCATGGCGTCAAGTCGTATACAGGGTGGATCACCTAACACTTGCACCGCAAATATTGCGGAAACGGAAAGTGCGATTGATGTGCGGTTTTCACTTAATGGGTTGGTAGCGAAGGAATCGTATTGTTAGCCAATAAACAGATTGTAAAAATACCTAGAGAGTGTATTTCTAATGCAAACATACAATTTTCCAAATGGCACAATGGTTGTTTCTATCATGCATTGGAATTTTTGACACCAGCCTTGTACAAAGAATTTTGAATGAAATTTTTATCACGTTTACTTTGGCAGCTACAACCATTCAATGTTGGGAGGGGGGCGGAGGCTACGACAGCGTAACTGACTGGCTGGTGGTCATGAGACAGTGGGCCGTGCCCCAGGGGATAGCCACTCGGCCAGTCAGCTACGCTGTAGCAGCCTCCGTCCCCGGAACTTTGAAGGGTTGTAGCTGCATACTAAACGTGATAAAAATGTCATTCGAATTTCTTTGTACACAGCTGGTGTCAAAAATTCCAGTGCTTGATAGAAACAACCAATGTTCCATTTAAAAACTGTATGTTTTCATAAAAAATACACTATCTGAGCAATATTACAATCTGTTTGTTGGCTAAAAATACGAGCCCCTGACTACGAATTCATTCTGCGAAAACCGCACATCAATGGCACTTTCCGTTTCCGCAATATTTGCGGTGCAAGTGTTTGGTGATTCACCCTGTATATTGAAAATGAAATTCTTGTTGCCCTTGTAATTTGCTTGTATATTTTTAAAACTAATGAAGGCATTTTCGTTATATACAACGTGTCTCATAAGAGTTTTCAGGTACGTTGTCTCTGGTGTTTGAGCAGATATTTGCAATTTCTTTCCTTTTTTTTTTTTTTTTTTTTTTTTTTTCAATGTGTAGCTGGACTCATGCCAAACAAATTCTACTTCTCACGTCATTCCTGCGACGCCAGGTGTAGATGTAAAGCGTCGGTTTCTTTCCCGTCACGAACAAAAATTTGTTTACAGCAGAGTTTTTGGTGCTCAATCAATAGAGCAGTCCCAACTTAGTCTAGTATGATGTTCGGTTTATCGAAATGTTTTAATAGAGACGGTTAAAAATGACAATTAACAAGTACCCCAGAAGCGGCTATGTAGCGTTTTCATAAAGCAGTAACAGACGGCGCGAGGTGTGGCGGCATACGCGACTGGGCACTTCGGGCAAAGAAAGTGCGAACACATGTTTGCCGATACAACTGCTGTACGACAGTGTAGCTGGCAACGGACGCATCTCAATTTTCTTTCGGTCATGTCGCACTGCACAATACAACATGAACACACTTTCAGAAGTAACAGACATGGTTAATTGTCGTATTTCACTGTCTCCGTTAATACATTTCGATAAACCGAATATCATACTAGAATAATGTGGGACTGCTCTACCGATTGAGCACAAAAAATTTCACTTTTAAAATCTTTTTGCCGCGGTGGAGCAGCCGAGCGGTCTAAGGCGCCTCGCTGCGGAGCGCGGGGTTGCTCGCCGTCGGAGGTTCGAGTTCTCCCTGGGATATGGGTGTGTATGTGTGTGTGTGTGTGTGTGTGTGTGTGTGTGTTTGTGTGTGTCCTTAGGTTAGTTTACCTTAGTTTAAGTAGTTTGTACGCTACGGACTGATGACCACGCAGTTTGGTCCGATAAATTTACAAACATTTAAATATTAAAAGAAAAAAAAACCTCTTGCTCGTGACGGGAAACAAATCAACGCTGTACATTTACACCGGGAGTCGCAGGAATGGCGTGAGGTACAGAATTTGTTTGGCCTGAGTCCAGCTACATATTACAAAAAAAGAAATTCAAAAATATCCTCTCAAAATCCAGAGAAAATGCTCCTGACGACTCGTACGCGAGACACCCTGTATACGGATTCCTGTGGAATAGCACTCGTGCATTTGTTAATATATGTAATTGAAGGACACTTCTCCTGATTGGATACAAAGACCAACCAACACGACGATCGCAGAATGCTCGGCTCCCGGCGGCGACTTTGTGCTGAGCCGGACGGTTCACAGGAAGCGGAGGCCCTCACAGGAGGGTGTGCTCACGTCTCTAATCGAAACGTGCTCTCTCTGCCTGTTCTCGGGGGACACGCCCAGGGCGGGGGCGTCGAAGGCGAGGGGCAGATATCTTTTCCTCGAAGCTCGGAGAAATCGCGACCGCGGCCGCTTGGGGCGGACAGGGCGCAGGGGCGAATTTCGTACAAAAGTGAGGCGGCGATGGGCGTGTATCTCTCCCACGGAGAGCCATGCCGCCTCCCTGTGATACATGGTTATAGCTGGAGGTGATAGAAGACAAAGCCCATACAATAAATCACTGCTCTACATCTTAATGTTCTTTCTCATTAGTTCGTAAAATCGAATATTAAATTACGTTGTAGCAAGTCTTTTCTGAAGTTACTTGTACTGAGTGTAACCTTGTACATCAGTGAAATGTAGACGATAAACATTACAGACAAGAAGATAAAAAAATGTACAAATGTTTGTAAATCTATGTGACTTAACTGCTCTGGTCTTCAGTCCCTAGGCTTACAATCAAACTAACTTATGCTAAGGACAACAAATACACCCATTCCCGAGGGAGGACTGGAACTTCCGGCGGCGGGCAGCGGTGCGTTCCGCAGCAAGACGCCTTAGAACTCTCGGCCACCTCACCGCCGCAGACGAAAGAAAGTCCTCCCATTTCAATGTAAGGTGTTTGCAGTTCTTATCATCAGTACCGTATAGTAATTTCCACATTTTTGTATATAGGGTCCGCATACACAACTCAAATGAAAGATGTCTTGTCATACACGTTTCGCCTGTGTTTACAAGGCGTCTTCAGTGGTAGTTTTTGTAGGTGTGCTCCCTCTGGTTGGCTGTTACTCTTAGTTTCTTGATATCAAATATTCACATGTTTGTAAGCCTAAGGAACCAAAATGTTGATGTCATGCTACATAAAATAGCTTATGAGAATAGCAAAATAACACACCCATGCCTGGTGGAGGACTCGAATCTCGGACGGGGAGTGGCCTCGCAATACATGTCATGGTGCCGTAGACCACACGGTCGTTCCAGCGGGAGTTCCTTATGCCACTGGAACCTTTACTTCACAGCCCTAGTAACATGACAATTATTTCACGTGATAAACGGGCTAATATAAAGAGTTTCAGCGCCCATAGAATTTAGAACATTTCCATTTCATGACAGTCTTAAATGTGAGAGATCTGAAAGGAACATCATGTATTCATCTTTGTGGCCATTGCTGGAATCAGCTGTGTACTAGAAAATTGGTTCAATGCCTGAAACCTAAATTAAAAGTTAACATGTTTGTAAATCTTAGGGGACTTAACTGCTGGGTCATCAGTCCCTAAACTTACAAACTGCTTGTGAACCTCCATGACCGAGGGGGGATTCCACCCCCCGACCGTAGTGGCCGTGAAGATCGTGACTGGCACACCGCAGACCGCTCGGCCACTACGTCCGGCACCTGAAACCTAGGCAGCACTAAAATAAAATGCTGTATAACATGGGAAGTGAGTGTTCGATTAGTTTATAGAACATGGCGTGCTTTACGAAGAACCGGCAGTTCAATCAGTTAAAAAGTAAAATCATGTTAATAAAATTCTAAAATGCGTTCATGTAATAACTGCAGAGTAAATTAACTCAGTCCTACCGTTCTCTTGTGAGAGGACCGAAAACGTGCTGTTCATGCCTCAATGAAGGAAGTAATTTTAGGTGTCACGACACGCAGAGCGCGAACAGAATTCGGAGTGTCAAATCGATAGATCGCATTTAGGTCACTGGAAGTCAGATGTAATGGCTAATTAAGCTGGACTTTGCATCTCTATCTAGTTTTCGCAGTACCACGATTCCGGCAACTCCGTTGATGATGGGAACAGTAGAATGAATAGGATTTAACGTCTCGTCGACAACGTAATCATTTAAGGCGGAGGATGTGCCACTGCGCTACCTAGCTGAGTGTACATGATGAGCCGTTATAGAGACTGGATTGGAATACTGAGGTGACACATTTATTAAAGTATTGGAATTGTTTCGATAAGTGCAGCTACTCAGTGTTCATCCCACCACCCACATTAATGTTTCGTGTGCGATCCCTGAATGATTAGGAGTGAATGCTGGTTAAAACCATATTCATATACGCCTCTAATAAAAGTATCCCGTTTGCAACAACATTAAATTTTACTTTTATTTCATCCACTACCGCACTACCACAACGACACGGAACTTGATGCTCCATTATAGGCTGTAACACGATGTAAACGGTTCGCTTTAGTTGCTCGTGGAGGCAGGTACTTCGATTTAGGTTTCTGTTCGGACAGAAAATTTTAATGTGAGCAATGTTAAAAGGCAGCATTCCACTGCAGACACATTGTACATTGTGAAATACATCAACGACCTATTGACCCATACATAGTCAACGCATATTATTATGAGAAATAGCTAGCTTTTTAGTAACATGAAGTGATGAGTGGTATCGACAAGGGAATCCAAACATCAGATTTCCGGAAGACGTTTGAAACTGTGCCTCAAAATCGGATTCTAATCAAATTGCTTGCTTATAGAATATCGACTCAGTTTTGAGATTGAAGTTCGGGTTTCCTGTAAAAAAGGACACAGTACATGGTAATTGACGGAAAGTAACGGTGCAAAACAAAACTAATAGTTGGTGTTTTCCAGGGATGTTTACAGGGGTAATACTGTTCCTTGTCGTGATAAAGGATTTAGAAGCCAAACTGAGCAGCTCTCTTAGACTGTTAGTGGATGATGCTGCCGTTTATCGCTTAGTAACGTCACCAGAAGATCAAAAGCCAGTGGAAATCGATTTAAATAGTAGGTTTAAAAATGACAATTTCCCCTAAATAACGACAAGCGCGAAGTTGTTTATTTGAGCACTAAAATGAATCCCTTAAATGCAATCAGTGATTTCGACAGACCGTAAATTCAACACCTCGAAATTACAATCATGAATAACTTTAATTGGGTAGAACTCATAGGAAATTTAGGCAAGGCAAAGGCTAAGTTTCATTTGCAACACATTTAGAAGCTGCAACAGTTGTACTAAAGAAAGTATATAACCTTCAGTTGTCTGTCCTACTGTGTGGAGTATTACTGCGCGTTTGGAATCCCTATCAAGTGGGACTGACGACGGACATAGAGCAATTTCAGAGAAGGGCTACTCGTTTTGAATCACCACTATTATAGTGGGGAAAGAGTGTTGCGAAAATAATGCATGACTTGGGGTGGATATCATTTTAAAGAAAGGCATTATTATTTGTTGCGAGAATGTGAAATTACTTTCACCAACTTTCACTTCCGAATGAGAATATACGAGTCGCGTCCAAAAAGTAATAAAATGAAATTGTACAGAGATACAGAAGAAATTTTTATTGCACAAAATTCTACAACTCTTAAACTACTTTTCCACATAACTGCCTAAATTTTGCAGGCATTTGTCATAGCGTGGCACCAGATTTTGTATAAGTTCTTCATAGAAATCTGCCGCCTGTGTCTTCAACCAGTTGCAAACAGTTTCTTTCAGCTCGTCATCATTGGTGAAGTGATGACCGCGAAGGAAAGAATTGAGGTGTCCTGGATCTTGTCATCAATCGCGTGAACCAGTTCTTCTGTAACCAAATGTGGACGCCCACTTCGATCTTCATCGTGCACATCACTACGCCCACCAATGAACTGTCGGACCCATTTTCTCACCATCGAATCACTCATCGCATTTGGTCCGTAAACATCGCAAATTTGCCGACAAATTTCACTTGGTTTCAATTTCCTCGCATCACCGAATCACCGACCAGATTTCACAGGCGGCGGGATTTTCAATCAACGCCGACATTTCAAACAAGCACAACAAAGCGTACGTAACTGACAGCAATCTCCAAATGGCGCACGTTCTTCTCCTTGATACACATCGTCTACAGCACATGTGCGGAACTGCAGTCGCAGCGCTGCAGCGGAGATAAATTGAAACCGAACTTACTTTCTGGACGCGCCTCGTCTTTCGTTTTCAATGAACTACATAGGGAGGCGTAATCATAATAATAAAATACGAGAAATCAGATCGAGAATGGAACGGAAGAGAACTATCATAAAAGTGGTTCAATGAGCCGTTATGCATTTAAATGTGTTTTAAGGAATAAATATGTATAAGTAGAGACTTCTCTTGGCGAATATCTTCGTCATATTTGCGCGATAGCCAACATACACTTAGTAATAACCCAGCGAGAGTTTCCATAAACTTTGGATCGTACTAGAAAAGCACTAAAGCCTATGAAGTTGTCTCTTGAGTAAAGCCTGGGTATGCTGAGTTGGTTGGAGGGTAGCCCACTAATGATAAGTTTCCGCGCTCGAAGCTTATAGCTTATCTAAGACGCGGGAAATTTTGCTACGAAGGAAATTTGAAACGCTGAGGAGGCAGATGGTCGTGTTTCGGACCGTGCCGTACCCAATCTTCCTGAGTAGCGGACGACCCCCGAGCGCTCATCGATCACACTTCCCTTCCCTCTTCCAAACCTCACCAACGCTACCTTCATTTTTTTTTTTTTTTTTTTTTTTCAGTGCCTTGGGCCGTGTAAACAACGGCGAGTCATCTAGACAACAAAGCGGATGCCATACGGTGTTAAGATATGTCTGTCAGTTGGTTCATTGGCGTCGATTATACTTTGTCGTATTAAAAAAACTTTAGTTAAAAAGGAGAAGAAGAAGACGAAGAAGAAGAAGAAATGCCGACTGGGCGGGCAGATAACAAAGAATCCTATCATATTACAGTAAGATAAAGTAGCGCCAAAATGCCTTGTTAGCTGGTATTTAGAAATGCCGTTTTTGTTCGTTTGCTGCTATCGTTGAAGATCTGGACATTGATATGTAGCCAACAGCTTGTCTCGCATGATATCAGTCCTAATTCCATGTGCTTTCACATACATACAACATTGATTGTTCTCTCACATTTACTGAAAATGTGCTCTTGTACAATGTTTTACTTATATTTGTATATGTATATTCTTGTTCTTTGTGTCATTATATTTGTATATATGCTGCTGCCATGTGCCGCACGATAAATAAACAAATATTACAGTACAACCACACCCACCGTCCAGTCAGCGCATCAGTTCTCAAGACAATATTTTCGTCACAACTAAAACCGTCTAGATCGCTAAGCATTTATTATGACGCTAAGAGTTATCTTCAATCATTAGGTGCTATCACATAGCTATGAGGCGTTGGTTTTGAGCTTCGCTTTATCAGTTTAATTTTTTTTTTTTTTCCTTTTCATTGTTACGGTTTGATATAGCAACCATATGAGGTCAATGTTCTTAAAAAAAGACAGTCTCTGTCGGAAAAAAAACTTAGTTGTACAAATCAGTTTTTATGCAGATATGACGCGATTCGCTCGGTTAAGGCGTCTTCAGAAGATATCTAACGAAGAAGAATGAAGAGAACTAGTACATACAAGACAATATTTACATGACAGTATTTCAAAAAAATTTATCCTTAGGTACAAAAATATTCTTAAATCACTACTAAAAGATTGTAGTAATCTATGGTAATAATGTTTTGCCTACTCTGCCATGCCTGTGGTTGTCAGGACATGGAATCGTCGTCACGTTGATGGAGGCGAGTCCGTTTATACATCGTGTAAGGGTTAAAGTGCCTGTAAATCTGTATTCTGATATGATTCATGTACTGTGTGTTATCTAAAACTTACATTTCCCGATATAGACGCTATTACTCACGACTGCCGACTCATATCGGAAATCAGTTTCCTTACTTAGAAAATAATTTTTTCCGCTTTCACACGACTTACTCAATGGTGTCTAGAGTTATTGCCATACTAGCTACGTGCGGATCTTCACCTTGGACACTGTGAAGCACATCTCCTGTACAGAGAGCTATTCGTCTTCAACATTTTGAGAAGTGGCAGCGTGGCCCATAACAAGAAAACAAACGTGTCGAATAAACGCACACCTTAAGAGCTACGGCCGCGCAGGAGCGACCGTGCGCTTTGGGGCGACACGTTACAGACAGCGTGGCCTCTTTTGTGGAGATTCGACTCCTGCCTCCGAGCAAGTGTGTGTGTGTGTGTGTGTGTGTGTGTGTGTGTGTGTGTGTGTGTGTGTCAGTGAGAGTCTGTGTGTTGGTGAGAGGGAGAATTTTTATCCGAAAAATAAACACATACTTCAACAAAAAAAAAGAACGACTTAAAAAAATTCCAAAACAAATTAATAAGCGCACTAAAAACATAATTGCGTATTCTTCTTCAAATTAACAATCAACTTACTTCTTCTACTCATCAATATGTAGGTACGATCTATGTGTTAACCACGCAAGAAGATAGGTAGATACCTACACACTTTAAATTTAACTCAACACACACCTATGAATAACAAATAAGGATCAATTCTTTTTTTTCTTTTCTTTGTGTGTGTGTGTGTGTGTGTGTGTGTGTGTGTGTGTGTGTGTGTTCTCCTAAATAAAAAGAAATTAGAGATAAAATGTTTGTTAAGCTTATGGGACTTAGCTGCTGGGTCATCAGTCCCTAAGCTATAAACTACTTTATACTAGAGATAACACAAACATCCATGCCCGAGGGAGGATTCGAACCCCAGATGGGGAACGGCCTCTCGCATCGGTGCATAGCGTCTCAATGCGTTCCGCCACTCCGCCGCGGCAGTGAAAGATGTTAGACTACTTGAAAGTCAATCAGGTTATTACGATAATATAATGCAGTTATAATTAATGTTATTTTTTGTAGTGAGTGTCAGCCAAGGAAACACTACAATGTACCTAGCAAAAATAACACGATAATATTGAGACCGAAGTCGGATCGGATGTTTCCTTGGCTGGCACTGACTCCAAAAATAACAATAACTGTAATAACGCGATTGACTTTTAAGTAGTATAATATTTTTCACTTCATTTTTACTCAGGATTGGCCGTTGGGATTCAGCACGGCGTTCCGTATTGCCCTCCTGAACCACATTCTGCTAACAGTCATTGGATCGCGACCAACGCGAGCAGCAGTGTCGCGAGACGATAAACCACAATCGCGATAACTACAATCCGACCTTTACCAAAGTCGGAAACGTGATGGTACGCATTTCTCTTCCTTTAACGAGGCATTACAAAAACGTTTCACCAGGCAACGCCGGTCAACTGCTGTTTGTGTATGAAAAATCGGTTGGAAACTTTCCTCATGTCAGCACGTTGTAGGTGTCGCCACCGGCGCCAGCCTTGTGTGAATGCTCTGAAAAGCTAATCTTTTTCATATCACAGCATCTCCTTCCTGTCGGTTAAATTCCGCGTCTGTAGCACGTCATCTTCGTGGTGTAGCAATTTTAATGGCCATGAGTGTAAAAGTTTATTAAAATGACGGCATTTCGGGTGCTATAGTGCGGGCTGTATACGTCGTAGGACACTGAAATTTCGTGGTTATGTCCAGTCATCGGTACGGTATGGCGTAAAAAAATTACACTTTCTGCCACCAGCCGAAAATATGGACGCTGTAAGCAGTCAGAAAGAGGCGTGTGTCTATGGACAAGGGAGGAACGATATTAGGATATGGTCACAACTTGTGTCATGATTTCAGTAATGTGCTGCATCCATAAGACGGTGCGGTCTACAGTTACATGCAGCATACCCGCTGTATTGTTGGTGGTATGTCGTCGTATCCTGTCCTTCAGATCAGGAACTCACAACCACAATTCACATAAATCTAGTACTGGCATCTGTAAAGCCGTACATTTTGAAAGTGCCTAGAGATGATGCGGTAGTCATCGAATAATGAACCACATCTTCCACCTGACGAGTCACATATGGAGTCAACCCATCTTGCATGAAAATAGTGTTGCGGACAAAATTCTGTTTCTGCAAAGCCGGAATCACGTGTTGTACGAGGAGGTCTATATAAATAGCAGCTTTTACCGAGAATGAAGGAAATTGTGAAGCCACACCAGACAGCAGCGTAGGCTGAATGCAGTTGATGTTCCTGTACAAGCTGAGGGGAACACTTCTGTGAATGCACGGCACTGTGTCGAGGAAATTATGTGTACCACGAATGGCCTTATGTCTCGTCCATTTCCGGGGTTGCCTAAAGGCTTCGCTGCTTATACTGGGGTGCACATTATGAATCTTGTGGGTGGTACCAGTCTACAATGTTCCGTAAAATCTTTTGAACTGTAAAGTGTGGCAGAGGCAGTTCTTGTACCTCAGCTGGAACAACGGCTGCAGAATCTGAGGCGTGTGCTGCACGGTCGGCTACAGCTGCAGTAAACTTCATCAACAACCGCCACTGGATTGGGGAGCCTCCCTCTCACTGCTGCACCACCCAATTCTCCTGTTTCTACAAATTTCTCGTTCATATCCTTTAGCCCATTTATTGGAATAGGATCTCTTCATTGCTGTTAGTCCTCCAATGCAGGGCTTTAAATGTTCAAATATATGTTAAGCTATGGGACCAAACTGGTCATCAGTCCCAAGAATCAAATGTTCACATGTCTGTAAATCTATCGGACCAAACTGCGTGGTATCAGTCCGTAGCTTACAAACTACTTAAACCTAGGTAAACTAACCTAATGACAACACACACACCTATGCCCCAGGGAGGACTCGAACCTCCACGGCGAGCAACCGTGCGCTCCGCAGCGAGGAGCTTTAGACCGCTCGGCTACTCCACCGCGGCTACAAACTAGTTAAATTAACTTATGCCCAAGGGAGGAGTCGAATTACTGACGGGAAACATCCCTTAAACTGTGGCTAAGCCATGTCTCCACCATATCCGTTCTTCCAGGAGTGCTAGTCTTCCAAGTTTCGCAGGAGAGCTTCTGTGAAATTTGGAAAGTAGAAGGCGAGGTACTGGCGGAAGTACAGTTGTGAGGCGGGGTCGGGACTCGTGTCGGAATAGCTCAGTCGGTAGAGCGCTTGCCCTCGAAAGGCAAAGGTCCCAGTTTCGAGTCCCGGTTCCAGCACACAATTTTAATCTGCCAGGAAGTTTCATATCAGCGCACACTCCGCAGCAAAGTATCATTCTACTTAGAACTAACTTACACAAAGGTCAATATACACACCCGTGCCAAAGCAAAGTTCGATCCTCCGACTGTTAGTAACCGTGCAATCCACAGCAAGGCTCCTTAGACCGCTCGCCCACTCCCGCGCGACCTTTGTTTTCACTTACAGTATTTTGTTTCGCAATTTCTTTATTATCTATAGGTTGCGCTGTCTACATCTACATCGGATACTCTGCAAATCACATTTAAGTGCCTGGCAGAGGGTTCGTTGAACCACCGTTATACTATTTTATCTCCCATTCCATTCTCGAATAGCGCGCGGGAAGAATGAGCACCTGAATCTCTCCGTTCGGGCTCAGATATCTCGTATTTTATTCTGATGATCATTTCTACCTATTTAAGTGGGAGTCAACAATATATTTTCTCATTCGGAGGAGAATGTTGGCGATTGTAGTTCCGTAAGCAGCCCACGCCGCAGCGATAAGCATCGTTGTTGTAATGACTCCCATCCCAGATCCTGTATTATTTCCGTGACGCTGTCTCCCGTGGATCGTGACAATACGAAACGAGGTGTCCTTCTTTGGACTCTTTCGATGTCCTCCGTCAAACCCACCTGATAAGGATCCCACACTGGGCAGCAATATTCCATAAAAGGACGGACAAGCGTAGTGTACGCATTTTCTTTAGTAGTTCTGTTGCATGTTTTAAGGGTTCTGCCAATAAAAAGCAGTCTCTGGTTCGTCTTTGCACGATATTATCTACGTGTTCTTTCCAATTTAAGTCTGAAGTGAAGTGATTGTAATTCCTAGGTACTTTGTGGGTTTACGGCCTTTACATTTGATTCATTTATCATGTAAACAAAGTTTAACGGATTTCGTTTCGTACTCATGTGGACGACTTCACACTTCTCATTATTTAGAGTCACTTTCCAATTCTTACACCATACAGACGTCGGGCGCGGTGGTTTTGGGGTAAAATGCTCGACTGGAAACCGAAGGATCGAGGGTTCGAAACCCGGTCGGATCTCGGATTTTTTCAGTCTGCACATTAACCCATCCTTCGCCTTTCAACGATGTGAAGAGTCGCCGGAAACGACTCGTGGTTCGGATTACACGTTAAGCTGTAGGTCCCCTTTTCCCGGTTGGATAGCTGGGGTAGGCTAGGGACACGCAAGTCGCCGAAGTGGCGTCCAATAAAAGACTTGCACTAGGCCAATGAGCCACACGAAGTTATTATTATATACCATACAGATATTCAAATCGTTGTGCAGTTGGTTTTGATCTTCAGATGATTTTACTAGACGGTAAAAGCCATTTCGCGATAACATTGTTTGAAGTAGGTTATTGGGAGCGGATCGCGCCTGGTGTGAGAGGAAGTGGCTTGTGGGGACCAGAGCAGAGTGTCGAGGCTGGCCCGCATCCGGGAAGGCCCCGGTCGAGTTGCGTGGCGGCGGCGCACGTCCAGGCCAGCAGCTCCGCTGTAGCGAGCTGCCGCCGCCGATGCCGCCGTGAATCACGGCTGTTGCCTCACCGCTCCGCGCAGACTTTCACAACTGGCCCCGCGATGACCGCACGCGCGCCTGCCGGCCGGCAACCCGCCACCACCGCACGCAAGTCGCGCAGCTCGTTAGTCGACACCAGCGCTGGCCTCACCAGCTGGAACGTCACCCACCGTGGAGCCTAAAACGCGTGGTGCGCCATCGTAGGGAAGTACAAAGTACGGCTTCACCTTACCCTAGGAGTGTTAAATGCAACTGCCTACAGACACTTCCTGCCGGTTCCTGTTCTTCTACAACAGTGCTTTTCAAACTTTTTGATCCCGCGACCCCCTTTCCGAGTGAAAATGTCCGGCGATTCTCCAGTGATTCCAAACTACACTCCTCGTCATTAAAATTACTACAGCACGAAGATGACGTGCGACAGACGCGAAATTTAACCAACAGGAGGAAGGTGCTGGGATATGCAAATGATTAGCTTTGCAGAGCATTCACACGAGGTTGGTGCCGGTGGCGTACTTACAACGTGCTGACATGAGGAAAGTTTCCAACCGATTTCTCATACACAAACAGCGGTTGACCGGCGTTGCCAGGTAAAACGTTGTTGTGATGCCTCGTGTAAGGAGGAGAAATGCGTACCATCATGTTTCCGACATTGATAAAGATCTGACTGTAGCCAAACGCGATTGCGGTTTATCGTATCGCGACATTGCTGCTCGCGTTGGTCCCGATCGAATGACTGTTAGCAAAATATGGAATCGGTGGGGCCGGCCGCGGTGGCCGAGCGTTCTGCGGCGCGTCAGTCACAGTCTGCACTGCCATTACGGTCGGGGGTTCGAATGCCCCCTCGGGCATGAATGTTTGTACCGTCGTTAGTATAAGCTAATTCATAAGTAGTTTGTAAGTTTAGAGACTGATGACTCCGTAGTTAAGTCCCATAAGCTCTACAAACGTTTGAACGTTTTTTTTTTTAATCGGTACGTTCAGGAGGGCAATACAGAACGACGTGCTGGATCCCAACGGCCTCGTATCACTAGCAGTCGAGATGACAGGCATCTTATCCGCATGCCTGTAACGCATCGTGCAGCCACGTCTCGCTCCCTGAGTCAACAGACAACAATTGTCTTCACGAACAGTTCGACGGCGTTTGCAGTAGCAAGGACTATCAGCTGCGGTTACCCTTAACGCAGCATCACAGACAGGAGTGCCATCGATGGTGTACGCAACGACGAACCTGGATACAAGAATGGCAAAACGTCATTTTTTTTTCGGATGAATCCAGGTTCTGTTTACAGCATCATGATGGTCGCATCCGTGTTTGGCGACATAGTAGTGAACGAATTTTGGAAGCGTGTATTCGTCATCGCCATACTGGCGTATCACCCGGCGTGATGGTATGGAATGCCATTGGTTACACGTCTCGGTCACGCATCGACGGCATTTCGAAGAGTGGCCGTAACATTTCAGATGTGTTACGACCCGTAGCTGTACCCTTTATTCGATCCCTGCGAAACCATACATTTCAGCAGGATAATGCACGACAGCATGTTGCAGGTCCTGTATGGGCCTCTCTGTATACGGAAAATGCTCGACTGCTGCCCTGGCCAGCACATTCTCCAGATATCTCACCAATTGAAAACGTCTGGTCAATGGTGACCGCGTAACTGACTCGTCACAATACGCCAGTCAGTACTCTTCATGAACTGTGGTATCGTGTTTAAGCTGCATGGGCATATGTACCTGTACACGCCATACAAGCTCTGTTTGACTCAATGCCGAGGCGTATCAAGGCCGTTATTAGAATTTACATAAGAAGCTTTTTTCAAGTAGAATGCGTTCAGTTATATGAATGTTTGTCTATATTTCCTCTATGTGTTAATAAACCATTCACTCGATTGCAGTGAAACTTTGGCGAACTGTTCACCGTATCCCCACAAAGGTTCCTGACACAAAAACACATAACTCAGGGGATATGATGTCATAAATAATGAGAGGCCACCGCGTGAGAATACATAGATTTATGCGTCAATTATTGGAAAATGGGAGTAGTTATTAGGAACCTGCAAGAAAGTTTGCATATAATTTCGGATATTTATGAAGCGTTTTGTAACCAATCCTTCCACCCCCCCCCCAACACATATACACAAACACACAAAATAATGAAACGAAAAGAAGTCTAAGGCTCACAAAAGTTTCACTGTAGATGCCGTAAAACTGTCGCGTCAGGCATGACCTTGTAAACAATATAGTTGCAAGAAACTGCTACATAATGCGACGAGATTTTATTCACACACTGTATGAGAATGACAATACTTAGCGGTTTGCAACCAACTTTAAACATAACTTCCAACCGTTATTGAACTTTTTCTCGCTGACAACCACAGTAAAATTAGCAAAGGAAAAAATCTTCTTGCTTACTACTTTTCCGCTGTTCGTGGACTAAAACTATTCGGCATGACGTTACAATTTATAATTTCTACACTACAAATTGTATCCGCAAGAAATTTTACATACAGTATACACACGTATAGCTGAATGTACCTTGGAAATTGTGTCACAATACGACACGTAGTTCATGAGATATGAGCACATAAACAGTAACGTTCATAGAAAACCTCTCTATCACGCATCAAGTTTTAATCTATTACTTCTTTACTACTAATTGTATCCTCAACAGATTTTACAGACATAGAGCACTTATACAAATGAATATATACCTGAAAAATTACACAATTGTACAACATATATTTCAATAAATATGAGATCGTGCGAATTTTATAAGCCATTTGTATTTTGATTGCTGTCTTTCTTTGTTCGGATGCTGCACATATAATTTTGTACGTTATGCAAGACAGCGTTATTTCTTATATAGTCTCCGATAAATATAACACGTTTTTAGAAAAGAGAGGCGGTCAGGGAGAGGGGATAGGAGAAGTGCTAACTCTAGGCAGGAATAAATAAAAAAATTCCCGGGCAACGCAGGATTTTTATATAGTACTACATTATATATTTTTCTTGAAATGTCTTGTCGCGTTAATGATAAAATAAAGCATATTGCGACCAAGACATTTCAAGAAAAATTTTTCATGCTTGCCTACGTATGGTCGCTTGTCCCTAAAAATGGAAGGTATTATGAACCTAGTGAAAAAGAAAAAGGTCATACTACAGCGTGATTTCCTGTACTTTTTAGAAGTGGTTTCGTATGTTGACAAGTTTTAAAGGAATAGTGAAACAGTCAGTATCCCGTCACACTCAGAGCTTCCCCACGGATCGACCGAGACAGCCAGCCAGCTAGGAGTGAGATTTCTGTGTGGGGAACAGCCATCGCCAACACTGCGGCAGCTTAATTGCCTTCAGCGGCAGCCGCGCGCTACCAACAGCAGCTGCGCGCTGGCGCGTGCACTGGCGCCAGCCGATATCTGCTGGCTACTGGCGCGCCATTCCTGCCGCTCTCCCGCCTTAAGCAGCTCCTGAATACACCTTCTGCACGTAATGTCAAAATCGGCGGTAAATTCTGCCCAAACATCTTATTGGTTCTAAACGCTCATCTACTTTCTGCTACAACTATAGACACCAAAACATCTGACAGTATGTACCAGAGAGAGTCGCTGACAACGGTTCGCCGACATCTCTCTGATGCTTTCGTGCTGGGCTATTTCATTTGTTGATGACTTACACTTCCGCTACACGGAATGGCCGTTCAGTATAATGCGTCTTGTCACGGATTGCGCTGCAGCTTCCGTCGGAGGTTCGAGTCCTTCTTTGGGCATGTGTGTGTGTGTGTGTGTGTGTGTGTGTGTGTGTGTGTGTGTGTGTGTGTGCGAGCGCGCGCGTGTGTGTGTGTGTCTGTGTGTGTGTGTGCGCGCGTGTCTTGTCACGGATTGCGCTGCCGCTTCCGTCGGAGGTTCGAGTCCTGCGAGAATAGTTTCGTCACTGCTCCAACTTCTACATCTACATAAATACTCTGCAAATCACATTTAAGTGCCTGGCAGAGGGTTCATTAACCACTTTCATAACTTTTCTCTACCGTTCCATTCTCTAATAGCGCGGGGGAAGAAAGAACACCTAAATCGTTCCGTTTTCGATCTGATTTATTTTATTGGGATGGTCATGTCTCCCTAAGTAGGTGGGTTCTAGCAAAATATTTTCACATTCAGAAGTAAAAGTCGGTGATTGAAACTTCGCAAACAGATCACGCCGCAATGAATAACGTCTTTCTTTTAATGATTTCCACCCCAATTCGTGCAACATTTCCATGACGCTTTCCCCCCCGTAACGTGATAAAACAAAACGAGCTGCCCTTCTCTGAACCTTCTCAATATCTTCCGTCAGTCCCACCTGGTGAGGGTCCCACAAGGGGCAACAGTACTCCAGGAGAGGACGCACAAGTGTGATGTAGGCAGTCTCTTTGGTGGAGCTGGTGCATCTTCGAAGCGTTCAGCCAATGAAACGTACATGTGTGTGTGTGTGTTTTTTTTTTTTTTTTTTTTTTTTTTTTTTTGGTCCAAGTAACTGGACGTAGTTTGTAAGGGTAGGGACATCAGCAGTTTTGTCCCTTTGGTTGACAAACATTTGAACATTTTTAAAACACTTCCTTACGATTCTTTTAGAGTAATTCTACGTGATCTTTCAATTTCAGATCGCTGAGAATGCATACTCCCAGATGTTTTATGGGAGAAATTGTTTTCAATGATCGTTTTGTAATCGGAACTTTGTTTCTATGTATCCTCAATGGGCTACAATAGTTTGACAGAGATTGGTTCACTCTGCACCAAGCGTCCATCAACTGTAGACCTTCGTATGTTCGAAACAATTTTCTACCGCTTTTAGGGTTGACAATTCAAGTTGCCACGTATGTCTGCAGCTAATACGTTCCAAAGGTCTGCAAGTGAAAGTCAGAATCAACTGTTGTGTTCAGCGATTAGTCTCGCTTCTTTTTATGTCTGTCAGATCCACAGAAGTGTTTTTGCATATGATTTTTTGAAAAGTTAATGACTGCAGGGATTACCTAGACACATACTATCGAACTCCTGGATCCATGGTGTGGGGTCCTGTTCGATACGATAAGAGTTTAAAGGGAAGCCCAACGGTGTGTAGTATGCCATGAGAATACTAAACTCTGTACAGCTTGGAAGAAAGAACCAGAAGCTGTGTTATAATTTTTTTAATTAGCGACCGGTTTCGGTGCTATAATCGCACCATCTTCAGTCCCCCATTACGAAACTGTCGCAAGTAAACGTGCATTTAAAAGAAGTAGCCTTTAACACCGGTAACCGTAAATTTCTCTGTCCTTGCATGACAGGTATCAAACGACAACGTACTAGGCAATAGTTTCTTTCCATCTAGATAATATTTATCCTGTAGTCCCATTCCATTAATTATGGACAGAATTAAACTTACGTCTGTAGTCACTCGTAATGACAGGGTATATTCAAATGTTATTCCAGCAACGCATATTGTTCAAATGCAGATAGAATATTTACAGATCCTTGGCAGATGCAGATTTAAAAATTTTAATTTGTTACCGCCCCTTTCAGTGGCTTAAGTAGCTATTGGTCACTGAAAGTTCCGCGGCGCATTCGCCACCGGTCCTGCTATCCACGCTCTTTGCTTCACATCAGTAAGCGTGAATGTCTGCAGATACACTGAAGCATCTTTCCGTCTAAACCACTTTTCCTAGATCATAGGGACGTCAAATTCCTGTGATATGCAAGTAAAGTAAGTAACAGTTTTATTCTGATTTGTATTCCACAATGTTTTAGACAATAGGCTTGATATGACGCATATTTCAGGCATATCGATTATGAATTAGTAATTTATCGTGTCACATTGTCTATAGGTATACATGTATTTCTGAAGAAGACGGTTTTATATCCATCAAAACCATGATAAAGTTCATTAACCCTTTCAGACCTGGCGTCCAATATATTGGACACCGACTTTTTATTAATTTTAGAATGCTATACAATTTCGCTTTACATTAAGACCCAGTGGCCTGTTTACTGGACATCCGTCACTTTAAGTTTCGTGCTTCTTGCTGCCAACTGTCTCCAGAATGGCGTGCTACAATGAAAAACAGTTAACATGGCGGACCCCTTGCGGAGTGCGTCAGACTTGACACCAATAGTTGAAATTATATATTAATTTATGAATTTTGCACAAATTCCACTTTGCGACATAAGTTCCACAACCAATATGGAGTGACATATACAACTGTTGAATTCTTATTTGATGTCCTTAACTGCCATCTAGGCTCGGTGTCTAATGTACTTGACATTTTTTATTTTGGATAGCAAGTACGAAAAATTTTAATTTCGCTCAAATATATAATAGATAGGGTCTTATAGACATGAAAAAGTGCAACCAGAATATCTTTCATTCCATTTTTAAAATAATTCAGGACTGAATGGGTTTAACGACTATTATTGCAACTGTTCAAACAACTTACGGGTATGCTGCCGGGTGACGTCGTCGACAACCGCCGATATTTCGACAGGAGAACACCCTACCATTCTCAAGGCACAACTGCACTTAAGGAAGCAATGTGCAAGCGTATTTAATACCTCGGTTTGCAAAGTGTAAACAAGGAAGATAACTCACACAGTACAAGTCACAGCAGCGTCAACACAACCAAAGGTGACCAAACATAAAAAATATCGATAGTGACTTAATCAACAGGTGAGGCAACATTAATTTTATCCCTCTGTTTTTTGACGAGAGACAGTGCCGGATTCCAAGCAGAATTTAAACAAAAACCACCATCTCTGTTTATAAGGTCGCTTGCTAGTTTAATTTTCTCCTAGTTTAATGTTCTCCTGCCGAAATATCGGCGGTTGTCGACGACGTCACCCGGCAGCATACCCGTAAGTTGTTTGAACATTCCTTACGCCGGGAAAAGTTAAAGTCTCACATTATTGCAACTGTTTGGGTGATTATTAATTTGCTACCCTGTAACCGTTGATGAGACGTAGTCAAGTTTAAAGTATGTAAAAAGAAATTGAAAAAGTATTTGTTATAATGAGCGACTACAGAAACACCTCAGTGGCTACTCTTACAACATAGAAGTGTGTTGTGAGAAAATTCCCCTCGGATGCACACTCTGGCCTCGTCCAACAGGAAAAGCAGGCCTACCACTACCTCCCTCTGGCGCCGCCCAAGCGATGTGTTGCCGCACGTTTCGCACGTGCCTTGCGCTGGCCCTGCCCAGCGCCATGTAGTCATGACTTACCGCTGAGATGGTTGACTTACCCAATGAGATTCCGGAGTACCCAAAAGAATTTCGTGAAGACTTTCCCACTGGGATGGAATTCTAGCGCAGCAGATTGGTACCATTCGGACAAGGCGTCCATTGCGACACGCTTTCCATTTCCGCCATTGTGATAAAAAGTGTCTGTTCACGGAAACGTGGTGTCTGGAGAAATGTGGTCGCCCCTGACTCAGCTTTGCTGACTCAGCCCCCGGAAGGCGCCACCTGTCCTGTCTAGAAGCTGCCCCGCGCGGTGCCGTGCTGTGCTTTGCTTTGCTGCTATCTCTGCCCTGCTCTCAGTGTGTCCCGGAATAGCGGCGCCCGCCAGCAACCAGCGCACTCGTGCCAGATAAGACCGGCTCGGCGGTGGCGCGCTCAACACGGACACCTGCCGGCGCAGACTCGTTCAAAATGTTTCGCATTTCATAAACATGTGCGGGAAATAGGTATACGACCTCTACAACTTCCACTGGGTGTACCGGTGGGAGAGTTCATTTGGTGTGGGGGAGGGGGGCGAGTTATCGAGAGGGAGATGTCGCGTTGACGTCCGGGTGGGGGGGGGCACAGTTTTAATGTTAATCTAGGATAGTATCCTAACATCTGTACCGAACTGAGAAGCCCTGAACGTTCAATATCGGAAGACAGGTTGCACTGTAAGCGACTAAAACAAACACTACTGCTGGCCAAACCCAGTATATACAGTTTCATACAGTAAATGGCATGACACCATTAATAAATTTAACTTTGAACATAAATCTGTAGCTAAGGTAGAATATTTAAAAAAAAATTAGGTGTTTGTATTGACGAGGGACTGAATTGGAAGAATCATAATGAAGATCTCCTGAAACGTTTGAGTTCAGCTACTTATGCTATCAGAGTCATTTCAAAATTTGGTGATATACACTCAGTAAATTAGCTTACTACGCCTATTTTCATTCATTGCTCTCATATGGGACCATATTCTGGGACAATTCAACATTGAGTATAAAAGTATCCATTGCACAAAAGCGTGTAATCAGAATAATTGCTGGAGCTCACCCAAGAGCATCCTGCAGACATTTATTTAGGGATCTAGGGATTTTCACTGTAGCTTCACAATATATATACTCTCTCAAGACATTTGTTATTAACAATCCAATTCAAAAGTAATAGCTGTGTGCATAGCTACAACACTAGGAGAAAGTATGATCTTCACTATTGGTTGGTTGGTTGGTATGGGGGTTTTAGGGGGACTAGACTACTATGGCCATCAGTCCCCCGCTTCATAGCTAGGCGACACGCAGAAAAACATAGTAGTCTATAAATGCGCCTGAGCTATAGTTAAAGTAGGGCAAAAGAAAAGAACATACTGTCAATGAAATATTGACAGAGTCAACAAGGGACGATACTAAGACGCCAGACACACAGTAACAAATATAAGATAAAATTATAATAAACCGATGAATGTGGCTGGCCGACCATGTCTTCACTATTCAAGGATAAATGTAGCTCAGAAAGGTGTGAATTATCTGCCACAAAAGTCTTTGGTCTCTTACCAAGTAGCATCAAAAGTCTTACAGATTGCTTATTATTATTTAAAAAGAAATTAAAGGAATTTTTGAATGGCAACTCCTTCTGAAATGTAGATGAATTTTTAGATAAAACCTAAAACAGAAAAAAACAACAAATATGTAACAAGAAATCTTTAAAATATTGATTGTCAAGTGTAGACAACATTTACTAAACTGACACGTTCCACATCATTACGAAATGTCGTATATATGATATATGGAACAAGTATTAATCTAATTTAATCGAATCTAATCTAATTCTCATTTATCCCCCTGACTCATTCTTTTAACCTACTTGCCTATCAACACCCCCACATCTTCTATATTAGCAGCCTTAAAACCTGGGATTGCTCACCTATGTTTTTCTTACAATAGTCAGTTGGTCCATGTACGTCCACTTTCTCTTCCGTCCCCTGTCTCAACAACTCTATCGCTTGCTCCGCCTTCGCCCACCTCCTCCCCCACCACCGCTGCTATCGCCACTTACTCCTCCTCCTCAATCTTCAGCCTTCCAACCTTTCCAACCTTACCACTGACTCTGTCATTATCTCCCCCGCTTTCTGCTAATATTCGACCGAGCGAGGTGGCGCAGTGGTAAGACACTGGACTCGCATTCGGGAGGATGGTGGTTCAAATACACCTCCGGCCATCCAGATTTAGGTTTTCCGTGATTTCCCGAAATCGCTCCAGGAAAATGCCGGGATGGTTCCTTTCAACGAGCACGGCCGATTTCCTCCCACATTCTTCCCGGAAAATCCGAGCGTAAACTACGTCTCTAATGACCACGCTGTCGACGGGACGTTAAACCCTAAGCTTCCTTCCTTCTGCTAATCTTCCTGTCCCTGCTCTGTTCATTCCACCCATCCACATGAAAATTTACGCAAGTCTGCCAATTTTCAGGATATTCGCTCAAACGGTATCGACCTCTAGAATAAGGTACCCCGCGTCTTACACTTTCTAACATCCTACGTAGACAATGCCCTTTCTCTTGCTTTCAAGTAAGCAATAGCCCGTTGTACTCTTGGAGTGTTCCTTAGCGTTTCCCTTCAAAAGAAAGATAGAAATATAAAGAATAAAGATAAAGACCTGTCTGTAGAATGTCATGTTGACCATAGATCAAAGCTACCTGTTTCGGTTAATACAGTAGGAGAGCTTAGCCAGTTAATTAGTGAGACAAGTTACAATCTTGAAAAACATTTTAAATAAATATTTGGCATTATACAAGTATATTATAATCAAGTGTGAAAGAGCAGTGCTTGAAATATACAGGTAGATACTGTTCTTTCAGACGTGATTATAATATATTAATTGTACGTCATTTACAAACTTGTCATTACATACTATTCAGCATGCTACGTTACAATACTACGCTCAATACCATCCATTAGTGTACCTCTGCATATGTTCATTATAACTGTACTAGTATAACACAGCATAACATTCTGCTATATTCCCTAACATCACGTTTTCATGCATATTTCATTTACCTCACTTTATACTTTGAGAAACAATGATTGTTATGGGACATATTTATTTGATTTCATGATCCAAACTGTCTTTTTACATAATCTTTACATAACACTATCTGTATCAGTCCCCATGACACCTCATCAAATATATATATATCCTGTGATCGCGGTCAAAGATCTATTATTTTCACACCATGAATACTTCTATCTCCGCTAACTTTATCAGATCAACTATGTAGTTCTCAGTCAGTCTGTTTGTAAGTATCTCTACTGGGTTATGTCAAATTTGTTACTTTAACGCATTTTTTTTTTTTTTTTTTTTGGAACAGCGATCTTAATGTTTTTTAATAATTAAAATAAGACAGTCAATATGGCAAGATGTTGCGTTTATTACTAGCAACCGGTTTCGGTTCTACAGAACCATCTTCAGGCCCTTGGCACCTTGTTGGTGGCGGTGGCCGGAGCAGCCGTGCCAGCCGCGGTGGCCGAGCGGTCTGCGGCGTGCTACTCACGGTCTGCACGGCCACTATGGTCGGGGGTTCGAATCCCCCCTAGGTAATGGATATTTGTGCCGTCCTTAGTATTAGCTATTTCGTAAGTAGTTTGTAAGTTTAGGGTCTGATAAGCACTACAAACATTTGAACATTGTGGAGCAGCCGTTAAGTAATGACGCAGTTGACGCCTGCTCCGGCCACCGTCACCGTCCACCACAAGGTGCCACAAGCCCGAAGAGGGTTCTGTAGAACCGAAACCGCGATATCCTGCCATCTAGACTGTCTTATTTTAATTATGCCATATTTCATTGTAACTTGTGTAAGATCCATGATGGTAAATTTTTTAACAGTCTCTTCTGATGATGGATAATACCAGAAACAGAAACCGAAACAGTTGATGGTTGACTATGCTTTAAAAACAATTAAATTAAATTAAAAAAATTTTAAGAAAATAAAAAAAAACTTTTCAGTTTTTCCCAAATTTTCGGGGTAACTTCTCCTTTTATTTATTTATTGGCCCACTTTAGGTTACGGTAGTAACACTAAAAGTGGGCCTTTGCGATCGTCTTTTGACAGCTCGAAATTTAAATAAAAATAACGGCTTAACTATTCATCTGACACGAAAATTGGATAACCTAATTTGTAGAGGAGAAAATTCTCTACAACTTTGCTCTCTCATTTTTTTTTTTTTTTTTTCATATCTCGTAGCGTTTCAAACATATTTGCAAATATAACGGCAATGTCTGTCTGTCCGTCCGTCCGTCCGTCCGTCTGTCTGTCCGTAACGTGTTCCCTGATTTTAAGACGTACCGTTCAACTGGTCAGCACCAAATTTTACAGACATGATTGTAGGCCGCCAGAGACCAGAACCACCATTTTTCAAATTTTTCGAACAAAAAATACGGCAGTAATACCTAAAAAAAGCCGTTTGTAATATATTTGTAATTGCAAATGAACCGTTCATCTGATACGAAAATTGAATAACCTAATTGGTAGAGGAGAAAATTCTCTACAACTAATTCCCTTTCTTTTCATATCTCGTATCGTTTGAGACATATTTGCAAAAATAACGGAGATTTGACACCCTCCATTGAAAAACCAGCCGTTAGGAGATTTCACGTGACATTCCTTGCTCAGAACTCTCTGTGGCATATGTCATCTTGTGCGTATTTGATGATTTGCTTATTGTAACTTACACGTTGTCATTTCAAAGCAATGGCGCACTGAAGAATTAACAAAAACACATCGTTCTTCGTACGGTAAATGTTAATCTAGTGTCTACAAATGCCATATTAGCATCAGTTTACAACGGCCATCAATAGTATGAGATTATAGGACTCATCTTCTGATTGATGATAGTTGCGTAGTGGGCAAGGCGTTAGGCTCTGATGCCAAAGGTCTCTGGTTTGGAACCCATCACTAATTAAATTTTTAAGGGTTTCAGACACTCTTATTAATTAATTTTTATTATTTTGGTCTAAAATGTTCGCAAAAACTTATAAAACTACAAATCTAAAGTGGGCCGTAAAACACGTCAGTGCGATTTTTTTTCTTGACAGGTACCAAAACTACAGAAGAAATCTTTCAAATTGTTCGAGGCATTCTCCAATGATTTTATTGTACTGTTTCAACTGACTTCCTTCGAATCTCCCGTTTTCCCATCCCGTGCAGCACGCTTCCCGCGTCATATCCACATAGCAGAAGCTTCAAGTGGGATGGTAGGTGATAATCTCTGTCTCCTTTCACACCATGTGAAGTAGAACGCTGCATGTTGTTGTGAGATCTCTCGTGAAAATAAACATGTGAACCAATATGCACATTTATCAATATATAACCTGTGACCTGCACTCATAAATTAAGAATCCACTTGCAGTAATTCATGAGTCGTACGTAGTTTTCTGTTTTTCTCCTTTCAATGTTTTCTTCATAGCAGTACTTTGGAAACACGTTTTATTTTATTTACATTCCCCCCTTTTAAAGCATGTAGTTAGGAACACGAAGGGAAAGTTAAGTAATTCTGCCTTCGGAAATTTTTTTCGTACAGCAGCACCAGAGTTATGTTTCAGCGATGCGGTCGACTGTCGGCGGTCTCCATTACACGCCTTCCAAGACGTTACTGAAACCAGAGAAGTAGTCGGCAGAGAGCTGGAAGTTCTTCGCCTCCGCTGCTGCGCCGTATTGTGTTCGGCGTCAGGCCCATTGACTCCTGACCCCTGAAACGAGGCCGCTCAAGACACGGGAAATTATACAGGCGGAGCACGCAACCACGCCTCTGATGCAACCGTCTCCTTGTCGACCAGACCATTGTCGCACTTGAACTTTACTGCCCCCCGTTCCGCCCTCGTAGTCACTTCACTTGCCTCTACTTACTGTATTAGTGGGCAGTGTCTAACCTACCAACTTAATTGCGTGTCTTCACTTCACCCAGCACTTGACGCAGCGCTATTGAGTTCGAGTTACACTGTTTACTAATGTGTACGTCGCGCGGGAGTGGCCGGGCGCTCTAAGGCATCTTGCTGCGGAGTGCGTAGTTGCTCCCTATTGGAGATTCGAATCCTCCTTTGGGCATGGGTATGTGTGTGTGTGTGTGTGTGTGTGTGTGTGTGTGTGTGTGTGTGTTGTGGAGCTGCCGTTCTCCGGCTTGGTACCGCGAACTACCGGAGATTGGAATGTTGCCGTTTTCAGTAGTAGACGACGGTTCTTGATAGTCGCGCACTAACTTACAGTAGGAAGTTCAAAAAAATGTTCAAATGTTTGTATAGTCTATGGGACTTAACTACGGGGTCATCAGTCCCTAAACTTACAAACTACTTATGAACTACTTACGAACTAGGACGGCACAAATATCCATGCCCGAGGGGGGATTCGAACCCCCGACCGTAGTGGCTGTGCTGACCGTGACTGGAGCGCCTCAGTCACCTCGGCCACCGCGGCCGGCGCACAGTAGGAAGTAACTGCCCCCCCCCCCACTACAAAATGATGAAACGAAAAGAAGTCTACCGCTCACAACAGTTTCGCTGTACATACCGTAAAACTGTCGCATCAGACATGACCTTGAATCAAATAAAGTTAGCATTACAGATCTGCATGTTACTCTTTATATTTGTCTGCAAGTCTCCCTTAATTCTCGTGCTCCAAAATTAGGCAATCTGTTTTCTCAATCTCTATTTATATAAAAGCGAAAGGACACTCACTCACTGACTAAACACGAAATAACGAAGACTACTTCACCTAGGGAGCTGAAATTTGGCAGGAATGTAGTTTATAGGTAGAAGACGTCAGCTAAGAAAGTATTTTGTGTTAGGTGCATGGCGGGGCATACTTCTCCTACAGACTCACGAAATCTATAGTTTCATTCCGATCTTCACGAAATTTCGCACACTTGACCTTCAAAACAGGAGGAAGCTCACCGTCAAAAGTTTCATACGGCGCATACGGTGCAACATAAAAATGGATCCCTAACTTAAGAACGGCTCGACCGATTTCACAGATCCTTTTTCTGTTGTTTGCGTTATTCTCAGAACAAGGGTTGTATGATATAAAACTGGAATATTTGAGAACAACACAGTGCATTGTTCAATGTAACCCTGCGTTTTTATTGCATAGAAATCTATAGTTTTGTTCCGATATTGCTGAAACTTTGCACACTCTACCTTAAAAACAAGAGAAATATCACTGTCTGTATTAAAATTTCGTTCGGTGCACGGTGGGAGGTCCTTACGGAATTTTAAAAAATGCAAAGTTTTTGCTCCATTCTTTATGAATTTTTGCACACATGATCTTTAAACCAAGAAGAAGATCACTGGGTGCATAAATGTTTGTATGGTATATGACAGAGGGTACCTTGCAGAAAACTTTGCGGAGAGAGGGAAAGTTGGAAAACGAACAGAGAGAGGGGACAGAAAGAGGAGGGTGAAGAGAGAGGGGGGAAGGGGAGGTGGACTACGAGAGTGTAGGATAAATAAAGGACCCCGGCAACTGCGAGTTTACAGCTAGTCCCAAATAAATTTGGCACTGACATCTTCGGTCCTGGTTCGCGTTGTACTTTTGACGTCCAGAAGTGTATTAATCAAAGAGCACAAATCGAACTTCTGTTGCTGTATTTTACAGCTGCTATGTTTTTGTTCACATAAATACACATAAAGCTAGGAATGAATGCCGAATCGAGTAATGCCTCGAAGGCAGAAACACTGCCGTTAATGACAGCTGTGCATAATTTACATCTGCTCTCACAAGGAAAGTACATGGGCTCGAACAGTCATATCTGTATGAACGTTCGCTTGCAGGATCTCTACGTACACCTCAATGTGCTGGTAGGTGTCGTTTTTCTGCCAAACTCTGCAACCATGCTCTAGATAGCACTGTTGATGTAATTGTAGACGCCATGCATAATGCAGATATCTTAACTATAACTTATGTAATAATCATCGTTCATGTACTCTAGCGTATTGTCATCAGAAGCCGTGATGATAGTTGCAACTTTATCCTTCTTATCGGAAGACTGTTGGTATTCACTACCACAACTTCCCGCACTTACCATAGCACTACCGCTTGCAATGAGTTGTTCGTCATTATCATCCCTATTATCATTATTATGAGTTTGTAAGAACAGTATGCCGGCCGCGGTGGCCGAGGGGACTGAGGCGCTCCAGTCACGGTCTACACGGCCACTACGGTCGGGGGTTCGAATCCCCCCTCGGGCATGGATATTTGTGCCGTCCTTAGTATAAGGTAGTTGATAAGTAGTTTGTAAGTTTAGGGACTGATGACCACGTAGTTAAGTCCCATAAGCTTAAAAAACATCTGAACATCTGAAGAACAGTATCTAACTTATGCTCATATTTCTGTACCATAACAGATACGAGAAAGCATACAAATGATTCATCTTCTACACTAATACCATCTTCACAAAGGTGGGTTCCTCGTAACTTCATCTCAACCAATCGCAACACTTTAGCAGACTTGATTAGCAATCGCCGCCCCATCTGACGCTTCACCACACAAATAACGTCACAAAACGCATCATTGGAGGCACACTGCACCGTCCCTACTGGCGAACCGACAGGTCGAAGTGCAATGTGGCAAGGCACACGCACAGGCCTCTAACGGACGACTGCAGAGTTTTGCAGATTCGGGAGTATCGCCGCCGCGGTGGAGTAGCCGAGCGGTCTAAAGCGTCTCGCTGCGGAGCGCGCGGTTGCTCGCCGTGGACGTTCGAGTCCTCCCTGGGACACGGGTGTCTGTGTTCGTCCTTAGGTTAGTTTACCTAGGTTTAAGTAGTTTGTAAGCTACGGACTGATAACCATGCAGTTTGGTCCGATAGATTTACAAACATTTGAACATAATAAAATATATATATATATTGGAGTATCGCTAGAGCAATAGGGGACCTTTATCTCTCATACGATTTTGATGCATATGTGTTTGTTCGAGCCCAAGTACTTTCCTTTTCAGATCATTGGAGCGTAGTTCAGAAACAAACATTACGCAAGTACGGTATACGCGATGAATTGTGCGGCACTCGTAAAGTTTAACTGTATTACACTGTGTTGGGGAGATTGTAGTATCAGTGTACAGTTACAAAGTTGCGTGGCTTTGATCCAGATCGGGCGCTAATCGCCGAATCACCGTGCCGGCTCACGACGCGTGACGTCGGGCAGTTTGGGCGGCGGTGGTTGGTTTTGGAACGCGACAGGCGGGGGCGGCGGCGTTTATCTGGAGGCAGTGGCGCGACCACCCCCACCCCAACTCACCCCGTCACGTCACGTTGCGCGGCAGTGCTGCGTGTTCAGCAGCTCGCGTAATCTGTCGCAATGAAGCCGTTTAGGGCGCCCGCGCGTGGCAGGCACTTGGGTCTCGCTCCAGCCGGCTGGCCTCAGTACACAGTTTTCGTGGCGACGGCCTGCGGCTCGATGCTATCTGCTGCCGCCGTGACGGACGGGTCACGGTACGTCGCCTGAGTCTAAACACTGCGATAACGCCGTTTTTAGTCGGGCCGCTACCTTTAAACGGGCGCCTTGTTCGGGAAAAGGGACGTATCCGCTCGCTCCACGTGTTCGTCTATCTACTTGCTGCCCACCAGAAATTTTTCACACCAACTGGAGGAGGTGTTGAAAGACTTATGGCTCCCTGCTACCCGTCAGCTATATAAACACAAATCAGTGTCGGGAGCATGAAAGTTATCTAAGTATTTTGAACAAATAGCCGCAAAAGGCAAATATCCTGATTTCTAGGTTCCAAACTACAATTACATCTATATAGAATACTCTGAAAATCACATTTAAGTGCCTGGCAGAGTGTTCATCGAACCACCATTATACTATTTATATCCCATTCCACTCTGGAATAGCGCGCGGGAAGGAAAAACACCTGAATCTCTCCGTTCGAGGTATGATTTGTCGTATTTTATTCTGATGACCATTTCTACCTATGTAAGTGAAACAACATATTTTCACATTCGGAGGAGAGTGTTGGTGATTGGAGTTTCGTAAGTAGCTCACGCCGCAGCGTTAAGCGCCGATTAATGAT
The DNA here is from genome assembly GCA_026315105.1 of Locusta migratoria. Taxonomy (NCBI): domain Eukaryota; kingdom Metazoa; phylum Arthropoda; class Insecta; order Orthoptera; family Acrididae; genus Locusta; species Locusta migratoria. Next base: position 524,055,814 of record CM048745.1, read on the forward strand.
TCTCATCCCAGCTCCTGTATTATTCCCATGACGCTGTCTCCTCTGAATCGTGACAATGCGAAACGAGCTGCCCTTCTCCGTCAAACCCACCTGATAAGTATCCCACACTGGGCAGCAATATTCCAAAAATGGACTGACAAGCGTAGTGTATGCAGCCTCTTTAGTAGTTCTGTTGCATCATTTAAGGATTCTGCCAATAAAACGCAGTCTCTGTTTCGCCTTTCCCACGACATTATCTACGTGTTCTTTCCAGTTTACGTCTCAAGTAATAGTAATTCCTAGATATTTTGTGGAGTTACGGCCTTCACGTTTGATTGATTTATTTTGTTAATAAAGTTTAACGAATATCTTTTCGTACTCATGTGGACGACTTCACACTTCTCATTATTTAGATCAATTGTCAATTTTTACACCATAGTGATATCTTATTTAGATCGTTCTGCAGTTGGTTTTGATATTCAGATTATTTTACTAGACGATAAATGACATCGTCATCTGCAAACAACCTAAGAGAGCTACTTAGATTTTTTTTGTAGATAAGGAACAGCAGAGGACCAATGACACTACACAGGAAGTTCCAAAGACAATTATTGTTTCTACTCATGTAATCGACAGATTCTTTTCCCCATTACCAGGTTTTTATCCCTTTTCATGTCGTCATGATATACTACTTCTTACTCAAAATCGTATAATCAGAAGCTTCGTCTATTTCTCACATCCTTTTTCTCTATATTATTGCCCACTTGTTTCGCAAAGGTTACGTCTAGTTCCATATTTGGGCGTGGTTCTGATGACAGGATGAAGGTGAATTTTCCTTCATGCAGCCTCACAAGTTGCTTTAAAATAATTACACTTTTTCTAGATTTCATCAACACTATCAGTGTCTTCATTAGAAAATAGAATTATGATATGAGACGTAAAAACTTTAAGCGTAATGTGCTCATGTCTTTAAAATGACACAAAGTTTCTTAGAAAACATGCTAGTCGAAATAATAGTGTTTTAAAGAAACTGAAAGTGAAGTCATTAAACATAAACCTGAGGCATGAATTAAAATTTGTGATGCCAGCAGGAATCGAACCCGGACGTCCATGTTCACTTGACAGACTTATCGCTAGACCACCGCATCACTAGCGATTAAGGCGCCTCGAAATAGTCTAAGCAGGATTTCCTTCACGTCACAAACTTTAATTCAGCGCCTTAATCGCTAGTGATCTAGCGGTAAGACTTCTGCCTTGTAAGCATGGAGGTCCACCTTCGATTACCGGTCGCATCACAAATTTTAATTCAATGCCTGAGGTTTGTCTTTAAAGTCTTTGACATGTTTGAGAAGAAAAACAGAGTCAAGGTTTGTTAATATCTATTTAGAATGAAAGTGAACCGTCTAGGCGGGATGGGCTACCGACGCGCTAGCAGTCAGGAGCGGAATCAGTCTGATGGATTCAAACGATGGAATAACATTGTGGCGAGTAGCCGAGCGGTCTAAAGCGTCTCGCTGCGGAGCGCCGCGGTTGCTCGCCATGGAGGTTCGAGTCCTCCCTGGGGCATGGGTGTGTGTGTTTGTCCTTAGGTTAGTTTACCTAGGTTTAAGTAGTTTGTAAGCTACGGACTGATGACCACGCAGTTTGGTCCGATAGATTTACAGACATTTGATAAACATTGTGGCACGGCCACTCCGTGCTGCAGCTGTTTTATATTTTCTTTAATTTCTATTTCTTTTGTGTGAGTGTGTGTGTTAAAAACACTGCGACACTCCCCATAGTGAAAGTGACCTAAAGAAACCCATCAAAGCGATTATTATATTACTGAATGTTTTATCCCTTCTAAGTTTGCCAAATATTTTACATGCCCTGCCCTTTACAAAACGCAAACGCTTCACTGGAAAACAACTGGCAACCCAGCTCCCCTTCCAAACTCCTCCCCCGTTAGCAGAAGTGCTGCTGTCATTGTTACTGCAGTCATTTGTAAGCAGTGCTGGACGATAGGTGAGTCCGGCTTAACGCGACCACTAGGTCTAGCATACCATCTGCATTTCTCACACGCCTTCATGTAGCTTGGGCATTGTCACTGCAGACGGTAATATGTTTTTTTTTTTTTTCAGTAATCAAGGCTGAGATATATCTAAATGCTTGGTCGCTCCTAAATACCGTACATAACTCTACCCTCCCGCCTTTTATATTTGTTTCAACAAATTTTACATGTATGTTTGTAATAGATAGCAGTTTTGAATAAATGGCTTAAACGTAATCAGTAATAAAGGTAATTCCTGCAATAAAAAATTTCCATAACCATAAATTATGTGGTAACTAATATTAGTAGTCACGAATTTTCTTATATCCTATGGGAAATTCGTCACGTGCAGTTTTCATGCTAACAGATGCTAGGAGCAACCAGAATTGGTAATGGATCATAACTGATGAGACGATATATTCGACAAATCACTATTTTCAGTCCACATAATACCATTAGATATTAATAATAGTAGTATTTCATAGATAAGAGAGTTGAAGAAGGAAGAAATTCACATACAGAGGGGCGGGGTTGGGGGGGGGGGGGGGGGAGGCAGGAAGTGATAGACTAAGGGAGGCAATTTGATAGAAAGGAAGGAGTCAACTGACAGACAGGAAGGAGGATGATGCACAGGTAAGAGATTAAAAGAGGTAGAGAGAGAAAAGGGGGAGGAGTGACGGACGGAGAAAGAGGAGGAAGAGCAAAGAAACGGTCGGGGAGGGCGGGTGGTGGAGGGGGATAAAGTGAACAGACAAAAGAAAGGAGGAGATGGACTCATGTAGGAAATGTTACTGCGAATTACATGTAAGTGGGGGGGGGGGGGGTTAAGTGGGGGGGGGGGGGAGGAGATGGACAGAGGACGACGATGGAATGGGTTAACTGGAGATACATAAAATACTTAAACGGTCAAGGCCAGATTTGACTAGTAGACAAATAGCTACGGTACAAGGCACGGTCTGGAGGTACGGCAGGTTAGAACCTTAGTACTGACATCAGCAGGCGTCCCATTCGATCGTTACCGTCCCAATGTTAGTGACCTCTTCGTTTTTCATGCTACTTATAAATGAAAGAAGCCAGATTGGGGTCCCAACGAAAACGTTAATTAGAGAGACTTCATAAGCTCGAAGTGCCTTAAGGCATTTAACTGGAGCGATTTACGAAAAGTAAAACCCAAATTTGGACGATCGGAGGCGGGTTTGAACAGACGGGCTCCCGAGTCCAGTACGGTAACTGCAATATGTCGACAATGTGTGCAATAAAATAGCGATGAAGGAAGTGAGAAGTAGTCGATGCTGATGATGATCCGATTTCGAATAAGTAAAGGTATATCATGACGACATGAAAAGGGATAAAACCCTGATTGTGGGACGAAAAATGTTGATTACGATGCGTACAAATAACAAAGTTCCTTTAAACTTTCTGACAGATTGAATAGTAGAAATCGGGATCTTTGGCTTTCGCAGCTATTTGTTCAAAATAATGATCTACCTTAGCACAATTTTCAGCTCGTCCTCATGGTTAAATTTCCACCCGTACCTCGACTCCCATGTTTCAAATTTCACCTAAGTTTTCCCGCGAATATCGCAGGGCTAACACAATCTGAAGAAAATATTTATGATGTACTGCATATGGGATGTTTCCAGAATTAAGTTACTGCTACTTGGAGTTGGATAGCTTAGTATATAGTTTGGCAAATAGTGAACATGTTCTTTCTGGGGACAATGAAAGCTGTCTGAATTTGTTTGATGTAATTTTATTTATACACTAAAATCTACTTGGTACCAGTAATATTGTCAGGTGCTAGCAACGGAGCATCTTTGGGGGATCGATATGAGTAAACTTTAGTGTCAGAGATACACAAAACCTTTTGCAGAAAGCAGTCCCACAGAACTTGAGATTCGTGCCAATTATTGTTTTGTATTTTGCGTTTTATGTATTATAATCTGACAATAGTTACTTTTATAGTTATTAATGACAGTGAAATGTACATTTAATTAAAATTTTGAACCTAGCTGCTATTGTCAGCAACCGTTACAACGTCAAAGAATAAAAATGCAGTCCTCGGTCGCAAAATTAAAATTATTTAACCTGGTATCGACAATAACTACGATTTCCTTCGTCAGAATTTATAAATTACAACAAGTCACATAATAAAAGTTACAACTCAGCTGTAAAGCTAACGTCACAAAATTTAAAAGCCGGCCGCGGTGGCCGAGGAGACTGAGGCGCTCCAGTCACGGTCTGCACGGCTACTACGGTCGGGGGTTCGAATCCCCTTCGGGCATGGATATTTGTGCCGTCCTAGTTCGTAAGTAGTTCATAAGTAGTTTAGGGACTGATGACGCCGTAGTTAAGTCCCATAGACTATACAAACATTTAGAAATCCTCTGAATATAAACAATATATATATATATATATATATATATATATATATTAAATTTCCAGAGTAAAATTTTCCATCTGCAGCGGAATGTAAGCCGGTACGAAACTTCCTACCAAATTAACAATCTCCTAAGGCAAGATTTGCCTTTGGTCATACCTGTGACTCATGTGTTTTTGCCTAAGAAAATAAAACTGACAAGGAGAAACCATTTACCTGCACTATCAGCGCGTCTCAGACGCTCTTCCCTTAACTAGTTCAAACTCTCTCTCTCTCTCTCCCCCTCACACACACACACACACACACACACACACACACACACACACACACACAAACTTATTTTCTCTCTCTCTCTCTACTAAATTATACGTGAAGTGCAAGTGAATACATGTACGGCATTCTCCTGTGAGCCGAAACGTTAAAAGCACTGCGCACGTATGTGAATGCCGCATTGTGGTATTAAACGGACGTTAAAGCCGCTACGAAACGAGCAAGCGGAGGAGAGACGAATGCGGATCGTTCTGGCAACGATGCAGGCCATGAATGGGAAAATAAACTGCCATAAGCGACTTTGACAAAAGAGAAATTGTAAGGGCCTGGCGTCTGGAATCGATCATATCAGAAACGGTGGGGTTGGACGACTGTTCGCGTGCTATTGTCAGGAATAGATGAATGACAATGAAACCGCCCGTATGCAACAAGTTGTAGTGCGTCCACGCCTCTTCATAGAACGTGGAGCCTGGTGAATTGCCCGCTCTATACAGAAGAACAGACGGCAGTCTCTAAGACGGCTTCGCTAGGTTTACAAATTGATAATCAATATGGTACGTTATATGACACCGCGTTTATCCTGCACCAACCCACTACGCAACAGAATTAATGAATTACTTTTCCTAAACCCCTTTCTGTGCCATTAAGATGCACAATTCACGAAGGTTTGTTTTTGAAACAGTTCATATGGAATACATGAAGTTATTATAGACTAGCTTAACGACCACTGCTTCGCATGCATAGGCTGGTTGGTCTGCACCAGTGGTTTCTCCCTCTTAATTATAGCTTAAGTACTAACATAATGAAATGTTGTGGTACTACTTGCAGACGCGGCAGAATGGCCGTGTGTTTTGAGGTGCCATGCTGCGGTGCGCGCTGCTGTTCGCCGTCGGGGATTCGATTCGCCCCACGGGCATGGCTGTTTGTGTGGTCCTTAGCATAAGTTAGTCTTAGTTCAAGTTAGTTTAATTAGTTTGTAAGCCTTAGGGACTGATAACCCCGTGGTTAAGTCTCTTAAGATTTACAAACATTAATTTTGATCATTTGATTTTACTACTTGTAACCCCCTGTAGTACCGCTTAATAGTTGAATTTCGAAAAATACCTCAACAAGTGTCTTTTAAATTCCAACCAATTGAAAATATCATTGTTTTGTAATTTTGGGTTCAAAATTGTCTTAGTAGCCACGTATTTTCAAAAAAATGTTTCATCCCCTTTATCACCACCTAAATGATTAATTTTCTGAAAATACCGAAAAAGCACGATCTATATCTATCATCAGTGCCACAACGCAGTACGAAACTTTAATGCCTCAGTAACACTAGTGGCAATTCTGAGGACTGGGTCCAATTTCTAGTGACTTTTTGTAAATCCAGCTTGTATAGTTAGTTGTCTTTTATCAATAAAATTTTGTTCTTATAATTCAGTCAAAGGTTTTACCAATCACTGATAATAAGGTTATCGGTCGATGACGTACTACACGAGACAGCGCTCGCATGATACCGGCCATCAATTGCGTGCAGGCTGATTTAATTGCTGACCACTGCGGCCTGCATTTCCAAGCGATCCTCTGACGGCACCTGGCCGAATCCGTTTGAACAGGTTTACACGAGCCGCGTTCCCGTATTGATTATCCGGGGTGTATACGCACCGGAACAACCGGGATACCCAGGAAATTTTTCATCCGGGAGAAATCCAAAAAACCCGATTTTTTTTTAGAATTCCGGAAATTTTCCATTGTTTACGCCACCAATTATTATTATTATTATTATTTTTTAATTTTTTTTTCTTTTTTTTTTTTTTTTTTTTTACTGGTAATAACTTCATTTGAGCCCGTTACTGCAGAACAGTACTGCATTAATGAAACATAAGAGGGGAAAGAAAACGAAAATAAAACATTTCTTGAAAAGAAAATTCACTATTTACAACAAAACACCGTGCGGATAGCCTACAAATGTTTGCCGATTGCACAACGTGTCAAAGGAGTTAGGAGGAAGAGTGTGCAATACTTAAGAACAAACTGCTTTCGATGACCGTGATAACACACCTGTTTACGTTTGTGGGTAAAAATTGCGAATAGTAGTTGGATAAGCGTTATTTTTAGGGCAAATATCCTTTATCAAGTGAGAACCTGCTATAAATTTCTTAAATCACGAACCGTTTGACTCCTGTTCGTAACTTTAGCGCTTTTGTAACTGGCACGTAAAAGAAATTTAGGGCTCTCAAGACCAGCCATTTATGCAATTATTAAAAAAAAAGTAAAATAAAAAATAAAAAATAAAAATTTAAAAAAAAACTTTGAACTTTGTAGTATATTTTTCGATAGATAACACACGCTTAGAAAAAGTTACAGGATTATCATATTTCTTTTCGTTTTTTAATAGCAAGATTACAAATTATGCAATAATGTTGGCCAAAAGTATAATTAACCTTAAAAAAGTATGGAAAGTAAAGGCAGGCAATCAGGAGTCTGTAACTAATTATGCGTTCTGGTCATAATTTAGTCGTTTCATTAAGTTCACGCATAACTATTATAGCCTATGATACTCTAAAATCGTGACACATTCGAAGATAAAACAGTAAAATATATCTGTCAGGCATTTAAAATTATTCCTTTGAGTTTGAGCGTAACAACATACACAAGAACCGTTACATATTCGTACAAAACAGCAAACGATTCTACTAAACAAAATAAATGATAAACGACTGGAAAACCAAAACTGCAATCTACACGAGCTGCATTTACGAAACAGCAGAAGTGGAAAAGACTGTCTCACAGATTATTTCCACCTGACTCATGATTGGCCGTTCTCACTTCCCATCAATTGTCACACTGTTACAGTCGGCCTCACCTTCGAAGGTGGCCCAGTTTTCAGCCGTTCTGCGCATCCCCCTCCATTACCGCAATGACAGCCAATAGTGATCCTTTTATACGCATGTGGCTGGCCGCGAGTTGCGCAATGTTTCTCCCGCAGGCGCAACTGTTGGCGCTCGACCGTAGCTCCTCCCCTCCACGCTTTCCCTATCGCTCCACCTCTATGCGCGGGAAAGCCTTCTTATATGACGCCCAGCTATGGAGTCCGCGCAGGATAAGTTGGACGATGTGCAGAGAATAATTTTCGTCCGAAGCTCTGGGAGAGTTCAATCCTTTGCTCGGAAGGGGAGACCGCGTCAGTCCACTTCCGCCACGGCGGAGCGGCCGAGCGCATTGAGGCGCTATGCTTGAGGCCGTCCCCTGTTGGGGGTCGAATCCCCCCTCGGGCATGCATGTTTGTGCTGTCTTTAGCCGGCCGCGATGGCCGAGGGGACTACAGCACGTCAGTCACGGTTTGCACGGCCACTACGGTCGGAGCTTCGAATCCCCCCTTGGGCATGGATATTTGTGTCGTCCTTAGTGTTAGCTAGTTCATAAGTAATTTGTAAGTTTAGGGACTGTTGACAAGGTAGTTAACTCACATAAACATTACAAACATTTAGTCCACTTCCGCCTTCCGGCCAGTGAGCTGGGCACTTCATTCCAGCGCTCGCTCCGGTCGCTACCACTACCACCATTCTCCCCAAACTTGCCCAGCCATATGCGCATCTACCAGCCAACTTATCCTGCGGGCACCCTACCAGCGTCTACACGCCCCCCCCCTCACCAAAGTAATGCTTTTTATCACTGAGAAGTTATACCAGTGAAGAACTGATAAGCAGAAACATCGCAAGTCGCACCAGAGAAAGGGTATTTCACACCAGAGAAAAACTTCAATTTTTACCCGGGAAAAATCTGAGACCTTTTAGTTCTATGATCCCATCTCGGCAAGCTGCGCCAAAACCACAGAGTTACGACACAGCGTCGCCCTCTGAGGCTCGGCTCGTCTGTATGCGGCGGCACGGCGCCGGCGCCTGTTGATTCTTCGCAGTGCTCCGTGTGTGTGAGTCTCACGCCAATGAGTTACTCACTCCTCCTAAGAGGATTCGTTCCGGCAATATAAAAGAAAAGGGAGGAAAGACCTACTCGTGCCTTTTGTCTCAGAGATTTGTGGTCGCCTCTGAGGAGAGGGTCAAAGGCCCGGGCCGGGCAGAAATTTATGCTTCTGCCGCAGTCGGTTCCCGGAGCAGGCAGCAGGCGCCTCATTTGCATGTTTAGTGGCTGCAATAGGCCGGCCGAGCAAAAGGAAACGGAACGCCGGCTCAGGGCGGCGGGGTGGGCGGCGCATGCATAATCCGACCCTGCCGGGCGTCGCGCGGCGCCCTCCAGCCATCAGGCCGCCGGTCGCTTGAGTCGCCGCTTCGTTAACAGGGTCCTCCACATGAGCCAATTTAGCGGCCATTGTTTGCAGCGGTGCAGCCGCGCATGCGCAGAATTCCGAGGCGCAAGCTACTCAGGCTCATGCACCAGTTTCGCCGATTAACTGATGCGCCAATTCATTAACCGTGTTCCGGCGCTAACAACGTTTCGTTCCCTAACTCCTTCAACTGTACTCCACAAGTCACCTTACTTCTCGTAGCATTATCGCCTCCCCTCTTCGAGTTCATTCTCGCTCAAATCACGCCGGCCGCGGTGGCCGTGGGGACTGAGGCGCTCCAGTCACTGTCTGCGGGCGCAGGACGGAATCCTCCCAACGGCAGGTAGGCGAACAGGGGACAGGGCTGAATCCTCCCGAACTAGCACAATGGCACCTCCTGCAGGTACCAGCCCCCAAGCATCCACCCCCGCCCCAAGCCGTTTCCGGCCTTACTTGTCACTTCTAACAAAACCAACAGTTTAATTACTCTATGGTATTATATGATTAAATTTAGTATGAAATGTTGTTGTTGTTGTGGTCTTCAGTTCGTAGACCGGTTTGATGCAGCTCTCCACGCTACCTCTTCATTTTGAATTTGCTTACTGTAATCGTCTCTCGGCCTACCTCTGCGATTTTTACCCCATAAACTTTCCTCTAATGCTAGTTTCACGATAACTTCATGCCTCAAAATGTGTCCGACCAATCTATCCCTACTTTTTGTCAACATATGCCAAAGACTTACTTTCTCCCCAATTCTGTTCAGTACCTCCTCATTAGTTATGAGATCTACCCAATCCGAGCGTGAGCTCCGTCTCTAATGACGACGATCTCGATGGGACGCTAAAAATTAATCTTCCATCTTTCTAATAGTATAAACAATAAGCAGTGCTAATTGCAAGATAGGCAAAAGGTCTGCCGGCCGCGGTGGCCGAGGTGACTGAGGCGCTCCAGTCACGGTCAGCACGGCCACCACGGTCGGGGGTTCGAATACCCCCTCGGGCATGGATATTTGTGCCGTCCTAGTTCGTAAGTAGTTCATAAGTAGTTTGTAAGTTTAGGGACTGATGACCCCGTAGTTAAGTCCCATAAGCTTAACAAACATTTGAACATTTTTGCAAAAGGTCTCCGCATACTTGTATACCAACCAGTGTTCAGCGTTGATTCATACTGTCATCCGGTATGGTCAGTGTTGATTACATAACAAGTGTTGAAGTTTGGCATTATATATCTCGTCAACACGCGTAAGTTCTCTACTGCTCTTACCGTTTCTTCCAAAGTTGCAACATCATTCGTGCTGACAAATTTGGTGAGTTTTTGTTGTTATTGTCTTATGGAATGTTTACGTTTGAAGCTTTTAACCAGGTACCACTAGCAATAAACAAATTTTTGTGAAAAATACGCGAATGCAACTGTCATTCTCCATTGTTGTAATGTTTTCGTTGTACTTGTTTATAATAGCCTCATGCTTCCTTATATCTCTTCCACGTTTCGGCGTTGATTAATGGTTTTTTTTCTCGTGTTACCTTTTTCTACTTATTACCTTCCGATTTCCTATTAAGGCAAGTTTTATTAGAAACAACAGATTTTCATAACTTGCTTCTATTCACATTAAGTCAAGCCAGTTCAATAAGACTCATGTCCCACCCTCCTGTTGAAAGCAGAATTTCTTCTTCCTTAGGAAAAAAATTAGCCTGCCTTGTCCTCTGTTTATAATTCGACGCTATATCAAATAAACGTGTATACCAACTGCTGAAAATGTTGCACAGATTTATCAATTGCGAGTAAAACGTAAGAGATTGTAAGAACCAAAGTGATTGTAAGAACCAAAGTGATATTACTGTGCGTTTACTCTGCCTCTAAAGTTAACTGGGGCTTAATTCTCACTCTTACTTTACAATGCAGGAACACACACTGGAACATACGCTAGATAGCTTTGCTTACCTGGAATATTGATAAAGGTCTGGCCACACACTCAGGTCTCGGGCCGCCACCAACTACCTGCTTAAACAGGTTACGGGAGGATTCAGTCCCGTCCTTTTCCACACCATTGCAGGCTCGGGAGGATTCAGTCCTATTTTTCTGACCGCGGGAGGAATGGATCCTGCGCCCCTATCTGCACGGCGACTGCGGTCGGGGGTTCGAATCCCCCCTCGGGCATGGATATTTGTGCCGTCCTTAGGATAAGCTAGTTGATAAGTAGTTCGTAAGTTTAGGGACTGATGCCCCGCAGTTAAGTCCCATAAGCTATACAAACATTTGAACATTTTTCGTCTTTAGTATAAGGTAGTAAAGAAGCAATAAAGGAGGTAGATGAGTTTTGTTACTTGGGCAGTAAAATAACAAATGATGGTCGCAGCACAGAGGATATAAAATGCAGAATGGCAATGGGTAGAAAAGCGTTCTTGAAAAAGAGAAATTTGTTAACATCGAATATTGATTTAAGCCTAAGGGAGTCCTTTCTGAAGGCATTTGTATGGAGTGTTGCCTTGTATGGGAGTGAAACATGGACGATAAACAGTGCGGACAGGAAGAGGATTGAGGCTTTTGAAATATGGTGCTACAGAAGAATGCTGAAGATTAGGTGGGTGGATCGCATAAATAATGAGGAGGTACTGAACAGAATTGGGGAGAAAAGAAATTTCTGGCATACTTTGACTAAAAGAAGGGATAGATTGGTAGGACACATTCTCAGACATCAAGGAATTGTGAATTTAGCGTTGGAGGGAAGTGTATGGGGTAAAAACCGCAGAGGAAGACCAAGAGATGGATACAGTAAGCAGATTCAGACAGATATAGGTTGCCGTTCTGAAGATGAAGAGGCTTGCTCAGGATAGGGTATTGTGGAGAGCTGCATCAAACCAGTCTCCGGACTGAAGACCACAACAACAACAGTTAAGTCCCATAAGATAAAAAAAAAAATTTAAAAAAAGTCGTTCAAATCACGAATCATGCGTGGGTACAATAACAATGCATGTGTGTATGTTTGTACTGTTTACCCACCAAGATGGATGCAGCAATTCTGATGAAATCCAGAAATTTTCAGAATAGCACATGGGGCGATACTATGGTTTGACACAGATCGGATCAACACACACACACACACACACACACACATACACACACACACACACACACACACACACACAAATTAATGCCCTATTAATCTTTGCACTTTATATTGGTCACCGGTTGATGGGCTGTGTCCAAAATATGTTATCCTGTTAAAATAAATAATATAATTCCAACAACTATGAGATTATTCCAACAACCCAGTAGCATTTGAGAATCATTTTAACATGTTGGATAGTTATTGGGTTCTGTCGTCATTCATGAACTAATGTAGGCCTACTCACTGCAAATATTCATCATGGACAGTCACGGAAACGACGCTAGCACCCGAAGGTGCACCACTGTGGAAAAACTCTCATGTAGAAGGAAAAGCAAATTGCTTGATAGTCAGGATCCACCTTTGGAAGACATTGTGGCAGCGATACTACATAGCGTAAAAACAAAACAAAAAATGCATTTTAGCAAACTTTTTTTCACCAACTTTATATGCTAGGATCAAATTTGATAAAATAAACGTATTTCATATCGCTTCTCCCTAATTGTATTTATTTTAGAGCCCTTTCCTGGTGTAACAGAAATCTTACACTGAACGTTTGCTATTGAACCAGTTCTTGTCGAAATGCTGTTCTTTCTTTTCGATACCTAAAAATACTTTTACTTTTCCTTTTAATCTGTCTCCTTCCTGAAAGGATTACTTGCGGATACTTGCCCTATATCTCAGTGCAGTGCTAGCCTATATCCACCATTTCGACTATTCGTTTTATAAGGTCATGCGACGTTTAGTGATAATTAAGTAAACAAATGCATGAACTGTCGATGCCGTTTGATGCGCGTAAGTAATTCTGTGTTTTGTTTTCAGGTAAAGACAACAGTGCAGCATCGAAAATGTGACTCCCACTGCAGCCCGTGTTTCATATTTGTAAGTAAACCAACTTATTCTTTAATTGAACTGCACAGGAAGCTTAATACATTCCGAGGAGTGGAGCGGACTGTTTGAGATCTGGCCCATAAAGAGTCGCGGTTCTATTCAGCCAATTATCAGACAATCTGACAGTGGGGCAAAGGGGGAAACTGTGGTGTCGCACAAGTACAAAGTGCCTGCCACCTGCTTTCGCCGCGCGCCGCCATGCACGCACGGCGCGGCGTTCTTACGACGACAGCCACGAGCGCCCTCTGCTGCAACTCCGCTCGTGGGCACCACTGAACGACATCGTTCACTTGGGACTGAGATAGCAACCAGTTAGGACCTTCGTAATCAGATAGGCACCAGTGAAGACTTTGCTATCGTACAGGCACTAGGCAGGCCTCTAACAACTATGTATCAACATTCTGCAGTACTATGTAAAAGTTAAGTATTGTATAAATTCTGTTCAATATATATCTCGATCTAATTTACCCTAGTGTTTCTAGTTTCTGGCTGCTCCCCTCCGTACCTGCACCAGCGTGCTATCTGTGTTCCTGTGTCGGTCTCATTCCACTCGGCCACCGACACCTACGACGGAACGGGACACAAAAGCGGCGACGATGCTGGGACACAAAAGAAACCAATGGGGAATAAGTGGGAGGGGCTTACCATTTCCGGCATACGCCTTACAACCAAGGAAAACCTCCAGAGAATCTTGTCGGAACCGGGGAATTGGGACCAATTTTGTTAATTAATTAATTAAATTAAAATAGATTATCAGGGGAGCACGTGTGCACCTTCAAAAATCGAGCTCCCGAGTTACTCTCGTAAAGTCGTAGACATCAGCTCGACCCTCCATTCCCCCAAAAGGAAATGTGTACCCCAAATGTCTACACTTTCACACACATCTCACACTATGTTACGAAATGTTTGCGAATCGTGTAAGGGAGGCGGGACTTGGGGACCAGACCGGTATTCACCTAGGGGGATGTGGAAAACTGCCTAAAAACCACATTCAGGCTGGCCGGCACTCCGACCCCTTTCGTTGATCCTACGGGCGGATTCGAACCGGGACCGGTACACCTTCCCGACTCGGAAAGCGGTGCGTTAGACCACACGGCTAACCGAGCCGGTTGACTGATACGAAGACTCTACCGTAACACAACACTGCGTTACTCAAGCATATTGCCAGTTTTCAGTGCATTATAGGCTACTGCTGGGCGACGGAACTATTTCACATTATTGTTTTCCAATATGCAGGACCTACTGAAAGACGAAATGTATCGAAATAATTGTTAAAATAGTCTAAAAAATAACTGCAAATGATTTCATGGTCCTTTTATTAATATTTTCATTACACAGTTTGAAAATCTTCCAGTCACAATATCTTCTGCTATTGTGGAAATTAAAATCAACAAACTTTTTTCAGATTGTACCTTCTAGGCCGTAGTGATATTAGCCGTTTGTTTTCCTTTCTATTGTGTACTTACACTGTCCCAAAATAATTTATAGAATATTTTTCGACCTGGGAGAAGTTTCAATACGGCTCTTTTACCTGTTACATCCCTGCATCTTTACAATGTGAAAGCATCGATTGCCGATTTCAGCGTTGTGGCCAAGCATCATATCAACTTTGAGCCAACTTCAGCGAATCTAGTTTTAGCGTTATACAACAAAGCAGAACAGAGTTTAATATCTGAACAGACCTCAGATTTGAGTTCAAATCAGCGATGTTTATACAACGGGTTCGTAAACTTTTAAATATACGACACACTGTTATATTAATATGAAAATATTAAATAGTAACAAATAAAACACACACAATCTCTCTCTCTCTCTCGCGCGCACACACACACACACACACACACACACACACACACACACCAACAGAGAGAGAGAGAGAGAGAGAGAGAGAAGGGGGGTAGGAAGAGGAGTGGGAGAGAGAGGTGTTTATGGGATGTAAGTTTCACCCGTGCGAAGTAGATTATATACATAAGTGTACAATGTGCATACCGCTAAGACTCGGAAGCGAATTCCGATACGATCAAGTTAGTTATATGGTGTGGCAGCTCTCAATCCATTAGTTATGATGTAGGTTACCGTTTTTACCTGAGTGGCGTGTTGTTGAAGCTGGGAAGTATCGCACATTAGAAATTTCTAGAACATTCGAGAGCATTTCAGAACAATGTGGAACATTCGAGAATATTTCACAATGTCGAGGACATCCGAAAACATCCCGGATTTTTGTGGAATGTTTCAGGACACTCCGAAATCTTGTAGAAAGTTCAGGAAGATTGTGGGCGATTCGAAGCCTTTATGGTGTGTTCTGGATTTCCCAGTTGGTGGAGCGAGGGGTATATAAGGGGAGACCCGTCCTTGGTTCTGAGTACAGTTCCGTATCATTGATCCCACGGGGGTCTGAACCGCCGTCCTCTCGAATGTGAGTCCAGTCTGCTTAGGACTGCGCCACCTCGCTCGGTGACAGCATAGGATGAGAAGCGGCTAAGAGGGCGTACGGCGACGTTTCTATACGTCGGTATGGTTTCCACGGGTATCTTATACCATTATTCCACCAGTCTTCCGGAGTTCCCATATAACGACAGGTGTTGCTCCCATCATCCCTGAACCACACACATATTTCAACCTTGAACGTAATCTCTGAAATTGGAAACAGTATGCAACAAGACTCGGACCAAACAAATGGCTTTCCCACTAATTACAAACATTTACATTACCCATACATGGTTTTGACATTTCAGCTTGAAATCCGCTTCCCAACGTATTTAGCTCCTTTGCCTGTTTTTAGCGCTAACAGGTTTCTGTCGCCGTCGTTTTAATGACTGACTGACAGGAGCACTCCACACGCTGTAGTATGCGTCCTAACTTAGCGGCAGATGGATTTCGGCTATTCCTGTGTGCGATATAAATTTTCGACACCAAACACCTCGGCTACTTCCTTTAAACCCAATATACGAACAGAAACAGTTTTACCCTCGTTCAAATCAATTAGTTCCACTATTATGCACTACCAAATATACAGGGTGTATCACCTGGCACTTGCACCGCAAATATTCCGGAAACGGAAAGTGCGATTGATTAGCGGTTTTCACAGAATTGATCGGTAGTCAAGGACTCGTATTGTTAGCCAATAATCTTTGAGATTTCCTTAGCGTAATGACGCTGTTGTAGATGCTTAGGCCGGAAAGGGTTCAAATATTTGTAAATCTATCAGACTCAACTGCTGGGTTATTAGTCCATAGCTTACAAACTACTTAAACTAAGGTAAACTAACCTAAGGACAACGCGAACACCCATGCCCGAAGGGAGACTCGGACCCCGACGGCGAACGGCCGCGCGCATCGCAGCACGGCGCCTCAGTGCGCACAGCTGACCCGCCGCGGCGCCGGAAAGGGGAACAATACCTTAGCTACACACAACAAAGTACAGCATTAATCTATTCAGCTGTCCTAAAACTTCAAGAATGTGTGTTCAAATGTTTATAGAGCTTATGGGACTTAACTACGGGGTCGTCAGTCCCTAAACCTACAAACTACTTATGAACTAGCTTATACTAAGGACGGCACAAACATCCATGTCCGAGGGGGGGGGGGATTCGAACCCCCGCCCGCAGCAGCCGTGCAGACCGTGACTGGCACGCCGCAGACCGCTCGGCCACTGCGGCCGGCTTCGCAAATGTAGCCTGATACTCAGTAACCTAATATTTTGACCCCCAAACGATAGTATAAGGGTGTCTAAATGTTTCCATAGGTCACAATTTGTGATCCTTTGTGTACGGTGCTGTGAATTTAGTGGGTGAACAACGCGAGTTGTAATTCGCAAGACCTTTGTTTACGTGTAATCCACTCTGCCAGCATGTTGTCGCCGTGATTGCCAGCTTCGTTAACAGAGATATGGTAATTAGGGGCCTTTGTTCCTGGTGCCCTCTTACATTCTCGGAATTCGGGAAAGCACGCCGCTCAGCTTTGTTCAAACTGTTGGGCCACTTGAGAGGCTGCGTTGTATCGCATTGTTATGTTTCCAGTTTTCCAGCTACTATCACTGCCACCACTCACTTCCAACCCCGTCCCCACTCGATTTTCAAATATGGTTACCCCAATATAGCCGACAAATGATGGGCGTAATAATATCACTTTTCACTCTGCCAAAAAGGTTAACAGAACGTTGCAGTGAGCATCTAATTAGAAGTTATATTCGAAAATTTCAAGTCAGGAGGACTTTTTGATTGTTTTTTAAGAAAATGAAAGAATAAACAATTTTTTCCACCCAAAATGCAGCACGAAGAAAGATAGGAGGTATCATAGTTATTTTTTTCTTTTCATTTGGGAAGTAATAGATTGTAGAAGGGTTACATTAAATAAATCCGTTATGTAGCGTGATGAAGATGATGAAACGTTAATGATTATTACTAGAGATGGGCAAACGCATTCGTTTTTGAAACTAGGCCACTAGTTCCTTTTTTGGAACCGTCCCCTACTACTCTTTCACCGTTCTGTTTTATCCAATTATTATCCAGTTAGTCTTAACCAAAATAGTTTGAAAATGAATACTTGATTAAGGAGCTACTTCAGAACAAATTTTGAGATGAAAATTAAATACTATTTTACTGCAGTCTATATCTTTAGAAAACGAAATCCCTTTTCTTACTGGTCTGAAATCACGCAGAACTAGTGTTTAATTTTTTTATTACTATTACGCAATAAAATTAAGGAGGACGTAGCACAAAGAAACAATCAAACTTGAAAAATTGCAGTCGCAAAAAGCGTCATGTTTTGTGTAGGGAGGAAAGGTAAAAATCTAGAGATTGATGTGAACTATTTTATGCTACATTTTAAGGAAATAACAAACAATTGCATTAAAAAGTACTTATTAAATGAAGCATATGAAATATAAAAATGTACGAATAAAAATACAAAAAATAACTTCTGAGGAATGTCTTCCGCCGTTGATAAAAATTACGAAGAAATAACCAGATTTACCATTATGTTCCCTGTAAAAAGATGGTATTACATAGAACGTAATTTGTGTATTCGATAAGTTACAAATTCATAAAATACTTGTGAAATACAATTACCGCTGATGCACGCCAAGCAGAATACGCAAAGATCCAGTAGTCTAAAATTCGGAAACAGTGCTCAGTGAAAAAAGCGGAAAGCAGCTCATGCTGAGAGTGAGGTGGAACTTGAACACAGTGATAAAAAGAACGGGAACGGACACGAAACCGTTCCGGTAATGTTCCGCACCGGTACCGTCGAACGAGACCGATCTGGAGCACCGATGTGAACGGTGAACTGCCTTCCTTAAAAGGAGTCCCACGGTCTTTCCGTTCACTTTTGTGAAACGTTCCTTTGGACACGTTTGTTCGCGAACGACCGAGTTCTAGCATAAACATTGAAAAACTGGTTGTAACAGTGTTTCACCTCCCAGAAAAGGAAGATTAAAGTATCTTCTGTACGTCTTGATATTGAATTTTGGATGGCCAGCTTTGTACCTTCTCCTCCGTACAGAAAGTTGCAGCAGTATAAAAGTAAATAAGTTTAGGGGTTAACACATAATTGTGAGATAAAGTCACGTAGGAGGCAGCAACCATGATGAATAATGAATGATGTCTGCAAAAGGGTCACTGTCTTGATAAAAGTCACAAATTGCCTACAAATTGGCTCTATTTTACTCGTTTCGGCTTGGGACTTCATCAGAATCTGTCAAATGAAAAATCATTATAAGTATTCAGAGTAACAGGAAAGACATATTACAAAGTATTGTATAAAACTTTTGTGATTATAAAATTCGGCATACACATCCTGTCGTTGAAAGTAACCAGTGCACATTAGTTACGTGTTGGTCAGTAATATTCGTCACATGTTGTTCAGGTAACATCAGGAAGCAAACTAAGTAAGTACAGAAATGGTACAATAAATGAGTAGAAATATTAATCGACAGGTGGCGTGCCATACATACATATTCTCTAGTGTCGTTGTGACAAGTGAAGACAAGCTAGATACAATTGAAAGTTAAGCAGCACGAAAGTAAAAAAGGGTAATCAAATAAAGTGAACAAATGCTATTTACATCATGTCCTTATAGGTCATGAAATAGACTGAACAAATGGCAGTTATATCGCTTCCTAATGAATAAATGTCATGGATGGGTAAGAATTGTTGTTTATCACAGAAACAGTGCGTCAGAAAGACGTAAAGTTACATTAATGACAAGTGTACAAGCTGTGCAGCAACAATTATACTGAAAACAGAGGTTACTATAATAAGGATCAGGGATGAAAATGTAGGGGATTGAATAGAAATTACTGTCAATAGCCGGCCGCGGTGGCCGAAGGGATTGCGGCGCGCCAGTTACGGTCTGCACGGCCATTACGGTGGGGGGTTCGAATCCTCCCCTCGGGCATGGATGTTTGTGCCGTCCTTAGTGTTAGCTTGTTCATAAGTAGTTTGTAAGTTTAGGGACTGATGAACCCGTAGTTAAGTCCCATAAGCTATACAAACATTTGACTTTTTTTTCTGTCAGTACCATTAACAGCGCGACAGACAGTTTTAGCATTATAACCGCGGTGGAGTAGCCGAGCGGTCTAAAGCGTCTCGCTGCAGAGCGCGCCGTTGCTCGCCGTGGATGTTCGAGTCCTCCCTGGGGCATGGGTGTGTGTGTCGTCTTTAGATTAGATTACCTAGGTTTAAGTTCAAAAAAATGTTCAAATGTTTGTTAAGCTTAAGGGAATTAACTACGGGGTCATCAGACCCTAAACTTACAAACTACTTATGAACTACCTACAACTAAGGACGGCACAAATATCCATGCCCGAGGGGGGATTCGAACCCCCGACCGTAGTGGCCGTGCAGACCGTGACTGAAGCGCCTCAGTCCCCTCGGCCACCGCGGCCGGCTAGGTTTAAGTCGTTTGTAAGCTACGGACTGATGACCACGCAGTTTGGTCCGATAGATTTACAAACATTTGAAAATTTGAGTTTTTAGCATTATAAACACTATTGACAACAATTGACAAATAATGTAGTAACAAGTACACAAAAAATAGAAGCAGTGGTTTACGAAGTATAAATCATGGTGTCCATCTGTTATCAAGATCATTAGAGACGGACCAGAAGCTCGGAATAAAACAAGGGCGAGGGATAAAAAAATTGTATAATCTGCAGTGCCAGGATCCTCTTATTCAAAGGAAGCATCCCGACATTTAGCTTGGCGATTTTTATGAAACTCACGTAGAAAGTAAGTGAGGACACTCAGCGTTAGATTTGAATCGCCGTCCAGTATTGACGATAGTGCCGCCTCTCTTCGAGTGTATAAATACAGCAGTGAACGGAGGGGGAATAACGTCAAACACAATAATGCTATTAAAAATATATAACATTTTCGCTTTACGCTTCTAAGAAAACAGACGTTTCAATGTCGCTGTTTATTGATGCCGTTGGCAGCTAAAACCAACCCTACCTGTCCCCTTGATACTAAAATCTCTTTCTCACGAGATATTGAAAATGGTCAATTTTTTTTTTCTCTGTGACTTGGAAAGAGATTTCCGTCTTAGGGATTCGGTATATTATCAGGAGGCCAAAAAAAGACTGTTTCACCGATCCCTACATTACAAGAGTAATAGTTAGTATGCTATAATATTGTGCTTCTCGCAAACAGAATTATTCACATTAACTATCAAAACAAAGAGAAGCACATTACCGAATACTAATTCACCACAGTAACTGAAACACCTAAACAAAAGTGCTTTTTAACCCTTCAGTCGATTTTCACATTTCTTTTGACGTTGATTATTGAAACAATTCATACGATATTGTATTCAATGAATCGGAATTGTTAGATAGCTAAGTTTCCTTAGGAATTAACGAAAATTGATTAACATCGTCGTGTTTGGCCTGAAAATCTGTTTCGTTTTTTTGTACAAACAGCAGCTGTGTGAAACCCGAGGAAGCCTGTAAACGTGAGGATAAAAATAGAAGAGTTCGTGGCGGGTCATCTGTAATCTCTGGAAGAGTGCGGTTGACGTCCCATCTTAAGTGATTTATTATGAGCGGCTGATAACAAGAGAACGTCAACTTGTCGCTATAGCAATATTTTCGTTCCGCGTAATTTGCGTGACCTACATACCAGCGGTTTGCATAAATTTGTCTCATTACAGTAATTAAACGTTCGAAACTGATTTTTTTTCGCAGTTACTGATCGCTACCATATAGGCCTAACGGCCATTATTTTATTCGCTTTTCTAACTCGGGTAAGACGATTACGACTCCGATGACAACTATGACAGTAATAATGATTCCACTTCATCGTCCCTCTCGTTAAGCAATGGGTTTTGAATATTTTAAAAAGAAAGTATTCCTCATTTGCAGAAATTTGATTCTTTATTTAAAATAACGAGTTTCGCGTTTATGAGACATCATAAGATCATACATGGTGTTACAAAAATGTACGGCAAAACTTTCAGGAAACATTCCTCACATACAAAGAAAGAAAATTTGTTATGTGGACATGTGTCCGGAAACGCTTAATTTCCATGTTAGAGCTCATTTTAGTATTTCTCTTTAAATGTAAATTGAAATAATTCGTGCAGACAATTGTCAGAATACCCAATTTTTTCGTTAGTATGTACTGTAGTTCCTCGATTCACCACCAGTTGGCCCAACTGAAGGACGGTAATGTTGACTTCCGTGCTTGTGTTGACATGCGACGGATGAGGCTTCATTCCAATGTGATCAAATTTTAAATTTTCGCAACGAACATGTGTGGGCCGACGAGAATCTGCACGCAATTGTGCAATCACGTCATCGACACAGATTTTCTGTGAACGTTTGGGCAGGAATTGCTGGTGATGTCTTGATTGGGCCTCATGTCCTTCCACCTACGCTCACTGGAGCACGTTATCATGATTTCATACGGGATACTCTACCTGTGCTGCTAGAACATGTGCCTATACAATTACAACACAACATGTGGTTCTTGCACGATGGAGCTCCTGCACATTTCAGTCGACGTGTTCGTACGCTTCCCCACAACAGATTCGGTGACCGATGGATTGGTAGAGGCAGACCAATTCCATGGCCTCCACGCTGGCCTGACCTCAACCCTCTTGACTTTCATGTATGGGGGCATTGAAAGCTCTGTCTACCCAAGCCCGGTACGAAATGTAGAGACTCTTAGTGCTCGTATTGTGGACGGCTGTGATACAATACGCCATTCTCCAGGGCTGCACGGATTCCATGCGAAGGAGGGCGGATGCATGTATCCTCGCTAACTAAGGACATTTTCAACATTTCCTGTAACAAAGTGTTTGAAGTCACGCTGGTGATGATTAATGTGAGTAGAAGAGAAGTAATAAAATGAGCTCTTAACATGGAAATTAAGCGTTTCCGGACACATGTCCACATAACATATTTTCTTTCTTTGTGTGTGAGGAATATTTCCTGAAAGTTTGCCCGTACCTTTTCCAACACCCCGTATAAAAAAGATGGCGGCCACTAAAGGGCATTGAGATGAACTCGTCAAATATATAATCTAAGGGACCTTACATATTGTGCAATTCCCCGGCATATATTGTTTATGACCTTATGGCTCTTACACCATACGTCGTACTATGATTTAATTTCGAAAGTACATTTAGTGGTATATGTGTATATTGTCTATAAAATGTCTCCTGGTTGTAATTATTAGTGGTGTGGAAGTATTTTTGCTTGAATAAACGAAAAGTAGCAAGCTATGAACTTCTTCCCTTTCACCAAGTTTCGAAAAGGTTTGAAATTATATGTAAAGGATTTTGCAAGTCACTAAGTGCTCTAATCATTCTCACATAGTTGACGTATTTCTCCTTATTCACACGAGTCATGCCCGACAGTTACTTGCGGCATTCACTGTTCATGACATCGTAACCCTTGAACTACATTTCGTAGATAGCGATTGTGGTCTGATAGTTAGAAACACTTGTATCAAGTTTGGTTCAAACTGATTATGTGTGTGGTTGATAAAACTCTTCTGGGTATTGGACCGCATCGTCAATATATTTTTCACCGACGTTTCGGCCACTATTGCAAACTGCCGAAACGTCGGCGAAACATTTGATATATTGACGATATGGTCAAAAACCCAGAAGAGTTTTATCAAATTGCGTGGTTATGGTATATCGCCCCAAATTTGCGACTGGATAGTGGATTTCCTGTCAGAGAGGACACAGCTCGTGGTAATCGATGGTAAGGTGATATCGGGCGTTTCAAAGGGTAGTGTTATTGGTTCTCTGCTGTTCGTTATTTACATAAACGATTTAGGGGAAAATCTAAGTAGCTCTCTTAGGTTGTTTGCAGATAACGCCGTCATTTACCGTCTAGTAAAATCATCTGAAGATCACAACTAACTGCAGAATGATCTGAACAAGATATCAGTATGGCGTAAAAATTGGCAGTTGAATGTAAATAATGTGAAGTGTGAAGTCCACATGATTCATCGAACATGAAATCTGTTAAACTTTGTTTACAAAATAAATCAATCGAATGTGAAGGCCGTAAACTCAACTAAAAACCTAGGAATTACTATTACTTCAGACTTAAATTGGAAGGAACACGTAGATAATATCTTGGGAAAGGCGAACTAGAGACTGCGTTTTATTGGCAGAACCCTTGAAAGATGTAACAGAACTTCTAAAGAAACTGCATACACTAAGCTTGTACGTCCTTTTTTGGAGTATTGCTGCCGGTGTGGGATTCTTATCAGGTGGGTTTGACGGAGGACAACGAAAGAGTCCAAAGAAGGGCAGCTCGTTTCGTGTTGTCACGATACAGGGGAGACAGCGTTATGGAAATGATACAGGATTTGGGATGGGAATGATTACAACAACGGCGCTTATCGCTGCGGCGTGGGCTACTTGCGAAACTCCAATCGCCAACATTCTCCTCCGAATGCGAAAATATATTGTTGACTCCCACTTACGTAGGTAGAAATAATCATCAGAATAAAATACGAGAAATCAGAGCTCGAACGGAGAGATTCAGGTGTTCTTTCTTCCCGCGAGCTATTCGAGAATGGAGATCAAATAGTATAAAGGTGGTTCGATGAACACTCTGCGAGGCACTGAAATGTGATTTGCAGAGTATGCAATGTATATGTAGATCAACAATGATAACGGCCGCGGAAGCCTTCGTTTACATTTGATCTTGTGTCAGTGTGTGTGTGTGTGTGTGTGTGTGTGTGTGTCGTTCTCTGAGATACTTGTTACACAACCCTATTGACTCCGTTTAGATTCAGTGAGGCCCACAAACATCACAATATTTTGGTGCCGGCCGCGGTGGCCGAGGGGATTGAGGCGCTCCAGTCACGGTCCGCACGGCCACTACGGTCGGGGGTTCGAATCCCCCCTCGGGCATGGATATTTGTGCCGTCCTTAGTTGTAAGTAGTTCATAAGTAGTTTGTAAGTTTCGGGACTGATGACCCCATAGTTAAGTCCCATAGACTCTACAAACATTTGAACTTGAATATTTTGGCATAACAACAATCTGGCCAAATAACTGCCACTAGCTATATAAAAAGACACCCATTATTTTTACCACCGTTTGAATAGATCAGTGTTTTTCAGTCTGTGGGTCACGACTCACTGCGTCGGTCGCAAAGTCTTGCTGGGGGGGGAGGGGGGCGTCGCAGAAGGATGCAGTGACAGCATGTTGTCTGATAGCGAATTTACGTTTCCTGACGATCGGCTACAATGGCAGAAGTGCTACTCGGAAGTGAGACATGGTTTCGTGAAAGTCGCTTAATTAGCACTCATCCGTAGGTGGAAAATTACCTTTTTTGTAACAAATTTCTGGTGGCCATTAATCAGACATTAAAAGTGTCACAGGTATGATATGTGTTGTCCCCTCGTCGCCTGTTTGTTGTTTACTCGTTCCGGTCTGGTTGTCGATAAAGGTAGTGATGCAGGATCCTTTGACATCTAAACATTGATATAGTTAGTATTACAAGATATTTATTGACTGACATTTACAATACTCATATTGAGGACATATGTCTGTTTCTTCTCTCTTCTTGCTTCTTGCGGCGGCGTCCGTATGATGCTTGCTGCGCTGTGACCTAGTTACTGCTAAGTTCGTAGCCGCGTTCTGACCTAGTGACTGCCTGAGTTCTCACTAGTAACTGACTATTTTTGAATAGTAACTGACCGAGTTCTCACTAGTAACTGCCGGCTGTCGAGACGTATGTCGGCGTAGATATAGCCGCTTGTAGAGGGCGTGCATCTTGGGTTACTCCCTCCAGGATGCGCGGCGCCTGCTTGCCATTGGCTTTCGGTCGTTCGCTGCCTTCTCCACGATCGTTCTCTTACCTCTGGTGTGTGGCGCTGACTTTACGCCACAACAAGATGTATTTATGACACTTTTTATTGCCGGCCGCGGTGGCCGAGGGGACTGAGGCGCTTCAGTCACGGTCTGCACGGCCACTACGGTCGGGGGTTCGAATCCCCCCTCGGGCACGGATGTGTCGTCCTTAGAATAAGGTAGTTGATAAGTAGTTTGTAAGTTTAGGGACTGATGACTCCGTAGTTAAGTCCCATAAGCTTTACAAACATTTGAACACTTTTTATTTATGATGATTGGCCCATCGAAAAGCGAAACAGTGAGGCCATTTTTCCATATCATGATTAAGCGACTCAACAGCGTTTGTGCTCTACTGCTACATTTACTCACAATGGTCGCAATCTTCTTGTATGACTTTCTCTTATGTTCAAATATTGGTAAGTCTGAAAAACAAATAATTACTAATAACATTTTTGAAGAATGACTAAGAATACCTTTTTACTACCGCATGTGACGAATTTTCGATGCAGTGATAGTTTTAATCAACTAATAACAATACCATTTTATTATTAATATGATTGAAGAAAACTGCACCAGTCACTTTTTCTTGAAATGATGTTTATTCCATGAACCGGTTTTCAAACCTTTTCAGGTTCATCTTCAGATGGATCATGTTACAATATCATTTTCAGCGTCATGACGGATGCTGGCTCTGGTGGGAAGACGGAAATATATTTTAATAACTCGAATTGCACGTTGTTTAGATCGTGTTTTGTATTTGTAAGATTACGTGAAATTTGTTGATTTACTTGCCGCGGTGGAGTAGCCCAGCGGTCTAGAGCGTCTCGCCGTGGAACGCGCGGTTGCTCGCCGTGGAGGTTCGAGTCCTCCCTGGGACATGGGTGTATGTGTTTGTCCTTAGGTTAGTTTACCTAGGTTTAAGTAGTTTGTAAGCTACGAACTGATGACCACGCAGTTTGGACAGATAGTTTTACAAACATTTGAACATTTGATTTTGATTTACTTAATGGGACTATGTGGCTGGATCGTTTGTGGTTAATTTCCATTTCTTCCTTGATTATGTCACAATAACACACCACGTTTTCTATTGGGCTCTACACTGCACTATAAACAATACTTTACCAACGTCCAACATTTGCTTTTACAGCTGCTGTTATTTCCGAACGTCTTAATTCGAAGATATAACATTCTTTGTACATGTAAGTTTGCTTTTCAAGTAAAAGTGACTGGTGCAGTTTTCTTAAATCATATTGAAATTAACAGTTACGGGTTCTGAAATATCCGTAATAGATAATCTAAATACATTTTACTATTGGATCATAGTAGCTTGCTGCTGATTGTTTCCAAAAAAAAAAATGTTCAAATGTTTGTAGAGCTTATGGGACTTAACTACGGGGTCATCAGTCCCTAAACTTACAAACTACTTATGAACTAGCTAACAATAAGGACGGCACAAATATCCATGCCCGAGGGGGTTTCGAACCTCCCACCGTAGTGGTCGTGCAGACCGTGACTGGCGCGCCGCAGTCCCCTCGGCCACCGCGGCCGGCCTGATTGTTTTCAGTATCCTTTTGCAGAAATGTAAAGTTTATGAGCATCCTTGAAATACTAAGAAGTGATGCATCAGCTTTGGTGTTTTGATAATCGCACATGGCAACACGTCGCCAGATGTTACACACTGAAATTTATTAATAATGACAGTAAAACCATACATCAAATACTCGTAGTCATAGTCCTTTTTTTTCAGTTTTGATTCGTTTCTTCTACTGCAACATTCACCAGACATGAATGGCTGTGCAGATGTCACATAAATCTAAAAAGCAAATTAAAATGGTTTAGAATCACTGACATAGCTTTATTATGGGCCTGTGGGTCGCCGGTCATTTTTACTCGGAAAGGTGATCACTGGTTCAAAAAGGTTGAAAACACTGTTTAGATGAACGGTTTGGCTGTGTCCCAACTACGCCGATTTCTCAAGTTATTCTAACTTGAAAATGATTCCACAACCTAAAGAAATGTTGGAGAAATTTAAAGAAGAAAAGGTATGTCGATCCAAATAATGGTATTCATTTCGCCAGACTTTTGTGATTACCAGTTAGCCATAATGGCCGCGTGGTCTGGGGCGCCATGTAATGGACTGTCTTGCCGCTCGCGTCGGAGGTTGGATTCTTCCCTCGGGCATGGTGTGTATCTGTGTGTTGTCCTTAGCGTAAGTTGGTTCAAGTAGTGTGTAGGCCTGCGTTTAGGGACCGATGACCTTAGCAGTTGCTCCCTTTCGTTTACCAACATTTGAAGATTACCAGTTAATTTACCCATTAGAGTAACTGTGAGTTGTTAATAGGCTGATAAATGTGACACTAAGCGTTCGCTGTCGCTGAGAATTGAGTGCACTTTTATTAAACCTTGTTGTGACGCATAAATTTCTCTTGCCTTTTTCCAGAGACATTCCCTTCGCTTGAAATGTTGTTTATCGTGAGTTTCTCGTTCCCTTCGTGCTAGTTGACTACCAATTCTACAAGAACATTGTCAGTGATTCCGTATAGCCTATTGACAAGAAGCCGGCGCAGTCCATGTCATCTGGTCCTGAGTAGACCGACCAGTACTTTGAAGCGCTCGATACCCCACGAAGTTTCTCGATGGCCGCCATGACTGGGCGAACGAGGGGAGCAGTTTAATTGCCTTCCCTGTCAGGAAGTCGATTTACACTTTGATTTACTCCATGCCTCGTTGTGCGATGTGAAGTTGTACGTAATAACGTTGTCAATCTCCGGTGGCGTTCCGATAGCAAGACTGTTCCATCACGGCGGAAGATTACATCGGCCGTACGTGCTCGTGATGAGCAAGTTGCGAAGTTGCGTAAAAGCCATTGCATTGGCGAACAGCGGCGTACGGAAAGCAGTCTGACGAAGCAAGCATTTAGTGCCGTTAGTGCAGTAATTAAAATGTTCTCGTCGTCGTTAAACTTAAGATTTCAGCATCTCTTTTTTCAAGCTGCTCGTTTATTGTGGACCACGATTGAAGTAAGCGTTGAATGGATGATTAGTCGAAGAAGGAACTAACATTTTCGAATGAAGCTCATTCTTCAGAGCAGGTTCTCGTGAACAGTTCCTAAATATTAACTTAGAATTACGGTCAAGTTGTATACGGAACTAAACACGAGATTCTTTGTCAATTATCAGTACCATTTACATAAGAACACTTTTAAGAGATAACATTCTTGTGCGAACTGCGAATATCGTAGGAGGCCCCAAAGTGTAGCTGATTACCGCAGTTGGAGTTTAGTACCTGTATAGGCGAAGGCTACAAAGTATTTGAAACGGGCCTATCGTGAAATTAATGAATAATATGTGTGGTCCGTGGTGCTGTAATCTTAAATCTCCTGCTGCTTACATCACACATGAGTAGAAATGAGTATACCGTCATTCTTTCTGTTATGCCGCTAAGCTAGATTACATATTTGAAAACTAACAAATCGGGCAAAGTGTTATCCGGAAATGAAATACTTAACGTGAGCACTTGAAGCATTGTGAAAATTTTATTGGCAAAGACGCCGAGGGAAAGTAACAAGGGATCCGTAGATTTTAAATTCATGTCGTAACAAGGCACAACTAACATCGGTAGTAGAAAATATCCACAGTTTAAGCTCTAAATCTGAAGGTGACTTAATTAGGTCGAAACAAGTCGTAACACTTAAATAAAACTATATTACATTGAATGAAGCAAAATTTCGCATATTTTAGTAAATAATTCATTTTACTATGAGTTTCGGCTTCACATTGAAGCTATCTTCAGGTTCCCAAAACAAATGTAGGTTCCATCTCCTTTTACAGTACTAGGAGCCTACAACTGCTGTCCTGCTGCCATATAATACCTTTACCTGCCACCAACAGGGAAGGACTTGTCTGAATCGACGACACCAATTGTAGGGTGCTAGTATTGTAAAAGAAAATCGAACTTCTATTTGTTTTACGGCCCTTCAATGTGAAGCCGAAACTCAGAGATAAATGAATTATTTATTTAAATATACGGCTGTTGGTAACACGTAATTCAACAAATATTGCCACACCGCATTCCAGGGTCCCCAGTAACAATGGAGTCAATAAAGTTAAACAAAAACATTATTTAGAGTGCGTTGTTCAGAAAGAAAGTAGGCCTACAGCAATTATATCCAGGAATTCAGTGCTACAAATTATGTGTTTCTTGACGTAATTTTTGCTAAACTAAATAGCCACCAAGAAGGAGAATTAAAAAAATAATAGCAGTAAAGCGTGATATCTAAACTAATTATTAGAACATATTTTTGGAAACCTTTTCGTTTCACTTATGTATGGGTCAACAGCACACTTATTTAAATTTATGAATAAAGAACAGTCTAGAGTGCAATAATTTATTTCATTCAACTAGTTTCAGTCTTATTTAGACCAGCTTCAGGAATTTTGACTCCATTGCGTCCAGTGCGTCACTGGAAGGCTCTCAGTTACCTTCCAGCTCCACAACATCGATGGAGTCAAAATTTCTGAAGATGGTCTAAGTAAGACTGAAACTAGTAGAATGAAATAAATTATTGCACTCTAGACTGATCTTTATTCATATAATTATTAGAAGACAAGTTTTCAGAAAAGGGTACAAACGAACAAGTTTCTTCGTGCTAAATTTCTCTCCATTCTTCGAAGGACAAAGTTATTATTTGTGTTATCTGAACTAACGTTTCTAAATTGATACTGAGATAGAAAGATGGGAGACCGTACATGGCGTAAGCAGTCGTTCACAGCTGTGACTCGTACACACTTTGTTTCGCTGTTACAAACACGAGTGGAAAGGAACGAAAATAATAATAAAACTTTCCTTCCGCGAGAAGCTTCCAGAGAGCAGTAGGAAACTGGGGGAGAGAGCTAATTCGTTCCTCTCTGCCTGTATATCTGAGAGCGTCCCAGTTCTGCAGATTACGCCGTTAACCTTCCTGAAGAGGAAGTGGCTCGGTGCCTTTTGCTGGTGTATCGCCATCAAAAGTCCCGGCAGATAAACACTGCAAGACAGAGGAGCATCTGCAGCGGTCCCTGCTGGGTTTATTGCTCATCGATTCCGACGGATAACGGGCGTTCTTTTCTTTTTATTGGCTAATAGCGAGAAACAGACGCGAAAGAACACGAAAGAGTTTCTGCAAAGACCACTCCTTTTGACGGATGCTCTTCGATCTCTAAATCGCTTCGTAATTCCAGGAAGTTAGTTTGCTAGTTTCATAAAGAGTCGCGCGAGATAGCACACAGCAAACGGTAGTCAAATAATTGCGTAGTTATCTAAATATTAGGCAGAAATTGACGCAGAGTACTCATTTAATTATCATGCAGGAAAGGGTTTTCGGTGTACTCTGCTCGGCGGCTTTTACAAGGACGTTTTTTTTCTGCTTCTTCACAACATCTGATTAGCCATAAATACAAGACAAATGGATATAGAAGAAATAACTAATTACCAACTGTCATGCAATCTTATGGCTACATTTCAACATCATTGCCTTGAAGATTAAGGCATTTGTCATACCTGTGGTCAAGCTTTCCAATACCCTCCTCATAAAATGTTGCCACCAATGACTTTAAATGAGTCATCACATTGTCTTGAAGCTCTTCTTTAGTTCGGAACACCTCTGGAAATTCCAATGATAAAGCACTTATTGTGAACCTGTGGCTCTCTCTTATCACTTTGTCAACTTGTTGAACAGTCATCTATAGCGACAGATTGCGTCCTTAACCTCCTTCATTGTGCATTGTGGCATCTTCATATTTTCTGCAAAATTTACGCACGATTCCGTCGCACATCAAGCTCTTTCCATACACTTGGCTCAGACGTCGATGAATTTCTACTGTACTATTCCCTTCTGGTTGCAGAAAGCTAATAACGGTTCGTAACTGGCATTTGGCGGGAGAATTGATCAATGTGTTCCTGTTTATGTGACTGCAGTTCGGCACATAACTACGGTCTTCGTGTGTTCTAAATGTTGAAGGGAGTAAGTCGGTTGTTTACTAGTAAATCCGAGCGGGGCGCAGTGGTAACGCACTGGACTTGCATTCGGGAGGACGGTGGTTCAAATCCATCTCCGACCATCCAGATTTAGATTTTCCGTGATTTCCCTAAATCACTCCAGGCAAATGCCTGGATGGCTCCCTTCAAAGGGCACGGCCGATTTCCTTCCTCATCGTTACCTAAAGCTCCGAGCGTAAGCTCCGTCTCTAATGACCTAGTTGTCGACTGGACGTTAAACCCTAAGCTTCCTTCCTTCCCACTAATAAATATTACAATGGGATTCGAACGTTGTTTGGAGATTTGAAGTTAGGAATATTAAGGTCTTAGTCATAACAAACAGAGCACGAGCTTGGTATGCGTAAAAGGAAATAGGAAAATAAAAGCAAAGAAATCCTAACTGAAATGATTGTGGATAAAGCCATAAAATTATAAATAAACATAACCAAAGAAACAACAACAAAAACCCACATTGAAAACTGAAGTTAATCAGAAATTTTCTGAATGTTATCGGGCATGAATTGACATCTGCGGTTGAAGATCAAGATATTATTTTTATCTTCTTTTCCCATTGACTCGAAATATGACATCCTTGTTGTTGTTCCATGTACAGAAAACGGCATTCGGATGCTGTATGTGTATTTTTAATTTCTAATCGGAAGAAACAAAATAACTAACAAACAGCGCAGATGTGTGGATGTCTATATACCACTACTATTTCAAATGGTGATTTCATCATATGACGACGAGCGTTATCTTCTACTCTGACATCATCATATTATAAGCCATTTCTGCTTCAGATAATTGTTTCTTGGAATCATGCTGTAACTTTAAAGACGATTTTTGTGTTTCACATGTATGTGTCCTAGAGCGGTTTATCTGATTACCAGATTTCATAAGTTTCAGTTAGGCAATAGAGCTCTATTTCGATTTTCCGTGAAAGAATCATTAAAAAAAAAAAAAAAAAAAAAAAAAAAAAAAAAAAAAAAAAAAAAAAAAAAATGAAGAAAAGGTGCGCTACACTTCAACTAGGCATTACAGCTGTAAATGTTTACGTTTCACGTAATATATTGATATCAGTGCTGTACCAAATCATAGTTAACGGGTTAATAAGAAAACTCAAATGTTCAAATGTTTGTAAAGCTTAAGAGGCTTAACTGCCGGGTTGTACGTTTTGTGTGCCAGCCTCGTCGCCGCTTTTGTGTCTCGTTCCGTCGTAGGTGTCGGTGGCCGAGTGGAATGAGACCGACACAGGAATAAAGATAGCACGCTGGTGCAGGTACGGAGGGGAGCAGCCAGAAACTAGAAACACTAGAGTACATTAGAGCGAGATATATATTGCACATAATTTATACAATACTTAACTTTTACAGAGTACTGCAGATACATAGTTGAGCTAGAGGCCTGCCTAGTGCCTGTACAATAGCCAAGTCTTCACTGGTGCCTATCTGATTCCGAAGGTCCTAACTGGTTGCTATCTCAGTCCCAAGTGAACGATGTCGTTCAGTGGTGGCCACGAGTGGAGTTGCAGCAGAGGGCGCACGTGGCTGTCGTCGTAAGAACGCCGCGCCGGCGAAAGTAGGTGGCGCGCACTTTGGACTTGTGCGACACCACAGTACGAACTACTTATGAACTAGCTTATACTAAAGACGCCACAAACATCTGTGTCCAAGGGATGGATTCGAATCTCTGACGCTGAACGATCTCGCGCATCGTAGCATAGCGTCTCAATGCGCTCGGCCGCTTCGCCGCGGCAATAAGGAAACTACTTACAGCGAAAATTTAAATGGAAATTAATATAAATATCCAGCTTGAAAAGGAAACTCAATAATTAGAATTTCTTACAGAATTTCTGTGTAACAGAATCATTTGTTACAACAGCTGACGTATAATAAGCTTCGGGTAAGTTTGTTTCAGAGAAGTTCATAACAGTGCCATGTACAACTTTTCTTGAAAATTTTGGGCAATTTTTCAGGATTTTTTAAAATTGGCCAAGTAGTTAGTAAATTAAAATTTTCCCAAATTTCTTTGCTTCTCTGGGAAGTCTGCGAAAACTACAACAGATATAGGTCTGGGACATGTAACTTATTATTAGATAAATAACAAAGTAAAAGTCGAAATCGTACTCTACTTCAAACTCGTACAGTGTTGCGATGGCTTCATATTAGCGAGGTTGCTAAGTTTCGGGCAAAATCTTTTATTAGCCGTAACTGCACATCTAAACGTTTGCGGACCTATGCTTATATGACATTTTTCTTTGAATTTACTTCCAGAATAGCATATTAAAATATTTGCATATCTTCGTGAATCACACTGTACACACATTGTTTGAAATTAACGTTTCGAAAAATTTTAAAACTATAGGAAATCCTATAGTGAGCCGTAAACCACGACAAAAAAAAAACGTTCAAAATTTTGGAAAGCTATGGGACTTAACTACTCTGATC
This sequence comes from Locusta migratoria, assembly GCA_026315105.1. Lineage (NCBI taxonomy): Eukaryota > Metazoa > Arthropoda > Insecta > Orthoptera > Acrididae > Locusta > Locusta migratoria. The sequence goes on from CM048745.1 coordinate 524,089,520, forward strand.
ATTAGTCCCTAGGCTTTCAAACTACTTAAACTTATGACAGTAATAACAAATACATTCATGCCGGAGGGAAGACTGGAACCTCCGACGGGGAGTACCGCCGCTCTCAACTGCTAGGCGCTTTCTACATCTACATATATACTCCGAAATCCACAACAAGGTGCGTGGCGGAGGGTACACTGTACCACTACTAGGCATTTCTTTTCTTATTCCATCCCGAAATAGAACGAGGAAAAAATATATTTGCCTCCTTACGAACCCTAATTTCTCTTGTCTTTATGATCAATACCAAAAAATTTTCAAATGTTTGTTAAGCTTATGGGAATTAACTGCGCGGTCATCAGTCCCTAAAAAAAAAAATTAAAAAAAAAACTACTTATGAACTACCTTATACTAAAGACAGCACATTGGGGGGGGGGGATTCGAACCCCCGACGGAGAACGGCCGCGCGTCGCAGCATAGTGCCTCAATGTGCCCGGCCGCTCCGCCGCGACGTGATTATGCGAAATGTAAGTAGACGGCAGGAAAATAATCCAACTTCAAGATCGGGCCGTCTAAATTTCCTCAACATAATTTTTCGAAAAGAACGTCGTCTTTCCTCCAGCGTTTCTCATTTGAGTTCCCGGAGCATTTCCGTGATACTCGCGCATTGGTCGAACATACCGGTAACAAACGTAGCTGCTCGCCTCTGAACTGCTTCCATGTCTTCCTTTAAACTGATCTGCTGCGTGTTCTAAACACTTGAGAAATAGTCAAGACGTGGTCGTACAAGCGTTTTATACGCGGTCTCCTTTACAAATGAAGTACATCTTCCCAAAATTCTCCCAATAAACCGATGTTGGCTGTCCGCCTTATTCACAACTGTCTTTACATGTTCGTTCCATTTCATATCGCTCTGCAATGTTACGCACAGATATTTGAACGACGCGACTGCTTCAAGAAGCTCACAACTAATGCTGTATTCGAACATTATGAGATTGTGTTTCCTTCTCATGCGCATCACCTTACATTATTTTCTACATTTAGAGCTAGCTGCCATTCTTCACACCAACTAGAAATTTTGTCTAACAAGGGAAGTACTTGGGCTCGAACAGACATACCTGTAGGTAAGTTTGGTTACATGACCATTACGTACCCCCAATGTGCCGGTGGGTGTCGTTTATCTGCAAAATTCTGCAATAACGCTCTAGATAGCACTGTAGATGTAATTGTAGACACCACAATGTCGTATGCGTTGAAACTTCTGACGTAATAATCATCGTACATGTTCTCTAGTGTGTTGCCATCAAAAGCCGTGATGATTCTTATGACTTTAACCTTCTTCTCGGAAGACGGTTGGTATCCACTGTCACTGCTTCCATCGCCTCTTCCCACTCTTGCAGTAGCACTACTGCTTGCAATGTCTTGTTAGTCATTATCATCTCTATCATCATCATTACGTGTATTACAACAGTATCTAACATATGTTCATATTTGTGCAATACTGTAGATACCAGAAATCATGCGAATTATTCATCTTCTACACCAATAGCATCTTCGGGAAGAAGGGTTCCTCGTAACTTCATCTGAACCAATCGCAACACATTAGCAGGGTTGATTACCAATCGCCGACCCGTCTGACATTTCACTACACAAATAAAAAAACGGAACTTCACAGCCACACTGCATTGTCCCTACTGGTACCGACTGGTGTACCGGCAGGTCAATATGCGGGAGTATCACTAGTGCAATAAGGAACCTTTACATTTTCCAAATGTTCAAATGTTTGTTAAGCTTATGGGACTTAACTACGGGGTCATCAGTCCCTAAACTTACAAATTACTTACGAACTAGGACGGCACAAATATCCATGCCCGAGGGGGGGATTCGAACCCCCGACCGTAGTGGCCGTGCTGACCGTGACTGGAGCGCCTCAGTCACCTCGGCCATATCTTTTCTCAGTCACTGCTGTATCATGAAAACAGTAACAAAAATAAAACTTGGTACAATGTCCTGTTCATGTCTAACTGAACATGCAACAGTAGACAAGATCTCCGTGACTTGAGTATATACAATAAAACTTAAAACAGTCTACAGCGGGCCACATACTAATACAGACAACCTTTCTGGTAGTCCACTCTTCCAGGGAACGTCTACCACACAACTCACTTTTCACTTCACATAGCTTGCTTAGCTAACGTCGGTTAGCGGTGGCGCTGCGAACTTCAGGAGGGCGTGGCGCCCACCTTACGATCTCATTGGGGGCCGCTGGTAGGGACCGTCGCTTAAGGCTAGTCTACACGACGACACTAGGTTGCGACACTCGTTACATGAAATGAATTGCGCGCAACTGGTTTCGTGTGTGTCTGTAGACACGGCGCTAATACTATACACTTCAGTTTCGTTGTTTTGTAAGTGCCGTAGTCGCAGTAGAATGATAGTTTTGGTAGCTGTAAGAGTTGAAGCGGAGCTATTTCTTCTCTGTGTGAAGTCGCTGCATAAGACTAAATATAAAAAGAATAAGAAACGTGTTTTAGTTCCTGACTGGATTTAAAAAAAAAAAAAAAAAAAAAAAAAAACGTCAGCTCGGTTGGTCAAACGACCTTGCTGAAAGAAAGTGATTGAAGAGCCTAGAAGTTATTCTAATCAACTTAGAATGTCACCAGAGCAGTTCACGTTCCTTTTAAACACATTTAGTAGTGCAATAAAAAAACAAGATACTGTTATGCGTGAAGCACTGTTATCAGAACTGAAATTACAAATTGCTTTACGTTTTTTGTCAAGTAGATATTCGTCTCTACAGTACCTGTACCGAGTTCCGAAGCTCACAATTGCCATAGTTTGTTTGTGTAGGTATTTCGAATTGAATGTATTTTAGTCTGCAATTCACTAATCGTCAACTCATCAATATTTAATTCACGAATAATTGCTTCAAGAGCACTAATACGCAGCTGCTTATTCCTGAAATTTTCATCGTTAATATCCCACAAACACCTATGCATCGCATATATGTACAAAAACCGAATTATTTCTTCCGTTACCCCCTTTATGTTGCATTTTGTCCTGTATTGGTCGTAACGTAACCTAAAAACACGCCCAATTAGTTTCGCCAAAGTTGGAAGGTGCCGAAACTATTTCAGTTTCGCCAGCGTGTTGCGCGAACGACTTCCGCGCATGCGCACTGGCCAGTAGCGCAGTTTCATGAAACGTAGTGTCGTCGTGTAAACTAGCCTTTACTTGAATGAAACTTTCACTCTGCAGCGGAGTGTGCGCTGATATGAAACTTCCTGGCAGATTAAAAGTGTGTGGCTAAGCCATGTCTCCACCATATCCTTTCTTTCAGGAGTGCTAGTCTTGCATGGTTCGCAGGAGAGCTTCTGTGAAGTTTGGAAAGTAGGAGGCGAGGTACTGGCGGACGTAAAGTCGTGAGGCGGCATCGTGAGTCGTGTCGGGATAGCACAGTCGGTAGTGCGCTTCCCCGCGAAATGCAAAGGTCCCAGGTTCGAGTCCCGGTTCCGGCACACAATTTTAATCTGCCAGGAAGTTTCATATCAGCGAACACTCCGCTGCAGAGTGAAGTTTCATTCTGGAAACATCCCTTAGGCTGTGGCAAAGCCATGTCTCCACCATATCCTTTCTTCCACGAGTGTTAGTCATGCATGGTTCGCCGGAGAACTTCTGTGAAGTTTGGAAAGTAGGAGGCGAGGTACTGGCGGAAGTAAAGTCGTGAGGCGGCATCGTGAGTCGTGTCGGGATAGCACAGTCGGTAGTGCGCTTGCCCGCGAAAGGCAAAGGTCCCAGGTTCGTAGCCTTTACTTCTTCCGTTGTGTGGCGCCAACCTTGCCTTGGTGGTTAGGACACCACACTTTCCTTGTAATTCATCCTGTACGCTGTTACAGTCAGTTACAGACGACACCCTCCCATACACCACAGCATCACTAGCAAACTACCGCAATTTGCAAGTTACTCGGGACTGAGGCGCTTCAGTCACGGTCCGCACGGCCACTACGGTCGGAGGTTCGAATCCCCCCTCGGGCATGGATACTTGTGCCATCCTTAGTATTAGTTCATAAGTAGTTTGTAAGTTTTGGGGACTGATGACCCCGTAGTTAAGTCCCATAAGCTTTACAAACATTTGAACATTTGAACAAGTTACTCTGTCCATCAGGTCATTTATATAGACAGAAAATAATAGCGGTCCTATCACGGCCACCGCACCGCAGTGTAACCCACCCCAGTGCGATGTTCTAAGTTTAAATAGATCGTAATAAGAAAGTTTGTTCCTTTCCTGACGGTGACAGGTTTAGCGAAGTGTGTCAGGCACTTGTCAGGTGATCGATGCGTCAGGAAAGGCGCTGTCTGTGAGTATGCTGGACCCTGCCGTTTGCCTTCCACTGGCGCCGCCTGCCGCTGCCGGCAGACCCCCAGCCTTTGTTGTGAATGCTGCCGCCTCGCCTCTAATTAACGCTGACCTGATGAGTTATGGACGGCCGCTCCGGCCCTTTGTCTCCAAAAACCCTACAGCCGCCAGCCGGCCAGCCGCGCACCAGCCTAAACTAGTCCTCTCCGCAGTCTTCTTTCATATCTTGTTCATATGCTGTAATGCCGGCCGCGGTGGCCGAGGGGTCTGAGGCGCTCCAGTCACGGTCTGCACGGCCACTACGGTCGGGGGTTCGAATCCCCCCTCGTGCATGGATATTTGTGCCGTCCTTAGTCTTAGCTAGTTCATAAGTAGTTTGTAAGCTTAGGGACTGATGACCCCTTAGTTAAGTCCCATAATTTCTACAAATATTTGAACATTTTTTTGCTGTAATAGCGGAAAACGCGTAATTTCCTCGGGCCGCGGTGGAGTAGCCGAACAGTCTAAAGCGTCTCGCTGCCGAGCCCGCGGTTGCTCGCCGTGGAGGTTCGAGTCCTCCCTAGGGCATAGGTGTGTGTGTTGTCCTTAGGTTAGTTTACCTAGGTTTAAGTAGTTTGTAAGCTACGGACTGATGACCACGCAGTTTGGTCCGATAGAATTACAAACATTTGAACATTAATTTCCTCGGTATTTAAGGATACAGGGTACTTTTATTGGCACAATATTATGTAAAAATCAACATCTATTTCTTTCAGGTACTGTTTATAATGTACCGGGTGATCAAAAAGTCTTTATAAATTTGAAAACTTATTTCAGTATTCAGGTAAGAATATTTCCTAAAGTTTATCAAGCATTGCTCTAATTTTTTTCTGCAATAGTGCTTACTTATGTAGTACATCTAAGCTTTATTGCAGAATCAACTAAATTATAGAAAAAAAGAACATTTTATTAGGAGGAAAAAATATAAAAATTGAAATGCAAGATTTGATATTTTTTTACCCTTGTAATATACATAATAGGTGGAATTAAATAGGATGAGCCAGCGTGTCATACATAACTGTTAAAAATTTGGTTTTCTTCAAACGTATAAGGGAAGAAAAGTTCAATTTCTTTGTAATTTTTAATAACCCTAAGCAGGTTCAAAAAAGTCAAAATAGTTCTAATTTGTTTATAAAGATGTGCTGCATTACCCGATATCAACAAAAAATCTGGTAATCACATACCGGGTGATCAAAAAGACAGTATAAATTTGAAAACTTAATAAATGACGGAATAATGTAGATAGATAGGTGAATATTGACACACATGCTGGGAATGACATGGGGTTTTATTACAACAACAAAAATGTCCGACAGATGGCGCTTCATCTGATAAGAAAACCAATAATTAGCATAACAAATAGAGACAAAGCAAAGATGATGTTATTTACAGGAAATACTCAATATGTTCACCATCATTCCTCAACGATAGCTTTAGTCGAGGAATCATGTTGTGAACAGCACTGTAAAGCATGTCCGGAGTTATGGTGAGTTACTGGCGTCGGATGTTGTCTTTCAGCATCCCCAGAGATGTCGGTCGATCACGATATACTTGCGACTTCAGATAACCGCAAAGCCAATAATCGCACGGACTGAGGTCTGGGGAACTGGGAGGCCAATCATGACGAAAGTGGCGGCTGAGCACACGATACCACCCAACGACGTGCCCAAGAGATCTTTCGAGCCATACTTTTTTTTAATCTAATAACACCCCAAGTCATTCCAATCATTTGTGTCAGTTTTTACCTCTCTATCTACATTATTCCTCGATTTATAAAGTTTTCAAATTTATACTGACTTTTTGAGCACCCGGTATATGATTCACAGATTTTTTTTGTTGGTATCAGGTAATGCAGCACACTTTATAAACATATTAGAACTATTTTGAATATTTTTCAACCTGCTTACGGTTATTAAAAAATTACTGAGAAATTGGTATTTTTTTTTTCCTTTGTACATTTGAAGCAGACCAAATTTTTACCAGATATGTATGACATGATGGCTAATCTACTATACCTATTTAATTCCACCTATTATATATATTACAAGGGTAAGAAAATATCAAATCTTACATTTCAATTTTTATGTTTTTTCCTCCTAATGAAAATGTCATTTTTTTCTATAATTTAGTTAATTCTGCAATAAAGCTTAGGTATACCATATAAGTAAGGACTATTGCAAGTTACAGAAAAAAAATTAGAGCAATGCTTGATAAACTTTAGGAAATATTTGTACCTGAATGCTGAAAAATACAACTTACGGGAAATTGCTAATGAAGATACTTGTCAAAGGAATCTGTACATCAGAACATTCCTGAAGCATAGTCTTCATCCTGCAGCACTTCATCATCTTCAAGCTTCCTCTTGGCATTCATTTTAACACTTCTTGCTTCTTTGGTAACATGAAGAGTGAATCTTGCACCCATTGTCTGTCACACGCAACAATTTTATCTTACATATAATGGTTGAAAATTTAATTTGTATTCTGAGTGCCACCATGAAGACATTTAGTAAGCAAAACAGGATATATATTGGTCATTTTTCATTTGGTGATCGATTCTCGAAGACCGAGGTGTACCTTTTCGTCGTGGCGTCGTTTTCAGTATCTTCCTATTTACGGTACAATACTTCAGAAAAGTGGATGTGGAAGATATTACAGATCCTCTGAACGAACCAATGGCGTATGGCCCATTGTGTTTCAAACGTTCCACTGTTTTGTGCTCACACTGATTCGGTAGTTTCGATGAATAAAATAACTGAAATGGATTGGTAAAGACACTGAATATTTAAAAACTAAAATTTTGTCGTAGCTCCTTCTACTATCTGCTATTTTTATAAATCACGTAGTCGTTCTGTTGATAATGCCATACTAACATCTTTCAAACAGTTGTGACTGCATACATTTCTAAATTGCTTTTAAATTTTTCTTCTGGTTTACAGTTATGAAACATAGTCTATTTTGTGTTTAAATTTGAAGTTTCAGTTGTGTAGCTTACTATTTGTAACTAATGTGTAGGAGTTTGTGAAAGTATATTTTACATCTCCTGTTTTGTGCACTTCACTGTCTTTTTTGTAACGTTTTTTAAGATATGACCATAAATGAGGAATGTAGTACTAAGACCGTAGTAATACTTAAATTTCGACTGTTTTAACCAAAATATAATCAGAGCTTACGTGGCTCCTTAGGACCCAGGTGTTACAATTCTTAGGTGTACCAGTTACGGGTTAATTATTCCAATCTTCTATTTCTCAATCACTTCTTCCCTCCTTTTTCTATTTCTTTCGCCTTCTCACTCTCTCTGTCAATCTCCTATTCCTTTTCTAAACATGTATTCTGCCCCCTTCCTCCTCCTCCACAACCACCTATAAACTTCTCCTTGTGCTGGGTGAGTGACGTCTGTGACAATTTACAGAATAGTGTTCCTGATGCAATATCCACATTCAACGTCAGAGTTTAGGAGACGTTGTAACCAAGGTGATGCAAAGCGTTTTTTGATGCTTATAATTTAAGTAGCTCTGCAGGAGGTATGACTTAATTTGCGAGTTATGAGATCTATTCAGTAAGTAATAAATCAGTTCATTTACTAAGTCCATTTCAGTGTAAACTAGTTGGAAATTCGAGATATCTTTCAATGTTCTCGCTTTGTATCGCAGAGTCTGTGTCTGTCCTTCAGAAAGGCGTCTTTAAGGAGAGTGCACGTCACACACTCAGTAGTTATTGAATTACGTTAAAAAAATGATAAAACTTACTCTAAAATGTCAAGATCGCACAATTTTGTTTTATTTTTCTTACGCAAGATGAATGTTTTCCACAACTGGCGCTCCACATTCTATTTTGAAATTGTGCTGGTGGACTGTCTTATATAAAACAATAAAATAAATTTAATAAAATACATCTTTAAAATTGGCTAGTTTCGGTGCAGGTAGAAACGTATTAAAACAGGTTAGTCAACAGCATTAAATAAAATAGATCTGGCTGAAAACAGCAGGAGTCACATTCACTGAAATTACAAACGTCTTACTAGATTAGTCTAGCAAGTAAACAAACATGAAATACGAGTATTTTATGGATTTTAAGGATTTAATAAAACGGCTCATGGTTAAAGATTCATTTTATTAAATACACGACGACTGTTAGCATTCACCTTACAAAAGCTTTGAATAAAATAACTGTACATGAGGAACTACGATAGTGCCATTGCTGGCTGAGACCCTCTATGGAAGTTTTATGGAGGCGTCCAGTGAGCAATGTGCACTATGGTGGTTTTTCTTGTACACTTATTTTATTGTTTTATGTTTGACTGTCCACCAGCAGAATTTCAAAATAGTAATGGAGCCCTTTAGTAAGCAGATTCTAGCAGAGACCAGAAGATGACACCCTTGGTGTCGAAGCCAGTCTTTCCATTACATTACTTCAATAATATCACTCCCTAAGACGATCAAATTAAGTAAAAATAATCACTCCAGAAATTTTCTTGGTTGCGAAAAGTCAACTAAAGACCTTTTCATTTCTCTTTTTCGGAAAACCAGAGCATAACAGATTTTCAGAGGCGCTTGAGAACCTCTACCATGGTGGAGTGGCCGAGGAAGTGCGCAGTCGCTCGCCGTCGGAGGTTCGAGTCCTCCCTAGGGCATGGGTGTGTGTGTGTGTGTTATCGTTAGGTTAGTTTACCTTAGTTTAAGTAGTTTGTAAGCTACGGACGGATGACCACGCAATTTGGTCCGATAGGTTTACAAACATTTGAACATTTTAGTTCCGAGTCCTACCCCGGGCCTGGGTGTTTATTGTCCTTAGATTAAGTAGTTTGAAAGCCTAGGGACAAATAACCAAGGAAGTCCCATAGATTTACAAACATTTGTACGTTTTTGAGAATCTCCACATAGTCGTGACACTGACAAAAGCACTGTGACTTGTTGGGCGAGGTTTCTGCCATAAAGGCAGCAAAAACGAGGAAGCCCTTGATACATGGGTCTTCAGTGTGCAGAACGCCGCGTGGTACTGGATGGTGAGGTATATGACCTGTCAGGAGGTCAGCCAGCAGTGTACGTGAGGGACGGCGGTGCAGGAGGCAGTGAAAGCGTGCTGCGCGATATTAAAGGCCAGTTGGCGGTCGTAGGGCGGCGTCACGTCTGCGTCTGCGCGCCCGGGGCCGGCGGTCCCTTTCGCGGCCGCCGCCTCTGACCCGGCTAGCCGGCATTCAGCCACGACTCGACTTTCATCAGGCGCCGTCTGCTGCCGCGGGTTTGTTTACCGCGCTCTCGGCGCAGTGACCGCGCTCCGTCTCCACGGTCACGCCAGTAACGCCTAGCTCAGCTCACCCAGCAAAACAGCTGTCACTGCCGCATTACTCGCCAGTCAGTGGACACCAACGACCCGTACCCACACACACATTACCATGTCCAGGCAGAGTCCTAGCGACTTTCCAGAGGTAGATACATGATATACGAGGCGCGTCCAGAAAGTAACTTCCGTTTGGTTACATAAAACCAACGGGTACAGATACAGAAAAAATATTGATTGCACAAAAATCTACAACTGTTAAACTACTTTCCTACATAGCTTCCGACATTTTGTAGGCAATTGTCATAGTATGGCACAAGGTTTTGTGTGCCTTTTTCATAGAATATTGCCGCCTGTCTATTCAACCATGTGGTAACATGTTCTTTCAGCTCATCATCGTTGAAGTGTTGGTCCACCAAGGACAGATTTTAGGTGTAAGAAGAGGATTACTGTCAACAGATTTTTTTTTTTTCTTTTTTTCCACTATAATGCCTGACCTCACACACCGAATGTGACCAAAAAGTTCTTACGGAATTTCAATGGGACCTGTTTGATCATCCTCCATACAGTTCGGACCTCTCTCCTAGCGACTTTCATCTCTTCTTACACCTAAAATCTGTCCTTGGTGGTCAACACTTCAACGATGATAAAGAGCAGTTAGCACGTGGTTGAATACACAGGCGGCAACCTTCTGTGAAGTATGCGTGCAAAAACTTGTGGCACGCTATGACAAGTGCCTACAAAATTTCGGCAGTTATGTGGAAAAATAGTTTAAGAAAATGTTGAAAAGCTTATGGGACTTAACTACGGGGTCATCAGTCCATAAATTTACAAACTACTTATGAACTACTTACGAAGTAGGACGGCACAAATATCCATGCCCGAGGGGGGATTCGAACCCCCGACCGTAGTGGCCGTGCTGACCGTGACTTGAGCGCCTCAGTCACCTCGGCCACCGCGGCCGGCATAGTTTAAGAGTTGTAGAATTTTGTACAATAAAAAATCTTCTGTATCTGTGTACAATTTCATTTTATTACCAAACGGAACTTACTTTCTGGACGAGCCTCGTATATAACCCGGCATTGTCCGGGTGTTTATACATCCTACAATCTCGTAGTCCACATCCCTTCCCTCTTGTCTCTGCATCCAACTCTTCTCTCCCATCTCTCTGTTCATTTCCACCTTTCCCTCTCTCGGCAAAGTTTTCTGCAAGGTACTCTCTGTTATGTACCACACAAACAATTATTTACCCAGTGATCTTCCCCTTGCTTTAAAAGTCATGTGTGCAAAAATTCATAAAGATTGGAGCAAAACTATGCATTTTGTAAAATATCCTAAGTACCCTCCACCATGCATCGAACGAAATTTTATATAGACAATGACATTGCTCTTGGGTAGAGTGTGCAAAATTTCATCAATATCGGAACGAAACTGTAGATTTCTATGCAATAGAAACGCAGGGTCACAATGAAAAACGCACTTTATTGTTCTGAAATATTCCACTTTTATTTCATATAACCCTTATTCTGGCAAAAAAAAGAAAAAAGAAAAAAGGATCCGTGAAATCGGTCGGACTGTTCTCAAGTTATGGCGCGACCAAGGTGTTTAGGGATCCATTTGTATGTTTCCCCACGCATCGTGTGAAATCTAAGGTAGCCGGTGGCGTTCCTCTTTGTTTTGAAGGTCAAGCGTGCGAAATTTCGTGAAGATTTGAATGAAACTGTAGGAGAAGTACGCTCCGCCATGCACCTATCACAAAATACTTTCTTAGCTGACGTTTTCTATCTATAAACTACATTCCTGCCGAATTTTACCTTCGTAGGTGAAGTAGTTTTCGAGATTTCATGTTTAGTCAGTGAGTGAGTGAGTGTCCTTTCGCTTTCATATAGATAGAGATTAAGAAAACAGATTGCTTAATTTTGATTGCAAGAGAATTACGGGAGACTTGCAGACAAAACTCCCGTTTTCCAATAACTGACGCATAAATCTGGGTATTATCACGCGGTGGCCTCTCATTATTTATGACGTCATGTCTCCTGAGATATGAGGGTTTTTTTTTTTTTTTTTTTTTTTTTTTTTTTTTTTTTTTTTTTTTTTTGGTGGTGGGGGGGTCAGGTACATTCGTGGGCGCACGGCGTACGGTGATCAGTTCCCAAAGTTTCAAAAGTTTCACTGGAATCGTAAGAATGGTTTATGAACACACAGAGGACATATATATTAGATACGCTCTGGTAGGGGTTATAAAGACTCAGTCAATAGTCGCAGAACAACCTTTTATTTCAAAGCCCTGCACGAATGAGTCTGTGACACTTGTGAGACAACACAAGAAGTTGGAGTGTGTAGACAGTTGTGAGAAATCCGGGACACTCAGGTAAAGGCACAGGGTCCCTTCCGCCGTGCCTGCTAAAGCTAAGGAAAAGTTACTTCCATCAAATTATAAAACGGAGCTAAAATTTTTCTATTTCATGTATATGTGGATCGTTACATCTATCGTGAAATAGAAGTTATTAAAGTTGTTTCACTACAAGGCCTTTCGTTTTCTACACGCATTTGACAGCTGTTACGAAAAGAAGTGCAGCTTCACGAATATCTAATAAACGAAAATAAAATGAAACGTAAAAACAACGAAATCTCTGCCCTGCCAAAATAAGTCCCAGTGCATAAGAAACATGAAAATCAAGTAAATGGAACATACAGTTATGGCATCACCGTTCTGCAACAGATCTTCATAATAGTGTCGAGTCCGTTGTTTAGCTCTGCCTGACCACAAGTTTACAAAATGAACCTTTATAGCTTTCAAGATGAAAATTTTGACGTAGCAGTTTTCAATGTTCAAATGTTTCTAAACTTACAAACTACTTATAAACTTGCTTATACTTTAGACGACACAAACATCCATGCCCGAGGGGGAACGGCCTCGCGCATCGCAGCATAGCGCCTCAATGCGCTTGGCCACTCCGCCGCGGCCGCAGTTTTGAATGTACTTCCTTCTTCACTGCCATCACTAGCAGAACAGAAATGATATCTGGCGTTCCCAAGTTAGTGTTATAAGGCCCCTACTGTTTCTTATTTTTATAAACGATTTACGAGACAATCTGAGTGTTTATTGAAGACAAGAGCCAAAATCGCTTTTTATTAAGATTACCGGTTTCGGCAGTTGGACTGCCATCTTCTGATCTTAGATTTCATGCTTCAGAACATTATTATTAAAAGCTTTTAAAAACACATTTACTCGCCAACTTAATTGTTGGCTTGTCAACATATAAATAAAACATGAACATCACATCCTGTAATAAGGTGTGGTCCACTCAGTTTTTAACTTAGTGACCGCTACGTTTCTTTGGAAGAAAAATTGGAAGATGCAACAATTATAGTAAACACACTGCCTACACTACACTTGTGCGTCCTGTTTCGGACTTTTGCTGCTCATTGTGGGATCCACACCAGGTGGGACTGGCGGACGATTTAGAGAAAATTCAGAGAAGGGCAGCTCATTTTGTATTATCGCGATAAAGGGGTGAAGGTGTCACGGAAATGATCCACGAGTTGGGGATGTAAACAATTAAAAGAAAGGCATTATTCGTTGGGTGAGATTTATTTGTGAAATTTCTATCATCAACTTTCTATGTCAAGGCTCAATGTTTGTGTAGCTTATGGGACTTAACTTCGGGGCCATCAGTCCCTAAACTTACAAACTACTTATGAACTACCTTATACCATGGACGGCACAAATATCCATGCCCACCCCCGACCGTAATAGCCGTGCAGCGCCTCAGCGCCTCAGTCCCCTCGGCCACCATCAACTTTCTCTTCGGAATGAAAACATGTTTTGTTAGCACCCACCTACATAGGAAGACTATGATCATCATAATGAAATAAGAGGAACTTGATTGAAAACAAAGATTTAGGCTTTCCTTTTTCCCCAGGAGCTATTATAAAGTAGAACTGTTGAGACATATCATAAAAGCGGTTCTATGAACCCTCTGCCATGCACTTCAATGTGACTTGCAGATACGTATGTATTTGTTGATGTGGAAGGGAGAAACACCTTACAGCTGTTGACACCTTTCTACGTACAGAAACCGAGAACCATAAAACATTTTTAAACATATTAAAACCAATGTGTCTTCGTGAAAATCTGCAGGGACCTTTAATTTGCTCAGTTCCAGGCAGTTACATATTTGGTTGCGTAGACTTTCCGGCGTAATAACTGATAGTAATCTCGGGTTTGCAGCCGGATACTATCGTCAACTGAACACAATATTTCGGCAGACCAGTTGGCTGCTATCTTCAGGTGAGTGCACTGATTACACTTACTCCGGCGAGTAAGTGTAATAAGCGCACTCACCTGAAGATGGCAGCCAGTTGGTCTGCCGAAATATTGTGTTGAATTGACGATGGTATCCGGCTACAAACCCGAGATGAAATTATAAGTTACAAATTTGTTCTCTGAAAATGATGTTTCAGTTTCAATCTTTGTGGAAATGTGTGGAAATGTGATATAGTGGCCTTGATTCTTTCTAGAAGGAAACAAAGAAATTCGTTGAAGCTGTTCATGTCTAAGAAATCTTTCCCAGTGAATATTTGATAATTTTTGGTCTGTAGAGCTCGAACAAGTCGGACAAAAATCACCCCGAGTATTAAAAACTAAATAAATAAATAAATAAATAAATAAATGTTCAAATGTCTGTAAATCTATCGGACCAAACTGCGTGGTCATCAGTCCGTAGCTTACAAACTACTTAAACCTACTTAAACTAACCTAAGGACAGCACACACACCCATGCCCCAGGGAGGACTCGAACCTCCACGGCGAGCAACCGCGCGCTCTGCAGCGAGGCGCTTTAGACCGCGGCGTGTATTAAACCTTCCGCGAAATAAAAGGAGTGTTATGTCGCAAATTCAATAAATTAAGACGGATGAGAGGGGCAGGAAAAAGTACGAGAAATCCGTGACTGGAAGCACCAGGAGGAGTACCTCTTAATGGCGTGTAATAAATAATGAAGTGTTATGCCAGGATAGGCGGCGGAAGCGACAGTGAGACTGCCGGGGTGTATTCCCTGCTGCACGCGACATGAGCGCCGCCGTACTTTGTACGCGCGTGTGTGTGTGTGTGTGTGTGTGTGTGTGTGTGTGTGTGTGTGTGCATGCGGGTGCGAGTGTGTGTGAGTGAGTGAATTAGTCCCCCGCCTCGCGCGATATTTATTGCCGCGACTTAATTCGGTGGATTCACCCCAGAGGGGGAGCGGCGGCATCTTTAAAAAGTTTTGACTGGTAACACTCTATTCTTATTTCAGGGCAGCGGAGGGTGCCAGAACCCATAAATCCGGCAGCAATAAGGAGGGAATTATTAAGCTCCGGGGAAGGTTATTTCCTCTCTCTCTCTCTCTCTCTCTCTCTTCTCCCCCCCCCCCCCCCCCCGCCCCCGCTGCACGTCGTCACGGTTTCGCCGTGCCGCCCTCCCCTGGTCGGTAATGCAAGGTAAACGGCGGCATGGCAGCGATAGCCAAACAAACGCTCGCCGCCGGCGGAGCGTGGAGGAGTTGGAGGCGAAGACGGCGGTGCAGTCGGCTGCCGTCTGGCGTCCGCTCCGCTTTCTCCCGACACGGCGTGATGGCTGAGGCACGCGCAATCGTGACTGCCAGCCGCTCTGCCAGCCGCCACTGCTCTGGACGAGTAGAGGGCGCGCCTGACTGCCCATTACACCGCCTCTAGTTCAATGTTCAAATGTTTGTATAGTCTATGGGACTTACCTACGGGGTCATCAGTCCCTAAACGTACAAACTACTTACGAACTAGGACGGCACAAATATCCATGCCCGAGGGGGGATTCGAACCCCCGACCGTAGTGGCGGTGCAGACCGTGACTGGAGCGCCTTAGTCCCCTCGACCACCGCGACCGGCCCGCCTCTAGTCCTCAGCGAGTGCCATCGTCCGTTCAAATGCTCAAATGTTTGTATAGCTTATGGGACTTAACTACGGGGTCATCAGTCCCTAAACTTACAAACTACTTATGAACTAGCTAATCCTAAGGATGGCACAAATATCCATGCCCGAGGGGGGATTCGAACCCCCGACCTTAGTGGCCGTGCAGACCGTGACTGGAGCGCCTCAGCCCCTCGGCCACCGCGGCCTATCGTCCGTCTTGCAGGCCTAAGTGACAGAGCACTGCTGACGAAGTAGGAAGGAAGGAAAGGAAGGCTCTAACGTCCCGTCGGTAATGTGAGACGATTCTGGCCTTCTGAAGTCTCGTTGGTAGCGTAGTCTCAATATAAAAAGACCTGAAATTACTTGATTTCAAATCCATGGTGTACAGCAATCAGTGAGAATGAATATTCCTTCAAACCGTCTTGATTGAAAATTATTTTATTAATTGATGACGCATTTCGCCCATTAGCAGGGCATCTTCAGATTATAATTTGATCTCCGTGGTGTGACACCGTAAGTTGTTATTGCGGTGTTTCTATTTTTCTGTAATTTTTCGATTTCCTTGTCGTCCTTAATAGAAGCGGTGGTCTCTGGTGATACAAGATAAGCCCATGTTTATAATTGCGCTCACGGGCGATGGACGGGCGTGGTGTGCTGCTCCGCCGACTTGTACAAAATATTCAAATGTTTGTATGGGACTTAACTACGGAGTCATCAGTCCCCAAACTTACAAACTACATATGAACTACTTACGAACTAGGACGGCACAAATATCCATGCCCGAGGGGGGATTCCAACCCCCGACCGTAGTGGCGGTGACTGGAGCGCCTCAGTCCCCTCGGCCACCGCGGCCGGCCCGACTTATACAAACTCAGGGCGACAATGATATCCAAAAATTCCAGAAAAATAGAAACACTGCAATAACAACTTACGGTGTCACACCACGGAGATCGCATTATAATCTGAAGATGCCCTACTAAAGGGCGAAACGCGTCATTAATTAATAAAATAATTTGCAATCAAGACGGTTTGATGGAATATGAAATTACGTGTGTATTTATTTTGTGCATCGATGTTGGCGACATCTTGTTTATTTCAAGAACATTTTATTGCAGCTCACGTTGTAGAATATAACAGCTTTTGGCCAGCTCGGGTATCACAGTAGGGGTAGAATGTACACAATATTATAATATAGTAACTCTCCATTAATAACGCAGTCAATAACCTACGTATGGCACTCATACTTTGTAAAAGTAGGCGAGTAATAGTTCTTGATGGTCGTCACAGTCGATACAGAGAGCGTATTCAATGCATTTTGTCTGACATGTAGTCAACACAGTTCAATTAACTACAGTTCACATTCATAAATAACCCTTCACCACCCTGCACCAAAGAGTGGCGTGCTAAAGACTCTTGTATACAGAGCTCGCACCCTATCTGACAAGGACAGTCTCCAACAAGAATTGGACCATCTGAAGTCTTTGAACGGTTACACAGAAGGGCAAAGCCGCAAATTCTTTCCTACAGCATAACAAGCGGGAACTGATGATGAACCTGAGGAAAATACGACCATGGCTTTCATTCCGTTTTGTGGGGCCTTATCCGGAAAAATTGGACGCCTTTTACGCAGATACCAAGTTAAAACCATCTTCTGCCCTCCAGTACAAACCAGAGCTCTTCTTGGCAGTGCTAAGGACGACCTTGGTCTACTTAAATCAGGAGTTTAAAAGATACCTTGCTAATGCGGCGAGGAATACATACTACAGACTTCGTCGCACTGAAGAACGATGCCTCGAACACCAAAGGCACACAACATTACAATAGCCAAATAAGTCGGCAATCCCCGAGCATTGCCTGTCGAATATCCATGGACCAAGGTCCTAGCACAAACATAGAAGTACTGCAATCAGAAAAGAGATCAGAAAAAGGAAACCAAAATTGAATCGAGACAACGGCTTTTTTCTTAGCAAAGCCTGGGAACCAGCTATTACCTAAAATAAGACGAAGAATAAAACATCCCATAGTGTACTGACTTTGAGGGCGGGGGAGGGGAGAGAAACAGATGGAAGGCCTCCGCCCGTGGACCCCCCTGGGTGCGGACCTGGAGATCTAGGAAGAAACGCCCAGACGACAGACGAGAGGAGGCAGGATCTGAACCGTGGACCAGGCGTGGACCGTGATGGGTTCAGACAGAGCGTCTGAAGGAGGATGGGGGAATATGAAATATACCATACCAAGGCCTCCCCCATGGCAGTACACACTTGATGATGACAACATGGTAGATTGCCCATGCACATATACACCAAGCTGTTCACCCAAGAGCTATTTCATCAACCCTTCAAAATTTTAATGTACATAATACTAGTGCAGCACATTGCCAAAGATAAAGTTGGCGTACTTGATGCTCATTACTAGCTGCAGACTCTATCCAGAAGTTCACTGTTCATGAGTTCTTGTAACCGTTACATACACTGAAAGTGTTCCTCACTCGGGGCACCCAGTGCCACAAGGCGTTCGATATCGTAGAGTGCACGCAGGATAAATTGGGCTGCAGATGCACATACGGCTGGACAAGCTTGTTGGAAGCAGTAGTGGTGGGGGTAGCACCAAATCAGTAAGCGAGAAGTTCCCAGCTCACTGGCTGGCAGGCGGAAGTGGACTGACGGCGCTATGGACGAAAACTCGTCTCTGCGCATCGTCCACCGTATCCATACTATACTATACCATCGCCTGTTTCTAGCTAACAGAATTCAGGATATAACCGAGAGAAGTCTTCAGACGTTAATTTCAGGTGTGTCTCAAGTGAGTGTTAAAAGACAATAGCTTCTCACAGTATACGTGTTGCAACCAATAAGTTCTGAGACTTGACTCCTGGAGTATAGACACCTACACGACTCTGTATTTTGCACACGCAGCCGCATTCCAGATGGCTGATTGTTGTTTCAGATGCGGATCGTAAAGGAAACACCGTGTTTCGACTCCAGTTATTATCCGGTTAAGAAATGTCAGATGATCGTCCGCAGAATTGATGAAGCCAGCAAAAATCGTCATGCAGGCAACTGTCTTGCGAAAGGCTATGTGGCACACTGCGCTGGGAAACAGTTGACGTCGTCCATCAGCATTTTGTGGCAAGTACCATGGCTGACTTCACTGCTGCTGATGCTGCTGCTACGAGAGCGTCTACTGAATGGGAGCGGTTAGCATGCAACAATATTGTAACTTCCTGGAATTTGCTTTCCATTCGAACTGTTCGTGGCCGACAAGTACGCACATCATCTTCCAAACTGTCGCATCCTTGCACGAAACGTCGGTGTCAAATAAACACAACACTGTGATTAAATGCCTCCTCAGCGTACACCTGCTGCTTCATTTCAAACAATTTAGATAGCGGTTTTGCCCGATTTCTGGTACAACTTCATGTTTGCCCATTGCTCAAACTCTGGCATGTCAACATCCAATTGGCGCATTCAGCTCACCGTCACAACAACGACCGTACGTCTGCTTCCAGTGCATGTACTCAACTGTCTCTTGCAGGGACAGGAGACTAAATGACATGATACCATACCACGGTGCCACCTGCGCGCTATAGCGCCACACAGCGACTTCATCTGGTCAGTCTCATCAGTGCCGGACTAACAAAGGGGAGGGGGGGAAGGGTGGATCGCCCCGGGCCTCTCGTCTTGAGGATCCTCCAAATGCCTCAAAAGCACTTTGGTCTAAGAACGGGGGGGGGGGGGGAGGAGGGGGCTGACCTAAAGCTCTGTATAGGGAAAGTATGGCCAGCCTACCAGCGGCAGCCATGTTGGGCCTATTCCGCTGCTGCTTACACACCGACCGCTACAACGTTCCCAGCGCTTAACAGTACTTATCAACCGATCCTGAGAAAACCATTCAATAAAAAAATATAATTTTTTCACGTGTTATAGGGTGATATATTGGCTCGATAATGATCTAAATTTCTATTCATTATTACTTATAATTTCTGTGCTACATGAAATTAAATAAACTACTGCGCAAAATTTTGAAGAGTTTGCAGAGGAAAAGTCGCATTGCGTAGACTTTGCGTATGGTTGATTTTAGCTCATACAATGCTGCGGACGAAATGTAGGTAAGATATCGAAATTTTATTTAAGGTTTAGAGCAGAACGATAACTCTTTTCATTCTCGAGATACAGGCTGTTATATCCGACGGACAGATGCAGGAACTTCGCGTACTTCCGTTCATGCGGACCTGGCTGCTCTACGGAATACTTATCGTCCGATTTTAAGAAAACTGGTTTGTGGCTCTATATCTAAAGAGTTCACCTATAATTCAGACTGACCTGTACCGTAGACAAATATTTCAATAGACCGCGAACATGTCATCATCGGAGCATAGTGTAAATTAAGAAAACAATTTGAGATCATGGAAAATTTTTTGATCAGTATTTTCTTGCGTATTATGTTCTTATATCTTACATGAACTACGAAAAATGAAAGGAGATACCCACTACGTGTCTTTTACCAGAAACAGAAATTAAAGGTGTCTTTACAGTGCCAATACATTTGAATGTCTAATATTTGTCTTGTTTCAATTCTTTGTTTCCTGTTATGATACACTCTAGCACATGAAAACGAACGAGAAAAGCTTGTTTCAGAAAGTGAATGTTAATTTCATATCTAAACAGGAATCTAGTTCACTCATTAATATGTAAAATAAAATTGTGTATTTTCGACAACTACCTGCAGATAAAATCAACGACGCGTGAATATTTTAACCTCACGACATTGCAGGAATTTTCTTCACAAATTTATTCAAGTTAAAAATATATAGATATCTGCTGCGTGATCCATTCGTCAGTGAATCTTTAATCTATTAATTTACATTATGAATTAAAATCATCACAGCAGAAGAACCGAAGTTCGTTTCTGGACTCCTGGTTTTCTCTGACGACTTTATCAGCCAGGCTGTTCATCTTCCTGCATTTCTGATACCTAATGGAAGTATTATAATGTTTACCTCCCTTCTTCGCTTCTTAAAAACACCCAAAAGTACACCATTGTGGCATTATTCAAACCAAAACATACGAATATTCACAAGGCTTCTTATGGCAGCCAAGCTACGTATAGGACCAAGATGGCGGAAAGAACCACGTGACTCGATTTCAGCCAATCAAGAGCTGCAGACGGCGGCAAGCGGCGCGGAAAAGGATGGCCATACTTTCCCTATACAGGGCTTTAGGCTGACCACCCCGTGCCTCTCGTCCTCGCGAGGGAGGGTCTCCAAATCTCAAAAGTTATAGAAAAAAAAGAGCAGCGAAATGCAGGATCATCTGCATCGTATCGACACATGGTGCAGGGAATAGCAATTTGAGCGTAAAGTGATGCGTTTAGTTGAAAATAAAATTCTTTATTGTATACCAGTGCAATAGCAAGCATTAGAAGCAGTTACTTCCATAAAATATCTGCGAGTGGGCATAAGGGGCAATTTGAAATGGAGCAACCATATAAAATTAATCGCGGTTCAGGTAGATGCCAGACTGAGCTTTATTGGAAGAATCGTCAGGAAATGTAGTCCATTAGCAAAGGAATTAGGTCAGAAAACACTCGTCCTGCCGGCTCTTGAGAATTGCTCATGACTGTGGGAGTCGCAGCAGGTAGGGTTGATAGAAGACACAAAGAAGATATATCGAAGAGCAGCTCACTGTGTTATGGGCCCATTTACTAAGCGCGAAAGCGTCACAGAGGGAATTAGGAAACGACAGTGGCAAACGCTGCAAGAGGAAGGTTGTGTATGGGATACGATGTTCAAATATTTGTAAACCTACTGGACCAAACTGCTATGCCCATCAGTAGCTTCACTTACAAACTACTTAAACTAGGGATTTTATGCAGTCAACCATATTTTGATTCATAGAAATTGTCGTTTGCTTAGTTACACTAAGGACAACACACACATATGTGGAAAGAACGACTCGAATCTCCGTCGGGAACGTTCGCGGTTCGAGCTCCTGACAAAGTTCCGAGAGCATACGTTTCTCGAAAAGTCAACCAATATATTGCCTTCACCTACGTATATCTCGCGAACCGAACGCAAACATAAAATTACATGACGCCACATACGGAAGTTTACCGGCATTGTCTTTCCCGCGAACTTTATGAGACGGGCTTTGGAGGAGGACGCGAGATTCAGTTCGTACCGAGTCCACGAAGGATACGGTGGACGATGCGCAGAAACGAGTTTTCGTCCATAGCGCCGTAAGTCCACTTGCGCCTGCCAGCCAGTCAGCTGGGAACTTCTCGCTTACTGATCTGGCGCTACCCCCACCACTACTCTTGCGGGATTGTAGGAACTAATATTGTCAGAAGTTTGCGTTTACGTGGCCACATTGCTCTGGTCTACTAATCCTTGTTTACCTCACAATACGGTATACTACATCGAAAAGAAATCGCACTGATGTGTTTTACGGCCCACTTGAGATTTGTAGTTTTATAAGTTTTTGCAAACATTTTGGAGCAAAACAATAATCTGAATAATAAAAAATCAATTACTAAGCATGTCTGAAACCGTTTTAAGGAAAAAAATTATGTAGTGGCCACCGACCTTCAGCGTCACAGTGCAACGCATTGCCCACAACGCTACAGCTAATAATTAGAAATTACGTTCTTTAATCTCTTACTATTAATGGCTGTTGTCAACTGATGCTAATATGGCATTTTAATCATTACATTATCATTTATCGCACGATGAACGACATGCTTTTTTTAATTCATCAGTGCGCCATTGCTTTGAAATGACAACGTGTAAGTTACAATAAGAAAATCATCAAATACGCAACGCAAGATGGCGTATGCCAGAGAGTTCTGGGCGAGGAATGTCACGTGAAATCTGCGAACGGCTGGTTTTCGTTAATTTAATGATGGGTGGCAAAACTCCGTTATTTTTGTAAATACCTCTCAAACGATACGAGATGTCAAAAAAAAAACCATAAGGGAACAAAGTTGCAGAGAATTTTTGCCTCTACAAATTCGGTTATTACATTTTCGTGTCAGATGAATGGTTAAGCCGTTATTTTCATTTAAATTTCGAACTGTCAAAGGACGATCGCAAAGGCCCAATTTTAGTGTAATACCGTAACCTAAAGTGGGCCAATAGGGGGATCATTACCATTTGACATTCGACGAAGTGTACTCTTCGAAAATTTAGTGTAATTTGCTGAAATGACGCAGTTGTTACGTCAGAGGCGAAACATTCGTATATAAACTGCGGTGTGTGGTACGAGTTTTGAGTGAAAGCTGCAGAGCAGAAAAGCGAGAGCGGCGGACAGCTGTGCGCTGTCAGTGCAGCTGCATTCAGGGCGCAGTGTCGGCGATAGCGGCGCGCTCTTAACCTCCACGTGCGCAAAAAGGGAAAGCCGGGCTTTGTGGCCGGCGAGATGTCCGCACGGCGTCAGCCGCGTGACGCGTGTCAGCGGCCATTGTCCGGTCGCGCATTGTGCCCGCCACTGGGCCAAGGCCGTCGCCGGGGCAACGCACCGCCGCTTAGCCTGCGCGGGCCGCATTGTTCGTGCACGCGCTCCTGTTTCCTGTGTCCGCGCTCCACAGCCGGCTAAATTAGTATCGCGGAAGGACTGCACTTAATCTGTCGTGTGTGCGAGATCATAACAGCTAGTAAACATAGCTAGACATTTTTAGAAATACTCGTTTCCCCCAATGGTCGTAGTACGACATATCCATTTTCGCAGCTGACAACACAATCGATTTCGTATTTCCACCCATTCTACTTTTGTCTCCCAGCATCGTCACCGCTTTTGTGTCTCGTCTGCCGGTTGTCGTAGGTGTCGGTGGCCGAGTAGAAAGAGACCGATACAGGAATAAAGGATGCACGCGTGTGCAGGTACGGAGGTGACCAGCCAGTGGGACAGCAGAAACTAGAAACACTAGAGTAAATTAGAACGAGATATATATTTCATAGAGACTTAGTAATACTTAACTTTTACATAGTTCGTGACTGCAGAATGCTGATACATAGATTAGATAGAGGCCTGCCTACTAATTCCTAGTGCCTATCCGATATCCAAGTCTTAACTGGTGCCAATCTGACTCCCAAGTGATAACTGGTTCCTATCTCAGTCCCAAGTGAACGATGCAGCAATCGTGGCCACGAGCGGAGTTGCAGCAGAGGGCGCTAGTGGCTGACGTCGTAAGAAAGCCGCGCCGTGCGTGCATGGCGGCGCGCGGCGAAAGTACGTGGCGCGCACTTCATACTTGTGCGACACCACATCTACAGTCAGATGGCTGAGGTGCTAGACATGTAGTTTACTGCCTCGCGTAAAATTCGGCGTGCTGTAAGGCGTCGTGCTACGTACTGGGCAGCCATTCCCGTCGGAGCTTCTAATACTCAAATGTTCAAATGTTTGTATAGCTTATGGGACTTAACTACGGCGTCATCAGTCCCTAAACTACTTATGAACTAGCTAGGACGGCACAAATATCCATGCCCGAAGGAGGATTCCAACCCCCGACCGTAGTGGCCGTGTGCCACGGTGGAGTAGCCGAACGGTCTAAAGCGTCTCGCTGCGGAGCGCGCGGTTGCTCGCCGTGGAGGTTCCAGTCCTTCCTGGGGTTATGGGTGTGTGTGTTGTCCTTAGATTACTTTACCTAGGTTTAAGTTCAAATGTTCAAATGTTTTGTAAAGTCTATGGGACTTAACTACGGGGCCATCAGTCCCTAAACTTACAAACTACTTAGGAACTAGCTAATCATAAGGACGGCACAAATATCCATGCCCGAGAGGGGATTCGAACCCCCGACCGTAGTGGCCGTAGGTTTAAGTAGTTTGTAAGCTACGGACTGATGACCACGCAGTTTGGTCCGATAGATTTACAAACATTTGAACTTTTTCGTAGTGGACGTGCAGACCGTGACTGGAGCACTTCAGTCCCCTCGGCCACCGCGGCCGGCGCTTCGAATACTCCCTCGGGCATGGATGTATGTGTATGTGTGTGTGTTTGTGTGTGTGTGTGTGTGTGTGTGTGTGTGTGTATGTGTGTGTTTTGTCGTTGGTGTACGTTTAAGCAGTTTATAAGTCTACGGACTGAAAACCATAGCAGTTTTGTCCAATAGGCTTACAAAAATTTGAACATCCACTTCCTTTAAACTCTCTTAATAGCACCCGTATACACGTCATTTTTGTTTTGTGCAGATCTCTGGTAATGCTATTCTCGAATTGCATTAGTTTCATTACATTCGTTGTATAATTCATATTGATAAACGGTACTTGAATTTTCGTGTTTATGTAGTTAAAACAGCCAAGAAAGAACGTAGTTTCGTCACTGAGGTAGTTATTTCCATTATTATAGGGTTACCAGTTGCCAGTCTTCAACAAAGAGGACATTTCTAGATTCATACAAAAATTGTCCAAAGCGTTATAATTAAAACTAAATTAATGTGCCAGGAAGTTTCATATCAGCGCACACTCCGCTGCAGAGTGAAAGTTTTGTTCTGGAAACATCCAATCCATTAGGCTGTGGCTAAGGCATCTCTCCAGCATATCCTTTCTTCCAGGAGTGTTAGTCTTGCAAGTTTCGCAGGAGAACTTCTGTGAAGTTTGGAAAGTAGGAGGCGAGGTACTGGTAGAATTGAAGTTGTGGGGAGGCACCGTGAGGCGTGTCGGGGTAGCTCAGTGGTAGAACGTTTGCCCGTGAAAGGCGAAGGTCCAAGGTTCAAGTCCCGGTTCTGGCACGCACTTTTAATCTGCCAGGAATTTTCATATTAGCGCACACTCCTTTGCAGAATGAGTTTCATTCTAAAATTGAAATTATTATAGTATACATAATGCATCTAACCGCCCGCCTAGCGGGTCGTATTTCCTGTTAATTATCGCAGCATTTATTTCATTGGCTGTGAAATCTTAAAATGAGCTCGGCTTCGCCGCGAAACAGAAAAGAGAAGCATCTAGAAGAAATGTGACATTTTATGATTGAGAGAGCTCAAAGTGTTGCATTTTTGCACTTTCAATGTAGAAAATTGTGAATTTAAAAAAATAAATAAATAAGTAGAAATAATATAAAAACGTGTAAAAGAGGGCGTCGGGTAAACCCACACTGGTAGCAGTATGGGGGAAGTAACTGTACGCGTTCTACCGCTAGATGCCTCTATACCTCTGGCGCAGGAACCTCGTCTAACACCCCGTTCACACATGAAGACTTCTACTTCCTTAAATCAGTCATAAGGACTGCGTACACACTTGAGTTTTCTTTTATGCACATCTAAGGCAAGGCCCCTTTTGAATTATGTAAGTTTCACGGGCATCCTTGCATAATTACTATTAAAAGTCGATGGTTCAGTTTACGTGTTCGCGTATTTATCTGATGATAAATATCCCGTGTCACGATGTTTATACGCAATAGACTCACAAACTAGTTAACTGATCTTAATGAAGTGTTGCGCACTGTTATTTGATTCAGCTTAAAATATATGTCAGTTTTTGTATTGATTGATAAGACCAATATTTCTAATTCAAAATATTATAATAATGTCTAGGACTGGTGAGCTGGTGCCGTGTTTATATCGTTTGTAATTCATAAAAATCTACAGTTTTAATCCGTTACTATGAAGTGTGTAATTTTGCACACTTCACCTCAGAAACAAAAAGCAGATTACGGTTCGAAACTGGTAACGGCGCTATTTTTTAATGAACCGCATTAATAATTGAGTCTGGCTGCTGTTTTCTTCTTTCGAAGAATCAATATGTATTTTGTACACAGCCATAGTCTCAAAAAGTCAGTTTTCGACAGATATAGCGTACGTACATTTTAATAAAAGGAAAGGAGGACGAGATGGACTGGGAGACGTAGATGAAATAGGAGTAGGAGGTGGACGAAGAGGGGTTTGGGAGGTGTGCGGAGTGGTGGGGAGGAAGATATAAATAGAGATGGGCGGCGATGGGGAAGAAATGACGGACAAGTTAGAGGAGCAGGCGAAAGTTAGGGGAAGGGGAGAAGCAGGTGAACACAGCTGCATATGACTAATGCGTGAGAGGAATAGATATATATAGCGTTGGTAAAGTTTTTATATGTACGACCGTTTATACCTATAGGAGAACAGTCAAAGGGAGGAGAGGGCTAGACGGGGAGGAGGAAGAGGGGATGGTCACCGATGCAGAGAAAGGGGCAGGAGGTCCAATGGAACAGGAAGGAAAAAGGAGATGAGTAGAGGGAAAGGGGGACTGGTAGAAATAAATATCCGAGCAACGCCGGCTTTCCATCCAGTGGTTATTACATAAAAGTATATATATATATATATATTCAAATTTTTGTATAGTTTATGGGACTTAACTACGGGGTCATCAGTCCCTAAACTTACAAACTACTTATGAACTACTTACGAAATAGGACGGCACAAATATCCATGCCCGAGGGGGCATTCGAACCCCCGACCGTAGTGGCCTTGCAAACCGTGACTGGAGCGCCTCAGTCCCCTCGGCCACCGCGGCCGGATATATATATATATATATATATATATATATATGTGTGTGTGTGTGTGTGTGTGTGTGTGTGTGTGTGTGTGTTGTCCTTAGGTTAGTGTACCTTAGTTTAAGTAGCTTGTAAGCTACGGACTGATGACCACGCACTTTGGTCCGATACATTCACAAACAGTTGAACAGTTGAGCCACTTGACCAATCCAGTGAAACTATCCACATTTCCAGAAGGAGCACTGAAAAAGTATCGGAGTGATGGGTATGCGTGACAAAGTGTAATGTAATCTATGTTATATAAAATACGAATTCTTCAGTTACTACAAGTGAAACCAACTCTGATCGTCCATCGCACTGCACAGTATGGTTTCCTTGTTCTTAATAATGGCAACTAAATAAAGTTCCAGACGTCAATCGAGTTATTGCTAAACATGAAGACAGAAGAAGGTGCCCCCCAGGGGGCTCACGGTTATTTCGTGAGTACGTGCGTGGCGAGCACGGGGTTAGAGCTAATGCAGTCTTACTTTCTTCTTTCCTCTCTGGACTGCCCTTTCCTTCCCCTCCTTTCTTATCCTCACGCCTTCCTATCCCCAAAGGGTATCCGATAACCTTATCAGTTTGGTCCCCCTATCCCCAACAGCCCACCAACCAAAAGAAGAAGGTGTCGGAAGCTGTCGACTCTATAAAAGAAAACAGACGCGACAAGAATCCGTGAAACATTTAGTCACGAATGTTCTTCCGCAGTCTAGTGGATAGCGTGATGCGTTGCCATAGGCACGGGTTCGATTTCCGGTAGGATCGGAGATTTTCTCCGCTCGAAGACTGGGTGTTGTGTCACCCTCATCATCATTTCATTATTATTGACAAGAAAGTCGCCGAAGTGACGCCAGCTAAAAAGACTTGCACAGTCAGGCCGAACACGACCCAGGTTGTGGTCTAACGGCTATAAATCACAGAAGGAATCATCACCACGAAAACCGAATGTAATAATTATGCATACAAGAAAAGACTACATTAGTCACATTACTTTTAGAGTACTCCTCACATTGCATGATTCTCACGTCTAGTTATTAATGCCAGTTAATGAGCACGTGATAGAGCCGCATTTTCATCTGTAACTTGTATAAAAAGCGGTACGTCTGTAACATAGTTGTTCCTGTTAAATACAGTCGTCCCAACAATAAAGCATCAACACCGTTTCCTCAGCGATCATTGTTTTTCACTTTACTATTGGCAACCATTATAGGAAGCTGAGAGGTCACTGAAATTGGCTGGTGTACGGTTTCTTGGTGTCGCGTTCCCTG
Source organism: Locusta migratoria (assembly GCA_026315105.1). NCBI lineage: Eukaryota > Metazoa > Arthropoda > Insecta > Orthoptera > Acrididae > Locusta > Locusta migratoria. The sequence goes on from CM048745.1 coordinate 524,117,865, forward strand.
AATGAGTTACGACCTAGTCAACTCCACAGCGAAGTCCATGTTAGCTTAGTCGTCGACTTGTCGTCGCTCCGGGCTCCGTTAATAGTGCATAGGTTTCCCCTCGGCCGCCGTCCCGTAGCTCACGGCAAATTAGATTAATGCGCCAAGTTGCTGGCTCAGGGGTGTACTGCACGGGCCCACTTCCACAATGGGCGGTAGTTAAGGCACCGGGAAATGGACGGTCGGTCACCAGCTGTGTGCTCGCTTCACGCTGTAGACCAGAGTAAGGCTACAAGTATGGATACTTGTTCTGATAATGGCTACACTGAATACACTCCTAGAAACGGCTATAAAAGAAATTGCGCGCTTGAGGAACATTGTCTCAGATCTGTGACTGGATGGGGTACCTTCTGTCAGAGACCACATTCTTCTTAGTAACTGATGGAGAAACATCGACTACACACAGGTGATATATGGCGTTCCAAAGGCTAGTGTTGTTAGCAAGGAGGTTATAATCTCTGGAGATGCCATAACACTGCAAAATTGAAGCCGGCATTTGTTTGTGCGCAAAACATTTGTCGTAGTGAGTGTTCATAGTAGTTCTCGTCGTTGAAATGTACGTCATACCTAAGTAAACTTGAGTGTCAATATAGTGGCATTACCTAAAGAGGGCAATATTCACACAGGGTTTAATTGAGAAATCTTTGTTTTGGGCAGAATAGCTTGGACCATCTGGCTAGAACGAATCGTGTTCTCAGCACAGATGACGCCATCTTCCTTTATTCTAACCTCCTTGGTTGTCAGTCAGCTGTCTTTTATTATATAAACGATTTGTGAAACAATCTGAGCACTTCACTCAGCAGATTATACTGTCATTAATCATTCATTAACGTCGTTAGAAGATGAAAACCAATTGCACAACGATTTGGTTGCAATACCTTCTTGGCACGAAAATTGGCAATTGACTATTTTATTTACATATTTCACGCCCACATTTGAGCACTTAAATCAATCCATATACACTACAGTCCTTTCAATATTAGTTGCAATGTTTCCTCAGCTTCATCTTTTCTTCCCAAAACTTCTTCATTCTTTCTGACCTGCCAGTACTCTGTTCATCCGCAATGGTGTATTGTTTTCGTTTGACTTTTTTTAATTTATTTGTTTATTTATTTATTCATTTTTAATTTCAGTATTGCATCACTACTTCTCAGAATCCTCTTCTCTTTTCTCTCTGCAACTTGTTTCGTTGTTTTATTCACTTCTTCAAAGTCATTCTGGACCTCAATGAACCAGTTGTTTTTGGTTTTACTTTTCCAAAAGAAATTGAATAGTTGTTTGAGTTGTCTGGTCGACTATAAATGATAAAGTATGAAATCTTCCACGTAAGTACCACCTAGAACTTGTTAAACTTCGTTTATAAGACAAATCAACCCAATCTGAAGGTGGTAAATTGAACTAAATACCGTAGAATTTCCATTACGACAGAAGATGTAGTGGGTAAGGCAAAACAAAGTCTTCTTTTTATTGACAGAATAATTAGATGCGACAGAATTATTACTGGGAGTCCCTACACTACCCCAGTCCGTCCTCCTATTTTGGAGTATTGCTGCCCATTGTGAGATTCGTTAGCAAGTGGGACTGACGGAAGCTATAAACTCCAGAGCAGGGCAGCTCTTTTTGTATTATCGTGATACAGTGGAAAGAGTCTCACGGAAATTATACACGAGTTGGGGTGGAAATCTTTAAAAGAAAGGCGTTTTTCGTTGTTATTTCTCTCTCTTCCGAATGCGAATATATATTCTTTCGCATCCATATACATAGGGACACAAGATCATCAGAATAAAATAAGAGAAATCTGATCGAAAACGGAAACAATCAGGTGTTCCTTTTTCCCACGCGCTATTAGAGAATGGAATTGTGAGTCAGTAAATAAGTTACAAACTCCGCGCTGTGTAGGGGTATTTCTCTAGTAATAGGGCACATCCGTCTTGTGTGTCTAGCAGTTTAACCCTTCCATTCCCAGTGTTGTTCCTGGACAACAACGTATTAAAAGTCGATTTATACCGTATTTCGTGCATCAGCATTTAAAGGTGCATTTTTGTTAATGAACAACATGCTTCTAGTTCGATATTTTGACGCTTGGTACGGCGTGTAGCCACTTCTGAGGCATTAATCTGTCCAACTTGTAGGTTGTGTTGCGTTGCCGTCTGTACGTGGCTGAAAATGTTTCAAATGTTTGTATAGCTTATGGTACTTAACTACGGGGTCATCAGTCCCTATACTATGGATTGCACAAATATCCATGCCCGAGGGGGGATTCGTGTACGTGGCTGAGAGTGTGAGCGTGAGTGTGGTTCCTTTCATTTTATTCCAGCTGTGAATTGTTTTGTGTTTGGTGCTGTGATCTGGCAGTGTCAACTATCAACAAAATAACTTCCAAGTAATAAAATACCTCGATTCAAATGTCTGTGCTGAGCATGAAATAAATGACTAAAAAATCAATAGTTCGACCAAAAATTTTAAAACGCATATTTTGATGTTTACTGAGCTTTATTAATACAGAAAATATTTAATTTTCCAAAGCTGATTTCATAATATGGGACTGAAAGGTTTAAGGAACCGCCGGCCGCGGTGGCCGAGGTGACTGAGGCGCTCCAGTCACGGTCAGCACGGCCACTACGGTCGGGGGTTCGAATCCCCCCTCGGGCATGGATATTTGTGCCGTCCTAATCTGTAAGTAGTTCATAAGTAGTTTGTAAGTTTAGGGACTGATAACCCCGTAGTTAAGTCCCATAAGCTTAAAAAACATTTGATTTTAAGGAACCAAATAAAGATGCAGCTCAAGAGCGTCGCTTGTAAGATGCACGATTTCATAATTTGGGACTGAAAGGTTTAAGAAACCAAATAAAAAACCTAGTCCAACGATGGGACTAGTGTTTAAATTTACAGGTGGAGGCTGCTGAAAAGTAAAGCAAGTGTCTACCTCAGTTTGTGACTAATTTACTGACTTACCCTCTGCCATGCGCTTAAATTGGATTAGTCAAGTATTGATGTAGATGTAGATTTGGAAGTCTGAGAGGTCAGACCACTCTGAGGGGCAAGACCACATTTTATTCATTATGACGAACCACCCTGTGATGAAAAACTTTAACAAGATGTTTATGCGTGTTAAAAGGTTATGTTTCTATTTTTACATATGACGCTAAGTGACTGTACTGGACTTTCTGCATGTGGTGACTGACCTCACCGAAACCGGTTAAGGAACAAAAATAAATATTTTTAGCGTTCTTGGCTGAATGAACTGTTTTATATAAACTGTTTCTCGCTCTCCAGTGGCGTAAAATGCCTTTGAACTATTTTTTTTAATTTAATTCGATTTTTTTAAATGTTGGTACATTCAGGTACTAACCTAAATTTAGCTATTTTAGATGCTATAAATATCATAAATTTGCATAATTCGTGTACTTACAAAGATTAACTAGAGAAAAACTAGGGTAATGGAGTGCAGTCTAAGAAAATCAGGTGATGCTGAAGGAATTAGATTAGGTAGCAAAACAATAATTGAGGTAGATGAGTTTTGTTACTTGGGCAGTAAAATAACGAATGATGGGCGCAGTACAGAGGATATAAAATGCAGAATGGCAATGGGTAGAAAAGCGTTTTTGAAAAAGAGAAGATTGTTAACATCGAATATTGATTTAACCCTAAGGAAGCCCTTTCTGAAGGCATTTGTGTGGAGTGTTGCCTTGTATGGGAGTGAAGCATGGACGGTAAACAGTGTCAACAGGAAGAGGATAGAGGCTTTTGAAATGTGGTGCTACATCGAATGGTGAAGAATAGATGGGTGGTTCGCGTAACTAATGAGGAGGTACTGAACAGAATTGCGGAGAAAAGGAATTTTTGGCATACCTTGTCTAAAAGAAGGTATCGATTGGTAGGACACATTCTTAGACATCAAGGAATTGTGAATTTAGCGTTGGAGGGAAGTGTGTGGGGTAAAGACCGCAGAGGAAGACCAAGTAAGCAGATTCAAATGGATGTAGGTTGCAGGTCTTATGAAAAGATGAAGAGTCTTGCTCAGGATAGAGTAGAATGGAGAGCTGCATCAAACCAGTCTCCAGACTGAAGACCACAACAACAACAACAACTTTTTATGCCTTTATTTAATGAGGAACAGCCGGCCGCGGTGGCCGAGGGGACTGAGGCGCTCCAGTCACGGTCTGCACGGCATCTACGGTCGGGGGTTCAAATCCCCCCTCGCGCATGGATATTTGTGCCGTCCTTAGGATAAGCTAGTTGATAAGTAGTTTGTAAGTTTAGGGACTGATGACCCCGTAGTTAAGTCCCATAAGCTTAACAAACATTTGAATTTGAATTAGGAAAATGTTCAAATGTTTGTTAAGCTTATGGGACTTAACTACGGGGTCATCAGTCCCTAAACTTACAAACTACTTATGAACTACTTACGAACTAAGACGGCACAAATATCCATGCCCAAGTGGGGATTCGAACCCCCGACCGTAGTGACTGTGCAGACCGTGACTGGAACGCCTCAGTCCTCTCGGCCACCGCGGCCGGCTTGAATGAGGAACAAAATAGGCTATTACCTAAAAACGAGTTCTAGTTATGACTACTGTTGGGAGGCAGCGCACAGGCCTTGTGGCTAGATGTCGTTGGCGGTAGTCTGTGCAGGTTGAACGAGGTTGAAGCGGCTCGACTAAAAGACAGCCGGCCGCTTGCTCCTGGTGTCAGCTTAGAGTGACGGCCCTGCTGAGATCTTAAACACGGGTAGCCACCTGGAGGCACCGCGAGCAGCCAGCCCAGGCAGCGGAGGCCCTCGGCGTGTGTTGTCCGCCGGCGCTGGCCCGCGTCCGCGTGGCTGCATTATTCATGGCGGGCTCGCCGGCTGACCAGGATTACGGGCGCTGCCAAAAGAGCGCTGGGATTAGCCGCCTGCTGCCTTCCTCACCTGCCTGCTGTTTTAAACGCCGCCGAGAGCGCTCGTTTGTGACGGCCTGCCACAATCCGATTAGAGGAATTTATGTAAAGTGTTAGAGAGGTGAGCAATCTGATTTTTCGACCGGAGACCACAACCACATTATGATTTAGAAAGAGTTCTTCCGGCCTCCGAAAACTGGGATGAGACTTCGCATGTTGGTAGTATACGTCACAGCCGGCCGCGGTGGCAGACCCAGCGAGGTGGCGCAGTGGTAACGCACTGGACTCGCATTCGGGGGGATGGTGGTTCAAATCCACCTCCGGCCATCCAGATTTAGGTTTTCCGTGATTTCCCTAAATCACTCCAGGCATATGCCGGGATGGTTCCTTTCAAAGGGCACGGCCGATTTCCTTCCTCATCCTAACCCAAAAACTCCGAGCGTTAGCTCCGTCTCTAATGACCAAGCTGTCGACGGTACCTTAAACCCTAAGCATCGATCCCGCGGTGGCCGAGGGGACTGAGGCGCTCCAGTCACGGTCTGCACGGCCACTACGGTCGCGGGTTCGAATCCCCCCTTGGACATGGATATTTGTGCCGTTCTTAGTGTTAATAGTTGATAAGTAGTTTGTAAGTTTAGGGACTGATGACCCCGTAGTTAAGTCCCATGAACTCTGCAAACATTTGAACATTTTTTATATGTCACAGGTCACAGGTGTCACCTCATAGAGGTTTTAAAGCGCACTATCCAGAAAATTCCGAGAAAAAGAGCTCTAAAGTAGACACAACTCATATTTATTTATTCGTGTAAAAAGCGTCGATACAAAAGGTCAAAGACAAGAGTACAATTATAATACAAAACAAAAGAGATTATATACAAACAAATTACAAGAACACTAAATACAATCGGACCAAAAATTAGCAAGCTCGACGGCATTCTCCTTGGCCTGCAATAGGTCCTCCAGCGTGCAGGATACTGGGCACTGAGTACAGCTGTACAGGTGCTTGGTGGTTTGTTCGGATCCACATTCGCAGGTTTTCCACTGTGGGTCTCCAGAGGTGAAATCCATGTTGCGACATCAGCATTTCTGGTTGTCCACAGGTTTTGTCGTGCCGTTGAAGGTGATGTACTACATTGACAGTAGTTTTCATATAACTCTTGCTGGATTTCAGCCTGCTTGGGGAGTTAGGTGTTCATGTTGCACGATCTCTTTGTTGACAACTTATATACAGAGAGAGTCATAAATGAGGAAAAATATTTCGTGCAAATTGTCACATACTGAGCTATAAACATAAATTCGTTTTCCGCTTGTTCCTATGTCAATAAATGACAACGCAACTGAATGGTAAAAACCTGGAAAAAAGAAGTGGACTTTTGGGCGTTACTGTGCACCGACATTGGCCAAGGGACTAGATCAGCAACAGGGCACGACATGCGAGTGTTGTGTGTGGTCTAGCCGCTCTTGAGGTTTTAAAAAATGAACTTCTACAGCTCGAAAACAGTGTGTCTGGCGGTCAGTATATCCGGTACCTGAGTTGCCCTTGTGACTGGCTGCTAACTCGGTGTAGCAAGCCATCTGGCTGCACACAGGAACAGCTTCAGACGGTGTTGGCTGGCGGCTGTGCCCGCCTCACCTGTTTTGCAGGGGGTGGCTTCGCCGTCGCCGCCGCTGAATTAGCAACGAGGCGACACCCCCGCCCGCCCATCCTCTCAGCCCGCGGCCCGCAAGAAACTCGCGACCCAACTCCGGCGCGCCCTCTGCGGCGTGCTTCCGCTGTTTATTCAAATTGACTTTGCAAAGTCATTTATAATGCCGGCGCCCCTCGCCGAACCCAGCACCGGTGCAACCGCCGCGCAGTGCGGCAACGGAATTAGCCCGTCGCAACTCTACTGATCGTTCACCTGTAATACGTTCCGGTAGTTACTCCGCAGGCCACCGTACCATCCGTGGTAGAGGGTAGTCTGTACCACTAGAAGCAGTTATTCACTTCCTTATCTCTACTGCAAATGTTATTGTTGCAAATGTGGGGTTGTGGATCCGTCTTGATGCAAAACACTTGTTATCTTTATTTTTATGCCCAAACTAATTTCGGCGGAAAACCCGACATCCTCAGTGAGTTTTTTATATTTAATCTTTCATAATTGGACTATTTAAAGATTAACTTTAAAAAAAAAAAAAAAAAAAAAAAAAAAAAAAAAAAAAAAAAAAAAAAAAAAAAAAAAAAAAAAAAAAGGCTGAGGATGGCGGGTTTTTCGCCGAAACTAGTTTAGTTGTAAAAATAACAAGTGTTTACATCAAAGCGGATCCACAAACCCACATTTGTAACGCATTCACGGACCTATAGAATAGTTTCAGAGCCGGCCGCGGTGGCCGAGGAGACTAAGACGCTCCAGTCACGGTCTGCACGGCCACTACGGTCGAGGGTTCAAATCCCCCCTCAGGCATGGATATTTGTGCCGTCCTAGTTCGTAAGTAGTTCATAAGTAGTTTGTAAGTTTAGGGACTGATGACCCCGTAGTTAAGTCCCATAGACTATACAAACATTTGAACATTTGAAAAGTTTCAGACAATGATTGTTGTTGTTGCAGTTGTGGTCTTCATTCCGCAGACTGGTTTGATGCAGCTCTCCACCCTACCCTGTCCTGTGCTAACTTCTTCATCAGAGAATAAGAACAGTAACGTACATCCTTTTGAATCTGTTTATTGTATTCGTCTCTCGGTCTCCGATTTTTACCTCACACATTTCCAATCAAATGTTTGTAAATCTATCGGACCAAACTGCGTGGTCATCAGTCCGTAGCTTACAAACTACTTAAAGCTAGGTAAACTAACCTAAGGACAAACACACACACCCATGCCCCAGGGAGGACTCGAACCTCCACGGCGAGCAACCGCGCGCTCCGTAGCGAGGTGCTTTAGACAGCTCGGCTACTCCACCGCGGCTCACACACTTCCTTCTAATGGTAAACTGACGATTGCTTGATGTCTCCGAACGTGTCCCACCAACCTGTCCCGTTCTTACATGGAGACCACATGGGTATCGGAGTTTAGAATTTTTATATATGGTACGTAAAGTTCAGAACTCCAGTAACAATCACAGAGGTTCCAACCATTATGATTTAATCGTAATTGTTACGAGAATGGTTTAAATTTACGAGATTACGATTGGAGTGATTCGAATTCCGAATTACAGTTTCAAATAATAACTCGATATCATTTGTTTTCCATCGGGAAACCTCGGTTCCTTTCGACAAAATGTAAACCAGTTATGAACAATACCTTCTAGAATGTTCTTGTGGAAATCACCAGTATTGACAGTAACTTCTACGAACTCCAGAAACTGCGCAATAAGGCATACGGGATAAATGCACAACGGCGTGCCATTCTAGAAACGAACAGCAGGCAATGAAAATGCCTCATGTCACTTGAATCATAGCTTAATCCATGCTGTGTCCAATAATAAACAACGTTCGTAATATATCCTAGGCCAGAAGTCAACCACCTGAGCTACACTGTTTTAATTATTGGTACTTACGTGCACTTGCAAAACTTCAAAGTCAATTTCCTCAAAAAATTTTGAGAGTTGCAACGAATGGCTTTGGCTGATTGTTATTTAAGTTGTGAACTTCAAGTGCCATAAATACAAACAAAATCTAAAATTCGATACCCATGAGGTTCCCTTGTTAGTGAGCATATACCAGAAACTCCTCTCGCCAAATGTGTTAAGAATTTCCTCATTAATTAGGTGTTCCACCCGTCTAATCTTGTCTAAAGCACCACTATTGAAAATCTTCTGTCATCTTTTTGTCTGAGCTCCTTATCGTCTACGTTTCACTCCCATAAAATGCTACGCTCAAGCTAAATTGTTTCAGAAACGACTTCCTAATATTTAAATTATTATTAGATGTCAACAAGTTTCGCTTCTTCAACCATAGCCATTCTCCATTCTATATCTTCCTTACTTCGGTCATCAGAAGATATTTTGCTATCCAAATAAAAAAAGTCACCTACTACTTTTATTTTCTCATTACGTTATCTAATTCTTCCAGCATCGCCTGATTTTCTTACACTGTATTCCATTACTCTTGTTAATGATCGTCTTGTGCCCGGCTTTCAAGACACTGTCCATTCTTTTCAACTGCTCTTGCAAGTCCTTTGGTGTATCTGAGAGAATTATAGTGTCATAGACAAATCAAGTTTTTATTTCTTCTCCCGGTTTTTTAAATCGTGTTCCAGTTTCTCCTTTCAATCTTCACAGCTTGCTCAATGAACAGATTGAATAACATTGGTGATGGCTACATCCCTGTCTTACTCGCGTCCCAACATATGTGCCTTCGACTCTTATAAATGCTATATGGTTTTTGTACAAGTTGAATATTACTTTCCCTTCTCTACATTTTACCCCTTCTAACTTCAAAATTTGAAAGTGTGTATTCTAGAGAACACAGTCGAAAGCTTTCTCCAGATGTACGTGCTAAGGATAGAAACGTCCTTCTGCCTTTTCTTCGCCTATCATCTCAGATAATTCGTAATGTGAATATGGCCTCGCGTGTTCCTACATTTCTCGAAATCTGTAACTGGAAATCTCTCTCTCTCTAGTTTTCAGTGACTTAGCTGTAAGAATTACTGTACATGTCAAAATGACAGAATCTCAGTATCAGTTCTACAAAACTGTTCCATTAATAGCCAAATATCTCTGGAAACATGTAAAGCATTGACTGCCCACTGACAGATCGAGGTAGTGCAGTGACCAATGCCATCAGCTTGCATTCGAGACAACCGGGTTCACTTCTCGGTTCGACCATCCAAATATCAGGTCTCTGTTGTCATCGAGATAACACAATCATAATGAGGGGATCATTGCTGCTTTGTTTATCTCAAATAGTTGGAAATCCAAGAAAAGTTCCAGTAGCATCATTGCTATGTATGGGACGATAAACGCCAGTCTTCTTTCCCTCCTTTTTATTGTATAACGATACAAAATAAGCATATTCGATGGATTCGTTCTTGTGAACAGAAAGTGATCGCTCTGTGGCTTGTGACGTGAGCAGCCTCGAGTAGCCGTCCAAGGCCACGTGTCAACGCCGCAGATCAGTCAGAATTCATGTAGATTCTGAAATACCTGCTGAAAAATAAATAAATAGATAAAAATTTTGGGGAAATTTCAATATAACATGATGGATCATTCTGTGGTGATGGTACAAGACAGGACATTTCAATTCTGCTCTGATTTCAGTCTCTACTCGCAGACCTTGGCGACTGACGAGTGAAACAAGGCCTGTGTACTGCCTGTCAGGAGTAATCATAATAAAATCAAACACTATTAATGTATAGCGATTTGTTGACCTTGTGAATACATGTATCGCAGTATATCTTGAATACTTTTTTAATGTTGTGTATTCATACTTCAGATTTGTGCCGGTAGTCGATACTTACGATCTATTCGTAGAGGTTTCTTGGCGACCTTACTGCCCAGCCATCCATGATAGACATTTTGTCTGTTACCAAAATAAATTTGAATGTGCACTGCATAAATAACTTAAAAATGTAAAATGCATTATGCGGTAGTAAAGTATCCGCGTTGGAGAAACTCCGAAAGCCTCCCAATAATGTTTTCCATCAGCAGTATAAAAACATTCTCCTAGGCCAAAATCGATATATTGGTAATTGATTTGAGATTACCAGTTTCGATAAAGAATGTTACCATCATCTGATTCCCTCTTTACATTCTCATTTCAGATCATATGACAGTAACATTGCTTACTTGAACTGGTAATCTGAAATAAATGACCAGTAGAGTGATCATATCTGACTGTCTTACTTCTACTGAATTTAAAAATCGCCCCTCGCCGTAATATGAGGGCATTAAATGCTTACTTCGTCTTCGACTCTCGCGTTCGCACCCCAGTGCCACGATGCCCGTGGCCGGTTTGGGAAACTCTGGTATAGATGGAATACCAAATTGCTTGACAGTCATGATCTTCCTTTGGAAGACATTGTGGCAGTGATTCTACATGGCATAAAAACAAGTCCATATGCCAGAATCAAGTTTGATAAAACAAACGTTTTTGATATAGCTTCTCCCTAATTATTGAATTTATATGGTTTAGAGCCATTTCTTGATGTAACATAAGTCTTACACTGAACTTTTCCTACTGAACCAGTTCTTGTTAAAATGCGGATCTTGCTTTTGGATACCTGAAAATACTTCTATTTTTACCTTTAATCTCTCTCCTTCCTGAACGGATTATATGCGGATTCTTGCACTGTATCTCAGTGCAGTGCTATATCCAACATTTCGTTTTATAAGGTTATGAGATATTTAGTGACAATTAAGTAAACAAATGCATGAACTGTCGATGCCGTTTGATGCACATAAGTAATTCTGTGTTTTGTTTTCAGGTAAAGACAACAGTGCAGCATTGCAAATGTGACTCCCACTGCATCCCGTGTTTCATATTTGTAAGTAAAACAACTTATTCTTTAATTGAATTAGACAGGAAGCTTACGACACTCCGAGGAGTGGAGCGGGCTGTTTGAGATCCGGCCCATATAAAGTCGCGGTTCTATTCAGTCAATTATCAGACAAGCTGATACTGGGGCAAAGGAGGATCCCAATCCCAATTGAGAATAAGTGGGAGGGGCTTACCATTTCCGACATACGCCTTAGAAACAAGGAAAATCTCTCGAAAACCATGGTCGGAACCGGGGGATTGGGACCAATTAAATTAAATTAATTTATTAATTAAAATAGATTATCAGGGGAGCACGAGTGCCCTCCCGGCCATCAAAAAATCGGGCACCCGAGTTGCTCTCGTAAACTTGTAGACATCAGCTCGATCAGCAGTTCTGACAGATTGTTTCTATGTCACTGAAGATAAGTCGACTGCGCAACTGCGATATCTCGAGCGAGATGCTAATTCTAAGTCGTAACTTTTGTATTACATTTAAATGTAATGAATATTAATTTGTGGGTGATAGGTTTCGATTCTGTTATAGAACAATCCTCCGACCTCTGTTCGAACAGACACCGTTATCATGCTATAATCAGTTGCTCAACTAGATTGAACCACGATGAATTTAAATTAATCGTTAAGACTCCTGAATTTCTGTAATGTTTTCTAAATAATTTTTAATACAGTTGTATGTGTTCTGTGATTAGGGAATACAATTACCTTCTGCGCACAGTAGATTGTTACCCGACGTTTAATATTCATTTTTAGGTGTAAGATTATTGCTATTTGACATGGAACACCTACCTAAATTCCTTACTTCCTGTCAGGTCTTCATACCCAAATTTGCCGCCCGTTTCGCTAAGATAAGAGACTCTCATAGCAATGTATGAAAGCTTGGTTGCTCGTATGGTTTTGCGTTGTCTGAAACTGTGATAAAAATAATCATAAGGAGCCGTCCATTATATTCTTTGGAAACCACCACATTGCCGCCTCACAACTTTACTTCCGCCAGTACCTCGCCTCCTACTTTCCAAACTTCACAGAAGTTCTTCTGCGAACCTTGAAGACTAGCATTTCTGGAAGAAAGGATATGGTGGGGACATGGCTTAGCCACAGCCTAAGGGATGTTTCCAGAATGAAACTTTCACTCTGCAGCGGAGTGTGCGCTGATGTGAAAGTTCCTGGCAGATTAAAATTTGTGTGCCGGAACCGGGACCCGAACCTGGGACCTTTGCCTTTCGTGGGCAAGGTTCGCAGGAGAGTTTCTGTGAAGTTTGGAAAGTAGGAGGCGAGGTAATGGCGTAAGTAAAGTTGTGAGGCGTCATCGTGAGTCGTGTCTGGATAGCTCAGTCGGTAGAGCGCTTGCCCGCGAAAGGCAAAGGTCCCAGGTTCGAGTCCCGGTTCCGGCACACAATTTTAATCTGCCAGGAAGTTTCATATCAGCGCACACTCCGCTGCAGAGTGAAATGTTTCATTCCTGCTACCAGTTTCTTGATTTATTTATTCGGTTGATTAGGGTATTTGTAGCACTGCTGGTGTGACCGTGTGACAGATAAGCTGCATAATGTTTTTTTTTTTTTTTTTTTTAAACTAATGATTCTACGGTACATCACATCCCGGTAATTTAACTGAGCGCCCCTCACTGATAATTGCAATAATAAATGTTAATACCGCGAAAAGCCGACGAACTTTTCAATGTCTTTCGAAGAAAGGGCGGCAAGAAAATATCGGCGAAATTTGAAGTGCTTCGGAGCAGTCGGCTCGGCACGCTAAAAGCATTTACAGAGAGCCTTATCGAGTATTTCCCCTGACGCGCACTTTCATAACGTTTCTGTTCGTCCCGACCGGCAGCATTGAGGAGCGGCCATCTGAGAAACTCATTAAAAGCCTTCCTTTACAGATGGGCCCCCCAGTGGATTCCCAGACGGGCCCCCGCAAAGTATTGACTCTCGCGGCGCGGCATTAGCGCGCTACCAATCACCAGTTTGCGCTCTTCACCGCCCACCACCCTGAGCCACCAGCTCTGCCTGCACATGGCGCGAGTGTCATTTGATCGATTCATAACCTTTGCCGTTTAGTCCCTTTCAAAATCAAACCTAACCAAAACGTCATTTGATCGGTGATCAGTAGGTACTGTAGAATCTGATGTCCACCTAGCTAATACACACAATTACAGTGCTGTTTGGAAAAGAGTAGACAGGCTGACACACAACAACAGTTAAGCAAGTGTTGTGGGGTTGTTAATGATAAGGCGACGAAGATACACTTGAACAAATAGGCATCATAAGAGCCTCGGCGGAATGGCCGAGTGCTCTATGGCGCCTTGCTGAGAAGCGGACGGTTGCTATGCATCGGAGGTTCGAGTCCTTCCTAGGGCATGGGTGTTTGTACCGTCTTTAGTACAAGATAGTTCATAAGTAACGATTACTTGACATCGTCTGATCTGGAGGCGATCAATTAGTTCTATAGTTTCCAAATTACAAGCCAAGATAGAAACTAACAATTTATTAAGTGACGACCGGTTTCGGTGCACTGTGTCACCATCATCTGTTCATATATATATATATATATATATATATATATATATATATATATATATATATATATATATATATATATTGTAATCTGGTCATCTTGTTAAAAAATTGGGTATAAAATAACAAGTGCAACATTACACTTAGTCACTATATAAAAAAAATTGTAAGCTCTCATGTTTTAAACTTATGTTTTTTTTTTTTATGTCGTGACTAAGTGCAATGTTGCACTTGTTATTTTATACCCAATTTTTTAACAAGATGACCAGATTACAATATATATCTATATATGACCAGATGATGGTGACACAGTGCACCGAAACCGGTCGTCAATAAATTGTTAGTTTGCGATCTCGGCTTGTGATTTGGAAACTATAAAACTAATTGATCGTCTCCAGACCAGACAATGTCAAGTAATCTTTACTTATGAACTACCTTGTACTAAAGACGATACAAACACCCATGCCCTAGGGAGGACTCAACCACCGACGGAGAGCAACCGTGCGCTCCTCAGCAAGTCGCCACAGAGCACTCGGCCATTCGGTCGAGGCTCTTATGAGGCCTATCTATTAAAGTGTATCTTATTATTATTATTTTAATCTGTTTCATGTTCAAACTTTACACTGTTGTCTGTTGAGGAACACTGGTATTGTGGTTCTATCTTTCGTAGTTTGGAAAATAGGAATTTTGAAATTGGTTGTTTCTTTTTGATTAGCCCTGTATTTTATGGGACATTGTTCCCGCGGAAATGAAAACAGCGATCAAAAACTTTCTTAATAATATAGTAATTACAGCCGTCCAGATCGTAATATGATATTTATTATTTTATTCTATTTTATATTAAATATCATATTGCGATCTAGACTGCTGTAATTATTATATCATTATTTATGTATTTATCATTTAACATTGAGGAATTGAATTTAATTTGTTTCAAAGCACACCACAATTGAAAACAAGATCACTTTATTTTTATTATGAAACTATGAGTCAGTATTTTTGTACGCGAAGGGAAATTAAGAAATTACGCTACAAACATCTCATTTTTAGAACCAGTTTTGAGTCATCCTTTTTCTTAATTCCATCGAACTGTTTTGTGAGACTAGTCTCAATACTGTAAATTTAAGGAAAAATCCAAATTACGATACTTAATATACATTCGTTGAAAAAAAATCATTCTTGTGCCAGAACTGTAAAATACTTTTGTTATGCTCGACCGATTTCGTCAATTGCTGCCATCAACAGATCAACAAAATAGTGGTAGTTAAGGATTAAATGAAGGAATACGTTCTAAATTATGTAAAGTGGACAGTTATTTTAAGAAACGATGGCAATATTTATTGTAAATCTTACATTGCCATTTACAGGAATTTTAAAGGTGACACAAACATCCATGCCCGAGGGGGGATTATGCGCTCGGCACAGCAAAAATGTTATCTTGTAGTTGTTGATGTAAAATATTTTGTTGATCTCGTGTTGATGGCAGTAATTGCCGAAACCGCTCTGTCACAAGAATGATTTTTTTAAGTACATCGCAGCTTTAGACTGCCACCTAAAAACAACATTGAATATCAATTCGTCTCAATATGCTACGCCACATAATTATTGCAAAAGTAAAACTGTATAATAATGCAATTAATTTTATTTCTGCTCTTTTGTAGACAAATCTCGGTTATTTAATTTTCGGGAGTTGGCAACACTGTGCAGAACTGCGAAGTGTTGCCTTCTTTCGGCGGGTAACGTTCTGCTCACACAACTTGGAACAAACGTGACGTCATTTTTCCGTCACACGCTGTATCGAATTCGCATGAACTGCTAGCGACTTGCAGTCACATAACTTGGTTAAAAAATGATATGCTAGTGTAATGCGAATTGGTTTATCCAATAACTATCGTATCATAATAAAAGTCATTGTTGGTTCGATTACAGGCTGCTGCAAAAGTGACGTGCTTGGCTATTGCCTTAATTAGCGGTAGCAAAAAACCACTTGTATTGGCCGAAGTTTAGCAACTTTATCCTGATCTAATGATTGTGAGCCGTTTCACTTACTATCTACAGTGTCACTGAACTATGTTAAGAATAGAACTGGACACAAAACACTACCCTTTTCTCCAGGCCTTAGTAAATGAGTAATGGATTTAAGCTGAAGTCTTAAAAAGTGTAATGTCCTTAATGGAAATAGGCCTACAAAATTAGTTAACGCCACTTTGTAGTTTGAGTAAACAACATCGAATTATATCTGAAATTAATATTTCTAACGGAGTATGGAGGAATTTCGGGTCTCAAATACTTCCAGAATTAAGAGTATTGAATCAAAATTAGGATGTAGGGATGCCAGCAGACGGCTCTGTTAGTGTTCTGTGAGTAAGCTGTATACATTTGCAAATGAAATTAAAGATTTCCTCTTAAGATCTAGGCTTAACAAAAACTCCACAGTCGTAAAATATTCTGAAATATACTAACAAATATTGATGACAATCAAGGAATATCGTTCTAATCACACTCTAGGAAATCGACACGTCCGAAAATAATCCGCCAAATATTGAGATAAGCAAGGAATATTGGCCAAAACACACTCTCGGCAAATCACAAGATATTCGGAAATATACAGCGAAATATTTCTGAGAAGTGAACAATATAAATCCCGTTGTCACTTACTTCACTTATCTGTTGTTTATTTATTTATGCATCCTTTGGTTGCTGTTTGGAAAGATATTGTATACCGTACTTTAAGTGTCATTTACTATTGCAGTGTAGCCTATTGAACGTTTCGCTCAGACCTGTCTCCACCGTATTCCCGAAAATCGTTAGATATTTGGAACAAAGTTGAATTATTTGTGAGAATGTGATTGTTGGTCGTATCACTTCTACGAAGTCCATTCTCAACAGAAATGCCATTGCTGGCCGTATCACTTCAAAGAATTCCATTTTCCGTTTTCTAATCAGACAAACCGATGTCACTAATTTCTGAGACAGCACTCTCTTACAAGTAACATCATGTAAAGCATACGATATTATCGTTATGGGTGTGTTTCTGATGCCACCTCGCTCCTCGGCGATGATAAATCTAACCCACAGAGCCTTACTGGACCATTTAGCGTGCACCATCGCAACTCGCTCAGGTCCTCGCCAGGCGATGATATCAAACTGTGTTTCGCACTACGAGCATCGCCGCCCAGCCTGAAACTTGCATCGTGATTGGTTGCTTCAAGGTCACTCTACCAGAGCGACGTTTGACTGTTGCGCGCGTGGAACTCTCGTTGCCGTTGCGCACAATATTGTTTGTTAGAGGTAGTTTCAATATGACTGAAGATATGAAGCAGATTATTATTATGCCTGAGAAAGCGATCTGGATAGTTTTTGAGCTGTTGGTAGTACTTGTGAAAGTATCCGTAGTTTGGACGTTCAGCTATCAAAGGATGCACTCTATATCTCCTCTTCTCTCTCCTCCCCAACAACAACATTTTTGTAGCGAACAAATCACTGTCACTGTCGTCAGACGATGTGGAGAACATGTTTGAGGCCACTGTTGTTGTGCACTCAGCTGTAATGCAACAGCTGCAGGAGAACAGACATTGTGAGCAGCGAGCAGCGAGCTGCCAGGTGCCAGCAGCGAGAAGCCAACTGCCAGCTGCGAGGTGGCAGCATAAACGCAAAAGGCCCACAATGTGTCATGATTAAGAAACTCCTACATTATGTTACAAACTTTAAGATTTTTAAAGAAAATCGCACTGACGTGTTTTACGGCCCACTTTAGATTTGTAGTTTTATAAGTTTTTGCAAACATTTTGGACAAAAATAATAATCTAAACATTAAAAAATTAATTAATAAGAGTGTCTGAAACCCTTTTAGGAAAAAAAATTGTAGGTAGCGGTGGGTTTCGAACCACTGACCAGCATTACAGTCCAATGCATTTCCTACTACGCTATGGATAATACTTAGAACTTGCATTCTTTAATTTCATACTATTAATGTCTGTTGTTAACTGATGGTAATATGGCATTTGTAGACACTAGATTGTAATTTGTCCTACGAAGAACGACGTGTTTTTGTTAATTCTTCAGTGCGCCATGGCTTTGAAATGACAACGTGTAAGTTACAATAAGAAAATCATCAAATACGCAACCCAAGATGGCGTATGCCACATATAGTTCTGGGCGAGGAATGTCTCGTGACATCCGTGAACGGCTGGTTTTCGTTAATTCAATTGAGGGTTTTTTGGTATTACTAACGTATTTCTTGTCCGAAATATTTCAAAACACGAGGTTAAGGTCTCTGGTAGCCAACAATTATGTCTGTAAAATTTGGTGGCGATCGGTTGAACGGTTCGACCTAAAAAGTGGGAACACATTACAGCCAGACAGACATCGTCAAATCGCCGTTATTTTTGCAAATATCTCGGCAACGATGCAAGATATGAAAGAAACATAATAGAGCGAAGTTGTAGAGAATCTTCCCCTCTACCAATATGGTTATTAAATTTTCGTGTCAGTTGAACGGTTCGTATGCAATTTCAATTATATTAAAAACTTTTTTCTTTTTCTTTTTTTTTTTTTTTCTTTTTTGTATTACGACCGTATTTTTTGTTCGAAAAATTTGAAAAAGGGAGGTTCTGGCCTCTGACGGCCTACAATTCTATCTGTAAAATTTGGTGCTGATCGGCTGAACGGTTCGTCTTAAAAACAAGGAACACGTTACGGACAGACAGACAGACGGACAGACAGACAGGCAAACATCCCAAAATCGCCGTTATTTTTGCAAATATCTCTGAAATGATACCAGTTATGAAAAAAAAACATAGGAGAGCAAAGTTGTAGAGAATTTTCTCCTCTACAAATTTGGTTATTCAATTTTGGTGTCAGATGAATGGTTAAGCCGTTATTTTCATTTAGATTTCGAGCTGTCAAAACACAATCGCAAAGGCCCACTTTTAGTGTTACTACCGTAACCTCAAGTGGGCCAATATTTCCATAATAGCAGTTTCGAACCAAAAACCTTCTTGCTGAAGATCTCTAACACTACCCACTACACTACCGAGGCTCTGCGAAAGCGAAAGGTTTGAGTAAGCTTAAGTACGAAAGTCCTCAGGATTTTTGACTATTGCTGTATTAGTATTTAGATGTAGTGAAATTAAATGGGGCCGATAATGAGTTTTGTGATTCATCTGCAATGTGCTGTTGCCATGAAACGACTTACTGCGTATCATAATATCAAAATCTTAGAAATACGACAAATCAAGATGGTGTCTGTCACATTGAAGTAACGAGTACCAGACAATAGTCGATAGCTGTTTGCGCGGTCTTGGATACAGCGAGTAGGGTAAAAATGCCGTCACGTTTGTTCTGCTTTAGGTGATGAGACCGTTACCTACTAGCGGCGGCCTGCCTGTCGACCATGCATTGTTCACTGCGCAGTTTGCTACCGGGCCGCGCGCCTGTGCAGAGCTACCAGCTAGCTGCCCGTGTAGCGACCAGCGACCTGGGCTGCCTGCAGAGTGGTCGGCCATTCCGCCGAGCCTCCGGCCGTATATTAGGCGGCGGTGCATTATGGGCCGGCTGGCAGCGGCGGTCAAGCCCTGCTCGCTCCCCCCCCCCCCCCCCCCCAGCCAAGTTTACTGCCGCCAGTGAAACGGCGCCAGTCGGCGCTGGAATGCCACGAAACTCGGCCTAGAGCCTCCGGTCGCCGATTCTGCCGCCGTAACAAGTTCCCGCGGTGTATTTCCGGCTCGGCTGCAGCCATTAGCCGAGACTGCTCTGCACGTTTGTCGTCGGTGAAAATAAACCCGCAGTGGAAATTGTTTCGAGCCTGACTTTTATATGGCTCATCGCAATCAGCCAGTACACGTCCTCTGCTGGACAGAAACTTCCTCCAGTCTTTCCCGTTATTCCGCTAGAGAGCGGCGAGTTGGTTAAGGAATACGGGCGCGTGACAAATTTTTAGCGCCGGGAAACAAATAGTATGAGACGATCAAACACCATACGTGTATGCTGCTGGGTGACGTCATCGACCACCGCCAATGTTTCGAAAAGATCACCCTGACATTCTCAAGGCATAACTGCACTCAAAGAAGTAATGTGTTCAAATGTTTGTAAATCTATCGGACCAAACTGCGTGGTCATCAGTCCGTAGCTTACAAACTACTTAAATCTAGGTAAACTAATCTAAGGACAACACACACACACACACCCATGCCCCAGGGAGGACTTGAACCTCCACGGCGAGCAACCGCGCGCTCGGCAGCGAGGTGCGTTAGACCGCTCGGCTACTCCACCGCGGAGTTGGAAATCAAGTCCTAAATGCGCTTTTAAGATTAAATGGCACCTAACAGTCTTAGAAAGACGGTATAAATGTCGCCTGTGCAAGTGTCCAAATGTTAAGGCCTTGTGGAAAACAATATCTCTAAATGTTGTCCCAGCAGTAATATCGAACACGACAATACAAAAAGCTTAACGGACCTACAATTGCATCTTTCCTACTCTAGGAAACGTAATGTCAGAGAACACATGCATAATTATTGTTACGATGATTAATATGTAAAGTGAGTTAATAAATAACAATGAATATCGAGAAAAGAAACGCGCGTGATTGGCCGTGCGGTTTGGAGCTTCAGTTACGGTATTCCCGCCCTCTAGCGTCGGAGTTTCGAATCCTCTCTCGGGCATGGGTGTATGTCTTGTGTTTAGTATGTTTGTTTAAATAGTTTGGCAGTCCAAGTACGGATGACCGGAGAAGTTTGGTTTCTTAGAATTACAAACATATCAACATTTGAACAAGAAACAAGAATGTATCCGGTTGCATTCTTGGTAATACCTTTGATCACAATTTGTCAATAGCAACAAATAATATTGTGCCATGAAAATGTTCGCTCATCCATTTGTCAGCCAGGACGGTTGCTAATAGTAAACTCAGTCTCTGAACGTTCGGGGGTTAGATACAGCAAAGTAAGATGATTGTCCTTGGCTCCAAAACAAAACCGGAATAACCTCTAGTGCTATTAAAAAGAAAAGTATAATTTCCACCGGCAACGACGTTAGGACCGATTAACCAAAGTTGCCTTAGTGCACAGTTATCGTGACACCTCTTTTTCGTGTACAGAACATTCTGTCGTAATTATGGAGGTCTGACCTTCGACTTGAATTTGCGGGAACGGTGAAGTACTCGTTCGGAGCAATAGTCGGCGACGAGAAACTCGTCGAGCAGGTCCTTGTAATGGCGAAATCGATATGAATCACCGCGCTCGCAAGTAACAGACTGCTTGGCTTAGTGACCCGCGTGCTAACCCGTATTTACAACGGCGCAGTAATGAAGCGTAATGGCGCGGTTAGCTGCGTCATGCCGAGTGCGCGAGTTCGTGAGCCGGGGGCGTTACCAGCCGCCGCCAACTTCTCTTCCCAGATATCTCCCATCGCCAGCTAACATTCTTAGTGTGACTGCGGGTAATGTTGATCCTATCGCATGAAAAGCAAATATACGCTGTCCCAAGTTACTTTTACATCTGCAATAGCAATTGTGATTTAGTTGCGACTAGAACGTAATTCAGAGTAAAATGATTTGTTTGTCGGTGCCCTATATATTTATTCTGTAGAAAACCACTTGATTGGCGCATTCTAAAAAAAACAGATTAGTCACTGGTATTTTTATTCAGTGAAACATTTTTAAATCGCACTTGTAGATAAAGATTAGAAGAATTTAGTGATGTAACTCATTTGTGGGTTACAAAAGAAAGAAAGGTATAACATTAGCTTGAACATTAGGATTCCTGTGTTTTTTTAAGTAAAAATTCATTTCTTAACTAATATACAGGGTGTTTCACTAAGTGTCTTTGCCTCTTTAACTTATAAAATAATAGGTGACGGAAAATTTTAATGCGGTAGGTCAACACAAGAAATGTTACACTTTCTGCGGAGCTATGAACATAGTTTATTGCATCATTTTCCAAAGAGTTGCACCACAAAGATATAATTTTTTAAATGGAACAGTAGTTTTTTCTATCGTGTATTGGATTCGTTTAAACCAGCTGCGTCGAAATCAATTTAAACTACATTCCTATCACAGTTTGGGAGCTACAACCCTTCAAAGTTCCGGGGGCGGAGGCTGCGATAGCGTAGCTGATTGGCCGAGTGGCTATCCCCTGGGGCACGGCCCACTGTCTCATGACCACCAGCCAGTTAGCTACGCTGTCGTAGCCTCCGCCCCATAAACTTTGGAGGGTTGTAGCTCCCAAACTAACAGTGATAGGAATGTAGTTTGAATTGATTTGGACGCAGCTGGTTTCAACGAATCCAATGCACGATAGAAAAAAAAAACTATTGTTCCATTTAAAAAATTATATCTTTGTGATGTAACTCTTTGTAAAATAATACAATAAACTATGTTCATTGCTCCGCAGAAAGTGTAACATTTCTTGTGTTGACCTACCGCATTAAAATTTCCCGTCACCTATTATTTTATAAGTAACAGAGGCAAAAACACTTAGTGAAACACCCTGTATATTGCGACTCAGCCAGCAACAAATTTATTTTCACTAATCGAGCAGGTGGCAGAAAAGCATGCGGAATGGAAACTAAGGACATTAAATACGCCTACGGCGAAGGCGTGCATTCTTCAGACATCAGTAAACCGTAATCGATTTGAGGTATGCTAAGCTGTGGCGTCGTGACCATTGCAGTCTGCCAGTGTAACGCGTATTACGTCTGTCTGCCAACCGCAGTACATAACATGTACTTGGACTGCCAGCCATGCGATTTATTTACGTGTCCCTGCACGATCAAGTAGTATATCTACCACAATCCACCTCCAATGAACAGTACAAGTGATTATAATATCATTTATATTGGTAAAAGGACCAAAACCAGCAGCTGCTGCCTTGTAATATGACAGTGGCTTATCAAAGGCTAAGGGAGTTAACCCTGAAAGAACATCCTCATTTACGTTTGGCCTGGCAAGCCTATTTGTAGTTGCTTACAAGACACCTAAGAGCCTTGGAACGCGATGGACTCGATTAAGAAGGAACGTCAAGGCGAAGTCAGGTGGATAGAATACATTTGCCTTTGATGATGACATCATGATTTGGAGTGAAACTGAAGAGGAAGTACAGATCAGACTCACTGAATGGAAATCTCAGTTCTAGAAATATAACCTCAACACCAGCAAGACCAAGACAGTGGCGCCGCCCGTTGCGGCCGAACGGTCTGCTGCGCGCTAGTCAGTCTGCACGGCCGCTATGGTCGGGGGTTCGAATCCCCATCGGGCATGGATGTTTGTGTCGTCTTTAGTATAAGGTAGTATAAGGTAGTTCATACGTAGTTTATACGTTTAGGGACTGATGAACCCGCAGTTAAGTTCCTTAAGCTTAACGAACATTTGAACATTTGAAGATATTAGTGATGACAGCCAACAAAAGTGGGCAACCAGCAAGTGTAAAACTAGGAAACCATCAACCAGAGAGAGTGGACAGTTTTCCTCACCTTGGAAGTGTAATCAGTGATATTTGGTCAGAAATGATGTTTAATAGCTATTTCACATCAGTATTGACCTGTGGTATTGAAACACGCACCCTCATAGAAATGAAAAATTAAGACTGCAACCAGCAGAGATGAGATCTCTTAGAGCCACCATCCAGAAGTCCAAGATGTACAAGTGAAGGAATGAGGAGGTGAGGAAAGAAGCAAGAGTAAAGACATTCCTATTAGATCGAATTGGCGCACCTAGACTTCGTTGGAACGGGTATGTGATGAGAAAGGAGCCAACTAGAAGAGGCAAAATAAATTTGGAATTTTTGCGAGTACCCGGGAAAATTTTCCATTTCACCTCCTAAATTACCGAACCAATTTTAACCCAAGTTTGTACAAATACAGGTGTTTGCAAATCAATATTCTCTATTGGCATACGAACACCTACGACACATAATTTAGGAGATATGACATACAAACAATGAAATGTGCGAAAAACTGCCACTTTATGCGACAACATTCCAGATCTTCTCCTAAGTCAATGGATCAGTTTCAACCAAACATGGTACACATATTCCTTACTGTCATGCAGCACGTAAGTATGCAAGTTCAGGAGATATAACGTCATAATGAAAGCCACAAAAACTGCGACTTTGTGAACGCATGACACTTATTCATCGATTATTTAACAATAAGAACACTTTGGCGACTTGCAAAATCAAATGTTTGTATAGCTTATGGGACTTAACTACGGGGTCATCAGTCCCTAAACTTACAAACTACTTATGAACTAGCTAATCCTAAGGACGGCACAAATATCCATGCCCGCGGGGGGATTCGAACCCCCGACCGTAGTGGCCGTGCAGACCGTGACTGGAGCGCCTCAGTCCCCTCGGCCACCGCGGCCGGCAAGCCCCTACCACGCCGTAGCGTAGCAGCGAGGCGACTGTCCCCGAATTGAAGCGGCTGATCGCCGTCATTTGCAGGGAAGAATTCTAACACTGGGGTTGTGATTTGAAGTGTATGATATGCAACAAGAACAAAATAAAAAACAAAATAAACGCATGTTTGTTTAAAAAATTACTGATTATTGCTGTCTGTTTAAAAAGTATTCCTAAATGAATGAAGTTTCCTAAATTTCGAAATAACGTCTGAATAGAGACACGAATTTTAAGAATGTAAGGCTCTTTTCTGATAAGGTGGACTGACTTTTCATCGAGATAATTGCATAAGATGATTCCACGAAACTTGTAAAGTAGCAGAGAGTGCGATTATTTTTTAATTCGCGTAATTTTCTGTCAGGTTGTGTTTACTTTTCGCCGACTACTCTGTACGTTTTTCACGCTTATTTTTGTACATCACAATTTTGTCTACTTTCCTTTCCATATTACATAGAATTTTTATTTCAACTTCCTTGAATTTGGCTATGAATAATTGTAATAACTCATAAAATTTTAAATACGCATTTCATTCGCACATTACTTTCTAACAGAGATAGTACTTCTCAAAGTGGTTGAGTATGCAACATTCGATCAAGTAATGACCATTTACGAAGGACAATCACCACCTGTTAAGTGTCTAAAAACAATTATTCGAACTACTTCTGCTTCATACTTATATGTATAGTTTGCAAATGATAAGCCAAGATCGCAAACTAACAATTTATTAAGTGACGACCGGTTTCGGTGCACTGTGTCACCATCATCTGGTCATATTATAATCTGGTCATCTTGTTAAAAAATTGGGTATAAAATAAGAAGTGCAACATACATAAGTATTTTTTTTATTTAGCGACTAAGTGCAATGTTGCACTTCTTATTTTATACCCAATTTTTTAACAAGATGACCAGATTATAGTATATATATGACCAGATGATGGTGACACAGTGCACCGAAACCGGTCGTCACTTAATAAATTGTTAGTTTGCGATCTTGGCTTATCATTTGGAGACTATAAAACGAATTGATCGCCTCCAGACCAGACGATGTCAGGTAATCTTAATACTTATACGTGATAAATACCTTTTATATGCCACGTTATCCATTCAGCTCAAATTAGTATATTTAGTAATTTATATGCAAATAAAATATAAGTACTTGACATGCAACAAAGTACTTTTCACAGTTTTAGAGAATAATTTGTAAGAGGAAACCTAAACAAAAACAAACGCTCATGATTTCTTATTTCTTCATGAAAATACTACACGGTATACAAGTAATGACTGATCTGTGAAGTATAACAATGTTTCCGTCTTCGTCTTTGCTTCCGTTCTCACTGTTACAATTGAAAGCAGTAAACGAACGAACCGTGTTAGACACGACTGCCCTGCAAATGGCGGCTTCTGTCACGTTCAATGTAGGGACGCGACACTAGCGCCAGCGAGCGGTCTAGTTTTTATTTAGTAAGTCTGTGGTCGCCAGTGTGCGTCGTAGCCGATTTTGATGACGACGAACCAGTTACTCTGCAAAATGTTCAAATGTTTGTATAGCTTATGGGACGTAACTACGGGGTCATTAGTCCCTAAACTTACAAACTACTTGTTGTTGTTGTTATGGTCTTCAGTCCGGAGACTGTTTTGATGCAGCTCTCCACCCTACTCTATCCTGAGCAAGCCTTTTCATCTCCTCATAAGAACGGCAACCTACATCCACTTGAATCTGCTTACTATACGCGTCTCTTGGTCTCCCTCTACGATTTTTACCCCTCACACTTCCCTCCAATGCTAAATTTATGATTCCTCGGTGTCTAAGAATGTGTCCTACCAAGCGATCCCGTCTTTTAGTCAGGGTATGCCAAAAATTCCTTTTCTCACCAATTCTGTTCCGTACCTCTTCATTAGTTATGCGATCTACCCACCTAATCTTCAGCATTTTTTTGTAGCATCACATTTCAAAAGCCTCTATTCTCTTCCTGTCCGCAATGCTTATCGTCCATGTTTCACTCCCGTACAAGGCAACACTCCACACAAATGCCTTCAGAAAAGACTTCCTTACCCTTAAATTAATATTCGATGTTAGCAAATTTCTCTTTTTCAAAAATGCTTTTCTTCCCATTGCCATTCTGCATTTAATATCCTCTGTACTGCGACCATCGCATGTTATTTTACTACCCAAGTAACAAAACTCATCTACCACCTTCATTGTTTCGTTACCTAATCTAATTCCTTCAGCATCGCCTGATTTTTTAAGACCGCATCCCATTATTTTTGTTTTGCTCTTGTTAATGTTCATTTTATATGCTCTCTTCAACACGCTGTCCATTCCATTCAACACAAACTTATGAACTAACTAATACTAAGGACGGCACAAATAAGAATTCCCGAGGGGGGATTCGAACCCCCGACCGTAGTGGCCGTGCGGACTGTGACTGGAGCGCTTCAGTCCTCTCGGCAGTTACTCTGCATTGCAGAGCAGGTGTGCCCTGAGAACTGCAAGGTCACCGTGGTAGAGGGGACGCGGGCGCCATCCTGGGTGCACTCTAACAGCCTCCTCCCCCCCCCCCCCCCCACACACACACACAGCTAGGCACCGTGCTCACTGCCGCCTTCACGCGCTCTGCGCTCTCGCCGTATTGGCCCACTTGAGAAAGATGGATGGCCGCCACTGCATCTCCGCTTAAAGTGGAGCCTCTCACCCGACGCGACGGCCTGACAAAGTACACTTTTTTGTCCGCGCGAAAACTGAATCGCATTGAGGATTCGGCTATGGCATTTTTGGGAGTAGGTAAAAGCCAACAGATAATCTTAGTAAAGTGTTCAGAGCTGGGCTTAACACTAACATGCGGCGTTTCCTAAACTCGGGGAAAATAAAAATATATCAGAGACTCCATTCAAATGACGCCACACTTGCGTACCGGTCTTTTAACATTGTAGGTTCTACATCTACGAAGGTAAGAACCGACAGCGCAGCCTGACACGTGACGTCCTTTCGCGGTCGTCCACCGTTAGCCAGACTCTCACTACGGTTTCCGCCTCTGTCGGTGTTGGTTATACCAAATAGCTTATAAAGATAATAGCGGAGACTCTTAGCTGAAACGTGCGACAGCGCTCGCGAGAACCTCCTAGCGGCATGGATTGTAAAGTAAAACTGGGAGTGAACGGCCGAATAACACTGTGAAACTCGGAACACTAACATTATTCGTCAGCGTACTTTATAAAAGTAAGAAATGCTCGGAAGTAGGGGTGTATGTGCAACATAAAGCGAAAAATGGGGAATTCTAAACAGGGTATTATTAAGCCTACTGAGATCTCATTTAAAGACATTATGCAATAAATCCTAAATGCTACTTTAAATATAATTATTTTAATTGCACTATAGGCCTATTTCGGCTTTTAGCGCCATCGTCAGATGATCTGCGAAAAATGTTATATTATAAATGCATCAAATTTTATGATTATCGTAATTGTAAATACTATTACGAATTATTACATACGTCTGTTGGTCCTGTCATATATATACATTGATGGTTTTTATTGCTGTCAGTCATTTATTTATTGCTTTGAGTTTTAATTACTGCAATAAATAAATGACTGACAGCAATAAAACCATCGATGTATATGGATGTCAGGACCAACAGACGTATTTACTATTTCGTAATAGTATTTACAATTACGATAATCATAAAATTTGATGTATTTATAATGTAACGTTTTTCGCAGATCCCCTGACGATGGCGCTAAAAGCCGAAATAGGCCTATAGTGCAATTAAAATAATTATATTTAAAGCAGCATTTAGGATTTATTGAATAATGTCTTTAAATGACATTTATAGTGCTGCAGGCCCAAGAGAAACTAACCTTCTGAGATCGTTTACTTTTAATGAACAGTGTCTTTAATGCTTTGATTTTCACCTGTTTTTATATGTTCTTTACAGATTCATATGCAAAGAGCTGACTGTGATAAAATTTTGAGAGAAAGGACTCAGAGCATTTGAATAAAAGCTAGCTATTGTGCCCAGGCTACTTCGTGGAGAATGATTTTAGACATAAGGATATATGTAATTTGTGCATTGCGTGTAGTTTTTAAAAAATTGCGGTTAATGTATTATGAGAACAAAAATGGATTACAGTAAGTTACATTTGAATCCCTTCATTTAATTCGCAGACGAGGCTTTAGAAACATCAGCTCAACACCTTCACTGTCAGCTATTTGTATGTAAGCAAAAATTGTATTTTAGGAAACACAAGTTTAAACTGAAATTTAAAACAATGTCTTTCATTTTCGTTGTCATTTCCAGTATTTGGCTTGATGCAGTACCTTCCGTTCTGCTGCATAACTGCTTATGAAAACTTTCCTGTTTATGGTTAAAGCGTATGTACTGTGTTAGTTTCAGTTCGAATTATATCCAAATAAAATGTACACATTATAAACGGTATTATTTGTCCGGCTATGCGACTACAATGAGTGTGATCATTTTTCACCAGACGCGTTTCGTTTCACTCAATATAAAACATCTTCATTAGTCTGAAATGAGAGCTATCTACAGTTTGCTTCGTTTTCATAGATAGTTAAAATTTGTAAAATACAGATTTTTTGACTTACGGAAATTTTTTGTTAGATTTTCGGGTGACGTGAAGTGCCGACGTGTTGCACAGTTCATGGCAGAGACGACTGCAAGTTTCTTCTGTCCTACACTTTAAAACTTTTATCATCTAATACGAAACTTCCTGGCAGATTAAAATTGTGTGCCGGAACCGGGACTCGAACCTGGGACCTTTGCCTTTCGCGGGCAAGCGCAGTACCGACTGTGCTATCCCGACACGACTCACGATGCGCCTCACAACTTTACCTCTAGTCTTGCATGGTTCGCAGGAGAGCTTCTGTGAAGCTTGTGAAGTAGGAGGCGAGGTACTGGCGGAAGTAAAGTTGTGAGGCGGCTTGCCCGCGAAAGGCAAAGGTCCCAGGTTCGAGTCCCGATTCCGGCACACAATTTTAATCTGCCAGAAAGTTTCATATCAGCGCACACTCCGCTGCAGAGTGAAAGATTCATTCTGGAATCATCTAACATATTATCTTATATGGCGTAACAAACGTAAACCTTGCAAAGTAATTTGGTTGGTTACGCAAAGAAAAAAAAGTACGGATTCACAGATGTGATGGCAGGTAAAGGCTAAAAGTAGAACCAACAGATGGCACTGCTAGCGGTGTCGCCCGACAAACGCATGTAAATGCCGCGGAGTATCCGCTATTATCTATATAAGCAATTTAGTTATACTGTTCATTTGTCGTCCCGTTGATCAGTAATACCACCGATTACGATGTGTGCTTGGCGGTTCGGTTTTCAAATTCCAAACAAATCTGGGCTGCTGAAATCACCGGCAGCTTGCTGAAGTTTATGGTGCAGGTATAATTAATGATGGAAATGTCCATAAATGATATAGACTGTTCAAGGATCAAATGCTTTCGAAAGTAAGGGACCAAAGTACTATGGTCATCTCCCTAGACTTAGAGAGTAACTCACCTAACGCTAACATCGACACACTGACGCATGCCCGAAAAAGGAGTCGAACATCCGGAGGCAGCGAATACGCTATCCATGGAATGGTGCCTTCGACCACGCGACCATTCCCGTCTGACGCTGTTCAACGAAAGAAAGAAAAATGTTCATTATGGAGAACCTACTGGGCGACCTACTCTCATGACAAGACTTGTACAACAAGTCGATGAGGCAAATCGAGAAAACGGCCGCTTCATTAGACAAAAGCAACAAGTTCAATATCTTGTTACTGACAAGTTACTCTACAAAAAAAGTAAATAAATAAAAAATAAAATACAATAAAGGGGGGCGGGGAGTGGCGAGATGGCTGCCAAAAATTTGGATGGAATAACAAAAAATGAAGTCTTCGAATTTTTGGCTCATACACCACACACCCCTGACTTAGTGCCATCAGACTTTCACCTGTTACGTAAGCTGAAGCGCGTGCAATATTACATGTTCAAAGAATCTGTTACTAACTGCTTTAACGGCCAGGCGACAGAGTTGTTTCATGCTAGAATCCACTGACTGTTTCACGACTTGACAAATGTTTAAATGTTAGGAGGGCTATGTTAAAGGTGAAAACACGCATACATAAAGGTTGTCTTACTACATCAGAAATAGGTTAGTATTTTAGAAATGTCCCTCGTACATCTACAGCACTTAAGTTTCTGGTAGAAAGTTCATTCCACCATTTCAAAATATTTATCCACCATTTCATTCTCGAATAGCGCACGGGAAGAAACGAACGCCGAAATGTCTCCGTTCAAGCTCTCTTTCCTATTTTATTATGGTGGCCATTTCTCCTTACGTGTGTGGGAATCAACAGAGTATTTTCGCATTTGTAGGAGAAAGTTGGTGATCGAAATTTTATCACTATATCTCACCCCAATTTGTGTACCATTTCCTGACACTTCCTCCCCAACATTGAACCATATGGAACGAATGACGGCAAATACCCCGCAAGGTGAAATTAACAGTTACTTTCAAACTAAACTCTTCCCTACTACTCGGTTCACTGTTGCAGTTGTTCCCACCATACTCAGATGACTGTGATATTTGCCTGCTATGGTTGCACTCAATTGTGCCAAAATGTTATGTTCGGTCCCTGTGATTAGTCACCACATAACAATGTGTTGTGCTGAGAAACTGAAACATGGACCCTGAAACATTGCAACTGAAGCCTAAAAATGGACGAAATAAATTATGATAATTGCAACAGAAATGCTTTTCATTCCTTCAAGATACTGTTGTTGTACTACGCCGCGGAATGAAGGAATGTGTGAAAGTGACTCCTCAGTTGGCCTCACAAGGACTGATCGCATCCCGCTCGTCAACAGCGCTAGGCAGACACGGATGTGGACCCATCTAGGACCTGGTAAAACCTGAACTCCGATAACCTAGCGGGAACCGGTGTCTCCACTGCCGCTTGGTGATATTGAATGGAACTGGTAAGAGAAAAACTACTTCTCGATCAGAGTGACCTGTAAATAAAGCAACAAAAACAGAGGACACCTACAGCCACTGCCCTTTCTTTTCCATTTTAGGCCAGGAGACGAAAGAAAAATTCGTGGTCGCACAACAACTTTCTCCGACGACATCTGCCGTCGTATCGTCCAGCAAAAGTGAAAACGGCTGGGAAACGCACCAGTCCCGCTACCTCGCCTCGGCGGTTTCTCATAAGCATCTGGAAAAGTCGCCGTTCTTTTACAGTTCTCAAGATATCCGGCGCAGTTTCTCTGGAGACTACGTTTTTCCTTCAAGAAGAGAAACGAAACGTAAAGAAAAGAAAAGAAAACTCCGGATGCTTGGACGTTACAGAAAACTGGAGAGTATGGAAATTTATTTTCAGGCGATATAGATTTTTCGTATTATAATCTTCGTATTATAATCTTTCCCGTGTAAATATTGTCAACGATTCGTTACGATGTCACTGTTCAACGTGAACGATACGGTTGCCCTCGAAGTAAAAGGTTAGCTTGTAAAGATGTTACGGAAAGAGGATGTGAAAGTTTAAACGTGAAGTCGTTTTAAAGAGATGGCAAAAAGACAGTGGTACTTCGAAATACGAGGGCTCGTGTGTCGACCATCCTGGACGTATATTTTAGGTTTACTACATCACGCTAGGTGAATGCTGGGCTGGTACCCAAGTCTCTCCTCAGTTAATTTTCAAACATTTAGAGTCGTAGGAACATATATTTCTTGTGGGGACAGCGAGATTTAGGAAGTGTCAGCTTGAGGTGCATCTGGCCACCCCTTAAACTAAACATATCAAAACGATGGTAATCATACCGTCCTCGTGTCAATGCGGGACTAGGCAAGGTAAATAAGTTCGAATAATATTATATTTCATATCTTTGACATAATACGACATTATATGTCTTATTGAATTGAATTCCTGTTGATAAGTTCATGTAATGTCCTAAAGAACAGAACCTGCACCATCTACGCGACTAGGGTGTGTTTTTCATTGCTTCTTAGTGGCTTTTGCAAATATCGTTCGACCTTGTGCCGGAATCCGAATGGGGAGTACAAGGGGACATGGACTTCGTTAATGTGCTATTTGTGGGAATTTTGGGAGGACGGGAGGCTTACTTCGCATTGCCAAGTTGTTGAGACGACTGATGGTCAAAGGTGGGAGACCCGTGTTCGAATCTCAGCCATGCACAAATTTTCACTTGTAGTGATTGATTTATTTCGTTCACATAATGCAGCCAGAAGGGTCGTTTCCTTCATGTACCTTTATACTTCCTGTCATTGAAAGTGAAAATAAGGGCTACTTAACTTCGTAGAAGGCTTCGAATATAAGCAGATATTTCTGCAGAGAAATTAAATCTTTTTCTCCCCCTCTCTTTATGCCTATGGCTTTCACTGTAAAATATCCCCCTGTTTAAAGTGTACCGCAAATACTCCATCAGTCCATAATCACAGTTTACTGTCAACAGTAATCTCATGTTTTTCAAGAAAAATAAATGTTCAAATGTTTGTGAATCTATCGAACCAAACTGCGTGGTCATCAGTCCGTAGCTTACAAACTACTTAAACTAAGGTAAACTAACTTAACCTAAGGACAAACACACACGCGCATGCCCTAGGGAGGACTCGAACCTCCGACGGCGAGCAACCGCGCGATCCGCAGCGAAGGGGCTTAGACTGCTCGGCTAATCCACCGCCGCCAAAAAATAATTAAAGTGTGTATATATATATATATATATATATATATATATATATGGAAAAATCCCTGAGAGATCAGCAATGGTGGAGCGGCGTTTGTCTGATTACTTTTTGCAGTTTTGCAAGTTCATCATTCACATCAATGAGTTCGCCACTTCGGACACTGTAAAACCTAAGACTCTGTCCTAGAAGCCTCTTGAGGCCGAATAGATACCGACCGACCGCCATGTCATCCTCCGCCCGAAGGCGTCAATGAATGCGTGGTCAATGCATCGCATTACAGGCCGTTGTGTCGATCTGCTTGACCGATGCCGCTACTTGTCAATCAAGTAGCTCCTTAATTGTCAAGGCAAGGGTCTTGAGTGCAACGCGTCAGACAAAAGCGCTCGGTAGTCACGTATGGTGACCCTTCCAAGTGCTAGCCAAGCATGACAGTGCTTAACTACGGTGAGCTAACGGGAACCGGTGTACCCAGTGTGGCATGGCCGCGGCGCTTAACTTTTAAATACATATATGTATATATCAAATGTTTTAAACCTATTGGACCAAACTGCTATGGTCATCAGTCCCGAAACTTACAAACTAATTAAACTAACTTATACTCTTTATTTTAAACAAACATATGGGTACAAATATGGCATCTTTTTTATGTTAATGACATGGACTTATAAACTTGTCGTGACGATTTTATTGTCATGTCAAATGACCTAGAAAAAGCCTGTCTGAAGAGTTTTATAACTTGATAATGCCCTAAGGCCGAAACCTGCTTGTAGAAATAAACATTGTATCAGTAAAAGGGCTGTGAATTCTTTCAAAAAGTTGGCGATGCTACAGTGGCCCCATTCCCTTGACGTAAAAGACCTAAGCCAATTTTCCAAAATGAAATGTTCAAATGTTTAGAAATGTACGGAACTCAACTACTGGGTTTATAAGTCGCTAGGCTTACAAATTACTTAAATTACTACAAAAGAAGCTGTAGACATTACTCTTGTCCGTCCATTTTTGGAGTACTGCTGCCCAGTGTGGGAACCTTATCAGGTTGGTTTGACGGAGGACATCGAAAGAGTCCAAAGAAGGGCAGCTCGTTTCGTGTTGTCGCGATACAGGGGAGACAGCGTTACGGAAATGATACAGGATCTGGGATGGGGATCATTACAATATCGACGCTTATCGCTGCAGCGTGGGCTACTTACAAAGCTCCAAACGACAACATTATCCTCCAAATGCGGAAATATATTGTTGAATCTCACTTACAAAGGTAGAAATGATCATCATAATAAAATACGAGAAATCGGAGCTCGAACGGAGAGATTCAGGTGTTCTCTCGTCCCGCGCGCTATTCGAGAATGGAATGGGAGGTAAATAATATAATTGTGATTCGATGAACCCTCTGCCAGACACTTAAATATGATTTGCAGAGTATCCCATGTAGACGTAGATGAAGATGTACCATACGCTAATGACAACAAATATACCCACGTCCGACGGAGGACTCCGACACCGAACAATTACGTGCTCCACTGGTTCATGAATTTCTTAACGGCCAAAATTATCAAAAAACAAATTAATTAATAAATTAAATTAATGAAACTGCAAGAGTTCCTGAACAAAATATATGGAGCAGGTTAGAAACTTTGAGTAAGAGCAAACGGCAGCAGGGAGTGATACGTCGGAAGACATCCGCACTTGGCTTCCCGCGCGACGCTGCCTGCTGGCCCGTGGAAGAGGAGAGGCGTGCCGGCGCCAACTGCGGTGACGTCAGCGGCAGCAGGCAGCACGTGGGCGACGCAGCGGCCCACGCCACCCGAGGATGGCTCTGCCGCCGCGTCAGGAAACGCCACAGCCGCGCTGAAGTGGCTGCAGTGGCTGCGGGGCGCGCGGTTGCTCGCCGTCGGAATTTCCAGTCCTCTTCGGGCATGGGTGTGTGTATTCTCCTTAGTCTAACGTACCCTTAACCGGAATCGTTATTTTCATGAACGTAACTGGACTCGTGGGTCCATATTGACTCTTGAATAAAAAAAAGAGCCATATACGCTACTGGCCATTAAAATTGCTACACCAAGAAGAAATGCAGATGATTAACGAGTAATCATTGGACAAATATATTACACTAGAAATGACATGTGATTACATTTCACGCAATTTGGCTAGATACATCCTGAGAAATCAGTACCTAGGACAACCACCTCGGACCGTAATGAAGGCCTTGATACGCCTGGGCACTGAATCAAACAGAGCTTGGATGGCTTGTAGAGGTTCAGATGACAATGCGGCTTCAACACGATACCACAGTTCGTCAAGAGTAGTGACTGCTGTATTGTGACGAGCCAGTTGCTCGGCCACCGTTGACCAGACGTTTTTAGGTGGTGAGAGATCCGGTTAATGTGCTGGCCAGTCCCAGGAATGATTATTAAGTTTTCATATTTGTCCTCGAATGTTGTATTTCAGTTCAAATGTTCAAATGTTTGTAGAGTCTATGGGACTTAACTACGGGGTCATCAGTCCCAAAACTTACAAACTACTTATGAACTAGCTAATACTAAGGACGGCACAAATATCCATTCCCGAGGGGGGATTCGAACCCCCGTCCGTAGTGGCCGTGCAGACCGTGACTAGAGCGCCTTAGTCCCCTTGGCCACCGCGGCCGGCTGTATTTCAGTGACCGCGCAGGTGAAACAATGTCGGGCTGTTACTTCTCTTCCTTCGTCTAAAACATTAGGAAGAAAATGCAAAAAACACCGGCAATGAGATTCCTTATATGCACAAAACAGTGTAATGAAACCAAGTTTTCAACGAACGAAATAGCTAATGAATTCCATTTTTACCTTGTGAAGCCTTTTGGGGCCATTCGAATTTTCGATATGTCTGCAGTATTCACGAAAGTACCCTGACATCACATAGCGGCATTGCGCTCTACCGCGTAAGCTACATCATTAGATGACTACAACATCCCATAGCTTTACAAACACATATCAGATCAGAGACACTTTTACGCCTCTCGGATGACAGACCATTGTCGACGTAGGCGTCAAAGCATAATATTGAGTTTTTTATTTTATTTTTTACTTTTGTTCGCAAACTTGATATAAGCGAAACACCAAACACCTACAAAATTTAAGATCTGTAACGTACCATCCATTTACGATTCAAGTATATAAATAAGTAACATTTCCAAATTATTTCCTGTTTTGCTAATGTCGAACAGTGTTAACTGCTGTAGGAATTTCACTCTATATACTGTATCACAATAGGCCAAAGCATAGCTGTAATCTATTTTTTACTCAAATCGCAATAAGGAGGCTTACAGAAAGGTGCAGAGCTAGGCGCAGTGAGCTCTGACTCTTTGCATACGGGAGTACTTCCACGCATCTTATCTGCTTACACTGTGTGAGATAACGCCGTCAAATATTTGCAACACTGCGCAGCGTTTCGCGCGACTAGCAGCGTGAAATACGGACGAATAACGCAGTAACACTACACTGCCGTAGACACTATAAGGTAAAATAAGTGGTAGAGGCGCACGCTACATTCCACATGTAATTCACGGATGTAACAGCAGTCATGGGGTAGCCAGTATACACGTGCAGACGGCGGTAGTATCGAGAACACGGGGTATAAAAGGTCATTGCGTTGGTAGAGCTGTCATTTCTGCTCCGGTGATTCGTGCGAAGAGATATCTGATAATGGCAGCTCGACGGGAATTGACAGACTGTGGACGCGAAATGGTAGCTGGAGCTGGACACATCGGGAGCTCCATTACGGAAACCTTAAGCGAAGTGGCGCAGACCTGCACTGAAAGACGGACGGCAGCGGTTGTCGCTGGTAACATACAGGAAACACCGCTCATACAACCGCAGATGTAGGTGCGCGACGTACTATCCGTTAGGAGAGTGCGGCACAGTTTGGCGTTAATGGCCTCTTCCAACAGCGCGACATCGCCTACTGCGTCTCTCCTGGACTCGTGACCGTGTCCGTTGGGCGATAGAGGGCCGAACTGTGTCTTGAGCAGACGAGTTTCTATTGCTGATACAACGGTTCGAGTGTACCGCAGTCTCAACAAAGCTATGGACCCAAGTTGTCAATAAGGTACTGTGCTATTTGACGCTAGCTCTATTTTTATTTGTTTCTTTACAATGGATAGAATACAGCCGTTTTCAGAAGAAGCGATTGTTGAATGTCAGGGGGGGGGGGGTGGGAATTCAGAAAGGGACATTCGACTCTCGACAACATCTTTGTGCTGCGAGAGCTCACCGAAAGTATGGCGAAGACCTTTATGTGGTGTTCGTGGATTTTAAGAAGGCGTATGACTGCATCCACATCGGGAGAGCCTAGACTACATGGCATTTGTCTCGCTGACTCAAAACGCAAAGTGAAGCTCCGGAAACATCTCACGAAGGGCTTTGACGTAAACACAGGGTTGAGACAACGAGATGGTGTGTCATCAGTATTCTTCAACCTGACATTAGTAAAGATAATGAGAGAAGGCTATCGCAAAAATTTCAAGGGTATAGAGGTAGATGGTGGGACAAAGACACTTCTCGCGTTTCAAATTCAAATGTTCAAATGTTTGTTAAGCTTATGGGACTTAACTACGGGGTCATCAGTCCCTAAACTTACAAACTACTTATGAACTACTTACGAACTAGGACGGCACAAATATCCATGCCCGAGGGGGGATTCGAACCCCCGACCGTAGTTCTCGCGTTTGCTGATGATATGGCTCTGTTGTTCAGATCTAAGGAAGTACTGATGCAGATGAGTGAAAGCGTGGAGACGGAAGCAAGGAAAATAGGACTTTTACAAAATGAATTTAAGACGGAATATCTGGTGATGAGCACGACTAATGCGTATGCAAGAGACCCACTCTAGACTCTGACAGTTGGAACACGATCCTACAAAACGGTTCGTGGTTTTAAATACCTGGAGGTTAATCTTGCAGCATGTGAAGCAGAAATAAAAGCGAGGATCCAAGCCAGAAACCGATCGGACTTTAGTCTCAATCAACTTCATTCATCGAGTGGTGTCTCGAGGAACTTTAAATTCTAGCTGTGTAAAACAGCGATTCAACCATTAGTACTGCACGGTTATGAAACTTGGAATGTCCGATAAAAAAAAAAGACCTGAACAATCTTCTAGCTTTTTAGAGGAGAGCTTTGAGGAAGATATTTGGTCAGCTCCAATATGAGATCACTAGAGAATGGAGGATAAGACATAACTGTGAACTAGACGAAATGTACAATAGACCAAACTTTGTACGAGTGATGAGAACATAGCACCTTGCATGGGCAGGACATGTCAGTCGGACGGATAAATACCGATGGCCTTTCAAATCTATGGATTATACTTCCTGTGAAAGACGGCCGCTAGGAAGACCAAAGACGAGATGGAGGGACGGAATCCGTGAGGACTTGCTGCACACCGGAACAGAGAATGATTTGTGTCAGAAAGTACAAAAGAGAACGCAACGAAGGAGGAACCTTGCAGCCGCGAGGTCCTCTGATCCTGATCGCACAAAGTAAAGTGGGTGAGTACAATATTTCTGCTATCAGATCGGTTTGATATGGCCTGCCATGAAGGTCACGACCAGATGATCCTCATTTCTACAAATGCTATGCCTTCAATTATAACAGTTCGTTCGAAGATATTTCTGTTTGCTGATGACACAAGCTTGGTAGTGAAGGATGTCGTTGTGAATGTTGATGCAGTATCATATAATGTAATTGGAAAAATAAGTTTGTCATTTATAGAAAATAAATTCGCCTCGGTGGAGTCGCCGAGCGCTCTAAGGCGCCTTGCTTTGCAAAATGTTCAAATGTTTGTTAAGCTTAAGGGACTTAACTACGGGGTCATCAGTCCCTAAACTTACAAACTACTTATGAACTACCTAAAACTAAGGACGGCACAAATATCCATGCCCGAGGGGGGATTCGAACCCCCGACCGTAGTGGCCGTGCAGACCGTGACTGAAGCGCCTCAGTCTCCTCGGCCACCGCGGCCGGCCCTTGCTTTGCAGCGCGTGGTTTCTCTCCGTCGGAGATTCGATTCCTCCCATGGGCATGGGTGTGTGTGTGTGTGTGTGTGTGTGTGTGTGTTGTCCTTAGGTCAGTTTAAATTAGTTTAAGTAGTTTGTAAGCCTAGGGACTGATAACCAGCGTAGATAAGTTCCATAGATTTACAAACATTTGAACATTTGAAAAACTAAACTGATGCTAAATCACAGTAAGACT
The DNA here is from genome assembly GCA_026315105.1 of Locusta migratoria. Classification (NCBI taxonomy): domain Eukaryota; kingdom Metazoa; phylum Arthropoda; class Insecta; order Orthoptera; family Acrididae; genus Locusta; species Locusta migratoria. Next base: position 524,157,103 of record CM048745.1, read on the forward strand.
CAGTTTGTACAGTTAGTGACATGCAATTCAACGAAAACTGACGTATTGATTACACACAATGGGCAAAAGGTGAGTAAGACTGAAGAGTTTAAATTCCTATGCGTTCACATACATAGTAATCAGTCGTGGAAGTCCCATTGTGTAGTGATATTGCTTGTCTGGCTGTTTTGGGTGGAAAAATACCGCACTGAAAAGTAAATAAAATTTCTGAAATGGGAGATCGCGAATATGAATGAAATGGCAGACTATTTTAAAGTAACATATTTTGCAGAACAAGCAACCCACAGAGTTCGACGAATAGTTATCTTTTTCGGCATTGTCGAAGATCTCGTTGTTGAGTTGAAATAAAAATATTTGTAAACTGTGTAACTATCCGCCAACATTGGATGGTGTTTCAGTGAATTTAAAGTCAAGGCTCGTGTAGCAATTTTAATGAAAGGCGGAATTATTTGTTTAATATTGGCAGAGAAAGATGGGCATCGACAAACAATCGGAATCGGGTTTCGAAAAAAAATTATGTGATTGCAGGTTCTATGCCAATAAAATGTTGAAAAATCCGGAATAAAATTTGGAAATGGAATGGCAAGCTACACAGATACACGATTTCAATACACGTAAATCCCGAACCATGCGTCCTTTTGCTCTGAAACCGGCGGTACGAGCAATAATAAGAGGTAAGATTGCGTACTTGTCGACCTCTGTTTACTAGCCTGAGAATTGTGACATTGGCCTCTCGAAACATTTTTCCTTAATGTCGATTGTTGTTTATAATGTTTGATTATTCCAAAGATTTAGCAGCTTTCATTCAATTAATTCTAGACAGAAATCGAGTCTGCATTTGGATCACACCTCTTGAGCATTATGCACAAAGGTGTGTAGCATTCTGCCGCATCCATTTTTAATAATCCGCCACAAAAATACAAAGAGCTTAGTCGTAATCCACGCACTTTCAAAGCTCAACTGAAAAGTTTCCTATAGCTGACTCTGTGTCTAGGGGAATTCCTGGAAGAGTGCTTAAGATTGCTATACGTATCACTTTACCAATTACTACTCCTGCGAAATATCATAAACATAAATAAATACCTCTGATGGGCAAACCTGTTGATTTCAGTGTAACACTAGAAACCTTCAGCTGCAATTACTTGTTGGATGTATCATAATATTTATCTTCCTTTACGGTTTACCGTCTACAACTCGCTTAGTACCATAGAAACTATTACTTAATGTCTCAACACATGTATCATATCTATGTTTTTGATAAATTCCTTCCTTCGCCATTTCCGCGGAGGACATCCACATTCGTTTCATTACCATCCCCCTCGTTTTCAACATTATACTGTAGTACCACACCTCAAATTCTCCGATTCTCTTTTGTTACGGTTTTGTCACTGCCTGCGTTTGACTGTGCTCCAAAATGTTCTCCAAATGGTTGTATAGCTTATGGGACATAACTACGGGGTCATCAGTCCCTAAACTTACAAACTACTTATGAACTAGCTTACACTAAGAACGCCACAAATATCCATGCCCGAGGGGGGATTGAAACCCCCGACCGTAGTTGCCGTGCAGAACGTGACTGGCGCGCCTCAGTCCCCTCGGCCACCGCGGCCGCCTGACTGTGCTTAGAATCACGTTTCCAGATATTGCTTCCTCACATTACGGCCAATTTTTGATACTATTAGACTCTATCTTGGCAGGAACAGCCCCACCAGGATTGCATCTGGTGACCAAAACTGGAACTAATTTTTTTCAGCTTACATCGGTTCCACGTTAACGCATTAACATATCTTCCAAGCTTTGCTACCCGGCCGAAAATTGATAATGGATTTCATTCATAGCTAGCTTGCATTGAGTTATCAGTATAAGTTTATGGGTGTAATGCTAAAGTGTATCTCCAGGCTGACGTTAAGGTTATTAAGAGCAATGTTTACAGAATATTCTCGTAAGCAGACAGTGCCCTTGTAGTTCTTTGTTCGATAAGTCAAATCGAGCTCGTGTTTACCTCAGGGCGAACACCGGAAGCTGTCGTGTTTGGCTCAGAGGAAGCTCCGTCCGTCAATGGAGCGTTCTGTTGAAGTGTTTGTTTCGATTTCTTAATACGCCTGTCAATTTACAGGACGTTCCGTCTGCGTTTCGTGAAACGTAATAAACAACCGAGCTGATGGTGTTAGAGCTGGCTTAACAGGCATCTTCCTGGGTGAATGACAGCCACTAAAAGCATGGGAAACTCTTTAAGGTCCGTGATTATGGTTTTCGATCTCGTATCGTATAGATTGTTTGTAGTATCTAATTTGAAACAAAAATTGTCCTTCCCGACATAAATTGACTTAATGATTAATTATACAACGTAAATAAAATTGATTATAAATGCCACGCGGGATGATCGCGTGGTCTGCTGCGTCATGCTACCGTCTGGGCTGCCGTTCCCGCCGGAGGTTCGACTCCTCCCTCGGTCATGGGTGCGTATGTTGTCCTTAGTGTAAGTTAGCTTAAGTAGTTTTTAAATATAGTGACTGATGATCATAGCCCTTCGATGCAGTACGTTAAGAAACATAAATATTACAGGTGGTTTTACGGCCATCGCCCGCAACAGCTGTTAAGGGTAATTATTATCAGTTTATTGCAATTAAAGACAAGATTGTACTGGAAGAATTTCACTTTTTTTACAAAGTATCTTTTATGGTTTTTTAAATACGAATACTCAAGTTTGTATATGTGAGAAACAGTATCTATAAACGTTGGTTGTTTAATTATTACCGATATCATACAGCTAGGAATAAGGCCCAGGGTATGATCCTCTATCTGACGTTTTTCTTCCACTGTTGAAGACATCTTCGGAGGCTTTGGAGACACTGTTTCACACTGAAATCGGCTCATCAAGCCGACCTGTTTATGCGTATCCAGGCAACAGTCGGCTCCTGACATTACTATACGGCTGCCTATGATCGTGGAGTAACATCGGCGTATGTTATGGAGATTTGGCGAGGAGTTGGTACCATTTAATTTATTTATTACACAGCTTCACAATTTTTCTCTTTAAAGTTCTTCTTCCTATCTACTGAAATTTCGATGGCTTCTCTGTACAATGGAGGATCGAACCGGAAGAATCTGTGAATCACAATACTTTGAGGACTAATTCTGCCATTTAAGGACAGACTTTAGAAGAAACGGCTAGTCGTAAAAAGAAAGAATTAGGGCACTGCATCCTACAAACACTAAAATCTTTTAAGGAAAAATAAACTACTAAACCGAAAGGCTTCCCTTCCATATGGTCACAGATCGCATCAGTAAAATTCTTAAATGGAAAACACCTCCAATGACCTACGTCAACGACTTACCACTGCAGTTTATCAAATCCCTTGCACTTGCGGCCAATTATACATAGGAACTACGGAAAGAAGCACAAAAGTAATTGTCACCTAGGCAAGACGGATAAATCAACACTAGCAGAACAGGCGGTTGCACCTGGTAACCATCAATTTCAATTCTGTGACACCAATCCAAATAATTACTACGCTAGGATGTAGGGAGAAGCCATCGAAATTCTGAAGAACAAAACAATTTCAATAGAGAGAGATAGGAACTTAAATTAGACAAACTCTAGATTTTAATAGTCCGAACTGTCCACCACATTTAAAGTGACGAAATGCGCCGCAAATTCGTGATCTAGGCAGCGGTATTGTGACGTCATGAACCGAACGTTGCGTGGATACTTATATTCAAATGTTTGTATAGTCTATGGGACTTAACTACGGGGTTATCAGTCCCTAAACTTACAAACTACTTATGAACTACTTACGAACTAGGACGGCACAAATATCCATGCCCGAGGGGGGATTCGAACCCCCGACCGTAGTGGCCGTGCAGACCGTGACTGAAGCGCCTTAGTCCCCTCGGCCACCGCGGCCGGCTTCGTGGATACTTATAAACAGTACAGCTTTACGAGCAGATTTCAATGTGAACTGGTGTCTACAAAGCCTCTGAAGATGTCTTCAACAGAAGCATTAGAAGACGAATAGTTGTGCAGAGCTTGATGCCTTGGGTCACGGTATTAATCCCATATATTTATATTGAAAAACAGTTTGGATCGCAGAAGGTTACTTTATTCAACCGGTTTCGACCTTACCTTCAGAAACATATATACAGGCCATGTGGGTGGTGCTGACTCCTCCAGCTGCACGCTGTGGCTGCACGTTGGTAACTCACGCTGGCAACGAACGTCACATATAAAGCTATTTTAAGCTTTAATTATGCTCACGCAGCGACATAAATCTCGATCTGCCACAGTAAAAACATTTCTTCTGAACATTTAAAAGCAGTCATGGAACACTCCAAATTTCAGAGGGGCAGCTCGTTTTTTATTATAGCAATATAACGAAGAGATTGTCATTGAAATGATTTACGAGTTGGGACTGAAATCATTAACAGAAAGGCGCTGTTCATTGCGGCGAGATTTGTTTGTTAAATTTCTATCATCAACTTTCTCTTCCGAATGTGAACATATTTTTTAGCACCCACCTACATAGGGAGACATGATCATCACAATAAAATAAGATTAATTAGATCAAAAATTGAAGGATTTAGATGTTCCTTTTTCCACATGGTTATATGGAATGGAACAGTACAAAAGTATCATCAATGCAGTTTGATGAATCCTCCAACATGCATTTCAGTGTAATGTGCAGAGTATTTATTTATACGCAGATGTGTTGCCCATAGTTGTGCTATGCCTAGAACGTAATAAGGAGTCAACAATTGTTGACCTTCTTACATGCCACTTTTATGTACACGAATAGAATCGCCTCATTTTTCTCAGTTATTTGATAACTTTTAAAACCCTCCATACTGATACTCTTCATCCTCCAGGTTTCTCTCCCCCCGCTCTTCGAATCTGCCTGGCCTGTATTTGCAGGTATGACAGTGATCTGTCAGCTTTCTTGACCCTGCTGCCGTCGATGGTGTAATATGCTTTTGTTGCAATACACCGTGGTCTTTACCAAATTTCTTCAGCACTTCAATTCTGCTACTACTTCATTTATTGAAACATAAAATTGCATCATATACACCTATTTTCATACTTCAAGTCCACAGGATTTCCTTTTTGAGCATCTAATCCAAATTAAATTATTGAGTCTTGATTTGCATTTTGAGTCTTTCTATGAAGACATTTACTCAATAAATCATGGTTTGCAAGAAACCTGAATGTGAAGCTTTTATAGCTTGACAGAGAAGTTCTACATCAGTAAGCCTGAATCCCGTGAAATCCATATCAACATCACTCTCGCGCCTATGCAATTGTACTATCGCAATATTCGATGCTGAAGCTATCTCATGTTCATCATTTGGGGCTGCTTCCACTTTTTTTGTTGATAAAGCGATTCCTATAAACCACCGTTTTCCAAACACAGTTTTTCCACCACCTATTATGCATAACTATTAACTTTCACGTAAAGTTTGCGATTTCAACATCCACCTTATATGTTAGTATTCTCAAAATGTGAATATACGACATGCAAGAAAACTTTCAGGCAAAGATATAGATGATAGCCAAAGATATCGAAAGAGAATAGCCTAGACACTGACAGTGCAGAGTTAAAGAGTTTAACAATTTAAAGGCATTTATAAAGCTGCTATCACGATAAAATTCACACACAATTTTGATTAATAATAATGTTTCTGAAAAATCGAATTTTGGAACCAAAACCCATTACATACCCTCTTAAGACCGGCCGACAGCACATAAAATGCAAAGTCTTGAAAGGTCAGTTCCGAATATACTGGACAGCATGCCACGTCAATACAGGCATGCACCAGTGCATCATGACGTGTTTCCGGATGTATGCTGCAATTTGGAACGCAAATTTACAATGTATTGTTGTATAAATTGCCAGTTTCTGTTTTCATGCGCAGTACAGAGAAGTGAAATATTGTTTTTGTGTATCTCTATTCCAATTTTATTTAAAGGATATTGAGTCAATAGAATTGTGGTGATGCTACACTTTTTTGTATGTGTGTAGATTAATTAGGGGGGGGGGGGGGGGTTAGAGTTCTCCCTCGGCAGTGGTGTTGGTGTTGTCCTTAGCATAAGTTACTTTAAGTAGTTTTAAGCCTAGGGACTGATGACCAACGTAGTTAAGTCCCTTAGCTTTGAAAACATTTAAATATTTGAACATTTATTAAGATGAAGAAGTGACATTTAGAGTATTTGCCAATGGCTGTCAACATTTGAGGAATTTTATGTCAGACACTTGGCCAAAAAATGTTTGTAGAGCTTATGGGGAGTTAACTGCGGGATCGTCAGTCCCTAAACATACAAAGTACTTATGAACTAGCTAATACTAAAGACGGCTCAAATATCTATGCCCGAGGGAGGAATCAAACAACCCGACAGTAGTGGCCGTGCAGAACGTGACTGACATTTTACAATGTCATATGGTATAATATCTTAATGAAACTCCTAAGTCAAGCAAAGATTTTCAAAGTCCAATAGCGTGTAATATGTATTATTTGTGGGATAAATTCACGGACATCCTGTAGAAATCCCTTCAAAGACATGGGTATATTAACTATTGCCTCTCAGTATATTTATTCCTTAATGAAATTGGTCATAAATAACATATCGCTTTTCCCAACAAACGGCTCATTTCATACGTATAATACTAGGAACAAAAATATTGTACACAAGGACTTAAGAACACTTACTTTGCTTCAAACAGGGGTCCGCTACTCAGGAACACATATTTTCAATAATCCACCAGTAACCACAAAAAAATTAGCTACAAGTAAAGATCATTTTAAGAGGAGCCTTAAAGACATTTTAGTGACAAACGCCTTTTACTTAACTGACGAATTTTTAAATAAAAAATGTTCAAATGTGTGTGAGGTCTTATGCAACCAAACTTCGTAGTCATCAGGCTCTAGATTTACACACCAATTACTTAACTAACTTTAACTCACCCGCCGCGGTCGGCTCACTTGGCCAACGTACAGCCTTGTATAGGCGCTAAATGGACGCGCTGTTTTGTGGAGTGCCACCAAGGGCGTGATTGGTGATCAGGGCGCCAGTGAGGGGTGACCTACCCCTATCGTGCGGCCTCCGGATGGACGAGCCTGTCGTTTGCCGGTAATGACGCCGCGGCGCACTCCCCTCTGGCGGCTGAAAAAGTGGCGCCGGTGCCGCGGAGCGACGCAAAAGTTTAACTGGCGCACCAGTGGCGTGGCGGGAGGGAGGGGAGCGGCCTGTCCAACTAGTGTGCCGTGAGGCGGCAGGAGTCGGCAGTTATTAACCGGGCCGCGACTCAGCACACGGACTGGCGCGCGAGTTGCTGGCCTGGCGCCACGGCAGAGGTCGCGACGGCCCATTAGAACACATCACCCCACCCCCGACCTCCTCACGCTCTTGAGCGACAGACGGGCCAATCGCTGGTATCGCGTAGTGACGTCGTACGTCACCAGCCAACGGGCGAGCGCTGACTTCCCGACGCCTCTACAATGGACAGCTGCGCCTCTCTGCCACAAATAATTATTTTGAATGTTGGTTTTGAAATTAACAGCAAGGAATTTAAATTAAATTAGTTTTTTAGTACGATAGACGATTGAGGAGAAATGAGAAAAAAGAAGATTTTTATGTCGGACAACGTAAAACATTGCGAATCAACTACACCCCTGACCATTAAAATTACACCATGAAAATGACGTGCTATAGAAGCGAAATTTAACCGACAGAAATAAGATGCTATGATATGCAAATGATTGGCTTTTCAGAGCATTCACACAAGGTTTGCCGCCGGTGGCGACACCTACAACATGCTGCCATGAGGAAAGTTTCCAACCAATTTCTCGTACACAAACAGCAGTTGACCAGTGTTGGCTCGTGAAACGTTGTTGTCATGCCTTGTGTAAGGAGGAGAAATGCGTACCATCACGTTTCCTTCTTTGATGAAGGTCGAATTGTAGTCTATCTCGATTGCGGTTTATCGTATCGCGACATTGCTGCTAGCGTTGGTCGCTATCCAATGACTGTTACCAAAATATGGAATCCTTGAGTTACGGGCAATAGGGAACGTCGTGATGGATCCCAACGGCCTCGTATCACTAGCAGTCGAGATGACAGGCATCTTATCCGCATCGTGCAGCGACGTCTCGATCCCTGACGCGACAGTTGGAGACGTTTGCAAGACAACAACCATCTGTACGAACAGTTCGACGACGTTTCCAGCAGCATGGACTATCAGCTCGGAGACCATAGCTGCGGTTACCCTTGACGCTGCATTACAGTGTACGCAACGACAAACGTGGGTGCACGAATGGCAAAATGTCATTTTTTCGGATGAATCCAGGTTCTGATTACAGCATCATGATGGTCGCATCCCCGTTTGGCGACATCGCGGTGAATGCACATTGGAAGCATGTATTCGTCATCGACATACTGACGTATCACCCGGCGTGATGATATGAGGTGCCATTGGCTACACATCTTGGTCACCTCTTGTTCGCATCGACGGTACTTTGAGCAGTGGCCGTTACATTTCAGATGTGTTACGACCCGTGGCTCTACCCTCTTTTGCATCCCCGCAAAACCCTACATTTCAGCAGAATAATGCACAACCTCATGTTGCAGGTCCTGTACTGGCCTTTCTGGATACGGAAAATGTTCGACTGCTGCCCTGACCAGCACATTCTCCAAATTCTCTCACCAAATGAAAACGTCTCGTCAATTGTGGTCGAGCAACTGGCTCGTCACAATACGCTAGTCACTACTATTGCTGAACTGTCGTGTCGTGTTGAAGCTGCATGAGCATCGGTACTTGCACATGCTATCCAAGCTCTGTTTGATCAATGCCCAGGCGTATCAAGGCCATTATTACGGCCAGAGGTGGTTGTTCTGGGTACTGATTTCTCAGGATCTATGCAGCCAAATTGCGTGAAATGTTATCACACGTCAGTTCTACTATAATATATTTGTCCAATAAATACCCGTTTGTCATCTGCATTTCTTCTTGGTGTAACAATTTTATTGGCCAGTAGTGTAGTTGTCCACAAAATTTCTGCCGCGGTGGAGTGCCCGAGCGCTCTAAGGCGCCTTGCTGCTCAATGCGCGGTTGCTCGCCGTCGGAGATTCGAATCCTCCCTCTGGCACTGTGTTGTCCTTAATTTAAGCTAGTTTAAGTAGTTTGTAAACCTAGGGACTGATAACCACAGCCTTTAAGTTAGAAACAGTCAAATGTTTGTAAACTCCTTTGGTTATTAATCTCTAGGCTTTCAAACTACGTACACTAAGTTAAACAAATTATTGTGTGAAGCAGGCTCATCAGAAAATTTGTAAAAGAATCTTAAAATCTGAGACGTAATTATATCCATAATGGATGTGAGGTCGCGGTTGTATCACTTAATTATTTTGTCAAGTAGTCTCAACCACTGAAATCGTGTAAAAACCCTACAATATGACGCGTTTCAAGGGTCAAGCCCTCATCATCAGATTCTTGTACAGATTATCTGATGATGAAGGCTTGACCCTTGAAACGCGTCATATTTTAGTGTTTTTACACGATTCCTGTGGTTGAGCCTACATCACAAAATAATTAAGTAATACAACCGCGATCTCACATCCATTATGGATATAATTAAGTCTAAGTTAATGTAACCTAAGGACGACACGCAAACCCATGCTCGAAGGAGTTCTTGAACCTCCGACAGCGATCAGCCGTGCGCTACGCAGCAAGGCGCTTTAGAACGCTCGGCCACTCCACTGCGGCGCAGTTAAATCCCTTAGATGTACATCATCATCATCAATAGAGACTGATTAAGCCTTTCACCGTTCACTATGGAGCATAGTACCTCTAATAAAATTGCTCCATGATCCCCTATTCAATACTAACATTGATGCGTCGTCTGATGTTACGCCTTTTACTTCAAAATCATTCTGCACCGAATCTAAGTACTTTCTTGTTGGTCTACCTCGACTACTCTTACCCTCCGGTTCGGAGCTCATGAGTCTCTTAGGTAACCTTGCTTCTCCCATGCGTGTAACATGATCCCACCATCTCAATCTCTTCGCTCTAACTGCTTCATCTATGGTGTTCATTCCACGTTTCTCTTTGATTTCCTCATTATGGACACCCCCCTGTCATTGTTCCCATCTGTTAGTACCTCCAATTATTCTTGCTACTTTCATATCTGTAACCTCTACCTTATGAACAAGGTAACCTGGATCCACCCATACAACGAAGTTGGTGGAAAGACAACATAAATTTTAATGTTCCGCTCATAAGTTTTTATCTTTATATTTATTTTCTTACCATATGACAGTACTTTGCTGTACGTCCAAAATACACCACTATGAAGTCAAATTCAATTGGGAGATAACAGCCGCGGCGGGGCGGCCGAGCGCATTGAGACGCTGTGCTACGATGCGCGAGGCCGTTCCTCGTCGGGGGTTCGAATTCCTCCTCGGACATGGATGTTTGTGCCGTCCTTAGTGTTAGCTAGTTCATAAGTATTTTGTATGTTTAGGGACTGATGACCCCGTAGTTTAGTCCCATAAGCTCTACAAACATTTGAACATTTTAAACAAAGATCAACTTAGTTAAAATACACACCCTTGTGAAGTATGTAATTTCGCTTGGCACGTAGATGCAATGCACAGTTATTTACGCACATAGGCAGTCAAACATATATTTTTCTGCGGCGACACTGTATATAGTCGACAACCAGGTCCGCTGCCACCAAAACTGAACGAGCCTACGATCCTACCGCACGACGCGACGCGGCCGGCCACGGAATGCCTGGTCGCCCGCTACCTGCGCCTACCTGTGTATTTTGACGGGCGGCTGGCCCGGGCACGTCTCGTTTGTTTGGGCCATACCAGCCGGGCCGCAGCCCCCGGTCGGGGGCACCGTATATTTAGAAGCGTCGCGCTAACGCAGACACACGACTTCCTCGGCCGCTGACAGGCGCCGGATGCCGCCACACAGCGCGCATTAGCCCCATTTGACGCCCTGACCACGGGACGCGGCGCCCGCTTGTCACGTGTTTTTCATTCCCTGCCACCTGCCGACGCAGCAAGCCACACCGCGATAACGTCTCACTCCACTGCTGCTGGGCACACGCTACGTTCAACACTTTATCACTGCGTGTTGTCAGCCACGAGTGTTTTCACTTCTGTACCGCGCTGTCACCTACAAGAAACACGGTTGTTGACATAAAAATGAATGTGAGTGCCAGGAACAACACCAACCGCAAGCTCAAAACTGGTAGATGGGGAGGAAAACTCGCAGGTGTAGGTACGTCAGCTCCATAGTCAGTTCACCGAGATCTGGGACGGAACGTAAACAGTGTCACGTGAGCGACTACGATCGTTTCCAGGGAAAGCATTCGGTGTTCACGTGATTCGAAGGAGAGTACAAAATCCTTGGCGCACGCTTTGCAGCTGGTGGCGTCGGCTGGCTGCCGAGCTGACGTCGTAGCGGACTCCGAGAAACCTGGACAACAATGTAACGAAATAAAGCACGACATGCATTCAAAGCCAGTTACAATAATCTTAAAAGTACGATGAAATTGAGTTCATTCTGTCAAAACATTTGTTTTCATACAAGTTGATAACAAAACGCTCCGTTCATACACAATTTTTAATATTACCATTAATAATAATGGTAAACGACCGCGAAACAAGGTTCATTCTGTCTGAAATGTTTTCATTGAGATTTATACCAAACCGGCCCTCTCTCCCTCCTCTACAATTTCCACATTTGACTTTGAACTAAAAATAAGCACTTGTTCCAAACTTCTGCAGTCACCGTTTTTACTGCTTCTTCTTGCAGTTCTTTAACTTCCGGCAGTTTGTATGTTTTGTCTTTCGCTGCAACGTAGCCTTTGATTCTGGCCCACGCTTCCTCGGTGGCGTTTAATTCACAGCGGTACGGAGGAATTCTAAGAACAGTTTTCCCTGCATTCTTCGCCATTTCATCTATCGCGTATTCGTTATGCGCTGTTTTGTAATTTTCAAATATATCTAAAAGTTATTTCTTAAACATACCGTCTTCAAAATCGAGGTTTTACATTTTAGCCACTCTGATATTTCGTGCTTATTGGAATTCACACTGGAAACATTTTCTTTTCTACGATAATGTTACGGCACTTTATCAACAACAATAACTGCAAGCTGAAGAAGAACATCTGAAAACCACTTCTAGAAGGTTCAACTAGTCTTTCAAGCGTCTTTAAAGATGAACTTAAGAGATCCTGAAATGGCCGTTGTACAACACGCACTAACGAGCTCACACCTGCAACAGAGACGGCCACGCTGACTTTGCGCCCCTGCCTTGTACACCCCTCGAAGGCAGCGCTATAGCCACGCGCCTTGCTGTATTTACAGTACGTCTCGTTTCGGTGAACGGAGTATAGCGTCATGTTACTCTGCGTCATATTACTCTAGTAAAAATCCACTCACTCAATGAGTTTACATTACATTAAATTAGTTGTTTGTTCCATAGATCCTTGTTGCGATCTTCGTCGATATGGAACATGTCATATTTTATACAAGTTGATATTATAATAATGCTAATACAGATAATACAATAATACTAATAGTACGAATACAAATACATACATCATTTGGTTCAATTTAAAAATTCGTCAGTGGAGTAGAAGGAGTTAGCCACTAAAATGTCTTTTAGGCTCCTCTTAAAATGATCTTCATTTGTAGCTAAATATTTTATGGTTGCTGGTAAATTATTGAAAATAAGTGTACCTGAGTAGTGGACCCCTGTTTGAACTAAAGTAAGTGTTCTTTAAGACCTTGTGTGGAATATTTTTGTACCTAGTATTATACGTATGAAATGAGCCGTTTGTTGGGAAAACCGATATGTTATTTATGACAAATTTCATTAAGGAATAAATATACTGAGAGGCAGTAGTTAATATACCCAGTTCTTTGAAGAGACTTCTAAAGGATGTCAGTGAATTTATCCCACAAAGAATACATGTTACACGCTATTGGACACTGAAAACTTTTGCTTGACTTGAAGAGTTTCATCAAAATATTATACAATATAGCATTGTGAAATGAAATTAAGCCAAGTATACAAGTTTTTTAATTATATTTAATTTAATTTTTTTTATGTCTGATATCACTCGTATTGCGAACACAGATTTGTCAAGTCGTATCATGACAACATAACACGATGTGTCCGCCCAATGCCAACAGATGAACTGTACCAAGTAATGGGCAGAGCCTCTATAGACCTCAGAAGAAAACAGCTTCAGAAATCGAAACGCTGAAACAAGAAACAGATCTTAGCTATCCATTCTTTGAACATAACCTCAAATGTACTAGTTTTACATGAAGGAAGAATTTACTACGAGCAACGACATCAACTCTTTTATCGCATAAAGCACGACGAGAAGAACTGTGATGATACCTGGAACCAGGAACACCAAGGACTAGCCCACAGCAGATCCAACAACTTCCACATACTATCTGGAAAGCACTAAATACTCTACGAACGGGAGTGTCACGGATCCGAGTAAACTTGAAGAAATGAGGCTATACTAACACAAATGTGTCCTGCTAGTGTAAAGAACTGTAAGACCCATAACATCCACTCCTCTGCAGGAAACTGCACTAACCTAGTGATATAGATGTTGTATACGCAGTAAATAACAAGTACATTCAATTGACATAAAAGTTTTCTGGGTGCTGTATCACGTCATAATGTAAGCTGGCTATTACTTAATAACCTGCCGGCCGCAGTGGGCAAGCGGTCTGCGGCGCGCCAGTCACAGTCTGCACGATCGCTGCCGTTGGGGGTTCGAATCCTCCATCGGGCATGGATTTTTTGTTGTCTTTAGTATATGGTAATTCATAAGTAGTTTGTTAGTTTAAGGACTGATGACCCCGCAGTTAAGTCCTATAAGCTTAACAAACATTTGAACATTTTGACTTTAATAACCGACGTTTCGGCCAAATAGTGGCCTCCTTCTGGGTTTACTGATGTGAGCTGGTTGTTACGCGACACTGTATTTTGTCGTTACTGTTAATTGCAACATTACGTGATAATTAAAAAAATAGATGTTATTGGTATTTTTTTCGCGGAAGAGTAGAAACTTTATTACGATAGGATACTGAGGTGGAAGGAGTGGGGATCAGCCGTTGTCTAGTGCTTCATGCATAGCGAGACATGATTGGTGATCGTCAGCGAATGAGGTTAGGGATTCCGTTTCTCTTCTGCAGTTGCTTGCTGGTGACACTCGCGTGTCGTGTTGTCAACTGACTCCGACTACGGAAACGTACACTTTTATATAAGAACATTCAAGCTGGAAGGTTTTCAGGTGACAAATGTAGTATGTAATCCCAGACAGAATTGCATCAGCTCTTTTAAATGTTTTCTTGCTCTATGTATTTTCTATATTATTTATATTATTGTATTTAATTTTTCACTTCTTTTATTACTTTGTATTACCGTATAACTGCTTTATATCCCTCTCTTCCATTGTAGCAGGATTTTGTTAATCTAGGATATGATCAATAGATAAATTTATTTTCTGGGTCGTATATATTTTGAGAAACAGCGTAACTGCAAGAACTATGCCTATCGTTGGCTAGTGCCCTACCGAATAAGCTATCCAAGCATCACTCAAGTCTTCTGTCGCGCCTTTATTTCCGCTAGTACTTCATGCTGTACCTATCAAACTGCACAAATGTTGTCTTGTGTACCGAATAGGGCCTACGTTCCTGGCCGGTAATGCAGCAAATGTGAAAATAAGAGATTTACGTAACTGCAGCAGGTCAGATCATTTCACTCCAGATATTGAAGGTGCAGAGTTTTGTTCACCTTTTTTTGTAGTCTGCTAAATTTGAATTCGTGTCATGTGTCCAGTGTGACTAGTGTCTTTAACATGATCAAACAATAAGAACATATGAAAACTTGTGCCAGGGCCTGCACTGGAACCCTGGAATATGAACGAGCAGAGTCTTCCAGGGTATTCTGGAAATCGGCATGAATGCCCTCCCGTTTCATATCTTTCTTTACGAAGTATTTAATCACTGCGCGAGTGTGGATTTTTTTTCCAGCTTAGCAAATCAGTACGCGGGAACAAAAACAGAGCCACGTCACCGCCACAGATCTATTCACTGACGTGTCTCGTGTTTACGGGCAACAGTCCAATGGATATCACGTGAGCAACTCATTGCGATATCTCTGACCTCTCGTGGTGCTTCGGAGAACTTTTCAAACCACCGTTTAATTTTTTTCTGTATTTTTACTAACAATTGAAATTATTAGCAACTGGCACTGCAATTATTAGCAACAAGTAGAAGCTTCAACCCTCAACATATATAGCGAGCGGAGAATAGAACCTTCGAGATGTGGACCTATCGTAGGATGTTACGAATATCATGGGCAGAACATGTTACCAACAAGGAGGTTCTGAGAAGAATGGGGAAAGGCTTAAGGACCCTAAAAAAAAAAAAAAAAAAAAAAAAAAAAAAATTAAAAAAAAATATCTACAGTATCTCAGCCACATCATGAGAGGTCGAAGGTATGAGACTTTGCAATACAAGCGAAGATAGAAGGAAAGAGATCTGATGGAAGTAGAAGAATGTCCTGCAAAAATTGAATTGTGTAACGTCTCGATATCTGATTCCTCCTTTACACAATAACATTTCACCGGGCAACGCCGGTCAACTGCTGTTTGTGTATGAGAAATCGGTTGGAAACTTTCGTCATTTCAGCTCGTTGTACGTTTCGCCACCGGCGCCAACCTTGTGTGAATGCTCTGAAAAGCTAATGTTCAAATGTTTCTATAGCTTATGGGACTTAACTACTGGGTCATCAGTCCCTAAACTTACAAACTACTTATCAACTACCTTATACTAAGGACGGCACAAATATCCATGCCCGAGGGGGATTCGAACCCCCGACCGTAGTGGCCGTGCAGACCGCGACTGGCGCGCCGCAGTCCCGTCGATTACCGCGGCCGGCGAAAAGCTAATCATTTGCATATCACACCTATTTAAGGCAGCACCTGCCAAAACTAAAATAGCTATGATGATAGCCAACCTTCAAAATGGAGACGGTAGATGAAGAAGACCTTAGTTGCAGCGCCGGCCGCGGTGGCCAAGCGGTCTGCGGCATGCCAGTCACGGTTCGCACGGCCGCTGCGGTCGGGGGTTCGAATCCCCCTCTCGGACATGGATGTTTGTGCCGTCTTTAGTATAAGGTAGTTCATAAGTAGTTTGTAAGTTTAGGGACTGATGACACCGTAGTTAAGTCCCATAAGCTCTACAAACATTTGAACATTTAATTTAGTTCCAGCGCTTGTGTCTTTTGTGCTGTCAGCATTAAGGCTAGTCTACACGACGACACTAGGTTGCGAAACTCGTTGCATGAAATGAGTTGCGCGCAACTAGTTTCGTGTATGTCTGTAGACACGGCGCCAATACCATATTCTTCAGTTTCGTTGTTTTGTGAGTCGCCGTAAAATGGAAGTTTTGGTAGCTGTACGAGTCGTGGTGAATCTATTGCTCCTCTGTGTGAAGTCGCTGCATAAGACTAAACATAAAAAGAATAAGAAACGTGTTTGGGTTCGTGACTGGATTTAAAAAAGACGTCAGATCGGTTGCTCAGCGACCTTGCTGAAAGAAATTGTGATTGAAGACCCTAGAAATTATTCTAATCAACTTAGAATGTCACCAGAGCAGTTAACGTTCCTTTTAAACAGAGTTAGTTACGCAATAAAGAAACAAGATACTGTTATGCGTGAAGCACTGTTACCAGAACTGAAATTACAAATTGCTCAAATTGTTCACATATTTGTAAATCTATCGGACCAAACTGCGTGGTCATCAATCCGTAACTTACAAACTAATTAAACCTAGGTAAACTAACCTACGGACAAACACACACACCCATGCCCCAGGGAGGACTCGAACCTCCACGGCGAGCAACCGCGCGCTCCGCAGCGAGGTGCTTTAGACCGCTCGGCTACTCCACCGCGGCTTACAAATTGCATTATGTTTCTTATCAAGTAGATATTCATCCCTGCAGTACTTGTACCGTGTTCCGAAATCCACAATTGCCTAACTTCGTTTGTATAGGTATTTCGAATTGGATGTATTTTAGTCTGCAATTCACTAATCGTCAACCCATCAATATTTAATTTCACAAATAATTGCCAGAAGAACACTAACACGCCGTTAAAATCGCACTAAACACCTACGCAACGCATATATGTGCAAAAACCGAATTATTTCTCCCGTTCCCCCCTTTATGTTGTATTTTGTCCTGTATTGGTCGTAACCTAACCTAAAAACACGCCCAATCAGTTTCGCCAAAGTTGGAACGTGCCGAAACTATTTAGTTTCGTCAACGAGTTGCGCGAACGCCTGCCGCGCATGCGCATTGGCCAGTACCGCAGGTCCGTCGTGTAAACTAGCCTTTAGTCCAGAGACGTGCGTGGAGAGAAACGCGACGACATAGACCAGCGTGGCGGCTGCAGGTGACAAGTGTGGCGCCGACGTTCTGCGCATGCGCCGCGCCGCGCCGCCTCGCCACGTCTGCGCCGCACGCCCCTCTGAACCCGGCGCGGGCGGCTCGACAGGCCATAATTGGAATCGAAAACAACTTCGCCGGCTGTGCATTAATTAAATTTTTCCATCACGGGACTCGCGTCTCTGAAAGAGAGCCGGTCGCGCGGGAGTGGGCGGGAGTGGGAGTGTGCGAGTCACGCGGGCTTCGCAGCCACCGCGGAATTGGGTTTACGGGTCAGCGGCTGCTGTATAGCGCGACGCGCGCGCGCTCTGCAGCCGTTTCCTGGAACCAGCCGCAGCCTGCTGCTGCAGGCGCGTCACCAGTCCCGGAACAACGTGACTGCTACCCTGCTACACGCGCTGCCAATCAACACTGGAACCGCTGACATTTGGACATACCCAGAACCGCGGCTGCATCACGTGTTATCGGGTATCACGGATACTAGAACAGACGGGAGGCTTTGACCATAGATACTAACAGACCGGCCAAACACCAGAGCAGTTATACATATGACGTGGTTCAAACATATGACCGCGTGACTGTTGGCAAACATTATCCGGATATAATAAACAGCACGACAGTTTTCAAGAAATGTCATTATTTTAAACTAGTAATTTTATGTCCCGACTTCGTCGCCGCTTTTGTGTCCCAGCCTCGTCGTAGGTGTCGGTGGCTGGGTGGATGAGACCGACACAGGAACAAAAATAGCACGCTGGTGCAGGTACGGAGGGGAGCAGCCAGAAACTATAAACACTCGAGTAAATTAGAAAGAGATATATATTGCACAGAATGTAACAATACTTAACTTTTACATAGTACTGCAGAATGTTGATACATGGTTGTTAGAGGCCTGCCTAGTGCCTGTACGATAGCAAAGTCTTCACTGGTGCCTATCTGATTACGAAGGTCCTAACTGTTTGCTATCTCCGTCCGAAGTGACCGGTGTCTTTCCGTGGTGGCCACGAGCGGGGTTGCAGCAGAGGGCGCTCGTGGCTGTCGTCGTGAGAACGCCGCGCCGTGCGTGCATGGCGGCGCGCGGCGAAAGTAGGTGGCGCGCACTTTGTACTTGTGCGACACCACAAATAATACTTTCACTTGGAATTTAATGTTACTTGCAGTCTCAAAAAGCTCTGTATAATCCTAGGCAAAGCTGTCTCACATCTGTATATTTCCACGTGACTGTTGGCAAAATAATGGTTTAACTGCAGAGATGTTGGTGCCATGAATACGATGCCGTGCCCTGTCTACCAGTATCTATGGTCGAAGACGGGAGGGGTCACGCGCAGGTAGAGGGGGCCTGGCCGTGCGCTGTGACGTCACCCGGTGACCACAGCTGACACGAACGGCCGCCACGAAAAACTTATCAAACGATCGCAGGAAAACTATTTGGTGAAAAAATCTGATTTTGTTACATCTTACTGCTTGACATCTCCGCTCGATGACTTAATTTCTTTCTATTGTTCAGAGTACTTTTTTGTGCTGTATAAATGAAGTAAATGGTTCCAATACATTTTATGATATTGTAGAGGTAAAAACGCATTGCGTAGACTTCGCTTATTATTCATTTTAGATCATATGTTGCGGCGTATGAATGTTGTGAACGCCGGCCGCGTTGGCCGAGGGGACTGGGGCGCTCCAGTCACCGTCTGCACGGCCACTACGGTCGGGGGTTCGAATCCCCCCTCGGGCATGGATATTTGTGCCTTCCTAGTTCGTAAGTAGTTCATAAATAGTTTGTAAGTTTAGGGACTGATGACCCCTTAGTTAAGTCCCATAACTATACAAAAATTTGAACATTTTTGAATGTTGTGAACATGTCGAAGTAAATAATTATTTCATTTACGGGGCGCGTCCAGAAAGTAAGTTCCGTTTCAATTGATCTCCGCTGCAGCGCTGCGATTACAGTTCCGCACATGCGCTGTAGACGATGTGTATCAAAGAGAAGGACGTGCGCCTTTTAGAGATCGCTGTCAGTTACGTATGCTTTGTTGTGCTTGTTTGAAATGTTGGCGTTGATTGAAAATCCCGCCGACTGTGAAATCAGGTCGGTGATTCGATTTCTGAATGCGAGGAAAGTGAAACCAAGTGAAATTTATCGGCAAATTATCGATGTTTACGGACCAAATGCGAAGAGTGATTCGATGGTGAGAAGATGGGTCCGACAGTTCAATGGCGGGCGTAGTGATGTGCACGATGAAGAACGAAGTGGGCGTCCACCTTAGGTTACAGAAGAACTGGTTCACGCGATTGATGACAAGATCCAGTCCTCTCGCTATGGACTTCCCCCAAAATTTCACTATCTCTGATGCATGAAGACACATGCGGCAGATTTCTATGAAGAAGGTGTACAAAACCTAGTGCCACGCTATGACAAATGCCTGCAAAATTTCGTTATTTATGTGGAAAAGTAGTTTAAGAGTTGTAGAATTTTGTGCAATAAAAATTTCTTCTGTATCTGTGCACAATTTCATTTTATTACCAAACGGAACTTACTTTCTGACCCGCCTCGTATTAGTTTATTGTTCTCACTTCTTAAATGGTCAACTTCTTTAGTTAATTCAGCTACAATTATTCCATCATTGTCAATGACAGTGCTCGCTGAGGGGGTTTCGGAATTAGTACATCTACTGATTTCCTCAACGGAATTGCTTATACAATTTACGCTGTCATTTGTTGCTAACAATAACATATGTACTTCTTTTCGGTTGTTCTGTCTTCCTACTCTGACTTCACGGCATTCAGAAAAACCTGTCTTGACTACGTCGATGCACTTAGGCAGCTTGCAAGTAGGGACCACATCCGCCTTTAATATACGTTTTAGTGGAAGGTTTGAAAGTTCATTCTTCAAGTCTCGAACATAATCAGAATCTTTAAAATGTTCTGAACATACACAACCAATATCAGGGTTGAGATCATCTAATCGCTTACACGCGTTTATCCACTTGAGCCTTACCTCTTTATCTCTCGGAAATCTGTGAAATATCGCATTCTTCTGTCTGCCGTGGTTCGTACAGCACGCAACAGCACAACACATCATCGTCACTAATAAGCCATCACTTGTCACTTACAGCTACTTAATACATACACAAACTGTAAAGAGCCAGTGGGAAATCATTTCTGTGGAGATACACTCGTAATAGCAACGCTACGATCGCGCGGAAACTGTGCTGGTCTCCTGGTGACGTCAGTGGCGCGGCATACTACTGCGCATCCGGCGGTTAACCGCTACCGTCTATTCTAGTATCCGTGTCGGGTATCTTCTCCTTTTATTCTCTGACGGCAGTTGGATATTGTTGCTATTAATAAATCCGTTCATTGAAGTGCTGTGTGTAACCGACGTTGCTATTTTAATTCTGAATATATGTTTTACAATTCTCGTATTAGTCTCCATGTTTTAATATCCTATCAAACTGTTCCAAACAAAATGTTCAAATGTTTGTAAAGCTTATGGGACTTAACTGCGGGGTCTTCAGTCCCTAAACTTACTAAAGACAACACAAACATCCACGCCCGAGGGAGGATTCGAACCTCCGGCGCGGGAAGCCGCGCGATCCGCACCGTGGCAGCCCAGACCGCTCGGCTACTCCTGCGCTGCCAAACTGTTTCATTGTGAAGGTATTAATGCTGTGGCCGGGATTCGAACCCGGGAACTCCTACTTACTAGGCAGGCGACTTAGACTACTCAGCTAACAAAGCATTGCAGCCAAAGCGACTGCAAGGAGTGTCGTAAACGACGTTTCCCTCCACACCACATACTTTAATCCTGCCTCGTGTTCCCTGTGAAATGCGTATCAAATTGCAAATGTTCAAATGTTTGTTGAGCTTATGGGACTTAACTACGGGGTCATCAGTCCCTAAACTTACAAACTACTTATCAACTAGCTAAGACTAAGGACGGCACAAATATCCAGGCCCGAGGGGGGATTCGAACCCCCGACCGTAGTGGCCGTGCAGACCGTGACTGGAGCGCCTCAGTCCCTCGGCCACCGCGGCCGGCGTATCAAATTGCCAGGGCTCTCCAACATTGATACGCATTTCACAGAGAACACGAGGCAGAATTAAAGTATGTGTTGTGGAGGGAGATGTCGTTTAAGACACTCCGTGTAGTTGCTTTGGCTACAACGCTGTGTTAGCTGAGTAGTCGCCGGGCGCCGTGGCTCAGCGCGCCCGGTCAGAGGTCTCAACGCCAACATTTTGCATGGACACGCTACATCCGTTAGTATAGAGCGCATGGAAGTTACTTACGTGAGTCAAAGTGAAACACAATCCTTATCATTTCAATGAAAAAGAAAATTAAAAAATAAACAAATAAATAAAATATAAAAAAAAAAAACAAGAGAGAGAATACCCTAAATGGGGCGACAGGCGAGTGGAAAATAATACAGAAGCTTTTATTTTCTTTTTCAATATTTTCTATGTCTGCCAGGAAAAGGCTGTTTTATTTTGATGAAGTTGAAATAAAATAAAATAACGAATGCACATATCCCAAAAACCACTCCTAACTCCCTAAAAAAAAAAAAAAAAAAAAAAAAAAAAAAAAAAAAAAAAAAAAAATCGCCCTCTGCAATAAAAAAGCTGAGCCAAGAACACAACGAACAAAAACGAACAAACTTGATCAGCGTCCGCAACAGAACAATCCATAGAGAGAGAAAAAAGTAATCTAAAGCGCCTACCTAGTAAGTAGGAGGTCCCGGGTTCGAATCCCGACCACAGCATAAATTTTAATTCAATGCCTCTCCTTATGTTTAATACTTTTGGTGTAACGAGACAATGTTGTCTCAACGAATTGTATTACTTGTTGATATGTTTCATTCTCCATTATATCACCATTCAGTGTTTCGTATCAACTTGTCCAACTTTGTCAAGTCGATCGGCTGAAGAGCAGCACTGAAGCTGCTGCCAGCCTGGCACCACAGGTGGCTTTATATATACATAAGTGCTGTGTATCTATTATAAAATAAACAAATGTATACAATTAATATAAAAATTTCAGTTTAGTTCGCAAAAAAAGTATCTACACTGTATTCTAGAATAGTATGTTATAACAATATTTTAATATATCTTCTCGCCGCGCGAGACTAGCAGAACGGTCTGGAGCGCCACGTTACGGATCGCACGGCCTTCCGCGTTGGAAATTCGAATCCTCCCTCGGGCATGGATGTTCGTGTTGACTTCAGTGTTAGTTAGTTCATAAATAGTTTGTCAGTCTAGAGACTGATGACCCCGCAGTTAACTCCCATAAGCATTACAAACATTCGAACATCTTGTATATCTTATCCTAAAATCATCCTCAGACCGATTTGTCTGTAAAATAATCTCACGTTTTTTATGTTGCTCTCTTCACATGTTCTTCGTAGCACTCATAGTGTCATTATTGTCATTGTGAGAAACAAAACATGAACGCATCTCATAATGTGACACAAAGAACTGAAAAGCAACTTAACACATTTACAGGCAATAAATAAAAACAAACTCACTCCGACATGCTATAGAAACGACGAGTTTTTGGCAACTTTGGAAAACAAGTGTAATTGAAAATAGGGTGACAGCGAAAGTGTGATTGCTACGAAAAACATATGAAGAGGACAACATAAAAACGTGAGTAATCTCAGTTGTTAATTTTGTTCAGAGTAAAATAAAACCTTAACAAGAGAACTGTTTATGATCGAATTCAGTAAAAACCGCACAAAAGTCAGACAAAAAATACTTCTTATACAGGGGACCACTGAAGATCCTTTGACATAAAGCGAAACGCTTCTGGCCTGAATGAGACTACATTTTTACAGTTGCAAAAGACGGTAATCTAACCTACACAAATTGTTTACTTACGATGTCGGTGAATTAACGTATTGATGTTGGCGACCTAGTGTGTAGACGTTAGCAACGACTGAGAATTTAATAACTTAGAATGAAATCACTTCCTTCCATAAAGAAACTAATTGTGAACTAATGGGATATTTCATTCGAATATTACCGCGTTGGAGTGGCCGAGCACTCTAAGACGTTCTGCTGCTGAGCGCGCGGTTGCTCGTCGTTGGAGGTGGGAGTCCTCCCTCGGACATGGGTGTGTGTGTTGTCCATAGTGTAAGTATAAGGACTGATTACCATAGAAAATTGGTCCAATAGGATTACAAACATCTGAATCTGTCTGAACATATCCGGATGTCCAGATGTTTGTAAATGTAAGGGACTAAACTGCTGAGGCCATCGGTCCGTTGACATACAGACTACATAAATTAACTTAACGCACACGCGCATGCCCGAGGGGGAGGACTCGAAAACCTCTGACGGGAGCGGCCGCACAATCCGTAACGTGGCGCCTCAGACCGCGCGGCGATATTTCACTGTGGGAGTTATTTGTTACAGAAAGAAGCTCATCATGACACGATTTCCTTAATATCAGCTAATTAATTATGCGAAAAAATGGATGCATAGAGCCTTCCCTTATATGTAACTGAGAATTCTACATCTACATCTATATAGATACTCTGCAAATCACATTTAAGTGCCTGGCAGAGGGTTCATTAACCAGTTTCATAACTTTTCTCTACCGTTCCATTCTCTAATAGCGCGCGGGAAGAAAGAACACCTAAATCGTTCCGTTTTCGATCTGATTTCTCTTATTTTATTTGGATGGTCATGTCTCCCTAAGTAGGTGGGTGCTAGCAAAATATTGTCACATACAGAAGTAAAAGTCGGTGATTAAAACTTCGCAAACAGATCACGCCGCAATGAATAACGTATTTCTTTTAATGATTTCCACCCCAATTCGTGCAACATTTCCGTGACGCTTTCCCCCCCGTAACGTGATAAAACAAAACGAGCTGCTCTTCTCTGAACCTTCTCAATGTCTTCTGCCAGTCCCACCTGGTGAAGGTCCCACAAGGGGCAACACTACTCCAGGAGAGGACGCACAATTATGATGTAGGCAGTCCCTTTGGTGGAACTGGTGCATCTTCGAAGCGTTCTGCCAATGAAACGTAACCTTTGTTTCACCTTGCCCACAATATTTTCTATGTGTTCTCTCCAGTCTAAGTTGTTCGTATTTGTAACTCCTAGGTATTTGGTAGAATTTATGACCTTAAGGTTTGACTGATTTATCGCGTAATTGAAGTTCAGCGGATATCTTTTTGTGGACATCTGTATTACTTCACACTTTTCTTTATTTAGTGTCAATTGCTAATTCTCGCACCATGTAGAAATTTTGTTTAAATCGCTTTGCAGTTGCTTTTGATCCTCTGTTGAATTCACTAACCGATAAACGACAGCATCATCCGCGAACAGTCTAAGGGAGCTATTCAGATTGTCTCCTAAATCGTTTATAAACACGAGGAAGAGTAGGGGACCTATAACGCTTCCCTGTGGAACGCCAGATGTCTCTTCTGTTTTACTCCTGTTTCCTGACGACCTTTTTACTTAGTACGGCGTGTACCGTCAGCTGCAGCACACAGCAGAGCGAGGAGCCACAAGCTAGGCACTGTTCAACATGCCTCCACCGAGTTATCGTCAGTCGCCACCTACATGTCTCGCGTACCACAAACCTCATTATGCCTGTAAACCTCATTATACTTGCAAACAGCCAGCTTTGCCCGCCGATAGATGTATCTAACGCGGCGCGGTGCGCTGACATGCAATTACTTGCTTTCTTTATCAGACTTCTAAACAGAAAATTATCAATTTTATTTGTTCTTCTCTCTTCTTTTTCCTGCAATAGCAGGGTGTACTTCTTAAATAAGTCGAATTCCGCATGTAGATAAAGTTTTGACGGTTTACTTGTATACTTCGATATATTTGGGCCTGTACAGATTATGATGAGTTACTATACTGAATTATATATTTTATAGAGTGAAGACACCAAACTGATGCACAGAAATTAAAACTTTTCTTAAATGAAAGGCTAAGTATTTTATAACAGTAGACATATCCGCATTGAGACAACATGGCAATATCTCTAAACCTAAATGAAATATCATAAATAAAATTTTGGTATCCTTTTTACCTTCCACACGCTGCGCACGACATAAAGGCAATCATGTAGGAAGTATACACAAGCTAGTTTTACCTCTTCAAAACTTTAAAATGTATTACTATTCAAAAATGTTTGTAATGCTATGGGACCAAACTACGTTGTTCATCAGTCCCTAATCTTACAAACTCCTTATGAACTAACTTACACTAAAGACAACACACACATCCATGCCCGAGGGAGGATTCCAAACTCCGACGTGGGAGGCCGCACGATCCGTAACGTGGCGCTCCAGACCGCTCGGCTACTCCAGCACGGCTGTATTACTATTACTTTTTTATTTTATTTTATGCTGCATGCTGAGACGAATAACGAAACGAGCAGCGCAAACATATTCAAATCTGAGATTCGCAAAATCAACTTTTTTCGCTGAGCAGCCTTCTCAAAGGTGAATTAAGTGTCAAGCGGGCACAACGACGTTTCTCAGAACAGACGTGCAGCACAGTAACAATAAAGCCTCACTGAGCACTGAGTGCACAGAAAACGCCCGTGGCAGCGGAAGTGATGGGTGCGAAAGCTTTGAACCTGGATCTCGATATTTGATACAGATATCGAAAAAATTTAGTAAGTTAAATTTAATTACAAGCACTGAATTAAAATTTATGCCGCGACCGGGATTCGAACCATGGATCTTCTGCTTAATAGGCAGACGCCATAAACACTTCTCTCTCTCTCTCTCTCTCTCTCTCTCTCTCTCTCTCTCTCTCTCTCTCTCTCTCTGATTAATTCTGTTTCTTGCGGTCGCTGGTCATAATTTTTCGTTGTTGTTCGATGTGTTCTTGGCCACTAAGGCTCAATGATTACAGTGACTACACGGATAGTCTTAAGGCTCGCCCCTCTCCACTACATAAATTTCAACTGTGCATCCTGTTCCCTTATGAACACGTATCAAATTGCCAAGACTCTCCAACAGCCGAATGGCACCCCAGCAAAGAACGTTAACTGGAACTGTCCTGCTTTATATCTCAAGCACAGGTGACAGATAAATATGAAGTACACATTGCCAGAGACATATTTTGTCTCGATATCTATTAAAGATATTGAACTGGATGAGAGGCACTGAATTATAATTTATGCCGCGGCCGCGATTCGAACCCTGTGCCTTAGGTATAAGGCAGGATTTCCCGTTACGTTCTTTGCTGGGGCAAGATTAGCGGGATTTTTGTAGTGGAGGCGGCGTGCATTAAGACTATCCGTGCAGAGACTGTAATCATTAAGTCTCGGTGGCCTAGTTGTTATGGCGTCTGCCTTGTAAGCTGGAGTTCCCAGGTTCTAATCCCGACCACGATTTAAGTTTTAATTCAGTTTAATAGGTATCGTGACAAAATATGTCTCTGGACCATGTTTATTTGTTATTTAATAAGTTCTCCGAGAATAACATCTAATGAACTTGTAATAAAAATTTTGACAATATACATTCAATAGAAATAATGTAAATTGACATCCCTTCGTTATTTTGGCACCTGAGAATCATGGTTCTTAACGCTTTTCTGAGGAACGACTCACGAAGAAACAGTGATTTTACAAGTAATATAAGGTCCATCCTGACCCACACACACTGTAGAAAGAGCAACCTATTTGCTCAATTCGCCTGTCCTGTGCAGTAGTATAGCTACAGTATACTCATTCTCCAATAGGTAAGCAAATGATCGCTCTGAGAAGGGCTATTCTAAATACTGCATACCTTATCTTTGTGGTCAGTAGAACCCATAAAATGGGCCTATGAAAAACTGCATTTCTTCCTGGCATTTACGAACAGAGTTGCATCTTCATGAGTTCCATCTTCTCCTAGTTTAATCATGGCCTGCAAACAGAAAATGCTTCGCCAGGTGAGTCACCGGCAATAGATGCTACCCGTGCGAAGCCGTGTCGATAAGCATACAATATATATGTCGACTTACAATTTTCTTCCTGTAAAAAATGCAAAGTCAAGGTTGGAATTCAACAATATAATGACCGTAGTTTGCAATTCACCACAAAGACGTTCATCCAGCAGTGACTGGCTCTCATGAACAAGCTTTCGTCAGAAAAAAATGACACATACTCTCATCAGACGATATTATCATGATTTTGACTCAGGGCCAGAACGCAACCACAACTTCTCTTCTCGTACCGCCATTAACAGGTCTTCTTCGACCCAGCGTGCCACTTTCCTGGATATGAACCTCCACATCTCTGGTGACCCCATCTACAATCCCGTCCACATTAAACGCACTAACAACCAAATAACCTATATTTTGTCAGTTACATACCTTCTAGCCATAAAAATCCTCTACAGTTCAGCCACCTGTGGACGGTAAATTTGCACAGACGAAAACGCCTTTGTTCAACATGCTGAAGGTCTCACAAAGGCCTTTACAAACAGCCAATACCCCCCAGATGTAGTTACAAAACAGATTTCCCATGTCATATCCACAGATACCACCAATGCATCCCTCCACCCTCAATAACCAGTTACACCATAATCACCCTCCTCATCACCTGATTCCATCTTGGACTGCCACAACCGAACTACATCTTTCGTTAAGGCTTTGATTTTCTGTCATCGTACCCTGAAATAAGATACGTCCTCCTCAGTATCCTCCCCACCCCTACTAGTCCACCAAGCTTCCACAATATCCTAGTTCATCCATATAGCACTCCTAGCCCCAACAGCCTGCCAGAGGGATCGTCTGTCTGTTGAAAATACAAGTGGCCTAATCCACCCACGTCGCATCTAAATGTTTGGAAATCTATTGGACCAAACTGTCAAGATCATCAGTCTCTAGAGTTACAAACTACTTAAACTAACTTACATTAAGGACAATACACACACACACACACACACACACACACACACACACACACACACGCCCGAGGAAGGACTCGATGGGAACAACCGCCTAGTCCGTAGCATGATGTCTTGGACCATGTGATTATCTCATCCACTCCTACTTGAGGAATGTAATTAGACGTGATCCAGTATAATTGTTGCAATCAATTTGAAAAGAATACTGAATCATCAGTTACTACTTACGCATTTCAATTACAATTTATCCCTTGTGGTGACCGCCAAAGTCAATACACACATTTTACCTCCGAAGCATGTTCTGGTACACTCTCTCCATCCTACCTGGGGTCTCTTCAGTGCCTTGTGCAGCGTCCAGAACTCGTAGCAGCAGATCTTCCTCTCTCTCTTTAAGGTGTCTAATAAATTCGCCTTTTCATACGACCCGACAAGGGTCTCATAGTACCTATTTTCATAAGCCCCTGCCGTACTTTTATGACCGTAAAAGTCGTTTTTCAACATCTCTTGTAGTTTCAGAGATATCTGGGGTGAAACAGTTGAGTGGGACACCGTGTATATACTGTGAGTCAGGCACACACACACACACAATTTCCTTTCCCTAACACACCCCCACCCCACCCGCGCCATTCCTAAGATGCACCTCTTTCCACCCTCCTAGTACCTACATGGTCCGTAATGCAGCGCTGTATCCATCCTCACCACTACTTTGCACCCTTTACGTTCCCTCTCCCCTACCATCGCATGACCGCACTCCGAACGTACCAACCGGAGATGATGATTGTGTGACCGCGCGGGAGTGGCCGTGCGTTGTAAGGCGACTTGCTGCGGAGTGCTGGCTGCTCCCCGTCGGAGATTCGAGTTCTCCCTCAGACATGTGTGTGTGCGTGTGTGTGTGTGTGTGTGTGTGTGTGTGTTTTGTCCTTATCATACGTTAGTTGCAGTAGTGTGTAAGTCTGAATGCTGACAACTGCAGTTTTGTCCCATAGCCCTACAAACATTTGAACATTTTTTTAGTGAACCTTTGTGACCTATGTGTTCTTGAACCGAAAGCGAAGCTCAGTGTTTATGGATGTCTTCCTTATGTGGCTGTCACGGTTCGACGAACGTCTTTTCGGCGAGTTGTAAACTTTGAAAGGGAAGGCCACACAAACGGAGAGCGAGAAGAGGGGACAGCGGGAACTATGGTTGTCATACGAAGAAACGGTAATTTGAAAACTCGAGCGATTGTTGTGCGAAGATTCGCTGTTACATTTTGTATATGTCATCGCTACTAATCGTCGTACATTTTTTACGGACAGGGAGGTTAAAAATAGATGGCGTCCTCGCACGGGGCAGGACTCTCGGCAGTCAGATTTATTGATGGCGCACGAGATGGATAGGTAGTGGGTGCAGCGTCACGGCGAGTTATTAGCGCGCGTTGTAAACACGGCTAACGATAGTGGTGGGCCGCGGGGAAGGCCCGCCCCCCGCTACTCGGGGGCCCCGGTGTGGGCTGTCGGGCCCGCGGCGGGATTTCATTTGCGGGGCACAGTCAGCAGGATGAATATTGGATGAATGAATAATGATGAACCATTGTCGGAGTGACTGTCAGGAGAAAGCGGCCCGCCGTGTCTGCCGCGCTCTCTAGCGGCGAGGCGAGGCGCCGGGCTGTCTTTCTCACGTCTGCTGTAAGCAACCTGCTGACCGCCGAGCTGACGGCTGCAGGCGGCAAAGGGCAGTGGCAGCGCATCCCCTTATATGCGGCAACAATGAAACCTGGTTACGTCTACATTTTAAATTAAAAGAAAGCGATTTTTCACTTATTCATACATGAAGCGTTTTCGCCTCTTCCGTGCATCATCAGACGTTCAAGGGCGACAAATTTACAAACTTGATTAAAAAGCAGGTTGTTGTTGTTGACGTCTTCAGTCCGCAGTTTAGTTTGATGCAGCTCTCCAAGCTAACCTGTTCTGTGCAAGTCTCTTCATCTGAGAATACGTCCGGCAACCTGCATCATTTTGAATCTGTTTACTGTATTCGTCCCTTGGTCTCCCTCTGCGATTTTTAGTCCACACATTTCCTTCCAATGCTAAGTTGACAATTCCTTGATGTCTCAGAATATGATTACTAGTTTTGGTTAATTTGTAAGCCACCTTTTCCACCCACATTATTACCTGGAGATCTGAAGGTGGCTTGTATATATACTGAAACTAGTTATGACATTAAAATTTTATTTTTTAAGTTTTTTAATTTAAATTGAATCAGATCGCTCATCTCCAACCTATGTCAGGAAGTAACAATGTTTCATATGTATTGTGTGAGCGAACAGAAATATCTAATGTTCAGATGTTTTTAAACCTATGAGACGAACTGCTGAGGTCATTGGTCCCTACACTTACAAACTACATAAACTAAAACTACTTTATATTGCGTATGAAAGTGAAAAAATGAGACATTAAAGATAAGACATATATTTGCTTTTGCCGGCCGCTGTGGCCGAGGGGACTGAGGCGCTTCAGTCAGGTCTGCACGGCCACTACGGTCGAGGGTTCGAATCCCCCCTCGGGCATGGATATTTGTGCCGTCTGTAGTCGTAGCTAGTTCATAAGTAGTTTGTACGTTTAGGGACTGATGGCCCCGTAGTCAAGTCCCATAAGCTCTACAAACATTTGAACATTTTGTTTTTCTACATAATTTTCAAGTACATTGAGACATTTGTCATGCCGCTTTATAAGCTACAAAAAGCCTTTCAGGAAAAAATCTGGGTTGCATATGGAAGGAGCATTGCGTCCCAGAAAACCTTACCTGCAGACGGAGTGATGAACTTCGGACAGATAATGACGGATATTTCCACTCCATGGATGCGGCCTTCTATCGGGCATATAATGGTGGTCTCACGTTTCATCCCTCGTTACAACCCGAAACAGAAAGTCATTGCCACATTCATGTTCGACCTCTACCCTATGGTGAATCTATATCTAGCATGTGCGCGTTCACCTGCTGTGTCGTCTTTCGCCCATAGCTGTTCAGCGCCAAATATTTCGTGGTTTTTCAACCCCTGCAAAGTTAGCACAGGGTCCTCGAGGTCTAAAACTCAGATTCTACTCCACAGAGCACCTACACACAACATACTAAAATTTAATTAACCCTTTCCGACCCTCTGATGACAAATGTGTACATAACTTCTACGGTGTGTAAGATAGTTCAAAAGCGTTTTTTCTCAATGGAAAGAACTTGTATACGACACCTGAGTGTTCAATCATTTCATCATGCACAATTACTGTCATCTGCGGAAGATCACTATAAAAATATTAAGAAGCGAGTGTTGCACTGCGTAGCAGTTTGCGAACTTCAAAGAACACGGAAATTGTAGGTTACTTGTATTCCACTGTATAACTGAAAGTAGTAGTTATTTTGCGATGGACTTATTGAACGTTGAGTTTATTTAGTACAGCAGTTGGTACTACAAAATTAATTAACCTAGTCCTTAAAAAAGCCTTGATTTTCAGTATATGCAGTGTTGTAGAATGAAAATGGGTGCATATAATTGCATAAATCTTGCTTCTAAAATAATTGAAAATTTAACTTAAGAGTTTTACAGCATTAAAAGTAATTTCATTGACGGAGAAAAAAATCAGGTTTGAAAGGGTTAAGTTCGGAATACTTTCCAGGTAAAAGTACCTGACTGCTGGACTATAACAGTCGTGTACCGTTTCGATCTAGAGGTAACGGAGACTCCTGGAGCACACTGTAGTTACCTTGAAGCACTGTGAGCGGCACCCTGTACCGGGACCCTGGTGTCGGTGTGAGCGGTTGGAGCGGCCCAACCCGTCACCGCGGGGTGCTTTTGGGAGAGCTGAGTCACCGCGCCGCTCCAAATCGCCGCGTCTTTGTCCTGCAGCCTCAACAATCGTCGCGTTGCTCGGCAGGAGTGCCGCGGACGGCGGCAGCTGCCTCGCCTGTGACAATGGTACGAGCACAGCGCGCAATGCACGCCCATATACTGCAGCCACAACGCTACAGGGCATAGCACAGTAGGGGCTACGAAGCACACAGAGCGCCTTCTCACAATTGTAAACATGCCGAGCGTCTAGCGAACCCAACAGTCAGGGACTACATTTATCCACATGCTGTACAGAGATATTTCCGTGTATTTTAAATGGCATTAATTCGAACATCTCACTAATAACGCACGTGGCGCATTCGGAAAGCAAGTTGCACCATTTTTTAAACAATGAATGCATAGTAGCTCCAGAACATTTATTGACTAGCGATACAGCAATGGAACGCGCTGAGAACGAGACCAGGACTGTACGCTGGATGATAAACAGAACCCAGCAGACGCACAGTCACGGTTTTGCAGTTCGGCTGGGAAGTGTTTGACCATCCAGCATAACTTTCTTCTTTCCTCGCATGTCAATAAATTCCTCCCTTCGGCCAGTTTGACAACAGCGAAGCTATGAAAGCAACTGTCAACGCTGGTTCCATTCCCAGGCACCGAGCGAGGTGGTGCAGTCGTAACACACGGGACTCACATTCGGAAGGATGGTGGTTCAAATCCACATCCGGCCATCCAGATTTAGGTTTTGCGTGATTTCCCTAAATCACTTCAGGAAAATGTCGGGATGGCTCCTTTCAAAGGGCACGGCCGATTTCCTTCCCCATCCTTGTCCCCAAGTCCGAGCTTAGCTCCGTCTCTAGTGACCAAGCTGTCGGTGGGACGTTAAACTCTAAGCTTCCTCCTCCTCCTCCTCCATTCCCAGGCGAGAGACTTCTACACACTGACTTGACTTGACTCTCCATCTGCCCCTGTTGGTTGCCATCTTCTTGACGCTGTTCCAAGAGTGGCCAGCGGCTGCCACCTCTGCTTCGACGGTCCTGTGCCAGGTCGACCTTGGTCTGCCTCACTTCCTCGCTCCTTGTGGGTTCCATTCTGAAGCCTGCTTTGGAATATGTTGCGGACCTCTTCTCAGGATGCGTCCTATCCATCTCCATTTCCTTCTTTTACTGTTACCTAGACTTTCCGTTGCTGGGTGCGATGCCATAGGTCTTGATTTGAGAAGACATTTCGCTAGTGTACTCCCGGTATAATCCTCAAACATTTATTGATGGAGGTTTGTATTTTTGCTTTAATTTGTGCTGTCACCTTGTACGACTCACATCTGTAAAAGAGAACATATTTTACATTTGATTGAAAGATTTTAAGCTTTACCTTCAACAACATTTCACGAGATGTCCAAACTGGTCGCAGCTGGGAAAAGGCCCCTCCTGCCTATTTGAGCCTACTTTAAACGTCTTCTGTCGCCCTTCCGATTTTGGAAACAATACTTTCTAGATAACAAAAGTTCTCCACCTGCTCAATCTCCTCTTCTTTCACGGCCAGAGGGTTCTTGTAACTGTTACTGCTAATCTCTTTAGCCTTTGCCGTGTTTCTTTTTAATCCAACTCTCTGAACTTCTGTCTCCAGTTCCTTAAGATTCTCGCTCATATCCTTGAAAGTATGCCACAAGAGGCAGATGCCGTCCGCAAAGTCCATGTTCTCCAGTTTTAGTTTATGTAGTTTGTAAGTGTAGGGACCAATGACCTCAGCAGTTCGTCCCATAGGTTTAAAAACATCTGAACATTAGATATTTCTGTTCGCTCACACAATACATATGAAACATTGCTACTTCCTGACATAGGTTGGAGATGAGCGATCTGATTCAATTTAAATTAAAAAACTTCGAAAATAAAATTTTAATGTCATAACTTGTTTCTGTATATATACAAGCCACCTTCAGATCTCCAGGTAATAATGTGGGTGGAAAAGGTGGCTTACAAATTAACCAAAACTAGTAATCATATTCATAAATATTAATGCTATCTTGACTAATAAAGATTTTACGAAAAGTATTTTTGTTTAAAAGAGATTGGTTTGAAATAGCATAAAAAAGGTAGTGACGTAATTATCTGATTTGAGAAAATTACGCTACCATTAGACAGTATGATATGTTCGAACAGATTTTTGTAAGTAAAAAAAGTTAAAAAAGAAACAAAAATAAAATCCAGCAAGAAGACTGAAGCTTCAGAATTACAAGATTCGCAAGAAACATTTCTGTCAGTGCTCTGTAGTTTTACAGGTGAATTCAGTAGAAGCACACAGAACAAAAATGCAGGTAGTTCATCAGTTCCTAATTATAACAGTACTAATGCATGGAAGGTATGACGGCAGGAATTCAAATAAGCAAATGAAAATATGTGGAGTGGGAGGAGTAGTGTAGAATGCCGCATTACATATGCTGAAAAACTGCTAGTAGAAATAACAGCAGCGACATTATCCTGATTTCGCAAAAATTTGCATACGTGCCAGGCACGCAGTCTATGAAAAGCAATTCATTGTGACTAATGAAACATGTATTTTAATATGTAGAGCGAGCTAAAACACGCGCTTAATATGATAAAGAGTTAACAACAGTGACACGTATCGTTCCAGAACAGGATTTTTCGTTGTGTTTATCACTGAACAGATCCATAAATGCCTTGTGACTGTATGTATCGCACCACGGAAAGAACAGCCGGATATTTACTGGATCCATCTGACCATAAGTATCTGCTACCAGCATTTATTATTATGCAAAACGCAGTTTGCGATACGAGAACGACTGCATAGTGTATTTCCACGGGGCCTCGCTGCCATATCCGTGTGTAGATGTTTTATTCATACGTTGCACCCCTGCTACACTCCCTGCAAGTGCCCAGCTCGCTGCGCCGGTAAAACTCGTTCTGTGTCCGGAGAGCGAACCAGGAAGAAACGTGTTCAAGCGCACAAGTTTGACTCGATGTTCCCTTAAACCGATTGGGTGATTCACCAGCTCCGCGTCGTTTCTACAGTTGACGAGCCTCCCACTTCAGATGTACCAACGAAGTCGAGAGAGTAAACCAAATGTCCTCTGGAAACAATTCAATGTACACGCATCAACGGAGATGTCATAATACCAGAATAATAGAGACCTTATTATCATTTTAGACGAATGAACAAGTCAACCAAACGGTTACTCTAGCCATTATTTCCGGCCATGAGAACTCAGCAGCCACTTCACGGATTGAGCGGCCCCTCCCGTTGGACTTTCGAGCCATCTCTCGGACATGGATTATGCATTGTCGGTAACATAAATTAGTTTTAGTTTATGTAGTTTGTAAGTCTAGGGAACAATGACCTCAGCAGCTTCATCCCATAGGTTTAAAAACATCTGAACAGCCGGCCGCGGTGGCCGAGGGGACTGAGGCGCTCCAGTCACGGTCTGCACGGCCACTACGGTCGGGGGTTCGAATCCCCCCTCGGGCATGGATGTTTGTGCCGTCCTTAGTATTAGCTAGTTCATAGATCATTATAAAGAAAAGAAAAGGAACAATTTATTCACAGGAAAAGTACTTGAACGCTAAGATTTTGTCATATAAGCAAACCGCATTAGAGACATATGAACACTTGTCACTTTATGAATGAAACCAATAAGATAACTGTGAGATAATCTGTAAATGTGTTGATTTACGAACCGGTTTTCGGCTGTTACGCCATCACCAGGTAAACATGACAAGTTTAAAGTTTCAAATATCTTAAGTTGGTAGATATATAACTATCAAGGGAGACGGGTACTTTGGTTTATAATTATCCTGAGAGAATTATTATAATTCAAGCTGGGGTGTAACTTCCTGACTGATAAAAATGTGACATTATAATGAGTTATACATTATTCTAAGAAATATAAATTGAAGTAATATAAATTAGCTGAAAAAACTGATCAAAAAATTATCTCAAACAGGTCCAATCTCTGAAACATGGAAGTGTGTGACAAAGTTGAATGATACATCTGTAAATATATGTTAAAATTTTAACTGGTTAAATTAAACTATGGTTAAATTTCTATAATTTCAGTTTATATTTCTTAGGATGATGTCATAATTTATTATCTTGTCACATATTTCAAGGCAGGTAAGCCTCCGTATGGGCTTCACTCTCTGATTTTATACTTTTCGAGAGATATACGTAAGAAGAAGTGACTGAATTTTTAATTTATGTTGCTGCACTAAACCATGCCGGTACGAAATTTGGAAGCTAGCACATACATCTTATATAGGTCAATTACCTAATATTTCCTTGTATTCAAATCGAGACGAATCAGGTAGGATCCGAAGGTGTCCGAGAAGTTCCCGAATGGAAACGGGTGCTGCCTAGAACCTCTAATGCATCCAGTCGACAATCCATGAGCACATTACTAAAGGTCTGAAAAAGAAAGAAGCAAAACGAATGTTTGAGAATGAATTATCTGACAACTACATGCAGCAGCGAGTTGCAGCCATTGTGTTTTCTTGGCTCAATTTCCAAATGCCATGTCTCGCTGAAAGCGTCATTTTCTAAAGGATGTATGTTATGTCACAGTTAACGCAAAAACTATGTGTTCTTTTGATCTATGATTTATGTGGGAGGGAAAGATGAAAACTGAAAAAAGAATCGTCCGCGTAATGTGACTAATTCTTATAAATTGGATACGACAATCAACATTTTTATTCCAGAGGATGTTGTTAATAACAACGTGCAAGTACGATTCTAGCCCCACTCCGGTCTCTTGTAATTCTTGTGCAGCGCGAGACAGTTCCTGCCCAGCAAACCTCGTGGCACCCACACAAAAGAAAACAGTTTATGAGACAATGCCAACAGCCGACAGCACTCATG
Organism: Locusta migratoria; assembly: GCA_026315105.1. Taxonomy (NCBI): domain Eukaryota; kingdom Metazoa; phylum Arthropoda; class Insecta; order Orthoptera; family Acrididae; genus Locusta; species Locusta migratoria. The sequence continues at coordinate 524,194,134 of CM048745.1, forward strand.
TCGCGGGCATCTCTTTCGTTTGATTCGTGGTCACATTTTCCGTCGAGCGTACAGCGAATTACTAAACCTGCGAGAAAATGGAGTAATTAATTTCACGATTCGTGGAAGTAATTCATATTGACTGTTCGAATGTTTGTAAAGCTTTTGGGACTTAACTACGGGGTCATCAGTCCCTAAACTTACAAACTACTTATGAACTAGCTATTACTAAGGACGGCACAAATATCCATGCCCCAACCGTAGTGGCCGTGCAGACCGTGACTGTCGCGCCGCAGACCGCTCGTCCACCGCAGCCGGCCGTATTGACTGACGAGATCAGCAACTGGAAACTAGTTTAAGACATTTAAATATTTTTTTTAGTCGTAAAAAAAATCACTAGATTTTCAAACAACTGGCCTTGATGGAATTGTTAGGCTATATAGTAACACTTCCGCAACATATGTAAAAACTTTGCATCGTATTGTAGACAAGACATACAAGATTACCAAACATGTTACAGGGTCTGCGGCGTCCAGCAGAAAGATTATAACTTGGTCCAAATGTAAACGTTTAAATACCTTTTCGGTGGAAATAATCATTTGAATGAATATCTTGAAGCGATCACCCGCTCCGTCATCCGGAAGGGTAAAATGTTTAGTATTTTGTTCATCCTCAACAACTGTATTTTTTTATGCTTTGCTTCCATCATGTTTGGACGGAACACATAAGGTCACTTATATTCTTCTGAGGAAACGGTTGAAATAAAATATTTCACTGTATAACTCGTTACTACTTTTCATTTATTTATTTATTTATTTATTTTCCTCTCAGCTATTTCCACGTCACTTTGTGTCGGCGATGCTTTGTTGGATTCGTTTCTTCCACAACTGTATCTTCTCTGTTTCAATGCCGGCCGCGGTGGCCGAGGGGACTGTGCCGCGCCAGTCACGGTGTGCACGGCCACTAAGGTCGGGGGTTCGAATCCTCCTGCGGGCATGGATATTTGTGCTGTCTTTAGTGTAAGTTAGTTCGTTAGTAGTTTGTAAGTTTAGGGACTGATGACCCCGTAGTTAAGTCGCATAAACTATACAAACATTTGAATTTTTTTTTCTGTTTCAATCTTTTTCTCTTAGATCCCTTGGTACTTTATCCTTCTTCTTCTGCTTGACTCTTCGACCTTTCAGGTTTTCAACTCGTTCCCCGTGTAGTTCTCTCCTCTTCTCTGCACAGGCTCACACCATCCTAGCCCACGGTCGTGTTTCCTATGGGCCTCAGTTTCGTTGTTCCCTCGATGTGCTCATCCCTCAATCTATACTTTTTAGACACTCATACATCTTAACATTCCTATTTCTACTACTCTTTCTCTTTTGGTCTTTTATGATTAGCCAAGTTTCTTCACAATAGAGCATCGCAGGCCTCAGCATTGACTTCTGCAGCTATCTTTTCATTCTGTAGCTAACCTTTTTCTCACAAATTACTGAATTTCCTCAAGTTCATCTATCTACTATTTATCCAGTGCTGTATTTCAGCCTTGAGTCCTCCGTCAGTTTGAACGTTTGTTAGTCGTGGTTACGTGTTCTCATTGAGGGTAGATTTTTAAATAAGAAAAGAAAAATATCACGGATTATGAGACGTTGCTCGTTTATTGCATTCCAATTGTTATATAACTACCTACGCACAGTAAAGGGTCTACTTGGACTGCTGTTAGCTCTTTGAATCTGACTAGTGATACTTTCGTCTTATTTCATGCTATTCTTTATAAATCTCCCTCCACAATGCCTGACGATCACCCTCTGACGTTGTAAGAGGTCTTTTCCTTGAAGTTTCCACTTTACAATTAAATCACCAACCCTTGGTGGGCTTTAAAATGTACAATTGCCTTTAAATAAGTTACTATATAGATGATATCAAAAGACGAGTTCAGTTTTGAAACTGAGCTCTCTCGACCGTCCGATTCACTGTTTAGCCAGAGTCTATCATAAAGAGTCACGAAACTCCCGGTAGTTATTTTGCAACCTGGCGACTGCAGCGCTGCCAAGCGGCCGGGTCGTAAGAACATACCGAGAGGCGAGAAACCATTGTGGATTAGATATGGAGTCGAACGACACGTTTAAAATGCGACTGCATTTCGGAGCTTATAGCGGCGCGATACATTGTAGTTAGAGGAAAACTAAGAAAATGTACATTTTCTCAAATATGGAAAGCTCCTACAATGTATGATAAAATAAAGTTTGTTAAATTTTAAGGGTGTATGGTATCATTCACAGACAGAGGTAACTAACCCATTATTTTTCTTCAATGTTATTTTTGGTAGTCTACTGATAGGTTTAAAGACGTCAAAACACCTTTTTTGCACAGCAGTCTGCTATTAGTGATGCAGCAGTGATAGTCGAAAGTTAACAGGGATTTGTTTGTACAAAATGTAAAATAAAACGCAACTAACTGTAGTTTAATGTGTACAGACAAATTGAGATTTTAGCAGAAAAAGATTCTTAAAGATTTACAGTTCCTTTACATTCCTGTGGAGTAGGTACGATGAAAACATGACAGGAACGGCACATGCAAGCCATCTGAGCAAGAATAAAGCGAAAAGGGCTTTTATAAGATGTAACTCTTAGTCTCTAAGAATGTAACATCGTGTCTAGTACCAGTATCAAATGTATTAAGATGTTCAAAAACTGCAGAAAAAATACATGTGGAACGTGTAACTACGTACCAGTACATTATATAACTATAAATCAGTTGCTTTTGAACTTAAACACACCAGATTACCATTCGCTTCTTGTCATAAATAGTTTTTGGATGTTATGATTGCGACTTTGCTAGTGTGAGCCTTAGGCCTATGTATTACAATGCACTGGCATGTTATTATTACAAACTGATATTAACAAAAAAAATGTTCAAATGTTTGTTAGCTTATGGGACTTAACTACGGGGTCATCAGTCCCTAAACTTACAAACTACTTATGAACTACTTACGAACTAGGACGGCACAAATATCCATGCCCGAGGGGGGATTCGAACCCCCGATCGTAGTGGCCGTGCTGACCGTGACTGGAGCGCCTTAGTCACCTCGGCCACCGCGGCCGGCGATATTAACAGGACGGGATTTTCGTTCAATAATGTTTTCGTATTTGTGTCACGAAATACAGTGCCACATTTAATGCCTAGGAAATATATAAACAACAGCAATATTAAATAATAAATTCTTCGTTTCGGTACTGCCATTTTCTGCTACTGAGCTTGCTACTCAGCCGCTTGGAGCGCTAGTATTGCTTCAGCTGTCAAATGGTTGCATTTTCTTCCCTACTGAGTTTCGCGACTGTCCGTTTTAGACTGTGGTTTAGCTCCGTCAGCTGACAATATTTTTCTCCCAGCTCCCTACCTCCTTTCATACAGGCGGGCTATTCCCCTATTACACTAAGGTTAATTTTAAACAGACAGCACGCTTCAGAAACTACGTATAGCCCCGAGCACCTACTGGTAACTAACGTAATACAAAAAGTTTCACCGGCTGATACCTGTCGTTTTGGATTGCGCGCACACACAGGCACATACACACGCGCGCGGACAACACCGGTTGGAAGACCTTGATGGGAAGCTGTCTCGCGGACGAAGACAGAGCGATCGTCGTGACGGGCTAGATATGGTGTGTGGAATGTGGGCGTCGGGTGGGCGGCGTGGGAACTGACAGAAGAGCAGCGAAGGAGCCAGCGTAAACACACGCGCACACACACACACACACACAGCAGGGAGGGAGCAGCGAGGAGAGCCGAGTGTGGCCGAGCCTCTCCAGCCGCCGTGTTTACCTTGGCTCACGTGACTGTTTAGCGGTTACAACAAACACCGGGCCCTCACAACAAACAGCGCCCGCCGGCTGTTCCGTACCTGTGGCGGGAAACTTCCGCCGGCGGAAGCCTGTAACGGGATAGACGCGGTGAAGCTGGCTCATCTACAGCTAATGAAAGCGGCCTGCAGCTCAGCGCTACCCGACATCAGGAATACAACACATCATGGCTCTTTTCCGCTGACAAGAGAAGGGCCCCAGACACGGACAAACGATTACTTTCGTTTTTGCAGGATACAGTGCGAATGTTGTTACAAGGATTGAGTTGCATCAAGCTGAAATGGATAGTTAGGAGGTAGTGGACAGAGAGGGAAATACCGTACCGTCGAGGATCTACATCTACATACATACTCCGGAATTCACCGTAAGGTGAGTGGCGGAGGGTACACTGTACCACTACTAGGCGATGCGTTGAACACCAGAGGCACACACGATTGATGTATCCGAGCAAGTCGGCGGTCGCTGAACATTGTTTGTCGGAGAATCACGCCATGGAGTATGAACACACTAGGATTCTGGTACAGACGTCGAGATACTGGGACTGCGTCGTTACAGAGGCCATTGAAATTCGCACAACTGACGACCTCATAAACCGTGACTCTGGCTATAATCTTAGAAAAGCTTGGGAACCAGCGATTGGGTTAATTAAGAGTAAATCTAGAAAACGTAATGAAGTGACGACCACGACGGACAGAGTCCTCGCGCCGACGTCATCTCAGACGCCGTCACAATCGGTTCCACTGCGCGGCCGCGCCGCGGGGCGCGGACCGCGGAGGGGTCGCTCCGCGGGCCGAGGGTATTTAAATCGCCCGCTACCGGGCTAGACCCCAGTTCCCTTCGAGCAGCCGTAGCGTGTGGATCTCCGTGCCGGCGCGTTTCCAGGAGCTCAGTCCATCAGTTCACCTGATGATGTATGATCGCCGAAATATTGTGCCCGTTGGGCACTATAGACCGGCAGTACACCCGTGGATATTTTCATTATCAGATACGCCGGGAGAAACTGAAGAATCACAGGAAATTATTGATTCAAAAAAGTAAGATATGCACAGTCGGACAAGACCTGGAACTGATACTAGACAATATTTTTAATATTAACAGTACGAAATCACAAGATTCAACCAATAATTCTGGGAAGGAGATGAACTGAAATTAACGAAAATTGCGTTGCCTTGCGGACGATTTTTCATTTATTTCAAAAGGTCCTACAGAAGGAGATAATCAAATAAATCTTCTGGAAAACACAGCAAATAGAACTGATCTCAAAATTTCAGCTGAAAAAAGAAAGAAACACCACTAGGTAAAACAGAGCAAGATAGTCAATTTAAATATGTTGGAGAAGTTATACGGGGCAAGGGACTAGAAATGTTTGCAGTAGATGCACAAGTTAGTAAAATGGAAAGAGTACATGGCTTGACCAAAAATATCTGCAATAGGAAATGCATATCAAGAAAAACAAAACTAAAACAATATGCCACTATAGTAAGGCCGAAATGGTTATATGGAAGTAAATGCTTAACTATGAACTATATTCCGGGAAAAAAAGAGGTTCTTGAAAGACAGATGGTTGAAAAATGAGAAGCAAAGAAGGAAAATTATGAAAATATGAGAAGTGATGATAAGGCGAAGGTGAATCTTCTTTGAGCATCTCTTCCGAATAAATGTGAACAGGCAGACTAAACAAATTTCACTTTATTTCTTGAACAGACAGAAAAAATGGAATAGGCAACATGGGGAGAAGATGAAAGAGTAGGGGAAGGTCGGGTAGCCCCGGACGGCGGGTAGCCGCGGACGTTTCAATTTCTAAGAAACCAAGCACGTTGCGCTGGCAAGGCTGCATTTGAAATGCGCGCCCTGTGGAGTAAAAACACATGAAGTCAATTGTGGCATAGGTACCGAGCGAGCTACTCGCAACGGTGAATTTTGTTCGCGCAAATATTTTTCGTCGTTCCTGTTTAACTTCGTTGGCGCTTTTCACCCATAATAAGAGTTTTTGAAATTAGTATTTGATCTTGCAGAAGCTCTGAAAACCCCTCATAGATTTAATAAGGAGAAGGGTTATCTCCATATAAGAAAAAGGTTTAGAAAAGAGACAGAAAAGGAAATGCAATAAAAAAGGACAAGACGAAAAAACAAAAAAACGCAAATGCACTAAAGAAACGTTCATGGCAAAGACAAATATTCAGTCTCTCCGAAGAGGATCAAGGAAAAGAGAGAGAATGCATGACATGTGGAGAAATCTTCGAAGAAGACTGTATTCAGTGCTATAACTGCAAGGGCTGGTACCATGAAAACTTATTTTATGTAGATGCTTGAGATATTTATTACAATTGTATGTTATCAAGGCCTAGAAACAAGTGGAGTACCACTGAATGCTGTATCCGGAGCTACCCTCCAAATTTTTTAGTGCCAATAAACTGATTCAAAAGTTTATTTAAAATAGTTCATAAAAAATATTATCTATGCTTAGTTCTAAGTGATATGAATAAATAAGTTACTGTTTTCATTTTACGATGAAAGTTAACACAGAAAAATTGTTTATTGTTGTTTTATTAGCAATTCATTTTTGTGTCCGTGGCTACCCGACCTTCCCCTACTAGAAGAATAGGAAACAATGAAAAAAGAAGAGGAACTGAAGCTGTTACGTGATCCTAGTTTGTCAGTTTGTCAATTCGAAACTAAAAAGTCATTAATGATAATAATAATAATAATAATAATAATAATAATAATAAATTGCACAAATTTGCTTTCCTCGTAGTGGACCTCGGTGTCAGGTTCTGAGCTGACTTTGGTAAGGATGAAAAGAATCATTAACTTACGGTAGCTAATGATATACACAAGAGTAGAAGTGAATAAATAGAGCTCGGCAGCAGTGGGTCACATTTAATACCGCCGGTGCCGTCCTTGTGAGCAGAGAGCGGCCGTATTATTGCTCGCAGTGCGGAGGTCAACTACTTGCAGAGCGAGCTAATTTCCCCGCGGGCCGTTCCAGGCGGCGTGTCGCGCGCCATATAAACTGCAGGACGCCTTACTTCCACGCTTCCTGGCGTCTCCTGCGGGTGCTGTTCCCGCCCTGCCCTCTGCGTCGCTCCTCATCCGACCGGCCAGCTACTTAGTCCAGACCTAGCCACAGCGAGCGGACTCCTGCCGCTCTCTCGAGGGAGAAACGCCAACTACACATCCGGGTCGCAAGTTTTAGTTCGTGGCTTTAGTGTCCGTACTGTCCAGTCTTGTGTAGTTCGCGAACTAACTAGTCCGGAAGAGCTCTCCCACATCGCGCATTGGTCAAACCCACCACGGAAGAACCTAGCTGCTCGCCTCTAAAAATGTTCAAATGTTTGTAGAGGTTATGGGACTTAACTACGGGGTCATCAGTCCCTAAACTTACAAACTACTTATGAACTAGCTAATACTAAGGACGGCACAAATATCCATGCCCGAGGGGGGATTCGAACCCCCGACCGTAGTGTCCGTGCAGACCGTGACTGGCGCACCGCAGTCCTCTCGGCCACTGCGGCCGGCTGCTCGCCTCTGAACTGCGTCTATGTCTTCATTTAAACTGATAATCTGCGGGTCCCAAACACTTGAGCAATACTCAGGACTTGGTCGTAAAAGCGTTTTATACGCGGTCTCCTTTACAGATGGAGTAAAACTTCCCAAAATTCTCCCAATAAACTGAAGCCGACTGTCCGCCTTACTCACAACTGTCCTAACACGTTCGTTCCGTTTCATATCGCTTTGCAGTGTTACACCTAGATATTTGAACGACGTGAGAATGGCTCCCCTTCGGTGGCGTTAAGGGCATCTCCCTGTATTCTAAGTAGACTTGTGTAGTTCGCGAACGAACTAGTTCGGAAGAGCTCTCTCACAGGCGAACTACGGGAATTAATTCGCAGATCTCTCGCCTCTTAGTTCGTCCGCTCCTTTTCCGAAGACTGACGGGTAACAGCGAGAGGACGCGAGAGCGCGCAGAATCGCGTGATTTCCTTCTGCCAGTTGCCGTCATATAGAGCTGAGATGCAGCTCAGCTGTAGTTATAGTAGCAGTAGCAAAAGCCAAAACGGGCAGACGAACTAAAGAGAGCAACCTACTTTACGACCGAGGTGCGAACTAAAAGTAGAACTACCGGTCGCGAACTAAAATATGCGCGATAGGTAGCGAACTAAAATCGCCGCGATAGGTCGCGAACTAAAATATCCACGATAGGTCACGAACTAAAATATGCATCATAGGTCGCGAACTAAAACATGCGCGATAGGTCGTGAACTAGAATATGCGCGATAGGTCTCGAACAGAATTAAAAATCACGTGTTTGCCTTCTGCTGATGAGAGCCATTTCGATGTTAGCGTTTGTCTACTAGATTGCATAGTTCAGTGCTACAATATTTCTGCTTTGAAGTAGTCGCCACTCTGCAATATCTGACTAATAAATTCCATAATGCCAAGATATAGAGATAACTCTAAACTTAAATGCGAGAAATTACCCACAAATTGTTTCTTTTGGTTTTCGTGATATCATTAACGGCTCAAGCAGCAAGCGCATGAAGCAGCTAGGTGGGGGAACCTCTCGCTCCACCTGCATGCGCAGACCACGCCGCTCAGCCGTCACTAGGAGCGGACGAACTAAAAAGAACGAACTAGTTCGCGAACTAAAGTGAGCGCTCCCGACCGAAAACTATTATGCGCAAGTCTACTACTGTCTGTCTCTAGCTCACTTTGATCTTTCGGCAATCGGAGCAACGGCAAATCTTGTTTTAAATAGGCACGCCTACATCTACATAAATACTGTGCAAGTTACACTGAAGTGCATGGCAGAGGGTTCATCGAACCGCTTTTATGTTGTTTATCTACATTTCCATTCTCTAATAGCTCGCGGGAGAAAGGAACACCTAAATCTTTCCGTTTTTCAACTAATTTTTCTTATTTTATTATGATAATCATGTCCTCCTATGTAGCTGGATGCTAATAAAATGTTCGCATTCGAAAGAGAAAGTTCTTGAAAGAAATTTCTCAAATAGATCTCGTCGCACCGCGGTGGAGTGGCCGAGCGCATTGATGAGCTTTGCTCTGATGCGTGAGACCGTTCCCTGTCGGAGGTTCCAATCCTCCCTCGAGCATAAATGTTTGTCTTGTCTATAGTATAAGTTACTCAAAATGTTCAACTAGGGGATCATCAGTCCCTAAACTTACAAACTATTTATGAACTAGCTAATAATAAGGACGGGACAAATATCCATGCCCGACGGGGGATTCGAACCCCTGACCGTAGTGGCTGTGCAATCGGTGACTGGCTATAAGTTACTTTATAAGTAGTTTGTAAGTTTAGGGACAGATGACCCCGCAAAAAATTCCCATAAGCTTTACAAATCTTTGAACATTTGAGTCGCGCGAAGTGTGGTCGAGTTAAGAAAGTATGAAAGTGAAACTTCCTGGCAGCTTAAAACTGTGTGCCGGAACCGGGATTCGAACCTGGGACCTTTGCCTTTCGCGGGAAAAGCGCTCTACCGACTGAGCTATCCCGACACGACTCACGATGCCGCCTCACAACTTTACATCCGCCAGTACCTCACCTCCTACTTTCCATAATTCACAGAAGCTCTCCTGAGAATCTTGAAAGACTAGCACTCCTGGAAGAAAGTATATGGTGGAGACATGGCTTAGCCACAGCCTAAGGAATGTTTCCAGAATGAAACTTTCACTCTGCAGCGGAGTGTGAGCTGATATGAAAATTCCTGGCTGATTAAAATTGTGTGCCAGAACCGGGACTCGAACCTTGGACATGTCTTCCAGGAGTGCTAGTCTTGCAAGGTTTGCAGGAGAGCTTTTGTGAAGTTTGGAAAGTAGGAGGCGAGGTACTGGCGAAAGTAAAGTTGTGAGGCTACAAGTGTCCCCTGTTCCAAAAACCATCACAAAACTAAATATAAGCTACGAATAGCACGACTTTCCATGCACGATACGAGACACCGCGAACTGAATAGTGTTCCGGTGCTGGCCGATGGACGCGCTGCAGTCTCGCTGGGTAACAGAAATTTCACTTGAGTGTCGTGACTGGTACGTTAGACTGTGGTACAGTCTACATTCGTCCGTCTAATCGGAGTCTATGATATTCAGCTAAGCAAATCAACAAACTTTTTAGTAGCAGGACTAAGTTTTCTTTGTGGTAGATAGTCACGGATAACTGTCAAATCCATACATGGTAACCACTCTAAGTTGATGTTGATAGCTTAGGGTAAGGTGGTACAAAGTCGATAAAGGTACAATTCTGATCAACATAAATTTTCGCGCCATTTTTCAGTCTCGTAGTGTATCGTTGTGTGCCATTGTAGCGTATCAGGTTTCTACAGGTCCTCCTGTCTTTTCCAAGAATATACCGCTTTGCGGTAAGGAGATATAAATTTTTTCCCTTTAAAGAGGTAAGTGAAGCTACTTAGTCTAACGCGCTCTTATAAATCATCTAGTTAAGGGTGACTGGATTCGCTGCCAAAAATGAAATGTTAGGTACCACGAAGTATGCGTTGCTGCGTGACAGAAAAAGTGCTTTTTATGTGGAAGATGCCCGTAATCAAAATTGTACGAGGAAGTGATCATAATTGTACCTAGTCTGGTACATTTTCGATCGATGTTTCTCAATTCTGTAACTTTTTTGTGTGTCTATACCGACATATGTAATTGTCTAATATTTGTGTTACATATTAGTTAAACATCCAAGAACAAGTGCTATAATTAAAATTACATATTTTCTCAATATATTTCCAGTTACAATATATTTGTCCGAAATGATCGAAATTGTACCACCTTACCCTACTAACTTGTTTGCTTATTGTCCTAGAACCCTGAAAGTATGGCATGCGAACGTCACCTTATCCTAGCCTATTCATCAGCAGGTGGTTCGAGTCCTGTGCTCATACTCTGGCCACGTCCAGTCTCCCACCAGTCAGAGAGGCAGTACTACCCCCACCACTCCTCTATTGGGTTGGCGGCTGCCTGCACCGTTTGTTTCTTTATGCGGCACGTCCTCCCCACTGCGCTTTTTCCAGCATGTCGCCCGGTTACTGGAAGCATTTTGGCTCTTGCCTTTTTCTTTTTTTTTGGAAAGTATTCTTCCCAGTTGCTTGTGGTTGTTTTAATTAATTTTTCATGCCCGGATCGCAGTTTTTTTGCTCGTAAACGGCTCGTTCGCCACGCTGCAGAGCGCACGAAAGTGTGTAAAACTGGAGGAGGAGAAAGAAAGCAGAGCTGGGTGATTAGCAGGGTTGTGTCCGGCGGACAATGGCCTGCCTGGTGGCCTCCCCCCCCCCCCCCCCTTTTGTGTGGTCCGGCAATTCAGCCACCTTCAAACCCCGCCAGGAGGCGCTGCTAAGCCGAGGCTTTCCACGCCCAAATCCGGGCTCGCTACTCCGCCAAAAGCGGACATTTATTTCCGCTATCTTCAGCATTCTCCTCTTTTCGTTTTGTCGGTCCATAAATGATTGCAGTCAAACAGAGCCATTCTTTGTCCTGTTGAGACATTGTGTGCCACCGCGGTCCAACAATCACGGCCGCATTCTTGACAGGCGCTCCATCTTCGTATAAAAAAAATCCAGTATATGCGTTATAATACACGTAACACGGACACCTTTATCCTCGGATCCATGAAACTGCACGAAACCAAGCTTACTACAACACTCGTTCATTAAAATAAATAAATAAATAAATCTATATCTATAAATGTGAATGTTAGGTGTACGTTTATCACGTCTGAACAACACATAAAGAGCTAAAAATTTGTACAGTTACTAATGTCTACCCGGGGAAGGCTTTAGGCACGGTTTTATGGCGATCGGATAGCTATATATATATATATAATGTCAATGTCTGTTCAGTGTACGCTTATCACGTCCGAACGACAAGACGCAGAGACTTAAATATTTGTATAGTTAGTAATTTATACCAGAGGAAGGTTTAAGGCACGTTTTTATAAAGATATGATAGATATTTAATAATTTGAAGACTATAACGCGAAATGCGGAACAATAATTACTGTTTGAAAATTATATTTACTCTTTGAAAATGGTTTTATTGGTTGCATTGTTGCTTGAGGGTTGATAATGATAAAAGGGTGGACTATATTGGGATGGAAAGTTATCGGTGTATATAAAATTCTACGTGTGCGTGTCTGTTAATATTTCGCTCTGCAGCGAAAACGACAGAATGCAAATGAATAGTCTGTGTGTAATTGTTGTCCGAAGTCTCCCGTTGTACCCCATAGTAGTTCCATGCCGATAGCTATAAGGGGATGGAAGATATGGTGGTTGGAAGTAGTCAAATTATAAAAAAAAATCGGACTGAAGGCCAGCATGATGTTTGCGACTCTATAGCAATGAGGGTACATACAGCAAAACGTGATGCCACAGACCATATCTTTGGTCTATGCTTGCTACAATGTCTTCAGCTCTTTCTCTGTAAGGATAAGCATATGAATAAGAAAATATGAGAATAAATAAATAAAGCAGTAAAAAATAAATTTCTTTTAATACATCTCTTTAAAAAAAGTCGATTTGACGTTTCGCGCATTACATCAAGTGATTAAAAATGTTTGTTTCTAAAGAAGGTATTGCATTTCACTTCATCCTTCAAAACCAGTCTCGTAACACACTACTGAAAGATAGCTTATCTATCATACTCAACCAACACGCGAGCGGAGCCGCGGATTTTAGCTAGTAAAAATAAAAAAAACACGGCTCTACGGCACTCTCATGCAAAACGTTGTACTCTACGACAAATCACATTTTAATAGTAAGAAATCATATCGTCTATTGCCGTCTCTGGATTCATTTCCCATATTGTAGCCGGCCGCGGTGGCCGAGGGGACTGAGGTGCCCCAGTCACGGTCTGCACGGCCACTACGGTCGTGGGTTCGAATCCCCCCTCGGGCATGTATATTTGTGCCGTCCTTAGTTCGTAAGTAGTTCATAAGTAGTTTGTAAGTTTAGGGACTGATGACCCCGTAGTTAAGTCCCATAAGCTATACAAACATTTGAACATTTGATTTGAACCCATATTGTATTTAGTTTCACTTGCCTAAGTTTTCCAGAATAGGGTCTATGATTTTGCTGAAATGATCTATTCCGTCTGTGACCTCTATATTACTTTCCACGTGTAATTTATTGTTATTTTATGAATGTTACCTGAGTACTCCCAAATATTCTGTGCCTGCCATCGTAAGAATGTCATCGGCAACCGCGGAGTTTTCATTCCTTCTCACTGGACTTTAATTCATTCTGAAATTTCTCCACACATGTGTATTACATGCGTTGCAGTCGTCACTCAAAAATTTGCTGTGCGCTGCAAGACGCAAGAGACGATCGTTTCTCGAAACGACTTCAGTACGAGGTGTTTCCGGATGTAAATATATCGTTCTAGGAAAAACATAGTAAAATTATTTCTTTTTGTTTGCAAAAATTTTATTGTCACAAGAGATAGCATACCTTTACCCACTTTCCCAATAGTTTCCAGCTTTGTTGAGGCATTTCTAATAGCGGTTGATCAACTAATCTAGTCCTACCTCATAGAACGATGCCGCCAATGATCAGAATAATTCCTGCTTGTTGAATTCTCCCAAGAAATGAAACCATCAATGCAGCCTGTTACCGTCAGGAATCTTCGACCTGCGAACAGAACAAAAGGAGAGGGAAGCTCTGGACAGAAACTGTTCTTCTTCTCGATAAAGCTCGGCTACACGCTGCAGCTGACATGCAAAGTCTTATTCACTGCCGGCCGCGGTGGCCGAGCTGACTGAGGCGCTCCAGTCACGGTCTGCACGGCCACTACGGTCGGGCGTTCAAATTCCCCCTCGGGCATGGATATTTGTGCCGTCTTTAGTATAAGGTAGTTCATAAGTAGTTTGTAAGTTTAGGGACTGATGACCCCGTAGTTAAGTCCCATAAGCTTAACAAACATTTGAACATTTTCTTATTCACCCTTCTGGATGGGAGCAGTGCGACTACAAGCCCTACAACCTTGACCTGGCGTCATCGGACCATCACTTGTTCTTGCACCTAAAGAGGAAGTTGGGTGGGAATCGTTTCCAAAGTGACGGCAAAGTGCAGCAGTGGTTCTCATCACTGCCGATATCGTTCTATGAGGTAGGACTAGATAAGTTGAGCGACCACTACGACAAGTGCCTCAACGGTGGAAATCATGTAGAAAAGTAGTTTAAGATATGCTATAACGCGTGAAAATAAATTATTATTATTTTTTTCAAAAAGCTGCCGTCGAGTGGCCAACAGTGTAAGGCGCATTGCGGTTGCGCCCGCGGTTCTCGCCATCGGAAGTTCGAGTCCTCCCTCGAGCATCATGAGAGTGTGTATTGTCCTTGGTGTAATTTTGTTTCAGTACTTTATAAGTCTATGGACTGATGACCATAGTAGTTCGGTCCAATTGGTTTAGAAACATATATATATATATATATATATATATATATATATATATATATATATATATATATATATATATATATATAGGGAGAGGCAACTAAGTCATAACGCCTCTTGTGTCACCCCATACGTAATAGGTACAAAAGATGCCGTTTGGACAGTTAATTGCAGGGACGGGGGCTACTTGAATACATCACATTTTATGTTAGTGATTCTTTATTTTTTTTATTTTTAATCTAACCCTATGTCAATTTTAGCGTAACATTTTGGGCTTAAAAAGACTGTTTTGAAATATGTGTATACCATAATATTTAAACGAATAGTTTTTGAGACACAGATATGTGCCCGTATCGTATTCGTCCATTGAAGCGGCATTATTTATGAAAGGTCGGACTCGCGACGTTTACCGTGTAGTCAACACAACAGGAATGGGAGCATTGGATAACGCCGCTTCGAAGGTCGAATACGATAGAACACATCTCTGTCTTAAAAACTATTCGCCTAAATATTATGATATACACATGTTTGAAAACGTCTTTTTAAGCCCATCGTGTTACGCTGAAATTTGACATAGGGTTCCAATAAAAAAAAAAAAAAAAAAAAAAAAAAAAAAAAAAAAAAAAAAAAAAAAGAAGAAGATAGCCTCATATCTCTGTAATAAAAAAAATAGCACAAACATGGAATGTGATGTAATCAAGTTGCCCCTGTGCCTGCAATTGACTGTCCAAACGGCATCTTTGTATTTATTACGGTTGGAGAGACTTAGCTGGCTCACCCTGCATATAAAATTACGAGACTATTGCGAAGTGGAACCATACATCTGTCGCGCAGCCATAATTTGGGGAGAAAAAAAAAACACTATAAAGCCTATTGAATTTAGTAATTTTACACTTTTTTTAAATTTAATCAATTATACTACAAAAACAATTTCACAAGAAGTAAAATGAGTAGGCTCGCATTAATTTGAAAGTCGAAGAGGAGCAACATGGTGGAAATGGAGTGTATATAATCAACTCGTAAAACAATGAAGCAGCTTCTATGTTGTTCAAAAAGATTTCGGGTTTGCAGCCGGTCGTCGTAAACTTCATTCCACGATATTTCATCTGGACACCAGCCAGTCATCTTCAGGTGAGCCAACACATTCGTGGAATGAAGTTTACGACGACCGGCTGCAAATCCGAAAACATTTGATTCGCTAGGAAAATTTCAAATTTCACAGCTTCTATGTTATAAGCCATAATTAAAGGTCTCTACAGTTTAGATAACATGACACTCTTTGTGTAAAAACTGAACTAAAATAACACTATTGTTGTTCATAAGCTTCCACTCGGTGGCGCCGCTGACCTGCTAAGCTGTTGGTCGCCACATATGAACAATCAAAATGTTCAAATGTATGTATAGCTTATGGGACTTAACTACTGGGTCATCAGTCCCTAAACTTACCAACTAGCTAATACTAAGGACGGCACAGATATCCATGCCCGAGAGGGGATTCGAACCCCCGACCGTAGTGGCTGTGCAGACCGTGACTGGAGCGCCTCAGTCCACTTGGCCACCGCGGCCGGCTATGAACAATCGGCTCGTAACTTCAGTATAGCAGTAACAATAGCGGCAGCATCAAAGCTGGTCGCGGTGGCATTAAAACCGCTCACACTAACAGCAGCACACGTTCTCACTGGCGGCATTACGTTGGCGACCAAATCTCACGTTCACTTGTGCTTGGCATATTATAGTTACGTTGTGATTTATTAAATGTGTACTATTTAAAATTCCCAACGCCTACCTATGAAAAAAAAAAAAAAAAAAAAAAAAACAGATAAAAAATAAAAACAATAAAAAATAATAAAATGAAAACAATCTTGGAAGCTGCGCCACGGACGTCCGCAAGCACTGCGAATCGGCGTGTCTGCTGATGGTCCTAGAGTTTCGCAGACGACAAGCGAACGCGGTAAGCCTATACAGTAAAACGCTCTCTCCTCGATCCTAAATTTAGAGAAAAAGAAGATTGTGAGAGGGCAACGAAGAGGTTGCGGCGATAAGCCAGGGAACGTGGAATGGATGCGTGAAGGGAGCCAATGCTTTTGGCATATAGGGACATTGGAAGTGGGGGCGAGAAGGGAGGAGCGTGGGAAGAGTGAAGCAGACCGAAGGAGACATAAAGTGGGGTAGTGACAGTAAATGTGGAGGAATGGCGAGGAAAGAGGAAGGCAGGAGGAGAAGCGGCCGCGTGGGCGGTCAGAGGGGGAGCGGTTTCCGGTGTCGCAGCCGGCACGCGCCCTGACACGTGAAATCACCGCGCTCTTCTGGAGCAGCGACTGCGCGGCCAGAACGTGATTTCACGCGCTTCCGATTGCCGCCCATTCGCCGCCGGCCGGCCCCTCCATTCGCCTGCCGCCATCATTTCCGATTGACACTAACCAGGCGGCAGAACTCGTTCACTGAACGCCATACAAAAAAGCCGCACTTTAATTACCGCCACGAGTCGAATGCGAGCAAACACGCTCCAATGTGAACTGGTTTGCACGCCAGCTGCATGTCCGCCCACTGGATCACTCCACCTTTTGTGTTTTTTTTTTCCTGTACTGCGGGAAAATGTGATACGAATAGGATGTATACGTCACCTAAAAAAATAAAAATGCGAACCGGGCATTCAAAAATGTTCAAATGTTTATATAGCTTATGGGACTTAACTACGGGGTTATCAGTCCCTAACTTACAAATTACTTATGAACTAACTAATCCTAAGGGCGGCACAAATATCCATACCCGAGGGGGGATTCGAACCCCCAACCGTAGTGGCCGTGCAGACCGAAACTGGAGCGCCTCAGTCCCCTCGGCCACCGCGGCCGGCGAACCGGGCATTGCCGCGGTGGAGTAGCCGAGCGGTCTAAAGCGTCTCGCTGCGGAGCGCGCGGTTGCTCGCCGTGGAGGTTCGAGTCCTCCTTGAGGCATGGGTGTGTGTGTGTTTGTCCTTAGGTTAGTTTACCTAGGTTTAAGTAGTTTGTAAGCTACGGACTGATGACCACGCAGTTTGGTCCGATAGATTTACAAACATTTGAACATTTTTCTTTGAACCGGGCATTGCCGGCCGCTGTGGCCGAGGGGACTAAGGCGCTCCAGTCACGGTCTGAACGGCCAGTACGGTCGAGGGTTCGAATCCCCCCTCGGGCATGGATATTTTTGCCGTCCTAGTTCGTAAGTAGTTCATAAGTAGATTGTAAGTTTAGGGGCTGGTGACCCCGTAGTTAAGTCCCATAGACTATACAAACATTTGAACATTTGAACCGGGCATTGCCCGGGTATATAAGCATTTTTCCAGTCTTATATTAGAAACGAAAATGAAAAGTCGAAAAAGATTTCATCATCATCTGAATCTTTTTCGAGTTTTTTATTTTATTTTTTTATTTTCGTTTCTAATATAAGTCTGCAAAAATGTTCATATACCCTAGCAATGCTTAGATATTATGAAACGATAAAACAAAGAAATATGCAAATTGAAAGTTTCTTGCTTGTCCTTGTCTCTTACAAAATTTACGTCTGCTGCGAAAGTTATGTGTTTTACCATATGATCTAAGAAATGTAACTGACTGACGGTACTTGAATGAAATATAACTCAATGTGTTTCAACGTGTTCTACCTGAATGCCTTTGCACAACGTTATGTTACGTATTTTTAAGTGTATACTACGTGAATGTAAGGGTATTGCAAAACCTATCTGAGTGCGAAATGTTTAATATAATGAGACACAAATTGCTAATTGTTTCTTTATGAAAATGTCGTAACGAAGTTAACTGTCTGAAAATTACTGATACTAAAAATTACTGTGTTAATAATTCTGGCCCTACAAACTTGTTTCTGACTGAACTAACAACCTTTAACGGAATGTAACGAACACAAAATTTATCAATGTAATCTGACTCAGTGCAAACACTTGATAACCTGAACACTGCATGAATTGTCCTCCCCTGAAATCTGTAAATCATACTGAACTGTAAGCTTTATAAAAACTGATTCTTTCTCACTTTCGCTTTTTGATTACTTTCACTTACTAACCTGGATTGTTTTTATTTATTTATTTTAGCCACGCTGCATAGATTTGAGCAACACCAAACTGCTTCCTGCTGTACTAACCACTGGAAAACTTACTACAGAAAACATCCATGGCACTTTTAATAAAAATGTGAGGAGGGATAAACTGGTAATCTGTTTAAGAAACTCGAACTAATTATTGAAAACGAAATATCTGGTTTATTTTCTAACTGATGTGACTTCATGAAAATTACAAACATTGTCATGTTTTGGGTTTTTTTAAATCTTTCAGACAAAAATATAACTCAGATATTTAATCTGCCTACAAAATTATTTTTAAACAAAGATAAACATTTCTTTACTGTTAATAAATTTAACTCGATTTACACAAACAATGTTACAACAATACCATATTTCAAGAACACTGCCCATGAAATCCCTATTTCATAAAAAAAACGCAATCTCAAAACTAAACTATTACAATAAATACTTTTCCTAACACAGAAAAGGGTCCCTAGCATTAATCGTGAGACCACAAGCTAACAGCAAGATCTTTCCTGACCGTTACTGTTGCCATCAGTTCAGCCTAACAATGCGAAGTTGTGCCATAGAAACATGCCAAGTATTTCATGAAAAACTTTACCTTATAAAACTTCAAAAGATGGTTTCTCCAACATCATCTGTTCCTTTCGTCTCCATATCTTAAACAGCTTGGCTCAGCATTCAAGTCTCAAAATCTCATCTCCTCGGCTATCTCGCCGGAACGACAACTGCACACAACCACTGTCCCTACGCTTCTGCAATCTCATTCTCGCGCCTAGCAAAGTCTGCACTCTCAATAATCACAACCCTACTTCCCGGCAACAATACTATCACCTTCTCCAATATCGATAGCACTGCCATCGAAAAATAAGCCTGCACCCAGAGATAAACGACCCATGCCTGACTAGCTTGACACTGGTCTCAAATTCGCAGTACATTTGAATATGAAATGTATACCTTCCCATAGCAGGTATCTTACAAAATGTACAAAATTTTAATCCTTAAATGCATGGTTCTGCATATCTTCAACATCAATTGTAATATTGTTTTATCCGCATCTAGAGGGAAGTTTGTGTGACTAATATGTGTTTAACAGATGCGGCAGAGATTTTAGAGCCGGCCGCGGTGGCTGAGGGGACTGAGGCGCTTCAGTCACGGTCTGCACGGCCACTACGACCGGGGGTTCGAATCCCCCCCTCGGGCATGGATATTTGTGCCGTTCTTAGTCTTAGGTAGTTCATAAGTAGTTTGTAAGCTTAGGGACTGATGACCCCGTAGTTAAGTCCCATAAGTTTTACAAACATTTGAACATTTTGAGAGATTTTAGAAAATTTCTATGATGTTTGTTGTGTCGACGTTGGCTGCAGTGTGATCTTCTGTTTGCTTATGTTCCGAGAAAACGGCGGTATAATAATTTTCCAGATTTTGACGTTTTGTGTTTCACATAAAGAGTCAGTTTTCGAAGGACAAAACAATAACCCAAGTAAGACAGGTATGGAAAACCACAATAAACACAAAAAAATTCATTTAAACTATCCAACATTGAAAATTATACAAGAAGTTTCAGATGTTGCATATGTGCTTTAAAAAAATAGCAACAAAGGAATTTATTAACTACTTTGTTTGTACAA
Source organism: Locusta migratoria (assembly GCA_026315105.1). Classification (NCBI taxonomy): domain Eukaryota; kingdom Metazoa; phylum Arthropoda; class Insecta; order Orthoptera; family Acrididae; genus Locusta; species Locusta migratoria. The sequence continues at coordinate 524,214,074 of CM048745.1, forward strand.
CTTAAGAGCAAACATCAATATCTGCTAGACATTAGGCAAAACCACTGCCAAAACGTTTGAAATAATGTAGTAGGTTTACGATGAAAACGCTTTCAATTACAATGTGTAGCACCGACGTTTTGTGGAAGGACGTGACAGTTTGAAAGATGATGTACGTACTGCTCGGCAACTAAGAGAACGAACGTAACGCAAGATCGATGAATTTGCAACGATGGTGCGTGTTAATCGCTCCCAATCGCTAGACGCTCCCACAGAAGTAGGAGCGTCGTGCCGTGTCACTGGCACGAAATTCTGACGCACCACCTCAACATGTTTCGTATTAACCAGTACAGTGTGCCACAAATCCTGTCACAAGACCAATCAGATAATCACATGACGGTTTGTAATGACCTCATCAGTTGTGAGGACGATGATCCGATGTTTCTCAACCACTTGTTGATGCCAGATTTGATTTCAGTATAAAAAGTATTTAAGTGTTCGGTGGATCTGGTTGGTTTACTTTAGCGATTGTTCGCGCAAGTGATGCTAAGAAGCCTGGTCTTGAATCTTTTCCCGAGAGGGACATTTTGCATATCGGACATGGGATTTTGCGAGGTACTTAATAAATCAATCCTTTACAATCGGCAACTGAATCGGCATTCATCACCTGGAATGCGACATCGCATGCAACATACAGAGTCGCGTGGTTGCCTATCGTCCAGGCGTCAAATCTCAGAAATTATTGACTGTACCGTGTATTTCGGCAGTGAAGTCTGTTAATGGTGCCAGTTCTTTCTGACATGACCAGAAGACCACCTGTTGTTGTTGTCTTCAGTCCGCTGACTGGTTTGATGCAGCTCTATACGCTACCCTGTCCTGTGCAAGTCTCTTCATCTGAGAATACGTTCGGCAACCTACATCCTTTTGAATCTGCTTACTGTGTTCGTCCCGCCGTCTCTCTCTACGATTTTTACCCCACACGATTCCTTCTAATGCTAAGTTGACAATTCCTTGATGTCTCAGAATGTGTCCAGCCAATCTATCCCTTCTCTTAGTCAGGATATGCCAGAAACTCCTTTTCTCCCCGATTCAGTTAAGCACGTCCTCATTAGTTACGTTGATCCACCCATCTAATTTTCATCATTCGTCTGTAGCACCACATTTCAATAGCTTCTATCACCTTTTTATCTGAACTCCTTATCGTCCACGTTTCACTCCCATACAATGCTACACTCCGGACAAATGCTTTCAAAAAGAATTTCCTAACATTTAACTTAATATTGCATGTTAACAAAATTCGCTTCTTTAGAAAGGCTTTTCTTCCCGTAGACATTCTGCATTTTATATCTTCTTTACTTCGGCCATCAGAAGTTATCTTGCTACCAAAATAACAAAATTCATCTACTACTTTTATTGTCTGATTACCTAATCTAATTCCTACTGCATCGCCTAATTTCCTGACATTGCATTCCATTACCTTCGTTTTACTCTTGTTAATGTTCATCCTATATCTTCCTTTCAAGACCACCTACAATACATATAATCAAGTGGGAATCTTTGGAGGGGAGGCGATATCTTTTTGTGGTGGACCATTGAGAAAATTTTGAGAACTTGCGTTTGACACGGAATGCATGACGACTTATGTTGCTACCGCACGTTTCGCGTAAGAACCACAAATATAATAAGGATTAAGACTCGTAAGGAGGCATGCCACAGTAATTTCCTCTGGGATGTATTTGCGAGTGGAATTAGAATGGAAATGATTGGAAGCTGTTGAGATACCCACCGACAAGCAAAGATACCGTGGCGCGGTATGTGTATATAACTTGATCACGTGATAATTTTTCAGTACGCTGTATTACAACAACGGCTAACCAAGAAGAAGCAAACGTCGAGTCTGGTTTCTCTCGGCCGGTGCTGTACCCGCGATTGCTGACGGCGACTGGCGCGCTCCTGGCGGCCGGCTCAGCAAGCAGCGCCCACGCGGCGCTTCTAGTTCAAGGTCTGTTTACTACCGCGTGACGTGACTAAGCGCCGCCTGGGTAGCGTGAAGGCAGGGGAGGGGGCGCTCGCTGCGAAGAGAAACGCAAATCTGGTCTGCAGATGCGAGGAATCAGGAAGGAACGTTTGGGTTCCGGAGTTGCGTCACATCTACGTACATATTCCGCAAGGCACGCAACGACGGAAATATGAGTGTACATAGGCCACTATTATTGCGCTAATACTCCATTACCTGCTTTTCACGATCTCAACACGACGAATAAGACGGTGGCACAGTCTTAATTAAATATCAGTTCACTCAGTTAATCAATTCTTTGGCTTAATCCGAGAACACTAGTCTGATATTCACGGTGTTACAAAAAGGTACGGCCAAACTTCCAGGAAACATTCTTCACGCACAAACAAAGAAAATATGTTAAGTGGACATGTGTCCGGAAACGCTTAATTTCCATGTTAGAGCTCATTTTAGTATTTCTCTTTAAATATGAATTGAAATAATTCGTACAGACAATTGTCAAAATACCCAATTGTTTCGTTACGCAATTGTGCAATCAAGTCATCAACACAGATTTTCTGTGAACGTTTGGGCAGGAATTGTTGGCGATGTCTTGATTGGGCCTCATGTTCTTCCACCTACGCTCACTGGAGAACGTTATCATGATTTCATACGGGATACTCTACCTGTGCTGCTAGAACATGTGCCTTTACAAGTACGACACAACATGTGGTTCATGCACGATGGAGCTCCTGCACATTTCAGTCGACGTGTTCGTACGCTTCTGTGCAACAGATTCGGTGACCGATGGATTAGTAGAGGCGGACCAATTCCATGGCCTCCACGCTCTCCTGACTTCAACCCTCTTGACTTTCATTTATGGGGGCATTTGAAAGCTCTTGTCTACGCAACCCCGGTACCAATTGTAGAGACTCTTCGTGCTCGTATTGTGGACGGCTGTGATACAATACGGCATTCTCCAGGGCTGCATCAGCGCATCAGGGATTCCATGCGACGGAGGGTGGATGCATGTATCCTCGCTAACGGAGGACATTTTGAACATTTCCTGTAACAAAGTGTTTGAAGTCACGCTGGTACGTTCTGTTGCTGTGTGTTTCCATTACATGATTAATGTGATTTCAAGAGAAGTAATAAAATTAGCTCTAACATGGAAATTAAGCTTTTCCGGACACATGTCCACATAACATATCTTCTTTCTTTGTGAGTGAGGAATGTTTCCTGAAAATCTGGCCGTACCTTTTTGTAACACCCTGTATAAAAATTAATTTTGCTTGCTTGTCTTTTTGTTTGTATTTTATGCACGGCCATATCGTTCATCCAATTGCGATAAAACTGTGTCAACTAATTGCCTGCACTCGCGCTAAGATTATAGGCATACTAAAATTAACTTCGTGTGGTGCATGGAGGAGGGTGTTTTACAATTAGTTAATTCATTTCTTACGCCTTCACGCTGAAATGGCTGGAAGGAAATGAATGAAATTTGGGACAGAGGTAGCTTATACCCTATTTAATACGTGGGATACCTTTGATGTAAGACACCGTGTGGTGCGAGGCGAAGGGTACATGCTGAAACAGATGGATGGATTTGAATGAAATTTAGAAAGCTTGTACCTTGCATTAAATACATATGCCACTGTATGGTGCGTGGTAGATGATACGTTACAATGGCTTACATCTTTGTCTCTCTTCCCTCTGAAAGACTGGCCTGATCTGAATGACATCTGCAATACACATAGCTTATACCCAGAATTAACACGTGAGCTACCTTTAAGAAGACACCATGCGCTGCCTGGCGGAGAGTACCTTACACATGGTTAACACGTTTGTTACTCTCCACACTGACACGACTGAACGGAATTGAATGAAATGTGGGTTGAAGATAGCTTATACCCCGAATTAATACATGGGCTACCTTTCGTAAGCCTCTGTAGCTGCATGGCAGAGGGTACGTTAGGACAAACATCCAAATTGTTTGACTGATCGCCATGAAAGGCAGTCCATAAATCTATGTTTTCGCGAAGGAGATAATCTACGAGCCAGTGAATTTAGAAAATATAGAACAAGATCAAAAAATCAGTACGGAATTAAAAACAAATACAAAATGAACTTGAATACAATTTCAAATATAATATACAGACAGAATACATACCAAGCATTGTGAATGCATTGAATGTAACTGCAACTGTGTCGAAATAAGTTTCGGCAAACATAAAATTGCAATGCCAGAGGTTCAGATATAAGACGCGCGCTGCTTACAAACGACATGCAGCGGCGCTGTAGGGATGGGTGTCAATAACGCCCTCTATTACATAGATATTCCACGAACTCCAATTTTTTTCACTAACAGTTCATAACAGAACTTGTGACGCAAAATTCAGTGTCACTGACAAAATCCGCTAGATGACCCGAGAGAATAGTTCGCACTCGATCTTATCAGTCACAGATTGGTAAGATGGTAATGGAGAAAAGTCAGATGCAAGTAAATATGTACAAATGATAATAATAATATTGCACGCATTGTAAAGTAACGGGGATTTAAAAGTTAAATACATTATTATAAGTCATAATAGTAAGCTGTATTTACCTGTGATGATAAACTTTGAGGTAATTCAGTTCATTCGCGCAGTACACAACAAAGTGAAAAATTCCAACAGCTGTTGTGCATCAATATGTGAAACAGAAATCTTGTGATAAACTACGCTTGCTTAAGAATCTAAGCAACTGCAACAGCTGTCGGGCTTAATTAAATTATATGTGTATTTTTCGTCGTTACATCGACGTGTATAACCGAAATCATATGATAAACTGTGCTTGCATCAAAAAAGGTAATTGGCTTGCATAAAGAATCTTAACAACTGCAAGAGCTGTCATTCTTGTTAGTTAAACAGATTGTCAAGAGATGGCACCTTCTTCATTGCTTTTATATCGTCCGCCCAAACTAAGTTGCTACACGGAAATACATGTCCCATTTACCATCGTTCGCCGTGTATTAACTTAGATGGTACGAACAGTGAAAAGTTTTTCAGAATAAAGTTTTTTTTTTCGAAAACAATAACTTTTATGTATCTGTGTACTTTTCGTCGTTATTGGAGAACGAAAGCTTGAAAATGATACCTCAATCATTAATTTAGCATAAGTAATACGGGAGATATGGCGTACCCACAAAAAACACCGATGAGAAATAATATATATAATACCTCTTAAGAGCGTCAACTCTCGTTACGTTTTATCCGTTCTCATTGATAGACGTCACTTTCTACAGAGTGAGCTGATTCGGCATTCACGAAATGCCATCGTATATATACTTCCTTCTTATTTCAGCATTCTCTTCCTTCGTTTTCTCTAATAACTTCGCTGTTTAATCTGGTGTCACCATTCACTTCTAACAGGAGCCGACGACTGCTATGTCGTCCGTACTTTAGGCTGTAGCGTTTGTACGTTATTATACGACCTCGCCCGTAACGTTGATCTGCAATCCGCCGTCGGTATTAAAAGCTCGTAAATTCTTCCGCCGTTTTAAAACCTATCTCTGAAAACTTTCTACATGCGCCGTGCGTGCTGTGCAGTAAATTTTTTTCGGATACCATCTCACATGCAACCGCCATACTTCAGCGTGACAGCTCCCAAATGACACCATGCCAGCGAAAGCGAAGTAACGATCAAACGACACGCACGGGCAGTTTGATGCCAGATTAGACGGAAGTTCCTCTGATTTCCCCGAGTGCTTATCGCCAATCGGATTATTGCTGTGTCGCATTGACTGCCAATTTTGTTAGGCCTTCTGTCCTTCGAAAGGTCTCCCGGTATAGGGCTGGTTCAGTGTTCAGCGGGCACAATATTTCAACGATCGGACAAGTCGGCATCGTCAGTTAACACGGCAGGAGAAGCCATTACGAGGATTGTCGGAAAGGATATATGGCAGCATAACTTACGATGGTGACATGCCTGATCGCCATATATTTTAGCCGTTGGTTATTAAGGACTAGCTCCACAGCTGCAGTCTGTTTATGACGTCAAAATCCGCTGAACAGTTTATCGTATTCGGATATAATATCAAAGTTACATGCAGTGGTGTATGTGCTTACTGTCTGCAAAAATATCACGAATTGAGTTAGTAGTCAACATGTAATAAATCGAAAGGTAATGTGGCGATTTTTTATCAATGTTATTTTCATGACCTCATATCTCAAGAACTAAGTGTCGTAGAATGCTATAGTTTTTAAGGTACGTTCGGTGGTATATGTGTATACTGTCTGACAAATGTCTCTTGAATATTAGTAATAGCGTCGAAGCAATAAATTATAACGTCGTGCTTAGTTTTACTGCGTGAGAGCTGACAATTGGTAAGTGGTAAACATGTTTCCTTTCAGCATTTTACTGGCGTTGTCAGCCAGTAAAGGCTTCGTAAATGTTTCAAATAATGTGTAACTTTTTAGTTAAAAATTGTATTATTATATTTAAGTCGCTAACTGCCCTAGTTTTGAATAGTGATTAGATGAGATTAGTTGGTTCGTTCCATAGATCCATGTTTAGGTGATCCTCGTCGATGTGGAACATGATTTTTTTTTTTTTACAAGTTGATAATATAATATTACTAATACAGGTACATACATTTGTTTTACAAGTTGATAACATAAAAAATACTAATAGTATGAATACAGATAAATACATCATTTGGTTCTATTTAAGAATTCGTCAGTGGAGTATGAGTTGGCCACTAGAAAGTCTTTTAGGCTTCTCTTAAACTGATCTTTATTTGTAGCAAAATTTTTGTATGGTTGCTCGTAAATTCTTGAAAATATGTGTTCCGAGTAGTGGACATCGTTTTGAACTAAAGTAAGTGCTATTAAGTCCTTGCGTAGATTATTTTTTATGCTAGTATTGTAGGTATGAACTGAGCTGTTTGTTGGGAAAAGGGATATGTTATTTATAACAAATTTCATTAAGGAATAAATATACTGAGAGGCGGTAATTAATATACGCAGTTCTTTGAAGAGGCTTCTGCAGGATGTCCATGAAATTAACATCACAAATAATACGTGTGACACGCTTTTTGATTCGGAAAACATTTGCTTGACTTGAATAGTTACCCTAAAGTATTATCCCATATGGCATTATGGAATGACAATAATCAAAGTATGCAAGCTTTCGTCTCCTATGTCTGATACCATTCGTACTGCAAATACAGATTTTTTAAATCGTTTCTGCTGTTCTGTGGTGTGCTCCTCCCTACTGAATTTATCATCAAGATGTAATCCCAAGAAATTTATACTATTAACCTCTTCTATCTTCTCTTCTTCATATTTATGCATATACTGGATGGGAATATCTTACAAGTTCTGAACTGCATGTAGTGAGTCTTTTCAAAGTTTGTCAATGAGTTGGCTTTAAACTATTTATTAATGTTAATGAAAATATCATTAGCAGACCTTTCTAAAACCAAGCTCGACGTGCGATTTATTGCAATACTTGTATCATCTGCAAACAAACTCTGTTTCTGGCATTAATGTACGCAAGAAAAAAGCAATGGCCGGCCGCGGTGGCCGAGGTGACTGAGGCGCTCCAGTCATGGTCAGCACGGCCACTACGGTCGGGGGTTCGAATCCCCCCTCGGGCATGGATATTTGTGCCGTCCTAGTTCGTAAGTAGTTCATAAGTAGTTTGTAAGTTTAGGGACTGATGACCCCGTAGTTAAGTCCCATAAGCTTAACAAACATTTGAACATTTTTTTTGAAAAAAGCAATGGCCCTAAGATGGATCCTTGTGGAACATCACACGTAATTTCTTCCCAATCTGATGATGACTGTTTGCTTAATTCACAAGTCCCTTGCACTGACACCATTTGTTTCCAGTTAGCAAGGTACGACTTGAACCATTTTGCAGCAATTCTCGTGACGCAACAGAGTTCTAATTTATTTAAAAGGATGTTATGGTTCACAGAATCAAATGCCTTTGATAAATCAGAGAAAATACCTGCTGTTTGTAATTTATTATCTAATGAATTAAATAGATTCTCACTGTAGGTGTAAATAGCCTCCTCGATATCGCAATCTTTCAGAAATCCAAACTGTGTTCTAGACAATATGCTATTTGAGATTAGGTGGTTGAGAAGCTGCTTGTACATTGCCTTCGGACTTCGGACTACAAGTATTTGATGTGCACTTTTGCTGTCATGAAGGATGAATTTCAGTGTGTAATATGTAGTGACGCGTTGTCACGTGCGAGTATGAAACCATCAGAGCTGATGCATCACTTCTTAATATTTCAAAGATGCTCACAAACTTTCGATTTCTTCGAAAGGATACTGAAAACCCTTAACCAGCAGCAAACTACCTTGGTCCTGTAATAAAAAGATATGTTGTTAGTTAATTAAAAATAAAATTGTATTGTAAACCCTTAAGCAGCTGGAAACTACGATGCAGTAGCAAAATGGTTTTGTTATGTATTGATTACAAATAGCATCGAGTTAGTGATTATTTGTATTGCTGACATAACTATTTGAATAAGTGACTGACATACAAGAAGATTGCAACCATTGAAAATGACTGTAGCAGTAATGCACAAACCAGAGGCGTGCAGCGGGCCTGCGCTACCCGCCCGGGCCCGTAGCCGCGCCTCCCGGGCGGGCCTGGCCACGCGCTGCCCGGCCTGCCGGCTCGAGCCCCACCGGACGGCGGCGGGCAGCGCGGGTACCCGGACTACCCGCGCGAGCCCTGGTCCGCCCGGCCGCCCGTGGCGCTCTGCTGCTAGCCGGGACACGCGCCCACCAGCCGCTACACTCTTAGCGGGAAATACACTGTTCCGATTTTCACACTGTAAAAACTGTTCACGTTACAAACGACCATCCCACATCGGCTTATTAACTTAGTTTTACCTTAAAATCTTTACTTTCCTTGGAAAAAATAACATGTCTGCTTTTCATTCCCCGTGAATTTTCAGTTTCATAATGCTTTTCACTCGATTATGAAGAAACTATGAGGTTAAATCTGATTTTTGGACATCTGATAATACAGCAACTTAGCTTTCTAACAAAGCATTCAACTTTTCATTAACAAACCATGTATTGAAAAAGTTAGATAGCGGGAAGCTTACTAACCGATGCATTTTAGAACACTCATTAACGTGAGTGTAATAGAGCGGTCTCAAATCGTGGGTAATTGCGAGTTAATGAGCAGCATTAGTGCTGCGATAGCAAGTATACGCATTCAGCACGTGTTCGAACAGCGTTTCTGTGGACATTTCGCTAAATTGCTTGATGTTTCCTTGCTGCTAAGAAAAAGTAAGTAAATAAATATAAATAAGAATAAAAGTTCAGTTGCAATCGAGGTCATTAGAAACGATTAACTGGTAGAATGTTAGGAGGTTCAGCTTACGCTTAATCACTCCAAGGGAAGTAAACTAATTACTGTTACTCGATACAGGCGTGTGGACCATTGTTGTGGTTTTCTATTATTTCATATTCCTCCTTTTCCCTTTGGCTGGTGGTAGCTGAAACCCCGAGGGAGTCACCACTATTCGAGAGGTGACATTCAAGGTCGCAGTCGCTGGACAGTCTTTCATGTATCTTGAAACACTTGTGATTTTTCCTCACTGACTGAATTGTCAGTGTAGTATCAGTTGCGAGGAAAAAAAAATTGACGTGTGCAGTAATGCACCTGGTAAAAGTAGATCGTGCAATTTTGTGGTGCAGAAGCAAAACGGTAGCCGAATCGGCTCGCGCCGGAAATTAAACATGTTGAAAGTCGTTGGCTTCGCGTTAGCCGGCTCCAGCAAATTTGTAGGTAGTTTTATACTTTGCTCAGTATTTACTTACACAGTGTTTCACTTTAACTTCATATTAAACTATGTGATGGTTCTAACATAAAGAACAAGATTATTCCTTAAATCTCTTCAGTTCCTTGTTGCTAGTAAATCTATGTATTTCATGTATGTGACAAAAAATTATATGCCCTACGATGATGTGATATTTAATTTTGTTCAAGGTTGTCCAACTAATTATCTAGCTAAAATTCTGCCAAGGTAAGCAGGAAATCTTTTAAAAAGCCAGTTGTTTGCGAACAGGTATTCGTATGTTATTCTTTTTACGTTTCTAGAAACTGTTGAAGGATGAGGAAGAACGTCTTTGGCACTTGCAGTGGGGTACTGTGCTCCTATCTCCATCAAAGTCTGTGCGAGGTCTCGAAATCCTTCTGCCGCAACTGTGCTGAAGGGCCGCAAATCTATCGCACACATTCTTACACATTTCTCCAGCACAAAAGATTTTTCTGACCCTGGAATATTGCTACAACCGTTCAAATCAGTATTAAGATAAGCTTTGCAGCTATTCAGGTGCCATAACAGCGTAGTGGTACTGCCATCACAGAACGCCAATAATTTACGGCAGCCATTACACTCTGCAAATCCCACAGGTTTATTTTCATTACCTACAATCAGCATAAAACGCTCCCATACAATGCTGTCTCCAGATATCTTTAAACGCTTGTAGATTCTCTCCGCGAGTTTCCTGGAAACGTCTTTTTTCTCTTCCTCGGATCGTCTACTCCTTGCACGTTGGTACGATCTGTCCTGTTCGCTATTTATTTCAGACATAACGATCGATAACTTATAAATGGCAATGTAGGTAACATAAAAGGTGCGTGAAGCCTACGCTGTGAGTATTACAACGCCTTGCTCAGAACTGTATGCATTCCCCCGCTCGCAGCGCCTTGTGTAGCGCTGTTGCACGGGCCCGGCGGGTACCCGCTCGCCCGGCAAGTGTCGGGACTCGACGGCGCACCGCAGCTCGCTCGCTGTGTACAGCGGTGCATTGGGACTCGACTACCCGCGGTGCGGGCAGCAGAGCGCAGCGGCCGGACGCAGGCGAGCTCGGGCGGGTAAATGTGGCGTGCTGCACGGCTCTGGCACAAACACTGTTAATTCGCTTAATTAACAAGTCATCATGAGGTGGAAAAAATATTTCATTGTTTCGCGTTTCGGTCGGCTCATGACCAGAAGTCAAAAGTATCATACGTACATCTTATACCTGTGATACCTTTGATGTCTGATGAAGGGCCACCCTAAACGGGTGACAACAAAGACCATTTTCCATCTGCGGATGACTTGTCAATTAAACGACTTTCACGAAACCCTGAAACTTCCGTGTGGCACTTCTGGCATTGTAGCTGAACGTTACGAAACGTAAGTTTGCTATTGAACGTGCTGTTACTGCATCCTCCTGCGACCGCAAACACCGAGCAAGTCTTTGCGACAAGTTGAAAAGCACTGGTTTGGACTGATTTAGGGGAGGCTCTATAAACCTTAATCAGGATGTAAAACAATGTATTTTGTCCGTCGCAGTTGCACAATTTTTAAGTCAGGCTAACGGTTTGATAATGGACGGTAAAGTGCGAAACTAGTCACTGACTTCAAAATTGTGCAACTGCGACGAACAAAATAAAATGTCAAAGACATTAATGATAAATATGATGCATTAAATTAAAATTAGTGATGCGACCGGGAATCGAACCCGGACCTCCATGCTTACTAGACAGACGTCTTACCGCTTTTTTTTTTTTATTTTTTATTTTTTTGTCATCTGGTAGATCTATGGTTCGCGGTAGTTCGTTTAGTTTGTTCGTAGTTGTTCGTTGCAGGGTTGGCTCAGCTTTTTTTATTACAGAGGGCGTGTAGCCCTCTGACCGGGCGCGCTGAGCCACGGCGCCCGGCACCGCTAGACCACCGCATCACTAGCAATTAAGGCGCCTCGGAATAGTCTAAGCACGATTTCCTTCACGTCACAAACTTTAATTCAGCTTCTGTGTTCCATGGAACATTGTCACTACTGCCAAGGCTCTCCATGCAGCGGAATAGCACCTCAGCAATGGACATATTGGAACATTCCTGTTTAAGGTGATATAAATATCCATATAAATACAAACAAACAATCCCTGAGACAGATTCTCGTCTCGAATATGTGAAAGACATTAATGATAAATGCGGTGGTCTAGCGGTAAGACGTCTGCCTGTAATATTGTGTTTTCTTTCTTCCGATCAGGTGTTGGAGTAGTAGTTACTGTTCGTAGCCGCTATTGAAGTTCACTTACGGGACAATAATACAAGAAAATAATTTGGTGGATCTGACACATTTAGGTAACTTGATCATTAGAAGAATCAAAAAAGGAAGCGGAACCTGACTTTAAAGTTTAGCGGCAGTAGTAATTTCGAATGAAAGCAACACCTGAGCACAATATTACACAAAGAAACTAGCAGATTCCGCGATGACCTTTCTTACCATGATGATTATGTTGACTGGATGTAGCAGATGAAACTGTAAAAACTCTTGCTGCATTGTGTAAAATGATGCTTGGTTGGCTTGGAGCAGATTGTACTAACTCAATGACCGTTTAAAAAAAATGTTAAGTTAACTTTCGTGTCAAAAGGCTCTTTAAATCGATCGGATTTCGTTTAATTCCGAAGATTTCTTTGCAGGCATTACTAGAAAGTTACATTCATAAAAATTACAAATAATGAGATCTCGAAGTACATCTAGTGAATTACAGATACAAGTCCAACAATGGGTCCAAGCATCATATTACAGAATCAAGATTACTGCTGAAAAAATAGAAACACTTCATGAATTATTAAAGGTGGGTCATTTGAAATAAGTAAAAGATTTTTTATACGTAACTAAATATATTTTCATCATACTTCATAAGAAAAACGATCGCACACACACTTACAATTAATAATGAAGAAGTCCCTGACGTGCGACTGTTCTCAATGAGATATGAAACATGAAAGACCAAGTGCACAACCGCGTTCTGGGCAGCTCGTAAAAGACAGATGAACATAAAAAATATAAGACGAACGTAATTAGCTGCCAGAGAAAGCTGTGCTCAGCGATAAGCAACTTAAATAAATTATTTATCGAATGAAAAATGTTAATGTAATACTACATGCTTACTAATCATGGTGGTCTGCGTTCGATTCCCGGTCGCATCACAAATTTTATTTCAGTGCTTCATATATATCATTAATGTCTTTGACATATTCGAGACGAAAATCCGTTTCAGGGAGTGTTTGTTTGATTTAAAATAAATTGTTTTAAAAATATTGCCAGTTGCTGATCATAAACCATCATTACGATGAATTTTGATAAATCAGAATGGTCGTAAGTAGATTCGAACCGCCGTCCTCCCGAATGCGAGTCCAGTGCGCCACCTCTACCGGTGAGTGTCGGCCTACAACAGTGTGCGCCGCGCGGCCGCAGCCTCCTCCGCCGCCGCCAGCCCAGCTCCGCACTGGGCGCTCCAGTGACGTCACAGTTGCCGGATGCCGCGGGCGCATCCGCCTCGGCCAGCCGCTCGGCCTTTCTTACGCCCCACAATGGCGCAGTCCTCTCTCAAAATTTGTCATCTCCCAGACTGGAGCTTCGCGTCCGCGGGAAGGGAAAGTGCGGGGAATGCGGCTATTTTCTCGCAACGCTGCTGGAGCTCTCTGAGAGAGGATGCGGTCGTGGTCGTCCTTAGCCCTATGGTAGGTGATACTTATAAATTAGACTTGCACATAATAAAATTGTGTGCCGGAACCGGGACTCGAAGCTGGGACCTTTGCCTTTCGCGGGCTAGCGCACTACAGACTGTGCTATCCCGACAGGGCTCACGATGCCGCCTCATAACTGTACTTCCGCCAGTACCTCGGTTCCTACTTTCCAAACTTCACAGAAGCTCTCCTGCGAACCATGCAAGACTAGCACTCCTGGAAGAAAGGGTATGGAGGAGACATGGCAGTGCGCTTGCCCTCGAAAGGCAAGGGTCCCAGGTTCGAGTCCAGGTTGCTGCACACAATTTTAATCTGCCAGGAAGTTTAATATCAGCGCACACTCCGCAGTAGAGTAAAAGTTTCATTCTGGAAACATCCCTTAGGCTGTGGTTAAGCCATGTCTCCACCATATCCTTTCTTCCAGGAGTGCTAGTCTTGCATGGTTCGCAGGAGAGCTTCTGTCAGAGCTGGTGCATCACTTCTTAATATTGCAAGGATGCTCGCAAACTTTCGATTGAAATTTCCTGAAAGATTAAAATTGTGTGCCGGAACCGGGACTCGAACCTGGGACCTTTGCCTTTCACGGGCAAGTGCTCTACCGACTGAGCTCTCCCGACACGACTCACGATACCGCCTCACAACTTTACTTCCGTGGTATTGTGAGTCGTCTCGGCATAGCTCAGTCGGTAGAGCGCTTGCCTGCGAAAGGCAAAGGTCCAAGGTTCGAGTCCCGGTTCCGGCACACAATTTTAATCTGCCAGAAAGTTTCATATCAGCGCACACTCCGCTGCAAAGTGAAAGTTTCATTCTTCCACATAATAGTTCGCGATCGGAAGCGGTCTCTTTAGTTCGCGACTCTGCCGCGAAGTAGTTCGTTCTTTCATTTCGTCCGCTCCCAGTGGCGGCTGTGCGGAGTGGTCTGCGCATGCAGGTGGAGAGAGAAGTTCCCCACCCTGGCTGCTTCATGCGCTTGCTGCTTGAGCCGCTAACGATATCACGCAAACCAGAAGAAACAGTTTGTGGATAATTTCTCGCGTTGATGCTTAGAGTTATCTCTATATCTTGGCATTATGGTATTTATTAGTCAGATATTGCAGAGTGCAGAACAAAACACAAATTTTGTAGCTCTGAACTATGTAATCTAGCAGGCAGACGCTCACCTCGAAACGGCTTTCATCAGCAGAAGGCAAACACGTGATTTTTAATTCTGCTGCACGCCCTCTCGCTATTGCCCGTCGGTCTTAGGAAAAGAATTCAATGAACTACGTAGCGAGATACGTTTGGCATAATAGTTCGCCACCGGTAACGCATGTTTTGGTTCGCGACAGATTGCACACATCTTAGTTCGCGACCGATCACGCATATTTTAGTTCAAAATGTTCAAATATTTGTAGAGTTTATGGGACTTAACTACGGGGTTATCAGTCCCTAAACTTACAAACTACTTATGAACTAGCTACTACTAAGGACGGCACAAATATCCATGCCCGAGGGGGGATTCGAATCCCCGACCGTTGTGGCCGTGCAGACTGTGACTGACGCGCCGCAGTACGCTCGACCACCGCGGCCGGCCGTATTTTAGTTCGCGACCGGTTACTCTCCTTTTAGTTCGCAGCTTGGCCGCGAAGTAGTTCGCTCTTTTTAGTTCGTCCGATCTTTTTGGCTTTTACTACCGCTACTAAAAGAGCTCTTCTTTTTTTATGACAGCTTTTTATATAATGATTCATAATTTCTCGCATATCAATGCAAACAATGTTAAGTTTTGAGTTCTCTTTACTTCTTTACACTATGGAATGAGGGTTTTATTTAAACATTGCTGGATACCTTAGAAAAGAACATTTGTGGCAGTTAACTATGAAACTACAGCTAAGCTGCATCTCAGCTCTAAATCGCGGTAACTGGCAGAAGGGAATCACGCGATTCTGCGCACTCTCGCGTCCTCTCGCTGTACCCCGTCAGTCTTCGGAAAAGGAACGGACGAACTAAGAGGCGAGGGATCTGCGAACTAGTTCGCTAGTTTGCCTGTGGGAGCGCTCTTCCGAACTAGTTCTTTCGCGAATTACACAAGACTAGTCTCCACCATACGCCACACATTTTCCATTGACTACAAGTCTGGTAAACTGGAGAGTGAGGGCAAAATCCTGACATTCTGTGACACCAAGAATGAACGTGATCGTGTAGCAACATTCAGTCATGCCTTGTCTTGCAAAAAAAAAAAAAAAAAAAAAAAAAAAAAAAAAAAAAAAAAAAAAAAAAAAATGGCGTCTGAGGTGTCGTGCAGTGGTTTGAACCCGCACCAATTGAGATCTGTAATTGTATCAAATACCACCCCCACCTTAAGGCCTTGACATGACGCTGCATGTATTACGTGAATGCAGTCACGGTGATGCCGCTCTTCATGTCTGCGATGAACTAAAAGGGAGGGATGGAGTTCTGAAGCTAAAGGATGCAGACGTACTGGACGGCTACACGTTCAGCAGACTGAATAAGGAGTCGTTGGACCGCCAGAAATGCAAAGAATCTGCTGTCATAGTAGAAGACTTGCTACTTGCGAAGATGAAGGAAATTCCATCGTGATGCATTCCGTCTTTGCGACTAAATAAAAGGCAGTTGTTCATGTCATACGCTTTTCTTTTCTTTTATTTGAGAAAAGATCTCAGTGGCCTGTTCTTTCTTTGTGTATATTACCCTTATAAAATCGTTATAAGAATAAATTATATTATAGTTTGTCTTATTAATCTTTTGCTTAGGCCATTTGGTAGAGAAAACGTCTTTTGTGGCACGGGTTTCTGCCAGGTTAATTTACCATTTCATATTAAAATCTATGGTGTGTTCTTCTATTGTGTTGTCAGCAACTGATGTAATTAATATTAGTATAAAAAATACTTTCCACGATAGACTACCTGACAAATTGTTTGGTTACGATTTCAATAACGGAATTTAAGAGCATAACAGTCGGGAACAATAAGCAAGTGGTATAATTAATTTGGTATGTAGAGCACTTTTCACGATTTGCAAGAAATACTGGTAGCTACCTAACTAACTAGTCGATTACAATTTCTATAACGGAAATGTAAGAGCACAACAAATCGTGGTACTAAGTACGCGCAAAAATTTTAGCAGACACACGATAGTCTGTCTCCCTACTCAGAATGAGAATCATAAATAATAATTTAAATAAAAATCACTTACCTTATTTCTGCTGACAACAGCTACTCTTCATTAGCAAATTAAATATTGCATGTAACCAATTATTATACCTGTATCACGCTGCCACTACTGTTGAAACTCACAGTCTGCAAAAAAAAAAAAAAAAAAAAAAAAAAAAAAAAAAAAAAAAAAAAAAAAAAAAAAAATGTTCAAATGTTTGTATAGTCTATGGGACTTAACTACGGGGTCATCAGTCCCTAAACTTACAAACTACTTATGAACTACTTACGAAGTAGGACGGCACAAATATCCATGCCCGAGGGGGGATTCGAACCCCCGACCGTAGTGGCCGTGCAGACCTCACAGTCTGCGATTGCATGCTAATAATGCTGGGAAAATTAATTATGCTGTACATGAATGTCATAGCCGCTGTGGAGTGGTCGAGCGGTCTAAAGCGCCTTGCTGCGGAGCGCGCGGTTGCTCGCCGTCGAGGGTTCAAGTCCTTCATCGGGCATGGGTGTTTGTATTGTTTTTAGGTTTAAGTTAGTGTAAGTAGTTTGTAAGCTTAGAGAGTGATAACCACAGACGTTAAGTCCCATAAGATTTAGAAACATTTGAACGTTTTGAATGTCATAAAACCCATGAATTGCTCAATACGTTAAAAAAATTTCTAATATTAATGTAAGTGCGACAATTATAAAAATTACTAGCTTTCAATTAAAAAAAAAAGGGCAATGAAGCTATTGTCTAAAGCAGTGATTTAAAAAATAATATAAATGAAAGAACAAAAATTGTAAATTTACTTTGGTTCTTCTTGTTGTTTTCCAAAGACCATCACTATTACAATGAAAAATAAGACCGAAGTTACCAACCGCTAACAACCAACAGCCATACTTGCTGACCACCCACACACTAACTAGTTTGCCTACTGTCTACCGCCTGCTGCCGTCCACCGCTGTATCACCGTCCGCAGCAATAGACCTCTCTGTAGAGTAAGTGATAATTACAAAATGTGGTGTTGCCACCTTTCACATAAGTGTAGAAAATGAGGTGCAGACTGGAAAGAATCGGAATTGCCGCAGCACTGCAGATGAACGATATTTACTAATCAACGACCACATTATTTGAACACTTCATTTGTACATTAGACTGTGTTTAGAAAGTGTTTGTTTATCAGTACGGCGTATTACCAACTGTGGCAATTGCTTCGTATCGAAGACGCCTACCGCTCCCGAGAATAGATTACACACGGAAAAATTATGTAACTTTTACTATGACTTGCAAAATCGTTGTTGATAGCATTCTGAGAGTGAACAGAAAAGCTACCGTACTAGATGCATATCTTTGCTCACTGTTCACGAAAATGAGGTGCAGATTGGAAAGAATCGGAATTGCGGCAGCACAGTCGAATATTTCGTCTTCCGTGTTGATTGGAAACATGTTGCGAGAACATCTTGTTAGCGTAGCAGCGCAGAACAACTTCAAACGCGACAAGGAATCGTAGCCAGAAAAAAAAAAAGTCGCCGAGCAGCAGAAGTTCGCCCGCCAAACGAAATGAGGGGGAACGCAACCTCTTTATTGGTCGTCCTTCATTTTCCACCCGCAGTCCATTCATATTTTTGCCAGTCTGTATCTGCTTCTCTCCTCTTTATTTTTTTGCCGTCTATAAAGCAGACGACTTTGCTTTCAGCCCAGTGGTAAGGATTTAGATTTATCGCGAGATAAGGGAGAGGGTGCGCAGGTTCGTTGGATTAAGTCTGAATCCACTCCCACGTCGTCAACGTAAATCAAATTTATCCCGGCACGGCGGAGCTGCAGATATCGGAATTTCACCTCCGCCGCGGGTCGTTGGCTTCGCGTCGCACGCATAGGTACGACTTTTTGTTACGAGGTGGGGGGAGACATCCTGGGGTCTCTCTGATTTAGACTGATTGCTTCTTCGTTGCCAAGCGACGCGCCTCTAAGATGCCAGACACCGTTGTATCCGTAAACTCACTAAGGCAAATCGAGGAATTGTTAGGTTTACTTTGTTCCAGTTTGAACCCTTTAATGCATGACCTTTTTATTTGAAGCTATAAAAAGACCGCGATTAATGTTTAATGCGTATATACTGACAAGGAGACTACATGGGCATTGGAGTTCAGAACTCAAATAACAATCAGCTAGAGCCATTCGACGCAACTCTAGAAAATTCTCGAGAAAATCGACTTTGAAATTTTGCACATACACTCAAGTACAAATAATTAAAACAGTTGCTGCATCTGTTTGTATACTTTGGTAAGGCGAGTGTCAACAGCCGTCATATATTTCATAAAATGCATCTTTAAAACCATAGGTTGTTTATTAAAAACCTTATAAATCAACCAGTTTCTGACAATAGACCATCTTCATAGATAAAAAGATGTTAAAACTGTGTGATGAAATGCATCAAATAAAATACATACTGACTTCTGTTTGTCTCAACTAGATGTATTTTATGTGATGCATTTTACCATACAGTTTTAACACATTTTTATCTCTTAAGATGATCTGTTGACCGAAACTGGTTGATTTACAAGGTTATTAATAAACAGCCGATCGTTTTTAAGATGCATTTTATGAAGCATCTGTTTGTGTGGCTCAGATGGAAGCGTTCTGGCCTCCCAGATGGTTCAGATCCGATGTGACAGTTTCTTTTTTCTTTCGAATTCAGTTACATAAAACATTTTGGATCTCTATTTCCACGTCTTGTATCGGTTTTTATTCATGTGTATGTAGTCAAGCTAAACAACTTGTCATCACCAAAAACGATGGTTGAATAGGTTAGCTGCTTGGAAAGCCTTTAGTAATTATGGAGTTGACTTTCCAAAAACAGCGTCGTACCTCTTCACAAACTATACAATCAAATACTGCCGTCGTGAACTAATAGTGAATCCAATACTGTTAAAAAAATGTAACTTATGTTTTTTTTTTATTGTAACCATCATTATTAACGTTTTATAAAGTATAGAAAATTACGAATATACAAAAACAAGTGCATCTTTTCTTAAAAATCACCGTCAAATATTACAATTTTTTAAATATTCGAACACAACGAAACGAAAGTTCTGTTACCGCAGGATTCTAACCACCGACCCTAGTGCTGCAATACCACAACGTCACGACCTGAGCTACACCACTATATGCTGTTATTGATTTAATAGTTAGTACTTACGTGTACTTACAAAACTTAAAAGTCGATTTTCTCGATACATTTTGAGAGTTGCGTCGAATGGCTTTGGCTGATTGTTATTTGAGTCCTAAACTTCACGAACCGTAAGTATCAAAAATTCTAAAATCTGATGCCCATGTGGTCTCCTTGGGAGAAAAATATTTAAAGAAGTTACTCAAAATTATTATGCTCTACTAGCAACAAATCTTTTATAGCTCGTTAGTTGTATAGTGCTTCTTCCATGATGTACCCGATGCAATAAATGTCACTATTGTGCCTATCATCTTTCCAGAAAGTAACTCATAATGCAACAGTTGTATGTGACTGACTACTCTTACACGACAAAGCAGGAAAGCTGAAGTAAATAAATGCACATATTAGGAGTAACTCAATGCTGCCGGCCACGGTGGCCGAGGAGACTGAGGCGCTCCAGTCACGGTCTGCACGGTCACTACGGTCGGGGGTTCGAATCCCCCCTCGGGCATGGATATTTGTGCCGTCTTTAGTATAAGGTAGTTGGTAAGTAGTTTGTAAGTTTAGGGACTGATGATCCCGTAGTTAAGCCCCATAAAAAAAAAAAAAAAAAAAAAAAAAAAAAAAAAAAAAACCCTCAATGCTGCTAACTGCCGAACTGATTCAGTAGCGCTCTAGGAAGAGCTACTAGCATATGTAACAGTATCTATACAACATCTATAAATGAACGTGTGATAAAGTATTCAACAGTTTGAGAGATAATGGGAAAAATAAGGAATTCAACTCATCAGCTACACTATGCATTAAAAGGTTAATTTGCGTACTTGGGCTGTAGAAAATTTGTATTTCGTCTTGTGCTGAGACATATAATTCACTTGTTCTGCAACTGAAAGATTTTTTTAGCAAAAATGTTTGAATTTTCTTTATCATTCGAGTTTATACTTTACATCTTTTCTCCCGTTTGTGTTACAGGTACGGAAAAGACAGCCACGCGCATGCGCAGCTGCTGAGTGGGACGGAATGTTGGCTGCTGAGTTGCGGCTACTCGACATCCGCCGTCGGAAGCTGACATCTCCCGTTTCTGTCACACTCTGCAATCGCTCCAAGCTTGCTCGCTGCCTGACAAGTAAATTATTTTACTAACTCCGGTGGTTTAATTTTACTTGTGGTGTCGGCGGCGTAGTGAGCTAATGTTGGCAACGAAATGTTCCCTTTAGAAAGGAAATTAAATTACTGACCGGGCAATGGTACCTACAGCAATCCGACAATTACAGATCAGATGCAACATTTCACGGTCAACACGGAAAATTATTCCTTCTGCTTCCTTGCGATTGAGTTTTCAAATAGCATTCAAAGGTCGTTGCCAACATTAACACACTAAGCCGCCGAGGTCGTAAGTAAAATTTTACCTGTCAGGTTTTACGGACACCGTCATGAGCTTTATAACCATTACATAATTGATAAAGCAAATACACATATCTTTCTGTTTCTTTACTAACAAATGGTTTAAACACTCTGAGAAGCACCATAAATGCGTTCAAATATGTTTATGATCCTCTAATCTACTACATCTATATCCATACTTGACAAGCCACCTCACGATGTGTGGCTGAGGGTACTTGTGTACCATTGTCACTTCCTCCTATTACAGTCGCTTATGGTTAGCGTAAAAATTATTGTCTGTATGCCTCTGTGTGGACCCTAATCTATTTGATCTTATCAAAGTGTGGTCGCTGCATGAGATTACATAGGAGGAAGCAATGTTTTGGTTGACTCGTCGTGAAACGCTCTCGGAACTTTGACAAAAAATCCGTACTGCGATACAGAACGTCTCTCTTCTAGCGTCTACCACTGGAGTTTCCTAATCATCACTGTAACGCTTTCGTGACTACTAAATGAGCCCGCAACGAAGTATACTGATCTGTGTTGGATCTTCTCTATGTCTTCTATTAACCCCGCCTTGTACGGATCCCATGTTTTGTAACCTACTTCCTTCCAATGAATCTCAGTCTGGCATCTGCCTTACCCCCGATTGATTTTATGTGGTCACTGCATTTTCAATCGCCCCTTATGTCTACTACCAGGTATTTTATGGCAGTAACTGCTTCCAGTGCTAGTCCTGCTGTTTCGTAATTATTTAATTAAAGGATCATTCTTTCTACGTAAACAGAGAACTTTACACTTGTTTATGTTGTGGCTCAATTGCCATTCGATGCGTCAATATGCTGCGGATTCTCCCGAATTTTATTATCCCCTTCTGATAAACTACACCAACATCCTCAAAAGCCTAAATGAACTTGGGATCTATCTACGAGTTCATCCAGTATATAAAGCAGTGTGTCAGTATTTTTGTGTCTTTGTGGGTACGTGTTGAATTCGAATCTACAGTTTTGTTCCAATCTTGATGAAATTTTGTACGCGTAAGCGACAATCCATGAAGACGGTCGCCGTAAGTGTAAGAATTACGTACAACATATACTTCACGAGATATGACGTCATAAACAATGATATGCGTGAAAAACTGCTGCATTAAGCGACAATGCTGCTAATTTTCTCCAAAACCATTGGATCTATTTCAACCAAATTCGGTACTCACATTCCTTACCGTGAGGTAACAATTGCTGAAGTAGTAAGAACCACATACGACACATGGTACAGGAGATATAGCGTCATAAACAATATAGTTCCAAGAAACTACCACATAATGCGACGAGACTTTGTAAATACACTATATGAGAATGACAATACTTAGCGACTTGCAACAACTTTAAACATAATTTCAAACCTTTATTAAACTTTTTCTCGCTGACAACCACATCAAGTGAAGACTTCTTGCCGCTGCTTTTTGTTATCTAAGAACGCCTCAGTCCAATCACACAGTTGGTCTGATATTCCACATCCTCACAGTATGTTCTATACGCCTGCGAATCTTCAACATTAATATAAATATTGTTGGTAAAAATTATTATCAGCCTGGAAATGCATTGATCTAGACGTATCAGTAGAGATAAAAATTTGCACACTTGACGTATAAAACAAGATGCAGGTCACTCTCTACATAAGATTTGTTACGATACATGGTAGAGGGTACTTTACAACACAGTTGGTACCGTTTAACTGATACCCTGAAAATTGGCACAAGCATGTATATTATAATGGAAAAGGGTACTATTCTCGGAAGGCCATTGGATGAGGCGTGATAGAGATACCTTGCCATAAAACGTGTACCATTTTACTATGAAGTTGGCCGATAAATTAAATATCTCATAAACAAATGGTAGAGGAGGCGGAGAGCGAGATGGACAGAGCGAAGAGGAGGAAATCGCCAGAGAGAAGGAGATACGAAGACAAATGAGAGGGACGGGATAAACATAAATAGGGGAATGGAAGTGCTAGACAGAGGAGGGAAGAGGGGAAGGTATAAAGGCGATTTGTAATAAATAATTACGCAGGCATCGCCAGTTTTCAGGTAATGCAATATAAACGCCAACAAACCGTGTGAAGATGTCGGTTCGATAGATGTGGAGCTTTTTTTGTGTGTAAATAAACAGCTTTGCTAACAATGGCTCATTTCTTTTTTCTGCTTTGGAAACAGCTTGTAATTTGAACAGAACAACGGCACCCTCTGTCCATCGCCTTATGCCCCATTTTCTATTCATTTGACCTGTATTTGCAGAAAATCCCCACCTGTTGTTTCGTTTTCGCTTAGCTCGGTCCTTATGACGTCATAGTTGCTGAACAATTTCCTGCACCATTGAGTTCAATTTTGGTAAACGAAATATGTTGTAAATAGATTCTGTCGTAAAGGCGTCATAAACTGAAACGAAATGCATCATTCGTCAGTACTTTGTGACGTCATACCTACTGAAATATACGCTGTATGTTTGTA
This sequence comes from Locusta migratoria, assembly GCA_026315105.1. Taxonomy (NCBI): domain Eukaryota; kingdom Metazoa; phylum Arthropoda; class Insecta; order Orthoptera; family Acrididae; genus Locusta; species Locusta migratoria. Next base: position 524,237,792 of record CM048745.1, read on the forward strand.
TGTATGTTCCACATCTCCTCCTAAATTACAGGACCGATTTCCACCAAACATGGTACACATGTTACTTACTATCAGTCAACAATCGCTGTCGGAATAAGAAACACCCGCGACACATACGTAAGGAGATCGACGTCATGATCAATGACAGCCGTGAAAAACGGCCGCATCTTGCGATAATATTCTACATCTGGCCCTAAACTAATGGACCGATTTCAACCAATTTAGTACAAAAGGTCAGGAATCATTTGCGATGGTTGCAAAAACAACCTATGATTCATAGTTCATACCAATCACGCCATAAACAATAAAAACTCTCCCCTCTTAAGGTGCATGATCGCGTGATTTTATTCGTCAACTATTTGACAATGAGAGTACTTACATACTTGCAATAAATTTTGAACATAATTTCAAATCTTTACGAAACATTTCCTCGCTGACAACCCCAACAAAATGATGAGAGGAAAAAAGTTTATCGCTTACTACTTTTTCGATGTTTATGATGTATATCTACAGCACTTAGCATGACGTTACAAGTTAGTACTTCTACACCGTAAATTGTATTCGCGAGACAATTCAGCCGCGGCGGAGCGGCTGAGCGCATTAAAGCGCTATGCTACGATGCGCGAGGCCGTTCCCCGTCGGGGGTTCGAATCCCCCCTCGGATATGAATGTTTGTGAGGTCTTTAGTATAAGGTAGTTCATAAATAGTTTGTAAGCTTATGGACTCATGACCCCGCAGTTAAGTCCCTTAAGTATAACAAACATCTGAACATCTGAATTTGGAACGTTTCATAGACAGTACACATACATGCCACCGAATGTTCTTTCGATTATCAGAGTTGGACATTTAGTTCAATAGACATGAAGTCATAAACAATTTGGTTTATGAAAAATCGCATCATCACGCATGAGGTTTCGATTTATGACGTCTTTACTGCTAATACCATTCACGACAAATTTTGTAGACGTTAGGCATATACCACTGAATGTAACCTTCAAATTTACATGATAGTATGACACATATTTCATGAGATATGACGCCATAAATTGTGTTCTAATTTTTAATTTCGTTTATAATACAAGACTAGAAAAATACGTAAATATGCCGGGCAATTCCGAATTAAGCAGCTAGTGAGATATGATTCTGAAGACACATTTACCGGTCAGCAGAATATGTTTCTAATATAATTCGCATTAAAAGAACTGTTCGGTTAGCCGTGTGGTCGAATGCAACGCTTTTCGTGATGGGGAGGCGTATCGGCCTTGGTTCAAATCCGTCCAGCGAATTAACGAACGGGATCGGAGTGCCGGCCAGCCTGTATGTGGTTTTTAGGCGGTTTTCCACATTCCCGTAGGTGAATATCGGGCTGGTCCAAAAGCCCTGCCTCATTTACACGATTCGCAAAACATTTCGTAACACTCTACACTTTCACACCTTTAACACTATACGCAGACATTTCGGGAACACATTTCCTTCCGGGGGGGGGGGGGGGGGGGAAGGGGGGCCTTGTGTGGCTCATGTTAACCAAACCGACCCGGGAAACATGACCAAAGAGAAAGAAGAAGAATCCGCATTAGAGAGGTAATGAGTTCAAAATACGAGGTACGTCCAGAAAGTAACTTCCGTTTGGTTATACAAAAAAATCGTGTACAGATACAGAAAAAATATTTATTGTACAAAAATCTACAACTGTTAAACTACTTTTCTACATAGCTGCCGAAATTTTGTAGGCACTTGTGGGCACAATTTTCTGTATGCCTTCTTCATAGAAGGTTGCCGTCTGTGTATTCAGCCATGTGGTAGCATCGTTGAAATGTTGACCACCAAGGACAGATTTTTAGGTGCAAGAAGAGATGAAAGTCGCTAGGAGCGAGGCCCGGACTGTACGGATGATGATCAAACACGTCCCAGTGAAATTCCCGTAAGAGTTATTTGGTCATATTCGCAACATGAGGTTGGGCACTATCGTGGAAACAAACACCACATATTGATGGAAATCCTCTTCTTACACCTAAAATTTGTCCTGTCTACACTTCAACGACGACGAGCTGATAGAACATGCTACCGCATGGCTGAATACACAGGCGACTACCTTCTATGAGGAATGCATACAGTAACTTGTGCCACGCTATGACAAGTGCCTACAAAATTTCGGCAGCTATGTAGAAAAGTAGTTTAACAGTTGTAGATTTTTGTACAATAAATATTTTTTCTGTATCTGTACACGTTTGTTGTATATAACCAAACGGAACTTACTTTCTGGACGTACCTCGTATATCCACCATATTCCACTTTTCATGTATAGAAGAAAGTTGATAATGAATTTGTAATTGTAAATGGCCAATAGTGGCGAATAAGTAATATTATTCGAATAACACTGTCGCAGTTTCATCTTTAAATTGAAGTGCACAGCACATCCATAGTTCAGGAACTTGTCACGTAAATTACCTGAGCGGCGTCAGCTAGAAATACTTGCAACAGGCAAAGAGCAACGGGAGTAATTAACAGCACGGGTTTCTAGCAAATTGCCACGAAAAAAAGAAAGAAAATCGTCATCGCTCTCAGACTAGACCAGAAAAAAAAAAAAAATACCCCGTTTCCTGTGGGAGGAGCTGCATTATCCATAGTCACGGGTCGGGTCGCTGACTCGTCGCAGAATTTCAAAAATGTCGACAGTTAAGAGTTTTGTGTTTCCGGCTGCCATTCGTTCGGCGAGCTCATTACTCGGTCGCGACTGCCGTCCCATGAGGCGTAAATCGTCGCTCCGCTGAATACCGGACACCTAGTCTGCGCCGCCTCGCCGCAGCCAGAGACGCGTAGTGCGCATGCGCGGCGACGCCGGTAGTGGAAGGAGCGCTAATGAATGGAGCCTCGGCGTTTAGCGCCGGCCGCGGCTGCTGTTGCCGTTTTTAACGAGCGCCCACGGCTTCATTAACGACCGGCCCAAATTACGCGTGTCATTAAAATGCGCGCCACAGCTGTCTGCCGGCTGCCGGCTGCTCCTCTGGGACGCCGCGCCGATGCCGTCCGCCAATCAAACGCGCCTCCGTCTACCGCCGCCGACGCCAAAGACCTCGGTGAAAAGCCAATTTTCCGCGATCGACTGACGGCAATCGACTACTCGAAAGGCGAGTGTCTGCGCGTAAATCAGGCGCTAACCACTCGGCGATTGTGTCTGATGACGTCAGTCGCGGGCGTGCCGAATGGGGTGTTTTAAATCTCCGAGTGTGTTGCGCATTCCGCATGCGCAGAAGCGGGGGACTGTGGCGTCCCTGCAGTCTAACATATACAGCCGCGACACTCACTGCTGTGAAAGATGTTACTAACTAACAAGGAAAGTACTTAGGCTCGAACAAACAGAAGTACACCAAAATCGTATGAGAGATAATGTAAAGGTCCCTTATTGCACTAGCGATTCTCCCGCATCTGCAAAACTCTGCAGTCGCTCATTAGAGGCCTCTGCGTGTGCCATGCCACATTGCACTTTGACCTGTCGGTACGCCAGTAGTGACGGTGCAGTGTGCCTCTGAAGTTCCGTTTTGTGACGTTATTTGTGTAGTGAAACGTCAGATGGGTCGGCGATTGTTAATCAATCCTGCTAATGTATTGCAATTGGATGAGATGAAATTGCCGGCCGCGATGGCCGAGGGGACTGAGGCGCTCCACTCACGGTCTGCACGGCCACTACGGTCGGGGGTTCGAATCCCCCCTCGGGCATGGATATTTGTGCCGTCCTTAGTATAAGGTAGTTGATAAGTAGTTTGTAAGTTTAGGGACTGATAACCCCGTAGTTAAGTCCCATAAGCTTAACAAACATTTGAACATTTTGAGATGAAATTCCGAAGAGCCCTTCTTCGTGAATACGGTCTTGGCGTAGAAGAAGAATCATTCACATGTTTTCTGGTATCTATTATAGAGCAGAAATATGAGAATAGATTAGAAACACTATAATCGATAATAGGTAACATGCGAATGATTCATCTTCTACACCAATACCATCTACACAAAGAAGGTTTCTTCGTAACTTCACCTCAACCAGACACACTATATTAGCAGCATAAAGATTGTCTGACAGGAGAGAACATATCTCAACGAGAAACTTTTTATTTGACATGTACTCCTAAGTGAAGACCTAGTAAAGCATTCTGAAGAGGATGATTTAAATCACTGAAACTACTCGAGGAATATAAATATATTTCATCAGTGATCTTGGCGTAACAACGTAAAGAAGGTGTATTTTTATTAAAATGTAAACAGATCGCTCTCCATTGGCGTAACATGCCAGGTAACCATTCTTGAACTAACGTATCCTAAGGACTGCACACACACACACACACACACACACACACACACACATACATACACACCCACCCACCCACCCACCCACACACACACACACACACACACACATGCCCGAGGCATGTGTGTGTGGCTCGAACTTCCAACGACGACAAACCGTGCGCTCTGCGGCAAGGCTCCTTAGAGCGCTCGGCCAATCAACCGCGGCCTACAAGGTTCAAGAAAAATAAAATGTGTCACCCCAAATATGAACTTTAATAAAAACTTTTAACGTGTTCCTTAAACAAAAACCATCACAAAACAGCAAAACTTGCTCAACATCGCTTAAAAATGTTTATTTCTTGACAAGTTTCGACAGTTCTAAGGTGCCATCATCAGATATTGTACATAGTTAATTGAGCAGAACTCTGAAGTCAGCATTAGTGTTGGATTGAAATAGAAGCATGATTGAAACATCTGCATGTCGAGACTGAAAGCAACATCAGAATAACTTATAAACCATTTTTTTTATGTCTACTCATACTTTTTCTTTCAATAACACGAAGCCGAATGAATGGAACAGTACGATGGGGCCCACCAGAATAATGGCCAACACAACTCGTTAACTGAGAGCAACGCACGCTGCGAGTCTGCCCCTCGCTGAGTGAGTCAGACGTCGGAAAGAGGATCCTGTCTGGGCTGCAGCGTGACACACGAACGCGTGACCGCAGGCTCCGATGCAGGGCACGAATGGACAGTCTGCGCCACGTAGCATGGCCAGCGCCATTCGAAAGCTCTGGTTATGACTCCCAGGTAGCCAACGGCCGCGTCTTTCCTTATTGTGGCTCTCTGCATGCAATAGACAGCGAATTAGACACCAGTAGACTTCCAGATTTAATAATTTTTCAGAAGCGAGAGCGTACATTTTGACTAGGATGTCAGTAAATTTTTCAGTACATTCATTTAGTATACATCTGTCTTTGAAATCTGCAACTAGAAAAGTCACATAACTAAAATTAAACGTTAAGAATAAAAGAAAGAAAGAGATAAAATAATAATTATTAGAGGATGTGATTATTACTTGCCTGGGAAACTTGTTTCACAGCACCTGGTGAAGGTCTCGAGCAACTTTTCGACCATCTTGTCGGGTATCGATCTCTTTACTAAAATAGAAGTTTTGCAGGTGTTAAGAACTGACCTTATTTCAGGAAGATAATCTGACAGTATTCAAATGTTTGTATAACTACGAACCCAAACTACTATGGTCATCGGTCTCTAGACTTAGAAACTGCTTAAAATAGGTCTGTTTCGGCTTAAATTCACATGTAGAATAGCTTCTCTAATTACGTGACAGACCTTCTGTATCATCATGTATATACAGCATACATAGCGGACTGCGTACTGTCACTGGGATGCTTAACGTAGAATTACATGATAAGTGGGAGTAAGAACGTCGCTCTGAGATTCTGTATATAATTATGTATTTAGATAGTTTATCCACAAGATTTTGTTTAAAAAAAAAAGAAGGAAAATTAGGAATTAACGTCCCATAAATATCTCCGTTCATCGAGACGGACAAGTTTTGATGACTGAGTTTGGAATATTAAAATGTGTGACACAAATGGTGAATTGCATTTACTTTGAAGCTTATGTTTCTTCTATAAAGGAAATGTTCAAAATGTTTGTAGAGCTTATGAGACTTATCTAAGGGGTCATAAAACTACTTACAAACTACTTATGATCTAGCTAATACTAAGAACGGCACAAATATCCATGCCCGAGGGGGGCATTCGAACCCCCGACCGTAGGGGCCATGCAGAACGTAACTGTCGCGCCGCAGACCGCTTGGCCACAGCGGCCGACTCTTCTATAAAGGACCGTAGACCTTCGTACTCGTATGTAACATATATTTGTACTTGATATCTGCGATACTGAGAAGAAGAGATCTTAACAGACGGAAACGAATTCAACGTGTAGTTGTACCGTTTTACCGACTGGGGCACGGAAAAAAAAATTAAAAAAAAAAAAATTAAAAAATATGGGTAGATACTCATCAGCGTTTGTAAGAAATGGATGAGGTAACAAACTGCAAATCTTACGAGGTGATGGAACAAGAAGAAAAAGAAAGACTTGGTGGCTTGCCAAACATAGGCACGAATATATGCTATACAGTATGACTGTTGGTCTTCAGTCCGGAGACTGGTTTGATGCAGCTCTCCACAATACCCTATCCTGAGCAAGCCTCTTCATCTCCACATAAGAATGGCAACCTACATCTGTCTGAATCTGCTTACTGTATCCATCTCTTGGTCTTCCTCTGCGGTTTTTACCCCACACACTTCCCTCCAACGCTAAATTCACAATTCTTTGATGTCTAAGAATGCGCCCTACCAATCTATCCCTTCTTTTAGTCAAGGTATGTCAGAAATTTCTTTTCTCCCCAATTCTGTTCAGTACCTCCTCATTAGTTACGCGATCCACCCACCTCATCTTCAGCATTCTTCTGTAGCACCACATTTCAAAAGCCTCTATCCTCTTCCTGTCCGCACTGTTTATCATCCATGTTTCACTCCCATACAAGGCAACACTCCATACAAATGCCTTCAGAAACGACTTCCTTAGCCTTAAATAAATTTTCGATGGTAACAAATTTCTCTTTTTCAAGAACGCTTTTCTACCCATTGCCATTGTGCATTTTATATCCTCTGTACTGCGACCATCATTTGTTATTTTACTGCCCAAGTAACAAAACTCATCTACGTCCTTTATTGCTTCGTTACCTAATCTAATTCCTTCAGCATCACCTGATTTTCTTACACTGCACTCCATTACCCTAGTTTTGCTCTTGTTAATGTTCATCTTATATGCACCTTTCAGCACACTGTCCATTCCGTTCAATTGCTCTTCCAGGTCCTTTGCTGTATCTGACAGAATTACTATGTCTTCGGCAAAACGAAATGTTTCCCCCTGAACTTTAATTCCTTCACCAAATTTCTCCTTGCTTTCCTTTATAGCTTGCTCAATGTACAAATTGAATAACATTGGAGTGAGGTTACAACCCTGTCTCACTCCTTTTCCAACCACTCTATCCCTTTCATGCCCATCAACTCTGACAACTGATGTGTGGTTTTTGTGCAAGTTGTAAATAACCTTACGCTCCCTATATTTTACTCCTGCTTGCTTCAGAACTTGAAAGAGTTTATTCCAATCAACATTGTCAAAAGCCTTCTCCGAATCTACAAAAGCTAGAAATATAGGTTTGCCTGTTCTTAATCTATCTTCTAGGATAAGCCGTAAAGTTAGTATTGCCTCCCGAGTTCCTACGTTTCTCCTGAACCCAAACTGATCTTCCCCGAGGTCGGCTTCTACCAGCTTTTCCATCCTTCTGTAAATAATTCGTGTTAATATTTTGCAACCATGATTTGTTAAACTGACTGTTCTGTAGTTTTCACACCTGACTGCACCTGCTTTCTTTGGAATGGGGATTATAACATTTTTCTTAAGGTCTGAGGGTACGTCACTTGTCTCATACATCTTACACACCAGTTCAAATAGTTTTGCCATGGCTGGTTCTCCCAGAGACTTCAGTAGCTCTGAGGGAATATCATCTACTCCAGGAGCCTTGTTTCGACTTAGGTCTTTCAGTACTCTGTCAAATTCATCTCTCAGTATAGTATCTCCTATTTGAGCCTCATCTACTTCTTCTCCCCTTTCTACAATATTGCCGCTAAGTTCATTTCCTTCATAGAGCTTCTCTATATATTCTTCCCACCTTTCAGCTTTCCCTTCTTTGTTGAGAACGGTTTTCCATCAGTGTCCTTGATAGTCATAGAGCTGTTTTTCTTATCACATCCTTGCATTTGCCTTCTAGCCACTCCTGCTTAGCCACTTTGCACTTCCTGTCAATGTCATTTCTTAGTCGTCTGTACTCCATTTTGCCTGTTTCATTTACTGCATTTTTATATTTTCTCCTTTCATCAATTAAATTTAGTATTTCCTGTGTTATCCAAGAATTTTTTGTAGGTCTTGCCTTTCTACCTATTTTGTCCTCTGCTGCCTTCACTATTTCATCTCCCAATGCTACCCATTCCTCTTCTACTGTTTTATTTCCCCCTGTTTCTGTCAATTGTTGCCCAAATCTCCCTCTGAAATTCACCAGAACTTCACGTTCCTTCAATTTATCTAGGTCCCATCTCCTTATTTTCCCACCTTTCTGCAGTGTTTTTCAGTTTCAGCCTACAATTCATGACCAATAATTTATGGTCAGAGTTTATATCTGCCCCTGGGTGTGTCTTACAGTTTGAAACCTGGTTCCGAAATCTATGCCTTACCAAAACTTGGAAATACTCATCAAGTGTTTCACTTTGTGCCACGTAAGAAATTTCGGTTAGTGACTGCAGTCCACAGCTCAGTACCTGACCCAGAGTGACAAGAATGGCCCAGAGAGAGAAGTGGTTAGGTGAGGGGGCGGGCAGGCACGAATGTGGTCCAGTTGACTCCAGGAAGGCGCGCTTCCAGGAAGGCTATGGGCCGCCGCTGGCCGCGTCCGCCTTCTGGGAACCCTGGCCTCCCCCCACCTGCCACTGTGCAGACAGTCGCTCAAAGCCGACCCGCGAGACCAGCGATCCACCAGGTGCGCCGCGAATGTCTGACACCCCGCAATGACAGCGGCTGACGTGGTCTCTCTATCCGCCCTCATGTAACAACCGCGTCGCTTACACCCGATACCTCGAGGACATGTCATTGCTGACGAGAGAAACTCCCATCACACCAACCTCAGATTTAGTGTTTAGTTAATGCGGTGGGTGGGCGTCCTGTGAAATATTTTCGTGATTTTCAAGTAATTACAGTTTATTCTACCGATACTCACATTTTCAACATTCAGCGGTCTACGGCACCTCGCTGTGGAGCGCCCGGTTGCTCGCCGTCGGAGGTACGAGTTCTCCCTGGGTCATGGGTGTGTGTGTTCGTCCTTAGGTTAGTTTACCTTAATTTAAGTAGTTTGTCAGCTACGGACTGATGACCAGGCAGTTTGGTCTGATAGATTTACAAACATCTGAGGTTTTTTTTTTTTTTTTTTTTTTTTTTTTTTTTTTTTTTTTTTTTTCCCTCTCGACAAATCCAATTGGCAGAATACCTTCGGTTCAGAAGGCAAGGAATTATGTGCTGGATATCCTTCGTGTTGATACCTCATAAGCATTCTGGTTCTTTGCGGCACTCCATCCAGAAGAAGAGGAAGAATTCGTGTGAGGGAGCTGGTACACGTTGTGCCGTTTACATTACAGTTGTAGTACGAAGCATCCCATACTAGACGCTAACTTTACATTGACGCTAGTGTTCCACTTGTTTAAGCCATCGTAGGTTGTCGCTGGACCAATAAAGCGAGTTCCTTGTATTTACCTGCCGCCAACTGATGGAACTACTTATGCCAGATTCAAGCATGGCAGGAAAATAAAAATTCAATAAAATTAAAAATGGAACGACTTGCAAAGTTTCAGATCTCACTCCATTTGTTACGTACAACCTCCAAGCCAATTTACTACTGCACGCGAATTTAGACAAAATAAGTTTAATTCGAAACATCTGCAGATTTTTACAGGCATTCGGTTACAAGCATTCATCCAATATAGTCTAAAACGAAAGACTGCAATGAAACATAAGTGATTAGGGAGACTCTACTAGTTAGAAATAAAACTATAAAGTCAGTGAAGTACACTATAATATTTCCATTTCTTTCTTCTACATCTACCTTCACACTCCACCAGTCAACCTACACTGCCATGATCGTGATCGACTTTACAGGTATTTAGGAAGAGACAAAAAGTGACACACAATTATACGCCGTTAAGTGGATCTTTTTCTCGCAAGAAAATAAAAGTAGCTAAGAATTAATTTTTTCTATAAAGTGGTAGTGCTATCATAAGCGCATGGTTCTCCACCGCAAACGATCACGATAGAAAAATTCTTATGTGTTTATAGTTTCCTGAACCTGGACGATTAAAATCAGCCGAGATACCGATACCACTAATTGTAAGTCATTTTAGCCTCCTTTATTATTTGACACTTATAAATTCGCACCAATTCCGTTGACTCGCAAAAGCTGCATTGACACCATTGAATAAACGTGTTTACTTATAAAAAAGGGAAGATTTTGGCGTCAGTACCATCTAGGAAACTCTTTTGTTGATTTAGCTACATTAAAAAAAATTAAAAAAAAAATAGCGCATTGTAAATCTAAGGGACTTAATTCCTGGCCGGTCGTGGTGGCCGAGGGGACTGAGGCGCTCCAGTCACGGTCTGCACGACCACTACGGTCGGGGGTTCGAATCCCCCCTCGGGCGTGGATATTTGTGCCGTCCTTAGGTTTAGCTAGTTCATAAGTAGTTTGTAAGTTTAGGGACTGATGACCCCGTAGTTAAGTCCCATAAACTATACAAACATTTGAACGTAATTCCTGCGGTTATCAGTCACGAGACTTACAAACTACTTAGCTAAATTATGCTAAGGACAATACACGCACCCATGTTCGACGGAGGACTCGAACCTACGTCGACGAGCAACTACACGCTCCGCAGCAAGGTACCTTAGAGCGCTCGGCCACACCCCCTTGACTACATTTCACCTGCAGTAAACTATAATCTAAGTCGTTGCAATTAGTAAGGTACATCCCATCACCTGAGTTCTGTGCAAGATACGACAATCAAGCTCATGTTAACCCATGGTAACATCCGCCAAAATGACAGCTACGTTAAAATTGTCAGTGAACTGTGACGTTTTGAGGAACAGTTGATGAACGAGTGTACACGGGTAGAGAGTTGGTTTGGAATCACACTCGCCGAATTGACGGGTCTTACTAATAAAAGTCCAAAAACCCCTGAAAGACGGGAGTTAGTAGCGAGCGTCAAAACCAGATATTAGTAACGCAGGGTTAATGAGATATTGAGTCATTTCACAAAACGTTTTCGAATTATGGAAAGGTAAATGGGTTGTTGAGAAGATAATATTTCACAGTAACACGTGTAAAAAAATAATCAAACTTTTTTTTAACCCTTACTTTCTACAAAACCGACTGAAAAACATTGATGATCAAAAATAAAATTTCAAAAACTCTTTACGCGACAGGAACACAAATAATTTTGTTTTATCCCAAGGACACTGAAAAGTTTGGTTTAAAAAGTACGTTCATAAAATGATATGTTCGTAGTTTTACATACCAGCGAGTTTTTAAAATATGAAAACCGGAAGAGTACATCTGTCCCCTTTCTTAGGGCATACCGTCGGGCATTTCGAGCATTGCATATTGGAACGAGAAAGAGAAAAATCGTATGCAGTTGTTCGCAGTATGCTAAGCGACTAGTCTGGATTCTACCGGACTGTCACGGAATTACGCGTCCATTCCACTTCAAACGACACCAGTTGCGTGTATTTGTCTGATTTACGTGTTCGTGTGAATTTAAATGTGATGACTCCCAAACGAAAGGTGAAAAAATTGCAGTATGTCATATAAGCTGCAAAACATGAGCGGAATTTTCACATACACATAGATTTCCAGAGTTCTGTCAGGACATGTCTTCAAGGGTGTTCTTTAACTTTTACTTCTGTACACTACAAATTCCTCCTACGTCCATGTATATGTCAACATGTCCTGGAGTTTCAGAAACTGAAATTCACTGTATGTGAGAACTTACACTAATCGTGTCCATACTCGTTATTTTTGTTGTTTTGATATATGTGAGATGTCCATGAGTTATCTCGCGTGTACTTAATATTCAGCACAATTACTTGATTCCCATCACATGACTGATATTTCATGATTATTGTATAATATGGCAGCTCCGTAGCACAGTGGTAGAGTGCCAGACTACAAATCCGATCCCCTCTAGGTCCTACGATTTTTATCTGTCACTTTCCACTTCTTTCACCTCTGGCAGTATTGCTCATGTGAAAAATACCGAGTAGCACCGTGGTTCGGAACCCACGTTAAACTGTAGGTCCCCCTATAACTGGCTGGATAAGTCAAAGGTCGGAGGAAGGCAACGGCATACCACCTCCAAACAGGACCATGCCTAGTAAAGCACTGTTGTGTTCAAACCAATCTTCGGATTGTTGACTGCTTTACCTAAAAAAAAAAAAAAAAAAAAAAAAAAAAAAAAAAAAAAAAAAAAAAAAACCTCAATGGATTTTCGCCATCACACCCCCTCAGGCTCATTAATAAGATGACGCAGTGTACAGTCCGTTAAAAATAGAACAGAGGTCGATCAGGAAAACAGGACATCAGTACCGTGTCGGAATAGTTTCTACTGTTTACTCTATGTTGCATGTATCTTCAACTTTTCTTATTTTGCTTCTTTTTCCACATTCCGTCCAACTTCTTCCTGATTTAGTGCTCGAGATCTGATCAATTTTTAACAGGCTATACACTGGACCATGTTACTAACAAATCTGAGGGGGCGTGACAGGGAATATCTTCATCTTCATAGATACTCAGCAAATCACATTTATGTACCTGGCACAGGATTCATTAACCACTTTCATGATCTTTCTGTACCGTTCCATTCTCTAATAGCGCGCGGGAAGAAATAACACCTAAATCGTTCCGTTTTCGATCTGGTTTTTCTTATTTTATTGGGATGATCATGTGTGCTTAAGTAGGTGGGTGCTAGAAAAATATTTTCAGGTTCAAAAGTACAGGTCAGTGATTGAAATTTCGCAAATAGATCTCGCCGCAACGAATAACGTCGTTCTTATAATGATTTCCACCCCAATTCGTGCAACATTTCCGTGACGCTTTCCCCCCTATAACGCAATAAAACCTTCTCAATGTCCTCCGTCAGTCCCACCTGGTGAGGGTCATACACTGGACAATAGTACTTCAGGAGAGGACGCAAAAGTGTTATGTACGCAGTGCCTTTGATGGAGCTGTTGCATCTTCGAAGCGTTCTGCCAATGAAACGTAACCTTTGGTTCGCCTTCCCCACAATATTTTTTATGCGTTCTCCCCAGTCTAAGTTGTTCGCAATTGTAACTGCTAGGTATTTGTTAGAATTTACGACTTTAAGGTTTGACTGATTTATCGTGTAACTGAAGTTCAGCGGCTTTCTTTTAGTGGTCATGTGTATTACTTCACACTTTCCATTATTTAGTGTGAACTTTCAATTTTCCCACCAAGTAGAAATTTTGTCTAAATAGCTTTGCAGTTGCTTTTGATTCTCTGTTGACTTCACCAGATAAACGATCGCATCATCCGCGAACACTCTAATGGAGCTATTCAGATTGTCTCCTAAATCATTTATAAACACAAGGAAAAGTAGGGGCCCTATAACGCTTCCCTGGCGAACGCCAGATATCACTTCTGTTTTACTCGATGACTTACCGTCAATTACTACGAACTGTGTCCTTTCTGAATCCAGTCGCACAATTGGAGAGATATTCGATAAGAACGCAATTTCATTAGGAGCCGCTTGTGAGGTGCAGCGTCAAAAGCTTTCCGTAAATCCAGAAATAGGGAATCGATTTGAGATCCCTTGTCTATGGCACTTATCACTTCATGTGAATAAAAGGCAAGCTGTGTTTCGCAAGAGCGGTACTTTCTCAATCCGTGCTAACTATTGGTTAATAAGTGTTTCTCTTCGTGGTAGTACATAATGTTCGAACAATGTTCCAAAATCTTACTGCAAATCGACATCAATGAGATGGGCCTGTAATTTTGTGGATCACTCCTATTTCCGAATATTGGAGTGATCTGGGCCACTTTCCAGTCTTTGGGTACGGATCTTTCTCTCAGTAATCGGATGTATATGATAGCTAAGTATGGAGCTATTGCATGAGCATACTCTGAGAGGAATATCTATTGAGAGCTATAGCCTTGTTGCTCACAGTTGTAAACACTGTCATTTATAAATGGCTGAATGTGCTTCAGTATGCTTCATTTTGACTAACTTGCTAATCAGGTTTTCAACATATGCTTTTAAGTCATTGGTGTGACGAAGGGCATAGATTCCAAAACTAGTAACCAACAATAAAAAGGTGAAACCTCCTGCCAGATTAAAATTGTGTGCCGGAACCGGGACCCGAACCTGGGCCCTTTGCCTTTCGCGGGCAAGCGCAGTACCGACTGTGCTATCCCGACACGACTCACGATGCCGCCTCACAACTGGCGAAGTACTGGCGGAAGTAAAGTTGTGAGGCGGCATCGTGAGTCGTGTCGGGATAGCACAGCTGTAGTGCGCTTGTCCGCGAAAGGCAAAGGTCCCAGGTTCGAGTCCCGGTTCCGGCACAGAATTTTAATCTGCCAGGAAGTTTCATATCAGCGCACAGTCCGCTGCAGAGTGAATGTTTCATTCTGGAATAAAAAGGTCTTTATGCCTGGTGTGAAGGAACAGCTGAGAGAGCTGACAACAAATAAGTCACCAGGAATGGAAGAAAGACTGCTGTAGGTTTAATGGCACCAGATATAATGCAGAGGGCGGGTGAAATCGCAGGCTCTCTCTGGTCCCGCGAATTTCGCTCTCAGGCGCGCAGCTGCGGCTGGGACCACACTTTTAAATTTATGCACGCCCCCCGCGATTTCAGGAATTCCGAGTGACGTCATCTCTATCACACCAGCAGTTCGCGTCGCGTCCTGTTAGCGCCTGTTATTCCCACAAAATTTCCCTCCGCGTCAAATGTTACTGTAGCATCCGAACGTGAGTGTTAATGAAAAGGTTTGTATACTGGGCCTACATAAAGCTAATCCGCGCTTTTGGAGTTTAGATCAACGTGGTACTACGGTTTATTTAATCACATATACGGTTTTCAATATTAAAGCAGCACACCGTTATTTTCCTGTCCTGTGTCGAATCCACGGTATATATGCAGGCTGAGTCACATAATATGAATCACCCCGTTTACTTCTTGAACGGATTTTGAAACAAGGCAAATGAGTGTGCTCTAAGGAGGAAGTAGGTCTTCTGAGGTATCTCAGAATGAGTCATAATGACGTTACTCTTCCAATGCTCGAGGTAGTGTAGGAAGTACTTTTTTCTCCAGGAATCGTATACGAAAATAACTGCGTATAACAGTTCTTACAGCGACAATTGAGGGCTTGGATGCAATAACAGCGTTAGTGTATTTACGCTGTTACTGCATAAAAAACTCCTTACACCATTTGCTATAAAGGCCTCTTTTAGTTCCATATGACGCTCCCAAAGGCTCTAGGAACAACATATGGAGCTTGTTTAATAGCAGAAGGATGTAAGATTTAAAAACCGTTTTTTATGAAATAATAGCGCGAATAGACTAACGCTGTTATTGCATCCAAGTCCTCAATTACAGTTGTATAGTGCTTATTAATAGTGACGGCGAAACATTTCGCGAAAAAAAAATCGAATAATGTATTAAAATAGAAATCTATGCGCCCTAAGTCGATCACTCACTTGTAAATCTAGCTTTTTAATGCGCCATCTGATTCGTCGAAAGCTAGAATATGCGTTAGTTCCAGACACAAAAATCGTAGGTATCCCTGTATCCATGTCGTATAGAAAGTGTGTTAACTCTGTCCACATATCTCGCTCATCTGCCGCGAAAGCTCTGCTTCGCAGTGTTTATGCCGGCCGCAGTGGCCGAGCGGTCTGCGGAGCGCCAGTCACAGTCTGCACGACCACTACGGTCGGGGGTTCGAATCCCCCCTCAGGCATGGATGTTTGTGTCGTCTTTAGTATAAACTAGTTCATAAGTCGTTTGTAAGTTTAGGGACCGATGACCCCGTAGTTAAGTCCCATGAGCTAAACAAACATTTGAACATTTGATTTTGCAGTGTTTGCATGACAACAGCCGACTCCAGGCGCACTGTTTTCCAGTCTTATAAATTTTGCGAAACGTTTCACCGTCAATATTAACGACCAGTAGATCACTGTAATTCAGTTTGTATAGGATAATGTACCGTATTTTGCAACTGTACAAATTGGTGTAAGTTCAGACGGGTTTCACTTCATATTAAAGCATCTTCGGTGTATAACAATATGTTTTGTTTTGAACTTTTGAATGATTTATTGAAGATGATGTTGAAGAGTTCTCATACAGTGGCTTCATATAATTAACAAAAAGCCGGCCGCGGTGGCCGAGGGGACTGAGACGCTTCAGTCACGGTCTCCACGGCCACTACGGTCGGGAGATCGAATCCCCCCTCGGGCATGGATATTTGTGCAGTCCTTAGTTGTAGGTAGTTCATAAGTAGTTTGTAAGTTTAGGGACTGATGACCCCGTAGTAGTTAAGTCCCTTAAGCTTAACAAACATTTGAACATTTGAATTAACAAAAGTTGTCTATGTTGCCTTCATTCGTTTCTCTGTTGCACTCACACTGCCACTCCATTTTGTAGCAATCTTCCATAGCAAAAACTGCAGCAAATCGCCATTTCTGTGTCTTGCTTGAATGTTTCGAGATGCGTTAGTCTTTTGTTTTTTGTTCGATTTGTATTGGGTCGCCTGCTAGCACAATTAATGGAAGTCTGTTGTTCAACTAGTGAGTGTTTGTGTGTATGTTAGTGTGTGTGTGTGTGTGTGAGGCGACTTTTTGTTTATTTATTTATGTATGCGCAAGCTCTTGCTTTTAAGATCTTTGGCTTGACATTGTGAGATTCATTCATGTTTGCATGTTTGTTTCTCGCAGTGTGTGTTATTCTGTGAGTGTTTATAAATATGATTTTAGTTGAACTAGCGAAGGTCTGTGTGTGTATTTGTTTGTGCATGCGTGTTTTGGTTTTGTGTGAGTGTGTGTATGAGAGAGAGAGAGAGAGAGAGAGAGAGAGTAATGGGGCTGATATATCCTTATTTCTGTAGGTGTGATTGGTGGAACTTGGAATGAATACATAAAAATATCGTAGGGAAGGCTACGTTTTATTGCCGCCCGGGAGTAGCCGACCGGTCTAGAGCGCCACGTTACGGATCGCGCAGTCGGAGGTTCTAATCCTCCCTCGGGAATGGATTATTATGTTTCCTTTAGTATAAGTTAGTTTATAAGTAGTTTGTAAATTTAGGTACTGACGACCCCGCAGTTAAGTCCCATAAGCTTAACAAACATTTGAACATTTGATTGTTGAATTGGCAGAACACTTAGAAATTGCACAGTTCTACTTAAGAAACTGCCCATCTGCACTTGTTCGTCCTATTTTCCAGTTCAGCTTCGTATTGTGAGACCCTCACCAGGTGGTACTGACGAAGGACATAGAGAAATTTCAGAGAAGAGTTGGTTTTGAAATATCGCTATACTGGGAAAAGAGTGTTACGGAAATTATTATTGAAAACATCGCGGATTAACAACGAACTTAATTAATGTTCATGTACAACTTAGCCTATATCACAAATTTTACGTGTGTCACGGAAATGATGCACTATTTGGGGTAGAGATCATTAAAAATAAAGACGTTATTCGCTGCGGTGAGATCTATTGGCGAAAATTCAGTCACCAAATTTCTCCTCGAATGCGAACATATCTCGTTAGCAACCTCACCAAATTTGGTCCAGCGCATATTTCCGACAATAAATGGACGTCGAAAATTGAGATGTGTGAGTATCACATGCGTCAGTGTAATTCAGAATTACACTACTACACCAGCGAACATCTAGGGGATGTGGGCGGTGTTTTGAGGAACAAAGTGAGCATAGAAACCCATGCCCGGAAACGTCATCCAATGACGCTACGGAGCGTCGAAGTTCCTGGAATGAGATGTCTAGCGGCAGGAGCTGGTGCCTGTAACATGGACTCTCCGTAGCGTCGTCGAATGGCGTTTCCGGGTATGGGTTTCTATGCTCACTTTGTTCCTCAAGACACCTCCCACATCCGCTAGAAGTTTGTTGGTGTAGTAATGTAATTCTGAAACACACTGACGTAATGGGACACACACACTCGTCTTCGACGTCAATTTACTGCCGGAAATATGCGCAGGGCGAAATTTTGTGAGAGAAAATTTTTTATTGCTAGCATGTGAGACATAGGGTCACCAAGGTCACCAAGTAATCTCAGATGGGGTCCGGATACTTTTGTAAATTTTTATGGAGGTCCAGATGTAAAACCTCATGTTCCTCATTAATTTTTAGTTTAAATTTACCTCACAAACTAAAATGAAATACAACTGAAAAGCATTGTGTATTCAAAAATGCAGAAAAAAATAATATTCTTTAATGATTTTCTAATTTCACTCTCAAATTAATATGAAATACAGTAGATGTAAAAGAATAATGTATAAACAATCCAGAAAAACTTATATTATTTGCTATTTATTTTTATTTTCACTCACAAAAAGTATGAAATAAAATGGATAGTCAATCTTTATTGAAAAGTCCAGAAACAGGTCATGCATTATACATACTATTTTTTTATTTTAATTTTCACTTAGAGAGCATGAAAGACCACGAAATGTGCGTATATGTCTTAAAAATTTGTGGCAAAAATTGCATTTACTGTCTTGACCCACTTTCTTAAAGTTATGTTCACCAGCTGAGCAGCTTGAGCGAAAATTATTGTCCAAGAAATTCATTTTTGAAAATGAAATTTCACAAATAACTGTGGAGCTAAACAGCGGCCAGGTAGAACGCTAATTTTTGTTGTTGCAATTTTCATACTTTTCCGGGATATGTTGACTCCTAAATTCTTCAGTGGATAAAGTTATCTCCATTTGGAGTAAAGGCTTTGAAACGTGGAACACCTTCGCAGCCACATCTGTCCATTCTGCTGCAGGAGAAACCTCTGAAGGCGATTTTAAGAATCGTGAGAACTTGTTTATTTCTGAAAAGTCTTCGGATCTTGCTTTAAATTTCTTCTGAAAATCTGCCAAGAAATTTTATAATATGGATTATTTTATATTCAAAATGGTTGTAAAATGAAGTAATTTTTGACTTAAAACGTCTCTTTCAAAGAACCAGCCTGCGACGGGATGATGATACACTTTGAACTAAATCACGTATTAATCTCCCATTTACGACTAGTAGGTGTTGTTATCTACAGAAAAATTGCTTTTTAATTATTAGAGTATGTAACTTCCACTTTGAAAATACTTTTGGCGGTGCAGCTTTTGGCCTTCCGCGGTCTGGACCTGGACCACGGTCCGCCAGTTGCCGAGCGCTTTTAATCTACATCTACATCTACAACCATACTCCGCAAGCCACCCGACGGTGTGTGGCGGAGGGTACCTTGAGTACCACTATCAATTTTCCCTCTTATTCCAGTCACGTATTGTTCGCGGAAAGAAGGATTGTCGGTATGCCTCTGTCTGGGCTCTAATCTATCTGATTTTATCCTCATGATCTCTTAGAGAGACATACGTAGGAGGTAGCAATATACTGCTAGATTCCTCACTAAGGGTATGTTCTCGAAACTTCGACAGAAGCCCGTACCGAGCGACAGAGCGTCTCTCCTACAGAGTCTTCCACTGGAGTTTAGCGATCATCTCCGTAACGCTTTCACGATTACCAAATGATTCTGTAACGAAGCGCGCTCCTCTCCGTTGGATCTTCTACACTTCCTCTATCAATCCCACCTGGTACGGATCTCACAACGGTGAGCAGATTTCAAGCTCTGGGCGAACAAGTGTACTGTAACCTACTTCCTTTGTTTTCGGACTGCATTTCCTTAGAATTCTCCCAATGAATCTAAGTCTGGCATCTGCTTTACCGACGATTGATTTATATGCTCGTTCCATTTTAAATTCCTCCTAATGACTACTCCCAGATAATTTATGGAATTAACTGCTTTCAGTTGCTGACCTGCTGTAGGGTAGCTAAATGATACAGGGTCTTTCTTTCTTTCTGTGTATTCGCAGCACATTACACTTGTCAACACTGAGGTTTAATTACCATTCCCTGCACCTTGCGTCAATTCGATGCAGATCCTCCTGCATCTCAATACAATTTTCCATTGTTACAACCTCTCTATATACTACATCATCCGCAAAAAGCCTCAGTGAACTTCCGATGTTATCCGCAAATATATCGTGAACAGCAACGGACCCACGACACTCCCCTGTGGCACACCTGACATAACGCCTACTTCGGAAGACTTCTCTCCATTGAGAATGACCGGCTGCTTTCTGTTCTACATCCACATCTACATACATACTCCGCAATTCACCGTAAGGTGCGTGGCGGAGGGTACACTGTACCACTACAAGGCATTTCCTTTCCTATTCCACTCCCAAATTGAACGAGGAAAAAAAGAATGCCTATATGCCTCCGTACGAGCCCTAATTTATCTTGTCTTTGTGATCTTTACGCGAAATGTAAGTAGGCGGCAGAAAGATCGTACTACACACAGCTTCAAATTCCGGCCCTCTAAATTTACTTAACAGAAATTCACGAAAAGAACGTCGTCTTTCTTCCAGCGATCCCCAATTGAGTTGCCGGAGCATTTCCGTGACACTCGCGCATTGGTCGAACCTACCGGTAACAAATCTAGCTGCTCGCCTCTGAACCGCCTCTATGTCTTCCTTCAAACCGATCTGCTGCGGGTCCCAAATACTTGAGCAATACTCAAGACGTGGTCGTACAAGCGTTTTATACGCAGTCTCCTTTGCAGGTGAAGTACATCTTCCCAAAATTCTCCCAATAAACCGAAGTCTGCTGTCCGCCTTACTGACAACTGTCCTTTCATGCTCGTTCCATTTCATATCGCTCTGCAATGTTACTCCTAGATATTTGAACGACGCGATAGCATCAAGAAGCTCACTACTAATGCTGTATTCGAACATTATGGGATTGTTTTTTCTACTCATGCGCATCACCTTACATTTTTCTTCATTGAGAGCTAGCTGCCATTCTTTGCACCAACTAGAAATTTTGTCTAAGTCATCCTGTATACTATTACAGTCGGTTAAAGACGACACTCTCCCATACACCACAGCTTCGTTAGCAAACAGCCGCAAATTACAACTTACTCTGTCCATCAGATCATTTATATAGATAGAAAATAATAGCGGTCCTATCACACTCCCCTGGGGCACGCCTGACGATACACTCGTCTCTGATGAACACTCGCCGTCGAGAACAACGTACTGCGTTCTATTACTTAGGAAGTCTTCCAGCCAGTCACAAATCTGTGAACCTATTCCATAAGCTCGTATCTTCGTTAGCAGTCTGCAGTGTGGCACCGCATCGAACGCCTTTTTGAAGTCGAGAAAAACATAATCCGCCTGTTGCCCTTCGTCCATGGCTCGCAAGATGTCATGTGAGAAAAGGGCAAGCTGAGTTTCACATGAACGATGTTTCCTAAACGCGTGCTGATTCATGGAAAGAGCTTTTCCGTTTCAAGGAAATTTACTATATTCGAACTGAGAATATGCTCCAAAATTCTACATGAAACTGATGTCAACGATATTGGCCTGTAATTGTATGGGTCAGTTCTCTTTCCTTTCTTATACACGGAAGTCACCTGCGCTTTTTTCCAATCACTAGGAACTTTGCGCCGAATGTAAGATTCGCGATAAATGCCTGTTATCTAGGAATTCCTCAATCCAATCACACAATTAGTCTGATAGACCATATGCTATTACTTTGTTCCTTAAACGTTTGTGGGGAACTGTATCAAACGCCTTACTTCGTAAGGAATCTCGCTACTAAGCCCGAGTGCGCGAATTTAGATTCACCCTGTGTAGAGCACAAGCGCGGGTTGTTTCCAAAGTGGCGAATACAATTGGCCGTGACACTTTAACAGAATTATCCTAGAATTTTTCTGCATTCACTTAAGGGGAATCCCGAAAAAAACTTTGAGGATGGTCACAAGCGGCTGTCGACCAGTGTCGCCCCTGAGGCAGCACCTCGCCGTGTTAACTTTGAGCCCGCTGCCGCCGCCTTTGTGGTGATCCGCTACCCGCGCCTGTGATCTCGATCGGTGTTAATGGAGCGAGGGCGCAGTCGCCGGCAACTTCTCCAGTGACCCGAGACCGTGGCCAGGCACAGAGAGGTGCGGCGGCGGCGGCTTTCGCGTGGCCCGTCCACCCCTCCCCCGTGCGGGACGCGCCGCCTTGTCCGCCACGCCCACTACCTCCTGGCCGTAATCGACAATTAGCGTTAAAAGCCCCGCTAAGTGGCTGATTAAGGGAGCTGCCACATCCGGGCTGCAGCCGCCGACGCCGTAACGAGGCGCGTCCGCAGCCTCTGGAGACTTGGCCGCTACCTCGCCACCTGCTCGCGCCGCCCAGTCGCCCGCGGCACGCCAGGTGGACGCGGCCGCTGCGCGCGGAACGCGCTTACTGCACGCGGCAGTATGTCCAGTGCGACAGGACGGCCTAATAAAGGAACAATTCTCATGAATCCTTCAAAAATCATAACAACTCTCGTAGGTAAAGCAGTCAACAATCCGAAGATTGGTTTGAACACCACGGTGCTTTACTAGGCATGGTCCTGTTTGGAGGTGGTATGCCGTTGCCTTCCTCCGACCTTCGAACTGACTTACCCAGCCATTATACGGGGACCTACAGTTTAACGTGGGTTCCGAACCACGGTGCTACTCGGTATTTTTCACATGAGCAATAGTGTCAGCGGTGAAAGAAGTGGAAAGTGTCAGATAAAAATCCTAGGACCTGGCCGGGATCGAACACGCGACCTTTGGATTGATAGTCTGGCACTCTACCACTGTGCAACCGAAGCGCATTACTCCACAATACAGACACAGACACAGTGACAGATAAAAGTCCTATGACCTTGCGGGGATCGAACCCGCGACCTTTGGATTTGTAGTCTGACACACTACCACTGTGCAACCGAGGCGCACTGTAACAACACTCATATTCCCCTCAAAAGTCACATGTCACTCCAAAATTCGAGAAAGACAATAAATGTGATCCTCAGAATTACAGGCCTATGTCATTGATGTCAGTTTGAAGGCAACATTTTAGAACTATTAGTTTTCTCAAATATTAGGTACTACCTCTAAGAGAACGACCTACTGACTCATAGATTACAGGAAGTCTTTTGACACTATACCTCACTAGCGTCTTCTAATCAAATTGCGTGCTTATGGAATATCGCTATAGTTGAGCGATTGGATTTGAGATTTCCTGTCGGAAAGAAGACAGTATGTTTTAATTGACGGTAAGTCATACAGCAGAACTGAAGCACAGACAAATATATACAGACGGGAAACCTCCATACGAACCCGGTCCGACGCTCAGGGGTGCGGGGCGGGGGGTGCTGAAGCAGTTCCGTAAGACGTTCCATGATGGCGCTGAGGTCAGAAGCAGCTCTTTAAACTGGCCAGAGCAGGCGGCAGGTAGCGGCTGTCCCCACCACCACCTCCCCTTAAACGCCAGCAAGCCAGACACAGCCGTGGCAAGCGTCACGAGCTCTCCCCTCAGCCTCCCCTCCACGCTACCCTCTGACATGCGAGAGGCACCCTCAGAAGTGCCTCGAGTGTGGTCTACCGGTACTTAGCCTGGGAACCGCCTGACACCTGCTAGCATCTCACGGAACTACGAGGGAAGCGTAGGACAGTGGTTTAGGGGGGCTGCTTCTCTGTATATGTTACTCTATGACTGAAGTGATATCTGGCGTTCTCGAGGGAAGTGTTATTGGGCCCTTATTGTTCCTTATTTTTATAAACGATTTCGGAGACACTGTAAGTAGCTTTCTGTGCGCGGATGATACTGTCATTTATCAAGGGGAAACTACAGCCGTTAATTTTCCCGAGGACATGCAGCTCTACTGTATGAAAATATGATGATGGCTTCCTCTCGGGTAAAATATTCCGGAGGTAAAATAGTCCCCCATTCGGATCTCCGGGCGGGGACTACTCAGGAGGATGTGATCATCGGGAAAGACAAAACTGGCATTCTACGGATCGGAGCGTGGAATGTTAGATCCCTTAATCGGGTAGGGAAGGTAGAAAATTTAAAAAGGGAAATTGATAGGTTGAAGTTAGATATAGGGGGGATTAGTGAAGTTCGGTGGAGCGAGGAACAGGATTTCTGGTCAGGCGAGTACAGCAGTATAAATACAAAATCAGTTGGGGGTATTACAGGAGTAGGTCTGATAATGAATAAGAAAATAGGAATGCGGGTAAACTACTATGAGCAACAGTGATCGCATTATCGTAGTCAAGATAGATACGAAGCCAACACCGACCACAGTACTACAGGTTTATATGCCAACTAGCTCTGCCGATGGTGAGGAGATTGAAGAAATATATGAGGAGCTAAAGGAAATTATTCAGACAATTAAGGGAGAGGAAAACTTAATTGTTATGGGAGACTGGAATTCGGTAGTAGGACAAGGAAGGGAAGATAGTAGGTGAATATGGTCTGGGCAAACGGAATGAAAGAGGAAGCCGCCTGGTAGAATTTTGCACGGAACATAATTTGGTTATAACAAACACCTGGTTTAAGAATCAAAAAATAAGGTTGTATACGTGGAAGAGACCAGGGGACACCGGGAGATACCAGATAGATTTTATAATGGTAAGGAATAGATTTCGGATCCAGGTTTTAAACTGTAAAACATACCCAGGGGCAGATATAGACTCTGACCATAACTTGTTGGTTATGAACTGTAGGCTGAAACTGAAGAAACTACAAAAAGGTAGGAAAAGAAGGAGATGGGACCTGGATAATTTGAAGGAACCGGAAGTTCTTAAGAATTTCAGAGGGAGATTTAGGCATCAATTGACAGAAACAGAGGAAAATAAAACAGTAGAAGAGGAATGGGTAGCATTGAGAGATGAAATAGTGAAGGCAGCAGAGGACAAAATAGCTAGGAAGGCAAGACCTACAAAAAATCCTTGGATATCACAGGAGATACTAAATTTAATCGATGAAAGGAGAAAATATAAAAATGCAGTAAATGAAACAGGCAAAATGAAGTACAGACGACTAAGAAATGAGATTTACAGGAAGTGCAAAATGGCTAAGCAGGAGTGGCTAGAAGGCAAATGCAAGGATGTAGACGAATGTATAAATAGGGGGAAAATAGATACAGCCTACAGGAAAATAAAAGCTCTATGAATAACAAGAACTCTGATGGAAAACCAGTTCTCAGCAAAGAAGGGAAAGATGAAAGGTGGAAAGAGTACATAGAGAGGCACTATGAAGGAAATGAACTTTGAGGCAATATTGTAGAAAGGGGAGAAGAAGTAGATGAGGATGAAACAGGAGATACTATACTGAGAGATGAATTTGACAGAGCACTGAAAGACCTAAGTCGAAACAAGGCCCCTGGAGTAGATGATATTCCCTCAGAGCTACTGAAGTCTCTGGGAGAACAAGCCATGACAAAATTATTTCACCTGGTGTGTAAGATGTATGAGACTTTAAGAAAAATGTTATAATCCCCATACCAAAGAAAGCAGGTGCAGACAGGTGTGAAAACTACAGAACCATCAGTTTAATAAGTCATGGTTGCAAAATATTAACACGAATTATTTACAGAAGGATGGAAAAGCTAGTAGAAGCAGACCTCGGGTTTGGGTTCAGGAGAAATGTAGGTACTCGGGAGGCAATACCCACTTTACGGATTATCCTAGAAGATAGATTAAGAAAAGGCAAACCACATTTCTAGCTTTTGTAGATTTGGAGAAGGCTTTTGACAATGTTGATTGGAATAAACTGTTTAAGGTTCTGAAGCAAGCAGGAGTAAAATATAGGGAGCGTAAGGTTATTTACAACTTGTACAAAAACTAGACAGCGGTTGTCAGAGTTGAAGAGCATGAAAGGGATGCAGTGGTTGGAAAGGGAGTAAAACTGTGTTGTAGTCTTTCTCCAATGTTATTCAATTTGTACACTGAGCAAGCTATAAAGGAAAGCAAGGAGAAATTTGGTGAAGGAATTAAAGTTCAGAGGGAAGAATTAAAAACATTACTTTTTTGCCGAAGACATAGTAATTCTGGCAGAGACAGCAAAGGACCTGGAAGAGCAATTGAACGGAATGGACAGTGTGCTGAAAGGTGCATATAAGATGAACATTAACAAGAGCAAAACTAGGGTAATGGAGTGCAGTCTAAGAAAATCAGGTGATGCTGAAGTAATTAGATTAGGTAACGAAGCAATAAAGGAGGTAGATGAGTTCTGTTACTTGGGCAGTAAAATATCAAATGATGGTCGCACTACAGAGGATATAAAATGCAACGGCAATGGGTAGAAAAGCGTTCTGAAAAAGAGAAATTTGTCAACATCAAATATTGATTTAAGCCTAAGAAAGTCCTTTCTGAAGGCATTTGTATGGAGTGTTGCCTTGTATGGGAGTGAAACATGGACGATAAACAGTGCGGACAGGAAGAGGATTGACGCTTTTGAAATATGATGCTACAGAAGAATGCTGAAGATTAGGTGGGTGGATCGCGTAACTAATGAGGCGGTACTGAAGAGAATTTGGGAGAAAAGAAATTTATGGCATACCTTGACTAAAAGAAGGGATAGATTGGTAGGGCACATTCTTAGACATCAAGAGATTGTAAATTTAGCGTTGGAGGGAAGTGTGTGGGGTAAAAACCGCAGAGGAAGACCAAGAGATGGATACAGTAAGCAGATTCAGACAGATGTAGGTTGCCGTTCTTATGTGGAGATCAAGAGGCTTGCTCAGGATAGCGTTGGAGGGAAGTGTGTGGGGTAAAAACCGCAGAGGAAGACCAAGAGATGGATACAGTAAGCAGATTCAGACAGATGTAGGTTGCCGTTCTTATGTGGAGATCAAGAGGCTTGCTCAGGATAGGGTATTGTGGAGAGCTGCATCAAACCAATCTCCGGACTGAAGACCACAACGACAGCAACAAAGTCACCAGAAGATCAAAAACAACTATAAAATGATTTAGATTTCTGCATGGTGCACAAATTGGCAATTGGCCCTTAACAGTGATGAGTCTTCCAGATGACCACTAAAAGAAATCCATTAAACTTCATTTACACGATAAATCAGTCGAATCTATAGGGAATAAATTCTACGAAATACCTGGGAGGAACAATTACGAACAAATTAAAGTAGAAATAACACACAGAAAACATCGTAGGAATGGCGAACCAAAGGTTTCGTTTTATTGGCTGAACATTTAGTAGATAGAACAGTTCTACTAAAGAAACTATCTGCACTAGAGTTGTGCATCGTATTTTGGAGTATTCCTGCGCATTGTTGGATGCACACCAGGTGGGGTTGACTGACGATATAGAGGAAGTTCGGAGAAGGGCAGCTCGGTTTGTATTATCACGATATAGGGGGGAGAGTGTTACCGAAGTGATGGACGAGTTGGGGTGGAAATCATTAAAAGAAAGGTGTTGTCGATGCTGCGAGATATATTTCTCTTCAGGTTGCAAACATATTTTGTTAGCACCTACCTACATAGGGAGACATGATCATGATAATAAAATTAGTGAAATCAGATAGAAATCAAAGAATTGTGTACTCATTTTTACCGTGAGCATTTAGAGAATGGAACTCCAGAGAAATGTCGTAATAGCGGGTCGACAAACTTTCTGCCTTTCTCTTCAATGTGACTCTCAGAGTATTTACGTAGATGATATGTAGATGTAGATACATTGAAGACGTTGCCATGCACTCCTGCTACTGTGACTAGTCGGATGGCATGTAGTGTGCCTACCCTCTTGGCGGTGCGCGGCGCTGTTCAACGACGCCTAGCGTCGTACACTAAGGGATGCGTACTTGGGTCGCTATGTGGAAGACGCTTGTTATGATCCGCTCCACCAGTCCACTCATTTTCTAAGTTCATTTCAATATTCAAATGTTTGTTAAGCTTATTTAACTACGGGGTCATCCGTCTCTAAGCTTACAAACTACTTATAAACTAACTTATACTAAAGACAACAGAAACATCCATGCCCGAGGGAGTAATCGAGTCCCCGACGGGGAACGGCCACGAGCATCGGAGTATAGCGCCTCAATGCGCTCGGCCACTTCGCCGCGGCCAGGTTCATTTCAGATGAACCGTATGTAGAGGGTGAGTCATAAACGAGGAAAAATATTTCGTGCAAATTGTCACACACTGAGCTACAAACATAAATTCGTTTTCCGCAAGTTCCTATGCCAATAAATGACAATGCAATTGAATGGTAAAAATCTGGAAGTATTAAGTGGACTTTTGGGTGTTATTCTGCTCCGACATTAGCCAAGGGGACAGATCGGCAACAGGGCACAACATGCGAGTGTTGTAGGTAGTCTAGCCGCTCACGAGAAGGCGAGGCGTGTGGCGTCAAGAGAGGGTCTGCGTGACACTGCGAGCTATGGCAGCGCTCACATATCTCTCACACCGTTTCTGCTGGCCGTTATTATGCATCGTGGCCAGTTGGCATAGGGAAAGGAACTTGTGCCCTGTTGCCCTGTTGCCGATCTCTCCACTTGGCCAATGTCGGCTCACAGTAACACCCAAAAGTTCACTTCAAATTTCCAGACTTTTACCATTCAATTGCATTGTCAATTATTGACATAGGGACATGCGGAAAATGATTTTATGTTTGTAGCTCAGTGTGTGACACTTTGAACGAAGTATTTTTCCTCATTTGTGACTCACCCAGGTTGCGGTCGAGAAGTTGCAGAGTAGAACACACATCCGATTCAATCCAAGAACAACTGTCAGCATGCAAAACTTAGAAGTAGATGTTCCTGGAGTAGTAAAACAACTTAAGTCACTAAACAAAAACAACTCTTCCGGGTCAGATTGTATACCAACTAGATTCCTCTCAGAGTATGCTGATACAATAACTCCGTACTTTACAACCGATCACTCAGCGAAAGATCCGTACCCAAAGACTGGAAAGTTGCCCAAGTTTCTTCAATATTCAAGAAAGGCAATACGAGTTATCCCCAAAATCTCACTGACTTCGATCTGCAGCAGGAGTTTGGAACATAAACTTTGTTCGAACATTATGAACTACCTCGAAGAGAACGACGTATTAACCAACAGTCAACACGGATTCAGAAAGTATCGCTCTTGCGAAACACAGCTTGCCCTTTATTCACATGAAGTGTTAAATGCCATCGACAAGAGATCTCAAATCTATTCCATATTTCTGGATTTTCGGAAGGCTTTTGACACAGAACCCCACAAGCGGCTTCTAATGAAAATGCGTGCTTTTGGAATATCTCCTCAATTGTCCGATTGGATTCACGATTTCCTATCAGAAAGGACACAGTTGTTTTTAATTGACGGTAAGTCATCGAGTAAAACCGAAGTGATACCTGACGTTCCCCAGGGAAGCGTGTTTATAAACGATTTGGGAGACAATCCGAATAGCTCCCTTAGACTGTTCGCGGATGATGCTGTCGTTTATCGGTTAGTGAAGTAAACAGAGGATCTAAAGCAACTGCAAAGCGATTTAGACCAAATTTCTACATGGTGCGAAAATTGGCAATTGACACTAAGGAAAGATAAGTGTGATGTCATAAACACGACCACTAAAAGAATTCCGCTGAACTTCAATTACCCGATGAATCAGTCAAACCTTAAGGTCGTAAATTCTACCAAATATCTAGGAGTTTTATTTACGAACAACTTAGACTGGAGAGAACTCATCAGAAGGGACTGATGACGTAGCGGTTTAGTCCCGTCAAAAACCAACAACACCAGAACACATAGAGAATATTGTGGGGATGGCCAACCAAAGGTTACGTTTCATAGTCAGAACGCTACGAAGATGCACCAGCTCCAGCAAAGAGACTGCCTACATCACACTTGTGCGTCATCTCCTGGAGTACTGTTGCCCAGTGTGGGACCCTCACCAGGTGGGACTGACAGAAGACATTGAGAAGGTTGAGAGAAGAGTAGCTCGTTTTGCTTTATCACGTTACGGGAGGAAAAGCGCCACGGAAATGTTGCACGAATTGGGGTGGCAATCATTAAAAGAAAGACGTTATTCATTGGGGCGTGATCTGTTGGCGAAGTTTCAATCACCGACGTTTACTTCTTAATGTGAAAATATTTTGTTAGCACCCACCTACTTAGGGAGACATGACCAACCCAATAAAATAAGAGAAATCAGATGGAAAACGGAACGATTTAGGTGTTCTTTCTTTCCGCGCGCTATTAGAGAATGGAACGGTAGAGAAAAGTTATGAAAGTGGCTAATGAACCTTCTGCCAGGCACTTAAATGTGATTTGCAGAGTATCTATGTAGATGCAGCTGTAGATGCAGAGAGATAAACGCGGCGCTGGTGTCAGCCGTCGTCGCCGCTGGACCGCCCCTCGTCATCGTCTTGCGCCGGAGCGTCTTGCGGGCCGGTCGCGTAATATTTCGTGCGCCGCTGAAGGTGTCATTGTGCGAGCCACCGCGGCGTGGCGACCGTATCGATCCAGGAGGCTGTCGCTGCCGCTGCCGCCGCGGCTGCGGTGGGGAGTCATTTCTTACCGCTTCTGCTCGCCGCCTCTCGCTCGCGTCGTCGTCGCCTTTCGCCACACTGACCAGTCGACACACCCGTCTGCCGTTTTAGAGGCGCTCTAATGCCAGTTTTTGAGCGAAGGCGAAGAAACAGGAGAATCAAAAGCAGATTACTTCCGTTTGCATTTTCATGTCTGCGATTCCTAACGACTAACAAAGAGTGCAGATAGCAACTTTAATTATGGTGGACATTTCACTGTCTGCACGATTCCGTCAACATCAGTGTAGCTACTAGGGTCGTGAACGCCCCGGGCAAGACTAGAATTTTGTCCCACCATTCTGCCCCCCCCCCCCCTTTGCCACGTCGTTCGAGACTTAACGTTGAGGTAAGAGATACGACACATTAGAGCGCTATTCTCCAGAACAAATGCAACGAATATCGTAAATAATATGTAAACTCTGAGTTGAACATCAACGACACACACGTTTGCTCCAGCCCGAGAAGTCGGCGGTAGCTGAGCACTGTCTCGATGAGGGACATAGAATGTTATATAACGAAACTCACATGGTTGCTTCAGCATCTCGTTACTGGGACTGTGTCTTAAAGGAATCCATAGAAATTCGATTATCTGACAATCTGATTAACAGAGACAAAGGCTACCTTCTTAGTAAATCCTGGAACCCGGTTTTATCAGATGTTAAAAAACAACGGTTGGTACTTCATAAATCTGAATAATAATTTTTTCATCGATTATCGATTTCGCCGGACTCTACCACCGGAGCGCTGTATGTCTTGTGCGCCAGAGGGCAGTCACTGTCACTTCTTGCGCACGCGCTATGGGCCTTCCTCGATGTATAAAGGAGCCGCCGATTGCACTGGTAACTCAGTTCCGGCGAGATTGTCTTTCAGCAAGCTCACCTGAGGATGGCGGGCAGTTGCGCCGCTGAAATATTGTCAAGTTGACTTTAGTATCCGGCTGCAGACCCGAGAAGATTACAAACAACATATCTATTAAACATCCAATAACGAGTGCCATAGTTGAAATTATTTCTTTTCTCAATACATTTCCAGTTTGTCCGAAATGATCGCAATTGTACCACCTTACCCTATACAAACATTCGTTTTTCTCTCGCTCTATATGGGAGTTGAACAGGAAATTAAGTAACGATTACTGGCACTGAGTAGCCTTCGCCAAGCACCTTTGGGTGGATTGCTGAGTACATATATAGATGTAGATCGGAATACATGTATCACTTGCAAACAAAACGACCTCTGCTTCTGACAGTGTGACAGGCACAAGAAAAAACAATAGCCCTAAGACGGATCCTTGAGGGACATAACACGTCATTTCTCCCCGATATAATAATGACTGATCTCTTAATTCACTAGTCCGTTGCACTGATACACTTCGTTTGCTGGTATGACTTCAACCATTTTGCAGCATTGCCCATTACACCATAGAATTCTAATTTACTTAAAAGGAGATGAGATACGGGCGGAAGTAAAGCTGTGAGGACGTTAGGCGTGCACAGGTAGCTCACTCGATTTAACGCTTATCCGCAACAAATGTCCTGTGATCGAATATCGGTGTGTCACACAAATTTGGCTGGGAGTTTTACGTGTGGAACAGTCGGAGGGTGAACTCGTGTTTATCTGGCTGTTACAGTGTCCTCAGTAGTGCGCCGCTAGCCGGGTTTTAGAGTGGCTGTGCGGAGCCCCGTTTACTGGTGCAACGGTACGGCTGGTGAAGGACAGCAGAGCACAGCAGCGTTGCGTGAGCGGCGTCAGGTGCAGCGGCGGCCGCCCTCTCGGGTTACACCGGCAGCTGGCTGGCCGCTACTGGCTGCGACACAAGACCTTGCCTCTGCCTGCCCAAGCTATTCTGCCGCCTGGGCTGCAGCCCTTTGAAGGGACGCCCGCTGGGTTCTGCAAGTGGCTCCTGGCCTGCCGGCATTTCCATGCTAATCGTTGCTGCCAGCGGCACAAGGCAGGTCGCATAGCACCCAATGTCCACTGGTGAAAGTGTCAACAACAGCTAGGAGCGATAGTAGACAGTGAAGTCAGCAGAAGTGCTGAAACACACGAGGTAATACTCAAATTACGATTCGCCTTAAGAGGCACGATAAGGAAAGGCAATCATACATTTCTCTAATACTAGCTTAAACCCGCGGCTCCGCTCGCGTGTTGGTTGATTAAAGATATGTATTAAAAGAAATTTCTTTTTTTACTGCTTTATTTATTTATTCTTATATTTCCTTATTCGTATACTTATCTTTACAGAGAAAGAGCTGAAGACATTGTAGCACGCATAGACCAAAGATATGGTCTGTGGTATCACGTTTCGCTGTATCCAACCTCCTTGCTATAGAGTCGCAAACATCATCGCTGGCCTACAGTACGAATTTATTTATTTATTTATTTTTTTTTTATTTTATTTTTTTTTTTAATATGACGACTTTCAGTCACGATATCTTCCACCCCCTTAACAGCTATCGGCATGGAACTGCTATGGTGTACAACGGGAGACTTCGGACAACAATTACACACAGACTATTCGTTTGCGTTCTGTAGTTTTCGCTGCAGAGCGAAATATTAACACACACACACACACACACACACACATAGAATTTTATATACACCGATAATTTTCCGTCCCAACGTAGTCCACCCTTTTATCATTATCAACCCTCAAGCAACAATGGAACCAATAAAACCATTTTCAAAGACTAAATATAATTTTCAAAGAGTAATTATTGTTCCGCATTTCGCGTTATATTCTTCAAATTACTAAATATCTATCATATCGCTATAAAACCGTGCCTAAAACCTTCCTAAGGTATAAATTACTATCTGTAATATTTAAGTCTCTGCGTCTTGTCATTCGGACGTGATAAGCGTACATCGAACACACATACACATTAATATATATATATATATATATATATATATATATATATATATATATATATATTGACAGTTCTACAGTATGTCTGTCTAGGTGTACTTGTGTCTGTGAATGTGTGTGCATTTGTTTACCCTCCATTTTTTCCCCCAAGGTAAGTCTTTCCTCTCCCGGGATTGGAATGGCTCCTTACCCCCTTCCTTAAAACCCTCATCATTTCCTTTTCCTTCTCCTTCCCTTCTGCCTGATGAAGCAGCTAGGCTGCGAAAGCTAGCGTTTGTGTGTGTGTGTGTGTGTGTGTGTATTCAGTTATTTATTTGTGATGCTGTTACACCTGTGCTCCTTCGCCTGGTGAGTAATCCACGTCTATTTTTTATATTTAATTTTTCCTGCTAGGAATTTTTCGTCTTATATATATATATATATATATATATATATATATATATATATATATATATCCGATCGCCATAAAACCGTGCCTCAAGCCTTCCATGGCTAGACATTAGTAACTGTAGACATTTTTAGCTCTTTATGTCTTGTGGTTCAGACGTGATAAACATACACCGAACAGACATTCACATTTATAGATGTAAAAGATATTAAAATGAATGTTTGTGTGTTCGTACTTTATGCGCGGCCGTACCGTTTAACCGATTGTGATGAAACTTTGTCAACATATTGCTTGCACTTTCGCAATGGTCAAAGGCACCATTAAATGACTGTAAGACAAATAGTTCATGAGATATGACGTAATAAACAATGAAATGCGCGGAAAAGTGCTGCATGATGCGACGACTGCTTCTAAACCACTGTACCGATATCAACCAAATTTGGTACACATATCCCTCCATGAGGTAACAATTGACGTAGGGGTAAGAACTGCTTACGACATGTAGTTCAGGAAATATGACGTCATATGCAATTATATGGTTGAATATCTGTGGCATCATGCGACATGCGAATAAGGACATTTTATTCATCCTAAAATCTTTATGACATTTTGGACACATCAAGAATTTTATGTAAGTAATTTAAAGTAAGAAATTTTTAAAAAAATATGCTACAATGGAAATAATACTTCATTCAGATTTTTAAAATGGCGGTTTTTTGGCTGTCAGCTTTGATGCATACAAAGCATACCAAATCATTAGGGTGAAAACCACCAGCGGAAGGAATTTGTTGTTAGCAACGTATGCCTCTAATGCGAATTTGAAAATAAATCTAATGTATAAAAAATAATGTATGTTTTTGTATTTTATGGACGGTCATACCGTACATCAGATTGAGATAAAACTTTATTGTGGTACGAGCTCCTGTCAAAGTTTCGTTGAGCATATGTTTCTCCACGAGTCAATCAACATATCGGTTCCTCCTAGGTAGGTTAGTTCACATGTACTTTTATTTTAAATTAAAAGAATACTCAACTTTGGTGTGTGCTTATGATGTACAATTGCTTCCTAGGTACAAAACAGTTCTGCAATGATCCCTTCTACATCAGTCAATAGTAGTGTGCCGGCCTGTGCTAAGGTAGACTGCTGGCTCGCTGTAGGCGGGTCTCCTGGAACTGTAGCGCTCCTAGATCTGCTTCGTAGCCGGCCGCGGTGGCCGAGGTGACTGAGGCGCTCCAGTCACGGTCAGCACGGCCACTACGGTTGGGGGTTCGAATCCCCCCTCGGGCATGGATATTTGTGCCGTCCTAGTTCGTAAGTAGTTCATAAGTAGTTTGTAAGTTTAGGGACTGATGACCCCGTAGTTAAGTCCCATAAGCTTAACAAACATTTGAACATATCTGCTTCGTACTGACTGTCGTCGCTGTCTGGCCCCTGCATAACTAGACGAGCCCTTATCTTCCTATTGGCCGGCGCGCGAAGCAAGCAGAGAGGTAACGATACTGCGGGCGCCACCGGCGGCCGCAGTACTGTGGAGCGACTTATCGCCTCTTCATGAAGTGGCGTAGACCGCCTGCGGTAAGCGACGCCACAACAGATATCACGATAGAGGAGCCTAGACTGAGTTATTCCGGCAGTCGTGAACCGTACGTGACTGTTACAGGAGGAGAAAATTACGGTGGTAGACAAAGTACTCTATGCCACACACCGTGCAGTGTCTTGCGGAGTATGGATGTAGATGATTGCCTTACAGCGAGAAAAATGCTGTGTCTGTAACGGTCCAGTAAGAGGAAGCTGAGCATCAGAGAGCTGTTCGCCGGCTCGCCACCATGGGGGCTCCAGCGTGTACCGCAGCGCCTGTCTGGGTGGCTACGTTTCATGTTTCCCTCGTTCCATTTAGACAGCGCAGAGCCTCAACAAAGCTGCAGAGGATTACTTGCTCGACGCTCAGGGGAAGTGCATCTCTAATTACCGGCTCGCGTCTCTGTAGGGCTGTTATTCAATTCTCCGCACGGCACCCAGGACGAAGATTGTCTGCAGTCTCCCTCGGTGACGTCTGGCGAATTACAAAGTGTACACGCTCCTCTCGCCGTAACCAACCCCGTTACCAAGCGCTCCAGTGCCTTCCTTCTATAAAGTTCGCTACACTTGCTTAAAGCACTGTGCCCAACATTATTCAGTCACTTACGCCCATCTTTTTCTTCTTCATATATAAAGCAGTGTGTCCGTATATGTGTACGTGTTGCATACAAATCTACAGTTTTGATCCAATATTTCTCAAATTTTATACAAGTAAGCTTCAATCCACGAGAACGGTCGCCGTAAGTGTAAGAATAACGTACGATATATAGTTCACGATATATGACGTCATAAACAATGAATTCGCGAAAAACTGCTGCATTTTGCGACAATGCTGCTCATTTTCTCCTAAACCATTGGCCCGATTTCAACCAAATTTGGTACACACATTCCTTACCGTGAGGTAACAAGTGCTGCATGGTCAAGAATCACATACGGCACACGGTTCAAAAGATATTACGTCATAAATAGAAATCGCAAAAAATGCCATATAATGCGGCTAGACTTTCGAAATACACTGTATGAGAATGACAGTACTTAGCTACTTGCAACAAACTTTAAATATAACTTCAAACCTTTATTAAACTTTCTCTCGCTGGCAACCATAGTAAAATGATGAAAGGAAATAAGTTTCTCGCTTACTACTTTTCCACTGTTCATGGACTAAAAGTACGACATGTGGTACGACGTGAAAATTTATAATTTCTACACTACAAGCTGTAGCCGCAGGAAATTTAATATGCAGTATACACACTTATAGCTGAATGTACTTCCGAAATTATATGACTGTACGACACGTTGTTCTTGAGATATCAGCACATAAATAGTAACGTTCATGGAAAATCGCGCCATCACGCACCAAGTTTTAATCTATTACTTCTTTACTACAAATTATATTTGCAACAGATTTTACAGACATTCGCACTTATGCAAACAAATACATACGTGAAAAATTATACATTTGTGCAACATACAACTCACTAAAGAAGAGATCCTACGCATTTTACTGACTAAAGAAAATACCGTACGCATTTTATATGTCATTCGTATTTCGATTACTATCTTTCTTTGTTTGAATACTGCACTTATAATTTTGTACGTTATACGACACAGGCTTATTTATTCTGCGATAAATATAGCACGATTTTAGAAAAAAGAGATGGACAGAGATAGGGAAAGTACTAACTGAATGCAGGAATAAATTAATCAATACCCGGGCAAAGCCGGGTTTTCAGCTGGTTATATATAAAGCAGTGTGTCCGTGTGTTTGTGTTTTCGTATTGCACACAGATCTAAAGTTTCCTTCCAATCTTTCTGATATTTTTCACACGTTATCTTCAGTCCATGAGAACGGTCGCCATAAGTGTAAGAATCACGTACGAAACGTAGATCACGAGATATAACGTCATAAACAAAGAGATACGCGAAAAGCTGCTGCATTAAGTGACAATGTTGCTCTTTTCTCCTAAACCACTGGACCGATTTCAACCAAATTTGCTACACATATTCTTTACCGCGAGGTAACAAAGTTTCAGGAGATACATGGCACAGGATATAAGACGTCATAAACGATAGGAATCGTAAAAAACTGCGACATCGGGTAATGAGACTATATCCATACACTCTATGAGCACGACAGTACTTGCAACACACGTTAAACATGATTTCAAACCTTTATACTCATTTTCTCCATGTCTATCACACCAAATGATGAAAGGAAAAAAAATTTTCTCGCTTACTACTTTTCCGCTTTTTCATGGACTAAAACTACGGCATTCGGTATGACGATACAATTTATAATTTGTACACTACAAATTGTAGTCGCAGGAAATTTTACAGACAATATACACTCATCCGTGGTTCGGAACCCACGTTAAACTGTAGGTCCCCCTATAACTGGCTGGGTAAGTCAATTCGAAGGTCGGAGGAAGGCAACGGCATACCACCTCCAAACAGGACCATGCCTAGTAAAGCACTGTGGTGTTCAAACCAATCTTCGAATTGTTGACTGCTTTACTTAC
Source organism: Locusta migratoria (assembly GCA_026315105.1). NCBI lineage: Eukaryota > Metazoa > Arthropoda > Insecta > Orthoptera > Acrididae > Locusta > Locusta migratoria. The sequence goes on from CM048745.1 coordinate 524,275,740, forward strand.
TTACTTATACACTCATATAGTTGAATGTACCTTCTAAACTGTATCACAGTACGACACATATTTCATGAGATATGAGCACATATACAGTAACATTCATGGAAAGCCGCCACATCACGTACCAAGTTTTAAACTATTACTTCTTTCCTACTACTTGTATTACCAAGAGATTTTACAGACACAGCACTTATACAAATGAATATATACCTGAAAAATAGCAGGAATAAATTAATAAATACCCGGGCAACGCCGGGTTTTCAGCTAGTATGAAAATAAACACAATGAAATAAAGCAAATCACTTCTGAAAATACCTTTCTCTCGTTTCTGATTGATTTAGCAGCTGCTGTAGTTTGTGTGCGGACACATTTCCTTTGTGATTTTTTTTTCTCCAAATCTTCTTTTTGTAAGATTCCCGTCACGGGAATTTACGGACTTCATTAACAAAACAGCTACTTATACGAAGCATGACGATGAATATTGCTGGCCCAGAGAAGCTCCTAGAATACGTAAAGCGGTGACGTAATGTCGCCGTCACTGTAGGGACTGGCCTCACTCAACTCCCACACCTCACACATAGCTGTGACGTCACGCGCATTGTGTTTGCGTCTTACTGGAAGCGAGCCTGTGGCGGCTGGTGTTGCATAACGTGGCTCATGTAACGTGTGTCTGCCTCTGGTAAACACTTGGGTAACAACTCTGTGCTTGTGTAGTTGGCCGTGCTTGATCAGTTTTATTGTTCTGCCGTGTCCCGTGCCCCATGAATAAAACAGAGGCTTTCCAGGAAGTTCCTGTGACAGATGCAGTAGCACTAGAAACAATTACCACTTCTGTAGAAATACAGTTATATCTGCAAAATTCGAAAATAATTTTCCAGTCTGCTTTAAAAGTGACATTCTCGTAGTATAAGTCACCTCGATAGATACAGACTGAAGCATATGGCATTTTGTTGGCTAGGTCTGGATTCAGATCCATGTCCATTACTTGCTACGTAGGTGTGCTAACTTCTGCAGAATCCTGATACTACGACGGCTTCTCACACCTTCACTGATTTACCCTGGTACGAATCCCTACACAATTCAAATCTCCATCTCTCTCCCTGTTCCAACTACATAAATATTTTTCAAATCACATTTAAGTTCAAAATGTTCAAATGTTTGTATACCGTATCTATCGGACTTAACTGCGTGGCCATCAGTCTGTATCTTACAAACTACGTAAAGTAAGGTAACACAGACATCCATGCCCGAGAGAGGACTCGAACCCCCGACGGCGGACGGCCGCGCGCACCGCAGCACGGCGCTCCAATGCGCACGGCTAACCCACCGCAGCCACATTTAAGTGCACGTTAAGCGTTCATCGAACCGCTGTATTTCTTTACCTAAATTTTTCAGTTTTCGATCTAATTTCTCTTATTTTAATACGATAATCATATTTCTCTATGTTGGTTGGTGCTAACAAAATACGTTAACATTCGGAAGAAACGTTGCTGAAAGAAATTTCAGAAATAAATTCCGCCACAACGAATAACGCCTTTGTTTAAATGATTTCCACCCCAACTCGTGCATCATTTTAGTGACACTCAGTCCACTATATAGCGATAATACGAAACTAACTGCCCTTCTCTGAACTTACTCTATATCTTCCGACAGGGCCACTTAGTGCGAATCCCACAATGCGCTACAATACTTCAAAATAGGACGCACAAATGTAGTGTACTCAGTTTCCTTATAAGATGTGTTGCATCGTTTAAGTGTTCCGTCAATGAAACTAACCTTTGCTTCGACTTCCCTACAATATTTTCTCTTTTTTTAAAATTGTATGTAATTGGTATTCCTAGGTATTTTGTTGAACTTATTGCCTGTATATTTCACCGATTTACCGTGTAAATAAAATGTAACTTATTTCTTTTAATTCTCATATGGAGGACTTGACAGTTATTGGTGACTTATCAATTTTGTACCATGCAAAATGACGTAATTTTCTTGTTTCCATGGGTACTACCAGTTCTCAAAGTATTAGACACTTTTTATTCACACTATGTATAAAACATGGATGCTCTTGAATTTTAAAAGATGATAATTAATTTAGTTTAATTTGTATAGAACTTATTGTTGTTTTGTTGAAAGAAGTGGTGCATATTTTAGTTGACATTTTTCTGAAATATATAGTTATTCATTAGAAGATGGGCTCCGCAAACGATGACTGCGTTAACCTCAAGTGGGTAGCCTGGTGCGCTATGACACATTTGGCATAATAGTTCGCGACTGGTAACGCATGTTTTAGTTCGCGACCGATTGCACATATTTTAGTTCGCGACCCGTCGCGCATATTTTACTTCGCGACCCGTCGCGCATATTTTACTTCGCGACCCGTCGCGCATATTTTAGTTCGCGACCCATAGCGCGTATTTTAGTTCGCGACCGGTCGCGCATATTTTAGTTCGCGACCGGGAACTCTCCTTTTAGTTCGTAGCTCGGCCGCGAAGTAGGTCGCTCATTTTAATTCGTCCGCTCTTTTTGCCTTTTGTTAGCGCTACTAAAAGAGCTCTTTCTTCTGTTATGACAGCTTATTTATATAATGATCAGTGTTGCCCAAGCATGTGCTATTACGGATTTTTGGGCAATTAGACATCAAATACTTAAGCAAATAAACCAGTTATTTACACGGGTGGGTGATACAATGGTATTCATTGAATACACTATGGAATGAGGGTTATATTTAGACACTGCTGAATACCTTCGTAAAGAAAATTTATGGCAGTGAACTATGGAACTACAGCTGAGCTGCGTCTCAGCTCGAAATGACGGTAACTGGCACAAGGGAATCACGCGATTCTGCGCGCTCTCGCGTCTTCTCGCTGTTCCCCGTCAGTCTTCGGAGAAGGAGCGGACGAACTAAGAGGCGAGGGATCTGCGAAGTAGTTCGCGTAGTTCGCCTGTGGGAGCGCTCTTCCGAACTAGTTCGTTCGCGAACTACACAAGAGTACCACATAGCCGCTCCTCGTGTGGAAACAGGCGAGCGGGCAGGCAGGGAGACAGGTGTGTACCTGAGCGTCAGCCGCCGTGAAATTGGTTTTTAGCGCACAGCACAGCAGCTCCCAGAGGTGCTGTCGCGTCGGCTGCGGCCGAGGACAGCCGTGGGCGTGCAGCACAGCACCGCACCTGTTGACGGCGCGCTACTCCCTATGCCTGCCACCAGCGCTGACGCCCCAACCAAAACACACGCGACACACAGACATTCTGTCTCACCCGCCAGACAAACCTCTGTGCTGCTCTATACGATCATGAATCTGTAGGGTGATTTTCTCCATGACGTACAAACTCTACGGCAGGCTGTCCCAGTTCGAGATCTTAGCTGCGAGCAAAGTGGGTAGGCACACAGCTGGACAGGTCTGGGAAAGCGACGTACATCCAGACCACGGCGGAGCGGCCGAGCGCATTGAAGCGCTTTGCTATGATGCGCGAGCCGCGGTGGAGTAGCTAAGCGGTCTAAAGCGTCTCGCTGCGGAGCGCGCGGTTGCTTGCCGTGGAGGTTCGAGTCCTCCCGGGGGCATGGGAGTGTGTGTTGGCCTTAGGTTAGTTTACCTAGGTTTAAGTAGTTTGTAAGCTACGGACTGATGACCACGCACTAGGTCCGATAGATTTACAAACATTTGAACATTTGATTTTATGATGCGCAAGACCGTTTCCGGTCGGGAACACGATTGGCCTCTTCCGTTGGAATCAAGCCAACAGTCTGCTTTGACTTGTAGCTCCTCATATTTTATCGAAAAAAAAAAAAAAAAAAAAAAAAAAAAAAAAAAAAAAAAAAAAACCACAGTACAGTTAGCCGGCAGTCCATAGAGGATCTTCAAACCGGCAATGTGATATTAATGCATGACAATACATCGATGCTGTATATATTTTAAGGTAGACGTTGCCTAATGACGGACTCATTAACTTTTAGATACGTTACACTAGAAAGAATGATTTTTTCGTATGCTTCGCATCTTGATTTATAAGTCGTATTTTACGTTCTCTCCTTGTTTCTTGTAGGACTTGAGAATGGGATAAGGTTGGTCCCGAAACATGTTGTTCTGACCAGTTTATATGACAACTGGTACGGGAATTGGTTAGATCGCTAGTTGTGTGATGGCGTCAAAACAAAATTTATTAAGTGTTTACTAGCAACACTATTCGCAATACACTTTGCAGACCGTTTTTCTAGCCGGCCGCGGTGGCCGAGCGTTCTGCGGCGCGCCAGTCACAGTCTGGACGGCCACTACGGTCGGGGGTTCGAATCCCCCCTCGGGTATGTAAGTTTGTGCTTCTTTTAGTATAAGGTAGTTCATAAGTAGTTTGTAAGTTTAGGGACTTATAACCCCGCAGTTAAGTCCCATAAGCTTTACAACCATTCGAAAACTTACATCCAGCACTGCCCACAAACCACTGGCTAGGGGGAGATCACATGCAAGGAAATACGAGGTGAATGTCAACAAAAACATTCAACACAAGCCAAATATACGAGTATTTTAGTTTCCAAAAATAAGTATACATTTATTCACGATTGACGAAATATTGCGCGTCAGATCTCTAGCTGCGAGAGCAGAATATTCTTAACTATTGGGTCTAAAACATTTATGCCAATTTGTTAAAATTTTAGAAATGACTTTTATATAAGTATTAGTATACCTATATGCAGATAATCTTGCAATAGCATAGCTCCTGCAAATTAAACTGTTCCGCGATTTTATTAAAGAAAAACAAAATGAAAGAAACATTAATTTTAATGAAATCACTGTAAAAGCCAGATATATTTTTGAAAGCTATCACTGACAGTGCTATCAAGACTGAACGGGAGAAATATTTCAAATTGCTTTCGTAGCATCTACTTCAGTCATGAAATGCGCCTAAAAATCTGTATTTTTCTTATTTATTTATTATTTTTTTGTTTTTTTAAGAATGGGAAAATACGGCACTCTTAAAGAAAGGACAAGCAACGCACTAAGAAATTACAAACCCCTTTTTTATTTGAATGTTGAAGGAAAACTTCCGTGAATCTAACTGTTAAGAATATCATTTACTATCACCGATTTACTAACAAATTCCACAGCTAGCTCAAATTGTTAAAACTGAAATTAAATAAGTCGGCACACAATCTCAGTATGGTATTCAGAACAATTATTTAGTAAAAATGTTCAAATTTTTGTAATCCTATGGCACCAAACTACTTTGGTCATCACTCCCTAGCCTTACAAACTAGTTAAACTAAGTTAAACTACCCTAAGGACAACACACACATCCATGCCAGAGGGAGGATTCGAACCTCTGACGCGGGAAGCTACAATATCCGTAACGTGCCGCTCCAGACCGCTCGGCTGCTCTCGCGGGGCTATTCAGTAAAATAATGGAATGAAAATGGTTACTATTCTGATCAATCTCCAACAATTAGTTCCGTAATGAGATGTAATGGCGGAATCCGTTGTCCTGTAATAGAACGTGGCCGGCGGCGGTGGCCGAGGGGACTGAGGCGCTCCAGTCACGATCTGCACGGCCACTGTGGTCGGGGGGTTCGAATATCTCCTCGGTCATGGATATTTGTGCCGTCTTTAGTATCAGGTAGTTTATAAGTAGTTTGTAAGTTTAGGGACTGATGACCCCGTAGTTAAGTCCCAGAAGCTATACAAACATTTGAACATTTGAATAAAACTTGAGAAAGAAAAATAAAGTTTTCTACTAAATGAGAACACATCTATGTTCGGTTAAACTGCAGAGATTATGATTTAATTAATAAAGCACCATGTTTACATGAAACTTGCATAACTTACATAGTTCATTCTCGAACATCTCCAGAAATTTCTATCCTGGAAAATTCGTAATAATTACAGAGCTCAAATCATTTACGACTTTTACTGCCTCTATGTTCGAACGAGAAGAAGAAATGGAGAGCATCTCCTGTCTTTCTAGGCTAGAAAAGTTGATCGTGATAATTGTCTTTCAGTTCTGTGTACAAACGTTTACATACATTAAACAATCTTCAAAGAATATTAAATCCCTATGACTGTGAGTAAAATATTAATATTTACGAAAAATTTCAACAAAATATGCAAATCTGAAAATAAGTTAATTTTAAAATATCGGAAAATAATAAACTTTTGGTACGTGGAGGCACATGTAACATTACAGGTCGTTAATCTGGGACCTATCTGCAATTTCCACTCTCTTCATTACGGAAAACAGTTGTTCCCAATAATATAATGAGCCAAATGCATATACGTCAGCTGCGTACCTCTATAATTTGGAAAGTCTTCTGCATGGGGAATCGCGAAGTGACGCTTCTTGTTTTGAAGGTTAAAGGTGCATATTCTCATCAAGAATGGAAAAATTTGTAAGCCGATGTCAAAGTCTGTTGTGAAGTACTCTCGGACGTGCATCATACGAATTATCATGTAGACAGAATCGTTAGTCCTGATTTTGAGGTCAAGTGCGCAAATTCTTTTCGCAGTCGTATGGATTGCTTGTTTTTATAGCTTATGGGACTTAACTACGGGGTCATCAGTCCCTAAACTTACAAACTACTTAAGAACTAGCTAACACTAAGGACGGCACAAGTATCCATGCCCGACGGGGGATTCGAACGCCCGACCTTAGTGGCCGTGCAGACCGTGACTTACGCGCCGCAGTCCCCTCGGTCACCGCGGCCGACAGTCGGATGGACGTATGTTACCGCGTAAAGTGCGATTCTAAGACGGCGTGACGATGCCCATACAGTATTACCAATATGAATTTTTCAGCTGTTCCTTTCGGATTTTACTTTGTATGTCAACGACCCCTGTATTAAAGTGAACAAAATAAATTAAAAAAATTCTGATCGGCCAAGCCATTCATACGTTTTAACAAGTTTAGCGCACAGTGACTGATTACAATGTCGTCATTAAAAACTGATTATGCCTTTCAGTGTTAAGTCCAGAGCATAGACCCACTTACAGAATTTCTGCATGATCTATGAATGCGAACATTGATGACTCGTCTGATGCTAAGCCTGTTACTTCAAAATCTTTCTCGACGGAATCCAAGTACTTTCTCCTTAATCTAACTCAAATTCTCTTACTCTATATTGCTGAATCCATGAGTCGCTTAATTTTGCTTCTCCGTGCGTGTAACATGAACCTACCATCTCAGTCTGTTTGCTCTAACCGCTTCATCTACGGTGTTCATTCCGTTTTACTTTGATTTCCTCAATGTGGATACCCACCTACCATTGTCCCCGCCTATTAATTGCTGCTTTATTAATAATGTAACCTGTATGTACCCAGCTATCACTTCCACACAACAAAGTTGGTCGAAAGGTAGAAGAGTACACTGCTACCTTAGTCTTGGTACTGACTTCCTTTCGCAGAACAGTGTAAATCGTAGCTGAGCAATCACTACATTAGCTTTGGTATACCTTTATTCCGTTTATTTCACTATGTACACCCGAAATTGTATAACACGATGACATATAGTTTATGATATATGAGATGATAAGGACTTTGGTTCATGAAAACTCGTCCCATCACGCAGAAGGATTCGATTTATTACGTCTTAACCACTAACTATATCACGATATATTGTGAAGACAGTATTCAAACACTGAATGTTCCTCCGAAAATGTATCAAAATAATACTCGTAGTTCAGGAGATATGACGTCAAAAACAATTAAATGAATGATAATCTGCCTCAATACGCACGACGTTGTAATTTATTACGTTTTTACTGTCAACTCCAACAACAATTTATATCGCTGTCAGTTTCGTAATATTCCACACTACGAACTTGGAAAATTATATTATTGTAGGATATATAGTTAAGGAGATATGACGTCATAAGGATTGAGCTGCATAAGAATGAAACTGCAATGTCCACATGTTGTAATTAGCTTTATTTCAATATATGTTTCTTTAAATAAGTAGCGACGTATGCGCCATGTAGCGCTAATGTGTGTATTCCCCATGTCCTGGATTGCAAGTTCATCCCTTGTGCTCATGCGGTAGTTTGGATACAAAGTCGCAGTAGCTGTAGTTATATTGAATGACCTATAAGAACCACATATACCAATGTCACCTGGACAATGTAAACGCAATTTCATGTATATTTCTATATTCTATGTTTAGACGCAATGTAATCATCAGCCGGCCGCGGTGGCCGAGGTGACTGAGGCGCTCCAGTCACGGTCAGCACGGCCACTACGGTCGGGGGTTCGAATCCCCCCTCGGGCATGGATATTTGTGCCGTCCTAGTTCGTAAGTAGTTCATAAGTAGTTTGTAAGTTTAGGGACTGATGACCCCGTAGTTAAGTCCCATAAGCTTAACAAACATTTGAACATTGTAATCATCTTTGAACCTTCATGTACATTTGTATATTTTTGATTTTGACGCACTGTACTAACTAAGCAAAGACGGCCAGCATAGTATCATTCTGAAAAACTAAATGGCGTGAACTGCTGTGTATCTCTCTCTCTCTCTCTCTCTCTCTCTCTAACACACTCACACACATGCATTGGTGCTTTGTAACGACTTTACCTTTTATGCTGGTCTCAATTAAAAATGTATATATTTTTTAAACAGATAGTATTTTATACGTGATACAATGTAACTTATTTTAACAATTGATGGTGACAAATTTTAAAATTTTAAAGATATGTTTTAATAGCTACCCGCCTGAGGGCGCTGATAAATGGTTATTTTTATCATATAATGCATAATCTGTGTATGTTAGTTGTTAAACTTTAATTCACCTAGAATCAACATTTTATCTTTTCAAGCTTTTAATATGTTTGAACCCATTTCTTTTTTAAAAATGTAACAATGTAACTGATTTAAACAAAGAGGGCCAGGCACCATCTATGTACAAGCTAAGCTGCGTAGGTGTACGTAAGCGGCTACCGGATTTTATTGTTGTGACTTGTACCGGCAAGACCTTTAAATGTTTTAAGCAGAGCACATAGGTCATCATGACTTGCAATTCTGGTATGTAATTCTATTTTATAACATTCTTGGTGTATGTAATCTTATTGTAATTTCAATGTCTGACCAAGGTACCTTGTTTTTAACAGCACTGATGATGTCCCATCATAGGGACGAAATCGATATGTTTTAAAGCTAAATAAAAGAAACATCTCACACGCCTACTAAGCGAAAACCTGTTATTTCATGATATGGATATATTTTGAACAATTCTTAGTTCTATACCGCGTCATTTTTTAAAGCAGCAAAGGAATAGCTGACGTTTCCACCACCATGCTATACTACTCTGCATGACGGTTAACTGTTAGATGCTATTGAATATTTGCCATTACATAACCAAGAAGGTGAAAGTCGCGCCTCACAAAGCCCGCCAAACGTGTGAACTGCTGCAGCGATTCGAGTGGGATGTATGGCATCATCCTTCATACAAGCCCGACTTACTGCCATGCGACATTCATCTCTTCGGTAAGCTGAAAACGGATGTCGGTGGACAACGATTTCGAAACGTCGAGGAGGTTAAAGCGGCTGTCTCGTGTGGTTACAAACGCTGGAGCAGATTTCCATGCATCCTGAATCGAAAAGTTGGTAAGACCGTTCTGAGAAATGTTTACAGTCTCTTGGAAACTATGTGGAAAAGTGAACTTATATTGTATGTTGTTATAGCTGTGTTGCTTTTGTATATGTGATTTAATAAATGGTCATAATGTGAAGGTGCAACTTACTTTTTGATCTACCCTCGTACAGTCACACAACATGGAGTCAGATATAAAATTCTATATTAAAAAAAATAATAATAATACTTACCAGCCGTTTAAGAGTGGCCGAACGTTCGAAGGCACCTTGCTGCGGAGCGCGCAGTTTCTCACCGTCGGAGGTACAAGTCCTTCTTCGGCATGGGTGTGTGTTGTAAGTAGTTTGTAAGCCTAAGGACTAATAACCAATAAAGTCTAGTTCCACTGATTTGCTCCTCAATTAAAATAAGAGATCATTTATGCCAAATGTTGCAACATCAAAATTACAATTAATTTTTGCTTGTTTGCAGGTACGTACCTGGACGAAGAATGATAAGTCACGGAGTCGGTTCGCAGTGACCGAGGACGGCGGTCACTTGTTGGTGAGTTATGCCCGTGTGGTATACATGTGTATTGTCAGAGAAGCCAACCATTACGAATCTATCGTAATGTTTACTAATTTCCTCCAATAATTACGACATTACGATTGTCATGGCTAAAATTAAGATTTTTTCGAATTTCTTGTTGATTTATACGAATTTATCGAAAGGATGCACAAGGGAAAAACCATTTTTTACAATCTTAAGTCTCAACATTATTTCTTTTCACATTTTTCGTAAATAGTTTGTGTACTTGTATTTTTCTGACCCTTGTAGAATTTGCATTACGCTAAATATCATAATTGTATGCTAAATGACTTCACTCATCAGTATGAAGTGGGGTACCTTGACAAGTTTTTCTCTTTGTTTGTCACGTGACGACTCTTCCTGGCGATTTCCCGCGCCGCTGCACGGACGTCTTGAGTCTCTTGGCCCACTTTAGGTTACGGTAGTAACACTAAGAGTGGGCCCTTGCGAACGTTTTTTGACAGCTCAAAATTTAAATAAAAATAACGGCTTAACCATGCATCTGACAAGAAAATTGAATAACCTAATTGATAGAGGGGAAAATTCTCTACAACTTCGCTCTATAATGGTTTTTTTTTTTTTTTCCATATCTTGCATCGTTGCAGAGATATTTGCAAAAATAACGGCGATTTGACGATGTCTGTCTGGCTGTAATGTGTTACTACTTATTAGGTCGAACCGTTCAACCGATCGGCATCAAATTTTACGGACAGAATTGTTGGCTACCAGAGACCAGAACTTCGCTTTTTCAAATATTTCGGACAAGAAATGCGTTCGTAAAACAAAAAAGGCCGATTGTAATGTATTTTTAATTGCATATAAACCGTTAATCTGACGCTAAAATTGAATAAGCGAATTTGTAGAGAAGAAGATTCTCTACAGCTATGTTCCCTTATGTTTTTTCACATCTCGTAACGTTTGAGAGATATTTGCAAAAATAACAGAGTTTTGACACCCTCCATTAAATTAACGACAATCAGCCGTTCGCAGATGTCACGTGACATTCATCGCCCAGAATTCTCTGTGGCATAAGCCACCTTGCATTGCGTATTTGATGATTTTCTTATTTTAACTTACACGTTTACATTTCAAAGCAATGGCGCACTGAAGAATTAACAAAAACGCGTCGTTCTTCGTACGCTACATGATAATCTAATGTCTACAAATGCCATATTAGCATCAGTGAACAACGGCCATGATTAGTACGAAATTTAAGAATGCAACTTTTAGGTGTTGGCCGTAGCGTAGTGGGCAATGCGTTGTACTGTGACGCTGAAGGTCAGTGGTTCAAAACCTGCCCCTACCTAATTTTTTTTCCTAAAAGGGTTTCAGACACTCTTATTAATTAATTTCTTATTGTTTACATTATTAATTTGGTCCAAAATGTTTGCAAAAACTTATAAAACTACAAATCTAAAGTGGGCCGTAAAACACGTCTGTGCAATTTTTTTTATGTCGGTTTGCATCAGGGTTTTAGAACATATACTTTCCTCAAATAGAATGAATGACCTTTTGACACATAGTCAAATGTTCAAATGTTTGTAAAGTCTATGGGACTTAACTACGGGACTATCAGTCCCTAAACTTACAAACTACTTATGAACTACTTACGAACTAGGACGGCACAAATATCCATGCCCGAGGGGGGATTCGCACCCCCGACCGTAGTGGCCGTGCGGACCGTGACTGGAGCGCCTTAGTCCCCTCGGCCACCGCGGCCGGCGACACATAGTCAATACGGGTTTAGAAACTATCGTTCTTGTGAACGCAGCTAGCTCTACTCAAATAATGTGATGAGCGCTACCGGCAACGCATGTGAAGATGTCAAATAGATTCTGTATTTTTAGATTTCCGGAAGGCTTTTGACAGTGAACCTCACAAGCGTCTTTCAATAAAATTACTTACTTATGAAATATCGCCAAAGTTGTTACAATGAATTTGTGATTTTTTGTCAGAAAGGACACAGAACGTTGTAAATGACGGAAAGTCGTTGAGTAGAACGGAAGTGATAGCTGGTGTTCCCCAGGAAAGTATTATAGGGCCACTGCTGTTCCTTGCTTTTATAAACGATTTAGGAGACAATCTGAGTAGCTCTCTTAGACTGTTGGTCGGGGGTTCCAATCCCCCTCGGGCATGAATATTTGTGCCGTCCTTAGTTGTAGGTAGTTCATAAGTAGTTTGTAAGCTTAGGGACTGATGACCCCGTAGTTAAGTCCCATAAGTTCTACAAACATTTGATTTTTTGTTCGTGGATGATGCTGTTACTAATCGGTTAGTAGTCACCAGAAGATCAAAAGCAAGAGCAAAATGATTTATATAATATATCAGCATGGTGCAAAAAATGCCAATTGACCTTCAGTACTGAGAAGTATGAAGACATCTATATGGTGCAAAAAATAGCAATTGACCCTTAATATTGAGAAGTGTGAAGACATCCATTTGACCACTAAAATAAATCCGTTGAACTTCATATACACGATAAATCATTCAAATATACAGGCCGTCAATTCAACTAAATACATAGAAGTAACAAATACAAACAATTCAAATGGGAAAGAACACATATTAAATAGTTTGGGAAGACGAACGAAAGACTACGTTTCGTGGGCAGACCATTTAGAAGATTCAATTGTTCTACTAAAGAAACTGCCTACAACAGTTCTACTAAAGAAACTGCCTACACTTCACTTGTGCGTCCTATTTTGGAGTATTGCTGCGCATTGTGATATCCACACCAAGTGGAACTGACAAACGATTCAGAAACAGTTCAGAGAAGGGTAGCTCGTTTTGTTTAATCGCGATGTAGAGAGAGTGTCACGGAAATGATGCGAGAGTTGGAGTGGAAATCATTAAAATAAAGGCTTTATTCGTTGCGACGAGATGTATTTGAAAAATTTCCTTCATCAACTTTTTCTTCCGAATGCGAACATATTTTGTTAGCACTCTCCTACATAGGAAGACATGATCATGAAAATGAAAAAAAGAGAAATCAGATCGAAAACGGAAAGATTTGGGTGTTTGTTTTTCCCGCGAGCTAATAGAGAATAGAAATGTATACAAATATCATAAAAGCGGTACGACGAAACCTCTGCCTCGCACTTGAATGTGATTTGCAGTGTATTTATGTCTGTGTAGATGTGTATATGTCTAATTTATATTAACAGAGCGTAGTCTAATTACACATATTAGCAATGTGTGGATTCTCCTATCTTTCTTTTCAATATAGTCCGAAGGAAGGAAGGAAGGGTTTAATGTCCCATCGACAGCTTGATCATTAGAGTCGGAGCTGACGCTCGGAGTTTTTGGGTAAGGACGGGGAAGGAAATCGGCCGTGCCCTTTGAATGGAACCATCCCGGCATTTGCCTGAAGCGATTTAGGAAAATCACGGTAAACCTAAATGTAGCTGGCCGGAGGTGGATTTGTTTAAATGTTTGTAATTCTATCGGACCAAACTGCGTGGTCATCACTCCGTAGCTTACAAACTACTTAAACCTAGGTAAACTAACATACGAACAAACACACACACACCCATGCGCCAGGGAGGACTCGAACCTCCACGGCGAGCAACCGCGCGCTCCGCAGCGAGACGCTTTAGACCGCTCGGCTACTCCACCGCGGCGAGGGGGATTTGAACCACCGCCCTCCCGAATACGAGTGCAGTGCGTTACCACTGCGCCTCTTCGCTCGGACATATAGTCCGAAATAAGCCTTAGCAACCGTGGGAGAGTACAGTTGGTAAACAAATTCCTTTGCCTCTCAGAGTCAGTTAGTAATGCCGTCAGCACTGGGATAAATTAGCGCACAGGGAACAACGGAGCCGGAGAGGCTTAACACGGAGTGAGCTTGCAGTGTCCGCGGCTGGAGAGGCAGAGGTTTGCGGCCCGGTGCTAGAGAGCGTGTCTGTTTACGCTGAGCCGGCGCTCCGGAGGGGCCCTCCAGGACCGAGGGCAAAGTCTGCCGCGGTTGCGCCTCGAGAGCTCAGCCAACACGCGGCCACGCCATCGATCCCCTGACGGCCCTCAGCCTGACCGTCGGCTCCACCAGCCGGGCTTCGAGCATCTCTCGTGCAGTCAGGAATCTCTGATTGCTACCAACCATAATTCCCTAAGTTTCTGCAATAGCACCGAAACGCCTGAGAATTGGAAACTTTTTAAAATTCTCCCTCTCTCCCACTTTTAATTCCTCCTCTCTACTGTGATTTCCCTTTGCATTGAAACTGTTAAGCTCAACCGGTATGAAACAACAGTGAGCAGCCTTTACCTTACATAGAGTAGATGTGAAGAACACGTCCCAAGGGTCATAGCTCACAACTGGTTCACTCTTACTTTAATAACAGACAGCTGAACGGCAAAATTTGAAAATGGCTATCATACGCACTCACAGTGCAGCTGTGTGTCCCATTTTTTGTACTGCCTACAGTTATATTCCGATTATTGAGAAACTTTACATACTTAACTCACATGGGAAACTCACTGACTTGACAGTATTTTATATGGTGGATGACAGAGGGTACCTTATAACAGACTTTGACTTCATTCCAAATTCCATGAAAGTTAGCTCATGATGGCACATTATTTTGGAGAGGGCCTTTATAACCCTCAGGCCATCGTATGGTTCGTGCAAAGGGTACCTTGCGAGAAACTTAGATTCTGTTTCACTGATCACCACGAAAATTGTTATATGAGTTTTCCGAGATTGATTGGGGGGGGGAGGGGGAGGGAGAGTGGAAGAAATGGGCCGAGGGGGAGATAGACACGAACAGAGAGATAGGGAAGTTAGATATGGATGGCCGGCCGCGGTGGCCGAGGTGACTGAGGCGCTCCAGTCACAGTCTGCACGGCCACTACGGTCGGGGGTTCGAATCCCCCCTCGGGCATGGATATTTGTGCTGTCTTAGTTCGTAAGTAGTTCATAAGTAGTTTGTAAGTTTAGGGACTGATGACCCCATAGTTAAGTCCCATAAGCTTAACAAACATTTGAACATTTAAGATATGGATGTAGAGAGAAGAGGGATTTCAGCTACTTGTAAAGTGAAGGATTTTGCTTGCAATATTGACAACGTATCAAATAATGCAGTACAAGATATACATTTATGAGTTGCAAAAAATAAATAGAGGCGAAATGACTTAACAGTCAGTTCTTACAGTTTCTAACACCCAATTTATCAAAAACTAATATTCTGATTATGCAGAGTGAGTGTATGATAAGTGAGATTGAACAGTTCAAATTCCTAGGCGTTCAGATAATAAGGTATCGTGGAAAACCCACGTTCAGTATCTTGTTCAGAAAGTAACTGCTGCGTTGTTTACCATTAGAACAGTATCTTAAATATGTGATAGTTCAACACGAAAAGCGGTATAGTTTGCGTATTTTCATTTGCTCATAACGGGTTATGCTATTCTTTGGCGTAACTCTTCTAAATATTAGAAAGGTTACTTATGGCGCAGAAACGGGGGGTTCGTGCTATATGTGGTTTAAGATAGCGAACCTCTTGTTGACCCCTCTTCTGCAGCATGGGAATTTTGAAACTGGCTTCTCAATGCATATTTTATTAAATGTCGTTTGTTGTTAACATCATCAGATTATTTCCAATGGTTAGCAGGTTTCACTCACTTAATAAGAGACAGAAGTCGAATCTGCATTTGGATGACACCCCCATGACTCTTATGAAGAAAGGCGTACGTTAAATTATGGGTTACATTGTTAATTTTATTCATTTATATAAAGAACACTCTAGAGTGCAAAAAACAAATTTTTCGGCTAGTTTGGGTCTTATTTTAGACCGTCTGCAGGAAATTAAGCTCCACAACATCAATGGAGTTTAATTTCCTGAAGATGGTCTAAAATAAGACCGAAACTAGTCGAAAAAAATAAATTTTTTTGCAGTCTAAACTGTTCTTTATATATAAATTTAAATAAGAGTGCTGTTTTCCATAAGTGACACAAAAATGTTTCCAAAAATATGTAATTTTATTCAGTTATGTGGATAGGAATCCTTTCATTTGATCTATTACTGCTGTTGTATTACAATTGCACATATTGATTGTATACATGGCCATGGAGACTTCCTCCTCAATTCGGTCTTGCTGAACACAGGTAAAGATAAATAAAAGAAATTAATAAAGGAGCCACAAAGCGCTGCAGCTTTCACTGAAGCCCTTGCAAGCAACGTTCTGGCCTACCTAGTTCTCCGTTTCCCTTCTTGATACTGTCATGAGCATCAAGTGTGCATATTTATTGCGTGTGGGAGTATGAAGATTGGAAAGGAAAGGATTGATCCAGATACCAACAAACAAACTATTCCGTTTGCTGTTTGTACAGGACAATGAGCTGTATTTTGAAACTGTAAAATAAAGCGAAGCCCGTGTGTTATAATTATAGTATTATTTGCAGTTACAAATACGGTTAATTATCGTATACCAACAGCAAGTGCGCAGAATAGGCCTAAAACAAACAAGACACATGTATTCCTTTTGATGACCGTTAACGGAAATGACATATTGTATGATAGAGACTGTATTCGTATTTCGTTTTTCATATATCCACATCTATGCTACGATTTCTACTAAGTCGCTCACGCAAGTTATTTATTTGTTTGGACTTTGATGTCATGAATACAAAGTCATCTGTAGCTTACACATATTACAAACTTGCCAACTCTCCAGATATAATCTGAAGACTTTCGATTTATCGCTTTTTCAAAGGTTCAAATGTTTGTAGAGCTTATGGGACTTAACTACGGGGTCATAAGTCCCTAAACTTACAAACTACTTATGAACTAGCGAATATTAAGGACGGCAAAAATATCCATGCCCGAGTGGGGATTCGAATCCTCGACCGTAGTGGCCGTGCACACTGTGACTGACGCGCCGCAGAACGCTCAGCCACCGCGGCCGGCTCTCGCTTTTTCCCCCACCTTCTGATTATTACATGATTTTTCGCGAGTTTCTGGTAATTATTCTTACATGAAGTCATTTCCCTTGAAAACCTTTGATTTCGGTTTTCTTTTCACCCTTTTCTTTTTCAGGTGATCGACATCAGTGAAAAATTTGTTTCACTGACCATTCTTTCACATTTTGTGAATTCTGTACTTTTTTAGATCAGTGTCGTGCTTTGTTTGAACTTTGGTATTTTATGTATTCGCAGTATTTACATTCAGTGGTTATTTACTGTGTATCGTATTCGTCATGTTCTCAGTATTTCGACTGTTCTTGTCTTCCACCATGGCACACAATTTAAGACTTTCGTTGAAGAAGTATTCTGAACACTTTCAGAGCGTTACCTGCTTTTGGGCAGGTCCGTGGTTTGCATTTGTATTGTGACGTTTATTCATCTCGTGGAGCGTTACACTACAGATAACGGATATGAAATCAACATTTTAGGTAGTTCTACGGTTTCATCATACGTTTTACGGCCATTAGTTATTGCGGGTCACAAGCACTCGTTTGTTTTCTCGAGATGATACAGGAAATGAGCAGCAGTTTTTGGTCATTCGTAATTCTCTGTTTTTGTACAGGCACAATGTACTGCTTTTTAGTAGGATCGGCTAGCAGAGTTTCCCTCTACAACTACTGCAAAAACTTCCTCCAGATTTCGTAATAAATACACCGCTTGTTGCACTTGCCTGTCGATCTTAGTTTTAGAGACATTACATTTTTAAAATAAGGCCATCTTCGCTGGACACCGGAAAGTGCTACATGTCGATTAGTTCTTTCCACTAACTCTGCCGTGATCGTGTGTCTCCTGTGGAAAGGAAGTGAACTATTTCTTTTTCCCATCAAGAGTTTGAACTCCGTCTCTAATGAGCTTGTTTCTGGATCGTTAAACCTCCATCATCCTCTTTCGCCTTCTTGGTTTGTTTCTTCTTCCTCGAATAGCACCCTGGTGGTGGAGAACATTGTCTGGGAGAGGGGAAGGGGGGATTAGGAGGGGGCAGGGAAGGGCACTAAGATTAACGCCCGCATCGAATACATTAGGGGCGTTCTGACTTCCCTAGTACCGCGGGCTGCGAACCCGACACTGAACGAGTAACGTGAGAAACGCTAGCAAGAACAAGGAATGGAAAGAATAATTAGTTTGATATCATTTGCTTCAGAAGAATTCTTTTTATTGGTCATATATATTTACTACTAAGTTCAATGATGCCCTGTCCTGTTGTTTCCAGGAGAAAATTACAAAATGTTCAAATGTTTGTAGAGCTTATGGGACCCAACTACGGGGTCATCAGTCCTCAAACCCATAAACTACTTATGAACTAGCCAACACCAAGGACGGCACAAATATCGATGCCCGAATGCCCGAGGGGGCATTCGAACTCCCGACCGTAGTGGCCGTGCAGACCGTAACTGGCGCGCCGCAGTCCCCTCGGTCACCGTGGCTGCAGAAAATTACAGACTAATAAAACAAGTTTGTAAGAACAAATAGTGAGACGTTGGCCGCCATCGCAGATTTGTGTGTAGAAGCGTGCATAGAAACAGAATTATGTAAATATCGCATTAAAACCAGAACATTAATTTATGGTCATATTTCCAGTAAAAATACCCCAAAAAGTAATATATAGACTGAACCAGCGTTAGAATAAATAACTTCACTGTTGCTTATGGAAACTGCAAACACCCAGGAGGAGCTTACCCCACGGGTATTGCAACTTGGATTTTTTTTTTTTTTTACATTTATAGTATATGAAGTTCAGAACACAAATAACAATTAGCGAAAGTCATTTGACGCACGCTCAACAATTCTCGTGAAATTCGACTTTGAAGGTTTGCAATTAGGCTACACGTAAGTACCAATAATTAAAACAGTTGCAGCATCTGTTGATGTAGCCTAGGTGGTAGCATTCTAGCCCCACAACCGTAGGGTTGGTGGTTCGAAACTTGCAACGACAGGTATATTTTTTTTCTTTTTTTCTTTTTTCGCTGTGTTTAAATACTTACACAGTTTTAATATGTAATGGTAAGTTTTACGAAAAATGCACGTATTTCCTTATTCGTAATTTTCTATATTTTATAAAAGGTTGTTAATAATAATATTGGCTTCACTATTGGCGACAGTGTCTCCGATTGTTCAGTTTGTGATGAGCTCAGACGCGGTGTTTGGAAACTCATCTCCGCCGCTACTAATGGCTTTCTCAGCAGCTAACGTACTCAAGCATCGACTTAGGTGGCGATAAGGTGTTCAGATCGTTTACATACGCATAAACAAAAACTAACACAACACTGAATTAGTTATCCCAAAATGCTTTATATAACTAAATTCGAAAATAACGTAAGAAAAGTGGGTCACAGCGGAATTCGAACCACCGACTCTATGGTAGTAATGCCATAAAGCTACCAGCTGAGCCAGACCGACATATGACGCAATTGTTTCAATTATTAGTACTTATGTGTACTTGCAAAACTTCAAAGTCGATTTAGTCGACAACTATTGAGAGTTGCGTGGAATGGCTTTCGCCGATAGTTATTTTATGTTCCGATCTTCAAGTACCGTAAATATAAAAAAAAAAAAAAAAAAAATCTAAATTCCGATACCCACGTGGTCTCTTGAGAGTGTTTCGATCATCATGCCAGTTACAAAACAATCTACGTCTGTGCAACGTTGCTAATTGGACGCTAGAGCTCAGATTTGCCTCCGCATGAGCTCGTTTCTTGACCGCATTGAGAGAGAGAGGGAGGAGGTGATCATGGATAGGTAAGAAAAGGAGATAAAGTAGGAGGAGCAGGAAAAGGAGGATGACACGGACCCAGGCGGTGCGGAGAAGGACCTGATGAGACAGTGGATGAAACGACGGGAAGGGAGGGGGGGGCGTAATAGAAGATTGGGATGAACAAACGATGCAATAAGTGTGATTCACGCGAACCATTGTTTGGATCAGGAGGAGTTATAATAATAATAATAATTTCGTATGGCTCATTGGCCTGGTGTAAGTCTTTTAATTGGACACCACTTCGGCGACTTGCATGTCCCTAGCCTACCCCAGTTATCCAACTGGGGAAAGGGACATTCTGCTTAACCTGGAATCCGAACCACGTGTCGTTTCTGGCGACTCCTCACATCGTTGAGAGGTGAAGGATGGGTTAAAACGCAGACTGAAAAAAATCCTACGTCCGACCAGGTTTCGAACCCGCGACCCTTTACTTTCCACTCGAGCGCTTTACCCCATGATCACGGGAACCGACAGGAGTTATAAGATCAAGGGGATGGAGGAGCAGAAGGAGATAGAGTTAAACAGTGCTCGAGGGGCAGACGGATTGAGTTGCACAAAGAGAGAGGAGAGAAGGAAAGAATGGAAAGAGAGTGGAGGGAGATAGCGATGGGCAGAGAGAGAGAGAGAGAAATTGAGATCGATTAATGGAAGATTGTAACATGTATCCCGAGACTGTCGGGTTTTTCGATTACTTAGCAGATTTCGAAACATAGTTTCGATGTGGAGTCTACTATAAGCTCCTCGCATTGAATTACATCAAACTGCTGACGAGGCACACGAAGCAAAGGATGTTTTTTTTTTTTTAATTTTTTTTTTTAACAATGAATAGCAGTGTTTGTCCGTGTTTGCAAGTACAATAAAATTGCGATTTTTTCCCACCAGACGTGTTTCGTTTTAATGACTGTAAAACATCTTCAGTGGTCTGTAATAATAGAAATCTACAGTGTTTTGTTCTTAGATCGAAAACAGTTCTTAAACGGACCATGAAAAGTAGGCCTAATGTTTGTTACTTACGGAATTTTTGTCTTCTTATCGCTTCACATCATGGAATGAAGGTCTGTTTCATGCAATGCCGTGAGTAACAAACATCAAATGTTCAAATGTTTGTAAATCTATCGGACCAAACTGCATGGTGATCAGTCCTTAGCTTACAAACTACTTAAACCTAGGTAAACTAACCTAAGGACAAACACACACACCCATGCCCCAGGGAGGACTCGAACCTCCACGGCGAGCAACCGCAGAATGACGCTTTAGACCGCTCGGCTACTCCACCGCGGCAACAAACAGTAGGTCTACTTTTCATAGTCCGTTTAAGCACTATTTTCAATCTAAAAACAAAACAAAAATGTAGATTTCTATTATTACAGACCACTGAAGATGTTTTACAGTCATTAAAACAAAACGCGTCTAGTGAGAAAAATCGCATTTTTATTGTAGTTGCAAAGACGGACAAACACTGCTATCCATAATTATGAAAGCAACTACGGACATTATGGCCATACAAACGAAGAATTTTTTATTTTTATTTTTTACTAGGTTAAACCCGCGGCTCTGCTCGCGTGTTGGTTGATTATGATAGATAATGCGCGAAACGTCAAATCGATTTTTTAAAAGAGATGTATTAAAAGAAATTTCTTTTTTACTGCTTTATTTATTTATTCTTATATTTACTTATTCGTATACTTATCCTTATAGAAAAAGAGTTGAAGACATTGTAGAACGCATAGACCAAAGATATGGTCGGTGGCATCACGTTTCACTGTATGTAACCTCCTTGCTATAGAGTCGCAAACATCATCGCTGCTTTTCAGTCCATTTTTTTTAAATATAATTTGACGACTTTCAAGCACCAGATCTTCCACCCCCTTATAGCTATCGGCATGGAACAATGGAAGATTTCGGACAACAATTACGCACAGACCATTCGTTAGCGTTCTGTAGTTTTCGCTGCAGAGCGAAATATTAAGACACACACACGTAGAATTTTATATACACCGATAACTTTCCATCCCAACATACTCAACCCTTTTATCATTACCAACCCTCAAGCAACAATGGAACCAATAAAACCATTTTCAAAGAGTAAATATAATTTTCAAAGAGTAATTATTGTTCCGCATTTTGTGTTATATTCTTCAAATGTTCAAATGTTTGTATAGCTTATTGGACTTAACTACGGGGTCATCAGTCCCTAAACTTAGAAATTACTTATGAACTAACTACGACTAAGGATGGCACAAATATCCAGGCTCGAGGGGGGGGGGGATTCGAACCCGCGACCGTAGTGACCGTGCAGACCGTGACTGAAGCGCCTCAGTCACCTTGGCCACCGCGGCCGCTGTTATATTCTTCAAATTACTAAATGTCTATCAGATCGCTATAAAACCGCGCCTAAAACCATCCTCAAGTATAAATTAGTAACTGTACAAATATTTAAGTCTGTGTGTCTTGTCGTTCGGACGTGGTAAGCGTACACCGAACAGATATTCACATTAATATATATAGATAAATAGCTATCCGATCGCCATAAAACCTTGCCTAAAGCCTTCCCCGGGTAGACTTTAGTAACTGTACAAATTTTTAGCTGTTTGTCTTATGGTTCAGACGTGATAAATGTACACCAAACAGACATTTACATTTATAGATATAGATTGATTTATTTATTTTTTTAACTGATCTGAGATGAGGAGTATCAGGCAGAGATTATTTAGGGTTCAACGTGCCGTCGACCGCGTGGGCATTAGTTCAAATTTTCAAATGTTTGTTAAGCTTATGGGACTTAACTACGGGGTCATCAGTCCCTAAACTTACAAACTACTTATTTACTACCTTATACTAAGGACGGCAGAAATATCCATGCCCGAGGGGGGATTCGAACCCCCGACCGTAGTGGCCATGCAGAACGTGACTGAAGCGCCTCAGTCCCCTCGGCCAACGCGGCCGGCGCATGGTCTTTAGAGACTGGACTGATCTGTGCAGTGCTGTTCAGTGGCGGCACACGAGATCGTCCTGGGGCCGGCTCGCCTCCCCGTGGCCAGTGCGAGGCGAGTCGCTTTGGCGCGTTGTCGCCGCGTGACGCGGAATGCGCGGTTCGCTAACAAAGCAGGCGCGGCACAGGCGGCAGTGCGGGGGCCGTCTTTGAGCGAGGCCGGACGGCTGGCGCATGCGCCGTGTAATTCGATTACGCCGCGCGCAGTCGGCAGCGGGCGCGCCGTAATTGCCACCTTTCTTCGTCCGTTTGTTCATTAACATTCCGGCGATGAGTTAGGCCGGCAGCGGCCGCGGACCATTCGTTAGCTCGCAGCTGCCGGGCAAGTGGCGCGCCCTGCGCGAAGTTGGCGCCTGCGAGCGAGGCTGCAGCCGCGGTGCCCAACTGGTCCACTGCTCGTTCCATAATTGCAAAACGAAGTCTCTCAGTAGAGCGTGCAAAGCAATGCAAGGTTGAAAACAAGTAAACCGTTATCGTAAAATAAAACTAACTCGCCTTTAGTCACTAAAATCACCATTTATTAATGCACGGTGCATTTCGAGGCCCCTTCCCACTCTCAAATACCTCGGCCTCACCCTCGATCGAACCCTTTCCTCAACTCTCCGTCTCCGTACTGTCCGCCAAAAAAGCACCAACTTTCTCTACACACACCTACCGTTCCACCACGCGTCCCATCCCGCCTGGATTTCCGCTCCTCTTGCCTATTACAAATGCCTTCAAATCCTCGAACGTCACGCCCTCCGCCTCGCTTACCATATCCTTCTACCCTCCCCCATGCGGATCCTTCACGATCTAATCCCGTTCCCTCCTCTCCTGCAGTATATCTAGAACACATACGGATCCTCTACGTCGCCCGAAAAATAGATTCCCGTAACACTCTGGTCTACCCCAACTTGACCAATCCCGGGCCTTTATCACTGCATCTCTCCGACCCTACGTCTATACCCGCTCCACATCCTTTCCCACGGTAGCTTCCGCCACCTCCCCCTATCGAATGCCGCCCTCCGTCCCAAAATCTATCCCTTCCACCAACCCTGATCCCCTCCCCCCCTCTGCCCCTCCTCAGCTTTTCCTCCTCCCACTCGGCTATCCCGTTCCGTTTCCCTCTCCTCCCAGAAGACCCTACACTCCCTTCCCACCCCCTCTCGCGCTTCCAGCCTCCCTTCCTCCTTTCTTCCCCTGTGGGTTCCTCAGTACCGACTTTTAATAGTGCATCGTCCAGTGTTTCGAGTCTACAGTGCGTAAGTGTGACTACCATCAACAAACAGGAGTCGTCGTCGCAGTTTTATACAGTGTCTTAAGTGTTTCTTCATCTGTTCAGTGTTTATGTTGCTTACTGTGTGTTTTTAACGCATCGTGCCATAAACCTTTTAACGGACTACATGTTTTTTATTTATACACGTGGCGTATGTTCCGAAAGAACAGACGTCACTTCTGATCCTGCAGTTGTTATTCTTTCATTTTCACAGAAGATATGACATCAACTGCCAATGAACAAAGCTTAAAATGTGTATCCAGCCGGGATTCGAACCCGTGTCCCCTGCTTGCTGGACAGTTGCGTCGACTACTACACCACTGAGGACACAGTGATCACCGCACCTGCAAGGACTATCTAACCACGCCTCCCGTCAGACAGAAAATCCCTGCCTAGAGAATATGCTGGTGACGGGCAATGATCTTTTCGTTACTGGTGATGGTGGGCATGTTTGGAGCCCTTACTCTTACGCGAATTAGTTGTTGAAAATACGAGTTAGAGTACTGCGGGCAGGGCAAAGCTGGGAATTTGTGTCTGACCGGAGGCTTGCTTATGTAGTCCTTGCAGGTGCTGTGATTACTGTGTCCCCAGTTGTGTAGTGGTCAGCGCAACTACCTAGAAAGCAGGAGACTCGAGTTCGAATCCCGGTTGGGTGCACATTTTCAGCTTTTCGCAGTCGCAGTTAATGTCATATATTTTGTGAATACATGTATTTTATTCATACTTTCTGTGTTATATTTCTGCAAATAACTTCTTTGTTTCAAAGTTTTACGTGATTTACCACTTTGTCGTTGTTTTTAAAATCATCGCGTTTTAAATAAGTCGTTCAGCTGAAGAGCAGCGCATAAGCTGCTGCCAGCCTACCGGATGTAATGTTCGATATTAAAATAACTATAAAAAAACCTTGCCCCTTCCCGCACCCGCAGTTCAGCTTCTCCAGTGCCCTGATGACCGCCTTGTTTTAAAGTTTAGCACACATTATAAAGAAATTGCTTAAAAACAAATTCTTTGGTCATAACATCAATATTGAGAAGTTATCTCATTGAACTCACGATACGTATAACATGCAATAAAGTCGATTCAAACCAAGGAGATTAAAATAAAGGGAGATGGCATTGTCCATGCCGAGCACATACGTCAGTTGAAGCCTGTCCGCCATCTTCGTGAGTTGTGGAATGCTATTACTCCGTTAAAACTATGCGCCAAGTCGACCGTCTTACCGCTGATGCATTGAATTGTAAGTCAGTACAAAGTATATACTTCGAAACGGTATTCTTTCTTGAATAAATACTAACAAATAGTTACCGTAAGATATTTCAAAAATTACTTTTAACGCTAATTTGCACTGTTTTAACACGTTGTACATCACATCATAACCGCCGAATGTATTATTCCTGTTTTTAAGTGACATAAAACATCAGCTCTACGATGTGAACACTTTTCCAAAACTCAGCAATATGGCGGAGAGAGGCTTCAATGTTTCAGGGTAAGGGCATCTCCCCTACATTCTAAGCTCCTTGATTAAAACCATTTTTTAGCATTTGAACTACGAAAGATAAGAAACATGTTATATACTTGATTTGCATAATATCTCTGTTTTACCAGCAACAATAAATTTTGTGGTGTTGTGACCTATATTTGGAATTTCTAAACACTGTTACTGTCTACAGCTGTATAAATTTGTTCATAACAATAATGTAAAGAAATAAAATGCTTTCACATTTATATGACTCTAAAAATTTGTGAGCACCCACTGCGTATTCTCACGACCTGCTACCGCTGTGTAGTGTACGTAAGTATGCGCGATGCGGCCTTGGAGGGACGCACAGGAGGTGGGTGTGGGGTGTGGAGTATCGGCTTGTCGGCGCAGTGGAGGCAAGGGCCACCTGTTGCGTCCTGACACCTGCTCGGCTGCGAACCAGCGTCCAGCCGGCTGCGGCACTCCACTGGACCAGACGGCTTTCATCCGACCGCCGCCAGGCGTCGCTGGACGGCTCCGCGCCAACACTGTGCCCTCTCTTACAAGCTGACGGAGCTCTCTTTCACGTACAGTAGTGTTTCTCATCCTTCAAGAAAATGAGACTCCCATTTCAAGTCAACGTATTCTGGCGACCCCCTCCGTGAAACCCACAACAACTGCGTGTTTTATTTCAAATGCAACAAATTTATTTCGTTTCTGTTGATACAACTCGTCGCCTTAAGCCACTTTCACACTACACGATTTCGCCAGTACGGAAAAAAACCGTGTTGTTGTTGTGGTCTTCAGTCCGGAGACTGGTTTGATGCAGCTCTCCACAATACCCTATCCTGAGCAAGCCTCTTCATCTCCACATAAGAACGGCAACCTACATCTGTCTGAATCTGCTTACTGTATCCATCTCTTGGTCTTCCTCTGCGATTTTTACCCCACACACTTCCCTCCAACGCTAAATTCACAATTCCTTGATGTCTCAGAACGTGTCCTATCAATCTATCTCTTCTTTTAGTCAAGATATGCCAGAAATTCCTTTTCTCCCCAATTCTGTTCATTATCTCCTCATTAGTTACGCGATCCACCCACCTAATCTTCAGCATTCTTCTGTAGCACCATATTTAAAAAGCCTCAATCCTCTTCCTATCCGCAATGTTCATCGTTCATGTCTCACTCCCATACAAGGCAACACTCCATACAAATGCCTTCAGAAACGACTTCCTTAGGCTTAAATCAATATTCGATGTTAACAAATCTCTCTTTTTCAAGATCGCTTTTCTACCCATTGCCATTCTGCATTTTATATCCTCTGTACTGCGACCATCATTTGTTATTTTACTGCCCAAGTAACGAAACTCATCTACATCCTTTATTGCTTCGTTTCCCAATCTAATTCCTTCAGCATCACCTGATTTTCTTACACTGCACTCCATTACCCTAGTTTTGCTCTTGTTAATGTTCATCTTATATGCACCTTTCACCGTATGGGTTTAAATCGTGGTGATTACACGATTTCGCCCTACGGCGGAAAAACCGTACGGGTTTGAAACGTAGGTGATTTTCCACATAAGAACATCAATTCCCTTGAATGTGAGGCCTGGTGCAGTTATGGATCGTGAACAAGTCATTGCGTTGTGGATACTGTATCGACGCCGGGTTCATCCAATTAATCTGAGATATGAGGAAGTCGGGGCTTTCTACGCATTATTTGCAGACCTGAGAAACGACGACCGAAAGTTTTTAATTACTTTCGTATGTTCAAATGTTTGTATAGCTTAACTATGTGGTCATCAGACCCTAAACTTACAAACTACTTATGAACTAAGTAACACTAAGTACGGCACAAATATCCATGCCCGAGGGGGGATTCGAACCCCTGACCGTAGTGGTCGTGCAGACCGTGACTGGAGCGCCTCAGTCCCCTCGGCCACTGCGGCCACCACTTTCTTATGTCAGTTGGCTCCTTCGATGAATTGCATGCGAAACCGAAGAATGTTCTGCAACGCCAAAACAAGCAATTCAGAAATTATGTACAACTTATTGAAATGCTGGCTATGTCTTTAAAGTAAGTTTTTAAATACAGCTTTGTTATTACAGGTGTTTGAATACAAATGCCACTGAAGCTAAATAATCATGAATAAAAATGTTCAAATGTTTGTAGAGCTTATAGGACTTAACTACGAGGTCATTAGTCCCTAAACTTACAAACTACTTATGAACTAGCTCATATAAAGACGACACAAACATCCATGCCCGAGGGGGGATTGGAACACCTGACCGTAGCGGCCGTGCCCCGCACCCCGCTGACCGCTCGTCCACTGCAGCCATCAATACATGTATAAATTCGTATTCTGAAACTATGTTACATAGTAAGGTGATATTGTAGTAATTAGTAGGTAAAACAATAAAATATAAGTAAAATAAAGTAAATATCTAAAGTTTTGTCCCATAACACAGGTTTTGATTCAACTAGCGATATCAAAAGTTCAGCGTCAATGCCTTCCTTAATGTGATAATACGCTAACAACACTCACAAACTGAAAACACCGAAAAACGCATCCTGAAACCAAACTGAAAGCGGCAGAAACAACATTAGGAACAGATCCTGAAATCGTGCAGTGTGAAAGCACGCACTTGCTCACACGTGGGCCACTGAGCCGAGAACACGTTACTGTCCCGTGTGGCTGTAGTGGCAGTGGACGGATGCAACACGGCTAAAAATCATGCCCGTGTTGTAACCGTACACTGTGAAATCTCTCATGCTCTTCATCAGGCGACTGCAGCGTGACTGCCCGTACGGTTTTTTCCCGTACGGGCGAAATCGTGTAGTGTGAAAGCGGCCTTACGGTCCGGGTTGGGATAAGCTGCAACTCTCGATCATCTTTGGTGTTTGTGGAGAGAAGGCTGACAAGCACTCGGTACGTTCCAGAATGCTGTAAGACGCACTGTCGTGCCATTTTTCTCAACGGAAAGGTGATGTATTGTTCCAGCAGGGTAATGTTCACCCACATACTGCGCGTGAAAGTCGACGTGCTCCGCAAGGAAGACCTCCATATTTTTCTCCAATCGAGTACGTGTTAGATATAAACAGGAAATAATTGACACGTGCGACTCATCAACACACAACCCTTGCAGATATATGTGAACACGTCTAGCAGGCGTGGAACAGTGTGTGTCATCTGTTCTGCAGAAGAGATGCCAGAATCAAGACCTGCATTGACACAAGTATGGGCTACACCACATTCTAATGACGGGGTTTTCAGCCTGGATCTACGGCTGGTGCCTCGGTACCGCTTGCCCTAATGGTCCGTAAATGTAATCATTTCATTTTTTTCTGTATTCCTGTCCAAACAATTAACGTTGAGAAAATTGGAAAACTCTAAGATGGTTAACTAAGATTTATTTCCGTCAGTGAATCTAATTATTTGTTTCGAGGTCATGCTTACAAGTTTATGAAATAATTTAATGTACACTGCCGAAAACAATTAACGGATCAGGTGAGATACCATATAAATATGGTAACGTTTTTTATGGAGATATTGGTTATGGTTGTAATTTGTGTGTGAAACGGTACGATGATTTTCTATCTCAATTTTACTTGAGGCTTACATGGGGTTTAATTAGAGCAAGGCACCATGGGGCTACCATAATACAGAAAAAGCCATTCTCGTTGCTGCCTAAAATGGTGTGTGATCGCCTCGGACGGCCAATACAGTTGCACACCTGCGTGGCAAGGACAGTATGAGGTTATCAAGCAGCTCCTGAGGAGTATTTGGCCATTCTTCCGTGAGTGTAATATCCAGCTTTGAACCGTTGTAGGAGGTGCTGGTCTACCCGGAATGTGTCTGCCAAATGCATCCCAGACATGCTCAATCGGGATCAGTCCGGTGAACAAGGTAGCCACTCGATTCGTTCAGTTCTCTCAGCTCCAAGCATGTTGTCCACCAGTGCAGCTTTATGGGAACGAACGTTATCGTCCACCTGAAGAAAGCAGTCTCTTGTGGCACCAGCGTAGGGCACAACAACAGGTCGAAGGATCTCGTCTCTATACCTCTGAGCAGTCAAAGCGCCATTCTGAACAACATAGAGGTCAGTATGTCCGTCAATACTGAATCCTGTCCACACAACAAACGTCCAGCATCATGATTTGGTGATATTTCCTGCACATAATCAGGATTGTATTGAGTTCCATGTTCTCTACAGATAACGGAACGATGATGGTCCGGCTGAACATAAAATCTTGAGTCATCTCTGAAGAGAACCCGGCGCCATTCGTTACTTCTCCAATCCTGATGTTACACCACTCAGTTTCTGCGGGGTCCATGCGTAGAGGAATTGCATTCAGCTTTCTGTCTCCACGAGCTGTTAACCGGCAATGTTGGTGATCTCTTGCTGATGTTACCCGTGGACGACCATGGCCTTCCCTTTTTATACATAAATATAACGGTTCCTGTTGTCTGAAATCGCGTCTTGCTCACGGAAATTACACTTTGGGACACTCCAATATCTGCAGCCACCTCCCTTTGTGTCTGTCCTGGTTTAGTTTTTCCTATGGGTCTTCATTCCATAGCTTCGGGTAAGTCACGTTGTTGCTGCATTGCACTAACTGATGATTACACCATCTGAAACCAACTGATTGTGTAATTCGTTTGGTAAACACAAGTCAACACCAATCACTTCTGTAAGAACTTTCTGTTATTACCACTATATCGGCTGCCGTAATGTTGTTGGCTCCGATCCGTAGACCCGACAGAAAGTCGTCGAACCATTTTAATTCATTCTGTCGATAAAATTACTTCAGAACATGGATATCTCAACTGATCCCATAACTGTTTTGACCTGTGTAGATGGATGTTCAAATGTTTGCAAATCTATGGGACCAAACTGTGTGGACATCAGTCCGTAGCTTACAAACTACTTAAACTAAGGTAAACTAACCTAAGGACAACACACACACCCATGCCCCAAGGAGGACTCGAACCTCCGACAGCGAGCAACCGCGCGAGCAAGTGAGACGCTTTAAACCGCTAGGCTTTTCCACTGCAGCTGTGTAGATGGAGAATAGGCAGCCGCAGAAGAGAATTCTGTAAACATAGCTAGCTCTCTTGTACGCAACTGGAAAAGAATCGTTAACTATAGATAAGAGGTCTGCGCGGATAAGAAAAGTTTTATCCGCATCCGCACCACATCCGCAAGGCTCATATCCGTAACCGTATGCGCATCCGCGGCGCTTTATTCGCATCCTCAAGTTCGTTATCCCCATCCGCAGATATTAAAAGTTTTGGATGGGTAATAGTAATAGACAGCAGTATTTCAAACCATTGGAATGTTATGATATACTTATTATTAGAGTGTCATTTCTGTAACAACTTAATTACTTTTGACTTCTCGAATCATGGTAACTGCTCCAAACCTACTCCAAAACAGGCTGTTCCAAACAGAGAAACATTGGCGCTCCGGACACACACAGTAGCGCTTCGGATCCAGTGTGGTCGGAGCACTGCGTCAGCTGTTTAATACAGGTGTCTTCTTGAATTTCAATGGTTAAAACTGATCGCCATAGACGAGGTTTTACTGTGTTTACATTTGAAAAATAAGGAACTGTTCTTTCGGAGTTTTACAAAAGGGACAGTTTATTTTTCTCATATTAAAGCACAAGGAGTTACGTAACACAAAGCAAAGCCTGTTATCTCAAGTGTTAAAACTGCCGTCTACTTCTAATTGGTAACTGTCAGCAAAAAGAGACAATTTCGGCTGCAGCTACGGCCAGCCTATACAATCTAGCATTGTGTATCTTCCCAAATACGTTACTTTCACTGTACACTCGGCGGTTTCCTTCAAATTTCTGGGTATGGTGGTTCGGTGAGGTAGCAGTTCTTTAGCATTCACTGCGCCGTACTTTGCCCGCCCCCTCCCCACATCAGTAAGAAACTATGCTGTCTCGATAAACCGAGACCACACGCAACTTCAAACGGTGAAGTGTCTTTGCTGGTAAGATAAATAAGTTTTTCGGTCGCGGCTGTCTTCAAATTTGGCGGAACTTTAAGAACATTTGCTTCTGTCTTGGTATTTAAATAAGTAATTATGCTGCTTTGTCCTGTCTCAGACGAATGTTTCAGCAAATATGGAGTTCCGCTTTTGTGTCCAGTGTAAGATTTTACTCGCAAAACAGGCCACTATATCGTTGATCTTTCTCTTCCCGACAAATATTTATCCAATTTTTTCCCCCAAATTCACGATTTCAATTTGTTTACCTTCACTAATGTCAAATCACATCTTTTCACTTTACACGATATAGTATCCATTGACGTCGTGTTCTTTTTAAGAAAGAACTGTCACCTTTGACTACGATGTACGTTGTCACTCGTTCACTAAAAAGCGCTAAGTAAAGGCAGCGGGCCGGCCGCGGTGGCCGAGGGGACTGAGGCGCTTCAGTCACGGTCTGCACGGCCACTACGGTCGGGGGTTCCAATCCCCCCTCGGGCATGGATATTTGTGCCGTCGTTAGTATAAGGTAGTTGATAAGTAGTTTGTAAGTTTAGGGACTGATGACCCCGTAGTTAAGTCCCATAAGCTTAACAAACATTTGAACATTTTGAAAGGCAGCGGAAATTTAAAATGGTATCACTGGTGGGCAGTGGACCGGTTTGCCACACAGAAAGCACTTGACAGACCGCAGATAGGACACGGTCGCGTAAACGGATTAGGCGCAGGTCCCTCGGGTACAGCTACGTCCGCTGTGGCACAGAGTAATTTGTCCGTGGCTGTGGCCAGGGAATGACAACAGACTTCCACACTTCCGAGGCCCTGCAAGGATTTCAAGAATGTCCACAGGCTTGACATTTTCAGTTAACATTTCGACAGACATATTGGGCAGATACCTCGGTCTTTATCCGCATATAACACGGGGATATCTGCGTCGCTCACAATTTTATCCGCAAAATAATAAATACTGCAGATGTCCGCGCATTTTTTCGCAGATATCCGCATTCGCACAGACCGCTAACTATAGAATATGTGGCAGCAAGTAAGGGACAAATGTACAATCAACAGTGTTGGTCCTTTTGTTGTGGACATGAAATACTGTGGGTGAAAGTGCGCGGTTGAATACGGGGCCAGTGTTTAGAGAACGTAGCGAGGCGCAGGCAGGGCTGTAGGAGTGGTGTGTTCTGGGAAGCAGGCCGGTGCCTGCGAAACAATGGCGGCGCGACGCTCCGCTGGCGACCACGCTCCACTCAGCCGCCTTCCGCCACCCAGGCACGCGCGCCTCTCAAGATTGCCCAAGCTCAGTGTGCAATTGTCCACTGTCAGCGATACCTTATAAGCGCACAGTTTGCCGAGATGCCAAACGTTGGTATTGCATTGTATCACCGACACTTTTTCTGCTTGTCCTAGACTCAGTTATGACAAGAGTTACTGCAGGCAGGAGACGAGGAATCCAATGGGGATCCGTGAATGTCTGAAGGATTTGGATTTTGAAGACGATATAGTTTTATTAGCACAAAGGCTAACAGATATGCAGAATAAACTAAATTTGTTGAAAGAGGAAGCAGAAACTAGACTTGCGCATAATAGTTCGCGAACTAGTTCGTTCTTTTAGTTCGTTCACTCCCAGTGACGGCTGAGCGGCGTGGTCTGCGCATTCAGGTGGAGGGAGAAGTTCCCCCACATTGCTGCTTCATGCGCTTGTTATTCGTTAAGCTTATGGGACTTAACTACGGGGTCATCAGTCCCTAAACTTACAAACTACTTATCAGCTAGCTTATCCTAAGGACGGCACAAATATCCATGCCCGAGGGGGGATTCGAACCCCCGACCGTAGTGGCCGTGCAGACCATGACTGGAGCGCCTCAGTCCCCTCGGCCACCGCGACCGGCCATGCGCTTGTTGTTTGAGCCGCTAACGACATCACGCAAACCAAAAGAAACAGTTTGTGGATAATTTCTCGCGCTTAAGTTTAGAGTTATCTCTATATCTTGGCATTATGGAATTTATTTGTCAGATATTGCAGAGTGCAGATTACTTCAGAGCAGAAATTTTGTAGCACTGAACTATGTAATCTAGCAGGCAGACGCTAACCTCGAAATGGCTCTCATCAGCAGAAAGCAAACACGTGACTTTTAATTCAGTTCGCGACCTATCGCGCATATTTTAGTTCGCGACCAATAGCGCATCTTTTAATTCGCGCCGTATTGCGCATATTTTAGTTCGCGACCTATCGCGCATATTTTAGTTCGCGACCTATCGCGCATATTTTAGTTCGCGACCGGTAGCTCTCCTTTTAGTTCGCAGCTCGGCCGCGAAGTAGGTCGCTCTTTTTACTTCTTCCCCTCGTTTTCGCTTTTGCTACCGCTACTAAAACTACAGCTGAGCTGCATCTCAGCTCGGAATGACGGCAACTGGCAGAAGAGAATCACGCGATTCTGCGCGCTCTCGCGTCCTCTCGCTGTTACCCGTCAGTCTTCGGAAAAGGAGCGGACGAACTAAGAGGCGAGGGATCTGCGAACTAGTTCGCGTAGTTCGCCTGTGGGAGCGCTCTTCCAAACTAGTTCGTTCGCGAACTACACAAGACTAGCAGAGACTGCTGGCCTCGAGATAAATATAGGAAAAACGAAGGAAATGAGTGTAAACTCGGTGAACATGGAGATGCCACTGTTAATAGGGTGGAGACTGTCAACTCATTCTTGCAACTGGGTAGTGTAGTAACAGAAGAAGTTGGAGCTGGGTATGATGTGAAGAAACGCATTAAAATGGCAAATGCTTCCTTCATACAATTGTATGGAATATGGGACAACAGAAATATAACGTACAAAACAGAAATACGTATTTTTAGTACAAACGTGAAAGTTGTTCTTCTGTACTCCAGAGTGGATAAAAATATAACATCCCGGTTACAAACCTTCATAATAGATGTCTCCGACGCATTATGAATATCTGGTGGCCAGAAAAAATAAGTAACGAGGAGCTCTGGCAAATGACAAATCAGATGCTTATGGAAGACCAGATGCGGGAGAGAAAGTGGGGGTGGCTGAGACACACATTGAGAAAACCAGACGGAGCTATTGAGAAAAAAAGCACTGGAATGGAATCCTCAGGGTACAATGAAGAGAGGAAGACATAAATTCAAATGTTTGTTAAGCTTATGGGACTTAACTGCGGGTTCATCAGTCCCTAAACTTACAAACTACTTATAAAGTAACTGATACGAAAGACATCACAAATATCCATGACCGAGGGAGGATTCCAATCCCAGACGGGGAACGGTCTTCGAAGCATAGCGCCTCATTGCGCTCGGCCACTCCGCCGCGCGAGGAAGACCTGGAGGCACATGGAAGAGGACAGTGAAATGGAAAACAAAGAGAGTTGTCAAGACCTAGGCAGAACTGAGGCAAATGGCCAAGGACAGAGATGGATGGCGAGCTCTCCTGGATGCCCTATGCCCCCATAGGGGCCAACTAAATTAAGTCAAGTCACACTTGGGTCTTAATGCATTGGATAATTTCCCTATAGAAACCCATTGTCTCGTAATTAAGGCTTCATTTCCGCGTCTTACAAGTAGAAGATTCCAACGGTGTTTTAGCGACGTCTCTCTATTCCTTCTGCACCACCATGAAGGTAGGATTAGGCTATTGAGACATCGTGGTGACAGACACTTGACATTTTACTTTGTACGTCATTATTTTGGGTCTGGGCCCGGTAATATCGTTTTTGGGTGGTACTGCATTCCATTCCTTCACTCCCCTATTACGCATTGTCTGTACACTAAGCATGGCTGCTTATATATCTGAAGTGCTGGAGCCTGTTGTTGTTCCATACCTTCGGAATCTGGCGAAGGGCACATTTCAGTAGGTTATTGTGCGACCAGACATGACACGCTGTGTTCAACATGTCTCTCATCTGATCCCAATGCTGCCTTGACGTCAATTTTTTCCTTAGCTCTCGCCTACTGGAAACGTCTGGTCGATGAATGTAGAACACTGACCAGGGATCACCACATGCTGCCACACCAGATCAACTTTGAGGAAGCTTCAATGAATCCTATATCCCAATATCAATTATAGAGCCCCTTTGGTTCAATGTCAAGGTGTGTAACAGCTATCATAGCCAGCTATGGCGGCAACACCTATGTCTTCATCTTTGTCTTTCCACCTGAGGCTGTATTTTCAATCATGTGATCTTTGAAATGCTTTTTAATTTTCACATAAATTTGCCTGAGATATCTCCGGTTCTTCCAGGTGTTGCATTTTGGATGATCAAAAGTCTATGAAGAATGTGTAAGGACTTCTCAGCGAAACTTCTGCATATTAATCGAAACAATCTTCTCAAGAAGCTCGATATAAATGCCCTGGAATATAATGATGTCATTGCGATTTCGTTGCCCAAGATTACCTTGAGACCCACTACAGCCCTGAACTCTTTGAACCGCCGAATTGCTTCGAAGAAAGTGGTATGCGCCTACGAAGAATCATTGTTTCGTAAGCAGTCCAAAATATTTTTCAATGACAGCACTGACTGCTTTTTGTCATAGTATGATAAGTGTTTTTTCAGTTACGACATTTAGTAATAGTTTATATAATACATAAATTTGGTGTGTGAAAAAACACGTACCATATGAATATAACTTATGATGATGTGGTCAGAGACGTTGTAGCTGGTTTTAGTGGGTGTTGAATTAAATTCATTGAAATGGTTCGACATTGTTACGAGTTTGTCTCAATTAACGCCATCTGTTAGCACAACATGTAAATATAGTCTCAGTTAGCTCTATTTACGTCAACAAGTTTGTGCTGATAAGGTCGTATTACAGATAGTGGTGGTGTATGTTGCGTATCCTGTATCGATGATGTAAGCACTTCTAGATATAGTCGAGTGAACTGACGAAAGAAATTGTCAGCTGGTAGCGACTGTGAAATCAGTCTCACACTTTAACTACAAGCTGACTTGCAGCGAGTTTTATAGACACGTTAAAGAAAGAAAGACTTCTAAATTCGAAACATTGAAAGATTTCGATCGTTTCCGGCACAGATATAAAATCAAGAAGTTGAAAATTTGTGCTGGATCCGGATTCGAAGCCTCATTTTCCATTTCGAACCGGCGGTCGTCTAACCAATTACGCTATCGAGGCACGCTTGCCTTCCAACCCAAATTCTTAACTTACAGCACACTACGATTGAAATGCCCGCTGCCCATTAGTTCGTCTCGCTCGCAGCCTTCAATCTATTACTGCA
Organism: Locusta migratoria; assembly: GCA_026315105.1. Classification (NCBI taxonomy): domain Eukaryota; kingdom Metazoa; phylum Arthropoda; class Insecta; order Orthoptera; family Acrididae; genus Locusta; species Locusta migratoria. The sequence continues at coordinate 524,312,514 of CM048745.1, forward strand.
AGGGATCGAGCCTATGAATGCGTCCGCATTGTAATTGTCAATTGCCTATTGGGGGCATATTTACAATTATTTATAAGGTGTCTCTTGTCTTCGGCCATGTCCAAAAAGAACAGACATCATATTGCCCGTTGGACACTATAGACCGGCAGTACACCCGTGGATATTTTGATTATCAAATGCGCCGGGAGAAACTGAAGAGTCAGACATATTAATATTAAAAAAAGACTTGCCAAAAACGGTGTATTGTTTCGAAAAAAGTATGTTGTGCCAAATACTTCTGACGCAATAAAGTTCCATGTAATTGTGTTGCAAATAAAATGTAATTATTTTGTGTAATAGTATATTCTTACTTCGCTTCTAGTCTCCCATCTCAGTGTTCTGTTAGATACGGCAACCTTTCGCCACACGGTAAACATTGTAGGCTAAGGCGGCTAAACGTCCCGGTTTCTGCGAGACCGTCCCACATTGGCAGAGTTAATAGAAGTGTCCTGCAAAATGACTAATTTGTGCCGCAAGTCCCGCATTGCGGTATTTTTCACATTCCATCAACCGCAAATTTTTTCCACTTATCGTAAGCAATACGAATCACAATATGAACTTGGGATTTGTGAGTGCGATATATGCAATAGCTTTCGTTGTCTAGTGTAGCCCGAATAAAAAAGAAATAAATTTATGGTACCGCTGGGTGAAACAGCACTTGCTGTTAGCCCGGGATGACTACTCTTAGGTCTCTGAGGCTGACAGCGACCTGAGAAACAAAAGGTTCCAGACGAAGAATTCCGGGTGATGCCGAAGTGCAGCGGGTGATTGTTTAGGTTGTAACTTAGTCTGCGCGGTGACTCGACACTGTTAAAAAGCAAAGTTGTCGACTTACGAAGGACTGGCAAAAAGAGTATTTTATTTATTTCTTTTATTTATTTATTTATTTTACAAATGTGAACCATACGGTCAGAAGAGCGGCGCTAAGCATCTCATGGGGTGTTCTCCCTTTCGAAAGGTGTTAAATACGGTATTCAACGTCATTTAATGTATCACAAACATAAAAGGGCGCAGACCGCTGCAGTGTATCTTCACTCTCAACTTCGTTTGTAAGGGCCGAAGGTTCTGCGGGCTTTCCACACGTTAGGTTACAATTAGAATTTTAGATCAATGGAATTCTCTTCTAAATTGATTCAAAAGAAGTTTCGCTGTGCGAAAACTAATAGCGAGTAAACAGGCCGAATAAAGAATGTGATTGCGCCTTTGTCTTTAGATCATATATACACAGATATTAAAGACATTCCATTTATCTGTATCTGTACAGACGTTTCGCCACGGCAGAATAGCCGTGCGCACTAAGGCGCCCAGCTGCGGTTCGCGCGGCCGTTTGCCGTCGGGTATTCGAGCCCTCCATCGGGCATTGGTGTTTCTGTTGTCCTTAGCATAATTTAAGTTACTGTAATTAGGACTCACGACCACCGTAGTTAAGTCCCTTGGATTTACAAATATTTGTATAGACGTTTCAAACAACAAAAGTCTCAAAATATTTCCAATAGAAGTGTGTAATTTCATCCAAAGACTGGAATCGACGTAAAATATTACATACCCATAATTTACCGGTTAAAGTGCAGTTATTATATATGATTCTTTAACTGACATTCCGGAAGAACAAGGGCTTAAGGAGAAAATAATGGGAATTTGTGCAGAAAAATTCCTAAGTAAATTTTGAATTATTTCGAAATTCACCATGAAGGACAGTGTAATATTTCCTTCAAACTTCACTTAAATCTGAGATGCCACGAACAATGCTGATTGTAAAATTTAATATGGGAACTCGTGAAAATATTATGAAATTCTAAATCAATACAAAGATTTAGTAAAAAAAAAAGCAATTGCTCATGCCAGATGTATGATTTTAAAATAAACGAAAAATCCAATTTTAGCACATCTGGCAACATGGTCACTTACACTCAATTTTCATCCTCATTCACTTAACGTCCTACAATGAACTTGGCCGTCATAAGCAAAACCATTCAAAACTTGTCACTAAAAAATTTAATATAGGCGCTTGCAAAAATATTTATGAATCTGCAATTAAGATCTACAGTTGACATTAGAACACCATTATTGTTAAATATATTATTTCAAAAGTAAATGAGTTCTTTTGTCGCGTAAGTTTGCTAATTTCAGAATAAACGACAGACTCTCACTGAGTACCGTGTTCATGGTAGCCAGCGACATCCTCTAAACCTCCCGCATTTGGATTTAAAAAAGTTGGCCGCCTTATTGTAGGCGCGTTCACTGTCGGTGTTTCTACAGTTGTTTCAAATTAACTTGTAACGGTGTCAGTTCATTTCGGAGAGGCTGTTCCCCGTTTCGGCGCCGGAGTGTGTAATCGAACACTCGGTTCCTGGAAACAATGGTATCTGCGGAGAATGGGAGGGCGTGAAGGGTCCGTCCTATTGCGAGCACTGACCATTGTTTGCTGGCGGAAATAACAGCGTCAGGCCAGGCCACTCGATGCTATCTGCGGCGCCGACAATTCGCGTACCGTTGTCCCGTAAGGGCGCTTGCTCAACACGGTTGGGATCGCCTGGCATTTCCCTCTGCCCTCTTTCCAATCCACCGGCTGTTCTGGCTGAAGGCGAGATTATCATTGTATTCACAAGCATTGCAGCCTCCACTCTGTGTTATGCGCGGAAGCAGGACTCGAAAACAGTGGCGGGTAAGGTGTCGCAAACAGTCTCAGTATCTTGCCTGTCACAGCTAAGGAAGATTTATTTGTTGTAAACTGCAACTTTAAGAAGAATCACAGGAAATTGTGAAATGCGAACAAGATTTCTACAGAGAAGTGTGTTTTGTCGTCCATTTCCTACCTTCGTTTAACGAATCTACATCTACATACATACTCCGCAATTCACCGTAAGGTGCGTGGCGGAGGGTACATTGTACCACTACTAGGCATAATTGAACGAGGAAAAAAAGAATGCCTACATGCCTCCATACGAGCCCTATTTTCTCTTATCTTGTCTTTGTGATCTTTACGCGAAATGTAAGTAGGCGGCAGCAAGATCGTACTACACTCAGCTTCAAATTCCGGCCCTCTAAATTTACTCAACAGAAAATCTCGAAAAGAACGTCGTCTTTCTTCCAGCGATCCCCAATTGAGTTGCCGGAGCATTTCCGTGACACTCGCGCATTGGGTCGAACCTACCGGTAACAAATCTAGCCGCTCGCCTCTGAACCGCCTCTATGTCTTCCTTCAAACCGATCTGCTGCGGGTCCCAAATACTTGAGCAATACTCAAGACGTGGTCGTACAAGCGTTTTATACGCGGTCTCCTTTACAGCTGAAGTACATCTTCCCAAAATTCTCCCAATAAACCGAAGTCGGCTGTCTGCCTTACTCACAACTGTCCTTACATGCTCGTTCCATTTCATATCGCTCTGCAATGTTACGCCTAGATATTTGAACGACGCGACAGCATCAAGAAGCTCACTACTAATGCTGTATTCGAACATTATAGGATTGTTTTTTCTACTCATGCGCATCACCTTACATTTTTCTTCATTGAGAGCTAGCTGTCATTCTTCGCACCAACTAGACATTTTGTGAGGGTCAACCTGTATGCTATTACAGTCAGTTACAGATGACACCCTCCCATACACCACAGCATCATCAGCAAACAGCCGCAAATTACAACTTACTCTGTCCATCAGATCATTTATATAGATAGAAAATAATAGCGGTCCTATCACACTCCCCTGGGGCACGCCTGACGATACACTCGTCTCTGATGAACACACGCCGTCGAGAACAACGTACTGCGTTCTATTACTTAGGAAGTCTTCCAGCCAGTCAGAAATCTGTGAACCTATTCCATAAGCTCGTATCTTCGTTAGCAGTCTGCAGTGTGGCACCGCGTCGAACGCCTTTTTGAAGTCGAGAAAAACACAATCCGCCTGTTGCCCTTCGTCCATGGCTCGCAAGATGTCATGTGAGAAAAGGGCAAGCTGCGTTTCACATGAACGATGTTTCCTAAACCCGTGCTGATTCATGGAAAGAAGCTTTTGCGTTTCAAGGAAATTTACTACATTCGAACTGAGAATATGCTCCAAAATTCTACATGAAACTGATGTCAACAATATTGGCCTGTAATTGTATGGGTCAGTTCTCTTTCCTTTCTTATACACGGGAGTCACCTGCGTTTTTTTCCAATCACTAGGAACTTTGCGCTGAATTAAAGATTCGCTATAAATGCAAGCTAAGTAGGGGGCCAAGTGTAGTGTAGCTGTTACTTAATTGCGAGCTGTTTTAGCGTCTATCATTCACGTTCAGTAATTTACTAGCGTTATATAGCAAACTATATCATTTGTCTTATTCCTCTAAGAATATATTATTCTTCTTCCTAGCCCTAAATAATGTAGTTTTGAGAGCGTAAATTAACCTTGTGTTATCTCATGTGTAAATGAGAGAACGTTTTCTGAATATTTTAGAATCGTGTAACTGATGCCGGACGTGGGTGTTCACCTAGGTGAGATTAGATTAGATTAGTTTTTCGTTCTGTAGATCCATGTTGAGGGGATCCTCGTTGATGTGGAACATGTCAAGAAACAAAATTTACAAGCTGAATAAAAGATAATACTAATAATATAAATACAGTTACATACATTTTTAAGTTTTTTTGTGCTGATAATGTAATAATACTAATATAGTATGAATACTGATACATGCATTATTTGGTACAATTCAGAAATTCACTAATGGAGTAGAAGGAGTTGGCCACTAGAAAGTCTTTTAGGATCCTCTTAAATTGATTTTTACTTGTAGCTAAATTTTTTTTACTTGATGGTAAATCATTGAAAATATGTGTTCCTGAGTAGTGGACCCCTTTTTGAACTAAAGTAAGTGATAAACCACATCCATGCTGTCCAGAACACACACACACACAGATATATACAGGGTGTTACAAAAAGATACGGCCAAACTGTCAGGAAACATTCCTCACACACAAAGAAAGAAACTATGTTATATGAACATGTGTCCTGAAACGCTTAATTTTCATGTTAGAGCTCATTTTAGTATTTCTCTTTAAATGTAAATTGAAATAATTCGTGCAGACAAATGTCAAAATACCCAATTGTTTCGTTAGTATGTACTGTACTTTCCCGATTCACCGCCAGTTGGCCCAATTGAATTGGAATTGTTGGTGATGTCTTGACTGGGCCTCATGTCTTCCACCTACGATCACTGGCGCACGTTATCATGATTTCATACGGGATACTCTACCTGTGCTGCTAGAACATGTGCCTTTCCAAGTACAACGCAACATGTGGTTCATGCACGATGGAGTTCCTGCACAATTCGTACGCTTCTCAACAACAGATTCGGTGACCGATGGATTGGTAGAGGCGGACCAATTCCATAGTCTTCACGCTCTCCTGACCTCAACCCTCTTGACTTTAATTTATGGAGGCATTTCAAAGCTCTTGTCTACGCTACCCCGGTATCAAATATAGAGACTCTTCGTGCTCGTATTGTGGACGGCTGTGATACAATACGCCATTCTCCAGGGCTGCATTAGCGCATCAGGGATTCCATGCGACGGAGGGTGAATGCATGTATCCTCGCTAACGGAGGAAATTTTGAACATTTCCTGTAACAAAGTGTTTGAAGTCACGCTGGTACGTTCTGTTGTTGTGTGTTTCCATTCCATGATTAATGTGATTTGAAGAGAAGTAATAAAATGAGCTCTAACATGGAAATTAAGCGTTTCCGGACACTTGTCCACATAACATATTTTCTTTCTTTGTGTGTGAGGAATGTTTTCTGAAAGTTTGGTCGTACCTTTTTGTTACACCCTAAATTGAAATTACTTCTAAACATTATAATGTGGTCCAGTAAGGCAATTAAGAAGGATAAAACCAAATTTCAATGCCTATCATATTGAAAAGTATTTGTGGGACTCGAAGGGTTAATCCGACCAGCGAATTCCATCCCAGACAGGTTGGCGTTCCTCCTTGAATTTTTTAATTTGCTGTTAACGACAGTGGATGGTATGGATTCTATTACATTAGCTTAGATGTACGTTTCGTTCCAATTGATCCATAGCGAAGAGGTCCCCTCTGATGTAGGACATGTCAAAAACAATTATACAAAATAATAATAGATGCGCTAATGTACCTCCCCTTCCATCGATCCCAAATGAAATTGCTCTTGCGACTCTGCATATCGGAAAAAAAGAGTCCATAGACGCACCGACAGGCTGGTAAGTTGCGTGAAGAAGATTCCAAACAACATCTGGTACCTCATCTGCACTGTTTAGTCTTAAACCAAAACCAAGATAATGTGTAAATTTAGAAAAGTAATGCGGAAAGTTAACAGCTCGAGTAGACTACTTCTTAGTAATTTTTTAAAGACCAAACGGTCATCGGCCACCTTAAATACTCTTACATATTTGGGTCCGAGTTAGTCTGTTCATCAAGCCAATATCATGGGAAACTAAGTTTCTACAACGTGCCCATAAAGTCTTTAGCACACAGGGAATTCTAATAAGAAATATTAATTGTGCATATTTTAGTCACTTAGAATATATATGCAGAAAAAAGCACAATAAAGTGTACATGATGTTTGTAAATATCATTTTGAACTTGATTTCCATTCTTTTCGATGTATAATTGGATGAATTTTGCAAAATTAAGGTGAACTCAATGAATTAGGTCTGGATTTTAATAGCACACTGACTGGTAATACTTTCTGTCTACATCTACATAGATACTCTGCAAATCACATTTAAGTGCCTGGCAGAGGGTTCACTAACCACTTTCATAACTTTTCTCTACCGTTCCATTCTCTAATAGCGCGCGGGAAGAAAGTGCACCTAAATCGTTCTCTTTTTGATCTGATTTCTCTTATTTTATTGAGATGGTCATGTCTCCCTAAGTAGGTGGGTGCTAGCAAAATATTATCATATTCAGAAGTAAAAGTCCGTGATTGAAACTTAGCAAACAGATCACGCCGTAGTGAATAACGTCTTTCTTTTAATGATTTCCACTTCAAATCGGGCTAAATTTCCGTGGCGCTTTCCCTCCTGTAACGTGATAAAACAAAACGAGCTGCCCTTCTCTGAAACTTCTCAATGTCTTCTGTCAGTCCCACCTGGTGAGGGTCCCACACTGGGCAACAGTACTCCAGGAGAGGACGCACAAGTATGATGTAGGGCAGTCTCTTTGGCGGAGCTGTTGCACCTTCGAAGCGTTCTGCCAATGAAACGTAACCCTTTATTCGCCTTCCCCACAATATTTTGTATGTGTTCTCTCCAGTCTAAGTTGTTCGTAATTGTAACTCCTAGGTATTTCGTAGAATTTACGACCTTAATGTTTGACTGATTTTTCGTGTAATTGAAGATCAGCGATTTCTTTTAGTGGTCATGTGTATTACTTCACACTTTTCTTTATTTAGTGTCAATTGCCAATTTTCGCACCGTCAAGGGGATGATATTTTTAATCTTCATACAGTACATTTTCTCTTCCAGCGTATCTCAGAAAGCTCGCGCAAACGAGGGCACCACTGCATATCAATATTACTATCATTTAATTCATTATTTATTTATTTAGTAACGTTTCTTAGAATTTATTACGATTCCCTATGTGTCCAGACTTTGTGGGCACCCTGTATCAAAGCACCCGCAGAAGAAAATTACAGTAACGTGGGAAGAGTGTCCCTGCAATTTTTCTTTCTGTTTGAAGTCGAGCAAGAGAAAATTTCTTTCGTTTCTTTATGACAGCAAGCAATTTAATTTTAAAGTGAGTATTTAATTAAAAAAGGGCAGAGGTGCAGGAGACAAAAATAAAACGTATTTTTAAAATGAACGTTGCTGTAAACAACCTGTTAACACAACACAGGATGCTTGCCTTAAAGCTGAGCACTCGGTGACTTACTGGCGACACTGGAATCATCAAGACAAAAATCTTATACCTCTTTTAATTCTGGAAATTTCTTTCGTGAACGTAATAAACCGTGTAATAATGATGCGTTCAAACGTTCTCTATACTCTGATAAATCTAGCAATTACATACAATTCATAGCTGCTGCGGTAATGAGTTCTCTTATCTTATCTAAAGATCAAATCTATCGGACCAAACTGCGTGGTCATCAGTCCGTAGCTTACAAACTACTTAAACCTATGTAAACTAACCTAAGGACAAACACACACACACCCATGCCCCAGGGAGGACTCGAACCTCCACGGCGAGCAGCCGCGCGCTCCGCAGCGAGACGCGTTAGACCGCTCGGCTACTACACCGCGGATATCTAAGATTAAACTTTTTCTCAGAAGTTACGAATTATCTGCAATATGGTTTACTTATCACTGATATTCGAGCTGCGTATTTTAGATTGCTAAGATGAAAATATCAAATGACTGAAGATTGGCCTTAATAAAGTGTGGAAAAAGAGATATGGCAGCTTATATTTTTCTGTAGAAAAATAATAACACTGAATTGATTCGAAAATATTTTCGTGGTTCTCGTATAATACAACACTACGCGCTTAAATAGAGGCAATAAAACTGTCATTTTTTAAGGAATTAGAAGGTAAAATAGTAATTAAATATGGAGTACATTTCTACAGCTTCAGACCTAGTAGTAATTAGTCATGCCAAGAATGGAACTTAATGATGTTAACATCATCGAGCTAAGCGATATCAGAACGTGAAACTAAGAGGATGAATAAAGCTGAGATCGGTCGGGAGGTCAGAAGAGATTGGGAAGGAGCCTTTAGAAAATCATTACATTGCTCAGGCCATAACTGCTTCGTGTTGATACCCCTGTTTCGTGATCTCTCTGTTAAGGGCTGAGATGTAGTGTTCAAACGTTCAAATCCTTGTCATTCTGAGGAACCAAACTCGGACCAAACTATTATAGAAAAGAGTCCCTAAACTACATAACCATAAATGAACCTATGCTAAGGAGAACGTATATACCCATGCCCGAGGGAGAACTCGAATCTACGTCACGAGCGGCCTCTTGATCCGAAACGTGGCTTCCCAGACAGCACGGCAAATTCACACGTGGCGGGGTGTAGAGTCACAGAGAAAGAACTAGACAATTTCTAGTGGCGCGAACGCCAGATGAAAAATTGTAGGACGGGACAAAAGCTAACCTAAGCAGTATTCAACAATGTGCAAGCTGAGAAGATAGACATGAAGATAACAGAAGAGAAATTCAGTGCCCGCAGGCCGTTAATCGTAAGAAATTTTATAGCTGTGCATGAGATACTGCCATGTAGTACTATTGAAGTTTTCTAGAGATGTGTATAGAAGGAATATTGTGACATGTAGTCGTTAGAACCAAATTTCAATTAATATACAACCGCGCTACGAATTTGTGCACATTCGATCAGTTACCAATTAACTGTATTTTTGCCAGTAGGCTTCCATGACTTCTGTTAATCTCATAAAATAGTCCTGATTATGCTAAAGCATCAAATTATAAGATACTTAACTTGCTGAAATACTAAAAATGAACATACGTGGTCAGCGCAATGAAAACAAGTCCATTCAATGCGTAAGAAGGAATACTGGACAGAAAGGAAGGCCAACAAATGTTGATTCTGCACGGTCCTAAGCGATCTATCCTCGAAGAAGAAGAAAAACAAATAAAAAGGGCGAAGATAAAATCTTGTTGCGCTGTCTGCCTTCATTAGCTCCCACAATAATGGTATTTTTTATGACATAACGGTAACAATAGTTGACTACTTCTACACCCTCCCCCCTCGCCCCGCCCACCACTCCATTCAATATCGCTAGGCTAGCATTTTCCCACATTTAGTGTCGAATTTAGATTTATACTGTCAACAACATTCAAAAATTGGTACCGGCGCTCTGAGAATTAGCTTTACGGCACTGTTTAAATTGAGAGCTGTCGAATTTGCAGTGAATAATGGCGTCCATGCGGCAGCTCAGACTTTTCAATGGAAACTGTGACACATCGAGTGACATATTAGTTGTATAATCGTGACAGGAAAAAACTATTAATGAAGTAGGCATTTGATATAAAGTATGATAAAATGATAAACAAAATTTAGCCCATACTGAACCAATTGAATGCACTGTTGAATTAACAAAGTTTGCGCCTATAGTCCCCTCCTCAATTACAGGACTAAAAGAAAAAAAAAATTGGGGAAAAACGGGTACTGTAGCCGAGTAAATACAGTAAAAACGCGGGAAACGCCGAGTACAGAGACTAGTATGTGTTTATAAACGACCAAGGCTTATGGGTCACTTCCTCGTTAGACCTCGCGCGCATTCTGAATGGCAATCATAAGAGAACTCGGACGATAGCGGCACTACTTCCACAACGTGCGACTCGTGAGAATTTGGTACTAACGGGAAGCGTGCCAGGATAGCCAAAAGGTTAAGGCGCTCGCTGGCTCATTACGGAAAACCCGGTTTCAAATCCCAATCCGGCACAAACTTCCACTTATCGCCATTGATTTATTTCAGTGTCCTATAGCAGCGAGAGTCGACCTTCCCTTCCTCTTCGCTCTTCCTTCCTTCCATTAAAAGGACTTCTCCAACTACGGCGGTTTCTTATGTAACTGCAGTAGCGAGTTCTTGCGCCCATACTGAGCTACTGTCGCCTCATGGCCACAGGGGTGCTGTGGTATACAAATGTTCAAATGTTTGTAAATCTATCGGACCAAACTGCGTGGTCATCAATCCTTAGCTTACAAACTACTTAAACCTAGGTAAACTAACCTAAGGACAAACACACACACCCATGACCCAGGGAGGACTCGAACGTCCACGGCGAGCAACCGCGCGCTCCGCAGCGAGTCGCTTTAGACCGCTCGGCTTACTCCACCGCGGCGCTGTGGTATACAGTACGGTGTTTGCCCTCAAGGATCGCCACCGGCGCTCAGGCTCTTGTTTCCGTGTTTTTCAAAAGTGCTGCACGCTGGTCGCTGCTGTGACGTGGCGTCACCTGTGAAGCTGTGTAGGCAGAGGCCCGGAAAGCGTGGGCCCGCATTTGAAAACAATGAATGCTACACAAAAGCACACTTTGAGTCGTGAATGGGACGAAATGGTGGCGCAACACAGCTCTCTACCGTTGTCGCACCGAAAGTGAACACTGACGGAGCGAAATGAAAGATGCCTACAGTTTGCATATTTTGACAGTTCCGATCTGACGAAAGTTATTTTTCGAGGAGTGAGAAGGACTGTAGCAATTCAGGAGAACTGAGGGCATCACTGACAGCGATTTAAAAAATAAATAAATAAATAAATAAATAAAAATAAAAAAAAATTGTAAATAAATCCTGTCTCCTTCAGACGGTATAAATGCGAAACAATGATATGTAGACCTTCGGACGCACATTATTACAAGATTATCACAGTTGCTCTAAAGCAAATCAACTCAACGAATAAAATCCACACTCGCAGCATGTTTTGCGGATGATGCTAAAAATATACGTATGTTTTAAATATGTAAACCTTCTGAAATCAGACTATGACACACAAGCGAGAATTCCTAACGACTGATTTCAGACCAGGTGTTTCAACATATAAACCACGCGATGTGGACTCGTATTTAGTCGGACTGTGCTTGAAATCAACCTCCAGCCATCGAGATTTTGGATTTCCGTGATATCCCTAAATTAGTCCAGGCAAAAGGGTATGGCCGATTTTCTTCCCCATTCTACCCAAAATAACTAGCGTGAGCTTTGTCTCCGATGACCACGCTGTAGACGGGACGCTAAACCCTAAACTTCATTCCATCATTTTGAACAGATTCTCGTACCGGCTATCGCAGCTAACAAATAACATCGCTGGCTTCGGAGTAATCGTCTTCAGAGGTGATTGTCACGGCTACCTTCAGCGCTGTCACCACCTGAATGCAGGTGATTTCAGTTCCTCGCCGTTTCGCAATCGTCGTCCACCGAGATCCTTTTTATTCTTGTCAGACATATATTCGCCTGGAGCAATATCTTGAATTAATGAAGGATGCTGTCATAACTCCCACTGTAATTGCAATAAAAGTTCTGACGTTGGGCGGTTCGTGCGCGTTCTTGCGTCATCGTGCAAAAAATCACACAAGCACTCAATATTCCCTGCCTGTTTTCTTTAACAGCCTTATGCATCAGATACTACGTTTGAATATACGAATCAGAGTTGACAGTCGTGTGATTTCATAGCAGTGGAGCTGATATCTACGCATCCGGAATCGAAAAGTTGGTTGCCCATTCCGATAAATGTTTACATTCTCTTGACGACTATGTGCAGAAACGAACTTACATTGTATGTTGGCATTGCCGTATTACCTTTGTGTATGTGGTTTAAAAAATGGCCATAACTTCGAAGTGTAAGTAATCTCTGATTTGTCTTTGTATTTACTCAGGTTGTGCTAAGGTATTTTATGCTTTATTCCTTTTTTATCATTACAATATTTGTTATATTTTGTTTGTAACACGTTGTAAGATTCTACAAGTTCTTCATGCAGGTTATGCAATATTCCACAACAGATGCAAATATCTGAACAGCTTTAGACTAACAATATTTGAAAAAACCTTTACCGATCATAAATAAGAACATGAAAACGGTAATAAAAGTTGTTTTAATAACATCGTATGACCGAATGAGGAGGCGCACTGGCAATACACCATTCGGGAGGATAGCGATTCTACATTTACATCTGCGTGGGGTACTCTGCAGATCACATTTAAGTGCCTGGCAAAGGGTTTATCGAACAACCTTTATACTATTCATCTCCCATTCCATTCTCAAATAGCGCGCGGGAAGAAAGAACATCTGAATCTCTCCGTTCGAGCTCTGATTTTTCATATTTTATTCTGGTGATCATTTCTACCTCTGCAGGTGGGAGTCAACAATATATTTTCACATTCGGAGGAGAATGTTGGTGTTTGGAGTTTCCTAAGTAGACCACGCCTCAGCGATAAGCGCCGTTGTTGTAATGATTCCCATCCCAGGTCCTGTATCATTTCCGTGACGCTGTCCCCTCTGTATCGTGACAATACAAAACGAGCTGCCATTCTTTGAACTCTTTCGATGTGCTCCGTCAAACCCATGTTATAAGGATCCCACACTGGGCAGCAATACTCCAAAAAAGGACGGACAATTGTAGTGTATGCAGTTTCTTTAGTGATTCTGTTGCATCTTTTAAGGGTTCTGCCAATAAAACGCAGTCTCTGGTTCGCCTTTCCCTTCCTCCGGCCGTACCCATTAATGATTTTGGTGATTTAGTCAATCACTCAAAGCAAATGCAAAACTTGGTTTTCTGATCATTATCAAAAACATACACCATCATTTTCCCTTTAATCTTCCCTTATCATCAGTAGTTTCCTAATTCTCATGCTATATTTCGACCTTAGCTCAGAAAGATACTGCTTCATTAACGTCACTTTCATCGTTGAGGAATCAAAAGTTCACAACAGGCGGAAATGAGAGCACATGCAATTACAACGTCTACATATGAAGACAAACGGCCACCCATGATGCTGGAGACGCAGTATCGGGAGAAAACGAGTTCGTTGTTACGAGGAGTCGATGGTAACAAGCAACTCGCTCGCGGAAAACGATTGAAAAACCGGCTTCTCGCGGACGTGATAGCACACGTGGACGAGAAACTGGTGACGCCACGGCGTGGAATTGCTAGTTCCACTACGCCGTGAAGCGTGTAATGAAGAATCTGACAGGTGAGATTTTTGCCTCGTGCAGAGGAACGTGGCCAATGAGATGCGTCACGAGCAGAACACAGGAGCGGCCGTGATGCATGAGCTAACCTCCGTAAACTGAGCTATTCCTTCCGCTTTAAAAAATTGAGTAATTCCAGAAAATGCGTTGCTTTATGTAGAAATTGTTATTATAAAAGCACAGAGAATTATATATTGGTGGTTAAAGGCTTCCCGTATCTCATGCTTTCTGTTTTGTAGCCTATGTGTTACGTTAGCGTACCATTGAAGGACCACAACACGAGAGCGTCGATTCAGTACGTTGTCGCAGTTAATTATAGAGTAATGAATTTGTACCTGCAGATTCCATACGATAATACAAAGACGTGCCAATTGTGCAGAAGCAGTAGTCCAGAAACAAGCGTCTGAACGACAAGAGACGGTACCGGGTTTATTTTCACCTTGTTCCAAATGATTTGTGAAGTTTTAGTTGTTGTTTTTATTTATTTATTTTATTTTTTAAAGTTTCTTGCCCTTTCTTCGTAATATAAAAAAAATTATAATCTGTAATATTACACGTTGTTATTGCAAATGGAAGCAACCTCCGTCGTCAAAGAGTTGAAGTTTCTACAATGTCGGGAAAAGTGACTAAGGAAAGCAAAATTGCAGTGTACTTCTCGTAGTTGTTCCCCATGGCGTTAAAAATCTGTCGTAGTTCAGCACAGTACTAGAACAGCACATACTACAAAGGAGATCATTATAGCTACTACGTGATCTCGGGAATAAATCTGTGTTAACAGTCAAGAAGGTACAATGCTGGAACAATATTAAAACTTAACGTAATAAACACTGTGGAGCGGAGACGTATCCAGAGTGATTGTCAAAGTTAAAGGCGTCAGGCCGAACTTATTACCTACCACTAATTCGCTTTTCATATCATCCACGTGTGCGAAATCTCTATCGCGACTTTTTCTGTTCGTCTTAGACGATCGCTGACGTAGTTAACTTAGCAATTTTAGCGCGTCCATCTTCCTAAACAAAGATTACGATTTACGCGCCATATGCAGCCGGCAGTTTCCTCCGGAGAAGGCTGCGGTCGCAAATTACGGTGAGGAGTACATTCCGTGAGATGCAGTAGACCGTTTGAGAGCGTACAGAAACCAAATGGAGAGCACGTGTGGCGTGCCACGCAAAAAGAAATAGGCCCACGCCCGTGTGATGGTGGTTTACTTGTAGCAATCTAACTAATTACAACGGCTATGAACAATACTATCGCAGCTACAACAATGAAGGATATTAATAAACTATCAATAATTCCAACTCTAAAACAACATTTGGGATATTTTTCTGTAATATATTGAACAACAGAATAATCTAACAAGGGAAAGTCTCCATCACTCCCCTCTGATATTTAATGGTAAAATGGCCGAATGGCTAGACCTTCAAAAGACGAACACAGTAAAGCATGAAAATAGGAAGTAGGCGTACGGAACTGTGGAAAAAAATAGAAAGAGAGAACGGTTAAATCACAAATATGCCGCATTGAGCGAAGTCATAGAGCTGACGTATCGTGGCTATTGTAATCACTGTGTTGGACTACAAAGTGGGAGATCCGTGTTCAAATCTTCTTCGTTCCCCATTTTTTCCCACAAAATTATGAACTGCCATGGTGCCATTAGCTAATCAAATAACATCCTCTATCCATGTACCATCGCTTCCTATGCTAGTTCAGCAAACGACTTTCCACAATAATCTACAGTAAGCAACTTACGACAAACTCATTCCACTGAGCTCTAAGATACAACCTACTAGTTCGCGCTCAGAGATACTCCACATCTTTATAAAGAGGTTACATTGTCATAGACAACTTAATGCCGGTATCGATAACTTGCAGTGTAACATATGTGTGCAACGGACGCACGGAAGGGACCAGTAAGGAAAATTGATACGCACAACTACTCTATTAACAGCCGAGTGGAAGTGGCTCTCGGATGGAAATCCTCTCGCGTCCGTGAATTGTACTCAACAAGTCCGTCGTTTGTTTCGTTTGGTTTCCCAGTTTACATATGTAGGCGCTAGCGTCCTGATACCATAATGCTGTTACGCACTACGTTTACAACTGGCATTTCTTCCGGAAGACGAAAACTGAATTTTCTTAAGCAGTTTTCGCTACCGTGTTTACATTTTAAAGCCCGAAGCCGATTTTTTCAACCCATTTGACCACACTGCGGTCATCAGTCCTTAGACTTACAAACTACTTAAGCTAAGGACAACACACACACTATTTCTAGGAGGACTCGAACCTCCGACGGGAACGGCCGCCCAGTCCGTAGCATCACGCCTTAGACCGCGCGGCTATTCTGCGCGACTGAAGCGGATTTTCTAGTCCGATCATATATGGCACCTGGAAAACAGCTGATTCATTTCCCTATTTAGTCAGTCTAGGGCCACCATATAGTGTACTCTGAGCAAAGATGCGTAAATGCTAGGCAGCGAGCAACAGCGACATCTGTTATTAGACACTAGTACATAATGATCGGCGACGGCTCCGCTTCCTGGTGTACGCGATACAAGAAAGAGTGCAACACACCCAGTCTCGTTTACCCCTGGTGACTGCATGAGAAGAGACGGTGGCGGAGTGCACGCCGTGACCACAAGTAGCACATGTGCAGCTGCACGGCACTTACAGTCTGTCACACTGTCAAGTTTATAAATGCTAGCTACTACCAGTACTGTTCTGAAACGACGATAAAAACGAGTAATTGTTTTCCTGGCAGGAATTGCACCGCCTGCTCCAGCCACCATTCTATCAGTCGGTGAAGAGAGCGGCAGTTGAGAGACAGAGAGGGAGAGGGAAAGAGAGAAAGTGAGAGAGAGAGAGAGAGAGAGAGAGAGAGAGAGGGAGAGAGAGGGAGAGACAGCGTGAGAGTGGGGGGGGGGGGGGGCAAGAGGAGCATAGCATACGACATGGTGGGGCAGCAACCATTTTTCGCTAATGATTGTTACATTATACTAAATTTTGGTTCAAACATCATCAACTGAAAGTTTTATAACCAATGGAGGTAAAATCTACACTCTCGAGAATAGCAGCAGCGGTCTGCCACTCCAAACGCTCGTCGTTTCTCTAGCGCGATACGGCCGGTGGGAGAGATCTCCATTCTTATTGGTCTCTTTCTTCACTGAAATTATGATAAAATTATGTGAAGGTCATGAATAGCGTAAAACAGTTTGGGAAAAGCTTGCGATTTGTTACAACTGGAAGCGATTCTCGAAGATAATATTGTTGCCCTCTCAGATTTAGTATGAAATACACTAGGTACACATGTAATCGTCAGTATATACGATTGTAGATTTAAAAAAAGAAAAAAAAAACTGCCCACAGTCGCCAGTTACAATTAAATATGTTACCTAGGTTTCAAAGTCACAAGGGAGTCCTTCTTGAGACGGGCCGTAAATTCCACAAAATACCTAGGAATGATCATCAGAATGAAGTACGAGAAATCAGAGCTCGAACTGAGAGATTCAGGTGTTGTTTCTTCCCGCGCGCTATTCGAGAATGGAATGGGAGATAAATAGTATAATGGTGGTTCGATGAACCCTCTGCCAGGCACTTAAATGTGATTTGCAGAGTATCCCACGTAGATGTAGAGACAATATAAGACAAAGGGTTAAAATTACATGTCAGCTCTAAAGGAAATTAAAATTACAATTCCTTTTACAGTTGACGTGCAATTTTAACCCTTTATCTTATATTGTCTGTTCAAATATCCAAATTTTTGTAAATATATCGGACTCAACTGCTAGGTTATTTGTCCGAAGCTTACACACTACTTAAACCAACCAACCTAAGAACAACACACACATCTATGCCCGAGGGAAGATCGGAACCTCAGAAGCGGGAGGCCTCGCGATCCGTAACGTGGCGCTCCAGACCGCTCGGTCACTTTCGTGCGGCAACATTGTCTGATGCAGGTGTCCTTTGTGACATTGAAACCTAGGTAACATAATCAATTGCAACTTGCGATTGAGGGCTGTAAAATTTTTAAAATAAAGAAAAAAAAGTCTGATAAAATACAGTCGCTGATCAATAGTCGTGCATAAACTGTACAGGGTGTTACAAAAAGGTACGGCCAAACATTCAGGAAACATTCCTCACACACAAAGAATGAAAATATGTTATGTGGACATGTGTCCGAAGACGCTTACTTTCCATGTTAGAGCTCATTTTATTTCTTCTCTTGCAATGACATTAATCATGGAATGGAAACACACAGCAACAGAACGTACCAGCACGACTTTAAATGTTTTCAAATGTTTGTATAGTCTATGGGACTTAACTACGGGGTCATCAGTCCCTAAACTTACAAACTACTTATGAACTAAGACTAAGGACGGCACAGATATCCATGCCCGAGGGGGGATTCGAACCCCCGACCGTAGTGGCTTCGCAGACTGTGACTGAAGCGCCTCAGTCCCCGCGGCCACCGCGGCCGGCAGCGTGACTTCAATCACTTTGTTACAGGAAATGTTCAAAATGTCCTCCGTTAGCGAGGATACATGTATCCACCCTCCGTCGCAGGGAATCCCTGATGCGCTGATGCAGCCCTGGAGAATAACGTATTGTATCACTGCCGTCCACAATACAAGCACGAAGAATCTCTATATTTGGTACCGGAGTTGCGTAGACAAGAGCTTTCAAATGTCCCCATAAATGAAAGTCAAGAGGGTTGAGGTCAGGAGAGCGTGGAGGCCATGGAATTGGTCCGCCTCTACCAATCGATCGGCCACCGAATCTGTTGTTGAGATGCGTACGAACACGTCGACTGAAATGTGCAGGAGCTCCACCGTGCATGAACCACATGTTGTGTCTTACTTGTAAAGGCACATGTTCTAGCAGCACAGGTAGACTATCCCATATGAAATCATGATAACGTGCTCCAGTAAGCGTAGGTGGAAGAACATGAGGCCCAATCAAGACATCACCAACAATTCCTGCCCAAACGTTCACAGAACATCTGTGTTGATGACGTGATTGCACAATTGCGTGCGGATTCTCGTCAGCCCACACATGTTGATTGTAAAAATTTACAATTTGATCACGTTGGGATGAAGTTTACATTTAAAGAGAAATACTAAAACGAGCACTAACATGGAAATTAAGCGTTTCCGGACACATGTCCACATGCCATATTTTCTTTCTTTGTGTGTGAGGAATGTTTCCTGAAAGTTTGGCCGTATCTTTTTGTAACACCGTGTATACGATTGTGTCTTCTAGCCGTTCTTGCAATCCAGCAGGCTGTAAAGCATTGCGGTTGAGCATGACGAATAGGCCAGGGGTATCGCGAATTCTGTCTCCTGCTGTAAGGTTACAGTACTGCTCTGAACCGACGATAAAAACAAGTAATTGTTTTTTCCTGGAGGAACTGCACCGCTGGGTTCAGCCGCCATTGTATCGGTCTGTGAAGGGAGGGATAAAGAGACAAAGAGAGAGAGAGATAGGGAGAAAGGAAAAGAGAGAGAGAGAGATGGGCATCGCATACGGTACGGTGAGGCAGCAAACTTTTCCGGGTTGGCGCCAGTGCGGCGTGGACACGAAAAAGTGGCATGACGCGGCGCAGCCAGCCAAGCCTGAAAACCGCGGAGGCCGCGAAAAAGCGAGCGCCGAGCAGGCAGCAGCAGGTGGAGGCAGCAGGCAGAGGCAGCCCCACCCACGCCGCCAGCGCGGGACACGGAGACCGCACCGCGCGACCGCCACCGGTCGTTCACTCCGCAGGGGCGAGCGGGCGGGAGGTCTGGTGGGCGGGCATCAAAAGCCAGCCAGTGGGAAGCGGGTTACACTGGACTGCCTAATCGATTAGGGGCTGCGTCCTCCGCACAGTGCCACCTCTCATCACAAGTGTCTCGCACGTTGAGAGCCACTGATTGCTTTAGAAGAATGCAATGCTTGTGCGTGTACTGTGGTGTCAAAGTTGTGTGAAGGAGAGCCAACGGAGAAGATGAAACCCGATGGCGACACAAAGCTTATCCACACGGAAAATTATTTAATTAAATTAAATTAATTAATTTGGAGAAGGCTTTTGACTATGTTGATTGGAATAAACTCAAGTTCTGAACCAAGCAGGACTGCAAGGACTATCGCACGAAAATTCACGTAGGCTGGAGCTGGCGATGAGTTCTTATATCCGATACATTTGTAACTTATGTTTCTACGACCATATCAGTCCAGCATACCAGCAGTTATCTTGGCTACGTGCAGATAAGCGTCGAAGCTATCATACACTATGTTTGCTGCATCGCTTTCTCAATCATTGCAAACCTTCTACAGCAGAAACACGCGCTCTCACCAAAATAAAACTCTCTCTCTACCAACACATAACACTGCAATCTTCCCTAAATCATTTTCTGTATCGGGAACACGTCTGTGAAACATTCTTCCTCAAAAGTTAAGAGAGATAAAATCAATTCAAAACTTTAAAAGACAGCTAAGGGTTCACCTTCTGTCACAATACCTATCTGTTTATTCACTTACCAGTCTGTAGCCCACTGTTGTCAATTCCTCCTCCACCCATAAATGTTTCCCCTTCCTTTCGCCAGGAGAGATTTCCATTCATATATGTCTCCACTTCCTCACATTAGCACCGCCATTTTTCAATCTTCTCCTCTTTCACTAATCATTCTCCCCCTTCTGTTTATATTAAACTTAATTCAAATGTGTTAAATATCTATTTCCATGTAAATATCTCTTATTATTATTAATATTACTTTGATTTTTGTGTTATTATTATCATTATTATTAGTAGTATTATCATATATTGTTATTATTTAATATTATTAATGCAGTGTTTTATGTAATTAAATCCTTTGTTTATCTTGTTCCCGATCAGATGTAAGAGAGGGCCCCATGGCCCTAATCCGGTCAGGTTAAATAACCAAATAAATAATAATAATCATCATCATTAGAGACTGATTATGCCTTTCAGCGTTCAGTCTGGAGCAAAGTACCTCTAATAAAATTCCACCATGATCCCCTATTCAATGCTAACATAATAAATAAAAATAAAATATAGGGAGGGTAAGGTTATTTACAACTTTTACAAAAACCAGACAGCGGTTGTCAGAGTTGAAGGGCATGAAAGGGATGCAGTGGTTGGAAAGGGAGTAAGACAAGGTTGTAGCCTTTCTCCAGTGTTATTCAATTTGTACATTGAGCAAGCTATAAAGGAAAGCAAGGAGAAATTTGGTGAAGGAATTAAAGTTCAGGGGGAAGAATTAAAAACATTGCGTTTTGCCGACGACATAATAATTCTGTCAGATACAGCAAAGGACCTGGAAGAGCAATTGAACGGAATGGACAGTGTGCTGAAAGGTGCATATAAGATGAACATTAACAAGAGCAAAATTAGGGTAATGGAGTGCAGTCTAAGAAAATCAGGTAATGATGAAGGAATCAGATTGGGTAACGAAACAATAAAGTAGGTAGAAGAGTTTTGTTACTTGGGCAGTAAAATAACAAATGATGGTCCCAGTAGAGAGGATATAAAATGCAGAATGGCAATGGGTGGAAAAGCGTTCTTAAAAAAGAGAAATTTGTTAATATCTAATACTGATTTAAGCCTAAGGAAGTCCTTTCTGAAGGCATTTGTGTGGAGTGTTGCCTTGTATGGGAATGAAACATGGACGATAAGCAGTGTGGACAGGAAGAGGATAGAAGCCTTTGAAATGTGCTGCTACAGAAGAATGCTGAAGATTAGGTGGGTGGATCAGGTAACTAATTCGGAGGTACTGAACAGAATTCGGGAGAAAAGGAGTTTCTGGTATACCTTGACTAAAAAAAGGGATCGATTGGTAGGACACATTCTTAGACATCAAGGAATTGTGAATTTAGCGTTGGAGGGAAGTGTGTGGGGTAAAAACCGCAGAAGAAGACCAAGAGATGGATACAGTAAGCAGATTCAGACAGATGTAGGTTGCCGTTCTGATGTGGAGATGAAGAGGCTTGCTCAGGACAGGGTATTGTGGAGGGCTGCATCAAATCAGTCCCCGGACTGAAGACCACAACAACAAGTTTCTGCATAGCTGCCAGTTATTACGGATTGTACGTAATTGTTACAAATTACTTACTTACCTACTTTCCGTGTCCGGAACTAGACTTCTAACTTACAAAAATTAACAGCCGATATGGCTTCGTCTTTAGCCTTCCATAAGTCTTCCATTGTATAGGGCTGGCTGGTCTAAATATGGACAGATAAGCAAGTGCTGAGGATCCTGTACAGAACCACACAAAGTCTTCTCATTCTCCTTTAGGAAGCACCATAGCTGCAAGTTTGTCTTGCACTTTGGTACTTCTACCCTCATACAGTTCAGGATTCTCCAGACTGTACTAGGCAGTTCTCTACCACGTGCCAGTTGTTGTTTTGCAACTTTTTGGGGGCTTCTCAGATCTATTTCCCACCTTGCAATACGGTTCTCTGCAGCCGACCCTTCCAGGGCTCGGGTACGTGTCAGGAAGCTCTTCCTCGAACGAAGCCGCCGGTCAGGAGGCTGGTGTCCATTCAAAGGGTGACGCGTGTCCATTTCTTCCTTGGTTTTTCCAACTTCGGCAGCGATATCACGTCGTATGTTGGGCGATGCGATCCCTATAATTAAGTACGTCTTGTGTACTGGTGTTCATTTGAAGCATCCCGTCACAATCCGTGCCATTTCAGTAACCGCGATGTCAACTTTCCTCGCGTGTGTTGTGCACTCCATACTGGAGCGGCGTATTCCGCAGCTGACACACTGAACGCAAGGGCTGAGGTTCTCAGGACTTTTGGGTTTGTACCCCAGGATCCGCTAGAAAGTTTCCTGATGACGTTGTTTCTCTCTGAGACTTTCTCCCTTGTGCCATTGCAAAAATGTTTATAGGTGAGTATGCGGTCCAATGTGACACCAAGAAGGAAGGAAGCTTAGGGTTTAACGTCCTATCGACAGCTTGGTCATTAAAGAGGGAGCTAACACTCGGAGTTTTGTGTAAGGATGTGGAAGGAAATCGGGCGTGCCCTTTTTGAAAGGAGCCATCCCGGCATTTGCCTGGAGTGATTCAGGGAAATCACGGAAAACCTAAATCAGATGGCCGGAGGTGGATTTGAGCCACCGTCCTTCCGAATACGAGTCCAGTGACACTAAGATATTGCCGGCCGCGGTGGCCGAGGCGACTGAGGCGCTCCAGTCACGGTCAGCACGGCCACTACGGTCGGGGGTTCGAATCCCCCCTCGGGCATGGATATTTGTGCCGTCCTAGTTCGTAAGTATTTCATAAGTAGTGTGTAAGTTTAGGGACTGATGACCCCGTAGTTAAGTCCCATAAGCTTAACAAACATTTGAACTAAGATATTTGGGCGTCGGATAATGCTCGAGTCGTACACCTATCCATATGACATTCAGGAATGCACAGACCTGCGTCTTGGAAGGGTTCAGTCGTAGGTGGTTTGCCTCATAATACTGGGAGAGGGCTTCCAAGGTACTGGATTAATCACCTTATTTACGGAGTTATGGGAAGTTCGTTAAAATTACAGAAATAAGACATTTTAGAAACTGATACTTTTAATAAATCGGAAAACTTACTATTTAAATTACACTAATCAAATGAAATGTTCAATTGTTTGTAAAACTTTGGAACAAACTGCTGTGGTCATCAGTCCTTAGGCTTACAAACTACTTAAACTAAGACGCTGGCCAGTACCTCGCCTCCTACTTTCCAAACTTCACAGAAGCTCTCCTGCAAACCTTGCAAGAGTAGCGCTCCCGGAAGAAGGGATATGGTGGAGACATGGCTTAGCCACAGCGTAAGGTATGTTTCCTGAATGAAACTTTCACTCTGCAGCGAAGTTTGTGCCTGATATAAAACTTCCTGGCAGATTAAAATTGTGTGCCGGAGCCGGGACTCGATCCTGGGACCTTTGCCAGGAAATTTCATTTCAGCGCACACGCCACTGAAGAGTAAGAGTTTAATTCTGGAAACATCCCTCGGTTGTGGCTAGGCCATGTCTCCATCATATACCTTCTTCCGGGAGTTCTACTCTTGCAACGTTCGCAGGAGAAATTCTGTGAAGTTTCAAAATTAGGAAGCGAGGTACTTGGAAGTTGTGAGGACGTTCCGTGAGCCGTGTCGAGATAGCTCAGTGGTAGAGCGCTTGCCCGCGAAATGCAAAGGCCCCGGGTTCGAGTTCCAGTTCCGGTAAATATCATTTAATGGTTTAAATTAGGTTTATAAGTTTTAAAATTTTCTTGGGGAGAGAGAGAGAGAGAGAGAGAGATAGAGAGAGAGAGAGAGAGAGCGCGTCCCTCTCACCGAAATCCCTCTCGCTTTGGTCTGACGTATTATTTTTGACAGCGTCTTCTCAAGGTAAGCAGCTATGTTCTAGGATTCTTTTCGGTCACTCAAGGACCACGATGTTTTCAATTGTTTCAGATTTCTTTTTTCATCCGCTTTGATGTGGTCTGTTTTCTTTCTTCCATCAGTTTACTGGCGGGGCGTACTGAGACTGAGGTGAGAGGAAGTAGAGTCGCCGTGCGAGAATGGCCGCGCTATGAAAAGGATTGCGCGGCCACACCTGTCAAAGATACGAGTGTGTGTGTTGTATGACCTCAACAGTTTGTTCCCTTAGGTTTACAACCAGTTGAACATTTGGGGTACATGACATAAAAGTTTTCTGGGTATGGTACCGCGTCATGATGTAAGGCTAATACTTAAATAACCAACGTTTCGGCCAACGTTACAGTGGCCTTCATCTGGGTAACTGATGTGAGCTGGTTGTTACTACACTTTATATTACTTTCATTTAGACATTACGTCATAATTTTTTAAAAATAAGCGATGTTATTGGTGAATTTATTGCGGAAGAGTGGAACTTTATTTTGATTGGATGCTGAGGTGGAAGGGGTGGGGGTTAGCCGTAGCTTCTTGCATAGCGAGACATGATTGGTGTTCCTCGGCGAATGGGACCGCGCGGCGGCAGTTGCTTACTAGTGACGCTCGCGTGTTGTGATGTCAGTGCGGCCTATTTCGCTGTAATGGCTGGTAGCCAAGAGGGGGCATCTGACTCTGGCCGCGGAAGCCTACGTAATTATATTTGGGGTACAGTTTTCAAGTTTTACGGAGTATGTGAATTTATCTATATCGTTAACGCCATTCCTGCTCCTTCCACACCATTCTGCACCCGATCTGCCCATTTCGATTACGATCGTTCATAAGACATTATTGAATGGATTTGTGGGTAGGCCTTCAGTGATTGAGCCTCTCATGATGACCACACAGTACCATCTTTCTCTTTCCCATATCTACATCTACATATCGGTTACAAGTCTTCTTTTTTCAAATTATTTATTTGCTTGTAGCCTTTTACAATTTGTCTGCCACCTAGCTACTGAACTAAGTCGTGACTAGAGAGAAAGAAATGGCAAATATAGGCACTGAAATCCATTTAATAAATTTTTAATGTCGCAACTTTACATACGTGTAAACATAAAACTGATTAGGAAATGGAAATAGTTAAAACAAATATTATATCTACATTACCGCACTTTATAGAGTCATTACTCTTCCATACCTAGCTTAGATTAGTTGTATTTCAATTCTCATCTGCACAGCAGTTTCTTTCTCAGTCGTGACTGTAGAGTGAAAACAAATTCACCCATTCAGTAATAATAATAATAAGAGTCTTTAATTTATTTACGGATTCAAAATGAGCATACGTTTACACAGTGACGGTCCATGTCGTGAATACCATTCGCAACGTAACAACAAATCAGTTAACTTTTTTTTAAATTTTAATTACTTCAAGCTTCAGTTTTTTGTTGGTTTGATTTATTCAAGCATTCAGTTTTATTAAGCAAACTACATTGGCACTTGGGGGTAGTGGCCGGAAACCGAAGCTATGGTTCACCGATTCTCCATGAAAATTTGGAAGGTAGATATTTACACTGTTTTTCGTTCTCAAACGAGCAGACTACAATAAATTACTGTAGTCTCTCATTCTATTACATGTGTTTACATTGCGAAGTTAAAGTTTTGTTTGTTTCACTGTTACAGAGAGAAAATCCTTAGTACAGTATGTGTTACCGAGCAGAAATCTGTTCATGAATTGCACAGAGTTTCGTGATACGGAACTATCAAACCACTCTACTCGGCCAAAGACAACTGTGCTAACGCGTAATTTTAGTTTCGATATTCCTTAATGTCGATGACTGTTTGGGAAATTGTAGATGAAGTCGTTCTTTTAGCAGCTACACTGTGCTGCTGGAATTTAATGCTGGCGGGGTCTCCTAGACTGAGCCAACAGCCCTCAGGCCTCCGCCTTCTGATGTGATGCGATGCGATGTGATGCGATGCGATGGAACAGTTGGCGCCCGCCCAAGCTTCAGACGACAGCAGTGCCAACACTGGCTTTATTGCTCGTTTTTGAGCACAAACGCTCCAGAGGGGGAGCAGTCGTATTTGCAGGTTATTAAAGTTCTGTCTCTGATGTATTTACTCTCACTTCAGAAGTAAAATGGCTCTTGCAATCGCGAGCTGTTTAACACAGTCCAGGCGAATTGTATTTTAGTTTCCCCTGTTTCCTCTTCTGTTTTCCCTTTCCTGCAGTTGCCAAAGTGGACATTCGTAGACGATACTCTTTGTTTCCTGTACACAGAAGAACAGTTGACATCAATAGGCCAAGTCTTCAAGAACTAGAACATAACGTAGTAAATACGTACACATGGTTTTTTAATATTGTTTATTGTGTGCTTATTATTCGCAAAGTAGTGAATAAATTGTTGTAAAGCTAATGCTGATAACTACCAGCTATCGATAGTTAGATGTAACGTTGTTTACTTTATTTTCAAGACAAAGAATGGATACGAATACTCTTAAAGAAATTCACACCCACTGTTGCTCCAATGTCTCGACAGATAAAAATGTTTCTAACGTAAAAAAAGAAGAAATAATAATAAAGAAAGTAAATAGACACCAGTAGTAATTCTGTGCGGAATAATGTAATCTATGCAGGTCGTTAACGGAGCCCTTTATTTATTAGTTTCCTCTACGATACGAAGAGAAATGTATGTAGCCGTATTAGTTAGATGGGTGGCAGCTTTAGAATGATAAACTTTTTCGCGCGGAGAGAATGGAACATGAAAAATTCATTTCACTCTTGATCACTACAGCGTTCTCATTACTTCACAATGTGGCCCCACAGGGACCAAAAGAGAGACAAAATTATTCAGGAGCAACGGTACTGATTCATTGTTCCTATTTAAAATTGAAAAGCTTCGATCTGTCCTGCATTCGCGGAAGACAATGCAGTGCATCAATCAGTAGCTGCAAACGGAACAACACTCACGTCTCAGTTATGGCTAAGCTCAGTAGCTGGGAGGAACTCTGCGTAATTTTCAGTGTAGTATTATTCTGTAACACCCTATTAGGTAGGTAACTACAAACCTCTCGCAGACTTTAGCAATGTATATGGGACTGAAAAAAAAAAGAAGAAACCGGAAATATACAAGACTGAATTTTTATTAAACGTTTTCCCTACTTCATCGTGAGGAAAAAAAATAAAAAAATAAAAAAAAATTCTCAAGTTAAACAAGACTTTGAGATCACACGAACGAAGACCACGTCTCAACATACGCTCAGTTCTTGATTTTATTAACTGTATGCAAACTCAAAAAGAGTTGGAAAATGGACATCTTGGAAGAAATGAAACTCTTAATCGACATGAAATCCTGAACGAAATGACAGAGTTCAAGAATTCCCATTTATTCAGTAACTTCACTTTCTTACTTATAAAATACCATTTATATCAAATAAAGTACACACTGTCCAGTGCCTATGTAATTCTTTGTGATGTATGATGTATCGTGGCATATTTGTGTTTATTAAGACAGGTGCACTATATATTAAAATTTTGTATCTCGTCAGTTATATGGCAGCAAGAACAGCAGAAAGCATTTGAAGTGACTCCAGACGCTAAATATCGACTAATCTTTACAAACTTTGTTTTGACCGCCAATCTTGTTTAGTGTGTCAGCCTTTTGATGACAGTGAAAGTGCTGTGTTGTGGAGTCAGCATGTTCAGACGTATAAGTGCTATGCTCTCAGTGAAACGAGGAAGAGAGCTGTTCAACAGGAATGACAGTGTTTGTTTTAAACACCGTTATAAAAAGACTGTATCTCAGTCCATAAAGACATATAACCTTACATAGATCATATTTCAGTTTTTCACAGGTTCAAAGTGTTCAAATGTTTGTAAATCTATCGGACCAAACTGCATGGTCATCAGTCCGTAGCTTACAAACTACTTAAACCTAGGTAAACTAACCTAAGGACAAACACACACACCCATGCCCCAGGGAGGACTCGAACCTCCACAGCGAGACGCTTTAGACCGCTCGGCTACTCCACCGCGGCTTTCACAGGTTCATTGGCACAAACATCAAGATATTGTCAACATAGATTGATGTACAGTTTTAGTAATATATTTTGTACGCCTCTAGCATCATGATGATGATGCACAGCATCGAAATATGTCGCTAATGAATATTTTAACACTTAAATCATAGTTGTGAAAGGTGGCGGAAATCTCAAACAAACTTTTAATTAGGAATGTCTTAATCCCACAGTGATTTCTTCTGATGGTAAGGAATACGTTACCTAAGTGTAGTCGAAATGTTTCCAGTAGTTTTGGAGGGACTTGGAACACACACACACACACACACACACATACACACACACAATACATCCAAGTTTATAATATCTATAGATGTCAGCTAGCCACCATTTGAAGTTTCCCTGGGAAATACAGCATTCATAAATCAGTAACATTTACACTGTTCACCCGGAATAAAAACCATTAAAAATCGATGTGTGCCTGTTTATGCCATCTACTTGCTTGTGGTTAGCTACTGCGTGGATAACTTCAACCATCAAGTTAACGACTGTTAGCGGTGACATAATATGGTGCCATTATATTACCGTTAAGAAAATTGGGTGTCTGAGCACAACGATTAAAACAACGAAGCGCAATAAAGTTTTTGTCCATTCATAAGGGCATGCTTGTAGGGGAGAAAAGAAGGCGTCACGTTCCCCTAACATCTTCCCAAGCACTAAACCGTAACGGCTGACGTTTATTGCCAACAACTCAGACTCCGCGGCATGGAGCCCCGAGTGGTACGTCGACGCGGTAGCACTCGGCTGCTAAATACCTACTACGGCCAACACGTTGATACACATCAAGGTACATACACGAGAAAGATTGACCATTACGGCAAGAGCATCCTCATAGGTCAGCGGCGTGTTAAATCCGTCACCTGTGCAGACAGCGCCGGCGTGGGTGCATTGACGTCAATTTGCAGCAGGGTTTTGGAACATATCCCGTATTCAAATATTGTGAATTATCTCGAACAGAATGATCTATTGATCCAAGGTCAACACGGATTTAGAAAATATCGTTCATGCGAAACACAACTAGTGTAATATTGCGTTTTCTTTCTTCCGATCAGGTGTTGGAGTAGTAGTTACTGTTCGTAGCCGTTATTAAAGTTCACTAACGGTACAATAATACAAGAAAGTAATTTGGTGAATCTGACACATTTAGGTAACTTTATAGATAGAAGACTCAAAAAAGGAGGCGGAACCTGACTTTAAAGTTTAGCGGCAGTAGTAATTTGGAATGAAAGCAACACCTGAGCACAATATTACACAAAGAAACTAGCAGATTCCGCGATGACCTTTCTTACCATGATGATTAAGTTAACTGGATGTAGCAGATGAAGCTGCAAAAGCTCTTGCTGCATTGTGTAAAATGATGCTTGGTTGGCTTGGAGCAGATTGTACTAACTGAATGACCTTTTAAAAAATGTTAAGTTAACTTTCTTGACAAAAGACTCTTTAAATCGATCGGATTTCATTTAATTCCAGAGATTTCTTTGCAGGCATTACTAGAAAGTCACTTTCATGAAAATTACAAGTAATGAGATCTCGAAGTACATCTAGTAAATTATAGATACAAGTCCAACAATGGGTCCAAGCATTATATTACAAAATCAAGATTACTGCTGGAAAAATAGAAACACTTCATGAATTATTAAAGCTGGGTCATTTGAAATAAGTAAAAGATTTATACTTAACTAATTATATTTTCGCCATGCCTCATAAGAAAAACGATCACACACACACTTACATTTAATAATGAAGAAGTGCCTGACGCCGGCCGCTGTGGCCGAGGGGACTGAGGCGCTCCAGTCACGGTCTGCACGGCCACTACGGTCGGGGGTTCGAATCCCTCCTTGGGCATGGATATTTGTGCCGTCTTTAGTATAAGGTAGTTGATAAGTAGTTTGTAAGTTTAGGAACTGATGACCCCGTAGTTAAGTCCCATAAGCTAAAGAAACATTTGAACATTTTTTTGAAGTCCCTGACGTGCGACTGTTCTCAATGAGGTAGGAAAGATGAAAGATCAAGTACACGAAATGCGTTCTGGGCAGCTCTTAAAAGGTAGATGAACATCAAAAATATAAGACGAACGTAATTAGCTGCCAGAGAAAGCTGTGGTCAGTGATAAGCATCGTAAATACATTATTTATCGAATGAAATTTTTTAATGTAATACTAAACTAGCTCTTTATTCACACGAAGTGATCGGTGCTATCGACAAGGGATCTCTAATTGATTCCGTATTTCTTGATTTCCAGAAGGCTTTTGACACCGTGCCTCGCAAACGGCTTTTAATCAAATTGCATGGTTATGGAATATTGCCTCAAATTTGCGACTGGATAGGGGATTTCCTGCCAGAGAGGACACAGTTCGTAGTAATCGATGGTAAGACATCGACTAAAAAAGAGGTGATATCGGGCGTTCCAAAGGGTAGTGTTACTGGTCCTCTGCTGTTCCTTATTTACATAAACGATTTAAGAGAAAATCTAAGTAGCTCTCTTAGGTTGTTTGCAGATGACACCGTCATTTACCGTTTAGTAAAATCATCTGATGATCAAAACGAACTACAGAACGATCTTAATAAGATATCACTACGGTGTGAAAATTGGCAATTGAGTCTAAATAATGAGAAGTGTGAAGTCGTCCACACGAGTACGAAAAGAAATCTGTTAAACTTTGTTTACAAGATAAATCAATCAGAAGTGAAAGCCGTAAACTCCACAAAATACCTAGGAATTACTGTTACTTCAGACTTAAACTGGAAAGAACACGTAGATAATGTCGTGGGAAAGGCGAACCAGAGACTGTGTTTTATTGGCAGAACCCTTAAAAGATGCGACAAAACTAAAAAAGAAACTGCATACACTCCGCTTGTCCGTCCATTTTTGGAGTGTTGCAGCCCAGTGTGGGATTCTTATCAGGTGGGTTTGACGGAGGACATCGAAA
This sequence comes from Locusta migratoria, assembly GCA_026315105.1. Classification (NCBI taxonomy): domain Eukaryota; kingdom Metazoa; phylum Arthropoda; class Insecta; order Orthoptera; family Acrididae; genus Locusta; species Locusta migratoria. Next base: position 524,343,579 of record CM048745.1, read on the forward strand.
GAGTCCAAAGAAGGGTAGCTCGTTTTGTATTGTCACGGTACAGAGGAGACAGCGTCACGGAAGTGATACAGGATCTGGGATGGGAATCATTACAACAACGGCACTTATCGCTGCGGTGTGGTCAACTAACGAAACTCAAATCACCAAAATTCTCCTCCGAATGCGAAAATATATTGTTGACTCCCACCTACATAGGTAGAAATGATCATCAGAATATGAGAAATCAGAGCTCGAACGGAGAGATTCAAGTGTTCTTCCTTCCCGTGCGCTATTCGAGAATGGAATTGAAGATAAATAATATAACGGTGGTTCTATGAACCCTCTGCAAGGCACTTAAATGTTATTTGCAGAGTATCCCATGCAGATGTAGATGTAGAATGCTAACGGGTTTTCTCACAGAAAAGGATTTTCACGTCTGTTTTCAGTAAGGTTTGTGCATCTCATTGGTGAGTTTCAAGATAATTCGACAGGTTAAGTATTTTTTTAATATTCTGAGTGAAATATTAATCGGTAAAAGCATTGATGAAAAACACTTGTCAATATCCAATCGTAGCTCTTGTTCAGTGGCTTTTCGCCTAAGTAAAATGCATGTAACATTTTTGTGAAGGGGGCACAGAGAGCCACAAAATATAATTGTCATGGAAAGGGTGATAGTTACAACAAAATCTGTGATATAGTATTCGTTTGTCTAAGGTTTTAATATAAAAAGGCATGAGGCGATATTTCTTTCCACTTCACTGTCGCTTCGAGTTCCAAATAGAGCTGTAGTTTCGTATGTATTTGGTACGAATACTTTGGCTGATACGACAGTGAATCGTTACTCTTGAATACCTTTCTTTACTCGTAACTACCGTCCTTAGTGTTAGCTAGTTCATAAGTAGTTTGTAAGTTTAGGGACTGATGACCCCGTAGTTAAGTCCCATAAGCTATACAAACATTTGAACATTGACATCCGCTTTTAACGCCAACATACGTTTCATTCTAGTTTTTGCCTACAAAGTTTTCAGTTTAATGGTTATTTGTTTTTGATTTAGTCCACTGTAAAAAGTTTGTGAAAAGTACTAGAAAGTTATCATCTGCACATTCTAATTATGTCGGTATTATCTTAATTGCTAATGACACATAACACAGTACAACAGCCCCACTGCTCGCAAATGTGCTACTAGTATGATCGGTCCACTGGCATTCGTCACGAAATACTCCAATTGATCTTAACATTCCAATACTCTAAGTAAAGTCCGGGAACAGTACTTAACATGGAGGTCTCACTAATTTTGGTCGATTTGTACGACAATTGTATTTCAATCTCGAAGGGAATGGATGGGACTGATCCTTTCCTCAGTAGTATAACGGCCGCCATAAGAAATCATAGAGCATCTATGTGGCAAATTTAAATGTTGAAGTAATATGAACAGTAACAGTTGAAATTTTTTCACGTTTTCAAAGACATTGTAGCGACCATATTTCTGGTAACGAGTAACGATACGTGCGTAACGACTACAGTTTCTTTTAGTAACGGATACGGGGCTTTTCGTTACTCTCACAACTCTAGTTCCAAATCTAAGTTTCTGTGTACTTCACGTGATAATCATACCTTTAAAATATAATCGTCTTAATAAATTCATCTGCATAAATCACTGGAAATGATGCGAATTATTATGTACCTAACTAATATCTGTTAACGTATGCTATTTAGCCTGCGTGAATAGTAGTCACGATTGGTGTGACGCGAAGTTTAATCAAACAGCTACACCGCCTGACGAACTACAATACCTATTTATCCGCTACTGAGAACCTGCAGATTCTTTTTCTTTTAGTTTTTTTCCTCCGACTGAATAACTTAGCCCAATGCCTTTTCAATCCATTAGTTACACGGGATTTCACAATTTCACGTAGTTGGAATGGCATTACCAACCGCCATTTTGTCACTCAAAGACAAACTATTGCCATTGTTTGGAATCGAGCTCAATAAAAGGGGCAGTCCAGTTTAACTTTCTAACTCATTGCAATAATGTAAGGATTTATTAATATTTGGAATCAGTTAACATAATGAAATTTCATGTTCGTAGTAAAATCTGTGTAATTGTGGTATGAGAAATCATTACGAAATGATCGTTTAATATCTTTGATCAGTGAAAATCTTGGAAGTATAAATAAAAGTTATCAAATATTCATTTAAAATTAACTTTTCATAATCATTAATTTTAACAAATAAATAACAGTTCATCAGGCTTGGCACTGAAATGCCGTGAATATGCATACAATTTTGCGTCCTGCTTTGGTTCAACCATATTTAGAAAAACGGAACTTTCCGACGACATTTATGCGGAAATTTTAACTTGAAGTTGATGAAGATGACGCAGATCAGAGAAGAGTTATTTTATAGGATTGCATTCCATTTGCTTCTATTATTATTTTTGCGGATCATTTTTAATGTTTTGGATGACAAACGCGTACTTTATAGTAGCCATAGAGACGTTTCATAGCTGACACTGCTAAACACTTAGTCATGTTACTGAAATAATAACATTTAAATCATTTCCTTGAAGGAAAATCACCTCTCTCTCAATATTATATTGTTTTTCTTTCCCTGAGTGCTAGTCACATGGGTACAGACGTCCATGCAACAGTAACTTCTTAATGTTGTGATAATAGCATTAGTGAAATAGCTTCTATGTCACGCAAACCTATACCATATGAAATAATTACGACTAAGTGAGCAAAGATATATCTTCAGCCGATTATTTTGACTGAGTTAATGTAGAGTTGCGCCGTGTTTTGATATACACATTAAACTGTAGAAATACTTATAACTAGACTAGACTAGATAAGTCAATTCAAAAGTCGGAGAAAGGCAACAGAGTAGCAACAGGACCATGCCTAGTAAATCGTATTGTTCAAACCAATCTTAGTACTGATGACTGCTTTACCTACGTTAGTAGCTTACCGGTACCAGCTTCAGCATTTCATTAAGCCATCTTCAGGCAACGTGAAATCGCAATGCATCCAATTGAAACGCTGAAATTAGAACCCTAATAAAATTAGTCATAATAGATAGCTGGAGGTATTTTCTTTATTGAAGCTGAACAGTCGAGGTCCCTAGCTATCCTACAGTGTAGCACCTGCATAAAGACTTAATTATATCCATAATGGATGTGAGGTCGCGGTTTTATTACTTAATTATTTTGTCAAGTAGGCTCAACCACAGATATCGTGTAAAAACACTAAAATCTGACGCGTTTCAAGGGTCAAACCCTCATCATCAGATAATCTGTACAATAATCTTAACACATGAAACAATAAAAATATAGAACGTAATAAAAGAAAAACGTCACCCTAATGACCAAAAACTTTCTCCCCTACACTGTTTAGTCGATAGCGCCTTCGAAGTATCAATGAACGAAAAAGACAGAACCACTGAAATTAACATTATAAGACAGCTTGCTAGGGTGAATGGTTACCAGGAAAACGTAGTGAATAACTTAATACGAAAGAAACAGAATGCGAAATCAAATAAAAATGGCACGGAAAGTATCAAGTGAGTAATGGTTCCGTATTTTGGTAATCTGTCTCAGAAAGTGGCCAACATACTGAAGCCTTTTAATATAGAAGCTGCTTTTAAAACTAATAATACGTTACATCATAAATTACACAATATCTTAAACCAAGAGAACTGATAAATATGACAAAGCAGGGGGATTATAAGATACAGTGTAGTAGTTGCAATGCCAACTACATTGGTCAGACCGGTAGATCGTTTAAAATTAGGTACAAGGAAAATATGGACGCCTTCCGACTTAATAATTTTGACAAGCTACGCATATCCGTGAAACTGGCCACCCATTAAAGCGGATTGAAGATGACCGTAAGATTTTGCATAGACAGGATAAGGGAAGAAGGTTAGATATGCTAGAACAGCTGGAGATTATAGTACATAACGCTAAAAGTACAAAGGTAATACATACAGCATTTTTAAAAACTTTGTGGGCCTATTATAACAAAAGTCGTTTATTTTAAATTTCAACCTCTGTCATACTGTGCAAATGATTTCGTGACACCTGAATGTACCCACTAGCTTGTGGATGATCTTTGGAATTTAGAGGTCTTTGTTTTCATGTGCATACGTGCGCCCCAGTCGTGTTGTTGACTCCGTGCATTTCGGTAGTGTTATGCGCCGCCAGTGCTGGGGCCTGGTTTCAAATGTTCAAATGTTTGTTAAGCTTAAGGGACTTAACTACGGGGTCATCAGTCCCTAAACTTACAAACTACTTATGAACTACCTACAACTAAGGACGGCACAAATATCCATGCCCGAGGGGGGATTCGAACCCCCGACCGTAGGACCGTGCAGACCGTGACTGAAGCGCCTCAGTCTCCTCGGCCACCGCGGCCGGCGGGCCTGGTTTGAATTCTGACGAAGCATAGTATGCTGAGGACCTTTCTTCGTATACGCGGTTACAAGGGAAGTAACCACGTTTTCTTTTATTACGTTTTATATTTTTACTAGCTGAAAACTCGGCGTTGCCCGGGTATTTAATTGTTTATTCGTGCCATTTTCAGGTATATATTCATTTGTATAAGGGCTTTAAGTTTGTAAAATATCTCTGGAATACCATTAGTAGTAAACAAGTAATAAATTAAAACTTGGTGCGTGATTAGGCGGTTTTCCATGAACGTTACTGTTTACGTGCTCATATCTCATGAACTACGTGTCGGAATGTGATACAGTTTATAAGCTACATTCAACTATATATGTGTATACTGTTTGTAAAATTTCCTGTCGCTACAACTTGTAGTGTTCAAATTATAAATTGTGACGTCATACCGAGAGCCGTAGTTTTACTCCATAAAAAGCGAAAAGTAGTAAGCGAGAAACTTTTTTCCTTTCATCATTTTACTATGGTTGCCAGCGAGAAAAAGTTTAATAAAGCTTTGAAATTATGTTTAAAGTTAGTTGCAAGTCGCTAAGTACTGCCATTCTCATACAGTGTTTTACGAATGTTTCGTTGCATTATATGGCATTTTTTGCGATTTCTATTGGTTATGACGTAATATCTTTTTATGTGATTCTTAACCATGCATCAATTGTTACCTCACGGTAAGGAATGTGTGTACCAGATTTGCTTGAAATCGGTGCAATGATTTAGGAGAAAATGAGCAGCATTGTCGGAAAATGCAGCAGTTTTTCGCCCATCTCATTATTTATGACGTCATATCTGGTGAACTATATATCGTAAGTGATTCTTACACTTGCGGCGGCCGTCCTCATGGATTGAGGCTTACGTGTACAAAATTTTATAAAGATTGGAACAAAACTGTAGATTTGTATTCAACACGTACACACATAAACGAACACTCTGCTTTATATATTAGATTGTCTCATGTTTTAAGATTCTTGTACTGATTATCTGATGGTGAGGGCTTGACCCTGGAAATGCGTTATATTTTAGTGTTTTTACACGATATCAGTTTTTTGACCCAGCCTCGTCGCCGCTTTTGTGTCTCGTTTCCGTCGTAGGTGTCGGTGGCCGAGTAGTAAGAGACCGACACAGAAATAAAGGATGCACGCTTGTGCAGGTACGGAGGTGACCAGCCAGTGGGACAGCAGAAACTAGAAACGCTAGAGTAAATTATAACGAGATATATATTTCATAGAGACTTAGTAATACTTAACTTTTACATAGTTCTTGACTGCAGAATGCTGATACAAAGTTTAGATAGAGGCCTGCCTACTGATGATTCATAGTGCCTATCCGATAGCCAAGTCTTAACTTGTGTCTATCTGATTCCCAAGTGTTAACTGGTTCCTATCTCAGTCCCAAGTGAACGATGCAGCAGTCGTGGCCACGAGCGGAGTTGCAGCAGAGGGCGCTCGTGGCTGACGTAAGAACGCCGCGCCGTGCGTGCATGGCTGCGCGCGCCGTAAGTACGTGGCGGGCAGTTCATACTTTTGCGACACCACAATCTGTGGTTGAGCCTACTTGACAAAATAATTACTTACACAAAGATTGACATCGAGGCGATTGGGTCTTCGCCTGTGCGTACCCACTTGTTTTTGACTCAAACTGTTGCTACGACTGGTGATGGACAGAGCGCTGTGGGGCCACCACCGCCACGATCGCGGAAGTGCTCGTGGCACGGCGAGTATGAATATCGCTGGCGCGAGGCGGAAGCGCGGCGGCCCGTGCTCAGTGGTGCGTTGCGCGCCCTGGCCTTGGCGATGTTGGCAGCCGTGGCGGGGGACGCCCCGCTCGCTCGCCGGACTGTCCTCGTGCCTGCTCTGTAAAGCGGCGCCTCCGCACTTAACAAGGGCCTGACGTCAACCTCTCCAGCACCGAGCCTCGCTCTAGATAGGCCGTGCTGCTACACCGACACCCAAACGCCGGTTAAGTGAGATTTGTGTAAGGGAGTAGTTTAACGTTATCAGCCTGACACAGAAAGAGCGTTTACGATACTGACAGTTTCCGTTTACTATCTTCCTGCGTGTTTAAATAGGGTGAGCACACTTCCTGCATTTCCCAGGATACTCCTTTTTTGTAAAGACATACCCTGATGCCCGCGAGTTACGAAGAATTAAAAACATTGCGTTTTGCCGACGACATAGTAATTCTGTCAGACACAGCAAAGAACCTGGAAGAGCAATTGAACGGAATGGACAGTGTGCTGAAAGGTGCATATAAGATGAATATTAACAAGAGCAAAACTAGGGTAATGTAGTGCAGTCTAAGAAAATCGGGTGATGCTGAAGGAATTATTTTAGGTAACGAAGCAATAAAGGAGGTAGATGAGTTTTGTTACTTGGGCAGTAAAATAACAAATGATGGCCGCAGTACAGAGGATATAAAATACACAATGGCAATGGGTAGAAAAGCGTTCTTGAAAAAGAGAAATTTGTTAACATCGAATATTGATTTAAGCCTAAGGAAGTCGTTTCTGAAGGCATTTGTTTGGAGTGTTGCCTTGTATGGGAGTGAAACATGGACGATAAACAGTGCGGACAGGAAGAGGATAGAGGCTTTTGAAATATGGTGCTACAGAAGAATGCTGAAGATTAGGTGGGTGGATCGCATAACTAATGAGGAGGTACTGAACAGAATTGGAGAGAAAAGAAATTTCTGGCATACCTTGACTAAAAGAAGGGATAGATTGGTAGGGCACATTCTTAGACATCAAGGAATTGTGAATTTAGCGTTGGAGGGAAGTGTGTCGGGTAAAAACCGCAGAGGAAGACCAAGAGATGGATATAGTAAGCAGATTTAGACAGATGTAGGTTGCCGTTCTTATGTGCAGTGAAAGAGGCTTGCTCAGGATAGGGTATTGTGGAGAGCTGCATCAAACCAGTCTCCGGACTGAAGACCAAACAATATATATATATATATATATATATATATATATATATATATATATATATATATATATATATATATATATATATATATATACTACCTGAAAACCCGGTGTTGCCCGGGTAATTATTTATTTATTCCTGCCTTGAGTTAGTACTTCTCCTATCCCATCTCTCTCTGCCCATCTCCCTTTTTTTTAATATCATTATCGGAGAATATATAAGAAATAATGACGTTTTCCTTTTTCGAGGGAAGTTGTCTGAATGAGATCTATTAAAAGTAGATACACTGTTGTAATATGTGTAAAGTACGAATTGCACATTTATCTACGAAGTTTAAATAACAATTAATGTAATTAATTTCACTCATTTTTTTGTAAATGTCGCTGATAAAGCGGAACTGAAAAATAATCCTATCAGTTTGAAGAAGTCTATGCACTTGCCATTTACCAGGAAAGTAAGTAGTGTAGATCAAATCACTCATAAAAATGCACTTGTTTCGAAGAATCCAACCACAATAATAATTGTAATACTATCACAGATCGATCACTTGATGTAATGCGCGAAACGTCAAATCGATTTTTTAAAGAGATGTATTAAAAGGAATTTCTTTTTTACTGCGTTATTTATTTATTCTTATATTTCCTTATTCGTATGCTTATCCTTACAGAGAAAGAGCTTAAAGACATAGTAGAACGCATAGACCAAAGATATGGTCTGTGGCATCACGTTTCGCTGTATGTAACCTCCTTGCTATAGAGTTGCAAACGTCATCGCTGGCCTTCAGTCCGAATTTTTTAATAATTTGACAACTTTCAACCACCATATCTTCCACCCCTTATAGGTAACGGCATGGAACTTTTATGGTGTACAACGGGAGACTTCGAACAACAATTACACACAGACCATTCGTTTGCGTTCTGTAGTTTTCGCTGCAGAGCGAAATATTAACACAAACACACGTAGACTTTTATATGCACCGATAACTTTCCATCCCAATATACTCCACCCTTTTATCATTATCAACCCTCAAGTAACAATGCAACCAATAAAACCATTTTCAAAGAGTAAATATAATTTTCAAAGAGTAATTATTCTTCTGCATTTCGTGTTATATTCTTCATATTACTAAATATCTATCAGATCGCTATAAACCCGCGCGTAAAACCTTCCTCAGGTATAAATTAGTAGCTGTACAAATATTTAAGTCCCTGCGTCTTGTCGTTCGAACGTGATAAGCGTACACATTACAGACATTCACATTAATATATATAGATAAATAGTTATCCGATCGCAATGAAACCGTGCCTAAAGCCTTTCCTGTAACTATACTCTTTATGTCTTGTGGTTCAGACGTGATAAACGTACACCGAACAGACATTCACATTTATAGATATAGGTAAAAAAATTACCTGAATTTTAATATTATCCTGCGAAATTCGATTGCCGCCTTATTCAAGGGCAATCAGTAAAGTTAGTGAAGAATGAAAATCATATACACAAAAGACTTTGGCGGAGGGAAAGAAGTTCCGTTGGCGTACTTTTACAGCATGTACAGCGGGAAAGCAGTAAGCTGTACACATCTTGGTGTTTTCAGCAAGAAGAAGCTTCCTAAATGTTTTGAAATAGGTGTAACTTTTTGGCAGGTCGCTAAGTGCTCTCGTACTCAAAAAATGAATGAATAAATTCTCGTTACTGACGTATTAGCTCCTGTAATCCGTGTCGTATGTGGACTTTACCCTGCAGTTATTATTTCCTGCTGATAAAGAATATTTGTATCAACTTTCGTTGAAATCGATCCATTAGCTTACGATGACATCCACATGCTCTGGATATTTTTCGCGAATTTCTTTGTTTATTATATCATATCTTCTACGTGTCATAGGTGATTCTTAACTCCAGAGCTATTGTTGTCTGATAGCAATTAGTTTGTTCAAATGTTTGTAATCCTAGGGGATCAAACTATGTTGGTCGTCAGTCCCTAGTCTTACAAAGTACTTAAACTAAGTTAAACTAACTTAAGGACAACACACACATCCATGCCCGAGGGTGGATTCGAACCTCTGACGCCGGAGGACGCGTGATCCGTAACGTGGCGCTCCAGACCACTCGGCTACTCTCGCGCGGCAATTAGTTTGTATCTCAAGTTTCGTTGATATCGGTCCAGTAGTGTTGAAGGAGATATGGAACACTCACAAACACACACACACACACACACACACACACACACACACACACACACAGACATTCACATGTTTATAATATTTGTAGTTTTATATTGTTGTTGTTTTATGTCGTTATTATTGTGGTCTTTTGTTATGGTCTTCAGTCCGGAGACTGGTTTGATGCAGCTCTCCACCCTACTCTACCCTGAGCAAGCCTCTTCATCTCCTCATAAGAACGGCAACCTACATCCATTTGAATGTGCTTACTATTTTCTTCTCGTGGTCTCCCTATGCGATTTTTACCCCACACACTTCCCTGCAACGCTCTATTTACAGTTCCTTCGTGTCTAAGAATGTGTCCTACCAATCGATCCCTTCTTTTAGTCAAGGTATGCCAGAAATTCCTTTTCTCTCCAATTCTGTTCAGTACCTCCTCATTAGTTATGTGATCCACCCACCTAATCTTCAGCATTCTTCTGTAGCACCACATTTCAAAAGCTTCTGTCCTCTTTCTGTCCGTACTGTTTATCGTCCATGTTTCACTCCCATACAAGGCAACACTCCACACAAATGCCTTCAGAAAGGACTTCCTTATGCTTAAATTAATATTCGATATTAACAAATTTCTATTCTTCAAAAACTATATTCTTCCCATTGTCTTCTGCATTTCATATCCTTTGTACTGCGACCATCATATGTTATTTTAATGCCCAAGTAACAAAATTCATTTACCACTTTTATTGATTCGTTATCTAATTTAACTCCTTCAGCTTTATATCCTTCAGTTTTATATATATGTTATTTTATTTGTATGCATCTAAATTGAATAGCATATATTCGAAACCAAAGCGGCTAAAAGTATAAATGTCTCCTCCGATGGAAAAACGAATGAACGAAAAAGAACAATTTCATTGACCATCAAAACACTTATGAAACATATCACTAAAAGCATTACTTAAGATCTTTCATTGTAACTGTTGTCTGCGTATGCCTGAGATTTGAAAAATTCGAAGTGGCTCATTGAAGGCAACTCGGACGATATCACTTTGCAACACCTGGTGTCCGTGTGCAGTATGTAACTGTATACTGTGAATACAACAGATCGATGTGAATTGCTCGTACTTTTCAGTTTTGGCTGCAGAAATTTAAATGTAATTGCGATGTCACTATGCTGTTTCAATCATTAATATTGGTCAATTACAAGAACATAGTGCAGAGTCTTCGTTGTTTCACTTTTGCTTTATATCTTCGGTGAAGTATTAAGACGGTGAATCTTTGACAGTACGGAACAGACTTAACGAGAACCCGATCGCGCCTGTTGTCAGTACCCAAAGAGAAATCGAACGTGCCCATCTATGGAGCCGACCCATCGATAGAATCAATTCATGTTTAGGCTGCGTGTCATCACAAATCTTATGTGTTACGACCTTCTCGCGAGATGTTAATTGATTTTCATTGAACTCACGCTAAACGAATTAGTAGTAAGACACGCCATGTTGTATAAATCATCTCTTGTTGCGTCTGTCGCAGGATTTTAATGATCATCTCCTTTCGCATTTAATAAACGGTCCTGTAATGATATGTGTGATCTTATCTTCATCTTCTCTGTTTCTTGAGTCAGTTCTCCTTGGTAAGGGTCCAATTTAGGGAGCAAGTAATGGACGAAACAGTATTTAATAAGCGGGTGAACTACAAACTGCATGAGAACTCTTTCAGTAAATCTCAGCCTAATGTTTGTCACTGCATGAAAACTCTTTCAATAAATCTCAGTGTGATGTTTGTCATTTCAGCTATTAAATTTACATGGTTGTTCCTCATTAAATCGCTCTGTGCGAATACTACTAGGCTTTCAGTGACTGTGAAGAATATTGTAGGCAAGCAACAGTGGATCTTTGCACCTATGTATGTTCACAATTTTGCTTTTATTAAGGGTCATCTGTGAGTGTCATCACCAAAAAATGTCTATACAAAACAGCATAATCCGTTGTTAACACAATAACTGCTAGTATCCCCCATCTCCTTCTGATGATCAGTGATTAGTGCTACATGACTTACTTGAAACAATAAGAATTAGGTTGGTGCATACGTTTTGGTTTTCCATAATAGTATTCAGGTTGCCTTCGGATTATTAATCGACTTTCATTCCTTAATTGTATTTCACTGTCTATATTTGAGTTTACATATTGTAATTTTGTTAAATGTAGAAACTGATTGCATCTATGATGCTAGATAAGGGAGTGTCAAATGAGGAAATGTGACATCTACGTCGTATTATTTTGTTTGAGTTCAATAGAGAGGTGATAACATTGAAGGCACCATAAACATTTTGGCCGCGTATGGGATAATATCATGGAATAGATCACGGCAAAAAATAGTTTTCTAATTTCAACGAGAGCCGTTTGACTTTAGTGACTCTCCTCCTTGACGAATACCTCTGGGATTTGATGAACAACATTTAAAAACATTAATCCATAACGGTCCAGGTCCAGCGTATTCGAAAACTGTAAGCTTTTTGAAGTGTCTGTTACGTTCATGTGTTGTGCGTATTAAACTTAAGGAAAATCGCTACCAACTTGTGTACCAACCTAAAGTAATGTGAAGAAAGTATATAGTTTGTGCAATTTATATGAAAATTTAACAATGAGATGATTTTGAACCAAACAGCTGCCAAATATTATCAAAGATAAATTTTTAAATTTTTGCCTAGAACATTTTAAGAATTAATCTAATTTTGTGAGTAATTTTGTTGCTCTACATGAGACATAAGTCTACCAGTTCCAGCCGGGGAAGAAACAACAACTGAAACTGTGACTCAAAACCGGCTACACCGTACAAAAACAGTCGATTTCATCTGATCAAATAAAGGGTAGTCTTATCTTATACGCTAAAGTATTTGACATTATTGTTTACTTCGGTAAAGAGGGATACAATAGTCAAGAATTCCTTCACAATTTTTCTAAAGCAACTGGATGCTAAAACATTTTCTTTTTTTTTTTTTTGACACAGATAAATCAAAATCAAATGTTTGTTAAGCTTATGGGACTTAACTACGGGGTCATCAGTCCCTAAACTTACAAACTACTTATGAACTAGCTAAGACTAAGGACGGCACAAATATCTATGCCCGAAGGGGGATTCGAACCCCCGACCGTAGTGGCCGTGCAGACCGTGACTAAAGCGCCTCAGTCCCCTCGGCCAGGACACAGATATTTAGAAGAAACAGTCATAGGTCGTGCAAAATCTGATTATTATTTTTTAATGATTCTCTCGTCAGACGCGAGCAATGCACACGAATGCGGTGTCTTGGCACTGAGCCTTGACATTGAGTAGGTGAGCGTGAGTCTTGCATTTCTTTAGTCTCGTTGCCAATTGAACTGTTAGTTTGCACTGACAAAATCAAACTTTTTATGGCACTGTTTTGATGTTATGATTACAACATACGTTACGTACGAATATGAAGTATGGACTATTGAACATTTCTGAAAATATTTCAAATATTGCTGGTACATGGAGAGGAAGAACCATGATGAGTTGATCGACTCATACAAGTTGATGCAGTAAGGCTTGTTAAGAGTGAAAGAATAGCCTGGCAGGGTCATCTCTATTATGATAGAGAACACAAAAACAGCAAAATAATGATAATAGTAATAAAGGAGTGGATATGAGCCCACAAGAACAAGAAGATGAAAACATCTGTAACATCTTTTTCCGAATTATGGCGCTTATTTTCGTATCTGAACTTTGTTTGTCAGCTTCCCAGGTTAAGGTCTCGATCTAAAATTCACCGTAACACAATGCTTTTAGCTTGCAAGCCATGTCATCCGCACATACCGTCGGCAACGGTTAGTTATCATATTTCAGGATGATTGGGAGTAAAGTTCACATTTCTGGTAAGTGAAAATTGTCGCCGCAGATTACACGCTATGACATAATCTGTCAAATGAAGCACGAGCGGTGTCAATAGTGGGCGAAGGTCGATTTACAAGAAAACGTTGCTGCAACAGCCGTACCATATGGTTCGCAATTTCTTTCCCGGCAAGTATTGCAGTACACTTTGTGGTGATTCGCGAAGAATTTTTTTCTGTGCAGTTTTCTGTATCTTATTTTACTTATTAATTCTGTGTTCCGTGTAGTATTGCCACGTTTTTGGAAAACCAGAGTTACCTCCCAGCGTTTGCCGACTGTGTCTTTATTCTTTTCTTACGCTAGTCGATCTCTTTCCCTTCCTCCTCTGTGCATTCTCTTTTTCACGCAGTTCAATACTTACGTCGTCATATAAATCATGTGTCCTATAATGTAATTATTTTTCAGGTACGTAGAGTGAAATATTAGAAAACGATCTGCGAAGTATATTGCGAATAGTGTTACTAGTAAACACTTAAGAATTTCTGTTTTGACGCCATCACACCACTGACCATCTAGCCAATTCTCGTACCAGTTGTAAGTTATATAAAATGGTCAGAACGACATTTTTTGGGACCAACCTTATCCCACTCTCAAGTCCTACAAGAAACAAAGAAAGAAGGTAAAATATGACTTAAAAATTAAGATGAGAAACACGAAACAGTCATCCTTTCTAGGGTAACTTACCTAAAGGTTAAAATGAGTCAGTCATTAGGCAATACATACCTTAGAATATATGCAGCATCAGTGCACTGCCAAGCAATAACTTGACATATTGTCGGTTTGAAGAATCACTATGAACTGCCGACTAGCTGCACTGTTGTTTCAGCGATAATCTATGAGCAGCTACAACTCAAAGATGACTGTCGACTTGACTCCCACGGAAGAGGCCAATCGTGTTCCAATGAAATTATTTAAAAAGGGGCTAAAAATGTCTGAAGCATGACTGAATAGCTCAAGATCTATGACTGCCATATAAATTTTGGTATTTCTCCAGGAGTAAATTATTAAAATAGGCCCAGAAATGCCCTCTGGACAGTTCTGTCATTTCATTTAATACGTTGTTCGACTCTTTCTTCAGTGCGCAGAATATCTCTATCTCTGATAAATTAGAGCAACCATCCTTTATCTTCGTAATTTAATACCCTCATACTATCATTGATGTTCTCCAACGAATGTTGTTCTCCCTTCAGGTGCCTAGCCACCGCCGATGAATCATTTCTACTGTTGTGTTCATTGAATCTGAGTTTGAAATTTCTCCCGGCTTGCCCCACATACTTCACGTCGCAATCTGGGCATTTGATTTCGTACACTCCTGCTTTACCCTTTCTCTCCTGCCGTGAAAGGGAAAGCATTAGCTTGTAGCTACTCCTTGTCATATTGGGGGGGGGGGGGGGGGGGAAGAAAATGTAGGATCGGTTGCTTGTTGTTCAGATATAAGCAACCTAAAGCAGTAATTAAGATTTCATAGATGGCGTGTTTGGAATCACCAGTAAATGGCTCATTCCTCGCTATGAGGTGTCGTAAAGGCGTTCTGTTGCGGCTGTTCGCCTTCCTCTCCCATAAACCTGTCACGACGGCTGTAAAGTTTCCCAGCAAGTGTCATCCCCATTCATCGGCCTACCCTCTACGGAGAGGATCGTTTAACTCGGTGATTTGCTGCGGACAGGGCGTTAGTTCTGTGCCGTTCAGCTACGAGAGAGGCCACACAGATTGCGCAAACAGTCGCCCTCGGAATGGCGGTGCACACACTGACGTCCGCCCGCAACGCCACAAAATCCAATCAGCGCGGCCGTCATTGTGTGTGTGTGTGTGTGCACCACTCCCACGCAGTCACGGCTGAGCGACCGGCCGACACAACATCGGCTCGTTAATTACGCTGACGTCACACGACCGCACAGGCCATCCGTCGGGGCGGGTCAGTACTGCCAACCGGCGGAGCAAGTCACGGCTCGGAGGTTCACGGTCGACCGCGGACGCTAGGCCAGGCGGAACACAGCTATGCCTTCCCCTTCCCCCTCTCCCCCTCCGCCCCCGCACCCTGTTGACGCCGCTATCATTGCGTCGGCAAAAAGATGCCGGCGCCGCCCGTCTGCCTGGAGCGTTGCCAACCTCGGCAGCGCGAAGGCGACAGGGGAACCCCCCATTGCAGACGAGAGCTTGTCATAGGCGATAACGTCCGACCTCCCTCCCTACCCGCACTCCCCGCCTATTTAGAGCCGTGTCGTCGTTCCGCTGACTGAATGGTCCGACTTTCATGCTTATTGCGCCGTAACAGCTTGTTTGTGTATGCATTAACCTCATTTCTGCCGGCGGAAAACAGCCTGCATAGCGTTGCCAGATAGCGCCCACTTCTTGTAAATAACCGGCGATGCTTGCAGCCAAATAAATACCGCTTGCGTGCCAGCCTCTCATCTGTGACGATTTCATTTTTCGGACTTCAAATGTTGGCTCTTAGCCCTCAAGTCAATTGATGGCACCCAAGCGTTCTCGGCGTACTCGCTTCATGCCAAATTTTACCGCGCACGAAATTAATGCACAGGGCGCCCCATTTATCTGGACTATTCAAACTATCTCTGGCACAACAACAGCTATTGTAAAACGATTTTCACCGCTATCAGTGTAAGACAAGGTCTCATAAATGTAAATATTTTGAAACATACCAAAACGAAAACATACAGTATGTGTGTTTTTTTTAACATAAACATATCTGTTTTAGTGGACGCCCTATATTACTTTATCAGCGATCCATAACATGTAAATCACATAAACAATGGCGTTGACTGCATCACAATACGCTAATATATCCCGAGATATTTTGAAGCAAAGTTGACGCTTGGAAAGGCGAAACTGACATTCAAACCTCATGCTGCTGAGGGCGTGCGCTAGCCGAACGGTCCGTGTATGTCAAGCGCTAATTTTGCTTCGCAAATCTCGGGATCTAATTGGCGTATACCGACACAATCAACGCCACTGTTTAGGTGATTTGTCATGCTATAGATTACTGATGAAGTAATATAGGGTGTCCATTTCAAAACACGTAAGTTTGTGTAAAATATAAAATACACGTGTGCTTTCTTTTTAGAATGTTTCAAAACATTTATTCATGATCCCTTGCCTTAGATGATACCGCTGAAAGTCGTTGTGCAACAGCTGTTTAAGTTACAGATTTTTTTTTTTTTTTTTTGCGGGGGGGGGGGGGAGGGGTGGTGGGCCCAAGGTAAATGGGACACCCTGTATGTAGCATAATGTGTCAATGTACTGTGTATGATTACTAGTGCTTGCATCGGTGTTGTATTCTTTGGCTTTTGGCTTTAGAGCTGATGTAATTAGAGCACATTTCGGCTAGTAAGTTAACAATGGGCTTTAAATGTTTAAATTTTATAATTTAAAGCAAATATTATGAGGTAGCAATTACGAACATACCATGCACTTTATTAATACATTCAAATACGTAGCGTGCGAAAACGAGATTGTTCAAAGACAAATATCACGGGTTCTAAAGATAAGAGATATGGATTGAAGTGGTTTCGATTGCCTTCAGCCTAAAAATCAAATTATAATGTTCAAATGTTTGTAAAACTCTCGGACCAAACTACTATGGACATGAAACTCTAGACTTACATACTACTTTAACTTACTCTAAGGACATTATAGACACTCATGCTAGTGGGAGAACTCGAACTCCGGCGGGAGCGATCGCCCAATCCGTAGCTTGAAGACTTAGACCACGCTCAGAGTCCCTCCTAGGAACCATTTTTATACGTGTGAAAAGAATTGGTCTGCCGTAGCTATCTTATATACACGGCCACAAATTTAAATATTACTCTCTTCCTGTAACGCAGCCAAATTGACCAAATCGATTGGTCTACACTGGGATTTATACGGCTTGTAAATTGTTCATCTTCAGTCTTCAGAAAACAACGGTACACCATAATTTTTTGGTACAAAATTTCGAATTGTGTGGATGGTCACTCCTGTACTTTCTAAATATAACAAACCGTCGAAATTTTGTACCATACGTTTCATACTAGAAGATGCATCACTTATGCAGTTTGTGTTATACCTGTGGCAAATTATATTGGTGAGGGAAATGCATGTTCTTCACCGTCTGTTTGGGCACACGAGTCTCCTACGCTTTGGAGAACTACAAACGTAACCGAGAGTTTTCACACTGAATTTAGACTCTTACATTCAACAAAATAGTGTCAGGTATGGTTTGTTACTAGAAACGTACAAGGAAACTATACACCAGAAAAAATCTGTAATTGTAATGCGTCAAAATTAACTGTTTGCATTTTTAAGCGTACGGTATTTCTCATAAAATTGACTTAAAAAATTTTGTCATTAAAAGTACAGTATTACTACTTGAAGATTTTTATCATATAATCTCACTCCATCACCTTCCTTTCAGTTCATAAAACGGATTTTTTGTACGTTCATTCATAATTTACTGTTTCCTACATTTTGTAATAAAATAGGATCATTTGTTGTATGTGACTTACTAATGGGTTGGCGGAAACGGCGAGCCTGTACGTTAGTTGTGGAGTTCGTGTAGTAGCGGTGAAGACTGTTTCGGTGAAGTTGCGAAATTCGTGTGTTGAGAAGGTAAGAATTGCGGAGGTCGTTTGAGCGGCGGCTGACTGTACCCAACACCACCTAGATACAACTCCGTGGCGCTCTCGTGTGACGTCACACATAGCAGGCCTCGATCGCGTATCTGACTGGCTACGGCATAGTAGGCCGTGCGCCAGCGGCCATTCAGTCAGCTACGCGATCGAGGCCTGCTATGTGTGACGTCACACGAGAGCGCCACGGAGTTGTATCTAGGTGGTGTTGGTGTACCACGTTTGCCAACAGCTCTCGGCACACCCGGATGGTGATCCAAGTGCTACACAGGCCTAACTTCGGTGAACTTACGGGAAACGTTGTAACCACTGGGCCACGGCCGTTGTACAACGCGGTACCATCTACATCTACATGCGATACTCTGCAAATCACATTTAAGTGCCTGGCAAAAGGTTCATCGAACCACCATTATACTATTTATCTCCAATTCCATTCTCGAATAGCGCACGGGAAGAATGAACACCTGAATCTCTCCGTTCGAGCTCCGATTTCCCGTATTTTATTCTGATGATCATTTCTACCTATGTAAGTGGAAGTCAACATTATATTTTCGCATTCGGTGGAGAATGTTGGGGATTGTAGTTTAGTAAGTAGCCCACGCCGCAGCGATAAGCGCCGTTGTTGTAATGATTCCCATCCCAGATCCTGTATCATTTCCGCAACGCTGTCTCCCCTGTATCGTGACAATACGAAACGAGTTGCCCTTCTTTGGACTCTTTCGATGTCCTCCGTCAAACCCACCTGATAAGGATTCCACACTGGGCTGCAATACTCGAAAAATGGACGGACAAGCGGAATGTATGCAGTTTCTTTTGTAGTTCTGTTGCATGTTTTAAGGCTTCCGCCAATAAAATGCAGTCTCTGGTGCATCTTTCCCACGACATTATCTACGTGTTCTTTCCAATTTATGTCTGAAGTAATAGTAATTTCTAGGTATTTTGTGTAGTTTACGACCTTCACTTTCGATTGATTTACCTTGTAAACAAAGTGTAAGGGATTTCTTTTCGTATTCATGTGGACGACTTCACATTTCTCATTATTTAGAGTCAATTGCCAATTTTTACACCATACTGATATCTTATTCAGATCGTTCTGCAGTTGGTTTTGATCTTAAGATGATTTTACTAGACGGTAAATGACGGCATCATCTGCAAACAACCTAAGAGACGTACTTAGATTTTCCCCT
The DNA here is from genome assembly GCA_026315105.1 of Locusta migratoria. NCBI lineage: Eukaryota > Metazoa > Arthropoda > Insecta > Orthoptera > Acrididae > Locusta > Locusta migratoria. The sequence continues at coordinate 524,362,807 of CM048745.1, forward strand.
AAATCGTTTATGTAAATAAGGAACAGCAGAGGACCAATAACACTACCATGTGGAACGCCCGATATCACTTCTGTTTGAGTCGATGCCTTACTATCGATTACTACGAACTGTGTCCTCTCTGACAGGAAATCCCCTATCCAATCGCTAATTTGGGGCGATATACCATAACCACGCAATTTGATTAAAAGCCGTTTGTGAGGTGCGGTGTCAAAAGCCTTCTGGAAATCAAGAAATACGGAATCGATTTGCGAACCCTTGTCGATATCACCCATCACTTCGTGTGAATAAAGAGTTAGTTTAGTATTACATTAAAAATTTTCATTCGATAAATAATGTATTTACGATGCTTATCACTGACCACAGCTTTCTCTGGCAGCTAATTACGTCCGTCTTATATTTTTGATGTTCATCTACCTTTTAGGAGCTGCCCAGAACGCATTTCGTGTACTTGATCTTTCATCTTTCCTACCTCATTGAGAACAGTCGCACGTCAGGGACTTCAAAAAAATGTTTCGCATGAACGATATTTTTTATATCCGTGTTGACCTTGGGTCAATAGATCGTACTGTTCGAGATAAAAGTTGTCTGTCATATCTCCGGTCATCGCATTTTGGGTGGCTAGCAGTCTAACCTTCTAACCTGAAGCCTTAGGGTCTAAATTGTGCCTTGAAATGAAAAGATTAAGAGTGTTGCATAAAAACTAACTAAATAAATAAATAAAGATGTTTTCCTAATTGAATACAGGGTCACACTGGAGCGGTCGGTTTCATACCTCGGCGCGTTGAGGGCGGGCGTCGTCGTTGAGAGTGTGCGGGACACAGTGGAGTGGACGGCGCCCACGGCGGAATGCGGCCCGCCCAGCTCTGGAACGCCGCCAAAAGAGCGAGCCGTGTGTGTGTGTGTGTGTGTGTGTGTGTGTGTGTGTGTGTGAGCGTGTGTGTATGCGTGCGTAGGCCGGCAATTGGCCGCCGCATCACCTCCACACACCAAAAGCAGCGGCGGCCAGAGCGGCTCTTGCTGCGGTGGCGGGCGGACCGCGCTGGCCAGCTGAACCACAACCGGATCGAATCCGCTGACGAGGGCAACGGCCGCGTCTCGCCCATCGGCCCTTATGGCTGGGCTCACTCCCATATACTTACCTCCTCCGCAGACCAACCGTGCTGTGTGGGGGAGAATAATTTGCGCGCCACTTGAAAGGTTCCCGTCTGTAAGATACAACTAAACTATATGTGTGAATAAACAAATCCTGTGCTTACTCGTTGTCTTCATACTTTTGCATCATGTAAATTAGATTGCTCACGGTTTTAACACCTTACTTCACACACACTGTATAGGCTTAAAAAAATAAAAAAAATAAAAAAATAAAAAAATAAATAAATAAATTGCAGTTAAAACTTTACTCTGATTTGCATCAAACGAACTTTGGTGCCGCAGAGAAACATTGATTGTCGACGAATAATTACTGCATTCGCCCTGTAACCTTTAGCACTTACTCGTGGATAACTCCTTTCTCGTAAGTTATTCAATTAGCCGTCGCAGCCAGTCTAGAATGAAATAAAGGTTTGAAATTTTATATCTTGTGCGACTCATATTTTAGCTCGTGTGAGCCTCTTGTCTTTAGACCAAACATTGTGAACCACTGGCCTAAATAGAAGGCCTGTGCGGCTGTCGTGTGACGTCACGCAGATTAGGCCGCGATCGCCTAGTTGACTAGTGACTAGCTGCTCGCTATGCACCCTGTGCCAACACCGTCTAGGTACGAGGCCTCACAACACGTCCGTGTCACGTCACACCTATAGGCTGCCCTGGCAAGCTCACTAACTGGCCGCTGGGGCACAGCCCACTGCCCCATAGCTTCAGCCAGTGAGCTTGCGAGGGCAGCCTATCTGTGTGACGTGACACGGACGTGTTGTGAGGCCTCGTATCTAGACGGTGTTGCCTGTGCTGTGTCCCAGCGGCCAGACGCTATGCGATCGCGGCCTGCTGTGTGTGTGACGTCAAACGACGGTTCTCGAGGCTTCTGTTTAGGTGGTGTTGGTGCAGAAGCGAATACAGGCGAGGCCTAAAACTCAGTCGCTGTCTCATCACGACACACGCAGTAGGCCGCTACTGTGTGGTTGGATGGCTGGCCGCTGTGCTGCAGCTACGAGATCGCGGCCTACTCTGTGTGACGTCACACGTCAGCGCCCGGGCCTCGTCTCTAGACGGCCGTGTTGACTGCTGGGTTCAGAAAGCACGGCGAACGCGGAACGGCGCGGCATATCACGTCACGGCAGGCGATATGATAGCCGGCCGGGCCGCGGGGAAAGTGGAGCGGCGCGGCGTGAAAGGCCCGCCCGCGAAATGCCACGCCGCGGCCGCCACCGCCGCGCTGGCCGGCCTCGCCATCGCACCGGCCGATCGAGTGCCCTCAGCACAAAGGAGGCGGCCATTTCTCCAGTAGGGCTAAATGCCACCGGGTTGTCCACATTGTCTCGTGCCGCAACCTGCCACGCTAACTCTCTCCATTGATGGGTTTGTTTATAAATAACAATACTGCTACCAGTCACGATTTTGGCCCACTTTAGGTTACGGTAGTAACACTGAAAGTGAGCCTTTGCGATCGTCTTTTGACAGCTCGAAATTCAAATGAAAATAACGGCTTAACTATTCCTCTAACACGAAAATTGAAAGAAAAAAAAAAAAAAAAAAAAATGTTCAAATGTTTGTATAGTCTATGGGAGTTAACTACGGGGTCATCAGTCCCTAAACTTACAAACTACTTATGAACTACTTACGAACTAGGACGGCATAAATATCCATGACCGAGGGGGGGATTCGAACCCCCGACCGTAGTGGCCGTGCAGACCGTGACTGAAGTGCCTTAGTTCCCTCGGCCACCGCGGCCGGCACGAAAATTGAATAACCGAATTTGTAGAAGAGAAAATTCTCTACAACTTTGCTCTCGTACGTTTTTTTCATATCTCGTAGCGTTTCAAAGATATTTCCAAAAATTACGGCGATTTTGGGATGTATGACTGTCTGTACGTAACGTGTTCCCTGTTTTTAAGACGACCCGTTCAACCGATCAGCACCAAATTTTACAGACGTGATTGTAGGCCGCAAGAGACCAGAACCTCCCTTTTCCAAATTTTTGGGACAAAAAATACGGCAGTAAAACAAAAAAAACCGTTTTTAATAAAATTGTAATTGCAAACGAACCGTTCATCTGACACGAAAATTGAATAACCCAATTGGTAGAGGAGAAAATTCTCTACAACCTACCTCCCTTATGTATTTTTTATTTTATTTTATTCATTTTTTTTCATATCTCGTATCGATTGAGACATATTTGCAAAAATAACTGAGATTTGACACTCTCCATTGAATGAACCAAAACCAGCCGTTCGGAAATGTCACGTGACATTCCTGGCGTATTTGATGAATTTCTTATTGTAAGTTACACGTTGTCATTTCAAAGCAACGGCACACTGAGGAATTAACAAAAACACATCGTTCTTCGTACGATAAATGATAATCTAATGCCTACAAATGCCATATTAACATCAGTTAACATCGGCTATCAATATTATGAGATTAGAGAACTCGTCTTTTGATTTATAGCCGTAGTGTAGTGCCGCGTGCCGTGGCTCAGCTTGCAGAGCACCTGATGATGAGTATACAGGACGCGAAACCGGTAGTGCTTTTTAAAAATAGTTAATTGCAGTCGAAGCAGATTTGGCCTCAGAATTAAAAACATATGGCTGCAGATGCCCGAAATTCAAGATAAGTCTGTCCATTCACTTAGTGAATATTTTTACTGGCGGTAAGTAGTAATTTTTCCATAGGAGTGTTTGATGAAGATCGTTCTAGGTGTGAAATAACCTTAAGAAAATGCTAATAACAGATGCAACTAAACTGGAACGCCAGAAACCAAAGGAATCCAAGGTTAGAATAACACTCGAACACACAGACAACAGTGGTTTGTTTTGTTAATATGCGACAGAAGTAACACACTCGACTCGCATTCTGGAGGATGATGGTTCAATTCCTGTTCCGGCCACCTACATTTAGGATCCTTCCTTTTGTTCAAGAATGTTCAAATGTCTGTAAAACCTAGGTAAACTAACCTAAGGACAAATACACCCATACCCCAGGGAGGACTCGAACCTCCACGGCGAGCAACGGCGCGTACCGCAGCGAGACGCTTTAGACCGCTCGGCTACTCCACCGCGACCATTCCTTTTGTCAATATCAATAAAACCGTCTAGATCGCTAAAACTGTCTTCCTTACGGTGATTCGTCATATCCATCAACAGAACTAAAAGCGAAGTGGAGTTCAGTATCAGTGAGACAATGTACCGTGCGGTTTGCAGCGTGCCGCGGCGGAACAGCCGTGCGCACTCAAGAGCTCTGCTACGTTGCGCGCGGCCGTTCCACGTCGGTGGTTCGAGTCTTTCTTCTGGCAGGGGTGTTTGTATTGTTCTTAGGGTAAGTTAGTTTAAGTAGTTCGTAAGTTTAGCAGCCGATAACCACTGCAGTTAGGTCCCATAACTACAAACATTTGAATTTTAGGACTGCATCGTCGAGTTAGCCACCGTGTCTGCGTTTGCGTCGGCTGTTCAACTGTTTGTTAATCTTAAGGGACTTAACTGCGGGGTCATCAGTCCCTAAACTTACAAACTGCTTATGAACTATTGTATACTATAGACGACACAAACATCGATGCCCGTGGGGGGATTCGAATCCCCGACCGTAGCGGCCGTGCAGACTGTGACTGGCGCGCCACAGACCGCTCGACCACCGCGGTCGGCATTCGCGTCGGACGTTCGAGTTCTCCCTCGGTCATGTGTGAGTGTGTCTCGTCCTTCTTATAAGTTAGTTCTAATAGCCTAATGACTGATGAACAGAGTATTTTTTCCATAGAATTATAAATATTTTAATTTTTTTATTACATATAATGTGTGCATGGAAGGGGCGTCAGATTAGAACTGACACTCATGGTTTCATGATTGACACTTCAAAAGTTCAGAGGTTTTTAAATCTTATGATGGCCCATGCCGAAACTCGTAATAAATAAAGACAGTTTTAGCGATCTAGACGGATTTATTCATATTCACAAACAAATTAACACAGTGGACGGACATCTAAAAATATTTGAAAAAAGGAAAAGAAAAAGAGAGGAAAACAAAACAGTAGTTTGAGTCACGTGTCTTATTCATCCTTATTTCCTGGTAGCGTCATCAGACGGTGTGATTCCTGCTCAAGGAAAAAATACCACCGCTTTGACGTTTCCTTCCTTCGGGAAAATAAGCTCTATATCAAAAGGATTGATGATTCCGTGAGACTAATAAACTATGCCAAGTAGAGATACAAGATCGTTATTCCATCGTCAAAGTACACTGGGTGATTTAAAATTAAGTTTATGCACCAGAATATGAGGTTATGTTGCAGTACACTTGGAGACGAGAAGAATTATGATATTCTTCGTGTCATCGTTTCAAAATGTATCTAGTGTGGCTTTAGATATTGCATTGCTGGAATGTAAAACACATTTTGAATGTATGATCGTAGTTTTAGTCAGGGCTTTACATTGTTTTCTTCGACTCTGTTTTAACCACTTCATCGAAATCCTTTATCTGTTCTTCGTGGACTAATAAAACACAAGCAGGTGTGTAGGAAATGTGTGTTTTCCGGTATTTTCAGGCACAAGAGTTTGGACACTGTTTATTGAAAATGTAATGATAATTAAATGTTCAGATGTTTGTAAATCTAAGGGATTTAATTACGTTGTTCGTTAGTCCCTCGGCTTACAAACTGCTTAAAGTAACTTACGCTAAGGACAACACAAACACCTGTGCCCGAGGGAGGACTTGAACCCCCGACGGCAAACGGCACCGCAGCCAGGCGCCTTAGTGCCCACGACTATACTGCCGCGGCTGTAATGTAATGATAAACTGTCGCCATTGAATTACTGACAATTTCCCTCCTACAGTACTGACGCTGTGCTGCTTTTTTAAGATGTCACGTGTGGTATAATGAAACGTTTCGTATGGAAATTACGCAGACCACTGGATTGGAATTAGTATATTATTCGTGAAATCGGAGGGTATTTTCCCTGTCTCATACATCTTGCATATCAGGTGGAATAATTTCTCCGTGACTTGCTCTCCTATCGAGATCAGCAGTTCAGACGGAATAGCATCTATTCCAGGGGCCTTATTTCGACTCAAATCTTTCAGTGCTCTGTGAAATTCTTCTCGCAGTATCGTATCTCCTATCTCCTCTTCCTCCACTTTGTCTTCCATTTCTAGAATAGTAACTTGATGTTTATTTCCTTTGTACAGGCCCTCTATATATTCCTTCCTCGTTTCAGCTTTCCCTCTTTGCTTAGTACTGGTTTTCCGTCTCAGTTCTTGACATTCATACAGGTGATTTTCTTGTGCCCAAATACCTCTTTTATTTTTCTGTAGGCTGCATCTGTCTTTTCCCTGCCGCGGTGGAGTAGCCGAGCGGTCTAAAGCGTCTCGCTGCGGAGCGTGCGGTTGCTCGCCGTGGAGGTTCGAGTCCTCCCTGGGGCATGGGTGTGTGTGTTGTCCTTAGTTTAGTTTACCTAGGCTTAAGTAGATTGTAAGCTACGGACTGATGACCACGTAGTTTGGTCCGATAGATTTGCAAACATTTGAACTTTTTTTTTTGGTCTTTCCCCTGGTTATACATTCTTCTACGGTTCTGTATTTGTCCTCTAGCCACTCCTGTTTAGCTAGTCTGCACTACCTGACAATCTCATTTTTCAGACGTTTGTAGTCCCTTTTGCTTGCTTCACTTGATGCATTTTTATATTTTCTCCTCTCATCAATTAAGTCCAGTATATCCTGTGTTATCCAGGAATTTCTATTAGGCCTTGTTCTTCTGCCTACATGATCCTCTGCTGCTTTTACTACTCTATCTCTCAGAGCTATCCATTCTTCTTCTACTGTATTACTTTCCCCAGCTTCAGCCTATCCTTGCCTAATGCTCCCTCTGAAACCCTTAACCAACTCTCGTTTCTCGTTCCTTCAGTTTGTCCAGGTTGTGTCTCCTAACTTTTGTACCTTTCTGCAGTCTCTTAAGTTTTAATCTGCAGTTCATTATAATAAATATGAATATGGAAATAGAAAATCTAACATGTTTAGTTCTGAGTAAGAGAATAACAGATATTAAGTTTTGCTTCCCCCACTTCCGACCCACTCTCACATCAGAATGCTGTAGTAATATGTTGCCCCTATCTCATCTGCAACATTACGGAAACTGTTTTCACAGTTTTGATGATTCCTTATTCACTTATTCCCCTTGGATTCCTCTCCTTCTACACTCCCCACTCCCTCCCCCCCCCCCCACCACCATCATACATTTTACGTCGCATTACTATTCGCCATATTCAAAAGTTGGGACCTCTACATACCGAGTCGTGCTGTTTGGAAACAACCTCGTTATGCGGGATGACTGCACAAATAATATCACGGGTCGTAGGCCTCCTGCAGGTCACGATATTGATACTCTTTGCTCTAGGATTGTAACCATAAGTAATCTTGTTGCCCGTCGGAACACTATCGAAGAAAAAGAGCGTATAAAGAAAACAGATGGTCAGAGTTTGTTTGGTAGACGCATTTCCAGCGTATGCCAGATTTCTTCCTCCTGCAGGTCAGGAGCGCGAAACCAGTTACAGCGAGCTGAATTCCTATTCCGGACAAGCGCCGGGCGAGCACTCGGCGTGTCTTGGCGCAGGCCCTGTTGCGGGGCGTCTCCTTGAGCAGGCTAGCCAACAACAACGGTTGTTCCAGCGGAGTTTCCAAACAACGTTACGCTCCCTGAAGTTTCACAGGGATGGGACGCAGGTGCGTTCGCAGTCTGTACAGCCTGACTTCCGGCAGTGGAATCCGCACCTGCCGTTGCCGACACTGCGCTAACAGGCGAGCTTTGTAGCAATGTAGGGAGCTGGTGCCGACTCGTAGCATTACCTTCCCTGGACTTATACGAATATTTCAAGACTAAAATTAGCCAAATCAGTTCACCCGTTCTTGAGGTTTACCGAGACTAACGAACAGCAAGAGTTTTGACATCTTTCTTCACAAGTGGCGACTAATCACATTGCGTGCTTACGGAGTATCCTCTCAACTGTGCGAGTTGACTCGCGAATTCCTGTCAGAAAGGAAACACTTTGTAATAAGTGTCTGCACGGCCACTACGGTCGGGGGTTCGAATCTCCTCTCGAGCATGAATATTTGTGCGACCGTAGTATTAGCTAGTTCATAAGTAGTTTGTAAGTTTAGGGACTGATGACCCCGTAGTTAAGTCCCATAAGCTCTACAAACATTTGAACATTTTTGTAATAAGTGACGAAATGTCATCTAGTAAAACAGAAGTGATATCTGGCGTTGCGCGGGGGAGTATTATAGGACTCTCACTGTTTTTTGCCTTCACAAACGATTTAAAAGACAATCTGAGCAGCCCTCTCAGGCTCTCTGCGGATGGTGAAGTTCCCAGAAGATCAAAAGCAACTGCAAAGCGGTTTTAATACTAAAATGTGTGTAAATTTTATTCCTTTATTTATACTCACTATTTCAAATTTTTGTAAACGACTTTTGTACGTTTTATATCCTTTACTATAATACCAATGCGCTTGTTTGCCTGTATAGAGACCAGAAGAATACTCAAGCGCCCGAAACCGGTAGTCAAAAATAAATAATTACTAGCAACTGGTTACAGCATTTTATGAATAAAATAGTTAAATGTTTATTTTTCCTGCAACCTTTTATTGGATGGAAAGGTTGTAGTAGAAGATATTTCCCAAAGTTTGTTTACAGAATAGAACACGCGAATGTCAAGGCTGTCAGTTGAACTAGTCTGTTAGGAATTACAATTACGAAAAACTTTTATTCGAAATACCGTATATTAATATTGTGGGGAAGGCAAACCAAAGACTTCGATTTGTTGGAACAATGTTTTGAAGATTCAACAAATCCACTAGAGAGACAGCAGTCACAACGATTATCCGCCCTATTTATTTTGTGCGGAATGAGATCCTTAACAGATAGGAAGAAATCGAAAAACTCCGAAGAGCTGGGGTAGCAATCATTAAAAAAAAGAAAGTTGTTTTTGGTTACGTTGAGATCCATTTTTGGTATTTAAATCACAAACCCACTCCTCTGAACGCGAAAACATTTTTGTTACACCCACCTACGTTGGAAGAAATTATGATGATAATGAAAGAAGAGAATTTGGAAACTAACGAAATGATTTTGTCGTTCGCTTCCCCCGCGCGCTGTTAAAGAGTGCAGTGGTATAAAAATAGCCTGAAAATGGTTCGGTGAGCGGTCTGCTGGGCGTTGAAGTATGAGTACCAGAGTACTGATGCAGTTGTAGATGTCTGTAATGAGAAGCAGAGAAAGGAAAAGACGTAACATAAGAGGAATTGTTGCATGATACAAAAACGTTTGCCTCTGTTCTGTCTCTTAAATCAGGCTTGATTCCATGGTGGAATTTGTGCTCCACGACTGTATTTGACTTGTGGAAATTTTTTGACCAATCAGTCGTAAAAAAATATATTTATTTATTCGCAAATGTAGATTTCGACCACTGTGTGGTCATTATCAATGCTAAAATAAATACAAAAGAACCAGTTAGCATTCTCTTTCCATTATTGTTCCTTATAACTGTTATTAGTTTCCCTTTCGACGATCTTATTGACTGATACAGCTATCTTACTTTGTTCAAGCTTGGTGGTTTTCAGACTGTCAATTGCTGTTTTAAAATGTACAGCAGTATCATTAACCTTCTTAGCATCTAGGTTTGAATGGATATTGTATTTAGATAACAACGCTTCTAGTAGGCCATACTGTAAGTGTTCACGGTAATAATAGTTTGAGTGTCGAATTTTATCGCAAAGTTTTAAATCTCACTAACATTTCTTTCGGCGAACGTGAAGAAGCGTTGTTATCTAATGGATTAAAATACAATATCCATTCAAACCTGGATGCTAAGAAGGTTAATGATACTGTTGTACATGTTAAAGCAGCAATTGACAGTTTGAAAACCACCAAGCTTGAACAAAGTAAGATAGCTGTATCAGTCAATAAGATTGTCGAAAGGGAAACTAATAACAGTTATATAAGGAACAATAATGAAAAGAGAATGCTAACTGGTTCTTTTGTATTTATTTTAGCATTGAAAATTACCACACAGTGGTCGAAATCTAGATTTGCGAACAAATAAATATATATATTTTTACGACTGATTGCTCAAAAAATTTCCACATGTCTCTTAAATATTTCGTGTTCTTGTGTTGATAAACTGAATAATGCCACTTTATTTGTCACTGTTTGAGTTAACAAGCCTTTAAACTGCCCTATTTCGTTGAATTTAGTCAGTGCATATTTATCATTCTGTTTTTCGTTTGTTGAAGGTTAGTCCAGTGCCTGTTCACGGCATCGCTAGAAGACAGTAGTAAGTACTGACACTAGGCTGACATTCACAGTCTGTTGCAAGTATGAATGAGTAATTTCTTGAGATTACGCATCAGGCTGTAAGAGAATATTGAGAGTCACGCTGTAAGTGTGTGTGTGTAGGCTCCCTTTGTGTGTGGGCACGAAGTGCTCCCAGCATGTCCCGAGATGCTCGTAGATTGGAGTGTGCGCAGCGAGCCTTGCCTTTGACAGCGAGATAAGACAGACGGTGGGGAGGGGTGGGGGCTGGTATAGCGGAACCAAGCTTGCGGTAATCTTGGTTTCACGGCCGACCGGCCAGAGCCGGATGAGGGCTCGGCCAACACGGCGCCTTAGAAGGGTGGGGGCGGACGCGCCCGTCTCCATGGCAACCGGCCGCTCCTCTTCTCGGCCCGGCACGTTGGCCAGCTAGCACTTGCCAAGTTACTTCGGCACTTCTAAAGAAAGGCAGTCGTGGAACCCTGTGAGGAGAGAATGCACGTTTAAGGATTCCTTGTGAGATTTATGGCTTACAGCCATCATATTCATTTTTCCAAGAACAGGAAGGAAGCTTGGAGTTTAACGTCCCGTCGACAGCGTGGTCATTGGAAATGGAGCTTACACTCGGAAGGTTTGGGTAAGAATGTGGAAGGAAATCGGCCGTGCCCTTTGAAAGGAACCATCCCAGCATTTGCCTGGAGTGATTTAGGTAAATCACGGACCACCTAAATCAGGATTGTCGGAGGTGGATTTGAATCACCATCCATCCGAATACGAGTCCTGTGCGTTACCACTGCGCCACCTCGCTCGGTTTTCCAAGAACAAGACAGAACAGAGCTATATGCAGCTGAGGCATGGCTGTGTGAGTTATCAGTCGCAGTGGTACATCCGGTACTACTCTCTTGACGAAGGACGCACAAAGTTCTAGTACTCTGTTGTGAATGGTCAAGGGCATTTTGGGTCTACGCAGCAAGACGATATTGTTCTTTACTTAATATTAGGAATACTTTTCACTACATTTACTTGCCTTTCGACAGCAGTCTAGTGCTGAAACTTGCAGAGAGACTGTTCCGAATCAAACATACCTAAGAAAATCCCATACAATACATGTTTCTTATGTCTTACTGATATGATTTTGTATCTTATACTTGTATCATTCATAGTACTTCTTTGAAATCATCTGATAACCTAAAAATAAACTTTTAAAATATTCTCTTCTTCGTTATAATTTAATTTCCAATATAAACTGCGTTTATCTCAAAAAGTAGCCATTTCAAAATATTATTATTTTCGTGTTCAGCGGAGAAAAATTATTTGACATTGATTAATAAATGAGGAAATCAAAGAAAAACTGGGAATTAACACCACAGATGAAGCAGTTAGAGTGAACAGACTCAGATGGTGGGGTCATGTTACACGCATGGGAGAAGCAAGGTTACGTAAGAGACTCATGAGCTCGGCAGCGGAGGGTAAGAGGAGTCGAGGTAGACCAAGAAGAAAGTACTTAGATTCGGTGCAGAATGATTTGGAAGTAAAAGGCATAACATCAGACGAGGCATCAATGTTAGCATTGAATAGGGGATCATGGAGGAATTTTATTAGAGGTATTTTGCTCCAGACTGAACGCTGGAAGGCATAATCAGTCTCTAATGATGATGATGATGATGATAATAAATGCAACACCGCATAATCATTGTTACCCTGTATTATTCATGAAAAGTCTGTAATGTTTATCTGACTAGAAATGCTACGAACGGAGACACAGACCTAATATTTTAGTCTCAGTCATAGTACCGACCAAGCAACAACTGTTTTTATTGTTCATTTACAGATCTAGTGCGCCTCGGTTTCACAGTGGTGGTAGAGTGCCAGACTATGAATCCGAAGGTCGCGTGTTCGATCCCCGCGAGGTCCTAGGATTTTTATCTGTCACTTTCTACTTCTTTCACCTCTGGCAGTATTGCTCATGTGAAAAATACCGAGTAGCACCGTGTTTATGAACCCACGTTAAACTGTAGGTCCCCCTATAACTGGCTGCGTAAGTCACGTCGGAGGAAGGCAACGACATACCACCTCCAAACAGGACCATGCCTGGTAAAGCACTTCGGATTGTTGACTGCTTTACCTTACCTTTATTACAGACTAGCTGAAAGCCCGGCGTTACCCGGGTATTTATTTCTTTCTTCCTCCCATTTTTCTGGTATATATTCATTTGTATAATGGATGTATGTCTAAAATCTCTTGGAAATACAGGTCGTAGTAAAGAAGTAACACATTAAAACGTTGTGCGTGATGTGGCGATTTTCCATGAACGTTACTGTTTATGTGCTCATATTCTCAAGAACTACATGTCGTACTGTGATACAATTTAGACAGTACACTCAACTATATGTGTGTATACTGTCTGAAAATTTATAGTGTAGAAATTATGAATTGTAACGTCATACTGAAGGCCGTAGTTTTATTACATAAACAGCGGAAAAGTAGTAAGCGAGAAACTTTTTTCCTTTCATCGTTTTGCTATGGTTGTCAGCGAGAAAAAGTTTAATAAATGTTTGAAATTATTTTTTAATTTTTTTTTGCAAGTCGCTAAGTACTCTCATTCTCATATAGCGTATTTATAAAGTCTCGCTGTAATATAAGGCAGTTTTTTGCGATTCCTGTTGTTTATGACTTCATATGTTCTGAACCATGTTTCGTGATTCTTAACCCTTCAGCTATTGTTACCTCAAAAATGTTCAAATGTTTGTATAGTCTTAAGGGACTTAACTACGGGGTCATCAGTCCCTAAACATACAAGCTACTTATGAACCACTTACGAACTAGGGCGGCACAAATATCCATGCCCGAGGGGGGATTCGAACCCCCGACCGTAGTGGCTGTGCAGACCGTGACTGGAGCGCCTCAGTCCCCTCGGCCACCGCGGCCGGCTATTGTTACCTCACGGTGAGGAATATGTGTACAAAATTTGGTTGAAATCGGTCCAGTGGTTTAGGAGAAAATGGTCAGCATTGTCGATAAATGCAGCAGTTTGCCGCGCATCTCATTGTTTATGAAGTCATATCTCGTGCACTATGTATCATACGTGATTCTTACACTTACGGCGTCCGTGCTCATGGATTGAAGCTTACGTGTACAAAATTGGAAAAGGATTGGATCAAAACTGTAAATTTGTATGCAACACGTACATACATACGGACACACTGCTTTATATATTGATCTAAAACCCTCAGTACGTCCTAATCTGATTCCTGCTCAGAGACGAAAGACAGTTTGCGTGGCAGAATGGCGTTCTTGTTGCGAGACGTTCCCAGGGACGCGCTCCCACAGCCGTCCCCTGGTCAACGCACAGAGCGCCACTGTCCCGCGGCCTGGCTTTCGGCTCGCGTGCGCCTGTTCCCAGGAAGAGACCGATTCCGCCGTTCCATCACGGCCGGCAGATGGACGCGTCAGTCATGCCGTCTGGCGGCCAGCTGGGAAAGCTGCTCCGCCGTCGTAGCGTGCGACGCCGCCAAACAGCCGTGCGAACTGCGCAGCTGTCCCCCATCCCTACCAGAAACGGCACGGATCTGTAGAGTTCAGTGATCCTTCGCACATGCCCACGGAAATAAGAGACGAGGGAGGCTTTTACGCGAACGCCGCAATTGCTACAGATCAGAGGGAAATGTTGCTCGTCTCGAGGTACACTATGGTGACAATATTCCTGAGGTATCTCCTAATATTATGTCGCATCTACTTTGCCTCGCGAAATCTAAAATGTGCAAATGTTTGTAAATCTATTGGACCAAACTGCGTAGTCATCAGTCCGTAGCTTACAAACTACTTAAACCTAGATAAACTAACCTAACGACAACACACACACCCATGCCCCAGGGAGGACTCGAACATCCACGGCGAGCAACCGCGCGTTCCGCAGCGAGGTGTTTTAGATCGTTCGGTTACTGCACCGAGGCTGGCAAAATCTGCTAGACATTGCGCCCACTGCGAAAGTATCTCCGATGTAGAATTTGTAAGCGAACTGACTTCAGTATTATGTCCCCTAAATGTTCGATGAGATACAATTTGTGCCTAACCAAAACGTACTTGAAATCAATCGCAAAAATTTGTGGCCCAGTGATAGATACTGTATCATCCATAAAAATTCCGTCGCTATTTCGGAACATGGTAACAATGGAAGGCAACAAACAGGTTCCAAGTAGTTGAACATAGCCATTGCCAGTCAATGATTGAGACATTTTTATATGGCGACGTAGTCCATTGCATGTAAAAACGTGCTCACAAATATGGTCCCACCCAGCACCACCTTACCCCTTGTTGAGAACTTGGGTTCATGACTTCGTGGGGTCTGCGCCACAATCAAAACTACTTTCACCTCTTACCAACTGAAATCGGGACTCATCTGACCAAGCCACGGTTTTACAACCGTCTAGAGTCCAACCGACGTGATGACGATCCAGGAGAGGCGTAGAAGTCGATGTGGTGTCGGTAGTCGGCTTCCATGGGCTGCTAACGGCAAAATGTGCTGCACGTCACATCGGATACGTTTGTCGTAGGTCTGATACTGATTTATTCGGATATTTCACAGAGCGTTGAATGTCTGTTAGCAGTCATTAAGTGCAGGCCGTTGGGTTCTACGTTGTGTTGTGGAACGACGTAATGCCGAAATTTTGGTGTTCTCGGCATATTCTTCAAACTATGGATCGCAGAATACAGAATTCCGAATCGATTATTATTCGTCGAAAAATATTCATTTTTGGACAGTTAACAGTTCGACATCTTCACATTACATGGCACTGATTTCACTTATTAAAAAAAAAAAAAAAAAAAAAAAAAAAAAAAACACCACGCCTTGTACTTACAGACAGGAAACTATATTGTGAAAAAATTCATATTTCATATGAAACTGAGTACTTCGCTCTAAACGTCCAATGTGAGTAACTTAATATTTTTTCTTCGCGTGATTTGTCTGTGTGACAACCGCGTTCAACGGGAAAGACAGGCCCAGCGCGCTCGACTTGCCACGTAAGCAAGGTAAGGTAGTTCCGGGCCGGAGCGATCGCTAGCCGATTGGCCGGCCGCCGGGTACTGCCCACTGCGTCATAGCGGGCAGCCACAGGGCTTGCGATCGCGCCGGCTCGGAACTTCCTTGCTTACGTGGCAAGACGACCGCTCTGGAGCCTGTCTTTCCCGTCGGCCGCGGTGACAACAGTATGACGTATTTGGGGAACAATATGACGTATTTGGACCCCCATTCAGACCAGTCTGCTGTAAGGAAAATAATGTGTTGTTAAACGACACAAGTAGAACGCGGAGAGTAGCGAGGCAGTCGCGGGTTAGAGAGCCCTCGTAGCTGGCAGAGCAGAGTGCTGAGGGGCCATGCTGACTGCTGACTGCTGTAGGCACCAGGGGAGCGGGTTAGTCGTAAAGCTCGCTGCTGACGGCCGCGCCTCTCGTAAAACGCCCGACACCTGCCCAGACCTGCTTCACAGGGGGAGGCCACAACTCCGCATAAACCACTCCCACTGCGACGTCCCTGACTTACTTCTCTCGCGTAGTTATTTCTTCATGAACACCAACGCGACGTACAGGCGCCAGTCTCTCGGGATACGGGTGTTCACTTTTGTTACCTGTGTTCTTGAAAAATAAGGAGCTTTACAAATGTTTGGTTATTCACCGTAAAGTTTCCGGCTGGACATGGGGACTAAATCCTTCCTACCGGCCCTCATGCGTCCCGTCCTTTGCTGCTTCCATCCCGCCTGGATATCCGCTCCCCCGTCCTATTAGGAATCCCTCAAAATCCTCGAACGCCACGCCCTTCGCCTCGCCTACCGCATCCGCCTCCCCTCCCCCACGCAGATCCTTTACGACCTCATCCCATTCCCACACCTGGTCCAATTCCTTCAACACATCCGCCTCAAGTACATCCACCGAAAGATAGAGTCCCATAACCCACTAGTATCTCCTCTCCTACTGGATCCCGGGCCCCTGCCACGCCTTTACCACCACACCCCTCCCTCCCTCCCTCCCTCCCTTCACCTCCACACCCTCTACGTACTCTTCGAGGTCGGCTTCCGCCACCTACCTCTCCCTGACGACGTTCTCCACAACTGTCCCGACAGCTATCCCTCCTTCCAACTTTGACCTCTCTCTGTAGATTGCCGCCGCCTCCTCCCTCCCCCTCCCCTCCCTCCCGTCCCCCGCTTGGCTCACCCCCTCCTTTCTCCACCTCCCCGGGAGCTCCTTCCGGTTTCCCCCATTCTGCCCTCCCCCACCTCCTTCCCCTTCCCCCGCGCCTTCTCCATCCTCCCCCCTCCCCCTGCAGGGCCAGTACAGTGCTAGTGTTTTTAAGTGTTCAGTGCTTCGTGTGTATAGTGTTTCGTCGCCCAGTGTTTTTTAACGTTGCGTACACCAGTGTTCAGTGTTTTTTACCTCAATGTCGCAGTCATGTTATGTCTCGTCGTCTGCAGTGAGTGTTTTTTAGCTACCGTGGCAACCATGTATGTTCTGTCCGCTGCCATGTTGTTTTTTTTTAAGATTCTCCCATATTTTCATCTTGTAATTATAAAAGCGCCATTTTATCACCTTTAATTTTAATATTCTGTTTGTCCATTGTTTCCATTCGCTCGGCTGTAGAGCAGCATCATCGGCTGCTGCCAGCCTGCCTGTATTAGGGCATTAAAATTCAATAAAGAAAAAAAATTAAACAACGTAAAGTTGATCGTTGTGCAGCAGACAGGGACGTAGAAGAAGACAATCAGACGCACGCCAACTTGAATTTTCGGCCACAGCCTTCATCATCCGAAGTGTGGTATTGGCCCATAACCAGTCAGGCATAACTCATATACACATGGGCACAGGAGCGTACAGAATTTATTCATTTGGCTTTCAGTTCTCGAGTTAATTCAGGTCGGTGTCTTGTGTACCTGCACATAAACTGTCAAGCCCTTTCGACGTGTACAACTGGAACACAGGTTGCATTTACATCATGAGCAACTGGAAATAAAAATGGACAACGCTGTGGGTGTATGGGATGTGTGCTGGTACTATTTTTTAAGTGACTTCAGATATAACAAACAATCCGCTTCTTCAATGACCATGACTTCGTCGCTGGCCGCGGTGGCCGAGGGGACTAAGGTGCTCCAGTCACGGTCTGCACGGCCACTACGGTCGGGGGTTCGAATCCCCCCTCGGGCATGGATATTTGTGCCGTCCTAGTTCGTAAGTAGTTCATAAGTAGTTTGTAAGTTTAGGGACTGATGACCCCGTAGTTAAGTCCCATAGACGATACAAACATTTTTTGAACATGACTTCGTACCCAAAGTTAACTAGCACCCCAGCAACAAAAATTATATGGCCGTTAATACTAGTCTTCATATTCTTTTTAATATCGTTCCTCAAATTGATAAATAAATTAACTCAAAATTAGATTCCACCGTAAGATCCAATACGTTGACAATCTCACGTCACCGGCGTGCGCACAATCTAGGGAACACACTCATTTGTGAGTGAGCGCTCTAACGTAACGGTGTCACTATGTTTTCGAAACAGGAACAACGGAGTTGGATCAAGATTGAATGTGCCTTGGCATGCGAAAAATTGGATCGCGATGAGTTCTGCATGATTTGACGGAAATGCAAAAATAGATGCGTTATGACGCTGCTCAGACGCACTTGGAGCGCCATGATCTCCAGGGAGAGGCTTTCTTACGCCGTATCATAACACTGGATGAGACAGGGGCCACATCGTACGAGCCAAAACTGAAACGCCAATCCAAGAAATGGCGTCATTATGGGTGACCGCGCAAGTCTAAAGTGCGTCAGAGCCCCAGTATGGTGAAAGTTATGGTGGTTCTCGTGTACGACTGTGATGGTGTTATCCTAATGCCTTACGTTCCTCCACGGCACACCGTCAATGCACAGCATTACTCTTCGTTTTTGGAGCATCATCTGCGACGAGCTTTGCGAAAGAAGCGGCAACACTTTCTGCGCAACCAACCCATCATTTTGCACGACAATACGTGGGCGGATACAGCGGAACTGTGGCTGCAGTGGGATGTACTGTACCATCCACCACACTCCCCAGAACTGAGTCCTTGTGACTTTCATTTGATTCTGAAGATATAGCAACCACTTCCTGGCAGAACTGTTCCCGAGATTCGACAGGCGTAGACCGCTCCATTCGGACAATCAACAGAAGAGGCTCTGCTAACGGTATACTACGCCTTCCACATCGCTGGCAACTGATTCTACACAACGCTGGTGACTATTTTGAAGGACAGTAACAGGTGCAAACATGTAACGCTTTTGTATCGGTTGTGAATAAATAGTTGCCACTATTTAAGTTCCAATGCCCGTAAATCCAAGTCCAAATCGGACGTGCATGGATTGTGTATCCAGGCCAGCAAACTTGTCACGTGCAGCCGGAGTTGGGAAAGCAGTGGTGTAGTGGAAGGGATACTTAGTAGTACAAGCCCAGTCTACTGTAGCCTCCTTAAAGCCGTTAGATATACCAGCTGGTGCACGCAGCCGCTCCGGCCGACGACGAAATCTGTCTCCAGTGAGAATCTGTCGCAGGTCTCCTCCCTGTAGCAGTAACCGACCGTTTCCTGCCCAACCGTCTATGTTACGCTGCTGGATGAGATTATCACTGAAGAGTTATTTGAAATTATACTAACCATTGACGATTTGACTAAAAATTCGGTAATAACGATTTATAGTTCGGTTTTGGTATATTTTATGTTCTTGTTTTTAGGTTCGGATATCTTTAAATGCTAAACAGGAATGCATAATCCAATTTTTCTATTTTATTGTATTTTTCATAATCATAATTTTTACAAGATTATTTTCACTCCTGCCTGTCATTCAAACGTTCCAAGTGAATTTCGATGAATATATATGATATTATGGACAAAAGCCTTGGTTCATTGGTAATGTTAAGCTTTTCAGTGACACTTGACTTATTTGTATACCCACCTCGTGGCTAGATGTTTTACAATGTTTTTTTTTTTTTATTCTTTTAGATTTCATTCTGTCAACGTCTAAGAACAGTAAAGTGTGAAGTCGCTTTTAACATTCTCTCTCCCTTTAACTCTCTTTTACTTTAACTCAGTACTACTAACTTCTTGGTTACATATTATATAACTCCACATGCGCTATCATTTTCGGTCCAGGCGGTTCACCTCATACATACGCTAGATACGGTTAATCCGCGCCGGCCGCGGTGGCCGAGGGGACTGAGGCGCTTCAGTCACGGTCTGCACGACCACTACGGTCGGGGGTTCGAATCCCCCCTCGGGCATGGATATTTGTGCCGTCCTAGTTCGTAAGTAGTTCATAAGTAGTTCGTAAGTTTAGGGACTGATGACCCCGTAGTTAAGTCCCATAAGCTTTACAAACATTTGAACATTTGGTTAATCCGCCGGTTGTAAACCAGTATCAGTACAGGTCCAGTTGATACGGGGTCACTTCACAAATACGGTCCGTCCGACCGGCTGTAGAACGGGACCGATATATATATATATATATATATATATATATATATATATATATATATGTTGGATAAACTATCTGACTACGATTTAGTTGGTATCTTACTAGCACTGCATATGAAGTGGATCTAATGAGCATTGATAATCTACCAGTCTGTCTTGTCTATGCACCCCTCCAAAAAGACACAAATGCATTGCATTAAATTCAGATGACGAGAGGGTGGCTGAAATAAAAATATTTTAACTCATCTAGATATTTATTGGTGAAATATGTAGAACGAGAGTCACACACATGGTTACAGAATTGTTAACATTCTTAAGCTCGGCAGAAGGGAGAGCTCAGGGTAGGGAGTTACAGAATAATGCTGGTTCTTTAACAACTGATACGATGTAATTACGATTCTAAATCAGCAGGTTCTGGAAACCTATGAAAAAAGGCTACCCCATCAAATTGCTGGCGTCGTGGTCTCTGCGAAGACAGACAATGATTTTGTCGCTGAATTGCTGCGGCACAGTACCAGTGAGTGATCGACAGGCGGCGGCGTGTGGATGCTGGTGATTAGCAAGTAGACTGCACCGAAGACTGATGGGCGCTGATGACCACGAAGTTGATCGCCCTAAAACTCCAATAACAACAACAACAACAACCGAAGACTGAAAATCCCTTATTGACCCACGAGACTAGATGGATTTGTTGTCAATTAATGCCCCGCACTTCTTTCGTGCAGCTATAGACCAGTTTGTACACTTTCCTGGTTATGCTTCCATCACGGTGCAGGTAGGCAGACACCTGTCAACTTGAAAGACTTCATTGTACAACACTGGATCGGTTTCTTTACTTCAAGAATCAATCAGTATAAGAAACCCTTTGCATTCTAACGTATGGCTTTACAACGTCGATTAAAAAGCCTTTATATAGTTCTGAAGTCAACTTGCCAGATATCGATGATGTGACAATGACAATTTTTTAAGCTGCTTGAAAAGCCATTAATAGCTATGAAGATGACTTTACAAAAACAGCATCGTAGCTTTTTACAAACTGAACAATCGAAGGCAACCGTCGTCAAATAATAGTGAAGTCAGTTCTGTAATAAAATTTAATTCCTTGTTTTTTTAATGAAACTGTAATATACAGAAAATTACGGATATACGAAAATATGTGAATTTTTTCGTAAAAATTACCATTCGATATTAAAATTGTGTAACTATTCGAACACAACGAATATATATGTGCTGCGTCGAAAATCGAACCGCCGATCGCAGGATTGTGCAACCAGAGCGCTATCACCTGAGCTGCACCAACATATGACGCAAAGATTTTAATTATTGGTACTTACAGGCTCTTGCAGAACTTCAAAGTCGATTTTCTCGAGAATTTTTGAGAGTTGTGTCCAATGGCTTTGGCTGGTGGTTATTTTAGTTCTGAAGTTCTCGTAGCATTGTAGTAATACATCAATTTTTTTTTTCTTATCAAAATAACTTGTGCGGCAGGTGTCGCTGACTTCCGCCCTCTCTCTGCCAGCGTATCGATAAACATTTGATATTTGTCACGTGCAACTATTTTGTAGCAATCTGAAGGGAGAGAGCGGAACTGCTCGGGAGTTACTGTTTCCTCCTCCGTGTATTAGGACGTGTTCCAGCCATGAGCTGTACCTAACCATTGTAAGTGTGAGCTTAGTTCGCTTTTTACTGCTTTCAATAAACCCCACAGTTAATTTGAAAGATCTTACTTATTTACAATCCCTTCTTCATTCTCACTAATTTTAAAATTATTTATTTTCAGCAGACCCAGTACTTCATAAAGTGATGCTTGGGAATTGTTGCAGTTCGCTTCGCGATTGTGCTAAAACATTCTATGTGCAACATTAATTTATTTTGTGAGTATGAATGGTTTATTACAGTTCAGTTCCTGCAAGAAAATCTTCGCGATGTTTATGAGGTCAGATTATTTTCAATTTTTGGCGATTATCATTATTAATTTTCGACACGGTCATAGAACAATAGCAAACGAAACGAACAATCCCGGCATCAATTTATCGAAGTAATATTCCAGTTATCTCCTCCATAATCACAGCAGAATGTGGCTGAAATATTACTCAAAGGTTTCCGAGGGGACTGAGGCGCTCCATTCACGGTCTGCACGCCCATTACGGTCGGGGGTTAGACCCCCCCCCCCCCCTCGGGCATGGATATTTGTGCCGTCCATAGTGTTAGATACTTCATAAGTAGTTTGTAAGTGTAGAGACTGATGACCCATAGTTAAGTCCCATAAGCTACACAAACATTTGAATTTGAACTCTAAGGTTTCAATAAAGTAAAATTTAGATTCCGCCGACTTCTTCCGTAATGTTGCTTTGTGAAGTTGTATTTGCTACCAATATCACGACCGCTACCATTTAAAAGCGGAATCCAATGATTTTGTTTTCATTGTCCCTTCCTTTTCAAAACTGATCAGTAATTTCATTTAAAATATTTCTCAATCTGGTAAAATTTCATTAGCGGTTCCCAACCTCAACTTTAATAAGCAACACCCGTTTTCATGCGAAAGCAGCATTAAAGTCGATTCTCTCGAGAATTTTTGAGAGTTGTGTCGAATGGCTTTGGCTGATTGTTATTTTAGTTCTGAACTTCACGTAGCATGAATTTCAAAAGTTCCTAAAGTTCGATACCCATGCGGTCTCCTTGTCAAACCTATAGCAGTCGGACATGTCAGTAGCAATTTGTCCGTACTACCACCTCCTGAAACACCTTTTGGCTGGAAGGCTCCCGCAGCCCCCGGCGGACGGCAGGGCCCGCGGTATTTATAGCGGCAATCGATGTTCCGTCAAGCGGCGCCGGTCGACTATCGACTAGGGCCAGGCGCTGCCTCGCCTCCCAAGGCTCGCGGCGCGCCTTAAAACTGCGGCCCACTTCCGCAGCTATTCGCGGACTGCCGCTGAGCGCGCACTGCCGCCCACCACTTTCTCCAACTGGTGCCTCGCGCCACCAGGCCCCTTACCAGTTACCAAGGAGGGATCAAAATTTACAATGCAAACTAGTTTATTAATGCTTATTAATGACGCTTTTAGCCCAAATAGCGCGACATCTTCAAACTACCTGCGTGACGAGTGCACCACAAGACTTACTAAAGAGGAACACGAACTTATTTCATGTTGATGATAGATGTCTTACAAGGGAAAAATCTTACAAGGTACTTATCGGTGTGAAACAGTTCGTTGGCTTCAGGCATTGAACCGTGAAATGAAACGTCCGAAAATGTTGTTCAAATGTTAAAATGTTTGTAGAACTTATAGGACTTAACTACGGGGTCATCAGTCCCTAAGCTTACAAACTACTTATGAACTAGCTAAGACTAAGGACGGCACAAACATCCATGCCAGAGGAGGAATTCGAACCCCCAACCGTAGTGGCCGTGCAGACCGTGACAGACCTCAGTTCCCTCGGCCACCGCGGCCGGCCGAAAATGTTGAAATTCAATAGTATTCGTAAGCCGGAAAAAAAACCTAAGAACTATCAAATAAAAAGATTCATAATCTTATTATTCATCAGTAGTCAGTAGCACGTGGTAAGCCTGATTATGCCTTTCAGCGTTCAGTCTGGAGCATAGTACCTCTAATAAAATTCCTCTATGATCCCCTATTTAATGCTAACATTGATGCTTCGTCTGATGTTATGCCTTTTACTTCGAAATCATTCTGCACCGAACCTAAGTACTTTCTTCCTGGTCTACCTCGATTCCTCTTACCCTCCGCTGCCGAGCTCATGAGTCCCTTAGGTAACCTTGCTTCTCCCATATGTGTAACATGTCCCCACCATCTATGTCTGTTCGCTCTAACTACTTCATCTATGGTGTTCACTCCCACTTTTTTCTTTGATTTCCTCACTATGGACACCCGCCTGCCATTGTTCCCATCTATTAGTACCTGCAATCATTCTTGCTACTTTCATATCTGTAACCTCTACCTTATGAATAAGGTAACCTGTATCCACCCAACCTTCACTCACATGGTAAATTATTCTTGCATCGCTTTTCTGCATCACATTTTTAATGCTCTACAATAGTAATTACTTTTACCCCAAAACACGTGCCGTTCAATTCGTCTCAAACAAGGCGAACGTATGTCAACTCCTTGAAAGTTAACATTTTCGAGAGAGATAAACGTCGAAAGGTTCGTTGTCCCTTGGTCGATTTAAAGAAGGTTTTGGGAAAGATATTAAGAAACACGCCAGCGTTAGGATTTTGTGATCTTTCCCACTTCCAATAAAATTCTTCTGGATATGACACCAAGTCGTTATTTTTATAAACTCTACGGACGTTTCGGCCACTGTTGCAGGCGACCATCATCAGTAAGAAACAGACCCTGACAAGGCCGCCTGAAACACTGGCAGAAACGTCTGTAGATTTTATAAAAATGACGACGCGGTCTCATACCCAGAAAAATTTTATTCACATAAAGTAACATGACTGAGACATGAGGTTCATGTGCAAATAAATTAAATTTCATAGAACGGCTATACGTCCTCCATGGTAGAGGCAAATTTAAAGCCAATTTTATTTTTTATCTTGTTTTCTGGGTGGCGGGATGGGGAGAGTAAATGCAATTAACAACATGGAGCGTTCTGGATGTTGTTTGTGAAGTCTTTCTTATTTTCGTTAATGTTGTGGAAAATTAAAGACAATTCGGATTCCTTTGCACAAATTATTTGTTTATACATACATTTAACCGTAAAGTAAATTGACTATATGTAGCCGGCCGCGGTGGGCAAGGGGACTGCGGCGCGCCAGTCACGGTCTGCACGGCCAATACGGTCGGGGGTTCGAATCCCCCCTCGGGCATGGATATTTGTGCCGTCCTTAGTATTAGCTAGTTCATAAGTAGTTTGTAAGTTTAGGGACTAATGACCCCGTAGTTAAGTCCCATAAGCTATACAAACATTTGAAGATATCCTGCAGACAGCTTTTTGAAGAATAATTAAAATTGCAAGACAGCTTTTGCATCCTTAAGTGTCTTTCTCACATCTGTTTGTATTAAGTAATATTTAGTCTTTTGTCACTTTATTTCGCCAGATTCAAAACTGAATCACATTTCAAGATGTTGAATTTATAAAAAAATGTTTGTAGAGTCTATGGGACTTAACTACGGGGTCATCAGTCCCTAAACTTACAAACTACTTATGAACTACTTACAACTAAGGACGGCATAAATATCCATGCCCGAGGGGGATTCGAACCCCCGACCGTAGGGGCCGTGCGGACCGTGACTGTAGCGCCTCAATCCCCTCGGCCACCGCGGCCGGCTTGAATTTATATTTCGGTAAACAAACTGCAGAGAAAAATAAATGTGTCCTAGCAAATAAAGGACGTCTGTTTCCTGAGAGATAAAAATCGTAGACTGGTTACTCTCACAAGAAGACCACATGGACATCGGATTTCAGATTTTTTTATATATTTTTTTTTTTTTTTTTTTTTTTTTTTTATATATTTACGTTACGTGAAGTTCAGAATTCAAATAACAATCAGCAAAGCCATTCGACGCAACTCTAAAAAATTCTCGAGTAAATTAACTTTGAAGATTTGCAAGTACCGTAAGCGTAAGTACCAATCACCAAATGATATGCCACATCTGTCGGTGTAGCTCATGTGATTGCGTTTTGGTCTTCCAAGCCTAGGGTCAGTGATTCGAATTCTGTCGTTATACATTTTTTACTTTTTTTTTCGTTGTGTTCGAGTACTTACACAATTTTAATATCTAATCTCAATTTTTACCAAAACTGCACGTGTCATTGTTTATTCATAATTTTCTATATTTTATAGAAGGGTGTTAATAATGATGTTCAAAAAATGTTCAAATGTTTGTTAAGCTTAAGGGACTTAACTACGGGGTCATCAGTCCCTAAACTTACAAACTACTTATGAACTACCTACAACTAAGGACGGCACAAATATCCATGCCCGAGGGGGGATTCGAACCCCCGACCGTTGTGGCCGTGCAGACCATGACTGGAGCGCCTCAGTCCCCTCTGCCACCGCGGCCGGCTAATAATGATGTTTCAATAAAAAAAAGTGTTAGATTTTTTTACAGCATTGGATTCACTATTAGTTGACGACGGTAGTTTTTGTCTGTTCAGTTTGTAAAGAGCTACCGCTTGGTTTTTGGAAAGTCATCTCCGTAACTACTAATGGCATTGCAAGCAGCTAACCTACTCAACCATCGTTTTATGTGATAAGGTTTTCAGCTCGCCTACATACTCATAAACAAAAACTGTCACTACACGTGGAAGTAGAGATCGCAAAATGTTGTATGTAACTAAATTTGAAAAAAAAAAAAAAGAAGAGAATTATCTACAGTTTGCGGTCGATTTTTGTTCAAGTTCGTTCCTGTTGTTCGTTGAATGGTTGGTTCAGCTTTTTTTTTTTTTTTTTTTTTTTTTTTTTTTGTAGTGGGCATTCAGCTCCCTGACCGGGTGCGATGAGCCACGGGGCCCGGCACGAGCTGCACCGACGTATACTGCAACTGTTTTAAATAAGGGTACTTTGCCAAACTTCAAAGTCGATTTTCTCGATAATTTTTGAGAGTTGCGTCGAATGGCTCTGGCTGGCTGTTATTTAAGTTCTGAACTTCACGTATCGTAAATGTAAAGAAATTCTAAAATCCGATACCAATGTGGTCTCCTTGTCAGTGCCTTGACAAATGTTAAAATAGCGGTCGAAGTTACGTTGGTTACTACTAGTAGTGCTGTAGCTCGTGTGTAAGCCACTGTGTGACATTTAAACTCGTGGTGCGTACATATGTTTTCAAGAGTGGTTGTATTTAAGCTGAAGGCGCGGTATCGCGGTGTGAGATCCGCTTTCAGAGCCTGCCTCTTGCGTGTGGAAGCGGCAGTGTTGTGGCATTGCGCCGGCTAGAGGTGACCGCGTGTCGCAGCGGCGAGCACATATTTAGCGCAGACGGCGCGTTCACTTATCGGACGGGCGCTGGCGTCGTGTCGGCTTATCTGCGCCGCTGTTTCAGTGGCGCGTGATATTGCAGACACGTGTCGCTCCCGTACCACCGCCGCCGCCGCCACCGCTTGTTCTTCGACGTGCACTTTGATGTCCGGTCCGGCGACACGTTCAATCAATATGCGGGGGAAGTCGAGCGTAGGCGAATAAACGAATAGCGTCGACCGCCGCCCCACAGCGCGAGGTGGAATAAAAAAGGCAAGCAGTGAGCCAGCAGCTTTCTACAAAACCCGTTCTGCTGGCTCTTTTGACGCAAATTGCTAAGGAAGATTCGTTGCTTTCATATCAGTTTTTGCTTGTCCCCTCGTAAAAAAAAGCAGGTCCTATCACTCAACAGAAATGCCTGAACTGCAATGCTTTCATCCTTCAGAGACGGCTATTGTAGGCTGTAATCGTCGTATGGTAGCAAAACTTGGGTTGATTTGATTTGATTTGATTTTTCCAGGGAAGCCAAAACAGTCTTGGTCCAACCCGCCACTGCCCGCACCGAAACTAAGTTTATTGTGCGGTATCGGTCCCTGTATATCTAGTAAAGCCAACCAATGCCCTTCAAAAGTGCAAGGAGTCCCTTTACCAGTTCTTTATTAGACACAATTTCTTCGGGTATGGTTGTCCCAAATGTACTGTGCCTTTTACTCTCCAATGCAATGCATTCGAAGATTAGATGTGATGCAGTTTCATCACCGTCATCACAGATCCTACATTTAGGGTCCTCTTCTGTTATTCCCGTTGTATGTAGGTGTTTTTTGAAATTCCCATGGCCTGTCAGTCTAATCTCTCTCCTGTTCAGGCCCAGGATTGCAGAGCTTCTTTTAAAACATGGCTTTGGCATCATTACCTTGCCATGTTTTTGTTGATAGACTGTTGTCCAATATTCTACGTGCTGTCTTCTGAGCTAGTTACGTAGCTCCAATTTGATCATTGCCTTGGTGATTGTGAGGACAGGTTCCGGTCCAATAAATGGAGTCTCTGCCCCCATCCTGGCTAATCTGGTTGCCACTGATCCCCAAGTGTCCAGGAACTCATAATGGGTTTATTCTGTTGCTTTCCCCTAGCTCCACCAGGACCCTGTGACATTCTGCAACAATTTTAGACCTTGTTGCAGGAGCTGCCAGTGATCTCAGGGCTGCCTGGCTGTCTGAATAGAGGTAGATGCTACGATCTTTGTAGCACCTACGCAAATTCTCCTCCACACATGCCCTGATGGCAGTGATTTCGGCCTGGAATACTGAGGCCAGTTTCCCTACAGAGATTGCGCCCTCCAGTCTTGGCTGCATCCCGTATACCCCGGCCCCAACGCTTTGGTCTGATTTTGACCCGTCAGTGAACCACACAGTATCCCCTGTACGGTCTCGAACTATTTTCTCCCTACTTCCAATTGTTATATTGAAACTTGGGTTGGTATGCCGATGTGTTAATGCGAAAAAAAGTAACTAAAATTTTGGACATTAATTTTGACAACATTGTCAGAGGAGAAAAACAGCGATCTATTTGGTATGATTAATATTACAGACAACAGTCTTGAGCACAAAAAATAACAGTTTTTATTTACCTGTTTCGACCTGATGTAGGTCATCTTCGGCATAACATGTAGCACATGTGGCCAGTGCTGGACTGGGCTGTTCTGCTGCCAGCAGGTAACTGTACTGTTGACTAGTGGCAGCAGAGCAGTCCAGGGCAGCCGAGTCCAGCACTGGCCACATGTGCTACATGTTATTCCGAAGATGACCTACATCAGATCGAAACCGGTAAATAAAAACGGTTAAACTTGTATCCATTCTGCAAGTGTGGAACCTGCATCTGTGTTGATTAAAGAAATCAGAAAATAACAGCAACCAGTCACCTTTCGTGTGTATTTATTACCACAACCGGTTTCGAACTGCCTGGCAGTTCATCATCAGGCGGTGTACATGCTTCATATGTTGCTTATAACATTGTGGAACTCCTTTGGCTGTGGTGAGATAGAAAATTATTATGTGTGAGCTTTGTCATTGGCACTAAATTTCAATATTTACACGTTTAAATTGTATATCAAACAGCTACTTACAGTTGGTTCACATTTCTGATTGATGGTATGTGATTTTCCAAGCAATTTAGTGCTCAATAGATGTCCACATAACACAACACTCGCTTTCCACATCTTTTACAAACATAAACAATTCAGAGATATGTACAGCTAATTGTCAAAGATCACAGTTGATGCATAGATACTATTTTAAACTAATTTACCAGTTACAGTTTCAATGGTTTAAGTGTTCATACATTTCTATTCACAATATTTTCTTACAGTGGTGGCTTCTTTATTTCTTATTACTGTAATGGTAGCACTATTGTTACATATGAAGAAAAATCCATAGATTGCATTTATAAGATTAAACATCTGCGGTTGGAGTAGCATTTGGGAATGGCAAAGAGGGAGGGGGGTAGGTGTTATGTGATCTAAGTATGTGTATGTATGTTTGGTTTCCTCAGGCTTAAAGAGTCTTTAAAATTTTTGTAGAAAGAGTTGTTTGCCAGTTCTGTTTGTTCATTTAAGATGGTGTGTGGTGCTTTTTTGTTATGGATGAAAATTTCAGCTGTTCTAAAAGGTCCATCTTTATTCCTTTTTCTGCAGTGTGTAGTATTTGGAGATTGGTTTTTATGTTTGTAATGGAATGGCTGTTTTCAGCCAGGTGGGCTGCAAAGCTTGACTTGTTTAAATTTTTTAAACGGAGTGCATCAATATGTTCTTTGTATCGTATTTCAAAATTCCTTCCTGTTTGTCCTATATAGTAGCATGAGCAGCTATCACAGTTTAATATTTCTATAATATTAATAAAGTTTTGGACACTATGTGCCTCTTTGCATCAGCAAGGAAAAAGTATAAAAATGTTGTCAGTAACGGATAAGAAACCTAAAAAGGTAAAATACTTGAAAAAGACATAATTTTAATTTTATTTTTAACGGTCGGCTATACCGTTTGTTCATTACGAACACTGTAGACGTCAACGATAACAGTGTATAGCTCTAGATTTCTACTTTTGCAACGTAAATCGTCGCACCTTAGGACAACTAACAATATTCGCTGCTGTAAGGTAATTAAAGAACATACTGGACCTCTACAAGCACACCGCCAATACTCCTGTCGAAAACTGCTGCTAATTATAGGTCACCTAATAGCAGACTGTTGCTGATTAAATGAAAAGACATGAAATTGAATTAGAGAGAAAAATAATTGTGGTACTACTTGACTAAAAGAAAAAAACAATTGATAGGAAAGGTCCCGAAGTTCTGATTAATCATTATTGTGGTACTGAAAGAAACTGTGTCTGTAGAAATTATAGACGGAGACCAACGTTTTTTGTAGATTAAAATAAACGACGGCTGCAGTAGAAGAAAAAGACGCTAGAAAAAGCCACTCTACCTGCCAGAGCGGCATCAAACGCTACGTATTAATTGCCTCTTTAAGCCGTTGGTGCACTCGACGCCTTGCACAATCTGAAACGAAAAGAAATATAGATAGCCAGAATTGCAAGTCCCTGGACCACAGCCGTCGATTCCGATCAATTGCTGTCCTCTTTCCTTGTCGTGTGGTCCAACGGAGACCTGTCGTTCAATTTGTCACAGTGAGCAATGGCCTTATGCGTACATACTTGGCCCTAAGTGTAGATACGATTTCCTTTGATAAGTTCGCTCGTAAACACAAACAAGTTTATAGGACTTAACTGCGGCTGCGGTGGAGTAGTCGAGCGGTCTAAAGCGTCTCGCTGCGGAGCGCGCGGTTGCTCACCGTGGAGGTTCGAGTCCTCCCGGGGGCATGGGTGTGTGTGTTGTCCTTAGGTTAGTTTGCCTAGGTTTAAGTAGTTTGTAAGCTACGGACTGAGGTCATCAGTCCGTAAATTTACTAACTACTTATAAAATAGCTTATAATGAAGACAACACAAACATCCATGCCCAAGGGAGGATGCGAACTCCCGACGGGGAATGGCCTCGCGCATCGGAGCATAGCGCCTCCCAGCGGCGGATTAGCCGAGCGTATTTGGGCGCCATGCTACAGCAACACCGTCTAGATACAAGGCCTCACAACTAGGTCCGGGTCACGTCACACCGATAGGCTGCCCACGCAAGCTCACTGGCTGGCCGCTGGGGCACAGCCCACTGCCTCAAAACGCCGAGCGGGAAAGGGTGGAGGCACCACTATCAAGATCCGGCGCTGAAAGAAGTGAAAAGTACCAGCCAGAGAGGAGGAGTTGCACAGGGGGGGAAGGAGAATTGGGCTAACTTATGACTGGAATAAATTAAGTCCTGCCGCGGTGGAGTACCAACGTTTCACGTGTAATCGAATGCAGATATTCAGTTATCGCTGTTTTAACTATTGTGTTTTGGTTATTTAGATAACCAAATATTTTAACCGCACCCCAAAGCAAATAGTCGCGAGGAGACAACTCCGGTGAAGGAGGGGGCCAAAGACATTTGTAATTATTCTATCATCTAAAAGTGGTAGGGATTCGTGTGCTGTATGAGCAGTAGCGTTGTCTTGCTAGAAAAATAAATGATTGATGTGGTTTTTATTCAGCAGCGCAACAAATGGATAAATTATCTGGGAATATTAAATGTCGGGCCACGGTGGAGTAGCCGAGCGGTCTAAAGCGTCTCGCTGCGGAGCGCGCGGTTGCTCGCCGTGGAGGTTCGAGTCCTCCCGGGGGCATGGGTGTGTGTGTTTGTCCGTAGGTTAGTTAACCTAGGTTTAAGTAGTTTGTAAGCTACGGACTGACGACCACGCAGCCGGCCGCGGTGGCCGAGGGGACTGAGGCGCTCCAGTCACGGTCTGCACGCCCACTACGGTCGGGGGTTTGAATCCCCCCTCGGGCATGGATATTTGTGCCGTCCTAGTTCGTAAGTAGTTCATAAGTTGTTTGTAAGTTTAGGGACTGATGACCCCGTAGTTAAGTCCAATAAGCTTAACAAACATTTGAACATTTGATGACCACGCAGTTTGGTCCTATAGATTTACAAACGTTTGAACATTTGAAATAAGTCCTCGGACAATAACGGGTTTTCAGCTAGTTTATATTAAAGACGTCTCTCCTTGCGACTGTTTGTCTAATTTGCGCGAGAAATGCGCATAGAGGAAACTGTAATCGGGACAAACCGACCGCATATGTAATGTGGTAATATTTAGAAATACGAAGTAGCGTGTGCCAAATGTGAAGTTTACTGAACTATCACGAGCTGCGGAGCGCGATGTGCAGCCTGGCGCTAGTCCAGCGGCGTGTGCGCATGCGCATGCGCGGTCGTGCTGGAAGTGTAGGCTTGGCCCGGCGTCGAGCACCGGGCAGGCCCGCCATCCGTCTGGAAGGCCGCCAGCCAGCAGCCGCCAGCTAGCAGCCGCAACAAGTCCCCCGCCACCGCAACAGGTAACCACACGGCCCATCTGCACTCACCTGCCGCAGCGCCGTAAATTTCACCTGCAGACCAGTCCGGCCGGGGCACAGCACTCGTTTTACGGTCATGCACAGCCGACTGGATTATACCCTCTGAGCCACGTAGCAAGGCCGTTTCAGTAGTTTATAGGGTAGTGCTGCGGGGCGTAGTGGCATAGTTTATAGAGCAGTTCGGTGGGATGTAGTGGCGGTCTTCATTGAGCAGCGACTCCCTCGAATAGGTTCTACAGACCGTTAGCGAGCTATCGACGTCGAAATCTCCTTAACGGGTGCTGTTCGTGTAACTGCGGTGCCCATCGTGGCAACTTCGTATTGGTCGGGCTGGCGCAGGTTCCACAGCGAGGCTACACAAGCCACTTCGTGTGCTAGATTGGAAAGCAATTACTGTACTTCCGCCGAAATACATTATAGGCACAAGAGTAGCTCTCCAGCTGAAGACAAGGGCAAGAAAGACATTGGGACTGTTTTGGTAATGATGATATGATGTTCGCAAAGGTGTCGTCATTAAATGACTGTACAGAGGTGTAACAATTATTAGACTCGAGGTTATTTTTTCTTAAAATGAAAACATTTTACAGTTGAGAAGCATTTATTTGCCAAATGAGAATACATTAGTACTTTGTGTGTATGCCTTTGTTCTTAATGAGCACTTCAGCACGTGTTGGCATTGTTTCTATGAGTCTGGAGCATGAATTTTTGACATCTTCATCGTGCTGCCACATTTGTACGAGTCTTTCCATGAGTTACCACTTTGTTGTAATGTTGATATTCCTCAACTTTTGCTTAACAATTTCCCACTGATTCTCTATAGGGTTCATCTCTGGACTGTTACCAGGCCATGACAACGTTTCAATTTTATTTTCAGCTAAGACCTGCGCAACTAATTTAGCTTTTTTGACACGGTGCATCATCGGGCATGAACACAAAGTCACCATCAGGAAACCATTCCTTAACCTGTGGTAAAAGCCTCTTTTCCAAAACTTCCCTATACTGATTCATAGTGCCTTCCACAATGTAAAGTCGGCCAGCACCCTTTGCTGACATGACACGCCACAACATAATAAACGTGGGATGTTTTACAGTTTGCGCTACACAAAGCTCAGAAAAATTCTCGTCAACATACCGGCTGCTTTCTTCACATATGGAGAATACTGACTCATCAGAAAAGCAGACTAGAAAGGAATAAAACATTTTACTCTTAAGAAGTCGACGATTTCAGATGTCATTTGCCTATATGGTGCGGCTCCGTATCACGGTGGTACAGTTCCAGACTACAAATCCTAAGGTCGCGGGTTCGATCCCCGCCAGGTCCTAGGATTTTCATCTGTCACTTTCCACTTCTTTCACCTCTGGCAGTATTGCTCATGTGAAAAATACCGAGTAGCAACGTGGTTCGGAACCCACGTTAAATTGTACGTCCCCCTATAACTGGCTGGGTAAGTCAGTTCGAAGGTCGAAGGAAGGCAACGGCATACC
Source organism: Locusta migratoria (assembly GCA_026315105.1). Classification (NCBI taxonomy): domain Eukaryota; kingdom Metazoa; phylum Arthropoda; class Insecta; order Orthoptera; family Acrididae; genus Locusta; species Locusta migratoria. The sequence goes on from CM048745.1 coordinate 524,396,638, forward strand.
ACCGCCAAACAGGATCATGCCTAGTAAAGCACTGTGGTGTTCAAACCAATCTTCGGATTGTTGACTGCTTTACCTTTTTTTACTTTTTATTATTGTGTTTTTATTGTCATTGAACTCGTTTAAATTATAATGGCCCATACGTCAACTTTTGTACCTTCAAATCACCTTGTATACACCTCCCAAAGGTAATTCAACAAATGTTCAAATGTTTGTTAAGCTTAAGGAACTTAACTGCGGGGTCATCAGTCTCTAAACTTACAAACTACTTATGAACTACCTTATACTAAAGACGACACAAACATCCATGCCCGAGAGGGAATTCAAACCCCCGACCACAGCGGCCGTGCAGACTGTGACTGGCACGCCGCAGACCGCTCGGCTACTGCGGCCGGCAAAAGTAATTCAATTAATGGTTACACACATTCAATAAAATATAGTTAATGCGATGTAATGTCAGTTATTACAATAGATCACATGGTCTTTTTAACACAGAATCACTGTATCTCACTTTTTACTTATTAGAAATAAATAACTCAAAACGTTTGTGTAAAACAATAAATTCACTGCCGAAAAGGTAACTATGTACAGTATTCTTGGACCTCTGTCACAGGACACCTTCAGGTTCTAGAGATCACGATGCTCGTCTTTAAAAATAGGACTCGCTGGAGGAGAAACACTATTGCGGCAATTTAGTGGGGCAGAATTTGAAGCTGACTCAAAAAATGTTCAAATGTTTGTTAAGCTTATGGAACTTAACTACGAGGTCATCAGTCCCTAAACTTACAAACTACTTATGAACTACTTACGAACTAGGACGGCACAAATATCCATGCCCGAGGGGGGATTCAAACCCCCGACCGTAGTGGCCGTGCATACCGTGACTGGAGCGCCTCAGTCCCCTCGGCCACCGCGGCCGGCGATCTGATAATGTTGCTCAGTGGCCACGTACAGGCTTTACAGGTACACTACGCCAGCGGTTGTTAACCTTGTTTTTGGGATCGATGGAGACCTGGATCACTATCTTGTCACGCAAGCCATCACGCTGTACCCGTTCATTCTATGCGGTATCCCGAAATACTAAACCCTCTAGGATCCACTTTTCAGTTACGTGCAAATTATGGTTACCACAGTGTTATATGTAGTTGCCTATAAACTAGAAGACAAGTAAATACTCCTAGATTTTCTCCAGTCTTAGCTCGTATTTAAAAATTCGTTACACATATGGAATCAATGTATCGCAATGCGTATATTTTATCCACCCTGGATCAGTTTATTACAAAAGTAAATTCCATTATGTAGGAATAAAGTTATTCATATCCATCCCTATTACTAGTGGGATCTTCGAAAGCGGTTTCTGTCGTACAGGAAAACTTTGATTTCCTTAATATATAGATATTGCCAATTTCTCACCATTCATTTGTCTGATACACTGATTAAAAGGGACAATTTTATCCTTTTGGCTCTATAACACTGCTGTTATTGTAGTGTCAAGTTTAATTAAATTATCTGGATATATATCTTCAGGTCTTTGGCGTTCCATCTCGAATATACTTTCTCCAGCAGGTATCATACACTAGCAGTCTGAAGGATATAACTTGTTAATTAGGGTCTTCCAGTCTTCTCTATATTTCATCCAATTATTGACAACAGCTATTGGTTATATGTGTCACAAGGTATACAAATACCATCGCCTTGTTTGCACTGGCTTTTTGTACAGAAATGCCAAAAAATCTGTACCTCTCATAAAATAATTATACATTTGAACTTTCGATCGTCTTGTTGGGGCCGCGGTGGAGTAGCCGAGCGGTCTAAGGCACCTCGCTGCGGAGTGCGCGGTTGCTCGCCGTCAAGGTTCGAGTCCTCCCTGGGGCATGGGTGTGTGTGTGTGTGCTGTCCTTAGGTTAGTTTACCTTAGTTTAAGTACTCTCGCTTAGAACTCTGTATCTCTTACAACTTCCTCAGGATGTGTTGAAATCGCGGTGGAGTAGCTGCCCTCCTGTGGAGCGCACGGTTGGTAGCCGTATTTTTCAGTATACAGCACCAAAATAATTGGAAGAGTTCCAATTACTCCGCACACAATGCGCTGCATGTCTTCAACAAATGTGTAACATTGGAACTTGGTGAACCAACACAGACTAAGCACGAGTAAAACACCGATTAACCTTATATAAGTAACTAGGGGAAGCTAGAGGATTTGGAACCAATTGAACCGCAAAATTTGGATCACCTGTGGGATCTTTTTCCGATTCCTTGTTTCACTGTAGTCGTATAAGCTTTAATTCTTAATTTTACTGTGGTATATCAGTGGTGATGTGGTTATACTATTTAATATAGCAACACAAGCCGTAGCATCATGTGAAGGTAGTAACAAATAGAAAATACACGTCGTTCTTTAAGGGGGGATATCGATAGATGTAAAATGCAGGATCAGGAGTCTCCAAAGGGTGTGTTTTAGGACCAGTAATGTTTACAGTGTGGGTAATGTCAGGAACTCCCTGAACCTCTTGAAGCATACATTGTACCCTCTAGGAAGATAACAATGCAGAAGGAATGTAGCAACGTGCAACGAAGATCAGCCGAAGGTCAATGACTAATGCGAGTGGAAATGTGCACGTTTGTGACACCATAAACTGCTATTTGGTGTCTACATCTACATGACAACGTAGTCCACTGGATAGTGTCACCGACTATCACGCAGGGGGCCGGCTTCTATTCCCAGTAGTGGACTGGTTATAGTGCGTTCTCGTCATCGCCGTGTAATCATTACTGACACGCACGACTTCTACGTGGCGTTGACTAGAAAGCCATCTACTACGTGACCCATCATGTCATTTGATACTTTCATTTTTTCATTTATATGTGTAACTGCTTTCCTTCTCTCTGAGTCTAAGTCCAACCTTTGTCGAACATGAGGTGAAAGCTAACTTAGGTACTATTTCAGGACATAAAACACCCAGTACATTCGGTTATCACACCCATAAGATGCTGCCATGATAACGTGTTGTCCTCAGACAATTTTTCGGTCTTATGTAGGGACATGTAGTGAACACTCCGCTCTCCCGGCAGTAGTCGCCTTTCCATACCTTTGAGTCGGTGCGCTTCATTCAAGGACATCTTCAGATGGAAACATGAGACTGACTGGGCGACGGTTCCTTCCTCCTACTAAGGAAAAATCCGCTACCGATACCAGGAAATGTACCTAGTTCCTCCACATAGTGGTAACCCCCTGACCACTCGCCTGTGGAGGCGGACAAATCGTGCAATCAGCGGTAACGTAGGCATGTCTGTACTCACAAGAAAAGGCTGCCTCATAGTAGGACATCTATGTGATCCTTCCGTTTTGGATAACAAGACAGTATGTGGGAAGCACTTTTTTACTCTTTATAATTTGTAACTCATTACAGTTGTAGTGAAAGGGTGCTATGTTTTCAGATTACATCATGTGTTTCTGTATTTTCAGTGAGTTACTAAATTGCCAACTAGATTGTTTCATTGAAAAGGTCTGACCCAAACTAACATAATCTTGGGGGATATTTAAAATAGTAGATCTTGAAAAGCCATGACTGTCTTCTAGAGTTTGACGGGCTATGAAGACCATACAGCTTGTACAAAAACTGTACAGCAGTTATGAGAGTTAAAGAGCTTGAAAGAGACGCAACGATTGGGAACGGCGTAAGACAGGCGTGTAGTCTTTCTCAAATGTTACTCGATATGAACACTGAGCAAGCTGTCAAGGAGAAATTTACAGAAGAAATTAAAGTTAAATAAGAAGTAATTAAAACTATTTGGTTTGAGGACTTCATAATTCTGGCAGCAACAGCTAACGACTTCGAAGATGAATTTAACGGAATGGACATTTCCTTGAAGGGGTTGTATAAGACGAACAGTACAAGAGAAAAACCATGGGTCTGGACCGTAGACTAAGGAAATCAGGCAACGTTGGACGAATTAGGTTAGGTAATGAGGGCCGACTGATAACCATTGCAGTTTAGTCCCTTCCAAAAACCAACCAACCAACCGTAATGAGGGCCGACTGTGGTGGCCGAGCGGTCTGCGGTGTGCCAGACACAGTTGGCACGGCCGCTACGGTCGGGGGTTTGAATCTCCCCTCGGGCATGGATGTTTGTGTCGTCTTTAGTATAGGGTAGTTCATAAGTAAGTTGTAAGTTTAGAGACTGATGAACCCGCAGTTAAGTCCCTTAAGCTTAACAAACATTTGAACATTTTGTTAGGTAATGAGACAGTAAAAGTAGTAGATGAGTTTTCTTATTTGGGTTGCAAAATACGTTTGCTGGCCGCAATAGAGGAGATATAAATTGCAACGGCAAAACAAATAAATAAATAAATAAAAATAAAAAAAATAAAAATGTTGATACCGAATATTAATGTCAGGAAGTCTTTTTTAAGGCATATGTCTGGAATGTAGCTTTTACGGAAGTAAAATGTGTATGATATTGAGTTCAGACAGAAAAATGAGAGAATTATTTTGTCAAACAAGTAGGCTCAACCACAATATCGTATAAAAACACTAAAATATGACGCGTTGCAAAGGTCAAGCCCTCATCATCGGATAATCTGTACAAGAATCTTAAAACATGAAACCATAAAAGATTCTTGAATAGATTATCTGATGATGAGGACTTGACCCTTGAAACGCATCATATTTTAGTGTTTTTACACAATATCTGTGGTTGAGACTACTTGTTTGACAAAGTAAGTAAGTAATACAACCATGAACTTAAACCCATTATGGATATAATTAAAATGAGAGAATTTTTGAAATGTGTTACAAGAGGATAAGGCCGCAAAATGGAAGGAAAGATCAGGTAAGTAATGAGCAGGTATTGAGGTATTGAACAGAATTGGGTGATTGGGGGGGGGGGGAGAAGAAATTTCTCGCATGTCTTGACTAAAGGAAGAGATCGATTGGTAGGGCACGTTTTCAGACATTAAGGGATTGTCAATTTAACATTAAAGTTTGTATGATCCAATTATGATATTGTAGAAAGATATAAAAAGCCAAGATCGCTGATCATCAATTTTTATTTAAGACGACCGGTTTCGCTGAACTATGTCAGCATCATCTGGTCCAACAAAATCATTTTACGAGGCCATAATCTTGTAATGTCAACCAGTTGTAATCCTATACATATTATAAATGCGAAAGTATGTATGTTTGTTACCGCATCCCGCTAAAACTACAGCACTGATTTAGATGAAATTTCATATAGATATTTTTTATGTCTTGGATTAGGACATAGGCTACTTTTCAAATTGTTTATTACAAGTTATTTATTTGAAATATATCCATAGAAATACGTAACGGTTGTAAGAAGGTTCTAATACAACAGCAGAAGGAGGTTGTAAGGTATTATGTCATGTTTAGCCGCGAGGGTTAACGCGTTATGTCTTGGACTTTCGTTATTTTGGGCAATGGTTCGGGTCCTGCTATAGTGAAATTTTTTTTCTTTGTTATTGTTATCTTTTTTACTTTCGAATATACAAAAAGATTCTTGGATCCTGCCAAAACGGCTTAACTGATATATAATTACATACACAAGAAATCTGAATGTTGGCGTTTATGCCGCATTCATTTTCATTTGTTGTAACAAATGAAGGAAGTATGTATATAAATTGAAGACTTTAAATAAAATTTGCTCTAAGTACCATGGCAAGAAAAAACATTGACGTTTTGTGTAGAATGGGATCTAGATACCAAGGCCTATTTTGTGTACAAAGCGCGAACTGCCACGTATAAATGCCGTACGTAAACTGCAACGAAAGTAGTAGCAAATGCACTCAACAGATGGCAGGCAGTATAACACTCATGAAAATATTTCTCAGGACATATAATGTGTATTCATTTGTGATATTATCCACGTTCTTAAATATTGTTTTGCCCTTGGTTTTCGATGACATGTATTGGACTGTCACCTTCAACTATAGATGTTCGAATCGAACATTGTGATGTTATCGTAATTCTTTAAAATTGTATTCTCTTTGGATTTTAATGAATAAGAGTTTCTTTGGTGATTTCGATTATTTATAGCATTCGAACGTTTGCTTTTAGTTCTTTTGTTGGTTCGCTTTGCATTTGTAGGATCTCAACAGTTCGTTTCTCCGTTAGATGTCTTTTTTATCTCTTTACTTTTCTCCGTTAGGTTTGTTGTTTATTTCGTTACATTTCTCCGTTAGGTTTGCTGTTTATTTTGTTCCTTTACTTGGCATTTGTTTTCGATTAGTGTATTGTTGTTATTGTAGTTACTTACTGTCAGGGGTGCCATCCCACAAGTTGGAGCTGACGGTGCGTGTGCCTGTTTTATTGATGCGTAACTTGGATGCACCGCGATTATGCAATGGCACCAGGTTACGCATCACGGACCTGAGAAGGCATATCGTGCAGGCCACCATCATCACCGGTGGAGCCAAGAAATAGACTGTATTAATACCACGAATTCCCATCATCCCAACAAACTTGCCATTCCAGTTTAAACGGTTACAGTTCCCATTGAAAGTGGCCTTGTCGATTACTATAAACAAAAGTCAAGGACATACATTAAAAGTGGCAGGTATTCATCTGGCCACCCCATATTTCTCGCACGGGCAGCTCTAAGTAGGCTGCTCCTGTGTATCGAGAGCTAGAAATCTCTACGTATACTCTGAGAACTAGAAGTCTCGAAACGTCGTTTACAGGCACGAATTGCAATAGATTTTTGGCTCTCCATCGGTTCCAAGACAATTATATATTCCGTGCTAACAATGTCGCTAACAGTCATGTAGTTATTTATGCCCTTTCTTGGCACTTTAATGTCTGACTATTGAACCGCGGGGAGCAGCTAGTATAACATAATTTACAGTGCATAGGTGCACTTTGTCATTATAATAAAACATAATTGAACTATGTTTGAATTATGTTTTATTATAATTACATATTATGCACTGTAAATTATGTTATATAGCAACTGGTTGACATGACAAGATTATGGCCTTGAAAAATGATTTTATTTGACCAGATGATGCTAACATAGTTCAGCGAAACCGGTCGTCTTAAATAAAAATTGATGATCAGCGATCTTGGCTTTTTTATATCTTTCTACATCAACATTATAAGGAAGTGTGTGGGGGGTAACATTCGCAGAGGGAAATCGAGAGATTAATCTAGTAAGCAGGTTCAAAGGAATATACATTACCGTTACTATTACGAGATTAAGAGGCTTGCGAAGGGTACGGTAGCATGGAAAGCTGCATCAAAACAGTCTGTATGGGAGAACGGGCTGGTGGGAAGGGGGGGGGGGGGGGAAGAGAACCGAGAAATGATTACAAGGAAGAACTAAGTGTGACCATGACGCGATCACTAATACTGCTTCTATTTGAAGCCATCCTGACCAGTTTCGCGGTTGCACCGCCCGTGAGAGGGCACTAGGTCGGCAAGCAGTGGTAACGAGTTCCAGAGAAAAGTATGAGCTGGCGCCGGTTCCCTGGAAGTGAGTGTGGGCGGCTTTGCGGCGCCACACCGGGTCAAGGTTGGGGCACCGGCGCGTCAGCTGGTGCGCCTCTTCCCAGCTGCGCTGGCCTTCGGCTGCGCACGCGCAACAGCTCGCGCGGCTCGGTTATCGGCCCAACACTGTACTCCTTATACACCGCCGACCTCCCGCGTACAGACCGCGTCAAAACGGCCTTATACGCGGACGACACGGCGCTCGTCACGCGCAGCTGGAGTGTACAAGTCCTTCAGCAGCGACTACAACGCGCCACCGACGAGCTCGACGCCTGGGCGACGAAGTGGAGGCTCGCCTATAATGGCGAAAAATCGCAAGCCATAATCATCACCACGCGCCGGATACCACCAAACGCGCCGACAGTCGCAGTTCGAGGAGTGCCGGTACCGTGGAGTGCCACAGCCACATACCTGGGCGTCATGTTAGACCGCCGTCTAACCTGGCGTCCTCACATCGAGAGCGTCCGACTACAAGCAATGGGACGCATGAAAATGCTCTACCCGTTGCTCAACCCGACGTCGACGCTGCCTGATGACGTGGGCCTCACACTATACAAGGCCGCAATACGGCCAAAAATTGAATACGCCGCTATAGTGTGGGGCAACACTGCAGACACCAACCTGCAACGCCTACAGAGCACTACGGCTGGCCCTCCACCTACCATGGGACTTCCCGACTGATGACCTACACCAGCTGGCAGACGTCCCAAAACTACGCGCCAGGTTCCGCCAACAAGCAGCGAGTTTTTACGAGAAGACTGCGAACTCTCGTAACCCACTAGTGAGGGAGTTGGGAGCACAACCTCACTGGCGTCTGAATCTACGGTGGCCCGACCTTCTGCGGCCGCAAAACGCGGAAGAAGCACCGTAGAAATCAACACAAGGCTGCCACACGCAGTCCCCAAGACAACCTGCTGCATAACACAGCAATCTTAGGACTCAACATGCTCAAGAAGCAGAGCAACTAAGCCAATCTAAACAGCCTCAACACTAAGAAGAAAACAGAACTGATGAAGGCAAGGTAGCTATAGGCCACCAGAACTTCAAACAAAGTGTACGAGAAGCACAAAGAAGTGTACTTCTCCACATGATGCAGGCGGGCAACAGCTCGCGCGCGGCGGTCGACGCCACCCGCGCTATCCGTGCAGGAACCGTACACAGCTATTAGCAGTAGTCTTGTATAGTTCGCGAACGAACTAGTTCGGAAGAGCGCTCCCATAGGCGAACTACGCAAACTAGATCGCAGATCTCTCGCCTCTTAGTTCGTCCGCTCCTTTTCCGAAGACGGGGAACAGCGAGAGCGCGCAATATCGCGTGATTCCCTTCTGCCAGTTACCGTCATTTCGAGCTGAGATGCAGCTCAGCTGTAGTTTCATAGACATTGCCCAAAAAATGCGGGTAATAGCACACGCTTGGGCAACAATGATCATTATATTAAAAAGCAGTCATAACAAAAGAAAGCTCTACTAAAAGAGCGGTAGCAAAAGCCAAAAAGAGCGGACGAACTAAAAAGAGCGACCTACTATGCGGCCGAGCTGAAAACTAAAATATGCTCAACCGTCGCGAACTAAAATATGCGCGATCGGTCGCGAACTAAAACATGCGTTACCGGACGCGAACTATTATGCCAAACGTATTTTGCTTCTTAGTTCGTTGGATTCTTTTCCGAAGACCGACGGGCAATAGCGAGGGGCACACAGCCGAATTAAAAGTCAAGTGATTGCCTTCTGCTGATGAGAGCCATTTAGAGGTGAGCGTCTGCCTGCAAATTTACATCTGTGCTACAAAATTTCTGTTTTGAAGTATTCTGCACTCTGAAATATCTGACTAATCAATTCCATAATGCCAAGATATTGACATAACTGTAAACTTAAACGCAAGAAATTATTCTTAAACTGTTTCTTTTGGTTTGCGTGATATCGTCACCGGCTCAAGCAGCAAGCGCATGAAGCACCTAGGTGGGGGAAATTCCTCCACCTTCATGTGCAGACCACGTCGCTCTGCCGTCACTGGGAGCGGACCAACTAAAAGAGCGAACTAGTTCGCGGCAGAGCCGCGAACTAAAGTGAGCGCTCACGGTCGCGATCTATTATGAGCAAGTCTAATTAGCAAGAGGGAACGGGCGTTGCTGTTGAACAGTTTCTCTGCTCTCTTCACCCTTGTGCTTTTATTCCTCCAATGCCTGACTCTCTTTCTCAACTTGCACTCTCCCTCCCGTAACACTCCCTGTCTGTCGACGCCCTTGCAGCAGTGCCCAGTATCCATACGATAACACACAGTAGACAAAAAAGGACAATTAATTTTACGGTGTAATGTCACGTCGACAGCATGGTGACTAGACACAGAACTCATGCTCCGAGGTTTAGATAAGGATTGGTAAGCATACCTGCCAACTTTTACGATGTATCAGTAAAATATACGGCAAATGCAGTATTTTACAATTTTACGGATGGATGGTTTTATTTTACGACTTCGCGGACAAAAATTTTAAACGTTAACTTTCGATAATCAGCTCAGTTCCGATTATTTGCGTCTGTCGAAGGCAAATGTACAGTTATAGATAATTCATTGATGCGTCAGGTGTTTTAACTGTGTGATGTCTGTGTCGCCATTGGAAATGAATATAAAGTCAGGATAACAATTCGTCAATGTGATTCTTAGATATCAACAGCCTCAGCTCCGCAAATTCAGAGGCGTAATAAGAGTTACTTATTTGTATTCAGACTTCGAACGTAGTTATTTATCACCAGGATACCGATAAATCCCTTTGCTTTGAACTGAAGGTTAGACAAAAATGAAGAGGGATGGTTTTCATCCATTCGTTTTTTCTTGGAAGAGTTTCCTATCATTTTATGCAGGGAGAGAATGAATTAAAAATTTGCCGGTCAAAGATTTTCAAGACAGTGCACAGTTCCTCAGGTGGATGACACTTGGTTTCAGATCAAGTTGCTACAATAAGTACAAGTATCAAGCATTTGTGGAGCCGATGGACAACTAGGCCTATGTTCGGATTTCAAGAGGTGCTCTCTATTCTCACCACACTCCATAGAAATGCAGAATACAAATGTGTTATGTCCTTTGTGAAAAAACGTAGAACACAGTTCACCGATGTCCAATGAATCTCTGACCTGTTATGGCAAAACATTTTCTGAAGACTTCTTGCAGGAAGCTGTGCAGGCCTCAACTACGATTTTAAAGTATAAGTAGCTTGTGATTTTCGGTGTGTACGACATTTCTTGTAGTGCTACCTTAAACTAGTTGACTTGTGTAAAGGCTTTTTCAACTACCGCTGTCGCATATTTGCTCCGCTCCAAACCAATATTCACCTCGCCTGCTGATATTTAAGAGTGATTTTTATTCATAGTTATGTCCATCTACAAATAATTTTGATACGATGTTAGTGAAGTAATGTGTTTAAAGCATGAAGTATAGTATTTAGTAGCTCAGAAGTATTACTATTCTCATCAAGCAGGGGTACATCGAAAATACAATTTTGTCTGGCTTCAGTAAGCCCTTTACAGAAATTGACAGGTATTGGTAAGGAAATCGGTCTTGTTCTTTCGAAGGAACCGTCCCGGCATTAGCGTAGAGTGATTTACTAAAAAAACAAACGGAAAACCAATATCTGGATGGTAGAAGGTTTTTCTCCTGTCGTATTACGACTTCGACACCCCTCTCTGTCGCTGTACCCAGGACTAGCGTTGGCCTGGAAGGTGAACAAAAATCAACTAGGAGATGTGACGGATAGTAGCGGTAATTTTTTGTTACGAAAGCGTAACAAGTATTTTGTATTAATATAACTAACTAGCGTGGGCCCTGTATCTATTTACCCCATATTCTCGTTACTCCATCTCCCATTTTCCTCTTTCTTTTTTTCTCTCTCTCTCTCTCTTTCCCATCTCTTTGTCCATCTCTTCTCTCCCCTGTATCGGCCCATCTCTCTGCCCCCTACCTTTGTTCATATATATATATATATATATATATATATATATATATATATATATATATATATATTGCTCTTTTTCTAAAAATGTTTTGAGGTACTCCGACATTAGATGTAACGCAGTGAAAATTACTTATAACTGAAGCATATCACTCGTCGGCTTTATTTCCCATGACGTCATCATGAACTACAAAAAAATGGTATCTGACTCTTCAATTGACTTCACTACAGCTCAAATGAATAAGGTGATACCAAGAAACCCCCAAACAGCCGGTCGCGGTGGCCGAGGTGACTAAGGCGCTCCAGTCACGGTCAGCACGGCCACTACGGTCGGGGGTTCGAATCCCCCCTCGGGCCGTCTTTAGTCTTAGCTAGTTCATAAGTAGTTTGTAAGCTTAGGGACTGATGACCCCGTAGTTAAGTCCTATAAGTTGTACAAACATTTGAACATTTTGAACACCCAAACATACAAGACAATGTGGTGTCGAACACTTCAGTTGACATCGCCTCAAATGAAGCATGCGATTCGCAGCAACCTCTGAGCAACAAAAGAAAATGGTTTCGTACACGTCAATTGACGTATAATACAGCTCAAATGCACATGTGATTTCAATCAACCCTGCGATATACAAAACAATACAAAGAAATACTACCGAATGCATATTTTGACCTATAAAACATCACTGATAGACACTATACAACAAAAAGCATCCACACCCATCATCAACAACAATAAAACCACACTATAAAAATTTTTCGTAACCGTGTTTGGCTACCAAATGCCAAAGATGATGGCTGTTGTCCCATGCTTCAACTGGACCAATTTTTAATACGGCAGAAAATTTATTTAACTAATAAACTACAGTGTAACTAACATTAATAGCATTACAACAGTGTCCAAACTGATTTCAGTTCATGGCTGCTGTAGGCTCCACGCCTTCTTACTTTACAAGTAAAATAGTTTTTTACTTTTTTGCTCATTTCTCACCTCCAACCAAACTTACAAGTTGCAACAAAAATAGGAACGGAACGGCAAACACAAACGAAAAAAGAACAACAAAACGACGATGGCAATGAATCGCGAAGGATCATGATATCTGGACCATTGAGACATCTATCGGTAGCTCGGTTTCTGACCGAACGCATATCCGTTTAGCACTACCATCGCCCTCTAGTAGCGGGCGACAGCTACTCCAACTGGCTGCCAGCGATGCAGTTGTTGAGAAAGGTTGCAGGAGCTTCAAAATGCTCGAAACAGTCAATGGCATTGTTTTTCCCACCAAAAACTGGTTTCGCTTGTATTGCAATTACCAACACGAAAAAATGAAATACAAAATTTACGTCCGAGAAATAAATCTTAGGCTTTCTTCCAAGTTCACAACATCGTAAAAAAGTTGCTTTGTAGAGGCGTTGCCGGCCGCGGTGCCCGAGGGAACTGAGGCGCTCCAGTCACGGTCTGCACGGACACTAAGGTCGGGGCTTCGAATCCCCCTTGGGCATGGATATTTGTGCCGTCCTTAGTATAAGGTAGTTCGTAAGTAGTTTGTAAGTTTAGGAACTGATGATCCCGTAGTTAAACCCCATAACTATACAAACATTTGAACATTTTTTTGTAGAGGCGTACCCCAGCGTTCCCCTAGAAAAAGAGCACTACATACAGGGTGTTACAAAAAGGCAGGACCAAACTTTCAGGAAACATTCCTCACACACAAAGAAAGAAAATATGTTATGTGGACATGTGTCCGGAAACGCTTAATTTCCATGTTAGAGCTCAGTTTATTACTTCTCTTCAAATCACATTAATCATGGAATGGAAACACACAGCAACAGAACGTACCAGCATGACTTCAAACACTTTGTTACAGGAAATGTCCAAAATGTCCTCCGTTAGCGAGGATACATGCATCCACCCTCCGTCGCATGGAATCCCTGATGCGTTGATGCAGCCCTGGAGAATGGCGTATTGTATCACAGCCGTCCACAATACGAGCACGAAGAGTCTCTACATTTGGTACTGGGGTTGCGTAGACAAGAGCTTTCAAATGCCCCCATAAATGAGGGTTGAGGTCAGGAGAGTGTGGAGGTCATAGAATTGGTCCGCCTCTACCAATCCATCGGTCACCGAATCTGTTGTTGAGAAACGTACGAACATGTCGACTGAAATGTGCAGGAGCTCCATCGTGCACGAACCACATGTTGTGTCGTACTTGTAAATGCACATGTTCTAGCAGCACAGGTAGAGTATCCGGTATGAAATCATGATAACATGCTCCAGTGAGCGTAGGTGGAAGAACATGAGGGCCAATCAAGACATCACCAACAATTCCTGCCCAAACGTTCGCAGAAAATCTGTGTTGATGACGTGAATCGAGGAAGTACAGTAGATACTAACGAAACAATTGGGTATTTTGACAATTGTCTGCACGAATTATTTCAATTTACATTTAAAGAGAAATACTAAAATGAGCTCTAACATGGAAATTAATCGTTTCCGGGCACATGTCCACATAACATATTTTCTTTCTTTGTTTCCTGAAAGTTTGGCCGTACCTTTTTGTAACACCCTGTATATATGCGCCAAGTTCCATGGTGACTGGTCAAAAGGTGTCATAGTCGCAAGGCACCCTCTGCCACGCTAAATTCAGTGGTTTGCAGAGTGAACGAATATCTTTCACCAAAACATACATTTATGTCCTGACTTTCAGAAAAAAGAAAAATATAATCTCTTGAATAGTATTGGATGCCACGTGCAAGCATAAGAAAGCACAGCGTTCATTTTCTTTCTTTTGTGTGTGTGTGTGTGTGTGTGTTTATATATATATATATATATATATATATATATATATATATTCGGCGTTCGTTATCAGAGATTTGTGTAATTTTGTACACATCCATCTTTCATCTTTGTGAACACATTGATCTACGCGCCAGCCCTCAACGGGCGCAACGGGATCTGGAGGGTGTTGCGGTAGCAAATCACGATGAGCAGCACGTTGTGTTCCGTGGGATGTAGCAGGTCGTATCCGACCGTGCTGTAGCTGGCTAGACAGCACGTCGGAACAACACTTACAGCTGAGGATGAATTATAGCTGCAGTGAAACGCTGTACGACTGTCACTCTCCTTCTGACACTGTCCGGGGATGTGCGCAGGTTATATAACACTGAAACGTGGCCAAAGATAGCTGCTGTTGAGCAGAGCGAGCTGGAACACAGTGCGTTGATTATTGAACGGCGCTGAGGCGGGAGCAGAGCCCCTGAATAAAGAAGCGTCGGTGTTGTCGGGCGTGTTCAAGTGGCGGCGGTGGGGCAGCGCAGGGGGAGAGCCAGGGGACCGCCACACTCGCTGACAAAACACGGCGGCCAGCGCCAAAGCCAGCGCCGGAGCCGGCCGCTTTATGGCTCTGCTCCGGAGAAGCGAACAAGCGACGCCTTCACCGCGACCGCTCTGGGGCCGCCTTGTGCTCCCAGGCTAGGCGGCCTGTCTGCGTCTGCCGCTGTCTGCTGCCTCACTCACTATTTGTGGGTACAACAGGGCAGCAGCTAAGCGCCGAGAGGACCCACTGCCGCGATACATCCGAGGCCACCGAGAGAGAGACAGGCCCAGGCGCGCACGTTATACGATGTAAAGATCTGGCCACACAGAACGCGGGCAAGCGGTGCGGACAGTAACCTTGAGCCTCTGAGGGCCGGCCGCGTCGTTGGAACGCTCACTGCTGGATGCAGTCGGACACACTGACACACAAACCTTCAGACGTCAGACAAGCAAATCGCTACCAAACGTTGTATATCGACTGAGACTCAGTCGAAACTTCTATATAATTCGTGATATGTGCTGCCGTCCAGGAGAATATGCGTAAATTGTAAAACCTAACGTACGGAGTCAGAGCTTATCGCGTTGTGCTACCGTGGGCTAGATGGTAGAGCGTTAGTTCGTCGCACAACGGGTTGTGGTTTCAAGCTTTGCCAGAGCCTATTTTTTAACTGCACTGTTAAAAGAAAATGTCTATAAGGTTCCATGCGTTCATTTCGGAAAACAGCACTGTCAGCTGCAGCAGTAGTGTGCGGACTGGACAGCAACGTCAGCCCCACTTGATGGTGTGGGCAAACAAACACACGGCACTCTAGCCACAACTCGCACCTCCGCTGAACGGCTGTGCTGCCTGTCTAACAGTCATTTATTATTATAATAATTATTATTACTTTAATACTTCCGCACGTATGGTTCAATTGTTTCTTTCGTCTACGAATATAGTCTATAGTTTTCCTACTTTCAAATAAAACGAAGCAGAACCAAACTGCTGATAACACAGTGCTTTTACTTTTACAATTCAGGGACATTTTGTCCCATGTAGCACTCGGTGTACGTTGGTCGACGTAGAACAATTTGCAACGTCATACAGAAAAAAAATAATAAAACAAAAAAAAAAAAAACAAAAAAAAAACAAAAAAAAAAAATCGCGCCACTCGGTGTACGTTGGTCGACGTATAACAATTTGTAACGTCATACAGAAAAAAAAAATTGCGCCACCAGGGTTTGAACCGAGGACCCTCGCAACGACAAACATTCGCTCTGTCAACTCCCCCACTACCCCACGGGAGTTCAGTGCGGCGGCTCTCTACAGATAAGCATTTCCTGTGCTCCATAGGACAGGTGTTACGTATTATTTCCTGTTTACGCACGATCTCCTGGACGGCAGCACATAGCGCGAATTATATAGAAGTTTCGCTTGAAACTCAATCGATACACAGCGCTTGGTACCGATCTGAGTGTCTGACATCTGAAGGTTTGGGTGTGAGCGCGGCGGACGCCCGCCTGCAGCTGTTGTCTCAGAACACAGTTCCTCCGCTCTGGGCGGGAGCTGCGGGGGCCCAAATCTCGATTTCTCTACTCTGCCTTCAAAAATTGTTGTAAGTGAAGGAAATCAAGCTACATCTGTGTACCCACTTTTTCATATAAACGATTAGTTTCCGCGTAAAAAAATAAAAAACCACGATTTTGGGATTCGCATGTGTTTTGCGCTTTCCAATCTTTCGCAATCGATTCTGAGGAAACTATTCGATGGAAAAAAATGATTCTTTCACACATTATAGTCATGAATCTCAGCGTGATAATGAACTGGCTCTCTTACTGTTGTTGCTTTTAGTTACTATGATACTTCTCAAACAAGTAAAACATCGAGCGTCTTTCGAAAAGTTTGTACTGTAAAATATAGTCGCTGGCCAGTTTACGTTTGGTGCATTTTAGGTCATTTAGAGCTGTGTATCAAATGTAGCCAACGTTTCTAAATTGTTTTTAACGTTGGAAGGAGAGCGATATCTCTTTGCAGTCACAATATATGTTTGCGTTTGTCGCCACGGGCTACGACGCGCCCCACTCGATGCTATGGCCGCTCGCTATGCAGAGTTGCGCCTTTACGACTAAAGAGGGGTATTCGCAGATCTAGGGGAAGAGTTACCTATACAATGATGCGTCTTTCTTATTTTTCCTGCAACTGCAATTTTACTCAGACAACATTAAGTAACTCTTATTGTTATCATATACATATAATGAAAGCAGGTGACCTGATAATAAGTTAACTTATGACTGTAATAGTAGAAATTCAAAATATGAAAGACAAATACAATGTTCATTTAGGTACACTTCAAATATTAAGCGCTTCATATCTGCGAGGTAATGGAAACGTACTGAATGTTTCTTTTCTTTAACTTTTCATCTGGCAGTCGTGCTGTGTGCTCAGCACTGTGCAGTAGAGAGGCACTCATGGCTGAAAATTTTGGAAAAGAGAAAAGTACACAGAAAGTACTGAGTGCATCCAGTAGTGACTAATCGGATACTACAATGACCAATTTACGTTTTCAGAATGAAACTTTCACTCTGCAGCGAAGTGTGCGCTGATATTAAACTTCCTGGCAGAAGTGTGCCGGAACCGGGTCTCGAACCTGGGACCTTTGCCTTTCGCGGGCAAGCGAGGTGCTGGCGAGGTACTGGCGGAAGTAAAGTTGTGAGGCGGCATCGTGAGTCGTGTCGGGATAGCACAATTGGTTGTGCGCTTGCCCGCGAAAGGCAAAGGTCCCAGGTTTGAGTCCCGGTTCCGGCACACAATTTTAATCTGGCAGGAAGTTTCAATTTACGTTTCGTTTAACGAGCTATGAGTGGATGATTAATTTATAATCTATGTATGCAGTATCCTCTGCTGTATTAAATGCCAGGGATATAGAACGAGCGAAAATAATTGTTTATAACAAAATAACTAGAGTACATAGTCCTTTGGGTATTTTAACTTAATTTCCGTTCTATCTTTGCTTCCAAGGCAGTTCGGAAGCCCCCAAAGTTCTCAAAATCATTCCTCAGATTTCTTCCACGTCTGTATTGTTAGCGTGGGTAAATACTTGGGTTGTTGGCGCATTCCACTGCTGTGTTCTCGTACTAACAGCTTGAGTTGTAGCTGTGGCGGGAGGCAGTTCTGCCGTATATAATGCGCCATACAGGCGATAATGGGTCCCGGCCGCTCCCACAATGCTGCAGCTGATGCAGCCGCTCTTCTCTTCCTGTGTGGCTTCCCTGCCCGCTGAGCTCGCCGGCAGCGCGCTACTGCGATCGCCGCCCACGTCCTGTGTGGTCAGGCCTCAAGCGAGGCAGTCCTGAGCCGGCGCGATCGCTAGCGGATTGGCCGGCCGCTGGGGCACCGCCCACTGCCTCGTAGCGGCCAGCCACTCATTTGGCGATCACTCAAGCTCAGGACTGCCTCGCTTACGTCACATGAGGTGCGTGCCAGGGCCTAGCTCTCTCGGTGGCCTCGGATACATCGATGTGACTTGTGTATTTCTAAACGAGTCACAGACCGTTACTACAGCTAGTTATCAGTCAGACCACTGCCGCTGTCACATTCCTCTGCGCTTAATTTGCGTGAAATTTCGTTGCCAATCAGTTTCTTAATTTTCGTTATCGCTTCTGTTTTTTAAGAGGCTTCTTCTTACGTACTTGGCAGATTTCATTTGTGCTGCAAGCTACGATATCAACAACTTGTCACTTCTTTATTTCGTGTTTATCTTTCAGAAAGCTTTTATTCCTGCGTGTTTGATAACAGTATAGTCCATAGATTTTCTTGTTTATTTTGAAAACTGCCAGAGACAGTCTCGTTGTATTGAAAGTATTGTTACCACTGACTGCAGTTAAGTCAGCAGCCAGCCGCCTTTACTAAAGTACCAGACTAGTTAAAAGTCGATTAGTTTTCTACTCTCTACAGTCAATTGTATCGATTGGATGTGTAGGTTGTGTGCGAACGCAGGAGGAGTTGGCCGCAGTTCGCTAACAGCTGAGCGTGCTGCTGTCT
This sequence comes from Locusta migratoria, assembly GCA_026315105.1. NCBI lineage: Eukaryota > Metazoa > Arthropoda > Insecta > Orthoptera > Acrididae > Locusta > Locusta migratoria. Next base: position 524,415,413 of record CM048745.1, read on the forward strand.
CAGGGTGCAGCGGCGGTGGGGAGTCGGGAGCGCCGAGTGGGACACCTCAGGTGTCTCATGCTTTGCCCTCTGTCCCTGCTGTCGAGGCACCTTCAGACAGAAGGCCAATGTGGAAGCTGGCCGTCTGGCCACGCCCGTTCGTCCAATGAGTGGATGTGTGGCCACTCCGTCAGCAGGGTCCGAACAGGTGCACGGTGGGAAGGGGATTATTAGTTATTGGGAGCTCAAATGTAATGCGCTTAATGGAGCCCCTTAGGCAGATAGCGTCGAGATCCAGAAAGAAGTCCACCGTGCACTCGGTGTGTCTGCCGCGGGGCCTCATCCGAGATGTGGAGGCGACCTTGCCGGCAGCTATTGAGGATCGTGGCTCACGTCGGCACCAATGACGCTTGTCGGCTGGCGGAATTGGTGAAGGGTGATCCCCTCGCACACGGGGTGCAGGCAGAGCTGTCGACATGTAGCATTGTTCCTAGGGTTGATTGGGCTCCTTCCGTTTGGAGCCACGTGGAAGGTCTGAACCAAAGGCTTCACCGACTCTGTGACACATTTCTAAATCTGCGTTATCGGGAGAGGAAATGTAGGACGTCCCTAGATAGATCAGGGGTGTACTGCTACTCGGGTAGCAGAATACTTGTTGAATGCACATGGTTTTTTTTAGGCTAGGCGCTAACTCTGATGAGCACTCGCCTATCAACATTCAGACAGCGAATTCATGCCGAATTCAGCACAAAAATTTGACTATCAAAATATTAGCCGTGAACTTTAAAAGCATAGAAACAAAGTTCCCGAATATGCTACACTGCATGGAAGTTATTGTGCTCAGATAGTTTTAGGCATCGACAGTTGGCTAAATCATGGTGTGGCAAGTTCAGAAATATTTAGCGAAGCGTGGAGTGTATATCAGAAAGATAGATCGGACACAAGTTGAGGGAGAGTATTCATCGCCTTGGACAAACGTATTGTATCTACTGAGGTCGACGTTGAGAGTAACTGTGAAGTTATCTAGGCACGTATCACAGAAGTAAGCAGTTCAATGTTTTTACTGACTCCCCAGTGCTGATGTAGCACTGGACAAATGTTGTTGTAACCGGAAATCTATTGAGGAAATAAATAATTTTAACTATGGCACTTGTTCTTGGTTGTTTAATGAATATGTAACACAAATATTAGACAGTTACAAATGTTGGTACAAACACAAAAATAGGTTACAGAACTGAAAAAATCGTTCGAAAAGTACCACACTAGGTACAATTGTCATCATTTCCTCCTACAATTTTGATCACTTGCATCTCGCACAAATAATAATAATAATAAAAATCAATAAATAAACAAAAAAAATACTTTCCTCAGAAATGAATGTATTAAAAATGTTTCATCGTTAACATCGTCAACTTAACCCGATCTCCATATGCTCATACCTTCGTTAGCAGTCTGCGGCAAGGCACCTTATCGAACGCCTTTGGAACATCGAGTAATATGCAGTCTGCGTGTCGCCCTTCATCCATAACACGCAAGATGTCATAAAAGGTCAAGCTCTCTTTCACACGATCGATGCTTTCTGAAACGGCGCTGATGCATTGTCAGAAGCTATTTCGTCTCTGGCAAATTTACTGTATTAGAATTGAAAATGTGATCAAGACTTCTACAGCAAACTGATGTTAATGATATTGGTCTGTAGGTATATTGGTTCGTCCTTTTGACTTTCGTATGCACGGGAGTCACTTGCTCCTTTTTCCAGTCTCTTTTGACTTTGCGCTGGATCAAAGGTTCACGTTAACCTTTTAATACATAGTGTAGTCGATCAGCTACATACCTTATTTTTCCCATTATCTCTCAAACTGATCAAAATTTTACCACAAATTCATTTGTAGCTGCTACTATACATAGTGTTACATATGCTACTAGCTCGTCCTAGAAATTATAAATTACAGAATGCTCCTGAATCAGTTCGACAGTTAGCTGCAATGAGTAACTCTTAACATATGGCTTTGTTTACTTTATTATTCCTCCTCCGCCATGTAAAAGTTGTCAGTCATATACTACTGTTGCATTATGAGTTACGTTCTGGAAAGACGAGAAGCATAATAGTGACATTTACTGCATCGGGGACATAATGGAAGCACTACATAGCTGACAAGCAATGAACTTTTTGTTGTTAATAGTGCATAATAATTTTAAGGATTTTTTAAAAATATTTTTTCGCTATATATGCACTATATATTAATCGTGGTAGTTTTTATAGCTTCAAATAAAGATTCATGCATTAAAGGGTTAATTATTTGAGTAGTTCTGTGTATAAGCGTGTTCAGATCAACGACAGACGCGGCAGTGCGAATGTAGCGAAACGTCTCAGGTAAAAAAACATAGAACTCAACACGGATCAAACTGATTGAGAATCTGTCACTGCCACTATGCTACCAATCCCACACTGCACGTAACGTAAGAAAAATAATGTTTGTTTGTACAGTATGTTTGATCGTATTTTATGCGCTGCCGTACAGTTAATTCGATTGCGATGGAACTTTGCACACTCGACCCTCAAACCAAGAGGAAATTCACTGTCTACGCTATAGTTTTGTATGATACAATGTAAAGGGTACTTTACGTACTAACTTCAACAAAATATACGGTTTTATTTCGGTCTTGAAGAAATTTTATGCCGCGTCGGAGTGACCGGGTGCATTGAGGCGCTATGCTCCAATGCGCGGGGCCATTCCCGTCAGGGATTCTAATCCTCCCTACGACATGGATGTTTGTGCTGTCTTTAGTATAAGTTAGTTCATAGTACTTTGTAAGTTTAGGGACTGGTGACCCCGCAGTTACGTCCCTTAAACTTAACAAACATTTGAACTCTCTTTCCCGGATGATGGATGTGACACACGTGTTTCAAAACATGCATTTATAATGACTAGTTACTACCCGAAATCTGGGTTAGCTGTAATAAAGTTTTTAAAAACCGACGACTACTGTTTGCTGTTCACTATCCAGTTCGAATGTCATTTCGTAACAGCTTCTTGATGCTGTCGCGTCGTTCCTATATCTAGGCGTAACATTGCAGAGCGATATGAAATGGAACGAGCATGTAAGGGCAGTTGTGAGTAAGGCGGACAGACGACTTCGGTTTATTGGGAGAATTTTTGGAAGATGTACTTCATCTGTAAAGGAGACCTCTTATAAAACGCTTGTACGACCACGTCTTGAGTATTACTGAAGTGTTTGGGACCCGCAGCAGATCAGTTTAAAGGAAGACATAGAAGCAGTTCAGAGGCAAGCAGCTAGGTTTGTTACTGGTAGGTTCTACCAATGCGCAAGTGTCACGGAAATGCTCTGGTAACTCAATTGGGGATCGTTGGAGGAATGAAGACGTTATTCTTCGTGAATTTCTGTTGAGGAAATTTAGAGGGCCGGAATTTGAAGCTGAGTGTAGTACGATCTTGCTGCTGCCTACTTATATTTTGGCCGTGGTGGAGTAGCCAAGCGGTCTAAGGCCTCGCTGCGGAGCGCGCGGTTGCTCGCCGTCGGGGCTTCGAGTCCTCCCTTGAGCATGTGTGTGTGTGTGTGTGTGTGTGTGTGTGTGTTTTGTCCTTAGGTTAGTTTAAGTAGTTTGTAAGCTACTGACTGATGACCACGCAGTTTGGTCCGATTGATTTACAAACTTATATTTTGCGTAGTGATCACAAAGACGAAATAGGAGAAATTAGGGCTCGCGTGAGGAGGCATATAGGCATTCTTTTTTTCCCTCGTTCTATTTGGGAGTGGAATAGGAAACGAAATGCCTAGTAGTGTTACAGTGCACCCTCCGCTACGCACCTTACGCTGGATTGCGGAGTATGAATGTAGATGTAGATCATAGTATTAATGCATTGTAACCGCGTCATTTCCCTTGTGCGTAAATTGTGCGGTGCGGAAATTGTTGAACTATCTCTGCAAAGAATTTTAATTATCCAGCTTGATTGTGGGGCCAAAGTAATGGCGACTTTTATTTCCCCGCACAGTATTTTCTGATACATTTTGCAACTGCAAATGCGCCGCTAATTTAATTCTGGAATGCAAATAACAGCCGGAGAAACTACGGCGGCGCATAAGAAACGCCGGAACGGGGCCACTCAGGCGGGCGCTTAGCCGGCTCAATTAATATTCGCTTCTTTCATTTCCCTGCAGCCATTCCTCGCGGCGCGCAAGTGGCCCTGCCCGGCTGTGTGTGTCACAGGCGCCGCTTTGCCGAGATGCGTAATTGTGGAACCGACTTAATTAGATTCGTTATGGATCAAGAACTTTTTTATACGCAGTTCGCCGCCCGTCCCGGCCGACTTCTGCGACTAATAAAACATTCATTCAGCTACTCTGCCGTTGCGATCTAGGACCGAGCGAGAGATAATTAGTTTAATTTCCCTAATGAGCTTCTTTCTTTAATCGCCGCGACCAGAATAGTCGGCTTTTCTCCTGTGTTGTGGCCTAATTACGCGGGGGTTTTATTATTTACCCTAGCCGGCGGCGGCGGGCGTCTGCGTGACAGCGGCTCCGGAGTCAGCGTCTCAACTTCCACGGCGGCGTGCATCATTCAGCGCCTCTGCCGGCGGTCGCCGGAACTAAACAGCAGAGGCCACTTGAACGCCGATACCCAGCGGAGAGCGTTTCCTTGTATGGAACAGGAGGGCAGGGAGAATGCTGGCTCACCCAGGGGCCTGGAGGTCGTCGTTATCAATGAATCTCTGACCTACTAGTTCTGTATATTTTTCCCAAAAGTACAAGACAATGTTTTCAAACGTGTTTTGTTTATTACTTTTAAGCCATCTTGCTTTATATTAAAAGAATCTACGAAAACAGTCAGTCGACCAGACCAAACTACACGGCCGATTTCCTTCATTTTGTTTCAAATGAAAGGTATTCATCCACAGATTTGTCACCATGTATGAAACTTTACATGACTCTACCCCTTCCTTTATCTGTACTCAAACGCGATTTCCTTCTGTATATTTCTTATGGGGGAAATTCGTCGAGTGTTCGCAAATGTGTTCAAGAGATGTCATGCAGCTCTCTCCATAGAGGGACATCATATTGGACATCTACTGTAAATAAAGATAAGCTTAGGTTACTCAGATGACAATGTTTTTTGGACTTTAACTCAGTGAATGCGCCCGCAGCACAACACAGTCCGAGAATCGGGCGCTGCCGTGGCCGGCGGATGCGGTGGTGGCGGCCGGGAGCCGTACAGCGCGATCCGCGGACGCCTGGCAGGCGTCTTTCGTGAGACACCCTGTATTTCATTGTGTCATACTCCTAGCAGGCACGCAGACAGATATCTCGTTCACTGTTATTAACTTTTCTCGTAGAACATTTTTCTTTGTATAATGCGTCGCTTTCGAAATATTTAGTTGCGTGCAGAATACTGAAAAAAAAAAAAACCTTTGAATTTTCATATGGGAACCTCACGCCTCTCGGGTTTACTACATATTTGAATTCTGTGCCAAAAAATATGCATCAGTTATTCAAAGCGTCAATGGTGCTGTTATCGAAAAATATTAACTCTGCTTTTGCCAAAGAGATAGACTACCATAGAAAGGCAACACCGCAACCAGACTGAAGCAAATTGAACAACCGTCCGCCATGTTATAGGAAGTCTAGAGGGGCGTGTTACATGACAGTACGTTAGAATATTATTAAGCCACAACAATTTTACTGTCGTGAATAGTGCATAAGCGCTTTATATACATCGTTTCTCGAGTTTCAGCAGCTTTAAGTACGGTATCCCCGACATCAGTTGCATTTTCAACTAAGCGATATGGCCTGGGAATTTAAGACCAATCTACGTTTATTTTTGTACGCCGTTTACAACAACAAAAAATTTCGAGAAACGATAGTCGTGTCAGAGACTAACTTTTTACAGTAAGATTACGTTAATTCAACTAATGTTAGAAGAAGGAACTATTACAGCGGCGAAGGAAACACAATCACAAAGCCGGCCGCGGTGGCCGAGGAGACTGAGGCGCTTCAGTCACGGTCTGCACGGCCACTACGGTCGGGGGTTAGAATCCCCCCTCGGGCATGGATATTTGTGCCTTCTTTAGTGTAAGGTAGTTCATAAGTAGTTTGTAAGTTTAGGGATTGATGACCCCGTAGTCAAGTCCCATAAGCTTCACAAACATTTGAACATTTTTTGAACAATCACACATTGGGGCTTTATACATAAGCCACCCAGTCAGTAAGATACGCGATGAAGTTTGTAGTTTTTCGCAGGTTTAATGAAATAGTAGTCAATATTATGATTGTCTTTCTCATGAATCAGATTATGATACTCTGAATCAAAATGCAAGGAAACTGCTATTAACGAATGTCCTTATTCAGAATTCACCTTGCCGTTTCAGATTTTGTGATGAAAAGTGCGTTAAATATATTTAGCCTTAATGCCTTCACTTCATACATAAATTTTGTATCAAGATTTGAAGGACAATTACGAGTACTTCAAGTCGGAAACCAATTTTCTCTTCTCATTGCAACAAACCACTTCTTCGTCAGCAGCTTGTTTTGAACGGATATCGTAGTTAAAATAATAAATGTTGACAAAGTTAAAAACATAACTCAAGTGTGCAAAACAATTAACATACAACACATGATATTTTACACAGTACTCTTTTGAAAAAAGAAATATGCGCAGAATTTTTGCTTCTGCTAGTACGTTACACGAACATTAGGCGTGATTTCTAAAAGAACCGCTGATCTCACTTTTTCGCACACGTACTATCTCGATTTGAGAAAGCCACTGCATGACTTCCGATAATATGGCGACTTGTAGTACAGCGTGGCGCCGCAGGGAGCGCTAAAGATCGTGTCACCGCCCCTCTATGTGTATTCTACCTCTTTGGCTTTTTTTCAGTTAAGGAACGGCGCAGTTGATTTTCTTTTACGATTTTGATTTTATTTACGATGCAAATATATAGCAGAAGGTATGTGAAATCTGATAAAAGACAATCCAGGATTCATCCGTATGTACTAATTTGTGACTATGCTGTTAACCTGCTTTCGGTCCCCACAAAAAAAAAAAAAAAAAAAAAAAAAAAAAGAAAATGGTCTACGATTCCTGTCAGTCGAGTATGTGCAGCTGGATGCGACGTTTTAGCAAACTAGTATCATCAACTTGGTGCGTCGGAGGGATGGCATCCTCAGGAATCATGTAGATTCTTGCCTGATTGACATGCTGAACTGGGACTGACGGTCTTCATACGAAAACATTTTGATGGCCCTTTGCCATTCTTGCCGCGACTGCAAGCACAGTTGACTGAGCCTGTCGATGACGCTTCCGCACTTACCAAATGTAACTACACGCAAACAATTTTTCTTCCCCTTTTCCTTTACCATTTCTGTCAAGGACGGAAACCATTATAGCGAGGGGTTTATAGGCTTCCTCTTTTGTGCTTTATGGCTCGGTTACATTTCCCGACAATTCTTTCCGTGAATCTCAGACTCCCATCTCCCCTACCTGCGATAAGTTTAATGTGGCCGTTCTAGAGTTTTATGTGGTTATTCCAGAGTCTTATGTAGTCGTAGCACTTTAAATAGCTCGGTATGCGTACTCTTACACTTTTTATACTTGTAGCTGCTTCCAGTTATTGATATGCAGTCGTGTTGTCACGAGTTAACAGATTTCCCCGCCTATATGGGCGCAATGCGCCACGCCACGCGACATGAGGCACCATAATATTAATAATAATTTTACTGTTGTTTGGCCATTACAGCAACAGCCAAAAGGAAATACATACAAAAAAGTTAATAATTTAACACAGACAAACGTCTAGTTATTGACATATTTTTATATTTTTTAAATTCCTTTATATCAACCAATCATACAGTTTTTGTTTGAATGCTAGTTCTGGAAAATGTTGAATGATTTGTTGAAGTTTATTACATATTGTGTGCCGTACGATTTCGTAACTGTTAAGTGATTTTGATAGTTTGTGGTAAGGAGTGCTTCTTGTGTCATAGCAATGTACATTTCCTCTGCGCCTTGATACTGCTAACTTCTTCTTTGTATAAATTAGAACATAGTATGTATATAAGTTTATTACAGTTAAGATTTTTTGTTCGCAAAGCAAAGCTCTACAGTGTTGTTCATGAGAAGAGCCAGTTATTACCATGATAGATTTCTTTTAAGATGTCATGCGCCCACAAAATAATGCCATATGTTATTATGCTCTGGATAAATGAAAAATAGGAAGTCCTGAACAAAATACCAGGTACGCAATCCACGAGTCGCTTTAACAAATAAATTACCCTTGACAACGTACCACTAATATATTGTAAATGTTGACCCCAAGATAGCTTAACATCTAAATATATCCCGAATAACTTAACTTAATTTATCAGTGGCTTATCTTTTAGGCTAAAGACAATCTGCTGTATTTTGTTTTCATTCAGTAATAAGCCATTATCTTTGAACAAATATGATGCGTCAGCATACGTCTCTGAAACACAACTTTTAAGACTATCGAGATCATAAAGTTAATTTGTTTCAAGGGACAGATGACTTCAGCTGTTTGATCCCTTAGATTTAGAAACATTTTGAACACTGGAACAATACGTCACATTCGCTTTTATTAAGGACCAGGTGCCACTCCCTGCACAATGCATCGATAGTATGCGTTCCTGTTCTTTTCCAGAAGTTAAGACTTTCTCTGAAAATCCTACGCACGTATTTGTTCACTAGGTCGCAATGCGGGTCTGTGCGGAAAGCTTTCCGGGTAATAGAGGAACACGCCGACTACCTGAGCGCCGGTATGTATTGCTTTTTGGGTCCCGTGGTCGAAAACAACGAGCCTACTTTCAAGATCTTTGTTTCCGGAATCCTTGAGCATTAATTAATGCTTACGTAATTTTCGCTTCCTAAAAATATCTCTTCTTCTGCTGGATCACTTAAACAGAAAACACTTCACAAGATATACGTCTAACTTAGTCTTCCGAAATTCACAGTGTGTGAAAAGGTACATTATATAGCAATTTCATTTGCCCCTTCTTATTAAGCCCACAGATAAACTCCGTAAGGAAAAATTATCTAGGGACTGATGACCTTATAAGTTTGGTCCCTTAGGTTTACAAACATTTGATGGAAACATTGTCGGCATTTATTATTCGTATTGTGGGCCATGTCACACGAACTGGAGAAGCAAGGTTACCTAAGAGACTCATGAGAGCGGAAGGTAAGTCGAGGTAGACCAAGGAGAAAGTACTTACTTTCGGTGAAGAATGATTTTAAAGTAAAAGGCTTAACATCAAACGAGGCTTCAATGTCAGCATTGGACAGGAGAGCATGGAGGAATTTTATTAGGGGACTATAGACTGAACGCTGAAAGGCATAAGCAGTCTTAATGATAATGATTCTTATTGTGAATTTCCCCAATTTTAGTGCAGTCTCCACTACGTGAGGTATATTTTCGAGGAAATAACATGTTTCTTCACTCATTGTGGACCAAGGATCCTTGAAATTGTGTAATTCTTTCCACAATGCATGAATCCCATGTTGACAAAAGAATAGTGCAGCTCTTGTTTGAAAGTTTTCTGTTCTCACATTTGACTAGTTTGTTTAAGATTAAAAACAGAGGAGCATTTCTCATGAACGGAGCGAACAACGACTTGACTGGGCAAGCTTGACTACCAACAATGATAAGATAAGAGAATGAAACAGAGAATTGTAGTTTTAAAATTCAATCTTTTTTTTTTTTTTTTTTTTTTTTTTTTTTTTTTTGCACTATCTGCTTTTTTAGGCGAGTTCACTGAACTATTGCATATATAGAACGTACCACCACTCATCGGGACAAAATATTTATCGCCCGACTTCTTCGAATCATGCAACAAATTTAAAGTATTGTTAGAAGGCAAAGGATGTAGAAGCAAACTGATTTGACTTACAAATCGTCCAAAAGACGTATTGACATTGTGATTAGCTCGTCAGACTGTCGTGACCTCCTCATTATGCAGTTCCTTTCCCACAATACATTCTTCTATCTGGTGTCTAGTTTGCCTTCTGAAGAGCTATCATTACCGCCGCAGTAACTGCGGAGCCGGAAGACTGCTGAACATGTACACCAGAGGAAACGAACGCGTTATAGTGCGAACGCGAATCTGTGCGCGTGCAGTGAGAATTTCCGTAATTTCTGGTTTTGTTAATTACTTTACTGAATATTTACGGCGAGAGTTTCTTGGGAGCGCTCGGTAATGAATGCAGTTCCGCGTTTTCGCGTCCTCTTCTGCAGGAGCACCGGGAAGAAAACTGTCGGACAAAGACGCATCTCGCCACCTATACTGCCTGGGGAACGTGGGTGTGCAACGTCGGGGCTTTCAGCGGCGGATGTGTTTCGCTTGCCGCCTGAGTTTCATCCTCAGCTGTTAGCTTCCGGTACGGGTCCCATTACGTGCATCGTTTCCCTCACACCTCGGTGTTTTTGTGCGATGTAGAGGTCGCAACGTCGAAAAGAAAAGGCCTGCAGAAAATGCAGTCCTTAATTTGTGGATGCTTCTCCGCGTGATGTTTTAATGTTAAAAGAGATTTGCGAGCGAAGTAACAAGGCAAACGCCCTGTCTGCGAATTCGCGAAGCCATAACGAACCTACGGAAAAGAGGTAACATTATAACTGCACCGAGGAAGTCCATGCAACCGAATTTTATGCTGAATTCAGTTCCTTATATGGACCGAGCGAGGTGGCGCAGTGGCAACACTCTGGACTTGCCTAAGGGAGGTCTGTGGTTCAAACCCCGTTCTGGCCATCCTGATTTACTTCTTTCCGTGATTTTCCTAAATAATTCCTTTCTAGGGGCACAACTAATTCCCTGCCCCATTCTGACAAAACACTCCGAACTTGTGCTCCGTCTCTAAAGACAGCGGTATTGACGAGACGTTAAACACGCAATCTTCCTTTTTTTATTATAAATTAAGTATTCATGTAACCCGTCTATGCAACTGAATAATAAAAAAGGAATAAATCGCAATTTGCGATCAGTTATGGTTTCACTGTACTAGGTTTGGAAGGAATACCGAAGTGCGACAAATGAAAATTTGTGCTCGGCCGGGATTCGAACCCGGAATCTCCTGATTTTTAGGCAGACGCGTTGACCACTTCGCCACCGAGGACACAGTGAACACTCCCACTGCAGAGGATTCTTCCCTGTACGTCTCCCACCACACACAAATCTCCATTCGCGACGCTGTCTCTTTCCTATTACCACAGCCTATTTGTTCTGTAATGCTCGCAGCCACAATAATGTAATCCCGCATCAGGGAGAAAAGACCATGAGGTATCGAGACACAATTAATTATCGTCAAGAGCCCAGCCTCGGCTTGTATACAATTATATATTTTTGACGACCTTACAGCTTTCATTTTTAATGAAATAAATCGAAATTTGCGATTACTTATGGCTTCACTGTACTAGGTTTGGAAGGAATAACAAAGTGCGGAGTGGTCAATGCGTCTGCCTAGAAAGCAGGAAATCCCGGGTTTGAATCCCGGCCAGGCACAAATTTTCATTCGCCGCACTTTGGTATTCCTTTCAAACCTAGTACAGTGAAGCCATAACTGATCGCAAATTGCGATTTATTTCATTAAAATGAAAGCTGTAACGTCGTCAAAAATATATAATTGAATAATAAAAGTTTTATAATGCCATATGCATTTCACCTTTATTGTAAAGCATCTCCAGTGACCTGTATTATAAGCATGATTATGTTTTACAACATTTCGTTTCCTTACGTTTTTATCCTTTAGGTTATAAACAGTTCTGACGTGTTATCTAAGTATAGTTAATGATATTTGGATGTTGTTGTTATTGTTGTGGTCCTCAGTCCGGAGACTGATTTGATGCAACTGTCCAACGTACTCTACCTTGATCAAGCCTCATCATCTCCTCATAAGAACAGCAACCTACATCTATTTGAATCTGCTTACTGTATTCATCAATTGGTCTTCTCTGCGATTTTTACCCCAAACACTACTCTCCAACGCTAAATTCACGATTTCTTGAAGTCTAAGTATGTGTCCCACCATTCGAGCCCTTCGTTTACTCAAGGTATGCCAGAAATTCCTTTTCTCGCCAATTCTGTTCAGTACCTCTTCATTAGTTATGCGATCTACCCACCTAATCTTCAGCATTCTTCTGTAGCACCACATTACAAAGGCCTCTTGCCTCTTGCTGTCCGCATTGTTTTATCGTCCAAGTTTCACTCCCATACAACACAACTGTCAGCACAAATGTATTCAGAAAGGACTCTCTTAAACTTAAATTAATATTCGATATTAGCAAATTTTTCTTTTTCAAAAACGCATTTCTACCCATTGACCCGATGTGTATTCTCTTTCGACCAGATTCCAGTGATGACGTGTGGCGACGGTGTGAAAGAGAAAGAATTGTGGATACCTCCAAACAGTCTTTCAGCAGTCGACGTCAGTGCCGTTCATGCTGCGTGCCATTGTCTCCACAGGTCATCACTGGAGTACGGTCCGAAGATGGTCCACGTCTGGTCGCAACAGGTCACTATTTACGAATATAAGTGTACTCAACCGATGTAGATATTGCAAAGGTTGTAGTGCTGATGAAAAATGATGCACATATTTGTTAATCCCGTCTCAAATAACATTTGTTCAAAATGTTCAAAAGTTTGTAAATCTATCGGATCAATCTACACTGGTCATCAGTCCCTAGGCTTACAAACTACTCACTCATGCCCGAGGGAGGACTCGAACCTCCAGCGCGAGCGGCCGCCAAGATCCTGACATGATGCCTTGTACCGCGCGACCATTCCGCACGGCTAGAATTTGGTACTCTTCGCGTAGCAATAAAATGAAAATCAATATTTTTGTTCCTCAAAACATCATGGCCAAGTTAAAGGAGTAAAAACCCCTAGCCAAGTCAGCTGTTCTACCACTCTCCCTGCCCAACGCAAGTTCTAGACTTATAGTGTCGTAAACAGTGTAGTGTCGTTCGTCCGTGTGTTTACGTGGCTCGCACCCACACTGGACTGTCGTAAAGAACTGAGCGATATTTTTGTATCTGCACTAAAAGAGTAGTTTACTTATCGAAAATTACATGCAATTATAGGTTTCATGCCTGCAGCTGTTCTCACTCTAAAGGTCTCTATTTTACTTTGGGTGTCGTCTATCCCTACCGTAGTAGTGCATAGTTTACAGATTTGCGTTTCTTGTCTGGCCAGTCTTGCTTTATTATTTTACACTTTCCGTCAGTCTGATTTTTCGATGCCTATATTTCCTTTTGTCTGTTTAATTTTTTTTTTAATTTTTTTTTTTTTTTTCTTTTCTTCAGAAAAAATTTAATTCGGATAAACAGAAGTTGTGGAATACAAAATCGTATCAACGAAACAATTGACAAGAAAAACGCAGACGCGTTCAGCATTCGACGCACGGTGTAGCACGGAAGGTTAGGGCGGGTTTAACGTCCGACCGACATCGTGGTCATTGGAGATGGAGTACACGCTCAGGTATTTTCTGTAAGGGACTCGAAAGTAAATCGGACCGTGCAATTTGAAAGGAACCATCTCAGCCCCTGCCTATAGTGATTTAACAAAATCTGGATTGCCGGAGGTGGGCTTGGACCACCGTCCTCCCGAATGCCAGTCCAGTGGTTTGCCACTGCGCCACCTCGCTCGTTACCATAGACGTAGTAAATAAAAAAATAGACCGATCGCTGGCGCTATTGTCGCGTCCCCACATTGAACGTGGCAGAAGCCGCCATTTTCAGGGCAATCGTGCGTAAACATGGTTCTTTCGTGTGCTGCTTTTTAATTTTAACGGTGAGAACGGAAGCAAAGACGAAGACAGAAACAAGGTTACATTTCGCAGATCAGTCATTACTTGTATATCGTATAGTATTTTCATGGAGAAATAACAAATCATGAGCGTTTGTTTTTGTTTATATTTCCTCTACAAATGATTCTCTAACACTGGAAAACGTACTTTGGTGCATGCCAAGTACTTATATTTTATTTGCGTATAAATTACTAAAAATACTAATTTGAGCTGAATGAATAAGTAGGCGTATAAGGAGTATTTATAACAAATAAATATGGTAGGTCGAATAATTGTTTTTAGACACTTAACAGGTGGTGATTGTACTTCGTAAATGGTCATTACTTGATCCAATGTTGCATATTCAACCACTTTGAGAAGTACTATCTAGGTTAAAAAGTAATGTTCGAATACAAAAAAGGTAAAGCAGTCAACAATCCGAAGATTGGTTTGAACATCACAGTGCTTTACTAGGCATGGTCCTATTTGGAGGTGGTATGCCGTTGCCTTCCTCCGACCTTCGAACTGACTTACCCAGCCAATTATAGGGGGACCTACAGTTTATCGTGGGTTTCGAACCACGGCGCTACTCGGTATTTTTCACATGAGCAACACTGCCAGAGGTGAAAGAAGTGGAAAGTGACAGATAAAAATCCTAGGACCTGGCGGGGATCGAACCCGCAACATTTGGACTTGTAGTCTGGCACTCTAAAAAGCGTATTTAAAATGTTATGAGTTATTACAATTATTCATACACAAATTCGAGGACGTTGAAAGAAAAGATCCATATAATGTGGAAAGGGATGAAGACAAATAGGTGATGTACAAAAATAAGCCTGAAAAACGTACTGAGTAGTCGGCGAAAATGACGTGAATTAAAAAACAATCGCACTCTCTGCTACTTTACAAGTTTCATGGAATCTTCTTATGCAAATATCTCGATGAAAAGTCGCTCCACCTTATCAGAAAAGAGTCTTACATTCTAAAATTTCGTTCCTCTATGCAGACGTTGTTTCGAAATTTAGGAAACTTCATTCATTTAAGAATACTTTTTAAACAGACCGCAATAATCAGTAAGTTTTTTTTAACAAACATGCGTTTATTTTGTGCTTTATTTTGCTCTTGTTGCTTCTCATACACTTGAAATCACAACCCCAGTACTGGGATTCTTCCCTGCAAATGGCGGCGATCAGCCGCTTCAGTTCAGGGACAGTCGCCTCGCTTCTCCGCTACGGCGTGGCAGAGGCTCGCTCGTTACGTGCGCTGTAGCTTGCCGTATTATTATGTCTTTCCAAATTCAGAAATTAAAGATGAGAAAGGAACTCGACATCGCATCGTGATGCAATATTACGATCCCGTCTGAATATCAGAATGTTACAGGTCATGGTTCAAAAATAATTTTGGAGCCCAGTGAAATGTGTTATTACGATAATTTAGTAATTTGCCTTCGAGCAAATTTCTGTCCGTTACATACGAACAAGGCACCTCGAAGTGGAGGAGAAAGTGGAAGGCTGGAGTAATTTACGGGTCGGTCGTTGTAAACGGATGTGCCGTCGCTGCCCTTAGCGCTCGCTGTGTATGTGTTGGCTGTTACGACGCTCCCCAGAAAGGGCAGGGCGGTGCTCTCGTGGGTCAGGGCGATCCCAGAGCCAGGTGAAAGTGAGGCTCGTCCAGGCGGCCGGCTTCCCACGGCTGCCTGACCTCCAGGGCAGGTCTCGGAAATTCAGATCTCCGCAGCGTAGTACTCTACCTCAAGGGTGTCCACTCACAGAAGTCCAAAAGCACTCTAAACCAGAAAATTCCGACGAAAAGGGCTCCAAAACTTTAAGCACAGCACAAATACAAACGATAGGCTTGTCAGTGAATGGTACATCTACATGGGATACTCTGCAAATCACACTTAAGTGCCTAGCAGAGGGTTCATCGAATCGCCTTTATACTATTTATCTGCCATTCTATTCTCGAACAGCGCGCGGGAAGAAAGAACACATGATTTCTCGTATTTTATCCTGATGGTCTTTCCTACCTATATAATAGACTTGCGCATAATAGTTCGTGATCGGGCGCGCTCACTTTAGTTCGCGGCAGAGCCGCGAACTAGTACGTTCTTTTAGTTCGCCCGCTCCCAGTGACGGCTGAGCGGCGTGGTCTGCGCATGCAACTGGAGGGAGAAATTCCCTCACCTAGCTGCTTCATGCGCTCGCTGCTTGAGCCGCCAACGATATCACGCAAACGAAAAGAAACAGTTTGTTAATAATTTCTCGCGTTTAAGTTTAGAGTTATCTCTGTATCTTGGCATTGTGGAATGTATTAATCACACATTGCAGAGTGAAGAATACTTCAAAACAGAAATTTTGTAGCACTAAGCTATGTAATCTAGCAGGCAGACGCTCACCTCGAAATGGCTCTCATCAGCAGAAGGCACACCCACTCGCTATTGCTCGTCGGTCTTAGGAAAAGAATCTAACGAACTAAGAAGCGAGATACGTTGGGCATAATAGTTCGCGTCCGGTAACGCATGTGTTAGTTCGCGACCAATTGCACATATTTTAGTACACGACCAATTGCACATATTTTAGTTCGCGACCTATTGCACATATTTTAGTACGCGACCAATTGCACATATTTTAGTTCGCGACCGATAGCGCATATTTTAGTTCGTGACCGATTGCGCATATTTTAGTTCGCGACCGATTGCGCATATTTTAGTTCGCGACCGATCGCGCATATCTTAGTTCGCAACCGGTAGCTCTCTTTTTAGTTCGCCTGCTCCTTCTAGTTCGTCCGCTCCTTCTAGTTCGTACGCTCTTTTTGGCTTTTGCTACCGCTACTACAAGAGCTCTTTTGTTATGACAGCTTTTTTATATGATGATCAGTGCCAGTGAACTATGAAACTAGTCTTGTGTAGTTCGCGAAAGAACTAGTTTGGAAGAGGGCTGGCATAGGCGAACTGCGCGAAATAGTTCGCGGATCCCTCGCCTTTTAGTTGAGCTGAGCTGCATCTCAGCTCGAAATGACGGTAACTGGCAGAATGGAATCACACGTCTCTCGCTGTTCCCCGTCAGTCTTCGGAAAAGGAGCGGACGAACTGAAAGGCGAGGGATCCGCGAACTATTTCGCGCAGTTCGCCTATGCCAGCCCTCTTCCAAACTAGTTCTTTCGCGAACTACACAAGACTACTCCGCAGCATAGTACTGTACCTCAGGGGGTGTCCACTCACACCAGTCCTAAAGCAAACTATCCAGAAAATTCCGACAAAAAGGGCTCCAAAACTTTAAGCATAGCACAAATACAGACGATAGGCTTGTCAGTGAACGCTACATCTACATGGGATACTCTGAAAAACACATTTAAGTTCCTGGCAGAGTGTTCATCGAACCGCCTTTATACTATTTATCTCCCATTACATTCTCGAATAGCGAGCGGGAAGAAAGAACACCTGAATCTCTCCGTTCGAGCTCTGATTTCTCGTATTTTATTCTGATGATCGTTTCTACCTATGTTAAGTGGGAGTCAACAATATATTTTCAAATTCGGAGGGGAATGTTGGCGATTGGAGTTTCGTAAGAAGGTTACGCCGCAGCGATATGCGCCGTTGTTGTAATGATTCCCATCCTAGATCCTATATCGTTTCCGTAACGCTGTCTTCCCTGTATCGTGACAGTACGAAACGGGCTGCCCTTCTTTGGACTCTTTCGATGTCCTCCGTCAAACCCACCTGATAAGGATCCCACACTGGGCAGCAATACTCCAAAGAAGGACGGACAAGCGTAGTGTATGTAGTTTCTTTAGTAGTTCTGTTGTATCTTTCAAGGGTTCTGCCAATAAAATGCAGTCTGTGGTTCGCCTTTCCCACGACATTATCTACGTTTGAAGTAATAGGAATTCCTAGATATTTTGTGGAGTTTAAGGCTTTCACGTTTGATTGATTTATCTTGTAAACAAAGTTTAACGGATATTTTTAGTGCTTATGTGAACGACTTCACACTTCGCATTATTTAGAATCAATTGCCAAATTTTACACCATAGTGATATCTTATTCAGATCGTTCTGCAGTTGGTTTTGGTGTTCAGATGATTTTACTAGACGGTAAATGACGGCGTCATCAGCAAACAACCAAACAGAGCTGCTTAGATTTTCTCCCAAGTCGTTTATGTAAATAAGGATCAGCAAAGGACCAATAACACTATCCTATGGAACGCCCGATATCACCTCTGTTTTAGTCGATGCCTTACCATCGATTACTACGAACTATGTCCTCTCTGACAAGAAATCCCCTACCCAATCGCAAATTTGGGGCGATATACCATAACCACACAATTTCATTAAAAGCCGTTTGTGAGGAACGGTGTCAAAAGCCTTCTGGAAATCAAGAAATACGGAATCGATTTGAGATCCCTTGTCGATAGCACTCATCACTTCATGTTAGTAAAGAGTTAGTTGTGTTTCGCATGAACGATATTTTCTAAATCCGTGTTGACCTTGGATCAATAGATCATTCTGTTCGAGATAATTCATAATATGTTCCAAAACTCTGATTGACGTCAGTGAAATAGGCCTGTAATTTAGTGGGTTACTCCTACTACCTTTCTTGAACATAGGTGTGACCTGTGCAACTTTCCAGTCTTTTGCTACAGATCCTTCTTTGAGAGAGCAGTTGTATATGACTGTTAAGTAAGGAGCTATCGCTTCAGCATAATCAGATAGAAATCTAATGGGTATACTGTCCGGACCAGAAGACTTGTTCTTGTTAAGTGATTTAACTTGATTCACTACCTCGAGGATATTACTTTAAATTTATTAATTCTGGCCTCTGTTTTTAATGCTAAATCTGGAATATTGGTTTCGTCTTCTTTGGTGAATGAGTTTCTAAAAGCTGTATTGAGTAACTCTGCTTTAGTAGCGCTATCATCTGTAGGATCGCCATTACTATCACGTAGTGCTGCAGCACGGTTGAATGGAGCTACCGGTAGCGCGTTCGTTTCTCATGTGGACGATACAGGTTCGAACTTACATTCAAGAAACGTTTAATTATTAATTTTACTCTTCCCGACCGTCTGTCTGTTTGCATTCATACTAAAGGACGATATCTATGTTCTGCTTTTTCATGAAGAATCCTGTTCTTCGAATCTTCAAAGAATATTTAT
This sequence comes from Locusta migratoria, assembly GCA_026315105.1. Taxonomy (NCBI): domain Eukaryota; kingdom Metazoa; phylum Arthropoda; class Insecta; order Orthoptera; family Acrididae; genus Locusta; species Locusta migratoria. Next base: position 524,434,346 of record CM048745.1, read on the forward strand.
AATCTTTATGCAGCTTGCACTATCGCGCGATTTAGTAATAGACTTGTAATGACGTATTTAACGGTTTAATCACTCCATATTAATTAGGAAATGCATTTAGAAATATTTAATTTTTTTGAAAGAATATATTGTTATTAAAATTTTAATATTTCATAAATAAAGTTCTTTGTAATATGGTCGATGGTGTTTTATATCACCAATTTTATTTATAAATTTGTTATAATTTTCAAAACAAATATTAAAAATAAAATGTTTCTCTAGGTAGATTCGAATCCCGACCACACAACATTCAAGTACGCAACGACCTGAGCTGTTTCACCACACCCAGGCACATACCCCAGTGACTAGTACATACGATACATATGAGTCGCGCTTAAACTTGCCGGCCGCGGTGGTCGAGGGGACTGAGGCGCTCCAGTCACGGTCTGCACGGCCACTACGGTCGGGGGTTCGAATCCCCCCTCGGGCATGGATATTTGTGCCGTCCTAGTTCGTAAGTAGTTCATAAGTAGTTTGTAAGTTTAGGGACTGATGACCCCGTAGTTAAGTCCCATAAGCTTAACAAACAAACAACAACAAACAAACGCTTAAACTTCAAAGCACCTTTTCCCTTAATTTTCTGGATAGTGCGCCTTAAATCTTCTTTGAATGGACACCCTTGATGTATACTGCTAACACGCATACTCTCATTTCTGAGACCTGATAGTCTCCTCGTAGGATTTGCGAAGGGTTGGCAACCGCTGCAACCCACACCCTAGAAACAAACTCCCACACACAGTTTCGTTACTACCCCACAAAGACGCTTTCCTTAAGGCGTGCTGTGGGCGTTTCTGTTTTACAAGGAAACAACTCCATCGCATCCCCTTTAGATTTAGTGGTAAGATGGCCCAGTGGACAGTCTGTCGAGGAGGGAAAGTGTAACAGACAGAGCTTCTTTCGCATCGATAATACAGGGTGATCAATCCTCAGCGCAACCGCCTCTGCGGCGTGTGACTTGCCGCCGACGGCAGCTGCGATTCCCGCTTAGCGGGCCGTCTGGCGTCCGCACTAAATTTAATATGGGTTGGCGCGCAAGTTATTTCTGACATACACAACACAGATACTTAGAAAGAAAAGTTTATTTACTCACCTGTATTACGCAAGAAGGTGCTGGAACGGCGTCCCTTCGTTGTTCGAGCATTTCGGACACCTTCTGAGGAAGTTGCTCATTAGACTCTGAAGTCGCCTCTCAAAAATTGCAGTGATTTCATGACAAATGTTTGTTTTACGTTCATCTAAAGTGAAGGGATTTGATTTGTACTCTTTCTCTTTTAAGGCTCCCCACTGATAAAAATCGCACGGGGTTAAAGTCGGGAGAACGAGGGGGCCAAATGTTCTTAGTGATAAATCTTTCACCGAACACATTACCAATTTCCCGTAATGATAAGTTGGCTGTATGAGCCGTCGCAGAGTCTTGCTGAAATGTCACGAAAGCGCGTCCTGTTTCAGTTAATTGGGCAAATAAAGGCCGGAATACGTTTTCAACATACCTGTCACTAATAACTGTTTCCTGAAAAAATATAGGGCCTATTACTCTCTCGCCGCTAACAGCACACCACACTACTATTTTTTGATCGTACAGAGGCTGCTCGTGAATTACGTAAGGCTTTTCTTAGCTCCAGCGACTATTATTTTGCAAATTAACATACCCACTTAGGTGGAACCATGATTCGTCCGAAAAGAATGGTAAGTTCGGGCCAATTTCTCCGTCATGCACTTTTTTCAGAATCAATGAGTGTAATGAGCAACTTCCTCAACAGGTGTCTGAAATTCTCGAACAACGATGGGAGGCAGTTCCAGCACCTTCTTTCGTGATGCAGGGGAGTAATAAAGTTTTCCATCTAAGTGTCTGTGTTGTGTATGTCAGAAAAAACGTGCGCCCCAACCAGTATAACATTTAGTGCGGACGCCGGGCGGGCCGCAAAGGCGGTTCAAAATGTTTCAAATGTCGGTATAGCTTATGGGACTTAACTACGGGGTCATCAGTCCCTAAACTTACAAACTACTTACTAATACCAAGGACGGCACAAATATCCATGCCCGAGGGGAGGGTTTCGAACCCCCGACCGTAGTGGCCGTGCAGACCGTGACTGGAGCGCTTCAGTCCCCTCGGCCACCGCGGCCGGCAAAGGCGGTTCCGCTGAGGATTGATCACTCTGTATTATAAATAAGTACGGACTGCAAATCCTCTCCATAGAAAATACCATGCATGTGAAGAGTGTTAGCCAAAAAAATCTGATTGTTCATAGAAAAGCTTTTGAACAACCACGGAACCGAGTCGTCTCAACACGTCCGAAGTGGAAATGGAGGTGAGACCAAATACAGCACTGATGAGGTTGTCTTCTCGGCCGAAGTTCAGTGCGTCTTGATCAGGTTTTACAGTTCATTACTGCGTGTTTTAGCCTAATGCAACGAGCTGCGCAAAAGACAGTGCTGTACATGTTCAAACCAGAATTTCAGCTTCTGACGGTTTTACTACGACCCGTTATCCCAGGTACTTATGTGTGGCGGCATTGTGGAAGACACAAGTTTTCACCGCGCGCCTGCTTTTTCATTTCCTGTTAGAGAAAGGAGAAGAGTGGGAACTTTTCTCACGAAAGAGCAGGTGAAACCGTTCCTCCCACACATCACCTAAAACGTTCTTTGCGTCTCCTTTCTTACGCCTACTTCTCATTTCGAGCACTGCGTCAACGAACAGTCCCACTTTCTAAACAAAAGTTACTACCCAGTAACATGTTGAAGAAATTGTCCTTAATCCCACCTGTTTGTTGTAATTGTGTAATAGGATACTCTGCAAATCACATTTAAGCGCCAGGCAGAGGATAGATATAAACACCAGAATACAACACAACAATTGACAGATAATTATTAATACTACAGTGCAGTGCTCTGTTTTTTTGCCAGATAGTTTGATGGAAATGAACAGAGAAAATTTTAGTAAGAAAAACAACTTTAGCCGCCCGCAGTGGCCGAGCGGTCTGCTGCGCGTCAGTCATAGTCTACGGTCGGGGGTTCAAATCCTCCCTCGGGCATGAATATTTCTGTTTTCTTTAGTATAAGGTAGTTCGTAAGTAGTTTATACGTTTAGGGACTGATGACCCCGCAGTTAAGTCCTTTAAGCTTAACAAACATTTGAACAATAAACTTTAGCGCTTTCATCATTGTACATCGTGAACTAAAAATTTCTTAATGGTATTAAATTACTTCGAAGTTTTACGTACGTTGATTACTGTCATCATTTTTGAGTCATAAATGAACAAAGACAGCATATTATTCGTTTTTTTAACGTTCTTTTAGGCCACGGTACCATCAGTGGGTTCCAGAATTACATTTAAGTTTCTAGGTGCAATATTAATAGGTTATAAACACAATGCGTCATTTGTTGAAATTAATAATCAGTTACTTACGTTTTACCGTCTTGTGGGTTTGGGTTTTGCTCCTCTTCCCATATTGTCACAATGAAGTAACACAATTGACAATTTATTCTTCCATTTACGCAAATTCTTGTGGATTTATTTACCATTTTATTTATTTTTTCCTGTCCCTTGTCTTACAAGCTCGCTGCTGTAACTCCTTTCATAACTCAGTTGTCTCATATGTGTTGGCAACTTAACGGTGTGTGTTTTGACTATCTGTTAGGTGTGTGCATGTGTGTGTGTGTGTGTGTGTGTGTATGTGTGTGTGTGTGTGTGTGTGTGTGTGTGTGTGCGAAAAAATGGAATAACGTATTTAACAAGATATTTCTTTCTGCTTTGGATATTTTAATTTGATAATTTTATTGTTGAGTTCGAAAGTGCTTCTTGTTGTTTATTGTAATTATTTTTCATGTGTTCTTCTCTGGATGTTGGTTTGTGATTGTGTTGTTTTAGGTGTTCAGGAAATTTGGCATAGTTGGGCGCCGTTAACTTCAAGACAAGACAAACATGTATTTTGCAATTGTAATAGTTTAGTTTTGTACTTCACAAAAAATTAAACGAGTGGTATATGGCAGCATGTAAAGTTTTTTGAAACTTTCAGTTATTACACGAATTATTGAAAAAATAATTTTCACTTGGTCCTATGCAGTGTGGTCGGAAATTACCGTTACAAATTTCTAGGACTTGTCGAGCGTAGTGAGTGCATAACATTTTGAATAGAAACCCATGTCCGGAAACGTATGTCTCCGTTATACGACAGTTTCAATTCAGATGTGCAACTCGTCAATGTTTGCTTAGCGACAGAAAAACGTCCATGAGTTCCCCTGATATGCAACAAAGCATACTTGGTCTTCCTACGACACGTATTGCACCCATTCTTGAAAGATGTGCCATTGAATGTCCGTCAGGAAATGTGGTTTCGGCATGGTGGTGCACCACCTCACTTTTCACCGGCTGTCCGGAGACATCTCAACAGACGATTTGGTGAAAGGTAGAGAGGCCGCGGTGGTCCAATCGTGTGGCCGCCACGATCGCCGGATTTATCCCCTATGGAGTATTTCTTGTGGGGTCGTATGAAGAGCCTAATTTATGAGATACCTGTAGAGACAGAGGAAGATCTGCTGGCACGAGTTCTGGCCGCTGCACAAGACATTGAAGAGACACCGGGTGGCATAGAGAGAGTGTACCAGAACATGCTTCGGAGGTACAATGTGTGTAACGACGTTGGTGGTCGCCACATGGAGCCGCTGTTGTAATGCATAAGTACGTTGCGACTGGTGCCGTACATGCTGGATTCTTATTGTTGTCGACTAACGTAAACCATAAGATGTAAATTGTAATGAAAATGCGTAAATAATAACGGAAAGATTCAGTATTTTTTTCAAATTGAATGCAACAATTGCACTGGGTCACGCCTAATTACATTTCTCAAGTTTGAGTGAATGAGATAATCATCTCAATTGCAACCATCGTGGAACGTAAACGATACGTTTCCGGACATGGGTTCCTATTCTGAATGTTAAGTACTCACTGCCCTCTACAAGTCCTAGAAGTATGTAACGGGAATTTCCGATCAGCCTGTACGTCTTTAGTTAGGTGGTGAGCAACAGGTGGGGGCCTTGTCCCGGGATATGCTTTCAGTAATAGAGATGAGGCGAAATGAGACGGCAACAGCCTCTGGGACGCTACAGCAGAGAGAGAGAGAGAGAGAGAGAGAGCTTCTTGCTAAGTTCCGCAAAGTTGTCCGCGCTTGTCCCAGTTGTACAGCGAGGCCGCAGGCACCGCAAACTTTACTCATATCGCCGTGGAGCTGCGGCGCTGTTGCCTGCTGCGGCGGATACGCGAGCGAGCGTAACCGCACAGCGTAGAAGGCGTGTGTAACCCGACACCGCGGAGCCCCACTTACGCAATGCCGGGGATTCCCGGCGGCCGAAGCGTACCGAGCAGTGGGGGGGGGAGGGGGCGGGGCAGGAGGGGCGGGCGAGGCGACCGGAAATAGACGCCACAGAAGATGCACCTCGTGCTGATGCACTCACAAATAGCGCCGCAGCCGAGTGCAGCCACAGGGCGCCGCTCATTTCTCCGCAATACCTCTGTAGAGACTATAGTGACCGTCACGAAAATGGGGGTAAGAGTTTACAAGATAACAAGTAAAGTGTATAGTAAACTAGCGGAACATCCGACGTCAGCCTGGTACTTACCTATTCCAGGCTGAACCCTTTAATTCATAGTGTAGCTGATCAGCTACATACCATATTTTTCCCATTATCTCTCAAACTGATCAACATTTTACCACAAATTCATTTGTAGCTGCTTGTATACATAGCGTTATATGTGCTAGTAGCTCGTCCTAGAAATTATAATTCGCAGAGCACAACTGAAGCAGTTCATAGTTAGCTGCATTGAGTTACTCCTAACAAGTGCGTTTGTTTACTTTAATATTCCTTCTTTACCATGTAAAAGTAGTGTATCACATACTAATGTGGCATTATGAGAGGCACAATAGTGACATTTATTGCATCGGGTTCATCATGGAAGCACTACATAGCCAACTATGCTAATAGTGCATGGAATTTTTTCAATGTTTTTCTCAGTATATACGCACTATATTTTTATAGCGTCAAATAAAAAGTAATGCATTAAAAGGTTAAGTACACCTCTCCTTCCCTTTTCTCTCTCCGTCCACCTTCTCTTTCCATCTCTCTTTCTATCAATCTCGTTCCCTTCCTCTCTCTCTCTCTATCTCTCTCTCGCTCTCTCTCTCTCTCTCTCTCTCTCTCTCTCTGTTCGTTTCGTCCTACCCCTCTCACTGTCCTTTCCCACATTCCCCATCATCTGCCAATCACCTCCTCGTCATCTCTGTCATCTCAGTACATTGCCTCCTCCAACTGTGAAAAATTACTGAACTCTGTTAATTTTCATAGTGATCAGTGAAGTGGTGTCTACGTTTATTGCAAGGTACCCTCCGACATGCTCCGTATTAAATCTTAGGTAGACGGTGATGTTCCTTTTCTTTTGAAGGTTATGTGTGCAAAATTTCTTCAAGATAGAAATCAAACTGTAGATTTTGTCGAAGTTCGTAGGTAAAGTACCCTTTACATTGTATCATACAAAATTTTTGCGTATACAGTGATGAATTTCCTCTTGGTTTGAAAATCGAGTGTGCAAAGTTCCATCGCAATCGAATGAATAGTACGGCAGCGCATAAAATACGAACGAACATACAGTACAAACAAATATTCTTTTTTTTACGTTACGTACAGTGTGGTTTGGCAGCATAGTGGCAGAGTGACAGATCCCGAATCAGTTTGATCCGTGTTGAGTTCTAAGCTTTTTATCTGACACTTTTTGCTACATTCTCCTCTGACAATGTCGATGTGAAAAAGGCCGAGTTGGACTGTGGTTCGCAATCCACGTTAACATCCTCGGTCCCTGCGTCCCCTGAGGGGTACATAAAATAAATCTGGTAACAATGTTCAAATGTTGGTCACAGTGCTAGACATCTCAACACACAAACTGATGGTGACAACACGAGTTGGAATTGAAAAAGTTACACTGGCTTGCGACTTGTTCACTTTTCAGCAGTGCTAAAATGACTGTTAGAACAGAAAGGGGGTTCGTTGGCTATGTGAGCTCTATTTAAAAAAAAAGGAAAAAAAAAAAAAACAAATAAATAAAAGCGTATTAACGTAAACTGCATAGTTAAATATCACATCCTATACTGACTGTTGTGGTACTTAGTGTCCTGATGTCCCATATAGGAGAGTTAAGAGTTACTGTAGAATATATATATATATATATATATATATATATATATATATATATATATATATATATATATATATATATGCCTCTTTAAAATATTATTAATCATAAAATAAAAACAGACGGCAAAAATATTGGGGAAAAATTTCCCAGGACTGAGGAGGTTAAACCGTAGATCCTATGGTAATAATTTCGTGTGGCTCATTGGCCTGGTGCAAGTCTTTCAATTGGACTCCACTTCGGTGACTTACGTGTCCCTAGCCTACCCCAGTTATCCAACCGGGGAATGGGGATCTACAGCTTAACGTGGAATCCGAACCACGTGTCGTTTCTGGCGAGTCCTCACATCTTTGACAGGTGAAGGTTGGATTAAAGCGCAGACTATAACTGGCTGGGTAAGTGCAAAAGTCAGTTGGAAAGTCGGAGGAAAGCAACTGTATACCAACTGTAAACAGGACCAAGCCTAGTAAAGTACCATTGTATTCTAAACGGTCTTTGGACTATTGACTGATTTCCCTTTACCTTAGATACGGAAGTATCTTATGAATCTATGAGAAGACGCAAAGGCACGAATCCATTTACTGTTCATAAACATCAGTTCATAATTATATATCAAAGACGACGTGTTTCTGATAATTCTGCAGTGTGCCATTGCTGTGAAATGACAGCGTGTGAGCTATAATCAGAAAATCATCAAACACAGGAAGCAAGATGGCAAAAGCTAGGAAGAATTTCCACCAGTTCCCGAATCGATTGCTTCGTAAAAATTCGGTAACCTTCGTTAATAATAGGAGGCAGGTGCCATAGTAGCCGGTGTGTCTGTAAGGTCGAGTTGTGCCGCAGGGATTATTTGATTCACTGGCGATATACCCGGGATATAGATGGGAACGGTTCCACTAGACACGCAGTCACACCGACGTAGAGATGTCTTACTCTGTTATATCAATTTGTGTAAAGCAGGAGCTCAGACTTGTACTATCATTTAGCAAAACTGTACTTTCTATAATCAGTATGATTTGTGGTATTCGTTATCATTCATTTCGTTTTTTCACTGATTTTCCCAGGGTATTAAAAAGTAAAGGTCATAAATGCTACCGGGATCAACCCACCCACTTCCCCAGCAGAGATGGAAGTATCACGTGGGCATTTAACATCGCAGGGTACTACGCTGGATATCGCCCTGGAACGTTGCTTCGTGTGTAACTGTTCAGGTTGCACAATGAAAAATGTAGTCGCTGATGAATTCCCGTTCCGTTGGACCTCGAAGAAACATCCATCGAGAAAGATGTTATAAAAACTACAAAATTAATTCTTGTCTTATCTCATGCATAATATGAAGATCGACATCTCCAAAACGAAAGTAATGTCTGTGGCACAGAGATTTAAATATATTGCCTGTCGAATAGGAGGAACAAAGAACAGGTAGACAATTCAAGTACTTAGCATGTTCAGTATTTTTTCACAGTTTGGCAAAGTAGGTCGTTTCGTGGATATAAAGCACGATATCTGGAATATTATATGCGCTGGAGTGCTGCTCTCAATTTTAAACATAATTTCGATATCTTAGCTACATTACATCCGTAGCAGTGTGTGACCTAACAACATTCATAGGCAGAGTTTATGGAATGCCATATTACCTCGGGAAAATGGATCGTATATTGAGCTATGTTTTACTTAATTTGGACCAAGGCGATAATTATAAGATAAAACGAAATGAAATGGAGTCATTGGTCGAACACAAATATGAGGCTGTACGATGTGTAAAACTCAGTTTTCTTCTTCTTTATTCTCTCAATAGCTTTCTTATGTATACAGCAGTGCGATCCCTTGACGAGCGATGCGTGGGAATGACCACGCTACGGATTGTGCGGCCGCTCCCCGTTGTAGTTTCGTGTCATACCTCGGGTATGGGACTGTGTGTATGTGTGAGTGAGAGCAAGTGTGTTGACCTCAGCATAACTTAGTTAAAGTAGTTTGTAAGTCTAGGGACCGATGAGCCGTTTGGCCTCTTAAGCCTTACAAACATTTGAACATTGACGAGTGCTGGACGGCAAGCGGGACTATGCTGAGCCGTCTTCCCTTTACGAAAGGGCTCGGCCAGCGTTTCAGACGAAAAATCGTCCCTGCGCATCGGCCACGGTACCATGCCAGGGCTGTACTACCGCTATCATGTGCGATGGAGTGAGAGATAACGGGCGGACTCAGGATTTGGTATCCAAACTCATTAAAAAAAAAGCCATACAAGCAATTTTGACTTTGAAATGTTTAAATATGTCGACCGTTTCAGGGCATTGAAATAAATTCAATAGCAAAGCTGAAAATTGGTGCTGGAACTGGATTCGAACCCTGATTTCCTACTACGGGCCGACGGTCGCCTTAAACCTTTGCTGCACATCTTATTAACTTTTCCTCAACATCAGAAATTGTTCCACACTAAGTAACAAAAGAGACCACTAATGTTTATATTTTCAGAAATGAATAATGACAAAATTACGGGTGGTATTTGCACAGTACCGCTAAGACATTAAAAGACGGAGAAGTTAATAAAATAGTGGTATTGTGAGAATACCACTGAGGAGCAAAGGGTTAACCAATCAGGCTACCCTGGGACGCTTACCTTCCAATCAAAATTCTCAACTTGTGGCACACTACGATTATAGGTCCCCCTGCCCATTTGATTCAAAAAAGGTTCAAATATTTGTAAATCTATCGGACTCAACTGCATGGTCATTAGTTCGTAACTTACAAACTACTTAAACTAAGGTGAACTAACCTAAGGACAACACAAACATCCATGCCCCAGGGAGGACTCGAACCCCCGACGGCGAAAGGCCACGCACACCGCAGCACGGCGCCCCAGCGCGCACGGATAATCCGCCGCGGGCCCCTTTGATTATACTGGCTGGCAACCTATACTGGATTCCCGCAAAGGATCGAGCGTATTAATGCGTCCGCATTGAAATTGTCAATTGCCTGTTGAGGGTATTTGCAATTACTGAAATGGCGTCTGTTCTTTTCGGACATGTCCGAAAGAACAGACACCATATAAATAATTGTATGTATGCTTCAACAGAGAATTGACAATGCAGACCTATTAAAACGCTCGATTCCTTGCCGGAATCCAATATAGGCTGCGAAGAAGGGGAACTAATGGACAGAGGGCACTACAATCGTAGCGTGCTATAAATTGAGAATTTGTAATGGAAGGGAAGCGTGCATGAATAGCCTAATAGTTTAAGAGGATCGCTGGCCCGAAGCGTGAAATCCGGGTTCGAATCCCAGTGGAGGACAAATTTTCAACTGTGCCGTCGGATTTATTTAGCGCCCTGAAAATATCTAAATGTTTAAATATTTCGAAGTCGTAAAATTACATCTGTTTATATCAACAAATGAAGTTTTTTCTTTCGGACATGTCAGAAAAGAACGGACACCGTACCTAAAATCTTGATATTCACAGAATATATGACATCCTGCTTTCTAGGCAGTTGCGTTGACCACAACACCACTGGGGACACTGATCACCGCACCTGCAAGGACTACCTAAGCACGCCTCCCGTCAGACACAAATTCCCAGCCTTACAATGCTCACAGTACTCAAACTCGTCGTTATGAACTAATTCCCGTAACAGTAAGAGCCCCAAACTTGCCCACCCCTCCCCACTAACGAAAGGATGATTGCCCAATCGCAGTTGATGTTATATATTCTGTGAACATGAAAGAATAACAACTGCAGGATCAAAAGTGACGTCTGTTCTTTCCGAACATACACCACATGCATACATATAAAAATTTTGAGTTTGACCGAAGAACTATTGTGACTACAGCGAACAGTTCTAGCGTAACGTTGAGCACAACCAGCCCCAGTGCGTGATTCGTTGACTATCGAGTAATTTCAATCGCTTTATACTCACAAATATTTAGCTGCAATCGAATTCTTAAGAAAGCTTTTATCGAATTGGCGGTCCAAACGTCGATCGCGCTACGCAGTGAGCGACGGGCGTCACGCAAGCGATTTTTGATTCCACCCGAACGGAGGTGATTTCGGAAGAGACTTGGCGTTCACAGCGACAGTTCCTATTTTTCGCCGCTCGTCGCGACGACGCGCAGCGCGCCTTCTTGCACTGTGGAGTATTGCGCAGGGGCGGCGGGACCAGGGAGGGCGCGCGTGGGAGCCCACACCTGCCGAAGAAGCGCCGCCCATTCCCGGCCGCGTCCCACGCTACTCTCCTCAGGCGTCACTCCTCTGCGAGGTATTGTGCATCGGCGTAAGACGCTGCCGTCGTCCCACCTTCCCCCCACCAGTTGCGGCGAGCAACCGCTAATTTTAGCGGCCGCGTGACAGGACGCGACGCCAAGCAAGCGCTCTGGAAGAACACGCCCAGCACCTGCACGTCTCCTACATCTACCGTACAAGTCACATTAACGTGCGTGGCGGAATGTTCATCGAACCACTCTATAGTGCCATTAATAGTTCTAGGGGAAAAGGAACATCTAATCCTTTCCGTTTTCGATCTCATTTATTTTATTAAGACGATCATGTCTCCCTATTTAGGTGGGCGATAAGAAGATATGTTCGCATTCGGAAGAGAAAGTTCGTGAAAGAAATTCCGCAAATAGATTTCGCCGCAACAAACAACGCCTTACTTTAATGAGTTACACCCCAACTCGTGCATCATTCCCGTGACACTCTTCCCCATATATCGCGATAATACAAAACGAGCTGCCCTCATCTGCATTTTCTCTAAATCATCCGTCACTCCTGCCTTCCACGACGTGGTGTGACCGAGCGTTCCTAGGAGCCTATCTGCAGAGCGCGCCGCTTATTGCCGTCGGAGGTTCAAGTCCTCCCTCGGGCGTGGCTTTATTTGTTGTCGTTAACATTAGTTAAGTAGTTGACCAGAGTAGTCAAGTTGAAACGTGTCCATAAAATATAAGAAAATAAGAAAATGTCTAATATTGTGCCTCCTGTTTTGTATCGAGTAACTTGCTTGCAAGAAAATGTATAATATCGCTTCTACTGTATGTATCGATATGTGTAAAGTTTCATCTCTGGCAAAGATCATGTATTGCACAGCATTGTAGCTCGTGCAGAGACACAGAGAGTTAACACTAGTGGTTCAGCTCGCTTAGAGAGCGGTTGGGTTGTGTGTATGGCTCCGATGTAGAGCAGAGGCTGCTTTGCCAGCAAGTCAGAAGTTGTATCATGTAAGTAATGTAATGCTGTTTATCAATAATAAGCAAGTTAACCCTGTTTCATATTTCATTTATGTAGTTAGAAAATTAACCCACTTCCTTCATTTGATAATTACTTGATTTAGTGGAGTGTTGATTTGAATAATATTATTGAACATATTTCATTATTGGTGCCATAGTAAGATAATAGTTGATCTGGATTTCAATAATTGGAGGCTGACCTATATAGGTTCTCACAGTCAAGCATTAAGAAAGTGATTTGTGGTTTTTCTTATATCTTTCTCGCAGTCAAAATTCTTGAGTATAGTCAGTGTCTGTTTCAAAAGGTTACATGACACAGTGGTTTTGTTAAAAATATCCGTTGCGCACATAATCAATTTAATGCACTGTTTCTTATACATTAATATCAGGGCCATAATTAAACCAAATAGCTAAGTTAATGAACAATTTATTGTCTGATTTAACGAAAGGTTCAACATTCCAAAACAAGCGTACAGCTTTTATCTGGCGCCCTTTCTGCCAGGATAGTTTACAAACAGGATCGTGACGTAGTTAGATACGTAGTCTTATTTCAGTTAGTTTGTCTTTTCTACTAACCAACTTACCTTTTGGCTCTTAATTTAATTTTTGTAGCACCATCCTCTGTTGTAGCAACAGTAGCATAGTAATTGTTTCTGTAGTCTGTTACTTACCATTCTTGAGATTGTGTAGTATTGTTTATAGTAGATGAATTGAATATACAAATAATTGCATTACTACTGAACAAGCCTCTCTTTTATATTGTCTGATGTTTGTTGTGATGAAAGCCATGGAAAACGTATTACCAAATGACTTCATGCAAATTTTACTGTCACAGATCTCTAAGTTAAAGGAGGAACAATTTCAGAAACTAAATAAAAAACTTGAGGAACAATTTCAGAAATTAAATGAAATACTTGACAATGATCAATTACAATTTCAGAAATTAAATGAAAAACTTGACAATAATCAATTACAATTTCAGAAATTAAATGAAAAACTTGAGGAACAATTTCAGAAATTAAATGAAAAACTTGACAATAATCAATTACAATTTCAGAAATTAGATGAAAAACTTGAGAAATTTGAACAAACGTGCGAGTCGAGGTTTGCGAGTATTCAAAGTAGTATTAATAAAATAAATGAGGACAACAATCGGTTCAGGGAACAACTGCTCAATACTTTCAAATGTGAATCTCAGCAAATAAGACAGGATATTCGCGACGAGATTAACCCGGTAGTGGAAAACCTTGCGTCACGAGTCGAAAATATAGAAACCACCGAACTCGCTCAATTGAGCAACAGAGTAACCTATTTGATGAAAAGTTACAGAACTTCCAGTCAGGCACGACGGAACAGATCAATAAAATTAATAAACAGGTTGAGGATCTCACGGTTAAAATTACCCAAATCAGTGATAACAGTGACAAAAGTTCTGATGTAACGCATCCTACCCCGTTTAATGAAACTAATGAATATCTCGCCCTTGACCGTTTCAAACAAGGTCAAATGACCATTAATCAACAATACAAGGCTGAGGTCAGAAAATTAGATGATCGCCGGTCGCAACAAAGCCCGCCGCGAACTAAATGTTATTCAGAGCACGACGATAAACAAAAAAATAATTCTTTCACTAATGAAACTTACAAACAAAGACGCGACAATGAGAACGGTGAGTTTCATGATCGTGAAATTAACCGTGGAAATTTTCGTGGCCGCAACCGAGGTGGTGGTTTTGGTCGCGGAGGACGCTACAATAATTACTATCATAACAGCAATACTTCGAATGGTACTAATTGGCGTGATAGACGCAATACTGATAGTGATCGCGAGACTGAAAATAACAATAATAACGCTGAGAAGCGTAGTCGGGAGGGCACACGCGATAATTCTCGTGATCGCCTTCCGCGACACGAAAACACGAATCGGGGCCAAAGCAGATCGCATACCCCGGAAAGACAAGAGCAAAGCATTGAAATTCAGTAATTTTGTTGGGGTAGAGAGTCCATTAATCTGTTTTGGACACACCAAGTGGCGATTGGTGCCCCGTTCTCGAGCTGAGTGTCACTATTCTTCCGCCTTTCCTTAGTGCGCTCTATCCACCTCTTTTTCTCACTGTTACTTTTCTCTAACTCTGAATACTTATACTCTGTGCTACGCTGGGATATTGTCATACGAAACTTTGATTATCTTGCAATTTGCATATAACGAACTCTGTGGCTGTGCAAGACAAATAAAATTAATGGAAATTTTTGATTGTGTAATCTAATCAAGTTCCTATGTTTCAGAAAATATTCTTCTGTATTACTAATTGCATAACTTACGAAGTTCTGAGCGAGCGAAGAAGATTTTGAGTTGACATGAGCAATTGGTAAGCCAAGAACATTATGGAGGATGATGAGTAAGGCAATACACAATATGTCATGGTGGTCTTTAAAATGCATTATTGTTTATGGATAAATGATGGTAAGGAAGGTATTGGTAACAGTTAAAGATGTTTGATAAATGTAATTACGCGGACGAGATTAAGCAATTATGAGGAGAATCGCTATGTTGCTAATGATGACGAGATTATACAATGATTATGAAGCAATTATGAGGAGAATCGCTATGTTGCTAATGATGACGAGATTATACAATGATTATGAAGCAATTATGAGGAGAATCGCTATGTTGCTAATGATGACGAGATTATACAATGATTATGAAGTAATTATGAGGGGAATCGCTATGTTGCTAATGATGCTATGTTTTGTTCTTTTCTTATGTGCTTACTCGCACTGCCCTTTTGTGTTTTCTCTTTGTGCTTATGTGCACCACTTTGTATGTTGATGCAGTGTGCCTTCAATGGCATGTGTGATTGGTGAGATTCATATCCTTCTGATGCTCTGTAATTATTTGTAATTATGTGTAATGAATATTTCTAATTATGCTTGCAGCTATGCGTATTGCTCTTGCAATCAAAGCTTACCGCTATGCTCACTAATTATATACCTAAGCCCTACCACTATGCTAATTAATTTTATAATGAAGCTCAATGACAATGTATGGTTATGCTTATACGTTGCACACAGCCATCTATCTTGCAAACTTGCAGCTATGCCATAAATTGCGCCTAGTTAAGTCTAGAAAGATAATGCACAGAAATACTTTGCTTTTGCTTACTGCTATCTTCCAAATTTTATTGATCATCTTGTTGACGAAAATCTGCAGCTATGCCTAACGAATATTACGTCTGTGTTTATGTTATTGGATGATTTACTGTGATGTACATCTATTACTGTACCAAAATTTGCACTAATTGTTTTGTTTGACCCTACTGTTGACTCAGACAGACACAGACATGACCTGATGACTTGAACCTCTTTTGATATTCTCACGAAACTACCCTGATGTGTTATACCTTAAGGCAATGAAATATGTAGCTCAGTTGAGACAAAAGCCTGGCCATGGCAACTTATGTAATTTAAGTGTTATACTTTGTGGTAATGTAATCACCACCATAGTGATATATATTAATTTAAAGAGATATGAACAAATGGTAATTGGAATGTCAATTTAAGTTATATCATGCCAAGTTGATGACAAGCACCCTCAATGTATTTCATACGATTATGTGTTTGTAAAGCAATATGTACATAGTATGTAAAGCCTTGTGCTTATATGAAATGACACTAATGTTATAGATACTCTAATATAAGAATTAACTTACTCATTGGTATTCAAATGTATCCGTCTTCAGGACACTACTTGTAATGTAAAAATATGGTTTAATACCATGACCCCATCTGTACCACTTGAATTTGTGGGAAAATATTTCTGTAGATATGTTCTAATCAATGACTTTTCTTTCAGTCTAAACTGAAATATCATGACTATGTTACTAATCTGTGTGTAAAATGCTTTATTTCATGTACTTTGGACACGCATGGGAAGTGGCGATTTCGCACACGAGATTCCAGAATGCACACAGAACAATGGACGAGTTACTATACACCACTGATTTTGGGCCTTTTAATGAAGATGTTTGTGGATGATGTTTGGCCACACAGTACTGTCCATTGCAGCCTTGGCCACCCATCACCAGTTTGCTGCGGATGCAGTCGGCTAATAGCTCTGTTGGTTGGAGCACACTTGGTTGTCGAATTGCATGGAGGAATACATCAGAACCTTTTCCCCATGACTTCCACTTCAATGCAACCAGTCAGCCCGCCTACAGTGTGGTGTAATCTTACAGTGTTTTGTGTTCGTGTGCAGACCTAAAATGAATGTTAGGAGCTAATGTGCTATTCGTGTGCATATACTATTCAGTGCCTCCCATTGCAAACGTTGTCCACAGGCTCATTACCAGTGTTTAGGTATATTTCATGGTTCTTTTACAGTCAGTGACCAAAATAAAATTGTGCTCTTGATAGATACATATACTTAGTCAGAAATGTCATTGTGCCTATTCGATTGACAAACGTTATATTGAAATCCTATTGTGCTGAAGCAGTAATATTATTCTGTACATGATCAGAAGCCTATGTAGCCAAAAATTTTACATGTATGTTCTAGCATCCATGAAAGTATAGCATTTTAAATGCATCACAGAATACAAAACTGACACTCTATCTTATACTAAGTGCACTAAAAATTTACATAGACTACATTGTGCACAAGATATAAATGTTCATTTTTATGTTCCCAAAAATACTGATCTCTTGTACAAAATTGAAACCCATGGAACTTACACTACTGTCTGTATTACTTGTAATTACCACATTTTCTTTAAAGAATGATGACATTAGTTAAACTATCTTTTGTAAAACTTTGTATATGTTCACGTTTATTATTGTATATTTTGTTTTTCCATTTGTGTATTACTTCTAGCTATCTCATTTTCTCCACTATATCATTTGTCAAACTATGTTTCCTGAAATTCTATATATACTTATGTTTACCATTATGTATAATTGTCATATATTCCACTTATTGCTGATGTTCTGTAAATTTTAACATTTGCTTATGCCTGTCACACCCTGTACCACTCCATGCGTGACTTTTGATGGTACTGTTCTGTAAAATGGCATGTATTTATGACTGTCA
This sequence comes from Locusta migratoria, assembly GCA_026315105.1. Taxonomy (NCBI): domain Eukaryota; kingdom Metazoa; phylum Arthropoda; class Insecta; order Orthoptera; family Acrididae; genus Locusta; species Locusta migratoria. The sequence continues at coordinate 524,451,865 of CM048745.1, forward strand.
CATTGTTTTTTTTTTTTAATTTTCTATGTACTCCATCTGTTGTTTTGATCTTGTTATATTTCGGATGTCATTAATGGATTTGTGGACTTGAAATTCAGTAATTTTGCTGGCTAGGCAATGCCATTGGCATCACCCACCCTACAAAATTTTAATAGGTAGGAGGGGGGTGATGAAACGTGTCCATAAAATATAAGAAAATAAGAAAATGTCTAATATTGTGCCTCCTGTTTTGTATCGAGTAACTTGCTTGCAAGAAAATGTATAATATCGCTTCTACTGTATGTATCGATATGTGTAAAGTTTCATCTCTGGCAAAGATCATGTATTGCACAGCATTGTAGCTCGTGCAGAGACACAGAGAGTTAACACTAGTGGTTCAGCTCGCTTAGAGAGCGGTTGGGTTGTGTGTATGGCTCCGATGTAGAGCAGAGGCTGCTTTGCCAGCAAGTCAGAAGTTGTATCATGTAAGTAATGTAATGCTGTTTATCAATAATAAGCAAGTTAACCCTGTTTCATATTTCATTTATGTAGTTAGAAAATTAACCCACTTCCTTCATTTGATAATTACTTGATTTAGTGGAGTGTTGATTTGAATAATATTATTGAACATATTTCATTATTGGTGCCATAGTAAGATAATAGTTGATCTGGATTTCAATAATTGGAGGCTGACCTATATAGGTTCTCACAGTCAAGCATTAAGAAAGTGATTTGTGGTTTTTCTTATATCTTTCTCGCAGTCAAAATTCTTGAGTATAGTCAGTGTCTGTTTCAAAAGGTTACATGACACAGTGGTTTTGTTAAAAATATCCGTTGCGCACATAATCAATTTAATGCACTGTTTCTTATACATTAATATCAGGGCCATAATTAAACCAAATAGCTAAGTTAATGAACAATTTATTGTCTGATTTAACGAAAGGTTCAACATTCCAAAACAAGCGTACAGCTTTTAAAGTCCCACAGATTTACAAACATTCCAAGGTGATTGCTAGTTCACATTCTCCGGCCCCATCATTCTGTACTGACTTCCTTGGTCAGGCCCTTCAGCAGCGGCGGTGGCCACTTGACTCAAGGTTAAAGTTCCCCTGTGTATTGCTTTTATTGCTCGTATCTTCCCTACATCATTTCTCGTTTCCATATGTTCGCTAACTTGACGATTATTACCCATTTTCTCACATGGAAATGAGCATATGGCTTTCGTGGCCGGGAGATCCCTTACGGGATTGTTCGGCCGCCTGAGTGTAGGTCTTTCTATTTGACGCCGCGTGGGCGACTTACGTGCCAATGAGGATGAGATGATGATGATTAGGACAACACACAACACCCAGTCCCCTGCCGGGAATCGAACCCGGGTCCCCCACGTAGTAGTCAGCGATGCTGCCCCTGAGCTACGGAGGCGGACATTTTCTCACATGTTCAAATGTTCAAATGTTTGTTAAGCTTATGGGACTTAACTACGGGGTCATCAGTCCCTAAACTTACAACCTACTTATGAACTACTTACGAACTAGGACGGCACAAATATCCATGCCCGAGGGGGGATTCGAACCCCCGACCGTAGTGGCCGTGCTGACCGTGACTGGAGCGCCTCAGTCACCTCGGCCATCGCGGCCGGCTTTCTCACATGTCTCTGACTAACAGGATCGCTTGTTTCTTACTAACAGTATCGTTCTATCCCTACAAAAGTTATACATAAAACTGATGTACTTGTTTTCCTAACCGTAACAACCATCTTTCTTGTTTTCTCCTTACGGTCTTGAACGCCTAATGATGGGCTTACAAACCGCCCCAAACCTGTCATTTTTTCCAAAAAAAATAAAACTATTTATAACTGAGAAGGATATCTTTTATAAATAACTCAGTTCTCTTAACGAAATTCTATGGAAAAAGAAGTTGTTAAGTAACAATATTTTGTCCCCTCGCTTCAACAATTATTTGTTAACTTGTACTTGGTGGAGAGTGTTTCGTCATTACACAAATTAGACTAGAGCAAAGCGTAAATCGGATAATTTTCTAGAAGTGTATGTCTACGTGGTACGTGACTTCTTAGTCCGATACTGCCCATCTTAAATATCACAAAGAAAGCAAAACTGTAGTCAACCTGGAGATTGTTAGGAACACCACATTGTTTTACTAGACATGGCTCCACATTAAATGAATGCCTTTGCCTTCCTCCGAATACAAAACTGACTTACGCGACCACTCACATGAGGCACTACACATTCTGAACTACCAGGCAACTCTGCGTTCTTCGCACCAACTAACACTGTCAGAGTGTGAATAATGAGTAAAGTGGCAGATAAAAGTCTTAGGACAGACGGCGGATCGAAACCAACATCCTTGGATTTGCACTCTGGCACTTAACCACATAGTTTCTTCGTTCTATGAATGTGTTTGACCATCAAATATTGTCTTCAGTTTATCAGTTAAAACTTCGCGCAGCTTTTTCTATTATGTTATTTTTTATTTTTAAGAGCTCATAAGTCCCTGAATGATGACTATTCTACCGCGTCAAATTTATCCAATAAAAATGACCGAATAAACACACTATGGTTGTAAAGGATCTTGTAATTCTGACGTAATTCATATAACTTCTGATATCGCAGTAACAGTTTTGAATGTACAGTTGTTTTGAAACTTTTCGACATTAAAATTTAATATTTTACACACAATAACTTTTTTTTTTTTCAGACAGCAACCTATGACTTATTTTCTACATTCATTCGCCACCAATTACCGCGTTAAAGAGATCAAGCTGCTTCTATATTTCTGTGAACCATAGTAGCAAGTATGTCTCGCAATACGCAGACCGCATTTCACCATTATCATTTCAGTGCTACAACAGATAATAGTATACACTAATCGTCATGTGTTTAATGATGGAATCCAAAAATGGTACAAATGAGTCAGAACACTATAAGTAAAGCGTCAATTGTGTAGGCACCAGTTATCGAAACGTATATTATCTACCGAAATGCAACAACAATGACAGATACTTTGAGACAGACTCAAGAACGTTGCTTCTTAAATTTCGCAACGAAAGGTTGTGAAATTTTTCGTCTTCCAACAACTATACATTAAAAGATACGAACCATACAAGGACAGACCTTGGAGGACGACTCGTCGACCTTGTCAGTGGACTTTTAAGGGACGCGCCGGTGACGCGTGCAGTGTGTGCAGTTGATTTCTGAGAAAGACTCGCAGCTGCGGCCTGAGCTCACGGCGTGTTGCAGCGTTCTGAGCCGAGCGATGCAGGAGGCATGACGCACCACTTCCTTAAACGGCAGATGACTTCAGTCTAACTTTGCAACTCTCCTCTCTGAGATGTTATCTTGTAGTATGGCTTATTCACAGAACTACGGCTGAGAAAAACGATCCATGAATATAGTCTGTGCAACACCACATTAAATTCATGTTATACATTATATACATATAACGTAGGAACCCGGGAGGCAATACTCACTTTACGGCTTATCTTAGAAGCTAGATTAAGGAAAGGCAAACCTACATTTTTAGCTTTTGTAGTTTTGGAGAAAGCTTTTGGCAATGTTGACTGGAATACACTCTTTCAAATTCTGAAGTCAGCAGGGGTAAAATACAGGGAAAGGAGAGTTATTTACAACTTGTACAAAAGCCAGACCACAGTTATTAGACTCGAAGGGCATGAAACGGAAGCATCAGTTGGGAAGGGAGTAAGAGAAGGGAGTAAGATATTATTCAATTTGTACATTGAGCAAGCTATAAAGGAAAGCAAGGAGAAATTTGGTGAAGGAATTAAAGTTCAGGGGGAAGAATTAAAAACATTACGTTTTGCCGACGACATAGTAATTCTGTCAGATACAGCAAAGGACCTGGAAGAGCAATTGAACGGAATGGACAGTGTGCTGAAAGGTGCTTATAAGAAGAACGTTAACAAGAGCAAAACTAGGGTAATGGAGTGCAGTGTAAGAAAATCGGGTGATGCTGAAGGAATTAGATTAGGTAACGAAGCAATAAAGGAGCTAGATGAGTTTTGTTACTTGGGCAGTAAAATAACAAATGATGGTCGCAGTACAGAGGATATAAAATGCAGAATGGCAATGGGTAGAAAAGCGTTCTTGAAAAAGAGAAATTTGCTAACATCGAATATTAATTTAAGTGTAAGGAAGTCTTTTCTGAAGGCATTTATGTGGAGTGTTGCCTTGTATGGGAGTGAAACATGGACGATAAGCTGTGCGGACCGGAAGAGGATAGAGGCTTTTGAAATGTGGTGCTACAGAAGAATGCTGAAGATTAGGGGGGTAGATCGCATAACTAATGAAGAGGTACTGAACAGAATTGGTGAGAAAAGGAATTTTTGGCATACCCTGACTATAAGAAGGGATCGCTTGGTAGGACACATTCTTAGACATCGAGGAATCGTAAATTTAGCATTGGAGGGAAGTGTGTGGGGTAAAAATCGCAGAGGGAGACCAAGAGACGTGTATAGCAAACAGATTCAAGTGGATGTGGGTTGTCGTTCTTATGAGGAGATGAAAAGGCTTGCTCAGGATAGGGTATTGTGGAGAGCTGCATCAAACCAGTCTCCGGACTGAAGACCATAACAACAACAACATATCCCATATAAAACACTAAATGTATAAAATTCTAATCGTGCGACACATTCCCTCCACCAAAAGTGTTGTGAGATCTCCCCTAAAACAAAATCGGTTATATCAGTAGTATGTATTGAAGAACCTAAATTGTTGTCCACTTAGTTACCTCCCTAAATTTACAGCCACAGTGTCAGTATTCGGTATATATACACTCGTCAAATAATAAAGCGATCACTTGAGATCTACCTTCTTTCTTTTAGTTGGACGGAATAGAGACAACAACATTACGGCAACCGAGATAGTGGTAAGAACAGAAAGTTGCTGCTAACGGGGTTGGTGTTGATTTGTGTCTACCAACAGAAATAAACAAGCAGATGTGTCAACGTAGTAAGTGGGTACTGCAATGGAACAACTACGTGACTTACCTGAACTTAAGGAATGGGGAGGAACTGAAAGGTTGGAGCGGGACATACACGTCCCAAAGTGTCATTCTCAGAACCATTATCGCAAGGTCAAAGTCGTCCACGGGTAACAACGGAAAGATATGACTATCTCAGGTCAACTGCCCGTGAAGGCAGGAAGTAGAATTCGATTTATCTGCAACGTTTCCTCCCGAAAAAAAAAAAAAAAAAAAAAAAAAAAAAAAAAAAAAAAAAAAAAAAACTTATTCTTTTCATTCTCCACTCCGTTCTCCTCTCCGAGGAGTGGAGCGGGCTGTTTGAGATCCGGCCCATAAAGAGTCGCGGTTCTATTCAGCCAATTATCAGACAAGCTGATAGTGGGGCAAAGGGGGAATCCCAATTGGGAATAAGTGGGAGGGGCTTACCAGTTCCGGCATACGCCTTACAACCAAGGAAAACCTCCCGAAAACCTTGGTCGGAACCGGGGGATTGGGACCAATTTAATTTATCTCCGGGACTTGCCCCGGACTAAAAATGAATTATCGAGAGAACACGAATGCACTCACGACAATCAAAGATCGGACGCCCGAGTTACTCTCGTAATCTCGTAGAGATCAGCTCGACCAACAGACGACAAGCATCTCCCTACAGGAACCGCACCCGTGGGCACGGTGTCCTGTGCGTCGATCGCCTCCTGACAGCACAGCACACGTAATATCAACAAAAGCAGTCCGAAATTGCCTGCGGGAATGTGACCTCTACACACGGATGAGAATGGTGTGTGTCGCATGGAAACCAAGTCGCCGTTTAACCCATATAAACTGGGCGGAGGAACATCAGGATTGGACTCCTAACGACTGGCGTCAGGTTCTGTTCACAGATGGGTCAAGATTTTATGTTCATCCGCACAATCGTCATTTCCTCATCTGGAGAGAATATGGAACTCGGAACAATACTGCTTATGTGCAGGAAACATCACCAAATAATTTTGTTGGACGAATGGTTTGGGCAGCTTGTTCACCGATTAAGCATGTCTGAGATGCACTTGGCAAAAGCATTACAGCCAGACCAGCACCTCCCAGAATGGTTGCAGAGTTCGATATTGCACTCATGGTAGAATGAGCAGATATCCTTCAGGAGCTGATTTATAACTTTATACTGTTCATGCCCCGCATGTGTGCCACTGCACTGGCCGTCCAAGAGATCACACGCCATATTATAGGGCAGCTAGTAAAGTAAACGCCATGTAAACCTCAAGTAAGTAAAGACCTGGGAGAGCAAAATATCGAACTATTACACACAAATTATAATTGCAACCAATATCTGAATAAAATTCGTTGTTGTTGTTATGGACTTCAGTCCACAGACTGGTTTGGTGCAGCTCTCCAACCTACAAAATCCTGAGCAAGCCTGTTCATCTCCTCATAAGAACGGCAACTTACATCCATTTGAATCTGCTTAATGTATTCATCTCTTGGTCCACCTCTGGGATTTTTACCCCACACACTTCCCTCCAACGCTACATTCAAGATTCCTTTATGTCTAAGAATGAGTTCTAGCAATCGATCCCTTATTTTAGTCAAGGTATGCCAGAAATTCCTTTTCTCCCCAATTATGTTAAGTGCCTCCTCATTAGATACACGATCTACCCACCTAATCTTCAGCAATCATCACATTTCAAAAGCCTCTATCCTTTTACTGTCCTCACTGTTTATCGTCCATGTATCACTCCCATACAAAGCAACACTCCACACAAATGCCTTCATAAAGGAATTTCTTACGCTTAGATTAATAATCGATGTAAACAAACTTCTCTTTTTCGAAAACGCTTTTCTCCTCATAGCTGTTCTGCATTTTATATCCTATGTACTGCGTCCATCATATGTTATTTTACTACCCGAGTAACAAAACTCTTCTATCACATTTATTGTTTGGTTATCTAAACTAATTGCTTCAGCATTGGCTGATTTTCTTAGACTGCACTCCATTACCCCTGTTTTGCTCTTGTTAATAGTTATCTTATACGTACCTTTCAATACAGTGTTCATTCCATTCAACTGCTGACCCACGTCCTGTGCTGTCTGTGACGGAATTAAAATGTCATCGGCAAAACACTATTTTCTTGTTTTTTTAATTACAGTGCAGGAACGTATGTTCGACTGGTCAAATACAGGTATAATGGTGTTTGCTTTACAGTAAAATATAGTGCCGGAGTGACTGAGAAGTTCCCTATCATGGTTGGACTGCATCATGGGTCAGTACTAAGTCCATACGTGTTGAATATAGTGATGGATGTGTTGACGGAAGGAGTGCATGACCTGGATTTATGGTCGAGTTTATTTCGAATATTACGTTGTGATAGTGGAGGAGAGGAAAGAGAAGGTACAATGAACATCGGAGAGATGGAGGGAGGAAATTGAAAATGGAGGACTGAGGGTTAGCAGGAAGGAGACAGAATATCTGTGGTTTGGTGGAGATGGAAGAGATGTAAAAATTATGTTGACAGATGATCAGTTGGAGAGAGTTGGAGAATTCAAGTACTTGGGGTTCCATGTAACCATTAATGGAGATTTAGGTAAGGAGTAAGCCACAGGATCCAGGCTGGATAGACGAACTGAAAAAGGGTGCTCTGCGACAAAAGAATAAAACCAAAGTTAAAAGGAAGAAAAATTTAAAGTTGTGGTGAGACCAGCTATGTTGTATGGTAGTCAGATCTGGACATTAAAGAAAGAGCAAGAGGAGAAATTAATCTTGACTGCTGAGGTGGCTGATGGGGAAAATGAGGATGGACAAAAAAAATTGACAAATTAGAAACCTTCATCCGTTATGTTTGGATTTTTAATTTTTAGTTTCGAGAATATAGTGTTCTTTCCTTCAGAGACTTATAGGTATTCGTGTTGTAATGCAAAACTAGTCTTCCATTATAATATTACATAACACCCTCTCACACCAAGATGTAGCCGATGTTGAGAAAGGGTGTTATGTAATATTATAATGGAAGGCTAGTTTTGCATTACTGCACGGATACTTGTAAGGGTCTGAAGAAGAGAACAATGTATTCTGGAAACTAGTAATTGAAAGTCCAAAAATAACGGCTGAAGGTTTTTCATTTGTGAAATTAATACATCGCCATCGTCCCATCATCCGTTTAACCAAGATGGATACACAGAGAAATGAACTTATTAGAGAGCAGACGAGTGTGGTGGAGGCATCGAAGAAAGAAAGCCCAGGAACGAAGATTACAATGGTACGGGCACGTGAGGTTTTGTGTCTCGTTGCCGCCGGTTGTCCTAGGTGTCGGTGGCCGAGTAGAGAGAGACCGACACAGGAAAATAGGATGCACGCGTGTGCGGTTACAGTGTCGGAGGTGATCAGCCAGTGGGACAGCAGAAACGAGAAACACTAAGCTAGATTAGAACAAGATATATATTTCGTAGAAATAATACAATACATTACTTGGAGGGCCGCAGACTAGCGGAATGCAGATACATAGTTTAACTAGGTAGAGGGCTGCCTACTAATGATAGTGTTAACTGGTGCCTGTCCTTTAGCCAAGTGACCGATGCAGTTCAGTGGTGGCCACGAGCGGGGTTGCAGCAGAGGGCGCTCGTGGCCGACGTCGTAAGAACGCCGCGCCGTGCTTGCATGGCGGCGCGCGGCGAAAGTACGTGGAGCGCACTTCAGACTTGTGCGACACCATATGAGGATAAGGGATGAAGGACACCTATTACAGAGTTAATGGAGTTACAAGTGGAGGGCAGGAGAAGAAGGGGCAGACCAAAGAGAAGATAGATGGACAGCAACACTAAACACCTGAGAGAAAAGTGACTGAGCCGGGAGGACACTTGGGACCGAGAGAAATGGAAGGCAAATATAAGGAACAGCTACCCCTGAACTGATACAAGCTGAAGAAGAAGTAATCTCTGCTGTGTTTATATGTAGTATAGTGAACGAAGGTCGGACTGGGTCGGGAGCGACTAGCGACGATCGACCGATCAAGCGTCGCCGCTAACGAGAAACACTACACGAGACCACAGAGACGACAAACAATGACAACAACTAATCGAAAACAAAGACCAAAACGCAAGCCAATCGGAACCGTGAACGAGCAAAGTGCGAAGCCTGATAACCACTGAATATCAAATGTAAACTGAGCGCAGTCAACACAAGACTGAGGAACGAGCTGTGGCTCCGGCCCTATATAGTGCGGCTCTCTGCGCAGATGACCGGCGCGGTAGGCGCGCCACGGCGTGCAGCGCTCTAGTGGCGATGGCAGCGCTAGTAGGTTGTGCGCGCCGCCTAACGGCTGCTGTCATAGTCCATGTGGTCTGGCGAGCTCTCAAATTTATCGTGTCGGGATTCCAGATGTAGTGTCTGTTAAACTTGGGGAGACTTAATGCAGCGACCGAACAGAAGCAGGTGGTAGCTCAGCCTCGTTTTGTTTGGGCAAGTGTGGTCGCGCCGGTGTCAGGGAGTGCCGGGTGCAGGCGTGGTTCGGGCTGTCCCACGGCCAGCAGAGCGCGCCGCCCACGGCCGCCGCCGCCCACTGCCGACGCCCACGCCGGAGCGTCCTCACCTCTCCTCTCCTCTCCTCTCCTCTCCTCTCCTCTCCTCTCCTCTCCTCACACCGGCTCACTCGCGCCGCGCGACGCCGCGTTACCAAACTCCCTTCAGCTGCCTGACAACTTGTGCCACTTGCATCCTTACCAAATGTTCAAATGCTTGTGAAGCTTAACGGACGTAACTGCGGGGTCATCATTCCCTAAACATACAAACTACTTATGAAGTACCTTATACTAAAGACGGCAGAAACATCCATGCTTACGGGGCGATTCGAACCCCCGACGGGAAACGGCCACGCGCATCGGAACATAGCGCCTCAGTGCGCTTGGCCACGCCGACGCGGCACTTCCTTACCGGCTGTTTTTTTTTTTTTTTTTACAGACACTGACAAGGGGAACACCAAGTATGGTACCAACGAATTTTAATGAGTCACAGGTATATTGTCCGGGTACTCCTCCAGACCACCAATATAAGAGGATTTGTTCCAATGCGCCTTGGTTTCCATGAAAATCGCCATCAAAGTCCAGCGCGTAATGGCTATACCTGTACCGAGGCATTCGGAGCAATTAAGCCAGCATGGTGTAACTAGCAAGGCGCTAGCTTGTCGTGCATACGACCCGAGTTCAAATCCTGCTTGGAACTTTTTCCACTTGTCCGATGATTGATTGTGCATAATTATATGCTTTAATAGCCACTCTTATGTTAATGCTTGAGTAATTGGTCGTGATAATAGCTAATGTTAATTGCTCAATATGTTATGTATTATCCACGATTATTTTATTTTATTCGTTATTTCGAAGCATAGTTTTACGGCGACTGATATATCAGTAAACCGTCTGTAGTCATCAGCTGTAACATTTGAGCAGCATTTGCTAACTGCGTGGCCGAGGGGACTGAGGCGCTCCAGTCACGGTCTGCACGGCCACTACGGTCGGGGGTTCTAATACCCCCCTTCGGGCATGGATATTTGTGTCGTCCTTAGGATTAGTTAGTTCCTAAGTAGTTTGTAAGTTTGGGGACTGATGACCCCTTAGTTAAGTCGAATAAGCTGTATGAACATTTGAACATTGCTAACTGCGTTTTCAGTCCCCGACCCCAGTGTTGTTACACCTTCGAATGCAGTGTGTGTCCACTTGACGCGTCCCAGCGGCTTATTATGCTGCGGCCAGGCGGGTAATCGTTCGTAGCGTATCGTTCACATGTAACTGTAATTACCTGACATAACTTTATCTTTGCTATAAGAAAAAAGGAATGTAAGTATACGCAGTCAATCGTCGGACAAGTGTAATAAATAAATAAATAAATCCGAGTAGGATTTGAACTCGGGTCGTATGCGCGACAGACAAGCACCTTGCTAATTACACCACGCTGGCTCACGTGCTCCTGAGGGACTCAGTACAGGTATAGTTGTTACGCGCTGGACTTTGATCTCGATTTTCGTGCAAACCAAGGCGCATTGGAACAAATCCTTTTTGCTTGGTGGTCTGGAGGAGTTACCGCACAACATACCCGCGATACATCAAAATTCGTTGCTACCATACTTGGTGTTCCCCTTGTGAGCCATAGTCTACGGCACGTTTGTGTGTCGTAGATAGGGATTGCAATCCAGCACTGATTTCAATCCAGCGGGGTTCTTGGTAGATTGCCTTCAATCCTGCGGGATCCCGCGGGATCTCACAAAGGTTATATATTTTTCACAGTCGATAAATACTCTCATAATATAATGAAATATTTATCTTTCGCAGTTTGCATGGGGGAGAGTTTCTCGCAGTTATCTTAGTTTCGCTTATCATGCAAGCGGGTACGCATTTATAAAAAGATTATAACACGATAGAAATCACTCGAAATAAGATTAGAAACAGTAAGTCGATGACAAGCAAACAAGCGTTATACTTACTTTGTATTGCTAATCGACTTTAGAACAAAAACACATGTTTGCAGAGTCCAAAGGCAACTGGTTGGCGTAATTTAGCAACTGTCGCACAACGTGAGCTACTGTATGCATTGTGAGTAAACATTTTGGTGCCACTTGGAGAGGATAGTAGGGTGCAGCGCGGCGACCTGCGATGGAGCGGACTGCGGATTAAATGGGCCTGTAGGCCTGTTATGTCCTTGACTCATCTTCGCCTTGCCGCGCCGCGCCGGCCTGCAGCGAGCAGCGCGCTAGCAGCATAAACGCACCCTCACTTCCGCCGCTCCGCGATCCCACCACTTAACTGCCATCATGCACTTTACAAATTGTATGCGTGTGCGTGCAGTGCAGAATAAGACAAACGACTGAACGGCAACGGCGCGTCATCTCACATCGCGGAACGCATTGCGAATTTAAGACAACGCTCTTATAAGCGAATTTAAGGCAGTAAATCTGAAAGAATTTGCGCGATTTTGTGATTGCTTTTACATTTGCACATGATATTCATATTGTTTTGCAATGCAACCATGTATGCTAGCGAATGCGCAGGCTATTCGGGATCCCGCAGTTTCTAAAATTGTGCTGGATCCCGCTGGATTGCGGGATCCCACTTTGCTGGACTGCAGTCCCCAGTTGTAGGGATGGGCAACTAATACGAAAAGGTCGATCTTGCAGATTATTCTACAGTGCTCAAAACCATTGGAACATCAGGTGAAATATCATGCAGGATATACATTACTTAACGAATTTTATGCAGCTATTTATAGGCCTACAGTAACTTTTGACAATGTTTACTGGAATACACCCTTTCAGATTCTAAAGGTAGCAGGGATAAAATATAAGAAGCGAAGACTTATATACAACTTCTACAAAAACTAGACAGCAATTATTAGAGTCAGAGGGCGTGAAAGGGTCACAGTAGTTGGAAAGGGAGTAAGACAGGGTTGTACCCTTTGCCGAATGTTGTTCAATTTGTACATTGAGCAAGCTTTGAAGGAATGCAACGAGAAATTTGTAGAGGAAATTCAAGTCCAGGGAGAGGGAAGAAGAACCTAATTCTGTCAGAGACAGCAAAAGACCTGTAACACCAATGAAACGGAATGGATAGTGTCTTGAAGGGAAGATATAAGATGAACATTAAGAAGAGTAAAACGAGGGTAACGAAAGTAGTATTAGAGAATAAGGCGATGCTGAAGGAATTAGATTATATAATGAGACAATAAAAGTAGTAGAGGAGCTTTTCTATTTGGGTAACAAGGTATCTTCTGATGGACAAAGTATAAAATGCAGAATGGGTATGGGAAGAAAAACGTTTCTAAAGAAGCGAAATTTATTGACATCCAATATTAGTCTAAATGTTAGGAAGCATTTGTCTGGAGTGTAGCACTGTATGGGATTGGAACGTGAGCAATAAGGAGTTCAGACAAAAAGATGATAGAAGCTATCGAAGTATGGTGCTACACACGAATGATGAAGATTAGATGGGTATGTCACGTAACTAATGAGAAGATGCTCTACAGCACTGGAGAATAAGAGAAGGGATAGATTTGTGGCAAACATTCTAAGACATCAGGGAACGGTCAACTTAGCATTAAAAGGAAGTGTGTGGGGTAAATATCGTAGAGGGAAACCGAGAGACGAATACAGTAATCAGATTCAAAAGGGTGTAGGTTGCCGTTCTTATTCTCAGATGAAGAGTCTTGCACAGGACAGGGTAGTGTGGAAAGCTGTATCAAACCAGTCTCCGGACTGATGACCACAACAACAACATTGGTTACAGTTGTAATTTGTGTATGATACAGTACGATATTTCGCTGCCGGCCGCGGTGGCCGAGGGGACTGAGGCGCTTCAGTCACGGTCTGCACGGCCACTACGGTCGGGGGTTCGAATCCCCCCTCGGGCATGGATATTTGTGCCGTTCTTAGGATTAGCTAGTTCATAAGTAGTTTGTAAGCTTAGGGACTGATAACCCCGTAGTTAAGTCCCATAAGTTCTACAAACATTTGATATTTCACTGTGTAAACTATTTACTTGAGTTTTTTCAAATGCTCAAATGTTTGTAAATCCATCGGACCAAACTGCTCGGTCTTCAGTCCGTAGCTTACAAACTACTTAAACTAAAGTAAACTAACCTAACGACAACACACACACCCATGCCCCAGGGAGCGCCCGAACTTCCGACGGCGATCAACCGCGCGCTCCGCAGCGAGGCGCGTTAGATCGCTCGGCTACTCCACCACGGCACTTGAGTTTTATATGGCGTTTATTTAGAGCGAGGCAACACGGGGCTACCATAATAGTAAAAAACTCATTATCGTTGCCCTCTAATATGTCGTGTGATCACCTTGGACGGTAGGTACACTCGCACTCCTGCGTGACATGGACAGTATGAAGTTATCAATCAGCTGTTGTGGGACATTTGGCCAATCTTCCATGAGTCCAATATCCATCTCTGCAACCGTTGTGGGAGGTGCTGGTCTGGCTACAATGCGTCTGCCAAGTCCACCCCAGACATGCGCACTTGGTTTTAATTTCGGTGAATAAGCTGGCCACTCCATTCGTTCAGTTCCCTCAGTTTTCAAGCATGTTGTCCACCAGCGCAGCTCTGTGGGGGACGAGCGTCATCGTCCACCAGAAGGAATCCATCTCCTATGGCACCAGCGTACGGGACAAGAAAAGGTCCAAGGATATCGTCTCTATACTTCTAAGCAGGAAGTAAGGAAGCTTAGGTTTTAACGTCCCGTCGACAGCGTGGTCCTTAGAGACGGAGTTTACGCTCGGATTTTCGGGGAAGGATGTGGGAGGAAATCGGCTGTGCCCTTTGAAAGAACGATCCCGGCATTTGTCTGCAGTGATTTAGGGAAATCACAATAAACCTAAATCTGTATGGAGGAGGTGGATTTGAACCACCGTCCTTCCGAATGCGAGTCCAGTGTCTTACCACTGCGCCACCTCGCTCGGTCCTCTAAGCAGTCAAAGCGCCATTCTAAACCACATAGAGGTCCGTACGTCCGCCCACAGTTACTCCTGCCCACATCATTCGTCCACCACTATGGTATGGTGTAGTTTCCTGCAAATAATCAGAACTGTTACAAGCTCCACATTCTCTACAGATGAGGGAACGATTGTCCATTTAAACTCAAAATCTTGACTCATCTGTGGAGAGAACCGGACATCATTCCTTATGACTCCAATCCTGCTGTTCCTCCGCCCAGTTTCTGATGGATAAACAGTTTCGTAGTTTTAGAAACACACCGTAGACATTCGTAAGTAGAAGACGTATTCCTGAAGGCCGTTTTGGGCTGTTTGTGCAGATATTGCGTGTCGTGTTGCTGCTTGGAGAGGCGTTGCAGCTGAGTTAAAATCAGCCTCCTGTCTTGATGGGCTGTTGACCGAAAAAATCTGTCATAGCCGTGGACAAAGTTGGCCATGCCGTCTTTTAATAATTCCTGTAGGATAGGAGGTAATATGTGACAACGCCAAGGTACGTGCTAATGATATAAACAAGTGAATGTTCAGATGTTTGTTAAGCTTATGGGAATAACTACGGGGTCATCAGTCCCTAAACTTACAAACTATTTATGAACTACCTTATACTAAAGACGGCACAAACGTCGATGCTGATACGAACCCCCGACGGGAAATGGTCTCGCGCATCGCAGCATAGCGCCTCAATGCGCTTGGACGCTCCGCCGCGGCGTAAACAAGTGAGTGCGAACTGGAATATCTGGGTAATAATTTCGGTTGGCTCAGGGGCCTGGTGCAAATCTTTCAAGTGGACGTCTCTCGGCGACTTGCATGCCCCTACTCTACATGAGTTATCTAACCAGGAAAGGGGAGACCTACAGTTACACTTGGAATCCCAACCACGTTTCGTTTTTGACGACTTCTCACATCGTTGAGAGATGAAGGTCGAGTTAAAAAGCAAATTGAAAAATCCGTGAAAACACTTGTAATCCGATGAAAATATTTGTAATAATTGCAGCTGAAAACTTGGGTAATTTTCAATAGATAATAATTCTCTTGTTACTCTTCTTTTACACCTGTTTACCGTTCGTTAAGTCGATCATACCACCTCTCTAGTTTATCTGTTTTAACCAAAATGTTCAAATGTTTGTAGAACTTGTGGGACTTAACTACGGGGTCATCAGTCCCCAAGGTTACAAACTACTTATGAACTAGCTAAGACTAAGGTCGGCACAAATATCCATGCCCGAGGGGGGATTCGAACCCCCGACCGTAGTGGCCGTGCAGACCGTGACTGGAGCGCCTCACTCCCCTCGGCCACCGCGACCGGCTCTGTTTTAACCATTTTGTATACAGGCTCTTACTGATTTGTGTCCTTTACAAACAAGTGTTTTCGGGAAAGAGTCGTAAGTTTTCGAAACTATTCCTCATTATCTAACAAAGCATACTTCATAGTACGACTTCCAACAAAATTCCTACTCATCATTAAGGAAAAATTCTGCATTCTTCATTTGTCTCTAGAAGAACTCGTACTAAATATAATAAGTTCGTAAATCGAGTAGTTTGTTATTATTACTTGCAAAAGGGCTTAATAAGATTTTCTATGGTACAGAATAATAATCCGGATAAATCAGAAATGCGGAAAATATATCAGTTATTCTTGTCTACAACGAAACCGTTGTCATGAATACCTATTAAGTTGTGGTTGTGTTGTTTCTATCCCCCTTGCTGTCTCCTAAGTAATTGCTTTTTAATTTATATTTACTTAGTATGCTCTTTTCATTAAAAATATTTTTGTCAGATTATCATCTTTCTTCCTCCGCAAATTTTATTTATTCCTAACTGCTTCTCTTTCTGGATTTAACTGTTGCTAGAGGTTTCAAGGCACATTACACTAACAAGCCTTTCCGCTGGCTGTTTCTTGCATAACGATTTTCCATTTGCTATCATTATCATCATTTTATTTCTTACTTCTTTCACAAATTAATACTCAATGCAGCTACATTAGTACAACAGTATGATAGGTTTCAGTTTCTGCTCCGTACAACTGCAGCTCTGTTGCGTAGCAACGGATTTGCGTATAAAGGATCATAATAGGATTGGTGTTCCTCGGCGATAATTCTTCCCGAGGGAGATAACAGTGTTGGCCTAGTACTGCTGAATTAAAATGCCATTTGTATTTCACGAAGCTGCTATGGAGCGCTCCGGAAGTAACTCGTCAGGCAAGTTCTCGGCGCGCGGTGGAGTAGCCGAGCGGTCTAAAGCGTCTCGCTGCGGAGCGCGCGGTTGCTGGCGCCCTGTGGAGGTTCGAGTCCTCCCTAGGGCATGGGTGTGTGTGTTGTCCTTAGGTTAGTTTAACTAGGTTTAAGTAGTTTGTAAGCTACGGACTGATGACCACGCAGTTTGGTCCGATAGATTTACAGACATTTGAACATTATTTTTGTTCTCGTCGCGCCTAGTTTGCGAGCAACGCGATACAGTCACACCAACGTGCCTATTATCTTCCGCTTATACAGACCGTAAACATAAACTAGGCGGACAAACAAATTATCAGCATTAAATTGAACTTGACCTGTCACGTAGTTTCTGTAAGAATAAATTAGTACTATAGCTCAGAAGGAACTTTATCGTGGTTTCTTTTTTTCTTTTACAGGTTGGTACTACTGAATCATGGATGTTTTCGAACCTCGTTTCTCATCGCTGTGAGCGTAAGTACCGCGATTCTTTGTCTCAGGAGAGTTAATCAAGAAAGTCATCATAAAAAGGGACTTTTTAATTAATTTTAGTCATGATGGTTAAGTTCAGACACCGCGACTGTGTGAAACAATAAATAAAAATTCGCATTTCTGCTACCACTCACTTTGTTTGTGTTTAATCTAACGTAGCACAAAGCGTTTCGAGCATTTTTGCTCATCACCAGGCGCTTTTAATACATACAAAAATGTTTATGTTATGGAATGTAGACAGAAATGCATCAGGTGTTTTGTGATGAAATGGTCGTGTGATTCACTTATGTTGATAGTCAGTTCCACACTTACGATTTTCGTGTTCGAAGATTTCTTCTGCATCTCTGGTGCACCGGTGGAGCTGATGCAGGTTGATCTACTTATACATTGCTTCTTTAAAACTGATTGTTAAATCGTAAGTGTACAACTGACTGTCTACATAAGTGAATCACACGACCATTCTATCACAACACTTGACGCATTCCTGTGTTCATTCCACACATGTGGTGAAACAAATCGCGCCATATAGTAAGATCAGCAGAAGACAGCACTAACTCTTAGTTTATGGCCATCCACTGCCTTCCTCCTCCGCCTCCCCCACCGGGTACCTCCAACCACCAATAATAACAAATGATTTTTCATCAGTAAATTATAAGTAAGCATTTCTGTACGTATAAAAAGCGCCTGATTGTGAGCAAAACACGTTGGAAACGCGTTGTGCGATGTTAGATTAAACGCTAACAAATAAAGTGACTGGTAGCAGAAATACGAATTTTTTTTATCTGACTTTTTTTGCTTCATTCTGTAACACTCTTTTCTAAACAGTGGTAAAAACTGTAAAAAGTAGTAAATACTGCACTGCGTCTTGACACCTTCACAATTCGTAACACATATTAGCCTACCTTGTTTTACTAACTTAGTGCAGCCAGATCAACAGCCTGTATTATTTACTAATTGCTTGCCTTGCTTTTACATTTGCACATGATGTTGATATTGTTGAGCGAAACAACCATGCATGCAGTTTTTAAATTTTTACCAGTTTGTAAGTAAATGATGATTCATATATAATTGTTTTGGGAAAGCTTATACATAAAATAAAGTAAATACCCGAAATTCTTCGTTCTCAACCATTAAAATAAGTTGAGGCAGGTAAAATCCCTTTTTCCAAATACTTACAACTAGTGAATAAAATAATACACGATCAACACCTGACATAGACACAATATTCATTTTTTAGTAAAGAGTTTGCCCACCAGTGATTTTTAGTACAGTTGCAACTTTTCTACGAACAAATTCGTTAAGTGTCTGTATAGTTTCCAAAATAATGTTATGCATTCTTGTACTAAAATATCTGCCAATAACCTCAATGCTGTTAGAGCTCTGAATATTTTTTACGCTACTTTTTTATTAACCGTTTATCATTATTATACAAAGCATTTATACATAACATGTAAAAACAAATTGTCTACTATTGCTTGGTCCTCACTCTCTCCTATAAAACTCCCCATCACGGTTCAGCTATACTGAGACATGGCGATTTCGCTGTCCAGGCGAGGTATTATTATTAACTTTTAAAAATGGTGTCTACGCTGATACGTATTTTTCAAATAAGACGGGAAGCCGATTGTTTCATAATTATTTATTTATATGTCCATGACTTTCGTACATTTGAATCCTAATTACAGTGGTTAATAATATAAAGTTTGAGCTGCCTAACAGGCTATTTTAAGAGCGCCACTGCCAGGCACTTAAATGTGATTTACAGAGTATCCCATGTAGATGTAGATGTAGGTCTTAGCGCAAGCGCGGTCTGTGCTGGTCTGCTTGCAACGGCAGTGCTGGAACCGCGCACCATCAATCTACATTTAATAGTTTCTTAACACTAGAAAATAATTATACCACGGGGACTTAGGAAATAAGTTTCCCCTGTCGACTGTGGCCAGAGTTGCGCATGAAAGGTAAAAAAATAGAATGAGACATTACAGAAATGACATATATTTATTTTTCTACATAATTTCCAAGTACATTGAGACATTTATCATACCAATTCATAAGCTTCTAAAAGCCGCGTTGAACGGCTTGTTTGACGTCAGCACTGCTTTCACAGCGCCTTTCTCCGAGAGTCTTCTTCAAAGCTGGAAACAGATGGAAGCCACTTGGTGCGAGATCAGAACTGTATGGCGGATGGTGGAGGCACTCCCGACCAAAAGTTGCAATACGGTTTGCGTTGCCGTCATCGAGTGTGGTCTCGCATTGTCATTCAAAACCTGAAGGCCAGGCCGCTTTTACAGTATCACCTCTTTCAATATCGACAGAGTGGCACAGTACCGCGCAGCATTCATGATCGCATACTCCAAAAAGTCCGGCAACAAAACTCCTTGGGCTTCCCAGAACACGGTGAGTAGCACTTTACCTGCAGACGGAGTGATGAACTCCTTTCGGACAGGTGATCACGGATGTTTCCACTCCATGGATGCGGCATTCGATTCACCCCCCGTCACAATACGAAGCAGAAAGGCACTGATATATTCATGGTCGACCTCTACCCAATGGTGTAACGGTGTTTTGCTCGTGCGCCTTCTCCTGTTGTGTCGTTTTTCGCCCATAGAAGTTCAACGGTTCTTCCGTATGCAACGCCCTGATTGTTTCCTGGACGGCTTTTTGAATCTTATAAAGGGATTTGACAAGTGCCTCAGTGTACTAGGAAATTATGTAGAAAAATAAGCCGGCCGCGGTGGCCGAGGAAACTGAGGCGCTTCAGTCACGGTCTGCACGGCCACTACGGTCGGGGGTTCGAATCCCCCCTCGGGCATGGATATTTGTGCCGTCCTAGTTCGTAAGTAGTTCATAAGTAGTTTGTAAGTTTAGGGAGTGATGACCCCGTAGTTAAGTCCCATAAGCTTTACAAACATTTGAACATATAGAAAAATAAAGATATGTCTGATTTTCAGTGTCTGTACAATAGTTTATCCAATATTTATAATTAAAGAATTTTACACAGAGATGGACAGTATTGGTGCAATTTCTCACGAGAATGCAACATATTACATTAATATCGTCCTGAGACTTGATGTCCATTATAATGAACATACAAGTTTTTGGCCTCATATCGTATTCTCTGTATATACAGTCCAAATATCTACCTTCCATTTCAATGGACTGTACTTTCCAGCTATTTCGACGGAGAAACGGTTACTACGATCTCTTGGCACTAATTAAGCTGCTTTGTATGCGTGTTAGCATGCCCAGTGAGTATTCCTTATTTAAATTTTTCGAATTTAATTTAGTGAAAAAACTACATGCGGCATCTACCTAGTAAGACTGTTATGTAAATACCAACGAAATGGGTTGTTTACATTTTCACATTTCCATCACTGCTTCATTATATGTCACCAAAACTCACTTGCCACAGTGATGGACACATTTGAAAATCATAATGTATTTGAAAAAAATTGAAAGTGGTTTTGAATTCCCTTTCACTATCCTCTCTTTAACATGTACATAATACCTATTTCGAAAAATATTGTGCTAGTAGCCACCAGGTCTGAGTAGGATACGCCATCTTTTCCCACCCATTATACTTATGACGTTATCAAATGTTTGTATAGTCTATGGGACTTAACTACGGGGTTATCAGTCCCTAAACTTACAAACTACTTATGAACTAACTAAGACTAAAAACGGCACAAATATCCATTCCCGAGGGGGGATTCGATCCCCCGACCGTAGTGGCCGTGCAGACCGTGACTGGAGCGCCTCATCCCCTCGGCCACCGCGGCCGGCTATGACGTTATCCACTAGGTATGAAATTTCTTAGCGACTCAATACCTTCGCCCATGAGCCAGCCGTATTACACCACAAGTGAAAATTATTTGATTAGTTCTGTGTATAAGTGTGTTCAGATCAACGACAGACACATCGATGTTACATTTTTACTGTATATCTTTAGCAGATTTATACCGTACTTACACAAATCATTTCGAAAAACTGCTACCTTATTTATTTATTTATTTATTTAGTTCGAGAGTAGACAGACGTTATTCTTCCAAAATAAACGTATCTACGAGACCGCTACGTTCATAAATGCAAAGTGCTGGAATCATCAACGTGCTGTTCCTACCTCACCTCAATACAGCAAGCAGCTAATTTACACCGTAAATGTTTATCTGTGTTCCAAACGAGTAATTAACGCGGTTTCCCCTAACCGTGCGCAGTTGGCACCGGACATCGGAGCGCACTGCTCCTGAGTGTCTTTGCAGAGAGCCCGGGGATTGAACTCGGCTGTATGATCGGGACAGATGGTTCAGTCCCTGCGTCACTTAATTGGGGCAGTTGCGCATCGTCGCATCGGAGTGCGCTGCGAATGGCTATTCCATTCCGATTTGCTGATATTATTAGGAAATCAAGTCCGTTAATTTGCGTCGCTTCGGGCGTTGTCAATTACAACAAATCCGCTGTTGGGCCCACTAATTGCGCTATTTACTTGCTTCCGACGATAACGCACGCCCTGTCCACACAAACCGCAGTGTTTTCGCAGTAGACGGATTTGCTCGCTCGCTGATGGTCAGATTCGCGTTACACAATACGAGCAGCTGTTTCGAAACTCTTTCGAATTACGTTCAGCTGTCATGCACGGAAAAGATGGAACAGCTGCATCACAATCACGCAATTTCTGAATCGTAATTATGCGAAAGCAATTACAGTATCTTTTAATGTTATTGTTTTCATCCAGCAGTGGATACATTGTTGACTGAAAGATTGTTTCAGTCTATCGCGGGTTTGGATAATTAATGTGTGCGTTCTTATGCCATATGCAATCTTTTTATGAGATCTGTCTAAAATACAAAAAATGTTTGTACAACTTATGGGACTTAACTACGGGGTCATCAGTCCCTAAACTTACAAACTACTTATGAACTAACTAACACTAAGGACGGCACAAATATCCATGCCCGAGGGGGGATTCGAACCCCCGACCGTAGTGGCCGTGCAGACCGTGACTGGAGCGCCTCAGTCCCCTCGGCCACCGCGGCCGGCTGTCTAAAATACAAATCCCACTACAATTGTCTCATGTGAGGTGACAGCACGGACAGTAAATATTAACATACATAAATAAATGAAATGATAGTTCAAAAGTTAAGGTCAAAATAGATTTGTTGCTCTCGTCAGTCCGTAGACTAATGTGAAGCAGTTCTCAGCGTTAGTCCATCCTGCAAAAGACTCTTTATCTGAATAAGAACGGCCTCCCACATCGATTTCAACCTGCATGCTGTATTTATCGCGTGGCCTTCCTCGGCGATTTTAACCCCACACACTGTCCTCCAACACTTAATTGTAAATTACTTTGTCTTTCAGAATTTGCGTAACCAATCAATCCCCCCCTTATATGCCAGAAATTTCTTTTTCTTCTCAGTTCTATTCAGTACCTCCTACCGCGGCAGAATAACCATGCGCACTAAGGCGCCTTGCTGCCGTATGCGCGGCCGTTCCCCGTCGGAGGTTCGGTTCTTCCCTCGAGCATGGGTGTCTGTGTTGTTCTTAGGATAAGTTAGTTTAAGTAGTTTGTAAGTTTAGGGACTGATGACTACTGCAGTTGCGTCCCATAACTTCCCAAACATTTGAACATCTGATCAGTACCTCCTATCATTTACGCGATTTACCCATCTGATCTTCAGAATTCTACTATAGCACTAAATTTTTCTATCGTCTTTTAGTCGGAACCGTTTACCGTCCACGTTTCACCTCCGTACACGGCTACACTTAGGACAAATGCATTGAGAAAATACATCCTAAATTTTTAGTTAATATTCAGTGGGAACAAATTTTTCTTCTTTAGAAATGCTTTCCTTCCATTGCCATTCTGTACTTTATCTATTTTTTACGGCGGTCAGAAGTTATTTTAATGACCAGATAACGTCTACTACATTTATTGTCTCGTTTCCTAATCTAATTCTCTCAGAATCCCATGATTTAATTGGACTAAATACTGTTGCCCTTGTTTTGTTACTGTTAATATTATTTTATACCCTTCTTTCAGGACACTGCCCATTCTGTTCAATTGCTCTTCCAGCTCCACTAGTTTAACTGGCAGAATTACAACGTCATCAGCCAACCACGAGGTTTTTACTTCTTCTCCCTACAGGTTTATATTTAACAATATTTCTAACATTTCTTCAAAATATTAAATATATATCCTCTATTATTATATGTTTTCCGCACATGTTAGTGCAAGAAGGGTTACTACTTTTCAAAGGGGAAATGCAAGAAGAAGCGAACCTCCACTGTCCACTAAGCGTGCGTTTTCCTCCTAGTTTCGCTCTGATATGGTCGCGTAGCCTTCTGTTTGTTGGTTGAGCCAGGTCTCACAGTGGAAAAGAAAACAACTGAAATGTACTCCTGCGAAGACTGCCCAGGTGTGATACTGATATATGGGGAGATGCATTGCAGTTCAGCTAAGGATGGAACAACGGGAAGAATGGGTAAACTGAGGAATCTAGGCACTCCTCAGCAGAGAACGGGAGGACAAAACTAAGCTAACTGCAATATGCACATATGCATTTTCCCTTAATAGTTTCTCCAAGTTAATTAATTCGTGTATTGGTTCTGCTCACACTTCATACTCGATTGGAACGAAAAGGACCCCCGACACTGATACTATACAGAGTCCACACTGTCACTGCCCTTTCAGTGGTTTGAAAGATTGAGACGGTTTTCTCAGCAATTGAGCAGTATTGAAGGCGTTAATTCCATACGTGCAGAGAACAGGTATGCTACTCCTGCACGGTGACCGAAATTGACTTTCTTAAAAACCACCTTCCTGGAAAGAGTAAAAAAAAAAAAAACTTCATATTCTTCCAGTTATTGTTTCAAGAGGACTACGAGAGTCTCGTAATAAACACCAGTCACTGCAAAGTGTCACCTTTTCCTAGAAAAGTAAGGGGAGCTACATTCTTGATTTTGATGTTGTTGTGGTCTTCAGTCCGGAGACTGGTTTGATGCAGCTCTCCACCCTACTCTATCCTGAGCAAGCCTCTTCATCTCATAAGAACAACAACCTACATCCATTAGAATTTGCTTACTATATTCATCTCTTGGTCTCCCTCTGTGATTTTTACCCCACACACTTCCCTCCAATGCTAAATTCAAAATTCCTTGATGTCTAAAAATGTGTTCTACCAATCGATCCTTTGTTTTAGTCAAGGTATGCCAGAAATTCCTTCTCTCCCCAATTCTGTTCAGGACCTCCTCATTAATTACGCGATCTTACCACCTAATCTTCAGTATTATTCTGTAACACCACATTTCCAAAACCTCTATCATCTTCCTGTTCGCACTGTTTATCGTCCATGTTTCACTCCTTGAACTTTAATTCCTTCTCAAAATTTCTCCTTGCTTTCCTTCATAGCTTGCTCAATGTACAAATTGAATAACGTTGGGGAAAGGCTACAACCTTGTCTTAAACCCTTCCCAACCTCTGCATCCCTTTCGTGCCCTTCAAATCTGATAACTGCTGTCTGCTTTTTGTACAAGTTGTAAATAACCTTCGGTTCCCTATATTTTACCCCTGCTGATTTCAGAATTTGAAATAGTTTATTCCAATCAATATCGTCAAAAGCTTTCTCCAAATCTACGAAAGCTAGAAATGTAGGTTTGCCTTTCCTTAATGTATCTTCTAAGATACGTCGTAAAGTGAGAGTTGCCTCCTGTGTTCCTACATTTCTCCTGAATCCAAACTGGTGTTCCCCAAGGTCGGCTTCTATCAGATTTCCATCCTTCTGTAAGTAATTCATGTTAAAATTTTGCAACTATGACTTATTAAACTGATGGTTCTGTAATTTTCACACCTGTCTGCACCTGCATTCTTTGGAATGGGGATTATTACATTCATGATAGATTTACATATTAATATCTGCTGTCAGCTTCTCTTAAGTTCAGGAAATCTGTAGTGTGTGTCTGTTTGCTTCTGAAAGTCGACACTTTTCGGTGTATGTAATTTTCTGATAGATCATCGACGTGGTCAGAGGAATGCTACCCCAATGTTGGCCCACGGCTCCGGCGCTGTCCGCCTAACGTACTGTGAAATAGCGTCGCGCCCATCGCCTGGTATGGCGGCTGTGCGGTGAATTACCTGTGTTACACAACTGCATTCTAATAGAGCAATAAGGGACCGTCAGCTCGAGGTTCACAAATGGCCTTCCTCTTTCGTAAGCGTGACACATGACGATGTCTGTGTACAGTGCGCACTGGCCGCAAAATTGTACGATGCGGTAAGCACTGGAAATAGACGGCAGTTTTACGTGTTGAGGTCAGACGGATGCTGGCCTGCGTCAGGTTATGTAGATGTTATCTAGTTTTGAGTTATATCATGCGTAAATTATTTGTCTTAACGTCTTGTGACAGTAACATACTTTCAGTAGATGCGTAGCTCTTCTAGTTGACTAGATAATCTCCATACAATAAATTATGACAGCACAACACTACCCCAATATGTATTTATGTAAATTCGTGGCGAGTCTTTCATTATGCTCTGTTACAGCGACACTGAATTTACTTTTGTTCTAATTAATGTTCTAACTAGTAGTCTATCTGATCTTATAGTTGGTACTAACAAACATCACCAAACAAATGCACTAATAACTACAGATCTCTCTCTGCTCAGATGGCACGGAATATCTCTTACAGATGATAGTTTCCTATAACAATCTAATTTAACCATTCTCAATATATGAATTTACTCCAGTATTTCTTCTAGTGCCTTTAATAAATTAATTTTATTCCATGCATATTAATCAACCAAGGTTCTCCCTCGAAGGACTAGTCTACACTTGTTAACATAAATGTCTGTCTTAAAGTTTGTTGGAGAGACCATGAGCAGTCCAGGAATTTCCGAGCGGTGTGAAGCTTCACGCTACGGATTGTGCGCCTGATCGCGTCGAGTGTTCAAGTTCTCCCTCGGGCATGGTTGTGTGTGTTAGTACAAGTCAGTGTAAATAGTATGTAAGTCTAAGAAGCGCTAAACAAAGTGTTTTGCTCCCCAAAAATTACAAACATTTAAACATTTCAAGAGACGACGAACTGTACATAATGCCGAGGTGCGGTGGGTTGCATACCTCACCAAGAGAGACGGCCGGATCATAGGTGCAATGACAATTGAGGGGTATCTGTGGAGCGGCAAACACTAATGTATGGTTCCTTAAGAGGGTAGTAGCTTTTTCTGTAGCCGCAGGGGCAACAGTCTGGATGATTGACTGAGCTAGCCTGGCAACATCAGCCAACGTGCCTCTGCCATACAGTTACTGCGAACAATTGAAAGCAAGGAGAAGCTAAGGTCCTTACTTTTCCCGAGAACACGGAGCTCTGATGTATAAATATGTAATGACATCCTGTCGGGTAAAATATTCCGGAGGTAAAATAGTCCCCCATTACAATCTCTGGCCGGGGACTACTAGGAGGACGTCGCCGTCAGGAAAAACAATAATGGCATTCTACGGATCGGAGCGTGGAATGTTGATCCCTTAAGCGGGTAGGGAGGCTAGAAAATTTAAAAAGGGAAATGGAAAGGTTGAAGTTAGTTGTAGTGGGTATTAGATCAGTTCGGTGGAATGATGATGGGTACAGAGTAATAAATATAGAATCTGTTGGGGGGTATGAAGGAGAAGGTCTAGTAATAAATAATAATACAGGAATGCGGGAAAACTACTATGACCAGCGCAGCATAGCATTATCGTAGGCAAGATAGATACGAAGTCAACATCGACCACAGTAGTACAAGTTTATATGCCAATAAGCTCTGCCGATGATAAGAAGATCGAAGAAATGTATGAGGAGGGAAAGGAAATTATTCAGATGGTTAAGGGCGAGGAAAGTATAATTATGATGGGAGACTAGAGTTATGGAGTAGAAAAAGGAAGGGAAGAACAAATGGTAGTTGATTTGGTCTGGGGAATAGGGATGAAAGAGGAGATCGCCTGATATAATTTAATCACCACAAACACTTTGTTTAGCATTGTGAAAGAAGGCTGTATGCGTGGAAGAGACCAGGTACACAGGAAGTTAATTAATCGACTTTGTAACGGTAATACAAAGATTCAAAAACAGGTTTTAAATGTAAGACATAACCGGGGGCAGATATAGACCCTGATCACAACAACTTATTTTTTATGAACTGCAGAAAGGTAGAAAAATGAGGAGTGGCACTTGGATAAGAAAACGAGTTCTGGATAAATTGAAGGATCCTGAAGTTCTTGAGAGATTCCGAGGGAGCTTTAGGCAACAATTTATAGAAACGAGGGAAAATAACAAAACAGAAGATCAATGGGTAGCTTCGAGAGATAAAATAGTGAAGGCAGCAGAGGACCAAATAGATAGAAAGACAAGACCGACAAATATCCTTGGATATCGTAGGAAATAATTAATTTAATTAATGAAAGGAGAAAATATAAAAATGCTGTAAATGAAGCACATAGAATGGGGTAAAGATAACTAAGAAATGAGATTGACAGGAAGTGTGAATGGCTAAACACTAATGAAAAAATAGATACAGCCTACGGGAAAACAAAAGACTTCTTCGCAAACACGAACAGCAGCTTTATGAATTTGAAGATGTCAGACGGGAAACCATTTCTGAGCAAAGAAAGAAAAGGTGAAAATTGGAAAGAATATTTAGAGGGGCTCTAGAAAAGGAACGAACTTCGAGACAATATGGTAGGAAGGGAAGAGCAAGTAGATGAAGATGAAATAGAAAATGCTGTGCTGAGAGAAGAATTTGACAGAGCAGTGAAAGACCTAAGTCGAAACAAGGCCCCTGGAGTAAACGACATTATCTGAAAACTAATGAAGTCTCTGGGAGAGCAGTCATGACAAAACTGTTTCACCTGATGTGATGATGTATGAGATTTCAAGAACAATGTAATAATTCCAATTCCAACCAAAGCATTTGCGGACAGCTGTGAAAATTACAAAATTAGAAGTATAGTAAGTCATGGTTGCAAAATTTTAACGCAAATAATTAACAGAAGAATGAGAAAGCTGGTAGACGACGACCTCTGGGAAGATCAGTTTGGATTTAAGAGAAATTTAGGGACGTGGATAGCAATACTCACCTCACTCGTTATATCAGAAGATAGATTGAGGAAAGGCAAATCTACATTTCTCGCTTTTGTAAATTTGGAGAAAGCTTTTCACAATGTTTCACAATGGAATACACAATTTAAAATTCTGAAGTCAGCACTAGTAAAGCAAAGGAAACAGAAGGTTATTTACTACTTGTTCAGAAAATAGACAGCAGGATATGAGAGGGAAGCAGTGGTTGGGAAGTGAGTAAGACGGAGTTGTACCTTTTCCCCAATGTTATTCTGTTTCCTTCTTATGCGATGTGACTCATTTCCTTATTTGAGTATGAAATCACACTGTTCTGCATAAGATAGCAATCGTCTTTACAGGCAGAACACATAAATCCCGAATTCTAAATATTGCAATATCCCCGAAACTACTTATCGGATTTCGATTTTTGAAACGGCGTTGAGTTCCTCTCTTTGAGATATACAATACTAACGGCAGAAGTTACTATAGCTCCATTTGAGAAAAACGAAGTCGTTATCGATACCATTGTAATTAACATAGCTACGACTGGAGGCTATACTTCTTTTAGTGAAGACTTTCTTACAATTCATCTGGGTTAAAAGAGAATTACGATATCTTAAACGGTTCCGGAAATAGTTAAGGTGAACAAATTAGCTGAACGATCCTATATATGACATCTGCTCCTTGTCATATGTCGGATAGAAAAGTCATCATACATACATAAGCACAAACACACACACACATATATCGTCGCCTTTTGTTGTTTCATTCTTTCTGCCATTAGTTGAGTACTCGTCTCGGTCGAGTTGTCAGGTGCAGGAATCGATGGTCAGCTAAAACATTTCTGTAAAGAGTAGTTTACAAGTTGTATTGACTGAAGATACAATGATACTCAACTTTATATGTATGTTTCTTCTTCTCGTGGCGTCGTCCGTATGATGCTAGCTGCGCTGAGACCTAGTGACTGCTAAGTTCGTAGCCGCGTTCTGACTTAGTACTGCCTAGTAACTGACTAGTAACTGCCTGAGTTCTGACTAATAACTGACGGGCAGCCCACATGTATGTCGGCCTAGATATAGCCGCTTGTAGAGAGCGCACATCTTAGGTTACTCCCTCCAGGATGCGCGGCGCCTGCTTGCGATTGGCTTTGGGTCGATCGCTGCCTTCTCCACGATCGTTCTCTTACGTCTGGCGTGTGGCGCTGACCTTACGCCACAACAATATATACGTGCGTATGCGTGTGTTCTTTCGGAAATATGTGAAAGAGCAGTTGCCACATACATTCAAATAAGGCTATGATCGCCAATGGCCTCTGCAGATCCAAACATATCATTTGAAACAACAGTTTCGATCACTAGTGTTTATTTAAGATGTGACCAGCTTTGATCTTTGTTTCACACCATTTTCGTGTCACTGTGAAACCAGCTATTGCCTATAAGCAGACTCCTTAATCGGGGAATCGATTGTCTGTAGGCAGAGAATAAAGATATTTATGTGAAGTATTCGTACTGCAGTGAACACTACATCATTGTCTTTTATGATTTTTTTAAAACAATTTTGTATATCAGCCAACCGGTTGCGTAATTTTTAGGTTCTTGATGTATTTTTCGTTGCTACTAAGGACAACTTCTTCAGAAGAATAAAAACAGTTACATGAAACACATGTTGACAAAAATATTATGAGCAGGATTACTCAGGTCGATTACAATAAAAATTAATCGACCTGAGTAATCCTGCTCGTAATATTTTTGTCAACATGTGTTTCATGTAACTGTTTTTATTCTTCTGAAGAAGTTACCCTTAGTGGCAACGAAACCTAGGTCAAGAACGTAAAAATTACACAGCCGGTTGGCTGATACACAAAATTGTTAAAAAAAACTGGATTACGGTTGCTATTAATCAGCCATGTTCATATTTGTGTCTTTTATGAGCTTTCTCCTATGTTATGCCACGTTAATGCTGCTGCAGTACTCGTAACAGTTGAATCATGTTGTAGGTGTGAACTGCAAACCATCAGTATGCGAGGGGAAAGCGCAATAAGATTAAAGACAGAACGACAAATGAACCAAAACTGCAGCACAACTGCACAATAAAGTCTCGTCTTCGAAAACTGCACACGTTAAAACATAAACAAACTGCTGTACTGTCTGTAATTTAGCCTAGGGGTATGATTGTGCACAGTTCCTGCCTTTCCCCTGCATATACAACAAATAAATAAAATAATCAAAGTTCTGAAAGATGAGGGGGTGTAAATCAAAACATCAACACTATTTCAGTTCAAATGATGTACTTCGGTTTATTTCTAATTACTTAATCCCTGATGGCTGATGCCTCTGGCCTCTGGCACATTTAATTTAACACTGATAATAGCTTGTGAGCCCCCATAAATAAAATGTTATTTGTCACTGACTGTTTTAGTGTCTTGACGCTATCAAAACCAAACTACTTCTATTATTCACTTCGTCTCTCCACAATTAGCTCTGTTTCAAGACACAAATTCACACGGTAACTTTCCGCTAAACTAATATCTCAGCAAGTACTTCACTTCAATACGGTATTCAGCAAGCTACCTCCAAGTAAACACATGCACTCCTTATTGCACCTAGAAAAAGTCTTCCACCTCGATAAACTTACACACGTTGAAATCGTTGGACTGACTGATGTTGTGGCCCGCCTCGGACATACATAAACACACACACTGAATCAATATAAATACTGCCGTCGTAGCGGCGAGTAACAGAGCCTCCGGCCAAGTGCTCGGAACACTGACTCGTCTGCACAAACAAACACAGTGCCAACTCGAGGCACAGACCGACGCAGCCCCCATGCAGGTAAGCTACCCTCCGACTGCTCCGTACAAAGGCCGTGTGCGCCCTTTTATGCGGGCTAACTGGTTTTACCCCTACGTCATCAAATTCCTAGCCTGAACTTCCCAAAGCCTAGCTAAGACGCACAGAGTTCAGCCACATACATTTCTAACATTTGTTTTAAAATTGCAATAGTTATGACATACATGAATATTTGCTTATACACTTACATGAACATACACATACTTGCATAAGTTATTTAAATAGTATACCTGTACATACAATTGGTATTCTATTTAAATGAACATTTAACATAAAAATTACATACTCTTTACAGGGTTATCATATGAAATAATTATTGAAATAACTTTATATGCAAAAATTGCCATGCTATCTGTGTAATTATCTTGGATATAAAAATGGTAGCGACTGGAATGTTATTTTTCTCGTAATTAAAATTCTTTTTCTGCATCAGATCAACACCTCTCGTAAATTATATTCATATTAGCAGATGCACATAGATCCCACGCTCGTCTTTGTATCCCAGTTGTATAAATATTAACATGCAAAATCGTTACATATTTATTTAATGTTTGCTGCATGTCTGAGTTCCAGTTCAAATTACCAATTTATCGTACATTAAATTATTTATTAAGCATCATGTTATCAGTGAGGCCCAAAGAGGTTCCTCAGTACGTAGTATTGCTACAAATTCAAGTAATGTTCGAATATTTTATATTGCGCTCTACGCTGCACCTCGCACGGTAGCTCCCATTGTCCAGCACTCCCCCTGGTAGGACTTAGCCTGGACTTCCCTAATCCGGGAAAAACCACTACCTACTGGCACAGAGTAACATATACAGAGAAGCAGCCCACCCTAAACCACTGTCCTACGCTCCCCTCGTAGTTCCGTAAATGCTAGCAGGTGTCAGGCGGTTCGCTGGCTTAGGGTGCCTCTCGCACGTCAGAGGATAGCGTGGAGGGAAGGCTGAGGGGAGAGCTCGTGCCGCCTGCCACGAGGCCACGGCTGTGTCCGGCTTGCTGGCGTTTGAGGGGAGGTGGTGGTGGGGGCAGCCGCTACCTGCCGCCTGCTCTGGCCAGTTTAAAGGGCTGCTTCTGACTACAGCGCCAGCATGGGACATGTTACGGAACTGCTGGAAACCCTCCCTCCCCGCACCCCTGAGAGTAGGACCGGGCCCTTATGGATGTTTCCCGTCTGTATATATTTGTCTCTGCTACTGGTCTCTCCTCTGCCTCAAGCCCACAGCGCTCGCCAACATGAGAAAATTCTGTACATGGCCCAACTATAAATGTTGCTTCTACAATAAATGTTATCTTACTTAATACATATACTGCTACCATTAAATGAAAGATAAAGTATAACATTTTGTGCATTGGCATGGACAATGTCTGCAGTGTATTTAATGCTAATTAGGTTCAAAAATGTTCAAACGTTTGTTAAGCTTATGGGACTTAACTACGGGGTCATCGGTCCCTAAACTTACAGACTACTTATGAACTAGCCTAATCCTATGGACGGCACAAATATCCATGCCCGAGGGGGGATTCGAACCCCCGACCGTAGTGGCCGTGCAGACCGTGACTGAAGCGCCTCAGTCCCCTCGGCCACCGCGGCCGACGCTATTTAGGTCTTATATTTTATGACCAAGTGGACGGTAATCTCTCAAGTAGCCGTGACTGTAAGATTCTGCATTCAAAACGAGCTCGAAATGAACTGTCATCTGCAGCCGCAGGAATATGGAGATTGTGTTGTTCCACCTCTACAGAGAGAAGACCGGCGATGACGTGATAAGGAAGTCGTGGCCTGCGCCGGTTGAAGTGTGCGGGACTGGTCCCGCGGGGAGCAAGAGGCGGCGACTGAGGAGGGCTAATGGCGCGTGCTTCCCACGTGGGCCCTCGGGAGGGCGGAGGGCGGAGGTTGGAGGGTGGAGGGTGAGGGCGCTGACGGCCGCGGCTGCTGTCACTCTGCGCGGAGGGGAGGGGAGACGCCTGTCAGCCAAGGCTTCCCACTCCCCAAAACCTGCCGTCAGGCCACCACCAGCTGCCGCAGCGCGAGCCACAAATGTTTGGGAACTTCAAGGAATACGAGGGGTGTGAGTCCGTACAAAAATTAAAACTACTAACGTGTTCGGGGAAAACCATTTTTAATTAAATAAATCGCAATTTGCAATCACTTATGGCATCACTCTTCTAGGTTTAGATGGAATACCAAAGTGCGGCGAATGAAAATTTGTGCCCGGCCGGGATCTCCTGCTTACTAGGCAGATGCGTTGGCCACGTCGCCCCGAGGACACAGTGACCAGCCCCACTGCAGAGGACTCTTCCCTGCGCGTCTCCCGTCACACCCAAATCTCCATTCGCCACGCTGTCAAATTCAAATGTTTGTAGAACTTATGGGACTTAACTACGGGGTCATCAGTCCCTAAACTTACAAACTACTTATGAACTAGCTAACTAAGGACGGCACAAATATCCATGCCCGAGGGGGGATTCGAACCCCGGACCGTAATGGCCGTGCAGACCGTGACTTGAGCGCCTCAGTCCCCTCGGTCACCGCGGCCGGCGCCACGCTGTCCCGTTCCTATAACTCAGCCTATTCGTTCTGTAATGCTCGCAGCCACAATACTGTAATCCCGCATCAGGGAGAACACACCATGAGGTTTCAAGACACAATTAATTGTTGTCAGGAGCCAGGTTTCGGCTTCTATACAATTATATATTATACTAGCTGAAAACCCGGCGTTGCCCGGGTATTTATTTATTTATTTGTTTATTTATTTATTCGAGCCTTGAGTTAGAACTTTTCCTATCCGCTCTCTGTCTCTGCCCATCTCCTTTTTTCTAAAAACATGTTACATTTATCAGTGAATATATATGACAAGAAAACACATGAAAAAATGCACTCGTCTCGAAGAAAAAAAAAAGTTCAAATGTTTGTAAATTATCGGACCAATCTGCGTGGTCATCAGTCCGTAGCTTACCAACTACTTAAATTAAGGTAAACTAACCTAAGGACAACACAAACACCGCCGGCCGCGGTGGCCGAGGGGATTGAGACGCTCCAGTCACGGTCCGCACGGCCACTACGGTCGGGGGTTCGATCCCCCCTCGGGCATGAATATTTGTGCCGTCCTTAGTTGTAAGTAGTTCATAAGTAGTTTGTAAGTTTAAGGACTGATGACCCCGTAGTTAAGTCCCATAGACTCTACAAACATTTGAACATTAGAACAACACAAACACCCATGCCCCAGGGAGGACTCGAACCTCCACAGCGAGCAACTGCGCGCTCCCCAGCGAGACGCTTTAAACCGCTCGGCCACTCCACCGCGGCTTCGAAGAATCCAATCACGAAATTCACAATAATGATTGTAATAAAATCACAGATTGATCACTTGATGTAATGCGCGAAATGTCAAATCGATTTTTTCTAAAAAGATGTATTAAAAGATTTTTCTTTTTTAATGCTTTATTTATTTATTCTTATATTTCCTTATTCGTATGCTTATCCTTACAGAGAAAGAGCTGAAGGCACTGCAGCACGCATAGACCAAAGATATGGCCTGTGGCATCACGTTTCGCCGTATGTAACCTCCTTTCTATAGAGTCGCAAACGTCATCGCTGGCCTTCAGTCCGAATTTTTTTATAATTTGACGACTTTCAAACACCATATCTTCCACCCCCTTATAACTATCGGCATGGAACTGCTATGGTGTGCAGCGGGAGACTTCGGACAACAATTACATACAGACCATTCGTTTGCGTTCTGTAGTTTTCTGCAGAGCGAAATATTAACACACACACACGTAGAATTTTATATACACCGATAACTTTCCATCCCAATATACTCTACCCTTTTATCATTATCAACCCTCAAGCAACAATGCTACGAATAAAACCATTTTCAAAGAGTAAATATAATTTTCAAAGAGTAATTATTGTTCCGCATTTCGCGTTATATTCTTCAAATTACTAAATATCTATCAGATCGCTATAAAACCATGCCTAAAACCTCCCTCAGGTATAAATTCGTAACTGTACAAATATTTGAGTCTCTGCGTCTTGTCGTTCGGATGTGATAAGTGTACACCGAACAGACACCGAACCACATAAAACCGTGCCTAAAGCCTTCCCCGGATAGACATTAGTAACTCTACACATTTTTAGCTCTTTATGTCTTGTGGTTCAGACGTGATAAACGTACACCGAACAGACATTCACATTTATAGATATAGATAGGCCCGCGTTGGAGCGGCCGAGTCTGCTATGGCGCCTTGCTGAAGTGTGAGCGTCCGCTCCACGTCGGAGGTTCGAGTCCTCCCTCGGGCATGGGTGCGTGTATGTTGTCCTTAGCGTAAATTAGTTTGATAGTTTAGATAATGATGACCGTAGTAGTATGGTGCAATAGGTTTACAAACATTAGAGCATTAGAACAGAATATTCTGCACGTAGCGAGCGTTGCTCAACTTTGACCTCACGACCATCAAACGTGAACGGGAGTTGCAGCTTATCGCACCCCAGACCACAAGGCCTAGCGTGCGGGTAGTGTATCATGGAGGAATGCACTCTACAAGAAAGCGTTCGGCTGGTCTACGCGTAAACAACTACCACTTGCGTACCGGCACAATCAGCTTTCACCGGTACCCGTCATCTTGTTCTATCGCTCAAGACCATGGCCCGTCATTCCATTTTCCTAGTGATTCTTTGACGGCACCAGTTTCTTCCCCCGTCCTTTACAAAATACAACCAGAAACTATGCTCCGCCTCTAATTACCACTTTGTCAACGGGTCGTTAAACACTTACCTTCCAACACTCCCCTAAGACTGCCTCTTTAAGATACCCGGATCATTTACTACAAGTATTTTCCGACAATACGCCACTGTTGTTATGCCATACCGTTAGCGTGGGACGACTTGTGTATCTTCGTTTCTGGAGTCCTTACCTGAAGTGTTATCAGATATGAGACCCGGACCACGCGAACCTTGCCAAAAGCCACAAGGATGAGATCAGAGAGATTAGGACAAACACGGAGGCGTATAGGCAATCACATTTCCCGTGAAGCATACACTACTTAAATATGATGATGTGACAATGGGACGCATAGTAACCTCCATACAGCTTAAGGTGGTTTGCGGAGTATAGATGTAGGTGTGGAATAAGAGTAAGTAGCTTATATTTAAAAAATCTACAGGCAGTTTTTCTGCACTACTTTGCAACCTGCATACCGACGACAAATAAAATAAAAGTTCAGAAGTTGTATTAAAGCTCATTGTGGCAGTATATGAATTCTAAGATTCTTTGACGACATTGGTACTGTGTGACTAAATTGCATGCCCTATTGAAGGTAATAAACAGGTTACACAAATAAGCAAAGGTAAACAAAGGTATTGTGTTGAACAGCAAACCGCTAAAACGGGAAGGGGGAGGCTTAACAGATAATTCTCCTACTTTACACACAATTTAAACCATGACAGTAGAATCAGTTAAGACGTGAGAAGCGGACTAGCAGAGTTAAAAAGAGTCACTTATACAAAGGATATGTTTACGGATGCAAATAAAACCCAGATTTTGAGGAAAAGTTTTCAAGAAATGTACGAATACAGGACAGCATCGTTGAAGAGCAAAGCATAACTGTAGGACAATCGGAAGAGAATAGAACGATGCGTTTAATATGCGACGTTAAAGAAAGATACTGACATTTAATTGGAAGAGGCGAGGGTATACGTGGAAAATACTAAATAGATGGAGGAAAGAAACGTCAAGACTTGTGTTAAAACATCAGAGGTTAGCCACTATGCTGTTCTCATGTCAGTTTACAAACACAATAAGAGAGGGCAGTGCTGTGCTATATGGCCTAAGGCAGCTTTTTAACTGACACTGTGCCAAGCTTCGTGTATGGCGATTCGCTGAATTTAAACCGAATAATAGACAACGCCGTTAACTACTGCTATTCAAACCGGAACGTATTATTGTACGGTTACAGTACTAGGAAAAAATCTGGTGATCTATAGACCCGAATTAATGAGGGTCAGATAAACAAAATTGTACTGTATATCGCTTTACCATAAATTCAGAGGAACGTACCGTTTGGATAGCATTCACCTGTAATTACGAAAAGCATTTATGTCATACTGCTAATTTAAGCCCTCACAACTTTGACGTAATAATTTACACGATATAAAATCGAAATGTTCACATCAAATTAGTAGTGTTTAATGTAGCACTAGGACTGTGAACACAAGCCTGTGAACGATGCCAATGAGAGCGTGGAAATTGTAGAAAATGTTATTTGTTTCAGTCGTGCCTGTATGTGTTAAGAAAGTCTTTTTTTTTTCTCTCTGTAGGGTGTTTCCCTTCAAGTCTTTCCTTACTGAGATTCCTGTAGTTTGCCTGTACCAGTAGTATACTCGCAAACTGTATCTTAAATTGAAATCCGCGGAAGAAAGAGAATAAACTTTATGATAAGGTTTGGAATAAGCAGTAGCAAATAAATTTTATAGGGGAGACGTCAAAGCAAAATATGAATGTCTTGACAAGCTGAGATCACTTAAATTTTATGTTTCACGATGAGCAAGCCTCTATATGTTTGTTGTCATCATCTGATTTCAGATCTTCCGAAATATTAACCTGCATACAATAGATTAAATTGCGAGGAAATTTCTTACTCATATAATCATGTAAGGCAGCTTGCTTGGGAAGACATTTCTGTAGCGCGTCCATTGTACAAACATGTGCACCTCATATGTGGTACATTTTCTTTCTTTGTTTTCTTTTTACGGCAGTTGCGATCACGCTGATCCTCTCAATTGGTGGCATCTTTGACTGATATTTTCAGGTTTTGTTTCTGTGGGGAGGAGAGAGGGTGCTAACATAGTTTTTAATCTCTCTTCAATAATTTCCCTAAAGAAGAAGCAAACGGAAAGCTGAAGTTCTAAATTTAACCTTTAAGAAATCATTCACTGAGGATGGTCATACAAACGTACCATCATTTTATCAAACCACAAACTCCCAAATGGAGGACATGGTACAAGGTTTTGCGGTGTAGAGAAACAGCTAAGTGAGCTGAATACCAAAATGTCTCCGAGTCCGGAAGGAATAGCAGTTCAATTTTTCAAAGATTATTTGCGGCATTGAGCCCTTACTTAGCTTGCATTTATCGCGAATCTTTAATTCAGCCCAAAGTTCCTAGTGAATGAAAGAAAGCGCAGGTGATACCCGAAGGTAAAGGAACTGACCCACACAAATACAGCCCAATACCGTTGACATAAGTTTCCTGTAGAATTTTGGAGCAGCTTGAATACACTAGATTTCCTTGAGACGGATAAGCGTCTATCTATGAATCAGCACGGGTTTAGGAAACATCATTCGTGTGGAACTCAGCTTGCCATTTCTCACATGACGTCTTGCGAGCCATGGATGAAGGACAACAGGCATATTGAGTTTTTCTCGATTTCAAAAAGACATTTGACGCGGTGCCACGCTGCAGACTGCTAACGAAGATAGGAGCATATGGTATACGTTCACAGATTTGTGAATGTCTGGTAGACTTCCTAAGTAATAGAGTGCAGTACGTTGTTCTCGACAGCGAGTGATCGTCAAAGACGAGTGTATTGTAAGGCGTGCCCCAGGGGAGTGTGATAGGACCGCTTTTATTTTCTATCTACATAAATGATCTGATGGACAAAGTAACTTGTAATTTGCGGCTGTTTGCTGATGATTCTGTGGTTTATGCGAGGGTGTCGCCTTTAACAGACTGAAATAGCATACAGGCTGACTTACACAACATTTGTAGTTGGTATGAAGAATGGCAGCTAGCTCTATATGTAGAGAAATGTAAGGTGATGCACATGAGCAGGAAAAACAATCCCATAATGTTCGAATACAGGATTAAAGTGAGCTTCTTGAACAGTCTCGTCGTTCAAATATCTGGGCGTAACAAGCAGAGCGATATGAAATGGAACGAATATGTATAGTTGCACCTATATTTACATACATACTCCGCAAGCCACCCGACAGTGTGAGATAGAGGGTACCTTGAGTACCACTATCGGTTTTCTCTCCTATTCCAGTCACGTATTGTTCGCGGAAAGAAAGTGTTGGTATGCCTCTGTGTGGGCTCTAATCACTCTGATTTCATCCTCATGATCTCTTCGCGAGATATACGTAGTAGGGAGCAATATACTGCTAGACACGCAGAATGACACGCTGCGTTCTGTTATCTAGGTACTCTTCAATCCAATCACACAATTAGTCTGATAGACCATATGCTCTTACTTTTTTCATTAAACGGCAGTGGGGAACTGTATCAAACGCCTGTGTCAAGAAACACGGTATCTTCCGTGTTTCGTGGACGAATAGTGCGGACTGGTTTTCACGCGATCGCCGTTTTCGAAACCCATGCTGATTACTACAGAGTAGATTTCTAGAGTCCAGATAAGTCATTATACTAGAACATAATACAGGATCCAAAACTCTACAACTGACCGACATTAGAGATATAGGCCAATATTCTGCACATCTGTTCGACGCCTCTTCTTGAAAACGGGGATGACCAGCGCCATTTTCCAATCTTTTGAAACGCTACGCTCTTCTAGAGACTTACGGTACACCGCTGCTCCTTCGCGTACTCCTTCACGTAAAATCGAACTGGTGTCGCATCAGGTCCTGCGGCCTTTCCTCTTTTGAGCGATTTTGTTTTCCAGTGCCTCTGTTATTTATTTCGACATCTGCCATTTTGTAATCTGTACGACAATCTAGAGAAGGAACTAGAGAGCAGTCTTCCTCTGTGAAACAGCTTTGGAAAAAGACATTTAGTATTTTGACATTAGTGTGTCATCCTCTGTTTCAATGCCATTTACTTCGCAGAGTGTCCGGACATTTTAATGCACCTACCGCCTTGACATTTAAAAAAAAAAAAAAAAATAAAAAAAAAAAAAAAAAATAAAAAAAATAAAAAAAATTCCTTATGATTTTCAGCTGTGTCAGTACATATAACTTTACTTTCAAATTCGTGGAACGCCTCTCGCATAGCCCACGTCAAGCTACATTTCGCTTCGTGTAATTTTTATTCGTCTGCAAGGCTTCGGCTATGTTCATGTTTGCGGTGAAGTTCCCTTTGCTTCCGTAGCAGTTGTCTAATTCGGTTGGTGTACCACGGTGCTCCTTTCCATCTCTTACGATCTTGCTTGCTACGTACTCATCTAATGCATGTTGTACGATGGTTTTAAACTTTGTCCACTGTTCCTCAACACTATCTGTACTTGAGATAAAACTTCTGTGTTGGGCCGTCAAGTACTGTGAAATCTGCTTTTTGTCACTTTTGTGAAGCAAAAAAATCGTTCTACGTTTTTTAATATTTCTATTTACGATAGAAGTCATCGATGTTGTAACCGCTTTATGATCGCTATTCTGCGTTAACTGTTTCGAATAGTTCGGGTCTGTCTGCCACCTGAAGGTCTAATACATATAATAGTTTTCAGATAGTGCACTTAAAAAATTTCTCTGGATTCTTTGTCCTCGCCACCCATTATAAACGTTAGAGTCTCCTAGTATATCCGGTAAATTAACTCTTTCGACCCACTGGCTACAAATGTGTACATAACTTCTACGGTGTCTAAGATGGTTCAGTAGCATTTTTTATCAATGGAAAGAACATGTATACGACACCCGAGTGTTCAATCATTTCATCATGCACAATTACTGCCACCTGCGGAAGATCACTATAAAAGTATTAAGAAGCGAGTGTTGCACTGCGTAGCAGTTTGCGAAATTCAAAGAACACGGAAATTGTGGGTTACTAGTATTCCACTGTATAACTGAAATTAGTAGTTGTTATTTTGCGACGTAGTTATTGAACGATCAGTTTATTTAGTAGAACAGTTGGCACTACAAATTTAATTAATTCAGTCCTTAAAAAAGCCTAGCTTTTCAGTATATGCAGTGTTGTAGTATGAAAATGGGTGCATATAATTGCATAAATATTGCTTCTAAAATCATTGAAAATTTAACTTAAGAGTATTTACAGCATTAAAAATAATTTCCTAGATAGAGAAAAAAGATCAGGTCTGAAAGGGTTAAAATCTCCTCCTAAAGCTATAACATGATCAGGAAATGTACTTGAAATATTTTCCTTCACGTGTTCTGCCATAACTGCCGCTGAGCCAGGGAGCCTATAAAAAATTAAAAAAATTCGTGTGGCTCGTTGGCCTGGTGCAAGTCTTTCAATTGGACGCCACTTCGGCGACTTGCGTGTCCCTAGCCTACCCCAGTTATCCAACCAGGAAATGGGGAGCTACAGCTTAACGTGGAATCCGAACCACGTGTCGTTTGTGGCGACTCCTCACATCGTTGACAGGTGAAGGGCCGGCCGCGGTGGCCGAGGGGACTAAGGCGCTCCAGTCACGGTCTGCACGGCCACTACGGTCGGGGGTTCGAATCCCCTCTCGGGCATGGATATTTGTGCCGTCCTAGTTCGTAAGTAGTTCATAAGTAGTTTGTAAGTTTAGGGACTGATGACCCCGTAGTTAAGTCCCATAGACTCTACAAACATTTGAACATTTGAGAGGTGAAGGATGGGTTAAAGTACAGACTGATAAAATCCGAGGTCCGACCGGGTTTTGAACCCGCGCCCCTTCGGTTTCCAGTCGAGCACTTTACCCCAAGACCACCGGACCCGACCAGGGGGCTTATAGAAACATCCAATTACCATGTTCGTGCCTAAATTTTATTATTGCGTTACCATATGTGTACTGTGTATCATATCTCACCTGATCCCTCATTTGTTTGATCAGCAATTTTTTTTTTTCGTGCATTTGCAGAGCCATTGCGCACACAGGAGGCACCGCCAGTGCTCGCGTCCCCGCACTGACCAACAATCCTACCTGCCGGCAGAGCTCTGGTGCAAATTGTGAAACTGGAAAAAAGAGGAGTTTGGAAATGAAAAATGCTGGCGCGCCGGTGGCGCTGTCGTTGTTGCGGCGCGTTTGCACAGCGCTCGTCAGCGTAATCCGGACACGCTGGCGGCGTATCGTGTCGGCGGCGAGATAGCATCTGCCGGCGCGGTGGCTGCTGGCCGGTATCTGGCCGACCCATCTGGCCTCCCCACCTCCCTGCCCAGAGCGTGGGTGTTTGAGCGGCGGTGCGGCGATACAGCAGCAGGCAGCCCGCTGCGCTGGCCAGCACTAAACTAACAAGCCCGTGGCGTGACCGGCCGCCGTCTGCGCGGTCACCGTGTTTGCGTCTAGGCGGTCCCTTCGTGACAGGACCGCGTCGCCAGCGGCACGAACGCACCTGGCGCCATTAACGCCTAAAGCTTTCCTCGAATCACTCTGCCGGTGGTGTGACTAGAAACGCTAAGCAGGAAAAGAGAGCGCCTGATATCTTTGCTGAAACCTTTTCCGACAATTTGGCGGCGTTATCCAGTACACAAAGATAATAGTCGTTGCCTCTTGTTACACAGGCTGCAGAAAGGTAGCTTAAGAAATCTCTTTTCTCTATACAGGGTGTTACAAAAAGATACGGCCAAACTTTCAGGAAACATTCCTCACACACAAAGAAAGAAAATATGTTACGTGGACATGTGTCCGGAAACGCTTAATTTCCATGTTAGAGCTCATTTTAGTATATCTACATCTACATTGGATACTCTGCAAATCACATTTAAGTGCCTAGCAGAGGGTTCATCGAACCACAATTATACTATTTATCTCCCATTCCATTCTCGAACAGCGCGCGGGAAAAAAGAACACCTGAATCTCTCTGCCCGAGCTCTGATTTCTCGTATTTTATTCTGATGATCATTTCTACCTATGTAAGTGGGAGTCAACAATATATTTTCGCATTCGGAGGAGAATGTTGGCGATTGGAGTTTCGCAAGTAGCCCACGCCGCAGCGATAAGCGCCGGATGAGGCTTCATTCCTACATTATCAAAGTGTGAATTTTCACAATCAACATGTATGGGCAGACGGAAATCCGCAACGCAATTGTGCAATTACGTCATCAACACAGATTTTCTGAGAACTCTTGGCCAGGAATTATCGGTGATGTCTTGATTGGGCCTCATGTTCTTCCACCTACGCTCACTGGAACAAGTATCATGATTTCATACGGGATACTCTTCCTGTGCTGCTAGAAATGTACCTTTACAAGTACGAAACGACAAGTGGTTCATGCACGATGGAGCTCCTGCACATTTCAGTCGACGTGTTCGTACGCTCCTCAACAACAGATTCGGTGACCGATGGATTGGTAGAGGCGGACCAATTCCATGGCCTCCACGCTCTCCCGACATCAACCCTCTTGACTTTCATTTATGGGGGCATTTGAAAGCTCTTGTCTACGCAACCCCGGTACCAAATGTAGAGACTCTTCGTGCTCGTATTGTGGACGGCTGTGACACAATACGCAATTCTCCAGGGCTGCATCAGCGCATCAGGGATTCCGTGCGACGGAGGGTGAATGCATGTATCCTCGCTAACGGAGAACATTTTGAACATTTCCTGTAACAAAGTGTTGGAAGTCAAGCTGGTACGTTTTGTTGCTATGTGCTTCTATTCCATGATTAATGTGATATGAAGAGAAGTAATAAAATGATCTCTAACATGGAATTTAAGCGTTTTCCGACACATGTCCATAACTTTTTTTTTCTTTGAGTGTGAGGAATGTTTCCTGAAAGTTTTGCCGTACCTTTTTGTAACACCCTGTATACAGTGCTGTCGGAAATTCCTGTTACAACCATCGAGGACCAGTCCAGGGTAGTCAGTACGTAAAATTTTGAATAGGAACCCATGTCCGGAAACGTATCCTTTCCGTTTCAAGACGGTTTCGATTCATATGATTATCTTATCCACTCCTACTTGAGGAATGTAATTAAGAGTGACCCAGTACAATTCTTGCAATCAATTTGAAAAAAAAAAAATAGTGAATCTTTCCGTTATCACTTACGCATTTTCATTAAAATTTACACCCTACATTAGTGGACAAAAACAAGAATCCAGCATTTACGGCACCAACCGCAACGTACCGATGCATTACAACAGCGGCTCGATGTGGCGACCACCAACGTTGTTACACACATTGTACCTCCGTACACAATAAATAAATAAATAAATAAAAAGTTCAAATTGTCCGACAGAGGGCGCTTTATGTGATCAGTAAAGCAGTAATTAGCATAACAAATTAAGACAAAGCAAATATGATGTTCTTTATAGGAAATGCTCAATATGTTCACCATCATTCCTCAACATTAGCTGTAGTTGAGGAATAACGTCATGAACAGCACTGTAAAGCATGCCCAGAGTTGTAGTGAGGCATTGGCGTCGGATTTGGTGTTTCAGCATCCCTACAGATATCGGTCGATCTCGATACACTTGCGACTTCAGGTAACGCCAAATTCAATTATTGCACGGACTGAAGTCTGAGGACCTAGGAGGCCAAGCATGACGAAAGTGGCGGCTGAGCACACGATCATCACCAAACGACGCGCGCAAGAGATCTTTCACTCGTCTAGCAATACTTTTTTTTTTTGTTCTAATAAAACCTATGTTATTCCAAGCATGTGTGTCAATTTTTAACGCTCTATCTACATTATTTCGTGATTTATTAAGTTTTCAAATTTATACTGACTCTTTGATCACCCGATATAAACGTCAAAAAAAGTGCGTTGTCAACTTTGAGAGGTGGCAATACTTACCGAAACAAGAAAAATAAATCTTTCATCTTGGCCACGGAAACGCATACTGTATTAGATAAGTACATGTATATGGGAAGGGATGCGCGACGCTCGGTTACGGATATTACTACACTTGCTGTGT
Organism: Locusta migratoria; assembly: GCA_026315105.1. Lineage (NCBI taxonomy): Eukaryota > Metazoa > Arthropoda > Insecta > Orthoptera > Acrididae > Locusta > Locusta migratoria. The sequence continues at coordinate 524,496,733 of CM048745.1, forward strand.
GCTACCACAAATGTTAAATGGCGCGAATTGCGTACCTCACTTTTTGTAAATGTAAATGTTTGTAGGCCTCTCGGATCAATGTGCTATGGTAATCATTCCGTAGACTTACAAACTACTGAAACTAATTTACACTCAAGAGGACACTCAGTCCCATGGTCGAGGGAGGACTCGAACCTCCGACGGGAACGGCCGCCCAGCCTGTAGGTGAGGCCTTAGAGCACGCGGCTACTGCACGCGGCTCCTACCTTGGTGGAGGATGTGCCGTGCGAGCAACGACTACAGATGTGACTCATGCATGATGGCGCACCAGCACGCTTTTGTCACAGTATTTGCGAACATCTGACGCAGACATTTCAGGACCGCTGGATCGGTTGGGAAGCCCACACACCTTGGTCTGCTCGTTCCCCAGTGTTCAATTTCCCTGAATTTCGGTTATAGAGCCACTTGAAGCAAGTGGTCTACGTAACTCCAATCAGTGACGACCAGGCACTACTGGGTCATGTCTTCAGTACTCGCCAGAAAGTACTACTACAATAGCCGGGTGCACTTCAAAGGATGCGTCACTTCTTACGCCGAAGGGCAGAGCGATGCACTGCCGTGAATGGACGCCACGTGGAACAGCTCCTATACACACGTCTTGAAAAGAATGCATCTTCGGACTCATGTTTATAAAACATACTTTTCTTGTTTTGAAGCGTACTGCTAGGTCTCACTAAAAGCATTAGACACGTTTTTGAAGACCCTATATATACTAGCTGAAAACCCGACGTTGTCGGGGTATTGATTTATTTATGTGTCAGTATTTCTCCTAACTCCTCTTTCTCTGCCCAGCTCCTTTTTTCCCAAACATGTTATATTTAGCGTAGAATATATAGGAAATACGGCTGTCTTGCACAGTGAACAAAATTATAAGTGCAGTGTCCAAACAAAGAACGATTGTAATCAAAATAGAAATGACATACAGAATTCGTACCACCTCATATTTATTGAGTTATATGTTGGGCAATTGTATTATTTTTCAGGTATATATTCATTTGTACAAGTGCTGTATGTGTGTAAAATTTATTGTGAACACAATTAGTAGTAAAGAAGTAATAGATTAATACTTGGGCCGTGAAGGGTCGCTTTTTCGTGAACGTTACTGTTTATGTGCTCATATCTCATGAACTAAGTGTGGTACTGTGATAAATATAGAAATTATTAGTTTCTCCATGACTGGATGCTTGCTGTTGCCGCAACTGTGGTTCAATTTAATGAAAGTCCAGCTCCAGTTGCATTTATTTAAGCCCATTTATTTAAGCCCACACTACCGGTTTCGGCCCCTATGTTAGGCCATTTTCAAGTGTGACAAACCTGCATAAAATGTGTAGCAATAAGTTTACAAAAATTACATGGTACAAGACAGACTGTTACATATATAAAAAGGTACTGTACAGAAGCAGAAGGAAACTTACGTTATGCCGTAGAGAAAGCAACGTCAAGTAATTAAAACAATAGAACTCAGAGAATTTAAAACTTGTTTCTTTCTCTAAGGCATAACAAAGTTTCCTTCTGCTTCTGTACAGTACTTTTTTATATATGTAACATTCTATCTTGTACCATGTAATTCTTGTAAACTTATTGCTACACATTATATGCAGGTTTGTCACACTTGAAAATGGCCTAACATAGAAGCCGAAACCGATAGTTTGGGCTTAAATAAAGCACCAATAAATGCAACTCGATCTGAACTTTCATTAAATATAGAAATTAAATTCAGCTGGATGTGTGTACGTTACGTGTAAAATTACCTGCGACTGCAGTATGTAGTGCAGAAATTATAAACTATAACGTCATACCGAATGCCTCAGTTTTCCTCCATGAACAGCGGAAAAGTAATAAGCGAGAAACTTTTTTCCTTTCATTTATTTGATGTGGTTGTCAGCGCAAAAAGCTTTAATAAAGGTTCCAAATTAGGTTTGAATTGGTTGCAAATAGCGAAGTACTGGTCATTCTTATACAGCGTGTGAGTAAAGTCTCATCGCATTATGTGGCAATTTCTTACAACTGCTATTGTTTATAATATTATATCTTCTGAACCATATGTATCATGTGGTTCTTATCCCGACATCATTGTTACCTCAAGGTAAGGAATATGTGTACCAAATTTGGTTGAATCGGTCCAGTGGTTTAGGAGTAAATATGCCACATTGTCGTTTGATGCAACAGTTTGTGGCGCACCTAATTATTTATGACGTCATATCTTGTGAACAATGTGTTGTACATGAGTTTTACACTTACGGCGACCGCCCTCATTGATTGAAACTTACGTGAGGAAAATTTCATAAAGATTGGAACAAAACTGTAGATTTCTATGCAATACGTACACATAACCACAGGGACACTCTCCTTTATATATAAAGGTATACATCAAAATTTAAGATGAAGGCGGCCAGTGCTTTTATTTTCCGTGTGGGTGGTCAACAGGCTCGAACTCCTACGAGAATCGTCTAATTCCGCAAGAAGTGAGTAAAATGGGCGGTGATACTATGTCACTAGTGCGTGCACAAGTGGAAAATTTCGGTTTGGTAGGAGGAGTGTTAGAGCAGTCCGTGCGGTCGTGGCGATCACTGCCATTAAGAACCGTAGTGATGTCTAGTCTGTACGAGACCCGTGTTCGACTCCTGGCCTGGCACAAATTTCCATATTTCCCCATTCATTTAAGGCAATACCCTTTGGCAGCCAGTATTGTAAATTCCTTTGCGCCTTGCTTAATAAAACTCATTCTGTTGCAAATCTCCAGCTTTAGTCATGCATGAAAACGCACGCTTGACGCCGGAAGGCAACAATGAAAAGAGCTGAGTCATTCGAACTAAATCAACACCACTTACAGTGATCTCCTGTCATAAAGAACGATATATTCTCAAAATGTTCAAATGTTTGTTAAGCTTATGGGACTTAACCACTGGGCCATTAGTCCCTAAACTTACAAACTACTTATGAACTAGCTAATCCTAAGGACGGTACAAATATCCATGCCCGAGGGGGGATTCGAACCCCCGACCGTAGTGGCCGTGCAGACCGTGACTGGAGCGCCTCAGTCTCCTCGGCCACCGCGGCCGGCGATATATTCTCTGGTACAATGCTGGAATTCCATAATTTCCTGGCGTCTAGATATAAATCAGCCAAATAACTGAAATACTTCACAGCCTACCGATATTCTTTGCAGAGGAAGTTATCAAAAGCTTTACTCTGTATGCGAACCAGACACCACAGAACTCTGTGAAACATTATTTGAATCTTCTGAATGATTTTGGGAGAGGCTAAGGATTTCCTAACGACCTCTCAATCCGTTGGGAAAAAAATCGTTTTCATTCGTTTTTCAACTGTATACGTACTGCTTACCTAATGACCGCACTACTGTAAGCGTGCAGAAAAGTAAGAACAGCGCACTAGTTTAACAGAAGCAGTACATGTTTGCTTCGCTTGTGAATTATGACGTGGTGTTTCTGTTTCAGCCTGCGCTGTCATCAGCTCTAATTTACGATTTTTAGTTGTAAGTAGGCAAGTGTAGTGGACGACAGGTTCTCTATTGCAGCTCCAGCCTCTTGTCGATTGGACCGCAATTTTCGGTAGTGCAGAGCAGCGATTCTCCTGCGGCTTCACGCTTATGCTACTCCACTCGCACGCATGTGTGGTGTGTTGCCTACCGCTTTAAGCGTTCCATCTCCTTTGAGGATACTGGATACTTTGTTGGCATTAAGCATTTCTCTAGCTTTTTATACTATCTATTGATGTTTATTTATGATAGTGACATCTCAGTTTTTACGAGTGTTTTCATAACGCTGTGAGGCTCGATTGGATGAAATGGGAAACGTTCAAGTACAATGGCTTGTCTCTCAGGGAATGGTACAACAGTTTTTGTCCTGCTCGTCTCAATATTTATTCCTGTCTTTCGCTCCAGACGGATCGTTAAAATAAACGAACATTTGAGACATGTATTTTTTCAAGTAGCGACACAGATGACGTCTTGCCACTCGTCATAGACTTGTTTCGTGAAAATTCTTATCTATTTTCATTATAGTGGGAAACCAATAATGGAGGTGTGTTTTAATTTCTAAATAAATGAAGAACTGCGATTTCTAGCAACCGTGAAGTAAGTTTAGTTCCCATTACTGCTGTTAACATCCCTACCATCAACATTCGACGTGTTTATAACCATTTAGCATGTTTACATTCTGGGGAAAATATAGAGCGAGAATTCTGACACACTGAACGCACAATCTGGAAGAGCTGGGATAAAACATTCGTCAGACCATTTAGGGCAAGGCTTTCGTTGTTTCTGCAAATCGATTATAGCAAAGAAGGGAATGAAGGTTTCCACTTATAACACAAATATTTCCCATAACTTCCTATCAAGGGTAAAAAGAACTTACGTGGTCCTCTTTCTGTCTTTATTTTTATTTTATTTTATTTATTTGACATTACAGAAGAAGCTTTAATTTTCTGGAAAAAAATATTATTACTTACACAGCCAGATACCAGCTATTTTGGGAAATTTCGGTAGCCACAGTAATTGTTCGGCAATTATGTGGCATTCATTTATTCTCTTATTAATATCGATATAACGTCTTACGTTTCGTGTTTCGAGTTCTTCGCCCGTGGTCTGTTTCACCACTATTTGAGGCAAAGCTCAACTTTCGTAGTCAGTGGCGAACCCGCCTATGTGTATCTCTATTTTACAATGTATGACGATGAACGCTCTAATTTTTTCTACATTACCAAAAACTTTTTGATGTATTTTCCAATAATTAGACTTTTTATAATTGGCAAATCAGCATTTCTCTTATGGTACATATTCTCGATTTTTTCGTCCAGTTGGACGTATGGAGCAAATATTTTTCGTCCAGTTAATCTGATTTGTCATGCATTCCCGCATAAAATCAGTGATGAGTGTATCATGGAATTAAATTTGTGCCTATTTACCTGGGCTAGTTTTTATTGTTTTGATTTTCAGTACAAAGTGAATGACCTGAACCCCGGAACATTTCACCGTACATGCAGCAACTGGATTATTAATATCTTTGATCGGATGAAGCCATTTTAATAGCAACTTTTTTTTAGACAGATAAAGACAAATATTTACAGGTTTTTACCCTAGAAGGTTGTCATTTCACCTATTCTTCTTCAAATCATTCTTTCAAAGCTCGTTCTTTGTTATACCCAGAGGACTGCTGCAAATTTAAATTCGTTAGAGTTTAGCCAGTTTTTGCATGCTCTTTTATAATATTATTTACTGATTCATCTCAGTTATAAGTTTTACTCTTCAAAATTTTAGTAGATTTCAAAGTCGCTGACTCGTTGGTTTAAACTTTAGTAATCCAAATGAAGGTACAAAGACGCCATTAAAACATCGCTTGGCGGCGTCGGGTGTATGAAACACATCACTGGTACACAGTACGTATTACGAAACTCTACATGCGCAGAAATCTAGCACACGGTTTTTATCTATCACAAAGTATTCGTTTGGGAACCTGTGACGAATATTCATTTACTCACAGAAGCCACATCTGATTATCAATATTTAGCGTTCATGATAATGCCAATGGATATAGGTAGCTACTTTTAGTCTGTAACTTTATATGTAGAGTAAAAAGATCGTCTACGTGTGATGCCGCAACTAAAGACTATTTAGGAGATTTAAACACAAAACTTTACATATCTCCCACAAATTTAAAATTAGACAATGAATTATTTATTTTAGATTACCTCACATAGTCGGGTTAGGAGGCGATCTATCGCTTTATAATTTTCAAAATGAAATGCCAAGATCGCACATTAATAATTTATTCACTGACGATACATATTACAATCTGGTCATCTTGTTAAAAAAAATTGATATAAAATAACATGTGCAACAGTGCACTTAGTCACTATATAAAAAATACACAAGTTAGAAACATGACATTTTACAAATATATTATTGAGAGTATAAGCCACCTCTGTTCCAAATTTCATTCACATCCGTTCGGCCATTTCAGCGGAAGGCGTAAGAAACGAATTAAGTAATTCTAAGGCACCGTCCGCCATTGACCATACGAAGTTAACCTTTACGCGAGTGCAAGCAATGAGCTGACAAAGTTTTATCGCAAAAGGATGTACGGTGTGGCCGTGTATAAAATACAAATAAAAAGACAGACAAAGTAACATTAATTTTTATAGATTTATTTTCAAATTCGCGTTAAAAACCATACGTTGGTAGCAACAAATTCCTTTTGCTGGTGTTTTTCACCCCAATGATTCGTTACGCTTGGTATGTACCAAATATGACAGCCAAAAACCGTCATTTAAAAATGAAGTATGCTTTCCACTGAAGCGTAATTTAAAAAAAAAATTCTTACATTAAACTGCTTGCATAAAATTCACATGGCGTGAACAATATTTATGTTTTAAATGTTCCTTTGATGATTATCACCCTGAAAATGTAAAGTAAGTTCCAGAAAGAGCTGATAGAATTTTCAGAAATTTTATTTTACTCTAAACTTAACCGAAATCTGAAAATTAACAGGTTAGTCACGTTAATTAATTGAAATGATTGTAGGTAATTTTAATATATTAATACTGTATTGATAAACTGAATTGGTCAATCATATTTAAAAATTTCATCAGGATCGGAAAACAACTGTAGAATCTGAAGAAGTCCATATGTAAAGTATTCACCGTCATGCACTATTCAAAATTTTATGTGACAGTGACCTTTCCCTTGTTTTGAAGGTTGAGTGTCCAAAATGTCATGAAGATTTTAGGATGAATAAAGTGATCTTATTCGCATGTCGCACGATGCCACAGATTTTCAACCATATAATTGTTTATGACGTCATATCTGCTGAACTATCTGTTGTAAGCAGTTCTTACCCCAACGTCAATTGTTACGTCATGGAAGGGATAACTGTACTAAATGTGGTTGAAATCGTCACAGTGACTCAGAAGCAGACGACGCATGCATGATGCAGCACTTTCCCACGCATTTCATTGTTGATCACGTCATATCTCCTGAACATGTCGTAGTCTTTATCCATACGTAGGTATACGTAGGAATTTGTATCTGACGGAAGGCGTGCTTAGGTAGTCCTTGCAGGTGCGGTGGTCACTGTGTCCCCAGTGGTGTAGGGGTCAGCGCAACTGCCTAGAAAGCAGAAAACCCGGGTTCTTATCCCGATTGCATAAAAATTTTCACCTTTGCCCATTCGCAGTTGATGTCATATATTCTGTGAATATGAAACAATAACAACTGCAGGATCAGAAGTGACGTCTGTTCTTTAGGAACAGACGCCACACGTATATATATAATATGCCGGTGACGGGCAATGATTCTTTCGTTAGTGGGGAGGGATGAGCACGTTTGTGGCCCTTACTCTTGTGGGAATTACTTGAATAACTACGAGTTTGAGTACTGTGGTCAAGATGAAGCTGGGAATTTGTATCTGACGGGATGCGTACTTAGGTAGTCCTTGCAGGGGCGATGATCACTTTGTCCCCAGTGGTGTAGGGGTCAGCGCAACTACCTAGAAAGCAGGGGACCCGGGTTCGAATCCCGTCTGAGTACACTTTTTCAGCTTTGCACATTCGCAGTTGATGTCTTGTATTCTGTGAAGATGAAAGAATAACAACTGCAAGATCAGAAGTGACGTCTGTTCTTTCGCAACAAACGCCACGCGTATATACATTTAATGGTGCTTATGATCAACGCGAAAGTGCAAGCAATACGTTGACAAAGTTTCATCACTGTCGGTGGAACGATACAGCCGCGCATAAAATAAGAACGCACAACCATTCATTTTTGATACAGAGAGTTTAAAAAATTTACGGCTAAAGTTTCAGGAAGCATTCCTGACACACAAAGAAAGAAAATATGTTATGTGGCCATGTGTCCGGAAACGCTTAATTTCCATGTCAGAGCTCATTTTAGTATTTATCTTCAAATGAAATTGATCATGGAATAGAAACACACAGAAACGGAGCGTACCAGCGTGACTACAAACTCTTTTTTATAGGAAATATTCAAAATGTCCTCCGTTAGCGAGGATACATGCATCCACCCTCCGTCGCATGGAATTCCTGATGCGCTGATGCAGCCCTGGAGAATGGCGTATTGTATCACAGCCGTCCACAATACGAACACGAAGAGTCTCTATATTTGGTACCGGGATTGCGTAGACAAGAGCTTTCAAATGCCCCCATAAATGAAAGTCAAGAGGGTTGAGGTCAGGAGAGCGTGGAGGACATGGAATTGGTCCGTCTCTACCAATCCATCGGTAACCGAGTCTGTTGTTGAGAAGCGTACGAACACGTCGACTGAAATGTGCAGGAGCTCCATCGTGCATGAACCACATGTTGTGTCTTACTTGTAAAGGCACATGTTCTAGCAGCACAGGTAGAGTATCCCGTATGAAATGATGATAACATGCTCCAGTTCTGGAAATCTGTCACGATACAAACGTACCGCGCCACGGCTATTGCCCCGTGCTAATCCATACATAAAATGGAAATCTGCCAACTCCGTATTTGTAAACATTGCACTGACTACAAAACCACGATCGTGATGAACACTAACCAGTTTATGCTACGTACTGATGTGCTTGATGCTAGTACTGTAGAACAATGAATCGCATGTCAACACAAGCACTGAAGTCACCATTACCTCCCTTCAATTGGGCCAACTGGCGGTGAATCGAGGAAGTACAGTACATACTAACGAACTTGGGTATTTTGACAATTGTCAGCACGAATTATTTCAATTTACTTTTAAAGAGAAATACTAAAATGAGCTCTAACATGGCAATTAAGCATTTTCGGACACATGTCCACATAACACATTTTCTCTCTTTGTGTGTGAGGAATGTTTCCTGAAAGTTTGGCCGTACCTTTTTGTAACAGCCTGTATATTAGATTTACGTAAAAAAAATACACGTCCATGGGATTGGTCGACCTGTAACACGGACATTTCCGCGCACGCAAGGCAGGGCGGTGAGGGCGGCGGCCGCCCCCTGCCCCCTGGCGAGGCATTCCGGCGCGCCGCATGTCTCGAGATTGTGGGTGGCCGCTTCCGGCGGGGCAGGCGTGGGCGGCGCCGCTTCCGGAGGGTGGCCAGGAAATTGCGGGGGTGCCGCCCCACAGCGGCTCGATACCCAAACGGCGACGGCGGGGCCGCCCTACCCGCGCCAGGCTCACCACACAGCGCCGATGTGCTGCCGAGGCGGCTGGCGGCCAACGCGGCCGACGCTTGTGCGACTGGCTTGGCAAATGGCACAGGGCACTGCGGCACAAATGTCGCAGGTGTTCCTTCCCACTGCGTGGGAACGGCCATGCGTTCTAACGCGCCTTTCTGCGGAGTGCGTGGCTGCTCCCCGAACTGAGATTGGAATACGTGCGTGTATGTGTTGTGTTAGCAGACCCTCTGCGGTAAGTTGCTACAAATGATTTGCGTAACACGAAATGTAAAATGATGCTTTTCCAATGGGTTATCTACATGTACAGTTTTGCTCTGGCAGTTTTGGTACATTGAAAAAAAAAAAAAAAAAAAAAAAAAAAAAAAAAAAAAAAAAAAAAAAAAAAAAAAAAAAAAAACCTTCACTATGTTTGAAGGTGGCTGTCCGTCTGCCAGTGATCCCTGTCTGCTTTTCGTTCAGCTTTTGTTATTACTTCCCATTTACACTTTGCAATCACGTCAGCAACAGGCCTCCTTAACAGATTTTGAAGATGTTTAATTCCGCTCACGGATCTATTTCTCAGGTGACATTTGGCGATTACTCCACTTTCGAAGTCGTTGAGATCAACTAAGACGTCCATTCTGCTTTTACGGCTTGCCTACTGCCGAAGCCCCTATCAAAATTACTAAAATTTTCCGGGCTATTATGCCGTGGTCTTATGGATTTATTATGGAAACCCCAAAGTTTCGTCCCCGACTGCGGAGGACATATTCAAGGGGTATCGTGGCACTTTTGAATGTCCAAATGCACACCCTGGTTCGCTACTGACTGAAGACAAACTCCGTTTACGTGGGCTCGCGCAGAGGTGTGGCGTCAGAAGTTTTTGATATGCGCGCGCAATTCGTCGTTGCTCAAATGTTCAAATATTTGTATAGTCTATGGGACTTAACTACGGGGTCATCAGTCCCTAAACTTACCAACTACTTATGAACTACTTACGAACTAGGACGGCACAAATATCCATGCGCGAGGGGTGATTTGAACTCCCGACCGTAGTGGCCGTGCAGACTGTGACTGGAGCGCCTTAGTCCCCTCGGCCACCGCGGCCGGCTCGTCGTTGCTGATTCCCGCCGTCCCATGGTGGAAGACTGTTACATTTCTTCTTCAAAACCGGAATCCAGATATCATTTAGTTTCACGCTCTCCTCCATCCTACTGAAATTACTGGGTTGTTTTACAATTCCTATAGCTTCTCTGTACAGTCTTTCGTGGCTCCTAAAACCTGAGTCTTATCAAAATGAATAAGGTGGTCCCCAGGTTGGAAAACATGTTCAGCAACAGGCAAAACATCTGACGTCACACCTCTGCGCGCGAGCCCTCGTAAACGGAGTTTGGCTTGACTCAGTAGCAAGCCAGGGTGTGCATCGGACATTCAAAAGTGCCACGATACCCCTTGAAAATGTCCTCTACAGCCGGGGACGAAACTTTGGGTTTCCATAATAAATCTACAAGACCACTACATAACAGCCTGGAAATTTTTAGTAATTTTGGCGTTTGTGGCCGTGAAACTTTACATTTTACATAGCCCCTATCCCTCACCCCATAGCACCACAGATCGGCGTGCACTGGAAGCCCCCACTTGTCGTGCCATTAGCACTACGGAGGGGTTTGCAGGTACTTGCGGTCAGATAGCGAGCTACTGTAGTGCAGCAGAGGGTGTTGCCGCGGAACAAACACGCGGTCGCCGCTGAGAGGTGGGGAGTAGGCGCGGATTTGCGGGCTGGTGTGCTGCTCGCTACGCCTGGCTGTTGAGCGGCCACTCCAGCGCGGCACGCACGCCGCTGCTGGCTACGTCACGCCACGCGCGTGCCTGTCCTGCCGGTGACGCGTCGCCAGCGACTGCCGGCTTCCGCGAACGCCGCTGCCGCTGCCGTGACTGCCGGCTCACAGCACGGCACGGCGCAGACTGCTCACGCGTCCTGCCAAAGGTTTCACCCCAGATATCTCTGAAACTACAACAGATATTGAAAAACCACTTTCACGGTCATGGACGTACGGTAGGGGCTTATGGAAGTAGGTACTATGGGACACTCTAAAACGTGAAGAAATATTATTTTTAACACAAACTTATGGTTTTGTAAATGGATACCCCATATTATTTCTTAAGCAATCGATAGGATGAAAAATCACAAAAAGAATGGCATCGGTTGCATCGCGATGCGTCAATTACATCCGGAGAAACTGCGAAGCGAAGTTGACGTTCGAAATACATGAGACGCGCTGCTAGCGCATGTCCAAAACACAACCGTGAGTCTCGCTCGAGCCTCCATCACGCTATCTACTAGAGTACGGAGGCGGACGTCTAAAAGATGAATAAATAATGTCGAGCCTACGTGACTCATAGTGACAGATAAAGAGTGCTTCGTGATTTCGGAATCAGACATTTAAAGAAATGTGGTAAAGTGTATGGAAAGTTTTTATGTTCCAAATGGAGAAAACAATGTCTTATATTCCTTGCCAAGTGATTGCATAAGGATGCATTTGAAAAATCCTAGGGTGGTGTAACAAAATGGCAGAACAGTATTGAGACCACAAAACGATCTAAGTTGATAGCAGGACGGGATAACAGGGAGAAAGAAAGTTCGCATAAGCCAATTACTGCTTACAGGAAATTAATTAATTAATTTAATTCACAATTGATATAACTTTGGGATGCACAAATTAACCCCTTATAGATTTGAACATCAAAACAAGTAATCAAAGGGGTCGTAAGCTTACTAATAATTAGTTACCTCAACAGATGTTTGAATTAACTTTGCCACAATGGAATACATATAAAATACACTTAATAAAAGGGGATTTACACCTAGACATTCCTTAAAAATCTCTCTAGCAAATAACTACGTCTAGAGTGTCTCTAGGGCAAAATATTGATTTCCTTAGAAAGACTAAATTACGTCAACGCTTTAAATAGATTTCACGCATGTGTACATGCCACGAGTTACAAGGTTACCTTAACATATAATTAATAAAAGTTTCTGTAGAAGCACAGGGAAGATAAGTCACACTCAAAAAAACTTTCAAAGACTTGAAATGGGGAATGATAACATATCACAGTAAGTTAAGATTCTTTCCTTTTAAAATATCCACAGTTGAACAACGGTCGTGTCGGGACCAAACTGACTGAGGACAAACTATACTGAACAACAAGTCTTCAAAAGAAATTATAATTCAGGCGACACTAAAATGGTCGTTCTTCACTAACGGTGCTTATAAATACTGAATAATAAATGGCAGAGTTACATTGCTTCTCGAGCGTAGCCCTGGAACGGATAATCTGTAAGGGAACCTTGTGTACTTAAGATCGAATGACACAAGTGAGACAGACAGCCATACATAACTAGATGGAAGTAATTAAGGAGGCGGATGGTAGCCAGATCCAATATGAGAGACGTGAAACTATCAAAATGCTCGTGGTTAAGTTTGACACCATAAATACAGTAGTTACCATAACCATTGTCTGAAACTATTGAAGGTAACCGATGGATGCACCGGTAAATAATGAAGTGTCATCCAATCTAACGCACTTCCACAAACAAGGCACCGGACGCTGAATGTTGGCAGAAGCACAAACCATCCACACAAATGACTTCCGTGGAGACACTTAACTTGGCAGACGTCCCATGAATGGTGCGAAATAGTTGGACCAGGAATTCGTTCTCTCTTGATGTCCGGATGACAAGTTGCAGGTGTGGCGTGGCTGCCTCAGACAGACGCCACAGCAGAACGGCCCAAACACAACAACCCGCGTCGCTCGCCCGGAAGAGAGGCGGAACGCATGACCAGAGAACTACATGCGCGCCGATCGGTACGCCCCTCGGAGAAGCAGAGGAACAACTGAACGGGCGCCAGTGCGCAGGCGAATAACACGAGCCGACACGGCTCAACCTCGTCGCCTGAAATGGAAACGATGCCAGCAAATTAACCGTAAATGGATCACAACAACGAGGCGCCACGGCTCAAGTATTTAAGATATTTTTCAGACTTTCCTCGTACGTGTTTTGCATTTAACTAACAAGATCAATGAGTCTTACTTCTACTTGAAAGTACAGCATGATGTACAATAAAAAATATATAATAATAGCTGGAATTGGTCCATAGCTCCCCAGTTGCTGGTTCAGTCCATCCCATTTCTGGGGAACCAGTGAACCAGGGTGCATTTTTTTTTTAAATACTAAAGGCATTTGACACTGTTTCGAACTTATTATAAAAGTTTAATATATTTTCTAACTGGGAACTCATTATCAAATTTATTTTCTTGTAATTACTTAAGCAAAAGTCTGAAATTTCCAAAAAGGTGATCCACTGTTCCCCACCGTCCTCCACATACATATGGCGCCGCGGCAGCTATGTTCCTGGACGACATCGGAAGCACTACCAGGATGTCTACTATCCCGCAGATGGCATCTTCCACCATCAGATCAAAATCGACGTCCTCCTTCCAGTTGTACTAATTTGTTTTCCGACAGTGTATGTGGAGTCCGTCTGCCGTTGCGATGGGCTACAGAAAAGCAACTGCAGCTACGATGGCGGAGGCTCGTGTATGTAATCTGGATGCATTCCGCGTTGTGACCGTACCCCAACTCGAGTGCCTGGCGCGTGCCTTTCGAGACGACTGCCGCCGTCGGCAGCTGGACGCAGGCATTGCTGCTGAGTGCAGACGGCAGTCTCGTCTCCTCGCCTCGCCTCCCAGAGCGCCGCCCTCCTAATTGAGGAAACCGGAGCCTCTGCCTCTAGTGCCTCTGCCTCTGGCTGTGTAGCTGCAGCCCTTTTTGCGGCGGGCTCATTCCAGAAACTGGGTCACCGCCACCGCCACCGCCAGCTGTTGCATAACGGCCGGGCTGCCCCAGTCGCACTTCCCTGTAATAGACCCAGAGCGGCGCTGCCCCAACTGTGGAGCTGAGTCGCTGAAGAGCGTGTCAGCACGCACTGTGGGCCTACTTTGTAACTGTTTGGTCTTTCGTTACCGGTGAGAGCGCAAAAGGATCGATGGATGGCAGATGGATATGGTGTTTTGGGCGCACAACATCCAGGTAATTACTGGCCAGAGGCCGCGCGCCATAAAGCCGTCCTTACACGGGACGTGTTGTCCCAACGTGGCGCAGGCCACACCTGCTGTCTACCTAGCTACAGCACGGTCTGATAAGACCGCTACATCCCACGGAACACAACGTGCTGCTCATCGTGATTTGCGACCGCAGCGCTCTCCAGCGCTCGTTGCGAACTGGCGCGTAGATCATTGTCTTTACAAAGATGGATATTACTAAAAATTTCCGGGCTATTATGCCGTGGTCTTGTGGATTTATTCTGGAAACCCAACGTTTCGTCCTCGACTGCGGAGAACATTCTCAAGGGGGACCGTGGCACTTTTGAATGTTCGATGAACACCCTGGCTCACTACTGACTGAAGCCAAACTCAGTTTACGAGGGCTAGCGCACAGAGGTGTGACGGCAGATGTTTTTGACATGTGCGCTCCATTCGTCGTTGTCGATTGCCGCCGTCCGTTAATATCGTCCCATGGTCGAAGAAATGTAACAGTCTTCTCTGTCTCTGCAACAGTAAGCATTCTCACTACACTCAGCGTATACAAGAACAAGACAATAACGCAAGTAACAGCTGTAGCGCACACGCAACACTACCCCCACCCTACTACCGTTGTAGGTCCACGGAATACGTGTAGATGCGCTTAGTCTGTGCTGCCAACCTTACACGCCCACGCCCCGCAGCTCGAGACACGCGGAAATCGCCACTACGAACAGACTTTGTTGGACACATTGTACTATCGCACATGTGGCATCTGCCCAAACAGGATCAAAATCGACGTGTTCTTTCCAGTTTTTTTTCCCCAGCAGTGTAGGCTTCTCTCGCGAGATCCGACCTCCTCGCGTGTCGATCCAGTGGGCGTCTGTCGCGAGAGCGCAGAGCCGGATGGGGCAAACACTCGGCGGTGTGTGCTCAGCCCAGCCACCGCGGCTCGGCGCGCCCGCAGCGCCAGCGACCGACCGCCCGCCTGTCGTCAAAAATAGCGGAGGTCGCCCGCCGCGCCCCTGTGTGTGTTTGTTTCCTCGCGACCGCGCCTGCCAAAGGCGAGATGCAATTTCGCGAAGCTTTCCGGCCACCTCGCGGCAAACATCCTGGCCGCGCGGCTCGCGCCCGTGTTTACCCGCCGGAAGCCCCAGCGGCTGCGGCTGCGTTGCGACACCACAGCGAGCTGGCCCGCGGCCCAGCGGCAAGTCATCACCACAGGAATGCCTCTGCCATAAAAGTGCACGTACCGACTGCAGGAAAAAAAGCGTCGCATAGCGCCATTTTTGAAACTTCTAAATGTCTCAGTTTCCTGCACACAACTTTGCTTCCATATTCTCAACAAATGCCTCCGAAGGTAAGTAACTCACGTCGTTCTATAATGAGACCCTTGCGCAACAGCCGCGGTGTAGTAGCCTAGCGGTCTAAAGCGTCTCGCTGCGGAGCGCGCGGTTGCTCGCCGTGGAGGTTCGAGTCCTCCCTGGGGCATGGGTGTGTGTTTGTGTCTGTCCTTAGGTTAGTTTACTTAGGTTTAAGTAGTTTGTAAGCTACGGACTGATGACCACGCTGTTTGGTCCGATAGATTTACAAACATTTGAACATATATTGCGCAACACTGGCGCAGAGTCTGAAATATGTTAATGTCTAGGTTTCCTGCAGATCTCACAATGTGCAGCTGACAAGGAAACCACAGGGGTATCGGATTTTAATTTTGTTATCGTACGTGAAGTTTAGAACTCAAATAACAATCAGCCAAAGCCATTCGACGCAACTCTCAAAAATTGTCGAGAAAATTGACTTTGAAGTTTTGCAAGTACGTACATCTAAATACTAATAATTAAAACAGTTACAGTATCTGTCGGTGTTGCACAGGTGTTAGCGTTCTGGTCTTCCAGCCGTAGAGAAAGTGGTTCAATTCACGCCGAGAATATTTCCTGCCCCCCCTCCCACCCTTGTGTTCGAATACTTGCACAGCTTTAATATTCAATGATAAGTTTCACGAAAAATACAAAAATTGACTTTGAAGTTTTGCAAGTACGTACATCTAAATACTAATAATTAAAACAGTTACAGTATCTGTCGGTGTTGCACAGGTGTTAGCGTTCTGGTCTTCCAGCCGTAGAGAAAGTGGTTCAATTCACGCCGAGAATATTTCCTGCCCCCCCCCCCTCCCACCCTTGTGTTCGAATACTTGCACAGCTTTAATATTCAATGATAAGTTTCACGAAAAATACACGTATTTTTGTTTATGCCGGCCACGGTGGCAGAGTGGACTGAGGCGCTCCAGTCACGGTCTGCACGGACACTACGGTCGGGGGTTCGAATCCCCCCACGGGCAGGGATATTTGTGCCGTCCTTACTCTTACCTAGTTGATAAGTAGTTTGTAAGCTTAGGGACTGATGACCCCGTAGTTAAATCCCAAAGTTCTACAAACGTTAGAACATTAGATTTTTGTTTATTCCCAATTTTCTATATTTCATAGAAGGTTGTTAATAGCGATGGTCTCAATAAAAAACATAAGGATTTTTTTTTTTTTTTTTTTTTTTTTTTTTTTTTTTTTTTTTTTTTACAGTATTGGCTTTACTATTAGTTTAACACGGTAGTCTTTGATTATTCCACTTGTAAAGGGCTATGACAGTGTTTTTGGAAAGCCATCTCCAAGTCATATTGTCCATATGCTTAACCACTGTCATTGGTGGTTAAGCATATGAACAATCTTTCAATCTTCGAAGTTGGATCAGCCGTCCGTTAGTGCACAACTTGCTGCCATTGGAGAAACATGTGGTATTGCGCAATGCTTTATTTATTTTTGACAACGTACATACACAGATCTTGTTTTAACGATGCTTCTTAGCAGCAGATAAGTTGTATGGTAGGTAGGAGGTTAGTTTCATTGGAATATTTCTGGTACAGTCGTTTGTATATAGTGCCCTTATTATTCTACGTTTCCTTGTTTTACAGAACTTGATAATGGGATAATGTCGTCCTGAAACATGTCGTGTTGACGTATATTGTATTATTGACAACTGGTGCGTGTGGTCGATCTCGTTCTCTGTACAGAGCGCCGTGGTCATGTGGCTAGCGAGTGGAGCTGTGCAGGGCGAGGTGTTTGGTTCGAGCATTCCCATGGGCGAAAATTTTGATTTTTTATTTTCAGAATATTATTATCTGTCCGTCCTGCCGAAGCGAGGTAACTGCGCCGTAATATGGGAACGCTACGCCTAAACAAACATCTAAACACTCGTCAGTGGACTCCAATGCACGGCGGAGAGTATTCCTGCTGACGAGGCTCCCTGGCAGGCAGTTGACTGTTCGCCGCTTTGGACGAGACTGTATTAAATACGTGAGTTGTATTCAGTGAGCATTATGAATCCAGGAAATATAGCTCGCAGCTTCAATAACAAGGTCAATGAATATTTTACGAACTTTAACGAATATAACAGTTCCTTAAGAGATCGAACGATTGTCGAACATTTGTATGAATATGTCGTACATTTGTTGATAAATAGCAAGTGCGGTGATGAAGATACCTTGCTGATTGCTGCGGGATGCGGTCGCAGACACTAAACTGATTACAGCGAACAGAGACGTCAATGAACGGAAGAACAGATCATAAATTTGCGAAAATGAAAAAAATTAAAATTTTCGTTCGACTGAAAGCTTGAACCAAGCACCCCTCGCTTCGCAGCTCTTCACGCTAGCCATGGGATCACAGCACCCCTATACTTACAATGTGCTCAACGTTGCGTATCTTCCACATGGACTGCTCAGTTTTTGTGTTTTACTTAATTTTTTCATAGTTCCTCACAACATCTTCCTATTTTCTCGATTGATCTTTGTTCAGTTTTTGCACAGGAGACTTGCACAGGACAGGGTAGCGTGGAGAGCTGCATCAAACCAGTCTGCGGACTGCACCAACTTATCAATAAATCTGAGGGGGGTGCGATGGGGAGGTAACCTTGTAAAGAAAGTGGGTGTTAACTGTCGGGCGAATAGCAGCGTGATTCTATAGGGCAGTGTTTTTCAACCTGTGGGTCGTGACCTCAAGGGGTTAGCAAGGTTTTTGGGTTGGGTTGAGTTGTTTGGTTGGGATAGGGGGACTAAACTTCTGAGGTTATCAGTCCCCCGGTGGGGAGGGGAAGGAGTGAGGATAGGAAAGGATGGGAGGGGGAAAGGAAATGCAGTCTGGGAAGTAAAGAAGGAAGGAAGACTGCATTAACTCGGGGCCCCCTGCTCGCCACGCACGCACTCACGAAAGAACCGTGAAGCCCCTGGGGGGAGCAAAGTCTTTCACGGAAGGGGGGGGGGGGAGGGGGGGTTCGCCGTCACGGGAGGTAGTACTTGCACCGTAAAATAAATCTGGGATCAGTAATACAAAAACGTATGCCTCAGTGAAATATGTTTAATGTTAAAATTACGGAATTACTTGTGTAAATTTCATTATGAAATGAGTCTAAAAATTGTTTTCAGGAACCAATCGATAGATCAAAAATCCTTAATGAACATAATTCGTTTCTTGTCTGAAATGCGAAATAGTTGATGAGAAAAAGATATTTGTTGGTCGAAAATCATTTAAAATAATGATAATGGGAAGAAAAGCGTGGGACTGATGACCCCGTAGTTAAGTCCCATAAGCTTAACAAACACTTGAACATTTGAAGAAAAGCGTTTCTAAAGAATCGAAACTTCTTAACGTCCAATATAAATTTAAATTTTAAGAAGTCTTTTCTGAAAGCATTCGTCTGGAATGTAGCATTGTATGGGAGTGAAACGTGGACAATAAGGAGTTCAGATAAAAAGATGATAGAAGGTTTTGAAATGTGCTAGAGACGAATGATGAAAATTAGATGGGTAGATCACGAATCTAATGAGGAGGTGCTTAACCGAATCGGGGAGAAAAGGAGTCTCTGGCATATCCTGACTAAGAAAAGGGACAGATTGGTTGGACACATTCGGAGTCATCAAGGAATCGTTAACTTAGCATTAGAAGGAAGTGTGTGGGGTAAAAATCGTAGAGGGAGGCGGAGGGAGGAATACAGTAAGCAGATTCAAAAGTATGTTGGTTGCCGAACGTATTCTCAGATGAAGAGACTTGCACAGGACAGGGTAGCGTGGAGAGCTGCATCAAACCAGTCTGCGGACTGGAGACGACGACAACAATAACAATGTGTTCCATTCCGAAAAAAATACAAACAAAAAAATCCTCGTGCGACATTGTAAAAGAAATCTGAAGCAAATGAAAGACGATTAAATTTGTTTTCTCTGAAATAACACAGTGTTATTATGGTTCGTGGGTAGGGATTGGGGTCGCCAGAATATTTTTACTTGGAAAGGGGTCGCATTTTCGAAAAAGTTGAAAAAAAAACTGCTGTAGGGTTTTCGATTTCGTCGATTGAGATAAGCAACAACAACAAAAAAGGACAGTGCTTAGGTCGGTGACCTGGTGTTGCAGATAGGTGTGGCAGTATAGAGGGCGGTGACAGGCAGCGGCTGCCCGCGACAGCGCGGGGCACCGCTCCGCCTGACGTCACTGGCTGGATGGCAGGTTTTTGCGGCCGCTGTTCTTGCCGGCGCTCTCTTGCTGTGTCCCGGCTCGCTGAAAGCCAACACCGGCGCTGACAGGTGACGCCGCAATATTCCCACTCGTGCCGCCACTTCCTGGAAGCATCGCGGCGAACCGCCGTCTGACAATGGAGGCACCACACGGCCGCGTCCAAAATATACCGCCACAGCCACAGCTACACAGCTGTTACCAGCGGGGCGGCAGTGACGGAACGCCGTTGTCTTACAAATTTATCACGGTGTCAGCTGGCTTATATTGAAACGAAATTTTTTGATACCGATCGTACTCTGTTTTCATATCACAAATTCTTTATTCTGTTTTATTTATTTACTTTTTTTTCGTGAACAGCTGACATCGATGTAGGACTACGTCTGGTTGCAAATACGGTTTGTTGATGAACCAACAGTCCCACTCTTATCAATTTATTTTGCAGCAGTTTTGGCATTACACTGATCACTGATGCCATCTTCAGGCTTTTGTGTCTCGTTGCCGCCGGTTGTCCTAGGAGTCGGTGGCCGAGTAGAGAGAGACCGACACAGGGAAATGGGATGCACGCGTGTGTGGGTACAGAGTCTGAGGTGACCAGTCAGTGGGACAGCAGAGACTAGAAACACTAAGCTAGATTACAACAAGATATATATTTCGAAGAGATAGTACAATACTTAGCTTTCTTAACTGAAGACTAGTGGAATGCAGATACATAGTTTAACTAGATAGAGGCCTGCCTACAGATGAGAGACTGTTCTAGTGCAAATACTGGGACTGCGTCGTTAGAGAGGCCATTGAAATTCGTACAAGTGACGACCTCATAAACCGTGACTGTGGCTCTAATCTTAGCAAAGCTTGGGAACCAGCGATTGCGTTAATTAAGAGTAAATCTAGCAAACGTAACGAAGTGACGACCATGGCGGACAGAGCCCTCACACCGATGTCATCTCAGACGCCGGCGCAATCGGTTCCACTGCGCGGCCGCGGTGAGGGTATTTAAATGGCCCGCTACCGGGCTAGAACCCGGTTCCCTTCGAGCAGCCGTAGCGTGAGGATCTCCGTGCCGGTGCGTTTCCAGGATCTCAGTCCGTCAGTTCACCTGATAATGGGGACATGTATGATTGCCGAAATATTGTGCCCGTTGGACACTATAGACCGACAGTACACCCGTGGATATTTTGATTATCCAATACGACGGGAGAAACTGAAGAATCACAGTTTAATTACTCATTGGAGCAAAATACTAACACGAATTATTTACAGACGAATAAAAAAAATTGTGGAATCCAAAGTCAGGGAAGATCAGTTTGGATTTAGGAGAAACACGGGAGGCAATATTCACATTACGACTTATCTTAGAAGATAGACTAAGGAAAGGGAAACCTACGTTTTTAGCGTTTGTCGATTTGGAGAAAGCTTTTGACAATGTCGACTGGAATACACTCTTCCAAATTCTGAAGGTATCAGGGGTAAAATATAGGGAGCGAAGAGTTATATTCAACCTATACAATAACCAGACAGCGGTTATTAGAGTCGAAGGGCAACAAAGGGACGCAGAGGTCGGAAAGGGAGTAAGACAGGGTTGTAGCCTTTTCCCAATGTTGTTCAATCTGTACATTGAGCAGGCAGTGAAGGAATGCAATGAGAAATTTGGAGAGGGCATTAAAGTGCAGAGAGAAGAAATAAAAACATTGCGCTTTGCCGATGACATAGTAGTTCTAACAGAGACCGCAAATGACCTGGAAGAGCAATTGAATGGGATGGACAGTGTCTTGAAAGGAAGATGTAAGATGAATATTAACAAGAGTAAAACGAAGGTACTGGAATGTAATGCCAGAAAATCAAGCGATGCTGATGGAATTAGATGAGATGAATTAGATGAATTAGAATGAGACAATAAAAGTAGTAGATGAATGTTGTTATTTGGGTAGCAAGATAACTTCTGATGGCCGAAGTTAAGAAGATATAAAATGAAGAATGGCTATGGGAAGAAAAGCGTTTCTAAAGAAGAGAAAACTTGTTAACATCCAATATTAATTTAAATGTTAGTAAGTCCTTTCTGAAAGCATTTGTCTGGAGTGTAGCATTGTATGGGAGTGAAACGTGGACGATAAGGAGTTAAGATAAAAAGATGATAGAATCTTTTGAAATGTGGTGCTGCAGACGAATTATGAAAATTAGATGGGTAGATCACGTAACTAATTTGGAGGTGCTTAACTGAATTGGGGAGAGAAGGAGTTTCTGGCATATCCTGACTAAGAGAAGGGTTAGACTGGTGGGACACATTCTGAGACATCAAGGAATTGTCAACTTAGCATTGGAAGGTAGCGCGTGGGGTAAAAATCGTAGTGGAAGACCGAGGGACGAATATAGTTAGCAGATTCAAAAGGATGTAGGTTGCCGAACGTATTCTCAGATGAAGAGACTTGCACAGGACAGGGTAGCGTGGAGAGCTGCATCAAACCAGTCTGCGGACTCAAGACCACAACAACAACAACAACAAAATTTTCACCGGAGCTCTGCCAGCAAGTAGGATTGTTGGTCAGTGCAGGGACGCGAGCACTGATTGGTCTTGGTTACGCCACCACTGACTCACTTTGCTAAAGGAAGGACGGCGCGGTTCGCTGGATTACCGCGGCTGCTTAGGCAGGTGAGCGCAGGAGCGGCGGGGCAGTAGCAGGGAGGGGAGCGCGGTGGCCGGCCCTTAATTAAGCCGGCACGGCGTGTCGGACATGAAACGCCACCCCGGAGACCGCCAAGTGTCGGCGCTCCGTGCCATTGGCGGCCGCAGAGAGGCCCCGCCGCTGCCGCTGCCTGCAGTGGAATGCAGCCGGCTTCATCTGCGCGACCGCCCACTGCCCAGAGCCGCGCTGCATCACCCACACCTCCGCTGCTTCACGGCTCCTCTCCCCTGCTGCTGACTGACACCCATAGCCATGTACACAGCGGTAAAGCCCACCTCACGCGGAGTACGACAAGTTTTGTGACGTCACGAGGTGCAATCGCCGCGCTGTCTTCCCGTGCATGAAAGGTAGAATTAAATGCGCTAGATCAGTGTTTTAAACCTCTTCGAATACGCCACCTCCTTGTAAGTAAAAATATTCTGGGGCCCGCCTCCAAAATAAATATATTCTAGCGACCCCCTCCCCCTCACGAACCATAAATGAACTATCTTATCTCAAAGGAAACAAATATCAATCTCATTGCTTCAGCTTTCTTTTAAATTGTTGGACGAAGTTTAAGTACACTACTGGCCATTAAAATTGATACACCAAGAAGAAATGCAGATGATAAACGAATATTCGTTGGACAAATACATTATTCTAGAACTGACATGTGATTAAATTTTCACGCAATTTGGGTGCATAGATCCTGAGAAATCAGTACCCAGAACAACCACCTCTGGCCGTAAT
Organism: Locusta migratoria; assembly: GCA_026315105.1. Classification (NCBI taxonomy): domain Eukaryota; kingdom Metazoa; phylum Arthropoda; class Insecta; order Orthoptera; family Acrididae; genus Locusta; species Locusta migratoria. Next base: position 524,519,971 of record CM048745.1, read on the forward strand.
AACGGCATTGATACGCCTGAGCATTGTGAAACAGAGCTTGGATAGCGTGTACAGGTACAGATGACCATGCAGTTTCAACACGATACTACAGTTCATCAAGAGTAGTGACTGGCGTATTGTGACGAGCCAGTTGCTCGGCCACCATGGATCAGACGTTTTCAATTGGGGAGAGGTCTGGAGAATGTGCTGGCCAGGGCAGCAGTCGAACATTTTCCGTATCCAAATAGGCCCGTGCAGGACCTGCACCATGCGGTCGTGCATTATCCTGCTGAAATGTAGGGTTTCGCAGGGATCGCATGGAGGGTAGAGCCACGGATCGTAACACATCTAAAATGTAACGGTCACTGTTCACAGTGCCGTCGATGCGAACAAAAGGTGACCGAGACGTGTAACCAATGGCACCCCATATCATCAAGCCGGGTGATACGCCAGTATGGCGATGAAGAATACACGCTTCCAATGTGCGTTCACCCCGATGCGACCATCATAATTCTGTAAACAGAATCTGGATTCATCCTAAAACATGTTGTTTTGCCATTCGTGCACCCAGGTTCGTCGTTGCGTGCACCATCGCAGGCGCTCCTGTCTGTGATGGTAAACATTTCTCCTCCTTAAACGAGACATCACAACTACGTTTCACCAGGCAACGCCGGTCAACTGCTTTTTTTGCGTTTGAGAAATCGGTTGGAAACTTTACTCATGTTAGCACGTTGTACATGTCGATACTGGCGCGAAACTTCTGTGAATGGTCTGAAAACCTAATCATTTGCATATTATAGCTTCTTCTTACTGTCTGTTAAATTTCGCACACCTCTTCATGATGTAGCAAATTTAATGGCCAGGAGTGTATTTTTCGGAATGAAAGACATTATCCTATTTTTACATGCTTTCCGACAGAAAAATATATTTATCAAGCTTTTTTACCTCTCGGCTGATTCCTGAAAACAGGTTTCCGGCTTTCCGCTTTTCATCATTAACAAACTTTACTAAAAAACTATCTGTGGTCTATTCAAGCAACTGTGTAGTTTTAATACTAAATATTTCCGAGTTGGGCATATGTTTTTATTATTACTGAACTCCTAGTTATTTTATGGCGTAAGTACTTCCTCCTTTGACTGCGACCGCTTAAAAAAGACTTCGCGATCCCCCTGGGGGTTGAGAAACACTGCGCTAGATGTTGCAAGGTGGTAAAACGATTAAACAAGATCGCTTTCTATGTCCGCAGCAGTAACTGTGAGACATCTAAAATAAAAAAAATAAAATAAAATAAAGTAATAAAGCACGGGAAATATCTTACTGAAGCCGTACGAAAGGCTACGTTTCATTGGCACAACAGTTGGAAGATACAACATTGTAATATATAATGTGCGTCTGAAAAGTTCCGACTATGGTCTCAGGAAATATAAGAAACAACAGTTACAAAAAACAGAAATAAATAAAACCGTTACCGGTCTTCAAAGCAATCGCCATTGACTACAATACACTTATGATATCGGTTGAACAGCAGTTGGAACTGTCAGCAATCGCTTCATATGGCATCGCCCGAGTCACTAAGGTTAAACGTTGTATCTTCGCAATACTTACGAAGCGAAAGCCTTTCTGGGCTAATTTAAGGCAGGGAAACAGAAAGAAGTCTGCCCGCGCTCTATCTGCAGAATAAGCAGGGCATGAAAGCGCAGTGACCTTGCATATAACGAGAAAGTCCATCAAGCGGATCACAATGTGCAGATGAGCGTTGTCCTTGTGGATATCCAATGTCCACTTCGGTAAAGTATAGCTTTAACACCACACATTGTACACACATCTAATGGGTCACCATCGCCGTTCTAAATAATTGGAAACAAAACTTGATGTTAATGCGTTACTCCATTGTACTTTTTATTTTTTTGTGCTTCGTGTTCCAATGACACGAATTCTCACACTGATCTTGTTAGCTGGGTTGCAGCGTGTACCACAGCTTCACTACAGAACTTTTCATAATATTTGCGTCCAGTGAAAAAGTAGAGCACACAGATCGCGGTTTGCGGACAGGCCTTGTCGTGCCGGAAATTCCATTATCCACCACTGTACAGTTCTGGCTTCATCACCACATACTTGCACTAACACCGAGCGAGGTGGCGCAGTGGTAACGCACTGGACTCGCATTCGAGAGGATGATGGTTCAAATCCACCTCCGGCCATCCACATTTAGGTCTTTCGTGGTTTCCCTAAATCACTTCAGGCAAATACCGGGATGGTTCCTTTCAAAGGGCACTGCCGATTTCCTTCCCCATCCTTATCCAAGACTCCGAGCGTTAGCTCCATCTTTAATGACCTTGCTGTCGACGGGACGTTAAACCCTAAGCTTCCTTCCTTCCTCTTTGCACTAACATCCCTTGGATCTCCGTCGCCGTTTTGACTTATTGGAAACAAAATTTGCTGTTAACGCGTTGCTCCATTTTGTGCTCCGTCTTGCAGTGACACGGGTTCTGTCACTGACCCTGTTAGCCGGCCGTGGTGGCCGAGGAGACTAAGGCGCTCCAGTCACGGTCTGCACGGCCACTACGGTCTGGGGTTCGAATCCCCCCTCGGGCATGGATATTTGTGCCGTCCTAGTTCGTAAGTAGTTCATAAGTAGTTTGTAAGTTTAGGGACTGATGACCCCGTAGTTAAGTCCCATAGACTTTACAAACATTTGAACATTTGACCCTGTTAGCTGGGTGGCAGCGTGTACCACCGCTTCACTGCAGTGCTTTGCACGATAGGGGGCGCTTGTTGACATGTCCCTCAATGTGTATGCGCTGCCACCTCATCCTCGCCAGTGTGGTGTATAAAATGTGGGACCGTTCACCGAACGTTTGTGAAGCACCTTGTAATACATCCTCGAAAATATGTTATTATATATTTTATATCTTTAATTAGCGTTGTGGACAAAATATTGTCACGTATTGTTGAAAGAAAAGTGCGAGTATTAGTTGAAGACAAGTCTGATTAAAATTGGTGTGGGTTGAGGTCTCTTAGAGGCTACCAGGACCAGATCTTTAGCCTGCGGTAATTAATGGAAAAGTGCTATGAGTGGAACAGGGAATCTATCTATGTTTTACAGATCTAGAAAAGGCGTATGGCCGTGTTCATAGGAGGAAGCTACTGTCAGTTTTTCAAGATTGTGGAGTTGGAGGCAAACTACTCTAGGTAAATACACGTCTTTAGGGAGATTGTCAAACAGCAGTTAGGGTTGACGGCGTATTTAGTGCATGGTTCACGGTAGTTTCAGGGGCAAAACAAGGCTGCAGTCTGTCACCACTGTTGTTCATACTATTTATGGATCAAATGTTGAAAACAGTAAGGCGATATGGGACTGTTTGTATTCATATTGCGCATCCTGTTGCTGCCTGTAGGATGCGTTGCAGCTGAGTTTCATTCAGCTTCCTGTCTCGACGGGCTGCTAACAGGGGATGACGCTCGTCGATTGGTGATGTTACCGTGGAAGCCCTTAATCTTGTCTTCTTGTCTTCTTTTAACGTTTCCTGTTATCTGAAACTGCGTCCAGGTACTGGGAATCATACTTTGGGATATCCAATAGCTACAGCCTCCTCCCTCTGTGTCTGTCTCGCTTCCATTCTTCCTGTGGCTCTCCGTGCGGTAGCTTCGGGTAAGGCACGTTGTTGTTGCATTTCACTACATGCTCACTACAGTATCTGAACCGAACTGCTTGTGAAATTCGCTTGCTAGAGTAAACACAAGACAACAACAACGTCCTGGTTACTATCATTCTCGGTTGCCGTCATGTTGTCTCCACTGCGTAGAGCCGATAAAAATGTTTGTATAGTCTATGGGACTTAACTACGGGGTCATCAGTCCCTAAACTTACAAACTACTTATGAACTACTTACGAACTAGGACGGCACAAATATCCATGCCCGAGGGGGGATTCGAACCCCCGACCGTAGTGGCCGTGCAGACCGTGACTGGAGCGCCTTAGTCCCCTCGGCCACCGCGGCCGGCATAGAGCCGATAGAAAGACGTCGAACCATTTGGGTTCATTCTACCGATGACATTACTTCAGAACCTAGATATCACAAATGATCTCCTAATTGTGTTACCAGTGTAACCTCCTCCTGAATATTCCTCAAGCGCACGAGAATAAATTTAGGGAGATCACAGACCACACGGAGGCTTTCCGACAATTGTTTGAGTTGCAAACTAAACCAGAGTGGAAATACAAAAAGAGGGCGGCTAACTGAAGTGGTAAAGACTGCCAGTCTTGCTTGCAAGATGAAAGCAGAGCTCACCATCTGCAGCATAGTTGACAGGACCGACTGTGGACCTCTGGTACAGAGCCGAGTGGAGGGTCTGAATCAGAGGCTCAGACGGTTCTGCGACCGTGTAGGCTGCAGATTCCTTGACTTGTGCCATCGGGAGGTGGGTTTCCGGGTTCCGCTGAATAGGTCAGGAGTCCACTACACGCAGGAAGCGGCTACACGGGTAGCGGGGGCTGTGTGGCGTGGACTGGGCGGTTTTTTAGGATAAAGAGCTTCGGGGAAATAGAAAATGGGCAATCTCAAAGGGTGCAGGTGGATGACAGGAGAAATATAGATCCGGAAACTATCGGTATAACAGTTGTAAATTGTCGTAGCTGTGTCGGGAAAGTACTAGAACTGCAAGCGTTAATAGAAAGCACCGAAACACATATCATTATAGGCAGCGAAAGTTGGCTCAAGCCGGAAATAAGTTCAGAAGAAGTATTTGCAAAAGATCTATCGGTGTTCAGAAAGGATAGATTAAACAAAATAGGTGGGGGCGTGTTTGTCGCCGTCAAAAGTAGTATTTCATGTAGCGAAGTTGAAGTTAATAGTTCCTGCGAGTTATTATGGGTAGAGGTTGTACTCGAAAATCGTAAGAAGTTAATAATCGGTTCCTTTTACCGGCCTCCCGACTCTGACGATACAATAGCGAAAGGTTCAAAGAAAACCTGAGTCTAATTACAAAAACGTACCCGACTCACACGATAATAGTAGGTGGTGATTTTAATTTACCCTCGATCTGTTGGCGAAATTATATTTTCAAATCAGCAGGTAGGCATAAAACATCGTCCGAAATTGTACTCAACGCATTCTCTGAGAATTAGTTCATGAGCCAACTAGAATTGTAAATGGATGTGAAAACACACTTGATCTCTTAGCAACAAATAATCCTGAGCTCATAACGAGCATCAAAACGGATACAGGTATTAGTGAACACAGAGCTGTCGTAGCGAAATTGAATATCGAAAGTCCCAAAGTTACCAAAAATAAACGCAAAGTATATTTGTTCAGGAAAGCAGATGGAAACAAAATACATTGCTTCTTGAAAGACAGCTTCCACTCGTTTCTAACACTAAACGTAGGTGTAGACCAGATGTGGCTCAAATTCAAAGAAGTGGTATCGACAGCAATTGACAGTTTTCAACCAAATAAATTAATAAAAGAAGGAGGCGATTCCCCTTGGTACACAAAACAGGTCAGGACACTGTTGCAAAAGCAAAGGAAAAGGCATACTAAATTTAAACGAACACGAAATCCCCATGATTTGCGATCGTACTCAGAAGCTCGAAATTTAGCGAGGATTTCAATGCGAGATGCCTACAATATTTATCACAACGAAACTCTTTCTCGTAATTTGACTGAAAACCCAAAGAGGTTTTGGTCATATGTTAAATATACTCGGGGCAAAACACAAACAATACCTTCACTACGTGATAGTAATGGCGATCCTGCCGATGACAGCGCTACTAAAGCAGAGTTACTAAACTTAGCTTTTAGAAACTCATTCACCAAAGAAGACGAAACCAATATTCCAGATTTCGAATTACGAACAGATGCCGTAATGAGTAACGTAGAAGTAGATATCATCGGAGTAGTACAGCAACTAAAATCACTTAACAAGAACAAGTCTTCTGGTCCGGATTGTATACCCATTAGATTTCTATCTGATTATGCTGAAGCGATAGCTCCTTACTTAAAGTCATATACAACCGCTCTCTCATAGAAGGATCTGTACCAAAAGATTGGAAAGTTGCACAGGTCACACCTATATTCAAGAAAGGCAGTAGGAGTAACCCACTAAACTACAGGCCTATTTCATTGACGTCAATTTGCAGCAGGGTTTTAGAACATATCCTGTATTCAAATATTATGAATTATCTCGAACAGAACGATCTATTGACCCAAGGTCAACACGGATTTAGAAAATATCGTTCATGCGAAACACAACTAGCTCTTTATTCACACGAAGTGATGGGTGCTATCGACAAGGGTTCGCAAATCGATTCCGTATTTCTTGATTTCCAGAAAGCTTTTGACACCGTACCTCACAAACGGCTTTTAATCAAATTGCGTGGTTATGGTATATCGCCCCAAATTTGCGATTGGATAGGGGATTTCTTGTCAGAGAGGACACAGTTCGTAGTAATCGATGGTAAGGCATCGACTAAAACAGAGGTGATATCGGGCGTTCCACAGGGTAGTGTTATTGGTCCTCTGCTATTCCTTATTTACATAAACGATTTAGGGGAAAATCTAAGTAGCTCTCTTAGGTTGTTTGCAGATGACGCCGTCATTTACCGTCTAGTTAAATCATCTGAAGATCAAAACCAACTGCAGAACGATCTGAATAAGATATCAGTATGGTGTAAAAATTGGCAATTGACTCTAAATAATGAGAAGTGTGAAGTCGTCCACATGAGTACGAAAAGAAATCCGTTAAACTTTGTTTACAAGATAAATCAATCAAATGTGAAGGCCGTAAACTCCGCAAAATACCTAGGAATTACTATTACTTCAGACCTAAACTGGAAAGAACACGTAGATAATATCGTGGGAAAGGCGAACCAGGGACTGCGTTTTATTGGCAGAACCCTTAAAAGATGCAACAGAACTACTAAAGAAACTGCATACACTGCGCTTGTCCGTCCATTTTTGGAGTATTGCAGCCCAGTGTGGGATCCTTATCAGGTGGGTTTGACGGAGGACATCGAAAGAGTCCAAAGAAGGGCAGCTCGTTTCGTATTGTCACGATACAGGGGAGACAGCGTTACGGAAATGATACAGGGTCTGGGGTGGGAATCATTACAACAACGGCGCTTATCGCTGCGGCGTGGGCTACTTGCGAAACTCCAATCGCCAACATTCTCCTCCGAATGCGATAATATATTGTTGACTCCCACTTACATAGGTAGAAATGATCATCAGAATAAAATACGAGAAATCAGAGCTCGAACAGAGAGATTCAGGTGTTCTTTCTTTCCGCGCGTTATTCGAGAATGAAATGGGAGATAAATAGTATAATTGTGGTTCGATGAACCCTCTGCCAGGCACTTAAATGTGATTTGCAGAGTATCCCATGTAGATGTAGATGTAGGGAATGGCAGTTGTTCGTAAAGTACCCTGACACACATCTGTGAGGTGCCTTGAGGAATGTAGCTGTAGATAAATTGCCTCGTAAAGCAAGGCAGTCACTTTGTAGCAGTCTTCAAAAAACTCTATTGTGACCAAAATTTCCGTAACATGTGACCCTCGTCAACACACATAAAAATAAAAGGAAGAAAAACCAAGACTGTTGTGTAATTACGTAGGCTTATGTAATTACAAGAATGTTGTGCTTTAATAAAGACACAGCGACAGCCGCTTCCTGTGGCTAGATACGGCCTGGGTATGCGCCGTGGTCTGGTATCGACCGTAGCGGTGGCAACAGCCGCCGAGTGAAAGTGAGCTGTACGAGTGCGCCCCTGATGGCTGCAGTAATTGGTGCCGCCCCTGTTCCGCCTCTGAATGGAACACTTTCCACCTGCCGCCGCTACTGTGCTACGCCGGGCTGCAGCAGCGGGTACGTGTACCACACTCTAGCGGACCCCGCCACTCTGCACAACTGCGGTCTTGTTTCATACACAGTATTCTGATTTTCTGATTTCCACTTCCAAGACCCCAGCCTTCGTCACTTACTTACTCTTTCTGAAAGTATATTTTTAATGGTTAGAAGGAAGAGGAATGGGGAATGATAGGAATCGTTTTGGCTGCACTAAGCCATGGAAATGTATAAGTGGCGACAACTGGAAATTTGTGGCGGACCGGGAATCGAACCCGGCTTTCCAACTTACGACCACTTGGCTATCCCAGCACGTCTGCCACAAATTCCTTGAAGTCGCACGTTACGGAAGTAGTAGCCTTATCTATCATATCGTCTTATGCTCACCATTAGGATTACCGCACGACGTCCAACCATATTACCGTGTCTGCGGCGAAGCAATGAACACGCCGTCGTTACGTAGAAGGAACAGACAACACGCTATCCACATACGTCTTTGTGGAACTTTCTCGTTGGTAGGTACAGCAGCATTTACAGCATTTATGATGTAGAAATACGACATTTTATATGGTACTAGCTCCAAAACCCGGTATTTCCCGGATATGTATGCACTTTTCCAATCTTATATTAGAAACGAAAATAAAAATTCGGAAATATTTCATCTTCATCTATTCATGAAAATAACTTAGAAATTATGAAACAGTAAAACAAAGAAATTTGCATCAGGTACAAAATTTTAAGTGCAGCATCCAATGAACGAAAAATAGTAATAAAAACAAACGTTGTATAACATTAATTCAAAACTTGACTATAAACATTGTTCAGACCATCTCGTACTTCCCTTTCTGCCCATAGTCTTTTACGTTACTATCTGTCGATTTAAGTTTCGTTTTTATGCAGCTCAATACTTACAACATCATACATTTTTCACTATGTATCCTACAATAATATAATTTTCCAGATTTGTAGAATAAATAAGTGAAGTTTGCAAAAAATCTACATAGGTAGCTGTACTGATAAAAGTCATGAAGTGGTTACAATATGGCTTTATTTGACGCGTTTCGGCCTGGCCCGTCATCAGAAACTCTCAATGAAAAATAATCGTAGCTATACAGGGTGACAACAGAAATATTACAAAGACATTGTATACAACATTTTGTAAAGATAAAATTCGGAACACATACCCTATGGTTAGAAGCCACCAGTATACATTACTCACAAGTTTGTCAGTAATATTCGTTACACGTTCTTGAAGTAACATCACACACAAACTGCCTGCGATGAATAAACAGTGGGTAAATGAAGTATCGTAAATCACGCGTCGCGTGATGGGAAAGTTTTAGTGACTCGTTGTTTACGATGTCATGTCTACTGAACCAAGTGGCGTAAGTAATTTCTAACCCACGGCGATTGTTGTCTGATTGTATGCAATATGTGTACCAAGTTTAGTTGAAATCGGTCCATTATTTTAGGAGGAGATGTGGAAAAATAACACATGATGCAGTACTTATTCGCAAATTGCATTGTTTATGACGTCATATCTCCTGAAATATGTTTCGTACTAAGTTGTAAATTTGAAGGTACATTCAGTGGTATATGTGCCTAATGTCTGTAAAAATATGTCACGAATGGTGTAGTAGTAAAATCACGACGACGACGAATGACGTACAGAGATTTTGTTTACGTTTCTGTGGCAACGCGTCAGTGTTGGCTCCGTGCCAGGCGGCTGTACGCGTTTGGCCCAAATTGACATCGGCGTTTCTCATTTCGCGGTTAAAAACGTGTAAACGTTGCAGTTTGCGCGGGTTAATCGTCGGCCGAGCGAAGATACTGATGTACTTTAATCAGAAAGTATACGTCGCTCGAAAATTGTTGCGAGCTACCGACTGGAAGACTTGTGACCGCACATGAAATCAAAAGACAGGAAGCAGTGTCTCTAGGTAACTAAATTTAATGCAGTCGTGTAGGCCAATAAACGAGTGTTTCGAAAATTTCAGAGAAAATTGAAGCAGCTAATAGTGGCATACAACCGATCATGTACTTAGGTGTACTTCCCTGGTACGCCGTCGTGTTGAAACCACATCCTTTCCTGAACATAAGTCTCAGATGAGAAATTTAAATATTGGTGTCGGACCAAATGATAATGTAGTTAGTCCGCACGTGGTCTCGCTATTCACAAAAAAGCCCATGGAGAAGACATTGGAGCTGTTGCCAGAGCATATTCTTCCTCCATTAATGAGATTGTTTCACCTTGTAATGGCGACCACATACTTCTTTTAAGAAGGTAAATTTTTACAAATGACAGATGAAACAGCTATGGGTTCCCGTTGTCTCCAGCAATAGCGAACTTCTCCATAGAGCAATTTTAGGAACGAGCATTAAATTCAGTACCCTATGACCCATCTTTATTTTTTTTTTCGTTATGTCAACGATATTTTCATGGTGTGCCCACGTGACTTGGAATCTCTGGAATTTCCAACACCCAGTTCGGAAGAGGGCCGCTTTGAACACATTGATATATACAGCAAAGACCGTTTCTATTACGGTCTATTCATGCTATAACAGGCAGTGTTTTAAGCGCGTATCAATCCGGTATGGAGTCCAATGATTCGCACAATTTTACACCTCACTCGTCTTTCTGATATATGCATATTCTTTTGAGTGTGATTAATTTAGCCTAGAAAGCCATTGTTTTAAAGATTCTTGCCGTTTATAGTGTATATGTAGCAACACTTGTGGAATGGGGCTCTTCTTTGTAGGAAAACTGTTTGATTGATTTCGCCGTTTTATTGCTAGAGAATGAAAATGTTCAAATGTTTGTATAGCTTATGGGACTTAACTACGGGGTCATCAGTCCCTAAACTTACAAACTACTTACGAACTAGCTAACAGTAAGGACGGCCCGATGGGGGATTCGAACCCCCGACCGTAGTGGCAGTGCAGACCGTGACTGGAGCGTCTCAGTCCCCTCGGCCACCGCGGCCGGCTTTTAATTGCTACGTCTGTGACCTTTTACCTTTGGATACAGCTGTGGTGGAAGATTTGGTACGTTGAATACTGTAGCTATTGCATTCTATATACTTTTCCTAAGTTCCACCCTCACATTTTCTCCTGGAATTGTAGTGAAGAAACCTTAACGTCCAAGAGTAGAAAAGGAACGGCTTTTTGTCAAAGTTGCAGGTCTCTGGAGTTTCCTAGCCGGGAGCAGTTTTTTGCTGCATTGGAGTAGCCGGCCGCGGTGGCCGAGGGGACTAAGGCGCTTCAGTCACGGTCTGCACAGCCACTACGGGCGGGGGTTCGAATCCCCCCTCGGGTATGGATATTTGTGCTGTCCTTAGTTGTAGGTAGTTCATGAGTAGTTTGTAAGATTAGGGACTGATGACCCCGTAGTTATGTCCCATAAGCTTAACAAACATTTGATTTTTTTTTGCATTGGAGTAGCCGAGCGGTCTAGGGCGCCTCGCTGTAGAGCGCGCAGTTGCCCGCCGTCGGAGGTTCGAGTCCTCCCTGGGGTATGGGTGTGTGTGTGTTGTCCTTAGGTTAGTTTAAATTAGTTTAAGTAGTTTGTAAGCTATGGACTGATGACCACGCAGTTTGGTCCGATATATTTACAAACATCCTTTCTTTTTTTTTTTTTTTTTTTTTTCATTTTTAATAGAAAATAATATTGTTCAGGAAAAGCCTCTAGCTTACAAGATAATTTTAAATAAACTGTCCTGCAATGTACTGTTTCGTATGTTGTCAGGAATGTTAGGAAACCTAAGAAAAACAAATGTGGAGCTATTTTTAAGTTATTACCTATTTTTGTGCTACTACTTACGTTTCCTAATATAAAAAGTATGTTAAAATTAATATAAACGATACTATTCGCACTTATCCAATATCGTATTCAGAAATGTAGCTTGCCGTCCGCTTGGAGCGCTGCTGTCGCAGTGTATAACAAAGATCTGTGGGATATTGTGAATATAAACGTTAGACTGTGGTGTGAGTGCGAATGAAAGTACATTGGTCAGTGCAGCCACATCGTTTTCGATCATTGTACAGAATACAATATTAAAAATCGAGAATTGTGCATATTGGCAGTCGTCGAGCAACGCCTCACAAGGAAATAAATTATTGTGTGATGAAATGAAAACTTCGTCCGAGGCCTCCATATAATGTGACACTGTAGTTGAAGATTCTGCAGAAGTAAAAAAGTGGGACAGTTTTAACCCTCATAGCCGATATACTGTTAGTGGTGTTTGGAAGCGAGCGCTCGATGCAGAGAAGCAGTTAGGACACTGCGTACAGTGTTAATGGTACTGTTCGTATATAAGGCCACCGCAATACCCGTAGAGACAGTCTGCTGGTGCTGATGAAGACGTCTGACGTAATCGTCAAAAGAGGTGGCAATAAGTCTGAGTATGTTTTACACATTTCCCACCATGAACTCCCTATCCCAATGTAATTTTTTGTGGACCCACTGTCATCCGTTTCAATTAAACCAAAACATTTTGAGACACGCTGTACACTCGAGAAGACCCGGAATGGCTTGAAAACACTATCACTGAAATAAGTCCCAATCGTACGACGATTTAACCGTTTAATGCATGACTTTTTATTTGAATCTATAAAAACTACCACCATTAATCCATAGTGCGTATATACTGAGAAAAATATTGAAAAAAATTATTTAACATTATTATTCGCTACTAACAACAAAAACTTCATAGCTGGTCACCTATATACTGCTGCCTTGATGTACCCGATGCAGTAAATGTCTGTTATGCCTCACATCTTTCCAGAAAGTAACTCATAATGCAACAGTAGTATGTGATTGGCTACTTTTACATGGCGAAGGAGGAATACTAATGTAAACAGACGCACATGTTAGGAGTAACTCAAAGCAGATGTCGAAGAGATTCAGTAACAATCTGCAATTTATAATTTCTATGGCGAGCTACTAACATATGTAACACTATGTATACAAGCAGCTACAAATGAATTTGTGGTAAAATGTTGATCAGTTTGAGAGATAATGAAAAATTAGGTATGTAGCTGATCATCTACAATATGCATTAAAGGGTTAAGACTGAATGACCACATGAATGTATATGTAGAGACGTTATATACCGGAGTAAGTTCAATCGGACGAGTTCTAAGGAAATGTAATTCACTGATCAAACGGGTCATTTTAGTATCAACCCAATACTGTCCATCCGTTTGAAACCCTTGCCAAATTGAATCAAGGAAAGACCATGAGGCTATCTGTGTGTCTTGTCACGTGTTTGGTCCAGTAGCACGGTAATAGTGTTCAAATATTTGTAAATTTAAGGCGGTTAACTACGTTCGTCATTAGTCCCTAGGCTTACAAACTACTTACACTAACCTAAAGTAACTAATCCTAGGGACAGCACAAATACCCATGTCCGAATGAGGACTCGAACCCCCGACGGCGAACAGCCGCGAGCCCTGCAGTTGGGCGCCTCAGTTCGCACGTCTCAGTTCTTTTTGATAACTCCTATGCTATAATACCACTTTATTCGATTTTTCAACGTATGCGAATAGTTAACCTACAGTATTTCAGACTAACAGTTTTACGTGACGTTTTTTAGGTCGTCAAATAAGTCTGAAAATGTTTTAGCAATTTATTTATTTGTTGCTTAAATGAAACAAATTAAGGTTCCTGTACTAAAGATTGTTGCCATCTAATAACTGTCTGTAAATTGCACTGTTGAATAACGAACTGTACTCAATTTACGACTTTCCAGGATCTTTAATGGCTACGTCAGCCAACTATTTTATTAACTAACGTTCCGCTTAAAGCAAAGGACTGTGTTAAAGGCCGGCCGCGGTGGCCGAGGGGACTGAGGCGCTCCAGTCACGGTCTGCACGGCCACTACGGTCGGGGGTTCGAATCCCCCCTCGGGGCCGGCCGCGGTGGCCGAGGGGACTGAGGCGCTCCAGTCACGGTCTGCACGGCCACTACGGTCGGGGGTTCGAATCCCCCCTCGGGGCCGGCCGCGGTGGCCGAGGGGACTGAGGCGCTCCAGTCACGGTCTGCACGGCCACTACGGTCGGGGGTTCGAATCCCCCCTCGGGGCCGGCCGCGGTGGCCGAGGGGACTGAGGCGCTCCAGTCACGGTCTGCGCGGCCACTACGGTCGGGGGTTCGAATCCCCACTCGGGCATGGATATTTGTGCCGTCCTTAGGAAAAGCTAGTTAATAAGTAGTTTGTAAGTTTAGAGACTGATGACCCCGTAGTTAAGTCCCATAATCTTTACAAACATTTGATTTTTCCCCCCTCGGGCATGGATATTTGTGCTGTCCTTAGTCTTAGTTAGTTCATAAGTAGTTTGTAAGTTTAGGGACTGATGATCCCGTAGTTAAGTCCCATAGACTATACAAACATTTGAACATTTGACTGTGTTAAATTACAAGTCGTCCCACGGAAAACATTTCTATTGCGGTAGGTTAAAGAGATGTGATGCGAAGCACGACGCGAGAGGAGACAATGCAAATATTCCGCTGCCTGTCACTTGTTGTAGAGGAGTTTTACATCCTTTGGCATTCCGCCAGTGATTTGACGGTCAGTACTGTAGAAGCCATTCAGTATAATAGCATCTAGATACATTTGGCCCTAGGGAGATGGGCGACTAACGAAAATCGTCAGAAGGACGTGCAATTCACCCTTATTTTTCATAGATAAAGGTATTAAATGCAACGGACATATTCTCACTGCATATTCAGCCAATTGATGACATAGTCCTTACTGACGAAATTTTCTGTTTTTAATGTGAGTAGTTTGTATATTATCTGGTAGAAGACAGAGAATTTCAAGTAAAAATAGACTAAATTCGTCGCTGCTAACTACACTTGGTTCCTCTTCTTGTTGCAGGGTCTGTGATTGGCCGGTGATGTTCCTGAGCGTTCAGTCGCTGAAGCCCGCCTGAAGAAACAACAGGTAGGCCTCTGTCCATCTAAAGACGTTCTTTGTGTGCAGAATGGACGGTTGCTAAATATAAATTTCCATGCATATTTAGCAACTGCGAAGTATTGCCGTGTACATTACTATTAGGTATATATCTAAAATCTTTTATTCGTAGTACTAGCTTAATTCCCGCCGCTTCGCACGCGTAGACTCGATGGTCTGCATTGGTTGTTTCTAATACTAAATATAAATTTTCATAGATTAAGCTTTAAAAGGCATCGCTAATCAAGTATTTTGATACAACTTGCCATCCCCTATTGCACCATTGATGGCAGAATTCAAAACGTACAG
Organism: Locusta migratoria; assembly: GCA_026315105.1. Lineage (NCBI taxonomy): Eukaryota > Metazoa > Arthropoda > Insecta > Orthoptera > Acrididae > Locusta > Locusta migratoria. The sequence continues at coordinate 524,535,053 of CM048745.1, forward strand.
AAACTTTTTTTTTAATTCTAACCACGGTTCCAAATCCAAATTTTCACATTTGTAGCATCAAAATAGTCTTAGAATCACCCTTGAAAGTTTTTCCCTTATTTCACACGCTTAATGGTTGAATTTCCTAAAATATCGAAGCACGTGTTTTTAAAATTCCAATCAAAAATCTAAACTTGAAGTTTTGTTTTTCTTGCTTCAATATTGCTTGAATAGCAACGTATTTTTAAAAAGCCGTTCATCCGCTACTCCACCCCCTTAGGGATGGGAGTATTGAAAACACTCTAATGCCTGCAGTGTAAGATGAACAACGCGTGCAAATTTCAAGTTTCCATTTGTCTGTAGATTCATTTTTAGCGTCGTTTTCTGTTTTCTAGAAACTGATCGAGAACATGAAATTTCTTTCTCACGCTTTACCATATTTCTTGGTAGTTTTACTATCCAAACTGCAATATGCACTTATTCTTCTTTATTCGTACGCTTGTTACAGAAAAGCAACTGAAGAATGTGCATCATGTTTCGCTGTAGATAACCTATTTGCTATTATAGTGTCAAAAGTCATCGCTGTTCTTCATTCCGAATTTTGTATAAGCTGAAGACTTTCAATCACAGTATCTTCCACCCTCTTACAGATATCGACACGAAAAAGCTCAAGTGTACAATGGAAGACTTCGTACTACAACAACACAGATCGTTCGTCTCCATTGTATACTTTTTGCTGAAGAGCAAAATATTTACATACACATGTTGAATTTTATAGAACTCGGTAACTTTGAACTCCCATATCTTCCACCCCCTTATCGTTATCAACCCTCCACCACCATAGTGCACAATGAGAGACTTGATACCTACTACCACATGCAAACAATATTCGTTTCTCAAAGACATTAATGATAAATCTGAAGCATTGAATTAAAATTTGTGATGCGGACAGGAATCGAACCAGGACCTCCATGTTTACTAGTCAGACATCTTACCGTTACACCACCACACCACTAACGATTAAGGCTCCTCGGAATAGTCTGAGTACGATTTCCCTCCACGTCACAAACTTTAATTCAGCTTCTGTGTTCCAAAGATAATTGCCACTTCTGACAAGGCTCTCCATGCAGCGGAATAGCACCTCGGCAATGGACATATGAGAACAATCCTGGCCGCGGTGGAGTAGCCGAGCGGTCTAAAGCGTCTCGCTGCGGAGCGCGCGGTTGGTCGCCGTGGAGGTTCGAGTCCTCCCTGGGGCATGGGTGTGTGTGTTTGTCCGTAGGTTAGTTTACCTAGGTTTAAGTAGTTTGTAAGCTACGAGCTGATGGCCACGCAGTTTGGTCTAATAGATTTACAAAGAAACAGAACAATCCTATGAAGGTGATATATCAATTTAATACAAACAGCCGGCCGCGGTGGCCGAGGGGACTGCGGCACGCCAGTCACGGTCTGCACGGCCACTACGGTCGGGGGTTCGAATCCCCCCTCGGGCATGGATATTTGTGCCGTCCTTAGTGTAAGCTAGTTCCTAAGTAGTTTGTAAGTTTAGGGACTGATGATCCCATAAGCTACACAAACATTTGAACATTTAATACAAATAAACAATCCCTGAGACGGATTTTCGTCTCGAAATTCAAAGACATATCACAAATTTTAATTCAAAGCTTCAGATTTATCATTAATATCCTTGACATATTCGAGACGAAAATTCGTCTCAGGGATTGTTTATTTGTATTAAATTGATACTATTCGTTTTTGATGTGTAGTTTTGGCTGCAAAGTGAAGTATACGCACAAACACCTCAAGTTTTATATATATTAAGACTTATAAATGCATGTGGTTAAACATAAAGACTATATGAACCAGATTCAATGCGTGACACTTCGTACTTATGTAACTTCGAGCGTAACCGTATGCGATTTTAGTGCAAATTCCACCACTGGAGAAGCAATAGTGTGATGGGGGACGACTGGCTACGCCGAGGATAGCCTTGGCGTAAAGCAGAGGACGGTCGGCAGGGCCGACATGTTTACGGCGGGCAGTTTTTCTCGCCGGCTCCCGGGACGCGCGTAGTGCAGCGCAGCGCCGCCCGCGGGGTAATTTGGAATTTAATTTGGGCCGCGCTGACGAGCGGCGCCACCGGGCTGTAAACACGGGGCCCCTGATTGCGAGGATGTGCCTAGGAACGCCTCGTTACTAGCGCGCCTCTCGTTACCCTCCTCTGATAAATATAGTCCGCCGTTTCATTATCTCCCGCCTGTAATGAACGAACACACTGCCTTCCATTTCTTTCGGTGACCTAGACTCCTCTTCTTCTCGAGACTTCATTTACATCCGTACCTTCCGCGCTTCAGCTGCGTCTGATTGTAATCCCTCGCCGTTGGCGCAGAGACTGGGAGGAAGGTTTCTCTGAAACTGTCGTCGATGTTAGTTGAGGGGTAGAGTTCTTCTGGATGACACGAACTCGTTTAATATCAGCGTACATTCCGCTGCAGACTAAAAATATCAATTTGGAAGTACACTATCCTCAAAAATATTCAAATGTTTGTGAAGCTTAAGGAACTCAACCTGGGGGTCATCTGTCCCTAAACTTACGAACTACTTATGAACTACCTTATACTAAAGACGACACAAACACCGATGCCCGAGCGAGGATTCGAACCCCCGACGGGGAACATCCTCACGCATCGTACTGTAGCGCCTCAATGCGCTCGGCCGCTCCACCTTGGCTACAGTGTAAACACATGAGTTTGAAAATATCTAATAATTATAGACAATGGAAAGGAAATACAGTTTAAAAATGCATTTTGTTGTTTTCCAAATAGCTATCAATCTCAAATAATATCCAGGAAGGCGCAACAATTAAATTTTCGATTTCTCAAAACAGCCACCCTTTGCTTTCATCACTGCCTTGCACACTCTCGGCATGTGCTGCGTCAGTTTTGCCAAGGTTTCAGTTGCAATTAATCTGTATTCTTCCTGTAGGACCTTCCCCGATTGTGTCCCACTCAAGATTTCCCGTTTTCGTATCCTTCTGACAAATTCTTCGTTTAGCAGCTCGATTGGGTTACAATCAGGAAATTGGGGCAGCCATTCCATGTTCTTCGACATTTTACGAACCTCTAGAGACTTCACTTAGTTCTGACACAAGCGAGACGTACGTTTCGGGTCGTTTTCTTGCTGCAAGACGAACCCTTTCCAAATCAAACGCATACCAGATGCTTTAGCATGTCGCTGGAGAATGGTATGATAATCCTTTTGGTTCATTACTACTTCTATTCCCACCAAATCTCCGACTTTATTCCTTACAAACGATCCCCATACCATCCCAGAACTCCCTCCATGCTCTACATTTGGAATTACGCACTCAGGATTCAAGCGTTTATGGGATAAAAGGCGTACAAATAGATGGCGTTTACTTCGAAATATTTCGAACTTGGATTCAACAGTGAATAATTTTCGTCTTGTTAACAGGGCGAAACGGTGGTTTCCTTGTTGCTACGTTACCTAGGAGGTTGTCTTGCAGGCGTCGTGTCCGTATTGACTCAATCACCGGTGTATCCCTCGTTTTGTTTAGTTCAGCAGTCAATTCACGAACAGTTTTTAATCTGTTACGTTTACTGGTCACTACCAAATACTTTTCCTGGCCTTCTGATATTATCCTGGCTGCTCCTAAGCGAGGACGATCTTTATAGGAACCTGTTTCTCGATGCTGGTGTATGGTTTTGACAACTCCGCTGATGGTAATCTTCAGTTTCTTTGCTACTTGTGCGACACTACTGCCTTCTTGTTGTACAGTAATTATTATTACCCGTGATTCATAAGGAATGGGTAAATTGTCCGACAACAATAGATTTCGAAGGTGACGGTAGTTTCGAAAAATATCGGCCCCCATAATTCGCGCTCGTGTTATGGCAACCCACACCCCGATTTTCTCTACGTGCAATGGCCTTTCTCTTAATGCATATGGATTTTCGAATGTTCAAATACATCAATTTTTAGTGTTAATGTAACCAGATAGGAAGAAACCTAGCCTCATCAGTGAAAAATGTTCGATCTAAAACACCAACTTCATGTTTATTAATAAATCGCTGAGACCATTCACAATATGCTATTCTTTTGGTATGGTCCATAAAATGTAATTGTTGCACTGCGGTAATTTTACGAGTATACGTATACAGCTCCAGTTCTTTGGTTACGACGTTACATGCTGTTGTACGAGAGACTTTAGCCACTTGTGATAATTTCCTTACAGATTTTTTTTGGACTCCGCAACATGGTGTCCGAAATATTGTCGAGCTTCCGTTCTGTTAAAACCCTGCGTTTACCAAGTTGTGGTGCATCATGAACTGAACAAGTTGTGCGGAATTTTGCGAATTAAATCACGTAGTGTCGCGATGTGGCCACCTCGACATAGGAAAACGCTTTCTAAATTGCAGTCCTGCCCAGTAAACCTGTTCCACTAAAAAAGGCTCTCTCTGCGACACTCAGCATATACAAGAACAAACAATAACACAAGTAACAGGTGTAGCGCACACGCAACACTACCCCCACCCTACTGCCACTGCAGGTCCACGGAACACGTGCAGGTGTGCTCTGTGAGTGCTGCCAACCTTACACGCCCCGCAACACAAGACACGCGGAGATCGTGTGTGTGTGTGTGTGTGTGTGTGTGACGCTTGGGCCAAAAGTCATGACAACTATTTGTTTTTCTTGCAGATACCAGTCCGGTTGGACTGGACAATGAATAGCACTGATATATCGTAACATATTAATGCAGTCGAAGTACAAAGATTACGTGAGATCTGATTTATCGATAGAAGTACGATTTACTTTCGCTAGCAGTATTTCAAACAGGCAACAGAAAGTTAGCGACAAATAGTGTAATGATATTCTGCGAGAAGGTATTGCCGATAATATTATCGGTCGACTTTTAGCCGTATTTCAAACACTCGCATCACAGAGTAGCAGCTATTATCAAAAGTAAGATATGAATGCAAGTGGTTGGAACAAGCCCGGTAGTTGAAAATCCGGAAAAAAATTAAATGTTTATTTGGGAAACCGGACGACTACCTCAAAGTTCGGAATCCTTCCGGGAAAACCGGAATACTTGGCAGGTGTTCACAGGGAGTGTCTAAGTGTTACGAAGAGTATATAATCTTTTCTTGCGTTGTCAGTGGTAACAGAATTCAGTACTCTAAGTGAGCTCTTCATTAAATCGATTAACACATCAGTGGTGCAAAACCAACGTTTAGTCGTTTAGCTTGATTTAAATTACAACCGCATTAAGATTTATAAAGGGAAAACTCCGGAAAATTGCCAGTGGGGCGTTTTGTATACACAAAAAAGATGGCTAGCGACAGATAGGAAGCGTTAATTGACATATAATTTGTTCTTTGTTGTCAGTGCTTGCAAATGAATGCCGCTCTTGGCGTTAAGCAAACTGGGGGCCCTCTGTACCACGCGCAGTGCACAACAACGGCGCGAATGCGTTTATTAATTAATTCCGAACGCGCTGGCGTCCTCCATATCGAATACGAAAGTCCCAAATTGCGTGACGCACACGACACTCGCGCCGTTCTACTCCTCCCCTTTACTCTTCCAACCCCCTCCCCTGAATCCTCCCTCTCCCCATCCCCGATACACTCTTTTAATTTTTTTCTGCCGCCACTGGTACGCTTATAATGGCCGGCGGGCATTTTATTAAATACGAGACGAACCACTTTTCGCCGGTGTAATTAAATATTCGGAGTCGGCAGTCGCAAATAAATTTGAACCTGGCCGCAGAAGAGAGGGTTTTGGAGTTTCGGAGGGTGGGAGGAGGGGGCAAGGGGGGGGGGGGAGTTCTGCGCCCCCTAACCTCTCTCCCCCCCCCTCCCTTTACAGCTATCCCAAGCGCCGTCTGCCTTGGAGCGGACTGGAATTACTCTTAACAACTCCAAATGGGCGAGATTAAAATCGACTGCGATACGGAGGAATAATCAGCTTCCGCCATTATGGAGCCCTATTTATTTATGCGGATTTAATCAGGCTGACCTAGGAGGAGGAGGTGGAGGAGGTCTGTAACCCAGGCGTCTGGCGCGTGACCGGGCGCTACTCCGCTGATTGAGCCGTAAACATGGCGTCCGCCCCCGCTTCCGTTGTTAACTAATACAGTGCTCTGAATGAGGGAGCGCCAGGTTCGCCCCGGTTATAATTTGCCCCGCAAGCAGACATCACAGGCGGGAGCCATAGCTTTAATGAGAACGTTCCGCCCCGCTGCAACCGACACTCGCATCCCAAACAGAAGAAAAAAAAAGAAAAATCCACCCGCGTCTCTGCCGAGTCGCACATGCCCCTCGCATCTGGCAGACGCCTTAATTATACATTATTGCCATATTGGGTGTTCATGGTGTTGCAAGTGCACCAAAGCTTTCTCTCCGAGCTCGGCTAGCTGTTTAAATGAATGAAGCGATCTTTGCTATCTCTCGCTTCGCCATCTGTACAAAAGTCAACGCACCGAATAGGACTGTTACTATTTTTAAAAATAACAGAGTGAGGCACTTGAAACTGTTTACTGTTTTTCGTAATTTTTCGAAAAATATAATTTGGATTAGAAAAAAAGTTGCAAGTAAGACTGACTGTGCGTTATTTTCATCCAGTGTATGCATCTAGTCAGCAGTGCTACGATGCAGCAGAGTTCTACTGTTCGGGTTTAAAGTCAACTCATTGTCATTAAACTTTGAAAAGACTCACTACATGCAGTTCAGAACATGTAAGAGATTTCCCTCCAGCATATGCATTAAGTACGAAGAAGAGCAGATAGAAGAGGTTGACAGTATAAAATTCCTGGGATTACAACTTGATAATAAAATCAGTTGGGAGGAGCACACCGCAAAACTGCAGAAATGACTTAAAAAATCTGTATTTGCAATAAGAGTGGTATCAGACATAGGAGACATAAAAATAACAAATCTTGCATACTTTGCTTACTTTCATTCCATAATGTCATATAATATTTTGGGGTAACTCTTCAAGTCAGACAAAAGTCTTTAGAGTCCAAAAGCGTGTAATACGTATTATTTGTGGAGTACATTCACGGACGTCCTGTAGAAGCATCATCAAAGAACTGGGTATATTAACTACTGCCTCTAAGTATATTTATTCCTTAATGAAATTTGTCATAAATAATATATCCCTTTTCCCAACAAACAGCTCATTTGATACATACAATACTAGGAATAAAAATGATCTACACAAGGACTTAAAAGCACTTACTGTAGTTCAAAAAGGAGTCCACTACTCAGGAACACACATTTTCAATAATTTACCATCAAGTATAAAAAATTTAACTACAAATAAGGATCACTTTAAGAGGAACCTAAATGACTTTCTAGTGGCCAACTCCTTCTACTCCATTAGTGAATTTCTAAATTGTACCAAATGATGCATGTATCGGTACTCATACTATATTAGTATTATTATATTATCAGCTAAAAAGATATTTATATTATTAGTATTATGCATTATTCGTCTATTATTCAGCTTGTAAACTTTGTTTCTTGACATGTTCCACATCCACGAGGATCTCCTCAACATGGATCTACGAAACGAAAACTAATCGCCGGCCGCGGTGGTCGAGGGGACTGAGGCGCTCCAGTCACGGTCTGCACGGCCACTACGGTTGGCGGTTCGAATTCCCCCTCGGGCATGGATGTTTGTGCCATCCTTAGTGTTAGCTAGTTCGTAAGAAGTTTGTAAGTTTAGGGGCTGATGACTCGGTAGTTAAGTCCCATAAGCTATACAAACATTTGAACATTTTTGAAAACTAATCTAATCTAAGGGACAAAGTGCCACGCATAGCGGAACACTGCTCCAAACGTAGGTGTCGACACAGAAATCCGCACGTACGACAATGAATCTTTCAAGCTCTTAACACGCGTCACTTCTACTTTATGAGTTGTATTGTTCATGTACAACGATGATGCTGAGTATTCATTTTTTAGTAAATTTCACATGTGTTACCTAAGTTGTGAGATCTTTCCAAAGTGTACCTTGTTGTTGTGGTCTTCAGTCCGGAGACTGGTTTGATGCAGCTCTCCACAATTCCCTATCCTGAGCAAGTCTCTTCATCTCCACATAAGAATGGCAACCTACATCTGTCTGAATCTGCTTACTGTATCCATCTCTTGGTCTTCCTCTGCGGTTTTTACCCCACACACTTCCCTCCAACGCTAAATTCACAATTCCTTGATGTTTAAGAATGTGTCCTACCAATCTATCCCTTCTTTTAGTCAAGGTATGCCAGAAATTTCTATTCTCCCCAATTCTGTTCAGTACCTCCTCATTAGTTACGCGATCCACCCACCTAATCTTCAGCATTCTTCTGTAGCACCACATTTCAAAAGCCTCAATCCTCTTCATGTCCGCACTGTTTATCGTCCATGTCTCACTCCCATACAAGGCAACATTCCATACAAATGCCTTCAGAAAGGACTTTCTTAGACTTAAATCAATATTCGATGTTAACAAATTTCTCTTTTTCAAGAACGCTTTTCTTCCCATTGCCATTCTGCCTTTTATATCATCTTTTCTTCGTCCATCAGAAGTTATCTTGCTACCCAAATAACAAAATTCATCTACTTTAGCTAATCTAATTCCTTCAGCATCGCCTGATTTTCAGACATTGCATTTCATTTCCTTCGTTTTACTCTTGTTAATGTTCATTTTATATCGTCTGTACTGCAACCATCATTTGTTATTTTACTGAAGTGCCGTGGTGTAGTAGCCGAGCGGTCTAAAGCGCCTCGCTGCGGAGCGCGCGGTTGCTCGCCGTGGAGGTTCGAGTCCTCCCTGGGGCATGGGTGTGTGTGTTGTCCTTAAGTTAGTTTACCTATGTTTAAGTAGTTTGATGACAAAGCAGTTTGTCCGATAGATTTACAGACATTTCAACATTTTACTGCAAGTGTACCTACGACTCCTTAAAAATAACACCACTGTGCCGCCCCCACAACAAAAAGTGAAACAATATGATACATTGGTGTGGCCCATACATCGTGCAAAGTGGCTGACGTGGAAAAGTGCGTCGTTGTGACGTCAGCAGGCTGGCAGTGGGTTCTCGCCTCCGAGAGAAAGCTGCGCAGCCGCCGTTGGCGCACGTCGGACTGCGGCCCGCTATTATCGGCCTCTCGTTACGGGATCGCGCTAATGGGAAATTACACCCTGCATAATACACCCGCTTTCGAATTTACGACGCATTATCTTCGCACTACGACCTAATCGCTTCCGTGTCGAAAGTAAATCCACGCAATCTCTCTCCGCTGCGCCGCGTTAAGGTGTGAAAATGCAAAAGGCATACTTTGAGTGAAAGGCGTTACCACCATTTTAACGCTACTGTTGTCTTCGTTTCTTTCGTTTATTGAACTTCATTTCTCCAACTTTTAAATGAAGGAAGTAACTTTCAAAAGACTCATTCGATCAAATTGGAATATGGCTAATAACTGTCGGATTTTTGCCAGATATTATTGATAGAGAAGATAGAAGAATATCCAAAGGAGAGCAGCAATCGTGGTTACAGGTTTATTTAGTACGCCCGAAAATGTCTCGAAGATGACCATTCAGATGCAGTAGCAGAAATGCTAGAGAGGCGTGTTGTGTCAAATTTCTGAGACAGTACAAATACAGAGAAGTCGACCTTTATACTGCTTCTTCGAACGTTTGTCTCGCTGAAAGAGTATAAGGATAAAATTAGAGATAAGGGCCCACATGAAGGCTTAGATCGAGTTGCTTTTCTCGCGAACCGTTCGCAACTGGAACAGCAGAAAGAGGGAGGACAGTGATTGACAAAGTAAGAAAGTGTGACCTGTCAGTTTATGTTCTGACGCATGCGCTGTAACCGCCAAGTTTTCTATATATAGTGGAACGTTGGACGCATTCTTCTGTCTTCATCGACTCACCTGAGGATGGCAAGCAGGTGTCTGGCCGAAATATCGTGTGATGTTTTAGACGACGACTGGATGCATACCCGAAACTTTTATGAATATTCGATCCGCCGGGAGAATTTTTAACTTCACAAAGTAAACTCCTCCACACACTGCAGGCGGCTTGCAGAATATTGTTGTAGGCACGAACAAGGTTGTCTACAATTGACGTGTCATTATGAAATGGAGGAAACCACTTGTACTCTTCAGTTTTTTCCATAGCATCAAGTTGTTTTCAACAATGTAACAGTTTCAGGCGCACTTTTAACGAGTCTCGGGTTAACAAAAAGTCAGTATAAATTTGAAATCTTAATAAATCACGGAATAATGTAGATAGAGAGGTAAAAATTGACACACATGCTTGGAATGACATGAGGTTTATTAGAAAAAAAATACAAAGTATTGCTAGACGCTTGAAAGATGTCTTGCGCGCGTCGTTTGGTGGTGACCCTGTGCTCAGCCGCCACTTTCGTCATGCTTGGCCTCCCAGGTCCCCAGACCTCAGTCCGTGCTATTATTGGCTTTGGGTTTACCTGAAGTCGCAAGTGTATCGTGATCGACCGACATCTCTGGAGATGCTGAAAGGCAACATCCGACGCCAATGCCTCACCATAACTCTGGACATGCTTTACAGGGCTGTTCACAACATTATTCCTCGACTACAGCTATTGTTGAGAAATGATGGTGAACATATTGAGCATTTCCTATAAAGAACATTATCTATGCTTTGTCTTAATTTGTTATGCTAATTATTGCTTTTCTGATCAGATGAACTATTTTTTTTTCGTTCTAATAACACCCCATGTCATTCCAAACATGTGTGTTAATTTTTACCTCTATATCTACATTATTCCGTGATTTATTAAGTTTTCAAATTTATACTGATTTTCTGATCACCCGGTAAAAACAACAGCTGCGAACCGTCATATGACGAAAGAGAACTTCAAATTCGTCCTTACTTCCCGAACATCCTCTACTAATCTACGAAATGTCAATACACGATAAAGATGGACGCTTTCATTAATAGTAAATGGTTGTCATCATCGGGAATCCTCGTGTTGTTGTTGTTGTTGTTGTTGTGGTCTTCAGTCCGCAGACTGGTTTGATGCAGCTCTCTACGCTACCCTGCCCTGTGCAAATCTCTTCATCTGATAATACGTTCGGCAACCTACATCCTTTTGAATATGCTTACTATATTCGTTCCTCGGTCTGCCTCCATGAGTTTTACCCCACACGCTTCCTTCTAATGCTAAGCTGACAATTCCTTGATGTCTCAGAATGTGTCCATTCAATCTATCTCTTCTCTTTAGTGAGGATATGCCAGAAACTCCTTTTCTCCCCGATTCGGTCAAGCACCTCCTCATTAGTTACGTGATCTACCCATTTAATTTTCACCATTCGTCTGTAGCACCACATTTCAAAAGCTTCTATCATCTTTTTATCTGAACTCCTTATCGTCCACGTTTCTCTTCCATACAATGCTACATTCCAGACAAATGCTTTCATAAATGACTTCCTAACATTTAAATTAATATTGGATGTTAACAAGTTTCGCTTCTTTAGAAATGCTTTTCTTCCCATAGCCATTCTGCCTTTTATATATTCTTGAGTTCTGCCATCAGAAGTTATCTCGCTACCCAAATAACAAAATTCATCCACTTTTTTTATTGTCTCATTACCTAATCTAATTCCTTCAGCATCGCCTGATTTTCTGACATTGCATTCCATAACCTTCGTTTTACTCTTGTTAATGTTCATTTTATATCTTCCCTTCAAGACACTGTCCATTCCATTCAATTGCTCTTCCAGATCTTTTGCAGTCTCTGACAGAATTACTATGGCAGCAGCAAATCGCAATGCATTTTAATGCCCTCTCCAAATTTCTCCTTCCGTTCCTTCACTGCCTGCTGAATGTACATATTGAACAACATTGAGGAAAGGCTACAATCCGGTTTTCCTCCCTTCTCAACCTCTGCGTCCTTTTCTTGCCCTTCGACTCTAATAACCGCTGACTGGTTTTTGTTGAATATAACTCTTCGCTCCCTATATTTTACTCCTGATACCTTCAGAATTTGGCAGAGTGTAAGAGAGTTAAATACCGTTCGTGTCGTGTACAAGAAGCGGAAGCTGGTCAGGGAGCGGTGGTATCGCTCGGTCAGTTTTGGAAGTGAGTCCTCCCCGCGCTGTGAGCAGGAAGACGCGAGATAGGCGGCGCCCCCTGGGAGAGCCAGCAGTGCCTGGGTCCAGATAGCCGGCGCGTCTCCGGTTTGTCTCCGAGGAGTCCGGCGAGAGGACGCTTTATGGCCAGAGGGTGAAGGAGGGGGTGGTGGTGGGGCGAGGGGGGCGCCACTAACTCAGAAACGCCGCCAGACACTCCACTGTCCACTCTGCTCGCCGAGGCCGCTGCCGCCTTCTCAAGGAGGTCCACCAACTATCTGCATGGGCTGGACAAGAATATAGGAACGCAGCCACAATTTCATGCATCTACCGGCCTGGCGCTTCATATTTTTTATAGGGGGGGGGGTAGTTGTCCAAAAGTTGCTCCCTCTAATCCCCCCTCCGCTGTCACTAATCTCTGCACATAAAAATGTTCCGTTGGTTTGTGTATAGCTTTTAATACCGAAAGTACTTGATGGATTGTTTTGAAATTTTGACCCAGCGTTTCACTGTAGTACAGAAAAATTCCTAGATACGTATTTCTTGAATATCATATAATCATCGTATATATTATTTACCGAGCGATGTGGCGCAGTGGCAACACACTGTACTCGTATTCTGAAGGATGGTGGTTCAAATCCACCTCCGGCCATCCAGATTTAGGTTTTCCGTGATTTCCCAAAATCACTCACGGCAAATGCCGGGATGGTTCCTTTCAAAGGGCACGGCCGATTTCCTTCCCCCATCCTTACCCAAAAATCGGAGCGTAAGCTCCGTCTCCAATGACCACGCGACGGGACGTTAAACCCTAAGATTCCTTCCTTCCTTCCTATATATTCTTTCTCATCTTTTTCTTTTTCGTGGTTACGCCATATCTCCCGTATTCCCTATCAAAAATTAATGATTGAGGTATCATTTTCAAGCTTCGTTCTCTACTGTTTCAAATGTTTGTATAGCTTATGGGACTTAACTACGGGGTCATCAGTCCCTAAACTTACAAACTACTTATGAACTAGCTTATACTAAAGACGGCACAAATATCCATGCCTGAGGGGGGATTCGAATCCCCGACCGTAGTGACCGTGCAGACCGTGACTGACGCGCCTCAGTCCCCTCGGCCTCCGCTGCCGGCCGTTCTCTACTAATGACGAAAAATACAGAGATATTTTAAAATTACAGTTTTCAAATTAAAACGTTTGTAAATCTATGGGACCAAACTGCGTGGTCATCAATCAGTAGCTTACAAACTACTTAAACTAAGGTAAACTAATCTAAAGGACAACACACACATCCATGCCCCAGGGAGGACACGAACCTCTTACGGCGAGCAACCGCGCGCTCCACAGCGAAGCGCTTTAGACCGCTCGGCTACTCCTCCGCGGCTTACAGTTTTCACAAAAAACATTATTTTGAAAGAAATTGTACTGTTCGTACAATCTAAACTGATACTCGTTGAACGTTCGTATTTACGTTTGCTACCATCAGACACCACGCCGAGTATGAATTTACTTTAGATTCTTTATTCAAGCCAAATACCTTATTTGATGCAAGCGTAGTTTATTATTATGTCTGTTCCAAAGGAACAGACATTGGCGTGGTCCGCAGCAGAAATGATTATATACATACATAAACTTCGCAAATCGCGAAATTTCCCGACGTCTGCTGCTCTTGTAAGATGGACAAACGATCTGCAACACATTAAAATTTGTGCCGGTCCGGAACTCGAACCCGGGTCTCCCAACAAAAGATACGCAAAAATACATTAACTAACAGGCACGACAGCTCTTGCAGTTGTTGAGATTCCTCATGCAAGAGTAGTTTATCACGTTCTGTTACACAAGTAGATATACATCAGCTGTTGGAATTGTCCACTTTGTTCAAGCAAGCGTTGTGTACTGCGCAAATGAACTGAATTTCGTAAAATAAACATGAAAACGTCAATATCTGATTTTATATGTTTCACAATTAAACATATTGTATCTAATTATATAAATTGTCTTACAGTGAAACTGATACTTGTTACTACTATTCAAGCTATATGTGACTGATCAGGATAGAGTGCGAATTATTCGCATGGGTCAACTAGTATTGCACATAACACTAAACATGGCTCTAGGTTAGATATAGTTCTAAGCGGAGACAGAGGAGGAGGAGAAAAAAGATGTAGCCAGGGGGGAGGGGCGAACAGGTAGAGAGTGATGATGAGATGGATATTAACACGCAATTACCCTTAAACGGGAAAGGTTCATTGCGACACCGGTTTCAAAAACTTTTCTGTACTTTTATTTCTATTTCACTCGATGTAATGTATGGTCTAAAATGCATCCAGCAGTAAGCTACCCCATATAGAAGTTTCTAAATTAATTACGTACACATTTGTCAAAGAGTGTCATTTTAAAACAACTGTTACGAATTGAGGAAAGGTTAATGTTTTATTAGAAGGCTAAGATTGTGTACTACCACGTGTCAAAAAAATCAAATCTTTAAACGCGGTCTCCTTTACAGTTGAAGTACATCTTCCCAAAATTCTCCCAATAAACCGAAGTCGGCTGTCCGCCTTACTCACAACTGTCCTTACATGTTCGTTCCATTTCATATCGCTCTGCAATGTTACGCGTAGATATTTGAACGCCGCAACAGCATCAAGAAGCTCACTACTAATGCTGTATTCGAATATTATGGGATTGTTTTTCCTACTCATGCGCATCACCTTACATTTTTCTACATTGAGAGCTAGCTGCCATTCTTCGCATCAACTAAAAATTTTGTCCAAGTCATCATGTATGCTATTACAGTCAGTTACAGACGACCCCTGCCATACACCACAGCATCATCAGCAAACAGCCGCAAATTACAAGTTACTCTGTCCATCAGATCATTTATATAGATAGAAAATAATAGCGGTCCTATCACACTCCCCTGGGGCACGCCTGACGATACACTCGTCTCTGATGAACACTCGCCGTCGAGAACAACGTACTGCGTTCTATATAGGAAATATAAGAATAAATAAATAAAGCAGTAAAAAGGAAATTGAAGGGTCCACGGGAAAAAGAGGGTAAGTAAAAAAAATGAAATTTAAGATTATTACAGCTATAGAAAGCTTTCAACAAGCTGCTTTTATCGGTTTTTGTTTCATGGAAAGAAGGGGGATAGTCTCAAAGTTACAGCGGTTTAAAAATATAGCGTCCACGGGAAAAAGGAGGTAAGTCAATGTGAAACTAGGGAAAAAGGGGGTTAGTCAGTTGACAGCACTGATCGCACCTGTCGTTTACGTTCCGTAGTCCACGTGTTGAGCATCTGCTGTTGGCGAGGTTAAGACAGTGAGTGCTTTGTGTGTTGTGTGAATTTCTTTAGTTTATTTTACGTTTTAACTGAACTGTGGAACTGAACATAAAAAATGAAAATGAGGGAAGTATCACCTTCAGTCAACAGTCACATTTAACGAAGAAAAGGAAGAGAACAGGTCGACTTTCCGACGTGAGAAATAAAGTTTTATCATCCACCCATGAATTAGGGCCAGATTGTAAAGGTTCCACATTGTAATGTTTCCAGAGTATTACTGACGCAGAACGTGGGTATATTATATCTAATTATAACAAAATGACTGAGAATGAGCCGAATGCTCACTTGGCAGGCCTAATTAATGTAAATATTATATCGCAAAGGAGACCTAGGCGACCGGATAATGAAGCTAAATTTCGTGACAACAGTTATTCATATCGTGTAAGAGTGAGGAGGGAGAATTCTGTCACTGAAGTAAATGTTTGTTCTAAAGCCTTTATATCTTTTCATGGAATATCTAAAAAAAATTTGAAGTAATACAATGTTATCTGAAAAAAGGTATGAATCCTAAGGATGGTCGAGGTCAACACTCTTATCGGAAACATTGTGTGACATCACAGGTACTTGAGTCAGTTCGCCAACACATTAGTTCATTTAAAGGTGAACGAAGCAATTACAACTTTAAAACCTCTAAGAAAGTGTATCTACCACCGGATCTGAACATCAGTAAGATGTATGAGTTATTTAAAAAATCATACCTTACACAATCTGTGTCGTATGAAAAATACAGACTTGTTTTCAACACAGAATTTAACGTCGGTTTCGGATGCCCTAGAATGGACACTTGTAGTTACTGTGATAGGCATGCTGCCGAAATTCGAGCTGTTGAACATGCTTTGAAATCGTACCCGGAAAATAGTTCAGAAAGGGCGAGTACAGAAAAAAAAATCTAGCAACTGTCAACGGAGAAAAAATTTCACTTATTAAAATCTGATACGTTTTATATTCGTAAAAGACGTTCTAAAGCAAACAGAAGGGCATCGAAAGAATGTGAAAGCATTACTATGGATTTCCAGAAGAACTTACCTATCCCTAACATCACAACTAACGACGTGTACTACAAGAGACAGTTAACGTTGTGCATGTTTAATATTCATATATTGTCAACCGATGAAACATATTTCTTCGTGTATGATGAAACAGTAGCCTACAAAGGGTCTAACGAGGCCGCTTCCTGTTTGTTTTATTTTGTGATGGCAATTCTTGATCCCTCTGTTAGCGATATTTACTGACATTCCCCGTTTCATAATGACTTACCCCCTTTTTCCCTACAAAAAATTGACGTCATTCGATATAATATTTTCTTTAGCTTGTTACAGTACACTTACAGTAAAACCTTGTAGAGGTATCTAACGACTATATGTAAGGCTACACTAAACATAAATTTCAAGAGAATTGGCTAAAAATTGCATTTGGTACATAAGGTTTGGTGTTAAAATCTTCTCTCCTGAAAAATTGAGAATAACTGACTTACCCCCTTTTTCCCGTGGACCCTTCAATTCCTTTAATACATCTCTTTAAAAAAAAATCGATTTGACGTTTCGCGTATTATCTATCATAATCAACCAACACGCGAGCGGAGCTAGTTAGCTATATTTTGGCTCCGTAACACGCGCCGCACCTGCTCAACGTGGGGACCAGAGCGGGCTCGTGGCTCACCACTCACCCCCCCCCCCCCCCCCCCATTCGCCGCAAAGTGCTGGTCGCACCTGGCGTGTAGCGCCACGCAGCTGTCGCGCCACACATGTATCGGTGAAGCAAACAAACAAGTAGCTGCTGCATTTTCCAAAGCCGCGGCCGCACACGTGTCAGCCGCCCGCGACCGCGAATCGATCTGCGACCGATCGATCCCTCGGCGGAGTGTGTGGCAGCGACTCCAGGCCGCGCCAGCCTGTTGATCGCCGGCAGATGCGCCCGATCCGACCCTCCGCTGCTGTAAACACCGTACGTCTTGCCGCCGCGGATATCAACAAACCGAGGCGAGGCCGGGCAGAAATACCGATATGACGCATAGGCTGCCAGCGGCAGTTGGATTATAAAACTGGCCGACTCAAAATAAAGGAGAGCGCCTATGTGTACCGCTCTCTGTCACACATCGATCACTCGCTTGACGTCAAGTTTCCTTCAGTGCCGGCCAAGATGTAAGGTTACATTCATGACTCCGTTACCGTCTATAGGTGCCCCTCAGATTCCGTATGGACACATATCGTCTTCAGTGATGAGAGTTGCTGCTTCCTTAGTACCAATGATGATCGCACGCTTGTGTGATGTTGTGCCGGGGCGCGCGAAAATCTAGAGTGTAGCGACATAGGCAAAAAAAAAAAAAAAAAAAAAAAAAAAAAAAAAAAAAAAAAAAAAAAAAGGTTGAAATGTTTGTACAGCTTATGGGACTTGACCCCGTAGTTATCAGTCCCTAAACTTACAAACTACTTACGAACTAGGACGGCACAAATACCCATGCCCGAGGGGGGATTCGAACCCCCGACCGTAGTGGCTGTGCAGACCGTGACTGAAGCGCCTCAGTCCCCCTTTTTTTTTCTCTCTATGGGTAGTTCTGCTTGTTGCGGACGTTGATCATGTTTGTTCGATTTGTTCTTGGCTCAGCTTTTTTATTACAGAGGGCCTTGAGCCCTCTGACCGGGCGCGCTGAGCCACGGCGCCCGGCGTCCCCTCGGCCACCGCGGCCGGCAGCCATACCCCAGACTGGCCGTTCTATTCTTGTGAACGTAAAGGGAAAATTGAATAGTGCGCGGTACAATGAAAGCATCATTCAACCCGTCTTGCCACCGTTCATTCTTCAACAAGGCGATATGTTCTTTCAATACGACAATGCACGTCCCCGCGTATCCCGTACAACCCAACATACTCTTCTAGGTGTACGTCAATTACCCTGCCCATCGTTATCCTCTGATCTGTCCCCCATTCAGCATGTTTGGGACCGGATGAAACGTCATGTTGCGCGGTCTGCATGAAAGGCAGGAAATCTGGCCCAACTGAGGCACCAGGTGGAAACTGCATGTCAGTCATTCCGCAAGACTACTTTTGGAACCTCTACGACCGTCTCAATGGGAGAATTACAGCTTGTATTACTGCAAAATCAGGGTATACGCGGTACTAGCGTCGACAATGCGCATGTTCTGCTTTCTGTACTCACGTGTGTATAGCTCTGTGTGATCACGTGTTGCATACAACCTCCAGAAAGTGTCAATAATATTTCCCTCTGCTGGGTCGGCGTATTTTTTCCTTTTTCCTGGAGTGCATGTAGGAATTCTGTTTGCGTATAGTTAGTATTTCTAGAGACATATTTTTAAGAAAATCTTTATTTATTTCTTTTCCAACGACCTTTTCATTCAGTTGAAGTCTGAATATTACTGGGCATAGTTTAAGAGGACTGACTGGTGGAGCCAATTCTTCTTTACTGTTTGGTGGACAGTGGTATTTTCTTCTGCATCAATGCGTTGCATAAAGCCTTTCTGTGTTTTCAGCCTGCTAGCATGATTTTGGTTCTTGTTACAGTACGTGTCATTGTGTAAACTGATTAATTTTTCATATTGGAGTGCAGGGAGAAGAAGTAAAAACATTTCGGTTTGCAGATGACATAGTAATTCTGTCAGAGACCGCAAAAGATCTGGAAGACCAATTGAATGGGATGGCCAGTGTCTTGAAAGGAAGATATAAGATGAACATTAACAAGAGTAAAACGAAGGTAATGGAATGCAATGTCAGAAAATCTCGCGTTGCTGAAGGAATTACGTTAGTTAATGAGACAATAAAAGTAGTTGATGAGATTTGTTATTTGGGTAGCAAGATAACTTCTGATGGCCGAAGTAAAGAAGATACAAAATGCAGAATGGCTATGGGAAGAAAAGCGTTTCTAAAGAAGCGAAACTTGTTAACATCCAGTATTAATTTAAATGTTAGGAAGTCCTTTCTGAAAGCATTTGTCTGGAGTGTAGCATTGTATGGGAGTGAAACGTGGACGATGAGGAGTTCAGATAAAAAGATGATAGAAGCTTTTGAAATGTGGTGCTACAGACGAATGATGAAAATTAGATAGGTAGATAACGTAACTAATGAGGAGGTGCTTAACCGAATCGGGGAGAAAAGGAGTTTCTGGCATATCCTGACTAAGAGAAGGGATAGATTGGTTGGACACATTCGGAGACATCAAGGATTTGTCAACTTAGCATTAGAAGGAAGCGTGTGGGGTAAAAATCGTAGAGGGAGACCGAGGGACGAATATAGTAAGCAGATTCAAAAGGATGTAGGTTGCCGAACGTATTCTCAGATGAAGAGACTTGCACAGGACAGAGTAGCGTGGAGAGCTGCAGCAAACCAGTCTGAAGACTGAAGACCACAACAACAACAACATAGGAGTAGACCCAGTCTCATAATTTCTAACAATCAATAGCTCATCTGCCATCTGAGCAGGTGTTTTAGATCTGTCACAAAAAATCGTTTATCAGAAATAGGATTTTCAAAAGACGGTGGAGAAACCTGTTTTTACCACCAGAAAGAGTCCGCCTCCGTAGGTCAGCGGTAGCGTCGCTGGCTACCACGCAGGAGGCGCGGGTTCGATTCCCGTCAGGGGACTGGGTGTTGTGTGTTGTCAAATGTTCAAAATGTTCAAATGTTTGTTAAGCTTATGGGGATTTCGGAGCTTGAGCGCTCAGTCCGCAATAGCGCTCTTGTAGACAATAATGATGTGGCGAGTGTAAGCAATACGGAGCAATTAGTTTACAACTCTGTGTGGGAAAATCTGTTTCTTTTTGTGCAATGGAGTGAAGATGCAAAGTGTTTGGTGTGTAAGAGAGAAGTACGAAGTTTTGTTTCAAAGGTTTGTATAGCTTATGGGACTTAACTACGGGGTCATCCCCTAAACTTACAAACTGCTTATCAACTACCTTACACTAAGGACGGCACAAATATCCATGCCCGAGGGGGGGATTCGAACCTCCGACCGTAGTGGCCGTGTGTGTTGTCCTGATCATCATCATCTCATCATCATTGCCTCTTAAGTCGCCTACGCGGCGTCAAATAGAAAGACTTACACTAAGGCGGCCGAACAAACCTTGCAAGGGATCTCCCGGCCAAGAAAGCCATACGCTGATTTCCATTTCCCACCAGAAAGAGAAGAGATAGTCGTCACCGGGTTTGGCCCTCCTCGACCTCCATTCGCGGATTTCCTGCCTGTTTGCAGTCATGGACACGGTGTCAGTATCCCGTCCATAAGCCCGTGAAGGGGCGTCACCGCGGCGCGCTCGACGTGAGGCAGCAGGGACGCTGGGCCACCGCGGTCTGCACGCTCGGTGGGTTTGTTGGGTTTGCGGTCGCCCCGTCAGCGCCACATCGCAAACCGCACCGCGGTGACGCGAGCCCGATGACGGCTGTCACTCGCACGGCTCGCATTCTTTTCGACGCGAGCTCTGATGGCACCGGTGCGGACTATTTTTGTGGACGTGACGTACTGTCAAAGCGTCATTCCCGCGAGGAACGGCGCGAAGAGCCCAACTGACGATGTTTCAGTCTCATACTGAAGTCTTCGACCTAAATCTGTAATGTTACAGCGGCGATGTAGTAGCCGAGCGGTCTAAAGCGCCTCGCTGCGGAGCGCGCGGTTGCTCGCCGTGAAAGTTCGAGTCCTCCCTGGGGCATGGGTGTGTGTGTGTTGTCCTTAGGTTAGCTTACCTAGGTTTAAGTAGTTTGTAAGCTACGGACTGATGAACACGCAGTTTGGTCCGATAGATTTACAGACATTTGAACATTTTGTAATGTTACAGGCAGGGTGGGCACTGTACCAAAACGAGAAATCCCATGGATTTTTCCAATCTTTAAAAACATAGTAAAAAACTCAGGAGTTTTGTTTTTCACCCTTTCAGCCCCGGCCTACTAAATAAAGTTAATCACTTTTACACATCCTTATTTCTTCATCAGACAGTGTGAAACAATTCAGCTCTAGTGCTTTAACCCATTTGGACCCTCTGGGCCGGCCGCGGTGGCCGAGGGGACTGAGGCGCTTCAGTCACGGTCTGCACGGCCACTACGATCGGGGGATCGAATACCCCCTCGGGCATGGATATTTGTGCCGTCCTAGTTCGTAAGTAGTTCATAAGTAGTTTGTAAGTTTAGGGACTGATGACCCCTTAGTTAAGTCCCATAAGATTTACAAACAATTGAATATTTTTGGACCCTCTGGCTACAGATGTGTACATAACTTCTACGGTGTCTAAGGTGGTTCACAAGCATTTTTTCTCAATGGAAAGAACATTTATACGACACCTGAGGGTTCAATCATTTCATCATGCACAATTACTGCCACCTGCGGAAGATCACTATAGAAATATTAAGAAGCGAGTGTTGCACTGCGCAGCTGTTTGCGAACTTCAAAGAACACGGAAATTGTGGGTTACTTGTATTCCACTGTATAACTGAAAATAGTAGTTGTTATTTTGCGATGTACTTATTGAACGATCAGTTTATTTAGTAAAACATTTGGCACTACAAAATTAATTAATTTAGTCTGTAAAAAAGCCTTGTTTTTCAGTATACACAGTGTTGTAGTATGAAAATGGGCGCATACAATTGCATAAATTTTGTTTCTATAATCATTGAAGATTTAACTTTAGTGTATTACAGCAATAAAAATAATTTCCTTCATACAGGAAAAAATCAGGTCTGAAAGGGTTATATATAACATCATTTCCACTTGACATTCTGAGAGTAACAGCCGCTGCCATTTAGTGTGTAGTAGCTACACACTACTCAGGTAAAAGTCAAGATGATGATCGGACATGTAGCTGCCTCTGGTAAGCATATTGTTTCTATCGTATACAGACGTATATGTACTTTTAATTGGCATTATTTTTGTTTACAAATACAAATTAAAGAGTGATATAAAGCTATGACAATACAGAAAAAAGTGCTTTTGTGCAACGATTTACTCCATTTCACACCTGGTTTGCTATTTATAACACGCGCCATAACTTGTAAGTAAATGTGGAAAAAATGTTTTTGCACATTTCATTGTATATACATTCATTATAATGAATAGTACTAGTTTTCATATGTTTTGTTTGAAAAACAAAAAATCAGGGATGAAAGGGTTAAGTCCTAATTTTATGTATTTTAAGGTAAACTGTTGACAAATGTTCAAATGTTTGTATAGCTTACGGGACTTAACTACGGGGTCATCAGTCCCTAAACTTATAAACTACTTATGAACTACCTAATCCTAAGGACGGCACAAATATCCATGCCCGAGGGGGGATTCTAACCCCCGACCTTAGTGGCCGTGCTGACCGTGAGTGGAGTGCCTCAGTCCCCTCGGCCACCGCGGTCGGCTAAACTGTTGACATTATGCCTATTATTTTGTAGTGGAATTAAGTTGTGAAACAACTTTTCGCGGCGTATGAATGTTCAAACAACTTACGGGTATGCTGCCGGGTGACGTCGACGACCACCGCCAATATTTCGACAGGGGGACAACCTGCCGTTCCCAAAAGCAAAGACTGCACTCAGGAAACAATGCGCAAGCGAATTTAATACCTCGGTTTGCAAAGGGTAAACAAGAAGGATAACTCACACAGCACAAGTAACTGCAGAGTCAACGCATCAACATCAGGAATATCGATCGTGACTATTAAGCAACAGGTGAGGCAGCATTAATTCTGTCCCTCTGTTTTTTGACGAGAGACAGAGCCGGATTCCAAGCAGAATTTAAATAAAAACAACCATCTCTATTTATAAGGTCGCTTCCTATAATAATTTCAACAGTTCTCTGTATAACATTATCCCAATAGGTGGAATAACCATGACCGGATCTCAAACAGACCGCTCTACTTCCTGGAGTGGAGAATGAAAAGAATAAAGATTTTTATTTCAGTTTTTAAATGTGTCGGTGTTTTTCTATCCGATCTTGATAAAATTTTGTACACTTTCCCTTCTAAACAAGAGGAAGGTCACTATCTACATGAAACTCTGTTCGGTGCATGGCGGGGGATACTTTACTTATGGATTTCGTCGAAATCCACAGTTTGGCTCTGATCTTGAAGAAATTTTGTAGACTGGACTTCAAAGCATGAGGATCGTCATTGTCTACACTAAATGGTGGGTGGTACTTCTCTTTTGGTCTTGGATGTAATCCATGCCTTTGCCCCAACCATGAAAAATGTTTTCACTCTTCACCTTCAATCCAAAGGGTAGGTCGCTGTTCAAAAAAATTTAGTACCGTGTACCATGTATAGCAAAGGATACCGAGCAAAAAACTTTGTTTCAATGGCCAACACGTAAGTTGACATATACGAGTTTTTTTAGATTTGGGGGGAGGGGGGAGGAAAGGGGGATGGGAGAGATGGCCTAATGAGGCGGGAGGATTGACAGGTAGCGGTAGATATGGGCTGAAAGAGGGGAATGTGGAGATTTACAGAGAGGTGGGCAGGAAGAGATTATGGAGAGTGAGGAGAGAAGGGAAGTTCGGTTGCAAGAGCACAGAACCCGGGGAACGCCCGTTTCCAGCTTTGAAATGCAACTGCGATAATCGTACATGTCTGGTTGATCACAATTGGTGAACGAGGTCACTATTCGCATCTACACGATACCAACTGTGGCAAAATGTGAAGGCAGCATAGACTGCTACAGCTCAAAAACGCATCCATAGTCTCTTTTATTAAATGCCGAGGCGTGTAGCGACGATTATAGCAATGAGGGCAACGATCCTCATTCCACATCGGGCTACATTTTTAATTACGTGATCTTTGGACTGCGTGTTACATCCCAACTGAGTTTGAGTTTCATTCCTCCGGCCATCCTTGATAACTCATTTTGGACGGCAGCTATGTTTTTCAGGCTGCCTAATGAAAAACCATTTCTGTCTCCTAGTCAAATAATCAGTAGAGCAAATGCTTGTGTCGCTTATCGCAGAGCGAGCGACAAGTTGCATAGCTGGAGACCCGGCCGTGTGGACACAGTAGGCGCTCCGCTGTCCAGCTGTGCCTCGCCTCTCGCTATGAGTGTAGCGAGAGCGGTGGTCCGGCGCCTGCGACCGCTCCGCTCGCCTCGCCTCGCGGCGCGGCGCTATAATAAGAAGTGACGGCGCGTGATTCACGTGTTTGTTTGAAGCCGCCCCCGCAGAACGGACTCTGCGGCATTCCGCAGCCGAGAGCGAAACGGTGCGGCCCGACCGCTGAGAGCATGCCGCCATTCTGAAATAGCTCCGACCGTCACGGCTGCAGCTCACGGCAGCTCTCATGCATCCAACTCTACCCATTCGCTTCGAAATATTTATCATCTCTCCATATTCCAGATTATTCATCATATATATATATATATATACGTGGCGTCTGTTCCGAAAGAATAAACGTCACTTCTGATCCTGCAGTTGTTATTATTTAATATTCATAGAATATATGACATCAACTGCGATTGGGCAAAGCTGACGGGAGGCGTGCCTAGGTAGTCCTTGCAGGTGCGGTGATCACTGTGTCCCCAGTGGTGTAGGGGTCAGCGCAACTGCCTAGAAAGCAGGAGTCCCAGGTTCGAATCCTGGCTGGGTGCACATTATCAGCTTTGGCCAATCGCAGTTGATGTCATATATTCTATGAATATTATTCATCATATATTTGGTACAGGCACGTTTCATATTCTGAATCTAAGCTAAAAAATAATAATAATAATAATAATAATAATAATAATAAAAAGCGTTTACATATTGTAAGTGACGCTCTTGAGCTGTAACTTTATTTGGCTCCTTGAACCGCTGCAACCCACAAGACGGACGTGTCGTAGTGGAAGAGAAACGCCCTACACAGCGCACAGTACTGGCTTGTCTACCGCAGTATGCGACTTATTTACTGACTCACCCCCGTAAATACGGAAAAGCAGCACTCACAAACGCCGCTAACTTTCGGATAGTCAGAGATTATCCGGTGCCTACACCGTGCCGGCCGCCGTTGCGTGCGCTGGCCGCTCTTTTGGGGACCCCCGGCCTTCCGCTGCCGCGTGGACCAAGCGGCGCCTAACGAGAGCCGACGCGGACCCAGTGCCAATCTCGGAAAAGGCTTCCCCCAGCCCGGCCCTGTTTTCCGGCCGTAATTCGTGCTCTTCTTTTTGTAGAAAAGCGGAAAGAGGGATTGCCAGACTTAACTCCCTGCTCTGATTTATCAGCCCGCCTCTCCAAGCACTCCCCCCGAAGTCTCAAGTTGTCCTCCTGGTGCATTCTCCAGAATGACAACACTGAATTATATCTCTGTCGGAGGAGGACGAGGAAGGGGGCTAAAGAGTGTCGGAAGTAAACTCCACGGAACTGCAAAATTTTTCTTATCCTTCACACCATCAAAATGTTTTAGGAGTTCAGCAGTTTATTCGTTCTGTTATTGTTGTAAGTCACTCCAACAGTAAGCTCGTCATTGCGGAAATTTTTTACAAATTTTTGTGCTTTAACAACATACATTTCTTATTTTAAACTGCTCTCCATCCAAAGTGAAACACGAAGAAGGACCGGAGATACCACAGCCAAGTTTATTTGTATGTAGGCGACTCCATCCGGAATCTGGTGCAGAGCGACCACATTAAAATTATTAAAATTGGAAGAACCAGCTTTGGCCGCAATGAAATCTTTATTTTTCATATACAATACAGATCGATTACGGTCAGTATCTGACCATCCTCAGTTGAAATCTTTATTTTTTATATAAAATACAGATAGATTTCCTGTTTTTGTGTGTGGAAGATATTTTTTCAGATGTTGTATTTTCTTGGTTATAACAACTCCTGTATTAAGTTACTGCTCTGTTTAAAGATACTCGTGGAGGTTTCCCGATTGAAGTATCATGTTTTGATTTACGATTTACGTACTATTGGATTTGTTTTTCTGTACTGAAGTTCAAATGTCGTATTTGCTTAGAGAGCTACGACAACTCTTGCATTAAGTTACTGATTGGTTTGACAGAAGGCGCACTTAGCCTGTTTTCTGTATTCAGTTTTTCTTAATGTAATTAATATCACTCCTTTTACAAATCATTTCTCCTACTTATGTATTTCTGTTGTAATATATTTTTTGTAATTTTTAATCTTTAAGTTGTGACACACTTTGCATAATGTTGTAGAGGGCAACACTATAAACTGTAAATTTTTCAAATTTTAATGTAGATTGCATTATAAATTTGTTTTATACGCTACCATGTATATAAAGAAAATAAATAAATAAAAACTTTATTTTCTTACTGACCACATCCTGTACCTCAGGTAAGTTTTATGTTATGTCTTCTAAAAAGTATGACCTTTTGTAACTTAAATGTTGTATACAGGGCGCTGGGTGCTATCCGCACACACGCAGCTAGGTTTGTTAGCTAAGAAATTAGTTTATGTTTGACTTTCCACGTATGTACTGCCTACTTGTTGTTAATATGCATAGTACAAGTTTTTGTGGGCCCACAGGGCTTAGATTCATGGTATGACACCGTGTTGTATTTCTTCTCTTCATATAGTGATATCCTATACATCCGAATATTGTCAATTACGTTTTTCAATTTTTGTATGACTTCTAGAATCTGATTTTGTGTTCTTTTGACTTTTTTGCAGCACTGAGGATGGTCAGTCACTGACCGAAATCGATCTGTATTGTATATAAAAAATAAAGATTTAAATACGGCTAAAGCTGGTTCTTCCAAATTTAATAAGTTTATTTGCGTTACAGCCCGAGTGAATTTAACGAAATCAGTATTGAATGTTGTCGCTATTGCTGGCTGCTACACGCCCCTTTGCATTGAATCAGACAGGCTCTGGATGTTTTGCTGGGGTGCAGCTGCCATGTTCCTTAAAATTATTGTCAAAGTTGAGCTGGTGGGGCAGCAGGTGATGTATCCCCGTGTCGATTTGGAATTCCTTCTTTATTAAAACGCATATTTCCGCTCTTGTGCATATGTTCGTCATGTTCTATCTGTGATATAGGCCTACATAAGTAACAACGAAATATCTATGAAAATAAGACTCTTATAAAAGTTACATGTTATCAATAAGGCAGCGACTTATAAAAGTTTCGTGAGATATAAAATTAGAGTAGGCCGACATTTAAGACAAACGTTAGTGCGTTGCCTAGCTTTTTAATAAAAATAAAGGTCATTTTTCATCGATCGCTGTTACTATTCACTAGTAGAATATTTAGAGCGTGTAAAATAAAATGGTATTTTACTCCAAGTAAATTACTAACTGTCATAAGAGGAATCAAACAAAATCACTCCTCAGAGGATGGGCAGTTATATTGCATCGAATATTATGCAGCAGTGTTTTTTGAAACGTGGGTCGCGACCCCTCAGGGGGGCCACAAAGTCTTGCTCGGACTGTCGCTGTCACAGGCGGAAGTACTTGAACCATAAAATAATTAGGGGTTCACTAATACAAAAACGTGTACTCAGTATACGTTCCTGTGTAATATTTATTATGAATTGAATACACCATACATTGTTTTATAATATAGTGTTTTAATAATGAAGAAGCCAAAGTCTCAAAAATGTTTTCAGGAACCAATCGATAGGTAAACAATCTTGATACAATTCATTTATGAGTCTTGCCTGAAATGCGAAATTGTTGTTCAACAACCTAATTTTTTCTGTCGTAAATCATGTGAAAATAGGATGTGTTACATTCCGAAAAATACACAAAAATAATTTTGTCCAACAATTTAAAAAAAAATTCTGAAGCAAAAGAAAGATTAAATTTGATTACTTGCAGATGACATAGTTTTTTTACGGTTCGTGAGGAGGGGGGTCGCTAGAATATGTTTATTTGGAAGGGGTGGCATATTCGAAAAGGTTGAGAAACACTGTCATATATCAAGTTAATAAGAAAGCCTTTGAACCTATTGGAAAACCCGAATACAAGGAAGAAAAAAAGTCGCGTATGGGGAGTCTGGAAAGAGTATCAGTTAACATCATCAGTCCCGCAGTCCGCGACTCTAACGCCTACACTACGCCAGTTTACGCTGTTGTCCGTATCTAACGTACAGATTACACGCCTTAAATATATTACTCGTAGACATGTCGCTTACTCACACCTAATTACAACAAATCATATAAAGAATAATACGTTTTCACGGATCTTCAGTGCGCCGTTGCCCTGAAACGGCTGATTTCCATAATAAGGAAATTCTTTAACCACATATAACAGTTTTAAAGCGATTTTATTCCAACAAATAGTACCTATAATGACCGGTTCTTGAGAGATCCGCAATTTACTTACATTCGTAAGACCTAAGTTTGAAACATAAAACCCATGGAATTCAACCTTCTACTAATAGCCATTATAGCGTCTAATACTTTCTACCAAAAAGAGCTGCCCTCCACCCCCTTCCTCGGGATAGCCACGTGATATGACGTCGGTGACGTCCTAACGTGTTATTGGTAAACGTTCAGAGGCACTATAACGACATCGTAAGAAACTTTGCTGTATGAAAGACGCTGCTATACGAAGAAATTATTTATTAATTACGACAGGCCTGTCTCAGCACAATTGCCATCTTCAGGATTCTGTGAAGATAATATAGATAACACAGGAATAATATTGCAATTTTGAACGTGATAATATAATAAGTGTACGTACATTAATCTTTACTTCCTTGTAAACTCGTTGTCTTAGTTGCTGTCATGATGATTTGACTATTTTATTGGTATTAATAGTGAACACATTTAATATCGTTCTTATATATCTAATTCAGAATCTAACTTTTTTTAAATTTTCGTGTTTTGACAGATGTTTTGACAGTTCAGTCAGCGTTGTTACAAGGTTACAGCTATGTTGACAGCTCAGTCAGCGATATTACATGGTTACAATCGTTTATATTTCATTGGTATTAATTAATTATATCTCTGTCTGTATAGGTTTTGTTAAATTACGAATTTGATATTTTGTAGAACTGAGAACTGGTTATGTCGTACGTTTTTCTGCAAGTTTCTTAACGATTTAATATAATTATTAGCGTAATTGTTTGCAGCGATTACTGTTAATTTCGTAATCGTATGATCTCTAGTATGTTTGTAGTTTTCGCTTGTCTGTTTATGTCTTTGGCAGGATAGGATAAATAAAATATTCTATGTAATTTTTATTTTTTATATCGGTCTGCTCATTTCTTGAGAGTAAATCACTGTGTGTGAATAAATTTCAATTCTTTAAGGACGTTCATCATTGGTCCATTTTTGTTTAACGTGTAAAATGTCAATAGCTCATTCTATTTCATCAGCTATATTATGTCGTTGAGATTTCAAGTGCTAGAAGAAGAATGTTGTGTTGCTGTCTCTATTTATAACGTATTCACGATATCGGATATTGAAGCTCCTTCCAGTCTGCCCTACGTAAAACATATCACATTGCTTACATTTGATTTTTCTATATTGGTGTTTTAATATGGCCATTCGCCGTCGGGGAGCTAAGTCCCCCCTCGGGCATGGCTGTTTGTGTTGTCCTCAGGTTAGTTTACCTTAGTTTAAGTAGTTCGTAAGCTACGACCTATAACGACGCAGTTCAGTCCGATAGATTTACAAATACTTGAACATTTAATTTGTTTTTTATATGTCCTGACTGCAATAGGGTTCGAAGATTTGTTTGTTTGTATAGCTTATGGGGCTTAACTACGGGGTCATCAGTCTACTACTTACAAAGTACTTATGAACTAACTAATACTAAGGACAGCACAAATATCAATGCCCGAGGGGGAATTCGAACCTCCGACTGTAGTGGCCGTGCAGACCGTGACTGCAGAGGCTCAGTCCCCTCGGCCACCGCGGCCGGTTGGTTCGAAGATTGCTTGATACTGCCCCACACGTTGTCAAAGCCTGCCCAAATGCGGTTCGCCCGGTGTGACGTCAGGAACTCGTCACGTTGCCCACACTCGTCGAGATACACACTACGTTTACATGTAACACATCTTCCGGAAGACGAAAACCGATTTTCGTAAACCGTTTTTCGCTGCCGTGTTTACATGGCACAATCTGAATCGGATTTCCTAATCCACTTAAGATAGCGGCTGAAAAACAGCTGATTCAGTATCTGATTTAGTGAGCATAATCGCTATTTTTCTTTACTTAAATACACAGATTCATACTCACTCTAATATTAATACTTTTATTTCACATTAGAAAATATCACTCTGTCCATATGTGCCGAAAATTCTTACCAAAAAAACACAATCTGACAAGCCAAGAACGCTTAAAAAACGGTTGCGTTTACATGGGCACTAAAATCGATTGTGGAACTGGAAAACCGCTTTAGAGAAGCGGATTTCCAGAATCGATTTTGGAGTGTTTACATGACCAACCAAAAGCGGAATTGGGAAATCGGTTTACGAAATCCGGTTTTGGGAGCCCATGTAAACGGGGAGACACTGTGCGTGTGGCGACGGCTGAACTTGTGCCGCCATTTGCTAGTCGGCGAGCGCGCCGCGCCACTTGTCGGCCCGCCGCTAAGTGGGGGAAAAACTCGCGGGCCTCCCCCCCCCCCTCCCCTGCCCTCGCGCGGCTGATCAAAGCGGCCGCCCCCGCCCCCGCAGGCCGCGATTTTCCGGCAGCCTCCCCGGCTGTCGGCCGTCTTTGTCATGCAAACGAGTGCTGCCGCGCTCTGCCTGCTCCGGGGCCGCTTCGGCGAGTGCCGGCCGCCACCTCTCACGCTGTCCCACTAAGTGTTTTACGTCTGCTGTTCTACCACTTGCCGAACTTGCCTGCAGTCGATTGTCTGCGACCACTACAATACCAACCTGAGCTTTCTGCTACGTTAATCAACGCTTTGCGTAATTCAGTTCCTGCGATCCTTGTAATATATTCGCTAGCTGTACCCTGAGACGCTTTGGTGTGGCTTGTTTCAGATTACAGGGAAAATGGACAAAAGAGGAAGGTCACATTTCTAATAGTTGTTATTTCATAAGGCTTTGCGAATGGGAATTGGATTATTTTCTGCTCTCCGTATCTCTGTCTCGCTTCCTCTGACCGTGTACTCTTTCCCCTCTCTATGTCTACATCTACATCTACATCTTGTCTACATCTACATCTACATCCATACTTCGCAATTCACCGTAAGGTGCGTGGCGGAGGGTACACTGTACTGTGACTAGGCATTTCCTTTCCTATTCCACTCCCAAATAGAACGAGGAAAAAAACGAATGCTTTTATGCCTCCGTACGAGCCCTAATTTCTCTTGTCTTTGTGATCACCACGCCAAATGTAAGTAGGCGGCAACAAGATCGTACTACACTCAAGACGTGGTCGTACAAGCGTTTTATACGCGGACTCCTTTACAGGTGAAGTACATGTTCCTAAAATTCTCCCAATAAACCGAAGTCGGCTGTCCGCCTTACTCACAACTGTCCTTACATGTTCGTTCCATTTCATATCGCTCTGCAATGTTACGCCTAGATTTTTGAACGACGCGACAGCATCAAGAAGCTCACTACTAATGCTGTATTCGAACATTATGCGATTGTTTTTCCTACTCATGCACGTTACCTTACATTTTTCTGCATTGAGAGCTAGCTGCCATTCTTCACATCAACTAGAAATTTTGTCTAAGTCACCCTGTATGCTATTACAATCAGTTAAAGACACCCTCCCATACACCACAGCATCATCAACAAACAGCCATTAATTAAAACTTACTCTGTCCATCAGATCATTTATATAGATTACTATTACACTCCCCTGGGGCATGCCTGCCCAAGTCCTCCTCCATCCTCTCTCTGTCAATGTCATTCTTCCCCTCTCCCTTTCCATCTCCTCTCCCCCCTCTTCTCGTCCATCTCCTCCCCCTGCCTGCCCATCTCCTCCCCATGTTCTTTGTCATAGACAAAAATATCCAGACTTGAAATCCCTGTAAGGACCCGATCACACACTCAGGTGTTGGGGAGGAAGGGTTACCAGCAGTTCCGTAAGATGTCCCATGATACCGCTGAGGTCAGAAGCAACCCTATAAAACTGGCCAGAGCAGGCGGCAGGTAGTGGCTGTCCCCACCACCACCTCCCCTCATACGCCAGCAAGCCGGACACAGCCGTGGCCTCGTGGCAGGCGGCACGAGCTCTCCCCTCAGCCTCCCCTCCACACTACCCTCTGACGTGCGAGAGGCACCCTCAGAAGCGCCTCCAGTGTGGTCTACCAGTACTAAGCCAGGGAACCGCCTGACACCTGCTAGCATCTTACGGAACTACAAGGAAAGCGTAGGACAGTGGTTTAGGGGGGGGGGGGGCTGCTTCTCTGTATATGTTACTCTGTGGTGTAGGACAGAGGTTTAGCGGGGGCTTCTTCTCTGTATATGTTACTCTGTGTCTCTGTCCATTTGCTCCTTCTTTCCCCTCTTTCTGTGCATCTCTTCATTCCCTGTTCTCGCCAGCCTCTCCATCTCTACCTCCTCTCTCATCGCTGTGCCAGTTTACTGCCCTTCCTCTACTTCCTCTTATAAGTTTGACCAACCCAGAGCCTACTTCACTGATTATTTATTATACCTACGAATTTTTTTGGCGAAATGACTACAAATTTTGATACGTAGTTGTGTTGCAATTCGTGCATGTTTCTATATACTTAATTACTTGTGGATTACTGACACTCTAGGCCATAAGGTAGAGATGGGGTGAACGGTTGTAGGTGTAAGTTAAAGATATTTCGTGATAAGTGCTGAGCCATGCCAATAGTGAAACAAAGTGAATAGATCAAGAATTAAAGAAAATTGAACCGAATAATGCTCAAGGGGGAAGAGGGGGCGTCAATATTTGTTATGAAAGACAGAAATGTTTGTATAGTCTATGGGACTTACAAACTGGTATAGTCTATGGGACTACAAGGTCATCAGTCCCTAAACTTACAAACTACCCATGAACTACTTACGAACTAGGACGGCACAAATATCCATGCCCGAGGGGGGATTCGAACCCCCGACCGTAGTGGCCGTGCAGACCGTGACTGGAATGCCTCAGTCTCCTCGGCCACTGCGGCCGGCTATGAAAGACAGATATAGAGACTCACACCCAATACAACCACTGACAATGTAGTTCGGAGAATAGTCCTATGACATTAACCCACATAAATTATAAACTACAATTACGATACTGCCCTTCGAAATAGTCACCTCCCATAAGTAAGCACCGCTGAGATCTGCGATACATCTCCTGGAAACTTTGGATAAGTCATCCTTTGGAATGGTGTTCAAAAGACTCGCCACGTCCTGTTGGATGTCAGGAAGATCGCAAATCTCTTTCCCTTCAATGCTAGTTTGAATCGAGGGCATAGCAAGAAGTCTGGAAGATTTAGATACTGAACTGTTTTGACGATATTGGTTGTGTGTGGGCGAGCGTTGTCGTGCAAGTTGAACCTCCACCATACTTGCCGGATTTCAACTGTAGTCCTGATATTTACGCTAGTCCTGATTGCAACGAGAAGTGTCGCGGCTTTTGAACACTATCCCAAAGAAAGCCTTCGTGCAATGTTTCGAAGACATGTATCCAAAAGCTCATCGGTGCGTAGTTATGGGAGGTGACTATTTCAGTCAGTAAGGTAACTGAGTTCATGCTTCACCTACGTTAATATTGCAGGACTATTTATCGTACTTTATTGTCAGAGGTGGTACATAACGACAACAAAGAAGAATAGGTGTGATAAATGAAAAATTTGGTTGATTATGGCAAAATGGAGAGGGTAACATAGGTTTATGCCAGGAGGATGGCGTGCAGAGAGGCTGTGTAGGAGGACGAATATCCATCTCCGCAGTTCTGAAAGACTGGTGCAGGATGGGAGTATCCAGATTCGCATGTGGGGTGGAACACATGACTCCAGGAGAGACATTTGTGGGCCGCGGCGGAGCGGCCGAACGCACTGAGTCGCTATGTTTCTGTGCGCGGGACCGTTCCCCGTCGGGGGTTGGGATCCCTTCTCGGGCATGGATGTTTGTGCTGTATTTAGTATAAGTTAGTTCATAAGTAGTTTGTCAGTTTAGTGATTGATGACCCCGCAGTTAAGTCCCATAAGCTTAACGAACATTTGAACATTTTTTGAAGGGATCTTTGTACGAGTCGTAAACTAGAATGCTCGAAGTAGGGAGAGATACGAAGGTATGCGTCTAATGGGTTACGTACTACGGTAATCCTTGTAAGTGTGGATGCGCGATATCACGGAGCACTCACTCCCTCCGCGAGCAGCCCAGGCCGTTTGCTCTCGATGGACTTGCGTAGGA
Source organism: Locusta migratoria (assembly GCA_026315105.1). Lineage (NCBI taxonomy): Eukaryota > Metazoa > Arthropoda > Insecta > Orthoptera > Acrididae > Locusta > Locusta migratoria. The sequence continues at coordinate 524,569,688 of CM048745.1, forward strand.
TACGGAGTGTCTCACGGTACACGTCACTGTGAATGGTTTCTTCGTGCTCGAGGAATTCCATGAGTATCGGACCTCGGACGTTTAAAAAGACGGCGAGCATCACCTTGCCTGCCAAGGGCACAGCGTTGAATTTATTAGGGGGAGATGACGACACTACATTCGCGCCCTACGTTATCTCAAAGTGGCAAATTCAAATTTCTACCGGTTTGTTTGTTAAGACTTTTCACACCGTTTCATTTGAGCACCCCTCGTTTTTGATACTGAAGTCGGCAGGGAGGGAAAGCTGTTTATAACCTCACATTCGCCATTACCATCATCGTCTACTCGACTACTTTGGATTCGTATAGGCCTCTAATTGAAATACCCTTGAAATTACTATGGTAATCACATAATCAGTACAGATACAAATGGTAAACTCCCGACGAAAAGGCGATCATATTCTGCTTCTCTAGTAATACCTCAAAAGTTCACTCTGCTTCAAAACCTAGAAGTATTTTTTCATGCATGCTGATGCAGAAAACTGCGATGTGATATAGTTAATATTGTTTCTTGGTAAAACAGTGCAGTAAAGATAACTCAGAGAAAGAAATTTAAAGGATGAGTAATCGCTGCAAAGAGGTTGATAAAATGGTGTAGATAGTACAGAAAGGAAATGTCTTTCAAACAATCTTTATATTTTCGAAGTTCTTTGTGAATTTCAGCTGCTAAAATATGATTCCGTTGTGAAATTTGTATGTAGAGTCACTAATCGGAGACAGTACATACTCTCCTCTTGCAGCAGTACCAATAAAGTTTACAGAATTCCAAATACAACGCGCGTGTCTAATATTTTAAAATGCTCTTACAATACTTTGTCTCTGTATAACCATATTTAACTTTTGTATCGCTATATTGAGGATCATTAATAATTTTCATTCTTTTAGGGTTCTTGTAATGCGTACAGTGAGATAAGCTCCGAAGTTTGACAAGTATTCCATTAGTCACTCTGGGTGGACTTTCCGTTATCTGTCCTGGGAAAACGTGCCGCTTCATACCAGTTTCGGAAATATTATGGAAATGAAGTAAAAAGTTCTCCTGCTGGCTGCGAAGCTCTCATGATACGCTATACTGCTGCAAATAATCTAACGTCAGGAGTTGAAACACCTTACAGGTCTTGAAGCTTAACACTATCTGTCGCTGCTGACATTTCCTTTACGTCGATACACGATCTTGATGTGAATTTGCAACAGATGTTACGTGATAGAAGTTTGAGATTAATATGTTCACAGTCAACATCAGCGCATAAAGTATGTACGTAAATTCTGAACCACTTATTTTCTTCACATCTGTTACTGCAAAATTTCCTCAGTCTGAGAAGATAGTGCCTAGAATTGGCGCCTCCCTTGTGGTACAAAATACTTCCTGTATTTGACTTGTGATATTATTATAACGATTGATAGCGCATCTACAGGTTATGTCCCTCTCTCAGCATCTCAGTCGTGTGGTAGCGTGTTATCGCTTAGTTAATTTAAATATGAAGTGTGGTTTTAATAAGAGTATTGTTACTTAACAGTTTAAAACCTAGTCGCAGACTACTTTTCCAGTTTCTGATTCTATTTGCTGTATCACTCTGCAGAAGACTACGAATGTACTTGTCTTTAAATATGCAGTACAGATTTGCTCACAAACGAATTATTCATGGCTTAAGCGAAGAAATGAGAAGATGAGAAATGTGCATGCTGTTGCAGCTAAAGAAACGTACTGGAATGGAAGTCACACCCATATAGAGCAAGTAGCATATAGATGATGAATGACACGAATATTTCTAAATGGCTGTAAAGTAAACCTTTAAAGGAATCTATGTGCACCGAAAGTAATCTGGAACTTATAAACAAAGGATAAAACTAGAAGACGTATAAAATAAATAAATAAGTAAATAATGTTTCGCATATTGAATGCATAAGTGCAGCTTTCATCAGCCGAAGATTGACTTGGTCAAAACAGTGTTTTACTACAATTGGTCCTATTGCAGGTGATATTCCATGTCTGTCTGCGACCTTTGAAGTGACTTAGTCAATCATAGGAGCACTTACAATTTAACATGGTAAACAAACCACGTCAACTTAGACATTATTCATAGAACGCAACATTGTCAGGTTTGAAAATAGTCTCAATGTATCGATAAAAATATTAGAAATTTAGAAATGATTCGGTATCGAATTCGAGATCTTTTATTTCTTAGTCTGTCACTCATCCGGAACACATCGAACCACACTATTCATTGAAAGGATGGTATCTTCGTTTGCACCATGGGTGTTATGTCTGTTTGTACGCTTTCTAGTTGAATAGACAGTTTCTGTCCCAACCGTCTAAAATAACACTACTTGAAGTAAACCAACTTAAGAAACTTCTTATGCCTCGTCGTTGACATCCCCTACAACATGATTAACAATCGTTTATCGCTTGTTATATTTTCGCTGTTCATTTGCCCAACTTTCAGCAGCTTCCACGAATCGTTAAGAATCTCTGTTCGAAACACACTTTGTAGAATGTATATACTTGAAATGCGTGAGAAACTAACCCTTGCCTTGCATGGAGAGCAAATTAGCCTGCAGTCATCCAGTGTTTGATAATTAGAGCTTTAAAAACATTAAAACATTACTAAACCTTTCTCGATTACTAGCTCCAAGTCAAATATGTAACACTGTAACTCATTTGTAAGATAATGAGACGTTTGAAATATATTTACGCGGTATTTTAATTTTTATGGAATCGGAGGTTTCACTAGTTCGTAGTGAACCAACATGCCACAGATGCCAGACTGATGGTTGCCCGTAGCTGTTTTGAGTGTGTATAACAAATAGCCGCTAAAACTCCCATTGTTCACATTAGAGAAGAAAAATTACAAGAGGTGGTCGCAATAATATGACTTGTATTTTGTTATTAGTTGGTACCACTGTGTACAAGTTGTACAAGTTGTTACTGAGACCCGACCGCAATGCACAAGTTGTGTTGTGACGGTCAACCAAATGATCGCAGAAGTGCGTGCTCTCTCAAACTTCCAAAGAGGCCCATTTGATTGTGTGCAGTTAATGGGAGCATCTGTGACGAAAATGGCTGTAATGTTTACGTTTTACTACAATCACATCCTCGGTAATAACAGCGTACACAAAACAAGGAATAGTGGCCGAAACCTGAAGTTAATGACCATTAACAACGATTGTGGACAGACAATACGAAACTTCCGAACCAAAAGCCAACACTCTCCTGAATAATACTGTTTCTATGAAAACAGTTCGGCTGGAGCTTAACTTTCTCGGAAGGGCTGCTATTGCTGAAACCTCGATGACGGAAGTCAAGCAGAGCTGCCAAGGAAGTGGTGGCATGATAATTAAACATGGGCACTTGCTGACTGGAAGTATGTTCTGTCGTCCGATGAATTACATTGCTTCCGGCAAACGATAGGGTTTATGTACCGAAAAACCCAAAAGAAGCTTATCATATGGCATACCGGCTTTCTACAGTCAAGCATGGGATGGTTCCATCATGATTTAAACATCTATATCATGGTAATCTTCCAAATTCTGAGATATCAGGGATAAAATATAGGCAGCGAAGAGTTATATTCAACCTCTACAGAAACCAGACAGCGGTTATTAGAGTCGAAGGGCAAGAAAGGGACGCAGAGGTTGGGAAGGGAGTAAGAGAGGGTTGTAGCCTTTCCCCAATATTGTTCAATCTGTACATTGAGCACTCAGTGAAGGAATGGAAGGAGAAATTTGGAGAGGGAATTAAAGTGCGGGGAGAAGAAATTAAAGCATTGCAGTTTGCCTATGACATGGTAATTCTGAAAGAGACCGCAAAAGATCCGGAAGAGCAATTGAATGGGATCGACATTGTCTTGAAAGGAAGATATAAGGTGAACATTAACAAGAGTAAAACGAAGGTAATGGAATGCAATGTCACAAAATCTAGCGATGCTGATGGAATTAGATTAGGTAATGAGACAATAAAAGTAGTAGATGAATTTTGTTATTTGAGTAGCAAGATAACTTCTGATGGCCGAAGTAAAGAAGGTATAAAATGCAGAATGGCTATGGGGAAAAAAAGCGTTTCTAAAGAAGCGAAACTTCTTAACATCCAATATTAATTTAAATGTTAGGAAGTCCTTTCTGAAAGCATTTGTCTGGAGTGTAGCATTGTATGGGAGTGAAACCTGGACGATAAGGAGTTCAGATAAAAAGATGATAGAAGCTTTTGAAATGTGGTGCTACAGACGAATGATGAAAATTAGATGGGTAGATCACGTAACTAATAAGGAGGTGCTTAACTGAATTGGGGAGAGAAGGAGTTTCTGGCATATCTTGACTAAGAGAAGGTATAGATTGGTGGAACACAGTCTGAGACATCAAGGAATTGTCAGCTTTGCATTAGAAGGAAGCGTGTGGGGTAAAAATCGTAGAGGGGTACCGAGGGACGAATATAGCAATCAGATTCAAAAGGATGTAGGTTGCCGAACGTATTCTCAGATGAAGAGACTTGCACAGTACAGGGTAGCATGGAGATGTACATCAAACCAGTCTACGGACTGAAGACAACAACAACAACATCATGGTAATGAACTATTTGTGTTATTACTCTCACTGGTTGGGTAAATGTTAACGAATATTTCACCATCGTTGTCAGAAAACTTCTTACACCGACTAACCTTTTGCTGACAAGCTCTGTCGTATTACAGATTGATAATGCTCGCACACACACACACACACACACACACACACACACACACGCACGCACGCATACACAGCCAAAACGCTTCAGGTGTGCTCTTTCGTACATCAGAAAGATACGAGACATTTTACCCTGAACAGCAAAGTCGACATGTCTCAGCGTAACTGAACCATGCCGCGGTGGAGTAGCCGAGCGGTCTAAAGCACCTTGCTGCGGAGCGCGCGGTTGCTCGCCGTGGAGGTTCGAGTCCTCCCTGGGGCATGGGTGTGTGTGTTTGTCCGTAGGTTAGTTTACCTAGGTTTAAGTAGTTTGTAAGCTACGGACTGACGACCACGTAGTTTGATCCGACAGATTAAAAAAAAAAAGACATTATTGACCATTTTAGAGCAGAGAATGACGTTCAAATTTACTGCTTCAACGCCGGTGAAGTAATTATCAGATGTTTTGGGTAACATTCTGGTGGAAAATATAAAGACGCTTAGACACATTGCGAAGCTCTTCCTGCACGAGTTACACCTATTCTCGATGGCAATAGTGTGTTAATTCCCTACTAGTAAATAAAAGTATCTTTGGTAGGCATTACATTACTTTGTTTTCTCGTGATAAATTTGCAAATAGTCTTTGGTATATATACATGTGGCGTCTGTTCGGAAAGAACAGACGTCACATTCTGATCCTGCAGCTGTTATTATTTAATATTCATAGAATATATGACTTCAACTGCTATTGGGCAAAGCTGAAAATGTGTACCCAGCTGGGATTCGAACCCGGGTCTCCTGCTTTCTAGGCAGTTGCGCTGACCCCTACACCACTGGGGACACAGTGATCACCGCATCTGCAAGGACTACCCATGTACGCCTCCCGTCAGACGCCACATGTATATATATAATATGCCGGTGACGGGCAATGATCCTATCGTTAGTGGGGAGGGGTGGGCAAGTTTGAAGCCCTTACTCTTACGGGAATTAGTTAAACTACGAGTTTGAGTACTATGGGCAGGGCGAAGCTGGGAATTTGTATCTGACGGGAGGCGTACATGGGTAGTCCTTGCAGATGCGGTGATCACTGTGTCCCCAGTGGTGTAGGGGTCAGCGCAACTGCCTAGAAAGCAGGAGACCCGGGTTCGAATCCCAGCTGGGTACACATTTTCAGCTTTGCCCAATAGCAGTTGAAGTCATATATTCTATGAATATTAAATTTTTAGTCTTTGGTAGCTGACCCAACACAACGCTCGGTACTTTTATCTACCTCGTTCACTTAAAATTAAACGTATATATGTGAGATATATGAGAGCGCGTGACGCTTGTCGCCTCACAGCCTTGCTCTCGGCTGTCGGCTGCTCTCTGGTGCAGCCGGTAGGAGTTTGGAGGGCAGAACGCCCTCAGACAGCCCTGCCCCCCCCCCCCCTCCCGGCGCCGTCTGCCCGACACATACTCGCGGGAGATCCCATAAAATATGGCCGAAACTCCCGAGTCTCCAACTGTATTACGACCCTTTCTCCGCCTCCTCTCAACAAATAACTCGGCGATATTACCCACTGCAAACTGTGCAAGTTCCGCCGTGCCACGACCGAAGCGCCCTGAGTGAATTATACGTTCCACGCTCTTTTCTGCTGCCGAGACCTCGGTAACAACACTCCGTCACGACCTTGCTCGAAGCAAACTGCGCGGGCGAACGAACGTCTGCTGGACAATGTGTGATTCGTCCAGTAAAATTATTTAGCTACGATTGGTTACCCCACGATGTCTTCTGATAACAAATTAATGAAACTAAATAAAACTTTTCCGTTCATTACTGCTGCTGATAACGATATGGATTTTAAGTTTCCAACTCCTTTTCGCCACTTAACGTCATTCATATGCGTTTCGCTTCATCTATACCTCAAACACTCTCTTGCCAGAAGTGCGTCAAAGCTTGGAAGTAAATGCAGCATACAAGAGTTGGTGTAAAAAAAATTCTTTATGCAGTGTACCGCAGCCGTGAATCTTTTAAAACACACATTCATGGTTCCACCTCGACTGTTAAATCTTATCTCATGACATATTGGCCCACTTTAGGTTACGGTAGTAACACTAAAAGTGGGCCTTTGCGATCGTCTTTTGACAGCTCGAAATTTAAATGAAAATAACGGCTTAACCAATCATCTGACACGAAAACTGAATAACCCAATTTGTAGAGGAGACAATTCTCTACAACTTTGTTCTCTTATATTTTTTTCATATCTCGTATCGTTTCAGAGATATTTGCAAAAATAAAGGAGAATTTGAGATGTATGTCTGTCTGTCTTTCTGTCCGTCTGTCTGTCTGTCCGTAACGTGTTCCCTGTTTTTAAGACGAACCGCTCAACCGATCAACACCAAATTTTACACACATAATTTTAGGCCGCCAGAGACCAGAACCTCCCTTTTTCAAATTTTTCGGAAAAAAATACTGTAGTAATACAAAAAAGCCGTTTGTAGAATAATTGTAATTGCCAACGAACCGTTCATCTGACACGAAAATTGAATAGCCTAATTGGTAGAGGGGAAAATTCTCTACAACTTAGCTCTATTATGTTTTTTTCATATCTTGCATCGTTGCAGAGAGAATTGCAAAAATAACGGCGATTGGACGATGTCTGTCTGGCTGTAACGTGTTCCCCCTTTTTAGGTCGAACCGTTCAACCGATCGACAAAAAATTTTATAGACATAATTGTTGGCTACCAGAGACCAGAACCTCGCTTTTTTAAATATTTCGGTCAAGAAATACCTTAGTAATACCAAAAACAAGCTGGTTGTAATTTAATTTTAATTCCAAAAAAAAAAACGGTTCATCTGACGCGAAAATTGAATAAACGAATTTGTAGAGGAAAAATTCTCTACAACTTTGTTCATATATATATATATATATATATATATATATATATATATATATATATATATATATATATATATATATATTGGGAGATATTTACAGAAAAAACGGGCCGGCCGCGGTGGCCGAGGAGACTGAGGCGCTTCAGTCACGGTCTGTGCGGCCACTGCGGTCGGGGGTTCGAATCCCCCTTCGGGCATGGATATTTGTGCCGTCCTAGTTCGTAAGTAGTTCATAAGTAGTTTGTAAGTTTAGGGACTGATGACCCCGTAGTTAAGTCCTATAAGCCTTACAAACATTTGAATAGAAAACACGGAGTTTAGGCACCCTCCATTGAATTAACGAAAACCAGCCGTTCGCAGATGTCACGTGACATACCTCGCTCAGAACTCTGTGGCATACGCCATCTTGCGTTGCGTATTTGATGATTTTCTTATTTTAGCTTACACGTTGTCATTTCAAAGCAATGGCACACTGAATAATTAACAAAAGACTTCGTCCTTCGTACGATATATGAAATCTAGTGTCTACAAATACCGTATTCGCATCAGTTAACAACGACCATGAATAGTATGAAATTAAAGAATACAACTTCCAGCGTTCAGCTGTAGCATAGTGAGCAATGCGTTGGGCTGTGGTGCTGAAGGTCAGTGGTTCGAAACTCGCCACTGGCCATTTTTTTTTCCTAAAGGGTTTCAGACATTCTTATTAATTAATTTTTTATTATTTAGATTATTATTTTGGTCGAAAATGTTTGCAAAAACTTATAAAACTACAAATCTAAAGTGGGCCGTAAAACACGTCAGTCCAATTTTTATCTGTACATACGTTCATATGTTCTCCGTTTGTTGCCTTTAGAACATGTAGGCGATTCTACATTTCAATCTATTTCTTTGACATTGTCTCTTCCCTCATCATCTCTGCTGCGTGTCCTAAGAGTGCGCATATCTGAAGGCGAGGCTCTGATCACCTTCGTCCATAACGTAACGCCGCATAAAAACTGAACTAGGTGGCAACTATGTTGAACCACCACTGCCGATCCAATACTACAGAAAGGTTTCTTACAAGCAATGGCAAACAAATACCCCCAATATGGGGGTTCGCCATCTTTTTAACACACAACCAAAGGTTGGAATTCCTCTACAGTCGCCATCAGACTTGATTTAGAAGTGTATCTATAAGATCGCATATTTATCAATACTGGTTATATGCTGTGCCTCAGTCTGAAATGAAATGAACAGGAAATTAAGTAAAAGAAGACGCACCTCGAAAATACATCAATGAAATCAATATGTATCCTGCTTTTCGTCCCCGTGACTATGATGTCCTTCGTTTAAATCCACACCCCGCTTCCAAAACTGGTACACTCCATTTCTGCATGGACAGTATTTTTCCCGGTATTAACAGAAAACTGATGGCAAACTAGACACTACCTAGGAGTAGAAGTGAAATTATGTCACCAAACACAATTATTAAAAACTGATTTGCGCTTGGTGTTTTGTCTAAAAGATAATATAAAGAAAAACGACAGTTGAAGTCACAGAAAAAGAATTTGACAGTAGTTATAACTAGCTTAAACCCGCGGCTCCGCTCGCGTGTTGGTTGATTATGATAGATAAGCTATCTTTGAGTAGTGTGCTATGAGACTGGTTTTGAAGGATGAAATGAAATACAATACCTTTTTCAGAAACAAACTGAAAACTATTCCTATCAGATTGCAGAAGTCTATGCACTTACCGTTTACCACTAAAGTAAGTAGTGTAGATTAAAGCACACGTAAAAATGCACTCATTTCGAAGAATCAAATCACGAAATTCAACTATAATGATGGTAATAGTATCACAGATCGATCGCTTGATGTAATAGGCGAAACGTGAAATCGATTTTTTAAAAGAGATGTATTAAAAGATTTTTCTTTTTTACTGCTTTATTTATTTATTCTTATATTTTGTTATTCGTATACTTATCCTTACAGTACAGAGAAAGAGCTGAAGACATTGTAGTACACACAGACCAAAGATATGGTCTGTGGTATCACGTTTCGCTGTATGTAACCTCCTTGCTATAGAGTCGCAAACGTCATCGCTGGCCTTCAGTCCGATTTTTTTTTATAATTTGACGACTTTCAACCACCATATCTTCCACCCCCTTATAGCTAACGGCATGGAACTGCTATGGTGTACAACGAGAGACTTGGAACACCAATATCACACGGACCATTCGTTTGCGTTCTGTAGTTTTCGCTGCAGAGCGAAATATTAAGATACACACACACGTAGAATTTTATATACACCGATAACTTTCCATCCGAATATACTCCATCCTTTTATCATTATCAATCCTCAAGTAATAATGCAACCAATAAAACCATTTTCAAGGAGTAAATATAATTTTCAAAGAGTAATTATTATTCCGCATTTCGCGTTATATTCTTCAAATTACTAAATATCTATCAGATCGCTATAAAACCGTGCCTAAAACCTTCCCCAGGTAGACATTAGTAACTGTAAAAAATATTTATCTCTTTATGTCTTGTGGTTCAGACGTGATAAAGGTACACCGAACAGACATTCACATTTATAGATATAGATTAGGACAGAAAAAGTGCAGTGATATAGGAACCACTACGTTCGCAGTGCTCTGACCTCAAGGGGTGAAGGTGGGCACTACCACAAAACCATAGTCGAAAGTACGGGACGTCTAAAGACGAAATTAATTTTAGGAATCTTTAAATTGCCACCCTCTGATGCCGTGTACGAAGAGGCGTCCGACTGCGGTCAATTTCTTTTCTGTTTCATGCATTAGTTTTATTTATCTACTGCCTCGTTTTTGAGAACCATTCGCCTTTTTATACGTTGGCCTCTTAAGGCGACTTCAGCTATGATAGTTGGCGGTATTTTCACTTGTAAAAGTAAAGTTATAAAACTTAACTTCACGGGTGACACTGGATTGTAGACTCAGCCACAAAAATGGAAAGCTTTGCTTTCGCGACGTGTGAGAATTCAGTTTTAAGTGTATATATTTCCTTTTAATTACTTATTTGTATTTTTCATATAATTTTCGCTATAATAAATTTGTGCCATCACTATAGTATCTCAGGTATGAATGAATCTGGTTTTGGTATTATGCCATACCATTAGGAATTATGCTGCAAAATGCTTTTTACATGTGCCAATTAGTTCAATGGACAATTGTTTGTGTATGCATGTATGTGTGTGTGTGTGTGTGTGTATGTGCGGGCGCACGCTGCAAAGCTCTTTTTACGTGTGCCAATTAATTCAACGAACATGTCTGTGCGTGTGTCTAACATAGCCAAAACTATCTGCAAATAACTTTGGTTCTGCACAGTCCATTGAAAAAGAAGGGTGAATTTCGTTCATTGTATTATTCCTCATAATGTTATGTGATTGGGGCATAGATCTGTAAGTTCTCGGTGCAACATAGAATATGTGATTTCCATCTCCGCGCCAGTCAATATTTCATACCCATTGAGCATACGAATACTGCAACAAATACTTTCAGACAACGGCACATTTGTGAAGTGTTACGTATACCCTGCGAGTGAAAATTAACAGGTGCAGGAGACACTGGACATGAAACAGATTATAGAACTCGTTAGATGTGATAGATCAGAAGATTATCGAGACATGTGAAAGTGTCAGACCAATTGGATGACTGGTCACTTAAACAAAATATTGAAAAAGTGTAGAGCTTTTTGGGAAGATTAATCCGAGCTGGCCGCAGTGGCCGAGCGGTCTGCGGCGCGACAGTCACAGTCTGCACGGCCCCCACGGTCGGGGGTTCGAATCCCCCCTCGGGCATGGCTGTTGGTGTCGTCTTTAGTGTAAGGTAGTTCACAAGTAGTTTGTAAGTTTAGGGACTGATGACCCCGCAGTTACGTCTCTTAAGCTTAACAAACATTTGAACATTTTTGATTAATCCGAAAATGAGAAACATTTGACACGCCCTCGACTGAAGTACGAACTCATGTACGGCAAATGAAGTGACGTTTTGGATTTTAAAGTTCAGTGTTTAATTTAGGACTTCAAATACTATATAGTATTGGTATACATCTAGCATCGTTCGAAGTTGGTTGAAATAATTATCTGATCGAATTTATTGTTAATTATAGACAAAACATTTAATAAAATAATTCATCTTCTGCTTCCAAGTTTTGTTCTTACGTACTTTGATTACTCTCCAGAGTTATTTATTCTTGAAACTAGATCACACGCTAGTCCGTTTGGTACGTCATTTCCATTTGTTACGCTTCGCGTGGCTATGAAAAAACTGGAAAGAAATTGATGCGTAAATTTCTCTGAAACCGGTAATTAATTATCTTCTTGGATAACCTAATTAATTTTAAGCCATTAAACTTTTTCAGTGGAAAACAGGGCGTCAGGCGCCTTTCCCCAGCACGTCCGTGGCCTAGAATTGACCCACGATTTTATCTTGCCTGTCGTAAGACGTGTCTCATACGTGGTGAGCCAATGATTGCGTAATACATTAATTTACAAAACTGCAAATGATGTTAAGAATCTTTCATGTAGTCTTTTTAGTTTTTGCTGTTTTCTGGTTATGATGGAAACAGGGGGTAGGTACACTGGACTGCTTATAGTCTTCTTCGTTTTCTTATTTGTCTTGCACATGCCGCGGTGGGGTAGCCGAGCGGTCTAAAGCGTCTCGCTGCAGAGCGCGCGGTTGGTCGCCGTGGAGGTTCGAGTCCTCCCTGGGGCATGGGTGTGTGTGTGTTTGTCCTTAGGTTAGTTTACCTAGGTTTAAGTAGTTTGTAAGCTACGGACTGATGACCACGCAGTTTGGTCCGATAGATTTACAAACATTTGAACATTTGGTCTTGCACCTTCGTTCCGATTACACTGGGTCGTCGTGGTTGACTATGAATTAGGCATGGTTAATTTTATGGGGTTGTCGGATGCCCTTCCCGTCGGCACCCTTCATTGCTCTGAATGAGAAAGTTCCGAGTGCAGGTTGTCGAAGGGAGCAGATGGCTTTCGCGGCGGAGCGGCCGAGCGCATTGAGGCGCTATGCTCCTATGTTCGAGGCCGTTCCCCGTCGGGGGTTCGAATGCCCGTTTTTTATTTGTGGACGGAGAAGTTAGTACTGCTTCCTCCCACAAGTCCCCTAAAACCTCCACATCCTTGCGGATGCTGTTGCGTAGCAGTGTGCATTTGTACCGCCCTACAGTACGCACGAGGTTCCGTAGTTGCTGTCCAAGTCTTTATTGAAAGTATAGAGTTCTGACTAACCTGTTGTCTTCTATAGCTGTGTCCCCAGCGCAGAAGACAGCACACAGGTCGTTGGTTCTTGTACAGCATACAAGTGAAGCTAAAATAAGTTCTGTTGGATGGAGGCATAAAAAGCGACTCTCGAGATTTTTAACTGTCAGGGATCCCATTTATTAAATAAATAATAAAATATGAACAACTATTGTTAATCCGACACGGCCTATGCTGCCCGTAGTTCATGTTGAGACCTCGACTGTTATCACAATTATACAAAACTTTACTCATTACCGGTGCGGTCCGGCACGTATAGTGGTCAGCTCGAGACTGAAGCTGCGGCGCGTTGCGAGAGGGCATCTGACGCTCTATTTCGCGCCAAACCAGGGCCGTCGTGCGCCTTCTGCAAAATCGCTCTTCTCTTGTTACAATAAGAGAAGGCACCTGAAACTTTTTAAACTGTCAAAACCTAGCCTGTCCTTGAGAGATATTTATTACAAATTGTCACCTCTGAGTAATTAATATACAGTATATAATAATCAAAACTAATTTCAATGGAAATCACGTGACGTGAAATGCAGCAGCCAATGCGAGGAAAGTACCAGTAACATAGCCGAGCTTGCCCATGGGAACCAGCACCTACTGTGTCATATGCTACTGCTCCCCACCCCACATTTCAACATATGCTGCACTTCTGTCTTTCTTCGGCGTTTAAGAAACGCACAATGTTAGCAAAGAAACGGCCAGCGGCCAGAAATATGAAGCGGCCATAGGCCATAAATATCACAAGTTCAATAAGTAGTTTGTAAGTTTAGAGACTGTAGTCCCCGCAGTTAAGTCTTTTAAGCTTAACAAACATTTCAACATTTTTTCAGACGGCTTTCCCCCCTGCCGACATCGCCCCTTCCCACGGTGTGATCGTTACTCTGACGCAGGAAACTGTGCCTCGGCCATAGCGCCACGCAGCCCAGTGCAAGCACGGTTGGCGTCAGCGTCGTACTAAGTGCCAATTTGCGCGATCCCGTTGGAATACGTTAGTCACAAAAACATGTGCTGCGCCGCGTCACTACGCGGGTGCCATACGCGTCTCGATTTGCGCCTAGCCTTAAGGCTAGTTTACACGACGACACAAGGTTTCATGAAACTGCGCTACTGGCCAGTGCGCATGAGCGGCAGGCGTCCGCGCAACTCGTTGGCGAAACTAAACAGTTTCTGCACCTTCCAACTTTGGCGAAACTGATTGCGGGGGTTTTAGGTTAGTTTATGACGAATACAGAACAAAACACAACATTAAGGGGGGAAACGAAAGAAATAATTCCGTTTTTGAACAAATATGCGTTGAGTAGGCGTTTGTGCGATTTTACCGGCTTGTTAGTGCTCTTGAAGCAATTATTTGTGAAATTAAATATTGATGGGTTGACGATTAGTGAATTGCAGACTAGACACATCCAATTTGAAATACCTATAGAAACGAAATATGACAATTGTGGATTTCGGAACACGGTACAAGTACTCAGAGACGAATATCTACTTGACGAGCAATGTTATGCAATTTGTAATTTCAGTTCTGGTAACTATGCTTCACACATAACGGTAACTTGTTTCTTTATTGCATTACTAACTCTGTTTAAAGGGAACGTTAACTGCTCTGGTGACATTCTAAGTTGATTAAAATAACTTCCAGGGTCTTCAATCACAATTTCTTTCAGCAAGGTAGCTGAGCAACAGAGCTGACGTCTTTTCTTAATCCAGTCACTAAACCAAACACGTTTCTTATTCTTTTTATGTTTAGCTTTATGCAGCGACTTCACACAGACAAGAATAGATTCGCCACAGCTCGTACAGCTACCAAAATTTTCATTTTACGGCGACTTCGGCGCTCACAAAACGACGAAACTGAAGTGTATGTTATTGGCGCCGTGTCTACAGACACACATGAAACTAGTTGCACGCAATTCATTTCATGAAACGAGTTTCGCAACCTAGTTTCGTTGTGTAGACTAGTCTTAAGGCTTGTCTACATGACGACACTAGGTTGCGACACTCGTCGCATGAAATGAATTGCGCGCAACTCGTTTCGTGTGTGTCTGTAGACACGACGCCAATACTATACGCTCCAGTTTCTTTGTTTTGTGAGCGCCGTAGTCGGGGTAGAATGAAAGTTTTGGTAGCTGTAAGAGTTGTGGCGGTGCTATCGGTTTTTCTGTGTGAAGTCCCTGCGTAAGACTAAACATAAAAAAGAATAAGAAACGTGTCTCGGGTTGTGACTGGATTTAAAAAAGACATCAGCTCGGTTGCTTAGCGACCTTGCTGAAAGAAATTGTAATTGAAGACCCTAGAAGCTATTTTAATCAACTTTGAATGTCACCAGAGCAGTTTACGTTCCTTTTAAACAGAGTTAGTAATGCAATAAAGAAACAAGATACTGTTATGCGTGAAACATTTTACCAGAACTGAAATTACAAATTGCCTTACGTTTCTTGTAAAGTAGACATTCATCTCTACAGTACCTGTACCGTGTTCCCAAATCCACAATTGCCATAGTTCATTTGCATAGACATTTGGAATTGAATGTATTTTACTCTGCAATTCACTAATCGTCGTTAATTCACGAATAATTGCTTCAAGTGCACTACCACGCCGCTACTTATTCCTAAAATTTTCATCGTTAAAATTGCACAAACACCTATGCATCGCGTACATGTTCAAAAACCGAATTATTTCTTCCATTCCCCCCCCCCCCCCCCCCCCCCCATTTATGTTGTGTTTTGTTCTGTATTGGTTATAACCTAACCTACAAACACGCGCAACCAGTTTCGCCAAAGTTGGAACGCGCCGAAACTGTTTAGTTTCGCCAACGTGTTTGCGCAAACGCTTGCCGCGCATGCGCACTGGCCAAGAGCGCAGTTTCATGAAACGTAGTGTCGTCGTGTAAACTAGCCTTTACACCTGAAACGGATGTGGCCACACTTGAGCGACCGTCCCAGTTTTGTCCACCCCTGACCAGCCAGTCACTCGTTTCCGTAAACAGAGTATAGACACAAGGCCTCACAACAAGCCGTGTCCCGTCACGCCGATCAGGCCGTGACCGCCACGCTGGGGCACAGCCCATTGCCTCGTAGTGGCCAGCCAGTCAGCTGGCGATCGCGGCATGGTCCGAGGCCAACGAGAATGACAGACCGCCGCGAGCACTTCATGTCGCATAAGCAAGTTAGTCCTGAACCGGCGCGACCGCTAGGTGAGTGGCTGGCCGCTATGAGGCAGTGGGCTGTGCCCCAGCGGCCGGCCAGTCAGCTAGCGATCGCGCCGGCTCGGGACTAACTCGCTTACGCAACATCTACATCTACATAGATACACTGCAAATCACATTTAAGTGCCTGGCAGAGGGTTCATTAACCACTTTCATAACTTTTCTCTATCGTTCCATTCTCTAATAGTGCGCGGGAAGAAAGAACACCTAAATCGTTCCGATTTCGATCTGATTTCTCTTATTTTATTGGAATGGTCATGTCTCCCTAAGTAGGTGGGTGCTAGTAAAATATTTTCACATTCAGAAGTAAAAGTCGGTGATTGAAACTTCGCAAACAGATCACGCCGGAATGAATAACGTCTTTCTTTTAATGATTTCCACCCCAATTCGTGCAACATTTCCGTGACGCTCCCCCCCCCCCCCCCCGTAACGTGATAAAACAAAACGAGCTGCCCTTCTCTGAACCTTCTCAATGTCTTCCGTCAGACCCACCTGGTAAGGGTCCCACAAGAGGCAACAGTATTCCAGGAGAGAACGCACAAGTGTGATGTAGTCAGTCTCTTTGGTGGAGCTGGTGCATCTTCGAAGCTTTCTGCCAATGAAACGTAATCTTTGGTTCGCCTTCCCCACAATATTTTCTGTGTGGTTCTCTCCAGTCTAAGTTGTTCGTAATTGTAACTACTAGGTGTTTGGTAGAATTTACGACTATAAGGTTTGACAGATTTATCGTGTAATTGAAGTTTAGCGGCTTTCTTTTGTGTTTATGTGTATTACTTCACACTTTTCTTTATTTAGTGTCAATTGCCAATTGCCATGTAGAAATTTTGTCTAAATAGCTTTGCAATTGCTTTTGATCCTCTGTTGACTTCACTAACCCATGAACGACAGTATCATCTGCGAAGAGTCTAAGGGAGCTATGCAGATTGTCTCCTAAATCGTTTATAAACACAAGGAAGAGTAGGGGACTTATAACGCTTCCCTATGGAACACCAGATATCACTTCTGTTTTACTCGATGACTTACCGTTAATAACAACGAACTGTGTCCTTTCTGATAGGAAATCGTAAATCCAACCTCACGATTGTGGCGATATTCCATAAGCACGCAATTTCATTAGAAGCCGCTTGTGGGGTACAGTGTCAAATGCCTACCGGAAATCCAGAAATATGGAATCGATTTGAGATCCCTTGTCGATGACACTTATCAATTCATGTGAATAAAGGGCAAGCTGTGTTTCGCAAGAGCGATACTTTCTGAATCCGTGATGTCTATTGGTTAATAGGTCGTTCTCTTCGAGGTAGTTCATAATATTCGAACAAAGTATATGTTCCAAAATCCTACTGCACATAGACGTTCAATGAGATAGGCCTGTAATTTTGGGGATCACTGCTATTGCCTTTCTTGAATATTGGAGTAACTTGGTCAACTTCCCAGTCTTTGGGTACGGATCTTTCGCTGAGTGATCGGTTGTAAATTATAGCTAAGTATGGAGCATTTGCATCAGAATACTCTGAGAGGAATCAAGTTGGTATACAATCTGGACTGGAAGATTTGTTTCTGTTTAGTGACTGAAGTTGTTTTACTACTCCAGGAACATCTACTTCTAAGTTTCGCATGCTGGCAGCTGTTCTTGGATTGAATTCTGTAGTGTTCACTTCGTCTTCTTTGGTGAACGAATTGCGGAAAGCTGCGTTTAGTAATTCTGCCTTAGTAGTACTGTCATCGGTAGTGTTACCATTGCTATCGCGTAGTGAAGGTGTCTACATCTAGATCTACATGGGATACTCTGCAAATCACACTTAAGTGCCTGGCAGAGGGTTCATCGAACCACAATTATGCTATTTATCTCCCATTCCATTCTCGAAGAGCGCGCGGGAAGAAAGAACAGCTGAATCTCACCGTTCGAGCTCTGATTTCTCGTATTTTTTCTGATGATCATTTCTACCTGTGTAAGTGGGAGTCAACAATACATTTTCGCATTCGGAGGAGAAAGTTGGCGATTGGAGTTTCGCAAGTAGCCCACGCCGCAGCTATAAGCGCCATTGTAATGATTCCCATCCCAGATCCTGTATCATTTCCGTAACGCTGTCTCCCCTTTATCGCGACAATATTAGACGAGCTGCTCTTCTTTGGACTCTTTCGATGTCCTCCGTCATACGCACCTCATAAGGATGCCACAGAGGGCTAAAATACTCCAAAAATGGACGGACAAGCGTAGTGTATGCAGTTTCTTTTGTAGTTCTGTTGCATGTTTTAAGAGTTCTGCCAATAAAACGCAGTCTCTGGTTCGCCTTCTCCACGATATTATCTACGTGTTCTTTCCAATTTAAGTCTGAAGTAATAGCAATTCCTAGGTATTTTGTGGAGTTTACGGCCTTCACTTTTGATTGATTTATCTTGTAAACAAACTTTAACGGATTTCTTGTCGTACTCATGTGGACGACTTCGCACTTCTCATTATTTAGAGTCAATTGCCAATTTACACTCCATACTGATTTCTTATTCAGCTCGTTCTGCAGTTGGTTTTGATCTTCAGATGATTTTACTAGACGGTAAATGACGGCGTCATCTGCAAACAACCTAAGAGAGCTACTTAGATTTTCCCCTAAATCGTTTATGTAAATAAGGAACAGTATAGGACCAATAACACTACACCGTGGAATGCCCGATATCACCTCTGTTTTAGTCGATGCCTTACCATCGATTACCACGAACTGTGTCCTCTCTGACAAGAAATCCCCTATCATATCGCAAATTTGGGGCGATATACCATAACCACGCAATTTGATTAATTTGTTTGTGTTTTACCGCTAGTGTACTTCACATATGACCATATGACATATGCACACGTCATGTCACGTAAGCAAGTTAGTCCTGAACCGGCGCGACCGCTAGCTGAGTGGCTGGCCGCTATGAGGCAGTGGGCTGTGTCCCAGCGGCCGGCCAATCAGCTAGCGATCGCGCCGGCTCGGGACTAACTCGCTTACGCGACACGACGTGCGCGCCGAGGTGTGTCCTTCTCGTTGGCCTCTGCCTGGTCGGTGTGACGTAGCACAGGTTGGGAAGCCTCGTCTCTACGCGGTGTTGGCGTTATCTGGCAGCCTATGTGACAGCACTGCAGCTCCACGTGACAAGCGTCGACTAGCAAGTAAGTTGGTGGTGTAGCTGTTACGGATGTCGGCTTCTGACGGGGTTAGGTGACTTAAGATGTTTTACTACTCCAGGAACATCTACTTCTAAAGTTTCACATGCTGGCATTGGTTCTTTGATTGAATTCTGGAGTGTTCACTTCGTCTTCTTTGATGAACGAATTTCGGAAAGCTGTGTTTAGTAATTCTGCCTTAGCAGTACTGTCATCGGTAGTTTTACCATTGCTATTGCGTAGTGAAGGTATTGTTTGTGTTTTACCTCTAGTCTACTTCACATATGACCATATGACATATGTGCACGTCATGTCACATAAGCAAGTTAGTCCTGAACCGGCGCGACCGCTAGGTGAGTGGCTGGCCGCTATGAGGCAGTGGGCTGTGCCCCAGCGGCCGGCCAATCAGCTAGCGATAGCGCCGGCTCGGGACTAACTCACTTACGCGACACGACGTGCGCACCGCGGTCTGTCCTTCTCTCTGGCCTCTGCCTGGCCGGTGTGACGTAGCACGGCTTGGGAAGCCTCGTCTCTACGCGGTGTTGGCGTTATCTGGCAGCATATGTGACAGCACTGCAAGCGGCACGTGACAAGCGTCGACTAGCAAGTAAGTTGGTGGTGTAGCTGTCACGGACGTCGGCATCTGTCGGGGATAGCCAGCTAGTGGAGGGGGCTGATAAAGCGAGCCGGGCGGCGGGGCGGCGCGGGGGCGGCGGCGGCACGTGCGGCCGCTAAGTGGGTCACTGCCGGGCATCGATCGGCGGCACGCGCCAGCTGACCGCAACACCTGTTGTCTGGCGCCCGCTTTCATGTCAGCCGCCCCGCGCGCCTGCACAGGCGGCGGACGTCGGTGATGCCAATGCCGAAAATACCGATACCGCCCGTCTGCTTTGACCCATCACGTCATGCGTGTTGTAATGTAACAACGTGAGCCTCCATCTAATGTAGTATACGATACCTCTCTTTACTGAAACGTCGGCCGCGGTGGCCGAGGGGACTGAGACGCTCCAGTCACGGTCTGCACGGCCACTACGGTCGGGGGTTCGAATCCCCCCTCGTGCATGGATATTTGTGCCGTCCTGAGTCTTAGCTAGTTCATAAGTAGTTTGTAAGCTTAGGGACTGATGACCCCGTAGTTAAGTCCCATAAGTTCTACAAACATTTGAACATTTTACTGAAACCCAGGATCTCCGTTCTACCTTATAGTGTAGTTTAGCATACCATTCCCTATATACTGAACCTCCGGATGCCTTTCTTTCCCGTAGTAAAGTTTATTATACCACCTTTAAACCTTTCTATCCTGTAGTAAAGTTTGTGATTCCACCCGTATTCATTGCTACTTTATAACAACTACATTGTTTATAATTATATATATTTTAACGAATTAAAGCGTTCAAATGAATGAAATAAATCGCGCGCCTGCAGAGGCGGCGGTCGGCGCTGATGCCAATGCCGAAAATCTCTCGATACCGCCCGTCTACTTTGACCCATCACGTCATGCGTGTTGTAATGTAACATGAGCCTCCATCTAATGAAGTATACGATACCTCTCTTTACTGAAACCCAGGATACCCTTTTTTCCTTATAGAGTAGTTTAGCATACCATTCCCTATATACCGAAGCTCCGGATGCATTTCTTTCCTGTAGTAAAGTTTATTATACCACCTTTAAACCTTTCTATCCTGTAGTAAAGTTTGTGATACCACCCGTATTCATTTCTACATTATAACAACTACATTGTTTATTCTTCGTTTGTGTGGCCATAATGTCCGTAGCTGGTTTCATAATTATGAATAGCAGTGGTTGTCCGTCTTTGCAACTACAATAAAAATGCGATTTTTTTCTCTCCAGACGCGTTTCGTTTTAATGACTGTAAAACATCTTCAGTGGCCTGTAATAATAGAAATCTACAGTTTGTTTCGTACTAAGATCGAAAACAGTTCTTAAATGGAGCATGAAATGTAGGCCTAATGTTTGTTACTTACGGAAATTTTGTCTTCTTTTCGCTTCACATCATGGAATGCCGGTCTGTTTAATGCAATACCGCCGGTTCTTCATGCTATGTCGTTTTCGCACTACACAAACATTAGGCCTACTTTTCATGCTCCATTTAAGAACTGTTTTCGATCTTAGTACAAAACAAACTGTAGATTTCTATTATTACAGGCCACTGAAGATGTTTTACAGTCATTAAAACGAAACGCGTCTGGAGAGAAAAAAATCGCATTTTTATTGTAGTTGCAAAGACGGACAACCACTGCTATTCATAATTACATTGTTTATGTCACTAAGTATTTACCTCATTTTATTCCCATTAATTTCATAGTAATTACACTTTTAATGCCCATTACTAAATTTCTATAACTTCGTAATTACCATTACTATATTTTCCTATTATCAAACCGCATTAATTTCGTAGTGCTCTATTACCATTGTTCCCATTATTAAACTCCAGTAATTTCATAGTATTTAATTTGCAGAATTTATTTCCTTTCATTTGCTTTATTGAGATTAGATTAATTTTCATAATATTTTTGGCTTGACCAAATTCGAGTACAAATTGTAATTTAAAGTTGTTGTTACATCTGTCATTATGGCAAATTGTCAGACATTGTAGTTCATTGTAAAGCAGATTATTTAACTTCATCCAAACAATAGGATTCACTTCATTTATAAAATATTCAAACTATTTAATCAGTTATTTGTTATACTAATACATTGACATTGTATAAAAATACAAATTACATAAATTTGTTGTTTATAAAAGAACCGATTCATAAATTATCATTGTAATAATTATACATCACTTAACATTGTTAATCATGTAATAAATACATGTAATGCGCGGGAATTAGTCAGTCAGTCGGTTGTTGTACTTCAGAATTAGAGTTCAGTTCAAGCCAGTAGTATGTCAGATCTGTGTATCTTGCCTATAGCAATAAATCGAAGTGGATTTCGAAGTATTTGTTATTTTTGAAAAACACCCTTTCACAATTAATATTTATCGTCAAGTTCAAATTTTATTAATTATTAAATGTGGGGATCACCTTATTTAAAGTGGTATCGTCATAGTGGGTACATACCAACGGCTAAGAAACGCGGGAAACGACATTGCGAAACACAAAACTGACTTGAGAATATAATACTTTTTTAAGCACAGAGAATCTTCCATTCCACGCAAATATCTGTCACTGCTAATAATAAAAGGTTCAAGAGATTGATGTTTCCTAATAAAATCTGCATCTACAGACAAACTCCTCCGCCGCGGTGGAGTAGCCGAGCGCTCTAAGGCGCTTCGCTGCGGAGCGCGCGGTTGCTTGCCGTCGGAGGTTCGAGTCCTCCCTCGGGCATAGGTGTGTGTGTTTGTCCTTAGGTTAGTTTAACGTAGTTGAAGTAGTTTGTAAGCTACGGACCGATGACCACGCAGTTTGGTCCGATAGATTTACAAACATTTGAACCTTTTTTTAAAAAACTCCGCAATCCACTTCTGGAAGATTGTAACTGCTGTAATGAAATACCCGGAGTATAGCGTGAAGTGAAATTCGCGCATTCGGACTTCGAAGCGCGATTACTCACATGCCAGCAAAAAATTCAGCCTCTCACAAAGTATCCTCCGGTGCTTATTTACGGAAGTAAATGGACGTCGAATACTGAGGTTGGTGTGGATTCAAATTTTCAAATGTTTGTAATTCTGTGGGACCAAACTACGTTGGTCGTCAGTCCCTAGACTTACAGACTACTTAAACTAAGGTAAACTAACCTAAGGACAACACACACAGCCATGCCCCAGGGAGGATTCGAACATCCGACGCGGGAGGCCACGCAATCCGTAACATGGCGCTCCAGACCGCTCGGCTACTACCGCGCGGCTTGGTGTGGATTCCATACGTGTTTCAGAATTACACAATTTCACTAACAAACCTCTAGTGGACGCAGGAGGCGTCTTGAAGAACCAAATGAGCATAGAAAACCATGCCCGAAAATTCCATTCAACGATGCTACGGAGAGTCGCAAGTTACAGACACCGCTAGACATTCCCTCCAGCAACTTCGCCACTCTGTAGCGCCTTTGTATGAAGTTTCCGGGCATGGGTTTGCATGCTCATTTGATTCCTCAACACGGCTTCTACATCCTTTAGAAGTTTGTTGGTGTAATGGTGTAATTATGAAACACACTGACGTATGGAATACACACCCATTTCAGTATTCAAAGTCCATTTACTGCCGTAAATATGCGTTGGACGAAATTGTGTGAGAGACATTTCCTAATTGCTGGAATTTGGGGAATCGCGCTGCGAAACCCGAGTGCGCCAATTACACTTCACCCTTATACGTGTAGCGAAGGCTATGCAATGCTGTGTACGGCGACTTCTCACACCGATAACAAACCAAATCCTCACGTAAACCGATCCGTATCAATTATGAATAGTGGTCATTAGGATACCATTCAAGTTTTGTGAAAAAGGAACTGATGATACATACGTCTGATACATACGACCACATTCAAATAGTGAGACGTAATGCCGGTAAATGCCTCAATGGAACTTACTCATGTCCTGTTTCTAATGACTTTCACGTCACTGGGACACTTATCCCTGAACTACCTTTCTTCCGAGTATCTTCGTAACCACACCACCCAATCCCTGCAGTCTTATCTTCTGTAGAGTAAAACCATACTACGCTTACGTATTTCACTGGGAACAAACTGGTACTCATTGCCTTGAGCAGAAAAAAAAACTACACTCCTTCCTTGGGGTCATCTATTTGCCAAATTTGACGAAATTATGAGGTTCAGTCTAAAAGTAAAGAATTTTTGTTTCTCGACACATTATTCAAGCTAATAATAGAAAATTTTCCCACATATTTTGGTGTCTTGGCACTTTTTCTACACACTTGTCACAGAAGCTAACAGAAGTAGTTGTTGGGGTAAAAATGGTAAAGCCACGTTCTATCGCCTGTGTCTGTCATACCCCCGTATACAAATGATCCTAACTCACCAATTCACTTAAGCACATTCAATTTGTTTCTTAACAATAAACAAGAAGCAAGGTCAGAGAAAGAAGGGGAAGGAAGAGTCAAGGATCTTGACACAAATACTACTGCTACATACATACACCGCAGTCCACCCAAAGGTGCGCGTCGGAGGGTACCTAATTTCTTCTATGTCTTCCTTTAAACAGATCCGGTGGGGATCATAAACACTTGAGTGATACTCAAGACGGGGTCGCACAAGCGTTTTATATCCCGTCTCCTTTACAGACGACCGCACCTTCCCAAAATTCCCCCAATAAAATGAAGTCGACCATCCGCCTTCCTATACTCGTTCCATTTCATATCGCTGTGCAGCGTTACGTCTAGAAAAAAAAAAATGTTCAAATGTTTGTTAAGCTTATGGGACTAAACTACGGGGTTATCAGTCCCTAAACTTACAAACTACTTATGAACTACTTACGAACTAGGACGGCACAAATATCCATGCCCGAGGGGGGATTCGAACCCCCGACCGTAGTGGCCGTGCTGACCGTGACTGGAGCGCCTCAGTCACCTCGGCCACCGCGGCCGGCACGTCTAGAAATTTGACACGACTGTCAAGGAGCACACTGCTAATGCTGTATTCGAACATTATAGGGTTGTTTCTTATAATCATCTGCATCACCTTACATTTTTCTACATTCTAGCTTCCACTCCTCACACCACCTATAAATTTGGTTTAAATCATCTTGCATCCGAGTAAAGTGATTCAATGACGACACCTATCTGTATACCACAGCATCATCAGCAAACAGCCGCAGTTTTCAAGTCACTCTGTCCGCCAGATAATTAACGTCGATAGAAAATAATAACGTTCCTATCACAATTAACTGGGGCAATCCGGATGACACCCTAGTTTCTGATGAACACTCGCCATCGAGGGCAACATACTGGCTTCTGTTATTTACGTAGTCTTCGAGACACTCACATATTTGTGTACCTATTCCATATGCTCGTAACTTCGATAGCAGTCTTCAGTGCTGACAGTGTCAAACGCTTTTCGAAAAACGAGAAACATGCAGTCTGCCTATTGCCCTTCATCCATAGCTCGCAAGGTGCCATAGCTCACACGAACGATGCTTATTAAAGCCGTGCTCATGCGTGGACTGAAGCTTTTCCGTCTCAAGGGAATTTACTGTATTAAAAGTGACTAAATGTTCACGAATTCTACAGCACGCTGATGTTAATGATATTGATCTGCAATTATGTGGGTCCCTTCTTTTGCCTTTCTTAAACACGGGAGTCACTTGCGCCTTTTTCCAGTCGATCGTAATTTTGGGCTGGATCAAAGATTCGCGATAAATGCAAGCTACGTAAAGGGCAAATGCCGTAGAGTCCTCATTCTAAAAATGTATCGGTGTTGCCTGAGCCCTGTTTGTTACAGTTCCCCGCACAGGAGCAGCAATTCACTGCATTGGCGCGACAGATTGCTAAGAAAACTGGCTTCCCGCGCTGCTGGGACGCCAGGAGTGTTGCCTGAGACTCAGGCGTAACTTCGGAATATGGCCCCTACAATTACTGCCGGTCGCGGTGGCCGAGGGGACTGCTGCGCGCCAGTCACGGTCTGCGCGGCCACTACAGACGGGGGTTCGAATCCCCCCTCGGGCATGGATATTTATGTCGTCCTTAGTATTAGCTAGTTCATAAGTAGTTTGTAAGTTTAGGGACTGATGACCCCGTAGTTAAGTACCATAAGCTATACAAACATTTGAACATTTTGAACCTACAATTACTTGTCGCCTCACTTGACAATAAAATGATTTTGTCCTTGAGAAAGTCGTATTTTTCCCGAATTATATATTCCCGAACTCTTCTTCAAATGTAACCTCTCTAAATGTCAATAATAGTCTTCTCTGTGGCAGATAACGTCTCTATGTACGCAATTGTACCCAGTCTGAAGCCGATATCTTTCCGTGTCTGATACCACTGCACCATTTTGTTTCCGGACTTACTGCTGCAACCATTTTCTCTGTTGAGTAGTGCTGGCAATGTCAGTTTCATATATGGTTCTCCTCTTTCGTTTGATTATAAACGTACAAATAACGTTGGTGGCATATTACGCACATTATACTTCCAAATTGGATTTTCCTCTCGATTTGTCTAAACCTCGGAATTACGAGCGTCAAAAAATAAAACAACAGCGAGTACATTCTATCTTCACAGAAAAAGGCATTCCATCATTATAACGTGAAGTATTTACCGAAGAGACTTTAAAAATGTGAGGCCGCCAATGTAAATAATTATTTAAAAGTTTTGTTTTAACAAAGGCCAGTTTTTTCACGTGTATTGTTTTCAAGGTCGATTTTCTTCTTTTTCACACGCAAAATTTCGATACATCGATATGATCCCGGTCTCGTTTACCTCAAACTAAGAAGACTACTGTACAGCAAACTCCAGTCTGACAGTACTTCATACTTTCTTGTAGTAACATAGTCTTTAAGTACTTAACTTCGCGCCAAACGGATACCACGAAATTCCAGAGCTTCAACATGACTACTGCAATACAAAATACGCAGAAAGTAATCATTTCTTTTCTTCCATAAGTATTCTTCACTATTTTGTTCTTTAGAGCGCTAGCTTTACGTTGACATCTTCTCTTCCCTTTTTTTTTTTTTTTTTTTTTTTTTTTTTTTGCCATCTAGAAACAATTTCATATATCTCCTTTTTGGCAACCTCAATCAGTGCTGCAGAAAGTATTTCCAAAGGTAGTGACAGTTCCGAGTAACAGTATGATTGTTGTCAGTATAACAGGAAAAGGTTTGTACCACATGATCAATGTTCCTAAACCTATATTAATTATTAAAAAACATCTCGTCGCTCTCAAGGAAACTCGTTAATGAAACTTTACAGCATAACAATAAGATAACCCTTTCCATCACATACAATACTGATTAAGTTAAATTGTTACTTACATATTATATCACTATAAGGTACGGTTGCTTAATATTACGCTTAACAACAAAATACCCACAATTTTTAGGCGGAAGGAGAGACAAACGGCGCACCGTCAACTGAGGTAAAGCGTTATTGTTGACTCAATCCAGTAGACTTGCGCATAATGGTTCGCGATCGGTAGCGCTCACTTTAGTTCGCGGCTCTGCAGGTGGATGGGGAAGTTCCCCCACCTAGCTGCTTCATGCGCTTGCTCCTTGAGCCGCTAACGATATCACGCAAACCAAAAGAAACAGTTTGTGGATAATTTCTCGCGTTTAAGTTTAGAGTTATCTCTATATCTTGGCATTATGGAATTTATTAGTCAGATATTGCAGTGTGCAGAATACTTCAAAACAGAAATTTTGTAGCACTGAACTATGTAATCTAGCAGGCAGACGCTCACCTCGAAATGACTCATCAGCAGAAGGCAAACACCTGATTTTTAATTCTGCTACGCGCCCTCTCGCTATTGCCCGCCGGTCTTTGGAAAAGAATCCAACAAACTAAGAAGCGAGATACGTTTTGGCCGCGGTGGAGTAGCCGAGTGGTCTAAAGTGTCTCGCTGCGGAGCACGCGGTTGCTCGCCGTGGAGGTTCGAGTCCTCTCTGGGGCATGTGTATGTGTTGTCCTTAGGTTAGTTTACCTAGGTTTAAGTAGTATGTAAGCTACGGACTGATGACCACGCAGTTTGGTCCGATAGATTTACAAACATTTGAGGTACGCTTGGCATAATCGTCCGCTGCTCCTAGTTCGTCCGCTGCTCCTACTTCCGTCCGCTCCATCTAGTTCGTCCGCTCTTTTTGGCTTTTGCTACTGCTACTAAAATAGCTCTTCTTTATGACAGCTTTTTTATATAATGAATCAGTTTTGCCAAAGCGTGTGTTATTACCCGTATTTTAGGGCAATTTGACATCAAATACTTAGGCAAATAAACCAGTTATTTACACGAATGGGTGATACAATGATATTCAACTGCTTTGCATACAGAGTACTCGTAGTACATTATTTTTAAAATGGATTTCTTGTGGTAGTGAACTATGAAACTACATTGAGCTGCATCTCAGCTCGAAATGATGGTAACTGGCAGAAGGGAATCACGCGATTCTGCGCGCTCTCGCGTCCTCTCGCTGTTAAACCGTCAGTCTTCGGAAAAAGAGCGGACGAACTAAGAAGCGAGGGATCCGCGAACTAATTCGCGTAGTTCGCCTGTGGGAGCTCTCTTCCGAACTAGTTTGTTCGCGAATTACACAAGACTGCAATCCAGTCAGAACGCGACCGCATTTCATCAATAAGTTCAAGAAAGCTAATTCGGCTGATTTCTCGCAGAAAACTAAACTGCGGGCTTAACAAATATTTTAGCCTAAACTGGCCGTAACCGAACCCGAATATTCGGTCGATCCTTAATCAAAACCATAGGGTTATAAGGTGAGAACTTAGAAGGAGACTTGTGGGTGTGGTGTGAAGCGTTGTCGCAGCGATCTGCGTGGCGCGCAGCTCGTCGGTCCTACCAGAAGGCTGCGTCAGTTGTAGCGCGCCGGCAGCATCCCTGCTAAGTGGGTCAGCCGGCCGCGCGCGGCTATCGACCAGCCCCCAGGCCCTGCCCCCCTCCCCCCTGCCCCCCAACACCCACCCCTGCCAACGTGTACGGCGTCCTTTGTCCGCCTCTTCCAATACGCCGCCCACAAATGCCACCTGCCGCGTTCCAAATTAAACTTCCTATAATCCTGCTGATAGTACTGAAGTCCGCCCCATTTCTGGCACCAGCATATTTCCACACTCCTGGCGCCTTTCCCTCTTACAGGGTGTCCAGAAAAGGGCTCCCTGGTTTCAAAATTATATATCTCGAAAACAAAGATCGATAGAGGAATGCAGTAAACGGTATGTTTATTGTGAAAGCTGTAAGAAGTTTATGCAGCAGTTTGAAATAATAGTTACAAGAGCTGCTAACAGATGGCGCTGTACGCTGGACAGCTCATATCAGCATACATAAGTGAAATAATCGAATGAAAACACTCTTTGCAAACAATCATATCACAATGTTTTCAAAATGTTCACCATTGGCACTACAGAAGTGGCGCAAACGAACAATGAATTTCCCCATCACATTCCGTAGTGTCTCAACCAAAATGGATTCAAATTCCACAGAGATCGCCGATTCAAGCTCATCCAGCGTGGCGGGGTGCTTCGGGTAGACCATGTCTTTCACTGTGCATGAGGATCTGCATCGAATTGACGCTTGGTGCAGGGAATGGTAATTAAAGCACAATGTAGACAAGTGTAATGTGCTGCGAATACAAAGAAAGAAAGATCCTTTATCATTTAGCTACACTGTAGCAGATCAGCAACTGGAAACAGTTAATTCCATAAATTATCTGGGAGTAGTCATTAGGAGTGATTTAAAATGGAACGACCATATAAAATCAGTCGTCGGTAAAGCAGATGCCAGACTTAGATTCATTGGGAGAATTCTAAGGAAATGCAGTCCGAAAACAAAGGAAGTAGGTTACAGTACACTTGTTCGCCCACAGCTTGAATACTGCTCACCGGTGTGGGATCCGTACCAGGTGGGATTGATAGAGGAAGTCGAGAAGATCCAACGGAGAGCAGCGCGCTTCGTTTCAGGATCATTTGGTAATCGTGAAAGCATTACGGTGATGATCGCTAAACTCCAGTGGAAGACTCTGCAGGAGAGACGCTCTGTCGCTCGGTACGGGCTTTTGTCGAAGTTTCGAGAACGTACCTTTGCTGAGGAGTCTAGCAGTATATTGCTCCCTCCTACGTATATCTCGCGAAGAGATCGTGAGGATAAAATCAGAGAGATTAGAGCCCACACAGAGGCATAGCGACAATCCTTCTTTCTGCGAACAATACGTAACTGGAATAGGAGGGAAAATCGATATTGGTACGCAAGGTACCCTCCGCTACACAACGTCGGGTGGCTTGCGGAGTGTAGTTGTAGATGTAGATGCCCAAAAAAAAAAAAAATTAAAAAAAAAAAATGTCACAGGGAGTCAAATCCGGCGAATATGGAGACCAATCCATGCCTGCACCAGTAAATTTGGGATATTCCAAACCAATGACTCTATTCCCGAATTATTCTTCAAGAAAGCGAAACACTTGCTCGGTCCGATGTGGTTGGGCTCCATCTTGCATAAACCATTCAGTACCTGGTCGATCCCCTAACGCTTGCTGTGTGGCGACAAATTGTTCCAAAATTGCAACGTAACGTACACCAATGACCGTTTCTCGAATGAAAAAAGGGCCAATAATCTCTCTGCTGCATACTGCATCCCACACAGTAACTTCAGGAGAATACATGGGTTTCGCTTCACACCAATATGGCTTTTCGGAACCCCCAAAATCGCCAGTTTTGCTTATTCACGTATCCAGTCAGGTGGAAGTGTGCTTCATCTGTAAACCAGATGCATGCAACATCAAATCCTTCACTATCAATCATTGTGAGCATCTGATTAGCAAAGGCAACCCTTTGTTGCACAGCTCGTACGGGTGTGCCCTGGTGCGTTTGAATTTAAAATGGAAACATGTGTAGGCTCTTTCTCAGTATTTTATGCGTGCTGGAACGCTTCAAACCAGTCTCAGATGCAATTCTACGGACGGATGACATTGGATTTCGCTGAATAATTCCAGAAACTGTGGCGATATTTACAGGCGTAACTGCGGTTTGCTTGCGGCCAACATGCTCCACTAGATCATCAGTTACGCTGCCTGTTCGTTGAAATTTTGCGAAGAGCGTACGAATGGTTTTCGCACCGGGTGCTTTTGGAACATTAAATCGTGCTTGAAAACTTCGCCTTGTTGGCTAGGACTCTCTTCTAACCTGTGGTACTCTAGCACCAGCCGGCCACGGTGGCCGAGGGGACTGAGGCGCTTCAGTCACGGTCTGCACGGCCACTACGGTCGGGGGTTCGAATCCCCCCTCGGGCATGGATATTTGTACCGTCCTTAGTCTTAGTTAGTTCATAAGTAGTTTGTAAGTTTAGGGACTGATAACCCCGTAGTTAAGTCCCATAGACTATGCAAACATTTGAACATTTTTCTAGCACCAGAAAAACGCGTTGTTCAATGGAGTACATGGTTTTAATCTCTTCCTTCGGTACGCTAACCTCCTTTCACGTTTCAGTAGTGGAACTGATCGCTCTGGGCTTCGGATCACTATTTATACTAGGCATTACGTATGGCGACATCTGTTAGCAGCGTTTGTAACTATTATGTCAAACTGCTGTATAAACTTCTTGCAGCTTTCACAATAAACATACCGTTTACTGCATTCCTCTATCGATCTTTGTTTTCGAGATATTTAATTTTGAAATCAGGGAGTCCTTTTCTGGACACCCTGTACAATACGCACACACACACACACACACACACACACACACACACACACACACACACATACACATTTCGTCTAGTCACCTACTATTCTAGGCCATGCCGTATGTTCAACCTCGTGACTCTTACAATGACGCCCTCGGGCGGAGGATGACACGGCAGCCAGTGGGCATCTCGAGGCCTGACAGACGGAGTTTGATTTAATAATGTACGAGGGTGGGAACTTAGTGGCAACATTGCTGTGGAGACACTATGTATTGGCATCTACTATTGTCGCTGATAGCACACGTTGTTGATATACCTACCGTACCTCTGAGCACATGGACTCGCCCGTCCCACATCACCGGCGTGCGCACAGTCGAGGGAACCACAGTCACATGTAAGCGAGCGGTCTAACGTAGATGAGTCGCTGCATGAGATATGAGGCACATTGTAAAAGCGGAAACTCAAACGCAAATCCAACGAATGGCGTCATTATGGGTCGCCGCGGAAGTCGAAAGTGCGTCAGAGTCCCCGTATGGTGAAATGGTGAAAGTTACGGTAATTCTCGTGTACGACTGTGATGGTGTCACCCAAACGCTTTACCTTCCTTCACGGCATACCGTCAGTGCACAATATTACTGTTCACTTTTGGAGCATCACATTCGACCAGCTTTGCGAAAGAAGCGGCAAGACTTTCTGCGCGCCGCGGTGGAGTAGCCGAGCGGTCTAAGGCGCCTCGCTGCGGTGCGCGCGGTTGCTCGCTGTCGGAGTCCTCCCTCGGGCATGGGTTAGTGTGTGTGTGTGTGTGTGTGTGTGTGTGTGTGTGTGTGTGTGTGTTGCCCTTACATTAAGTTTACCTTAGTTCTAGTAGTTTTTAAGCTACGGACTGATGACCACGCAGTTTGGTCCGATAGATTTGCAAACATTAGAATATTAGAACTTTCTGCGCAACCCACCCATCATTTTGCACAACAACCCCTAGAAATTTGTTGGTGTACTTTTGAAACACACTGAGATAATGGAACAGGCACCCATCTCAGTCTTCGACGTTCATTTACTGCCAAAAATTTGCGCACAAAGAAATTTTGTGATAAACGTGTTTTGTTTTATTGCTGGCATGTGAGGAATTGCGCTGGTCTCCCGCCTTTCTGTCCCTGCCATGCCATGGGGTACCACCATATGTGTGCGAGTTTAACAATAAGAGCTGCATACAGTTGTATTGTATAGTCCCGTCCTCTCCATTTTAAACTTAAATATTGTAGGATTACTAGGTTTTAATTCTTTCTATATGGTTTTATGTAGGTTATATTTTTCTTACCTTTGTCATTTACACTAGAGCCACCTGGTGGCGTCTACCGTTTACTTTGAGGATGCTGGGTGATTTGGCTTTAGTAATGTTCAGCTGGGCCTTGACGCCATACAATTTTATTATGTTAACCCCCCCCCCCCCTCCACGGTATGTACTTAAGATATTTGTGTTTGTAATGTACTTTAGTATCTCTTTTGTCCATACAGTTCTCTATCTTTTTGTGACACCAAACTTTCTGATGTTTGTAACTTTACAGATTCTGAAGATGATTTAATCGAAACGCGTCAATAAACGCATGACCACATCACTATCTGTGGCCCTGTAATTTTACACAGCGCCCTAATAGCATTGTTAATCTATTAATACAGTCTCATAAGCCTTCCGGGAATCTAGAAATATGGAATCTATTTGAGATCCCTTGTCGATATTGACTCCGTGTTGGCGCTAGTGTACTTGGGGAAATAAAAAGTTAAGAGACAGAGTTTTGTTACGGAAACTCTTATAAGCTTCTCGCATTGAGGTCTTGGCAGTGGTGGCTGGTGCTTGAGATGACTGGGGGTTCACTCCGTTCACTGTCGGATCTTGATAGTGGCCCCCACCTCCTCCCCGCTCGCGGCGTCTATGTTTCAGCGCACCTCTTCCCTACCCGCTCGACGTCAAAAGAGACGTGGCGAGTGACGGGGGAAAGCGTCCCCGTTTTTCGTTAAAAGATCTGCAGAAGTGTCTTACCTCGGCTTGTTTGAACTCGAACGTCAGCCTACCAAACTTCTTTATTTCAAGCTTTTCTTCCAAGCTTAAAGCTGAGAAATTTGTTCCTAAAAGATACTGAACGTTGTTCATTTTGTTTGATAACAAACAGCAAGAAGATAATATGAATGTACACGTGAACACTAAAACACTGTAAGTAAGTGGTTACAATGTTAAGTGGTTGTAACAAAATGAAACTATTACGATGAAGAGGCAATCTACCTTCGTTTGACATGAAACTTGTAAGAAGCACGCCGTCCTAACCTTACGCGTGCGCAAAGCCTGCTCTCCCCCACATCTTTTCCAGTAGTTACATACCTTCGACATCGCAACGAGATGCGGCTAACCACACGGTTATTCTTGCTAGGTGCAGAGTAGTGACTTCATTATTATTCATGATCGGCTCTTCTGAAGGGTTTTACAGTTGATACGTCTTTGATTTATAGTTATAAGATATTTTTCAAATATGATGTGTTTTTGATAAACCTTCAATGCGCCCAAAACTAATATGAAGGGTGGATGTTGCCTTCATGGAGGATTAGCGCCTGCGCACGGCGAGGTGCTCAGGAGCTCCATCGTCTTGCTACGGGACCATTCGCGCGTAACAGCCAGAGCTCGTGTCTCTACCAGCTCCAACGCAAGTGTTAAAAGCGGCGTTTCCACTCATCCATCCCTGCCGCGGCAGCACCAATATACTGCCTCGACAGGGTTCAGATGGCCAATCTCATTGACGTTGATTTGCAGTAGGATTTTGTAACATACGCTTTGTTCGAACATTATGAACTACCTCAAAGAGAACGCATGTATCGAAAGCCTCTGTAGCGCCACTGAGTCTCCGTCGCCAGTTTCAGGCGGATTTAGAGTCGTTCTGTGGCGCGGAAGTCGTGTACACGGATGGTTCTGTGGTCGACGGCCGTACTGGCTATGCATACGTCCATGGTGAGCATACTGAACAGTATTCACTGCCCTGTGGAAGTAGCGTGTTCACAGCGGAACTAGTTGCCATCTATCGGGCACTTGAACATCTCAGAGGGTGCCCTGGGGAGTCTCTGGTCATCTGTTCTGACTCCCTTAGTGGTTTGCGAGCCCTCGCCAAATGTTTCCCGAAACACCCTTTGGTGCAATCCGTACAGGAGTCTCTTTCTAGGCTTGTTCGGTCTGTTCGCTCGGTGGTCTTTGTTTGGACCCCAGGCCACATCGGCATTCCTGGAAACGAACGTGTGGATCTGCTAGCTAAGCAGGCTACTTCCTCTATTCCATTGGCTATTGGTCTTCCAGAGAACGATCTCCGACTGGAGTTCCATCGGAAGATCCATAGCCTGTGGGATTACGAGTGGGCTAACTCTGCTCACCCCAACAAGCTTCGTGCAGTGAAGCTCCTTACGGTCGCATGGAAGTCCTCACTGCGGTCGTCTCGTAGGGAATCTGTTGTTCTCTGTCGCCTACGAATCGGCCACACATGGCTGACGCATGGCCATCTTCTTCGGCGGGAGGACGCACCACAGTGTGACTGTGGCGCCCCCTTGACAGTGGTCCACATTCTGGTGGACTGTCCACTTTTAGTTGCCTTGCGACAATCTTTTAATTTACCAGTTGCGCTTTCTTTTATGTTAGGAGACGATTCTGCTATGGTTGAACGTGTTTTAGATTTTATTCGCGTAGCTGTTTTTTATCATGTGATTTAATAGTGGTGTGTTTTCTTCTTCGTTTTTACTTGTATCCTTTCCCCGTATTTACCAATGGTTTTTACTCTTTGACCTGTTAATGCGTTTCCTTAGGAACGCCTAACACACTGTTTTATCTCTCAGAACGGAACAAGGGACTGATAACCGTTGCTGTTTAGTCCCTTCAAAAATCCAACAACAACAACAACAGCAGCAGCAGCAGAACGACCTATTAACCAATAGTCAACACGGATTCAGAAAGTATCGCTTTTTCGAAACACAGCTTGCCCTTTATTCACATGGGGTGATAAGTGCCATCGACAAGGGATCTCAAATCGATTCCATATTTCTGGATTTCCGGAAGGTTTTTGACACAATACCCCACAAGAGGATTCTAATCAAATTGCGTGATTACGGAAAATCGCCACAATTGTGCGATTGGAGTCACTATTTCCTATCAGAAAGAACACAGTTAGTTGTAATTTACGGTAAGTTATCGAGTAAAACAGAAATGAAATCTGGCGTTCCCCAGGGAAGCGTTATAAATGCCCTACTCTTGCTTGTGTTTATAAACGATTTAGGAGACAATCTGAATAGCTCCCTTAGACTGTTCGCGGATGATGCTGTCGTCTATCGGTTAGTGACGTCAACAGAGGATCAGAAGCAACTGAAAAGCGATTTGGACAAAATTTCTACATGGTGAGAAAATTGGCAATTGACACTAAGTAAAGAAAAGTGTGAAGCAATACACATGACCACTAAAAGAAATCCGCTGAACTTCAATTACGCGATAAATCAGTCAAACCTTAAGGCCGTAAATTCTACCAAATACCTAGGAGTTACAATTACGAACAACTTTGACTGGAGAGAACACATAGAAAATATTGTGGGGAAGGCGAACCAAAGGTTACGTTTCATTGGCAGAACGCTTAGACGATGCACCAGCTCCACCAAAGAGATTGCCTACATCACACTTGTGCGTCCTTTCCTGGAGTACTGTTGCCCATTGTGGGACCCTCGCCAGGTGGGACTGACGGAAGATATTGAAGAGGTTCATAGAAGGGCAGCTCGTTTTGTTTCTCACGTTACCGGGGGGAAAATGTCACGGAAATGTTGCACGAATTGGTGTGGAAACCATTAAAAGAAAGACGTTATTCATTGCGGCGTCATCTGTTTGCGAAGTTTTAATCACCGACTTTTAGTTCTGAATGTGAAAATATTTTGCTAGCACCCACCTACGTAGGGAGACAAGACGATCCCAATAAAATAATAGAAATCAGATTGAAAACGGAACGATATAGGTGTTCTTTCTTCCCGCGCGCTATTAGAGAATGGAACGGTAGAGAAAAGTTATGAAAAGGGTTAATGAATCCTCTGCCAGGCACTTAAATGTGATTTGCATAGTATCGATGTAGATGTAGATGAATTGGAACCTCAGCCGCGCATGCGCATTGCAACCCTCGTATACATGCTGCATCCGCGATGTAAAATGTTTCTCATGCGATAAAAATACTTTGAATGTGCATATAAAATGATCTGATGGAAGAACGATACGAAGAATGATAGTTTAAAACAATTATATTTTATTTTATACTAGCTTAAACCCGCGGCTCCGCTCGCGTGTTGGTTGATTATGGTAGATAAGCTATCTTTCAGACTGGTAATGCGATAAACGTCTAATCGATTTTTTTAAAGAGATGTATTGAAAGAAATTTCGTTTTTACTGCTTTTTTATTTATTCTTATATTTCCTTATTCGTATGCTTATCCTTACAGAGAGAGAGCTGAAGACATTGTATCACTCATAGACCAAAGATATGATCTGTGGCATCACGTTTCGCTGTATGTAACCTCCTTGCTATAGAGTCGCAAACGTCATCGCTGGCCTTCAGTCAGGATTTTTTTTATATTTTGACGACTTTCAACCACCATATCTTCCAACCCCTTATAGCTATCCGAATGGAACTGTATGGTGTACAACAGGAGACTTCGGACAACAATTACACAAAGACCATTCGTTTGCGTTCTGTAATTTTCGCTGCAGAGGGAAATATTAACACACGAAGACTCGTAAAATTTTATATACAACGATAAGTTTATGTCCGAATATACTCCACCCTTTTATCATTATCAACCATCAAGCAACAATGCAACCAATAAAACAATTTTCAAAGAGTAATTATTGTTCCGCATTCCGCATTTTATTCTTCAAATTACTAAATATCAATCAGATCGCTATAAAACCGTGCCTAAACCTTTCCTCGGATATAAATTAGTAACTGTACAAATATTTA
This sequence comes from Locusta migratoria, assembly GCA_026315105.1. Lineage (NCBI taxonomy): Eukaryota > Metazoa > Arthropoda > Insecta > Orthoptera > Acrididae > Locusta > Locusta migratoria. The sequence goes on from CM048745.1 coordinate 524,607,193, forward strand.
AGTCTCAGCGTCTTGTCGTTCGGACGTGATAAGCGTACACCGAATAGACATTCAGATTCATATATATATAGATAAATAGCTATCCGATGGCCATAAAACCGTGCCTAAAGCCTTCCCCGGGTAGACATTAGTAACTGTACAAATTTTTAGCTCTTTATGTCTTGTGGTTCAGACGTGATAAACGTACACCGAACAGACATTCACATTTGTAGATATAGACGATATATTTTTACGGCGAGCCCTTTGCAGAACCAGTGAACACATAGGATGCCCCGCCACTGGGTCTCGGTAAGTTTCGAGTTTATGAAATAGATTAGCAGCCTTGAGGATTTTGTGTCTGTTTAAATTTGGCAGGCTAAATGTCGCGTGCAGGTGGCTTGTGTCGCTACAGTGAAGTGACAAGGGGGGTGGGGGGCGGTGTGTGTAGCGCTGGGACTCGGCGGTGGTCAGTCGGCAGCACAGGGCATAAATCACGGGCAGCGGCTGAGGCGTATTTTCCAAATGTGCTCTCGAGCTAACGCGCCAACAGCGCTGCTGGTGCCGGCTCGCCCCGCCTCATTAATATCACAGTGGCTGCGCTCAGGGGACTCTCGTGTGGTGTAGAGGGAGGGAGAGAGACAGAGAGACCGGCGCGAAAAGCGCGTGTTGATCCTGCAATCGGCCCGGCTTGCAGCTGGACTGCTGAATAAACAGGCCAGGCTGCGGTCGCACTGGGCAAAGCCACATACAGACGAGTTTCTGTGGAAATACGGGTGTTTCAGAGCACGAATACGGTCATCACTTTGGGTATGGTGGTCGTTCAGTCTGGGTATAAAAATTTTGAGTGAAGCAATATACTTTCTGGAAAGAAACTACCCCGAATCTGTCTTTTAAAACGCCCGCTTACAGGGACTGTGGAAACTGTTTTTGTCGCTAAGTTGGCACAAATGTGTTCAGCACCAACTTGGAGCGTCACTTGTCATTTAGTTTTAGTATACGTGAAGGTTGGCCATTCTCATAAGTTTTAAAGCGCACTGGGAAAAAAATTACCGTTAAAATTATATACAGAATGACAACCATAGATCTTTTCTGCAATGCATTAGACATAATACAAAGATACTGTCCCATTCTTCAATAGAGAGAAATTTGGTGAACATAGCTAAAACCACTCAATGCGAATGGAATTTATTGTGCCAAAGCGCTTAAAATGTTACGTAAGGCTTACGGTGAGTTAACTTGATAAAAAACCACGTGAGTAGGAGTGGTGTCAATGAATTTAAAAAGGGTAGAGATATGCACGAACATTTGTCTCACTCTGTTCGTCTTTTAACGTCTTCAACTGGACTGAACAACGCTAAAGTAAAGGAACTGAAAGCTGTTGCTTAAGTCCGAGAGAGAGAGAGAGAGAGAGAGAGAGTTGGTGAAATATGAGTCACTCGAATCAGTTCGTGCCTAAAGGCAGATTAGTGTTTAACGTTCCGTTTACCACGTGGTCATCAGAGAGGGCAACAGGTACCACCACTGTTGCCGCTCGACTGGAGCCGAAAGAACGACCTGAAGTGTGAACTCGGAATTCTTGCTAGAAGGTGAGACAGCGAATAAAGAATATTATCTGAGCGTTTGAGATAAAATTAGCCGCGGAAGACCCCATTTGAGGAAGGAAAAGTCGTGGATGTTGCATCACGATAACGAACCACCTCACAAGATGTGAACGAGTTTCTGGCCAAAAAAAACTCAACTATCTAATCGAACAGCCACCTCATTCCGCTATTATGGTTCAGGCTTTTTTTTTTTTCAAAGCTCAAATTTCTACTTAGTTGACTTCCGTTTCAAGTGCATAGATGACGTAAAAGAGAATTCGCAACGAGTACTTTTGTCGATGCCAAAAATGCTTTAAAAATTCGCCTAAATGATTTGATTGTTGTTTGATGTAAGTGTATTATTTCAGAAGGGCCTAGTTTGAATGCAATACAATAAATTTGGATCAATGATACATGTTTTGATTTCATTGACTAATTCCTGGTACTTACTTGAATCATAAAACCCGTTTATGGGAATTTGTCCACATTCGTTGCACGTGGGTTATCTGATATCTCCAGAGTCAACACAAATTTTCAAAATTTGAAACGCTTTAACTATGTATTTGTCTTGAGGCCGCTCAAATATTTTAATTCTGTCCATCCATTATCATTCTAAAATGATAATATTAACAAGATACCAACAGCACAGACGTAAAATTATGCTTAATTCAATGATATCCGTGTATCATTACATGATCGCTATTTCAACATAAAGTCATGCAAGTTTCGCAGAAGATCTGCTGTGAAGTTTGGATCGTAGGAGAATAAATACTGGAGCAAATAAAGCAGCGAGGGCGCGTCCTGAGACGTGCACAGATGGCTCAGTCGGTGAAAAAAAAGGCATTAATAACATTTCAGGTAAAATCCTGATACGCGTATTTTCATAAATAAGGACTCGGCGAAATTATTTAAAATTATTTCATATCTTTAGCTTTTTATTATTGTTTATACGTGGCCATACGTCTTTGTGTACACACACATCTGCATACAATATAGAAAAAAGTCGGTAGGGTGCATGACCACAACTGCTAAGGCCCTCGGTTCCAATCCCGGTCCGACACACAGTTTTAATGTGCCACGAAATTTCATATAAGCGCACACTAGGCTGCTAAGTGAAAATTGCATTCTTGAAACTCTAAGTAACATGTTTTAAAGCACTTTGGCCCCTGAAAATAAGAGAAGAACAGTTCTTGGTGATAATCATTTAAGCATTTTTTTATGTCATGGTCGGACTTTTTTTATTTTATCATTACGCGTTTCGATACATCATCATCAGATATGTGGCAAAAAATAAATTACATTTCGCATGTTTACAGCACTTAATCATAAAATTTATATGACACACAAACACATTATAGGAAAATATACGTACAACTAAAAAAACCGTTGGTAATTAAAATACATCTTATTGGAGATGACTAACTAAAATATAAACCAACATCGTGTATGTTTAGTCAAGGTGTGTCGACTAGAATCTCATGCCAAACTGTGATGACAAGGGGGAACACCGAAACAGGTAAATTCGGTGTTCCCCCTTGTCATCACAGTTTGGCATGAGATTCTAGTCGACACGCCTTGACTAAACATACACGATGTTGGTTTATATTTTAGTTAGTCATCTCCAATAAGATGTATTTTAATTACCAATGTTTTTTTTTTTTTTTAAGTTGTACGTATATTTTCATATAATGTGTTTTTGTGCCATATAAATTTTATGATTAAGAACTGTAAGCATCCGAAATGTAATTTATTTTTTGCCACATATCTGATGGTGATGTATCGAAACGCGTAATGATAAAATAAAAGCAGTGCGACCGAAATATTAAAAAAAAAAAAAAAAATTCTGCATGCCAACGTATGGTCGCTGTGCACAAAAATGGAAGGTTTTATGAACCAAGTGATAGAAATAATCATTTAGTTTCAATCTTAATTTACCCAACCATTAGATTGACAAACAGTGAAATAATTATGGTAGATGATGTTTTAGAACATCGCTCCACTTATTTATTATAGATAATTTTCTGGGAAGAGCAGCCACAGCTTAAGAACATTTTGAATAAAATTACAACACACTACTCCCCAAAACCTAAAATTAACTGAAGTGGTGTAAACAAAACTATGAAAAGTAATGGGTGCTTATGTGTTGAAATAGAACCACAAAGCTGTCCAACAGCTTTGCGGTTCTACTTCAACACACCAGCTCCCATTACTTTTCATAGTTCTTTATTTATTGTTTTTATTATGATTTTATATCTTGTAATTTTTTTCTTAATCTTGTATTAGAATAGTGTGAATGTTTTCATTTTCTGCTCCGATAAAGCGGCACGATTACATTTGCACACTGACTTAAACGTAATACCGCTGCCGACTACAGCACTTCGTTGGTGCTAACTCCTCGCCAGGAAGCGTAAACAGTGTTGACCCAGAACTGCTGAACCGTATTTCATGAAGCTGCTGGAGAGAGTTCCGGAAGTAACTCGTCAGCAAAGTTCTCGGCGCGCCCGGATGGCGAGGAAGACAGGCGAGAAACGCCGACTTGCAAATTCTCCTCCGCTTATACCGACCGCGAGCGGAAACGAGGTGCACACAGAAACCGTTAGTAGCGGGTCCATAACTTGGTCACGTACTTCCTCTAAGAATAGACCCGTGTTTTGTCTCTCTACCAGAAATCGACGGGAGTTCTCGGCGTTTACCGGGTATGTATTTATTCCTTTGAGTTTTTCAAAGTCCTCCTTCCCTTTCTGTCAGTGTGCTTTCTATCCACCCTCTATCCATTTCAGCTTCGTTTTCAAGCATTTCATTCCTTATGAACTTATATCTTCCGAACTGTGTCCTACAGTATTATAGTTTTCCGAGTTAGTAGGGTGGAATATTAGGAACTGTGTGCGAAATGTGTTGCTAATGTAGCTAGTAGTAACAACTTAATAAACAGCAACAGTATGCTCATTGTGGTAGATTTTCATGCATTTAATTGTTTCTGGCGTCATATCTCCTTAAATGTGTGTCGTACTATGATATAGTTTCGAAGGTACATTCAGTGGTACATGTGCATAGTTCCAGCAAAATATGACGTCAGTAGAGTTAGTAGGAAAGACGTGCTAAATTTGTATGGCCTCGTATCTCATTGACTGTGTGGCTTACTGTGATATTCGAAGGCACATTCAGTGCAATGTTTGTATACAGTCTAAAAAATGTCTTACAAATAAAGTTAGTAGTGTAGAAGAAATGAATTGTTACGTCGTGCCGACAGTCGTAGTTTTACTGCATGAACAGCGGGAAAGTAGTAACCAATAAACTTCTCTCCTTTCACCGATTTAGTGTAGTTGTCAGCGGTAAAATGTTTAGAAATGGTATAAAAAATACACTTAAAGTTTATAACAAGTCGCTATGTGGTCTCATATCATATAGTGGATGAACAAAGTCTCATTACTCATGCATTTCACGATGGGGCAGTTTTCATAGATTATGACGTCCTAACTCTTGTACTATGTATCGTATGTAGTTCTTACACCCAAAGTAATTGTCTCTTAGCCACGGCGGAGTGGCGAGCTCATTGAGGCGCTATGCTCCGATGCGCGAGGCCGTTCCCCGTCGGGGGTTCGAATCCCCCCTCGTGCATGGATGTTTGTGCCTTCCTTAGGATTAGCTAGTTCATAAGTAGTTTGTAAGTTTAGGGACTGATGACCCCGCAGTTAAGTCTTAAGTCCCAAAGGCTTATCAAACAGTAGAACATTTTTTAATTGTCTCTCTTCGTTGTTTAAGGCATCATATTGCCTGAAGTTGTTTTCTGATAGTAAGGAACATCTGTACCAAGTTCCGTTGTAATCGGACATGTAGTTTATGAAGACATGTTGAACACACACACACACACACACACACACACACACACACACACACACACACACAGTCACACACAGACGAACGTATATCTATGTGGTGATTATTTATAATAATGGTTTCCTTTTTACAGGTTGGTGTTTCTCAATCATACCTGCTTCTGAACCACTTTTCTTATCACGGTAAACGTAAGTACTATCATCATATTACTCCAGAGGATTAATCAACTAAATATGCTTCATTTTGTAGTACACTTTCCTAAAACAAAATTCTTGCGTAATGCTGTTGCTATACTTGACTTAAAACTCACATTTCAATTAAAGTCAAGAGTGTATAATGACACGCCACCTTTACAACTAGCAATTAGTTGCATCGCACTGTGCTTTGTACATGACTTCAAATTCGTGCACAAAGTGTGCACGATTGTTACGAACGTTATTCTGAGAACTGTTATTTCGTTATTCTGATTCGTAAATGAGATGTATTTATAAGGAGTTTCGCAAGCATGGAAATGGTTTTGTAGAAACTATCTGGGAAAAAAATAAGTAAATACATTATGTTCTTCGTTCTTAATCATTAAAAGAAGTTAAGTGACGGCAAAGCTCTTTCTTCAAGTACTAAGGATGTTTAGATAAACTGAAAATCCACTTGTCTGAGCACCTAATAGACGTTAATATGTCAATAAATCAAGACTGTAGGCTCTTGCTGCCGATTTGACAGGACTAGTGAATTTTCAGCTGCTACTGCACGCAAATTTCATCATTTATGTCATATTGTGACGCAAAGATACACGCACAAGACTTTTATTGAAACTCTATAAATCAAATTATCTAAGTTTAAACGTGATGAACGGTAAAAGTATAGTTAGTAGTAATTCTGGAGACTACGTCTTCACTATGTTTACCCCTCAATAATTCAGCTCATTTCGGAAAATTGCTACAGTTGCCTCGGGTTGTGTAAATGTTTTCCCTCAGTATTCTAAACCCGTATGGAACGTATGTTGAGACTTCTCTTTCAAAATATTAAAACAGACTGTCGATACTGCTCCTTTCATAACTGCAATGTGGTGCTATGACCAGCATTTGCTAATGAAAAAGAAGAAGCTTATTTAATCGATAATATTTATTCGTGTTTCAATAACAAAACTGGTACTCTTTCTGATAACCGTGGGGAGTATCGGTCCTACATCAAAATATATTATTTCGAGAGTGTGAAAACAACTGCGGAATAGTCAAATAGAGGGGAAGAGCGGAGGGGGGAGAAATCTAGCCAAAAGCACCCTCCGCCTTACATATGTAGCATATACATGTATATGTAGGTTATTAGTAGTATTCAGGCGAACATTAGCTCTTATCAACACACTGGCGGATGTTGTATGAGCCAAAAATTAAAAATGTATAATAGTAATCTAAGCCTATATTCATATTATGCTATTGCTTCTCTCAAACATAGAAGATGTACTGGATTCACCTTACGGAAATATGATACAGTCTACTCTTAATCAACACTGTCTTTTAGGAACAGTCAGTTCGTAGCGTATTATGCGAAATGCAGCAATGTTAACAATTCTTGTTACGAGAAAGATGCTTCCAAATTATGGTGAATCATAGAGAAAATCCACTTAAAATCCAGAATTAATTTAACGTGTATTGTATCAGAATGTCAGGCTGAGACTTATTTCGTGACTTCTGTCATACTGTAAGGTCAGAGGTGGTGCAATTCTTACTTATTGGTACACCGCCTGCTAGGGTAAACAACGTGCAATGTATTTCTCATGACTTTGTTGGCGATGTACAAAATTTACGCGTCATCTTACAAAAATTTTCGTTGCTTAAATTTAAGTCGAGCGTAAAGTCGAAGATAGTTTTGGAAGCATTCCCCTGAAAAAAGAAAGAAACGAGAAGACGGGAAAAGAAAAGTTACTGGTTGCGATGAGTATGTGTAGATAAATGGTTGTTACAATACTAATACTCAATTAAATATGTCATAAATTCGATGAAAAGGGATATCTGTAGCTCTAAAATATGTTAAGATGTCGCTAGTGTGTTATTGGAGTGACGCAGATTTAAAAGTTTTTTGTCGCGTTGAAATCAAGACTTCCCGAGTCGGTGACCTACCGGTACTGGATCTCAAATGGTAGAGAGCTTTGGCCGTTGGCCTGTAAAGGAAAGATCCTGACAGCAATGTCAAGATATTAAGGACACTACGGAAAGTCTTGTTAGGGAGAGGATGGAACGCCCATTTCAGTTGAAATTTGCACAAAACCTCCACTACAGCAATAACACTTGCAATCACAACACAGTTCTACTTGCATTCGGATATAAAATTATGTAAATCTCTTATTCTCCTTTACAATGAAAAATCCGATTGGAATGTCATTAATGGAGGCTAGATTACAACTCATCGTAAAGAGTCTCGCTGAGCTGCTGACAGGCACGAAAGTAGGTAATCACATTCATACAGCTTAAATTTTCGGCCATGGCCTTCGTCAGAAAAAGAAACACATACATTCACACAATCACTCACACAACTATACACACACAACCACTATGTCCAGCCACTCCAGCACCACATGAATCTAGTCTGTGAATGAGGTGAGGATGGAGGGCCGGCCGCGGTGGCCGAGGTGATTGAGGCGCTCCAGTCACGGTCAGCACGGCCACTACGGTCGGGGGTTCGAATCCCCCCTCGGGCATGGATATTTGTGCCGTCCTAGTTCGTAAGTAGTTCATAAGTAGTTTGTAAGTTTAGGGACTGATGACCCCGTAGTTAAGTCCCATAAGCTTAACAAACATTTGAACATTTTTGAGGATGGAGGTGGAAGGATGCCGGGTGAAGGTGGGCATGGAAAGTTCCGCGTTGCATGATGGATTGCAAGGGCTCTCATAGGCGGGAATTTGAATTGGGCAATGACTACAGTAAAGAAAAGGGGCGGGAAAGGATAAAATGGAGCCGCGGTGGAGTAGCCGAGCGGTCTAAAGCGTCTCGCTGCGGAGCGCGCTGTTCCTCGCCGTGGAGGTTCGAGTCCTCCCTGGGGCATGGGTGTGTGTGTTGTCCTTAGGTTAGTTTACTTAGGTGTAAGTAGTTTGTAACCTACGGACTGATGACCACGCAGTTTGGTCCGATAGATTTACAAACATTTGAACATTTTGATATAATGGAGGTGTAGAGGAGTGTGGGGAAAGAATGGGGGAATAAGAATAATAAGTAAAAAAATAAGAAAAACCAGGGAAAATATAGGAATAAATAATAAGTAGAAAGTAATTAATAAAGAGGGTATTGTAAATGGCGACACACAGTTGCAAGGAAGACATGAAATACATGATAATGAGTGAGGAAGGAAGCGGGGGAAAAGATGTTAGGCACAGGGTGCAGGAAAGGGAAGTTATCTTAGATTGAGGCCAGGATAGTTAAGGGACCGCAGAATGTGTTGAAGGGATAATTCTAATATGCGCAGTTCAGTAGTGCTGGTGGTGGAGGGGAGGATTCAGATGGCTCGGGTAGTGAAGCAGTCATTGAAATCCAGAGTGCTGTGCTCAGCTGCATGCTGTGCCACAGGGTGGTTCATTCTGCTTTTTGCGACAGTTTGGGGGTGGCCATTCATCCTGACGGACAGCTGGTTCGTTGTCATACCTACATAAAACCCTGTGCAATGATTGAAGCAGAGCTGGAACATCATGTGGCTGATTTCACAGGTGGCCCGACCTCTGATGGGGTTCGATAAGACTGTGACTGACTGGAATAGGAGGTGCTGGGTGGGTATATTGGGCAGGTTTTGCATCGAGGTCTTCCACAGGGATATGATCCCTGTGGTAAGTAGTTGGATTTTGGAGTGGCATAGGGATGGATTAAGATGTTGTGGAGGTTGGGTGAGCGATGGAATACCATTTTAGGAGGACATTCATTTTCTTTGTAAGGTAAGTGGTACAAATTCGATGTAGGTACAATTCCGATCAACGTAAGTTTTCGCGCCATTTGTGAGTCTCGTAATGTCACGTTGTTTGGCGTTGTAGCGTAGTAGCTTTCTAGAGCTCTTCCTGTCTTTTCTAAGACTACACCGCTTTGTGCTAAGAAGATATAAATTTTTTCGTGTTAAGAGGTAAGCGAAGCTACTTAGTCTAACGCGCTCTTGTAATTTTTCTAGTTAAGGGTGACTGGATTCGCTGACAAAAATTCAGTGTTTGGTACTCCGACGTATGCGTTGGTGCCTGACAGAAAAAGTGCTTTTTATGTGGAAGATGCCACGCATCAAAATTGTACCATGAAGTGATCAAGATTTTACCTAGTGTGGTACATTTTCGATCGATTTTTCTCAAATCGGTAACCATCTTTTGTATTTATACCGACATTTGTAATTGTCTAATATTTGTGTTACATAATTATCAAACATCCAAGAACAAGTGCCAAAGTTAAAATTATTTCTTTTCCCAATATATTTCCAGTTTCAGTAACATTTGTCCGAAATGATCGAAATTGTACCACCTTACCCTATATTTTATATTATTTCAAGTTCTACTAGGAAGTGAAGTTGATACTGGTTCACTTTATGTTATTGATTCCTTTATTGCAATCAAACCATTGTTCTGTAGGGAATAGAAATCAGTTGACTGTTAAAACTCAATTTAAACTCCGTAAAAAAACGGATTTCATAATCGGATTTCCGTGATTTGCTGCGAAATGGTGGCACGCATGGCAGCACGCCATCGCTGGGCCGGGACAATTACTGGCACGAAAATTGGCGGCTGTACGGGGTGGCCCGGGGTCCGGAAACGCCGGCGACAGCCGCCGCGCGGGGTCGGAAGCGATCAATTGCCTCCGACAAACAGAGCTGAATTTGCCTCGAAAACTGTTTATCTCTAACAAGGACTATTCAGCAACTCGCAAATTCGACGACGGGGCCTTTTTGTTGCTTAGGTCAGCTAACAGGTGGCGCGCGGAGGGCGGATAAGTGTACAAAGGCAAAGTGCGGAAAGCGGGAAATCTACACGTAAATATCGGTATGCAACATTCACTTTGATGCCGACGATCTACAGACTGCACAAAAACCATGTGAGATATCAGGCTTTTGAGCCGTCAAGTGATGTTCTAATATTAATTTCAGATGTTTGTAAACGTGAGGGACCAAGCGACTGAGGTCATCGGTCCCTAGACGACTTAAACTAACATATAGTAAGGATCATTTACACACACGCGCGCCAGAGGGGAAACTCGAACTCTATCGGAGAACGGCCGCGCAATCCGTAGCATGGCACCTTGGACCACGCGGTCACTCCTGCGCGGTGATTTTATTTCTTCGAGTTGTTTGAGATACAGTAGTGGACAAGGGACGAAGTAATATGTAGAGTGGTATATAGAGGGTAACAAGTGCAGAGGATGTCCATGCCGTGGGAAATATACTGGCTGACACTCAGGGACCTAGCGCGCTAAATCGCCTAACTTCATTTATTAATATACATAAAAAATATTTACTATCGGGGAAATAGTGAGAGAGGAGTCCTTACAGGATAGGATAGAGAGATCAAGACTGCAGTGGTATGGCCGTTTAGCAAAAATGGAGGAGAAGAGGATTCCCAGGAGAAATGCAGATGCAGAAGAAACGACCAAGAGCAAGACCAAGGCATAGATGCCTAAAAGGAGTGGAGGATTGTGTCAAGAAGAGAGGAGAGCACTGGGTCTGAGTGAACACAGAGATTGGGGGAAGACAGGAAAAAATGGCGAGTCTTGTGTTCCAAACAGACCCAGCCTGTGGCTGGAAACTGTGCAAGATGATGATGATGATGATGATGATGATGATGAAGTTGTATTTACCATTAATATCATTAACCTCTCAATAAAAAGCTATCTTACAGTTACTTGCAATTTTTGTTTCATAACAAAATTAGCTGACAAGAGACGGACGATGCGCTCTAGAAATATCGCTTGGTGCCATAATGGTCAGCCAACGCGCAGTGATTCCTGTTGTAGTCAGTCGAGTGTTGGCAGTAGAACGACATAGTAACATGGAGTCCAGTGCGGGCAACAGTACATGTAGGAATGTAAAAAGATCGTTTTAAAGTAGTTATTTGTTTGACGACTTTACAACATTTACGCAGTTTGATACTGTACCTACAATTACAAGTGTTTATACCGAATAAACAGAAAAGCATCTGATATCCTATATTTCGAGTGACGATACTGTTTACAAAATTTGAGGGCCTTGGCCTACACTACTTGACGGTATAAGCCTCACAACGAGAACTGCGGACCTACGGCCTGATACCTATTTCTGCGCTGGAACAAAGCAGATCTCTGGTTATTAGGTTATTCCAGACTAATAGAACTTAAGTGCTTCACCCTAATGAGATAGATTGCAACATGGCCCCAACCATGTTGTTCACTTCTAATACAAATAAGATCACAGACTGTATGTTCGTAGTAAAACGAATGACAATAAAGAAGGAGAGAAACAGGAACAGAATCTTGGGATTGTGACTAAAATGACTTCCGTGCCATCCATTGGTAGTGCCTTCAAAATACAAAGTGTTCTGTTAATAATCTGACAGCCCCATCACAGTTCTCCGAACTCTACAACCTAAGTTCCTTTTATACAAACTGGAATAATTAGTTTCCTTTTCCCTGCCATATACTCTAGACAACTAGACAACGGACTTTATACGTAACTCATGCAAAATAAGTCCGCTGTCTTCTCACTTGTGAAAGGTCTCTACTTGTTGTTCCAAAATGACATTCTATAAGTTTAATAGATTTTAGAGCATCATATTCTGTATGATTTGACATCAGGAACCTGTAGCTGTAAGTTTCAACAGTGTAGGAAGTGGCTGATCTTTCACTTTTGTTGATACTCTTCTGTCCATTGACTTCACGTTATCCTTGATAATGCAAGATGTTAACACACAATTTGGTCGATGATAATCCATCCCACAGGTATGGACTATGGAGGCTGCATCTGGTACAATGTAGAGTAAGAGCCACTTCTTAAAATAAATTAATTACTCAGCAACCAATTTGGACATCACATTAATGTCTTCTTGAAGCCCAACCAATAAATATGTCAAAGGAATATGAATTGGGCAACTGCTCACTTTCTTGGACATATGAGTGCACCGCGTGTGAGCGTCCGTGCGCGGTACGGCGAATTGCTACAGTGCGCGCTGCCGTCCCCCGTCGGAGATTAGAGTCCTCCCTCGGGCATGGGTGTGGGTTTGTTGTTCTTAGCATAAGTTAGGATAAGTAGTTTGCAAGTCTAGGAACCGATGACATCTAGTGTTTGGTCCCATAGCTATACAAATATTTGAACATTGAACATGTGAGCTTAATACACATTGTTCTGAAGCTATGGAGGGAGTCCAGTGATTAAAGCGTCCTATAGTACTAACATACGATGTTGGTATGCTCTGTTCATACTATTTCGTGGAACCTAAAGAAACAACAATGTTATGTCGGTATTTTTATTATTTATTTATTTGTTTGAGAAATGGGACTTTGTGTATATTTCTCTAACAACTCTCTCTCTGCTCAACCCCGTACACAGACAAATCCATTCTGGACGGAACGGAAGGGTATCTACTAAAGTAGAAAACGAAAAACTTTATTGTACGTGGAATAACCGTAACTAGAATTTGTGTTCGAGCATTGAGGTAATTATTTAGTAAGTAGGCTGGCTCTTTTATACCTTACAAATTAACCGTGGAAGTTTAAATAAGATGTGACTTAAATTTAAAGAATAATATCGGCAACAAAAGAGAGATTCATGCCACTTTAGTTAATAAGAGACTGAATTGATCCTCCATCGTACAAAAGTCAGTTAAGAATAAAGGTGCAGAAGCAGCTAAAAATGCATGGAAAAATTAGAAGAATGCAAAATCCCCTTGACGAGCTAATTCTATATCTTGGCAACGAATTAATTGTTTGAAAGAAGTCGTTACAAAAAAAAAAAAAAAAAAAAAAAAAAAAAAAAGGAGAGAGAGAGAGAGAACAGAGACATATAGGCCTATCGTCTCAACTTTTGGAGGAAACCTAATTTGTATTGTAAACTGTAAAAAGCACATGTTGCCTAATATCGGATTAAAAGAAAGAAAAAAAACTTTTATTCTGATCGGGTATCATTAGATAATTCATTTTACTGAAAGTTCATTGCTCATAGGTCAACCACTGGCATTGCATCCTTTTATAATAGCAGGATGCTGGGAATGTCAGTGTGTCAAGACTAAACCAGCACCAAATAAAATAAAATATAAAATAAGTAAGTAAAAAATAAACATTTTTGTGGAATTCCCCACATACTCATAACCTTGACTGCCATTGCGTTATCAAGGGGAATAGCATGTGGTGACGTGATCGAAAATTATATATATATATAATGCTGCGTTATTTTTGACGCACTGGTGATTCCAGTGACCTGCTATATTATATGAGGACGCAATACAATGGTTGACGTACGAGTCATGAGCTTAGTAATATGGAAGATCTGATAATGGCATCCTATACCTGCCGAATACGGAGCTACGTTAGGCAATTTTTACTTTTTTGCAGTTTTTGAGGCTTTAAAAAAACATTTTTTCAGATCACCTCATCCACCGAAAACTTTATCAGATAATCATAGTTGCTGAAATGGTCAGACAGTGAAGAAATTTTTGAATCCAAGCAATATGCCACATTCATAATCTTCTGCACGTACGCGATTTCGGCACTGATCATCGGAAAGCACGGCTTTTTTCAGGGCTTACTCGCGCATTCTTTGGTATGCTTTCATTTTATACGAGCCAATGTGATCTCCGAGTGTCCGTTTGCAATGACGATTTTTTTTAATTCCCTTTTTCTCGTTCTCCATCAGAGCTCGAAACAAACAGCATTCCATTGGCTGCGGTCGCGTGGCAGCCAAATTCGCCGTTGGCGACAAATTCAAAACATTTAGATTCACCGATGGTGGACATTTAGGCTGGAGCGCGATGAATAACGGAGCGACGACAAAGCAGTTTTGTCGGCAGTGCAGATTCTGCTCTAAAAATGCGATGTGCGGGCGGATATGAGCGCTAGACGCGTGTGATGAATGGCCGGTTGCCGGTGGCCGTTTGCAGGGTCCGCGACTGTAGCGCCATCGCTAATTCGGACCCCCGCTAATCTCGCCGTAATGCGCTTTACGACATGTTAATGCCGCCCCCACCCCACCGCATTCCATTGTCTTGCCGATAGCCCGGAATAAAACGGACCTAAACCGGAAATGATTTAGTGCCTTTGTACGCCGGTTCGGCGTCTGTTCAGTTCGCCGCCTATGTGTTTCTGTAGCGTTTGTTCGCTTCCTTTACGGGGTACCGAAAACAGCTTTTTGTTGCCAGTAATACGAGTCATTTATTTACCGCCCTGACAATAACAATCGCCGAAAAATGTAGTGTGTCTCGTTTGGGGGTTGTATACACGTTGGATTATCTAAAACTTGCACCGCTTTAATTTCATGATCAGTTGCAAATATCGAAATGAGCTCTCGCAAATGACAATCCCCTAATGGGCACGTAATGTTATAAAGAGTCGTAGCTTTTGTATGAATCGAGATGTTGAAGTAAGGGGTTTGTTTATTTTATTTTATTAGTGGAACCGTATACTTTCTATAACTTCATTCAGTAGCTCTTGGACGTTGATTATGGGGGAGTGTTGGGAAGTCCGCCTACTTTGGCCATTGCAGGCGTATTCTATGGTTTGCAGCCAAACCTTACTCCCGCTTGGGTTCCGATCCTCCTATGCATCCGCACTTACAGAAGCATCAAACCTTGACTTGTTACAATGCAATTAAGAATAGACGCAACGGTTCTGGAAAACGATGTAGGTACGTTAGGCACAATCCTTCCTTTACGGGGCAACGAAAACAGCTTTTTGATGCCCGTAATACGAGTCATTTATTTACCGCCCTGACAATAACAGTCGCCGAAAAACGTAGTGTGTCTCGTTTGGGGGTTCTATACACGTTGGATTATCTAAACCTTGCACCGCTTTAATTTCATGATCAGTATTCGATGGTTTGCAGCTAAACCTGTATCAGATTAGATAAGACTAGATTAATACTTGTTCCATAGAACATGAATACGACACTTCGTAATGGTGCGGAACGTGTCAGTTAAATGAAATGTGTCTATACATAATATTATATGACACTCAATATTTGAATATTTTCTTTCATTTTTTTCTTTTTTTCCTAAAGTACTAATTTTTATCTAGAAATTCATCTAATGTGTAGAAGGAATTGCCAATCAGAAATACTATTAATTTATTTTTAAATGCTAGTTGGCTATCTGTCATAATTTTGATACTACTTGGTAAGTGACCGAAGACTTTTGTGACAGAATAATTAACCCCTTTCTGTGACAGAGCTAAATTTAACCTTGAATAGTGTAGGTCATCCTTTCTCCTAGTGCTGTAGCTATGTACAATGCTATTACATTTGATTTCAGTTGGATTGTTAATAACAAATTTTATAAGTGAATATATATATATATATATATATATATATATATATATATATATATATATATATATATTGTGAAGCTATTGTGAAGATTCCTAGATCCTTAAATAAATGTCTGCAGGATGATCTTGGGTGGGCTCCATCAATTATTCTAATGACCCGCTTTTGGGCAATGAGTACTTTCTTACTAGATGATGAATTACCCCGTAATATTATGCCATAAGAAAGCAGAGAATGAAAATAGGCATAGTATGCTAGTTTACTGAGTTGTACATCACCAAAGTTTGCAATCACCCTAATAGCATAAGTAGCTGATCTCAAACGTTTCAGCAGATCTTCAATGTGTTTCTTCCAATTCAATCCCTCATCAATGCATAAACCTAAAATTTTTCAATATTCTACCTTAGCTATAGATTTCTAGTTGAAGTCAATATTAATTAATGGTGTGATGCCATTTATGGTGTGAAACTGGATATACTGTGTTTTTCAAAATTTAAAGAGAGTCCGTTTACAGAGAACCACCTAATAATTCTCTGAAATACTTCATTGACAATGTCAACAGTTAATTCCTGTGATTCGGGTGTGATAGCGATACTTGTATCATCAGCAAAGGGAACTAGCCTGGCATCTTTATGGATATAGAAAGGCAAATCATTAATATATATTAAGAACAGCAAAGGTCCCGCGAGGGTTCCGATCCTCTTGTGCATCCGAACTGACAGAAGCATGACAACTTTGACTTATTACAATGCTATTAAGAATAGACGCCACTGTTCTGGAAACATGTAGGTACGTTAATCCGGATGCACGTCTTTTTAAATTAACGGCTGGTGTGGCAAGTTTATGACGAAACAACGTTCATTTATCGCATACAATGAAGAAGCTGTCGACGCTGATTTTCTGCTCGCAGAGGATGTACTTTTCTGAGAAATGACTTTTTGTTTTAATTATGTGCATAAAAGAAGAACGTTAACTCCTCCCCTACTGTTGTTTTCTCAAGAGGCGAATAACGCTTGGCAGGAGGGGAATGAACTGGCTTAACGGCAGCAGAAGCCATTAGGGAAATAAGCGAACAGTAACTTATTATCACCCTGAAAGTATCGTAGCGTGACGAATTAAATTATTCAGATTCAAAATTTGAAATTTTCTTATGATATGACTAAACTTTCTCCCTTAAATTGCAGCCGATGATCGGAAACGAAAATTCGTTAATTCATTGCCGTCTGTTACGATCTTCTTGAAATCCGCTAGGAAAAGGTAAACTAAATACAATTGCTGGGCAACGTACCTACATAAATATTAAATTATAATATAATGAATAAGTATTAACTTCATGTGTAAAAAAACAAGAACGTATACAAACAAACAAACAAACACACACACACACACACACACACACACACACACACTAGGGTCTTACAAAAAGGTACGGCCAAACTTTCAGGAAATACTCCTCACACAAAGAAAGAAAATATGTTAGGAGGACATGTGTCCGAAAACGCTTAATTTCCATGTTAGAGCTCATTTTAGTATTTCTCTTTAAATGTAAATTAAAATTATTCGTGCAGACAATTGTCAAAATACCCAATTGTTTCGTTAGTATGTACTGTACTTCCTCCATTCACCGCCAGTTGGCCCAATTGAAGGAAGGTAATGTTGACTTCTGTGCTTGTGTTGACATGCGACTCGATGCTACGTATTGATGTGCAGTAGAGCAATGAGTCGCATGTCAACACAAGCACAGAAGTCAACATTACCTTCCTCCAATTGGGCCAACTGGCGGTGAATCGAGGAAGTACAGTACATACTAACGAAACAATTGGGTATTTTGACAATTGTCTGCACGAATTACTTCAATTTACATTTAAAGAGAAATACTAAAATGAGCTCTAACATGGAAAATAAGCGTTTCCGGACACATGTCCACATAACATATTTTCTTTCTTTGTTCTTTGTGAGTGAGAAATGTTTCCTGAGAGTTTGGCCGTACGTTTTTGTAACACCCTGTATATATAAAAGGATAATGCGAGTTCGGAGTGCTCGCTGACATGGAAGTTCATTTAGTAAATGACAGAGAAGAAACAATAGTCAAAAGTACAACATTTTAGCCACTAGCATTCAAAGGATTTTAAAATGAATACTAAAAGAGGTAGAAACGTACAAAGGGCAACCAGAATGGAATATTCGTAGATCGAAGGCCTCAAGACGAAACGAGCAAGTGGCACTAAGAGACCGTGGGCGCTTATGTGGGAGACCTGTCTGTGTGGACTGCTGATCCACAAAAAGTTATTATGTAGGAATCCAAGTCGATACCATAGCTCGGCGTGGAAGCCGCATCACGTCGGATAGAAGACTGCCTCATCTGAACGGGTCGGTGGGTGGTCCTAAGTCCGTAACCACCCCTTGTTCCGCCCCCCCTTCCTACCGCCGACGAATCGGTGATCGATTGGGGGAGGGAGCGCGTGATGAACTCCACCTGATGGGGCGGACGTCTTCCATCTAGTGGCCCTCGCCCTCCCCAAGACAAGGGAGTCGGTGGAGCGGAACTGACAGCTCCGCAGCGTGAAACAGGCTGCGGCGAACCTTCACCTGCGCACCACTCTTCTCAATACCATCTCCTTTAGATGTATCCTAGGAATATAACTGAAGATAGCACCGTAACCGAAGATTCGTCAATTATGAGAAAGCGTTCAACGGTGCGAAATGGTACAATATGTTGGAAATCCTCACAAGAGAAGTTCCCGAGATCGAACAGGCGCCAAAAGAAAATAAAAACAAAAATAAATAATATAATTCCGTGTGCTTCCAAGGTCGGTGTCATTTTGAATAAAGCAATTCTGGGTGTTAGGTCGTGTCATTTTTTAAAAACACTTAGCAAATGAATTGCCGACGTTTCGACCACTCTACAGTGGTCCTCTTCAGGGCGTTTAACTGTTGGATGCCCACACTTCTCTTGACGGAGCTCGGCCTTGGTCCGATGAGTTGCAGGCTAAGCATTTACTGCTGTTCCTGCGGTACCTGAAACATAGGAAACACATATTAGTGGCCTGACTGGAAGAAGGGTCTTAGGGTGTCAGATAATGACGATGTGGTTTCCTCCACAGTTGCTACGAGATTATGAGATTAATCTCGTAGCAGATCAGGCGAACGAGTAGTTGGCCTGAAGTGATGCTGTGTCCCAAGATCCCGGACGAGCCGGTTTTGGGACTGCTGCGACTTATCGTAGAAGGTCCTGGCGGTGGCGCGGAACCTCTCCCGGAGTGGTAGAATGTCGACTTCGTCGTGAAGCTGGGCGGTGGAGTACCGCGTCGGAAGATGCAGGGCAGTCTTCAGGGCGCGGTTCTGGATCCTCTGCAGCGACTCGATTTGAAAGTCTGCGGCGGTTCCAAATACTGGGGACGCGTACTCGAGCACTGGGCGAACCAGTGACAGGTAAAGCGTTATCCCGTGTTGCGGCGGCAGCGACGACTGCGGGCTGGATGCTGCTGAATGTACACCCTTATATACTGTGAGTTTATCGGTTGTATAATACCGACGTCATGCATCTAAGATGGTGATTACCTGGCAGCAGCGTATCAGCGGGGTCTTACGTTTGCTACCCATTGAGTAACTGGTAGGCAAAATCTTATGTCTGATTGGAAGGCAACAGCCAATCAGAAACTAGCATCCAGGGGATGGTGTTTCCTGCGGCAAACGTTCAGGCCGCGCGTCAGTTGTACTGTGGCCGTTGTTTCTACTGCAGAGCCCTGGTCAAGTGGAGCCGCTGGCTGGAGCACACACGCGGCCCGCTGGGCAGGGATTGCCGGCAGCCACGTCGAATTAACTTGTCGCCATCCTCTCTATTCGTGTTGTTAGGTCTTTTAATTATTTCGATGACTTCTCTTATTTTGCGTTGTGGCATCCACGGTTCCCGAGCAAGTACGCGAGGTACTCAGAAGTTAATAGTACCGCCACATGCCTTCTGGTGTTCTGCCACAGCTGACTTGTTGACTTGTCTCAATCGTATATAACGTTAATGTTCCGAAACGCGAGTGCTGATGGATCTTTTGAGATACAGAACTTTGTCTTTCCACAGTCTATTGAGAGCATTTATCCCTATAACTGTGCATATTTGCAGAATAAGTATTTGAAGGTTAATGAACACAAAGTGCGAGTCGCTAAAGAAATAATATTGCGTAGTGACAATTACTAAGAGCAGAGGAAAAAGAGTCATCGTGAGGGAGTAGCTGACAAAATGCCTAGTATTTGTTAGGATAACTGCTTCTTCCTGGTGAGAAAACATTTGTTGTCTTTATTCACCCAGAAATGTTTCGGAGAAGTTTCTCCATAACCAGTGGGATTTTCAGTATTATTTTTTTAGACTACATTTTATATTCCATGTGGCTGCCTGGCATCTATTGTCCTCCAGTATGTTATTTCTTTTTTTATTATTTTGTCTCCTTGTATTTACACTTCAATTTGGTGGTAGCACTGTGCTTGCTCATTGGCTGCCAGCCACAGAAAACAATAATAATTTACATTCTGGGCGACAATAATTACGGCTGACGAGCAAATGTAAGTCACCCACACGGAATATATAATGTAATTTTAAGATGATACAGAAAATCCCCCTGATAATGGGTAGACCCCGAAATATGTTTTACTGGATAAAAACAACAAGTTTTGTTTGCAAAAGGCAGAAGCAGTTAGCCTTGCTATACTTTAGGAAGTAAACACGAGAAAGAGAAGCTTCAACCACAAAATTATCAGTCAAATTTACCTGATGATGGCGTAACAGCCGAAAACCGGATCGTAAAGCAATAAATTTGCAGAATAGCTCACAGTTATCTTGTGTATTTCATTCATAGTGTATCAAATATTCTGTCAAGAACCGACGGAACAGTCGGTGAATATGATTTTCATCGTTATTTGCCCTCTGGAAGTCATCTTAGTCAGAGCAGAAATTGCCATAAGAAAGTATTGATTTCACAAAACTGCGAGAAATAATCTTGCACGACTTTGAGAATAGGCTTCTAATTTATTGTAATAACTTCACCACGCTGTAATGACTGAAAATGTTCATCACGCCCAGTATTGAGTTCCGTTTGACTTTGTTTCTCTGTTGGCACTTCTTACGTCGGCGATTCATTAACGTTGCTCTTCACGTCAACATGATCGTGGGTGCAATATCTCAGCCGCGGTGATGTAGCCGAGCGGTGTAAAGCGCCTCGTTACGGAGCGCGCGGTTGCTCCCCGTGGAGGTTCGAGTCCTCCCTGGGGCATGGGTGTGTGTGTTGTCTTTAGGTTAGTTTACCTAGGTTTAAGTAGTTTGTAAGCTACGGACTGATGACCACGCAGTTTGGTCCGATAGATTTACGAACATTTGAAATATCTCACAGTATTTTGATAAGCAAGAATTACGAAGCCCTTTCAATCTCAGAAACCTTGTGCCCAATTCATCATAAAACATTTCTTGAACTGAGTGCTCCATCTCTCCAGTGAAGTTATTGTTACACAAAGATCCTCAACAAAGTCTTAACGCATCGAGAATGATCTGGAGCTTCGACAGAGTTCGACGTGAGTAGGCGCAAAACTTTTTCCTCAGTAATGTGATTTAGATACTTTGAGGACATTGTTACATCGATGTTTGCAGAGCTTTGATTCATATTTCTCAATGCATTTTAGGTCGTAAAAATCAAGGCTCCTTTATTCGTAAAGTAATTCTCACTAAGCGCATATGCTAATACTTTTACCTCTTGTGGATGCCCCTTAGAATGAAGTAATGTAGGTGTATATAGCAGGACACCGTAGTGTTCACACTTTATCCGCGGCGGAGTGGCCAAGAGCATTGAGGCGCTATGCTGCGATGCGTCTGGGGTTCGAATACCCCCTCGGGCATGGATGTTTGTTTCGTCTTTAGTATAGGGGTAGTTCGTAAGTAATTTGTAAGCTAATGGACTGATGACCCCGCAGCTAAGTACGTTAAGCTTTACAAACATTTGATTACACTGTTTGGTCAACTCCTGAAAGTCATTTTATGAGGATGGGAAATTATGCATGCCACATTTTCTTAAAAAGCCTCGAAAGTCTGTGTGATAACATAGTGCCAGTTTGTGGATCTTACTTCCAAGACTCGGGGTCGCCAAGTAGCATCAGTTACGAGTCCTGCGGACGACGCCTACACAGTGGCAGCGCGGCAACCCAGCAAAACACGCACGCTCTGTGCCGCCAAATAGGTTCGCAACGGGGTAGCCGAACACTGCCCACAATTTTCCCAACGGTACCCGAGTGGTGAATATTGCCAGTTACATGTATTGAAATTCTGCTTTGACGTTCGTCAGGAGCCCAGCCTCGGCTTCTATAGAAGCCTCGGCTTGTATACAATTATTTGTATACAAGCCGAGGCTGGGCTCCTGACGACTATTAATTGTATCTCGATACCTCATGGTCTGTACTCCCTAATGCGGGAATACAGTATTGTGGCTGCGAGCATTATAGAATAAATAGGCTGTGGTATAGAAAAGAGACAGTGTGGCGAATGGAGATTTGTGTGTGGCGGGAGACGTGCAGGGAAGAGTCCTCTGCAGTCGGGCTGGTCACCGTGTCCTCGGTGGCGGAGTGGTCAACGCGTCTGCCTAGTGAGCAGGAGATCCCGGGTTCGAATCCCGGCAGCGCACAAATTTTCATTCGCCACAGTTTCGTATTCCATCTGAACTTAATACAGTGATGCCATAACATCGCAAATTGCGATTTATTTCATTCATTTGAACGCTTTAATTCGTCAAAATATATATACATTTAGTGGACTTTCACTGGCAGATTGGAAAAAAAACATTCTAAAACGTTCAAATGTTCAAATATTTGTAAATCTTTCGGACCAAACTGCGTGGTCATCAGTTTGTAGTTTAAAATATACTTAAACCTAGGTGAACTAACCTAAGAACAACACACACATCCTTGTCCCAGGGAGGACTCGAACCTCCACGCCGAGCAACCGCCCGCTCCGCAGCGAGACGCTTTAGACCGCTCGGCTACTCCACCGTGGCGGCAGATTGTCTTTGAGCACTTTGGACTGCAACACACGATTGGAAAGAAACGTAGAACAGCGGCGAGGAGGTGAGAATTGCGGTGATTGCGAAACCGCGGAGGCGGCATGAGGCGGCAGAACGCTGGTGTTGGTCCACCCTGGGTGAGGGGTGCGGCCGGGCCAGGCGGCGCCTGCGTGCGCGCCGGTAAAAGCTTCACGGCCGACTGCGGCGCACAGCGGATTTGCCGCCGAGCGAGCAGGAAAGCCGACTCAGCACGTGTCGGCAGCGGCCGCACGTGCAAGAGGGCGCTCATCGCCAGGCCGCGGGG
This sequence comes from Locusta migratoria, assembly GCA_026315105.1. Taxonomy (NCBI): domain Eukaryota; kingdom Metazoa; phylum Arthropoda; class Insecta; order Orthoptera; family Acrididae; genus Locusta; species Locusta migratoria. The sequence goes on from CM048745.1 coordinate 524,630,380, forward strand.
GCACCAGCGCCGAAGTGCCGCCTCTGCCCACACACGTCCTAACGCCTAGTGTGGTGCAACGTGGATGTACGATTGGATTAGTTCACACAGTAGCAATCTACAACCGTTACTCCTCGGTATACTTCCTTCAAGTAGCATTCCTTGATGCAGTGAAGGCTTTCACGACCGACTCAAGTAATTGCTGTCGAATCCTCCGAATTATATGGTCGTGGTCGAAGAAACATATCTGCTCTTGACGTTTCGTCCAGAGCTGCGCTGGACACCTTCAGAGGTGCTACTGGTAGCGGTGAGTCTTGCCGACTGACGAGTCGGGCTCACACTCACGCTTCTCTTGACGGACCTCGACCTTGGTCCGATGGGTTGCAGGCTAAGCATTTACTGCTGTTCCTGCGGTCCCCCAAACATAGGAAACATATTAATGGCCTGACTGGAGGAAGTTAATGACGATGTGGTTTCTTCCACAGTTGCTACGAGATTATAAGATTAATCTCGTAGCAGGTCAGGCCAACGAGTTGTTGGCCTGAAGTGTTGTTGTGTCCCAAGATCCCGGACGAGCCGGTTTTCGGACTGCTGCGACTTCTCGTAGAACTTCCTGGCGGTAGCGCGGAACCTCTCCCGGAGTGGCAAAATGCCGACTTCGTCGTGAAGCTGGGCAGTGGATTACCGCGTCGGAAGATGCAGGGCAGTCTTCAGGGCGCGGTTCTGGATCCTCTGCAGCGACTCGATGTGAAGGTCTGCGGCGTTTCGAAATACTGGGGACGCGTACTCGAGCACTGGGCGTACCAGTGACAAGTAGAGCGTGATCCTATGTTGCGGCGTCAGCGACGACTGCGGGTCAAGCAGAGGGTAAATTACGCGCAAGCGCCCACTGGCCCTCTGTCTTACATCACTGACGTGATGTTTCCAGGTGAGCCTTTGATCTGACGAGTCGGTCGTCGGAGGGCGGTATAAATACTGTCTTAGAGGGGGCGTGGTCAAGTGTTCAAGTGCGAAGCAGAGATAAGCCTTGTCAAAGATAAAACATAACTTTCGATAGTCGATGGTCAAAGATAAAAGCTTAACTACCTACTCTGAAGAGCCATAGTCCATATGTCATTACGTTTCATTGTTTCTTCCTTTCTATTAAAATTATCCCCATGTTTGTATATTTCGATTGCTTCTCTGTACAGTCGTTGTAGATAAAATTTCCGTATCGGAAAACTTCACTTCGTGATTTCCTGATTGGAAAACATGTTCAGCTGCAGCTGATTTCTCAATTTTACCCAGTCGGCAAAGACTTTTGTGTTCTTTCAGTCTTGTATTGGTCATGGTTAGTGACATCACCAGCACACTATCTACTGCAGTAGCATCTAATCGTGGTGAGGGTACGCCAAACCATTTTGATAAGGTGTTGTGAGGTACGTTTGACGTAAGAACGCGCAGTTGGGTTTAATGTGGTGTAAGAAGCGTGTCGACGGCCGTTTATGTTACGGGGACCATGTTCGGCTTTTTTAATTATAACTTATGGGACTTTACTACGGGATCATCAGTCCCTAAACTTACAAACTACTTATGAGCTAGCTACCACTAACGACGGCACAAATATCAATATCCGAGGGGGGATTCGAACCCACGACCGTAGTGGCCGTGCAGACCGTGACTGGCGTGCCGCAGTCCCCTCGGCGACCGCGGCCGGATGGCTTTCGTTATGTTCAAATGTTTGTAAAGCTTATGGGACTTAACTACGGAGTCATCAGTCCCTAAAGTTACAAACTACTTATGACCTAACTAATACTCATGCCCGAGGGGGGATTCGAACCCCCGACCGTAGTGGCCGTGTAGACCGTGACTGGAGCGCCTCAGTCCCCTCGGCCACCGCGGCCGGCTGGCTTTTGTCATGTGACTGTGCAACTTGTGTATTTGACAACCCCATGGAATGTCGTATAGTCGGAGCCATAAATTATTGGTATGATTAGATACACCACAGTTACACAGGTATGTATATACCAAAATAAAATGTATAAGCTATGATTTTCAGAGCTCATGGGTAGTTAGTGGCAGGTACGTTTATATATCTTCTTCTATAGTGCTGACGATGACTGCGAGATCAGTTGAAACCGGTCATTGTGGTAAATAAATAAGCGATCTTGGCAAAACAGTAAAAAGGTTCCAGAAACGAAATATTATTCAAATGGGCAAGAATGTTTTGCGCCTTAGCGAGAATGACGCACAGCCATTCATTTTTATTTATGAGGCGTACGGGTGGCTGGTGGCGTGCTACGAAGCCGCAACCGAGAGGCGTCAGATCCGACAGCGGCGCTGCTAATAAGGTGGCGAGGGCGTCTGTGATTCACGGCGGGGGCGACCGGTTGTGACGTCGGAGAGCACTCGCGACTCGGCCAGTGTCAGCGCGTCGTTAATATTCATACCGCCAGCGAGGGAACGAGGCAATCTGATTAGCGCCCCGCCGCGCCGCCGGCCAGATCACGCCCGCAGCGGCGGGAGCGGCGCCGCGGTTTGTTTACGCTGGGCTCGCGCCAAAACACGGCCTCCCGTCACGTCCCGACACTGCTCGCTGCCGACAAAACTGTGTTATTCGGGACGCAGGGAAACAACATCCCTCCTTCGGCGGCCCTCGGAAGGAAAAACAGACGGGCCAACTGCCACCGAGGCGCTTTCATCGCCTCCGCCGTCTCCCGCTGGCAAGACACTCATTCCTGTCAACCCCAGGGACGTCGTAAAATATCCCCGCGAGGAAATCCTGCCATGGCGCATTACGAGCAGTGGCCGCTATGGCAGCTTCCACATTTCCATCGTATATTCGTACGACGCGGAGTAAACAACGCATGCTCTGGTTCTGGGGGACTGGGCGCTACACCGGACTAGACTGTAGGTTGAGGTTGTGTACACATAATTGATTTGATTTTTCCAGGGAAGCCAAAACAGTCTTGGTCGAACCCGCTACTGCCCGCAACGAAACTAAGTTTATTGTGCGGTATCGCTCGCTGTATATCTAGTAAAGCCAACCAATGCCCTTGAACAGTGCAAGGAGTCCCTTTACCAGTTCTTTATTAGACACAAGTTCTTCGGGTCTGGTTGTCCCAAATGTTCTGTGCCTTTTACTCTCCAATGCAATGCATTCGAAGATCAGATGTGATGCAGTTTCATTACCGTCATCACAGATCCTACATTTAGGATCCTCTTCTGTTATTCCCATTGTATGTAGGTGTTTTTTGAAATTCCCATGGCCTGTCAGCAATCCAACCATGAGTCTAATCTCTCTCCTGTTCAGACCCAGGATTGCAGAGCTTCTTTTAAAACATGGCTTTGGCATCATTACCTTGCCATGTTTTTGTTGATGGACTTTGGTCCAATATTCTACGTGCTGTCTTCTGAGCCAGTTACGTAGCTCCAATTTGATCATTGCCTTGGTGATTGTCAGGACAGGTTCCGGTCCAATAAATGGAGACTCTGTCCCCATCCTGGCTAATCTGTCGGCATGTTCATTGCCACTGATCCCCGAGTGGCCAGGGACCCACAATAGGTTTACTCTATTGCTTTCCCCTAGCTCCACCAGAACCCTGTGACATTCTGCAACAATTTTAGACCTTGTTGTAGGAGCTGCCAGTGATCTCAGGGCTGTCTGGCTGTCTGAATAGATGTAGATGCTACGATCTTTGTAGCACCTACGCAAATTCTCCTCCACACATGCCATGATGGCAGTGATTTCGGCCTAGAATACTGAGGCCAGTTTCCCTAGAGAGATGACGCCCTCCAGTCTTGGCTGCACCCAGTATACCCCGGCCTCAACGCCTCGGTCCGATTTCGACCCGTCAGTGAACCAGACAATATCCCCTGTACGGTGTCGAACAATTGTCTCCCACTGCTCCCTACTTCCAATTGTTATACTGAAAGGCTTGTTGAAGCAGTATGGGGTTATAATATAGTCGGCTGGCATTTCCCCAACCTTTCCTACATTTACCTCACTCACTATTTTAGTGTGTGATTCTGGATATCCCAAAGAGTTCCAGTTGTTACTAGTTTTGAGCCTGTATGCACCAGCTCCTGCCTCCATCTTGACCCAAAGGTGTAATGGGGGCATATCCAGCATGGTTTCCATCCCAGCTGTTGGTGTGCTGCTAATTCCGCCTGTTATGGCTAAGCAGGCTAGTCTCTGCACCTTATCAAGCTCCTTAGCAGCAACCTGCTGTTCTACATTCTTCCACCACACGACCGCCCCATAGGCGATCCTGGGTCTAATCACTGTGGTGTATATCCAGTGCATACCCTTGGGGCTCAGGCCCCAATTTTTGCCACAAGCTCTCCTGGTACTTACTAAAGTACCTTTTGCCTTGGAGCATTGTGTAGACATAATAGTTTTTTTTTTTTTTAATTCAAACAAACTTCAGTATCTGCAGTGACCGTCAAGGCCAGCCCAGTGCCAGGGGCACGTCCACTTGGTTTCGCTCGGTGGACATCCGGGGCCCAGTGGCGTAACTACTGGGGAGGGGGGGATGAGGAGAATACAACCCCCCCCCCCCCAAAAAGAAAAAAAATGTAGAACAGCAATCTGGTAAAGGTAAAGATTGGAAAGTTGGGGTGTTTTACCATACCATAAGCTTTCATTGGGTGGTAGTGAATTAGTTTCTTCAATGGGAGTGGTAGATGGTAGTCTGTCTGGAAAGTGACTAAAATTTTGCTCCTCATCAGGTCTATCCCCCCCCCCTCCAAGCCATGTCCTAGTTACGACACTGCCGTGGCCACCCCTCAGGTTTGTAAGTAACTGGCACACTTGTAATTGGTGCAACTTTTTCGTGTAGCTATAAAACACGTAGGTAAGCGAAAATTAGAAAGTAGTTCCCCTTAGTAGATAGTGCAGTAACTTTTAGAACTATGTAGAGTTGAGTAAATCACTGTTTGATTAGACATGTATAAATTTAGGACCCATTAATTGTATTCGTGATGGGTTATTGTATAAATATGAAATAACGATTAAAAAAATAAACACCGCATGGTTGGTGCACATGACCTGTTACGTAATCCTGTACCGTTCTGACACAATAAAACACCGTTCCCATCTACATCCACATAACTACTCTCCAATTTGCGCTTAAATACCTACCAGAGGGTTCATTGTACCATTTTCAGACTATTTCTCTACTGTGATTCCTTAATTTCTCCTGGCGAATAACAACTTCGAAAAACTTACGGGTATGCTGCCAGGTACCAAAATCTACGACGGCCGATATTTCGGCAGGAGACCACCCTGCCATTTTCAAGGAGAAACTGCAGTAAGAAAGCAATGTGCAACGATCTGTACAACCTCGGTTTTCAATGATCCCCATAAGCACGTACCACCATCGCACGCCTTTCTTTAGGTGTTTGTCAAAATTAAAACAAATCTTTAAACTCACCCTTTGCTCGTTCACTGTCCTCGTCTCAACACACTAAACAAGCACTTCATCTAGCAGGTGTAACACTGTGTACACGTGATGTTCAACTGAACTACGGTAGGGCAGGTTGTTAAAACTAGCCGCTATGCTAGTGATGTGTTGTAATTCGCCTGTGGTCCCCGATAGACCGTTCTGACGTCGTTCACCGAACTTCATTGTTTTTCCACGAATAAGTGAGGACGATTCGTAAACCTAAAAGCCTAATGTAATTATTCGTGGCTAAAAACGAGAATGGCATACATTGAACCTTTTTCCCGAGAATTTAACAGTGTTCAATTACACGTATCAAAACGTGGAAAATTTTAAATGTTTGGTAGAAATAAACGACGCAATGTCGCACAGAAATATGCATAAATCTTCAAAATCGATAACAACTACGAAACAAGGAAAGCGCGTAATAATTATTTCAAGGTAGACGGCAAGAAAACTGTATGCGAGAATGATTTGTTTTTAAATGCCATCTTTAAACCTATACTTGTGGTTGGGTGCTATTTAAAATAATAAACCTCGTGAACTCACAAGAAATCCACGTGCGCGAAAAGTGAATATGTATACAGGGTGTTATAAAAAGGTACGGCAAATCTTTCAGGAAACCTTCCTCACACACAAAGAAAGAAAATATGTTATATGGACATGTGTCCGGAAACGCTTAATTTCCATGTTAGAGCTCATTTTAGTATTTCACTTTAAATGTAAATTGAAATAATTCGTGCAGACAATTGTCAAAATACCCAATTGTTTTGTTAGTATGTACTGTACTTCCTCGATTCACCGCCAGTTGGCCCAATTGAAGGAAGGTAATGTTGACTTCAGCGCTTGTGTTGACATACGACTCATTGCTCTACAGTACTAGCATCAAGCACATCAGTACCATTTGATGTATGTATTAGCACGGGGCAATAGCCGTGGCGCGGTACGTTTGTATCGAGACAGATTTCCAGAATGAATGTGTCCCGACAGGAACACGTTCGAAGCCATTGATCGGCGTCTTAGGGAGCACGGAACATTCCAGCCTATGACTCGCGGCTGGGGAAGACCTAGAACGACGAGGACACCTGAAATGGACGAGGCAATTCTTCGTGCAGTTGACGATAACCCAAATGTGAGCGTCAGAGAAGTTGCTGCTGCACAAGCTAACGTTGACCACGTTACGTCACTGTCTGGATGTATCCTCGCTAACGGATGACATTTTGAACATTTCCTGTAACAAAGTGTTTGAAGTCACACTGGTACATTCTGTTGCTGTGTGTTTCCAGCCCTTGATTAATTTGATTTGAAGAGAAGTAAAGATCACAAAGACAAGATAAGAGAAATTAGGGCTCGTACGGAGGCATATAGGCAATCTTTTTTTCCTCGTTCAATTTGGGAGTGGAATAGGAAAGGAAATGCCTAGTAGTGGTACAGTGTACCCTCCGCCACGCACCTTACGGTGAATTGCGGAGTATGTATGTAGATGTAGATGTAGAAGTAATAAAACGAGCTCTAACATGGAAATTAAGCGTTTCCGGACACATGTCCACATAACATATTTTCTTTCTTTGTGCCTGAGGAATGTTTCCTGAAAGTTTGGCCGTACCTTTTTGTAACACCCTGTATATTGTGTGTTTATAAGAGAGAAATAAAGAGAGAGAGAGAGAGAGAGAGAGAGAGAGAGAGAGAGAGAGAGAGAGAGAGAGAGATTACATACCGAACAGCATTCTCTCTAAACAGAATAATTCGTGAAAATAGCACAAAACTGCGAAACTGAAACAAGATATGTTTGCGAATTTACAGCGATAAAAGATATTTCTCGGCTGAACGTAATGGAATATTTATTGTGGTATCGCATTTCGGAATATTACGGTTTTGTTATTCCGTTGTTTGCATTTAACCGATTCCAATAATGCGCAGCGTGAGGGAAATAAATGCGTTGTGCTGGATGCCTGCTGTCCAACGTTCAGTGGAATGCGTTGAGCGCCGTCTCATTCTTCATACAAATCTCAGACGTGTATGTACAGTAGTTTTCCAGAAATTGCGGAAAAAAATAAATTATTAATTTGGAAAACTTGTAATTCATTAACTACTTGGCTAAATTTTCTTTTAAATTCCAGACAATTGCACAAATATTTCAAAAGAACTTTCAGAGAATTTAATTTAAAAAACTAAAACTGTATGATTGTGGCAGATAATCTGCTTCTGTTAATGCCATAGCACACGTCACTTCATGTTAAACCAGGAAAATGTTAGGAAGTTGTACAGTATACATTCAATTTCACAATACTTTGCAATAAATGTTCAAAAATATCTTCACCGAGTTTAATGAATTTAGCTGCACGTGGATGAATGGATTTTGTTCAGTTTCACAGGGTTCTTCTTAATTTCGTCTATTGCATTTATAATGACTGGAAGTAAAGACTCGCGTGCATTGACTTTGTCGTTATAAACTATGTCTTTCATCCATACCCATACACAAAAATCCATCGGTGTAAATCGAGTGATCTGGGTGACAACAGACGTGTAGCACCGCGACCAACGCATTTCTGGGGAAAATGAAAAACTACAGCAGTTACTACGTGGTTTCACTTAATACACCGTTGTTCTCGTGTTCTTTCACCGAACAATGCAGAAAAGTAAGTCGTTTAAAGCTTAGTGGACGACTGAAACCACTCACTAACACTTCCCGACATTTTTAATGTGAACAAATTTATTTGGATAATCTCTGGAATTTACTTGTATAGTGTCTGGGATATCTGGAAAACTTCTGCAGATAATATCAATAACAACAAAAAGAATGGAAATCGTGCTTAACTTTAACTTCGTACAGTTCTGCGATGGCAGCATAGTGGTAAGGTTTCTAAATTTCAGGATAAAAATTTTACTAGCCGTAACTCTGTAACTAAATATTTGCTGACCTACGTTTACATGAACTTTTTTCCTTAGCTTTATTTGTAGAACAACATATTAAAATATTTACATATCATCGTGAATCACCCTGCATATATACATTGAAATTGGTCAAGCCATATCTGAGTTTTAACTAGATTAACGCACAGCAAATATACGAGAGCTGGAACTTGAATAGTGGCAACTATTTATTCACAAAACCGTTACATGTTTGCATCTGTTACTGTCCTAAGTAGTCACCATCGTTGTTTAGAACCCGTTGCCATCGATGTGGAAGGCGCAGTATACCGTTAGCAAAGCCTGTTCTGAAACTTCCAGGCAGATTAAAATTGTGTGCCGGAACCGGGACTCGAACCTGGGACCTTTGCCTTTCGCGGGCAAGCGCTCTACCGACTGAGCTACCCCGACACGACTCACGATGCCGCCTGACAACTTTACTTCCGCCAGTACCTCGCCTCCTACTTTCCAAACTTCACAGAAGCTCTCTTGCAAACACGCAAGACTAGCACTCCTGGAAGAAAGGATATGGTGGAGACATGGCTTAGCCACAGCCTAAGGGATGTTTCCAGAATGAAACTTTCACTCTGCAGCGGAGTGTGCGCTGATATGAAACTTCCTGGCAGATTAAAATTGTGTGCCGGAACCGGGACTCGAACCTGGGACCTTTGCCGGCATCGTGAGTCGTGTAGCTCAGTCGGTAGAGCGCTTGCCCGCGAAAGGCAAAGGTCCCAGGTTCGAGTCCCGGTTCCGGCACACAATTTTAATCTGCCAGGAAGTTTCATATCAGAGCACACTCCGCTGCAGAGTGAAAGTTTCATTCTGGAAACATCCCTTAGGCTGTGGCTAAGCCATGTCTCCACCATATCCTTTCTCCCAGGAGTGCAGGTCTTGCGTGTTTGCAAGAGAGCTTCTGTGAAGTTTGGAAAGTAGGAGGCGAGGTACTGGAGGAAGTTGTGAGTCGGCATCGTGAGTCGTGTCGGGGTAGCTCAGTCGGTAGAGCGCTTGCCCGCGAAAGGCAAAGGGCCCAGGTTCGAGTCCCGGTTCCGGCACACAATTTTAATCTGCCAGGAAGTTTCATATCAGCGCACACTCCGCTGCAGAGTGAAAGTTTCATTCTGAAAGCCTGTTCTGTTGATGGTGCGAATTGAGCTGTCTACTGCCTGTCGAATCTCTGGAACAGTTTGGAGCGAATGCCATGAAATCGGAATCAAATCAATTAGAAGAACTTAAGTCCGTGGAGTATGATGTATGGTACAGTACTTCCCACTCCCCTAGACCGAACAGAGCAGCCACAGCTTGCGCTGTATATGCCCGCGCATTGTCGTGCAAAATGATGGATGGGTCGCGCAGAAAGTGTTTGCAGCTTCTTTCGCAGCGCTAGTTGCAGGTGATGCTCCCAAAACGAACAGCAATATTCTGATGGTGGTTCCTTACGCATTACGTTCCTTCACGGCAAACCGTACACGAGAATCACCATAACTTTCACCATAATGGGGCTCGGACGCACTTTCGACTCTCGCGGCGATCATTCGTTCGTTTCAGTTTTGGCTCGTACGATGCAGCTCATGTCTCATCCAGTGTTACGATACTGCGTAACAAAGCCTCTCCTTCGCGCTCATAGTGCTCCAAAAGCGTCTGATCAGCAGTGTAACGCATCCATTTCTTCATTTCCGTCAATTCATGAGTCATCCATCGTGATGCAATTTTCCGCTCGCCCTGGAGTTCGTTCAGGATGCGAAGCACAGTCGTATGCGCTAATCCGGTTTCGTGGGCGAGCTCGCGAATCGTCTGACGTCGATCACTGTCCAATAAGGCGGCAACAGTATGCACTACTTCTTCAGAGACGCTAGGACGACCTGCCCGATGCAGTCTTTCACAGTTTGTCGACGTTCGTTGAAGACTTTTACCCAACGTGCCACTGTCCTGTACGACAATGCCGATTCCCCGCACGCCCCTTGAGCCACTGTCGTGCTGTACGACCTCTGGCATATTCAATCTCGATGGTAGGTATGTCAACAACGTGTGCTATCAGCGACAATAGTAGGTTCAATGACACAGTGTCTCCACAGAAGTGTTGTAACTATTTAAGTTCCAACCCTCGTCTTTGCGTGGTTGCTAAATTTGATGCAAAATATTTTAATTGCCGTAACTCCGTACCTAAATATTTGCGAACCTACGTTTATAAGAACTTGTTTCGCTTAGCTTTACTTGCAGAACTGCGTATTGAAATATTTACATATCTTCGTGAGTCACCCTACATATGTACGAGGGTCACTCCAAAAATTAAAAAAAATGTAGACTATTTTTTGTTAAAAGTTTTCATTTTGCATGCTTGAAAGTTTTACAGTGTGTAGATACAGCCTTTAGGGACAATATTTTCATTTCTCTACATAATCCCCATCCCTCTCAGCAGCCTTACGCCATCTTGGAACCAGCACCTGCATACCCGTACGGTAAATTCTGGACCAACACGTTGGAGCCACTGTTTGGCAGCGTGCACAAGGGAGTCATCATCTTCAGCGTTACGGAAATGATACAGGATTTGGGATGGGAATCATTACAACGGCGCTTATCGCTGCGGCGTGGGCTACTTGCGAAACTCCAATCGCCAACATTCTCCTCCGAATGCGAAAATATATTGTTGACTCCCACCTACATAGGTAGAAATGATCATCAGAATAAAATACGAGAAATCAGAGCTCGAACAGAGAGGTGTTCATTCTTCCCACGCGCTATTCGAGAATGGAATGGCAGATAAATAGTATAATTGTGGTTCGATGAGCCCTCTGCCAGGCACTTAAATGTGATTTGCAGAGTATCCCATGTAGATGTATGTAAATGTAGATGTAGAAACCTTGTTGCACGAAGAGAATTTTTCAGTTCACTGTTATGCGTCCGTCAGCAGTCACCAGTTCGTCAACAATCTGCACATTGTCTGGAGTGTGTGCAGTACGAGGCCTGCAGCTGCGAGGACAATCCTCAATATTGCCGTGCCTGCTTCCATCACGTAACCTGGTTGCCCACCGACTAACCGTACTGCCATCGACAGCAGCATCTCCATACACCTTTTTCAACCTCTTATGGATGTTTCTGCACTGTCTAGTTTTCACAGCATAGGAATTCAATGACAGCACGTTGCTTATGAAGAACGTGAAGTGTAGCAGCCGTCTTGAAGACATGTTGTGACGGCGCCACTTACGGGAACAAGTTGAACTAAGTTTGAAAACCAGCGGGAAGGATGTACCGGGTGATAAAAAAGTCAGTATAAATTTGAAAACTTAATAAATCACGGAATAATGTAGATAGAGAGGTAAAAATTGACACATATGCTTGGGGTGACGTGGGTTTTTATTAGAATAAAAAAAATATTTTAAAAAGTTCAAAAAATGTCCGACAGATGGCGCTTCACCTGATCAGAAAAGCAATATTTGCATAACAAATTAAGATAAAGCAAAGATGATGTTCTTTACAGGAAATGCTCAATATGTTCACCATTATTTCTCAACAATAGCTGTAGTCGAGAAAAAAATGTTGTGGACAGCACTGTAAAGCCTGTCCGGAGTTATGGTGAGGCATTGGCGTCGAATGTTGTCTTTCAGCATCCCTAGAGATGTCGCTCGATCACGATACACTTGCGACTTCAGGTAACCCCAAAGCCGACAATCACAAGGACTGGGATCTGGGAGGCCAAGCATGACGAAAGTGGCGGCTGAGCACACGACCATCACCTATCGACGCACACAAGAGAGCTTTCACGCGTCTAGCAATACTTTTTTTTTTTTTTTTTTTTTTTTTGCTTTTAATAAAACCCCATGTAATTCCAAGCATCTGAGTCAAATTTTTACCTCTTTATCTACATTATACCGTGATTTATTAAGTTATCAAATTTATACTGACTTTTTGATCACCCGGTATTTACACACTGTAAAAATTTCAAGTATGCAGAATGAAAACTGTAGTTTTTAAAAAAAATGTGGGCTTTTCTTTTGGAGTGATCCTCGTACATTCAAATAAATCAAGCCATACCTACACCTAATTCTACATGGGATACTCTGCAAATCACATTTAAGTGCCTGGCAGAGGGTTCATCGAACCACCGTTATACTATTTCATCTCCCATTCCATTGGATACCGCGCGGGAAGAATGAACAACTGAATCTCTCCGTTCGGGCTCTGATTTCTCGTATTTTATTCTGATCATTTCTACCTATGTAAGTGAGAGTCAACAATGTATTTTCGCATTCGGAGGAGAATGTTGGCGATTGGAGTTTCGTAAGTAGCCAACGCCGCAGCGATACGCGCCGTTGTTTTAATGATTACCATCCCAGATCCTGTATCGTGACAATACGAAGCGAGCTGCCCTTCTTTGGACTCTTTCGATGTCCTCTGTCAAACCCACCTGATAAGGATCCCACACTGGGCAGCAATACTCCAAAAAAGGACGGACAAGCGTAGTGTATGAGTTTTTAATAAGATTAACGTGCAGCAATATATGTGTATAAGCTCAGGAAGCGTTTTCCTGGCAGTAAACGTAGTAAAACGGACAGTTGTGTGAATTAATCCAGAGACGCAAAGAGCGGAGTCGCGACATATTTGGCGAAAACTGCGGGAGCGCAGAGAATACGGGAGGTGGAGAGGAGGGCGGTGCTAATTTTGGAAGCGCGCGGCCCGAGTTGAGCTGGTCATTAAAGACGTTCATTAATTTGGGCGCGCCTTGTGCCGGTGAATGCGGAGTGTGGCCGGGCTCTGGCGGCGGCGTCGCGACGCCTAATTGCGGCGCCCGCCGCCCGGGGGCAGCACCGGCGCTAATTGGGCGGCCAGGCTCCGCGGAGGACGCGCGCCACCGGGCTGCACGGCCACTGCCGGCCGAAACTCACGGCCGCCACCGTGCCGCACTCCGCGCTACGTCACCCGTTTCTACGCTACCAGTACCGCCGTCGTCACACGGAGCGTGTGTCTGAACGTGCGCGGCCAACGTGCCGAGTCCACTGCGCGGCTGAACCGAGGGGTTAAGAAAAGGGGAGACGGCGCTACTATGCAAAGCTCAGCTGTCGATTGAAACCTGTCCGCCATCTTGCGGAGCAAAGGAAATATGTTTTCGGATTAAAGCACTGTGTGATTCTTGGAATGTAACTTATATGCCGGGTGATCAAAAAGTCAGTATAAATTTGAAACTTAATAAATCGCGGAATAATGTAGATAGAGCCGGCCGCGGTGGCAGATGGGACTGCAGCGCGTCAGTCACGGCCTGCGCGGCCACTACGGTCGGGGGTTCGAATCCTTACTCGGGCATGGCTATTTGTGCCGTCCTCAGTGTTAGCTAGTTCATAAGTAGTTTGTAAGTTTAGGGACTGATGACCCCGTAGTTAAGTCCCATAAGCTATACAAACATTTGAATGTAGATAGATAGATAGATACACAGAGAGGTAAAAATTGACATACATGCTTGGAATGACCTGGGATTTAATTAGGAAAAAAATGTATTGCTAGACGCGTGAAAGATCTCTCGCGCGCGTCGTTTGGTGATCATCATGTGCTCAGCCGCCAAATTCGTCATGATTGGCCTCCCAGGTCCCCAGACCTCAGTCCGTGCGATTGTTGGCGATGGGGTTATCTGAAGTTGCAAGTGTATCGTGATCGACCGTCATCTTTAGGAACGCTGAGAGACAACATTCGACGCCAATGCCTCACCGTAACTACGGACATGCCTTACAGTGCTGCTCGCAACATTATTTCTCGACTACAGCTATTGTTGAGGAATGATAGTGGACATATTGAGCATTTCCTGTAAAGAACATCATCTTTCCTTTGTCTTACTTTGTTGTGCTACGTATTGCTTTTCTGATCAGATGAAGCGCCATCTGTCGGACATTTTTAAACCCTTTTTTTTCTAATAAAACCCCATGTCATTCCAAGCATGTGTGCCAATTTTTACCTCTCTATCTACATTATTCCGTGATTTATTAAGTTTTCAAATTTATAATGACTTTTTGATCATCTGGTACATATAAATAATTCTCATTTCTGAGTACATATTTGATACAGTATATTTTGTAGACAAATACAGACACCCCCACCCCCCCGATAGCTGAACTGTCATTTATTAATGCAAAATCTCAATCAGTAAGTATGACTTGCATATCTGGATAGTACCCAATGCTTTACAAGAACTGAAATTGTCACCTGTAGTAGTTCACAACAAATGCAGACCCACTTTTTTCCAATAATGACAGTACCAACCAGTATCACTTTCGTAAGTTCAGTGATGATGAGACGGTTTTTATGTTGAATAAATACGGAAATTCTTTCTACACGTTCCACATCATTAAATATTTATAGTAAAATTCTATATTAGTAGATATTTGAAATTTCAAGCGAACTTAAATCGCATAAAAATGAAAATTGGAAGTCATTGAGGGGAAAATACTGAAACAAATAGCATGTATTAATTTAGCAACAAAATTTTTCTGTGTAAAATAGCAGATGACTTTCTTGTTTTACTTGCTTTCGGTAAGTGATACAGGTATCGTTTACTTTCTTATTACTTAAGTAGCACTTTCAACTAAGAATGCAATGTATACACACTCGTCACCAAAAATGTTTTTGGCCTCATAATATGGTGACAGTGGATTCACTTCTGTAGCGTTAAGGGCAGCTCCCCCTATTATAACCTCCTTGGGAAGAAATCTCGGAGATGGCACGACTCGTGCATTTGGAATATGTATCTCAGCTTCCTACATACGATTGTAGTGCACTCCAGCGACAGTGACTGTTGTAGGCGGCATCAAGAATCAAGGACCTGGTATCGCACTGTTTACCAAATGAAAGACTTTCCTACGTTAGTTCTATTAAAATAATAATAATAATAATTTGCTCTTGTGCATATCTTCTGTCATAAAGTTCTACATAAGTAACAACGAAATATATATGAACATATGGCTTTTCGAAAAGTTGCATCTCAATAAGGGCAGCGACTTAAGATTCATGACGAAATATGTGGTATAAAATTATAATAGTCCTTCACATAACAGTAGGTACACTATGTCGGTTTCACTTAAAAAATTTGGGGGTTCTACCACAACTTTGACCTTTTGACCTTGACCTTGACCATTTGAACTTGATCTGATGATATATCGATCAATCGACCTATCTATCAAATCGTTAAATCGGTATATCGGTAAACCGACCTATCAATCAATCGGGCTATCGCCGAATGTGATAGCTCGATTCGGCGATAACTCGATCGATTTGATCGATATGTCGATTCATCGATTGATCGGTTTTTCGGTAGATAAAGTTCAAAGGGTCAAGGGCAAGGTGAAAAGGTCAAGGTTGGGATAGAACCCCCAAATTTTTTATCTGAAACGGACATAGCATACCTACTCATAACGCAGACATCATTGCGACAGTCTCGTTTTTTCAGTAAAACTTCAAGGTCAGTTTCCTTCAATCACTTACTATTCAGTATTAGAATCTTTAGAAAGTGTAACGTACAAGACGTGAAACAATAAAGTGCGTATTATACTCTATGAAGGAGCGAATTGTCTTGTTAATGAAACGAATCCAATAAACTCACTCAATTAAAGGATGTTCAATTGTATTTACGTTCAGATTATCGTAAAACTAAGGGACGTAACTAGTGCAGTTATCAGCAGGAACTGATACCTGCAGCAGTTAAATCCCTTAGAGAACACACTACTTACTCTTACTTAAACTTATTCTCTAAGGACAACACAAATACCCATGGCCGAGATGGCCGAGGGAGGACTCGAACCTCAGAGCTCATGCACGTTGCGCTAGATACTTATTTGAAGTTACTGCCGTTTTGTAAGTAAATGTCTTTCACAGTTTTAAAATTTAGAGATTTTTTTATACACGTCACATAGCGGATAAAATGTACCTGTGAACTAATTGCTATTCTATTTCAACTAACACGTCTGCAATACGATATAATATCGACAAAATCGCTTAAATAAAGACCAGTAGGGAAAATATATCGTTGTGAACTTAGCTATGTAGTGCAGCGCTTATGAAACTTGTGAAACTTGGTCCTTATTGGAGGCACGGAGGTTTAGATCGCTATTCGGTCATCCAGGTCACAAAATTTGGTCCTGCACATATTTCCAACAGTAAATGGACGTCGAAGACTGAGATGGGTTTGTGTTCCATAAGTGACTTTGTTTCAGACCTACACAATTACACCAACAATGACGCTACAGATCGTCGAAGTTGCTGGAGGGGATGTCTAGCGTCAGGCGCCGGAGTCTGTAAATTGGACTCTTTGACTCTCCATAGAATAGTTGAATGGCGTTTCCGGGCACTGGTGTCTATGCTCATTTTGTTCCTCTAGACTCTTTCTACAGCCCCTAGAAATTTGTTGGTGTACTTTCGAAACACACTGACATATGGAACAGACTCCTCTTCCATTCCTCGACATTTTTTTTTTTTTTTTTTTTTTTTTTTTTTACATCATGATCAGTAGCAACTGATATATTACATAAAAGTCGCTATTTTTTTTAATGTTTGTCGTATCTTGCGCGCTAACGTACGGTTCATCCAACTGCGAAGAAACTGTCAACATACTGCTTGCACTTTCGCGAAGGTTGTAGGCATAATTGTATCACTGTACGACTCATAGTTCATGTGATATGACGTCATAAACAATGAAATGAGCGAAAGTCAGCTACATCACGCTAAAATGTTGCACATGTCGTCCTCAACCAATGGACCTATTTCCACCAAATTTAATATACATATTCCTTACCGTGAGGTAAAATTTACTGTAGGGGCAAGATAGAACTACGACATGTACTTCAGGCGGTATGACGTCACAAACAATCAGATGCATGATAAACCCGAGTACTAAGGGAATTATACTGTAAAGACAAGCCATTGTTTAACGTGTTTGACAGTTCTGGACCGACTTATTCCAAATGTTTACATGATACTGCAATAAACTTTCGGACGGACATTGGCTATACATTTCTAAAACAAAGTTACTAAGAGTGCACGTGTGTAAACCGCAGCCTCTGTCGCCGATGAACAACAGTCGACATAAGTACACGAACAGGCGCTTTTTGCGGAGGGTCATACGTACCATCGGTCGAGGATCGGTGTTTGAGGAGACAGTAAGCTCCAATGGGCTGTCATTTTCTCAACAGTTGCCCATCTAATCGTCCGTACATACCTGCGAAGTTGTCGTTCTGCCCTGTTGTCTTTGGCTGTGCAACACCACAGTTTCTCCGGCCTAGATTTCGCCATTATTCCCTGCTTGTTATAGTTCAACCACGACCGCAAGCGAACAGCCATTTCTGAATTGCTTCCACCGTTAACATTTAAATCAAATGATGATGCTCTTCTCGACGTAAGATAAACTGTTCCGTCTCCGCATTTACGGAAACGAAGGTTTTACATTCAAGCGGTACTGTAGTTGATAACATCGTGCGCTGTAAAGCCCAATGTATCATATTCTCGCCTACCTACATGCTAGTATTTTCGCATCATTTTATTTTGTAAAACATTTTGCGACGAACTAGGAAAGAAAGATGGACTTTCTTTATAAATATGCCTCAACAGCAGATTCACCCCCACTAACGCCGTATTGCTAATTTTAATATAATTTTGGAGTAACTTAAATGTTTTAAGTAATAAATCACCTATTAATTTCAGTGTTGTTATTTCATAATTTCCAATACCGAAAACTTTTTCCTTTTGAAACCTTAGATTTCCCTTAAATTGTACAGTATTGTTTCTAACTCAATGTTTTATTTTGGTTTTTCATTGCTGAAAACAATATTTGATTCCAATATGGAACAAGTTAGGATATTCCACAAAGCTGAAAATGTATAAAGTATTTTAACTTATTAGTCGACAAGTTTGCATACATGCAGTGGACTAGATCACAGCTTCAATATGTTGCGTGGTACAGAGAGAGAGAGAGAGAGAGAGAGAGAGAGAGAGAGAGAGAGAGAGACAGAGAGCACACTGTGAGCGCACAGTGTCTTCCATCCATCCCTGCGCAAACTATAACGGAACGAGCTATTTGACACTCAATTCTAGTACCCGATACCACCCTGCTTTATTGACTCGTTTCATACCAGTCACTTAATATCAAGAATATTTCATTTCATCTTAAGCAAAGCTTTTAAACAATGTTTTAAGACCCTAACTTATTATATCTTGGGGACTGACACATACCACACACATTGTATATTTTCACTTAAAATATAAACAGTTTACTTACGTAATGATGTCATGTTGTAGATGTAGCACTCTTGTGTTGATTGTTCATTAAGGTAAAATTTACACTATAAATCATATGTGACGCACTATTTGTGATTTCTTTATCTACGTATAAGATTTTTAAGCCTATTTTCTCCCGAGGAAAATAACTAAGGATTGATTCAGGTTTCAATGTTGATTTAGGTCGAAACAGTCACATATTAAAAAATTGAAGTTTTTAATAAAATTTTATGTTCACTACTTTAATCAAGATTGGTACTATTAAGAATTGCAAAATCACTCGTTTCATACTATCAAAATCACTACCCTGTATTCGATTATAAACCTTAACGTCATAGTGTTCTGTTACCTTGAAATTGTGTATTTGTAAAATTACATGGAGAATTAGAGAATTGTATATGTATTAGTCGTAGTTTTTCCAGAGAAATTATCTGATATTTTTGCCGTTGTATAAAACTAAATGACGTAGAACAGCTTAGGCTCTTCAGAATTTGGCTTGGTGGAGAGAGGACGTATTGATATTGTCAGTCTGCTTTGCGTATAAACAGTCCAAAGCACTTGCTTGGAGAGATATCTCAGTGTTAAAAGGGCATGTGATAAGACGGCGGCGCAGAGAGATATATCCATTACTTGTGTTTACTGAAGTGTTTTGAAGTTTTATTAAATCCAGTGCTATTTTCAAAAGTTCATTGTCTGTTTCATTTATGAATTAACAGTGATTCCAATATTCCTGCATTTTAATCGCAAGTGAGAATATACTCCATAGACCACGTTGCCATTAACTAGAAATAGTTCCATATCTCGCAATACAAATAGCGAGATATTGTAACAGGTCGACTCTGCCAATCAACATTAAACAGTTTGGCAGCTTACAGCTGACACCATCTGGACATCATTCTACGAGTTCAAATGTTCAAATGTTTGTAAAGTCTATGGGACTTAACTACGGGGTTATCAGTCCCTAAACTTACAAACTACTTATTAACTAACTAAGACTAAGGACGGCACAAATATCCATGCCCGAGGGGGGATTCGAACCCCAGTGACCGTACAGACCGTGACTAAAGCGCCTCAGTCCCCTCGGCCACCGTGGCCGGCCTACGAGTTCATCAGGCGGAATTCTGCGGGCATAAATGCAGAATTAAGTCCTGTAACCGGCAGAGTTGTGCCCCTGTTACAAAACGTGTCTACTCTCGCCTCGTTACTCGTTTCAACTCCAGGGTAGACGGCTGCTGAACACCCCGGATCCAATATGGACAACACAACTGCTCATCTCTAGAAGCAAATGGCATGCTTTTGAGAGTGCGTCTATAACGCAGAAGTATTTATCATATACCAAATCCGACAGGTAGGCGTTTCAGCCGGGGATATGGCGAATCGGAGCAGACAGACGTGAAATAGCGACCGCGCAGCGTCTTGGCCGCGTTGAAACTGACTTCACTGATTGCGCCTGACTGCCGGTTTTCTATCAAGGCAATTTTCAGCGAGGTGAACAGAAACTAGGAAGTTTGTTTCTCTTTGTCTATAATAGAACTTGTTCATCTTATAACGCATTCTATGCACAGATACACATGCACTCTGATTATGGTGGCCAGACACTACATAAACCCGAGTATCTGTGTGACATGCGCGTTAATTATAGTCGTCAGTTTCTTCTAATAGGATAATGTAAAAAACAATAAAAGCTAACAGAAGACATCGACACATGTCTCAATTAGCTCTTCTTTGTTTTTGGAAGGAGTTCGGCACATTTAGTCACAGTGACCTGGTAAACAAACGACAAAGGAGTACCGGATTACCTTTGCGACTATATATCATTCTTCCTCCCAACTGATACACAACATTACCATGAGCAACTTACTGCGTGTAAATGCGAATATATATATAAATCGCCATTAGAATATGAATTAGGAAATCAGTTATTTAATACAGCGAAATTAAAGTGGAATCCATAGAAAGGAAGGCTCTTTGCTGTACGATTACAAAATTTTAGAACAATCTCTGGAAGCAGTTACTTCAATAAAATTTCCGTTCGTAGGCATAAGGAGCGATTGGAAGTGGAATGACTCCAAAAATGAATCGTAAGATACTCAGATGTCACACTCAGTTACAATGCAAGGAAGTCGTCCATAGCAAAGGAAGCAGATTACAGAACACTCGTTCGACCAACATTGCCCGCGAGTGAGGGAACCGTACCAGATAAGATTAATAAAGGAACAGCGAGGATCCAAGGAGAGCAAAACGTTTGTTGTTGTGGTCTTCAGGCTAAAGCCGCTCTCCGCGCTATCGTGTCCTGTGACTTTTAATTTCAGAATAAGGTAGTTTAATTTCAACAGCTTCCTTAATAACACTATCCCAATAGGTGGAAGTGCATGCCAGAACTCCGTGTCGTTGGTCATCCTATGGAATACAACGACACGGAGATTCTTGCATGCACTTCCACCTATTGGGATAGTATTATTAAGGAAGCTCTGTTGAAATTAAACTAGCAAGCGACCTTATAAACAGAGATGGTGGTTTTTGTTTAAATTCTGCTTGGAGTCCGGCACTGTCTCTCGTAAAAAAACAGAGGGACAAAATTACTTCTGCCTCACCTGTTGATCGATACTTCTGATGTTTGGTCGTCTGTGGTTGTGTTGCCTCTGCAGTGATTTGTACTGTGTGTGTTATATTCCTTGTTTACCCTTTGCAAACCGAGGTATTAAATACGCTTGCACATTGCTTCCTTGATTGGCGTTGTGCCTTGAGAATGGCAGGGTCATCCTGCCGAAATATCGGCGGTTGGCGACGATGTCACCCGGCAGATACCCGTAGGTTGTTTGAACATTCATTATGCCGGAAAAAGTTAAGTTTCACAAGGTTATACTTTGTATGATATCTCAGCTGTTCCCCTAATTGTTTTGAGCAGGTTGTGCCCCTCGGTCCGGAGCTAGAGCAACTGTGCACAGTTGTGGGAGTGTAGGTTGGTAGACGTGCTCGAGATGGTGGCGGATGTACTTGGCGAGACTCCGGCAGGCCGGCGCGACAAGTGCGCGTCCCGGGCGCCTGGCCGCGCCTCCCGTCGATGGCGGTCCCCCCGCAGCAGAGGCGACGGCGACGGCGCAGGCCCACGGCCGGGACAATGGGCCGCGCGAGTAACGAGCCAGCCGTCATCTCGCAGATTGGTTACGCCCTGCGCTACCACGCCCCATTGTCGCCAGCTGCCGCGCGCTGCTGCCACCCTACTGCAACACTTGCCTCCCGTGCTCTCCCATGTACCAGACCAGACCATCTCTCCCTGACGTACAATCCACATACAGCCTCAGTACGAAAAGAGTCAGTTATCACATAAGGCCCCTACGCAAGTTCAGATTTGTCTGGACTAATTTATTGGCGGGACCGATAAATTGGACGTGTGGAGCCGATAACCGACCAACTTTTGTTGTCGAATGGTTGGTCGGGCTGAACGTCCGACAGCCGACCCCACACCGCTCCACTCGACAAATTGTACCGTGTGTAGCGCTACCCGACCAACTTCCAGCCTGCGATCGTCTGTGGTCGGAAGGTAAGTCGGGACGTGCGTAGGGGCCTTCAGGAACCGAGAGTAGTAAATGCCGTCTCGGGCTGCAAAGTGGTGCTGGAGTTCCTTCTCAAACGGAATAATTGGAAACCCCATAGGAGATGCTAAAAGTTCCTTCCAGACCGGACGCGTCACCACCTAGAAGACAAGGTCTCACAACTGGCCTGTGGTCGGCGAGAAAGACAGTCCTGGGCACTCAGCCAGGTGACGTGGCAAGAGTAGTGCTGCGCCGACGCGATCGCGGATTTGACTGGTTAGCCGCTAAGAGGCAGTGGGCCGTGGCCCAGCGGCTAACCAGTCAAATCCGCGATCGCGTCGGCGCAGCACTACTCTTGCCACGTCACCTGGCTGAGTGCCCAGGCCTATCTTTCCCGCTGGCCACGCAACTGGCCGTGGCTACGTCACAACGAGAGGCAGGGAACGCAAGCTGACTGGCCGGAAACTATGAGGCGGTGGGTGTGCCCCAGCGGCCAGCCAATCAACTGGCGGCCGCGGCCTCTCGGTGTGACGTAGGCACGACCAGTTGTGAGGCCTCGTCTTCTAGGTGATGTTGCCTCACATCGATGCTGCAGCCAACGGCCCACGCTCTCAAATATAACCACCTATCTCGAAGACTTCTGCTTGTCTAAACTATCTGTCCACTACGGAATCGGGTGTGTAGCAGATATTCCAACAAAAAGAAGAAGAAGGTTGCCTCCAGACGTACTCTCACTTGACTGCTGCAATGCGTGGGGCTCCGCCGCGCTGAAATCGAACATGACACGTACGATGGGCGTTCAAATGAAAAGTTGCGCAACAGTGGGTATACCTCAAGTCTGTATCCAAAGTAATCAACAGAGACATGGGCACAAGTACCCTACTGTTCAGCGAGCCGAAGGATTTCCTATTCCCAGAATTCCTGTTAGCTGTGACAAGAGCCAGTCCTTCACTGTGTCTTTCAATTCGTCGTCCGAGTTGACGCGCTTCCATTTCACATGTTCCCGCATGCTCAAGCTGCCCCCACTTGAACTTGGCCAGTATACTTTGTGTTACCCTGGAGACGTGTGGAAATTCTGTCAATAAAATATTAATAGTTGACGGCCGAGATCCGATGTCGTATCTCGGCTACTAAATGCCATACCATCATTTCATTATTACTACTGATGTTGTAACAATTGCGTGTGCCTCCATGGTCTTGTGCAAATGCTTCACCTGGATGCCACTTTGGCGACTTTGGTGTCCCGTTCTTAATTATTCAACCGGGAAAAAGAGACCTATGGTGTAACGTGCAATCGGAACCATGAGTCGTTTCTGATGATTCCTGACATAGATGAGAGGTGGAGATTGGCTTCAAACACAGACAGAAAAATACGCGGACCGACCCTATTTTGAATTCTCGAAATATCGGTTTTCAGTAGAGCGTTTCACTCCAGAACCACCATGCTACTGCTGATGATGAGGGTAACGAGAATGTGTTGTTTTGAGCGCACCGACATAAATTACCGAAGGTCCGCACAATTTTTTTACACAAACACAGCCGCACGGAATGGCCGCGTGGTCTAAGGCATCATGCTAAGGACTGCTCGACCGATCCCGTCGGAGTTTCGAGTCCTCCGTCAGGCATGCATATATATATATATATATATATATTTGTGTGTGTGTGTGTGTGTGTTGTCCTTAGTGTAAGTTAGTTTGTAATTTTAGGTACTGATGAGCATAGCAGTCATTTGACACACACACATATGAAGGATGTTCAAATGAAGAAGTACGTTACGTCTTAACAAGCAAACTGGTTGAAATTTGAATATGCCGAGTTGGTATGAAGTAGTGCCACAACTAGGGACACGAAGCATGCAAGACCACAAAAATTCAATAGCAGTCCATCAAGTTAAAAATAAGGAGAGGCATTGTATTAAAATTTGTGCTGTGGCCGGGGTTCGAATTCGGGACCTCCTACTTACTAGGAAGGCGCTTTAGACCAATTTTTTTTCTTTCCTTCAGGTAGATCTATGATCTGCTGTTGTTTTTATTGTTCGTACTTGGTCGTTCGTTGATCATTTGGCTCAGCTTTTTTTTTTTTTTTTTTTTTTTTTTTTGTTTTACAGAAGACGTTCAGCCCTCTAATCTGGCGCCAGGTACAGCTCAGCTAACACAGCGTTGCAGCCAAAGCGATTACACGGACTGTCTTAAAGCGTCTCCTAGTAAGTAGGAGGTCCCGGCTTCGAATCCCGACCACAGCGCATAATTTTAATTAAATGCCTCTCATGTTTAATACCTTTAGTATAACGAGACAACATTGTCTTAAGGAATTGTATTATTTGTTGATATTTATATCACCTCGGCCTGAGGATCAAGGCGGGATTGTTCCCATTCGCGTTCTTTGCTGGGGTGCTATTGCAATATAGGAGAGTCCTGGCAATTTTAAACGCATTTCACCATTTCACAGGGAACATTGAGGCAGAATTTAAGTATGTGGTGTGGAGGGAGACGTGCTTTATGGCAGTCCGTGTAGTCACTTTGCCTGGAATGCTGTGTTAGCTGAGTGGTCTAAAGTGCCTACCTACTAAGTAGAAGATCCCGGGTTCGAATCCCGGCCACAGTGTATATTTTAATTCAATGCCTCTCCTTATGTTTAATACCTTTGGAGTAACGAGACAACATTGTCCCAAGGAAACGTATTATTTGTTGATATTTATATCACCTTGGCCTGAGGAACAAGGCGGGATTGATCCCATTCGCGTTCTTTGCTGGGGTGCTATTCCAATGTACGAGAGTCCTGGCAATTTGATACGCATTTCACAGGGAACTTTGAGGCAGAATTGAAGTATGTGGCGTGGAGGGAGACGTGCTTTAAGGCAGTCCATGTAGTCACTCTGGCTGCAACGCTGTGTTACCTGAGTGCTGTATAGCGCCTACCTAGGAAGTAGAAGGTCTCGGGTTCGAATCCAGGCCACAGCACAAATTTTAATTCAGTGCCTCTCCTTATGTTTAATACCTTTGGTATAACGAGGCAACATTGTCTCAAGGAAACGTATTATTTGTTGATATTTTTATCTCCTTGGCCTCAGGAACAAGGCGGGATTGTTCCCATTGGCGTTCTTTGCTGGGGTGCTATTCCAATATAGGAGAGCCCTGGCATACGCATTTCACAGGGAACATTGAGGCAGATTTAAAGAATGTTGTGTAGAGGGAGACGTGCTTTAAGACAGTCCGTGCAGTCACTTTGGCTGCACAGTTGTGTTAGCTGAGTAGTCGCCGGGCGCCGTGGTTCAGCGCGCCCGGTCAGATGGCTCAACGCCCTCTGTAATAAAAAAAAGCTGAGCCAATGACACTTCGAACATCAACGAACAAAAACGATCAGAGTCCACAATGAATAGAAACACCCATTGAGCGAAAAAAAAAAAAAAAAAAAAAAAAAAAAAAAAAAAAAAAAAAAAAAAAAAAAAGTAGTCTAAAGCGCTTACCTAGCAAGTTGAAGGTCCCGGGTTCGAATCCCGGCCAGAGCAAAAATTTTAATACAATGCCTCTCCTTATGTTTAATACTTTTGGTACAAAGAGACAACATTTTCTCAAGAAATGTATTTTTTGTTGATATTTAGTCCATCAAGTGTTACCGTATGAATTTTGAAACCGGATTTTATTTGTTTGTATCTGTAAAGATTATAAATGAAAGCTCCCGACTCTGATAATTGAGGAATACAATTCCTCCTCCTGGCAGCACGGAGAAAGATAGTTTCTCCGCGAACCCCAGTCTATTTGTGGTGAAACGCTGTCGACAACTGCCGCTGTTCGCATCGGATCACGCTGCAGTGACGGCAGTTGCCGCTTGGTTAGCGCACCTGGGTTCAGGGCGGATCGCACCCTCAGGGCGATGTTTTTGTGTCTCCCCGGTGGGGCGAATGCGCTGGCGCTGAAATAACTCGGCGGGGAGGCGCGGGGGTGCCCTGACAACACGCGCCCCCGTGGCGAGAGGTGGGCGTCAGCGCGCGCTGAATATTTAAAATAACAGCCGCGCGCGCCGCTCAGATTAATGCCCTAATTACGCGCCTGCGCCCCCTCCCCTGCGACACGCCCGCAGCGTTGGGGAAGGTCGCGCACCCCGCGCACACCTCCATTGTGCGCCCCGACTGTTCTGACGTAAGCGCGCGGGGTGGGAGCGCTGCTTTTCGGTTAAAGCAGGGATCGCGGCCGCGGCAAGCCAGTCGAGCGGCCATCGCCATCCCCGCAGGAGTGATTCGCGGCTTCTGCTGCTGACAGCT
Source organism: Locusta migratoria (assembly GCA_026315105.1). Classification (NCBI taxonomy): domain Eukaryota; kingdom Metazoa; phylum Arthropoda; class Insecta; order Orthoptera; family Acrididae; genus Locusta; species Locusta migratoria. The sequence continues at coordinate 524,656,734 of CM048745.1, forward strand.
GCCCTCCGACGCCAGTGTATGTTGTTTACTCGCTAGCATGGAGCGGCTCGCCCGCAGGTAAGCGGCGACTACGATCTACATTTTTTTTTTTTTTTTTTTTTTTTTTTTTTTTTTTTTTTTTTTTTTTTTTGCCTATTAAGTTGTGCTCACACTCTAATCGACAGATCCCGTGGATTTAATTCTACAGAATTATTCGAAAATAGCTTAGGTGGTTTCGGCATGGACTGTACTGAAACTGCAGTAAGGTGCAGGTAAACCATTCAACAATCCGAAGAATGGTTTGAACACCACAGTGCTTTCCTAGGCACGGTTGCCGTGGAGAAGTAGCCGTGCGGTATAACGCGTCTCGCTGCGGAGCACGCGGTTGCTCGCTTTCGGGAGGTTCGAGTCCTCCCTGGGGCATGGGTGTGTGTGTTGTCCTTAGGTTATTTTACCTTAGTTTAAGTAGTTTGTAAGCTACGGGCTGATGACCACGCAGTTTCGTCCGAAAGATTTACAAACATAGGCACGGTCCTGTTTGGAGGTGATTCGTCGTTGCCTTCCTTCGAGCTTCGAAAAAATATGTTCAAATGTTTGTAGAACTTATGGGACTCAACTACGGGGTCATCAGTCCCTAAGCTTACAAACTACTTATGAACTAGCTAAGACTAAGGACGGCACAAATATCCGTGCCCGAGGGGGGACTCGAACCCCCGACCGTAGTGGCCGTGCAGACCGTGACTGGAGCGCCTCAGTCCCCTCGGCCACCGCGGCCGGCTCGACCTTCGAACTGACTTACCCAGCCAGTTACATGGGAATGTACTGTTTAACGTGAGTTCCATACCACGGTGCTACAGAGGTGAAATAAGTAGAAAGTGACAGACAAAAATCCCAGTACCTGGTGGGGATCTAACCCACGACCTTTGTATTTAAAGTATGGGAGTCTGCCACTGTGTTACCGAAACACACTGAAAGTGCTGTATGTACAGAAATACGATACCTACTAGTAGAGAAGACGATCTACCAATATTCGGATCGTGAAACGCTCCGTGATGTCGTGTGTAAACGATGATTTTTTTTTTTTTTTTTTTTTTTTTTTTTTTTTTTTGATATCGTGTAATTAAATTTCAGTGCAATCCATAGTGGTGGACTGGCTCGTGTCTCAGGCACAGGGATTCTGAGAAGAAAGAATGCTTCAGCCTCTTAAACATTGGGATCGGTCTGGTCAGGCCTGTGGCAATTACTTTTGAATAACAACTTCAATTATAACCTTTTCATTCGAACACCCCTTGTAATTCTACAGAATTATTCGAAACTAACTTTGGGTTCCAGCGTACACTGCACTGGCACTATAGTACACACAGAAAATCACTCTTATCGGTATACACACCATCTATCGATGTTCGAGTAGTAGAAACCTCCATGACGTCACTGGGTAAACACTAATTTTTCCGATTTGTTGTTATTAAATCTCAGTCTCATTCATACTGAAATTTACAACGATCATGAAGCTTACATGATTTTTTTTGCGCGAGTAGAAGTAAATAAAAAAACAAAAATAACAATAAATAATAACTTAACCTCAGACAGACACGAATCAGGGTACAACGAAATTCAGGTCGATAATGTGACGCCTCGTCCCGCTTGGCTAAGCCAAACATTTGCAAATTAACATTTCATATGGTATATTACATATTTCGCATGACATTCTTCAGATATGTAAATATAGGGGGTAAATAAATAGGTGACAAAGCTCTGGGGATTCTATACAGACCTGACAACAAACAGAGCTTGTCGTGTACAGATATTGTTTATTTTTCCGTTACCGTATAACAGAATTTGTTATGATGTGCGTAACATAGACTACTTCACTATGTAGCTTGGTGATTTGTATTGATACAGAGTTATTTAGTATCTACAGTCCTCCACGAAGCCGGCCGCGGTGGCCGAGGGGACTGAGACGCTCCAGTCACTGTCTGCACGGCCACTACGGTCGGGGGTTCGAATCCCCCCTCGGGCATGGATATTTGTGCCGTAAGTAGTTGATAAGTAGTTTGTAAGTTTAGGGACTGATGACCCCGTAGTTAAGTCCCTTAAGCTTAACAAACATTTGAACATTGACTGATGACCCCGTAGTTAAGTCCCATAAGCTATACAAACATTTGAAACATTTCCTCCACGAAGGTGTTCAAAATGGCTACCACGAGCTGTAAAGCAGGTTTTCATGAGCCGTATCATCGACTACCTCACTTGCTCCCATATTCAAGGCGTCTGTCGTACTGCTGCCACCGTCTCTCTGCTCTGACGCAGCACTTCCACGTTCTGAATAGAAGGAGCAGGCCACGATATTAGCCCCTGACGCCCTATTCATTTATTTTGGACTCGATGATGTAAAACTGCTGTATCAGCACGGGGAACAGGAGGCGGTGTTTCATCATGCGTGAACCACATGCGCCGAGTTAAATCCAGTAGGACACCTTCCAACAAACCATATATATCATGTGTTGAAAAGGCACAGTATAACGCTCTTGTCAATTTTCCTGGTAAAATGAAGCGACCAATTAATGCGTCGCTTATTGTTGCAGCCCAAAATTTAATACTGAACAGCCGCGGTGGAGTAGCCGAGCGTTCTAAGGCGCCTCGCTGCAGAGCGCGAGGTTGCACGCCGTGGAGGTTCGAGTTCTCCCTGGGGCATGTGTGTGTGTGTGTTTGTCCTTAGGTTAGTTTACCTAGGTTTAAGTAGTTTGTAAGCTACGGACTGATGACCACGAAGTTAGATCCGATAGATTTACAGACATTTGAACATTTCAACGTCATCATCATCGACGTGCAAGTCGCCGAAATTCTGTCAATAAAATATTCATAGTTGACGGCCGAGACCTGATGTGGTATCTCGGCCACTAAATGCCATACCATCATTTCATTATTACAACTGATGGTGTAACAATTTCGTGTGGTTCAATAGTCTTGTGCAAATCTTTCACCTGGATGCCACTTCGGCGACTTTGGTGTCCCGTTCTTAATTATTCAACCGGGAAAAAGAGCCTATGGTGTAACGTGCAGTCGGAACCATGAGCAGTTTCTTATGTTTTATCACATAGATGAGAGATGGAAATTGGTTTCAAACACAGACGGTCCGACCTTATTTTGAATTCTCTAAATCTCATATATATATATATATATATATATATATATATATATATATATATATATATATATATATATATATTTAGTAGTCTATGGGACTTAACTACGGGGTCATCAGTCCCTAAACTTACAAACTACTTATGAACTACTTACGAACTAGGACGGCACAAATATCCATGCCCGAGGGGGGATTCGAACCCCCGACCGTAATGGCCGTGCCGACCGTGACTGGAGCGCCTTAGTCTCCTGGCCACCACGGCCGACATCTCGGATTTCAGTCGAGCGTTTCACTCCAGAACCACCATTCTACTGCTGATGATGACGGTGACGAGAATGTGTTGTTTTGAGCGCACCGCAATAACTTACCGAAGATCCGTACAATTTTTTTACCCAAACAAACACAGCCGCACGGAATGGCCGCGTGGTCTAAGGCATCACGCTACGGACTGTTCGGCCGATCCCGTCGGAGTTTCGAGACCTCCGTCAGGCAAGCGTGTGTGTGTGTGTGTGTGTGTGTGTGTGTGTGTGTTGTATTTAGTGTAACTTAGTTTGTAATTGTAGGTACTGATGAACATAGCAGTTTGGTCCAATAGGTTTACATTGAACATTTGAACACACACACACACACACACACACACACACACACACATATGAGAGGTGTTCAAATCAAAAAGTACGATACGTCTTAAAATTTGAATATGTCGCTTTGGAAAGAAGTAGTGCCACAACTAGGGGCACGAAGCCCGCAAGACCACAAAAATTCAATAGCAGTCCATCAAGTAAAACAGAAGGAGAGACATTGAATTAAAATGTGTGCTGTGGCCGGGATTCGAACCCAGGACCTCCTAATTACTAGTAAAGCGCTTTAGACCCCTTTTTTTTTTTTTTTTTTTTTTTTTTTTTTGTGGTGCGGCCGGGAATCGAACCCGGACCTCCATGCTTACTTTTTTTTTTTTTTTTTTTTTTTCGCTCTCCAAAATCGCCTTCTTTGGCGTCGGCTTCATATGCCTTTCAAACGAAAATATCCGTTTCTTCGCAGTTCGTATTTGAAGTACCGTTCTTGGTACTTTATATTTTTATTTTACATACTTGTGTTTTAACTGAAAGAAATATGCCTTTCTGCATTTTAAGACAAACGTAAAATTCCTTATCCGAATACCTTGCTTTATTAAATAGTTTAGTTGAATAATACGAAACTAATGATGTTTTTCAAAAGGAAAGAAAAGTAAAATAATTAAGAAAAATTATCTTCGTTACTTTACCTCTTCTTTCTTCTTCGGCAGAAATGCTTTTTCGGGGTTCTGTTGAGGCCTTCACGGCTACCGTAGCGGCCCCGGGGCACACGAAGTCCCCACCGTACTTCACCCTCAACAGCACTCCCCTACTTTGGCATTCTACCTTGTTCTGTCTATTTCATGATGTGTACATATTAACCTATACCTTGTTTCTGAAACAAAATTTTCAACATGTTTCCAAAATTCTTTTTATGGTCTTTTTTCTTGTATATTTTGAAGTATTCTTCTTTTATATATTCTCGATATTCTGGTACATTGTCGGTTCCTTTTTTGTTGACTACATAATTTACAAAATTTCCGAATAGCCATAATATTACGTTGTTCTTTTGTGATGGGAAAGAAACATCTTCTGGGAAGAGTAAATTGTTTATTGTTAATTCCCTTCCATCGCTCCGTTTGATGAAAGCGACTTGAAATATAACGTCTTTCCATATATTTTTGTATCCGTTACAAATGAAGCGATGGCTTAATGAGTCCAAATGTTTGCATTTTGGGCACTCGTTGGTCGCGCTTAGTCCTATTGAATAAAGTTTTTCGTTCGTACTAACGAGATTATTTATAACTCTATACCATGATGCTTGCACATCTGTTGTCAGCATTCGGTTATTTATATTCGCCCAAATTTTCCCCCAGTTTTTGTTAGGGTATTTCAGCTCCATCTTATTTTGGTTATCGGTTGATTTCAACTTATCTACTATATATTTGCTTGTCCTCTTGTGTTTATCCCTTAGAATACATGTCAAGTAGCTTAGCTCTACGTAAAAAGACTGAATGTGCTTCAGTTTGTAGCTTATTTCACTAACATCTACTGGTGGCTGCAGGCTGCCAGGTTTCAGAAGGTTGAACAGAGCAGCAGTTATGCTGTTCGGTTGCGTCTCTATAAGGTTGAGTGTCCTTTTAATGAAGAGGGCCGTGCTTTTTTTCCGAATGTCTGTCAGCCCGAGGCCTCCTTTTTCTGGTCTCATGGTGGTTGTTCCTACCGCTATTCTGAATATATGCCCTTTCCATACATATCTGCAGATAGTGCTCATTATAGTTCTCGCAGTTGCAGGAGGTGTAGGTAAAATCTGAGCGACGTATGCCGCTTTTGATAGAACTGCACAATTTATTAGCTTAATTCTCTGCTTTATATTTAAGTCTCTTGTTTCGTCCATTATTAAGCTGCCTCTTATTTTTCCTAGGACCTGTTTCCAATTTGCGGCCGTTGTTCTTAACGGGCAACTGTAGAACGTTATTCCTAGTGTCTTGTGGTGTTCCACTGTGTGTGCCCACGGTGACTGCACATTTTCAAGTCCCTTTAAATTTAAAAAAGAACTTTTCGTCTCATTGATCCTCGCACCAGTTGCTCTGCTATAAAGCATTAACGTTTCCGTTAGTTTTGCACAGTCTTCATTGCTCCTCACTAAAACTCCCACATCGTCAGCGTATGCGTTTGTAACTGTCTTGAGTCCGGCTACTGTTATGCCTTCTAAGGTTGCATTCAAACGCCGTAGGAGAGGTTCTAGAGAAATTACGTAAAACAACATAGACAAGGGACTTCCCTGAGGAACTCCACTTAATATCAATATCTCGTTAGTATATTGTCCATTTATCGAGATTTTGGTTTTGATACCCCTGACGATGTTCATTAAAACCGTTAAGTTGTTGTCCTTTAAGCCTATGTGTTTCAGAGTTTTGAAGAGGTATTCGTAGTTCACTCTATCAAATGCTTTAGCAAAATCAATGAAGGCAATGCCGCCATTAGCTGACGATGTTGCGAAAAGAGCAATTATGTCGCGATATTCACATACAGATTTAAAAATGGTACGTCTGGGGAGACAAGTCTGGTAGCTTCCAATAACTTTTTCTAAAATGGGTTTCATTCTTTCTTTAATTACACGTGCAACTACTTTATAATCTGAATTCATTAAGGTGATCGGCCTCATATTATTAATATCTTTTATGTCCGTGCTCCTTCCCTTTGTTAGTAATACAGTTACACTTTCCTTAAATACAGGAGGAATATCCACGCCTCTCAAGACGTCATTAACGACTTCCGTGAATTCGTTACCTATTAGTTCCCAAAATGTTCTATAAAATTCCACCGGCAAGCCGTCTGGGCCTGGAGACTTCCTCGAAGGCGAAGATGTAATGATGTCAAGGACCTCCTCATTTGTAATGTCTAACGTAAGACCTCTATTGTCTTCCTCTGAAACTATACCTTCCATTTCAGAGCTCTGTAAAAGCTCTTGCACGGAGTTGTCATCAGTAGCATTTCCAGAATACAACTGCTGATAAAATCTATGTGCTTCATTTAAAATATCTTTTTGGCCTGTTAGTACTCTGTTACCTTCCGTTCTGAGGTTGGCAATAAAATTTCTTCTTCTGTTCTTTGTGTGTTGTATCAAGTGATAGATGGAGGTATTTTCTTCCTCTACTGTCGTTCTAGTGTGTGATTTTATTTGCAATCCTTCCAGATGTTTCCTCTTGATACTTATCATTTTGGCTTTAATTTTTTTAATATTTATAATGGCCTCTTGAGATATTGGTTGGTCGTAAAGGTCCCTTAGACAACAGTAATAGAATTCCATTGTGTGCCTTGACCAAATTGCTCTTTCCTTTGCGTGAGATATCAACGCTGCTCTTAACTTTCTCTTGGCGGCCATCGTCCACCATTCGATATTTGTTCTATACTTGTTACGCGTTCTTAAAACAGCTCCCCAAGTTGCTTGTATCTTTAAAGCCAGAGCATCTTCTGAGAGGGTATTGATGTTCAATTTCCATAGTGGGCGACCCCAGTAAGTCTTTTGTCTTGTTAATTTGATACTGCATTTCACTGCTAAGTGATCAGAGAAGGCAGCTGGTATCACCTCAATGCTACTTACTTTGGTCTCTAGATTGGGGGTGACATATATCCTGTCTATTCTACTCTGTGTAGTACTAGTGATGTACGTAAATCTAACCATCGTAGGATATTTAATTTCCCACGCGTCAAACCACTTCAAGTTCTCGACCAATGCCTTCAGTTCTCGAGAAAAATTAAAATTTGGTCGCTGGTCCTTTTTATTCAAAACACAATTAAAATCTCCCCCTATTAAAACTTCTGCCGGGTTCTCTTTGAGTAGAAATAAAATGTCACTCCTGAAAAAGGCCGCTCTCTCTTGTCGTGCATTGTTGCCTGATGGCGCGTAAATGTTTATAAAAGTGGTGTTAAAAATTTTACAGCTGATTCCCCTCCCTGATTCTAAAAGACACACATTCGTTATCTCAATCCCTTCTTTAGCAAGGATCGCTGTCCCACACGATTCCTCTGGAGCTACATTTAATACCTCCTTATACCCAGAAATATACAAGTTCTTTATGTTAACTTCCTGCAAGAAAGCGATGTCTGTATCTGACTGATACAGGAAGTCTTTCAGTGCAGCCACCTTTGGTTGACTCTGAATTTTGTTTATGTTTATAGTGGTCACATTATATGTATGTTCCACTTTGTAACGCTACAAGACGTGTAATAGAAGACACTTAATTGGAGCCGCTGATAATAATTTTTTCCTAGTTAAATTTTTTTTCCTCGTTTTTCATTCTTCTTTTTTTTCTTTCTTCTATAAGTTCATGCACAAATTTTAATAAAAACATTCTTCCTCAAAGGCCCCTTCCGTTTCCATTGCATCAGTCTCATCTTCCTTGTCATCCGCCCAGATAATTTTTGTTTCCTTGGTGTCATGTCCGTGCGCATGTCCATGTCGGGTGTCATCGTCTATATCCGGTTTCGTCTTTTCATGCAATTGTTCACATGATCCGTGCGGTGTAGCAACCTTTTCCTGTTTCTTTTTCCGATCAGAGCATGCAACTACTCTTTGCGTTTTTGTGTCTTCTTTCCTCTTGTCAGGCTCCTGTATCTGTCTCAGCCGCTCTCTTAAAGGAGGAGCCAAGATCTCTGCAGCTTGATGTGCGATTCTCCTCTTTTTCTTGTTTGATGATTTTGGCGAGTTCTCCGGTGAATTCTTTGGTGAACTTTCTGGCGATTCCATGGAAGATCGCCGAGAAGCTACCTCGCCTTTCTTCTTAGCAGAAGATTTTTTAACTCCGTTTATTTCGCAGTCGACTGTTGCTTCTTTTCCTTCGACACGTGAAGTGGGTGGTGCTTCGGATCCTTCTCGTTTTTGTCTACCTTTGGCCGGTAGACTGGAGTTGTCTGTTTCTTCCTGTGGTACCTTGTCATCCGCATGGTCTTCCTTTGTCACTTTTAGTGTGTCTGTCGTTGGACATTCATCCATTGTAGGCCCCTCTAAATTAATGGCATCGTCGTGTGCGACTGTCGTTACATTTTTCGTCACGTCTACATCAGGCGTCGTATGGGAAGCTTGTCTCTCGTTTGAAAAGTTGTCGGTTTCACAAAGCATGCGTGTTGCGCTCTCAGTGACGTCATCGTTGGCCGGTATCGGCTCGCCTCCTTTGCCCAACTCTGCGTTCCTTCCGGTTTCCGCGCACGCGTCGGCAGGTCCCGCCTGCTCGGCCATACTCGGTGGAGACGGGGCCCGGTTGACGGCCGCGGCAGCGTACGTCACTTTCATGCTTACGGCCTGCCCTGAGACAACCGCCTCGTTATTCGGTAATTGAAGGACTCGCCTTCTTGTGCACTGATTTCTAACGTGCCCGGTGGCATTACATAACGAACAAGTCCGCGGCTGACCATCGTAAATTACGAGAGCGCGATGTCCGCAGATATTCAAATAAGAAGGTATATGCCTCAAAAGTTCAATCTTAATTTGTCTAATTCCATTCAGAACAGGAAACATATGTTCCTCTGACCACTTTTCGGCAATATTCGAGAGAACCCTACCATAAGGCTGAAGCGCAGCATTTATTGCTGCAGCTGGAACCTCGAATGGCAGCTCGAAAATTCTCACTGTACGGATGCCTATCCCGACATGAGAAACAATAACTTCACTAACGGTTCCGTCCGAGTGGCGAAATTTCATTTTACCACCACACTTGTCAACAATAGAGCAACACAATTCAGAAGAATTCAATTTTAAAAAGACAGAATTGGTCACAAAGGAAAGATGTACTCCAATAACTTCCTCTCCTGTGATCTTAACCTCTTCTGACAACCATCTTTTTATCTCGAACGCTTTCGGTCTTGTACAGTTCCAGTCAAAGGTAAATCTAATCGTATCTATTCTTGTACATTCAGTCTCGTTCATTTTGTCATTTTAAATCACGTAAAGACGCAATAGTAGGCAAAGCGCTCTACTGACCTTCGTAGCAGCCACGCAGCCGTTGTTTACTCCAGCACTTCTAGCGCTGCCGCCGCGCGTCCGTCCACCTCGGCAGCCGAGCGCCGAATGCGACCCCTCAGCTAACACGCAAGGTTCGAGTCCTCTCTGGGCATGGGTGTGTGTATGTGTGTGTGTGTGTGTGTGTGTGTGTGTGTGTGTGTGTGTGTGTGTGTGTTTTGTCCTTAGGTTAGTTTACCTTAGTTTAAGTAGTTTGTAAACTACGGACTGTTGACCACGCAGTTTGGTCCGACAGATTTACAAACATTAATATTTAATACTGAACAGCTGTTGATCTCCAGTTCGCTCAACTTATCGGCGATTTTCATACACCCAGACGAGCGTTTTGTGAAATTTCTGCATTCCAGTTCTGGTAAACTTCGTTTCATTGGTAAACAGAATATCAGATTCGGAATATTGCTCCTGACTATAAATCTGCCATGATCAGGTACAAAATGCTGATTTGTGTGGAAAGTCAGTTGCACTTAAGACCTTGGACTGTTTCAAGGTGACAGAATAAAGGAGCTGTTCTCGCATAATCCTCCACAATGTCATATAACCCACATCCATCCTTTCCGCTGCTTTAGTGGTGCTGGCCCTGTTGTTTTCCTCAATGCTGTTGCGAACTCATTCCTCTGTGTCAAGTGTTCTTGTGATCAAAATGTTCAAATGTTTGTAAATCTTATGGGACTTAACTACGGGGTCATCAGTCCCTAAATTTACAAACTACTTATGAACTACTTACGAACTAGGACGGCACAAATATCCATGCCCGAGGGGGGATTCGAACCCCCGACCGTAGTCGCCGTGCAGACCGTGACTGAAGCGCCTCAGTCCCCTCGGCCACCGCGGCCGGCGTTCTTGTGATCCAAGGTCGTCCATTATCAGCGACACGTCTGCTACACTAGCATGTCTCGCAAGGAGGCATATGTATTCTTTCGAACGCATTGTTGTTCGGAAAATGTAAATGTTAGGTAAGTGTTTCGCATACAGACTCCTGCTTTACTTGCGTTACGCTGATACCGTCCAGATTTCTGAAATGTTCTTGGTTTGTCAGATTGTATTGTCTTGTTAAGAATTTTCGGCTCATATGGTGAAAGTGACACTTTGTTGTTGTGTTGTTATGGTCTTCAGTCCGGAGACTGGTTTGATGCAGCTCTCCACCCTACTCTATCCTGAGCAAGCCTTTTTATCTCCTCATAAGAACGGCAACCCACATCCACTTGAATCTGCTTACTATACGCGTCTCTTGGTCTACCTCTGCGATTTTTACCCCACACACTTCCCTCCAATGCTAAATTTACGATTCCTCGATGTCTAAGAATGTGTCCTACCAAGCGATCCCTTCTTTTAGTCTGGGTATGCCAAAAATTCCTTTTCTCGCCAATTCTGTTCAGTACCTCTTCATTAGTTATGCGATCTACCCACCTCATCTTCAGCATTCTTCTGTAGCACCACATTTCAAAAGCCTCTATTCTCTTCCTGTCCGCACTGCTTATCGTCCATGTTTCACTCCCATACAAGGCAACACTCCACACAAATGCCTTCAGAAAAGACTTCCTTACCCTTAAATTAATATTCGATGTTAGCAAATTTCTCTTTTTCAAAAATGCTTTTCTTCCCATTGCAATTCTGCATTTTATATCCTCTGTACTGCGACCATCGCATGTTATTTTACTACCCAAGTAACAAAACTCATCTACCACCTTCATTGTTTCGTTACCTAATCTAATTCCTTCAGCATCGCCTGATTTTCTAAGACCGCATTCCATTATTTTTGTTTTGCTCTTGTTAATGTTCATTTTATACGCTCTCTTCAACACACTATCCATGCCATTCAACTGCTCTTCCAGGTCCTTTGCTGTCTCTGACAGAATTACAATGTCATCAGCAGAACGAAATGTTTTTATTTCTTCCCCCTGAACTTTAATCCCTATTCCAAATTTTTCCTTGCTTTCCTTCACCGCCTGCTCGATGTGCAAATTGAATAACATCGGAGAAAGGCTACAACCCTGTCTTACTCCCTTCCCAACTGATGCTTCCCTTTAATGCCCTTCGAGTCTAATAACTGCAGTCTGGCTTTTGTACAGGTTGTAAATAACTCTCCTTTCCCTGTATTTTACCCCTGCTGACTTCAGAATTTGAAATAGTGTATTCCAGTCAACATTGTCAAATGCTTTCTCCAAATCTACAAAAGCTAACAATGTAGGTTTGCCTTTCCTTAATCTATCTTCTAAGATAAGACGTAAAGTGAGTATTGCCTCCCGGGTTCCTACGTTCCTCCTGAATCCAAACTGATCTTCCCCGAGGTCAGCTTCTACCAGCTTTTCCATTCTCCTGTAGATAATTCGTGTCAAAATTTTGCAACCATGACTTATCAAACTGATGGTTCTGTAATTTTCACACCTGTCTGCGCCTGATTTCTTTGGAATGGGGATTATTACATTTTCCTTAAAGTCTGAGGGCATTTCGCCTGTCTCATACATCCTACACACCAGTCCAAATAGTCTTGTCATGGCTGGCTCTCCCAGAAACTTTAATAGCTCTGAGGGTATGTCATCTACTCCTGGGGCCTTGTTCCGGCCTAGGTCTTTCAAGGCTCTGTCAAATTCATCTCTCAATATAGTATCTCCTATTTCATCTTTATCTACTTCCTCTTCCCTTCCTACAACATCGTCTCCAAGTTCATTTCCTTTGTAGGGCTTCTCTATGTACTCTTTCCACCTTTCAGCTTTCCCTTCTTTGCTGAAAACTGGTTTCCCATCTGAGTTCTTGATATTCGTAGAGTTGCTTTTCTTATCTCCAAATGTCTCTTTTATTTTCCTGTAGGCGGTATCTACTTTTCCCCTTGTTATACATTCTTCTACAGATTTGCATTTGGTTTCTAGCCACTCCTGATTAGCCATTTTGCACTTCCTGTCAGTCTCGTTTTTTAGACGTCTGTACTCCATTTTGCCTGTTTCATTTACTGCATTTTTATATTTTCTCCTTTCATCAATTAAATTTAGTATTTCCTGTGATACCCAAGGATTTTTTGTAGGTCTTGCCTTTCTACCTATTTTCTCCTCTGCTGCCTTCACTATTTCATCTCTCAATGCTACCCATTCCTCTTCTACAGTTTTATTTTCCCCTGTTTCGGGCAATTGTTCCCTAAATCTCCCTCTGAAATTCTCCAGAACTTCACTTCCCTTCAATTTATCTAAGTCACATCTCCTTATTTTCCTACCTTTCAGCAGTTTCTTCAGTTTCAGCCTACAGTTCATGACTAACAAGTTATGGTCAGAGTCTATATCTGCCCCTGGGTATGTCTTGCAGTTTGTAACCTGGTTCCGGAATCTATGTCTTACCATTATAAAATCTATCTGATACCGTCCGGTGTCTCCTGGTCTCTTCCACGTATACAACCTTCTTTTGTGATTCTTAAACCACGTGTTTGTTACGATTAAATCGTGTTCCGTGCAAAATTCTACCAGGCGACTTCCTCTTTCATTTCTTCTGCCCAGTCCATATTCACCTACTATTTTTCCTTCTCTTCCTTTTCCTACTACCGAATTCCAGTCTCCCATCACAATTAAGTTTCCCTCTCCCTTAACTGTCTGAATAATTTCCTTTAGCTCCTCATATATTTCTTCGATCTCCTCATCATCGGCAGAGCTAGTTGGCATATAAACCTGTACTACTGTTGTCGGTGTTGACACTTTAGGTAGTGAAATAGAAGTATAAATTTTAGAGTGGGCAATGAATTTGAGTATTTAAGTAAGGAAGAATAGCGATGTGCTGACTTAAATCAGGAACTGAATCAGCTGTTTTTCAGCTACCATGATGAGTGGGCTAGTAAATCCGATTCAGGCTGGAACATGTAAACACGACAGCGAAAAACTGTTTACGAAATTTGGTTTTAGTTTTCGGGAAGATGTGTTGCATGTAAACGTAGTGGATAACTGTTTACGAAATTCGTTTTTCGTTTTCGGGAAGATGTGTTGCATGTAAACATAGTGAATACCAACTGTCAACACGTATCACTCCACTCTACCTTATGACCTATGTGGATGTGTTTACTTCGCTACGCAATGGACATCACGTGGCTTTGAATGCAAAACAAATGCATTCGGACGTGAAAAGGGATGAAACATACATGTGGCCTATGCGCTTTACACCAGTAATCAACCTACAAGTCTTCTATGTTATGTACACCACAAGAAACTCTTGGAACACATTAACGAAATCTAATAAGCCATATGTCTACCGGGCATTTTCTGTTTGTTGTTAGATCCTCTGTCGGATCCTCGGAGATTTGCCACATATTTAGTTGCACCCTGTATATAACGTGGAGCACGAACGCCATCTTCCGTTGCAGTCAATCAAGCCCGAATACCGCAAATCCCGAAAGGTTTGCCTAAGCAGAACCGTAAGGGGACTCCAACAGAGAAAAGCCCTTCCTAACTAAACTTTAGACCGAGAAAACAATCACAGCTATAACTGGTCCAATACCTCATAGCTAGAAAACTTCCCTGTTGTAGGAGAGGCTCGTGGAAGTTTTATGTGTAGAAGAATAAGATTCCCTGGCCAAAAAATTACGCCCAACGGTCAAAACATATTAATTGTTTCAAGGCATATCAACATATGACAGGTAATTTATAAGCAACAGATTCCTCAATTTGTGGTTCAAATTGATGAAATTAGATCAACGCTTATTAAATATTTGATAAAGAATAAATATCAATGAATGTAATGTACGTTAAGTTCTCTTAAACCTATGTTATAAGCTGTTATATCTTTCTTACTGCATTGTTCGAAACATAAATATTTAAGTTAGTTGCTTCAGGATAAGGAACTGCCTTGATCAAAACACTGGTTTCTTCTTTTTGTACGCCCATAGATGTTACGCCAGAGTTGTAGCATCTTCACTGTGTGCTTTTTATTGTTTTAAATTGAACAAATGAAATATTTTTACATTATTTCTTACAGACATTACAAGTCCATCCTGTCAATTAGAATGATGTGCAATAATTTCATATATGTATATATACACTTTGTTTTACATGTTGAATTGGTTAGTTTCCCTACATCATCCCTATAGGTCTTTGTTTACAGTTTGTCATATGCAACCATATGCCACTTATATACGAAAATGCTTATTTTTGAAATATTTGTTCTTCTCTCTTATGTTGTTTTTGTGGTTAGGTCTAGTTCTTAATTTTATGTCAATGGCATCTCTCTCTCTGTGTGTTTTTATTTGTTTGCTAATGACCTATGTTCAATTTACTTCTGTTGGTGTCATCACTGGTGGAGTAGATAAATAGAACAAGACTTTTGGTTGGTGAGTATTACCGCGAATGACACCTGCGCAGTTTCCTCAGTACATTACAAGTGTTAGTCGTCGTGGGAATAGCGTTCAGTGTGGTTGCAAATGCATTATGTCCGAGATGAGTGAACTGTAACACATTACCAAAAAGTGCGGTGTGGAACTTTCACTTATAACATGTATACAAGAAATTTATGAAGGCGTACATGGCATTGAAACTCGCAGCGCCAACGGCTACTGCGTGACAGTAAAGTACTTACTTTGGTTACACACTGACAGGCAGAAAGGACGAGAGGACGCTCGAGAGTATTAAAGTGTCAGAACAGCGCCATGTAACAATGAAACAGCTGTTGACTCGGTGTCCGGCGGTTACCATTGCGTGGACTTTCTCACAGCTGCTAACTTAGTACAAAGGCCCATCTCCGCACATTAGATGATTTCCTGCGCATTTCCATAACAGAAAAATTACAGTCAACAGAAATGTTCGATTCATTCCAAACAATAAGGACGAACTTTTGAACAGCTGCATTATTGACCAAATAGCAAGCTTTGTGAAATCTGGTCTTTACCGCGGATGCGGACTGCGCTTAGTAGAACAAGCGCTGTTTGACTTGCTTGTTTGTCGTCGGCATCTATTTGAATGTGAGCACAAACATAATTTACGTCTCTCTCTCTCTCTCTCTCTTTCATTTGTGACAAAACTAGGAGCTACAAAAACGTTTAATCGCCATTCTCAGCAGTTCCACCACAAATTGTGGTTATTGGTCAATTCTAACTTATTGCGATAGCGAGTGTGATTACATATGACTGAATTTCACACAAATGTTGGGTATAAAAGGCTTATTACCGGACTTTCAGTTGTTTGTGTACACATGCTATAACAATTCTGTTACAGAAAACTGTACGTTCCTTGTAACACGAGCTGACTTGTTGTCCTACCAAGCGCCGGAATGGAAAACATTCAAAAGCGTACTAATTTAGTAAAGAGTTAGCTGTTCCCAGTATGGGGGACTGAGCTCGTAGGAACGTGTTGGCATACCTCAAACTGACATATAAATAAAATAAAAAAGAGGTTGTTGGATGTTCCAATCCAAGCATGTTTATGCTGTTTTCAGAAGAGGCACAAAATCATTGACCTGATATGTAAAAAGAAAATTAAAAAAAGAAAATAAAGAAGCTCATATTGGCTGGTTTTCTTCATACTTTGTGGGAGAAGGTGCAGCCCTACTACCCCTCCCCCGCGTCATCCGTGGGTCCGCCACTGCTGCTACATATCAAAATGTTGTAAATAATCTAAACCTCAAACTCCATCAATGCCAGAAAAAAAATTTTGCAGCACTCAGTCTCTCTAGATTTTGCTGAAGCCAGCAAGAATGTTGACACTTCTTCTTTTTAAAAAATAAATGTTCAAATGTTTGTATAGTCTATGGGACTTAACTACGGGGTCATCAGTCCCTAAACTTACAAACTACTTATGAACTACTTACGAACTAGGACGGCACAAATATCCATGCCCGAGGGGGGGATTCGAACCCCCGACCTTAGTGGCCGTGCAGACCGTGACTGGAGCGCCTTAGTCCCCTCGGCCACCGCGGCCGACCTTCTTTTTACAATATTCCGTTTACATTCCGTTCATTCAACGTTATTCAGCTGACTGGTCATCTGATTATCATTCTTGATTTACAACAAAAAGCAAACAGTTACTGCTCTTCATTGGTGTATTGTGTGTAGCCTTCTTCTAATTTGGAATTTGTCTTGTTTACCGCTTAAAACTGTTACTGTCCATTGATTCATTTACGAGGTGCATTCAAGTTACACCACCTACGCTCCTTTTTTTATTGTTATTATTTTATTTATTTATTTTTCTCTCTGGGCTGGATACCGATAGAAACACGTCGCTTGTTTTAAAATACGCGAACGCTCCATGCTTGATACAGATGATAGCACTGTGCGGCACGTAGAATTCTAGCGGCAGCGGAAAGAGTTAGGACTGTTATTTGTCATTAAAATATCGACGTTATCAGGAAAAGAATAGCTTGCAATTGTTCAGTTCCTCAATTTGCGTGTTGTGCCACCGACTGAAATTCGTTCCAGTTAGGTGAGACATGTGGCGATGGTATCATGGATGCTCTTTCATAAATTTGCGTTCTTGGGTGTCACACTTCAGAGACGGCAAACGCCATGTGACAGCGGTCAAAGGCAATCTCGGTCTCGCAGAAGCCTGACTGACGCCATGATGAAACGAGTGGAGAAAACTGTTTAGAGGATCGCTGAAGGATTATGAGACATATCTCCTAGTTTTCAAAAATAAATCAATAAAAAAAAAAAAATGCGTGAGGGAACGACCGGCTATATTGCACTGTGCCCTTTCATCAAGACAACGCACTATCACATCGGCCCATCGCTATGTTGCAGTTTTATCACTATAACTTAAAAGTGATCTCTAATGCCCCTTACTCATCTGATCTGGCTGCTTCCAGCTTTTCGCTTTTCCCAACGTTGAAAGACGCTCTTCGTGTTCGCTTATACACTAACTATGCTGCAAGGGCCTCAGCGATTTTCCAATGGTTAACGCAGACTTCTAAAGAAACACACGCAGCAGCCATGAATCATTATGTCGTCGTTATGAACAATGTTTACAAGTGCTGGGAGATTACGTCTGGAAATGAAAAGTTTCACAGTTTGCGAGTTATTAGTTTGTGAGCAAAAATCGCGGCGTTATAACTTGCATGCACATCGTCTAAATATTATACTTGTTTACTGTAAGGACTGCTGTAGTCCCACAGCAAAATAAATAAATAAATATTAAGAAGATAGATAAAGAAACACCCATCTGAGGTAACATTGAAGAACAAAATTTTAGCTTTACCAGAATGATAAAATAGCTGACAATTACTCTGTAAATAAGCACTGGCTCTAAGGTAGTCGGCGAAAGACGAGAAGAAACACTATGAAGAACACTGAATTATATACATCTACATCTACATGAGATACTCTGCAAATCACATTTAAGTGCCTGGCAGAGGGTTCATTGACCTCATTTACCTCCCATTCCATTCTCGAATATCGCGCGGGAAGAAAGAACACCTGAATCTCTCCGTTCGAGCTCTGATTTTTCGTATTTTTTGCTGATGATCTTTTCTAAATATGCAAGTGGGAGTCAACAATATATTTTCGCATTCAGAGGAGAATGTTGGCGATTGTAGTTTCGTAAGTAGTCCACGCCGCAGCGATAAGCGCCGTTGTTTTAATGATGCCCATCCCACATCCTGTATCATTTCCGTAACGCTGTCTCCCGTGTATCATGACAATACAAAACGAGCTGCCCTTCTTTGGACTCTTTCGATGTCCTCTGTCAAACCCACCTGATGAGGATCCCACACTGGGCAGCAATACCCCAAAAAAGGACGGACAAGCGTAGGGTATGCAGTCTCTTTAGTAGTTCTGTTACGTCTTTTAAGGGTTCTGCCAATAAAACGCAGTCTCTGGTTCGCCTTTCCCACGACTTGTGTACGTGTTCTTTCCAGTGTATGTCTGAAGTAATAGTAATTCCTAGATATTTTGTGGGGTGTACGGCCTTTACGTTTGATTGATTTATTTTGTAAAGAAAGTTTAACGGATTTCTTTTCGTACTCATTCAGACGACTTCACACTTCGCATTATTTAGAGCCAATTGCCAATTTTTACACCATAGTGATATCTTATTTAGATCGTTCTGCAGTTGGTTTTGATCTTCATATGATTTTACTAGACGGTAAATGAGGGCGTCATCTGTTAACAACCTAAGAAATCTACTTAGATTTTCTCCCAAATCGTTTATGTAAATAAGGAACAACAGGGGACCAATGACACTACCCTGTGGAACGCCCGATATCACCTCTGTTTTAGTCGATGCCTTACCATCGATTGCTACAAACTGTGTCGTCTCTGCAGGAAGTCCCCTACACAATCGCAAATTATAGTACCTTACAAAGAGATCCTTGCTGTAGCCGACAGCCACTTGGAAGAACGTAACGGGATCGTACAGAAGCAACAAGGTGTGCAGACCGCTCACACCTTGTAGAACAACCCACTATTATTCTCGCAACAGGAAGTCGCTACACGAGATAGCCACACGCGGAGGTGGCCCGATAGTTGATTGTACGCAGCCCTCCATCCGAAGCTAACTGCCGTCTCCTTTGTCTTCGCCCCGTATTGAAAATGAAGTCTGCTCCTCCTTCGCTTCCTCTCGCTAGGATGACGTGTACAAAGGCGCGACACGGCTTGTTTAGCTGGGACACTCATCGCCCTTATTATTGTATCCTGTTTGGTTTATGGGTGCACACAACGGTCACTCGTTAGCCTTTCGATATCGTGTTTTTTTCACAACATAATACATTTTCAATGAAATGAAGCTACTCGATGGTTCATGAACGTGCAGTGAGGTCCTCAGTTCGTCCTCAGAACGGCGTTAGCGTTCGTGGTCACGGTGAATTGTAGGCCTTTTCGTGACATCTGGACAAACTTATCGAAGAGGGTAATTACAACGATTCATTAAATTCAGTTACGTCTCTGTATAACGGAAGTAAACTGTTAACACTCTTATTATCATTATTATTGTGACAAAATGTTCAAAAACACTACTTTTAAACGATTCCGTCATTTTATCCCGCTTTATTTAGTTTAGTTTTAGGCCTATACAGCTTCTGCTGTCCGGAAATTTTTCTTCCAATATACTAAAACGGGTGCCCCTCGGTTGCACAAAGATAAAAAAATTTAAAAAAATAAAAAAAAACTCATAGTGTCAGACTACAGGTCCATAGGTCACGGGTTCGATCCCCGCCAGGTCCTAGGAATTTTATCTGTCACTTTCCACTTCTTTCACCTCTGGTAGTATTGCTCATGTGAAAAATACCGAGTAGCACCATGGTTCGGAACCCACGTTAAACTGTAGGTCCCCCTATAACTGGCTGGGTAAGTCACTTCGAAGGTCGGAGGAAGGCAACGGCATACCACCTCCAAACGGGACCATGCCTAGTAAAGCACTGTGGTGTTCAAACCAATCTTCGGATTGTTGACTGCTTTTTATACTGAAACGATACTTACACGAAACATACGAGTCACATGAAGATGTATCAGTTTTACTTACTTCCACAGACAACTCAAACCTGACTAAATGTGTGATTATGGCAAAAAAATTACCAAAAGAAAAAAAAGTGGGTGGGGGGGGGGGGGGAGTAGAGAAAGAAAACCTAAAGGTTCCTAATGCAATTTCCCTATGTCTCTTATGGGGTGGGATGTTTCCGGCACACTGTGCGAATGTGTAACTCTGCTCCGCACGGTCGGATGTTCAAATTATTGTTATCCTTGGCGTGGCTGTGTTTGTTGTCCTTAGTGTAAGTTAGTTTAAGTAGTTGTTAAGTCTACGGTCGCATGACCAGAGTAGTTCCATCCCTTAGAATTACAAACATTTGAACATGTTTTGATAGCACGGCTTCTAGAGGGCATATCAAGATTAAAAAGGCACCAGGTTTTAAATGAGACCCCCAACATCACAACTGTGAAAACCGCATTTCTACATCTACATCTACATACATACTCCGCAATTCACCGTAAGGTGCGTGGCGAAGGGTACACTGTACCACATCTAGGCATTTCCTTTCCTATTCCACTCCCAAATGGAACGAGGAAAAAAAGAATGCCTATATGCCTCCGTAAGAGCCCTAATTTCTCTTATCTTGTCTTTGTGATCCTTACGCGAAATGTAAGTAGGCGGCAGCAAGATCGTACTACACTCAGTTTCAAATTCCGGCCCTCTAAATTTACTCAACAGAAATTCACGAAAAGAACGTCGTCTTTCTTCCAATTGAGTTTTTGCTAACTGGCGTGCAAAATCCAGTACACACGGATAAAAGATCCACAATTATAAAAATTGTACTTTTGGGTTGTACTGCTGTTATAAAGACCCCTCATTCTAAGTTGTCTTAAATGTCTCCTGTGTAAAGACACCGGCCAGTTAGGATTTTATTTTGCATATAGATTGGCAGTAGTGTGAAAGTGCCACTACGTCCAGTGATACTTGCAGTGTCTTCACAGTTCTTGCTGTTACACTGCGAAAGTAAACATCTTTCCCGTGACGTTGCTTGTTCGGTAAAATGACAACAGCGCTTGGTTTGGTGGCCCGCAGAAGCCGCATCTGGCGCGAGAGGACTTTAGTTCCCTGCGCTGGGCCTCTTTAGCAGCTGCGACCGCCGTTTGTTATCCGTTGCCGTGGCGACGGCACACTGCAGGCGACAGGCAAATATTGCCCCAGCCAGGACACGCCGCCCCCTCTTACATACGGCGCTGCTTGGAGAAGGCGTGTGCTGCCGGCTGGCGTCACGTTCCTAATTGCGCAACGCTCCACCAGGTACTGTACGTAAACAAAGGTAAATGAGGTACTGCAGGTAACGAACGTTCTGCAGACTCCTGCAAATGAAACTATTCGCACAGGAAGGAGGTTCATCGTCTTTGACAAGAGAGCAGATTCCTGCAAATGAAACTATTCACACAGCAACGAGATTCATCATCTTTAAAAAGAAAGTAGTTAACAAGTGTTCAAACGTTTGTAAATCAAAAGGATTTAAGTTCTGTGGTTATTACTCACTAAGTTACGCACTACTTAAACTAACTATAACTACCATAAGGACAACACATACAGATACACCCATGTCTGGAACCTCCGACAGCGAGCAACCGCCCATTCCGCAGCAAGGAGCCTTAGAGCGCTCAAAATGTTCAAATGTTCAAATATTGGTATAGCTTATGGGACTTAACTACGGGGTCATCAGTCCCTAAACTTACAAATAACTTATGAACTAGCTAATACTACGGACGGCATAAATATCCAAGCCCGAGGGGGGATTCGAACCCCCGACCGTAGTGGCCGTGCAGACCGTGACTGGAGCGCCTCAGTCCCCTCGGCCACCGTGGTCGGCGTTACAGAATCGTATCATCCCCAGCCTGGCTGATAAACGCCTGCTGGAAAGTATTTTTATGCAGGATGGCGCTCCGCCCCATATTGCTAGACACGTGAACGATTTCTTGCGCGCGTCGCTTGGTGATGATCGTGTGCTCAGCCGCCACTTTCGTCATGCTTGGCCTCCCTGGTCCCCAGACCTCAGTCCGTGCGATTATTGGCTTTGGGGTTACCTGAAGTCGCAAGTGTATCGTGATCGACCGACATCTCTAGGGATGCTGAAAGACAACATCCGACGCCAATGCCTCACAATAACTCCGGACATGCTTTACAGTGCTGTTCACAACATTATTCCTCGACTACAGCTATTGTTGAGGGATGATGGTGAACATATTGAGCAATTTCTGTAAAGAACATTATCTTTGCTTTGTCTTAATTTGTTATGCTAATTATTGCTTTTCTGATCAGATGAAGCGCCATCTGTCGGAAATTTTTTGAACAATTTTTTTGTTCTAACAAAACCCCGTGTCATTTCAAGCATGTGTGTCAATTTTTACCTCTATCTACATTATTCCGTGATTTATTAAGTTTTCAAATTTATACTGATTTTTTTATCACCCCGTATATATAAACTACGCCACCTGTCATCGGCCTAGTGCAGCAACAGTAAATCCATTTTTGTGTTGAGTAACAGTCTATGTTACAAAATTATAATATTTGTTCAACACGTTTCGGACTTTGACGCAACATCAGAACACTGACGAACATCATAATCACATTAGTCGAACGGCGAATCCAGGGGGGCGGCGGGGGGGGGGGGGGGGGAAGGCCATGTGACTGCAGATCCCGCCCCCCAGAGCGTGAGGAAAACCTTGTAATATAATGCATTTCCCCCCTCTCTCTTTCTCTTTTTCTTCTTTAGAAATCAAAATCAAGTAAATGATTTTACGTTCTCCCGAATACGGCATTACTAAGCAGGGAACGGGACACCCACCAACCATTTTTTAATTTTTTCCACTTCTTTTGAAATCAAGTGAATGGTTCTACGCCTCTTCTGAAAACGGCATAGCTAAGCACGAATCGGCACACCCAACGTTTCTTAAAATTATTTATTCATTTATTTTCTTCTTTAGAAATCAAGTAAATTATTTTACTCCTCACCTGAAAACGGCATAACTAAGCACGGAACGAGACATCGACCAATCTTTATTTTATTTTATTTATTTGTTTTTTATTTTTACAGTTCAGTTTGAGGCACGAAATTTCTTACAGCTCAGCTCCCCCATCCAGACTAAGATCCAAGATTCGCCACTGAATTAGTCAGTCGAAAAACACGTGGTGATGGACATCATGGCCACAAATGACAAGTAAAAGATATTTAAGCTAAAATGAGTTCGTCAGATGTTAAAGAGAAGGTACCACATCAGCAGCATTGCAGTGGGTACGTCCGGTTTCATAGTTTTAATCAGCCCTCACGTATACAATTGCTTTGTCGCAACCGAAGAGTCGCGGTGGAGTGACCGAGCGTTCTAAGGCGCCTTGTTGCGAAGCGAGCGGTTGCTCGCCGTCGGAGGATCGAGTCCTCTCTCGGCCATTGGTGTTTGTGTTGTTCTTAGCGTAAGTTACTTTGGCCCTTTCCTCCCAGATGGGACTCAAAAGTCTCTGCTCATTTCCTACGTCATAAAATAAAGTGGAAGCTGATATCTGGCTTCTGTTCCTGACGGGCGTAAGTGCCCTCTGATGTATCGTATAAAGCTCGCTGGTGGAGACTGTTCAGTATCTCTGACTACAGACAGTCTTATTTGTGTGTGCACTACTTCGTCGGGCGTGTTTAGCGGCTTGTTGTCACAAAAAAGACGCAGCTGTGAGTTTTCTGTTGTTGCTAATTTGGTTTTGTATTGTTTTAGCTAATGAAGACTGATATTATTCGAGGAATAGAATTGTTTTTATTTATATAGCGTACAAAACTCTGTTGGGGATTTTTTATTTTCGGCAGTCTAGACATTATTGTGCATGTTACTTTTGTAGCTGTTTTTGTTTCTAGGCGTAGGTAATAAGTGATTACAGCTTTGTTTTCTTCTATTTACGAATTACGGAATAACTACAGTTCACATATCCCACCCACCTCAGATTAATATCTGCCATGGCATTTCGATGTAAAAACTCTATTATCTGTTTGTTACTAGTAAAGCCCCTTTTTATACACCAAATAAAAATGTGTGAATACATTCATGTGCTTTTATTCATTGTGCTAGTAAAATGAGCAAAAAAGGAAATTAAAGCTTATTTTATACTGAAAGTCTTGGTAGAGGTATGCAACTTTCATGATAAAATTTTTGTAATGATTCTAAAATTCCAAGAGATTTCTTGAATAATCACTAGATGTTATTAGTAGATTATTTATTGTCAATTCGCAACATGTTTCGGGCTTAGCCTATCATCTGGTGATCGATATTATATACATTTAGATTTGATGCATTTAAATTTGTCATTTAAAATCCTGCTGTTATGTAGTGCCAAATATTGTGAATTGACAATAAATAATCTCCAGAATGAAACTTTCACTCTGCAGCGGAGTGTGCGCTGATATGGAAGTGAGGCGGCATCGTGAGTCTTATCGGAATAGCACAGTCGGTAGTACGCTTGCCCTCGAAAGGTAAAAGTCCCAGGTTAGAGTCCCAGTTCCGGCACACAATTTTAATCTGCCAGGAAGTTTCAATAAATAATCTACTAATAACATCTAGTGATCTTTCATGCAATCTCTAGCAATTTTAGAATTCGTAAAAAAGTATGAAATTATGTGGCAGAGTATTAGATACCTTGGGCAGGAATGGGTTTAGTTATTTTACGTAGTTTTGTAAGCAAAGGGACTGAATACCAATGGCCAGCCGCGGTGGCCGAGGGGACTGAGGCGCTCCAGTCACGGTCTGCACGGCCACTACGGTCGGGGGTTCGAATCTCCCCTCGGGCATGGATATTTGTGCCGTCCTTAGTATTTCACAAGTATTACTGGGTATGAGGTCCGTCTGATATGCAAAACACTGTTTTTATTTGGCACCCAAACTAGTTTCAGCACCTCTGTGCCATCATCAGTGGGCTTTATATTTATTTCATGCTGTGAAAAACAAATTACATTTATTTTACTATTGTGCTAGTTGTAAATTTAGGCCTAAAAAGTCGTCAGGCCTAAATTTACAGCTAGCACAATAGTAAAATAAATGTAATTTGTTTTTCACAGCATGAAATAAATATAAAGCCCACTGATGATGGCACAGAGGTGCTGAAACTAGTTTGGGTGCCAAATAAAAACAGTGTTTTGCATATCAGGAGGGCCTCATACCCAGTAATTTTTACTGCAAACACGAAAAAATAAGAGCTGCAAATCAAGAAAATGATGAATATTTCATAAGTAGTTTGTAAGTTTAGGGACTGATGACCCCGTAGTTAAGTCCCATAAGCTATACAAACATTTGAACATTTTTTTGAATACCAATGTAGTTAAGTCCCTTAGATTTACAACCTTTTGTTTTGCAACCGCAGAGTGGAGCGCTCAGGAACGTCGTTAAAGAGATAGGAGGGAGCAGGAGATGGACAGAGGAAGGAGAGAAGACGAAATGGACGAAAAGAAGACGGAGGCAAACTAACGCCGGATTTACTGATAGTAACCCACAAAAAATCCGGAAACATCTATTCGGGCGTAAGAGCGCAGTTGTGGTCGTGTACCGTGGAATGTGGATTATTCGCGAAAGCACGGTGTAGCTTTTCGCGGCGACGAGCCGGGAGCCACCGCAGGAATAAAGAGAGCAGCTCTCGGTGTACGCACACTGTGGGCTGCAGACTGTGAACAAGAGGTGGCGCGTGGAAAGAATGGCGGCCGTGTATTGCGAGCTGTGTGTGATGCGCGATTGCCGCATCGCTGGGCGCGAAGAGGCGAGACGACGGCGGTGGCGGTGCGGCGTCGCGAACCCCGCGGGGTGAAGGCCGCAGGAGGCTGAGGCTCAGGACAAAGGCGCTGCCAGAACGGCCCACAACCGCCATTGTGCGTGCGCGCCGCCGCCCACGTGCCGCGGTGACGTCACGCGACACGCCGCACGCGCCGCTCTTGTGCAGCCTCCGCTGCTGGAGGGGGTGGGGGCACTTCCGGTTCCGCCCCCTGGGAAACAGCGCAGGTGGCGCCCCGCTGGCTGTAAACGACCGGCTCCTGTTGTAAACAACACCGCAGCCACTCAACCTCGCACCCGGAACCGGCAACATTACGGTTTCCAGAGCGGAACTTTCACTCTGCAGCGGAGTGAGCGCTGTTTGTTGACGTTGCTGTGGTGTTCAGGAAGGTGTTATTGGATGTCTGTTGTAGAACGCAGAACGACATGCGACAAATTTCTAGGTGGTATGAGGAATGTCACCTATCTGTAACAATTGGCGTGCGCCCGACGTAATATTACGTCTTCAAAAGGAAACAGAATTGTGTGGCAGACGTAATATTACGTTTCGGCAGTTACAATGTTTATGCAATGAAGGCTCTCACGACCGGATGTCATAGCTGCAGGTAGAACTTCCGGGTTATAAATCCGTGGTCCATAAAACTTTTCAGTTTCACCTAAAGTTTCGTCCAGAGCCGCGCCGGACGCCTTCAGAGGTCTTTTTACTTGCCGGCCGCGGTGGCCGAGGGGACTGAGGCGCTTCAGTCACGGTTTGCACGGCCACTATGGTCGGGGGTTCGAATCCCCCTCGGGCATGGATATTTGTGCCGTCCTTAATCGTAGCTAGTTCATAAGTAGCTTGTAAGTTTAGGGACTGATGACCCCGTAGTTAAGTCCCATAAGCTCTACAAACATTAGAACATTTTGATTTTCTTTTTACTTCCGTTGAGTCTTGCCGACTGATGATTCGTGTGTCTGAGAGCGCCATATATACTGCGAAAAGTGAGCGTGGTCAAGCTGTCACGTTATCAGCTGATGTTTAAATGTTCAAATGTTTATAGAGCTTATGGGACTTATCTACGGGGTCATCAGTTCCTAAACTTACAAGCTAGTTATGAACTAGCTACAATTAAGGACGGCACAAATATCCATGCCCGAAGGGGGATTCGAACCCTCGACCGTAGTGGCCGTGCAAACCGTGACTGAAGCGCCGCAGTCCCCTCGGCCACCGCGGCCGGCTTATCAACAGAGATAGTCCTTGTCAAAGATAAAACATCACTATCGATTGCAATCGGTCGGAGATAAGACCTGTCGATCTTTCACAGCTACTGTCCATATGTCGCTAAGTTTCATAGCTTATTTTTTCCTGTTAAAATTTTCTTTATGTTTATATATCTCAATAGCTTCCCTGTATTGTCGTGGATAATAATTCGTCATTGTAGACAAAATTGATGTTTCGGAAAACCTCCCTATATGACTTCCAGATTGAAGAGCAATCTGGAAGTCATATGGCGCTCTTAGAAACCCGACTCACCAGTCAGCAAGACTCAACGCAAGTAAGAAGACCTCTGAAGATATCCGGCGCAGTTCTGGATGAAACGTTAGGTGAAACTGAAAAGTTTTATGGACCACGGCCTTATAACCCAGAAGTTCTACCAGCAACTACTTGCAATGTTTCTCTGTGGCGTAAAATGTATATTTACGACTCCCGCGAAGTCTGAGCGGTCTGGAGGCTTCGTATTTTCAACCGCGAGCACTAGATGGCAGCAGCGAACTCAGTGGAATACTTTGTGTTTGTGAAAGATTTTTTATTCAAATCAAATGTTCAAATGTTTGTAAAACTTATGGGACTTAACTGAGGGGTCATCGGTCCCAAAACTTACAAACTACTTATGAACTAAATTACGCTAAAGACAGCACAAACATCCATGCCCGAGGGGGGATTCGAACCCCCAACGGAGAACGACCTCGTGCATCACATATGTTCAAATGTTTGTAAATCTATCGGACCAAACTGCGTGGTCATCAGTCCGTAGCTTACAAACTACTTAAACCTAGGTAAACTAACCTAAGGACAACACACACACCCATGCCCCAGGGAGGACTCGAACCTCCACGGCGAGCAACCGCGCACTCCGCAGCGAGACGCTTTACACCGCTCGGCTACTCCCCCGCGGCGTACTTGCATTTTACAAAGCGCGCTGGTGAGGATGAGGTGGCCGCGCATACTCATTGAGGAACATGTCAACAAGCGCCCCCTATCGTGCAAAGCACTGCAGTGAAGCGTGGTACACGCTACGACCCAGTGTGAGAACTTGTGTCATTGCAACATGGAGCGCATAATGGAGCAAAGCCTCAACATCAAGTTCTGTTTCGAATTACGTGTAACGGTGACGAAGTCCCATGAGATGTTAATGGAAGTGTATGATGTCGAAACAGTGAGTAATAAGAGTGTGTTTGGGTGGTTTCGGAGAACGAACAACGCGTGACCTCAGTGCTTGAGCGATTATAGAAGAAGCGTTTGCTGATAGATTCCAAAAGCTGTACAAGCTTTGTCAGAAGTGTATTGTAGTCAATGGCCATTACAAGGGTGGCTTGATAAGTCTCGTAAATTTGTATGAAAGAGCGGGAAATTTTCGAAACCTGCACTGTTGTTGGTAAGCCTGATATTTCGATGGATATTACAGCAAGTTTCGAACGGCAGCTGTTATTAGATGATTGGTGAAAAACGAATTTCGTGAGGTCATTAAGCATTTTCATTTGAAGGGTTGGACAGTTGCACAGATCAAATCCGAGTCGGATGAGGTACATGTGGGTTCTGCACCAACATTGAAGACCATTTACTTTTGAATCAATGAGTTTAAACATGGCCGGAGAAGCACGAAAGATGGAGCACGCTCCGGTCGGCCCGTTGAATTCATCACACAGGAAACTATCGATAAGGTGCATGACATGCAATCGAAGATTAAACGTTAGCGAGATAGCTAACATTGTACGCATCTCAACTGAACGAGTGTGTTACATCGTCCATGAAAAACTTGCCATGAAGAAGATCTGTGCGCTATGGGTGCCGCGCATGCTCACTTTGGACCAAAAACGGTAACGAAACAACATTTCTGATCAGATTCTCACACTGTTCAGGCGCAATCCACAGGATTTTTTGCGCAGTCCCATTACTGTGGATGAAACTGGGATCCACCATTACACTCCAAGAGACGAAACAACAGTCCAAACAATGGACGATTGTTGGGGAGTGTGCACCAAAGAAGAAGACTTCTTTCAGCTGGAAAGGTGAGGTTCACTGTTTTTTGGGATTCCCAGGGTATAATCCTGATGCATTATTTGGAAAAGGACAGCCGCGCGGGAGTAGCCGAGCGTTCTGGAGCGCCACGTTGCGTCCTCCCGCGTCGGAGGTTCGAGTCCTCCCTCGAGCATGGATGTGTGTGTTGTCCTTAGTTAGTATAACTTAGTTTAAGTAAGACTTGGGACTGATGACCAAAGTAGTTTGGTCCAATAGAATTACAAACGTTTGAACATTTTTTGGAAAAGGGCAGATCTTTAACTGGGCTCGTTGATGCTGCTCTACTGGATTGTCTGAAACAGAAACTAATTGAAAAACGTCCAAGATTGGCACGGAAGAAAGTAATGTTTCATCAGGATAATGCGCCAGCCCACACAGCAGCCATCGCAATAGCAAAAGTGCACGACTTGGTGTTCAAATTGGTTCCTCTACCACGCTACACACCAGACTTGGCTCCGAGTGAATTCTCCTTATTCCGAAACTTGAAAATTTGGCTTGGTGGGAGGAAATTTTCATCGATTGCTTAAGTGTCCGCTGCTGTGACATACTATTTTGCAGAGTTTTACAAAGCCTACTTTTCCGATGGGTTTGAAAAAACTGGAAACTCGCTGGGCCAAGTGTATAGCTTTGCAGAATGACTATGTCGAGAAATAAAGCGAGTTTTCGCCATTAAAACAATTTTTTTTTCTTTTTTTACTAGACTTATCAAACCGCCCTCGTACTCTGAAGGCCAGTAAAGGTACTTTGTTTACATCGCTTTATTTCCTGAGAACATTCACGGAAACTTTCAGACGCACCTGGTATAAGCATAGAAACAAGCACGTGGCACGTACTGAACGCTACTTAATCTGCTTTACACATCGTATCGTGTTCCGTAACAAGCGTCGGAACAAAGCAACACAATTTATGGCGGTGCAACGTCCATTGTCTTTCTTCGCCGACGGCACATACATGGCGAGACAACATTTTTGCTACGCGTTAGTCGCAATAAGCGGAAACGGTCGGCTTGGTTTCGTGTCAGCTCCATTTACGTCGAGAAAGCTCGTGACTGGCTGTTGCAGCTGCTTGCGCCTGGCACGATTTCGCGAGAGCTCGGCAACGGTACTGCCGGCATCTGCGGCTGCAGCTCGCTCATTAGCCGCTGATATCGAGGCTGCAGCGACGTGGCCGCGTGGGCGCCGTAACGGAACTCGCCGGCGCGCCGGGGCATGTCACTGACTCCGGGTGGGCAGACTGGGATGCGAGCGACCCGACCAGCCAGCAGCCAGCACGACCCTGCCGAGGGCAGTGGCTGCGCGTCCTGTGCGTTCACTGGTTCACTGAACCCCGCAAAAAAGTAGATAAATTAAATAGAAAGTGTGGTGTCGCACAAGTCTGAAGTGCACGCCACGTACTTTCGCCGCGCGCCGCCATGCACGCACGGCGCGGAGTTCTTACATCAGCACGAGCGCCCTCAGCTGCAACTCCGCTCGTGGCCACGACTACTGCATCGGCCACTTGGGAATCAGATAGGCACCAGTTAAGACTTGGCTATCGGACAGGCACTAGGAATCATCAGTAGTCAGGCCTCTATCTAAACTATGTATCAACATTTTACTAGTCTGCTGCTCTCCAAGTTAAGTAATGTAATTTTTCTTGAAAATATCTCTTATACTAATCTTAGCTTAGTGTTTCCAGTTTCTGCTGTCCCACTGGCTGGTCACCCCCGTACCTGCACACGCGTGCATCCTTTATTCCTGTGTCGGTCTCTTTCTATTCGGTCACTGACACCTACGACAACCGGCGGAAACGAGACACAAAAGAAAGTGTTTTTAAAAAATTATTATTCTTCGTTTAGTTCGTCTAGCAGATCATTTTATAAACATATTCAAAGTATTTTTATCGCATGAAAAACATTTTTCGTCGCGGAGATAGAACGCATACGAGTCGTAGCGCGGCCGCTTAATATAGGCGGCAGTGGCCGCAGCGTTGCAATGTGCATGCGCGGCTGAGGTTCAAATTCTATCCTGAACCCCCTGGAGGCAGCATATGGACGCTCCCGCGACAAGGAGGGCGAGGGGAGCATAGGCGGATAGAAGGAGAGAGCGAAGCGTCTTTGGCCCCCCCCCCCTCAGAAGCTTTTTTATCTATGTATTTTTTTTAAGAAAAATTAACAAAACAATCTTAAAAGGTCATTAATGAATAGAAAAAAGACTAATTAGATATATTTTGGCGAAAAAAAAATTCGATTAAAAGTTCTTAAACTTAGAAAAATAATCAAGTTTCAGCAAGCTCTATCTCAATAGTTAACTATGTTCGATTTTTCAAACTTATTGGTTTCTAAAAATAATAAGATTTTTCTGAAATTTTCTCATACAATCATGCTTAACCAATCTTTCTTTTCTTTTACTACAAAGTTGTTATGAAATGTTAGACAGAAAATCGTAACGAGTTACATTCACCTTCTTCATTTGACAGTTTTGAAGTCACAGCAAACTGAATTTAATTTTTGTAACACTTTACTGCAAAGTGAGGGTGTTACAGATTAAGTATTATTACTCACGAGTCACAGGTCGTCGTTCCTCCCCCCCCCCCCCTGTCCCCCTCTAACCGCCGTCAGATGAGTGACGCCATTGATGACACCTTCTTCACTGGAGAATTCTTTCACCTCCCACCGTTCCCCTCCCCCCCCCCCACCATCACCACCACCCCACCAAGTCGTCCTGGATCCACCACTGTACGGGAAACAACGCCGCCTTTAACATTGGCAATGGAGCTGGTGGAGACGCCAGCTCCTGACTATACTCCAATTCTGGCGGTTACGCACGAATGGTCCCGAAGCAAACGCAACGCCTTGCGCATCAGCAAATTCTCCATTAAAGCAACATCCGTAAAATTCATTTTCTTTATAAACATTGTTTTATTGTTTTTTGTTTCACATTTTGTAAATTGTTTTATAAGCCCCCCCCCCCCGCCCCCCATATTCTGGCCAAAAGTACTAATTTTCCCCCCTCCCGATATTTTAATTACGTAGTTTGCGTCTTGAACCCCCCGTCCCCTGTGGGCACCACTGGTCTTAATGATCTATACTTAACGAATTTGAACGTTCTTTTTTAGCCTCAGAAGTCGATAAACGTATTATTCAAGTAATTTTTCTTTAAACTTACCCCAAAATCTGTATATAAAGCCATACATCACGATTCGGTATGTCTATAACACAAATGCAAGTGTGTTCAAGTCAATTCATGTATTTTGACGGTTCTCACGTCATGGAGTCAGGGATCTTAAGAAAAGGCATGCGAGTTAAAAATATAAATGATCTAGGAAGGAAGATTGCTGTTTAACGTCCCGTCGACAGCGTGGTCAATTAGAGGCGGAGCTTACGCCCGGGTTATTTGCATAAGGATGTGGAAGGAAATCGGCCGTGCCCTTTGAAAGGGACCATCCCGGAATTGGCCTGGAGCGATTTAGGGAAATCACGGAAAACCTAAATGTGGATGGCCGGAGGTGGATTTGAACCACCATCCTTCCGAAATAGAGTCCAGTGTGTTACCACTGCGCCACCTCGCTCGGTATAAATGATCTAAATTCGTATTCATTGTAGATAATCTCATGATATTAAGATCTTGTAAATTAAATTGTTATACCTTTATAACAAACGTAATATTTGTTACAGAAGGAAATATTTAGTGATACTATTTCTTACTAACGTGAAACGCTATGTTAAAATCTAAAAATTTATAATGTTATTACAGTTCTGTATTGTATTAATCAATGAACTATTATTTAATTAATAATGCAAATCATAATATGTTCACATATTGTAACCGATCACATGATATAGACGTCATTTGTCACAGTGTATATAAGCTGATGCGCAGGCAGTACAACTGGGGGATGTGTTTTGAGTTAGTAGGCAGTTATGAGTTGACTGTTGTTGGCAGAAGAAAAAAAATGTTCAAATGTTTGTATAGTCTATGGGACTTAACTACGGGGTCATCAGTCCCTAAACTTACAAACTACTTATGAACTACTTACGAACTAGGACGGCACAAATATCCATGTGCGAGGGGGGATTCGAACCCCCGACCGTAGTGGCCGTGCAGACCGTGACTGGAGCGCCTTAGTCTCCTCGGCCACCGCGGCCGGCGTTGTCAGAAGTCAGTTATGAGTTGTTGACAGCTGTGAGTTGTTAACTCACAGTTGTAATATGAAATTGTAAGTCGTAAAGTGGCCAGAATTGCGTTTGGTGTAATACCAATACCATTTTTAGATGTGAGTCTTGAAGATAAAACTGAAAGTACTGTATTATCGCAATTTTTGAAACCTGAAACAAAATTTAAAAGTAAATTTCACAGAGAACACTATACAGCAAGAATTCAAGGCCAACATGAAAAATTTAGAAAACATAAGTACCCCTAAAAACGACTTTCTCTTTGATGAAGTGAATGAATGATTTACAAAGATTTCTCATTTTGAACTTATTAGCTGGACAGTAGCAATGTTGTTGCATGTCATAATCAATAGCATCAAAACAATAAAAAGAATGGTATCGAATGCATCGCAGTAAGTCAATTAGATCCGGGGAGAAAGCGAAGTGTAGATGTCGTTTGATATTCAAGAAGCGCACAGCTAGTGCGTCACGAGGTTCAAGCCAGACTCACGGTTGAGTCTCGGGGCGCGCTACCTGTGCGCTTCGTGACTATCAAACGTGTTCTACATTCGCTTTCTCTCCGGATCTAATTGACTTACTGCGATGCAACCGATGCCATTCTTTTTACGATTTTTCACACTATTGATTGCGTAAGAAATAATATGGGGTAAAAAGGTAAAGCAGTCAACAATCCGAAGATTGGTTTGAACACCACAGTGCTTTACTAGGCATGGTCCTGTTTGGAGGTGGTATGCCGTTGCTTTCCTCCGACCTTCGAACTGAGTTATCCAGCCAGTTATAGGGGGACCTACAGTTTAACGTGGGTTCCGAACCGCGGTGCTACTCGATATTTTTCACATCAGCAACACTGCCAGAGGTGAAAGAAGTGGAAAGTGACAGATAAAAATCCTAGGACCTGGCGGGATAGAACCCGCGACCTTTGAATTTGTAGTCTGGCACTCTACCACTGTGCTATCGATCAAGTTTGTGTTGGAAATGATATTAATTTACTATTTTTTCTGTCTCATAGTGCTTACTTTCATAAAGCCATGCCGTACGTTCATGACCGCGAATATAGTTTTTCAATATCTGTTGTACTTTGAGAGATATTTCCGGTGGAAAAGTTGAGAGGAATACCCTGTAATGATACTGTTGAGTTACCGTTAAGGCTGCATACTGTTACGTTGTCGCTGTTACGTATCACTAACAGATGATGAGTAAGTAATTACCAACCATGCAGTCCGTCTTCGATGCTCGGTGCAGACACTAACCTTTTTTTATTTTTTTATTTTTTATTTATTTTTTTTTTCCTTCCTCATGCTACCCGACGACGTATTATTCATTCAACAATGATTTTACGATTAGAGACATACAACTGTGCTCAGTGATTTATTATTTTATATTTACATATTTCCCGGTTAATTGTGAATTCAACACAATTAATTATCATTTTTACTAACTAAGCTATATGGGCCCGAGATTCGAAACGGATGTTGAAAAACGGCCTCTGCACACCATCTCTTTTAAGGTTTGCGGACCGCAGTCAATAAAAACGCAATTCCTGTTGGATCGGTTTGTCAAATACCTCAATCTTGTTTTTTTGTTGTTTGTTAAGCTTATGGGACTTAACTACGGGGTCATCAGTCCCTAAACTTACAAACTACTTATGAACTACCTACAACTAAGGACGGCACAAATATCCATGCCCGAGGGAGGATTCGAACCCCCGACCGTAGTGGCCGTGCAGACCGTGACTGAAGCGCCTCAGTCTCCTCGGCCACCGCGGCCGGCAATACCTCAATCCCGCGCCCTGTATGCACTCTTGTGTCCTGCAAAGATTCGACCGCTTTCTAGACATGGTTATTCGATAATAGAACGGATTCAAAATAGAATAAGTACATACAGTAGTCATAAAGCACACTACATCAATTCGATTGTACTTGCAAAAAATTCTCATGTACAAGAAACCTGTAGATGAATACGAAATAACGTAGCATGTTTCGAATATAAATGAAACCTGTCGAAAGAAGTGAACAATGAAAAAATTTTAATACATAAATTTGAGTCAGTAACTCGCTGCTCAATGTTTGTTTTCGTAGAGATAAGATTGTGACGCTTGATTCTGTCTCCAGCGTATGCTTACCAAAATACTCCTGTTACTGAGGCAATACATTCAACAAGGCTATCTATGGTTTCTTTGGTGTTCTCCAAAACTAACAGCGCCTCAATTGGTTCTTTGCTGTACTGCGCCGTAATTATAGCTATATTACACACCTAAATTTCATGTTATGATATCATTTCTCCCCGTGATTCGATTTTGATCAAAAGAAGCCTATATGTTTCTCCAAGCTATTCTTAATTTATCTGTGTTATTCCAGCTTAGCCTGTACAAATAGACACACAAGATTGCTTTTAAACAAATGTTTAAATTCAGATATGTTCACTTTCTCTTATCCAGTTCTGATTAAGGAAATATTTGTCTTACTGCTCGCTACGTTTAAGTTAACCGTGAAAATCCTTTAATAATGCGTGTAATAGTTTTCGAAACTGACATGTTCAGAGAAACAGGCAGACATGACAGTCGTAAATAAAGAACTTTAAATTACGATATATTTTTCAAAAAAAAAAAAAAAAAAAAAAAAATGTTCAAATGTTTGTTAAGCTTATGGGACTTAACTACGGGGTCATCAGTCCCTAAACTTACAAACTACTTATGAACTACTTACGAAATAGGACGGCACAAATATCCATGCCCGAGGGGGGATTCGAACCCCCGACCGTAGTGGCCGTGCAGTCCGTGACTGAAGCGCCTCAGTCCCCGCGGCCACCGCGGCCGGCATATATTTTTCTTTCTTGATCGGATTGTATGAAACGAAGCCTACACATTGTTCCCAAGATGCGCTTAAGTTACCTGTGAGAACTCCATGCAAATGTGTGAAGTACTTTTAGACGTAGGATGTTTCTTATACACGAATAAACAGAACGGTTATGGAAAACACTTAAAATTACCACATTTTGTGATCCGATTTTGATGAGACCGTACCTATATCTTGACCCAAACTTCGCTCCGGTTTCCTACGAAAACTGCATGAAAATTCGTCTAGTTCTTTTGAAGTTTGAAATGTCGAACGAGAGACCTAGATTTACGGTTTTATTATCGGTAAAGGTTTATTAATTTAAAAAAACGATGGTGCCATTATACGGCATCGCAGCTGTCGTTTGGAACATAGCCCCGATTTTCAAACCGATGGTACTTGTCGCAGCAGCTTGCGAATCGTAATTTGTTTTCCCCATGCGTGTTTTGTACAATCTTCTCACACTGCCAATCTGTTTCGTACGCCCGTCATAGGAAAGACCCTGTCTATCCATTTGGAGACAAAACAAGAATATTTCAACATATTTGAAGATATTGGTACGCTTGATTCACGATGAAGTAATGTATCTTCACAGGACTTATGCGCGATGCCAATTCCGTCTGGTCTTTAATTAAAACAAAGGTCTTTTGTAAGTACTTAATCAATTTTCACAAGTCGGTAGAAACGTACTCAATTCGAGAGTAAACTTAATTTCGAGGGAAAAGTCTTTCTAAAGTAAATAATGAGGATTTTTAGTGTTAGAATCTATAGACAGGCCGAGAAGGTCGAGAAAATCGTTGAAGAGTGATTAATACGTCTTTAAATGGTAACAGTATAGAAAACAAAGACAAACACGATGTGCAGAACGGGAATCGAACACAGACAGCCGGTTAAGTTCAAATATTCTTAAATTATATGAAGCGGTTACGGGTATTTCATGTGCAGTATGCAACCTCAATGTCTGTTCTCCAGTGTTGATAGAGCCACTTTCCAAGGTTCGTAAAGTTGTCTTATCTTTGTGTTAAGGAGCCACTGAAGTGTAGTTTTGCATTTCTAAAGGAGTCGGATTGTCGCGTGACAATCATAAAATTAGTTCGAATCTTTGAAAGTTTGTTAAGCTTGAGGGGCTTAACTGCGGGATCATCAGTCCCTAAACTTACAAACTACTTATGAACTACCTTATACTAAAGACGACACAAATATCTATGCCCGAGGGGGGATTCGAAGCCCGACGACGGACGGCCGCGCGCACCGCAACACGGCGCTCCAGTACGCGCGGCTAAAATTAGTCTTTCTGATGCTAATCCGGCCTAGCATATTGCTGTAATCTCTTATTGTTTAACGATTTTTTACAGCAGTTTTATAATCGAGAAATAATCCTATTTTCTGGAATCCCCAATTAGCTCATTTTATCACAAACTCATCACCAAGCAAATCGGATACGTAATTGGGGTATTGATTGTGCATCCGATTCGATATGTCGTGAAAGTTTTCCCTCAGCGCTTCGTAAAAGCGTCATTTCTACGCAGCGACTGTTCACCTCGGAAATGACAGTGCGGCGATATATTTTTGTCGCTATAAATCAAAGTAATAAATTGGCCCTCGACGTTTCGAGGATTTTCATTACTCGGGCGTCTCTTCCTGGAGGGCTGCGTCCCTCCACGTCGGGGAATCACATTTTTTCCTCCTCTTCCGCCTCCTTCCCTGCTGCGACGGTGGCAGCCGTGCATCCGCCACTGCAGGAGAGGGTGAGGGGGAGCGGCTGCGCCGGTGGGCTGGGAGGAGTTTATTGCCGCGAGGTTGGCGGCACGCCCAATTACCTGGCTTGATGGGAAGCGCGCGTCACCGCACACCGCCGATACGTCAGGCCGCCAGGGCCGCCAACTTTACGCCGGCCGCCGCGAATTACTGCGGCTTCGGCGTATTCGCTGGCGCTCATCCGCTTACCGCCGCCGCGGTATACTGTTTTATGCGACACGTGATCCGGAGTGCGGAGACGTGCCCGGTGTCGATAAAACCGCATGCGAGGCTTCCAGCAGAGCCGGTTTTTTATGTCTCGGCGCCGCGAGTGGCAGCTGCCACGATGCACGGTGGCGTGCCGGCTAACAACCCACAGCGGATTAGTCTTCGCGCGTTATTTCCCCTCGCGATGTTCGGCCAGTAATGAAACCTGATTTTCAGGTGTCGCTTATGTTTCAGCCAGTTGGCGGCCTGCCACAGCAATGTGACGTTAACTGCACTGTGGTAGCGACTGTGTCGCTGTCTATCCGCATTTGTATACCGGTATCGCACATTCATCCACATCCACACAACGACATCTTTATCAAATGTTCAAATGTTTGTAAATCTAAGGGACTTAACTACGTTGGTCATCAGTCCCTAGGCTCACAAACGATTTCTACATCTACATCCATACTCCGCAAGACATCCGACGGTGTGTGGCGGATGGTACCTTGAGTACCACTATCGGTTCTCCCTCATTTTCCAATCACGTACTGTTCGCGGAAAGAAAGATTGTCGGTATGCCTCTGTGTGGGCTCTAATATCTCTGATTTTATCCTCATGATCTCTTTGCGAGATATACGTAGGAGGGAGCAATATACTGCTTGACTCCTCTTGACACATCGGTACAGGTATGTACTCGAAACTTCGCCGGCCGCGGTGGCCGAAGGGACTGAGGCGCTCCAGTCACGGTCTACACGGCCACTAGGGTCGGGGGTTCGAATCCCCCCTCGGGCATGGATATTTGTGCCGTCCTTACTACAAGGTAGTAGATAAGTAGTTTGTAAGTTTAGGGACTGATGACCCCGTGGTTAAGTCCCATAAGCTTAACAAACGTTTGAACATTCGAAACTTCAACAAGAGACCGTACCGTGCTACAGAGCGTCTCTCTTGCAGATTGTTCCACTGCAGTTTATCGATCATCTCCTTAACGGTTTCACGATTACTGAATGATCCTGTAACGTAGCCGCACTGGACTCGCATTCGGGAGGATGGTGGTACAAATCGACTTCCGGCTATCCAGATTTAGGTTTTCCGCGATTTCCCTAAATCACTCCAGGCAAATGCCGGGATGGTTCCTTTCAAAGGGCACGGCCGATTTCCATCCCCCATCCTTACACAATACTCCGAGCGTTAGCTCCGTCTCTAATGACTAAGCTGTCGACGGGACGTTGAACACTAAGATTCCTTCCTTGTAACGAAGCGCGCTGCTCTCCGCGTGATCCGCAACGTGGCGCTCCAGACCGCTCGGTTACTCCCATGCGGCTTTATTTTAAGTACTGAACCCCCCACTATCAGTTGCATTTGCAACTAAACGATATGGACTGGCAGTTTAAGACCAATCTACGTTTATTTTTGTACGCCGTTTCCAACAGATAATTTTCGAAAAATGGAAGACGTTTCAGAGACGAACTTTTTACAGTAAGGTTTCGTTAATTTCATTTCATTTAATGTTACAAGCAGGAACTACTGCATAGGTCAAGGAAATACAATCCCACACTGGATATTTATACATAAGACACCCAGTCAGTAGAATATGCAATGAAGTTTGAAGTTTGTCGTAGGTTTAACGAAGTAGTGGTCAATATTGTGCTTGTGTTCCTCATGAATCAGATTACGGTATTCTGAATCAAAATTCAAGGAAACTGCCATTAGCGTATACCCTTGTTCGGAATTTATCTTGCCGTTTCAGCTTTTATGATAAAAGGTGCGTTAAATATATTTAGCCTTACCGCCTTCACTTCATACATAAATTTTGTTTCAAGATTTGAAGGACAATTACGAGTGCTTCGTGTCGGAAACCAATTCTCTCTTCTCATTGCAACAACCCATTTCTTTTTCAGCAGCTTGTTTTCAACGGAAACCTTGGATAAAATAATAAATGTAGACAAAGTTAAA
The DNA here is from genome assembly GCA_026315105.1 of Locusta migratoria. NCBI lineage: Eukaryota > Metazoa > Arthropoda > Insecta > Orthoptera > Acrididae > Locusta > Locusta migratoria. The sequence goes on from CM048745.1 coordinate 524,696,763, forward strand.
CACATAACTCATAATAATTAATATAATTATAACATATGATATTTTAAACAGTACTCTTTTGAAAAAGAAATATTCGCAGTATTTTTGGTTCTGTTGGTACAGCAATACGCTACACAAACATTAGCCATGATTTCTAAAAGAACTGCTTATCCCACTTGTTCGCACACCTACTATCTCGATTTCAGAAAGCCACTGCATGGCTTCTGATATTATGGCGACTAGTAGTACAGCGTGGCACCGCAGGGAGCGCTAAAGATCGTGTCGCACCCAAAGACCTTGTAAAAATAACTAGACTCCCCGACGGCGCTGCTGTCGCAGGATAATTTGAACCTTCGCTCGGCCGCCATGGTAGTGGCAAGCGTCAGATAAATACGAGTGATGTTAGCAGGTAAATCGTGTGTTAAAAGCTACTGCGGGATATATACACAATTGATAGTCACGTTTGTACTGTTTGACTATTGCAGTGTACGTGAAGCACGATGGTGAAGAGCTGCTCAGCGTTTAAATGCATAAATCAATTTAAGAATAAACGAATAAAAAGGTCTAATACTGTCTTCCCATTTATATTTCTCGGGAGTACAAGTAGCCCTATTACTTGTGTCTAGAGATAGTTACTCTAGTTAATATTTTAGTCAAGACAATTTATGATTGAATGAAATAAATAACAGGCTTTTATAATACTGGTAGCTCTTAAAAAGGAGCTACTTTAGGCAGTACTGGTGGACAGGAAGTTCAAAAAGTTTCATTTTATGATTGTGAAAAATAACTATTGGTGGCACGAAATTAGTTGCCTCACTGCAGTTCGAAATTTTGTTTATGAAATTAGTATTAGCAAATTTAAAGGTAACCTGCTTTACATATAGGTATAGGAACTGAAAGGGGTTTGCAGAACTGTGTTTAGTTCCATATATGAACGGCACATATCCACAGTGGATGCACATTATGAAGTTGAACCCTGTGACGATAGTTGCTGACTTTTGAGCAGTTCACTCTGCTATAAGGTATTTGGCTTACAGCATTAAAAAGTGTTAATTGTCTTCCTAGATACCCTAATGCTAATGTTAGATGCCTTAGTTAAGAAAACGTTGTGGCATATGTTCTTAAAACAATTTGGTAGTGACTGATTGCTGTATTCACAAAGTAAAAAGCTATTTTTCAGTTATGTATCTGATGGCATATTTTACTTTCACAATCGATTTCTAAAATTTAGCTGTTTCAGTCAGCCCTATTTGATTTTTTGATGTTATGAAATATTTAAATATTGGAGAATGCAGCACTGAAGCAAAGACGTTAAGTGTGAAACTCTTCCGAAATTAACGTTTCGCAATCGTAGAATATACTATGAAAGTGCCAAAAAATCGTGCCTAACGATAAATTCAGTTCATTCGCTGCACTTAGAACGCAAAAAAACTACATGTTATAGTTCGGTTTCGTTAGGAAGAGGAAACGCTGTTGGCCAATTTCTACACCATATGTGTAATAAATTTACAGACAACCGATAGTTGCTGTATATTCAAGGAGTGTGAAGTTGTTTTGTAGTTGTATATTTCAATTATACATAGTTTTCGTGACTTAACTGAAATGGATACTCTCTATAATCAAAAGAATCTTACGCACATTTAAAGTTCGCGCGTATGTTTGCCACCATAATGGCCGCCGAGGCGCTCTTCAATTTGCCCGCTGTTCGCAGTTGGCCACTTACGCGATTGTGGGGGCTTGGTCACACCTGCTCTATGTGTATTCTATCTCTTTGGCGCCTACAATCGCTCGACCAATCCCGTGGGGCGTATTTTGTTCTTTAGGTTACAGTACGGCGGAACTATATCGAAATCCTTCCGATAGGCGAGAAACAACACTTCTACCCGTAAAAATACATCTACCGCTTCGTGGACTAATAGAGCGGGCTGTGTTGCTTTCCTCATAAGGAGAGTTACCGTCTCCAGAAATGTCATAAAATCTGAGCATAAAACATGCTGCAATATTCTGCAACATACCGACGCCAAGAGGCATAGGCTTACAGTTTTGGCACCTGCTCCACTGCAATGCACCATAAATTTCTGCAGTCATTAGTAACGCCTCGCTCCTCTACAGACCTGTTTCTGCTGCTGGGACACGCTTCATGTGTAGTGTAACATTATGTAACAACTGCCTCACACTGCGTTCTCAGCTCTGCGAAAGCCAATATATCATTGAGTTATTTGGCGCTATTTCTTTCGCAAGTTTTGCGTTACCCTTTGTCACTTTACTTACAAACTACATTACAAAAGTGACACAGCTAGAAAAAAAAACACGAGGCAACGAAATGAAACTTCCCTCGTTCTCCACACTTGACGCATTTATAGCATTGTATTCAGTCTTGAGTGGGAGGATCTTGGTACTTTCCTTCACAAACTAGGCAGTAATACTCTTTCTCCATGGCAGATTTGGCAGATGTGACTAACATTTTTATTCTCGCTCAGTATGTCCTTTCCTTGAATCTTCATCTTAACGTTAACATCTGCAAATGCTTTGATTCGTTACACCTTTCTTACCTTTAATGGCACATAATGTCTCTTCACTTTCTATTATGTGTTACAAATTTTATTTCATTTTACTTTTTTTCCAAAATGGCAATTGTTCTTATTCCTCAGAAAACATAGCCTTTCGTTTAGTTTCTGGTTGCTGCATAACTTCTTTCTCGAGACGGACGTGTATAGCACATTGTGACACAAAATATGTAGGAAATGCTTTTCTTGGTAAAAGTGTTTTGTTCTCTATAGCCTGAATGGCTCTTTCTAAAGTTTCTAGTTTGTATGCAGTCTTCGTCTATCTCTGGTAATTCCGTTGGCATCTATTATTGATTGTTTAGAGGTAGTTACCGACTGAGTTACTTCATGGTAAGCAATAGGTGCACAAAGTTTGTTTGAAATCGGTCCAGTGGTTGTGGAGGAGAAGTCCAACTTAGTCGCGTCATTACGCAGTTTTTTGCGCATTTCATTGTTTATGAAGTCATATCTACCGAACTATCTGACGTACAGTAATGTAATTACAGTACAATCCTCGTAAAAGTCTAAGATTCATCGCAATCGGATGAATTGTACGGAAGCGCATAAAATGCGAAAAAGAAACAAACATTCATATTCAGTAAGCAGAAGAAGACTTAGTATATGTTAGGAAGCAAACACGAAAAGGAAGAGGTTCTACAACAAGCACACATCGGATGAATAATGACATTCACATACATACAAACAGGCTAGCACACGATTCACTTACTACAAATGGAACAGAATACAAACGAATTTCGCAGCATCCAAACAGGACACACCAAATGGCGAGTTGGTGGCGGTTTTGAAACGAAACTTAAGGCAAACTATTTAGTGCCAGAGTAAGTGCCAGTAAAAGTTCAAGAAAAATTTATGAGGAGAATGACATAGAAAAATATGAGTAATCTTAATAGTTACTTATCTTTAGAATAATACAAAGCTTTAGCATTAAAAGTGTTCATCATAAAAAATCATACAAAGAAGTAAAACAAATATGTTGTTACAGTTGAGACGCGTCTGGTAGTAAGTACGATATTATTTACAGTTGCTAAAGCCGTATAATTGTCATATGCAAACTGCATAATTAAGAATTCCGGCGTCTGTTCCTTTGAACATGTCCGAAAGTTTTCTTATTTAATTATAAATATCGGGTAACCGAGCGTTGCTCGGGAATTATTTTTTCTGTTACATAGGGGTATTGTTATATAAATATTTTGCAACACTACCTGCGAAGTAACTGCAACCGTTAAACGATGTTAACTATAAATGTACCTAGTTCAGTACGACAGTAAATATTGTTGTCCAAAATTTACTAGTTCATTCGAAGTTTACAGGTTGGCTTCAAATGCAGAAAGTGTTTCAGTTCGTTAGTGTAGCCGAAGAAAACCGTGTCTAATATTTATTGTACTGCCGCAGTGGCGACGGTGCTACTCACCGCGTTTTCGAGGCTAACATATCTTCTGTGATCCGAAAAACACGAAATTTCATAGAATCTAAAAATCGCGTTTACGAAATTTACAATTATGTAGGTGAATTTCAAAATAATAAAGACAGTGTAAATATAGAATTTTATCGAAATCGTTAGAGCCGTTTCCGAGACAGCTAATGTATATATATTACCACCACAAGGGGAGTGATGGTAATATGGAACACTTTATTGCCGGCCGCGGGGACTGAGACGCTCCAGTCACGGTCTGCACGGCCACTCCGGTCGGGGGTTCGAATCCCCCCTCGGGCATGGATATTTGTGCCGTCCTTAGTCTTAGTTAGTTCATAAGTAGTTTGTAAGTTTAGGGACTGATGACCCCGTAGTTAAGTCCCATAGACTATACAAACATTTAAACATTTTTTGAACAGTTTATTGGTTAAGGCAAAATACTGAATTAAAAATATGTCTATTCCATAAAAAATCTCACGAGTGTTACATTACATATCTGTGGTAATGGACCGATAATAATTTTGATGAAAAATTAACGTGTTAAATAATTACAATAGATTAGGAGCATTTTGAAAAGAGAGGTAATACGAAAAAGATTTTTCTTGGGTTAGAATAAGCTTTCTTCCTAATTATTTATGTGTTAAGGTATTTAAATATGTGTACTCTCTAGCCACCTTCCTAAACAGTGTAACTTTTGGTATGCTGAAACATCTTGCTCTTTCATTTAGAGTTTTAGTTTTATCCCTGACAGTCATTATTGCTTGAGCCACATCTTCAGGGCGCCATTAATGTAGCATTCCCCTTTTTTCAGGCATTAACCTGCTTCTTGGGATGGCGACACCTACAAAACAAAGAAGGGTCGTAATATGAAACAGCATGTTTCATATTTCCACCCAGAGCCATTTTCAGAATTAACCAAACATATTACACTTTCGATAAAAAATTTCAAGTATCTAAAATTATCATTTGTACTTTTAATTTCATTACACATGCGTAAAGTAGAAACAGTAGTTTGAATTATAAATAAAAGTAGTAGAATAAATATTTGACTCTTACTTTGCAAGTTGGAAGTTGGAAAACAATGTGCGTCTACTCAGGGCCATAAACGATGAGATACTGGTCTCTGCTGACTCTAGTAGCGAAAACAGTACATTAAGATTGTGATAACTGAAACTGTATTACAGCCGTGTTTCATATTATAAGCATGTTTCTTATTGCCACCACTCCCCTCCTCCCTCCATCGCAGTGGACTCGCATTCGGGAGGGCGGAGGTTCAAATCTACCTTCGGACCTCCGGCCATCCAAATGCCGTGATGGTTCTTTATCAAGGGCACGGCCGATTTTCTTCCACTCTCTCCGAATTCTCCACCTGGTGTAACCCGTCCTCACTGTTAACCCCTCTAAATCCCAGGCAATCGTTAAAGGGTCACATCACCCCATTCTTCCGCCTCCACGACATCCCCTCCCAACCTCTCTCATCCCCCACGGGCTATACGAGCCCAATAATTTTAACAGTGCGCCGTCAGTGTAGGTCCAGTGATCAGTGTTCAGTGTTCCAAGTTTTAAAACGTCAACAACCACCGAGCAGGCAGAATTCTGCTTTGCCATGTGCTTTTAAATGTGTGCTCTCGCCATCATCTACTGTCTTCCAGTGTTTTAATCTCTGATAGTTTTAACTCTGCATATCTACATCTACATGGGATACTCTGCAAATCACATTTAAGTGCCTGGCAGAGGGTTCATCGAACCACCATTATACTATTTATCTCCCATTCCATTTTCCAATAGCGCGCGAGAAGAAAGAACACCTGAATCTCTCCGTTCGAGCTCTGATTTCTCGTATATTAGTCTGATGATCATTTCTACCTATGTAGGTGGGAGTCAACAATATATTTGCGCATTCGGACGAGAATGTTGGTGATTGGAGTTTCGTAAGCAGCGCAGACCGCAGCAATAAGCGCCGTTGTTGTAGTGATTCCCATCCCAGGTCCTATATCATTTCCGTAACGCTGTCTCCCCTTTATCGTGACAATACGAAACGAGCTGCCCTTCTTTGAACTCTTTCGATGTCCTCCGTCAAACCCACCTGATAAGGATCCCACACTGGGCAGCAACACTCCAAAAATGGACGGACAAGCGTAGTGTATGTAGTTTATTTAGTAGCTCTATTGCATGTTTTAAGGGTTCTGCCAATAAAACGCAATCTTTGGTTCGCCTTTCCCACATTATCTACGTGTTCTTTCCCATTTAAGTCTGAAGTTATAGTAATTCCTAGGTATTTTGTGGAGTTTACGGCCTTCACTTTTGATTGATTTGTCTTGTAAACAAAGTTCAACGGTGCCATTTTTACACCATATTGATCTCTTATTCAGATCGTTCTGCAGTTGGTTTTGATATTCAGATGATTTTACTAGACGCTAAATGACGGCGTCATCTGCAAACAACCTAAGAGAGCTACTTAGATTTTCCCCTAAATTGCTTATGTAAATAATGAACAGCAGAGGACGAATAACACTACCCTGTGGAACGCCCGATATCACCTTTGTTTCAGTCGATGCCTTACCATCGATTACTTCGAACTGTGTCCTCTCTGACAGGAAATCCCCTATCCAGTCGCAAATTTGGGGCGATATACCATAATCACGCAATTTGATTGAAAGCTGTTTGTTTGAGGCACGGTGTCAAAAGACTTCTGGAAATCAATATGTATGTGTTTTATCCACCGTGGCTATTTCAATTTCTGACTGTACATTTTAAAAATCTTTTTTGTATATTTCTCCATTTTTAATCTCCGTAAAGTTATTACTTCTGCGATTTTTATCACCGTTCCATGTTTTGCGCGAATTGACAAATCTGTAAAACCGATTGGCTGAAGAGCAGTACTAAAGCTGCTGCCAGCCTGCCACCACAGGTGGCTTTAAAATATCAAAAAACAAAAACAAAACAAAAAATGTTCCACATCCTTACCCATAACACTAAGTTCCCTTCCTTCCTTCCTTCCTTCTACAGGGTGTTACAAAAAGGTACGGCCAAACTTTCAGGAAACGTTCCTCACACACAAAGAAAGAAAATATGCTATGTGGACATGTATCCGGAAACGCTTAATTTCCATATTAGAGCTCATGTAAGTATTTCTCTTTAAATGTAAATTGAAATAATTTTTGCAGACAATTGTCAAAATACCCAATTGTTTCGTTAGTATGTACTGTACTTACTCGATTCACGTCATCAACACAGATTTTATGTGAACGTTTGGGCAGAAATTGTTGGTGATGTCTTGATTGGGCCTCATGTTCTTCCACCTACGTTCACTGCAGCACGTTATCATGATTGCATACGGGATACCCTACCTGTGCTGCTAGAACATGTGCCTTTACAAGTACGACACAACATGTGGTTCATGCACAATGGAGCTCCTGCACATTTCAGTCGACGTGTTCGTACGCTTCTAAACAACACATTCGGTGACCGATGGATTGGTAGAGGCGGACCAATTCCGTGGCCTACACGCTCTCCTGACCTCAACCCTCTTGTTTTTCATTTATGATGGCATTTCAATGCTCTTGTCTAGGCAACCCCAGTACCAAATGTAGAGACTCTTCGTGCTCGTATTGTGGACAGCTGTGATACAATAGGCCATTCTCCAGGGCTGCATCAGCGCATCAGGGATTCCGTGCGGCGGAGGGTGGATGCATGTATCCTCGCTAATTGAGGACATTTTGAACATTTCCTGTAACAAAGTGTTTGAAGTCACGCTGGTACGTTCTCTTACTGTGAGTTTCCATTCCATGATTAATGTTATTTGAAGGGAAGTAATAAAATGAGCTCTAACATGGAAATTAAGCGTTTCCGGACACATGTCCATATAACATATTTTCTTTCTTTGTGTGTGAGGAATGTTTCTTTAAAGTTTGTCCGTGCCTTTTTGTAACACGCTGTCTATACAATACCTCCTGAATTATTTCCTAGAAAAAATTATTTACAGATTCGTACAGTGGAATATAAGAAAAATGACCACGAAGTGTATTGTTAATGGAGTTGGTATTAAAGACGTAGTAATTACAACCTCATGATTATTAGGGCGAATTTTCATGCATTTCATTTTCTTTGACGTCATATCACCTGAACTATATGTCGTAATACGGTATTATTTCGAAGGTACATCCAGTGGTGCATATGTAAAATGTCTGCAAAATACGTCGCGAGCAGAGATAGTAGGAAAAACGCAATAAATCAAAACGTCATGCCTGATGAGGCGGTTTTTAATTATCCTAATTTTTTATGGCTCCATATCTCATGAACTGCATGTCGTACGATGACAAAATTTTGAACGTGCGTTCAGTGGTATGTGTATATACTGTCTGGAAGATGTCTCACGAATACAATCAATAGTGTACGAGTAGTAAATTGTAACGTCATGCCAAACGCCGTAATTTTTCTGCATGAACGCCGAAAAAGTAGTAAGCGACAAATTTTTCTTTTCTTTCATAATTTTGCTGGAGTTGTCAGCGAGAAAAAGTTTCGTAAAGGTTTGAAATTATGTTTAACGTTTATTGCAAGTCGCTATGTGATCTTCTTCTCAAATAGTGGATGGGCACAGCCCTTTGACCTTCAGCTTCTTATAACGTCGAGAAGATCCACCGATATGTGATGCTTGTGGCGTGCAAATCACTGTACATTTTAATTGAGTGTATTTTATATCGCGCTGAGAGAGCAGCGGCTAATCTTGGTCGTGCCCTACCCACTGTTTTAGCTGTCGACGAGGCGATTGTGACGAACGTGTTACAATTTTGTGAACATTCTCGACTTTGGCCTAAGCTCTTAGGCTGGAGGTTATAGTGTGTTACAAAAGGGCTCGCTGATGACTTTAACATCAGCGTACCTCTATATTCCCACTTTTTTAAGAACTTCTAAGGTTGTATACTTCAGTCTGCCACCTTATATCGCTGATTTGCAACATGTGTTCGTGTTGTTTACAAGACCTACATTCTTCTATTGCCTGTTCTTATTTATTTACTGTTGTCTAATTCTTTTGTCAGGGCGTTAAAAACCTTGCTGTTGTGCGCCCAAAACATCCTATCTTATCCTATCCTATCCTGTCAAATAGTCGATTGATAAAGACACACTATCACGTGCCGCAAGATGGGGAAGTTTTCATTCATAGAATGAAGGCTTTCACGGCCGGCGTCTTCATTAATTAAAACTTCCGGGCTAAGATGCCGTGGTCTATCCATAAAAGTTCTTACTCCCGACGTTTCGTTGCCTACTGCGGACAACATCTTCAAGGGTGAGTCGACGACTGCCTACTAGGCGCTTGAGGTCCTGGGTCACACAGACAAGTCAGCTGTGGCAGAGCATGTTTTTACACGTGGTGACCATGAAATCAAATTTAGTGAGACGAGCGTGCTGGTCAGGACGTCGCATTATTACACACGGATGTACAGAGAAGCCATAGAAATACAAAAACACGACAATAATTTTAACAGGAAAGAAGAAGGTTTGAAATTAGATAAGATTTGGCGGTCAGCTTTGAACCAAAGATATGACAATCGATTACCTGTAATCGAGAGACATGACGTTGGTCAAAGATAACTTCATAGTCGGCAGCACGTGACAAATGGTGGCGCCATCTATGCCATCTATATAAGCAGGACCTCCAGCGCCTAGTAGGCAGTCGTCGACTCACCCTTGAAGATGTTGCCCGCAGTAGGCAACGAAACGTCGAGAGTAAGAAGTTTTATGGATGGACCACGGCAACTTAGCCCGGAAGTTTTAATTAATGTAGTTTTCATTGTTTATGACGTCATATCTCCTGAACTATCGGCCCTATCGCAAATTCCTTTCTTAGCTGACGTGTTCTACCTATAAACTACATTCCTGCCAAATTTCAGCTTCATAGGTGAAGTAGTTTTCGCGATTTCGTGTTTAGTCAGTGAGTGAATGAATGAATAAGTGATTGAATGTCATTCTGCTTGTTTCACTAAGTGTGTTTGCCTCTGTAACTTATAAAATAATAGGTGACGGGAAATTTTAATGCGGTAGGTCAACACAAGAAATTTTACACTTTTTGCGGAGCTATGAACATAGTTTATTGTATCATTTTCCAAAGAGTTACAGCAAAAAGTTATAATTTTTTAAATTGAACAATACTTTTTTCTATCATGCATTGGATTTGTTGAAACCAGCAGCGTCCAAATCAATTTAAAAAATCTTATCACTGTTAGTTTGGGAGCTACAATCCTTAGGGAGCGGAGGCTACGACAGCGTATCTGACTGGCTGGTGGTCATGAGACAGTGGGCCGTGCCCCAGGGGATAGCCACTCGGGCAGTCAGCTACGCTGTCGCAGCCTCCGCCCCCGGAACTTTGAAGGGTTGTAGATCCCAAACGAACAGTGATAGGGATGTAGTTTAAATTGATTTGGACGCAGCTGGTTTAAACGAATCCAACACACGATAGAAAAAACTATTGTTCTATTTAAAAAAAATTATCTTTGTGGTGTAACTCTTTGGAAAATGATACAATAAACTATGTTCAGAAAGTGTAACATTTCTTGTGTTGACCTACCGCATTAAAATTTCCCGTCACCTACTATTTTATATGATTCTTTAGTTTCTCCCGGCGTATTTCATAATCAAAATATCCACGGGTGTACTGCCGATCTATACTGTCCAACGGGCCCGTTGGACGCTATAGACCGGCAGTACACACGTGGATATTTTGATTATTATTTTATAAGTTACAGAGGGAAACACACTTAGTGATTAATGCATCATATGGACGTATGCATTCTGGAGTTACCACTGTGGCTTGTGTGAATGAAGAACAAAAAGATGTGTCGCCTGAGCATCCGCCGTACAGCGGCGACAAGAGAAGCAGACTCGGCGGTCGTCGAGAGAGAGCCGGCGAGGTGGCAGAGCGGGCGTCGCGTCGCAGGCAAATCAAATTACGGCGCGCCTAAAAGCCATTTGCCACTCTCGGCTCGCGGGGAATCCGTGCTCGGGGGATCGAGAAAAGCGACTCGCCTTCACAACAGCCGACAGCCGCTAACGCCATTCACCGGCGCGGTGCCGCCTCAGCGGCGTGCAAATCGCGCACACTCTCCGTCCCGCTCTTTCTCGGCACTTTTCCGCCATTTCTATTCAGCCAATGTATTCCCGGTGAAAGCCGATAAATGGTTACCGAGTCTCAACATCCACGCCTCGGTTGTCTGCAATTTTCGCGAGACGGTTTTATCCCAACTTGTAATTCGCGCAAGAATTGATCTGATATGTACCCTAAAGTGGTTGCCTCTGCAGGTGGAACAAATTTACCGTGACACGCACGTCAGGCATCGGAAAGTAGTACACGTTTCCGTTCAAGGAAGATCTTTAACTGTGCTCAAGAAGATCTGAACAACCACTCCTGTAAGTACAAAACCAAATAATTACCTATATGTATGTAGCGTCTATTCCGAAACAACAGAAGTCACTTCTGATCCTGCAGTTGTTGTTCTTTCATATTCACAGAATATAAGACATCAACTGCGCATGGGCAAAGCTGAAAATGTGTACTCAGCCGGGATTCGAACCCGGGTCTCCCGCTTTGGAGCCCTTACTCTTACGGGAATTAGTACATAGTGAGTGCGAATTTGACCACTGTAGGCAGGGTAGAGCTGGAAATTTGTGTCTGACGGGAGGCGTGCTTAGGTAGTCCTTGCATATTTTCAGCTTTGCTAACGCACAGTTGTCATGTATTCTGTGAAGATGAAAAAATAACTACTGCTAAGTGATTTTACTGGGTATGTGAGTGGGATATTGGCAGTGTCTCAGTAAAGAAAAAGATTAACCGTTTACTGAGAGATAAAAACGTGATTTATTACCTTTAAGAAATCAGAAATAAATGCAATTTATGAAGTTATGGAAATTAAAAACAGTCAAAAAGAGAGGGTAGAATTCATCCGTTAATAGTATCGCAGAAATAAAAATAAAATAATTATCAGATTACAAAAACTAGTTTCAGAGAGTCTAAGGAGCCGCGCCTAAATGTGGTCCTCTCCTTAAATTGAAGTACCGTACGAGAGGCTGTCGCCGTAATGTCAAGAATAATTTTCTAGTGGTGTCAGCGTGAACCTAACCTGCTCAAGAAATATTTTTAAAGTTGCGTTGCGTACGCACAAATACACTTCGCCACATTGTCTGCCAGCGACTACTGAGTTTCTAAAACGTATGAAGACTGATAACCCTGTAGTTTATGCCTCTTTAAACACTCCAACTCGAAACCTATAAAAATTAGCTGATTTTAATGATAGCTGAACTGAATCAGCCAACACTTTCTATTGGTTTTGGTGAAGCCAAGGCTCGCTACTTTCCTTTCCTAGTCGAAACTAAAATTGGTCTGATGCGCTAATTCTGCAAATTAGCCCACCAAAAGTCGCCACTCAGAAGCGTCTGCAGACGTTAAACTACCAAAATTGTGGACGGGCAAAGTGTCCACCGCTCTGTGATAGTACCTAAATCACACGTTACGCATGTGATCCAACACCAACCTCGCCGTTGAATGCACCTATGTGAAACCACAGTGAGTAGCTTAAATCTCACAGTGCTCCCTCGTCTCGTCCTTCACGGTGTGTATGGGGACAGACAGAGCTCTCCCTGGCTCCGCTGCTTGCCTACATCTTTCGCATTTCTCCCGAAACGCTAATAAGTCGCACCTGTCCTCCAGTAGCCAATAAGAGGCGCCGTGACAACACGGGGGCACTCTCACATTTTTCCATCAGCCAATGATATCATCTCTCTTTTCCCTGCACGGCGTTCCTTTTCAAACACGCACTGCCGTAATTTTTCGTCTTCCGTCGCCTGGTTCCCACGTGAAAAACATGGGTGGCGGCCGGTGGTCTATCATTCCGATTGGGGAATAAGAAAACGATGACTTTGTCAATCCGCGGCGGATTAGCCGCGCGTACTAGAGCGCTGTGTTGCGGTGCGCGCGGCCGTCCTCCGTCGGGGGTTCCAGTACCCCTCGGGCATGGATGTTTGTGTCATCTTTAGTATAAAGTAGTAGTTTGTAAGTATAGGGACTGATGACACCGCAGTTAAGTCCCTTAAGCTCTACAAACAATTGAACTTGAATTTGTCAAAACATTCCATTATCTCCCTGGAATCTTTTACTGTCGATGCACCCCACGGTGCGACACCACCTTCTCAGGTAATGCGGAACGTGGGCTTTGGCCTCGCCGTTGAATGTATGTGTAATCTGTGAGCCCCAGCCTCTCGATATGCATTAAACACAGTTGACTTCTTAAAGTACAATTTCCGCTGACTCTCATTACTTTCACATATATGATGTGTGGGGTATCAAATTAATCAGAGAGACGAGTAGAATACGAGTATGTGTATGGAAATAACATGGAAGGATGTCAGAAATTCTTGACTCCTGACACGAGATACTCTGGTAGTTAGACTAATTCTGAAAGGCAGTAAAAACCGGGCATTGGATGACATGCGGTTGGTTATCATACCACTATTGCCATACAAATGCGGAATCTTACAAAAAGAATCTAACATTATGAAACCGCTTAACAAGAAAGAAGCCTCTGAAATGACAAGCTTTTTACGAAGCAAAGTGCATAGAGAAAGGATAAATAGCAAATTAAAAAATGTATGTACCATAGACCGACTGTGACTAAGACAAGTGCAGATAATGTTTCCTTAAATATGTAAGACAGAGAGAGAGAGAGAGAGAGAGAGAGTGGATTTTAAAATTAAAAAAAATAATAGGATTCAATCATATGAATATACCTTTGAACTGAGTCTTATAGACCAGCCTAGGTACGTATCTTCAAACCTTTTCTAGCAAGAGGCACCTATGACCTCAAAAAACCAGCAACCCATATCATTTCCATACCGAACGTTGCATTTTTTACCCAACTGGCGTTCTAATAGAGAGAAACAAAGTAACAAGATTTATGTCAGGCAGCTATCATTAAACTGACGGCGTTCCGCGCGGCCCAGGGTGGGTCGTAAACAATTTACGACGTAGAAACTGTTAGTAATTGTGTGCTTGTGGAGTAGGATGAAAAAATTATATTTCCAATGTCTTCCAACAGGCGAAAATATGGCGCTGTAAGCAGACATAATGTGAAATGTTACCTGGTTTCACGCCAGTATGCTGTTGGTTTTTTAGGGACGCTACTTGCTGTCGGTTGTGAAGTGACTATTGCTGTAAAGAGATAAGAAGGGCTGCACGGGAATGGCCGTGCGCTCTAAGGCGTTTTGCTGCAGAGTGTACGGTCGCTCCTAGTAGGAGGTTAGTTTAACTTATTTTAAGTAATTTATAAGCTTAGGGACTGATGACAAAAGTAGTTTGGTCCCAAAGAATAACAAATATTTGAACATTTAGTTAAGAAGGTTGAAGTTTATCCTATGGCTAACGGGAAGAAATATCGTGCACTGGTAGTAAAGTTGTTGTATCAGAACGATACCAATAGCAGCTATGAATTGAGGGAATATAGAAAACAGAAACATCTGAGGAGAGGCCCCGAATCAATGAATGTGCTGAAGTATAGGATCAAAAAATTTAAAGAAACAGGTGTACGATAGTGTATTTTGCGGTATTATAATACTTTAAATAGTGGGTTTTTGGCACCGTGTATTGTAAATATAAGACAGGCTTACGTCACTGAATTATGAATAGTTTATCTCATATGGTACTGATACAGTAGAGTCTTGAAACTCAGCACTCGGTCACCCGGCAGTCTGTATAATTCGGCCACCCCCGGCACTCCCCCTGGAATTATTCCATGCTCGCAGAATGCAGGATAGAAATGAAATCATAGCGTTACAGGCTATGGTATATATGAGCCCAGACATCTTTTCTTGTGCCACCCACACTGTGTTTAAGAATCCTTTGAGTTTCAGTAATGCAGTATGTAGATTCTTTTTCATACCAAAAACTGCCCGAGTACATTTTTTCACTGTCGTTTAAAGTCAGTTAAGGCGTAATGAACAATAATGAGCTTAGTTACAACAGACGACAATGACACACATGTGACACGACCCCGAGCGCTCTGCCGCTGTCTGCCTACAAGCTTTGTCTTTTCTTAACCGCGTTTTGTGTCAAGTCCACGTGAGTGCAAATAACGAATACCATTTGTTAGATATTGTCTTACATTTACTTTGTGTTCCTGTATCCATCATTTGTATTGTATTCTAAACTAACAATATAATGTATTTTATAACAAAAAAATTCTTACCTATTCTTTTTTTAACACCGTTCCCGATAACCCGGCATTTTCACAAACTCGGCCAACCTTCGGTCCACATTAGTTCGAGTTTTCAAGGCTCTACTGTAGTTGTTACATTTTGTCTTTATCAAAATGTCAGATGTGGAAGAATGCAACGTTTTGCATGTAAATGACACAGACCATTGTTTTTGTTTCTTTTTTGTGTTAGAGTGTTACTCAAAGCATGAATTCGCGCACTTCCGAGCAGCCGGCCGGGGTGGCCGAGGGGACTGAGGCGCTCCACTCACGGTCTGCACGGCCACTACGGTCGGGGGTTCGAATCCCCCCTCGGGCATGGATATTTGTGCGTTCTTAGTATTAGCTAGTTCGTAAGTAGTTTGTAAGTTTAGGGACTAATGACCCCGTAGTTAAGTCCCATAGACTCTACAAACATTTGAACTTCCGAGCATTCGAGGTTAAAGGTGCCCCATGTCATGCAACATCTTCGACTACTCTCCTGTTACGGTAAGTAACATCTATATTCGGTGATACACTCATTCTTCTGTTGTGTAAGTGTCTTCTTTTATTCTAGATGCGCTTACGCAAAAGGGAGAAGTTACGATAAATCTATGCCCAGAAACTCCGTCTTACATGAAGCTACCAACATTTCAAGACGCGACACTAAATCTACTACCTGTTTAAAAAACATCATTCTGTACTAAAGGTTCTAAAAACTGAAGGAAAGATATTTAGTTAAAATTTGTGTTTCGGCAGGGATTCAAACCCAGGACCTCATGCTTACTAGACAAGAACTGTAACCATTATTAATATTTTTTTGTTAATGTCCATTGCTGGGGTGCTATTCTGCTATTGAAGAGCCTCTGCAACGTCGATACGTGTTTATACAGGGGATCATGAGGCAAAACTGGAGTTTGCGTTGTGGAGGGGGACGTGATTTAAGACAGTCTGTGTAGTCGCCCTATCCGTTAGGTTGTGGTTGCTTAGTAGTTACTGTGCTTATCTCTTAAGCAGCGGATCCCGGCTTCGAATCCCTGTTGCGGCTCAAATTTTAATTTAATGGCTATCCTTCAGTTTGACGCTCAGTTATTATCGGGGGGCGGGGGTCATTTTCGACCTCTGAATAAACATTGTGTATTTATCTCTGGATGGCGCCACTCTTGTGCTAAAGATTTTATGTATTCTCATAGAAATCAATTGTGTTGAAGGAAACATGGTAGTGTAAGTTTTGATATTGTTTTTTACGGAGTATTTGGATTTTGGGCTCACTGCAGATCCCAGGATAGTACTTACGTGTACATTATTTCTCAATATTCCTTTGTGTTTACTGATTTGCGTGTGTAATTTAACAATGAGTATTGACTAGTGAATCTATTTCCATTGACAGACGTCGGAAGAGATTATGGACTGTTTAGATAATGTAGAAAATGAATCTGCAGGAGAACAACGGAGCCAGGAACATAAATCCGATATGAATGATTTTGTAAGTGCTCACAATACAGACAAAACAATTTCTGAATGGAATGTCCCAGAACAGAAAGTGTCGGAAAATGATTCTAGTAGTTACTACTACGCGGAAAACAGGTTGTAATGATGGCAGAACCCGCCCAGTAGTTCAAGCTGTTAATTGTCTTTTTTGCACTAAAAATTACATTTCCACTTATAGAGATTTATTTGGACCTTAATCAGCAATGAAGATGCAGCAAAAATGAAGAGTTACAACTAAAATGAAAAATTTGTTACTTTAAACGTACCTATGCATTGAGAACAGAAAAAAAAACATAGACATTGAAATTAACATGTTATGTATGAGTGTTTGGCTTTCTTATATCTCATACTTGGATTAAAGCAGTTGCAAACAAGTTGAAATGAATATGTATAAAAGAATTACTATAAAAATTGAGCCAAGTACAAGAAAATATTAATAATTTTTTGAGTCACTAGTGTCCCCAAAATGGTAATTGTGATAGTTAAAAATATCAGTAGTAACTCAGGGTTAATGTCTTTGATATATATCGAGACAAAATGTGTGTCTTGACACTGATTTATTATTTGATATTGGTTCTAAAACATTGACTTTCGATATTGAAGTGTATGTGTAAAATATTTCGAAGTGTTTCCCTTATAATTTTTGTTGTGTAACATTTGTGGTTGTTTGGGAGACTCGATCCGAATGAAACTGGGAGCCACATTTGTGCGTATATTATGTGTTTGTGTGTGTGTGTGTGTGTGTGTGTGTGTGTGTGTGTGTGTGTCTGCTCGTGCGTGCGCGCGAGAGAGAGAGAGAGAGGGAGAGAGAGGTCGAAAGGAGGGAAGGGGTGGGAGATAGAGCAGCTGTAGCGGGGTGGTCTGTCTGGGCAGATGTGGTGGCGTGAAACGCGTGGAGTTAGGCACGGTCCCTTGGCGCCGGTATTACTTGCTGCTGCTGCTGCCGCCAGCGGTCCTTCACGGTCTGCTGCGTCGAGATGGCGGCGCCCCGTCGCAGCGCTAAGCGCGCGTGTCCTACTGGCGCCAGTGACTCCCTGTAACGGCCGTGTGTTCTCTTGTTGCAGGTGGCGCCATGGCCCGCGCGGGCATGGCTCGGTGGCGGGCCAAGAACAGCGCAGGACCTGCTGAGTGAGTACACCGTCTCCTCGCCTTACTCTTTTTCTTTTTCTCCTTTAGCAACCGCCAGGCACAACGTTGACATATAAAGATTCACTTGTCCCAGATGATATGAAAACCTCTGTACGTACTGAGTGAAAGTATTTATAGATAATTTTTTGTTGTTCAGGAAGTGCATGTTATTAACCATCAGCTGTTTATTTTACTTATATACATCAATCGGTTTCGTTTTTAAACCATCATCACGGACTGAGTGTTAAATAAAAAATGACAAGGATAAATTGTATGCAAGTTAGATAAAATACATGATATAACCCAGTATTTATATGCAGTAAGAAGTTACAAGCTAAACAAACTGGTTAACGTCCTCATCCACGCTTATAGCCAAGTCATATAAATGAAAATAGTGACAAGCCATGTTATAGTGATCAATGATCAAAGGATTCAAAGAATATCCAAGAAATATATTAAGTGCGATAGCAGTTATTATTTGTTATCGGTAACGCTACGCGGCTGGAATAGTAAAAGAAGGCAGTGGCAATGGTCTTCAAAATACCTTCCACCACATACCTTAATGTTTGGTAAAAAACAGTCATGGTTGTACAAAAGCGATGTTTCATTTGTTTATGCACGACGCGTTTCGCCCCTTCTTTGCATCATCAGACTTAAAAAAATCAAGAGTTAACTCAAATATTTAATACATTTCCTAAGCAAGAAATGTTAAGCAGGGAAGGTGCAGACCGATAGAACTGCACGCTTCATGACCACATTCACGTTTTGGCGCGGGAGGAATGATGGGGCATAGTCCGTGGTTGTGGCAGGGAGCGGCTGTTACATGTGAGTAAACAAAGCTTCTCGCCCGCCATTTTTGAGCAACAGTTGCCACCTCTGTTGTAAAGATTCTTTTTTATTGAATTTAATAATTTGACGCTCTCCTACCTCAGTGATAATTTTATTGCCGGCCGCGGTGGCCGAGGGGACTGAGGCACTACAGTCACGGTCTGCACGGCCACTAAGGTCGGGGTTCGAATCCCCCCTTGGGCATGAGTATTTGTGCCGTCCTTAGTGTTAGCTAGTTCATAAGTAGTTTAGGGACTGATGGCCCCGCAGTTAAGTCCCATAAGCTATACAAACATTTGAACGTTTGATTTTGATAATTTTATTCGTTAAACTATGCTCTTTAGCAGTATTTATTAGTTCAGTCTTCATTCCTCCCACGATAAAACGTGAATGTGGTCATGTGGCCTGCAGTTCTGTTTGTCTGCACTTTCCCTGTTTCTAATATTTCTTGCTTAGGAAAGATTTTACATATCTTTAATTAACTCCTCTTTTTCAACCAAGTTTGTAAATGTTCCCCTTTTCAACGTCTGATGATGTCCAGAAGGAACGAAACTCGTTATGTATAAATAAATGAAACATCGCTTTTGTCCAACCAAGACAGTTTTTTACCAAAATATCTATTAAGGTTGCTGTACCAGCGCCACAAAAATATGGAGTGATTTTAGCTACATACCTTAACCCTTAAACGGTACGGTGCGGGTCGGATCCGACCCAGCGGTTCAGTTTTACCCTACACTGCTCTACCCACTCCGCGCAGGAAGTCGAACCTACGAAGTGATAACCAGAGTAGTTACGTCCCATAGATTTACATACATTTCAGCATTTTTGTATTCAATAATAATACTTCCTGTATACTTATACCTACACAAACCTAATGGAAAAGGGAGCGGGTCGGATCCGATCCGACGGCACCATCTATTTCGTCTCCAACCACCGTACTGTATGAGGATTCTACATCTACACAGATACTCTGCAATTCCCATTTAAGTGACTGGCAGAAGTTTCATTACCACTTTCATAACTTTTCGCTACCTTTCCTATTAATAGCGCGCGGGAAGAAAGAACTCCTATATCGTTTCGTTTTCGATCTGTTTTCTCTTATTGTATTGGGATGGTCATTGTCTCCGTACGTAGCCAGCAATATATTTTCACATTCAGAAGTAAAAGTCGGTGATTGAAACTTCGAAAACAGATCACGCCGCAATGAATAGCGTCTTTCTTTTAATGATTTCGACCCCAATTCGTGCAACATTTCCGTGACGCTTTCCCCCCGGTAACGTGATAAAAGAAAACGAGCTGCCCTTCTCTGAACCTTCTGAATATCTTCCGTCAGTCCCACCTGGTGAGGGTCCCACAATGGGCAACAGTACTCCAGGAGAGGACGCACAAGTGTGATGTAGGCAGTCTCTTTGGTGGAGCTGATACATCTTCGAAGCGTTCTGCCAATGAAACGTAATCTTTGGTTCGCCTTCCCCACAATATTTTCTGTGTGTTCTCTCCACACTAAGCTGTTCGTAATTGTAACTCCTAGGTATTTGGTAGAATTTACGACCTTAAGGTTTGACTTATAACGTAACTGAAGTACAGCGGATTTCTTTTAGTGATCATGTGTATTACTTCACACTTTTTATTTAGTGTCAATAGCCAGTTTTCGCACCATGTAGAAATTTTGTCTAAATCACTTTGCAGTTGGTTTTGATCCTCTGTTGACTTTACTAGCCGATAAACGTCAGCATCATCCGCGAACAGTCTAAGGGAGCTATTCAGATTGTCTCCTAAATCGTTTATAAACACAATGAAGAGTAGGGACCCTATAACGCTTCCCTGGAGAACGCCAGATATCACTTCCGTTTTACTCGATGACTTACCAGCAATTACAACGAACTGTGTCCTTTCTGATAGGAAATCGTGAATCCAATCGCAGTGTGGTTTGCAGTTTTAGGATGTAGATGTCAGTTACCAACGGTCTCAATATTCGTAACTTATAACCGTGATTCATGTCCAGGGGATTCTTACCCAGCAGCCTCCAATTGGGGAGAAACTAGACGCTGAGCGCATCGCAATCGCACAGTGTTTGGGTCCCTCCGCTACTGTGCGCCAGAACGGGGCAGCAGGATCCGCTGAGGCCAGCGGCTGAGTCTGAGTCCTCCCTGGCCGGCGTATTCTGCGAGATTTATGGCGCTGTTAATATGGCGTCGGCCGCGCTGGGAAAAAAGTGCGCATCACGGCAGTGGGAGATTAATGCGCCGCGTTTGTTACCGCCGCGCCACCGCGATACAATATCCGCCCTCCACCTGACCCCGGGACCTCGCTCCCTACCCTCAGCCGCTACCTGCTCTCCATTCACAGTACTCGCCAGCGTCCAGAACACCGACTGTATAGGTACTGATAACTCAACCACACTCGTCTGTCATCGTCCTTACAGTCTCTGAGGTAGCCCAATAGAAAACACGGTACTAGAAAAGTGACCAACAGAAAATTTCAGACAAGAGCGTCGTGTTGCTCAGCGCCAGTAAAACAAGCAGTGGTCAAAATTGTTGTGTCTCGTTTCCTCCGGTTGTCCTGGGCGTCGGTGGCCGAGTAGAGAGAGACCGACACAGGAAAATACGTTGCACGCGTGTGCAGGTACGGAGGTGACCAGCCTGTGGGACAGCAGAAACTAGAAACACTAAGCTAGGTTAGTATAAGAGATAGATTTCATAGAAATAATACATTACTTATCTTGGAGAGCAGCAGACTAGTAGAATGTTGATACATGGTTTAGAGACCTGCCTACTGAAGATTCCTAGTACCTATCCGATAGTCAAGTCTTAACTGGTGCCTATCTGATTCCCAAGTGGCCAATGCAGCAGTCGTGGCCACGAGCGGAGTTGCAGCTGAGGGCGCTCGTGGCTGACGTAAGAACGCCGCGCCGTGCGTGCATGGCGGCGCGCGGCGAAAGTACGTGGCGCGCACTTTATATTTGTGCGACACCACAAAAAATAGCAACACGTAACATAGTCACAATATTTATCATTAAGAAATCGGCAACATAATGAAAGTACTGGAATCAATGTGTAGCTAAGCTAATGCAGTGAGCACTTAGCTATGATCTACTCCCTTCCGCAAGAGGGAAGTCGGTATCAACACTAGCAATGAGACCACATGGGTACCGAATTTTAGAAATTTTTAAATACTTATGGTACATGACGTTCAGAACTCAAATAAGATTCATCCAAAGCCATTCGACGCAACTCTCAAAAATTCTGGAGAAAATCGAATTTGTAGTTTTGGAAGTAAGCGTAAGTAGCAATCATTAAAAGTACTGCATCATCTGTCGATATAGCTCAGGTAGTCGAGTTCTGGCCTTACAACCCAAGTGTAGGTCGTTCGAATCCTGCCGTGACGGATCTTCTTTTTATTGCCTTCACTATCTGTTGACGACGGTACTCCTTGATTGTTCAGTTTGTGAAGAGCTACGACATTCTATTTCGAAAGTCATCCCCATAGCTACTAATGGCTTTCCCAGCAGTTAAACCATCGTTTTACGTGACGATAAGATTTTCAGCTCGTCTACATACACATAAACAAATACTGACACAATACATGCAATTAGAGATCCAAAAATGTTTTATATAACTGAAAAAAAATTCACAATAGGATTCGAACCACCGACTCAATGGTTGTAAGGCCAGAACGCTACCACCTGAACTACAACGACAGATGCTACAACTGTTTTAATTATTGCTACTTACGTGTGTTTTTCAAAACTTCAAAGTCGATTTTCTTGAGAATTTTTGAGAGTTGCGCCGAATTGCTTTGGCTGATAAATTTTAAGTTTTGAACTTCACGTACCATAAATATAAATTCTAAAATCCGATATCCACGTGGTCCCCTTAGTAAGTTAGCAGTGCACCGTTCAATCTTTAGACGAGCTTTGTAGTATGGGATGCAAGCTGAGTGGTTACAAGTAACCTTATTAATAAGGCTTAGGCCGCGCTGAAAGGGCCGCGAGGTTTAAGGCGTCTTACGTCGAACTGAGCCGTCGCTCCCGAGGTTCCAGTCTTCCCTCGGGAATGGGTATGTGTGCATTCCTTAATGTTACTTAAAGTAATTTTTAATTCTAGGGAACGATAACCTAAACAGTCAAACATAGGTGGGTGACCTTTTTCTTTTATGTAGACCTGGTGGTCTCGGAGTAGACCGCTCGACTGGAAACGGAATGGTCGTGGGTTCGAAAACCAGTCAGATCACAGAATTTTTCACTCTGCGTTTTAACCCAATCTTCACCTCTGAACAATGTGAGGAGTCGCCAGAAACAGTTTCCAGTCTTCTTAGCGAAAGAAGAAGTAGGCTGGAAATCACTGATGGGGGATATTTAAGGTAAAACCTAACAAAACCGAAACCAACTATTGATAATTTACTAAACTAGCATCAGCCACACCCCTCCAAGTAAAAGCCAGCATGTACCAGTTTTGTTAAATGTATATTTGTGTTACTTAACTCAATTAATGTATGATACTTAACATCTATCTTTACCTTTTTTTCCAGTTTTTCACTCCAACCTTTAGCAGTTAACTTATCATAGTAGCGCCCATATCAGGTGCGAAAACACATTTGAAGTTTGGAATTCGTAAATAATTAAGTACATAAAAGGCAAGGGGTCTATACAGGGCGGAAAAATTTGGCAAGGAGTCTACGAGACAAAAACGTTTGGTAACCCCTGCGCTAGAGCAAGTGATCGCCCTCGGAGGCAGGCTGGCTGGTGCGTGGAGGCGGCAGCTGCGCATGCGCGCTGGCCCAGTGCGGAGGCGCAGCTGACAGATGAGTCAGGGCGCCAGGTGGCGGCGACAGGAGCTGCCGCTGACTGCTGACTGCTGACCGGTCAATGCTCACCGCTGACGGACCGCCACGCCGCCCGCAGCTGACGCCACCCACACGCCCTCCTCTGGCCCTGGCCGCCGTCTCGTGACAGCCCAGAGCATACACGATACGTAGTCTGGAGCTGCTGAGGAGGCAGTTGGCCTTTGGTATTCATTAAGTACAGTCCTGACCATTAAAATTGCTACACCACCAAGATGACGTGCTACAGACGCGAAATTTAACCGATAGGAAGAAGATGCTGTGATATGCAAATGATTACCTTTTCAGAGCAATTACACCTACAACGTGCTGACATTAGGAAAGTTTCCAACCGATTTCTCGTACACAAAAAGCAATTGAGCGACGTTGCCTGGTGAAACGTTGTTGTGATGCCTCGCGTAAAGACGATAAAAGCGTACCATCACGTTTTCGACTTTGATAAACGTCGGATTGTAGCCTACCGCGATTGCGGTGTATCGTACCGCGACGTTGCTGCTCGCGTTGTTCACGATCCGATGACTGTTAGCAGAATATGGAATCGGTGGGTTCAGGAGGGCAGTACTGAACGCCGTGCTGGATCCCAACGGCCTCGTATCACTAGCAGTCGAGATGACAAGCATCTTATCCGCATGACTGTAATGCATTGTGCAGCCACGTCTCGATCCCTGAGTCAACAGATGGGGACTTTTGCAAGACGACAACGATCTGCACGAACAGTTCAACGATATTTGCAGCAGCATGGACTATCAGCTCGGAGACCATGGCTGCGGTTACCCTTGACGCTGCATCACAGACAGAAGCGCCTGCGATGGTGTACGCAACGACGAACCTGGGTGCACGAATGGCAAAACGTCATTTTTTCGGATGAATTCAGGTTCTGTTTACAGCATCATGTTGGTCGCATCCGTGTTATCGACATTGCGGCGAACGCACAAAAATAATGTTCAAATGTTTGTAGAGTCTATGGGACTTAACTACGGGGTCATCAGTCCCTAAACCTACAAACTACTTATGAACTAGCTAATCCTAAGGACGGCACAAATATCCATGCCCGAGGGGGGATTCGAACCCCCGACCGTAGTGGCCGTGCAGACCGTGACTGGAGCGCCTCAGTCTCCTCGGCCACCGCGGCCGGCGTGAACGCACGTTTCAAGCGTGGGTTCGTCATCGTCATACTGGTGTATCAGCCGGCGTGAGAGTTGGGTTACACGTTTTGGTCACATCTTGTTCGCATCGTCGGCGCTTTGAACAGTGGCCGTAACATTTCAGACGTGTTACGAACCGTGACTCTACCCTTCATTCGATTCCTGCGAAACCCTACAAGTCAGCAAGTTAATGCACGACCGCATGTTGTACGACCTGTACGAACCTTTTTTGATACGGAAAATGTTCGACTGTTGTCCTGTCCAGCACATTCTCCATATTTCTTACCAATTGAAAACGTCTGGTCAATGGTGGCCGAGCAACTACGCCAGTCATTACTCTTGATGAACTGTGGTGTCGTGTTGAAGCTGCATGGACATCCGTACCTTTACACGCCAGCCAAGCTCTGACTCAATGCAATGCCCAGGTGCATCAAGGCCGTTATTACGGCCAGAGATGGTTGTTCTGGCTACTGATTTATCAGGATCTATGCACCCAGATTGCGTGAAAATGTAATCACATCTCAGTTCTAGTATAATATATTTGTCCAATGAATACCCGTTTATCATCTGCATTTCTTCTTGGTGTAGTAATTTTAATGGCCAGTAGTGTAAATGGGAATCGACATAGGTCATAACAAGAAGAAACTAAGATTGGGATGTGCCGTATCGTCGATATCGCTGTACGGGAGTCTGCTGGCAGTTTCCTCTAGTAAAGTAGGGAAACCATTAAGAGCCTAAATAAGGATGGTCGGACGCTGTGTTGAACCATTGCACTAACCATTGCAAATCCATTGCAATCCATTGCAAATCCATTGCACTAACCATTGCTCTGTATGAAGATGTAGGTGATCTAGCGTTAGAGTTTATCTCTGAGACTTGCTATCGGGTGTAGCCTACTGTAGTGTCCAACACAGGTACCACAACTAGGTATGGGCTATGAGCGAGCTCCAAAAGAGCTCGACGCCATGACAAATTCTCGAGAAATTCTCACACTCTCGAGAAGATGTCGACAGTGCTTCGCTCTCTGGGGGATGAGCGAAATTGCTCTTCAAGGAAGAACTGAACTAGAGCAGTCGTAATAAGAATAATTTGTACTTTACAAATTGGTGTCAACTAAACGGTTCTCTTTTATTTGTACTGAATTCGTAGTAGTAGTAGTAGAATGTTTAGCAAAAGAAAAAAACCATATGACTGACACAAAACAAAAACATTCTTACAAAAGACAGTAGTTGCCGAATGTATCTCATGAAAAGCGGCATATTTAAGCTGCTGCCAATCTGCCCACACCTGACTTGAGGATATATAAAGAAAAAATCTCTTTTTTTTTCTTCTTGTTTCATGTTTTATGAAATTTTCAACCGCCATACTGTCCGCCTCCGTAGTCTAGTAGAAAGCGTGCTAGGTTTCCACGCAAGGAGGCCTGAGTTTGATTTCCGATCGGGTTGAGATTTTCTCCACTCTGTTATTTGAGTGTATTCAGAGTACTAATTCCCCGCGACTCCAAATTCTTCAATTAAAAATACCTACTGTGCCATCACAATAGGGATGTCAATGTTATGTCCTTCACGTCTGAAACAGCGCCGATTCCCTCTTACACGTCACAGCGAACAAATGTCTGCGGGAAATACAGACTGTTCGGTGCCAGGACAGAGCAGAAAAGTACTCCGGTCGCATTTGATACAACGCGCGGTGGGGCGCTAAGCCACGGATTGTGGCCGCTGTATTCGGAGGATATGGTCCTCCCTAGAGGATTGCCTGTGTGTTGTCTTCAGCAGAAGTTAAAGTAGTTTGTAAATCTGGGAATCGATGATCCTAGGAGTTTGGTCCCTTAGTTTTACATTTGAGTATTCGCATTTGGAGAAGATGCTTATCCATCCATTTTATGTGTACTCACAGTCTGTTGTAATCACTGGACCCTCAAATAAAACATTCGCCCTTAAATTGAAATATTAATCAGCATAAATGATAGGTATTGTTCTTTTATACGTAACAGTCGTATTCTCATATTTCCAATAAAGACATCTGGTTTTTGGCCCACTTTAGGTTACGGTAGTAACACTAAAATTGGGCCTTTGCGATCGTCTTTTGACAGCTCGAAATTTAAATAAAAATAACGGCTTAACTATTCATCTGACACGAAAACTGAATAACCGAATTTGTAGAGGAGGAAATTCTCTACAACTTTGCTCTGTTGTGTTTTTGTCATATCTCGTAGCGTTTCAAAAATATTTGCAAAAATAACGGCGATTTTGGGATGTATGTCTGTCTGTCCGTCTGTCTGTCTGCCGTAACGTGTTCCCTGTTTTTAAGACGAACCGTTCAACCGATCAGCACCAAATTTTACAGACGTGATTGTAGCCGCCAGAGACCAGAACTTCCACTTTTCAAATTTTTCGGACAAAAAATACGGTAGTAATACAAAAAAACGCCGTTTGTAATATAATTGTAATTGCAAACGAACCGTTGATCTGCCACGAAAATTGAATAACCTAATTGGTAGAGGAGAAAAGTCTCTACAACTTAGCTCCCTTATGTTTTTTTTCGTATCCTGTATCGTTTGAGACATATTTGCAAAAATAACGGAGATTTGACACCCTCCATTAAGTAGACGAAAACCGGCCGTTCGTAGTTGTCACGTGACATTCATCGCCCAGAACTCTTTCTGGCATACGCCACCTTGCGTTGCGTATTTGATGTTTTTCTTATTGTAACTTACACGTTGTCATTTCAAAGCAATGGCGCACTGAAGAATTAACAAAAACACTTGTTCTTCGTACGATAAATCATAATCTAGTGTCTACCAATGCCGTATTAGCATCAGTTAACAACGGCTCTTAATAGTGTGAGATTAAAGGATTGCCGGCCGCGGTGGCCGAGGGGACTGAGGCGCTCCAGTCACGGTCTGCACGACCACTACGGTCGGAGGTTCGAATCCCCACTCGGGCATGGATATTTGTGCCGTCCTTAGTCTTAGCTAGTTCATAAGTAGTTTGTAACCTTAGGGACTGATGACCCCGTAGTTAAGTCCCATAAGTTCTACAACCATTTGAACATTTTGATTAAAGAATTCGTCTTTTGATTGATAGCCGTAGCGTAGTGGGCAAGGCGTGGGACTATGATGTTAAAGATAGGTGGTTCGGAACCCACCACTACCTATTTTATTCTTTTTGCTAAAAGGGTTTCAGACACTCCTATTAATTAATTTTTTCTTATTTAGATTATTATTTTGGTCCAAAATGTTTGCAAAAACTTATCAAACTACAAATCTAAAGTGGCCCGTAAAACACGTCAGTGCGATTTTTTTCCCAGTATCTGAAGCCTCGATCTGCTCTAGTGCAAATAACGTAATGTAATTCGCAGGTTTCCGTGCCGCCGTTCCATCACATCAGCACAGCATGCTGCTTCGCCGTCTCTCGAGGGAAATTCTGGGCCGCGGCTGTAATCGATTGCGTTAGCAGTGCGGAATAAAATAAAAGCAGATGCGTGTATCAGGGCTGACGCAGCGGCCGTGTGGGACAGCGCGTCACGAGCCGGACACAGCGGCGCTGCCTGCTTAAACAGCGCTGGTTGCAAACTGTTGCGCTTGTGACCGCTTTCACGACCGAATTACTGGCTGGACACGGAGTGTCGGGTCCGGCAGTAACGAGAGATAACTGTCATTCAAAGCCGCCTGCAGCGCCACAGTCACTGTCAGAAGTGCGGCTCTATTCGCCCGTATTCCTCCGGTATGAGCAACCTGTTGACTTAGTCACCTACAGTCGCTCGGGACTGGATTATGAGACCATTAAGGCCGTGACGGACGCCTCACATCTCCGCCATAACAGACCTTTCACACGTCACAGACGTGAGAATGCTTAGCATTTTACCACAAGTTGGACTGGAATATTTTTTATTAATCGACGAGTTAGACTCGGACACGCGTTCATTTTTAAAGCATCGTCTTAACGTAAGTTGTTAGTTGCCAGGTGAAGGCAATGCCATTTATGTAAGTTACGTTGTAGGAACAATCATTGTACAGTGTTGCCGCAGCGGGCACAGAGTAGCAAAGTGAACAAAGATATTTAATTGTTGTTACATCTCCTTCCACCCATATGGAAGAGGGGTGGGTTGCCAGCAGTACGACATACTGTTCTTCAAGCATGCGTTGTAGAACAATTTTTACAGGAGGTGAAGCAATTTAAAAGGAGCAACATTATTAAAAACATACAGTAACATTAAAAGATGAACAATAAAAAATTCAAATGTTTGTAAATTTATCGGATCAAACTACGTGGTCATCATTCCGTTAGCTTACAAACTACTTAAACCTAGGTAAACTAAGCTAAGGACAACACACACACCCATGCCCCAGGGAGGACTCGAACCTGCACGGCGAGCAACCGCGCGCTCCGCATCGAGACGCTTTAGACCTCTCGGCTACTCCACCGCGGCGATGAACAATACCTAAGACGATTAAACACATCCTTTCCGAGGCTGAAATATATAAAAGACTAGCTTAAACCCGCGGCTCCGCTTGCGTTTTGGTTGATTATGATAGATACTGCACGAAACGTTAAATCGATTTTTTTAATAGATGTATTAAAAGAAATTCCTTTTTTACTCATTTATTTATTTATTCTTATATTTCCTTATTCGTATGCTTATCCTTAGAGAAAGAGCGAAAGACATTGTAGCACGCATAGATCAAAGATATGGTATGTGGCATCACGTTTCGCTGTGTGTAACTTCCTTGCTATAGAGCCGCAAACGTCATCATTGGCCTTCAGTCCGAATTTTTTTTTATAATTTGACGATTTTTAACCACCATATTTTCCACCCCCTTATAGCTATCGGCATGGAACTGCTATGGTGTACAACGAGAGACTTCGGACAACAATTACACACAGACCATTCGTTTGCGTTCTGTAGTTTTCGCTGCAGAGCGAAATATTAACACAAACACACGTAGACTTTTATATGCACCGATAACTTTCCATCCCAATATACTCCACCCTTTTATCATTATCAACTCTCAAGCAACAATGCAACCAATAAAACCATTTTCAAACAGTAAATATAATTTTTTAAGAGTAATTATTGTTCCACATTTCGCGTTATATTCTTCAAATTACTAAATATTTATCAGATCGCTATTAAACCGTGCCTAAAATCTTCCTCAGGTATAAATTAGTAACAGTACAAATATTTAAGTCTTTGCGTCTTGTCGTTCGGACGTGATAAGAGTACACTGAACAGACATTCACATTAATATTTATAGATAAATAGCTATCCAATCGCCATAAAACCGTACCTAAAGCCTTCCCCGGGTAGCCATTAGTAACTGTACAAATTTGTAGCTCTTTATGTCTTGCGGTTCAGACGTGATAAACGTACACCGAACAGACATTCATATTTATAGATATAGATAAAAATATTTAAACTTTAAAACTCGGCTCACAAAAGAATGAAACCGCCTAAGAAACGCGGTTGTTTACTGACCACAGTAAATCCTAAACGGCCTGCACTGGGAGAAAGCGATTGGGGAGGGAAGCGGCGTTCAATAACGTGAGGAACTTTGGTGAAGAAAAAATGGGGGAGGGGGGGGTTAGTTCGTTAGTGACTTGGATAAAAACATCAATGTTATCTGATATATCACACGAACCTCCTTTCCATAAAAAAAATTGACTTAGGTTCAAGATGGCACCCCTGTTCGCTATACACTGTAAAAGATGCACCACCTCACACATATATTAATGCGATATTCAGATTTCCCAGTTCCTCTTCATTTATTGAAATAATAGGGATTACTGTGACTTTTGTTCACCCTGTTCTTGCGAAGATCTACTGGTGATTTGGGTAACGTAAAACTGTCAAGACTACGGATCATTCCTAAGTGCATACGCACTCAGAAGCAGTGCGAACTGTCAAGAAGCAAGAGGTTGTGCGCCTACTGTTCTTACAGAGCCATCAGCTGCTGTCGTGGGACGCTCGTGCGGAAGATAACGGTAGGAGGCGCGTGGCTGTCGCCGTCTCTGTCCGTCGTGCATGCCTTCCTGCCGACACGTGGTCCTTCCTCGCCTGCTTCCTCCACTCCACACACCGACACCCGTCTCCATATCCTGCGACTGTCTCGCTATAACTACATGAAACCAAATTCTACAGTCACCTTACTCGCTTTCCTGTTGATCTACAACTGCATTATCAGGTCTATACCTGACTTGGTACTGTGAAATAGCCGGCCGCGGTGGCCGAGGTGACTGAGGCGCTTCAGTCACGGTCAGCACGGCCACTACGGTCGGGGGTTCGAATCCCCCCTCGGGCATGGATATTTGTGCCGTCTTTAGTCTTAGCTAGTTCATAAGTAGTTTGTAAGCTTAGGGACCGATGACCCCGTAGTTAAGTCCCATAAGTTGTACAAACATTTGAACATTTTTTGAACTGTGAAATATCTCCAAGGTATATTCGCAAGCCGGCCTCGGTGGCCGAGGGGACTGAGGCGCTCCAGTCACGGCCACTAAGGTCGGGGGTTCGAATCCCCCCTCGGGCATGGATATTTGTGCCGTCCTTAGTATTAGTTCGTTCATAAGTAGTTTGAAAGTTTAGGGACTGATGACCCCGTAGTTAAGTCCCATAAGCTATACAAGCAATTGAACATTTCATTTTATACGCAAAGTGTCTCACAGCTGCTGAAATATTAATTACAATGGAAACTGAAGGCGTAATCAATAATTACTAATGCAAATTTAACTGTCTATAGTGGTAATTATACATATCGGCCAGCCATATAAATCTGTGAGTCGGAGGTATAGCCACTATGTCTGTTTTTGGCCCAAATGTGATTACTGGCACAATCATATGAGTTTCTCGTTCTCTGCTCTGAGGTATACAACACAATGCCCTACCTCGAATATTGGCGGAGTCACGGTACAATGGAACATCAAGTCCACTTTACCTTACAGGTATACAACACCGCCTGGACATAGTGCTGCATACTCCTGCACACTGCAGTATTAGATTCTATGAAATGAAACTTTGGGTCTTAAATTTTATACATCTCATTCCTTTCCCTGATGGTGGTGGTGACGGCAAGTGCAGCAACAGTGTTGAATAATTAAATAATTCTCAGTCTCTGTTGCAGTATTCTTTATTACTCCAAATTCGCGTTTCGCGCTGTTAGCGCATCATCAGATTGGGCGGAGATGGAGCCACAGAACTATCTAAAGCTGTGGTGGAGGTAGCTTAACAATTTGCGTTCTTTCATTGGGCACCATAGCAGCAGAGAGATATTTGGACATAAGAAAAGCAGAACTCAGACGGAAAACCAATACTAAGCAAAGAGGAGAAAGCTGAACTGTGGAAGAAATATGTAGACGGCCTATATAAAGGAAATAAAATTCTAGAAATGGGAGGCGAAGTGGAGGAAGGGGAGATAGAAGATACGATACTGCGAGAAGAATTTGACAGAGCGCTGAAGGATTTGTGCGGAAACAAGGCCCATGGAGTAGATGATATTCCGTCTGAACTGCTTATATCGCTAGGAGAGCCAGTCACGAAACAATTTTTCCACTTGGTATACAAGATGTATGAGACAGGGGAAATACCCTCCGACTTCAAGAATAATATTGTAATTCAAATTCCAAACAAAGGAAGTGCAGACAAATGTGAAAATTATAGAACTATCAGTTTAATGAGTCATGATTGCAAAATACTAAAACGAATTATTTATAAACGAATGGAAAATCTTGTGGAATCCGATCTCGGGACAAATCAGTTTGGATTTAGGAGAAATGTAGGAACACGGGAGGTAATACATTACGACTTACCTTAGAAGATAAACTAAGGAAGGGCAAACCTACGTTTTTACCGTATGTAGATTTGAAGAAAGCTTTCGACAATGTTGACTGGGATACACTCTTTCAAATTCTGAAGGTAGCAGGGGTAAAATATAGGGAGCGAAGAGTTATATTCAAACCATACAAAAATCAAACAGCGTTTATTAGAGTCGAAGGGCAAGAAAGGGACGCAGAGGTTGGGAAGGGAGTAAGACATGGTTTCCCCAATGAAGTTCAATCTGTACATTGAGCAAGCAGTGAAGGAAATCAAGGAGAAATTTGGAGAGGGGATTTAAGTTCAGGGAGAAGAAGTAAAAAATTTTAGTTTGCCGATGACATAGTAATTTTGTCAGAGACAGCAGAGGATCTGGGAGAAGAATTGAATGGAATGGACAGTGTCTTGAAAGGAAGATAGAAGATGAACATTAACAAGAGTAAAACGAGGGTAATGGAATGTATTTCAGAAAATCAGACGATGCTGAAGGAATTATATTAGGTAATGAGACATCAAAAGTAGTAGATGAGTTTTGTTATTTGGGTATCAAAATAACTTTGATGGCCGAAGTAGAGAAGATATAAAACGCAGAATGGATATGGGAAAAAAAGTGTTTCTGAAGAAGCGTAACTTGTTAACATCCAATACTAATTTAATTGTTAGGAAGTCCATTCTGAAATCATTTGTCTGGAGTGTACCATTGTGTGGGAGTGAAACGTGGACGATACGGAGTTCAGATAAAAAGATGATAGAAGCTTTTGAAATGTTGTGCTATAGACGAATGATGAATATTAGATGGGTAGATCACGTAACTAATGAGGAGGTGCTTAACCGAATTGGGAAGAAAAGGAGTTTCTGGCATATCCTGACTAATAGAAGGGTTAGATAGATTGGTAGGACACGTTCTGAGACATGAAGGAATCTTCATTATAGCATTACAAGGAAGTGTGTGGGGTAAAAATCGTAGAGGGAGACCGAGGGCCGGCCGCGATGGCCGAGGAGAGTTAGGCGCTCCAGTCACGGTCTGCACGGCCATTACGGTCGGGGGTTCGAATCTCCCCTCAGGCATGGATATTTGTGCCGTCCTAGTTCGTAAGTAGTTCATAAGTAGTTTGTAAGTTTAGTCCCATAGACTTTACAAACATTTGAACATTTTGGAGACCGAGGAACGAATACAGTAGCAGATTCAAAACGGTGTAGAGTGGTATACGTATTCTCAGATGAAGAGACTTCCACAGAGTAAGGCGTCTCGCTGAGGAGCGCGTGGTTGCTCGCCGTCGGAGGTTCGAGTCCTCCCTGGGGCATGGGTGTGTATATTTTTTACCTTAGCTTAAGTAGTTTGTAAGCTACGGACTGATGATCACTCAATATGGTCCGATAGATGTACAAACATTTGAACTTGCACAGGAGAAGGTATCGTTCAGAGCTGCATCAAACCAGTCTGCGGAATGAAGAACACAACACAACATCTCCTTTATAGATGAAGTACATCTTCCCAAAATTTTCGCAATAAACCGAAGTCGGTGATCCTGTATGCTATTACAGTGAATTAATGACGCCATCCCATACACCTCAGCATCATAACCAAACAGTCGCCAATTAAAAGTTATTCTGTCCATCAGATCATTTATATAAATAGAAAATAGAAGCGGTCCTATCAGACTCCGCTGGGGCACGCCTGACGGTACACTCGTCAAAAAGTTCAAATGTTTGTAGAGTGTATGGGACTCAACTACGGGGTCATCAGTCCCTAAACTTACAAACTACTTATGAACTAGCTACAACTAAGGACGACACAAATATCCATGCCCGAGGGTGGATTCGAACCCCCGACCGTAGTGGCCGTTCAGACCGTGACTGAAGCGCCTCAGTCCCCTCGGCCACCGCGGCCGGCGGTACACTCGTCTCTGATGAACAGTCACCGTCGAGAACAACGTACTGCGTTCTATTACTTACTTAGGAAGTCTTTCAGCCAGTCACAAATCTATGGCCGGCCGCGGTGGCTGAGGGGACTGAGGCGCGTCAGTCACGGTCTGCACGGCCACTATGGTCGGGGGCTCGAATCCCCCCTCGGACATGGATATTTGTGTCGTCCGTAGTGTTAGCTAGTTCATAAGTAGTTTGTAAGTTTAGGGACTGATGACCCCGTAGTCAAGTCCCATAAGCTATACAAACATTTGAACATTTTTTAACAAATCTATGAACCTTGTTTGAATCCCTAAAACCTCGTTTATTATTATTTACTGTATGTCCATGTACAGTGCTTTTCCTCTGCAATTTCCTTGACAGTGGCTGGGTGTGCTTCAGTCGACATATGGGTGCTAGTCGATCCTCTCATCCGGCTGCATACCCGTAAGTATCTCGAATATTCAATACGCAGGGAGAGGCTCAGGTCTGAAGCAGCGTTTCTGCTCGTAGGTGAGGCGTGACGAGCATGGATATGCATGCGCGGGCTGAGTCGGCATGTCTCTGCCCTCCCCTGCCCTCGTCTCTTTACGAGTGTGCTCGGCACGCGCTCCCCGCCGTTAAAGATTCAGGGCGGCCCGCTGCTAAGTGCGTGGCCGTTGGCGTGCGCGTCACGTGCGCGGCCGGAGACAATTTGTCCATTGAGGGCC
Source organism: Locusta migratoria (assembly GCA_026315105.1). Lineage (NCBI taxonomy): Eukaryota > Metazoa > Arthropoda > Insecta > Orthoptera > Acrididae > Locusta > Locusta migratoria. Next base: position 524,731,794 of record CM048745.1, read on the forward strand.
CGCTCTGCGCGCCGCCCACCGCCTTCCGCCGCCGCCCCCACCTGCCCGTCACGACCAGGACGTCCGCCGGGCTTCCGCCAGTGCGAGCGCCCATTCACACACACATAATGCGCCCGACGTCGCCAACAGCTCGCGCCTGACACGTATTTACCAGTACTAATTCTCACACGGGGTGCCCACAAAAGGGTGGCTCTGTTAACCATTTCATTCCCAGTCTGACTCCCGTTTATAATAGAGGAAACAGAACTGACCCACACAATTACAGGCCAATACCGTAGCGGGTTCGATCCCCGCCAGGTCCTAGGATTTTTATCTGTCACTTTCCACTTCTTTCACCTCTGGCAGTATTGCTCATGTGAAAAAGACCGAGTAGCACCGTGGTTCGGAACCCACGTTAAACTGTAGGTCCCCCTGTAACTGGCTGGGTAAGTCAGTTCGAAGGTCGGAGGAAGGCAATGGCATACCACCTCCAAACAGGACCATGCCTAGTAAAGCACTGTGGTGTTCAAACCAATCTTCGGATTGTTGACTGCTTTACCTTTTTACCGTTGACATCAGTTTCACGTAGAATTTTGGAGCATATTCTCAGTTCGAATATAGTAAATTTCCTTGAAACGGAAAAGCTTCTCTCTGTGAATCAGCACGGGTTTACGAAACATCGTTCATGTGAAACTCAGCTTGTCCTTTTCTCACATGACATCTTGCGAGCCATGAATGAAGGGCAACAGGCGGATTGTGTTTTTCTCGACTTCAAAAAGGCGTTCGACGCGGTGCCACACTGCAGACTGCTAACGAAGATACAAGCTTATGGAATAGGTTCACAGATTTGTGACTGGCTGGAAGACTTCCTAAGTAATAGAGCGCAGCGGTTGTCAGAGTGAAGGGCATGAAAGGGATGCAGTGGTTGGGAAGGAAGTAAGACAGGGTTGTAGCCTTTCTCCAATGTTATTCAATTTGCACATTGAGCAGGCTATAAAGGAAAGCAAGGAGAAATTTGGAGAAGGAATTAAAGTTCCGGGGGGGGGGGGGAGAATTAAAAACATTGCTTTTTGCCGACGACACACTAATTCTGTCAGAGACAGCAAAGGACCTGGAAGAGCAGTTGAACGGAATGGACAGTGTGCTGAAAGGTGCATATGAGATGAAGATCAACAAGAGCAAAACTAGGGTAATTGAGTGCAGTCTAAGAAAATCAGGTGATGCTGAACGAATTAAATCAGGTAACGAAACAATAAATGAGGTAGATGAGTTTTGTTACTTGGGCAGTAAAATAACAAATGATGGTCGCACTACAGAGGATATAAAATGCAGAATGGCAATGGGTAGAAAAGCGTTCTTGAAAAAGAGAAATTTGTTAACATCGAATATTGATTTAAGCTTAAGGAAGTCCTTTCTGAAGGCATTTGTGTGGAGTGTTGCCTTGTTGCCTTGTATGCGAATGAAACATGGATGATAAGCAGAGCGGACAGGAAGAGGATAGAGGCCTTTGAAATGTGGTGCTACAGAAGAATACTGAAGATTAGGTGGGTGGGTCGCATTACTAATGAGCAGGTACTGAACAGAATTGGAGAGAAAAGGAATTTTTGGCATACCTTGACTAAAAGAAGGAATCGATTAATAGGACACATTCTTAGACGTCAAGGAATTGTGAATTTAGCGTTGGAGGGAAGTGTGTGGAGTAAAAACCGCAGAGGAAGACCAAGAGATGGATACAGTAAGCAGATTCAAGCAGATGGAGGTTGCCGTTCTTATGTGGAGATGAAGAGGCTTGCTCAGGATAGGGTATTGTCGAGAGCTGCATCAAACCAGTCTCCGGACTGAAGACCACAACAACAACAACAGAACGCAGTACGTTGTTCTCGACTGCGAGTGTTCATCAGAGACGAGTGTATCGTCAGGAGTGCCCCCAGGGAAGTGTGATAGGACCGCTATTATATTCTATCTATATAAATGACCTGATGGACAGAGTAACTTGTAATTTGCGGCTGTTTGCTTATGATGCTGTGGTGTATGTGAGGGTGTCGTCTTTAACTGACTGTAATAGCATACAGGATGACTTAGACAAAATTTCTAGTTGGTGCGAAGAATGGCTCTCAATGTAGAAAAATGTAAGGTGATGCGCATCAGTAGGAAAAACAATCCCATAATGTTCGAATACAGCATTAGTAGTGACCGTCTTAATGCAGTCGCGTCATTCAAATATCTAGGCGTAACAATGCAGAGCGATATGAAATGCAACGAACATGTAAGGACAATTGAGTAAGGCGGACAGCCGACTTCGGTTTATTGGGAGAATTTTGGGAAGATGTACTTCACCTGTAAAGGAGACCGCGTAGAAAACGCTTGTACGACCACGTCTTGAGTATTGCTCAAGTGTTTGGGACCCGCAACAGATCAGTTTAAAGGAAGACATAGAAGCAGTTCAGAAGCGAGCAGCTAGATTTGTTACTGGTAGGTTCGACCAATGCGCGAGTGTCACGGAAATGCTCCGGCAACTCAATTGGGGATCGCTGGAGGAAAGACGACGTTCTTTTCGTGAATTTCTGTTGAGTAAATTTAGAGCGCCAGAATCTGAAGCTGAATGTAGTACGATCTTGCTACCACCTACTTATATTTCGCGTAGTTATCACAAATACAAGATGAGAGAAATTAGGGCTCGTACGGAGGCATATAAGCATTCTTTTTTTCCTCGTTCTATTTGGGAGTGGAATAGGAAAGGAAATGCCTGGTAGTGATACAGTGTACCCTCCAACATGCATCTTACAGTGGGTTGCGGAATATGTATCTAGATGTAGATGTAGTGTTGTTCTTGGATAACAACGTATTAAAATCTGATTTATACCGTATTTTGTGAATCAGACTTAAAAGTCGCATGGTTGTTGATGAACAACTTGGTTTTAGTACTATATTTTGCCTCTTGGTATGGCGTGTAGCCACTTCAGAGGCATTAATTCATTCGTCTCGGAGGTTGAGTTACGTTGTCGTCTGCATTTGGCTGTGAGTGTAAGTGTGGTTCATGTTATTTTATTTCAGCAGTGAATTGTCTTGTGTTTGGTGATGTGACGAAGATTAGCATTACATATTTTTAGAACATTTCTGTTTCACTTTGTGGGATTATCAAACAGCTTTATTATTTAAATTTATATATAAAAGACAGTCTTGAGTGCAATGGATTATTTATTTAGTCAACTAGTTTCGGTCCTTCTTTTGGACCATCTTCACGACTGTAGCTCCACTGATTATGTAGAGCTGAGCGGATGCTTCGAACGCTTTAGGGATGCCTTAGAAAACTTCAAAGCACCTGCTCACCTCCACAACATCAACGGAGCTACTCTCCTGAAGATTTCCAAATTGACATTACCTTTGTTTACTATCATTACTTTTAATGTTTGCTTTAATTAATTCATTTTTAAAAGTTTTAACCCTTCCAGAACCAAGGTTGTAGGTGACGTGGCATTAATATAGGGAGGGACGCTTAAGATACAAAATACATACAGTAATTCATTACAAAAAAGAAAAAAATATTTTCAAAAATTTTGTACCTACACAATTGTCCGTTTTGGGTCTTCATTACAAGTTTTTTATGATGTGCACCAACTTACAGTAATATGAAAGAAATGACGTAATAAAATCACAGGACCATATAAAATCAACTGCCTGTCACATATGACAGCTTCATATGTCAAAACAAGGATGTCAACACCTTTTCAACAAGTCTTTCCTGCCGCAATTGTAAGTGTACCGAAAGTTTGTCGATTGCTGCAACCGCACAGTGTAGAAACACGGAACTAAAACTTTTTGCACACGTTACCACGGTCCATCGACGTTTCTGTGATGGAGGCCCCATCTTCCTAGCGTGAATCACAGAGAAATAAAGCGAGCAAAATCGAAACCGCACGATTGTGCGTGCAGGGTCTGAAATGTTCAAACGTTCAAATGATTATAAATCTGTCAGACTCAACTGTTTGGTCATTAGTCCGTAGCTTAGAAACTACATAAACTAAGGTAAACTAACCTAAGGACAACACAAACACCCATGCCCGGGAGGGGACTCGAACCACCGACGACGAACGGCCGCGTCCACCATAGCACGGCGCCCTAGTGCGCACGGCTAATCCGCCGCTGCTGCTTGAAATGGATATATACCGGGTGATCAAAAAGTCAGTATAAATTTGAAAACATAATACATCACGGAATAAAGTAAATAGAGAGGTAAAAATTGACACACGTTCTTTATTAGAACAAAAAAAATCTCTTGTGCTCGTCGTTTGGTGATGGTCGTGTTCTCATCATGCTTGGCCTCCCAGGTCTCCAGACCTCAGTTTATGCGATTATTGGCTTTGGGGTTACCTGAAGTCGCAAGTGTATCGTGATCGACCGACATCTCTAAGGATGCTGAAAGACAACATTCGACGCCAATGCTTCACCATAACTCCGGGCATGCTTTACAGTGCTGTTCACAACATTATTCCTCGACTACAGCTATTGTTGAGGAATGATGGTGAACATATTGAGCATTTGCTGTAAAGAACATCATATTTGCTTTGTCTTAATTTGTTATGCAAATTATTGCCTTTCTGATTAGATGAAACGCTATCTGCCGGACCTCTTTTTTTTTTTTTTTTTTTTTTTTTTTTTTTTTTTTTTTTTTTTTTTTTTTTCCCAAGAGAATGTGTGTCAATTTTTACCTCTCTATCTATATTATTCCGTAATTTATTCAAATTTATACTGACTTTTTGATCACCCGGTGTATGTATGTATATGGTGTTTGTTCTTTCGAACACGATCTCGCAGTTATTATCTGTTCATATCTACGGAATGTATGACATTAATTGGTTGAGAATTCGTAACTGACGGGAAGCGTACAGGTATGGTGATCGCTGCGTTCCCAGTGTTGTAGGGGTCAGCGCAACTGCCTAGAAAGCACGAGAACCGGATTCGAATCCCGTGTGGGTGCACATTTTCAACTTTACCCGTACGCAGTTATGTTATACATTCAGTGAATATCGATTTATTTTTGTATCTTGTCGAAAATATTTATTTATCTTGGCAGGTACATGGGCACTATTAGAAGGCCAATAAAATCATCGCCATCATCATCATCATTAGAGACTGATTATGCCTTTCAGCATTCAGTCTGGAGCATATAATATCTCTAATGAAATTCCTCCATGATCCCCTATTCAATGCCAACATTGATGCGTCGTCTGATGTTATGCCTTTTACTTCAGAATCATTCTGCACGGATCTAAATAATAATAAAAATACAAAGAGACGAAAAAATTTAAAATACGAAAAATATATCTGACATATTTTTTGTATTTTAAATGTTGACATGTAGGTTTAACATATTCATCTTTGTCTGAAGATGATGCCCATAGCGGCATTGAAACCTGGTAACGATTATTTTCGTACTTTGCGACTGAGAGCTGCTCCTTATAAATTTAATAAATAAATACAATTTTCAGGTGAATCGTAAAGGAAACTTTCCAGCAGAATGATTGTTATATACCTCTCAGTGTCCTTAGGAAATTTGAAAAATGGACAAATGAGGTATTTTTTCTGGTTGTTGCTACATTTTATTGCGCTAAAGCGTTCCCCGTTCTGGAAAGCATGACGAAAACGGATATAAGCTACAAGTTACCCGAAGTACAACGCAGTAAATGCCGCTAGCTCAGTAGTGTCCCCTGCTGGCCGCTTGGTGCGCTGCTGTCGCGTGGGTAACAAAAATTGGCTCCAGTGTGGTGACTGGTATGATAGAGTGTGGTAGGCGAGCAGCTGTGAGCCAGTGGCAGCCGCGTTCGGTGGCCCCAGTGAGCGCAGTTTGGTCTTTAGTGGCCTACAAGCGGCCGCGCTGACGTGAAGCAGAGGCGGCCGTTCTCGCTGAGCCGGACGCTAAGCAGGCCAGCCAGGCCGGAAATACTCGCCCCACGGCAGCCGCGGCCGGCTGTCTGCTCAATGTGGCTCTGCGCTATCTGGGGCTCCAGTACTTCCTAAACGCTTGCTAGTGCTCTCATACCACGACGACTCTCTTACTCAACATTTTGGTGGTAACTTCTTAGCTTATAATAGGTGTTAATTCGTTCATAAGTAGTTTGTAAGTTTAGAGAATGATGACCCCGTAGTTCAGTCCCATAAGCTCTACAAACATTTGAATTTGAGGAGACGTCCCTAGGTCATGCGTCGTAATAACGATTTTCGGTCATGTAGGGGCTTTCTAGCTCAAGTAGGGATTTTCCAAGCATTGCATAGGCATGTGGTAGAATTAGAGTTGCCAACAATGCCACACAAAATGAAACTCTTTACATCGATTCATGTGTCATCTGTTTCACAATTTTCAGCATGACTCTAGACTTTATGAATCATTTTTATTTCCATCTTATTCTCGCACTTATTTATTTCTGGAACATTCTCAATGGCTTATAAATTCGCCCATTTTGAACTTTAATGAAATTTAAAGTGTTGACACCCCCTAAAATCAGAACAGTCAGACTATCCCCGCTAAAGAGCCGGCCCTTCATATACCTACATTAAAAGTGAATTCTGACCGTAATCATTACTCAGCGAAGAACTGTACAGCATCAATCCACACACTTTGAGATATAAACTGAAGAATCCTAATGGCTCACTCTTTCTATTCTGTCGAGAAATTCCTGCAGAAAATTACGAAAAAATTGAGTTAATTTCTGTGTTACATTACTGATTGTGTTTGCTTACGCTTGCCATGTGCACAACATTCCAATGCGATTTATATTATCTGTCGTCATCCCTCTGTTACAATTTCATGTATTGACTCGTCCCTTAATCGTGGAGACTTGCTCATCAATTTGGTCCTGCAGAACATGATGGGTATAAATAAAAATAAGAAAATCGCCAAGCAGTTCTCCTACTCGGTTACCATTACCGACGTTTCAAGGAGGGGGCGATCTAATTGATTTGAACAACAATTCCCAAACGGAATGTAGGCAAGATGGCTATTTTGCTGTCATTTATTTTGTGACTACTTGGTTCAGTAGGCATTATCCTCAGAAGAGCATTGTCTACGAATTATTGGTCATACTTTTGCACATGTTTGGAGTAAAGTTAAAATATTCACGTGCAAACATTCCACGAAGTCATTAAAAAAATCCATGTTACAGCACCGGCTGTAGGTACCTGACTAGGTCAGTCAGTGGGATTTGTTGTTAATCTCCTCCTCTGAGTTATATCGATGTCCTTTTCCGTGGTATCAATTGAGGTGATGCCAGTCTAGTAAAACATTTCAAATGTTTGTATAGCTTATGGGACTTAACTACGGGATCACCAGTCCCTAAACTTACAAACTACTTATGAACTAACTAAGACGAAGGACGGCACAAATATCCATGCCCGAGGGGGGATTTGAACCCCCGACCGTAGTGGCTGTGCAGACCGTGACTGGAGCGCCTCAGTCCCCTCGGCCACCGCGGCCGGCCAATCTAGTAAAATGTTTCGTCTTCTAAGTGTCCTGCCAATGAAACCCAGTCTTTGCTTTGGGATCCCCACAACTTTTAGTATTATTGAGGTTCCAATTTAAGTTTTTTCCTAGTTGTAATTATTAGATGTTTAGTTGAATCTATAACTTTTGACATGTTTTTCATTGTTTTAGAGGCCTCTTTGTCTGTAGTTGTAGTTACGCAGTTTGTGTAACACAATGTGCTGTCTTCTGCAACTGTAAACAATAGTATAATTAACACCAGAATTGTTTCGCCGTCTTCTGTGGTTAGTTTATTCTATGATGACATCGTGGTACTTTTCTGTTGATCTCAAGCTGGCACTAAATATTTTGTATATTCTACGTTTTCGTTGGTCTTAATTCAACTGTTATTTACAGTTGAAAAAAAAATGTGAAACTGTATAAGCTTGAAATTTACATCGTGTGACCAACGCAGTATCGCGTTTAGTATCGAAGACCACAGGAAAAGGAGATTAATATAAAATATTTAGTGCCAGTTAAAGCACCAATGTGAATTCAACAGAAGAGTATGAGGAGGGCAACATTGAAAGAACTGACTACTGAGATACTTCCAAATAAAGTGAAACGCATGTGGTCTTAATAACATTACTATGTGCAATTTCAAGAGACGTCTGATAGTGCTATACTCACTATATAACATTTAAATTTGTAGTATTTACCGTGCAGCCAAAATCTAATGGATAATTTCTAGAACTTAAGTGGAGGACCTCACACTTTTTATCGTTAGAATCAGCTGTCAATTTTCGCCCAGCGCAGGAACATTATCGGATTCATTTTGTAATTATATAGCTCCATTTGTTCGAGGTGATGATAAAATATATATGACTGATTCTTGGAATTGGAAGTAACGATAATGTATGGCCACGCTATTGTAATACCTATTCAGTATACGTACCTGTAGTTAAACTCGATACAGTCCCATAGAAAATGAGTCTAGATGAGCGTTGCAACAGGAGAACCAGGCCACAAAAGGAAGTAATTAGTGACGTCTGCTAGACTGGTAGGAAGGCGCAGCTTATGACTGCGATAACAATAGCAACCCTAGTATAACAGAAACAAAAGGAAGTACGAGGAAACTCGAAAATAAGAAATTAATAACTCGACGACTGGGTGCGAAATTACGGTTGTACTGTTTGAGGAGAAGGGAGTTTCTCCTCAGTGAAACCTAAAGACTGTGACAAGTCTGATTTTTTATCTTTATTGGTTTAATAAGAGTATTCAGAGTTTTCGTATCTTAGTTTGGACTTGTAAATTTTTAAAGAAGCCAAATAGCTGTCTGGCAGTAGGCAAAGTCACCATCATTAGTCGTTTTACTCACTGCTGAGTGTCGTGACCTCATTTCCTCATTCATTCTTAGATAGTTGAAACTTCAGTAAGATGTTTCCATTCATAGCGATTTTAAGCCTTTCTTAATATGATGTAAAGAGGTGGGCTGGTGATCTTCTTCACTTGATCTAACCATCTGCTTGGTACTCTCCCTCTTGGTCTTCTGCCTTCAATTTTTCCCTGCAAGATAGTCTTCTCTAAATTATCCCCTTTCCTTCTCAAGATGTGCCCAAGAAACTGAAGGTATTTCTGGCTAACACGAGAAGATAACCTTCTGGTGATGTGTAGTTCTTCTATTACCGAAGCATTTGTTCTTTGTGTCCATGGTACATGCAGCATCTTCTTCAAACACCACGTCCCGAAGGCATCAATGTGGCTCTTATCACTGCCTTTCACGGTCCAGATCTCGCATCCGTATAGGAAAACAGGAAACACCAACGCTTCCACCAAGCGCATCTTTGTTGTCTTGGATATTGCCCGATTCTGCCAGATCTTGGTGAGTTTGACCATTGCTGCTCGACCAAGAATGATTCGTCGTCTTTCCTCTTTATCACACTTCTCTGTGCGATTGATCAGAGAGCCTAGATATACATACTCACTCACTATTTCTAGATCCATTAAAAATCCTGTAAGTTGGTGTTGATCCAAGCCTTGGTGATTTATAACCATCAGTTTAGTTTTTTTCATGCTTATCTCCAGACCAAAATTTAGACTAATGCCTTTCACACTTGCGAGCAGGTCATCAAGTTCTTCCTCACTTCCTGCTACGAGTGTAGTATCATCTGTGAAGCAAAGTTACATGATGTAATCGATGGAAGGGTTGGGAAAAGCATAACAGATGGCACAGATCATGTATGGACGGTGAGAAAGCACGGCAGTGTAGCATAGACATGATCTGATTGGCTGCTGCCTCCCCTCCCGGTGCTACCATTCCTACATTTCAATTATTAATATTTAAGAAAATAAGTATTAGATAATAGCGTAGTTTCAATGTAACACTTTTCTGTTAATAAGCTTTCATTTGAACAATTTGGTACTTTGTTCATTGTAATTTATATAAACAAAATACTAGCGACGAATGTAGAAGGTTCGTTTGGCGCCAAAAGGACAGAGGCAGCAACTAGCAGCCACGCCTGGCCGAGCACAGTCCAGTGCCGACCTTGGAACTGTTAACATGTAGCACCTTGTCTCATTACGGAGCATTATAAAACTAGGTTATTTACTACCATGGCACTATTATTTATTGTGAATTGACTATCGTTCAGTGTAATGCTTAGATTTGTGGATTTCGCTTAGCGTGTGTAAACGTTGGAAGAATAAGTTTAAATCGACACACGGCCGTTCGCCGTCGGGGATTCCAGTCCCCCCTCGGGGAATGGGTGTTTGGGTTGTCCTTAGGTTAGTTTACCTTAGTTTATGTAGTTTGTAAGTTAAGGACTAATAACCAAGCACTTAAGTCCGATAGAGTCACAAACATATGAACATTAAAAATCCACTGGCATCCCGTATTACATGAAGAATATCGAATAATTGCGTACCTATGGAATACCGCCACAATTGAGGGATTGGTTTCGCGTTTTTCTATCATAAAGGACACAGTTCTTAGTAATTAGCGGTAAGTCATCGACCAAAACAGAAGTGATTTCTGGCGTTCCACAACCAAGCGTTATAGATCCCCTACTTTTCTTCTGTTTATAAACGATGTAGGAGACAATATGAATAACTCTCTTAGACTCTTCGTGGATGATGCTGACAATTATCGGTTAGTGAAGTTAACAGAGGATCAAAAGCAACTGCGAAGCGATTTAAACAAAATTTCTACATGGTGCGAAAATTGGCACTCAACACTAAATAATGAAAAGTGTGAAGTAACACACATGACCACTATATGAAATCCGCTGAACTTGAATTACATGATAAATCAGTTAAACCTTAAGGTCGTAAATTCTACCAAATACCTAGGAGCTACAGTTACGAACAATTTGGACTTCAGAGAACACAGAAAATATAGTGGGGAAGGCGATCCAAAAGTTACGTTTCATTGGCAGAACGCTTCGAAGATGCACCAGCTCCACCAAAGAGGCTGCCTACATCACACTTGTGCGTTCTCTCCTGGAGTACTGTTGCTCAGTGTGGGATCCTCACCAGATGGGACAGACGAAAGATATTGAGAAGGTTCAGAGAAGGGCAGCTCTTTTTGTTTTATCCCGTTACAGAGAGGAGGGGGGAGGGGGATCGTCACAGAAATGTTGCACGATTTGAGGTGAAAATAATTAAAACAATGACATTATTCGTTGCGGCGAAATCTATTTGCGAAGTTTCAATCACCGACTTTTACTTCTGAACGTGAAAATATTTTGCTATCAACCACCTACTTAGGAGACATGACCATCCCAATAAAATAAGAGAAATCAGATCGAAAACGGAACGATTTACGTGTTCTTCTTCACGCGCGGTATTATAGAATGAAACGGTAGAGAAAGTTTATGAAACTGCTTAATGAACCCTCTGCCAGGCACTTAACTGTGATTTGTAGAGTATCTATGCATATGTCGATGTAGTTAGAGGTCTTAAATCATTTTCACGTGGTTTTAGCTTCATACATCGGCCTGTGTGCTGAAACTGCGTTGGACATTATCTACTTCGAGATCTAAGGTCAATAATAAATAAAATAACTTTGTTTCACCAGTCTGAAGAATTAGTGACACCTACTGTCTCTCATACAATATGCGTTACCTAGTGCAAATAGTACCATAAGTACATGCATCCCTAGTAATAGAGAGGGGTCTAAGGCGCCTCGCTGCGGAGCGCACGGTTGCTCGCCATCGGAGGTTGGAGTCATCACTGGGGCATGGGTGTGTGTGTTGTTCTTAGGTTAGTTTACCTTAGTCCAAGTAGTTTGTAATGTTCAAATGTTTGTATAGTTTATGGGACTTAACTACTGGGTCATCAGTCCCTAAACTTACAAACTACTTATGAACTAGCTTATACTAAGGACGGCACAAATATCCATACCCGAGGGGGGTTTCGAACCCTCGACCGTAGTGGCCGTGCAGATCGTGACTGGAGCGCCTCAGTCCCCTCGGCCATCGCAGCCGGCAAGTAGTTTGTAAGCTACGGACTGATGATTACGTAGTTTGCGCCGATAAATTTACAAACATTTGATCATTTGTAGTTATAAAATTGAGAGTAAAGCAGGGGAAATTTATAAGAGGGTGGGAGATGGTGCTGAGAGACTGTAAGAAACTTTCCTACTAGATAGTTTTAACATCGTGTACAAAGACTTCCTCTCGGCCAGTGACTATTTTCTCCCCTCTTGATGAACTCTTTTATTTCATTAAAAGAGACATTAATTTAAAATTTCTACCAGATAAGTTGTAACTTGTACAAACAGAAGTGAAGTGCAGTTGGAAAACAACAATGAAAAAAAAGTGTTCATATCTGACGACTTCATCGGCGTCTTGGATGCACGCAGGAGAGGGGAGCGGGCATGCAAACAGCACGAGGTAGCCGGCAGCATTAATGAGCCCCTCCGTGTTGACTGGATTCGGCGCACGTTCTAGGTTGCGGTGGGGGGGGTGGGTGCTAGCCCTGATCCCCGAGGCGCTTTCACGTGGCGCTGCCCCGCGTGATCCGTCACGTCTTATCGCTGGGCCCGCCTGCCCAGCCTGCCGTAATGAGGATCCCCGTGAAAAACGCCCCCGTGCACGGCGTGCTAAGGCCTGCGTCCCCTCGCGGCCGCATTGTCCCGGCTGCCTGGCCTGGGGACGCTAAACTGCCAATTAGTCCGCCCCCACACCGCCGGATGGGGTGTCTGGCGTCTGCAAAGTGTTTCTGTTGTGTCGCGGGCGCAATCGGGGATTAGTTGACCCGCGGCCCGGCGGCGTGTCAGCCTGCACACCGCTCCCGCACAAAGGCTGAAGTCTCGCCCTGCTGACGTCACGGGGGTGCGCGCGACGGTCGTTCCGCTAATGTTGCCAGGCGCCCCCTGACTCACCGTAGGCGTAAATTGTGGAAACACTGCGGGGTGATACAAAAGAACGTTAACAAGTGGACGCGGTATATCGGCCTTACAGCAAGAATCAGTAATGAAGAACCGGGGGATCGGAAACACCACGAGAGCGCGCAGTACGTTGCTGTACGTTAACAGGTAAAGCCATAGAGCAGTGCTTCCCAAATTATAGGTCGGGGGCAGTGCACAGCCAGGATTTGGTTCTGGGGGGGGGGAGGCTAATTATAAAAATAACGGATCAATAAAGGAGGTGGGTGAGTTTTGTTACTTGGGCAGTAAAATAACAAGGATATAAACAGAGAATATGAAATGCAGAATGGCACTGGGTAGAAGAGCATTCTTCAAGAAGAGAAATTTGTTAACATCAAATATTGATTTAAGCCTAAGGGAGTCCTTTCTGAAGGCATTTGTGTGGAGTGTTGCCTTGTATGGGCGTGAAACATGGACGATAAACAGCGCGGACAGGAAGAGGATAGAGGCTTTTGAAATGTGGTGCTACAGAAGAATGCTGAAGATTAGGTGGGTGGATAGCGTAACTAATGAGGAGGTACTGAAGAGAATTGGAGAGAAAAGGAATTTTTGGCATACCTTGACTAAAAGAAGGGATCGATTGGTAGGGCACATTCTTAGACATCAAGGAATTGTGAATTTAGCGTTGGAGGGAAGAGTGTGGGGTAAAAACCGCAAAGGAAGACCAAGAGATGTATACAGTAAACAGGTTCAAACACATGTAGGTTGCCGTTCTTGTGTGAAGTTGAAGAGGCTTGCTTAGGATAGGGTATTGTGGAGAGCTTCATCAAACCAGTCTCCGGACTGAAGACCACAACAAAAACAACAAATCCTATTGAATTTATTAATCTAAGATTATTTATACACTTTTCATAATTTAACCAAATAAACGTGTGGTTCGGTAGTATAGTGATAGAGTAAGAGACTATAAATTCAAAGATCGCGGTTATCGATCCCCGCCAGGTCCTGGGATTTTTATTTGTCACTTTCCACTTCTTTCACCTCCGGCAATGTTGCTGATGTGAAAAATAGCGAGTTGCACCATGGTTCGGAATGCACGTTAAACTGTAGGTCCCCCTATAACTGGCTGGGTAAGTCAGTTTGAAGGTCGGAGGAAGGCAACGGCATACCAGCTCCAAACAGAGGAATGCCTAGTAGAGCACTGTGATGATCAAACCAATCTTCGGACTGTTGACTGCTTTGCCTTACTACGAAAACAATTGCACAAGAAATAAAATCTGTAGGCTCGCATTAATTTGAAACTGGAACAGGAGCAACATGGTGTTCAAAATGTTCAAATGTTTGTAGAGTTTATGGGACTTAACTACGGGGTCATCAGTCCCTAAACTTACAAACTACTTATGAACTAGCTAACACTAAGGACGGCACAAATATCCATGCCCGAGGGGGGATTCGAACCCCCGACCATAGTGGCGCAACATGGTGGAAATGGAGTATATATAATCAGCTCATAAAATAATTAAACAGCTTCTATGTTGCTAGCCAAAGAGGAAGATCTTCACACTTTAATTAACTTGAGACTCAGTGTAAAAACTGAACTAAAATAAGACGATTGTTGATCCTAAGATTCCACCTCTTGGCGCCACTGACCTGCTAAAGAAGCAGGTCGCCGCATATGAACAATCAGACGGTAACTTCAGCATAGCAGTAACAATGGCATTAGCAACAAAGCTGATCGCGACGGCATTAAAACCGCTCACAGTAACAGCAGCACACGTTCTCAGTGCTTGGCAAATTATAGTTACATTGTGATTTATTACATGTGTATTATTTCAAATTTACGGTGCGGACCTATTTGAAAAAAAAAAAAAATAAAACTAAAATATCTTTGGGAGATGCTGGGAGGGGGGAGCTTCAACCCTATTAGACCCCCCCCCCCTCTCTCTGTCCCCTCATGGCTGCGCCACTGGTCGCAGGGTTTGTTCAGGTGGTTCGCTAGATGGCTAAGTAAAATATATTACCGATTGAAAAATATAAAAGTACATTTCAAAAGAAAAAAATTATAATCTGAAAAGTAAATCTACGAGACGTGTTAAAAAGAAAAGGTATGATAAAATACTGTGGATATGATTGAAGTTTTTGTTCAAAAATAATCAGAGACCTGAGTACAACTATCCCACTGCTAGAGTGCACGCAGGATAAATTGGCTGGTAGATGTGCACACGGCTTGGCAAGAGTAGGGAGCCGGCCGCGGTGGCCGAGGGGGCTGAGGCGCTTCAGTCACGGTCTGCACGGCCACTACTGTCGGGGGTTCGAATCCCCCCTCGGGCATGGATATTTGTGCCGTCCTAGTTCGTAAGTAGTTTGTAAGTTTAGGGACTGATGACTCCGTAGTTATGTCCCCAGAGATTTACATAAAAAAAAAGTAGAGAGAGCAGTTGTGTGCAACTTCACTTTACCGGAGAAAGATCGATCTAGCCGAATCTCAAAATAATGAGAGAGAGAAATGACCTTTTTCCAGTCTTCGACGTTTAACACAAGAAAATGTGGCAAATCAAATGTCGCAGTAAAGTTTTATACAGTATTTTATATTCATCTGTGCCTGCTGCGTCATGTATGTTATTTAACGACATTGTAAGACACTTTGTTGTATCAAAGACGCTGCTGTATGAACAAAAATATTTATTGATTACGACAGGCCTGTTTCAGCACAGATCCTATCTTTAGATTTATTCAAAAATGTTCAAATGTATGTTAAGCTTAGGGGTCGTAACTACGGGGCGTCAGTCCCTAAACTTAGAAACTACTTATGAACTACCTTTCACTAAAGACGACACGAACATCCATGCTCGAGAGTGGATTCGAATCCCCGACCGTAGCGGCCGTGCAGACTGAGACTGTCATGCCGCAGACCGCTCGGCAACTTCCTTGTAACGTCGTCGTCTTATTTGCTGTCATGATGATTTCAATATTTTATTGCTGTTAATAGTGAACACAGTATCGTTCTTATATGTCATTTAAATTCCGAATTTAATTAAAAAATTCTATTTTTTACATTTTTTTAGCAGCTCAGTCAGCGATGAGCTGTAACTATGTAACATCGCTGACTAAGCTCTAAGCTGTCAAAACACGGAAAATTTAAAAAAAATTAAATTCGGAATTTGATATATAAGAACGTTACTGTGTTCACTATTAACACCAATAAAGTATTCAAATCATCATGACATCAAATAATACAACGAAGTTACGAGGAAGTAAAGATTAATAAACCTGAAGATCGACATTGTGCTGAAACATTCCTGTCGTAATTAATTTTTTTCCCATATAGCAGCGTCTTTGATACAACAAAGTTTCTTACAATGTCTTTATATTTTATACAGTAATCCATATGTGTGGATTTACTAAGCTTACGAAAAAGTTGTGACGTGCTCTTGGTCTATACCTTGTGTGCAGTCCTCGTGGCACGACGTTGGGCAGTAGACAGCAGTGTAGCGTGAGCTGGCGCCAGTGATGAGGTGTGCGGCGTCTCCATTAGGGGCGCGACGTGTGCCAGCTGAGATTAACGGCAGGCCGTTATTTATGGCCCAGCGCCGAGCGCGGCGCACAACAGGCCTGAGAGAAGCGAGGTCTGCACCGCCCTGCTGCCTATGTAGCCAGGCGCAGCTTCTGGCAGTCGAGGCCTGCAACGCATCTGGAGCGACACGGCTGCAGCATCGAACTACATGCTGGCCATCTGAAACCCATCAGCGGGGTTATTTATATGGGAGGTAACACGTTGTATGAAGATCATATAATTGAAAAATAAACTCCCGTATGAAGAAAGAAAGGTGCGTATCTGAATATTTTATTGCTGTTAATAGTGAACAGTTAGTATTGCTCTTATATATTAGTCAAATTTCGAATTTCTTTATTTATCTATTTTAAATTTCCGCGTTTTGTCAGCTATTTTGACAGCTCAGTCAACGATGTTACACGTTTACAAGTCATCGGCTGACTAAGCTGTCAAAATAGCTGTCAAAATACGGAAAACATTAAATTCGGAATTTGACTGATACATAAGAACAATACTAACTGTGTTTACTATTAACAGCAATATCAAATCATCACGACAGCAAATAAGGCTTCGACGTTATAAGGAAGTATAGATTAATAAACCTGAAGATCGCAATTGTGCTGAAACTGGCCTGTCGTAATTAATAAATAAGTTTTTGGTATAGCAGCGTCTTTGACACAGCAAAGTTTCTTACAATGACGCAGCGTGCCCAGATGAATGAAAATACTGTATAAAACTTTGCTGGACTTTTAATTTGCTTCTTCTTCTCGTGTTACACGTCGCAGATTGGGAAAAGGTTATTTCTTTTTCATTATTTTGAGCTCTGGCTAGATGGATCTTCCTCCAGTAAAGTGAAGTTGCGCACAACGTAATACTGACACTGAAGAAAGACATTTGTAAGTGCCTCGGTGGAGTGGCCGAGCGCTCTAATGCGCCTTGCTGGGGAGCGAGCGGTTCCTCGCCTTCGGAAGTTCCAATCCTCCATCGGGCCTGGGTGTGCGTTTTGTCCTTAGCATAAGTTAGTTTTAGTAGTTTGTAAGAGTAGGGACTGATAACTGCAGCAGTTGAGTCCTTTACATTTATCAGCGTTTGAACATTTGCAAACGTAAGTTGTAGTGCTCGTATATTTTAGAGAAAGATATTGACAATGTTGACTGAAATTAAGTCTGTAATTTTTAATCTAGCAGGTACAAAATATAAGGAGTGAAAGATACTTTACAATAGGGTGACGAGAAGTCCAATAGTTTTACAAACATTTCAATATGTTTTCATAAGTAAACCCATTTCGAAATCCTAAAAGTAAATAGAATTTAATTTTTTACACGGAGGAATAGGTCGCGTCATGCAGTCAACGATTACAGCGGCTCACACAAAATCCGCAGCTTTTACCTACTTAACACACCAATTATGAAACACGGCCTACACCATCCTGACAGTCAGTATACTAACTCCGCAACTAACCTGGAAATTCAGTTCTAAATTTATCACCTGTCGTCATTTTTATACGTGCATAAGGTGATGCGAAATGCCAGACGGTGGACGATGATAGTAAGTATCAGCCTTATCTGTCTAACTTGTCGCATTGATATACCGAGTAGTGGCTCATAGGTAGCGTGAATAAAGCTGAATTTTTTCGTGTTGAAAAATCACCTATTTCCGATATTTTTCTAACTATAAATGACACAGAATTTAGATTTGGAACAAGTTCCTTAACATGGACTTACCACGAGAGCTTACTGTCTATCTGAACACCTAGAAATTTGAATTGTTTAGTCTCATTTATCATATGCCCATCATGTATAATCAAAATGTCAGTTTTTGTTAAATTATGTGTTAGAAATTGTAAAAACTGACTTTTACTGTTACTTAATATCAATTTGTTTTCTACAAGCGATGAACTTACCTCTTGAACTGCATTATTTCATACTGTGTCAATATTACAAACATCCTTAACTACGATCAGCAAACAAAAATATTTTACAGTAACCTGTTATACTGGAAGGGAGACATGACCATCCCAATAAAATAAGAGAAATCAGATCGAAAACGGAACGATTTAGATGTTTTTCCTTCCCGCGCACTATTAGAGAATGGAACGGTAGAGAAAAGTTATGAAAGTGGTTAATGAACCCTCTGCCAGGCACTTAAGTGTGATTTGCAGAGTATCTATGTAGAAGTAGATGTAAATGAAGGCATATCATTTATATAAATAACCCTCTGCCAGGCTCTTTAATGTGATTGGCAGATGTAAATGTAGATCACAGTACTGTATCATCGATTATAATTTAATAATGATGAAACGTTCACTTTTCAGTAAGAATCATTATTCGCGTTAATTTTGAGCGGACTGAACCGTATTGTACGTCAATAGTTCTGGACAGGTCCTTTTCATAATTCAAAAAAATGTTCAAATGTTTGTATCGCTTATGGGACTTAACTACGGGGTCATCAGTCTCAAAAATTACAAACTACTTATGTACTACCTAATACTAAGGACAGCACAAATATCATGCCTGAGGGGGGGGGTTCGAACCCCCGACCGTAGTGACCGTGCAGACCGTGACTGGAGCGCCTCAGTCCCCTCGGCCACCGCGGCCGGCTTTTCATAATTGATGGCTCCCTGTGCAAAATGTCTGAGCGTGCCACTATTCGTTAATTTCGTAATTGTTATATGAGTCGGACGTAACCACACCATTTCAGCAGGAAGCTACGGTGCTCAGACTGCGGAAAGTAATTCGGAAAACAAACGTGCGGGGGCAAATTATGGAAGCCCGCGTCGCGCGCACGCCGCAGCGTGAAGTATTTAGAGGCCGGGTATTATAGCCGAGCGGGGAATAATTTGACGGTGGCGGCAACGCGATTTGCGGCTGTCGGTATCGGACGTAAGTCACGGGTAACGGGCGGTCGCCCGGGAGGGTGCGGGAGCGGCTCGGAAATATGACGGTAAGGGCGGGTATTAGCCATAAAAGCCGGCAATTACGGCGCGCGCCCTGATTGGTGGCTGCGCGACCCTCCGGCGATTAGGCCGTGCCGCTGGCAGGCTGGCAGGCGGCAGGCTCCTTATCTCACTGACACCTCCATCCGCCCCACAGCCCGTCACTGTCGCATTGTCTGCCGCCCGGCTTACGGCTGCACGCGTGGGACGCCAAGACCAGGCATCAGCACATTTCACCCCAGACAGTCAATAAGGCAAAGCTCCACGTTCTGGACCAGCAAGCAGTAGTGAGCTCTACGTTTGCAAAACAAAATTTTGTCATGTACAGCCCCCAAGATCGCAAATTAACTTTATTGGGGTAACCAGTTTAAATGTTCAAATGTTTGTAACTCTATCGGACCAAATTGCGTGGTCATCAGTCCGCAGCTTACAAGCTAACCTACGGACAACACACATACCCATGCCCCAAGGATAACTCGAACCTCCGACGGCGAGCAAACACGCGCTCTGCAGCGAAGGGCCTTAGACCACTCGGCTTCTAAAAAATGTTCAAATGTTTGTAAATTTATCGGACCAATCTGCGTGGTCATTAGTCCGTAGCTTACAAAGTACTTAAACCTAGGTAAACTAACCTAAGGACAACACACACACCCATGCCCCAGGGAGGACTCGAACCTCCACGGCGAGCAACCACGCGCTCCGCAGCGAGGCGCCTTAGACCGCTCGGCTACTAAAAAAAGTTCAAATGTTTGTAAATTTATCGGACCAAACTGCGTGGTCATCAGTCCGTAGCTTAAAAACTAACCTAAGCACAACACACATACCCATGCCCCAGGGATAAGTCGAACCTCCGACTGCGAGCAACCACGCGCTCCGCAGCGAGGCGCCTTAGACCGCTCGGCTAAAAAATGTTCAAATGTTTGTAAATTTATCGGACCAAACTGCGTGGTCATCAGTCCGTAGCTTACAAACTACTTAAACCTAGGTAAACTAACCTAAGGACAACACACACACACACACACCCATGCCCCAGGGAGGACTCGAACCTCCACGGCGAGCAACCGCGCGCTCCGCAGCGAGGCGCCTTAGACCGCTCGGCTACTAAAAAATGTTCAAATGTTTGTAAATCTATCGGACCAAACTGCGTGGTCATCAGTCCGTAGCTTAAAAACTAACCTACGCACAACACACATACCCATGCCCCAGGGATAAGTCGAACCTCCGACTGCGAGCAACCACGCGCTCCGCAGCGAGGCGCCTTAGACCGCTCGGCTAAAAAATGTTCAAATGTTTGTAAATTTATCGGACCAAACTGCGTGGTCATCAGTCCGTAGCTTACAAACTACTTAAACCTAGGTAAACTAACCTAAGGACAACACACACACACACACACCCATGCCCCAGGGAGGACTCGAACCTCCACGGCGAGCAACCGCGCGCTCCGCAGCGAGACGCTCGGCTACTCCACCAGTTTAATCTGCCGAAACCGGTCATCCCATTAAAGATAATTTGCGACCTTGGCTGTTTCACATACAAATGAATTGAAAAGATCGCCTCCAAATAAGGCGAACTTTTAAAAACAGAAACATTGGTTCATAAATGAAGCCGCGGTGGAGAAGCTGAGAGGTCTAAGGCGCCTCGCTGCGGAGCGCGCGTTTGCTCGCCATCAGAGACTCGAGTCTTCCCTGGGGCAGGGATGTGTGTGTTATTCTTAGGTTAGTTTAAGTTAATTATATTCACAGAATATATTCTTGTGTGTGTGCTGTTCGTACCGTAAGTCAGAGAGGAAGGAATGTTGGAGTTTAACGTCCCGTCGACAGTGAGGTCTTTAGAGACGGAGCTTACGCTCGGAGTGTTTGGGTAAGGATATGGCAGGACATACGCCGTGCCATTTCAAAGGAACCTTCCCGGCATTTGCTTGGAGTGATTTAGGAAAGTAACGGAAAACCTAAATCTGGATGGTCGGAGGTGGATTCGAACCACCGTCCTGCCGAATGCGAGTCCATTGTGTTATCAACGCGCCACCTCGCTCTGTAGCGTAAGTTAGTTTCAGTAGCTTGTACGTCTATGGTGTAATTATGATGATGATTTCGTGTAGCATTTTTGGCCGTTAGACTCCAACTTAGATCGTGTTCGGTCTGCCTGGTGCAAGTCTTTAGATGACGCCATATGGGTGACTTGCGCGTCGATAATAATGAAATGATGATAAAGAGAACACAGCACCCAGTCCCAGACTGAAAAAAATCTCCAACCCGACCGAAATCGAACCCGGGCTCCCTGCGTGGCAACTTACTACGCTGTCCTCTGGACAACAGAGGCGGACCTTACTTTAATTGCAACAACTTCGGATGTCCGATTTTTTATTGTTTGGACACGTGTTTTCATTTCAGGATGGACATTTTGGACTAACATTTTAATACCAATGTTTTTGTTACACAACTGTCGAGGTATCTCTTTAATTAGCGTTGTAAGCAAAATATTCTCAAGTATTGTTGAAAGGAGAGTGCGAGTACTAATTGAGGACAAGTTAGATGGCCGACCGCGGTGGCCGAGGAGACTGAGGCGCTCCAGTCACGGTCTGCACGGCCACTACGGTCGGGTGTTAGAATCTCCCCTCGGGCATGGAAATTTGTGCCGTCCTCAGTCTTAGTTAGTTCATAAGCAGTTTGTAAGTTTAGGGACTGATGACCCCGTAGTTAAGTCCCATAGACTATACAAACATTTGAAACATTTTTGGAGAAGCAACGTTACCTAAGAGAGCTCGGCAGCGGAGGGTAAGAGGAGTCGAGGTAGACCAAGAAGAAAGTACGTAATTCGGTGAAGAATGATTTTGTAAAAGACTTAACATCAGATGAGGCATCATTGAATAGGGTATCATGGAAGAATTTTATTAGATGTACTGTGCTCCAGACTGAACGCTGAAAGGCATAATCAATCTGTAATGATGATGGTGTTTTTGTTACCAAAATAACTTTAGTGTAAATTTAGTATCAAATATTCAGGGAAATCAGGGAAAACATAAATCAGGATGCCGGAGGCGGATTTGAAGCGCAACTCGTATGTGTTATGAGTGCACCACATCTGTAGATCTTCGATACACAACGTTAGACTCGGTCGCGGTGACAGGTGCGGCAGTGTAGCCACGGCAGTGGTGAGTAGCAGCCGAGTCACTGGTGTCGCTACGCCTCATTAGCCGCGTGGCAGTTGTGCGGCCCATGCGTGCTCCGTGCGGTGCGCCGCGGCCCGGCAGGTGTCAGGGCGTGGGCGGCTGCGTGTCGCATCGATCAGCGGGGGTGTCGGCGCTCTTTGTGCGGGGGTGGGGCAGGGGGAGGGGGCAATTACCCGTCAATTACCGGCTGCACCGCGCCCCACACACGACGGCTAATGCCGCGGCCGCGGCCGCGGCGCCTCAGGCTCCCACCAGCCCATCTCAAGCCCAGCCTAACCATACAGGCTACAGTCAACACGCAGTGGAGTCGTGTGTCAAGTACACTGGTCAAAATATTTACGGGCACTGGCGGCAGGTGCTTTACATGACTGGGAGTTCACTTCTTTGAGTGTCGAATCTTCAATTGCTCCTCCAGTTCCTTTGCTGTCTCTGACAGAATTACAATGTCATCAGCTAAACGCAATCTTTTCCTTTCTTTATCCTGAACTTTAAATCCTTCTTCAAATTCCTCCTTGCTTTCTTTTATAGCGCCCTTAATGTACAAATTGTATAAAAATGCTAAAAGGCTACAACCTGTCTTACACTCTTCCAAACCTCTGCATCCCTTACTGTAAAAAAAAAAATGATTTTTTTTGCGATGAAGAAACAAGCTACCTCCGGTCAACATGACCCTATAAGCAGCACCCCAACAAATAACCTTACGCGTACGCAAAGGATGTTCTCCCCGACATCTTTTGAAACTGCATAATTTTTATTTTATTTTATTTTTTAATTTTTATTTTTTTTAACAAAAAGTCTCGGTCGCAATATGCTTTATTTCACGTGACGCGTTTCGAGTACATCATCATCAAATCTGTGGTATAAATGAAGAAAATTACATATTAGATGTTTAAAGCACGTAATTACAATATGTACAAGGAGTACAAAACATATTAATACATATATACTTACAAAAAGTTTTAAAAAACTATGGGAATTACAAACATCTTAGTATAGATGCTTGGTTAAAACTTAAAACACCATCGTGGACGTCTAGTGACGGTGTTGAACTAGACTCACATGCCCAACTGTGGTGAGAGGGGGAAACACCGTAACAGGTAAAATAGGCCCACTCGCCACCAGCTGGCGCAGGGTTAACATTAAAAGTTACTTGAATAAAACTACACATACATAGTCTAGGGCGCTCTGTACTGTGTGCAGTCATAGAAACTGTGAAAATATGGCTACAAAATGTGTTAAATCTTATAAAATATATAAGACACATTTTAAGTACATTAAAATTACTAATGGGATACAAGTTGAATACAACTCAGCTGCAACGCACCCTCCTAGACAACAACAGAACGCGCAGTAGCAACACAAGCAGTCCGAAATCGCCTTCGGAAATGTGGCCTCTACGCACGATGGTGACTCATTAAAAACACGACACCGTTTCGCTCGCATAAACTTGTAGCCGGAACATCAGTACTGGAGTCGTAACGAATGGAGTCGGGATCTGTTCACAGATGAGTCAAGATTTTGTGGTCAGCAGGACAATCGTCGTTCCCTCATCTGCAGAGAACTTGGAACTCGGAAGAGTCCTATTTATGTATAGGAAACATCACCATATAATGGTAGTGGAGATATGGTGCGCGCAGGAGTGAGTATTGGCGGACGTATCATCCACGACAACGTCGTTGAGGTAGAAACTTTAAAGACGCACAAGTCGAAAGGCATACACCACATTTCCAATATTAAAATTTTCAAGGCATAAAATTGGGGTAGAGAGTCCATTAATCTGTTTTGGACACACCAAGTGGCGATTGGTGCCCCGTTCTCGAGCTGAGTGTCACTATTCTTCCGCTTTTCCTTAGTGCGCTCTATCTACCTCTTTTTCTCACTGTTACTTTTCTCTAACTCTGAATACTTATGCTCTGTGCTACGCTGGGGACGCACAGGACACCGTGCCCACAGGTGCGGTTCCTGTAGGAGAAGGTTTTCGGGCGGTTTTCCTTGGTTGTAAGGCGTATGTCGGAACTGGTAAGCCCCTCCCACTTATTCCCAATTGGGATTCCCCCTTTGCCCCACTATCAGGTTGTCTGATGATTGGCTGAATAGAACCGCGACTCTTTATGTGCCGGATCTCAAACAGCCCGCTCTACTCCTCGGAGTGGAGAATGAAAAGAATTAAGTTTTATTTTTTATCGGATATTGTCATACGAAACTATGGCTATAATAGCGTTGATAATAGCGCTTTGACTGCTCAGAGGTAAAGAGACGAGATCCTTCGACCTTGTGTTGTGCCCTACGCTGGTGCCATAGGATGGGGTTTCTTCTGATGGGCGATATCACTCGTCCCTACAGAGCTGCACATGGATAACATGCTTAAAGCTGGTGCAATTGTTCACCGGGATCAAACCCAATTGAGCATGACTGGGATTCACTAGGGCAGACGCATTGTAACCTGACCACCACCACCCCATGACAGTTGCAGAGCTACATATTGCACTCATACAAGACTGGCCAAATATCCTTCAAGTCCCTGTTAAGATACTCACACTTTTCATGCCATATAGGTATACAACTGTACTGGCCATGTGAGGCGATCTCACACCATTTTATAAGGCAACGAGAAATACTTTTTCATTATTATGCTTGCCCCCATGTTGCCTGAGTAAACGCAATGGAAACCTCGAGTAGAGAGTTGAGACAGCAAAATATCGTACGGTATCTCAAACAAATTACAGTTGTAAGCAATATCCGAATAAAATACTTTACCGTATGTATAATGTGTATGACACCTCACCTGATCCACTACTTGTTTTGAGCAGTGTACATTCCCTGCAGTGTGTCGAGTAGAGCTGCGCGAACAATACTCGGGCTCGAGATTTCCCGATACGGAGCAGGGTTTGATACAATATCGAGCTTTTGCGAAATACTCACGTGACATTTGTCCTGCATGGCCCGTACGCAAAGGAAAAAGAGACATAAAAGAAACTACGAACTAACCACAAGAATAGCCACCCCCGCGCGGTCTGATGCTCCATGTCGCGGTTGGCGCGTTGGCTCCCATAGAATGTTCGAATCTTCCCTCAGCATTCAGGATTAAAAAATGTGCCGTCATACAGTTTGACATATTAATGAAACACTGGGGAAAATAGCATTGAATCTTACCAACCATACACGATCATATTGTGTTTCAACAAATTCGCTGCAATACGAGGTTTGGAACTTTAAATAGTGGCAACTATTTATTCAGAACCGATTCAAAAGTGTTACATGTTTGCACCTGTTACTGTCCTTCGGAGCAGTCACTAACGTTGTGTAGAACCCGTTCGAAACCATATGGAAGGCGTAGTATACCGTTAGCAGAGCCTATTCTGTTGATGGTGCGAATAGAGCGGTCTTCGGCCTGTAAATCTCCGGAACAGTTCTGAAGCGAATGCCACGAAGTTTTTTCTTCATTTTCAGAATCGAATCAAAATCACAAGGACCTAAGTCCGGGGAGTATGGTGGTTGATACAGTACTTCCGCTACTTCCCAGTCCCATCAACCGGACAGAGCAGTCAAGTGTGCGCTGTATGCCCTCGCGCATTGCTGTGCAAAATGATGAATGGGTTGCGCAATAAGTGTTGACGCATTTTTCGCAAAGCTGGTCGAAGGGTTTACTTCAAAAACGAGTAGTAATACTGTGCACTGACGGTCTGCCGTGGAGGAACGTAATGAGTAAGGATAACACCATCACAGTCGTACACGAGAACCAACACAACTTTCACCCTACTGAGGCTCTGACGCCTCTTGATGACCTTGATGACAGTGTCGTGATTTACGACCTCTGTTACATTCAATCTTGATCCAACTTTGTTGTTCCTGTTTCGAAACCATAGTGACACCGTTACGTTAGATCGCTCGCTCACAAGGGACTGCGTTTCCCTCGATTGTGCGCACGCCGATGACGTGTGACGGGCGAGTTCATTTGCTCGGAGTCGAGGCAGGCGTGTCAACAAAGAGTGTTATCAGCGACAATAGTAGATTCCATTTCATAGTGTCTCCACAGCAGTGTTGCCACTATTTAATTTGCAACCGTCTTATAAATGAGAAACAAGAGTGGCCCCAGAACAGCACCCCGTGGCAGCCCCCTCCAAATATTAACTGTGCCTCATTGAGAGTGCCCAACACAGCGGTTGTCAACACTGTAGGGTAGTGTTCTTTAACCTGTGGGTCGCGGACCTCCAGGGCGACCGCAAAGTCTTTCGCAGGTGGTCGCGGTCGCAAGAGGGAGTTCTTACACCATTAAACAACGAGGGGTTCAGTAATACAAAAACCTATGCCTAAGTGAAATTTATTTAATGATGAAATTATGCAGTACCTTGTGTAACATTCATTACGAATTCCCATAAACTGTTTTACAATACAGTGTGTTAATGATGTGAAGTGTGAAGTCTGAAAACTTTTTTCAGGTACCAATCTTCAGTAAAATAACATAATACAATAAGTATTTCTGAAAAATTCGAAAAAATATTTAGTTCCTTACAAATTGTGTATACAGTGGGATGTTTCTTAATAAGCATAATTCGCTTTTGAGTCTCGCCTGAAGCATGGAACACTAATTTTTAATTTTCCTGTCCGAAATGGTGTAAAAATGAGATGTCTTCCATTCAGAAAAATACACCCAAAAATACTTCGGCTGACAGTTTAAAAGAAATCTGAAGCAAAAGACAGAAGATTGAATTAATTTCGTTTGAAATAAATTATATTAGGTGCGGTTCGTCAGAGAGATCACTAGAATATTTTTATTTGGAAGGAGATCATCCGAATTTTTTTATTTGGAATGGTGTCGCCAAAATATTTTTACTTGGAAAGGGTTACATATTCGAAAAGGTTGAAAAACACTGTTGTAGACTATCACCTTCTGCTGTGTTCGCCTCCGTAGCTCAGCGGTAGCGTCGCTGGAGGCCCGAGTTCGATTCCCGGCAGGGGACTGGGTGTTGTGTGTTGTCCTAATCATCATCATCATTGGCACGTAAGTCGCCCACGCGCCGTCAAATAAAAAACTTACACTTAGGCGGCCGAACAAACCCGCAAGGGTTCTCCCGGCCAAGAAAGCCATACGCTCATTCCCATTTTTACCTTCTGCTGTTTGTTAGTAAAATAAGAAGTGAAGTAAGAGTGATCTTCTCCCCTCATTCCGCAATCTTTCAATTTCTGAGACAATATCTTGTGATCAACTCATCCGTGGCTTGGGCCTTAGTGAACATATGCCTGCTCTACACTCGTCCATCGCTCCCGGTTGCGAGCCTTTTGCAACCAATCACCTGCTCCTAGTCTCATGTCGTTGGTGTCTCTGTCAAATGCTTTTGTTACATAAAGTTTGTTATTTACTTTATCAAGTGCTTATCAGAGGACAGTGCATGGCATTTGCTGCCACTTTTTGAGTTCACTTCCATGTCGATGAAGGAAGGAATCTTATTAAGGTTTGACGTCCCGTCGACAGCGTGGTCATTAGAGACGGAGTTGACGCTCGGATTTTTGGGTAAGGATGGGGTAAGGAAATCGGCCGTGCCCTTTGAAAGGGACCATCCAGGCATTTGCCTGGAGTGCTTTAGGGAAATCACGGAAAACCTAAATCCGGATGGCCGGAGGTGGATTTGAAGCACCATCCTTGCGAATACCAGTCCAGTGTGTTACTACTGAGCCACATCGCTCGGTTTCACGTCGAATTGCTGCGCTTCGTCGGTCATAAGGACGTGCGGAACGGTATTAAAGCCGGCCGCACACGCTACGACCTGTCTGCGCAAATGTGTGCGCTCACCTCGCAAATCGTTGCGTGTGGACAGCACGTTTGCGCAGATATAAGATGAGCGCAAACCTCAAAGTTGGAGTTGGAGGTTTGAGCAAAATTGCTCAAATCTGTGGGTTCAAATCACATCTGCGCAGACAAGCAGGAAGTTGCAGACAGGAGATCACTGCAAATCTATGTCAGTTTATACTTTTTTGGTGTGTTTGATATTTTGACACTGGATGAAAATGGCTGAAAACTGAAAATTCCGACTGGGAAACAAAGTTGGCCACAGCTTTTTGGCCACATATATAATATAAAATGAAGTAGGCGTACAGTGTTTCATGTATATCTAAAACTCTGACAATTGTATTTGTATCTTGTTAGAAGGTACTTTACTTGCCTTCATGAAATCATTCTTCAGGGCAGCGTACATAGCTTCAGAAGTGTTGGGGATGATTTCACTCAATGCTTGTTTAGAAATTGCTGTTGATAATTCGGGGTCTTTGTAGTTCCTTCCCGTGACCAGGAATGTTAATGTAACTGTCAGCCGCTCGTGTAGAGAAATTTATCTCCTCATACACGTGTCTTTACGTATTGTGGGAGGAGTTACCAGTGTCAAAAGATAATTATAGGTTTCCACATCCATTCGCAAATAATTGCGCCAGTTATTGGGTTCCCAATCCAACTCACGAAGTAAAATCACATGGACAACTGCCTTCGTTTAAGCAGGCAGCCATTGCCTAGACCATTTCGTTTGTTTTTTCTGTTGATTGTGGTATGTTTACATTTTTTTTCCTTGCAAGACTCGTTGCAAACAGCGTCCATAACAAGATTTCCTCCATCACTGGCAAAAATAAACTTCGAAAAAAGAAGTGTATTGTATTCGTTTGCCAGTCCAGTTGCAGTTAGGGTAGTCAACTTTTTTTTGTCAAAATCAGGGAGACTTCGACTCAACAAAATTAATAGGCCTAACAATTTATTTACATCTTATTTATCTGACTCAAAAATTTCTTCACGGATTTATGATTGCCATAATTGACACCAGCATTATCGGCACTATAGGACGAAATGTTATTTACACTTAATGAATAAGATTCAAGACTATTTTCTATCTAAACATGAATACCACTAGCAGTCTCATCTGCTCGTTCCACAAAATCTAATAGTTTATTTCTGATACCAACACTAGGTTCAAAGTACCTGATTACTACAGGAAACATGTTCCTGTTCTTGAAATTCGACGCATCTGAATCTACAGATAAAAGGCGCTACACTTCTCTGGATCGTTAAGCACATCTAAGAAATCACACTTCTAGGCGCTAATACGTTTTTTGCAATGGATTCTGCTTTCGTCCTACCACAACGTATTTTTTGGCCACATCCGAATCCACAAATATGTTCTTTGCAAGTTTATGTGCACAGTCCATGCTACTGTAACTAAGATTGTGTTTCACTGTATGATACACAAACACTAACTCACCCACTGCAACTTTGTCGGATTCACTTCTAGTAGGACTATCACTCAGGCACTGCAAATAGCTGGATATCTTAGATGTGTTACTTCCCCAAAATCTGCTTTTGTGTCCTTCGGTGTTGGCGTGCTGGAGACAGTCTGTATTACCACCATGAGCTACGCTGAATTCACGCTTGCAAAGGGTGCAATACGCTTTAGAATTGTTCCCTTTCACAGGATTAACTCGTGAATGAGTTTCTTCCCAAAAGTTTCAAATGTTTGTTAAGCTTATGGGACTTAACTACGGGGTCATCAGTCCCTAAACTAACAAACTACTTATGAACTACTTACGAACTAGGACGGCGCAAATATCCATGCCCGAGGGGGGATTCGAACCCCCGACCGTAGTGGCCGTGCTGACCGTGACTGGAGCGCCTCAGTCACCTCGGCCACAGCCGCCGGCCGTTTCTTCCCATTTCTTCTGATATACACAGAAGTACTTTCCTCTCTTTTTAGGCGGAGTTCTCTACTCTTCCATTTCACTTAAATCCGATGAGGCAGGACGAACGACAAAGAAACAAGATAATGGCAACGTGACTCGCGGCATCATGTTTGTGTTTTGTTTTGTGTTCGCTACAAACGCTGTAGTAACTGTATCGATAATACTATGCTGTATCGATTAATCAATGTTGTAACAATAGTCCAGCAACAAGATTTGAAAAATATACGGCAGGTTTAACTCTTAATCGTTGTGATTTTCCTCAAATACGGTAGTACTACCTCCCGTATAAAATACAAAACGAAAGACGGAAGTTGGCTTAAAAATTAAGAAAAATACGGGAGTTCCCGTATAATACGGGAGAGCTGGCAACCCTAGTTGCAGTCTGTAGTACCTAGTTTGTTTTTTCACCGAAAGAAGTCGGGCGCGAGAATTTGGAGCGATGTAAACACCGAACGATTGGTGTGCGTAGATATTTGCACAGACATTTGAGCAGACAGATCGCTGCGTGTGGACCCGGCTCAAGAGGTATCCCGTGACTTTGATGGCCGCAGAGTGCTTTTGGTGAAGCGCGCGTGCGACCTGAGAGTGCGCCGGCAGGGTGGCGGCGTAGCTTTTGTGCGCGCGCAGCGCCGGCCCAGAGGTAATTACGGCCCCGCGCCCACGCCCGCTCGTCCTTTTTCCTAATTAGTCCCCGGCGGCCGCGGCCGCGACAGCCTGACAGCCGCCACGCCACGCTACGCACAGGCTGCCACGCGCCGCCCTCGCCGCCGCCTCACCGTAGCTCCACCAGGCTCTACCCGCGAGGTTTCTTGTCGCTCCGGCACGATAGCCCTCGCGCTACGGCCGGTACTGTAGCGACATTCTTACCTAAGGTACAGCATAAAAGAGTATCTTTCGACATTTGGAGGCCCCAGAACGAGAGACCAAGGGAACTCAAGAAGAAAGAAAAAAAAGGTGTATCGAGGTATATGGAGCCCCCTGCCCAAAAAAAAAAGAGGCCGGAGTGGTCCGCTCCCTCAGTCTCACCTTAGTCCCACAGTGACATGGTATAGGATTTTAGAATTTTTTAAATATTTATAGTACGTGATATTCAGAACTCAAGTAACAATAAGCCAAAGCCATTCCAAGCAACTCTCAAAAATTCTCGAAAAAATCTACTTTGAAATTTTGCAAGTGAGCGTAAGTACCAATCAAATGTTCAAAGGTTTGTAGAACTTACGGGACTTAACTACGGGGTCATCAGTCCCTAAGCTTACAAACTACTTATGAACTAGCTAAGACTAAGGACGGCACAAATATCCATGCCCGAGGGGGGATTCCAACCTCCGGAAGTACCAATCATTAAATAAATAGCAGCATCTATCTCTAAGTAGCTCTCTTAGATTGTTTGCAGATGACACCGTCATTTACTGTCTAGTAAAATCAAAACCAACTACAGAACGATCTAAATAAGATATCAGTAAGTTGTAAAAACTGGCAATTGACTCTAAATAATGAGAAGTGTGAAGTCGTCCACACGAGTACGAAAATAATTCCATTAAACTTTGTTTACAAGATAAATCAATCAAACGTGAAGGCCGTAAACTCCACAAAATATCTAGGAATTACTGTTACTTTAGACGAACCAGAGACTGCGTTTTATTGGCAGAATCCTTAAAAGATGCAACAGAACTGCCCAGTGTAGGATCCTTATCAGGTGGGTTTGACGGAGGACATCGAAAGAGTCCAAAGAAGAGCAGCTCGTTTTGTATTGTCACGATACAGGGGAGACAGCGTCACGGAAATGATACGGGATCTGGGATGGGAATCATTACAACAACGGCGCTTATCGCTTCGGCGTGTTCTACTTACGAAACTCCAATCACCAACATTCTCCTCCGAATGCGGAAACACATTCTTGACTCCCACTTACATAAGTAGACATTATCATCAGAATAAAATACGAGAAATCAGAGCTCGAAGGGAGAGATTCAGGTTTTCTTCCTTCCCGCGCGCTATTCGAGAATGGAATGCGAGATAAATAGAATAAAGGTAGTTCGATGAACGCTCTGCCAGGCACTTGAATGTGATTTGCAGAGTATCCCATGCAGATGTAGATGTCGGTGTAGCCAAATGCAAAAACTTGAATGAGTCATGTTTGTCGGTACCTAGGGCACGGTCAAATATTCAGCGTGGCTGCAAATGTAACTACTCTAAAACCTGCTGAAGGTGGACTCGGTCTAACTGATATACGTCGCAAAAATATGGATTTTTACATTAATAGGACGATCCAACTAATTGATGACCACCAGCACAGCAACACCCCAAAGTTTTTCAAAATTCATACGGCTGAAAGCATGATGCCACCCATAAATATTAAGAAAATAAATTATAAACTGAAACACACAGAGAGTTTTATCTTGAGTTGAGCTACCTTCAGTGCTCCGTGGAAGAGAAAAACAGAAGAAACAGTAAGTGCATCATGGATGCACTCTACCAACCACGCTGCCGAAATGGAATGGAAAAGAAGTACCCCGGCAAAAATTGGATATATATACGGCGTAATATCAGTAATAGAGTCCTCTCTACGGATATGAAAACAACTTCGTACAGCGTTATAAACAATTTAGTCTCCACAAATCATAAATTATACTCAACTGGTCGATGTGCCACTAACATCTGTCAAGAATGTAATGATATTGATACATTAAATCATAGATTCGTTTGTAAAAGCTATCAGTGAAGAAGCAGATAGCATTCCTCAAGAGAAGCGACGGAAGAGAAATTACCTTAAACATCTTTTACCCAGAAGAAGTACATATTCCAGCTACTAGACATTACGTAATAACAAAGAAAAAGAATGTATACAAGAATATGAAGAATTTATAATGGAAGAATTCTATAAACTGTACAGGTGGAAGGATCATACACAGAATTTTTGCAACATGTTAAAAAATTTTACTCCTCGAACATAAAATAACGTAAAGGCTTTAACTGAAGTCGGCTAGCCTGATTGTGTCTTGCACTCCAAAGTAGCGTATTGCTGGCGAGGATGAAGTACGGTGGGGACTTAGTGGGCCCTGTGGCCTATACGGTAGCCGTGAAGGCCTCAACAGAACCCTGAAACAGCTTTGTAAGCTATGATTAGGCGGACATAACTACGTCGATGAATGCGTTCGATGCAATAATATTAAAGCGAGACAACGAAAATAAGAATTAAGATCGGTCAAGGGAAATTAAAATATACGGAAAATGTGTGGGGGAAAAAAGGTGGTTAAGGCGTTGGAATGTTTATCCAATGTTCTCTGCACGCGTGTGGCCTGACGCTACAACGGCACAGGAGGAAAACCAGATCAGGACGACCACGGCAACCAACTCAATCCAAGTAATACCGTTACCATGGAGGAAATGTGTGAGGAAAAGGTCATGATTCTTCTGTGTCAGCTGTTAACATAAAAGTGATGAAACCAATGTTTAATTAATGTACCGTACTTTATGAAAATGTTGTAAAAATGTAGGGTTATGGCTTTACACCTTTGGTTCGGTGTAGTCCATAGTATAACAAATAAATTTTATATCTTGACTCATTGCAATGCCACGGTGGCATAGCCGTGCGCACTGAGGCACCGTGCTGCGGTGCGAGCGGCCGTTCGCCGTGGAGGTTAGAGTCGTCCCTGGAAGTCCCTGGGGCATGGGTGTATGTACTGTCCCTAGGTTAGTTTACCTTAGTTTATGTAGTTTGTAAGCTAGGGACTGATAACCACGCAGTTAAGTCCCATAGATTTACAAACATTTGAACATTTTCTCATTGCAATGTTGCACTATCTGTTTATCCTCCTTCTTTTTAAAAATATGACCACATTATAAAAAATTATATGCGACCATAAGATGATGGCATAGCACATCGAAACCGGTCGTCAAGAAATAAGTAAATCAAACGGCTACCTCGGCTTTTTTTCCCTTTTGGAAACCAGTCAGTCATTACAAATCGCCTCCTCCCTGCGATGTCAAGTAATGCGTTTAGGCATTCTGTTGAATTTCTGCAACATCGATTGTAATACAGTTTTTCCGCATCTAGCGGGAATTTTGTGAACTAATACGTGTTTAACATTAAACTATCCAATTTTGAAAATTATATAATAAGTTTCTGTGTGTTGCACTTTTTTTTTTTTTTTAACTAAATAGCAACGTAGGATTTTTTTTACTATTTTCTCTTTGTTTGTACAACTTATAGAACATGAAAATAATTTTTTTTTCGGAAAATAACAAAAAATTATGCATTTAAGGGTTAACATTTACGGTTACTTTTAGTAGCACGAAAGGTATTCCATTTTATTTGGAAAAATTCTGACCCTGTCGCTTCTTCGTGCAACTGTTTTCATTCCTTTACTCTCCGAAGAGCTATTGATGTAGTATTGTATAGATCATGCTGATTCATGTATCTTTTATAATTATTCCTCTCTCAAAAACTACACTTTGCAATATTTCCTTATTACAAGCTACGATCGCTTACTGCAGATGCGACGCAAATCGTCAGTGAACGTTAGAACGTCCGTTCAGATATCAGCTCTGCCCCACAGTGAGCGACCGCAACGGCTTTAATATGACAGGAGGGGAGAAACCACTTCCCGGTCGATGAAGACTTAATTGATAGCGCAATGCGTTCCCCGTAAACAGTGCCTCAGCGAATTTCAGTTCAATCGCACCGATTCAAATCACTCGCTACAACGCAGTATATCGTCGCCTTGGAATCCGATCATATCTCTGTTTGCGCCACGCGACAGATACCATTCACACGCTGTGAACGCTGGCTGTAAAAACTAGCGGTACGGTACCCGATTGTTTACGACCGACTGCAGTGCACCTCCCCCTTACCCCTCGAGAGCATGCCACACAGATCAGCCCCACAAATCACCCAACCGGGAAGCAATGCGATCGGCAGTCACCGGTGATAAAACTTGATTGCCGAGCACTAATCAGCAGAAGTGCGCCAGCTGTCGACACTAGCCGCGTGTGGAGCACTGACTGCAGATATCACTGGTCTAGACGCGCCCTTTCATTTGCGATAGTGCGTCACGCATCCCACCGGCATCCGCATCCGCGGCCGCCTTCGGCTCCGCACATGTAGATCTCCGTACCATTCAAGTGATGCTTGCACTTCACGAAATTGGAAAACCAGACGGATACCTTCTCTCTCTCTCTCTCTCTCTCTCTCTCTCTCTCTCTCTCTCTCTCTCTCTCTCTCTCTCTCGTTCCTCCGCACACGATATTAAAATTGAAAGGAATTTCCACAGGAAGATACGGTGCTGGCTGTACTGCGGAACTTTCGCCGCCGACGTCCTGAGAGCGAGTCTTTTGAGACCTCACGACCGCCGACGTCTCGGAGAGGGCACTCCAGTACCCCTCCGGGCCCTCGAGTCTGACATCTCGCAACCAGTGTCCGCTTCGAACGTGTACAGCATTTTTTTGCAGTCGAGTATATGTACCTTTGCCCTCTCTTTTTTTTTTCCACGAAACATTAAAAGACAGGACTACGTCTCATAAAGAGGCACTCTGCCTGCGACTTTTTAATATCTTTAACTTGGCTGGACATACCAACCTTAGACAGAGAATTCCTCAAGGATGCAAAACACAGACAGTTATACAGTAAAAGGTTTATTAAAACTGCTTGGCCTGAATAATCTGAATTCAAATTTTTCTGAAGGTAAGGGACCAAACAGCTTAGGTCATCGTTCCTAAGACTTGCAAACTAATTACACCGCCGCGATGGAGTAGCCGAGCGGCCTAAAGAACCTCGCTGCGGAGCGCGCGGTTGCTCACCGTGGAGGTTCGAGTCCTCCCTGGGGCATGGGTGTGTGTGTTTGTCCGTAGGTTAGTTCACCTAGGTTTAAGTAGTTTGTAAGCTACGGACTGATGACCACGCAGTTTGCTCCGATAGATTTACAGACATTTAATTCTTAATTCTAATTACACCAACTTATGCCAAGGAAAACTCACACACCCATGCACGAGGGAGGACTGCAACCTCCGACGGGAGAGGACACACACACACACAATCCGTGACATGACACCCCAAACCACGCGGTTACTCTCGTCCGGCTAGATAATCGGTTTTACACCATCATACAAGTACCGTTTTGAAATTAAAAGAGACGTGCTAAGTTATCTCAATAATTTTATTTTTACATGAAAGCCTGTACCTTAATCTACTTTGTACATAATTTCCGTCAGTATTGAGGCACTTTTCACAATGTTGTACAAGTTTTGGAACACCCTCATAGAAGTCTGCCGCCTGACTTGTTAACCACTGCATCACACCTGTTTTGACTTCGTCGTCGTCTTGCTCAGTCACAATGCCATACAAAACATTACGAGAAACATGAGGAAAGTCATCCCACAAGGAGGAAATCGTAAAACGTTTGTTTTCTCTCACCTTATTGCCCACTTCCTACACCAAACTTTCATTAACGACCGAAGGACGCCCACTCCTTTGTTCATCGTGCACATTTGTGCGGTCATCTTTAAATGCTCTCACCCACTTTCTTACCATTCCACCACTCACGTTTTCTCCGTAAAGTGCACAGATCTCACGATGAATATCGTCACTTTATTTTATTTTATTTATTTATTTATTTATTTTTTATTTTTTTTTTTTTTTTTTTTTTTATTTTTTTTTTTTTTTTTTTTTTGGCTTTTGCGCTAAAAAATCTTAACAGTCCGTACTTCACAGTCGGCGGGACTCACGATTATCGGAGGCATCTTAAACACTCAGTACACAACATAAACAAGGAAAAATCTGACTGTAATGGCGCCAGTGCGTAGATAACGGATGTAGGTACCCGGTGCGCATAAAATTATTGAGGTGTCTTGGCACGTCTTTTTTAATTTCTAAACGGTACTTACTTTAAAAAACATGCCTCGTACAACTGTGACGAGCAAATGTTGCGTCTTGCGTCAAATCGCGCACCAGTTGTGAATTTCATAATTTTTTTGTCAGTACGACATGTTTCGGGATTACCTTATCCCATTTTCCAGTACTGAGGAACAAAGAAGCACATATTAAAATACAGCACTACGAATTCGGCGACTCTCGATCCAATACGCCATTCACAGAATAGCATACTTTATATCAACCTGCCATTAGGCAACGTCATTAGTAAGAGACATACAGCACACCTCCTTTGCTAACAAAAACACCTCCTCTAAAGTGATATGCTAATGTTATAAAGCACAGTTGTGGACTAAACGACAGCTGCTCTCACATACCCAAGATAATCCATATTGTATGGAATGGAACGGGCTGTAATAACAAATATATCGGAAAACTGTGTTCCAAGCTAGCCGCGGCAGAATAACCGTGCGCACTGAGACGCCCAACTGAGGTGCGCGAGGCCGTTCGCCGTCGGGGGTTCGAGTCCTCCCTCGGGCATGGGTGTTTGCGTTGTCCTTAGTGTAATTTACTTTAAGTTAGTGTAAGTAGTTTGTAAACCCAGGAACTCAAGCCCAACGTACTCAAGTGCCATAGATTTACAAACATTGGAACAGTTTTTGTTCCAAGCTATCCACCAAAATAAGAGAAATAAAAAACAGAATACGTCTTTAAATTAATTAACAAGTACTAAAACCTGCTATCACCGATTAAAACGGAAGGAAAGATCACTGTTTCTCAGGAAGGAAATTGCTAAAATTGATGGGACCAGTAATATCCTTTAGCCAGTTCCGATTTCTCATATAGCACGTTGTTGGAATCGTCCCTATCGTCCCTTTAAAACACAAAAAAAATCTTTTTCGGAAACTCGGAAATTCATTCTGGACTGATACTGCGCAGGATAATAGTTTACCTTAAGAGTGTCCAGTCAAAGAAGTCCTAAAGCGCACTATCCAGAAAATTACAATTTATGTAGGCCGGTGGTCTACCGTGAGGAAGGTTGAAACTTATTGAGACTCTTACTCAACTCTATCAACAATCACGCCATGAGGTGAGAGACGTCTTTTCTTTTTCTTTTTTTTTTTTTTTTTTTTTTTTTTTTTTTTTAAGATATTGGCGTCACAGTGTAACAATAATTTAAAAAAGCAGAAGAACGTGTTGTCGAATAGAGGTAACATACTGGATGCTGGTAATGAAATATAATGAAAGCTATGGAACACTTACAAAAAACCTACCCAAGAGACGCATGAATGTGGTAGGAAGTTTAATTTAGGAACATTGTTAATCTTGGAGATTTTTCCGATATAAAACTCATATAAATGTACCGCTTCTTTTATGTTGTACGAAGGGTAACTTTCCTTTCTTATTTTTCTTTGTATATGGCTGCCTTTGATGTTTTTGTTATTCTCCTGGTTGTGGGAATGTTTACGAACTGTCTACCCTATGCCCACTGTGGCGCCATTGTTACGTGTGTCCAATCAGAATTACATGTTCTGGCTGCAATGAAGCCAGTTCTTCCGGTCGGTCAACTAATTACTGTGCTGGAGAATGTATAATTATGCATCTCTGTTCATGTGTTGTTAAAGTTACGCCGTGTTGGACATGCATGGAGAATACTTATGAGTAATTACAAAAAAATTAAGAGAAAAACTACGAAAGCGTCTCTGAAGTCTGCTTTTCCTGCACTGAAGTCATGACTGATTCTAAGAGAAGTTAAATTTCATAATAACAACAAATCATACTTTTAATACCTTTTATTGAACAGTAAATTACCAGAGGTGGCTCAATAGCCACAACAACCTGGCTATTTTACTGTTTCCGTTGTACGAAGGCGGTTCCACGCCGATCAGTGTAACAGCGCCAATTGACATCGATTCACCATTTCTTTATTATTATTTAGTAGTTACTGATTGTTTAGAAGCAGCGGCTCTTTGTCTCACCGTTAAATGATTGCGAAGGCTCTAGTAACTTTGTGTTCCTACCAGCTTAATGGTCGTCCGTCTACATAAACTAAGCTGCAGGTAGGGAAGTAAAATTTAATAAAGTAGTTCTTCGTATATGATTTGCACGTTTTTGTAAACATTTAATTGAACGTAAATATTCTGGCACCCACTGTTTATGTGACTATGCAGTTTATGTATTTGACAACCCCACAGAACGCCGTATAGGCAGAGTTACATGTTACTGGTATGATTAAATTCAACGCTGTTCCACAGCTATGTAGATATCAAAACGAAATGTATAAGCTATGATATTGAGGGTTCATGGGTAGTAAGTGGTATTTGCGTTGATTGATCTTCTCATTTTATAGATCTAATGGTGACTGCATGATCAGTCAAACCGGTAATTGTGGTAGATAAAAAAAAAACAATCTTTTCAAAACAGTAACAAGGTTCAACAAGAAGAGATCGCACCCAGCAAGATGTGTAAATTGTATTTTTATATTTTCTCCTTTCAGCAAATAAATTCACTATTTCCTATGATACCAAAGGATTTTTTGTAGGTCTTGTTTCGTCCTCTGCTGCTTTCACTATATCGTCTCTCAAAGTTACCCATTTCTCTTCTACTGATTTATTTCCCCCCGTTTCTGCCAATTGTTGCCTAAAGACCCTCTAAAATTCTCGATAACTTCTGATTCCTTCTGTTTATCTATATTCCATCTCCTTAT
This sequence comes from Locusta migratoria, assembly GCA_026315105.1. NCBI lineage: Eukaryota > Metazoa > Arthropoda > Insecta > Orthoptera > Acrididae > Locusta > Locusta migratoria. The sequence continues at coordinate 524,771,545 of CM048745.1, forward strand.
TTTCCTACCTTCCTGCAGTTTTTATCAGTTTCAGTCTACAGTTCATGACCGATTTCAGTAAAAGAAGTTTCTACTGTACAATTACTTTATTACGTTAAAATTTGAAATGCAGAGTTATGAATGAAAAATGTTTGTGTATAAAACGAAAAATAACATAACACACTGATAATTAAATTGTAAAGTTATTACAGATGTCACCCAGTCCCTAACCTGTGTCACTTTGAAACATAAAAATCCAACACGTTAATGTTAAATCACTGTCAGAAGCAATTTTTAGTCGAAATCTATTATTAGAAAACCGGTGGATGGATGATATTCTGCACCTACACTTGAGTTTACGGTCTTAATTGGCCACTACAGGATGATGCTGTAACAAGAAAAACAGAGTGCTGTCCATGTGGGGGGAACTAAATTGAAAAGACCTATTATAAATGACACTGTACCATTCGACAAGACCGCTGCAAACTGTGTTCTCCGACTCTGAAGTATTACTAAAACTAACACTGGTCAAGACTGAGGTTTATCAGTCAGCTCTTTTTTTGTCTCAATGAAGTCAGGACTCGCTGACCTTCCCTAGTCAAAATCTGTTTAGCGTTGTTCACTGATTTAGAAGCAATCAGTCCACCGGGGTGCCACTCACTGTCGTCCACAGGCGTTAACTACAGATCGCAGGCCGCGGTGGCCGAGGGGACTGAGGCACTCCAGTCACGGTCTGCACGGCCACTACGGTCAGGAGTTCGAATTCCCCCCTCGGGCATGGATATTTGTGCCATCCTTAGTCTTAGCTAGTTTGCAAGTAGTTTGTAAGTATAGGGACTGATGACCCCGTAGTTATGTCCCATAAGCTATACAAGTATTTGAAACTACAGATCATAGACTTTCAGCAATGTCCGCTTAGCTGCTCTATGAGTGCTGTAACGTCAGTATTACAATTAACAATCACCCATATTGCGGAACTAAAATATTATTCCTCGACTTTCAACATCCGTCGCTAATCTTACGACTGCGCACTGAATTTAGGGTAGTTGAAGAGAAAAAGTGCTGAATTCATCTTCCTTCTACCTGCATCCATCCATGTTTCACACTCAAAACTACCTACACAGCGTTTAAAGAACAGCAACAAGTAAGCGACCATGCAGCTGCAAATTCTCTCATGCACCACAGAAAGTAACTGATGGTCCAAATAAAAGAAAATACAGGCATTACATTATGGTTTCATTAATACGAATGGATTTATATCTAATATTTTGACTTAATTGCTCATTTATAGCGATTATTAGATTATGCAACGCATGTACTGCATTCCTGGAGAATACTCGCCTAAGACACTGGAACAATACAGTACCATGTAATATTTTTACACAGCATATGTTGGCAGCGCAACGATTGACACCGACATGCTATTAACTGCCAGTAAGAGTCGGAGGCAAGGGTCATGTCTCCGTGGCTGTCGTGTCATTTTAATTTTCATCTAAGTCCGAAAATCATTTTTATTTTTAGTTCACGTTTTTTTTCTAGTTACGTCTACTGACAGGTGATTTTCATATCGTGAATAACTAGGTTGAGGAAATAAAATCCGCTACCAGTCACAATTTTTTGGCAGTTTATTAGAACACTACCGGTTTCGGGCTTGTGCCCATCCTCAGGTGTTTACATTCAGACAACTGTTTAAAGAAAACGTTAATTACTTTGTGCTTATCAATACATAGGTATCCTATAGATATACAGATATATAAAAAACAAATATGGTATGTGGTGGAGTGATTTGTGCTAAGGCTCTAAGTGTACTCACATATAAGTCTCCAGTTCGTATTTGTACAGTTCTCATGGATCTTGGTTGAGAACATTGTAGTAATATGATGCTAATTTGCACTCTCATGTTTACGGTTTTGCACAGTACACTTCATAACTTGCACTCCAAACATTGCCACAGCACACTTTATCACTGACACTCCAAGCATCGCAATGTTTACATTTAGGCACACGTTATGGTCAAAGAACTTAGCTCAAGATATACAGAGAGGTACACACAGAAGTACAGAGATGCCACACACATAGCTATATCACATGTTACTAATCCCAAAAGCGGGATTTGTTATACTATTGTGGAGCCACAGTCATTTATCACATGTAGTTGCTAGTGAATTATATTATAGAGTGAAAAGTGGTCTTTATCTATTTTCGTTCCAAAACATTTGTATAAATTACGGTGCGTTTTTTTTTTATTTTTTTTTTTAATTTTTTTTTTATTTTTTTTTTTTATTGTGTATTTCTTATAGAGGCTGTTTCTGTTTTTTTCCTGTGTTAAGTTGTGAGGGGGTAATGAGTGACAGTTTTTGTTTGTGAATAATTCGATGAAAATATTCAGAAACGGTTTATTTGCTAGCTCCACCTGTTCATTGAGAATGAGATGTGGCGAGTTGGAACTATGAATGTAGATTTCAAGTTCTTCAAGGAGATTCATTTGCTTCCCTTTGTTGACAATATGTAAAATTTTTAGGTTGTCTTCAATGGCTGTGGCAGAGTGACTATTATCTTTCAGATGTGTTGCGAAGGTGGATTTCTCAAAATGGTTTAGCCTGAAGGCGTCCATGTGTTCACGGTACCTTGTAGTGAAACTCCTGCCTGTCTGGCCAATGTAGTACTGTGGGCAATTGTCACATGAAAGCTTATAAATACCTGATTTCCGGTGGCATTGGCTGTTTGATTTGATGTTGTGGATGAGGTTCTGTTGAAGCTTATTGTTAGTACTGAAGGATATTTGAATACCACTGTTTCGGAAAAGGTTAGCAACTTGATATGAAGTTTTTCCTATAAATGGGATACAAGCAAATGTGTGTATCTGTTCTTGTGAGTTAGACCTAGGAGGGGTAGAGTGTTTCTTTTTAATTTTGTTGTTGAGTTTGTCAATTGAATCTGGGTTGTATCCATTTCTGTGAGCTATTTCTTTGATAATTTCAAGTTCTCTTTGTTCGTCTAGTGGGCTGAGTGGAATTTTGTGCATACGGTCAAGTGCAGATCTGAAAAATGCCATCTTGTGTTGTATGGGGTGACAGGAGGTGTTCATGACGTCAGCACCGAAGCTACGTTCGCAACCAAAAATACACAAGAATACTTGTCCAATTCGTCCAGTAGTGAATTCAAGAAACAGTCCTGCATATTTTATCAGTAGAAAGGTTAAAGACATTCTAGAAAATTTTTATACATATGAAAAGAATTTCTCAATTAAGAATACATATGATCTTATAAGAGAGATAAAAGATATACAAATACCAGAAGGTGCCAAATTTGCTTCAATGGACATAGTGAATCTGTACACCAACATTCCTATTCATGACACCATTCAGATAATTAAAAACAATCTACTGAAACACAAAAAGTTATCCAAAGCTGAAATTTATGAACTTATTGCACTACTAGAACTAACCCTATCACATAATTATTTCACATTTAACAACAAAATTTACAAGCAAGCAGATGGACTTGCTATGGGCAGCAGTTTGGCAGGAATTCTTGCAGACATTTACATTAATCACATAGAAAATAAGTTCTTCAAATCAGATTGTGTATTCAAAGATAAAATAGTTTATTACAAAAGGTATGTGGATGATACCATTATCCTGTACAATGGCACAGATGATGAGATTGAAAAACTTGCAAATGCCCTCAGTGGCATACACAACAATATTAAATTCACTGTAGATCATCAGGTGGATAATGAAATTAATTTTCTTGATCTGACAATTTCTAATGTAAACAACAAACATGCCTTCAAAATTTACAGAAAGCCCACCACCACTGATGTTGTAATAAATAACACCTCCTGTCACCCCATACAACACAAGATGGCATTTTTCAGATCTGCACTTGACCGTATGCACAAAATTCCACTCAGCCCACTAGACGAACAAAGAGAACTTGAAATTATCAAAGAAATAGCTCTCAGAAATGGATACAACCCAGATTCAATTGACAAACTCAACAACAAAATTAAAAAGAAACACTCTACCCCTCCTAGGTCTAACTCACAAGAACAGATACACACATTTGCTTGTATCCCATTTATAGGAAAAACTTCATATCAAGTTGCTAACCTTTTCCGAAACAGTGGTATTCAAATATCCTTCAGTACTAACAATAAGCTTCAACAGAACCTCATCCACAACATCAAATCAAACAGCCAATGCCACCGGAAATCAGGTATTTATAAGCTTTCATGTGACAATTGCCCACAGTACTACATTGGCCAGACAGGCAGGAGTTTCACTACAAGGTACCGTGAACACATGGACGCCTTCAGGCTAAACCATTTTGAGAAATCCACCTTCGCAACACATCTGAAAGATAATAGTCACTCTGCCACAGCCATTGAAGACAACCTAAAAATTTTACATATTGTCAACAAAGGGAAGCAAATGAATCTCCTTGAAGAACTTGAAATCTACATTCATAGTTCCAACTCGCCACATCTCATTCTCAATGAACAGGTGGAGCTAGCAAATAAACCGTTTCTGAATATTTTCATCGAATTATTCACAAACAAAAACTGTCACTCATTACCCCCTCACAACTTAACACAGGAAAAAAACAGAAACAGCCTCTATAAGAAATACATAATAAAAAAAAAAAAAAAATAAATAAAAAAAAACCGCACCGTAATTTATACAAATGTTTTGGAACGAAAATAGATAAAGACCACTTTTCACTCTATAATATAATTCACTAGCAACTACATGTGATAAATGACTGTGGCTCCACAATAGTATAACAAATCCCGCTTTTGGGATTAGTAACATGTGATATAGCTATGTGTGTGGCATCTCTGTACTTCTGTGTGTACCTCTCTGTATATCTTGAGCTAAGTTCTTTGACCATAACGTGTGCCTAAATGTAAACATTGCGATGCTTGGAGTGTCAGTGATAAAGTGTGCTGTGGCAATGTTTGGAGTGCAAGTTATGAAGTGTACTGTGCAAAACCGTAAACATGAGAGTACAAATTAGCATCATATTACTACAATGTTCTCAACCAAGATCCATGAGAACTGTACAAATACGAACTGGAGACTTATATGTGAGTACACTTAGAGCCTTAGCACAAATCACTCCACCACATACCATATTTGTTTTTTATATATCTGTATATCTATAGGATACCTATGTATTGATAAGCACAAAGTAATTAACGTTTTCTTTAAACAGTTGTCTGAATGTAAACACCTGAGGATGGGCACAAGCCCGAAACCGGTAGTGTTCTAATAAACTGCCAAAAAATTGTGACTGGTAGCGGATTTTATTTCCACAACCTATTAGGAACAGTCACGGAGTTCAACATCCATAATGGATAAAATTCACTTCGTTAATAACTGTTTCGCAAATATAAACATAAGTTTACTAATGCATGCATAATAAAACTTTAAGACTGAAGTTGCAGGGCATGATAATTAACAGTGAGATAATACAACAGTAAAATGATCCTCACAGAAATAAACGCACAAAGCGATCACTATCTTATTTGGGATCTATGAGTGTGTTTCGACCACATTTTATGCATCTAGTCGTTCCTCGAAGCATGCAAAAACATTTTTTTCTGTAGTTGTTGTAAATGTTTTTATACACTGCGGTAGAACGTAATTTTTTAAAACAATTTTCCAAAACAATGTAGGGGAGACCGTGCCACATTTTCCAGAGGGGCAAGTTTTCCAAATCCGTTTATTTTTGAAACAAACCGCTAGATGTTACCACCGGTGATACTGTAGGAAGTAGCAACAAGCACGCTTCATTTACGAAAGTTTCAGTGTTGTACCAGCAGTCACAACGTCGGCAGGGCTGTTTTCGTCATTTTTGCAAATGTGAGTAAACTTTCACGTTTTTATTGAAACTTAAAATAAACATTCTAGCGTTAAACGTATTATTTTGACATTGCACACACTAAAAGTGGGTTTCTTTCTTCACGTAACTGTGCATTTGTTTTGTAAATAGCTTACACTGTTATTCATGGACGTAGTGTTATATTTCCGAATATGGCGACGGGGCACGTTTTCCGAGCGCATATGGGGCACACATTCCTTATTGCTTTGAGTCTTACGCCAAGTCTAAAGTAAATGAAAAGTGTGTACTGTGCACGAAATGCAAGAAATGGGCACATGGAGATTGCACGAAAGGGAATGTTGCATTTTTTGTTTGCTTACATTGTGATTCAGACAATCAGTATAAATATTGTTAAAAATATCTGTATTTGTAAAATATTTAAGTCACCTAATTTGTAAAACCATTAAATAGCATTTGTTTTTATTTCATGTGGCTACTTTTACTATCCTCTTTTGTAATGTATTGTAAATTCATGATAAAAGTACGTATTCAGTGACATCGAGATAATTCTCTGTTTTAACATTGAAAGTGCAATTGGAATATTTGCCCCTGTACATTTTAAGTAAACTGGAAAACTTGCCCCGCATACGGGGCAAATTTTCCAACGCAACATGGTCATACAAACCATTTGCTACCAAGAATGATATTCACTACTTTCAAAAATATCTGTACAAGACTAAATAAAGGTGTAGGAAATATAACGATCCGCTGTTTACCGCAAAATCGATAAAAATAAGAAGTACAAAAATAAAAATGTAAAATGGTGGAAAACGTGCCCCGGTCTCCCCTATCACTGCTGTATGCCTGCTGAGTGCTACGACAGCGGCAGCAGCAGGCTGAACAGTGACGTCACGGGCAACACAATACTCAAATGGATGCGTCTCAGCAGGATTTCAGATCATTTGGATATCATTTCCGATTTTTCTTTCTGTAAAATACTTAAATTCACGAGGAAAACACCATGCTACGAGCATAAGATGACGTAATTAACTGTTTAGGACGATATCTAGAAGGAAACACCATGCCATGAGCATAAGATGACGTCATTAACTGTTTAGGACGGTATCTAGAAAACAGTTAGATACCCTGTGGCAAAGCACTGCAAGGTTCGCTGTGTATGTACTAAAGGGCGCCAAGCGGCGACTCGCCCGGGGCGCCTGGATAGTTGAGGCCCGCCCTGCACCAACAGTATGTGTCTGCCTTAGAGCTCCACAGCTCCAACTGTATCAGAGCGTTTTCTCACTGGGACACAGCCAGCCGAGAAGAAATTCGTAAAAATGCCCTACTTGTCGCATATATGTTTTAGCGTTCCCACCCCCACGCTAGTGCACATTGTGTAGCCGGCCGCGGTGGCCGAGGAGACTGAGGCGCCCCAGTCACGGTCTGCACGGCCACTACGGTCGGGGGTTCGAATCCCCCCTCGGGCACGGATATTTGTGCCGTCCTAGTTCGTAAGTAGTTCATAAGTAGTTTGTAAGTTTAGGGACTGATGACCCCGTAGTTAAGCCCCATAAGCTGTACAAACATTTGAAGACATTGTGTACAGTGCTCCAGCGGCTGATCAGAGACGCTGTAAGAAATTTTGAAGTTACCGAGCTTTCACTTGACCAATAAAATAAATCCATTTAGAAAAGGCTATGGCAGAGTTAAAAGTGGAGTCATTTGCTCAAAAAATGAGGTGAGAGCAGCGTTCATTAGTGACGAATATCTGCTGGACGCTACTGAGGGTCGTTAAAACGCCATTAAATTCTCGTAGCTACCACACCTGCCTAATGTTGCCAAAAAGGTCCCACTTCCACCACCAATTATCCTTTGAAACATTCTACTGTATCTCTTTTCAAATAGACTCCCTGGTGTGTCGTTCGACTTGCTGTAGGAAGTTTGGTTTTTTATGAGTGTGGCGGGGACATGTTAATTTTATTCTCATACGCCAGCCTCTAATGAAACTTGCATACGAAGTACAATTATCTCTGCATTTGGTGGAATTACTATGACTAATTACTGTCAAAAATATAACACGTTATGAGGATACATGATTTTAGCTTTGTAACCTCTTTGGTACGTTTTGGTCGAACAGTAGTTATCGTTGGCATGCAGTGATAGATGCTGGGCGACAATGCTTATGTTTGAACGTTTCTTGTTTGTTGGACGATGTGCGGCAGTCTCCCATCGACCGCAGAGCGAGGCGGTAGCACGTCGACAGTCCGTCGAGTCCGTAACCCGCGTTTAGCGGTGGCTTAAGCTTTGCCCATCGGTCGTATCGCATATGAGTTTCGGTTGCAGTTGCGTATTGAAATGTTTCAGTGTGGACTTGTAGACATTTATCGTAGTGGCACGCGGATATTTAATCAGTGTACTTAAAGAAAGAGTTATTAACATTTGTCGTTCCGTAATAAAGGAAGTTAACAAAGTTTGTTGTTATGCATCAATCCAGACATTGTCCGTATCCCATACAGTCATACCATTGGAACAATTATTAAATGATGAAGGATTAATTAAGCAGTAAATAGAAATGTAACGGCACCTTCGCCCATCAAGGATTAGGTGGACGCAGCTGTGTCGTTATAATGTGTGACATGTGAGGTATCAAACAAATCGGAAAAAGGCGTACTTTACGATGAAATACTTAAAAATGAGGTGTAAGGACTTCGATATTGCTGGACGCATACATAAATATTATAAATTTTCACGTTTCCTGTTCTTGTGAAATGCTTTCTTTGTCACGTTTTCCATAGCCAGTCGTCTGGAACCCACATTTTAGATGGTTAACTTCGGAATCCAAGTGATGCCCCTCAGAAACAAAGTTTGCTTCATATATCACTGCGTTCAAAACGGCTGTATTCTGAACTGGACGAGGAACACTCTGTGCGCTGAGATACAAATCAGTATGTGTTGGTTTGTGATACACAGAATGGGCGAGACGAACATCCTATAAATGTTGTACTAAAAGTAGACTGGATCTTAGAGTGTAAACTGTTCATTTTTTCCTTGAATTGCCAGATAGTTTCTATGATATTTGGTCACACCATGAAATTATCAGATATATATATATATATATATATATATATATATATATATATATATATATATATATATATATAAGAAAAGTATACATAGAAAAGTTCACCGTTGCTGGAGATAACTGAGGAACCATAGCCATTCCATTCGTGATTTCACAAAATTTACCGCCATACAACGAGTAGATGGTGGGCACCACAGCGCACAAATTTATTGTTTCAGGAAGAAAATGCTCTACCAAGTTTCAATGTATCCACTTTTGTGAACAGCGAAACCACATGCCGCGCGGCCCGCCACGCGCCTACAGAATGAACATTATTGGCTGTCATTGCGGTAATGGAGGCAGATACACAGAACGGCTGAAAATGAGCCGCCTTCGTACGTGACGCCGAGTATAGTCCGTCACTGCACAGACATCATGCCTGAACTCCAAGGTAATCCCTGTGCAGTCGTGACGAGACTTGGTCCTTTGCTCACTGCAACTCCGTAGTAAGTGGGAGAACCGGGTTCAAATCTCAGTCCCGCACAATTTTCAACATCCCAAAAAAAAAAAAAAAAAAAAAGTTCATACGGTTGTAATTCTATGGGACCAAACTACGTTGGTCATCAGTCCCTAGTCTTACAAACTACTTAAAACTAAATTGAACTAACGTTACGACAACACACACATCCATTCCCGAGAGACGATTCGAACCTCCGACGCGGAAGGCCGCATGATCCGTAACGTGGCGCTCCAGACCGCTCGGCTACTCACGCGCGGCTAACATCCCCACAGATTTAACTGAACGCCTCTGTCGGCCTAAGTGCGCATTTCACCTGCGTCTCCAAAAATTTAGTGATCATTGTTCAGAAGAAAAAATGATCAAATGTTTGTAGAGCTTATCGAACTTAACTAGGCGGTCATCAGTCCCTAAACTTATAAACTACTTTTCAACTAGCTAATACGGCACAAATATCCATGCCCGAGGGGGGGGATTCGAACCCCCGAGCGTAGTGGCCATGCAGAACGTGACTGGCGCGTCGCAGACCGCTTGGCCACCGCACGGCTGTACAGAAGAGATGTTACGCGTTGCTATTGGCTGAGCTCACAGATAGCGAAGCAGACCCACCGAAACAGCAACCGAAGCGCACTGAACGGTACCGCTCGGTTAAACAAGCGCGGTGGCGCGGTGCCCGAGGGTGCTCTGCGACGATTCATTAGTCCGATTGTCGCAAGGCGTTTAGGCCGAAACAGATTTTTGCGCGCGGCCGGCGGCCCCCTCGCGGCGGCCATGAATATTTAAGTCCTCTCGGCGGGCCCATTGTGCTGAATCTCCGCTAACGAACCCTCTGCCTCTCCCTCTGCCCCTGGGCCGCGCACGCACCTTCCGGCTCCCGCAGGCACGCGCCACACTCCTCCAGTCGCAGCCGGCGCGCGGCAAGGAGCGCGCTCGGCCAATGGGAGGCCGCGGAGAGCTGCCGCCGTGCCCCCCCCCTCCCACCCTCCCTACTTAATTAGTAGGCCGGCGCTGCGAAGAATCCGCGCGCCGGTGACAACCTGGGCGCAGCAGGGCACGAGCCGCGCCGCATGATTAAGGGCCAATAAGGGCCTCTCCCCAGCCGCAGCAAGCGCCGTGGCCCCGACATCCAGACACTCGCGCCGCCCGAGAACTTCCGCCGAGGAGAGAGTCTAGTGCCTCGCTGGGTGGGTGGTTCCGGCCTCTCAACGCCGGCCGAGGGGACTGAGGCGCTTCAGTCACGATCTGCATGGCCACTACGGTCGGGGGTTCGAATCCCCCCTCGGGCATGGATATTTGTGCCGTCCTTAGGATTAGCTAGTTCATAAGTAGTTTGTTCAAATGTTCAAATGTTTGTATAGTCTATGGGACTTAACTACGGGGTCATCAGTCCCTAAACTTACAAACTACTTATGAACTACTTACGAACTAGGACGGCACAAATATCCATGCCCGAGGGGGGATTCGAACCCCCGACCGTAGTGGCCGTGCAGACCGTGACTGGAGCGCCTCACTGTCCTCGGCCACCGCGGCCGGCAAGTAGTTTGTAAGTTTAGGGACTGATGACCCCGTAGTTAAGTCCCATAAGTTTAACAAACATTTGAACATTTTTCGGCCTCTCAACAGGCGGAGACTACACGAGATTCCTGACTTTAACCTTGGGGAGAACACAAGAACATACTACAGAATCGCTGAAGCGCCTCAACAAATCATTATTTGCTAAATGAATGTTGTTATGTGACGACACATAATTGTTTTGAAATCTTTAACTAATCTTTCCTTTTATGGACTCTTCCGCCGGTTCTTGATGGAACATTGAAATATTAAATAACTGTCTACACTATATACTTGTTCCACAATAATATTTATTTTGTTGTGAACTAGCTTTCGACTCCTTAGGCCTTCTTCGGAATACCGTATTTTATCGCATAAGCTCCCCCCTCGCATATTCCCCTTCCCCACGATTTTTCATAATTAAAAAATTATTTTATTAATATCGCGCATAATTCCCTCTCCTGGTTCGTTCTAACAGGAGCGGCCTTCAAATAACTTGACAATCGACGCAGCGGTACTACCACGAACGAATATTTCCATTGTCACAACATACCGTAAATTTGAAACGTTAAGCCGCAGACATATTTCTTGGTCAGTTTGCTACAAGTCGTCTTAATGGCGATATATTCAAACTACACGGCAAAATTTAAACTAAATGTGTTATCTTACGCCGAAACGGAGTAAAAGCTGCAGGAAGGCATTTCTCCGTCGATCCTAATTCAATACAGTATTGGCGGAGACAAAAAGATAAACTCGTGGCCGCAAAGGCAAGCTCCAGATCTTTCCGTGGGCCTTGTGTTAAGAAAATAAATACCGCTACAGTAAGTTTAACATTAGTTGCGACTTCTGACGTTTGGCTTGTCGGGGTGAAGGAGACGTTGTTGCCCAGGTAACAGCAATAACGAGCCGCCTTTTTCCACTCACGCCGCCACCGGCTCGGCTTGTGTGGCACCGCTGTTGCCAAAGCTTGTGTAAACGTGGTGTCGCGCGGTGGCCCTTTGCGTTCTCTATCCTGCATTGTTGTGTCCTACCGACAAAGAATGTTTCCAGGCGCCAGCGTGGCGTTAGATGTTGCCGGCGCAATCAGCATACGATGGAAACTATGCGAACCCTCCACTCGCTCCGCACCGACATGTCAAAAGTCGCAACTAATTTTAAACGCACTTTAGGTACCATTTTTGGTATTTTTTACTGCCTAATACATAGTTTTTCTTCCTTTCTGAATAACTACTCCCATAATTCCATCCCGAATGTTTTCAAGAAAATAAGGGGGGAATTACGCGATAAAATACGGTAATGAATACTGCAGATTATCCACATCACACCAGCTGCTGTTTCGAGTACACAGATTTTACGAAGTGTAAAGTGTTGTTTGTGATTGTAAGGGTGTTTACTTGGGGCATATGCTGTTTTTGCCTATTTCTCTTTATATGTCATTTTGTCAGGATAGTGATGCATCTGTGGGCTGTGAACTCTACTCAACGTGGAAGAGGGGCGACAGTAAAACAGCGGTTTAATCGACAATAGCATTTATTGAAATATTCTTACAACCAAAATGCTAGTGGAGAGTGTGCGCGTATTGCCATGACTCCACTCCCGCTGGTGGCTCGCTGACGAAGCCGCTGACTCCGCTCTGCCCCGCTGGAGGCGGGTGCTGACACCTCAGCTCGCTGGCCGCAGCCTACGTAAGCCCAGCGAAGTCCGCACCAAGTGACGTCGCCTCCACCGCGCCGCGCCTGGCCACGCCGACCTCGTAGCTGGTCGACGATCGTAGAACGGGGGTGTGGCCCAGGTGTTGAACCCCGTTCGCCTACCACCTCCAGCTGTTGCTCCAGCCTCGGACAGGTAACGAGAGCGCTCCTAGTACGGCCGCGTCCTTGCGTACGTACTGTACTCTCGGGTCAATGCTGTGCTGCTTGCTGCCACCTCGCTGCCCCCGGTGCTGGTTCGATGCCCCACAGCACCCCGTTGAGGTCGAGGTCCCGCTGCTCGCCGTCCTCGTAGACTCTAGACTCTACTTCCTGCCATGGAAGCCGTGTAGACCGCAGCGACACAGCCGCCGCATTGCAGAACTCGCAACCTGCACCCAACTCACCTAAAGATTAACATTAGCAGCGACAAGTGGCACAGTCCGGGCGACAGGTATCTGCCCAGTCGTGGCTGACACTCCCTCTCTAGCTGTGGCTGACTCCCTGACTCTGACACTGCCTAGCCTGTCATTTCCTCCAATATTTATATGCCGGGGTTGACCCCGTTGGTTTGCGTTTCGTTGATGTACGCTACCTGACTTGCTACACATGATCGAGTCCTATTTTTCGGTCTCTTAGACCGTAGCTGCTTCTTTCCTTAAGCAACACCGCTGTTCGGAGTTGTTGCATAGCATGCGCCGCTGCCGACACACTTGCGACACTTGAAGTTTGCTTTGAGCTACCTAATTTTGATGAGCGCCCGACCCACTCTGCTTAGCGACACTACCGGCTTACGCCATCGTAACACTTCCCTGTTCGATCGGCGATGTCCACTCACCACTTGTTCAATTTATTACATTACATTAAATGTCTAAACTTTTCCTTGTCCCGTACACTCCTCCACAGAAGATATATGTCAGTCATAGACTACGTATGGTTTACGTATTTTATAAACGGAGACGCCCAACCAATTAAAACAAAACTGTAACTAAGAAATAACTATACATTAATTTTCAGCAAATAATCTGAAACAAACACATGGCCCAGTGAGTGTACTAGTAAATGCAACTGTTAAATTAACTTATATATACGACAAAACATAGCAATGGAACGGGTGAGTGAGGAAGACATGAAAATGAAATGTTGGTGGATGACAATTACGTTAGTTTGGAGTATGCGAATATGGAATAAAAGAGAAAATTTAAGTATATAGCCACCTTTCAATTGTTCTTGTAGGTCCATTTATGTCTCTGACAAAATTACAGTGTCATCAGCAAAGCGCAAATCTTTTATTTCTTCATCTTGAACTTTAATGCCATCTCCAAATTTCTCCTTGCTTTTTTTTCACAGCTTGCTCAATATCTACATAAAATAACACTGGGGAAAGACTACAGCCCTGTCTTACTCTCTTCCCGACCACCGCGTCCTTTTCATGCCTTTTGACTCTTACAACTGCTGTCTGGTATCCGTAAAGGTTGTAAATAATCTTCATTTATATTTTACCCCCTCGGACTTCCGAATGTGAAAGAATGTATTCCATTAAAAATTGTCAAAAGTTTTGTTGAAATCTACAAAAGCTAGAAATGTAGATTTGCCTCTCCTGAGCGTATCTTCTAAGATAAGTCCTAAGATGAGAAAAGAATCTTCCGCGTCATTGGCTTCTATCAGCTCTTCCATTCTTCGGAAAATAATTCGTGTTAAAATTTTTTGGGCCTGACTTATAAAACTGACGGTTCTGTAATTGTCATAGAAAGAGTAAGTTGTAATTTGCGGCTGTTTGCTGATGATGCTGTGGTGTATGGGAGGGTGTCGTCTTTAACTGACTGTAATAGCATACAGGATGACTTAGACAAAATTTCTTGTTCTTGCGAAGAATGGCAACTAGCTCTCAATGTAGAAAAATGTAAGGTGATGCGTGTGAGTAGGAAAAACAATCCCATAATGTTCGAATACAGCATTAGATATGAGCTTCTTGATGCTGTCGTATCGTTCAAATATCTAGGCGTAACATTGCGGATAGATATGAAATGGAACGAACATGTAAGTATAGTTGTGAGTAAGGCGAACAGCCGACTTCGGTTTATTGGGAGAATTTTGGAAAGATATACTTCATCTGTAAAGGAGACCGCGTATAAAACGTCTTGAGTATTGCTCAAGCGTTTGGGACCCGCAGCAGATCAGTTTAAAGGAAGACATAGAAGTAGTTCAGGGGGGAGCAACTAGGTTTGTTACTGGTAGCTTCGACCAATGCGCGAGTGTCACGGAAATGCTCCGGCAACTCAATTGGGGATCGCTGGAGGAAAGACGACGTTCTTTTCGTGAATTACTGTTGAGGAAATTTAGAAGGCCGGAATTTGAAGCTGAGTGTAGTACGATCTTGTTGCCGCCTACTTATATTTCGCGTATTGATCATAAAGACAAGATAAGAGAAATTAGGACTCGTACGGAGGCATATAGGCATTTATTTTTTCCTCGTTCTATTTGGGAGTGGATTAGGAAAGGAAATGCCTAGTACATCTACATCTACATGGGATACTCTGCAAATCACATTTAAGTGCCTGGCAGAGGGTTCATCGAACCACTATTATACTATTTATCTCCCATTCCATTCTCGAATAGCGCGCGGGAAGAAGGAACACCTGAATCTCTCAGTTCGAGCTCTGGTACGGTGTACCCTCCGTCACGCACCTTACGGTGGATTGCGGAGTATGTATGTAGATGTAGATGGGCTGCGAGACTATGGAATGAATAAATACCCAGCCACCGCCGGGATTTCAGCTAGTAAACAAAATCGATCTGAAGACCGGCATTACAGATTTTCATTCATACCCGTGTTGTTCACAGCCGCAAAGGCGACCGACGGCAGACGAGCTGTTCAGTAAGAAAACAAGAGGAGCAACAGGACGGGAGTCAGGTCAGTGGCCCCTCACCTTCCGCAGCAGAGCGATTCGTGGGAGTGTGCTGGGCGGCAGGCGGGTTCGGTCCGAATGCCTGTGTTGTCGATCTGCATGCGGGCGCACGCGTGCGGCCATGTACGGCGCGCCTGTATAAGGACAAGCGGGGACGCCTCCGGGGGTCGGGGACCGCCGCCGCCGGCTGCTAACCGGAAATACTGGCCCACTCTCGCACTGCACTCCGGACCGGCTCCAGCCGCAACCAGTGCCCACACCACGCTGTTTCCTCATCCCCAGGCACACGTCACCAGTGCGCGGCACAGCGGACCAGTCCTCAACACATGCCCAAGTATTCTCCAGTGTGACCAGAACAAGGCATAGCAAGGTTTCTATTGCACGGGGGAAGATTGCACAGTTATAGTTTCTCCTCAAACCCTCCAACTGGTGACGCAATGTCACATCTATCTATACGTCTTATAAAACAATTATACAGGGTGTCCCAGCTATGTTGTCCACTCAAAATATCTCTGGAACAATAACAGCTATTGGAAAACGACTTTCACCGGTATCAATGTACGGCTGGGGCCCATGAATGTACATATTTGGAAACATTCTAAAACGAAAGCAAATGTGTTTTTTAACACACACTTATGTTTTTTTTTAAATGGACACCATCTATTTTTTCTTCAGCAATCCATAGCATGACAAATCACATAAACAATGGCGTTGATTTCATCGCAATATTGCAATTACATCCCGAGATTTTGCGACGCGAAGTTGACGCTTGAAATACGCGAAACGGGAGGCTAGCGCACGTCCTGAGACTCAGGCCAGAACCCTATGCTGCTCAGCACGTGCGCTGTTCGCGCGTTTCGAGAATTTCAGGCGTCAACTTCGCGTCGTAATATCTCGTGATGTAATTGGAACATTGCGATGCAATCAACGCCATTGTTTATGTGATATTAAATATTTTTGACGACGTTACAGCGTACAATAAATGAAATAAATCGCGATTTGCGATCAGTTATGGTTTCACTGTTTTAGGTTTTGATGGAATACCAAAGTGTGGCGAATGAAAATGTGTGCTCAGCCGGGATTCGAACCCGGGATCTCCTGCTTACTAGGCAGACGCGTAGACCATTCCGCCACCGAGGACACAGTGACCAGCCCCACTGCAGAGCACTCTTCCCTGCACGTCTCCCGCCACACACAAATCTCTATTCGCCACGCTGTCTCTTTCCCATTACCACAGCCTATTTGTGCAGGGAAGAGTCCTCTGCAGTGGGGCTGGTCACTGTGTCCTCGGTGGCGGAGTGGTCAAAATGTCTGTAAATCTATCGGATCAAACTGCGTGGTCATCAGTCCGTAGCTTACAAACTACTTAAACCTAGGTAAACTAACCTACGGACAAACACACACACACACACCCATGCCCCAGGGAGGACTCGAACCTCCACGGCGAGCAAACGAGCGCTCCGCAACGAAGTGCTTTAGACCGCTCGGCTACTCGACCGCGGCAGGACATCCCGGGTTCGAATCCCGGCCGAGCACAAATTTTCATTCGTCACACTTAAGTATTCCATCTAAACCTAGTACAGATAAGCCATAACTGATCGCAAATCGCGATTTATTTCATTCTTATAAAACAGGCTGTAAGTTTGTATGTGGGTATGTACGTTCCATATCTTCGAAACTACGGGACCGATTTTAACCAAGCTTGGTACACATGTTCCTTACTATCAGACAACAATCGTTGTCGGCGTAAGAACCACCTACGACACATACGTAAGGAAATATGACGTCATAAACAGTGACAGTTGTGAAAAACGAGCGCATTGTAGGAAAATGTATATAATTAAATACCATATGACTAATTGTGAAATATAAAAAATCTGATATTGACTTTTTCATTTTTTTTAACTTGTTTATTTTACAAATCTTCTTTGAAAACAATCTTAGTAGTTGTAATTTGATCGTTTATTTTTTGGCTGAATGTGTTTTTCTTACAAATAGAAATATCACTGAATGAGCGAACTCGTGTAAAAAGACTATGTATAACATGCGAAAAAACAGGTTCTGGTAAATATAATCCTTCCCTTCAAAGCGCCTGACCTTGTACTTTATTTATGGCCATTGCGAAGGCTACTTTTATTGGAAATTGTTTTCTTATCATTTGGAAAGGCATGTTTGGATTATAAGGTGTGAGGTTAATGCGGTGTATTAGCACATTTTTATCAGAGTCAATGAATTTAGCAGTTATAATGTACTCGCCTAAGTGAGTTACCACTAATGTTGTACCATTAATTAATTCCTGATCAGCGTTAAGATTTATAATTAACATAATTATAGCATTATTCTGGGTGCAGCCGTAAATCCATGTCCCATTTACAGTCGTTCGCTAGGTATCAACTTAGATTGTAGGAACAGTACAATTTTTTTTTCAAAATAAAGTATTTGTGTGAAAATAATAACTTTAAACTGTCTGTGTATTTTTCATCATTAGCGGAGAACGAAACCTTGATAATGATACCTTAATCATTAATTTTGGACAAGTTATACCGGAGATATGGCGTACCCACAAAGAAACACCGATGAGAAATAATACACAGGGTGTCCCACTCAACTGTTTCACCCCAGATATCTCTGAAACTACAAGAGATATTGAAAAACCACTTTCACGGTTATGAACGTACGGCAGGGGCTTATGAATGTAGGTACTATGGGACACTCTAAAGCGTTAAAAAATATTATTTTCAACACAAACTAATGTTTTTTAAAGCATGTCCCATTTTATTTTTTAAGCAATCGATAGGATGAAAAATTGACGTTTGAAATACATGAGGCGCGCTGCTAGCACATGTCCGAGGCTCAAGCGAGACTCACGGTTCAGCCTCGGACATGCGCTAGCAGCGCGCCTCATGTATTTCAAACGTCAAATTCGCTTCGCAGTTTCTCCGGGTGTAATTGACGCATCGCAATGCAACCGACGCCATTCTTTTTGTGATTTTTCATCCTATCGATTGCTTAAAAAATAAAATGGGACATGCTTTAAAAAACATAATTTTGTGTTGAAAATAATATTTCTTCACGTTTTACAGTGTCTCGTAGTACCTACTTTCATAAGCCCCTGCCGTACGTTCATGACCGTAATAGTCGTTTTCAATATATCTTGTCGTTTCAGAGATATCTGAGGTGAAACAGTTGAGTGGGACACCTTGTGCATGATTATTTATTCCCTGTCTCGAAGGGCCAATCGTTGCACATCATCGAGTAATGTCACATGTTCGACATTTGTCACCCACTCTGGGGTATTTTCTGACATTTGTGGCCCATTATGTCTTGTACTAAACTGTCTCTAGTATCTCACGTGCCGCGGTGGAGTAGCCGAGCGGTCTGAAGCGTCTCGCTACGGAGCGCGCGGTTGCTCGACGTGGAGGTTCGAGTCCTCCCTGGGGCGTGGGTGCATGTGTTTGTCCTTAGGTTAGTTTACCTAGGTTTAAGTAGTTTGTAAGCTACGAACTGATGACCACGCAGTTTGGTCCGATAGATTTACAAACATTTGAAGATTTTGTATCTCACGTATTCAATGTAGATGCACACACTTCCACGTGGTGGCCGAGGGGACTGAGGCGCTTCAGTCACGGTCCGCACGGCCACTACGGTCGGGGGTTCGAATCCCCCCTCAGGCATGAATATTTGTGCCGTCCTTAGTTGTAGCTAGTTCATAAGTAGTTTAGGGACTGATGGACCCGTAGTCAAGTCCCATAAGCTCTACAAACATTTGAACTTTTTTTTTTTCCACGTGGTGGCTGCTGATCGGTTGTCGTTTCATGGCCGTTGACCACATTATTAGATTGTTTGTCGTGACTTGATATTAAACAATCATATTCCCATAGAATGTTGTTTCCTATTTGATCAGCTAACCGCCTTGGACGCTGTACCTAGCAGGTAGGGAGGGTGAAGCGACACCTCTCCTGTCGGCCGAGCACCCATAGTTTCCTGAGGAAGTAGGAGGAGGCGTGTAAGAGGTTGGTCGCACTTCCAGCGGACGTGTGTGCGGAGAAGTTTCTCCATTACGCCGTAGCAGCTGACGGCGCCATCTCTCTGTACGCGAGCCACCGGTTGGCCCGTGCCGTTACCTCCCTCCCTCCCCCGCTTCCTTCTTACGCGGATTAGCAACCCCCTACGTCATTGCGAGAAGCCCTTAAGCGAAGAAGCCCGCGACGGCGTTTTAATGCGTCGCCAGTAAATCGCTCGGAAAGGCTGAGACTTAACGCGGCATTAACCGGCAACCGGCCGCACGTCACGTAGCCAGGTGGTGGCTAAACACTCTGCGCCGATGCCTCTACATTGCAGCAGAATCTCGAGTCGGCGCATGTTTATCGCCGAGCCGGGGAAGGGCAAGGAATGAGGGGACCGATGACCTAGCTGTTTAGTCCCCACAAAAACCAACAGCAACAACAACGGCAAGGAATGTCGGTGTTACAACACCTTCATATTGACGCAGGATTAGTTTTGAAAAAAAAAAAAAAAAAATAGATGGTGCTGCAAGCATCTTAACATAGATGAGATGGGCTCTAGATGACAGATGAATCGCAATAGGACGGCTGAGGTTTGACATGAACATCACATCATGCGTACTGTTGAGACTGCATCACGGATTAGTCCGGCAGTCAACAGTTGTGGTACTCTTACAAGGGGAATGCGTCACACGCGGCCGAATGATTCGGGTAAAATTTGGCAAGTCGCTAGTGTCACGTAGGACTCTTAAGATAATTACGTTCAACAAGCCCCCATACTTTAGAAAATCATCCCTAAAGGTTAATACGAGCAATTGACTTAAGCTACACGGAATCGATAAATGATTGTAAAGAGAACATCTTTCAGCATCATGTATGGGGCTCGCAAACGCATACTTTTCCAGTAGTAGACTGAAAACACCCTTTACAACTGTCACTTACGTGCACACAAGGCCGAAAGCGCTGACAGCGTCACGGTCACGGTAACTGGCTGTAAAGCGGACAAAACGGGTTCGAATCACGAGGGAACTATGTCGTTTTCATTTCCTTAAATTGCAGTTTTTCCTAACAGAATTCGTAGGGATAGATGGGTTAATAAGGACGCAACTTAGTACAGAACAATAATAAGGTAGGCAAACAAATTTCCCAATCGACCTGGATTAGTAACACATGAAAACAACTCCGTGTAAGAGTGCTGTGAATTACAAGGGACCATAGATGACTTAAATGTAAAAAAAAGTTTGTTTTTTGCTGACTCTTGACAGCATGCTGGCCAGTTACATTGGCCATTGCGTCATCGGCGAAAAGTGTTAACCATGTGAGTGCGTAAGCGGAGTGATAAAACTTTCTTTCCTGAGAAGTACGCGTTTTCGGACCCCATACATGACGATGAAAAATGTTCCATTTACGGTTATCTGTTGATGTCGTCAATATTGAGTCGCATGCTCGTCATAACCTTTAGCGGCGATTTTCTCAAAAACGGGGATTTCTTCAGCCTAAACATCTTAAGTCTTCGTTTATATTGCAAACGAGCGCCCTGTCAAATCTGAGCTGAATCGGTTGGCCGTATCGAGGCTTTGCCCTTTCTGGTCAGCTATGTCCGTTCACCGTGGCAACTTCGTAGCACAACGGATCTGCAAATCATGTTTTATTGTTCCAAATCAAAAAAAAATCATTAAAAAAGTAAACTTACATCGGTTTGTCATCGTCGTGACAATGTGCAATGGCTGTTTCATTTACTGTCCACCGTTTTCTTCCTGCCACAAGATGAATTCGTGAAACAGGTTCAACAATGAAAAAATGTTCAGTCACGAAACTTACAAACTACTTATAAATTAACTTATATTGAAGACAACATAAACATCCATGCCCGAGAGAGGTTTCGAACCCTCGACGGGGAACGGCCTCGCCCATCGGAGCATAGCGTCACAGTGCGCTCAGTCACTCCGCTGCGGCTCCACACATATCTTAGAGTCCGAGGAGTCACGTTCAGAATGCGTTGCCAAATGTGGCTTCGACTTAGTTGCATTCGTAACTGCAGCTCTGAACACACATACTTCAGATGACACCACCGCCAGAGGTGACGCGGCTTAAGATCAGGGAATCTGGACAGCCAGGCTGTGTGGAAATGACGGCTGGTATATCTAAGGTTTCCGAAATCCTTCTGCACCAGGTGCTTCACTGGCTGTGGAGTCTTTTATGAAAAAAATCCTACCATACATTCACTCTGGGAAAAAATAGTTCAGATAATATACTGTGAACATATTGGACCAAACTGCTATGGTCACTAGTTCCTAGACTTACCACTTAAACAATACGACACTAAGAATGACACACACACACACACACACACACACACACACACACACACACACACACGCAGAACATGTTCCTCAAGAGTGGAATCATGATTTTGTAACCTCCAACTACGTTCATGCTCTCTTAGCTTAGTTGTTATGTCCCTTCCTGATTAGCCATCGTAAAAACTTTCCACAGTCTGGGCAAAGAAGTTTATGTACCCCACTATTGGCTAATAGTTGGGGGCTTGGATTTGCTATTAAAAATGAAAAAAATATGGCACATTATATATAAACCAAGGGAGGACTTGAACCTCCGGTGGGAACAGCCACCCAGTTCTTTGCATGACGCCTTAAACCAGTTGTGTGGGTGAAATACAACGTGCGTCTGAAAAGTTCGGTGAATGGTCTCAAGAAATATAGGAAACAAGAGTTACATCGAAAATACCTTTACTGGCCATTGGCTACAATACACTTCTGACATCGGTTTTGCAGCTGTTGGAACCTGTCAACAAATTCTTTTTGTGGAATCGCTCGAAGTACTGAGCTCAAGCGTTGTTTGATATCCGCAACCATTCAAACACATACTTTACTCATTGCTTCAATACCATACAGTTGCACTAACATAGCATGGGTCTCCGTCATAGTTTTGCCTAATTTGAAACAAAAGTTGATGTTAACGCGTTGCTCCATGTTGCAGCGTGTACCAGCGCTTCACTGCAGAGCTTTGCACGACAGGGGGCGCCTGTTGACATGTCCCACAACGGACACATCATCCTCGCTACCGAGGTTTTAAAATATGGGACCATTCACCAAACGTTTCAGACGCACCTTGTATCATGCTTTAGGATGTGTAATTCTCATTATGTGCAATAAATAATTGTTGCGAAAAAAATATGGCGAGGATTAAAATACACGATTTTGTGTTTGTTCTACGGTTTGTTTATTTAGTGAATCGATTTTCGGCTTATTAGGCCATCGTCAGACATTTACTGAAGTTCAGTCAAAGAACTTGTGTTGTTAGTAAAACAGAAGATATGTTACATACAGAAAAGTAAATTAACTTCTTTGATGGAGCAGTTGCAGTGTATATAAATTTTTCAATGAAATCTGTAAATTAATAGTACTGAAAAAAAGGAAACATAAATAACATACATAGAGAAACAGTGCAAACATAAATTCTTACAACATATATACAGTGAATGAGAATAAAATTAAACAAGAATCTGATGTTTTAAGGGTTGTTCAAAATACAAAGTGATGCAAATATTAGAAACCTGACATACTATTATAACTAAATATAGAAATAGACAAAAATGTAGGGATTGGATAGAAGGGTATAGGTGGGATGCATTGGAGAATGGAGAAGCTGAACTAATCAGAGGTATGCACTCGAACTGAAAAAAGGTGTAGATAAACACATTCAATAATAGTGTTCACAATTAAAAAAGAATTACAGTAAGGACAGAGTACAGAATAATTTGGAATATTATTACTAACAAAGAGAGTTACAAAGCTTGGGTTATACAATGGGAGGTTAGACTGGTATTAACATAGAAAGTAGATGAACAGTGGTTGTACAAAATTTAAGTTAGATATACAACTTCATATCAGTAAAGTAAATGTTAGCCAATAGTACTGGGAAACATTACAAACATATGCTGACTCCAAAATAGAGTAAGGTAAAATATGAAGATACAAGAAGGGTAGGAATAAAATTGAACAGGCCTGGATATTCTGTGGATTAGGGTGGGTTTAGAAGTGGTGATGTATTGAGGACTGTTTGGTCATTTAATATTAAGCCTGGACTGTGAGCTAGATGTTTGTTTATTTCTAAGGCCTCTAGTAGATTTATTTTCTGGCTTTTGCTGGCTGAGTGGAGTACTTGGGACTGCGGTTGGTATCTTGTGACTTTCACGCAGAACATGTTCCTCAAAAGTGGAATCATGATTTTGTAACCTCCAACTACGTTCATGCTCTCTTAGCCTAGTTGTTATGTCCCTTCCTGATTAGCCATCGTAAAACTTTCCACAGTCTGGGCAAAGAAGTTTATGTACCCCACTATTGGTTAATAGTTGGGGCTTGGATTTGCTATTAAAAATGAAAAAAAAAAAAAAATATGGCACATTACTTTCTGGGCAACCCTAGTAGGTGGATACTGACAAATATAAGGATGTACTAAGGAGAGCACGAGAGAAAAGGTACTTAATAAAATAAAGAGAAGGAAAGGTGCCGCGGTAGAGTAGCCGAACGGTCTAAAGCACCTCGCTGCGGAGCGCGCGGTTGCTCGCCGTGGAGGTTCCAGTCCTCCCTGGGGCATGGGTGTGTGTGTTTGTCCGTAGGTTAGTTTACCTAGGTTTAACTAGTTTGTAAGCTACGGTCTGATGACCACGCAGATTGGTCCGATAGATTTTCAGACATTTGAACATTTTTGAAGGAAATGTAAAAAGAGTCGACATAATAAGATAGATGGAGGAGCATATGGAAGGGAGGACGATCCGAGGGGAGACGGAATTTCAGGTTTTTCGTGATGTAATGGACAGGACACACTGCACAATTAAGAAGGAAGTCACATATTTTTGGAAACATTTTAGTTTCATTTATTGGGCAACAGCATTCTTATTTAAATTTATATATAAAGAACAGTCTAGAGTGCCAATTTTTTTTTTTTTTCGACTAGTTTCGGTCTTCTCTTAGACCATCTTCAGGAAATATAGCTCCAAAACATCAATGGAGCTATATTTCCTGAAGATGGTCTGAGAGAAGACCGAAACTAGTCGGAAAAAAATAAATTTTTACACTCTAGACTGCTCTTTATGTATAAGAACTATGTGACAGATTCTAGAGAATCGAGGCGCAAAGTGCTGCTAACATACCACAAAGCTGATAGCGATAATTATAATGGTGATAACGACTACGACGTCAGCCCCGGAGCTTTTACGGCAAATCTAGCGTTTCTCATCCTGAGATCGTACCGTTCATCACCGAGCGAAGTGTTTCTTCCCGTTTTTATGCGCTTTATTACCCACTAAATTTGGGATAAACTCCGCTTTTAAATTAGATAAAGCTGCGGCCTCGGAGCTATACGTTGCGCCTAATGCGGCAGCCGCAGGAGCCGCTCGCGGTCTGGGAGGTATAATTAAATCTAAATACAAAGGCGGCCTTTTTCACGGCCGCCGGTGTCTGGCGCTGGGCGGCCGCTGAGGGCGGCTTAGGCCGCAGCCCAGCCCAGCCTGGTAGGAGGCGGAAGCAAATATTTGCGCCGGCCGCAGCGCGCAAATACCGCCTGTAATTGGCCCCCAGGCCCAACCCTGCCGGCGGATTCTTCTTCTTTTTTCTCCAGAAGAAATCTCGCCTCCTTAGGGTGCGTCGCTCTGTTCCTTTCATCTCCGGCTTTGATTAAAAGCAAATTCAAAACAAGTGGCGGGATTTCCTAACGGAGTAAGGCAGTTGCGCTTATTTCTCAAGCTGTAGATTTTATCTCGTCTCAATGTTTTGCATTGCCCACTTGGCTGGCAGAGGTTGGCATCCCCTGGTAACGGTTATCTCCTAACTGATTCCTCCTTTCCTCTTTTCCGTCTTCCGTTTCCGTTGGGGGTCGGTGTTGCAAGACATCGGATGTTACGGGCATCTGATGACCGATGAACTTGATGACGCTATCGCACCTCACCCGTCGTCCCCTCTTACATCCCACCCCCACCCCTTATGCTCCTCCTCTGGCGAGGGATCTGTGTACCCCATCTGTCTACGTCGTTCTCAGTTATTAGTGGTTTTCCGTGACTGTTTCTCTTATAGGGCTGAGAATAAAAACCGCTACCAGTCATAATTAAAGACTGTATATATTTGTAACATGGCCGGTGCTTATACATTCACATCATTGTGGAGTTTTATGGCCGCGGTGGAGTAGCTGAGCGGTCTAAAGCGTCTTGCTGCGGAGCGCGCGGTTGCTCGCCGTGGAGGTTCGAGTCCTCCCTGGGCATGGCTGTGTGTGTTTGTCCTTACGTTAGTTTACCTAGGTTTAAGTAGTTTGTAAGCTACTGACTGATCACCACGCAGTTTAGTCCGATAGATTTACAAACATTTGAACATTTGGACTTTTATGGTCGAAATGAACTTAAATTTTGCATCCAGATGACCATCGTCTAAATGTCGCACTTTTTGTTTGATGTCTTCAATCATGCCACTAGTCCCACGCGGCGTTGAATTTAATTCAGTTCCCAGAACTAGAAGCAAAACATCTCTGACATGCTTCGTCTTTATATACAGGGTCAATCTAAATTTGCAGCTCGATTCCTCATATTCCAGCAAAAAAAATGATTGAGATGGATGTGTGTCCCATGCGTCAGTGTGTTTCATAATTACACTACGAAACCAACAAAATTGTAAGGGTTGTATTAGGCGTCTTGAGGAACAAAATGAGCGTGGAAACCCATGCTCGGGAACGCCATTCAACGACGCTACGGAGAGTCCAAGTTACAGGCACCAGCTCCTGCCGCTAGACATCCCCTCCAGCAACTTCGACGCTCTGTAGCGTCATTGGATGACGTTTCCGGCCGTGGGTTTCTATGCTCACTTTGTTCCTCAAGACACCTCCCACATCCCCTACAAGTTTGTTGGTATAGTAGTATAATTCTGAAACACACTGACGTATTGAAACACGTCCATGTCAATCTTCGATGTCCATTTACTGCCGGAAATATGCACAGGACGCAATTTTGTGACAGACTTCAATTGCTAGCATGTGCGGAATCGCACTGCGAAGCCCGAGTGCACGAATTTAGATTCAGCCTGTATAAAGCAGGGCGTCCGTATGTTTGTGTGTTTGTTGTGTGCGTGTATCGCTTACAAATCTACAGTTTTGTCCCAATCTTTAAGAAATTTTGCACACGTAAGCTTCACTCCATGTAGCCGGCCGCCGTAAGTGTAAGGATCACTAAAGGCACATAGTTCACGAGATATGACGTCATAAACAATGAGATTCGAGAAAAACTGCTGCAATAGCGACAATGTTGCACATTTCCTCCTAAACCACTGGACCGATTTCAATCATATTTGGTACACATCTTCCTTACCGTGAGGTACCAATTCTTTAATGGTAAGAACAACATACGACACATGGTACAGGACATATAAAGTCATATACAATAGGAGTTGCAAGAAACTGCCACATAATGTGACGAACTTTATGAATACAGTACATGAGAACGAGAATACTTAGCGACATGCAACAAACTTTAAACATAATTTCGAACCTTTATGAAGCCATTTCTCGCTGACAACCATAGCAAAATAATCAAAAGAAAACAGTATCTCGCTTAGTAATTTTCGGCTGTTTATTGACTAAAACTACGGCATTCGGTATGACGTTACAATCTATAATTCCACACTACAAATTGTAGCCAAAGGAAATTTTACAGACAGTATACACACACATAGCTGATTGTACCTTCGAAATTGTACCACAGTACAACACGTAGTTCATGAGATATGACCATATAAACAGTAACGTTCATGCAAAACCGCCCCATCACGCAATCTATTATTTGTTTACTATTAATTGTATTCCCAGAACATTTTACAGATATACACTACTTATACATATGAATGTGTACCTGAAAAAATATATAGTTGTACAACATATAATTCAATATATATGAGATCGTACGAATTGCATATGTCATTTGTATTTTGACTACTGTCTTTCGTTATCTGGATACTGCATTTATCTATATGAATTGCTGTTCGTTAGTCTCGCTAAAACTAAAGAACGGCTGAACGGATTTGGCTAATTTTAGTCTTTAAATATTCTTGTAACTCCAGGGAAGGTTTAAACGGTGATAAAATGTGGAAAAGTAGTCCGGAAAAGAGGAAAATCGGGAAAAACTGAAACAGCTTTTTCCAGTGAGCTCTCAATACCGTTCGTCCAATTTTGATAAAATTTTGTACATTTCATGTTGGAAGCAGGAGGAAGGTTGGCATCAAATAAAAATTTGGAAAAGTCGCCCGGAAAGTAGGAAAATTTAGAAAAACCGGAAGCGACTTTTCTATCAATAAAAATCAATTACCACATGGTTGTAAGAGCAACACTTGAGTACGGCTTGACAGGAGAAGGTTTGTATGAAATAAATGTTTTGGAAAATCTTCCAGAAAATTGGAAAATTTGAGAAAAACAGAAAGTGCGTTTTCAAATTTGTTTTTGATTGAATTCAGCACTATAACTGACTATTCGCACGACGGAGAGGGGTAATTCTTTTTTTGTTTTGTTCATTATGGTCTTGCAAAAGTTTTCGGTAAAAAAATTAGGGACAGTTAAAAAGGAAAGTCGCAAAACTCAAACCCAGTTCTATTTTCAGTATGTTTTAAATGTACTCAACAATGTAACTTGATAACCGTTCAGCCGATTGCGATAAAATATTGATCATTTGACGTTCAACGAATGATAAACGTTCTTATGAACTAAAAATTTGCGAAAGTTACCCGGAAAATTTGTAGATTCGCGAGAAACTGAAAGACCTTTTTTTTTTTTTCAATGGGTTATCAAAATTATTCGTCTGATTGCGATAATTTTTTTCATACTTGACGTTCAAAACAAGAGTAGCGTTTTTATGAAATAAAAATTTGGAAAAGTTTTCGGGAAAATTGGAAAAATTCAGAGAAATTAGAAAGAGATATTTCTATGGAATTTCAATACCATTCATCTGATTGCGATAAAATTTTGCACATTCGACATTCAAAGCGAGAGGAAAGTTTGAGTGAAGTGAAAGTTTGGAATAGTTCGCCAGAAAATAGGGAAATTTGTGGAAAACTGTAAAGTACTTCTATTGTTCCGCCGTTCTGTCAGTTCATATACGGGTTCAGATCGTGTAAAGCGAACTTACCTCTTAATATAAACCATATTAATTTAAGAGATATGTGTTATATTATAAAGTATATTTCTGAATGCACCCAATACAACAACCAAGTCATTATTGTATATGTTTTATATCTAAATTTTCCTCGTTATTTCTCCATATTTTATCATCGTTTAAACCTTCCCTGAACTTTCACGAATGTGGCATGAACATTATCCTGGACATGAGTGCGTGATTTGCCCACTCTTTCCTCCCACTATTGAGCCGATACTTAGACTATCTGATGATGCCTTTATAAAGCTACTGGGTCTAAAACACATATCGCTTAAATTAATATGGTTTATATTAAGAGGTAAATGATACGAAGTTCACCGGGTCATCTAGTAATTTTATACATTATGCAAGACAGCGTTATTTCCTACATGTTCTCCGATAAATATAAAATGAGTTTAGAAAAAAAAGGAGTTGGACAGTGAGAGAGAAGGGATAGGAGAAGTACTAACTCAAGGCAGGAATAAATAAATAACCAGGCAAGGCCAGGTTTTCAGCTAGTTGCAAAATAAATGTGTGTGGAACATTTATGTCACGGTATTTATTAAAAGGTTGAATTACGTGTACCTAACGTCAGCTGCTGAGCTTCTATGAGCGAAGAATGATTGGACAAGTAGGTAACCGCAAGCCCCCGACCAAAACGAATCGCGGCGATATTTTCCTGTCTGTAAGAGGTACGGTCGTCGTAAACGGCGTGCGGATGCCGGCAGTGGCAGGCGGCTGCAGGGATTAATGTTTTACGTGCCGCCGCGCCGCCCAGACACGGCTGCTGACCGACCCTCGCGGCTGATTTAACGCTCCGCTGATCGCCGACTGCCGGCGACGTGGGCGGCCGCTCCCGCTGCTGACATTCCAGAGTCACGGTCGCGTTATCGATGACCTTACTCTGTCATGCAGCGGCCCCACTGCGACGGCGCTTGCGGTGGGTCGCGGACCACCACGACGCAGACCATCTGCGCCACGCAGACGACAGCTGAGGGCGTCACTGTAGTGTACTGCGTATTACGTTACTCATACTCCGCATTCTCCGGAAACAGTGTCCCTCATAAACAGTGTGATTGTAGGAAGATGTTGAGCCGTCCGCGGTGGCCGAGGGGACTGAGGCTCTCCAGTCACGGTCTGCACGGCCACTACGGTCGGGGGTTCGAATCCCCCCTCGGGCATGGATATTTGTGCCGTCCTTAGTAGTAGCTAGTTCATAAGTAGTTTGTAAGTTTAGGGACTGATGAACCCGTAGTTAAGTCCCATAGTCTCTACAAACATTTGAACATTTGAAGATGTTGAAAAGTTTCCAGGGCGACAGGGAACTGCACGGCCCTATTCACACGGGGATACTTTAGTCGCCAGCCGCGGTGGAGTAGCCGAGCAGTCTAAGGCGCCTCGCTGCGGAGCGCACGGTTGCTCGCCGTCGGAGGTTCGAGTCCTCCCTTGGGCGTGTGTGTTGTCCTTAGGTTAGTTTACCTAGGTTTAAGTAGTTTGCAAGCCACGGACTGATGACCACGCAGTTTGGTTCAAATGTTCAAATATTTGTAAATCTATCGGACCAAACTGCGTGGTCATCAGTCCGTAGCTTACAAACTACTTAAACCTAGGTAAACTAACCTAAGTACAACACACACACCCATGCCCCAGGGAGGACTCGAACCTCCGCGGCGAGCAACCGCGCGCTCCGCAGCGAGACGCTTTAGACCGCTCGGCTACTCCACCGCGGCACAGTTTGGTCCGATAGATTTACAAACATTCTAGTCGCCAAGCCGCGACGGAGCGGCCGAGCGCATTGAGGCGCTATGCTACGATGCGCGAGGCCGTTCCCCGTCGGGGGTTCGAATCCCCCCCTCGGGCATGGATGTTTGTGTCGTTTTTAGTATAAGGTAGTTCATAAGTAGTTTAGTGAGTGATGACCCCTCAGTTAAGTAACTTAAGCTTAATAAACATTTGAACATTTTTTCTAGTCACAGAGCGACAGACAAGGGGAGGCCACGAAGTTTGGAACGCGGATTTACTGCAAACTTCGTACACTCGTAATACTCCATCAGGACAACAAAATGTGTCAGCAGTAGCGCGTACTTCTCAAGCGTTATTGAGAAAATCGCAAGACAATTTCGGTCGGCCGTCAAATATCTACCATATGTAACTGTGCGTGGCCGCTTTTGTCATGAAGCGGAGGCAGCCCAGTGGGGCTAGGTGCCGTGGCTCAGCACGCCTGGTCAGAGGGCTGAACGTCCTCTGTAATAAAACAGGCTGAGCCAAATGATTAACGAACGACCACGTACGAACAATGAAAACGATAGCAAATCATCGATCTACCTGCAGGGGAAAAAAAGGAAAAAAGTGTTCAGCGTCCGAGCCCCCATACTTGTTGGTCATTGAATGCTGGATACAGTCCCGTTCGTCATTTTTAACACCGTCGTTACTATTTAAATCACAACTGATATAACTAAACTACACTCTACACTGCATGACCAATTGTGAGGGGCCGATATTTAAGGAAATTCTGCGTTATGCATGGTTTGCTTCCAAATTATCGTACGAAAGATAAGTTTTTAAAAATATTTGCGAGGTTTGTTTTTCCTCGGAAAACCTCAAAATACTTTGCGTATGCGGAAACGTAGCATTTATTCAATGCAGCTGGTGCCGTTTAACTTTGTTTTCCATGTTTTTACGAAAAATACCAACCTGCAAATTGGAAAGCAGAGAACAGAACCGCGCAGGTTAGCTACAGAGCTGAAACTGAGCACAGTTGTTCCTGAGGTATGCCGTTAGTCGACGCATGCGCTCGTTCCGGTATGTGCGCGAACTACTAGTGTCTACAACAAAACGGATCTTACTTTAAAAAAGGCGCCTCGTATTTTCTTCTAAAGAAGCTTTTCGGAGGTTTGTATATCCATCTTCATCTGGATATTTATTTATTTTGAGCTAATGTGGATTCTCATGACATTAGGATACCTCTAGTATTTTCTACAAAGGTAAAAAAATGAAAAACACTCGTCAGAATGTGGTTCTATAAATATCTTCCGCTGATGCGTAAAAGAAAGTTTGTAAACGTGGAAATAATACTATTGAAGTTCCATTCCTCCTGCGGTTACAAGTTCCTTCTTTGGTTGTAACATCACACACAAGTAATTACAGACACCATATTTGTTTACTAACAGATTGAAAGCTCTTAAACAAGAAAATATCGCACAAAGGTTGTGACTCTTTGCACACATATTGACACACGGTCAATAAAAACTTACAGTAACATATTGATTTAAAATAATAATACCCTGCAGATAAGTATACCATTTACCTTATAACAACTATAAAAGAATACCTGGGGACTGGTTGTTGTGTCGTCCTCATCATGTCATCGTCATCGACATGCAATTCGTCGAAGTGGCGTCGCCTAAAACGAGCTGCACCATCCAGGCTGGCTGTCTAACCCCCATAAACGCCATTCGGGATCATAAGCATAAGTGTTTTAGTCAATTACATTTGTGCCGGCCGCGGTGGCCGAGGGACTGCGGCGCTCCAGTCACAGTCTGCACGGCCACTACGGTCGGGGGTTCGAATCCCCCCTCGGGCATGTATATTTGTGCCGTCCTTAGTGTTAGCTAGTTCATAAGTAGTTTGTATGTTTAGGGACTGATGACCCCGTAGTTAAGTCCCATAAGCTATACAAACGAGTGGAATTAAATGTTCAAATGATTGTTAAGCTTAAGGGACTTAACTACGGTGTCATCAGTCCCTAAACTTACAAACTACTTATGAACTACCTACAACTAAGGACGGCACAAATATCCATGCCCGAGGGGGGATTCGAACCCCCGACCGTAGTGGCTGTGCAGACCGTGGCTGAAGCGCCTCAGTCCCCTCGGCCACCGCGGCCGGCGTGTGCAATTACATTTGTGGCACTGTCATACGTTATTTTAAAAATCGCAATTCCTAGAATAAAATATTCCCCAGTAGTTTTTGAAGGTTTCAAGTATCGTTTTTCTGGTAATCATCAGCTTTACAATAAACATCTACCAGTTTTTGGATTTCTGCTTTTATGTATTCTTAATGTCAAGTCAAAAGTTTTCTGTCAGTATTTTAAACTATGTGAACGTACGTGTAATAATGATGTATTTTTGTGCTCGCCGCTGTCTCACGCTGAGCTTTCTCTCTTTTGCAGGTGAGTATCGGTGGCACGTGGCACACCCCATACTAGTGAGTAATAGCGCTGGCTGTCCGGCTCGCAACAACTTCTGCGACAGCTCCTCGCCTCGCTCTGTGACAAGTTGCCGGAACTCGTAAACAATTCTGATTGCTTTTCTTCTGCTGGCATTTCTGTCCGAGAGCCCACGCATCCATCCCCTCCCTCCCTCCCTCTCTCTCTCTCTCTCACACACACACAAACTCACACATACACGCACAGAGAGAGAGAGAGAGAGAGAGAGAGAGAGAGAGAGAGAGAGAGAGAGAGAGAGAGAGAGAAAGGAAGGGAGAGAGAATGAAAGAGAGGGGGTGATGAGGGAGAATTTTGTTTCCAGTTTCAGCTTTGAAACGTATTGGTGACATGCTTGGGATTATACGACCATTCCAAGTGTCTTTGAAGGCACATGACTTTTTCGAATATTTGACTAACAAGGAGGCCACATGGGTATCGGATTTTAGAATTTATTTATCTTTATGGCACCTGAAGTTCAGAACTTAAATAACAACCAGCCAAAGCCATTCGTCGCAACTCTCAGAAATTCTCGAGAAAATCGACTTGGAAGTTTTGCAAAGTACACGTAAATACCAATAATTATATCAGTTATAGCATCCGTCGGTGTAGCTCAGGTGGTAGCATTCTGGCTTCAAAACCATAGAGTCGGTGGTTGGAATGCCACTGTGACAGTTTTTTTTTCCATTTTTTAATTTAGTTATAAAATACATTTTGGGATATCTGTTTCCTCGTGTTGTCAGTTTTTGTTTGTGGGTATGTAGACGAGCTGAAAATGTAGCTATGAAGATGACTTTCCAAAAACAGTATCGTAGCTCTTCACAAAGTGAAAAATCAAAGACAACCGTCTTCAACTAACAGTAAAGCCAATACTGTGAAAAATGTAACATGTTTTTTGATTGAAACCATAATTATTAACAACCTTCTTTAAAATATAGAAAATTACAAATAAACAAAAATACGTGCACTTTGGTAAAAATTACCATTAAATATCAAAATTGTGTAAATATTCGAACACAACGAAAAAAAAGTAAACCGTCACGACAGGATCTGAACCACCGACCCTAGGGCTGTAAAGTCAGAACGCTACCACCTTAACCACACCGACAAATGCTGCAACACTTTTAAGAATTGGTACTTACGCTTGCTTGCAAAATTTCAAATTCGATTTTCTGGAGAAGTTTTCAGAGTTGTGTCGCATGGCTTTAGGTGATTGTTATTTGAGTTCTGAACTTCACGTACCATAAATATCAGAAAATTCTAAAATCCGATACTCATGTGGTCTCCTTGTAAGACAACTGTGTACATTACACCAGATGGCGAATATAGGTATAGTGCTGTACATGCTGATTATCTCTGGATGCATCCCCCTGATAAAGACTGTGCCATAATCTGGATTGGAAAACTTAGATGTGACGGCTTCCCGCATACTAACGATGAGCATCAGTTTCCTGATGTTCTACACGTAAAAAAATTTCAAATATTTGTAGCTATGGGACTAGCTTACAAACTACTTAAACTATGTTAAACTAACCTAAGGACAATACACACAGTCATACCCGAGGTAGGATTCGAACCTCCGACGCGGGAGGGCGCGCGGTCCATAAAGTGGCGCTCCAGACCGCTCGGATACTCCAGCGCGGCGTTCCACACTTCTGTACTCTAGTCTACGTGTGGCACTCAAGAGAGGGCTTGACAGTCAGGAATCTAAAACTGCGATGTAAGTTCAGTAGCGGCCTAAATCTTTTCTTGTTCAAAAAATGTTCAAATGTTTGTTAAGCTTATGGGACTCAACTACGGGGTCATCAGTCCCTAAACTTACAAACTACTTATGAACTACTTACGGACTAGGACGGCACAAATATCCATGCCCGAGGGGGTATTCGAACCCCCGACCGTAGTGCCGTGCTGACCGTGACTGGAGCGCCTCAGTCACCTCGGCCACCGCGGCCGGCTCTTTTCTTGAAATTCAAATGTTTGTACAGCTTATGGGACTTAACTACGGGGTCATCAGTCCCTAAACTTACAAACTACTTACGAACTAGGACGGCACAAATATCCATGCCGGAGGGGGGATTCGAACCCCCGACCGTAGTGGCCGTGCAGACCGTGACTGGAGCGCCGCAGTCTCCTCGGCCACCGCGGCCGGCATCTTTTCTTGCATACACCAAATTGCCAAGATTTGAATGCAAATCATGCCCCCATAAGGTGACCAACTTCCAAGCGTAATTGTTGAAAATTCTTAAGAATATTCAATAAATGCACCTGAAGATGGCTGAACGATTGTCAGCCAAAATATCGCACCAGTACGTCGACGCTATAAGGCTTCATTCGCGGAACTTTATCGCATTCTCATTACTCCAGGAAATTATTTCATATTCAGACATATTCAGGTGAACGGGTTGTGGCGACGAAAATTGTTAGACTGGCTGGTGGATTCAGAACTGAAATTTCGCACCCTGTGTTAGGCCATAATATATACATTTACATATGCGTATATTTATCTTCATTTCTTCATAATAGAGATTTTAGCTTTTGTAGTGGCTTTCTAGTTCACGTAGGTGTTCTTCAGGTGTTGACGTGTTGTGTAGGCGTACGCTAGGTACCTTCGTCATTTTGAACCTTCGTAAACGGGCAATCACCAGAGCTTTTCTACAATGTGGTTCACAATTATCAGAAAGATACTAGATTCCATTAACGATTCGTATTTCCATTTATTCTCACGCTTCTTAATGACTGCAATATTTCCATTATCGTTTTAATTCATATTTTCTTGGAATCACAATAAAATTTAAAACGTTGCCTCTCTGGGCGGTGGCACATTTGAGCCCCACCCCTCCCTTCCTCGTCCGGTCGGCCGATTACATTATTCGGTCAAACAACTCAGTACCTGGCGGAATTGACTGCAAAGACTCGTTTCTCTCAAGTCCGCCTAAAGGCCGCCTGCTCGGCGGTATTCAACAGGGAAGTACAATGACCCTGTAAGCGGGAAAGGAGTCGCTCAGAGGGAACTGGTAGAGCTTGGCTAGACTGGTAGACAATAGCGCAGCCTGTCGCTTAGTCGTCCCTGCTGTCAGTCTCTCGCGGCCAGCGGTACGTCTCGCTGTCAGCACGCAGCAGCCGGCGCGGCCTCCTCCTAGGCCCTTGGTTCCCGCCTCACGCTCGCACGCACAATCGAGCGCCTTGTCGCATAGACCTGCGTTGAATTTCAAATGTCTCTTTGTCGTCCGCAGGCAGCCGCCAAGTTTGCAAACTTTTCCAGTAACGGAATACCGTGACGCCGCAATCCATAATAAATCTTTTCAAAAAAAAAAAAAAAAAAAAAAATCAAATGTTTGTTAAGCTTATGGGACTTAACTACGGGGTCATCAGTCCCTAAACTTACAAACTACTTATGAACTACTTACGAACTAGGACGGCACAAATATCCATGCCCGAGGGGGGATTCGAACCCCCGACCGTAGTGGCCGTGCTGACCGTGACTGGAGCGCCTCAGTCACCTCGGCCACCGCGGCCGGCAAATCTTTTCCAGCGGTGTTCATTCCACGAAATGTTAGGTGTGGTGGTCTAACGGTAAGACTTGTGCCTAGTAAGCACGGAGGTCCGGGTTCGATTCCCGGCCGCATCACAAATTTTAATTCATTCCTTCACGTTTATCTTTTATGTCTTGGGCATATTCGAGACGAAAAACCGTCTCAGGGTTTCTCAATTTATATTTGGATGGAATGAGTCACTCTCTTGAATTTTACTCACAAATAAGTACCGTCAAGTGGGGTGATTTCGGACACCGAGGTGATTTCGGGCCTCGGTGGAGTAGCCGAGCGGTCTAAAGCGTCTCGCTGCGGAGCGCGCGGATGCTCGCCGTGGAGGTTCGAGTCCTCCCTGCGTCAAGGGTGTGTGTGTTTGTCCTTAGGTAAATTTACATAGGTTTAAGTAGTTTGTAAGCTACGGACTGATGACCACGCAGTTTGGTCCGATAAATTAACAAACATTTGAAACATTTGAACTATAGACGAATATGATGAAACTGCCATGCACTTCATTGTGACTTGCAGAGTATCCACGTAGATATAGAACAGTCCCTTGATGATCTAGTGGCCACTATGCCACGGCGAATACAGGCGTACATCAGAGCAAGAGGACGAGTTACCGGGTATTAGGCGTAGTACTGCATGCTGCAATCTGGAACACAGGGTCAGAATGTCAAGGTAATTGTTGGACAACGAACCATTTTCTGTTTTCGTGAGGAATAAAAGAAATGTTGTTTTGTGTGTCTTTATTCTAATTGTATGTAAAGCGCCATTAATCCCTAGGATCGTGGTGATGCAACACCTTTTTATGTTTGTAGCTTACAAGGAAAGTACATGGGCTCAAACAAACATATCCGTATGAACGTTTGCTTACAGAATCTCTGCGTACACCTCACTGTGCTGGTGGGTGTCGTTTTTATGCAAAATTCTGCGGTTATGCTCTAGATAGCACTGTAGATGTACTTGTAGACGCCATACGTAATGCAGATATCTTAACTATAACTTATGTAATAATCATCATAC
This sequence comes from Locusta migratoria, assembly GCA_026315105.1. Lineage (NCBI taxonomy): Eukaryota > Metazoa > Arthropoda > Insecta > Orthoptera > Acrididae > Locusta > Locusta migratoria. The sequence continues at coordinate 524,809,021 of CM048745.1, forward strand.
ATGTTCTCTAGCGTATTGTCATCAAAAGCCGTGATGATAATTGAAACTTTAACCTTCTTCTCGGAAGACAGTTGGTATTCACTGCCACTGCTTCCATCGCCTCTTCCCGCACTTACCGTGACACTACCGCTTGCAATGAGTTGTTCGTCATTATCATACCTATAATCATTATTATGAGTTTGTAACAACAGTATGTAATTTATGCTCATAGTTCTGTACCATAACAGATACGAGAAAGCATGCAAATGGTTCATCTTCTACACTTATACCATCTTCACGAAGAAGGGTTCTTCGTAACTTCGTATCTACTAATCGCAATACATTAGCAGGATTGATTAGCAATCGCCGCCCCATCTGACGCTTCACCACACAAATAAAGACACAAAACGCTGCACCGTTCAAATGTTCGTATAGTCTATGGGACTTAACTACGGGGTCATCAGTCCCTAAACTTACAAACTACTTACGAACTAGGGCGGCACAAATATCCATGCCCGAGGGGGGATTCGAATCCCCGACCGTAGTGGCCGTGAAGACCGTGACTGGAGCGCCTTAGTCCCCTCGGCCACCGCGGCCGGCACACTGCATCGTCCCTACTGGCGAACCGACAGGTCAAAGTGCAATGTGGTAAGGCAGACGCAGATGCCTCTAACGGACGACTGCAGAGTTTTGCAGATGCGGGAGTATCACTAGTGCAATAAGGGACCTTTACATTATCTCTCACATGATTTTTGTGTATATGTGTTTCTTCGAGCCCAAGTACTTTCCTTGCTGGATAAGTCAAGGAGGTGGAGCAGAAAGCCGGAATGAAGACTGTCCCCATTACACCGAAACCACGTCCGGACTAGGGTGGTACGGGCATGTGATGAGATTGTAGTCCACAAGAACAGCCCGAATAAATTTGGAAGAAGTGGCGTACAGCAGCCACGGGGAATTGGATGGCAGAGGTAGGGAGAAGAAATAATTCCATTTCCTTCCCTGTGGACTGGTCAAGGGGCATCGCCGAGGTTATGTAAAGGCATCAGACATGGTGCCGCGCGAAGTGGAGGAAGACAGGAGAGTTAGGGAGCGCGTAAGGCGCAGCAGTAGGAGTAGGGCACAGTGTTAGGATGCAAATGCACGCGGCCTAGGGCGTCTGGCGGCGGCGTGGAGGGCCCTCCACGGCGCGCCCCACCCCGTGCCTATCCCTATCCCTAGCTTATCTGGGGAGGGGGAGGCAGCGGCATGTGTGTGCGTGCGCGCTGAGGAGTGGCCCTCCAGGGGTAGTCACCCTCCGCGCCGGAATGGCTTGCCGGCCCGGACAAAGGGCGAACTTGCGTCCCCCGCCCCTCCGCGGTGCACTCGGGGGCGGCTGCTTGCCAAACTGGCTTTCTGCGTTACGCAACTGCCGGGCCCGCACAATGCACGCGACTCTATCACTCCAGCTATAACCTGCGCCACATTCGCCGAAACGGGCGCGTTTTGCGAGCGCCAAATACTTCTTACCTGGCTGCAACTCGCATAACGCAGTTCTACGAAAAAAGTACAAGAAACTGGTCTTTTACAGAGGTCACGATATACGATTTTAAACGTTGCTGAACGATAAAAGTATTGACGGTGAGTCCAAATGTTCAAATGTTTGTTAAGCTTATGGGACTTAACTACGGGGTCATCAGTCCCTAAACTTACAAACTACTTATGAACTACCTTATACTAAAGACGGCAGAAATATCCATGCCCGAGGGGGCATTCGAACCCCCGACCGTAGTGGTCGTACAGACCGTGACTGAAGCGCCTCAGTCTCCTCGGCCACCGCTGCCGGCTGACGGTGAGTGTTTCGAGAAGAATAAGCAATGGTGATTTCTACTCTTTAAATGATAACATTTTCTCAGACTTCCAGCGGTGTCAAGTAGTATGAAACCCACCTGCTTTCGGCTGAGATCCCCTCGTCCACTGTCAAGTGGTAACTGTCTAATCATTGCTGCCGTCCACCTTATATAGCTGCGCAGCTTTCTGTGACGTCACCGGTACCCGCGGCGTGGCCAGCGAGAAAGACAGGCCTGGGCACTCATCCAGGTGACGAGGCAAGAGTAGTGCAGTGCCGACGCGATCCCGGATTTGACTGGTTAGCAGTGCTGCCAACCCTGAAGCTCAATTTTCCCCTAAATCGTATGTGAATTCCCTGTAAAAAAGAAAAAAAAACCTAAATGGTGCTCAGGCCGCAGGCCGCAACTACAAAAAAATAAAAAAAAAATAAAAACTCGACGGTTATCTCTGTCAGTTCAATACCATAGCAGAGTTAAATAACTATAGCACAGCTCAGTGATACAGCAGACGGCAAAGCGGACAACAATGCGATCAACACCAACTATAGTTGCCTACTCCGCACTTTTGGCAACGAACCTCAGAACTAGGCCTACAGTAAGGATGTTTCCAGACTGTTACAGAATTCAATTTGGGTGGGAGAGTGCTCGGAACTATTTAAATAACTTTTAAAACATATTTTATATTTAGAAATTGTAACAGTTTATTTATTTATTCACCTGAGTGTTTAAATCATTACAAAGAACTTGCAGTTAAATGAAGGACATGCAAGTCATTTTACTGTGTTTAGTATCTTCCATATAAAAGATCCCTCTCTCAAATTTTGAAGCTTTCAGTAAAGTATTCAATCAAATTGATGTTTCTGCTGGAACTTCGGAATTTAACGCTTTTAAGTAGGCATATGCTCGTTCCGACAAGATGGAATAATACCTGTGACAACACCCAAGATATATAATACATATACGTAAATTTCCTTATTACTATTCCCATGCCTTTGTGTATCTCAAGGAATATTTTTTCTCTCTTGAAATCATAGCCACTTGGAATACACACACATACACTTCCAGCGTTTTCAACTTCAGTTCACAGTCGCCAATGCAACTACAGTAAGGTACACTAGACGTTGCAGAAGCGCCTTTAAAGGAGGGCAGTGCCAACGAAAACATAACAATGAAGTATTTCATTGAAAGGTAGGGCTAAACAAATTTTGATAGGTATGCGTTATTCATGTCTGAGAAGCCCCTAAAAATTCCCCCCAAAGCACACTTCCCCCTAAATTTCCCCCTGAAATACAAATCCCTCCAAATTCCCCCAAGACTGCAGAGTCCCCCTAAATTTAGGGGGAAAACCCCCAAGTTGGCAACACTGCTGGTTAGCCGCTAAGAGGCAGTGGGCCGTGCCCAGCGGCTAACCAGTCAAGTCCGCGACCGCGTCGGCGCAGCACAACTCTAGCCACGTCACCTGGCTGTGTGCCCAGGCCTGTCTTTCTCGCTGGCCAGGTACTCGTGGCATCGCTCTATATATATTTTGGTCGCGTGCCTGCCGCGTCCGATTCAACCGATCGGTGGCCGGGCCCCAAACAATGCTTAGTTCCAATCCGCCGTCCTTTTTAAGAGTTTTTCACATACTATAATTACTATCGCCTCTTTTATTGTGCTACCCCATAAAACATTTCTTCTTGTTATGTTTCATGTCTCGTCGATCGCAATGCAGTTTGTCTTCCATAGTATGCTCCACAGTTGATGATTTCAAATGTTCAAATATTTGTTAAGCTTATAGGACTTAACATTGTTTCTCACCAACGTATGTGGGTTACCGCGGAAACAAATCAACACTGCGCTGACATCTGTCATCAATAAGACAAAATCGTTACACCAGTTAGCACAGATCAGGGTTAACAATGTCTTACTGTACTTAGTTTGAAAAATTATCTTTCCCCATACCTTTCAATTGTCATAGAAAACATAGGTGGGCGGAATTGAATCACTGTGTGTGTAGGGGCGCAGTGGTCTCGCACAGTGACGTAGTCGACGCTGTCTAGGACAGCTGAGTCTGCCGCAGAGTTGCTTCTATCCACCGCGATGCCTCGCCTCCCTGCTTAAATGGTCACCAGTCCTTAAACTTACAAACAACTTATGAACTAACTTGTACTAAAAATAGCACAAACATCCATGCCCGAGGGGGGATTCGAACCCCCGACGGGAAACGGCCTCGCGCATCGGAGCATAGCGTCTCAATTCACTCGGCCACGCCACCGCGGCTTGATTTCTGGAGATGACGTAACCGAAAACATCTTTCGTGCTGAAAAAACCGCTGATCAATAGTACGCACTGTCCGACCGATGTAAAACTGGCCACACCAACACGGTATCTTTTATACACCTGGTGTTCTAAGACTTACGTAATCTTTCAGGTATTTGTTCTTGTAATGACTGATTCCTTGTCGAATGCGATGAGATGTTTGTTTTTGAGAGCATGCTCCTAACGCAAACGGAAACAGGTTTCGTGTACAACTCAGTCCTGTCCAATAATACGTATTGTCCGACCGAAGTAAAACTCTCCACACCTACACGGAATCTTGTGCACATAATCATTCATAGGTCTCATTAGCTGTCGTCATTCTTTGTCTCCTCCTCGGTCGTCTTCTGCTTGCTTGACTTTGGATAGATAGCACGTGAAATCTGGCGATTTTTCTTAAATAATTATGGTAAGTGGCTGTTTCCTCTGCAGATGTTCACTGTCCGAGACTCGCTCGGTTTATCAAGGCCCTTAAAACAGATCGTTTCTGTGATGAGTCCTGCTGGCTCGTGGCGTACAGATACCGGTCCATGTGGATGGGTTTCCGGTAAACACTATGGCTGAGGCATACATTGTCTTTACGCCGGACAAGTACGTAAAGCAACGGCTGGGCACCATCTGTCAGTACCTACTCTTTGGTGTTGTTGTAGATATTGTATTCACCCAGTTTTCAACGTCTATAAGGCCAGACGAGGAACACATCGTCAAAATAACGTAAAAACAATGGGCTTTGTGGGATCCGCGTCCGGGACGATGTCCTCGAATGGTTATTTGGTTCATTTTTTAGTCTGAAGTTTTGTATTTAGACTTTAGAGTTACTATAAAAAAGACCTTGCAGTTTACTGAGGCAGCAAACGACCTAGAAGAGCACTTGAACCGAAAAGACAGTGCCTTCAAATGAGGGTATTATATGAACATTAACAAATGCAAAACAAGAGCAACGTAATGTATTCCAATTAAATCAGGCGATACCGAATGTAAGCATTAGCAAACGAGACAGTGAAGGTGGCAGATGTTACTGCTGTTACTTGGGCAGTAAAACGATGGTAGGAGTAGAGAAGATAAGAAAAACGCAGAATGGCAGTAGAAAGGAAAGCATTTATAAACATCGGAAACTAATTTCAGTGTTAGAAAGTATTATTGGAGACATTTGTCGTGAAAGTAGCTTCGTATGGGAGTGAAACATGGACGGTAAACAGGTTACACAAAGAAATGTTATAAGCGTTTGTAATTCGATGGTACACAAATGCTGAATATTGTCTGGGTAGATCGGGTAAATAATGAGGAAGTACTGAAACGAAGTGGGGGAAAAAGAATTTTCTGGCATATCTGGACTAAAAGGATGAAACTATTGCTAGACACACTCTGAGGCATCAAATAGTGGTCGGCCTAGAATTACACGGGGAAAAAATCGCAGAGGCAGAGCACGAGACTAGTACAGTACAGTAACCGGTTCAAATGGATGTCGGTTGTTGTTCTTATTCGGAGATAAAGAGGCTTGCACAGGATAGCGCGGAGAGCTGAATCGACCACTCTTCGGACTGAAGACCACAACAACAACAACATTACTTTTAAATCATCCCCACATATCATTCTTTCTAGCAACTTTATACAATGATGTATTTACCGCTCAGGTCAGTGCCAGCGTAATTGTAACTAGAATATCAAACCACAACGACCACGAATAACTTTGTTCATAATAATATTAAGCCTACTATGTACGTGCCGTACAGAGATGCAATTTTATACCTTGAAGAATTGTATCAGATACAATGTAAAGCCGTAAACAGTATCTCAGTACTTTGTATATTCGCAACGAAGCATGACTTTTATCAGAGAGTCCCACTATGTGCAATAGCCATAAAAGTTACGCCATCAATTAGATTCGGCTTTATAAGCAAAATTTCTTCATAACGTGTTTCTCAGATGATTAGGACTGGAATGATGGCATCTCCATACCCTCTTCAAAAGACCTGTTATTAAGGTACCAATGTGTTCGAACCAAGTTTCTGCCTCTATGACACATTGAAACTGCTGGCTATGCTTACAATGTTGTCGTTTTCTTTTTCAACAAATACCTTAATTGTAAACCACGTTATCTACTAAGCATGACAGCGTAGCTCTCCCCATGAGACTGTGATCGTAAATATTTATTACTTGTCCTTATTTCTGAATGAGAGAGACGGAAGGACTTAAGAGCATACAATGTATTATTTCCAAACCTACATTAGTGATTTTTGGTAGTAATTATTGTACGATATGGATTTCAGTTAAGTACTTTTAAAGGTCGTATGGAAGTCGCGAATATAGCCTTCTAAACTTTGAGGATATACGGTGTCTTCGGTTCGGATACGTCCGCATTGGAGAATAACCTTGAAATCGCTTTCTGCCTAGCTTGGGTTTCTTCACGAAAGCTAAATTTGGCTTCAGAACGGTTACAGCACTGGAAAGATCCGATATCCCGATATTTATAAGTTGTTTTCGTGAAGAATCACGAAATTTCTACTGGACGTGGCTTGAGAAAACAGTATCGAGATATGCACGTAAATTCGGCAAAAGACAGTTACCATTCTCAAAACCTTTCCCCAATATACGAAATATTTTAAACACGACTGCGTCTCAGTAACGGTTATAGGATAGCAAATTAATAAACACCCAACCAGTTACAGTAATAGTTGATTAATAAATTTTTGACGACGGTTTCGACAGATATAAACCCGTCTTCTTCAGAAATACATTTAAACCTATAGACAATGTGACATCATAAATTAAAATTTCTAATCGTTATGCCTGAAATATACGTCATACCCAAGCCTATTATCTAAAACATTCTCTAAAACAATGTTTTAGACAATAGGCTTGGTATGACGCATATTTCAGGCATAACGATTAGAAATGTTTTAGACAATAGGCTTCGTATGACGCATATTTCAAGCATAACGATTAGAAATTTTAATTTATGATGTCACATTGTCTGTAGGTTTACATGAATTTCTGAAGAAAACGGGTTTGTATCTGACGAAAGCGTGGTCAAAAGTTTATTAAACAACTATTACTGCAACTGGTTGGCTGCTTATTAATTTTCCAATATACGAAAGTTAAGAACGTATGTTTCCCTTTCGTTAATGTAACTCGTAAGGTAAGTCGCAATGTATTGCCTCACCTGTTCCAACATTTCTCTTACATTCAAATTGGTGTACTCCGAGGTCATATTCTACCAGTTTCTCAATTCGTGTGCAAATAATTTGTGTTAGTATTTTAAAACCACGACTTGCAAAGGGCTATGAACACCCAAGTGATTAGTAGTCTCTAATGGCTTTAATTATGTCGGTAGTTACCTCAAGTTTCAATCACTCCCCCATTGTCTATTGAATCGCAAACTGTGCTATTGTTCGGTTGTGGTAATAACCTTGCGCCGACGACGGGTGAATTTAACTTCCCCTTGTTCACGTGACAAGCGCCGCGGAGCAGAGTAGACTACACTTGCCTTCGACTTGCGCCGCCCCCCAAGCGCCTCCCCTGCGAAATGAAATGCAGGCGGCTTCCGGTAGGGGCGCTGCAGTCGGCAGCGTCTCTCCCCCTCCCCCGGTGGTCCGGCGCTCATCCCCCACATTGCCTTAGCGCCCGCGGCGGCAGCGCGCCTAAACTGTTATTCCAGCCACCCCCATGGGCTGAGGGGTAATTAAAATGCTGCTCAGTTTTGATTGGCTCCGCGTTGGACTCGGCCGAGGTGCGGCGGGCTGTGGGTTTAGGGCGAGGGAGGCGACGGCTGGCTGTCCGCACCCTACACACAGATGTTGCCGCACGACGCTTCAACACTGGGGGGCGTAGGACGAGGTGGAAGGGGAGGCTGCAGAAGAAGGAGGAGGCAGGGAGGCGAGGCATCGCGGCGGATGGAAGCAACTCTGCGGCAGACTCAGCTGTCCCAGACAGCGTCGACTACGTCACTCTGCGAGGCCACTGCGCCCCTAAACACATAGTGATTCAATTCCCCCTCATCTGTGTCTTCTACATCTACATCTAGAGCTACATACATACTCCGCAATCCACCGTAAATCAAACCAAATGTTTGTATAGCATATGGGACTTAACTACGGCCGGGCGCGGTGGCCGAGGGGACTAAGGTGCTCCAGTCACGGTCTGCACGGCAACTACGGTCGGGGGTTCGAATACCCCTCGGGCATGGATATTTGTGCCGTCCTAGTTCGTAAGTAGTTCATAAGTAGTTTGTAAGTTTAGGGACTGATGAACCCGTAGTTAAGTCCCATAGACTATACAAACATTTTTCAACTTAACTACGGGGTCATCAGTCCCTAAACTTACAAACTACCTATGAACTACCTAATACTAAGGACGGCACAAATATCCATGCCCGAGGGGGGATTCGAACCGCCGACCTTAATGGCTGTGCAGACCGTGACTGGAGCGCCTCAGTCCCCTCGGCCACCGCGGCCGGCTGTACCACTACTAGGCATTTTCTTTCCTATTCCATTCCCAAATAGAACGAAGAAAAAAAGAATGTCTATATGCCTCCGTCCAGCCCTAATTTCTCTTATCTTGTGATTGTGATCCCTACGCGAAATGTAAGTAGGTGGAAGCAAGATCGTACTACACTCAGCTTCAACTTCCGGCCCTCTAAATTTCCTCAACTGAAATTCACGAAAAGAACGTCGTCTTTCCTCCAGCGATCCCCAATGGAGTTGCCGGAGAATTTCCGTGACACTCGCGCATTGGTCGAATCTACCAGTAACAAAGCTAGCTGCTCGCCTCTGAACTGATCCGCTGCGGGTCCCAAATACTTGAGCAATACTCAAGACGTGGTCGTACAAGCGTTCTATACGCGGTCTTCTTTTACAGATGAAGTACATCTTCCCAAAATTCTCCCGATAAACCGAAGTCGGCTGTCCGCCTTACTCACAACTGTCCTTACATATTCGTTCCATTTCATATCGCTCAGCAATGTTACGCCAGATGACACCCTCCCATACATCACAGCATAATCAGCAAGCAACCGCAAATTACAACTTAGTCTTTCTATGACAATTACAGAACCGTCAGTTTTGTAAGTCATGCCCGAAAAATTGTAACACGAATAATTTTCCGAAGAATGGAAGAGCTGGTAGAAGCTGATCTCGCGGAAGATACTTTCTCACCTTAGGACTTATCTTAGAAGATACGCTCAGGAGAGGCAAATCTACATTTCATCCTTTTGTAGATTTGAAGAAAGCTTTTGACTATTTTTATTGGAATAAAAAGGGGTAAAATGTAGATACACGAAGGTTATTACAACTTGTACGAAAACCAGACAGCAGTTATAAGAGTCGAAAGGCATGAAAAGAACAAGGTGGTTGGGACGAGAATAAGACAGGCCTGTAGTCTTTCCCCAGCGTTATTCAATCTAGTCACTGAGAAAGCTGTGAAGAAAAACAAGGAGAAATTAGGAAATGTTATTAAAGTTCAAGGTGAATAAATAAAAGCTTTCCGCTTTGCTGATGACACTGTAATTTTGTCATAGACAGAAATGGACCTAGAAGAGCAGGAATGGATAGTGTCTTGAAAGGGGCGCATAAGATGTAAATTACCCAGAACAAAATAAGGATAAGGGAATGTAGTCCAAGAAAATTAGGCAACGTTGAGGAATTAGGTTAGATAACAAAACAATAAAGGTGGAAGGTGAGTTTTGTTACTTGGGCAGCAATACAAGGTGTGTCTACAAAGTAAGTTCCGTTTGGTTATAGAAAACAAACGTGTACATATATAGAAAAAAATATTTATTGTACAAAAATCTACAACAGTTAAACTACATTTCTACATAGCTCCCGAAGTTTTGTAGGCACTTGTCATAACGTAGCATAAGTTTTTGTATGCCTTCTTCATAGAAGGTTGCCTCCAGTGTATTCAATGTGCTAACATGTTCTTTCAGCTCGTCATCATCGTTGAAGTGTTGACCACGAAGGATAGATTTTAGATGTAAGAGGAGATGAAAGTCGCTTAATCTTCTCTTCAATTGTGTGAACTAGTTTATCAGTAACCACAGATGGGCGTCCACTTCATTCTTAATCGTGCACTTGATCACCTCCTTCATTGAACAGTCAGACCCATCTTCTAACCATTGAATCACTCGTAGCTCTTTGTCCGTAAACCTCGCAGATTTGCCGATGAATTACCTTTCGTTTAACTTTCTTTCCATTTAGAAAACGATTCACAGATCTGATCTCCCGCGCGGCGGCATTTTCAATTACGGCTGACATTATAAAGAAGCACTACAAAGCACAAGTTGGCAACATCCATCTGAAAATGGCGTACATGTCTTCTGCTTGAGTCAGAGTAACTGCCGCGTATTCTCAGAACTGCGATCGTAGCGCTGCCGTGGATAGAAATAGAAACTAATCTTACTTTGTGGTCGAACCTCGAATACGACGGTCGCAGAACAGAGGATATAAAATGCTGAATGGTAGTGGTAAGCCGGCCGCGGTGGCCGAGGAGACTGAGGCGCTCCAGTCACGGTCTGCACGGCCACTACGGTCGGGGTTTCGAATCCCCCCCTCGGGCATGGATATTTGTGCCGTCCTAGTTCGTAAGTAGTTCATAAGTAGTTTGTAAGTTTCAAATGTTTGTACAGCCTATGGGACTTAACTACGGGGTCGTCAGTCCCTAAACTTACAAACTACTTATGAACTACTTACGAACTAGGACGGCACAAATATCCTTGCCCGAGGGGGGATTCGAACCCCCGACCGTAGTGGCCGTGCTGACCGTGACTGGAGGGGCTCAGTCCCCTCGGCCACTGCGGCCGGCTTTGTAAGTTTAGCGACTGATGACCCCGTAGTTAAGTCCCATAGACTGTACAAACATTTGAACATTTTTTTGGTAGTGGTAAGTAAAGCGGTTCTCAAAAAGATAAATTTGTTAACGTCGAATATTAATTTAAATGTTAGGAGTTTGCTGAAGACATTTGTGTGGATTGTTGCTCTGTACGGTAGTGAAACATGGACTACAATAGTTCGGACTGGAAGAGGATAAAAGCATTGGAAATGTGGTGCTACAGAAGAATGTTCATAATTAGGTGAGTAGATCGCGTAACTAAGAGGAGGTACTGAATAGAATTGAAGGGAAAAGGAGTTTCTGGCATACCTTGACTAAAAGAAGGGCTGTGTAGGTTGGACACAGTATTATATATCAAGGAATTGTAAATACAGCGTTGGAGGGAAGTATGTAGGATAAAAATAGCTGATGGAGACGAAGAGACCAATTTAGTAACAGATTAAAACAGGCCTATGTTGCCGTTCTTACGAGAAGATGAATAGGCTTTCACAGGTAGAGTAGTGAGGAGAGTTGCATCAAACCAATCTCAGGACAGAAGACCACAATAACGACGTGTCTTTATATGAAACTACTAGCCTTAGTACCCAGTGTTCCGCTGTATTTATTTATTCTGTTAATCCAGCTCGTCTTCCCTTCGCTTTCTGTTCTTATCCTCCATCCCTCTCTTTGTACATTTCCTAATACCCATTAGACACATTGATATTTTTAAAAAAATAACGCGATTCTCTTATATCGATATTTAAAAAAATCTTTCATACTCAGACCTTCATATTCCGAAAAAAATGTATCGCTATATCAAATTATAAAAATATCGGCTTCATATCGTGTGCAGCCGGATTAAATGTGTGCATTTAAGAGCTGATTTATGTTTAGATATTCGGTACATCCACAAGCTGGCAGCCTGCCTATTCCCCTTGCAACCATAATTCAACGAATAAATATAATATTAAAATTTGTAAATTAGTAATGGGACTTTTTCCAGATAGGAAACTTGTATTACAATATTTTTTTGTTCACTATTGTACTGTTAATTGAAAACCGCGTGCACGGTGTCAAATGTTTGTAAATTTATGGGACTCAACTGCTTGATTAATGGTCCTTAGCTTACAAACTCTTTAAACCAAGGTAAACTAACCTAATGACAACACATACACCGCCGGCCGCGGTGGCTGAGAGGACTGAGGCGCTCCAGTTACGGTCTGCACGACCACTACGGTCGGGGGTTCGAATCCTCCCTCGGGCATGGATATTTGTGCCGTCCTTAGTATTAGCTAGTTCATAATTAGTTTGTAAGTTTAGGGACTGATCACCCCGTAGTTAAGTCCCATAAGCTATACAAACATTTGAACATTTTGAACACTGCCCATCCATGCAGACGCTTGCAGGGCTCTATATTCTCTTGCCGGCTAAAGTCTCGATCAGCGGCAAGGGTAGCGTCGCGGTGCGTCCGTAGCAGTGTTAGGTTGGCAACGTAGTACATTTCGAGTAGCCTATGGCGTGTACGATAATTCACTTAGTGACTGTATAAGGGTACATCGACGAATATTATTATTTTTACAAATATGTCATGATATTAAAGGAAGTGGTTAGGCATGAATCAAAGAGTACATTGTTGCAAGCGTTTTACCAAATTATGAACATCGAAAAAGAAAAATCGTACTTCGTATCATTTGAAAGAAAGACACATACGTATTTCGATTTACATAACAACAAAAGTGTTACATCTGAACAGAAAGTGCATGTGGAGAAACGTAGTTTTGTAGTGTGCGATCTTCTACTTTCGAACGCTGTGATTCATTTCGGAAATAAAATCATTCAAACGTGATGTTAACACATTCATTTTCACAATTTGTAAACACTTAAATTTCATTCAGTAAAAAACCGTCTTGATTTCAAATTGTTTTATTAATTAATGACGCGTTTCGCCCTTTAGCAGGGCATCTTCAGATTATCTGCGTGACAGAATTTACACAAAATTACAAGGCGGAATTACAAAACGGGTATAATGGTACATGGGCTTATTTTGTGTTAAGAAGACCATTATATCCGCCTTGTAATTTTGTGTAAATTCTGTCACGCAGATAATCTGAAGATGGCCTGCTAAATGGTGATACGCGCCATTAATTAATAAAACAATTAGTCTTTATTACTATTTTTACTGAAGGAATATTAATTCTCACTGATAGCTGTACACCATGGACTGGAAATCGTTTTATTTGTAAACACTGTGTGCCGCTATTCATCCCAGCATCCACAGCGACTGTTGCCAACACTGCCGCTTCATGTAAATACATTAGGCCATGCCGCTGATCGAGACTTGTACCGCTCTTGGCTTAACTCTCCGTGATGTGATAAGCAGTCCTGCGCAGTTCGGCGGAACCTCAGGGGCCGTGTTGCGGGCAGGCCTATCTGGCCAGGGGCGGTCGCCTCGACCAGTGCAGCTCACCGTATCGCCTCTCCGCGGTCCGGCTAATTGGGGATGAGACGAGAAGTTGGCGGTGCGCCCAAGTGTGACCACACCGAGACACAGAGTTAGCCCGACTCTCCGGAAGGCCGCAAGGGGACACCCTTCCCAGGGGACGGCCCGACCAGTTCCTCACAGGACGCTCTCTGTGCACGCGACGGAGTAGTCCCTCTCTTTCCTTTACGCCCATCTAGACGGGGCGTACGACACGCGCATGCAATTTGTTGATTACTGCAGTGCTTCATGCGATGTAGCAACTACAAAAAAAAAAAAAAAAAAAAAAAAAAAAAAAAAAAAAATAGATTGAACTGTACGTGTTTTACCGAGTGAGATGGCGCTGTGCTAATACACTAGATTGACATCCGGGAGAACAGCGGTTCACAACCCGCCTCCGGCCAACCTGATTGAGGTTTCCGTGATTTCCCCGAATCACTCCAAGCAGATGGCCTGGTTCCTTTCAGAGGGAACGGCCGATTTGCTTCCCCGTCCTTAACAAAACCGTCCGAGCGTGCACTCCGTCTCTAGTAACAACGATGTCGGCAGGATGCAGAAACCTAAGCTTCCTTCCTGGTCCTGCGTGTTTGTCTAGTTTTATGGATCTCGTGCCTACTTCGTTTCTTGTCTACTTCGAGCAAGTGAATTTCACTTTTCGAGACCGTCATATACCCTATGTCGTTTTGTAATATTTACTGCATTTATTGGTATTTTAGAGGGTTACTGTGCTACTGTATTTGATTGTTTTCATACACTTCACGTGAAATTATGTCACTCATTTGTGTAAACTTCTTCCTTACAGCAGCAGTTTAAATACTTTCAGAATTAAAACCTTAATATGCGAGAAGAGCTTGCCTCATCACTTAAATGTATATTAGATAATCAAATTAAATGGTGAGAAAAACGAGCGTTATCGCCTTGACAGAGAATTCTTAATCCCCTCCTCTGACTGCTGTTTACAACTGATGAGTCCATTACTGCAGTGGAACAATTCTCGCCGACCACGGTGGCCGAGGGGATTGAGGCGCACCAGTCACGGTCTGCACGGCCTCTACGGTCGGAGGTTCGAATCCCCCCTCGGGCATGGATATTTGTGCCGTCCTTAGTGTTAGCTAGTTCATAAGTAGTTAAGTCCCATAAGCTATACAAACATTTGAAAAATTCTCGCTGCTTTCATAAAATGCGTTTTCATCCATATGCTGTTGTTTTTAATTAAGTTTATTATCAACTGGTTTCAGTCGTAGACCTGATCAACGGTTACAGGTTTTAAAACAGTTTAGAGAAATACACAATAAAAAAGTCATGTCTTGCTGAAAACAGTGATGTTCCATAAATATGTAAAGATTTAAATGTGGCATGTTGTGAGGATACAGGGTTTTAGGTTAGTAACCTCTTTTGGTCGAACTATAGTTATCATTGATGTGCAACGAGAGCTGCTGGCAACAATGCTTCGGTTGGAATGTTCTTTGTTTGTTGGCCGGTGTGCGGCAGTCTCCCGCCGACCGCAGAGCGAGGCTGTAGCATTTCGGCAGTGAGTTCGTAACCTGCGTTTAGTGGTGGCTAAAGTTTTTCCCATTCCGTCGTATCGCATACGGGTTGCAGTTGCATATTGAAATGTTTCAGTGTGGATTTGTAGCCATTCATCGTAGTGGCACGCGGTAACGTTATATATAATATTTACTTATGAGCATTTCTGAAAATGTCGTAGGAATCTTGCTGGTATCAGAAAGACATGAATGTTTATAATTTATTTCCCTAAACTGCTTTAAAAACTTGTACCCCTTAATGGAGATCTACGATTGAAACCGATTTGTAATAAAGCTGATTAAAAACAGCTTACGATTAAAGCATTTATATAAGCTATTGTTCAACTTTTATAGACTTCTATATTTAGCTTTTCACTAGAGAAAATAGCAACGTTTATTTCGAATGTTTGCATTATTTGCTGCAATCCACGCCACAATAGAACCTCATACCAAAGCATGAAAATGAACAAGCCACAGGAGATCAATTGAAACGTCATATTGTTTCGTCTACGGCAAAGTATAAGGAGCTAATACACAGCTGAGAATTATGTTGTGAATTTTAAAGTGAAACGCTGTTACGTTTAAAGTAAATGACGTGGTCTAGTCGGCTCGAAGTTCTACCATAAACTCTGAACTTCGTATGCCATCAAATTTGAACGCTGCCTCTAAATGAATGGTTGTCAATTTCATCATCACACCATGTCAGTGCTGAGCAGTTATCACATTCAAAGGGTTAATCCTGTTTTTGTATCGTACAAAATGGGCTAATATTCATTTTTTCATTGGTTAATGTGTTACGCATGTTGTCAATTATACTCCATCATCATGAATACAGTTTTTTTTCTCACTAAGCGAACTGTTACTACCTTGTATTCTATTCAAATCTCGATTACAAGATAAGTCAATGTGTGACGTAATAATTGTCATCCCATTCACCTTGTAAGAACTATTTCCTGCTTCATCTAAGTAATCAACATGTCTTGAGATGTAAATTATTACACAATCTTGTTGTACGCAGTGTTTATTACATAAATAAAAATAGTGATAAATTTTTCTTGCAATTAAGTTACCCTACTATTGATACAAAAAATATTCAAATGTTTGTAAAGCTTATGGGACTTAACTACGGGGTCATCAGTCCCTAAACTTACAAACTACTTATCAACTACTTACGAACTAGGACGGCACAAATATCCATGCCCGAGGGGGGATTCGAACCCCCGACCGTGGTGGCCGTGCAGACCGTGACTGAAGCGCCTCAGTCTCCTCGGCCACCGCGGCCGGCACTATTGATACACAACCTTCAGAAATTCTCTGATAATAGAAGAAAATCTGATGTAAATGATACCTTACAGTCTGCAGTCTTAATTAAATTACTGTCATTTTAGGGATTATTTTGGTGTAAGAGTCCATTATTCTCCTGTGGCTTGTTAAAGAGGTCCGGTATCAAATTTGCTCTTAAATAACTAAATATCTCTGTTTACCAAAAGCAAAGCAAGAGCGACACAACGACAGTATGCTTACCAATTTCCGCGGCGACACCGACCACTTAAAAGAAATTTAACATCTCTACACGTATTGTACGTATTACTGACTACATATTACAGGCTGTTTTAGTATCACGGTAGTTGCTTTCTCTCTCTCTCTCTCTCTCTCTCTCTCTCTCTCTCTCTCTCTCTCTCTCTCTTTTTTTTTTTTTTTTTTTTTTTTTTTTTTTTTTTTTTTTTTTTTTTTAGTGTTTGAAATAAAGAATAGATAAATAATAATTCCAATGTTACGGTGTACCGTATAACAAAATATTCGTAAGTATTCAGAAAATATGGCTGGGCACGCTCCGAAATACTCAATGTGCCTCGCATTCGTGCTACTCAGTTCTTTTCCTGCTGTAAATTAATTTTTCAAACCTTGTTACTGAAAAACAACGGTATCGATTGTAATGTCAAGAAATCGTTTGCTTACGCTTCATGAAATTTTTATTTATTTGACACACTTTGTGCAAGCTATTCCTGATTTAGGTAACATCCTCAAGAGTGTCTATTTTACGTTACAGCATTACTGTATTCTGCTAAATGCTCGTGAGTCATTACAATGCAAGATACAACGAAAATCATTGCTGCAGGAAGGAAACAACTTCCACCAATTACTCAAAACATCGGCACTAAGTAGGATGAAATTTCCCTAAGTAAAAAATCAACATTTCACTAAATAAATAAATAAATAAATAAATAAAAAATAAGCAACTGTTTTTCGATCTATTGTAGATATCTGTCATTGCAGACCACTGTAGACTTTTTATATTTAAAAGAAAAAAAAAACGTAACGCATCTGGTGGGAAATATCGCATCTTATTGTAGTGGCACGAAGGGACAGAAAATATCCTTCATATTTGAAAATAAGAATTGAAGTCTTGGTCGCAAATATTTGTATTGTCTCGATTCAGAATTTACATGTGATATGTAAACGTTTTTTATATTTTTTGAATTTAAACAATCTTGTGTTCTTAAAGGTGGTAATAAAAGTTTCAGCAAAATTACAACACACATGAGATATATAAGATGCAGTAACCAGCCCAGTGTCAGCCAAGACAGACATCTCTTAGGCATTCAGTGTTGTTTGGTGGAAGCAAACAGGCTGCACATTCATAGCTTATGTGCAGTTAACACAGACACGCGCCAGGCGGATGTTGACTAATCACAAAGAGCGAAAGCCGCCGCGTCCTTCTGTGTCTGACGTATGAGATAACGCTCAGACCGCATAGTGACGACTACAATGAGATCAGCTTCCAAGTGGATAACACAAAAATGATGACTGTTCGGAAACCATCAAAAGTAAGACGACAGGGAGGGGGGTTGTAAGGGCGTGGAGACTGTGGGAGGGGAAAGTCCGGAGGTTGTTTCCTCCTCCAACATCGTCAAAGTTCTCCGAGTCCACGACATCAACACTTAGGCTATTAGCTTCAGACTAAAATAGGAATTGACAGTGAGCCTGCTCCGGCGACACAGCTTTGGCTGTCGTTCACTGCATTATTCGGTTTTGTAGTAAGTACTAATGCTAATTTCATTTATATGTAATGTGATTCATCTGTAGACGGTGATATTGTATAAAATGATAGAGACGCGGCAGAATAGCCGTGCGCACTAAGGTGGCTTGCTGCGGTGCGCGCGACCGTTCGCCGTCGGTGGTTCGTACAAACATTTGGAAAATGGTACTATACGCCAGGAACGGAAAGTGTAACTCCGCCTATCGATAATTTGCTAGTCACCTGACGAGTTACATAAAAGCCAATCATGCACGCTTCTCTACATCACTGAACTACGCAGTTATCCCCAGGAAGATATCGAGAATGTCCCGTTGCCACCAAAGCGCTATATGTTAGCACTTTTTGGCACGCAGTTTATTTCATTTATGTATCGAGTGCAGATAAACGTGAAATTTTGAAAAATCTGTATGTCCAGCTCTTTGTAAGATGGGTATGAGGCCACTGTTGTTTGTTATCAAATAATAATAAAATCCAACGCCTTCAAAGTCAGTTTTTAATTTATTCACGTAACCAGTTGCACCGACATACTTTAGGCTTCTACAGGCCTCTGAGCAGACGTGCCAAACTGTCAGTGAACCTATGTTTATAGTCAAAATCTCAACACTGATGTCCTTAAATCTGACTTGGGCGCTTTACTTCCGCTCTGCTACTACCTACTACTACATTACGTAAAGCTAGACGGTGTTACTACTTGAACCAGCAGGTAACAACTCTGAATAAATGAAATGCTAACGTTGTTAAGTACTTCACACAACACCGTGCTAAAATTTAACGTAAAGCACACTCTAAGCACACACAAAGTGTGGCCTAGCTTGTAAGAAACGTAAACATCGTTTTTTGAGAACAGTGTTTGTTTCTTACGTGAAGTTGGGCCACGCTTTGTGAGTAGTTACATTGTGCTTCACGTTAAATTTCAGCATGATGCTGTGTGAAATACTTACCAACGTTAGCAGCACTCATACAGTGCACGTTCAAAATATAACACGTGTAAAATATAAAAGAAGAATAAAGAACGATAATAATAATAATAATAATTTCGTGTGGCTCATTGGCCTGGTGCAAGTGTTTCAATTGGACGCCACTTCGGCGACTTGCGCGTCCCTAGCCTACCCCAGTTATCCAACCGGGGAAAGGGGACCTACAGTTTAACGTGGAATCCGAACCACATGTCGTTTCTGGGGACTCCTCACATCGCTGAGACGTGAAGGATGGGTTAAAACGCAGACTGAAAATTTCGAGGATCGACCGCGTTTCGAACCCGCGACTCATTGGTTTCCAGTCGAGCTCTTTACCCCAAGACCACTTTTTTTTTTTTTTTTTTTTTTTTTTTTTTTTTTTTTTTTTTTTTTTTTTTTTTTTTTTTTTAGGGCCTCCCTTCTCCCCTCACAGCCCTTCCTTACGCTCTCCAAATTGTGCCTTCTTCGGCGAGCTTCTGTTGCTTTCTTCGAAGTAAATGAAAGGAAATAAATACATCATTATATGATAGTAAACGAAAACGATCTTCCTGGGAAATGGAGCAGCAGAAAAATGCTGCCATACTGAAAATAATCTGTTCTTGCTGAATTCTCAACAGCAGATAAATAAATGAAAGAATATGTTCTTCTTGTATCCAAAAACAGTAAATCTTCTCTTTGACTCGAAATGTGAAACAACATTCTTCTATGAACAAGCATCGGGGAAAACGCAGAAATCGTGGCATAATAACGTCGTCAGAGTGCATACGTGGCACGAGTTGTAGAGAAATCACTGAATTGTGTATCGCAGAAAGTTAGCGAAGTGCTTCTTGTAGTTCTTTCTGTTCATAAGCTTCTGGTGCTGTGTATGGAGGTACAAGTGGAAACTATATTTGCTTTTCAGTTCTTCTGCCAGTATGTAGTGTAAAGCGTGCGCTTTTATCCAGTTAACGGCATTTCTTTTCGTGGCTGGGTAAGGCACGTCGCTGGGGTTTAGAAGGTCCTTCGGTGTAACGGTATGTGGAGCCGTTCGGGTGACCTTGGCTATGAGTTGTCGAGTGATTTGCCAGATTTCGTCGACTTCAGCGCAAACCAGTCGATGCTCTTCAGTGTCAACTAAATTGCAGGTCGGACAGTTGGGTGAGTCTGCGAGGTGGATGCGGTGCAACTTAGAATTGGTCGGTAGTTTCCTGTTGACGGCTTTATACCACGTAGCTCTGACAGTGGTCGATAGAAATCGGCTACTGATGTTGCTCCAGATGGCCTTCCAGTCATAACCAGGGTATTTTTGTTCCACCACATTTCCGGGTTTCGTTTTCATCAATAGGTCATATATCGTTTTCGCTTTGGCCGTCTGCTGGACTATGGTCGTTGTGGGAAGATAACTAAGTTCAACTAGAAATTGTTGAAAATGATAAAGTCCTATGGGAACGTGCCGAACGTCAATGGGTGGGGTGAAATCTGTAGGAGCAATTTCCGTTAGTAAGTTGGCGGTGAATGAGTTAGGTGTCATCTTCCAGAGCTTGAGCATATTGCTTGTAAATAATGCTTTGGATTTCATGAAGATATCAGTAAGGTTGAGCCCCCCATTTGCAGCTGATAGAGTTAACGTGTCGAATTTGACTTTAAAGAGATTCCCACGACTGATGAAGTGGCCGAAAGCTGACATTATCCTCACAGCAATGGCACCTGGCATGGGTAAAACTTGTGCGACATAATTGATCTTGGAAGCGATGTAGATATTGACAAGGGTTGTCTTTTGGATTTCGTCAATGTGTCGCATACTGTGTTGCCTAATTCTGGCTCTCACGCTGTTAAGAAGGTTCCTATAGTTAACTGCTATCGTTTCTTTTATGTGGCGCCGATAAGTAATTCCCAAAATTGTCCGCTGGTCGACGACTGGTAGGTGTACGTTCTGGACCAATAGACCTTGGCCTAAATGCATTATACTGGATTTAGTTCTGTTTAATGTTGCACCTGATGCCAGTTCGTACTTGTGTATAACCTCCAACGTCCGTTCTATGTCTTCATTGTTGGTGACCATGACACCTACGTCATCTGCGTAGGCGTTACAATTTTGTGATCGTTTATGCGTAGTCCTTGTAGTTGCTGGTACAGTGTTGCGAGCAAAGGTTCGATAGCAATGGCGAACAAAGTCGTGGACATGGGACATCCTTGCCTCACTGAACTCTTAAAGTGAATACTCCTGGTGAACTGGCCATTCACCATAATTTTGGATGTGCTGTGTTTTAAAATCCTGGCGATGAGGTTTACAAAGCGGTGTGGAAAGCCCATTCTGGACATCGTTTGGAGGAGGTAATCATGATTGACCTTGTCAAACGCCTTTTGAAAATCTAGAGTCATTAGTGCGCAATTAATGTTGAGAACATCCGCCGTTGATATTATGTCGCGATATCCGCACACTGTTTGTAAAATTGACCTGTCCTTGCCAACACTAGTCTGGTACGGACCAGTTACCTCATTCATTATCAGTTTGAGCCGTCGGGCTAAAATGCGGGTCATTATCTTATAATCACTGTTAAGCAGTGTTATTGGTCTTAAATTCTCAATTTGCGCAGAACGTGGATTTTTCGGGATAAGTGCAACGAATCCGGCAAGAAAATCCTCTGGGATGTCACTGTCGGAAGTCATTAGTTCTTTGTAAATGAGGAGTAGTTTGGGTTTCAGCTGCCTATAGAAAACCTGGTAGAACTCGGCCGGCAGGCCATCGGGTCCCGGTGATTTGTTTTTGGGACTGTGTAGGACGGCAGTGTCCAAGTCGTCTTCGTCGATCTCAGCGACCAGGCTGTCAGACGCCTCAGTGCTGAGCCGTGCTCGCAGGTGTCGGAACAAATCTCCCTGCGCCTCAGCGCTAACCGCACCGCCGGACATGAGACTTGTGAAATATTCATGAATTTCAGTTTTAATTTCATTTTGTTTAGTAAGACTGGTTCCATCTGGTCTTTTGATTTCAGTGATTATTTTTTGTTGACCTCTCTTCTGTTCCCGGATAACGTGGAAGATGGACGATTCTTCACCTTTGAGAGCATTCTGTATACGTGCCCGTACTTGATAGCCGTTTAATTGCTTTCGCTTCAGAGACAAAATTTTGGATTTAATTCTCTTTATTTGGATATAATTGTCAATGACTGATCCGTCAAGCGTGTATAATTCACGCAAACATTGGAAATAAAATTCAGATGTCCTCTTGTACCAATAAGCTTTCTCCCTGGAGTAGTCAATCAGCATTCTCCTCAGTTGAGGTTTGGCACAGGACATCCACCAGCTAAGAGTGGAATTGTACGACGGGAGACGTCGTTCGCATGCCTCCCATGTTTCGTGGAATCTTTCACGACATCCCGCATCGTGCAGGTGGGTGACGTTTAATTTCCAATACCCTCGTGCACGGTAGGTCCCTTGTCGTTTCATGTTGATTGTACTTATATAAGCAGCGTGGTCAGTGAAGCTGGTTGGCCATATTTCTGCGTGCAAAATACGGTCGTGCATAGTATTCGATACGTACATCCGATCTAATCTACTCGCTGAAGTTCGCGTAATGAATGTGAAGCCTGGTGCATCACCGTGTGTGTATTCCCACGTATCAGTCAGGTGAAGTTCTTTAACAAGATAGTCCAATTCAGGAGAGGTGTTGAAATTAGGGACCTGGTCCTTTGGGCTCAGGACACAGTTAAAGTCACCCGCTAGAATAATGCAGTCTTGACGGGGTCCAAACAGAGGTAAGATTTCATGTTTGTAAAACACCGCTCTATTGCGTCGATTTGTGCTTCCTGAGGGGGCATACACGTTAATTAGCCTAACGTTATGAAAGGTACAAGCTATTCCTCTACCATTGGTCAGTTTTTCGATGCTGTGGACAATTATGCCCTCTTTCGCTAAAATTGCAGTCCCCAAAGCGATGCCGTTACCGGCATTGCTGTGAGCGTTATACCCATGTATATTGTCTAAGGCAATGTCAGTCACTTCTTGGAGCATAGCAATGTCTACATCTGCAGCATATAAAAAGTCTTTTAAACATTCCAACTTAACTGAACTTCGTATACTAGTTATGTTTAAGGTAGCAATTCGATAGGCCTGAAAAGTGTTCATAATTGAGTAAATAACCGGTATCGGGAAAAGACGTCACTATCAAACATTTCAGTACGTGTCAGTTTCGTAGCCGCTGGCCTTGTCATGATCAGTGGTATTTGGCGATGCTTCACCTTGAACGATGCCTGGTTCACTCATATCGACATCTTCCATTGGATCCTGTGACCAGTCGGTGGACGGAAATCTGGTATTATTATCCACAGCAGTCGTTTGCGGTTCCCCATCACTACCGCGTTGACTGGCTTCCGATAGGATCTCGGCTTTGGTGGCAGTTGGTACAAGGGCTGGTAAGGAAGCGGTGAAGTGGTTTCCCGCGTTGTCAGGTAACGTACTAGCGATTTGTCTGGCTTTTTCTCGCAGTTTGGGGGCAGTTTCTGCTGCACCTTCATGTGCAATCCTTCGCTTTTTATGAGTCCGAGAGGTACATTTTTTCTTTGGGGATGTCGTAGCTTCTACAGAACTTGTCAGTTCAGTTTCCGTAGTTGTGTCATCAGTAGGTGTGTCCTCGACGTTGGTGCTGTTCTGTTCCCGTGGTGGTTGTGTCGGCAAATCGGTTAACTGCGATGTAGCAGATACAACCGCCACAGTGTCTGGGATTTCCATCGGAACCTCTTTGTCAACCTGGGGTGTTCGTGGTTGTGCCGACAAATCAGTGGACTGTGATGTAGCAGAGACAACTTCGGCAATTTCAGGGCTTGGCATCGGGACGTCTTTGTCAATGACGGTGGGTGAGTGGTTCAGTTCCGTGGCGAGTGTGTCGAGCTGTCTGCCGCTGGCAGCGGACGCATACGTCACAGGCAGCGACGTCATCACGGCTGGCCTGGCGGGCTCGCCGGCCGGCAGCTGAGCCACGCGCCGCTGCAGGCACTCGGCGCGCACGTGTCCCTGTTTACCGCAAGCGGCGCAGGTGCGGGGCTGCCCGTCGTATGACACTATGGCGCGGTACCCGCAAACATTTATGTACGATGGAATGTGCTTGTGAAGGTCGACCTTAAGTTGACGGATACCATTCAGTACGGGAAATTTATGAGAGGTCGACCATTTCTCAGCTACATTGCTAAGTACTTTCCCGTATATAGACACCACTGCATTTATTTCCTCGGCCGAAACCTCGAAAGGCAGTTCGAATATTCGTACGGTCCTAATTCGAGATCCTGCATGGGTAACTTCGACATCGCCAATGTGTCCATCGCGATGTTTGAACTTTAAAGTTCCTCCACATGATTGAACTAACTTTTCACATAGTTCCGCACTTTTCAACTTTACAAAAACGTCACTGTTTACGATAGACATATAGATCCCTATAATGTCGTCAAATTTCAACTTCACTGTTTCTTCAAGGAACGTTTCAAATTCAAAAGAATTCGGTCTCGGACGGCTACGATCCAACGTGAACTTCAACGTATCAATACGAAACGGCTCAGACATCACGGACTCATCTTTCAGAGACTTCAATGCACGAATAAGTTACAGCTACAAGCTGCAATAGCGAAACACTCACCAAGCGAAAGCGCAATCGACCGCGGCGCTCAGCACTGAACCGCTCACGACCACTGCCGCCGGCGAACCGAGCCCGACAATAAAGAACGATTTCGTCACAGAAAAGGACATAACAAGGCTGCGATAAACAATGCGAGGCTCCAACTGGAAATCATAAAAACCATAATCAAACGGATTTGTAAAATAATTTGAAGCCAGTTATTATGTAAATTAATTAACATTTTTAACCATACTTGTGGCTGGTAACTGTTCTTTAATTATGAACATTGTAATACCACAGCCACGATTCGCCCAATGTCACAATTTAAAAAAAAAGTAAATTCCCGTTATAAAGTTCTAGGACTTGTAGAGGGTAGTGAGTACATCACATTTTGCATAGGAACCCTTGTCCGGTAACGCATCTTTTCCGTTCTACGACAGTTTCAATTTAGATGATTATCTCATCCACTCCTACTTGAAGAATGTAATTATGCGTGACCCAGTACAATTATTGCAATCGATTCGAAAATAATACTGAATCGTTCCGTTATTACTTACGCATTTTCGTAAATATTTACACCTTATAGTTTACATTAGTCGACAACAAGAAGAACCCAACGTCTATGGCAGCAGGCGCAACGTATTGATGCATTAATAGAACGGCTCGATGTGGCGACCACCAACGTCGTTATACACAGTGTACCTTCGAAGCATGTTCCGATACACTGTCTCCATCCCACCTGGTGTCTCTTCAATGTCTTGTGCAGCGGCCAGAACTCTTGCCAGCAGACGTTGACGAGTTACACATCTGAAATGCCGCGGCGAATTAGCCATGCGTACTGAGGCGCCGTGCTGAAGTGCGCGCGGCCATTCGCCGTCGGGGGTTCGAGTCCCCCCTAGAGCGTGGGTTTTTGTGTTGTCCTTACGTTAAATTAACTTAGCTTAAGTAGTTTGTAAGCTACGGACTAATGACCACGTAGTTAAGTCCGATAGATTTACAAACATTTGAACACATCTGAATTGGAACTGTCGTGGAACGGAAATGATACGTTTCTGGACATGGGTTCCTATTCAAAATGTTATGTACTCACTACCCTCTAGAAGTCCTAGAAGTTTGTGACAGGAATTTCCGACCATCCTATATATGGTGAGTCATAAATGAGGAAAAATGTTGCGTGCAAATTGTCACACTCTGAAGCTACAAGCATAAATTCGTTTTCTGCATGTTCCTAGGTCAATAAATTACAATGCAATTGAATGGTAAAAATCTGGAAATATGAAGTTGACTTTAGGGTGTTACTGTGCGCCTACATTGGCCAAGGGTACAGATCGGCAACGGGGCACAACATGCGAGTGTTTTAGGAAGTCTAGCCACTCACGAGAAGGCAACGCATGCTGTGTGAAGCCTCAGCCTGTGTGACACTGCGAGCGATGACAGCGCTCACATCTACTTCTACCGTTTTCACTGGTCGGTATTTTGTATTGTGGCTAGTTGGCATAGGGAAAGGAACTTGTGCCTTGTTGCCCTGTTGACGATCTGTCCCTTTGGCCAATGTCGGTGCACAGTAACACCCAAAAGTCCACTCCACATTTCCAGATTTTTACCATTCAATTGCATTGTCATTTATTGACTTAGGAACATGCGGAATACGAATTTATGTTTGTAGCTCAGTGTGTAACAATTTGCACGAAATATTTTTCCTCATTTATGACTCACTATATATATATATATATATATATATATATATATGAGAGAGAGAGAGAGAGAGAGAGAGAGAGAGAGAGAGAGAGAGAGAGAGAAGCCCAATGTCAATGTAGATCTTGGGAACATTAAGGCGCGTTGGAGTGGCCGAGCGTTCCTAGGCGCCTAGCTGTGAAGCGCTCAGCTCCTCACCGTCGGTTATTCGATTCCTCCTTCGGGTGTGGGTGTATTTGTTGTCCTTAGCATACGCAGTTTGTAAGCCGAGGAACTAATGACCAGAGTGTTTATGTCCCATAGATTAAGAAGCATTTCAATTTTTGCACGTTACCTGCACTGTTTGGAAAAAATGGCACGTGTCTGCACAGTGTTCGGCCATCCCCGGCATAGTGGGTGGTGTTTTCAGTGGTGGCGCTGTCACAGCGGTGAGACGGTGCGGCTGAACGGTCTGTTGGGGACGGCGGCGTGGAAGCCTCCTCCGCCGGCAGCTGGCTGCCTCTGAGAGAACGCAGGTGCGGCAGGTGCGATCCCATTACGGCCGAGAAATTAGCCGGCCAGTCAGCCGGGGATTTGCGCGCTACCCCCACCATCTTATCCCCCCACCCCTCCCCTCCCCACCTTAACCGTTCCGCCGGACGGCTCCCGGGGATTCCCCCAAATTGACAACGGCGCTTTAGGCGCACGGACGGGATTAGTTCCCTCGTTCTTCCGCGGCTGTTGTTAGGATTCGCAAGCTTTCCGCGCAGGAATGCCACTGCTCGGTAAAGGATTGCCGAGCCGACGTCGGAAATGCTTTCTAAGTTTTTCAGCTGCGGGACGGTGCGTTCCCACCTAGCATCACACACACCCACACACTCACACACATGTCAGTACAAGTACGTTAAAATATCTTGCGTTGCTACTGTAGTATCCCCGATAGTCATGCAGAGGCGCAACCACGGGGGGAGAGCGGCGGCTAATGGGGCTGAAGTCCCGCCTCTCCCTCCCTGGCCCCTCCCAAAGAGTTTTTAATTTTATTATTTTTTATTGTTTTCATTTATTTTTTAAACAGGTTAGCACCGGAAATTTTAAATAGTACACATGTTATAAATCGCAACGTAACTATAATTTGCGAAGCACAAGTGAACGTGACAGTGGGTCGCCAACGACATGCTGCCACAGAGTACGTGTGCTGCTGCACTTGTCCGCAATTTTAATACCGCCGCGACCAGCCTTGATGCTGCAGCTATTGTTACGGCTCTCTGAAGTTAAGAGCCGATTGTTCATGTGCGGCGACCCTCTGCTTAGCAGGTTAGCGGTGCCACCGAATGCAATCATATGAACAACAATAGTGTTATTTTAGTTCAGTTTTTATAGATAGTCTCATATTAATTAAACTGTAAAGACCTTTCTCTTTGGCTGTTAATATAAAAGCTGCTTAATTACGAGCTGATTATATACACTCAATTACCACGTCGTTGCTCCTCTTCCACTTTCATATTATTGCAAGCATACTCATTTTACTTCTTGTGAAATTGTTTTCGTACTACAATTCATTAAATTATAAAAAAGTCTAAATATATCATACGTTAATAAACACAATAAGCTTTACTTTAAAAAATTAATTAGCCTCCCCCCCTTCCAAAGAACCAGATCCTGCCTGCGCCACTATAGTGATGTCACCTAAGACAGCTACGAAAATATTCAAAATGTTCGTCAAGCTTATGGGATTTAACTACGGGGTCACCAGTCCCGAAACTTACAAACTACTTATCAACTACCTTATACTCAAGACGGCACAAATATCCATGCCCGAGGGGGGATTCGAACCCCCGACCGTAGTGGCCGTGCAGACCGTGACTGGAGCGCCTCAGTCTCCTCGGCCACCGCGGCCGGCACGAAAATATTGACACTGCCGGCCTAACACTTCTTACAATCTGTATAGGTCAAGTTACTTCTTTTGCAACTGTGCAAATTAGTCTATTTCAGAACAGACGCTTTGCGCTGTATTTCGAAGCATCTTCTGTGGTCAACTGTACAGGAAATATTTTTTGTTTTACATTTTTGTGTGCTTTTTACTGAATTCGGTCATGGTCTATTCTCATGCCATGAGTTTATTTTATTCTGAATAAAATTAACTATTGAGATTGCTCACGTTTTTATGCTACTCCATTCATTTGATTTTCGTAGCTTTCACGTTCCAACTAACGCTGTTTCTGTATTTTCATTTAAACTCGTTAACGAAAGATGCGAAAAACTCGCCATTTCTGTAGACTGGCAGAGTGCATTTATTTTTTGTTTTGTTTTTATTTAACGTTTTTATGTGTGTTAACTTGTTTGTAAGTTCTTTGACTCGTAATGAGAGATCCGTTCATGTTTTTTGTCTGTCAAAATAGACGCCTGCTAGCAATCTATGTGTAATGTTCTGCCTGTAATGTGTGTGTTTTTGGTCCAACTAGCGAATCACTGTCTATGTATGTATGTATGTATGTGTGTGTGTGTGTGTGTGTGTGTGTGTGTGTCGGGGGGGGGGTGATATATTACGATTTTCTCTCTCTCTCTCTCTCTCTCTCTCTCTCTCTCTCTCTCTCTCTCTCTCTCTGTGTGTGTGTGTGTGTGTGTGTGTGTGTGTGTGTGCGTGTGTGTGTGTGTGATTATGTAGATGAGGGGACAGAGAATTTGTTGTTTTGTACGTGGTCATATTATGGGGTGGCTTTCAGGTTGGGGGAGGTTTGTCTTTGTCAAAAATGTTCTAATGTCCCTAAGCTTACAAACTACTTATGAACTACCTTATACTAAGGACGGCACAAATATCCATGCCCGAGGGGGGGGGGATTCGAACCCCCGACCGTTGTGGCCGTGCAGAACTTGATTGGCGCACCGCACACCGCTCGGCCATCGCGGCCGGCTTTTTTATCCGCTATGTGTTTGATTAGTTTAAATATCGTTTGGTTTTTTATGTTTACTTGGCCATTTAACCCTCTGAACGGATCATTGGTCTGAAATACCACCGTAGTTTAAAATAAAAACGTTAACGGTACCGCATGGAGCCCGGAGAACGGGAGAAGTTCAATAAGCCTCAATCAGCTGATCAGCCGCTGGTCAACAACTCGTTGTCGGCGCAACAATCGCTTTCAAATAAGTAGATTTTCTTTTATGTATATGCGAACTGTGTGGCACGAAAAGTGTGCAAAAGTTATGCTATGAAATGTAAAGCATGAATTTTCTTGTCAGTTTATTTCTTTTTAGTCAATTCCTCTACGTGGTAACTTTTAATAATGTAAAAAATGTATTTGTAAACGAGTAAAATATAAATATGCAAATACTGCTTATTAAAATTCTGTTAGTAGTAAAGTTTTATTTATGTTTACTTGTAAATCAGTTAGGGATACAAAACGATGTGGAAGAGGGAAAAATCGAGATGAGGGAGAAAAAAACATATTGAAAGTCCTGGCGGTCTTTGAGACCGATGATCCATCTTACTTTTTTATTCGATAGTTCCGATTAGAGCGTTAATATGTGCATCTTTTATATTATTGCTTTTTTTAAATTTTTTAATTGTCTTGGAGGGTTAGGAGATGTTTCTTATCGCTGAATTTTCTTACACCCTCGTCAGAAGGCCACACATTACAAACACTACCACGTGTGTGAAACCTGCCTGGACAGATTGTAGCTAAATAGCCGGCACTTGCGGCCCCTGAGACAGTGTACATCGCGACAGGACAGAGTGCGTATCGTGTCATGTGTGGATGTCGATGCAGGCTAGTGCACATCGTTTCGTCACACTGCGCTACGCTTCGCTGAACGTAGTCAGTGCTTCAATACTTGTTTACGGATTGAGACGTAGGAATTATCGCGGACTGTCGAGAGAACTATGCAGTATTCATACATACGTTTACACTCTTATCAGCCGAGAACGATGTTATTCTTCATCTCCCAAATTTGACAATTAATTCGTTTGGAATAAATTTCGTATCCTACTAAAATTGTGAGATGTTTCTATTAAAGTGTACAGCATCTACGTCGCCTTACTAACACTTCTACAACAGTTAATCCTTATTCGAATGAATGAGTTGGGGAAATGCAACGTTTTGATTACAAATGCAGAGGATGACTTCAGGAGTGCGTTGTACCTTCTACGAAATACCTATTCACATCTTGGCTTGCTACTGAGTGCAATAAAATTCCGCTGTCCCGGGTCCCCACACTAAGACGCAGCATCACAGTGATTCCAAATAGAAAATGTTATCCTCAAACAAAAATATCCACTGGCTGAAATTGCAGGATATCATCTCTCTAGACCTGGGTCGGCAACATACAGATCACGATCTTCCGGGAGATCACCAGTACTTATTTGGCAGATCGCGTGATTATTGAGTCTGTAGAAGAAATTATCGAACAAAACTGAGATTCGGTTTTCGTAGCGGTGCAAATGAGCGCTCGTTTGGAACAAGTTTTTATGTATTAATAATCGCCTAGAACTGGTAGCAACATATACCGTGAACCTCTAAAATTGAGTATCTCACACTAATTCTATCACATCCGCCTGCACGCCGCTCGTTGCTACACTATTTCCTTCATCTTTGAGCAATGTGTAGTATTGGTTCTGTACGTGTCTTCAGAAGGCCGTGAGTTTGGTGTTTCATAGTGTTCAAGGAGGTTAGAATATTAACAACTTCTTTGGTCCCGTTATGATGAATACAAACTTCGGCACTTTTACTGTGCGTGAACGGAATTTTTGCGACTAAGATCGCTACTTTGCGGGACGCTTTCAATAACCGGTTTTTAGATTTTCAAAAGATTTGTGTGGTATAACCTTAAACTATTGAATGTATCTTCTTCCACTGTAAATAGTTTTTGATATAGGCTTAATAAGGGCAATATTTGAACCTGAAATAATGTCATTAAAATTACATGTATCCCGAAAATGTTGCAGAACCCATAAATTATTGGCGTCTAATTTTTCAAGAGAAATACTGTGTATTCCTTAATGTTTCAATTCGAATAAAGATAGAGTTTGCTTCTTCTTACCGGTGCGAATCATTGTATTGAAAATTTAGGCCTACACAGAACAAGGCTCAAAAACGGGCGGCTCGAGCAATATCTGGTGTAAGTTCACGAACGTCATGTCGACCCATTTTCAGTAGTCTGGGAATTTTGACACTGTCATCACAATACGTTTTTTTCTTTAATGTCGTTTGTTGTTAATAATATCAGCTTATTTCCACAAGTTTGTAGCTTTCACTCGTGCAGAAAGGTGTGCAGTATTCAGCAACATCCATTTTCAATAAGCTGCCTCAAGAACTAAAGAACCTTGACACTAACCCATACGCTTTCAAATCTAAATTGAACAGATACCTCACGGCTCACTCCTTTTATTCTGTCGAGGAACTCCTACGAAAGTTAAACAATTAAGCTAATTCATTTTTTTCTTTATTGATTCTTTTTACATTGTCTTAAGATTGTCGTGTGCATAGGACTGTTTAAAAATTTTCTATTACCATTCTGGTGTAAAAATTCATGTATCGACTTGTTCCATGACCATGGAGTCTCACTCCTCAATTGGCCGGCCGCGGTGGCCGAGCTGTCTGCGGCGCGCCAGTCACGGTCTGCACGGCCACTACGGTTGGGGGTTCGAATCCCCCCTCGGGCATGGATATTGGTGCCGCCCTTAGTATTAGCTAGTTCATAAGTAGTTTGTAAGTTTAGGGACTGATGACCCTGTAGTTAAGTCCCATAAGCTGTACAAACATTTGAACATCACTCCTCAATTAGGTCCTATGAATCAGAAAACCATATTATTATTATTATTATTATTATGAAAATAAGAGCTGTTCCATTATACCTTACGACACCTGTGTGTGTCTGCTTTCTCACCGTTTGGAAAGGTAGTGTCGCTCCATCCGTCGTGCGGTAACTCAGCACAGACTGTCGTGATGTATGGGTTCGACTGTTGTTGGGGGCCAAGTACAGGCAACATCGACCCCCATCCCAGAATAGCCACCAGTTTGAATAAATACAAGCAGGAGTGACCAGGGTGTGCAGGGCAGCACGGGGGTCACCCCGGCAGCCAGCGAGCCGACGCCTTGTCCAGCCCACCCCTGGCGCCAGATGTATACAGGAGGAAACGGCGCTCCATAATTCAACAGGCGGCCGCGGGCCGCGGCGCGAGTGATGGCGTCTCTATCTCGGAGCCCATCCCCCGCCGTCTGCTGTGCTGTGCTGTGCTGTGCCAATTCCCAGCAAGACGAATGGCGGCTGTGCGGGCTACACCGGCACGATTTACTGCTCGCCGGCAGCGGCAGGTGGGCGGCTCTGGAATTTCCGTCACGCGCGCCGCCGCGCACGCCTTAAATTCTCTCCGCTGCAGTAGGTCACTACCTGGCGGGCGTGTGGCGGCAGGTGCGAGGTTTCGCGCTGCACGGACGCAACCGGGGAGGAAACGGCCGGCTCAAACTCGGAAGAGATGTCTTCATCTCGGCACAATGGCCGGCCGCCGACCGCTCGTCCGTCCTCTGTGTACGGTGGCGCTGCAGTACGGGCAGACCCCAACTGGGCAACTTTTAGTGGCCATTACAAGGGTACTCCGGAAAGGACAGTTAATCCTACACTCGAACTGGGCAACTTTCGTTCGCAGGTATCAGAACGGTCCGACCCAAGACATTCATCGTCATTCCTGGGAATGACACCAGCTGGCTGCACAGAGTAACATATACAGAGAAGCAGCCCCCTCTAAACCACTGTCCTACGCTCCCCTCGTAGTTCCGTAAGGTGCTAGCAGGTATCAGGCGGTTCCCTGGCTTAGTACCGGTAGACCACACTAGGGCACAGAGTAACATAAACAGAGGAGAAGCCCCCTCCCCTAAACAACTGTCCTACGTTCCCCTCGTAGTTCCGTAAGATGCTAGCAGGTAGAGATGGGCTAAACCGTGATTTTCCGCTTACAGTGATTTCCGTGATTGCTACTTTTAAATCACCGTGATTATTCACGGTTTAGAATCACTGTTTGAGGTTTTCACGACATGTATCCCTCCGCGATTTCTACTCCTTCCGCTATTCCGTGATTTCAGCTCTTTCTGCTATTCCGTGATTTCTGCTCTTTTCGTTATTTCCGTGATTGAATCGCCGCGATTCCGGCGACTTATATGATTTACCATGGAACTGACAAAAATTCAGTTAGATACTTTTGTTATAAAGTTTCATCCGCCAGTAACTAATTTATCGTCTCTTTGCTGTTATGAAAGTTATGTTGTGAACCGAGAAAAGTAAATCTCAACAAATAAGTCAATAGTAAGTATAGTTTAAAATAACTGTACAATAAACTTTCTAACCACATCAAGACAATGAAAGACTAGTAAATATTCTTAGTAAGTGTAAAAATTGTTTGCAAGGTAGGTGTTATTTCATTGTCAATGAATATATGCCCTCAATTTTAATAACTTGTTTCTTTAATGTAATTGATACTGCAGTTATTAGAGAGTGCTGTCATTTAAATACTGCTCTATTCCTGCTCGTCGCTACCCAACTGTGACCGTGACTGAAATCACGGTCAGATTCCAGATCGCCGCGACCGTGAAAACAGTGAATTTTGAATCACCGTGATTTTTCACGAGTACGTGATTTCTTGCCCATCTCTACTAGCAGGTGTCAGGTGGATCGCTGGCTTAGGGTGCCTCTCGCACGTCAGAGGGTAGCGTGGAGGGGAGGCTGAGGGGAGAGCTCGTGCCGCCTGCCACGAGGCCACGGCTGTGTCTGGTTTGCTGGCGTTTGAGGGGAGGTGGTGGTGGGGACAGCCGCTACCTGCCGCCTTTTCCGGCCAGTTTAAAGAGCTGCTTCTGGCCGCAGCGCCATCAAGGAACATCTTACGGAATTCCTGGAACCCTCCCTCCCCGCACCCCTGAGCGTAGGGCCGGGCCCTTACGGAGGTTTCCCGTCTGTATATATTTGTCTGTGCTGGCTGACATCTGTGTAGGATCACAGTGTTTTTTTCTACTTCAGTTTAGTCATGGAAGCGAATAACACGGCAGAAAGTCACATTACATTTTTGGGCTTATCTATTTAAATCCTCCTGATATTTTTGAAGTTTTTGCTGATCTTGCCACCAGTCAGTCACAAGACGACAACATCACAAAATTCGCGTATTACATAACTCAAAACTACATTGATGAAGAAGATGCAGTCTTTCCTCCGAACGTTTGAGCAACAGATTGCGCTTCCTTGTGGAGGACGACTAACGCTTGCGAATGCTTTCATTCCTGATTCAACGTTTCGTGTTAATCTCCTCACCCAAACATCTCTATTTGTGAAATGTCTGAAGCATGAACAAACTGATACTTATATAATAATCAACTCAGCAAGAAAGAATACCACCATTCAAACGGACTCAAAAACGCTTTCTCGCGACGGAAATTAGAATTACTTAGGAATGTTGAAATTTTCAAATTATACTTTGTAAAGTGCGTTTCGTACGAAGCAGCCATGAGCAGAATATGAGCCAAACTAAATGCATTTGTTTTCTGCAAATATTTTTATATGTACAATTTTTAGTAAAATCTTTGTATTTGTATATAATTTGTTTGTATTTTATATCTTGTTCCTTGGCACAGTATTGACATTATTCCTTAAGAACTCTACAAATAGGGGCAGAGGTTGCGCATTTGGTAAGTTTAGATTTGGAAGCATTTTGTGAGATAGTGCAGTCGGTCTGTCAGGAGCAGGTAGGAGTTGCCGAGTGGCCCAGTTCGCGCCTGCCACTCAAGGGGTACTTTGAGGATAGTTGCCCAGTTCGAGTCTTCCGTTTATCACCAACAGGTAGAAATTGCCCAGTTCGTACGAGCCCTGCAGTAGATGGAACCTTGGTACAAATTTACATTTGAGCACCCATTCCCCCAAGGCGACCAACATACTCTGATTTCTCGTATTTTATTCTGGTGATCATTTCTAACTAGGTGAGTGGGAGACAACAATATATTTTTCGCAATCGGAGCAGAATGTTGGCGATTGTAGTTTCGTAAATAGCCCACGCCGCAGCGATAAGCGCTGTTGTTGTAATGATTTCCATCCCAGATCCTTTATCATTTCCGTAACGCTGTCTTCCCTGTATCGTGACAATACGAAACGAGCTGCCCTTCTTTGGACTCTTTCGATGTTCTCCGTCAAACCCACTTAATAAGGATCCCACACTGGGCAGCAATACTCCAAAAATGGCCGGACAATCGTAGCGTATGCAGCCTCTTTAGTAGTTCTGTTGCATCTTTTAAGGGTTCTGGCAATAAAAAGCAGTCTGTGGTTCGCCTGTCGCACGACAATATCTACGTGTTCTTTCCGGGTTAAGGCTGAAGTAATAGTAATTACTAGATATTTTGTGGAGTTTACGGCCTTCACGTTTGATAGATTTATCTTGTAAACAAAGTTTAACGTATTTCTTTTCGTACTCATGTGGACGACTTCAGGCTTCTCATTATTTAGAGTCAATTGCCAATCTTTACACCATAGTGATATCTTATTCAGATCGTTCTGCAGTTGGTTTTGATTTTCAGATGACGTAAATGACGGCGTCATCTACAAACAACCTAAGAGAGCTACTTAGATTTTTCCCTAAATCGTTTATGTAAATAAGGAACAGCAGAGGACCAATAACACTCCTGTGGAACGCCCGATGTCACCTCTGTTTTAGTCGATGCCTAACCATTGATTACTACGAACTGTGTCTTCTCTGACAGGAAATCCCCTATCTAGTCGCAAATTTGGGGCGATATACCATAATCATGCAATTTGATTAAAAGCCGTTTGTGGGGTACGGTGTGAAAAGCGGTTTCTGCCGCTCAAAACACTTCTCCGTGACAGTGGTCGACACAGCGTGGGATTAAATGACATAAAAATAAGTTTAAGAGTTCGGTGGTGGACCGGCGCGGCGGTGAATCCCCGCGGACAGATCTGGGCCCGTGTTTACAGCCTGGTGCGGCTCTCAGCTCGTAAACCGCGGGCGCAGTCGTAACAGCTCACGGGGACACCGGCACGGCGCCTCCTGCGGACGCTCTCCGCGGTGTTGACTTCCGCAGCTGTTGGTCCCAGAGGCGCTTTACTGCCGCCTGACACACGCCCAGCTTGGTTTGCCCACCCGACTGGACCACATAAAGGACGGGGCCCAGTAATCAGTGCTTTCTGCGCGGCCGTTCACGCGTCGTGGCCCTGCCAGCAAGGCGGGTGCAGCACATTCACGAAAATGTTCAAATGGTTGTAGAGCTTATGGGACTTAACTACGGGGTCATCAGTCCCTAAACTTACAAACTACTTATGAACTAGCTACGACTAAGGACGGCAAAAATATCCATGCCCGAGGGGAGATTCATACCCCCGACCGTAGTGGCCGTGCAGACTGTGACTGGCGCGCCTCAGTCCCCTCGGCCACCGCGGCCGGCCTGCCATTCACGTCTCAGGCACCAGCGCGTTCACCTTTAACCAGTCCGCGCATTGGCGATTCCACACCGACAGTCAATAGGCGCCGAGTATTGGAGATCATCTTTACTTCTCTCCTACCGACAGAGGTCCTTGGGTTATGGTATCGTCTGGTTAATAACATTATCACGACAATTAGCGACTCGTCGACATACAGGGTGTTTCACTAAGTGTGTTTGCCTCTGTAACTTATAAAATAATAGGTGACGGGAAATTTTAATGCGGTAGGTCAACACAAGAAATGTTACACTTTCTGCGGAGCTATGAACATAGTTTATTGTATCATTTTCCAAAGAGTTACAGCACAAAGATATAATTTTTTCAATGGAACAATAGTTTTTTTCTATCGTGCGTTGGATTCGTTGAAACCAGCTGCGTCCAAATCAATGTAAAGTACATTCCTATCAGTGTTAGTTTGGGAGCTACAACCCTTCAAAGTTTAGGGGGCGGAGGCTACGACAGCGTAGCTCACTGGCTGGTCGTCATGACACAGTGGGTCGTGCTTCAGGGTTAGCCACTCGGCCAGTCAGCAACGCTATCGCAGCCTCCGCCCCCTAAACTTCGAAGGGTTGTAGCTCCCAAACTAACAGTGATAGGAATGTAGTTTAAATTGATTTGGAGGCAGCTGGCTTAAACGAATCCAATTCACGATATAAAACACTATTGTTCCATTTAAAAATTATATCTTTGCGGTGTAACTCTTTGAAAGATGATGATGCAATAAACTATGTTCATAGCTACGCAGAAAGTGTAACATTTCTTTTGTTGACCTACCGCATTAAAATTTCCCGTCACCTGATATTTTACAAGTTACAGAGGCAAACACACTTAGTGAAACACACTGCATATTTTTTATGGCTTTCAGTGCCATATCTTCGGGTAAGTCACGTTGTTGTTGCATTGCACTACCTGTTCTCTGCACTATCTAAACTCAACTGTTTGTGTAATTCGTTTGGTAGAGTGTAGTCAACATCAGTCCCTCTGAAGCAACTTTCTGTTATTCCCGCTATCTCGGTTGCCGTAATGTCTCAAGTCCTCCGTAGAACCGACCGAAAGAGGTCGAACCATTTCTACCAATGACGATACTATTTATATATCTCAACTGATGCCCTAATTGTTTTGACCAGTGTATAATAAAGGAAATTTCTTTGTATGTAAACGCAGCCCTTAGCGTTTGTTTACTTTGAGGCTCAATTACCGTTCCCTGCACCATGGCTCGATACGCTGCAGATCACCCTGCCTTTATAAACTACAGCATCATCCGCTAACAGCCTCATGGAATTTCCTATGTTATTTACGAAGTAATTTATGTATTCGTTGTGGAAACTATAATAAACTTCACGCATTGAAGTCCACTCTAAATTTCGAGTTTCCGTGAAAGAAATCCAGTCTTGAGCATTTAGTGACTGTTTAAATGCGACACAGAGTTTTCTTTGCTTCTGCAAGGATGAATTAAGGAGTGTTGGAATGCGACAAAGTGGTGAAAAGATCATATTTGCCATTTTTAACCTTATAAAGTAATTGGAAATTTTCTGATGAAGATGGTGCAAAATTTGTTAAGAAGTTCTAATGAGAAGTATATTTATTTAATTTTTCAAAATTATATGTGCACCCAGGAAAATCATCCAACGTGCGAGGTTTACACATTTAAATATTCACATTTCCGAAAATCTTCTAATATATAAAGCAGAGTGTCCGTATCTTTGTACGTGTTGCTTAGAAATCTAGAGGTTTGATCCAATCTTTTTCAAATTTTGTACACATAAGCTCCAGTCCATGAGGACGGTCGCCGCAAGTGTAAGAATCATGTACAACACACTGTTCATGAGATATGACGTCATAAACAATGAGATGCGCTGAAAACAGCTGCATTTACCGACAATGCCGCTCATTTTCTCCTAAACCACTGGAGCGATTTCAGCCAAATTTGGTACACACATTCCTTACCGTGAGGTAACAATTGCTGCATGGTTAAGAATCACACACGGCACATGGTTCAAAAGATATTACTTCACAACCAGTAGAAATCGCAAAAAATGCCATATAATGCGTCGAGACTTTCGAAATACATTAACGACTTGCAACAAACTTTAAACATAATTTCAAACCGTTTTTAAACTTTTTCTCGCTGGCAGCCGTAGTTAAAATGATGAAAGAAAAAAATTTCTCGCTTACTACTTTTCCGCTGTTTATGGTGTAAAACTACGGCTCTCGGTATGACGTTACAAATTATAATTTGAACACTACAAATTGTAGCGACAGGAAATTTTACAGACATTATAAAAACACACAGTCGAAAGTACCTTCTAAATTATATCACAGTACGACACGTAGTTCATGAGACATGAGCACATAAACAGAAACGTTCATGGAAAACCGCCACTTCACGCACCAAGTTTTAATATATTACTTCTTTAGTACTGATTGTATTCGTAAGAGAGTTTAAAGACATACAGCCCTTATACAAATGAATATATAACTGAAAAAATGGCAGGAAGAAATAAATATATACCCGAGCAACACCGGGTTGTCAGCTAGTATTAGATATAGAAGGCCGTGGATTTCGCTCTTCAGTTGTAGAATCTTTGATCTTTCCGTTGGTACTTGATCTACTGAGAAAATGTCTAAATGGTTGTACCCAGAATCAAAACGAGTCGTTCAACGTCATATGGACTCGTGTACCTAAGACTGTATTTGTTTGCATACAAATTTTCGAAATGGTGAGTCAGTAATTCTGTTATTTCATTCAGTGATGGTCATATGGGTAGGCTAAAGGTCATGGAAAGCCTTGGCATTTTTCCTGCTATCACCACTATCAGAGGTCTTCGGCTACTGGACAACAGTCGAGTAAGAAAGAATCAATATGCAGCTGAAATTAATAAAGAAAGAAAAAAGTAAGGTCAGCAAGGAGACGCTTGTAGCTGAAGAAGAAATAAAAGATCACGCTGATTACTCTGCTGCACACTTTTGATCATAAAATAACAGGTATTTGTGAATTTTCGTAATACGTCACTTTATTCGCACTTTCTGGCATTTGAAATTTTTACTGTTACATCTACCTTTGTCTCACAAACCATTAAACCAATACCATTAAAATTTTCAGAAAAGCTTTAACATATATAAGAGGCCACTGATCTAGAATCAAGACAAAGTCTGGGCTATTCTCTGAACCAGGGTAATTTGTGTTAAATTTTTATCCAATAAATAATGGCTTAACGGTAAACAATTTCCATCTCTTTGATGTCGGATATGGATGTACGGCTGTTTTTATCAAATAATAATAAACTAGAGGACCTTTAGTGGAATGACAAAAAAGTTGGGAAAAAGTGGGAGTAAAGTTGAATCTTCACGCATAGCTTTCTTCAGAATCAATCAATGCAAGTACTTAAAAGCTCGAATGAAAGAACTTGTTCCGTTGAGTGTTGTTAAATCAAGAAGATTTCGAACCTTAATTAGAACCGAATATCGTAAAACAAACCGATTAAATTATTCAATGCAAGAACAGAAGGATATCGCGTTTGGAAATAAATAAATAAATAAATAAATTGGTCAAATGTTTGTTAAGCTTAAGGGACTTAACTGTGGGGTCATCAGTCCGTAAACTTACAAACTACTTCTGAACTACCTTATACTAAAGATAACGCCTCAATGCGCTTGGCCAGTATGCCGCGGCGACTGATTTTGAGTTTACATCAAGGGCATCCCCATAAGAAATATACAGAAGGAAATGGCGTCTGAGTATAGAAAAAGGAAGGCGTGAGTTATTTAAATTCTGGTACTTCATGACAAATCTGTGGATGAATACCTTTCGTTTAAAAGAAAAATGAAGGAAATCGTCCGGGTAGTTTGGTCAGGCCGACTGACTTTAGTTTTCGTAGGTTCTTTTAATAGATAAGATTATACGAACAAACAGAAAACATTCGATCTATTTCAGTGAGCTATCAATATATGCTGAAAATAGCTGCCAAAATTTCAAAGTTCTATATATAACAGTTCCATAGAAAAAGGTACATAAAGTTAGCAAATGTAACATTGGTGAGATAGGGAATTCCGACGCCCCTTAACCCTCTCGTGCGCGAATTATAAATCCGACAATGAACAGAAATTTCTGATACATTATTTGGTAACTTATTACCTACCTTGTGCAGAATTCATCATAATTTATCTAAAGAAAAAGTTTCATAGACCAATAGGGAGGTGTCCTCAAATGAGGACAGTGAGAGCGAAAACTGCTACATTTTACACGAAACATCTATTAATAGTATCAAAGAATACATGAAGGGTGTACACTATTTTGTATCTTTCGGAAAATGGAATTGTTTCAGGCACTCAGGACACAGCGGGTTTACAGTTTTCTCAAACGTAACGTGTTTCCCGTCGGCACTCCCGATCATGACACCTCTTTCTTGGCACTGGGATCACCTGACTTGGCTGGCCAGTGTTATACATGATCGAAGCGTAATTCGATGGGTACCGAATGACAGGCTTTCTTTTCTTTCGATGTACAGACGATGTACATTCATGTGAAGGTCTGCCTCTACTCCTTCTTGTAATTTCTATTTTCCATTTCTTTGTTAGCCCAACGACTAGGAGACATTGCCGGCCGCGGTGGCCGAGGGGACTGAGGCGCTTCAGTCACGGTCTGCACGGCCACTACGGTCGGGGGGTTCGAATCCCCCCTCGGGCATGGATATTTGTGCCGTCCTAGTTCGTAAGTAGTTCATAAGTAGTTTGTAAGTTTAGGGACTGATGACCCCGTAGTTAAGTCCCATAAGCTGTACAAACATATCAACATAGGAGACATTCTAGCTTTCATTACTAGTCCTCATATGAAGTACCTGTGCTTTTACGGTCACCTCAGATGTAAAAGATGACAGAAATGAGACAAATGTTAAGTGTCCTCATATGAGGACGCGACGCATGAGAGGGTTAACCTGTTTTCGTGAAGTGCTACTCATGTGTATCTGACGTCGCCGCAAACGTATTGAGCGTTGAAACTTCCTGGCAGATTGAAATTGTGTGCCGGAACCGGGACTCGAACCTGGGATCTTTGCCTTCGCGGGCAAGCGCTCTACCACTGAGCTACCCCGACACGACTCACGATGCCGCCTCACAACTTTACTGCCGCCAGTACCTCGCCTCCTACTTTCCAAACTTCACAGAAGCTCTTTTGCAAACACGCAAGACTAGCACTCATGGAAGAAAGGATATGGTGGAGACATGGCTTAGCCACAGCCTAAGGGATGTTTCCAGAATGAAACTTTCACTCTGCAGCGGAGTGTGCGCTGATATGAAACTTGAGCGTTGTTCACCTGATGTGGTTGTTTGGGTGAGGGTGTCGCAGTGATCGGTGTATTATGTAGGAGACAAAGTGCTGGCGCAGGCAGTAGGCCAGAGTCAGCGAGGCGCCTACAGCGGCGGGCACAGGTGGCCTCGCGCCGCGCCGCTAACAGGCTTTCCCTGGCTCGCAACTCAGGCAGCGGCCGCCATTAGTCGGCGTAATGGAGCCAGAGGCAGAGGCCAGCCGCGCAACTTTTACGCCCGGCGCAACTCTTAGGGGCGGGTGGCTGTTTGCGCCGGATTAGACGAGCCGCCTCCCGCAGTCACTCGCCCGCTAAGTACTGCAAAAGCCCACCCCATTTACCCTACTGTCTCTGCCGCCGGGCTTAACGCAATTCCCCGGTACGCCCCATTCCGTTCTTCACCTCTGCTGTTTACTACAAAAACGCGAGAGGTAAATTGTACGAGTAATGATGTGTGATAGGCATTGTAAATCCTCCGATATCAGCGGGTATCGGTATCTTCATTTACAAAACAAAGATTTATGTAAAGAAAACGAATTTATTATACGAGTCCACGATCTTCATTTTCTTCTATAAGAATAAAAGAAACCGTCTAGATCGCTATTTATTTATAACGACATTTCGGCAACTGCTATCATCAGATCTAAAAACCTCTGAACTTGCAAATTTCAGCGTCAGTCCCTACCTAGTAGACGGTTTTTTATTACTATCATTGAAAAAAGCATAGCGTTCATATAAAAAGAACGTCCACTAAAATTAATTATTGTATGAAGACTCCATTACGATACTGATAATACCAATAGAAATTTCAGGTTGGTGGTTATGATATAAACTATTTACTTAAAAATATAACATAACGTTAATTGAATGAACATTCCCAATGCTGTGGAAAATAAGTTCTATGAGTCAGGCAAAAGAAATACATGTTATAACAATATTATAAAATGCGTAAAGGAATAACATATCAGTTTCAAGTCGAGGGGACCCTTGTACGTATCTTATGTATTATATTTTTTATTTTAATTATTTTTTTTATTTTTTACTTCAGACATACAGTGACGTGCCACCGGGTGAGCATTACATATTCAACTGAGCTAACTGCATACAGTGACCTACGCAGCTAAACTTGCAGACATTAGATGCCTAGAGCCCTCTTTATTGAGAAATTTTTATAACATGGTTATAATTAACTTTAAAATATATAGTGTTTAAGAAAATGAGTAAAAAAAATAATACAGAAATTAAAAGAAAACTGGGATCAAACGTTTTTAAACTTACGCTAAATCAACGTTTTTATCACCGCCCTCAGGTGAGTATATTATACAACATGTATAAATTACAAACTTTAATTTAATTTATCTGTTAAGATTTACAAAGTTTTAGTTTCCCTGGTCTAAGAATATTTTAAAGACATCATTGTATGGAGTGCAAACGTTGACGTGTCATTTTATGAATTTTAACACTAAAAAAAAAAATTAAGCGTTATACATGAGTCCCCCATCTAACTTAGAAGCCTTGTTTT
The DNA here is from genome assembly GCA_026315105.1 of Locusta migratoria. Taxonomy (NCBI): domain Eukaryota; kingdom Metazoa; phylum Arthropoda; class Insecta; order Orthoptera; family Acrididae; genus Locusta; species Locusta migratoria. Next base: position 524,852,470 of record CM048745.1, read on the forward strand.
CCACAGCACTGAGAATGTTCATTGAGTGAACGAAACGAAATGCTATATTTTTAAATAAATAATTTACATCCTAACAACCAAGTTGAAATATTTATTATTCTTAAAATTAATTATTTATGCTTCAATATTCATATTTCATGTCTTTCAAGAAAGTTCAAATTTATACTTAATATTTCGTAAATGCTATTAGTTTAGTATTGTAATTTGAGATCGTAAAATTGAGAGGTTCACGATCTGTTATTTTAAAGTTTATGGAGTAAAATTCCAAAGTAAAAGTGAAAGAAATGTCTTTAGTGCAGACTTGCGTCAGCTCACTGACTAGCCACCTTCAAATCAGTAAGAAGTTACGAACTGAAAAATAAACACAGAATAAAATAAATTCATAGGAATTCGAGATAGCTCGTCAACGAGCTCAAACTAGTCATTGATCAAGTCATTTTTACGATGCTGACTTCAGAGTTATAATACAGACATTATATCAGTTTTGCTATGCGCACTAGTTCTGCCGTTGGTGAGCAACTGGAGAAATGTCATGAGGAGATAAATGAGATTAACAACACAAACGTTCAAATGTTTGAAAACCTAATGGACCAAAATGCTATGGACATCAGTCATTTCACTTAAACTATCTTACATTAAGGACCACATACACACCCATGCCCGAAGGAGGACTCGAATCTTCGGCGGGTACGGCCACCCAGTGTGTAGTATGACGCCTTAGACCACACGGACATTTAGCGCAGCTTTAACTAGACAGGACTTGCAGTACACGGATTTCTTTAGAGAAGGGTTGAGTCTGTTAGGTGTACTCAGCAGATTCGAACGCTGTCAAGAATGTCGTCCTGTTACTCATAGCACTACGGACTGTAGATTTCGACTGCGAAATGTATGGGAATCAACGGAAGCAAGCAAAGGGACGATTTCAGTAACGCCACCCTTAGGCGTTTTGGTGTAGATTATGACATCATTTACACGACCGTCCACATGTAAACCGCGTGGTATCTACATTAGAAGCTTCACCACCATGATAGTATAAGTATAATGCAAATTGTCAGAAATTACTGAGCTGACGAAATGTTTTCTTATAAACGAAATGTGCAAAATAATAATAATAATAATAATAATAATAATTTCTGCTGAAAATTGCAGAATGATGGTAGCTAATAGATAGGCTTCTTCGTGCACCACTGTAATCAAACGTGTCCAGAACTACTTCAGTTTCTCAAAGAATAAACATTTCCAGTTGTCATACACAAAGTTTAATATCATCCTTGTCATCCTTTACTATTTCCATTTAAAGTAATTGTGACATTTATAATAGAGAATCTAACTAACTTCAGTAATAACAGTAACTGTGGAAAGAATTGTACAGAAGCAGTTAGCGTCAAGTTTTTAACAGACCTGCTCCCCATCAGTTGGAAACAAATTCTCGTGCATTTCCAGATGCACGTAAGTTGTAATAATGCGCCCCCTGTGTCGTCGTCTATATTAAATCTCTCCCCTTCTGGGAATTATTTCAAGAATTCAAATATTGGCGGATGTGACAGGGAGAGTTGCGAACAGGAGGGAGGATTAGGGAGAAGCCTTCACCCCAGTCATCGCTTTTGCTGCGGCAGCGTTTGCGATATCCGATACGCGTGCCACCCCCCACTGTACCAGTGTCTGTCAGAGAGGCCGCCGCCGTTGTCTCACCAGAAGCAGCCTCATTTCTGCTACAGCCTATTTCGGCGTGAATTTTTTTAACAAACTGATAATACGAGGTATGTCCACAAAGTAAGTTCCGTTTTATTATATAAAACAAACATGTACAGTTACAGAAAAAATATTTATTGTACAAAAATATACAACTATAAACTACTTTTCTACGTAGCTTCCAAAATTTTGTAGGCATTTTTTATTTTTGTGTCCCTGCTTCGTCGCCGCTTTTGTGTCTCGTTTCCGTCCTAGGTGTCGGTGGCCGAGTAGAAAGACCGACACAGGAATAAAGGATGCACGCTTGTGCAGGTAGGAGGTGACCACCCAGTGGGACAGCAGAAACTAGAAACACTAGAGTAAATTAGAACGAGATATATATTTCTTAGAGACTTAGTAATACTTAACTTTTACATAGCTCAGTCCTGCAGAATGCTGATACATAGTTGAGCTAGAGGCCTGCCTAGTGCCTATCCGATAGCCAACTCTTCACTGGTGCCTATCTCATTCCGAAGTGTTAGCTGGTTCCTGTCTCAGTCCTAAGTGAACGATGTCGTTCAGTGGTGGCCACGAGCGTATTAGTAGCGGAGGGCGCTCGTGGCGCCGTGCATGCATGGCGGCGCGCAGCGAAAGTAGGTGGCGCGCACTTTAGACTTGTGCGACACCACAGTTATTGCGTGGCAGAAGTCTTTGTATGTCTTCTTCGTAGAAGATTGCCGCCTGTGTATTCAACCATTTGGTAACATGTTCTTTCAGCTCGTCATCATCGCTGAAGTGTTGACCACCATGGACAGGTTTTAGGTGTAAGAAGAAAGTCGCTATGAGCGAAACTGTACGGAGGATGATCAAACACGTCCCAATGAAATTCCCGTAACAGTTGTTTGGTCACATTCGCCTTGTGAGGTCGGATGGCAACGTGAAGGGAAGAAGAAGACTCCTTTCATCTCTTCTTACACCTAAAATCTGTCCTTGGTGGTCAACACTTCAACGATGATGAGCTGAAAGAACATGTGTGCCACATGGTTGAATACACAGGCGGCAACCTTTTATGAAGAAGGTACACAAAAACTTGTCCCACGCTATGACAAGTGCCTATAAAATTTCGGAAGTTATGTATAAAAGTAGTTGAACAGTTGTAGATTTTTATACAATAAATATTTTTTTTGTATCTGTAAACGTTTTGTTCATATAACCAAACGGAACTTACTTTGTGGACATACCTCGTATAATACTGATAGTATGAATACAGACACATGCATCATTTTTTTCTGTTTAAGAATTCGTCAGTGGAGTAGAAGGAGTTGGCCACTAGAAAGTCTTTTAAGCTCCTCTTAAATTGATCTTTATTTGTAGCTTAATTTTTACGGTTGTTGGTCAATTAAAAAAAAAACTTTATCCGTTATGGATCAGGAACCCCGCGACTGTGGTGAAATAAGGTATCTTGAATAACAGCAACAAATCGCCGTTTATGTAAAATTTTTTTATTGCATTTCTCCCATTACCGGTTTCGATATGCCTTGCATATCATCATCAGATGGTGAACTTTTTTTTTTTTTTTTTTTTTTTTTTTAGGTGATTTGTGGAGGAATTTGTGCATCTGTTACAATAACGAAAACAAAACAAGTGAACTATGTGGCGAGCATAACTGATGTAATAATATTAACTTAGGCCTAAATGTTGCTACTTACAATTACAAAAACAAAACAAGTGAACTATGTGGCGTGTATAACTGACATACTAATATTGGTTTAGGCCACGATATGTATAGCGCGAGATTGTTTCTGTATCTGCGGCGCGATTTTTTATAGTTTTGATACTTCGTGTTGTGTTGCTGTGTGTGAGTGTGTGTGTGTATGTGTGTGTGTGTGTGTGTGTTCGTTTGTTTGTTTGTTATAAGCTCTGTGTTGTGTGTTTGTTCATCTAAGGCAGTGAAGTTTGTGTTGTTGCAAAGTGTTGTGTATTCGTTCATTTCGTTTTTGCCTTCCTTACGACCTTTTGAATGTGATAATTAGAATTCGTGGAAAATTGTCGCAATCAGTCAAAAATATTTTGTTTATTCATCAATTTGTAGAATGGACACTACTTGATTTGATGATGTAGACGGCGCTCAAGACACCCACCGTGTCAATGACACTTCTGTTTCTCTTTAGAACAGAAGTATCATTGTATACATGGGAGCCTAGACTGGCTAAAGATGGTGTAAGTATGTCTCTTCCCGTCGCGGGAATCACGCTAAATGCGTGTGAGCACCAGGGGAAGTAGGAAAGTGGAACATATGGAAGTTTGCGTCTGGCCAGGGAGCGTGTTCGGGTGGCCAAGTGGCTAAGGCGACCGCTCGCGAAAAGCGGGAGACCCGGTTCGAGTACCGGTCCAGCACAAATTTACATGTGTTGCAAAAGCATAAACCACCTAAAGAATAACACCAAAAGTCGAAAATCCTCGCAAATTGCGAGTCAATATTTGCAGACCCACAGTGTCGTTTCGTACCTTTTCATTTAAACACCCCTCCTGAAACACCCCGAATTTACGATCCTGCTCCACGTAACATTCGTACAATCAGAGTTGCAGAACGTAATTTAGAAAAGTCAATCGAAGTTTTTTTTATGAAAATGACCCTTTGATGAGCAAGGGACAGTAGGACGCGTCACGATTCCATCGCCATTCACGGCGTGTCTCGAGCTCAGCTCCTCCGCGGAATTGTCTTTCTCTCCCTGGCAGCCCTGAGCGCTGCGTTTAGTGCTGGAGCCGGGCGCTTGGGCTTTTTATACTCGTTTAACGGCCGCCTTGGGCGCGTATTACCTGCTCTGCAATGCGCGTCACGTATCGTCTCAGCGGGCGACGGTGTCTCGCCAATGGGGCGCGGATGTATATATATATATAAAGGCGAGAAAGTCCTCCCCTGCGGGTGGAGGACTGGGTACGGAAAAATCGCTTTGAATGTGGACTGGGAGGGCGCGCGTCACTCTCGCTGCTCCTGGGCCTTTATGGCGATCGAAAAGGTTCTGAGAGGGGAGGGGGGAGGGGGAGGAGCTGGCGGCGAACCCCTGCAGCAACTCGACAGATGAGATCCCGTTTTACGCGCGGTGTCAAGCTGGATCCCGTGCCATCTGTTTCTGTAGCCGGGCTACAAAGCCACGACGACGCCGTGCTGCAAGGCTACTTTTACTCTTTATAGAACTGCTCGACAGTTGTCATCAAGGCTCTCTTCCTATTGGAAAGTGAACTACGACTTTACCATGTTGTTGTTGTGGTCTTCAGTTCCAACAAGCGGATTCTAATGAAATTGTGTGCTTATGGAATATGCGATTGGATTCACGATTTCCTATCAGAAAGGACACAGTTCGTTGTAATTGTCGGTAAATCATCGAGTAAAACAGAAGTGATATCTGGCGTTCCACAGGGAAGCGTTATAGGTCCCCTACTCTTGCTTGTATTTATAAACGAGTTAGCAGACAATCTGAATAGCTCCCTTAGACTGTTCGCGGATGATGCTGTCGTTTATCGGTTAGTCAAGTCAACAGAGGATCAAAAGCAACTGCAGAGTGATTTAGACAAAATTTCTACATGGTGCGAAAATTGGCAATTGACACTAAATAAAGAAAAGTGTGAAGTAACACACATGGCCACTAAAAGAAATCCGCTGGATTTCAATTACGCGATAAATCAATCAAACCTTAAGGTCGTAAATTCTACAAAATACGTAGGAGTTACAATTACGAACAACTTAGACTAGAGAGTACACACAGAAAATATTGTGTGGAAGGCGAACCAAATATTACGTTTCATTGGCAGAACGCTTCGAAGATGCACCAGCTCCACCAAAGTGACTGCATACATCACACTTGTGCGTCCTCTTCAAATGTTCAAATGTTTGTAAAGCTTATGGGACTTAACTACGGGGTCATCAGTCCCTAAACTTACAAACTACTTATGAACTACTTACGAACTAGGAAGGCACAAATATCCATGCCCGAGGGGGGATTCGAACCCCCGACCGTAGTGGCCGTGCGGACCGTGACTGAAGCGCCTCAGTCCCCTCGGCCACCGCGGCCGGCGTGCGTCCTCTCCTGGATTACTGTTGCTCATTGTGGGACCCTCACCAGGTGGGACTGACGGAAGATATTCAGAAGGTTCAGCGAAGGGCAACTCGTTTTGTTTTATCACGTTACCGGGGGGAAAGCGTCACGGAAATGTTGCACGAATTGGTGTGGAAATCATTAAAAGAAAGACGTTATTTTTTGCGGCGTGATCTGTTTGCGAAGTTTCAATCACCGACTTTTACTTCTGAATGTGAAAATATTTTGCTAGCACCCACTTACTTAGGGAGACATGATCATCCCAATAAAATAAGAGAAATGAGGTTTAAAACGGAACGATTTAGGTGTTCTTTCTTCCCGCGCGCTATTAGAGAATGGAACGGTAGAGAAAAGTTATGAAAGTGGTTAGTGAACCCTCTGCCAGGCACTTAAATGTGATTTGCAGAGTATCTATGTAGATGTAGACTGGTTTGATGCAGCTTTCCAGCTACCCTGTCGTTCAATGTAAGTGCTTATTTCAGTCTTTCGACCAAGTTGACTGTATGTGAGTGAAAGCTGGCTGAATGTAGGTTATTAAGGTTAGGTAACAGATATGAAAGTATCAAGGATGATTCCAGGTAGTAATAGAGGGGTTGGAACACTTGGGCGGAGTGACACTTGCGCGGAGTGACACTTGCGCGGAACCCGGGACCCTTGGGGCGGCTAATGGCTTTTCCTGGGTACAGACGCACCAAGAAGTCTAGCACTGCTGTTGTCAACTTTCCACACTGTCAACATAACACGAAACTCAGTGAAATTGCACAACCCTTTCAAAGCTGAAGAGCAATATAGTAACTTGTTCTAACTACGTATGAATTCGTTGAGTGTTCCTCCTGAAAACAAAAAGGTATTTTAATAGTGATAATGTTTGGAGAGTTATTAAAACATTCTTTGCTACTACAAGACGATGACTTTCCACAGTCATACCTCCTAAAAGCATATTATTCAGAACACTAAGCATATCAAGACACCTGCGCAAGCAATAAATATATTAGGCATCATGCACAGATACGTTGATGTAATTGACCGCTATGTAGTTAACCCCACTATCACGCAACTTCCATCTCTTTAAAAATAGCTACTATGCTTTTTAATAGGAGATGCAACCTTAAACCTTCATTTAAAAAACGTTAATAATAAGTCAAAGAGTATTTTACATACTTGAAGCGATTTGGCTGTATTCGAATTAGAAATACATCTAAGAAATGTATGAAATACGGAATGTGTAAGGGAATGTCACACACCGAAAAATGCGATAATTTCTATTTTCCATCACCGTCATATAGAACCATTTTTACTCCGAACTTGGCATAAACCAACAGGGAGAAACAAGCTGCAAGACTTCCAGGAAAAATGAAGCGAAATTGACAGCCAATAGTTGGTTATAAATTACATGGCCGAGGGGACTGAGGCGCTCCAGTCACGGTCTGCACGGCCACTACGGTCGGGGGTTCGAATCCCCCCTCGGGCATGGATATTTGTGCCGTCCTTAGTGTTAGCTAGTTCGTAAGTAGTTTGTAAGTTTAGGGACTGATGACCCCGTAGTTAAGTCCCATAAGCTATACAAACATTTGAACATTTGATAAATTACATTGCCTGTTAACTGTATAAATATAAATTACGGAATACGCGGAACTCCTGTTCAGTACAGTCAAAAAGGTCTAGGGTAATAGGCAGTGGTTTACAATCAGATATCCGTATCACTCTCCTCCTCAAGAAGTCTGTGTGAAGATTTATATTCAGAACATTCAAGAAAAAGGTGTTGAAACTAAAAGAAGCAGCTCATTTACTCAGGAAGGGAATACGTTATGGTGCCCGTAAATTTGAATGGCTGTATCTCTTGTAGTAACATTCATTTTTTGATATAATGTTAAAATCCAATATACCAGAATTTTATTTTTCTAACTCAGTGCCAACTTTTTTTGACGAAATTTTTGCAGGAAGTAGTCTTGACGTGATTTCATACTTCTATGCACTAATATTATCAAACATGTAATTTGTGTCACAAATTGCGCGGCCGGTCCGGTCGGATGTTCGAGTCCTTCCTCGGACATGGATATGTTTGTTTGTACTTTGCCTACGTTATTTTAAGTAAGATTAAGTAGTGTGTAAGTCTAGAGACCGATGACCTAAGTAGTTTGGCCGCATAAGACTACACATATACACGTAATTTATTTATTTCATCGCCACATTTAAGTACTAATAATTAAAGAAACCTTAATGTTGAAATTTGAAATAAACACTGAAAACAAATTATTAGTATTTCTCATAAAATGAATGCACATAACCGTTGAATTATGTCTTTTGAATGTACCTACAAAATCTGCCATATGAAAATTGTAGTGTGAGTCCCAAATTTGTTTTTTATGCAATAACATTAAAAACATATTAAAAATTGAGAACTCGAAAACCAGTGAAGTTATGGACTTGAAGCGTTTTGTGTTGCTAAATCTTTACATAGTAGACACGATTTTAAAATTTGGTTGTTATCGCCAAAGTAGACGAAACGTTAAATTTTTTGGTGTAATCTTCGCCGTGTAGACTGTATGTTGTAGAAGTCTACGTCGAACCTAATTAGGATCATACATCTGAGGAGAGAACGTTGTTTGCACTTCTACTGCGTTTCCAGTCGCCGTGCTGTGCTACGTAACAACGTCGTACCGTTCCACTTTACCGAGAGCTATATTTGTATTGGTGTGATGTTTGTTCATTCGAAATAAGACATCACACCAATATATGTATAATTTAGACGCAAAGATTCTGGGTTCTGTTTTCATCGTTAACGCGACTAACAACGTTAGACCTCGTGTGTAAACAGTTAATGGTTATGAGTGCCACTGGAAAAATGCATAAGTAACACCTGTTGTTTGAGACTTGAAGATGACCTGAAATTAGCCGAAATCGATATCTCATAATAAACATAAGGTGTAGCTGTCTATATTTCATAATGCAATTCCTAACATATTTAAAAGCTGCTCAAAACCACCTACAAATAACCTTTATAATGAGATTGTATATAATTCCACGATCAAATTGTGTTTTAGTTATTTGTAGTAATACACCCAAAGATCTGCCCTTGCTTTTAGTGCCTTGATCAGCTGTTTATTTTTAGAGGTATTACTAGGGACAGGAAAAATTCGCATTTGCGATAAATGCGAATATAGATGCGAATTCTGACTCAAAATGCAGTAAATCCGAAATTGTAGTTAGCAACGGTTGCGCTCAATTCCGATTTCATCACATTCCTCTTCACATGATGCTGTAATGTAAATCGAGTGATATTTGTATGACGTGTTATCTCCCTGTTGAATGAGGCTGTGATATCTCCGAGTCGTTACTACAGCTCCACCTCGCTCGGTGGGCCTTTCCCTGAATACGGCACAGGTAGCGGCTGGAGGGCGTGGAGTAGGGGTGGTGTATCCCTACTTCTGGAACACCCTGTTCACTACCTGCAGCGTCCGGGTCTCCGCGCAAGTGTCTACAAATTCCCTTTCCGCGCAAGTGTCACTCCCCGCAAGTGTCACAAACTCAGTAATAGATGGGATCAATGGCAGTAGAGTTTCCGTAAAGAAACTATAAAAGAAAAATTGGAAATGAACACCGTTGATGAAACATATAGACAGAACCGGCTTAGATGTTGGGGTCATGTTATACGCATGGGAGAAGCAACGTAACATAGGAGACTCTTGGGTTCGACAGAATGATTTTGCGAAGAGGCTAAATGCAAGACGAGTCATTTCTGTTATCTTTTGAAAGGTTGCCTAGCAGAAATTTTATAAGCGGGACTTTACTCCATACTGTACACTGACAGACATATAAATGTTCAAACGTTTGTAATGCTATGGGACCAAACTGCAGTGGTCATCAGTCCCAAGACTTACAAACTGCTGAAAAAGACTTATGCGAAGGATTTCACACATACCCATGCTCGAGGGAAGACTTGAACCTCAAACAGGGAGCAGACGTGCACTCGACAGGAAAGCGCCTTGGAGCGCGCGGCAACTTCCGCTCGGCGATGAAAGATATGATCACTCGTAAGAGATGATGATGATGATGATGATAGCGGAAGTTTAACATTATCCTATGCCTTTCACACTGAGTTCATGGATACTCATTGCACATGACGTATTTAGAGAAAAGGGACGTCCGTCCAATCAAGGTTTAAGAGTTTTCTTCATTGGGAAAGGTAGTGTCAATGTTCAAATCAAATGTTTGTAAATATATCGGACCAAACTGTTTGATCATCAGTCCGTAGCTTACAAACTACTTAAACTAAGGCAAACTAACCTAACGACAACACACACAACCATGCCCCAGGAAGGACTCGAACCTCCGATGGCGTAGTGTCAATGAATGGCCTATAGTGTACTAGCAGTCAAATTCTATACACTGTAGGTGTAAAAATATTTCAGTCTCTTATATTCAAAAGTATTTCTCATTATAAATAGAAATTTATTAACCCTGAGACTGTTTATTTTCTCGAACATGTCAAAGACATTAAAGATAAAGATGAAGCATTGAATTAAAATTTGTGACGCGACTGGGAATCGAACCCGGACCTCCATGTTCGAGACGAAAAACAGTATCAGGGTTAATAAATTTCTATTTATGATGATGTTTACATATCCTTCGCCTAAAGTGAAAGGCAGAAATGTTGTAATATGTCCATTGCCGAGGTGCTATTCAAATCAAATGTTTGTACAGCTTATGAGACTTAACTACATTGTCATCAGTCCCTAAACTTACAAACTACTTACAAACTAGCTACTACTAAGGACGGCACAAATATCCATGCCCCAGGGGGGGATTCGAACCCCGACCGTAGTGGCCGTGCAGACCGTGATTGGCGAGGTGTTATTCCGCTGCATGGAGAGTCTTGACAGTTGTGGCAATATTTCAAGGAACACAGAAGCTGAATTAGAGTGTAAATATAGATTGAGAATATGTCCAAGACATGAAAGATAAACGTGAATCAGACGTCTTACCGTTAGACCACCGCCCCTCTAACGACTAAAGCGCCTCGGACAATTATCTTTGGAACACAGAAGCAGAATTAAAATTTGTGACGTGGAGGGAAGTCGTACTTAGACTATTCTTAGGCGTCTTAGTCGCTAGTGGTGCGGTGTTCTAACGCTAACACGTCTGCCTAGTAAGCATGGAGGTCAGGGTTCGATTCCCGGCCGCACCACAAATTTTAATTCATTGCTTCACGTTTATCTTTCATGAATTAGAGTTTGTGACGTTGAGGAAAGTAGTGCTTAGACTATTCCGAGGCTAGTGGTGTGTTGGTCTAGCGATAAGACACGTTTGCCTAGTCGGCGTTGAGGTCCGGGTTCGATTCCCGGTCGCACCACAAATTTTAATTCAATGCTTCACCAAAAGTAAGTTTTTAAAAGTATTTCTGTAGGCATCTGACACTTAGTATTAAAGATTACATACCAAGGCAGCTAAAAGCAAATATCACCTGAGAGACAAACTGAAACTGTGATTATAAAAAGTTTCAGTTTTTACCAATTGGCATAGGCAGAATCACAAAATTAAAAGAACACAGATTAGCACTCGATATAGAACAAAAAATGCAATTTTTCCAAACATTTTATTCGTTGCCTTTTCCGCGAAGGGAAAAATTTGGTCAGAAGGAAGGACGAGAGCAGGAAGGCGCCCTCGATCCCAGAGCACTCGGCGGCAGCCACAAGTGGCCGCTATTTCCGGCCACGCGAATGTTTCCGCTGCCGGCGTCCTCGGCAGGGCGGCCGTGGGTGTCGTCCGCGGAGTCTGGGCGCAGCGGCGCCGGCAAAAGGCAAAGGGCAGTGGGTCGAGGCTCAAGGGCCGGCCATTATCTCGGCACAAAGGGCCAAGAGCCAGCCTGCTAGCCTGCCGCGGGGCACGCCCGCCGCCCCGAAACAACTCGCCGCTGCCTCGCCAGCAGTTCTAAAAAAAGGAGGAGAGCCCCGACAGCACCCACCAGTGGCGGCTGGTGGGCTGTTTATTAGGAGGGGCGGCATGTCTCTTCAATTGTACACATTTTGTCCCTTCAGAACATTTCTTGAATGGGGAGAATATAGCATTAATTTTCAACTTCAATAGCGATATAATCTGTTTCTGACATTTCTTTGCAAATTAACTGATGACACACAGTATATATAGAGTTCAGTAGTTCGTTATGAATTGTTTTGGAAAGCCCCAAAAAAACACGATTATTGGTTGTTTCAATATGTCCCTTCAACGTGGAATCCAGTTCTGCCATGAGATTGACTAATCCCCGAAAAATACCATGATCTGAAGCAACTGTTTCGTCATGTCCCCTTAGTGCAAGTTCAAATTTCCCACAGAACTTGATACAGTCGATCAACTTGCTAAGGATGTAACGATTCTTAGAAACGTCTTCATTAAACTTCTTAATCCTCATTCTATAAGCTGTATCCAGCTGACATCTAATATCGACTTTTCTAAGCATAACGAATTCGATGTTACTGTTTGTTTGAAATGCACTTAATTTATGTTTTTTAACTTTATCAGCTAAATGTTTAATGTCTGTTACCCCATCTGTGGTACAAGGATGTTCCGCAACATTTATTACCAAACACGTTTAGCGGAAGAAAGAATTTCTTATTTCACATCCACAAAGCCAGTCTGCATGTTTATATAAAGCAGGATTAAATTTCCTTGTGAAACAACTACTGCTTTTGCACGCATTTTGTGTCTGTACAATGTTCAAATCAGGTCTCGGTGGTCGTAAACTTTTTAATTCCAACTTTCCCTCAAAAGTCAATTTTTGACTACCAATTGTTAAAATTTAGTTTACGCTCTTTATATTATTGATTCTAAATAGGAAACTAGAAAACCAGGCAATATCACGCGCCTTCACAACACGACACTAGTATCACACGCACTGCACCTGCTACAAACTGCCTGACCGGTGCCGGTGCGCCTTTGTACATTTGGCGCCCTTGGCGCGGACGCCGTCCTAAGCGGCCCGGTTCAGCACGCTACCCCCACCCAACCCCCAGTACCCCCACTCACTCCAAGCGCCCGTTGCCAGCCTACACGGCGCCATAGACATATATATATATATATATATATATATATATATATATATATATATATATGTTACTCTGTGACGGCGCGGACGGATCGCGTAGAGTCCGACAGTCAGCCCATTCTGAAAACATTCGCTGACCTTGGCTGGCAGACGACCTAGTCTAAAAACATTAATCATTTATTTACAGGGGCTGCTGCCACACGAAATTTATTCGATTCGATTTGTGATTAACGACTGGTACGTATTCCGTGTTGGATATTTTTGGGAGGGCGCCGCCCCAGAGTCCTTAAGGAGTAGCCGCCACTGGCACCCACTATACAGGCGTCTCTGTCAACTACTCAGCGCAGACACTGAGGAAGGCACACCTCTGAAGACAAGTTCAATACTGACAGTACTGAACTTGGCTTCAGTTCAAAAAAATGTTCAAATGTTTGTATAGCTTATGGGACTTAACTACGGGGTGATCAGTCCCTAAACTTACAAACTACTTATAATAACGTAGGCTTCCGCTGCCAGAGTCAGATGACATAAAAGTTTTCTGGGTATGGTACCGCATCATGATGTAAGGTTATTACTTAAATAACCAACGTTTCGGACAACGTTACAGTGGCCTTCATCTGGGTAACTGATGTGAGCTGGTTGTTACTACACTGTATATTACTTACATTTAGACATTACGTCATAATTTTTAAAAATAAGCGATGTTATTGGTGAATTTTTTGAGGAAGAATGGAACTTTATTTTGATAGGATGCTGAGGTGGAAGGGGTGGGGGTTAGCCGTTGCTTCTAGCATAGCGAGACATGATTGGTGTTCCTCGGCGAATGGAGTGAGGGCTTCCGTTTCTCTCCTGCTGGCCGTGGGCCGCGCGGCGGCAGTAGCTTACTAGTGACGCTCGCGTGTTGTGATGTCAGTGCGGCCTATTTCGCTGTGATGGCTGGTAGCCAAGAGGGGGCAAGCCTGAGTCCATCTTCTCTATTCATGTTATTAGGGTGTTTAACAATTTCGATGGCTTCCCTTATCTTGCGTTTGACCATCCCTGGTTGCTTGGCGAGTATTCTGGCATCGTTAAATTTTATCTTTTTACTGCAATCTTGCTGGTGTTCGGCTACTGCAGATTTATTGGGTTGGCCTAATCGAATGTAGCGTTCATGTTCGCGTATGCGTGTTACCACTGCCCTCCCTGTCTCACCTATGTACAAATTAAAAATTATGACGTAATGTCTAAATGTAAGTAATATGAAGTGTAGTAACAACCAGCTCACATCAGTTACCCAGATGAAGGCCACTGTAACGTTGGCCGAAACGTTGGTTATTTACAAACTACTTATCAACTAGCTAAGACTAAGGACGGCACAAATATCCATCCCAGAGGGGGGATTCGAACCCCCGACCGTAGTGGCCGTGCAGGCCGTGACTGGAGCGCCTCAGTCTCCTCGGCCACCGCGGCCGGCTGGCTTCAGTCAGTGCTGTACTTGGATTCTGAAGTGCCTCTGATTAAGACCATAAGAAAGATGCGTTCAGACGTTCTATTGTTGACTTGTACATTTTATGTTGATGACACATCTATGTGGATGTACAACGTTTCACTATGTAAAATATTGTTATAGCAGCAGCGAATTCATGTAAGATTACTACAGGTCTGAAGATGGCGTCTAGCACGCCGAAACCGGTAATGTAATTAAATGAAGAAAGCCATCTTGGTTGCAAACCTGTTATTAATATATATTTTATATAAGGAACTCATTGTTCGATGGGGCATTCTATAATTGTTTAATAATGATTTTGCAGCCAAGATGGCATATTAAAAGAGTACATCCAGGTTGAGGCGTCACCAAACATAAAATTTCTAGTCACAAATAAAATATATACATCCATTTTCTAATGGTTCTGAAGCGAGGTACTTCAAAGTCTAAGTTCTATATTGAAATCAACCATTAGAAGATGGATGTATATATTTTATTTGTCACTAGAAATTTTATGAAACTTTAACTCTGTAGGGGAGTGTGCGCTGATATGAAACTTCCTGGCTAGGGAGTTTCATATCAGCGCACACTCCGCTGCAGAGTGAAAGTTTCATTGTGGAAACACCCCTTAGGCTGTGGCTAAGCCATGTCTCTACCATATACTTTCTTCCAGGAGTGCTAGTCTTGCATGGTTCGCAGGAGAGCTTCTGCGAAGTTTGGAAAGTAGGAGGCGAGGTACTGGCGGAAGTAAAGTTGTGGGGCGGCATCGTGAGTCGTGTCGGGATAACACAGTCGGTAGTGCGTTTGCCCGCGAAAGGCAAAGGTCTCAGGTTCGAGTCCCGGTTCCGGCACACAATTTTAATCTGCCAGGAAGTTTTAGAAATTTTATGTTTGGTGACGCCTCAACCTGTATGTACTCTTTTAATATGTAAAAATTGTTGTGAAATTATGTAAAATACGACAGGTCTGAAGATAGCGTCGAGCACGTCGAAACCGGTAACATAATAAATGAAAAAATGCGATATTGGCTGCAAAATCATTATTAAATATATATTTTGTCAATGGGTTGTAGCGTAATCCTCCTCTTTTACCTCTAAGTAATGACAGCCAAGCAACCCGCAATGAATTTTGGGAAGTCCCGAAGTGTTTTTTATAATCTTTCGTCAAATAGTTGGGCTGGAATGGGTTATCCTGATACAATTCTTACATCTCTAGAAGAATTAATTTTTCTGATAGCGTGAGGCACTAAACAGTGTCTTTCGGAATATTTGGATACTAACAATTCGGAATAAAAAAAAAACAAAAAAAAAAAACAAAACAAAAAAAAAAAAAAAAACTAGCAATGAAAGTTCTTCACCTCTAGTGGTGAATCCTAGATTTTGGTCTGGGGTGGAGGGGGTGGAGCTCATAGAAATTTTGTTGCATCTTACTTGAAAATGGTAAAAAACAAAGAATTAGTATGTTTTCCTAGATACCCCACTGTTCACCTCCAGGAGGGACAACCATCAATGTAAGCCGGCCGCGGTGGCCGAGGGGACTGCAGCGCTTCAGTCACGGTCTGCGCGGCCACTACGGTCGGGGGTTCGAATCCCCCCTCGGGCATGGATATTTCTGCCGTCCTTAGTTGTAGCTAGTTAATAAGTAGTTTGTAAGCTTAGGGACTGATGACCCCGTAGTTAAGTCCCATAAGCTCTACAAACATTTGAACATTTTTGAACATCAATGTAAATCCCGACCCCCGTACACCAACCCCGGGAGTCCGAAGGGGGTGATGACTTTGAAATCTTAAATAAGAACCCCTCTTCTTTATGGCAGGTTTGGATTATCCTTGAAATAATATGTAAATTCTGTATGAAACTTTTTTTCGTTTACTGATATATGGCGCTGTAATCGAAAAAAAAAAGAGTTGAAAGTTGTTGAAAAACGGTAATATATCAAACAAATGCATATTACATTAGGAAAATCAATGTACAGTTTTTATAATTTTGATAATACTTTCATGTGACACCTCCCACAATAGAATAAAGGGCGACTGGATAATGCTCTCGGTCTATGGTCAGAATGTTCATTGTACGTCAATAATTCGGGCTGTAAACATTTCTGCGATACTGTTCGACGATGTTAACGGATACAGAGGGAGAGTAGATATGATTTCCTCGTACTCTGAGGTTAATAGAAATGTTGAAGAAGCCTGTCAAACGTATGCTAGTCTGTTCCTTGATTGTAATGTACTGCGCGGAAGTAGCCGAGCGGTCTGGAGCGCCACAGTACGGGTCGCGCTGCCTCCCGCGTCGGAGGCTCGAATTCTCCCTCGGTCATGGATGTGTGTGTGCCCTGAGGTTAGTTTAACTCAGTTTAAGTAGTTTGTAAGACTAGGGACTGATGGCCATCGTAGTTAGGTCCCAAAGAATTACGAACATTTGATAGTAATGTATCCTCTGTTCGCTGAAACTGGAAGTGCTAAACCTAGAGAAAGAGTAAAAAGTCTATTTGTTCGAGATATTACCGTTTTGTCAGATATTTTCAACTCTTTTTTTACGTTTGCCAATCATAATAAATGTTTCATTCAGAAGTTACATATTTTTCACGGAGAATCCAAATTTACAATTAAAAATAGGGGTTCCTATTTAAGATTTCAAAGTCACCACCCTCCCCAACAGTTTTTAGACAATTTCGAACTTATTTTTATGTTCAAATGTTTGTAGAGCTTATGGGACTTAACTGCGGGGTCATCAGTCCCTAAACTTACAAACTACTTATGAACTACCTTATACTAGAGACGGCAAAAACATCCATGCCCAAGGGGGGATTCGAACCCCCGACGGAGAACGGCCTCGCGCTTTTTTTTTTTTTTTTTTTTTTTTTTTTTTTTTTTTTTTTTTTTTTTTTTTTTGCCGGTTACTGAAATAGATGTCATCTTAAAAACTTCAGCATTCTGTATTTATGTTCCACAAATTTGTTTATTGTTTTGAAATTAACCGGCTTTCGGCTTCTTAGGCCATCATCAGATAACTTAGTACTACACAGATAGTCCACCCGACGGTGTGAGTTCTCAATTGTACAGAGACGGTGATCCAAAGATATGGGAATCTTTTTGACAATATATCGATACCAGACACAAGCATAACATAAACGGGAATTGAAAACTGAATGAATATCTCTTAGCTTTTTTTAAATTTGAATATTGAAACTGTGGAAACTAATAATATTAATACTTGTCCAGGTGCTTATACTATTACACACCTTATTTATTATTATTCCGGTATCGATATATTGTCAAAAAGATTCCCATATCTTTCGATTGTCATTTTTGTACAATTGAGAAATCACATCACTGGATAGACTAACTGTGTAGTACTAAGTTATCTGATGATGGACTAAAAGAAGGCGCAAGTCGGTTCATACCAAAACAATAAACAAATTTGTGGAACATAAATAGCAAGTGTTGAAGATTATATATATATATATATATATATATATATATATATATATATATATATATATATATATATATATATGAAATGCTGTTCGTTAGTCTCGCTAAAACTCGAGAACGGCTGAACCGATTTGGGTAATTTTGGTCTTGAAATATTCGTGTAAGTCCAGAGAAGGTTTAAACGGTGATAAAATATGGATAAATATTGTTGAAACGAGATAGAATGGCTGGCCAGTACTTACCATTGTGCTGTACCGCCGACAGTAACACAAATGAAGAAACAGAAAAAGAAAAAAGGGGACAAAAAGGACAAGCTTTCGGAACAGAGTTCCTTCGTCAGGTGGGAGAAAAGGGAAGAAGAAAGGATGGGAACAGAAGGGAAAGGTGGTTCATGACCTAGGTCATGAAGTTGGTGTTTCGGGAGTGTGGACGTCAGAGATACTGCATGTATGCACTGAGCCAAGCCAGAGAGGATAAATATAACCATAGAGGAAAGATCAAGTAGTAAAGAGAAGAGAAGATGAGTGACATGAATGATGATGAGGGGTGTAGGGGGAGCGGGGGAGGGGGTGTCTAAAACGTTTTTCATTAACAGGGAAATATGGATGGACACACACACACACACGGAGAGAGATATAGAGAATGACAGAGAGAGCAAGAGGGCGGGAGGGAGAGGTAGAGAGAGAGAGAGAGAGGTAAGGAACGGATAATGAATAGGTGAGCTGAGGATGGAGGAAGGGGAGGGGTTAGCGTAGATTTAGGCCAGGGGGGTGGCGGGAGGAGAGGATATGTTGGAGAGCAAGTTCCCACCTCCGTAGCTCTGAGGGACTGGTGTTTGTTGGTACTATCCAAATGGCACGTGTGGTGTAACACGTGCCCAGGTCCCTGGAGTTATGCTGGAGGGCATGTTCTGCCACAGGATATTCGGTGTCCCCCGGGCGAACAGTTGGTATGACTACTAACAAATTGGCTGAGCGGATGTATGGGCACAGACGGACTGTTCGCCCGGGGGACACCGAATATCCTGTGGCAGAACATGCCCTCCAGCATAACTCCAGGGACCTGGGCACGTGTTACACCACACGTGCCATTTGGATAGTACCAACAAACACCAGTCCCTCAGAGCTACGGAGGTGGGAACTTGCTCTCCAACATATCCTCTCCTCCCGCCACCCCCCTGGCCTAAATCTACGCTAACCCCTCCCCTTCCTCCATCCTCAGCTCACCTATTCATTATCCGTTCCTTACCTCTCTCTCTCTCTCTACCTCTCCCTCCCGCCCTCTTGCTCTCTCTGTCATTCTCTATATCTCTCTCCGTGTGTGTGTGTGTTGTGTGTCCATCCATATTTCCCTGTTAATGAAAAACGTTTTAGACACCCCCCCCCCCCCCCCCCGCTCCTCCTACACCCCTCAGCATCATTCATTTCACTCATCTTCTCTTCTCTTTACTACTTGATCTTTCCTCTTTGGTTATATTTATCCACTCTGGCTTGGCTCAGTGCATATATGCAGTATCTCTGACGTCCACACTCCTGAAACACCACCTTCATGACCTAGGTCGTGAACCACCTTTCCCTTCTGTTCCCATCCTTTCTTCTTCCCTTCTCTCCCACCTGACGAAGGAACTCTGTTCCGAAAGCTTGTCCTTTTTGTCCCCTTTTTTCTTTTTCTTCATTTGTGTTACTGTCGGCGGTACAGCACAATGGTAAGTGCTGGCCAGCCATTCTATCTCGTTTCAACAATATTTATCATCTCTGAGGAGAATTTTCATCATTAATCGAATAAAATATTGAAAAGTTGTCCGGAAAAGAGGAAAATCTGGAAAAACTGAAACAGCTTTTTCCAGTGAGCTATCGATACCGTCAATCCAATTGCGATAAAATTTTGTACGTTTCATGTTGAAACCAAGAAGAAGGTTCGCATCAAATAAAAATCTGGAAAACTAGGAAAATTTCGGAAAAAACCAAAGGGATTTTTTTTCTATGAATAAAAATCAATTGTCACATGGTTGTAAGAGCATCACTTGAGTACGGCTTGACAGTACAAGTTTGTATCAAATAAATTTTTTGGAAAATCTACGGAAAATTGGAAAACTTGAGAAAACTGAAAGTGCGTTCTTCAATGTGTTTTTGATTGAATTCAGCACTATAACTGACTATTCGCACGACGGAGAGGGGTGATTTCTTTTTTGTTTCGTTCATTATGGTCTTGGAAAAGTTTTCACTGAAAAAAGAGAGAGAGAGAGAGAGAGAGAGAGAGAGAAAGGAATTGGGACAGTTAAAAAGGAAAGTCACAAAATTCGAGCCAAGTTCCTTTTTCAATGTGTTTCTAAATGTATTCAACACTAAGTTGAGAACCGTTCATCCGACTGCGATAAAATTTTGATCATTTGACTTTCAAAGAAAGATGAACGTTCTTAAAAGGTAAAGCGGTCAACAATCCAAAGATTGGTTTGAACACCACAGTGCTTTACTAAGCATGATCCTGTTTGGAGGTGGTATGCCGTTGCCTTCCTCCGACCTTCGAACTGACTTACCCAGCCAGTTACAGGGGGACCTACAGTTTAACGTGGGTTCCGAACCATGGTGCTACTCATGAAATAAAAGTTTGGAAAAGTTTCCCGGAAAATGGGAAAATTCAGAAAATATAGAGTTTTTTCTATGAAATATCAATACCATTCATATGGTTGCGATAAAATTTTGCACATTTCACGTTCAAAGCAAGAGTACATACATGTTAGCAATTGCGAAGCATTGCTGGGTCGACTAGTCTTCTAATATATAAAGCAGTGTGTCAGTATATTTGTACGTGTTGCATACAAATCTACAGTTTTGTTCCAATCTTTATGAAATTTTGTACACGTAAGCTTCAGACCATGAGAACGGTCGCCGTAAGTGTAAGAATCACGTAAGATACATAGTTCACGAGATATGACATCATAAACAATGAGATGCGCAGAAAACTGTTGCATTTAGCAACAATTCTGCTCATTTTCTCCTAAACCACTGGAGCGATTTCAACGAAATTTGGTACACACATTCCTTACCGTGAGGTACAATTGATGCAGGGTTAAGACTCATATACGATACATGATTCAGAAAATATGACGTTATAAACAGTAGGATTTGCAAGAAACTGCGAAATAATGCGGCGAGACTTTATAAATACGCTATACGAGAATCAGAGTACTTAGCGACTTGCAACAAACTTTATACATAATCTCAAACTGTTATTAAACTTTCTCTCGCTGACAACCATAGCAAAATGATAGAAGGAAAAAAGTTTCTCGCTTACTACTTTTCCGCTGTTTATTGAGTAAAACTACGGGATTCGGTATGACGTTACAAATGTTCAAATTCAAATTTTTGTAAATCTATCGGATCAAACTGCGTGGTCATCAGTCCGTAGCTTACAAGCTACTTAAACCTAGGTAAACTAACCTAAGGACAACATACACACACACACACACACACACACACACACCCATGCCCGAGGGAGGACGCTTTAGACCGCTCAGCTACTCCACCGCTGTTATGACGTTACAATTTATAATTTGTACACTACAAATTGTAGCCGCAGAAAATTTTACAGACAGTATACACGCATATAGTTGAGTGTACCTTCTAAGTTGTATTACAGTACAACAGGTAGCTTATGAGATATGAGCACATAAAGAGTAACGTTCGTGGAAAACCACCCCATCACGCACCAAGTTTTAATCTATTACTTCTTTACCACTAATTGTATTCCCAAGAGATTTTACAGACATACAGCCTTTATACAAATAAATATATACCTGAAAAATGGCTGTAATAAATAAATACCCGGGCAACGCCGGATTTCAGCTAGTATTCTATAAATATGCTTCACTCTCTCCTTGGATCATTTGTTTATTTGTGGTGTACTATCGAATGTGCTTGCATAGTTTTGCTGAACCGCATATAAACGTTTAGGTTCACCCTAGGTAGGTGAGGTATACTGGAACGGCTGACATTTGCAGCGCACGGTGACCCTGGAGTAGGGCAGTAGACTGCAGAAGGGTGAGAGTAGTGACGTAATGCTCCTTCACGGCGGTCGCAATCTGCGGGGGTGGGAGCGCCGCGCACTCAGCACGGTGGGGGTGGTGGCGGAACAAAGGCGCGCTCCCAGATATTGCTGCCCAGGGGTGGACGCTTTCATACGGGGCGCACTTCTCTGACTGCGTATTCACCTCCCGTCGTCTGGCGTCTGGCGTGTCGCGCATTTGACGTCGCGACATGGCCAACACACAATTCCACACTCGCTGCGTACTTCCCACCCCCATACCGTCCATAGTTTTAATGGCAGTACCGCACAACTATGACTCGAATACATGTAAACAGCGAGACGTAAGTCCTAATCGTTTTCGAGATAGCAGTTTGATAATTTTAGAAGAGTTTATATCCTTATATAGTCAAGAATACTGTAGCCTTGACAGAAAGTCCATAAGTGCGAGTTCCCTGGACGAATTCAGTTGCTTGTTCTTTTTTTCATTACTCTAACTTACGAGTGATAATTTGGAATATAAATTAATGAAATGCAGCAACCAGTTGCTTGTCGTTTTTATTTTGAACTTTAACGACCAGTTTCGGGCGCTTGAGTGCCCTTCTTCTGGTCTATTTTTTTTTTTTTTTTTTTTTTTTTTTTTTTTTTTTTTTTTTTTTTTTTTACTGTTGCTTAATAAATAAACATGCTACTAGTATATAATTTGGAACTTTCACTCTCGAGTGCGTGTGATACTTACTGTGCCTCTCGTGAACAATAGTTGGTGAAATGTTTAAAGTAGGACCACCACTTTGTGAGTGAGTCACTTCTTTACCTTAGAATCGATTTTGTTGGTTATTCAGAAGTTTAATTTATGTTTGTTTAAATATATTTTCACGTCATCATATGCAGAGTGATAGACTGGCTAAACTACAGATTAATTATTGATCTTGTGTAAACAGACTGGGTAGCTGTATAGGGCATAGAAACTGACATACATAACTCACTCCTATGAACAGAGACAACGAGCCATAAACTTTTACTACTCAGAGTTACGTACTGCCGAAGTTTATTAGTGAAAACCGATAAGCCGGCCGCGGTGGCCGAGGAGACTGAGGCGCTCCAGTCACGGTCTGTACGGCCACTACGGTCGGGGGTTCGAATCCCCCCTACGGCATGGATATTTGTGCCGTCCTAGTTCGTAAGTAGTTCATAAGTAGTTTGTACGTTTAGGGACTGATGACCCCGTAGTTAAGTACCATAAACTATACAAACATTTGAATTTTGAGGACCGATAAGAAGGTCGCAAATTATGATGTTAGTATATTATCAGTTTTTAACGAAACATTTATTATTTTTGTAATCATTACTTTACGGTTGTTGTAGTAGTTGTTATTGTTGCTGTTGTTGTTGTAGTCTTGGATCCACAGACTGGTGTGATGCAGCCGTCCACGCTACCCTATCTTGTGCAGGCCTCCTCATCACTGGATAAGAACAACGTATATCCCCTTTAACCTGCTTACTGCATTGCTGTCTCACTCTGCCTCTACGAGTGACAGCCTCAACACTTCCCTCGAATACTAAATTGACCATTTACTAATGTCTCAGAATACCCTGAAGAAAATGCTTTTTAAGCTTATGGGACCTTACTGCGGGGTCATCAGTCCCTAAACTTACAAACTAATTGTGAACCACCTTATACTAAAGACGACACAAACATCCATGTCCGAGGGGGGATTCGAACCCCCGACGGGGAACTGCCTCGCACATCGCAGCATAGCACCTCAATGCGCTTGGCCACTCCGCCGCGGATACCTTGAAGAACGGAGATATTTTTTGTCAGATTTATACATACTGTAAAATTAATGAGTGTGTTTGTGTTTTCCGTTTCTCCTTCTAACACACTGCACCGATTTCGCAAATAATCACTGTGGAAATAAAAACCACCTACGGCACACGTAGTTCAGGAGCTATCACGTCATAAGCAATTAAATGCCCACAGACTGTAGCATAATGTGAAGCTTGATTAACGACACTTTATTTTATAGTTTGCTCATTGCAGGGAGCGATCTTATAAATATATTTTTATGAATTATGAAATGCGAAGATCGCAGCATTTCGTCTTTATTTATAACAGACGACCGGTTTCGATGTACATAGACATCATCTTCTGGTTTGTAAGGGCGAACATAAAATGTATGGTAACAAAAAATCAACAAAGGAACATGCCACATAACTGTATGCATAGGTAATCATATGTCAACAGTTTTTTCTCACATACCTGCACTAAATTATAACATTATTATAGAAATGCATATTGCAGCAAGTTGGATAGTACTTGTGTGTCGTCACACATTAAAATATGCCGTTTGGTTGTCAGATATAAAACTCGTGTAATCATATATACATAGAGAACCACCGTATTGCACAGTTGTGAGTGACAACAAGCTACTAACAGGCGGCGTTGTGATCAGTATAAAGTCACCTTGACCTGTCGCTATAGTGCGCTATTGTATGTGAAATCCTTACAACTGTTACCAATTGTCGATAAATTTTAAAGGAGCGCTAGTGTCGTTGGAAGTGTCACTTGGTAACAACTTTTGATAGTGGTGAGTGTCGCGACTTAATATATTCGACTGCGGATTCAATCCGCGTCTCCGAGTGTGACTTGTCGTCACTCGACAGGAAGTCCGAAGGACGAACCAAACGAGCGTTTCGCTGCTTCGAATTCGGTCTACGAGCGTGCGGCGGTTAAACGACCCGTGCGAAGGAAAGAGTTATAGACTATTAGAATTGTAACGCAATAAGACACAAAGTGATTACCAGTGCGCACGAGGAGTAGTGTATCGATCGCGACGGCAGATGAAGGGGTGGGGAAGTCGGGTTCCGTGCGTGCGTGATGCGTACGCACGCGCTACCGGAGACAAAGGGTATTGTGAGGCGGCAGTGTCGGTAGCGGGGCGGTGGCGGCGGCGTCACTGGCAGCGAGCCGTCAACCGCAACAAAAGGAAGGAAACCATTCGGCAAGTCTGCGCGGCTCGCCAGATTACGGCGGGGAGGGCGGGGGCGACAGCGAGAGCGAGAGCGAGAGTGAGAGTGGCGCCTTTGACGGCGGCCGGTCGCCTGCGTCCCGCCGAGATGAAAGCGGCGTGCCGCGCCGCGCCCCCGGGAGCCGTGGAGCCGCCCGTGCACGGCCCACTGGCGACGCTCGACGCCTCCACCCCTGGGACCGGTGGCAACACACCCTCGACCGCGCTGCCATGCCAACCGCGGACGCTCTCGAAATTCCCTGCACCGGGGCACAGAGTAACATATACAAGGTTCATTCGAGTGGCCCAAACGCTGATAGTTCCTGACAGATGCTGACGATTTGGAAGGCCTCTACTGCGCATGCGCGCTTTTTGACAGTTGCCAACTCCGAAGCCAACTCGAACGCTTATTTCACCTGTTTCGCATATTGGCCACCCATAGCGCTAGTTGGCATCTTTTCTCTCTACCGATGTTGAAAGTGAGGTTATGACTGGCGATATGTTATGCATTTCTCAATTGAGAAAACTATTTAAGTCGTCATGAAACATTTGCAATTTACCGTTAAACCAAAGTATAATAATAAAGATTAACAAGACACATTTGCCTGCAAACCGTGTATCTGTCGAGTATAAAATTCGCGTGAGGAAACTAGGTTAACTTGCGAGTCGCGATGTTACCAGACGACCATTCCATCAAAACATGCTTCTTGAGAAAGCTCACGTTGACGTGAGGTGGCGGACCGGCGACGGACAGTGTGCATTCCGCCATTAGAAATACATTGTGGATTAAATTCTGATCATAAACTTCGACAAAACGCAAAATATACGTAAACATGCCCGCCCCCCCATTTATAAATAATGTAGCCAATTTAACCTAACAAAACCTCATACAAAAGTGAGGTAAATTAGGATAGTTGTGTGTGAAAGGAATATTTGGTAACATACAACTTCATATGCATTTTGTGCCATTATTATGAGTTGACGTGAGGTGGCGGACCGGCGACGGACAGTGTGCATTCCGCCATTAGAAATACATTGTGGATTAAATTCTGATCATAAACTTCGACAAAACGCAAAATATACGTAAACATGCCCGCCCCCCCATTTATAAATAATGTAGCCAATTTAACCTAACAAAACCTCATACAAAAGTGAGGTAAATTAGGATAGTTGTGTGTGAAAGGAATATTTGGTAACATACAACTTCATATGCATTTTGTGCCATTATTATGAGTTACAATAAAATTTAAAAAATGAAACATACAAATTTATATACAAAAATTTGCAGGTGTTGTGCAAGAATTATCATCGTACGTGATTTTCCCAGAAGTTACACATTTAGTGTAGAGACGCCCACATTGGCACTAATAGATTTCTATAATATATAACCACAAGGAGAAGCACGGAACAGTAATTGTGAGACGCTATAGTGGCACATGTGTCGGTTATAAAAATCTATCACTGCTAATGCCTGGTGTGAACTATATTATTCTTATGTGTCAATCACTTCATTTACAGATGGCACAGAAAATCTCAGTAGGACTATTTTGACTTCATTTTCAGGCGAATATATCACAATCCAAACTGTAAAAACATATGCATTCATCTTTATATTCGTGTTATGAAAATTTCCACACCTTTCATTTATAGTATGTATGGGATTAATAAAAAGGGGACGTACTGTATTAGAAGGCCACATAAGTTGAAAGAATGCCTGTCTAATATACAAACTCAGCCTCGCTCAGGAGAAAATGGAAGACTTAGAACACAAACCTCTTCGTAAATATGCGGGCTTGTCTTTTGGAGGAGGCTTGTTAAACGCTTTGGAGTCACTCAGAAAACAGTTTGACGAAAACCGCTGACTGAAACTTGCGGTCGCCAACTATCAGCTCCGCGACTCGAACACCAGATTGGCCAGTCAGATATCGTCAGAAAGAGTCAAAAGTGCCACTCGAACGCCTCAAACTGTTCCTGACCGTCAGCAGCGCCACTCGAACGAAGCTACAGAGAAGAAACCACCCCTACACCACTGTCCTACGCTGTCCTAGTAGTTCCGTAAGATGCTAGCAGAAGACCAAAGAAGACGAAGTGAACACTCCAGTATTCAATCCAAGAACAGCTGCCAGCATGCGAAACTTAGAAGTAGATGTTCCTGGAGTAGTAAAACAACTTAAGTCACTAAACAAAAATAAATCTTCCGGGCCAGATTGTATACCAACTAGATTCCTCTCAGAGTATGCTGATGCAATAGCTCCGTACTTAGTTTATAACCGATCACTCAGCGAAAGATCCGTACCCAAAGACTGGAAAGTTGCCCAAATTACTCCAATATTCAAGAAAGGCAATAGGAGTGATCCCCAAAATTACAGGCCTATCTCATTGACGTCGATTTGCAGTAGGATTTTGGAACATATACTTTGTTCGAATATTATGTACTACCTCGAAGAGAACGACCTATTAACCAATGGTCAACATGGATTCAGAAAGTATCGCTCTTGCGAAACACAGCTTGCCCTTTATTCACATGAAGTGTTAAGTGCCATCGACAAGGGATCTCAAATCGATTCCATATCTCTGGATTTCCGGAAGGCTTTTGATACTGTACCCCACAAGCGGCTTCTAATGAAATTGCGTGCTTATGGAATATCTCCCCAATTGTGCGATTGGATTCACGATTTCCTATCAGAAAGGACACAGTTCGTTGTAATTGACGGTAAGTCATCGAGTAAAACAGAAGTGATATCTGGCGTTCCACAGGGAAGCGTTATTGGTCCCCTACTCTTGCTTGTATTTATAAACGAGTTAGCAGACAATCTGAATAGCTCCCTTAGACTGTTCGCGGATGATGCTGTCGTTTATCGGTTAGTGAAGTCAACAGAGGATCAAAAGCAACTGCAAAGCGATTTCGACAAAATTTCTACTTGATGCGAAAATTGGCAATTGACACTAAATAAAGAAAAGTGTGAAGTAATACACATGACCACTAAAAGAAATCCGCTGAACTTCAATTACGCGATAAATCAGTCAAACCTTAAGGTCGTAAATTCTACCAAATACCTAGGAGTTACAATTACGAACAACTTAGACTAGAGAGTACACACAGAAAATATTGTGGGGAAGGCGAACCAAAGGTTACGTTTCATTGGCAGAACGCTTAGACGATGCACCAGCTCCACCAAAGAGACTGCCTACATCACACTTGTGCGTCCTCTCTTGGAGTACTGTTGCCCCTTGTGGGACCCTCACCAGGTGGGACTGACGGAAGATATTGAGAAGGTTCAGAGAAGGGCAGCTCGTTTTGTTTTATCACGTTACGGGGGGGACAGCGTCACGGAAATGTTGCACGCATTGGGGTGGAAATCATTAGAAGAAAGACGTTATTCATTGCGGCGTGATCTGTTTGCGAAGTTTCAATCACCGACTTTTAGTTCTGAATGTGAAAATATTTTGCTAGCACCCACCTACTTAGGGAGACATGACCATCCCAATAAAATAAGAGAAATCGAATCGAAAACGGAACGATTTAGGTGTTCTTTCTTCCCGCGCGCTATTAGAGAATGGAACGGTAGAGAAAAGTTATGAAGGTGGTTATTGAACCGTCTGCCAGGCACTTAAATGTGATTTGCAGAGTATCTATGTAGATGTAGATGTAGATGTAGCAGGTGACAGGCGGATCGCTGGCTTATGGTGCCTCTCGCTCGTCAGAGGGTAGCGTGGAGGGGAGGCTGAGGGGAGAACTTGTGCAGCCTGCCACGAGGCAACGGCTGTGTCCGGCTTGCTGGCGTTAGAGGGGAGGTGGTGGTGGGACAGCCGCTACCTGCCGCCTGCTCTGGCCAGTTGCTTCAGACATCAGCGCCATCCATCTTACAGAACTGCTGAAAACCTCCCTCCCCGCACCCCTGAGCGTAGGACCGGGCCCTTACGGAGGTTTCCCGTCTGTATATATTTGTCTGTGACCGGGGCTGATAACTGGAGCAGCCCAAGAGCTGACCGCAGGCACTGCAGGCGCGAGTGTCTGCCGCGCGGGAACGAGTATTCCGAGCAACCGTAGGCCCATCAATTTGCTCCCGACTCTGGGAAAAATCCTGGAACGATTGCTACCACAAAGGATGACAAGCTGCTTCTGTGTACATGACGTATTTCGTCCAGAATAATTAGGTTTTCAGCAGAAGGTGTCAGCCGAATTACAACTTTTCAGGATCACAGAGCAGCACATTCGTAACCGCTTCAACAGACGCCAATCGCACAGTTGGCACCTTTTCTCGTATAGAAAAGGTGTACGGCAAAGTGTGGAGTGAGAATCCGATCGCCAACTCTATTATCACACGCCACTCCCGGATTTACTATTACTACAGTCTTAAACTGGAAAGAACACGTAGATAATTTCGTGGGAAAGGCGAACTAGAGACTGCGTTTTATTGGCAGAATCTTTAAAACATGCAACAGAACTGCAAAAGAAACTGCATACAATACGCTTGTCCGTCCATTTTTGGAGTATTGCTGCCCAATGTGGGATCCTTATCGGGTGGGTTTGACGGAGGACATCGAAAGAGTCCAAAGAAGGGCAGCTCTTTTCGTATTGTCACGATACAGGGGAGACCACGTTACGGAAATGATACAGGATCTGGGATGGGAATCATTACAACAACGGCGCTTGTCGCTGCGGCGTGGGGTACTTACGAAACTCCAATCGTTAACATTCTCCTCCGAATGCGAAAATATATTGTTGTCGCCCACTTACATTGGTAGAAATGATCATCAGAATATAATACGAGAAATCAGAGCTGGAACGGAGAGATTCAGGTGTTCTTTCTTCTCTATTCGAGAATGGAATGGGAGATGGATTCGAACCCCCGACCGTAGTGGCCGTGCAGACCGTGACTAGCACGCCGCAGTCCTCTCGGCCACCGCGGCCGGCTGTTCTTCACCAAACAGAGACTGTCGATTCTCTGTTTTCCTTTAAGGGTTAAGGGGCAGACGATCCCGTGTGGTCGACATCTACAAAATATTTGGGAATAATGTTAGACACGTCCATGACCTTCACCATTCACGCCCAACACGCTGAAGATGGCGAACGCTGTAATCCCATTCTTCACGAATAAAAACCACAACGCGAAGACGAAATAACAGCTTTATCGGTAGACGGTACAGCTAAAGCTCCTTTACGGCGGTGCAGCATGGGGGGTCTCTTGCGATACAAATATGAAGTTCCTCCAAGTGATACAAAATAGATGCCTCCGATGGACGTTAGGAGCGCCTCGATGGACGAGAACAAGAGAAATCAATGCTACACTACAGGAGCACTATCTCAAGGATAAGACTGAAGACTACGCTACCAAACAATTCGTCAAGGTCGACTAACTTCGGAATGATGTGTACAGTAACTCCGACTGGTGGATACAATACGCCCGCAACGTTAGCATAAATATAAGGTACCCCGCTCACTAGAACGCTGGCACCCACGTTGAAAATACACGCATTAAACAAGACACAAGGTGTCCCGACAGGAAGACGTTCGAAGCAATTGATCCTGACCTCACCCCTCTTGATTTTCATTTATGGGGGCATTTGAAAGCTCTTGTCTACGCAACCCCGGTACCGAATGTAGAGACTCGTCGTGCTCTTATTGTGGTCGGCTTTGATACAATACGCCATTCTCCAGGGCTGCATCAGCGCATCAGGGATTCCATGCGACGGAGGGTGGATGCATGTATCCTCGCTAACGGTGGACATTTTGAACCTTTCCTGTAACAAAGTGTTTGAAGTCACGCTGGTACGTTCTGTTGCGATGTGTTTCCATTCCATGATTAATGTGATTTGAAAAGGAGTAAGAAAATGAGCTCTAACATGGAAATTAAGCGTTTCCGGACACATGCCCATATAACATATTTTCTTTCTTCGTGTGTGAGGAATGTTTCCTGAAAGTTTGGCCGTACCTTTTTGTAACACCCTGTATATATGCTGACATGTTGCAGATTCACTATACTCTTCTCAATACAACTAATCTAACCTACGTGAAGGTATTCCTCTCAGGGAAACATTTCAGCACTTATGATGAGGTCAGTAATTATATCTTACAATGGTTCCATCGTAATAATAAATCTTTCTATGTCGAAGCATTCCAGGCTTTAGTTAGACGCTGGGATAATAATGTATAACTGTAGTTGGAGGTTGTGTGTAAAAATAAATCGTCTTTACACTGGTTATTTTTTTTTTTTTTTATCATCCTGAACGTCCCTCATAGTGTACCCCCGTGCTGTAGCGCCTCCAGCCTTTCCCCGTGTTTCGGCAGCGGAACAGAGCCGGCCGCCGGCACCGCCGCCGGCAAATTAAAACGGGCCGGTATCGCGTTTCACACCGCTCCCTCCCCCTCCCCTATCAGTGTTTGTGTGTTTGCCCTCGTGTTTGCGCACGCGTCACCACACACGCCCGCCCCTACCCTTCCTCACACACCACAACCTTCGCAGCCTGGCGCCGCAGGCGTATCAACCGCGGCGTGGCGCATTATTTATTACAGCTCCGTGGGGTTCCCCAATTCACACACTGAACTGTAAGCACCTGAGCAAAGTTCTTACGTCGGGGAGGGGGGGGGGAGAGGAGGGGGCGGTAAGCGGGTAGAGATTACTCTTCCGACTCGTTGTATGTGCACCGCTAAAACTAGCGAGGAGCGTGTGTTTGGACAGTTTTAAAAAGTGGAACAAGTACTTAAAAATAATGGCAAGTTGCGCCGATATGACGGGAATTCATTGGAAGGATCCTCACGGATTGCGGTGCACAGTGTCAGTCTTCATTAACGGAATAATTCACATGAAATACGTGGCGTTGGGGTCTTTTCTTTTTTTAAGTAAGTTCCGTTTTGTTGTAGACACCAGTAGTTCGCTCGCATATCGCAACGAGCGCGTGCGTCGTGTACCGGCTTGCCTCGAGAACAACTGTAGATAATCTGTAAGGGTCTGTTCTGGGCTTTCAAAATGTTTCAGACTATCAACTCGCCCGCCGCGTTTGTGGTTCCCTCAGTGATACTTTTTTTTTTTTTTTCAGCATGGAACAAGTCTGTTGCAGAAATTCATGGACACATTTGTGAAGTGAACGGTGATACTCTAATAATGAGTGAAAGGAAAGTGCGTAAGTGGGTACGAGAATTCAAAGATGGCCGTTCAAATGTCTGTAAATCTAAAATCTATCGGACCACACTGCGTGATCATCAGTCCGTAGCTTACAAACTCCTTAAACCTAGGTAAACTAACATACGGACAAAGACACACACCCATGCCCCAGGGAGGACTCGAACCTCCACGGCGAGCAACCGCGCTCTCCGCAGCGAGGTGCTTCAGACCGCTTGGCTACTCCACCGCGGCAAAGATGGCCGTGACAACGTCCATGATCAGAACCGCTCGGGTCGCCCTTATTCGAATGCAGACGATTTGGTGGCTACAGTTGAAGCGAGGTTTCGTGGGAACAGGCGTTCCACCTCCACCTCAAACAACACCTCAGTGGCAACCGTTATAGTGATGACGACGACGACATGAAAACGGCAGTGAACTCTTCCTTATCGGAGCAGGCTGCAAGATTTTATGAATAGAGTGTTTTAAAATTGGTTGAGAGGTATGATAAGTGTTTGAACAAACTTAGCAACTATGTCGAAAAATAATGTATGTACTGTACCTTCTGAAAATAAAATTTCTTTTTTGAAATAACCTTTCGTTGTGTACTTATGTTAAAACGGTACTTACTTAAAAAAATAGGCCTCATACAAGAAATATTTCCGCAATTGCGATTATGAATTAGCAGTAGCTGTTCAGTTTTAATAGTGTCGGGCGGAGATACCCGCTTTTCGAAATAGGGCGCCTCCCATTTTTTTTTTTTTTTTTTTTTTCCATCTGGTAGCTCTACTCTACTTGGCTCAAGGAGATTTTAATTCGTCCCAGCGGTAAATAGGTGCAATGCAAATAGTAATTACGTGAGTCACAGCAAGGCTTGCGGCAGTTGCAATAAACGTCTCTCCCTGTCTGCGTCTTACTTAGTGAAATTTACGAGCGTTCATGGGCAGTAGGCGATGAGTCGAATATGGAGGTTTGGGTCGGTTCGAAAAGCGTGGTAATGGGGATCAAACCTCGGCTCCGCACAAGTTTTCGTATGTCACCATTAAAACTGAACAGCTGATGCTCATTCGTTTTCACAATCGCGAATTCATTTCTTGTAATCTTCAAGAAGTCTAGTCACAAAGGAAGTTTGATACAAAACGCTTGCTGCGCCACTCCTACAATTTAAAATTCTGTTTTGGGAAATCCGTTCACAACTTTCTTGCATGTGGCCTCTGACAGTTTCCACGGGCAGCAAAACATTCATTTTTAATATTATCCTTGATTATTGACCGCATTTAAATATTTAAAGTGGTTCATAATATAATGACTGAGAGTTAAATGCAATGTTAAGTTTAAGACAATAATGCAGGTATAACAGCGAGGAATTATCGTCGCCTTGAAGCTTACAACATTAACTATTCCAACTTCCTTCATTACACTTACATGAAAACATTTAACAACAAACTTCAACAAACTTCATGTATAATTCGGGCTTTTATGTACGTTTTTTCGCTGACAACCCCGGCCAAACGATGAATGTAAAATATTGTTATCCCTTTTTACAGTTTCACTGTTAATGCTGTCTAATTTCAGAGTCTGCCACGAGAGTTAATTTCCTCTTTAACAGGTATTTCTATTCACAGGACACTATGCAGACATTGTACACATACAGGATGTTTTCGTAACTGCGTGCAAAAATTTAATACTACATAAAGGATGCTCCACTGAACAATTTCAGGTAGAGAACCTGTGGTTCGACAAGCCAGCAAAGGGGATAATAGTAACACAATCACATGACTGAGTCAACACATGGGGACGTTTGCAATGCAACAACCATCTGCACGAACAGTTCGACGACGTTCGCAGCAGCATGGACTATCAGCTCCGACGACCATGGCTTCAGTTACCCTAGACTCTGCATCACAGACAGGAGCGCCTGCGATGTTGTACGCAACGACTGAAGCTGGGTGTACGAATGGCAATACGTTATTTTTTCGGATGAATCCAGGTTCTGTTTACAGCATCATGATGGTCGCATCTGTGTGTGGCGTCATCGGGGTGAACTGACATTGGAAGCGTGTATTCGTCATCGCCACACTGGCGTATCACCCGGCGTGATGGTATGGGGTGCCATTGGTTACACGTCTCGGTCACCTCTTGACCGCATCTACGGCACTTTGAACAATGGTCGTTACATTTTAGATGAGTTACGACTCGTGGCTCTATCTTCATTCAATCCCTGCGAAACCCTACATTTCAGCAGGATAATGCACGACTGCATGTTGCAGGTCCTGTACGGGCCTGTCTGGATACGGAAAATGTTCGACTGCTGCCCTGGTCAGCACATTCTCCACATCTCTCACCAACTGAAAACGTCTGGTCAATCGTGGGCGAGCAACTGGCTTGTAACAATACGCCAGTCACTACTCTCGATGAACAGTGGTGCATGGGCATCTGTACCTGTACACGCCACCCAAGCTCTGTTTGACTCAATGCCCAGGCGTATCAAGGCCGTTATTATGGCCAGAGGTGATTGTTCTGGGTACTGATTTCTCAGGATATATGCACCCAAATTGCGTGAAAGTATAATCACATGTCAGTTCTGGTATATTTGTCCAATGAATACACGTTTATCATCTGCATTTCTTGTTTGTGTAGCAACTTTAATGGCCAGTAGTGTATTTCACGGACTGCAATAACTCAGTGAAGTCCTACTCCTCCTAAATTGACCATGGCGCAGTGGTATCGCCGAGTGGCGCGCCGTGGCTGCACGCGACGTGGAGAGCCCCTCGAGGTTCGAACCGCGGACCCTCGCCAGCGACACCTGTCTGCTGCAGCCGACGGCCCGCACCCATTGTCTGCCGAGAGCCTCCCAGGGCACCGCGGGGGTGGGGGCGTGGCAAGTGTCTGCTCTCTGTAAACACTGCTCTTTTAAGGGGAAACCAAGCGTCACTCCTGTAACACGCGACTGCTGCCATCCTCTTCGTATTGTTGACAGTACCTCCTGTCTGACAACTCTCCGTAATGAAACAGTCATGACACAGGATCTGCAGCACTAAAACACTGTTCGCTGATCACGTCGTCTTACACAGGAAAGTACCGTCGTTATAAACTGCTCAGAACAATTAGTAGATCAGGTGAGATATCACACACAATATGCATATGATAACGTATTTATTCCCATATTAGTTGTAATTGTAATTTGTGTGTGATGCTGTACGATATTTTGCTGTCTCGACCCATAACTTGAGGTTTAAATGGCATTTACGTAGAGCGAAGCACAATGGGGCCACCTTAATAGTGAAAATGTCATTCTCTTTGCCTTCTAAATATGGTGTGTGATCACCTCGGTTACCCAGTACCGTTGTACACCTGCGTGGTATGGACACTATCAGGTTATCATTCAGCCCTTGAGGTATATTTGTCCATTCTTCCATGAGTGGAATATTCAGCTCTGCAACCGTTGTGGGAAGTACGGGTCTAGCTGCAATGTGTCTGCCAAGTGCATCCCAAAATGATGGTCAATCGGCTTTAAGTACAGTGAACATGCTTACCACTCTCCATACGTTCAATTCCCTTAGATTCAAGTATGTTGTCCATCCGTGCAGCAGTGTGGGGACTGGCGCTATCTTCCACCAGAAAGAACCCATCTCCTATGGCACCAGCGTAGGGCTCACTAGAAAGTCGAAGGATCTCGTCTCTATATAACTCTGAGCAGTCAAACCGCCATTCTGGACGACATAGAGGTCCTTACGTCCGCCAATATTGACTCTTGCCTTCGCCATTCGTCCACCACCATGATATAGTGATGTTTCATCCACATAAGTTGGACTTTTTTCCGAGTTCCACATTTTCTTCATATGAGGTAACGACGACTGACCGGCTGAACACAAAATCTTGACTCATCTGTGCACAGAATCCGGCGTCATTCATTGCGACTCCAATCTTGATGTTGTCCGCCCAGTTCCTGCGGACTAAGCGATGTCGTGGTTTTCCAGAAGGCGATTTCGGGCTGTTTGTGGTGATATTGCGTGTCCTGTTGTTGCCTGGAGGCCTGGAGGGGGCGTTGCAGCTGAGTTCAGTATCCTATCGCGACGGGCTGTTAACCAAAGATAATGGTCATCTATTGCTGATGTTATCCGTGGACAACTTACGCCTTGCCTTCATTTAACTGTTCCTGTTGTCTGGAATCTCATCCAGGTCCTGGAAATTACACTTTGGGACACTTCAATAGCTGCAGCCACCTCTGTCTTTGTCTGTCCCTTTCCCAACCTTCCTATGGCTCTCCATGCCATAGCTTCGGATAAGTCACGTTGCTTTTGCATTACACCACCTGCTCACAATAGTATCTGAACCCAACTGCGTTGTCTAATGCGTTTGGTAAACACAAGTCAACACCAGCCCCCTCTACAGCTACTTCCTGTTATTACCACTATCTCGGTTGCCTCCATTACGTAGAACAGTCAGAAAGAGTCCAACCATTTCAGTTCATTCTGCCAATGAAAATACTTCAGAACTTAGATGTCTCAACTGATCCTATAATGTTTTGATCGGTTTAGTTAAGATGAGTAAAGAAGGCATCAATCCAAAGTATGGTTTGAACTCCTCCTCGCTTTACTAAATATGACATTGTTTGCAGGTGGTTTTCTATTGCGTTCCAGCCGGTAAGAGGTCTACAGTTTAATGTGAAATCCGAAACACGGTGCAACGTGCATCACCTATCAAAGCTACAGGTGAAAAACTTGTAAAGTGATCGATAAAAATCCTAGGATTGATCAGGGATCTAACCCGGGACCTTTCGATTCGTAGGTTGGCGTTTGGCATTTAACTACTGCTTTGTGTGGAGAGAGAGAGCGCGCTTCTGAAGGTAAGTCGACCCATTGCGGACGTATGTTCGTGTTAGTTCGTTGATTATCGACGAAATTTTTCGACCGTGATTGGCTATCTTTCTGACCACTCATTTCAACGCGGTGGAATGTCCAAACGCTCTAAGCTGCCTTGCTGCGGAGCACGCGGTTGCCTCCGTCGGAGGTTCGAGTCTTCCCTAGGATATGGGTGTGTGTTGTTCTTTAAGGACTGATAACTTTACTAGTTAAGTCACATAGACTCTAAAATATTTAAACATTGACCAACGAGACGTAGAGGCGATTGTAAGAAATTGCACACACATTCATCGTGAAATTCTGGCGGTACTGTGTCCTCCATGAAATACAGTGTGGCGTTCAGCCGCAGTGAAATGGCGCCGACAATTTCATCTAGGTGGCGCAGACGTGGACGACGCAGACGAGTAGGGAGGGCCATCGATTTCGACCGCAGATGACCCCGCCCTGCCAATCGACCAACTCAATCGCAGCAGTCCCAGGGCAAAGCGATTTTCCGCCGATGAGAACGTTCACACAGTGGTTCCCGAATTGCTCCGTGACCGAGCAGAGTATTTTTATCGTCAGGCAACTGAACTAAAGGCAAAACATACCGAACGTTGTTTACGGAGAGTTGGGAGTATCTCCAAAAATAGTATCATGTATCTGTGTCAATTTGAAGGGTAGTTATTCATTCAATAAAATTTACTTCTCCTGCCACAAAAGTGTCTAACCCACTTTCTGAGGTCCTCTCGTTTGGCTTTAGATTACTTCTTAAATTTCAACTCTGTAGTGGATCCTTATTTTAAGTAGTCTGTAAGCCCAGGGACTGATGAACACTGTAATTTGGTGCCATAAATTCACAAACATTTGAACATAGATACACTTCATACGGAAAGAGAAATATTACGCGGATATGTTAACACGAGTTTCTCCTTCCTTATACCCCTTCAGACCCTGCACGCATAGTTGTGAGGCTCTGGTTTTGCTCGATTTATTTACTTCTGATTCGGCAAAGAAATGATTACTACTCAAAGTGGGATGCGTAAGTTCGGGCCTGCATCACACAATCGTGGATGGACTGTGGTAACGTGATCAACATGTTTTACTTCCATGTTTCTACACTGGGTGGCACCAGCAGTCAGCAAACTTCCAGTACACTTACAATAGCAGCAAGAAAGGCTTGTTGACATGGTGTTGATATCCTTGTTTTGACATGTGAAACTATCATATCTGACAGCCAGTTGATTTTATATGATCTTCTGATGTTACTATGTCATTTCCTTCAAAGGCATGTAACTGTAAGATGGTGCAGATCATAAAAATTTGTAGTGAAGGCCCAAAACAGACACTTGTCTGGTTACAATTTTTTTAATAAATTTATTTGGTTTTTTTGTAATGAAGTACTGTAACGATTTTGTATCTTAAACGTCCCTCTCTATATTAATGTCACATCACCTACAACATTGAGTCTGGAATGGATACAAAGTAATTACTGTCCGTAAGTGTTAAATAAAGGAAAAGGAGAGCAAAAGTATTACTCTCCCTGCTCTAGACCTAAAGACTGCACTTAATGTTTCAAGGACTATCATACTGCTTAAAGTGTTAAACGGAGCAGGTTCTTGTACATTTGTGGGAACGATACACGATCGATAACTGTAACGTAACTTGAAGGTTGGGGGGGGGGTGGTTCGAATCCCCCCTCGGGCATGGATATTTGTGTCGTCCTTAGTATTAGCTAGTTCGAAAGTAGTTTCTAAGTTTAGGGACTGATGATCCCGTAGTTAAGTCCCATAAGCTACACAAACATTTCAACATTTTTTTAACTTGAAGGGCGCTGGTAGACATAATGTATCACCCCTGATTTCTAGAAACGGATTTTGAAAAATATCATGATGTCTATTACTATTCTCATTATAACTTGGTAATTTGTTCTATGACAGACGACTTTTTGTAAAATTGTTCAACAAATAAAAGTCTTGAGTTGCAAGCGTCAAAATTTGTCTTATATTCCTGTTCATGAAATAGCTAATACGAAAGTAGCTTGGAAGAAGCGACCTTATTAAAGATTGTAGCTTTTGCGCCCTTAAGACCTGACTCTGCTCACCAGTTGTAGAGGTCTTTCTGTGAAACGTGGGATGCATAATCGTTCGATAGCCCATCCTTGCAATATATCGCATTCGGGTTGCAAGCCTTTCTGCTAGCTATGTGATAGGAAGGAAAAAGAAAGGCGCAACGGCATCTACCGGAGCCCATTGCCCCCCCCCCCCCCCCTGTGGCGGTTATCGCAGCGGGGAGTGCGCTACACGCAATGCAATGCAAAACCTGCACCAGCATTGAGGATCTGCTGCAAGCAATCCCATCTCGGCTACCCCTCGGTCGTGGCTTACGAAAGTTTCTGCTGCTCATAGGTACGGCTTTACTGGACCGCTGCTGTAAATTCGCCAACTTGCTAGCTGCCTTATCCTCCTATCTCGTATATGGTGCTGCCCCTTGAGGGCCACACGATTCTTCTTTCATCTTGGTGCTTCGAATATGGCGGTTTTTGTCTGGTGAATAAGTCGTATTACTAGTGCAGTTCAATTTTTTCCACGTCATACACGAAGAATAGGGAATGATAGTGGGCAGTGTCTTCTCGAACACGTTGCCTCTTCACCAACAAGCTTGAATTTCTCAGAGTGGCGATAGAACCACCATATTTGTAACAAATTGAAGTGGCGTGCTGCTTCCTTGTGTTTATAAACGATTTAGGAGACAATCTGAATAGCTCCCTTAGACTGTTCGCGGATGATGCTGTCCTTTATCGGTTAGTGAAGTCAACAGAGGATCAAAAGCAACTCCAAAGCGACTTAGAGAAAATTTCTACATGTTGCGAAAATGTGTAGTCAAGTTTCAGCAAGAAGTCGGTCGTGTGAAACGGCCTTTAGGAGAGAGCTGGACCGGCGCTTATCTGCGATCAGCAGGCAGTGACGCACGCTGGCAGGTACAGCAAAAAACTGGGGCGGCTGGGGGGAGTGATTTCTGATCCCGGCCCCCTAATCTGTCGACGCCGTTCCCACATGTCGGCCCTTTTGTGACGCGCGCACACAAGAGGATTCGCGCCGCGCTGCTGCGCTGCCCCCCCCCCCCCCCCCCCTCGCCACTGGCCGCGGACAATGGCGGCCGCACCTGCCGCGCGTGACTCAGGCCCACTGTGCGTGACGTCACGGCGTGGCTCGTGAGTGACGCGCGCCGATCGGCGTTGGGGAAGGTCGCGCCACAAAGGCAGCGACGTCACCGTCACAGATGCGCCGCGCACAAAGCGGCCACTTTGATGTGCGGCGCCCGGCCACTCTGTCGCGACCCACGCCCGGCCCCTGCCGACAGTAATTAAATTCTGTCCTCCGCATCGGACATTAACGAGTCCCTTGTCGAAAGCCGGACTACGACCAGGCAGATTGAGGCGCTGAGCGGTCAAGCCACTGAACTCGTGTTCCACCGGACCTGTCCCCGGGGGATGGCATTTCAGGTTCCCGTCCGTCGTGTCCCTTGCAAGCGGATGTTCGCGGAATTACCCTGCGGCGTGTTGACAGAGTTTCGCTTGAAGCTTGGAATTATTCTTTCGTATCTCGGGGACGCCAGTGTTTGTAGAAACTCCAACGCAGATCAACACAGTGTCGTGCAGCTCTCGTTATCTGTAACCTCTGAATATAAAAATCAGTTGTGTTAGTCTCGCTAAAACTCGGAAATGGCTTGACCGATTTCAATAGTTCTTTCTCTGGCCAAACACAACCGTTGTTTTTTATTCACCCAAACATGTTTCGGAGAAGTTTCCCATCAGCAGCGGGATTTTCTTTATTATCGTAAAATTACATACTATATTACTTCTGGCTGTTTGACATTTGCTGCTCCGCTATAAATGCCGTCCGCTATCGACTTTTTGTGGTTTTCTTGAAATCACACGTCCGCTTGTTAGTAGCGCTGTGCTTTAAAAGTATAAAAATTGCTGCCGTTCGCCGTCGGAGGTTCAAGTCCTCCCTTGGGCATTGGTGTATGTTTTGTCCTTAGGTTTGTTTGTTTGTAAATCTGTCGGTCCAAACTGCGTCGTCATCAGTCCGTAGCTTACAAACTACTAGTCTTGTATAGTTCGCGAACGAACTAGTTCGGAAGAGCGCTCCAAAAAGCGAACTACGCGAACTAGTTCGCAGATCCCTCGCCTCTTAGTTCGTCCGCACCTTTTCCGAAGACTGACGGATAACAGCGAGAGGACGGGAGAGCACGCAGAATCGCGTGATTCCCTTCTGCCAGTTGCCGTCATTTCGAGCTGAGATGCAGCTCTTCTGTAATAGCGGTAGCAAAAGCCAAAACGAGCGGACGAACTAAAAAGAGCCACCTACTTCGCGACGAGCTGCGGACTAAGACGAGAGCCACCGGTCGCGAACTAAAATATGCGCGATAGGTCGCGAACCAAAAGATGCGCGATAGGTCGCGAACAGAATTAAAAATCACGTGTTTGGCCTCTGCTACAGAGAGCCATTTCGAGGTTAACGTCTGCCTATTAGATTACATAGTTCAGTGCTACAAAATTTCTTCTTTGAAGTATTCTGCACTCTGCAATATCTGACTAATATATTCCATAATTCCTAGATATAGAGATAACTCTAAACTTAAAGGCCAAAAATTATCCACAAACTGTTTCTTTTGGTTTGCGTGATATCGTTAGCGGCTAAAGCAGCAAGTGCATGAAGCAGCTAGGTGGGGGAACTTCTCCCTCCACATGCATGCGCAGGCCACGCCGCTCAGCCGTCACTGGAAGTGGACGAACTAAAAGAACGAACTAGTTCGGCAGAGCCGCGAACAAAAGTGAGCGCTCCCGATCGCGAACTATTATGTGCAAGTTTACAACCTAAAAGATAAACTAACCTACGGACAAACACACACAACCATGCCCCAACGAGGACTCGAACCTCCGACGGCGAGCAACCGCGCGTTCGGCAGCGAGACGCCTTAGGACCGCTCGGCTACTCCACCGCGGCTGTCCTTAGGTCAGTTTAACTTAGTTTAAGTAGTTTGTAAGCTAGGGACTAATAACCAAGCAATTAAGTCCCATAGATTTACAAATATTTCAACATTTTTTATTAAAATGCCAAGATCGCAATTAATTTAAAAATAAATGTTCAAATGTGTGTAAAACTTATAGGACTTAACTGCGGGGCTCGTCAGTCCCTAATCTTACAAACTACTTAAGAACTAACGTACACTAAAGACAACACAAACATCCATGCTCGAGGGAGGATTCGAACGTCCGACACGGGAGGCCGCGCGATCCACAACGTGGCGGCTATTTCCGCTCGGTCGCAATTAATTAATTTATTATTCGACGACCGGTTTCGATACAGTTAGGATAATATTAACTGGTCATTTCGTGAAGGCGCACGGCATTATAATGGTACCTAAATCATAAATCTTTTAAGTTTTATAAATGGTATGTCAAACATAAAAACAGTTAAAAGCGTCTTCTTACAACTAATCAGCGGTGTGACGCCTACGGCAAAGATACTCATTGCCTCTATCTAGAGTGTGCTGTTATGTGTCGTCTTGTGTACTCTTACTACTGTGCTTATTGACGTGCTGTTTCACTGTTTAGAAGCTCCACTGTTACCGTACTTTGTAATCAGTGAAACAGCCTATCAACAAGCTGAATCATGAATTCAAGAAAACCACTGAAACCGACGTAGGGGACGTCATTTCTACTAAACTGCAAATATTTTCTCCTACTTGGAGCTTTCATTTAATTTGGAATACAATATTGTGATAAAAATTGTCAAATCTTTCACAAATGTAAGCTATTAATTTTGTCCGTAATTACGTAACATTAGTACTGCCCACGTGACTAGTGGCCCGCATGTGGCGCGCCATAGTGCACGTTTACGTGGCTACATGTTTGATGCCTCGTAGGCAGTTCCTTCATGCCCTCCACACCACACTGGTGTAATTTCTATTTTATTTTTATTGCCAGATTGCTAATTTTTTTTGGAATTCACCTGAGCAATCCTGCTCGGAATATTTTCGACGTATGTAACTACTGCTGATTTTACAGTTTCGCCTGTGTAAAAGTTTTTCACTATACAAGATATTTACTCTGTTGTTATCATTTTTAGGTAACTATTTGTATTGTTCTGATAAGCAGTCCTTAGTGGCAACGACACCTAGATGAAGTACCTAAAAACTACGCAACCATTGGCTGGTATATAAAATTGTTAAAAAATTGAATTCCGGTTGCTGTTAATTAGCCATGTCAAAAAAAAAATGCAAATGTTACACGGCCACAAGGAATACAATATGTATTTACACTGAGGTGAGGCTGATGGGATGGTAGGAAAAGGTAGCGGACGGGAATTTATCGGATTTGGGAAACATCAAGACACTAAATAAAGAAAAGTATCAAGTAAAACACATGACCACTAAAAGAAATCCACTGAACTTCAATTACGCGATAAATCAGTCAAACGTTAAGCTCGTAAATTCTACCAAATACCTAGGAGTTTCGATTACGAACATAGACTGGAGAGAACACATAGAAAATATTGTGAGGAAAGCAAACCAAATATTACGCGTCATTGGCAGAACGCACCGAAGATGCAACAGCTCCACCAAAGAGACTTCCTACATCACACTTGTGCGTCCTCTCCTGGAGTACTGTTGCCCCTTGTGGGACCCTCCCCAGGTGGGACTGACGGAAGACATTGAGAAGATTCAGAGAAGGGCAGCTTGTTTTGTTTTATCACGTCTCGGGGGGGGGGGGGGGAAGCGTCACGGAAATGTTTCACTATTCGAGGTGGAAATCTTTTATTCTATTTTTATTTTTTATTTTTTTATTTTCATTTTTATTTATCTATTTATTTATTTATTTATTTTGCGGCGAGATCTATTTGCGAAATTTCAATCACCGATTTTTACTTCTGAATGTGAAAATATTTTGCCAGCAGCCACCTACATAGGGAGACACGACCATCATAATAAAATAACAGTAATCACATCGAAAACGGAACGATTTAGGTGTTCTTTTTTCCGGCGCGCTATTAGAGAATGGAACTGTAGACAAAAGTTATGAATATGGTTAATGAACACTCTACCATGCATTTAAATGTGATTTGCAGAGTATCTATGTAGATGTACAAGATGCGGGAGTTTCGCACAGGTGAAGGAAGATACCGGTGTAAAAGGATGGGGCATTGTTGTACAGAAGAGAGAGGACGACATGGAAAGAGGGGGGGGGGGGGGGTAGGCACGGAGTGGCGGTGGGGTAAGCGACCTGGTCGGAATCGGTGTTGCGTTTGGAGAGGGGTGTTAAATGGGTATCTATGGCAGGGATACGTGTGTTTAGTTCTGAAGGAGGGGGGGATGTGATCCAATGTACAGAGCTAGTGCGCCGACTGTTTAACCTGCCCTTCGGCCGATCGGACGTCTCACGCGTGATTGAGTTCGCGCTGCGTGGCATCTTGAGGGGTTGTTGCCAATTGTTTGCGTTTCCGTCGCCACTTTGGTTTGGTTAGCGGTCTTTCGTTGCCGTAAGGCCCCTACACACATTCCAATTAATCGAGACCAATTTATCCG
The DNA here is from genome assembly GCA_026315105.1 of Locusta migratoria. Lineage (NCBI taxonomy): Eukaryota > Metazoa > Arthropoda > Insecta > Orthoptera > Acrididae > Locusta > Locusta migratoria. The sequence continues at coordinate 524,896,752 of CM048745.1, forward strand.
CGGTCCGATAAATTGGACGTGTGGAGGCACTATTCGGCCAACTTCGCCCCACCCCCTCCTCCACGCCACTCCACTCGACAAATTGGGCGTGTTTAGTGTAGCGCTACCAGACCAACTTCCTGCCTGCGATCGTCTGCTGTCAGCGTAGCGAACATGCTAAAATAAAAACAGTTCGACAGACAGACACCACAGAACAGGGAGGCGCTGCAATCGCTGCGTGGAGTTGGTCGGAACTTGTGCAGGTGATACGAATTTGGTTGGTTCGTTGAGCAGCTAGTAGGTCGGAAGATAAATCTGAGCGTGTGGAGGGGCCTTTAAGCCCTTTCTATACGAGACGTGCAGCACGCTCAAAAAAGTCGTTGTCAGCTGCAGCGCTCCTCGGGATAGGCCGTCGTACCACAAAGACGCGTTCGAACGGTACGCATTTATCGTGTCGTCTGCTTCACGAGTGTACTTAGTTTGTTGTCAGCTTACAGCAAATGAATCGCCGAGTTAAGATCAGTTTTAGAAATTGTATGATATGTTGTGATGATTAAAACATTTATTTTATGTTTAAACTGCCACTGTGAAACTGTATTTAATTGTTTTCGTCCAGTTCTTGTCTAACCATGTCGCTCATTATTGCTATTACATACTTCCAGCCCCTGAGGTTTGAGGCGCCTATGTATATGATGAACAAGCACAGGTGTATATACATAGACCTTTCACTGTGATGAAGCTTCAAATAATGCTCACCAAAAATAAATATTTCATCCGTTAACTACAGCATGTTTCAGGGAAAATAGCAAATATTTTAGAAGATGGTTATAAAGAGGATTTGCAGTTATATTTCAAATAACGTGTGTCCAATTTTTATTGGGTACAGAGATTCAGCTGTTTGTATGTACAACAAACGTAAAGCAAATGCAAATTTGGATATTTTGACATTCTTTCGTCGGTACTTTGTCGATCACCATATTGACTTATTCAAATAACCGGTTTTCGACGTAAAGTCTGAGTATTCCATAGTAAGCGGGAAACCGGGTAACTAAGCGGAAATGAACGTGTAGAACAGACAAAATTCTACTTTGAAGTCAGTGTGATGTACTACCAGGAATCGACGGATAAATCAGTGAAAATGTCTTTATTTACATTTGCTCTAAGTTTGTTTGACTTTCATATTAACAGCTATATCTATGTATTCCATAAAAATTGTACACATGTTATATGAAATGTTTAATGCAATTCCTCTATATATCACCTCGTAAAATACGACGAATCGAAAAACTATGTTCATCTGAGCATCAGACAAGTATATATTCTCAAACAAATTCGCGACTTGGCTTTGTTTGTCAGCTGTGTTCCCCATTCGGTCGTCTGCGCATGCGCGAAGCACTTTCATATGCGTGAAAATAGGATCCATCGTATTCCGTCTACTAGCGATCGTATGCGTGCATCTTGTGCAAGTGGACGCGTCTACACTGTACGCGTAAGCTCTCACTTCCCGTGTAGAAAGGGGTTTAGAATACACGCCGCCTGCCACGTGGATCTGGGCAGGGCGAGGCGTCAGTTGGCGCGGCGTCGCGTCGTCGGGTCACGCTGTTACCGAGCGTCACTTTTTGCGCGGCCTGCGCGTGAGGTCAGCCCTGTTGCTGGCGTGACCCCGCGTCGACCTTGCGCCGGCGGCAAAAAAACGCGCCGGCCGCTGCCGCGAGAATTGAATTGCGCGCCGGAGGGCTTATTCGGTTACCGCGGGAGCCGCCGCTGCGAGCTGGCGTCCGGCAGCTGATGGCCGCGCCGTCCGGAAACTGCGCCGTGTTTGGCCTGCGAAGCGCTTTACCTCGCCAAGCGGTGTTTCCGTCCGCCATGGAAACCCGCTCTCGGCATTTAACGATATAGGCAGTGGCAGTTCGACATCTCGAGTTTTCTTAACTGATTTCAGTTTTCATCCGGAAAGAATGCACAGAGTCAAATAATTATTGCATAAGCCTTATTCTAAGCCTTAATCTCCCGTAATACTACACCGTTACCAAGAACGTCTTTGACCACTATGAAACAGACACGCTACAATGCCAAATTTCGTATCATTAGCATTTCAGTGCAGCCGTACAAAATTGACAGCACCAACGCGTTGTATATTCTGTTTGTCCAGGGTGTCCCACTTAAAATTTTCACCCCAGATATCTACTGAAATACGGACTTTCACAGGGATGAACGTACGCCAGGAGTTTATGAAAATACCAAATCTTCCATGCAGGCAACATCCGTCCGTCATATCTGTTTTTGGCTCATTGAAGATTGATCAAAAGCACGTCATATTTGGTAAAATATCTTATAACCATATATTAAACACGCATCAACTGTAAAAGCTGTCAGAAGATCCAATTATGAATAATAATGAAGTCACAACTCTCTACCTAGCAACAATAGCCGTGTGGTTAGCGGCAACACGCTGTCGTGTTGGAGGTATTGGGTTCAAGACCGACTGCAAGCACATTTTTTAAACCAATATTCTTTTTAACAGATACGGGAACAACAGTGATTTTTGTATTGTTACTTGCCACATATACTTGCGATGTTTCTTCGAATGTGTCGCGATTTTGAAAGTAAATGACATTTAAACTCCTCGTGGTAACACATATTTAACTGTTTGAAAAGATGTGGGGGAGAGCAGCCTTTGCACATGCGTAAGGGTAAGAGATGGGCGCTGCTTGCAGTGTCATGTGACTGGAAGGTAGATTGTCTCTTCATCGTAAAATATTCATTTTGTCAAGTCACTTAACAGTGTAATCAGTTAATTGCGTGTGTTTTAGTGCTCATGTGAAAAATTAATATTTTCTTGGTGTTTATTATCAAAGAAAAATGAACAACTTTCAGTATCTTTTAGAAACAAATTTCTCTGGTTTAATCTTGGAAGAAAAGTGTGGAATAAAGAAGCTTCATAGGCCGACGCCTTAGCTCGAGTCGAAGCAAGCGCAAACTAGCCGAGGTAAGACAATTTGCAGATCTTTTAACGAAAATATATGTAAAGGGGGGAGGGGCAATTCGGTGCGCTTTCCGCAGGCACCACTCGCAGAGGTGCGCCAAATTGTCTATTTAGACGTCGAGCGGGGGTGGGGGCGCCGAAAGAAGTGAACCCCCAGTGATGTGAAGCACCAGCCGTCACCGGGCTTGGCGAAGTTTCCTAGTAAGCAGGAGATCCCGGGTTCGAATCCCGGCGTCGGTACAAATTTTTATATGTCCATGTTGTTTGATTACGACACTTACCAGCAGGTGAAACTAAAGAAAACAATCTCTTAAAGTTAAAAATATCTATTAAACGATTTGCAGCGACACGCAGCGTGTCAGCTTACTTGGATAAGCCGATTCCAAAATACAAGGTTAGATATGAAATTTATCCTGCCAGTGTGTTGCAACTAAATTACAGTGTGTTAACTGTTAGATGGCAGAGCTCTCCCTAGCCTTGAATCGGTACAAGCCGGTAGATGTCGGACGGCTTCGGCAGGCAGTCTTTGTTTCGAGGCCTGCAACATTACTGACTGAAAGTGCTGTGGGAGGCAACAATAGACGGCTGCTCTCTTATTCTGTCTTATTCTTCTACGAGAAGAAGGCGCGGGGACAATGGCCCTACCGTAAGGTATTTCACAAGCCTTACTGGAAGGACCATGCTCCGTACCGCCTCCAAGAAGAATATGGGGATCCTCCCAGGGATGAGGCAACAACAGCTATGGTGAGACAACTTCAGAAGGAAGCTGACAGAAAGGAGAGGGAAGAACCCCGCGGCAACAACCGCAGGCGCCGCTAAGAAGACCAGAACAACATCAAGAGACACATCAGGTGGTTGCCACCAGCAGCTCTGGCCCAGGTTTCCGTGGTTTCCTGCTGGCTGTAAGGTAAATACCGGAGCTGTCCCCATGCCCACGGAATATTCCCAGTTGGGACAAACACTGCCCCCCCCCCCAAAAAAAAACATAAAATAAGAAAATAGAACCCATAAACTAGTAACACTAGCACCATTTTGCCAAATAAACAGAGCCAAAACAGAATAACCTATAGAAATAAGGCTGAAAAGGGCACAAGCTAAGCCCTCAAACAGCCCGCCCGCCTCCCTTAGAGGCGGGAATGAAACGTTCTTAAAAAAAATAAAATAAAATAAAAGCTAGAACCCAGTTCCCTTCGAGCCGCCGTAGCGTGGGGATCTCCGTACCCGCGCGTTTCCAGGAGCTCAGTCCGTCAGTTCACCTGATGAGGCGACATGTATGATCGCCGAAATATTGTGCCCGTTGGACACTATAGACCGGCAGTACACCCGTGGATATTTTGATTATCCAATACGCCGGGAGAAACTGAAGAATCGCAGTTTACACACTGTACATGTGCTTGAGCGGAGATCTGGAGCGATTGCGGAACGCCTTATTTTGCACGTGTTGTTTTCTTGAGATGCCTGTTCACTGTCAAATTCTGGCCGGAAGGCTTGCAGAGCTTCCGTGGTGAGACGGAGGGAGGCAGTGTGCGACGTGACGCGATCGTTCCCCCGCGGCAGGCGGCCGTCCCTTCCGCTCCCTGGTGGCGCCAGTGAAGTGGCGCGACTTAAAAGTTGCGCAGCTGTCTGGCGAGGCGCCGCGCCGCGCCGGTCGCCGGGGAGCGCCCAGCGCCGAGCGCCACAAAAGTTGCGCGCCTCTTGGACAAAGTGGGTCAGCCGTCAGCCGTAATGGCGGCGTGTACGCCCAGCTGACACCCGCCAAATTACGTTTCGGCCGCCGCAGCCGCCAACTTCGGCCTCTCTCTATCTGGGGGGAGGCGGCGGTGGAGTATTCCCTGCTGTCGCGCCGTCCGCCGGGGGGAGGGAGCCAGCAGTCTGCCGTGATAAATTATTCCGGCACCGCCCGAATAGCTGCCGTCAGTTTTGCATTTGCTCCAGGTGCTATTTCGGTGACGTTTCCATACAAGTTTCGCTTCTAGGTATAGGAATGCCACAATATCCACGATTTCTTTGTGCTCTGGTGAGGCGAATTTGGCCGGCCGCGGTGGCCGAGGGGACTGAGGCGCTCCAGTCACGGTCTGCACGGCCACTACGGTCGGGGGTTCGAATCCCCCCTCGGGCATGGATATTTTTTCCGTCCTTAGTATAAGGTAGTTGACAAGTAGTTTGCAAGTTTAGTGACTGATAACCCCCGTAGTTAAGTCCCATAAGCTTAACAAACATTTGAACATTTAGGCGAATTTGGCCAGTAAGATTCGCGCTCGTCGTAACTGTTGAAGTGGTTGTATTTATAGCTTTCCGTTACACGCAAAACGTGAGCAGGTGGCTCCTTTTTGTGAATCCAGATAAATCACAGGCATCCATCATAGATCGAACCACCCCTTCCTTCCGCCTCCATGACTTCTACCTAACCCTACATGATCGTCCTTATCCGACTCTAAAATACTTCGGCCTCACCCTCAATCGATCCTTCTCCTGGACACCCCACCTCCGCACTGTCCGCCAGAAAGCCCTGTCCCGCCTCAACCTTCTGTAGCTCCTGTCTACCGGACGTGGGGACTCAACCCCTATTACACATCTACCATTCCAAAATGCGTCCCGCCCTATGTAACTTCCATCCCGCCTCTATTTTCGCTTCTCCAGCCTACTACAAATACCTTCGAATCCTTGAACGCCATGCCCTCCGCCTCGCTTACCCTATCCGCTTCCCCTCCCCCACGTGGATCCTCTGCGACCTAATTCCTTTCCCTCACCTTCTACAATTTCTTGAACATATCCGCATCCTATAAACATCCCATAAAATAGATTCCTGTGACCCCCTGGTCTAACCAATCCTCACCAATCCTGGGCCTCTGCCATGCCTACACCGTTGTATCCCTCCCTCCCTTTACCTCCACACTCTACATATCCTCTCCTAGGGTCGCTTCCAACCCTTGCTCCTTCCGGATGACGCACCCGTCCCGATATTTTCCCTCGTACCAACCCTAAACCTTCCCACTCCGATCCCCATAGAATTAACGCCACCTGTTCCCCACCCTCTCCCTCTTCCCCCACTTGGCGTCCCCTTCCTTCCTTATCCACAGAGTCCTTTCGCACCCCCTTCCTTCCTCCGCGCTTCTCACCCCTTTTTCCTTCCCTCCTCCCACCTTCCCCCCTCTGCGGCGCCCACAGTGCAACGATTTATTACGCTTGAGAACTGCCATCAGTGCTGTGAAGTGCGTCCATTAATTGTCTTTTAACTCGGCGCCGCATCTAATATATGTGTCACCAGTGTCTTTAATCCAGTGTCTCCGTATTTTCTTCGCAACTAGTGTTTCTGTCCATCACTGTGCTTTTAACGCCACTGTGGTCATTATTTTAATTACATGTTATTTTATCGCCTTTGACTATTTTGTTATCTTCAAAATTCCTTCATATCTTCTTTTAAATTTCACTTTTTTAACCTCCATTGTATTTTATTTATTAATCATGCCCATTGTTAATTATCTGTAGGCCGAAGAGCGGCGATGATGCTTCTGCCAGACTGCCACCAATAGTGGTGGCTTTAAAATGAAAATAGCCTGCCGCGGTGGCCGAGGGGACTGAGGCGCTCCAGTCACGGTCTGCACGGCCACTACGGTCGGGGGTTCGAATCCCCCCTCGGGCATGGATATTTGTGCCGTCCTTAGTCTGTTCATAAGTAGTTTGTAAGTTTAGGGACTGATGACCCCGTATTTAAGTCCCATAGACTCTACAAATATTTGAACTTTTTTTAAAATGAAAATAAAGGGAAAAAAGGCAGAAACTCACCTCCCCCTCTCACATGACGCCCTCCGTCCGAAATATATCCCTCCTGCGAGATCTAATCCTCTCTTTCGCTTCCTTACACGTGAATGCAGCACCTCCTCTCTCTCGCTTCCTTCCACTGACGGGTCGGACATGTGAGAGCGCCATATATAGTTTAGGAAAGGGGGCGTGGTAGAAGTCCCACTTGATGAGCAGAGACAATCCTTGTCAGAAACAAAAACTTCACTAGCGACTGTCGCCTAGTCAAAGATAAAAAAACTGCTCAGCGACTTTGCAGCGCCACTGCCCATATTTCAATGTCTCTTCTTTCCTATTAAAATTATCCTTATGTTTATATATTTCAATGGCTTCTCTACATAATCATGGACAATAATTCTCTTTGTAGATAGATTGTTTTTTAATGTGTCTAAGTTAACTTGTTTCTCCTGCTTACCTTGTGTTTTCTCTCTTTTGCAGGTGAGTATCAGTGGCGCTTGGCGAACGTTCTGTAGTAAGTAACTCCAAAGGCTGCTCGTCTCTATGCAACTTGTGAAACAGTTCCCGTAATCTATGAACAACGGTGGCTGCCTTTCCTGTATTTTACTTTCGCCTCTGTCCCTCTCTTCCTGAATTTCAAATATGCAGTCTTCTTCATCACACATCCAAGTTCACCGTTTGTTAAACACATTTGCTTTCATTACATTTCCTTTACTGTCCATTCAGTACCTTAATAAGAGCAGTGCAACTTTATAATTATTGTATTTTTTCGCTGTCACTGAAAATTCTCTCAACGTTCCCTGATATTGTAACTTCAAGTAATCGCCATCTGAATGCATACTCTATGATAAATATCAACTTATCTTTAGTCTTAGCCCAATAAATTGAAGTGTAATTTTATAGTTTCCCTGAATATTTCTCATTTTTATAAAGTTTATTTATTTGCTGTTCCAATTATGAAAAAATATCGTCTTAAGAAGGCTCATACGAAATCCATTGATAACTCTTCCTTTGGCATCATAGTTCATGGAACAGGGGCTCTTCAGCGTTTCCAAAAAAGTAGTTTTGAATAAATTCTATATTCGTCTCTTAATATATTGATATATATATGAAGTTCATTCCTCTTTTCTCAAGTGATAATAGGACACAACCTTCGTAGTTATATCGCGTACTCCTAATTCCTGTTCCTTTTTTTTTTTTTTTTCCCTGTTTTCTTTGCTCCGTTATTGTTTCGTTAATTTTTGCTATGTACCTGCGAAATTTCTTCCTATTTCACAACATATTTTAGTTGTGGAGTCATTTCTGATACTGAAGATTAGAGAATGAAGTTATTTGTATTACAATTCTTTTTTTCCGCAATACGAGCTAACCGCAGAATGTGATTCCGTAGGAATGAAAAGTCAAATACTTGACGTTTTCGTCTCCAAAATCTGATGTTAGCATAACAAAATAGTTTCAAAGATTAGTCTCTTATGTTCACTTGTATCCTGTGATTACCAGCTCACTTCTCATCAACACCAGTACCTAGTAATTTCTTGTATATTATTGATTTACCTTCATTCATTTCTACAAATTTTACTTAGGTTTCGCTGACTACAATGAGTGCCTTCGTCACAAGATGTCTAAAGTTGCATGTCTCATGATAAAATAACATGCAAGTGATAAAGCCTAAGTCACAATTTATAATAAAAAAAACCACAGCTGGCTAGCCACTAACGGCTGCTGTATTATTTTATTATAAATTATGACTTAAGCTTTATCATTTGCATTTTGATTTATCGTATGATATGAAATTTTACAAATTTTCTGATGAAGTCACTTCTAGTATATAAATATCAATTGCGGCCGCGGTGGCCGAGGGGACTGAGGCGTTCCAGTCACGGTGGGCACGGCCACTACGGTCGGGGGTTCGAATCCCCCCTCGGGCATGGATATTTGTGCCGTCCTTAGTTGTAAGTAATTCATAAGTAGTTTGTAAGTTTAGGGACTGATGACCCCGTAGCTAAGTCCCATAGACTCTACAAACATTTTTGAAATATCAATTTAATACGAATAAACAATCCCTGAGACGGATTTTCGTCTCGAATATGTCAAAGACATTAATGATAAAACTGAAGCATTGAATTAAAATTTGTGATGCGGCCGGGAATCGAACCCGGACCTCCATGCTTACTAGGCAGACGTCTTACCGTTAAAACCCGACACCACTAACGATTAAGGCGCCTCGGAATAGTACGATTTCCCTCCACGTCACAAACTTTAATTCAGGTTCTGTGTTCCAAAGATAATTGCCACTATTGCCAAGGCTCTCCATGCTGCGGAATAGCACCTCGGCAATGGACGTATTGGAACAATCCTGTTAAGGTGATATAAATATAGTAAGGATGGAGGTCCGGGTTTGATTCCCGGCCGCATCACATATTTTAATTGAATGCTTCAGATTTATCGCTTCTAGTAGCCACCGATGCCTTGGTAAAATACACTTTACCTTTGCGACCATTCCTACCAATTAGAAGAAAGTAGCTTGGAGAGTAAATATGTAGATGTAGATAACTTTTCCAACAACAGCTCTGTTGGCCGCAGAAAAGCGAGGCGGCGTGTGTCGCAGCTTGCCGTGACGAATGGCCGGCTGAGTCGCTGGACCTCTTAAAGTGGCCGCAGGGACCCTGCGCTGGATTAGCGGCCGAACCCTTCCTGTCACAGCAGCACCTGTTGGGCCTAAGCGTTCCAGACCTTGTAACAGGGAGAACCACTTCCCAGTGTAGGACTTCTGCGTGACACGGGAATGACCAAGTTTGATTGCCTCAGAAGCCATATTGGTTGAACAAGTAGTTAGTAATTATAACTGACCGAGCGAATATTCAGTTTCGGTTTCGGCTGCGGCCAGTTCGGCCAAAAAATATTGGTTTCGGTCACAGTTCCGCTTTTGGCCCGAAATCAGCCGAATCTTCGATTTCTACATCTACACCTACATGGGATACTCTGCAAATTACATTTAAGTGCCTGGCAGAGGGTTCATCGAACCACCTTTATACTATTTATCTACCATTCCATTCTCGAATAGCGCGCGGAAAGAAAGAACACCTGAATCTCTCCGTGCGAGCTCTGATTTCTCGTATTTTTTTGCCGGCCGCGGTGGCCGAGGGGACTAAGGCGCTCCAGTCACGGTCTGCACGGCCACTACGGTCGGGGGTACGAATCCCCCCTCGGGCATGGATATTTGTGCCGTCCTAGTTCGTAAGTAGTTCATAAGTAGTTTGTAAGTTTAGGGACTGATGACCCCGTAGTTAAGTCCCATAGACTATACAAACCTTTGAACATTTTGATCGTATTTTTTTCTGATGATCATTTCTACCTATGTAAGTGGGAGTCAACAATATATTTTCGCATTCGGAAGAGAATTTTGGCAATTAGCGATAAGCGCCGTTGTTGTAATGATTCCCATCCCAGATCCTGTATCATTTCCGTAACACTGTCTGCCATATATCGTGACAATACGAAACGAGCTGCCCTTCTCTGGGCTCTTTCGATGTCCTCCGTCAAACCCACCTGATAAGGATCCTACACTGGTCAGCAATACTCCAAAAATGGACGGACGAGCGAAGTGTATGCAGTTTCTTTTGCATCTCTTAAGGGCTCTGCCAATATAATGCAGTCTCTGGTCCGCCTTTCTCACGACATTGTCTACGTGTTCCTTCCAGTTTAAGTCTGAAGAAATAGTAATTCCTAGGTATTTTGTGCAGCTTACGGCTTTCAGCTCATTAAGCTGTGAGTAGTGACGCACTAGAAGGCTTCAAGTTTCCTGCCAGCTCCACAACATCAGTGGAGCTTAATTTCCTATAGCTGGTGTGAAATAAGACCGAAACTAGTCGAAAAAATATAATTTTTTGCACGTTAGACTATTATTTATATATAAAACTAAAACAATTTAATGAAGAAGTCCTCGTTGGCTCTGTAAGACTTACTGTCTCGGCACGAGACCACCTTTCAGTAAATGGCTTCGTTTTATGCAGCCTCAGCTTTAATTTCGACTGCCGCTGTAGGCGTTGTACATTATACGTTTTACCATTAAACGTGAACGCTGGGAAGTAACGTAACTGCAGTTTTCAAACGGAAATAATTTTCTAGATAACATCGTAATCACCTGAAGATGCGTTTCTAACGACGCGAAACCGGTAATGACTTTTATAAACCAAAATATAATACAGCCAGCGCAGACTTATTCATTAAAATACAACCGCTGGCAATAACGTTTGGTGAATAGTCTTGTAACATCAAGGTAGATGAACTACAGTTACCTTGCTATCGGGAGATTTCCGGACCACCTCAGTGGAGGCACTGTATGTGGTGCTTGGGATCTTCCCGATCGATATAACCGTCAAATATCGTGGTGCGATTTACTGGTTAAAGAAGGGCAGACTAGACCTGATAAATTCAGTAACTGGTTTGGAAAAAAAATAGGCAACTGAGACGCTGGAGAATTGACTCCTGCCAGCAGGAATGGGAGGGAAGTGTTAAGGGTCGGACGGCCCATTCATTCTTCCCAGACATAGCGGAGAGACTAAGAATGAAACATGTCGATACCAGCCTCGGCAAGGTTCACGTCTTGACAGGACACGGCCCTTATCCTACGCACTTACATCGCTTCAATCAGTCAAAATGACCCGATGCGAAAAAAAATCGCAAGCTATTCGCCAAATTCATTCAGACAGACAGCGTCGCTGTTGATCCCGCAGGGAATTCTGGGTCCAGGCAAAGTGTACTTAACGCCTGCAAACGTCAACGCAGATTATATAATTAGTCCGCTAGAAGAACTGCAGCAGAGCTGGTATGAAACGTTCCAGCACGCAGAAAACACCAAGAAGAGCCTACACGTTCCCATTCAAAATCCAGCGCCAACTGTACGAACAGTGCCGCAGAAGACCAACTATGCGATCAAAGTTCTCACAATAGCTGATAATGGGAGCTCTGATGTTGGCTGCCCTGCATCATAGTTGAAGCGCACTTCCACCTGGACTGAGTCGTGAAGAAGTAAAACTGGCGATTTTGGGGTTCCGAAGACACCCAATTTTGTGAAGCAAAACCGCTGTATATACCCAAAGTCTATGCGTGGGCTGCGGACCACAGCAGAGGCACTATTGGCCCTTTTCTCATGCGAGAAACTATCACTGGTGAGGGGTACACTGCAGTTTTGGAATAATTTGTCACCCCAAGGGTAGCGCTGACAGATTGGTCAACCACCGAGTGGTTGTTGCAAGATGGTACCGGGTCAAATCGCACCAAACAGGTGTTTCTCTTTCTTCATTAATACTTCGGAAATAGGCTCTTTGCATTATATTATTGCAGATTTACTCCGTGTGACTGCTTTTTGTGGGGAGTTTTGAAAGACACTGTCTATCGGAACCATCCCATGACGCCGTACGAGCTTGAATCGACGATCTGCGAGGCAGCCGACTCCGTTTCCTCTGAGACACTGCAGGGTGTGAAGGTAAATGTTATCGTTCGTTTGCACCACCTACGTTGTGCATGCGGTGGTACCTAGAAAAGACTGTGATGTGGCTACAAAGACGGCGTATGCCTGACGATACTGTTGTATTATGACACTGCAGGACCTGCCCTGCGTGTAGCGGAGTCTGTTATCAACTTTTCTAACTATTTCGAACTTCTGTGTAAAGTTTTTTTTTTTTTTTTTTTTTTTTTTTTTTTTTTTTTTTTTTTTTTTTTTTTTTTGGCTTTCTAAATAGAAATGCTTTTTGATGTACTCGTTTATCGATTCTGGTTTTCGAGGAATTTAATTTTTAAATTATTGCCTCCTTAACACAGCCATGCACGGTATGATCACTATGTGCATTGAAGCCCTGGAATAATCATAATGTTAAAACTGGTATGTTGTTTGGTGGGATATAGGTAAGGCTGTTCTATTGATTGGAAAAACAGGGTCGCTACAAGGATTTGACAATAGTGAGCCAGCTAAAGGAGGTCTGTTTCAAAAGCTACTCATTCAAAACTAATCTGGTGTTAAATGTAGTATTAATAATTATCATCACAATAACTATCTTTCCAATCAAGCTGATTAAAGATTAGATGAACACATTTTTTTATTCATTAACACTATAATTCCGTTTAGTTATGACCCTAATATTAATACGTGCTCAGTTATTTAGGAAGCAGTGGGATTAAACTGATTGAAAGCGCAACGGATATTTTGAACAAAGCAAGAACGTAGTCTGCCTTAGGTTCACCGACTACAGTATAAATTTGACTGCGAGAGAAATCTGGAAAAACACAAACCACTTTCTAATAACGCAACTGCAAGAATTTATTTCACTAAATGACTGACTGCAGAAACTTAGTATCTTGTTCATCTGTGTAGTATTGCACAACAATCAGTATTATTATTAAACGTCACACCAATAAAGAAATATGTTATCAAGCACGTTCGATCAATACCAGAGCTACACACCGACACTTTCTGTTCAGCTACTACTTACATACATAGTCTTTGACAGAGATATTACACAACAGAGTAAACCATAGACGTAGTTACTCAAAGAAGTTCATATAACATTTTACATCCAAAAATCGATACAAGAATTGAATTCGTGCAGACATGTTTCAATGTTCATAAGCGATTACTAAAATTTAAAATCCTCTCTGTGATGTACTTCATAGTCCTCTAATTGCAGATATCCCCAAACCGCGCCTGCCGTCCACCTGTTTCAGTAAGCTGGCGACTCGACCTTCCTCGCCCTCGCCCCCTCCCTCCAACGCTCGCATCACCTCCTGCAACAGCATCTTTTCCAATTCTCCTCCTGGTGTAACAAGTGGTTCCTCGCTGTCAATGCTGACACATCCCAGGCTATACTCATGGGTTGCACCAGCTCTATTCCACCTGCACGACTCCCACCTTGCCTTATATGATCACCCCATTCGCCTCACCTCCACCCTTAAATACCTCGGCCCCATCCCGGATCGCTTCCTCCCATCTCAAAACTATCCAACAAACATCCCACACCCAACTCCGTCTCCTTAAACCCCTTGCCGGCCGGATATGGGGGCCTCGAACCATCCACCATCCTCTACACCTAGCGTTCCCTCATGCACCCCACCCTCTGCAGCTTCCACCCATAGATTTCGGCCTTCAACAAAGCCGTCCAAATCTTGGAACGCATGCACTCCGCACCGCATACCGCCTTCCGTGTCCCGTGTTAATCCTGTACGACCTTATCGCGTGTCCCCACGAATTCCTTGACGAATCCTGGGCGTCTGCCACGCCTCCAACACTGCATTCATCCTGCTGTGCATCTTCACACACTCCATATTTTATCTCAAGGCAACTTCCGTAACCTCCCTCTCCTGTGTGATGCCCTCCGTGCTGAAGTTCACCCTCCTACCAACTCCGGTCCCGCCCCACCCCTCCCCTTCCCGTCCTTCCACCTCCCAGATTCCCTCTTCCCGTCCTTCTCACTCTCACCCTCCTCCCCCCAACTCCTACCACCCCTGAGTCCATGCGCTCCCCTTCCCAACCTTTCCTGCCCCTCCCCAATTTCCGCCTTCGCTTCTCCTCCTGTAGCAGGCTCAATTCGCGACACTGGTTGGCACCATTTTATAGAGTGGAGTTCCTGTGATCCAGTGCTACGGCAGTTTTTTATGTGGTTTTTAATTTGGTGCACCTCCAGGTTGATAGCCCCCTTCGTAATACGACGTACACAGGCATCCAGATCTAAGAAATGATGTTATCTCGCTCAATGAATAAGTTACGTAATTGCTTACGTTTCATTCGTGCCGTTTATTGCTGATTGCGACTTCATAATAGCTTACAACTCGTAACATCGATTGACATTTCGTAGGTACATGAATGCCTGAATCATATATCAGTTTCGTCGTTGAATAGCCTATAGAAAAGTCAAGTATCCTTCTTCCATAGATTATTAACACCAAATAGATTGTAAGATACCATGGAATACGTCTGTGTCCTTATAACTTTCCACGTGTAGTACTGCATGTAGAATTAATTAAAGGAAAATTAGTAAATAAGTGATATAATTGCAGAGGGATATGGGTATTACAAAATGTTTCCAAGAAATGTTAAACCGTATGACTTGAGAGCAGTGTAATACGCTACTTCCAGCCTGCCCAGTTCGGGCAGCGTGTATGTAGGCGGAAAGGCGGAAATGACGGCGTAAGTGGTTTTTCGAGTGCTGCTCTCCGACACACACGCACGGTCGCGTGACGCCTACGACGCCATGAACGCAGCCCCGCACAGCAGGCGAGCCACGCGGGCGGCGTCGGCTGTAGTGACAGGCGCAGTGATATTGCACGCGGGGCTCATTTCGCTCGCAGATAACTTTTACGAGGGCAGAGGTGGGCCGTGATTAGCGATGGCCGCCCAGCTCGCCGCCCTGATAAGCCCGTCCGGCCCATTACGCCGAAATCGCCAGCGACGACCTCTCCCCGGAACGGCGCCACTTTTGCCGCGGAAACTGTTCCTCTCACACGAGGGAAAAATGTCAGAACTTATATGTACCGTTAGGTTCTCTGTCAATATTTGTCGAACTACTAAGTTTTTTTTTTTTTCTTTTTTTTTTCAGTGTTCCTTTCCATGCGTGCTGCTGTGCAAATACTACTTGCCACGACGCAGTCAATCTTCCGTTACCACTGTCGACTGAATTTGCTCGTGTAAGATCAGTGCCATGGTGCTGTGGTTGTGCAGAAGGCCCGAAACTCAAACGCCAACACCCTATAACCCGTAATCGTGCGCCGTCTGCGCGCTTCTTCTACATTGCTCAAAACAATTACGGGATCAGATAAGATACCATACACAATATACATTCCTGGAAAGTTAAAAAAGAACACCATGAATTTGTCAACGCAGCAGAGCGAAATTTTATTGATACTTTCTTGAGGATGTATACAACACAACATCACGCAGTCAGAACCATACGCACGTCAGTACAGTCACCGCAGCGTGCACAATGTCGACGCTACTATCGTATATGCCATCCTTTTGCACCAATGCAGGGTGCAATTTTCTCATAAAAACGATTGTAGAGGTGCCGAATGAAGTCTTACGGTATGGCCTGCTATGCAGTTTCCGCGTGATGCAGATTTCGTGCCGGTCGTGTAGACCGCGCCAATATGACGTTTTATCCGGTCCCAGGCATGCTCAATGGGGGCCAGATCTGGGGATAATGATGGGCAGGCTAGTTGACGTACACCTAGAATACACATTGGGTTGTACGTGTGGAATGTATTATCCTGTTGGAAAAGCACATCGCCTTGTTGGTGCGTGAACGGTTGCAAGATGGATTGAATGTACTGTACAATGTACAATTAGTGTACCGTGTACTGTTCAATTTTCCCATAACGTACCCCAGAGGAGAACGACCAGTGTAGGATATGGCTCCCCACACCAGGTGTCGGCCACGTTTGTCTCTGTCACGTACACTCCAGATTTTCGCACTCCCCTGCACGACACCATACTCGTGTACGATCATCAATGGCACCGAGGCAGCGACGACTCTCATCACTGAAGACGACACGTTTCCATTCGTCCCTTCATAATCGCCTACCATGACACCACTGGAGGCAGGCTCAACGATTTTGGGACGTGAGCGGAGGACACTATAACGCCACACATGGTCGTGCATCATTTTGAAGGGAGCGAAATACAACCTCATGAATGTGTGAAAATAAATAAATAAATAATATAAAAAAAATCCCTCTGCTGGATCGACGAATTCAGTGACCTGTTTTTTTCCGTTAGTGTATGTACGGTGAGCTATTCTATTCAGATATTGGTTACAATTGTAATTTGTGTGTGATATAGTACGATATTTTACTCTCTCAGCTCTTTACGTGAGGTTTACACGGCGTTTACATATAGCGAGGCACCATAGGGCTAGCACAATAGTGAAAAAGTCACTCTCGTTGCCCTGTAATATGGTGTGTCAGCACCTCCGACGGCCAATACAGTTGCACTCCTGCCCTAGCTTCGGGTAAGAAACGTTGTTGTTGTTGTTGTTGCATTGCACTACCTGATCACTACACTCTCTGAACCCAGCCATTTGTGTCATTCGTTTGGCAGATTAAAGACAACAGCAAACCGCTGTGCAAACAACTTTCTATTATTAACACTATCTCTGTTGCCGTAATGTTGTTGTCTCCACTCCGTACAACAGACAAAAACGTCGAACTATTTTAGTTCCTTCTGCCGATGCTTGTATTTCAGAACCTAAATATTTCAACGAAATCAAATGTTCAAATGTTTGTATATCTATAGGACTTAACTTCTTTAGTTATCAGTCTAAGCTTACAAACTACTTGCTTACAAACTAACCTAACGACATGCCCGTAGGTGTACTCGAACGTCCGACGGCGAGCAACAGCACGCTCCGCAGCATGGTGCCTTAGACCGCTCGGCCACTCGACCATGACATATCTAAACGGATACCGTAATTGTTTCGACCAGTGGAATCGACGTTTAGCCATGCTGCCAACCTACTCATGTTGTGAGTTTTCATGCTATTGATTATGTGGGTATCCATTACCAACTACTAAAAACATGAGTTTTCGTTTACTTTTTTTAATATGTAAGTCTCGTAGGATTTAATTTCATGTCCGTGAAAGTCGTTTTTCAATATATATTGTTCGTCCAGAGATATTTGGGGTGAAAAATTTAACTGAGACACCCTCTATATAAAAATATTTAGAAAAACGCTGTTTGACCAAATAAATAAAATAGCTTATGCAGGCATCTCTGCCCTCTAGAAGTCATGAGTGACGGGATACAGAAAGTGTAATCTCACCATCACAAATGAGAACACACTTCTCTTATTACAAATCCACTAGTCTTTATAATCAGTTTTATAACATCACGCACTCTCCCATCCACGACGTTTCACTTCATTACCTCATATCCTTACGGGTTTTCCACTTATTTGGCAGGCGCATTATAAGATGTAGTAGGTTCCAGTTGGAAGGGTTTAAAATCTAGAGTTTGCTATGGTAGAAGATGTAAGCGTACAGCGTGTAGTGGTCCGAGAAAAGAAAACACTGACATGTTAGAAAGGTAAAATAATTTCAGAGGAGAAGAAACAAAAAGAGAAAAATTGAAACTTGCAAGTGTCCTATAGCTGCGCATAACAAACGAAAGAAAAATAAAAAAAAAAAAAATAGCACAGGATGAAAATCATTTCTCAGCATGAAAACCATCTGTTTATAAATACGAAAAGCAACAAAACTCGCACAGAATGTTGCACACTGTAATTATTAATACCGGTTGGAGGGACATGTGACTTTTCACATACTTCACTAGCAAGTATATTACTTTTTGCGAGTCCGTTAATTCTTATTACTATGACGTCGCGTTTACCTAACATTTCTGAGCGAGCACTAACGTCTTTTCTAGTTTTTAATGTCTACATTTCAGACCACTAATTACATTTTTTGAAACACTTTTTCCTTAAATATGAGTAGAATGTTCTTTCGGTGTATATATTCATGTATACTTCATATTTTCTTGTTCTGGTGTCGATCTATGATCTTATGACGTACTATGTTTACGTAAATATATTTAAAATGCCAAGATCATTTATTTTAATTTATAGGCGACCGGTTTCAAAATCCAAATGTTCAAATGCTTGTAAATCTATGGGACTTAACTTCTTTGGTTATTAGTCCCTAGGCTTACAAACTAATTAAACTAAGTTAAAGTAATCTAAGGACAATACACACACCTATGCCCGAGGGAGGATACGAATCTCCGACGGCGAACAACCGCGCGCTCTGCAGCTAGGCGCCTTAGAACGCTCGGCGACTCAACCGCGGCGATCAGTTGCAGCAACATATGTTACAATCACTTTGTCTCATACCTCTACATCTGAAGAAATTGATTATGTGTACAACACACAGTTTTACTCGTTTTAAGTCAATCGATGGAAGCCTCTGACACCAGGTTCTCAATAAATTAAAAAGTTATCTAAACTATAACACGCATTGCAGTTTTTGCACGAGATTATGATCCATCAGTTAGTTGAGCATAATCTCGTGCTCTCAGTTAATATTTGTTGAGTTTAATCAATATCATATTTTGCTTTTTTGACAACGTAATGTGACAAGGGCTTCAGTGTAGTGGATAAACTTAAAACGGGTAACCTAGTACGTCTTACACATAATGGCATTTCTTGAGATGTAGAGTCATAAGACCAGATACTGACAATATAAGTTGCCAAACTGGTCATGCTGGCCGCGGTGGCCGAGGGGACTATGGTGCTCCAGTCACGGTCCGCACGGCCACTACGGTCGTGGGTTCGAATTCCCCCTCGGGCATGGATATTTGTGCCGTCCTAGTTCGTAAGTAGTTCATAAGTAGTTTGTAAGTTTAGGGGCAGATGACCCCGTAGTTAAGTCCCATAGACCATTAAAAAAACTGGTCATCTACCACCAAAAAAAGGGATGCTATACTGGCGTTCTTAAATATATTTCTGTAATTGCTTATGAATTGACATAAGAGTCTGTAAGAGTCGTAGCTGCAAAACCAGAAATATTATTGAACACCACTGCTTCCTTGCATTTTCTGGTATATAAATGACCCGTAACAAATTTCCCAATATTTACTTGTCGATTTTCTGTGCGTCGTAAACTTACTACCAATCCTATCTGCACGGCCACTACGGTCGGCGGTTCGAATCCCCCCTCGATCATGGATATTTGTGCCGTCCTTAGTATTAGTTAGTTCATAAGTAGTTTGTAAGTTTAGGGACTGATGACCCCGTAGTTAAGTCCCATAGACTATACAAACATTTGAACCAATCCTATCTATCAGTTCGAGAAAAATTTAATTATGAGGAAAAAGATACGGTCCTTATCAATGCTGTTTCCTTTATCACTCACAGCTGAATGCTGGAGGCTAATTGATGGTTGTTGTGTTAAAACCGTGCACGTAACAGAAGTTATTTCACGTGGAACTGTTGAAGCTTTCAGCGTTACATTCATCTGTTTCGGAAATTCAGTGAAATTCGCTATAATTCACGTGAAATCGGCGTCATTTGAAATAATTGATGAACAAATGCATGGCATGTTACATCGTCGGTTTAGACGTAACTCACTCCTGAAATTCTGCGTTCATCGTCCCTGGCTTTGTGTTTTGCTCCAGCTGAATATGCTTGCCCCGTATGGAGAAGATCGACTCACGCCCACAAGCTAGATACTGCACTGAATTATTCCAGTCGATTTATTACGGGATGCCTGAAGCCTACAAACTGCGATCTCCTTTATATGTGTTCTGGAATAGCTCCCCCACAGATCAGACGGTAAACGTTGGCGATGGCTGAAAGAAGCAGACAGTGCGAGGATAGAAGACATCCCCTGTTCGGACATCAGCCAGTGGTGGCAAGATTAAAATCGAGGAAAGATTTCATTCAGTTTGAACATCCACTAAATGAAAGTTAATCTATAACCAGGGAGTCAATGTGGTCACAGAAATTAGGAAAAAAAAACAGCTTGCAATGTTGGAACATTAAAGAAAAACTCCCGGCTGGATCACAACTGAAATGGAGAGTCTGTAAGAGCCTAAATAGGTGTCGAATAAGATGATCAAAGGACAACCTGTTCAAGTGGGGATACGCAGAAGACGAGCTCTGCCAATGTGGAGAAAAACAAACAATGACACGCCTGCTGAGCTGCCCATCCTTGCCGGCGCCATGCACTTTCAAAGACCTGTGGCTGGCCAACGACGTTGCAGTGAAGTGTGCCGGACACTGAAGAGAGATATGAGTCTATGGACACTAATGACGTATGATGTGTGAAAATCATGACTGTATGTATGAATGTATAATTAGTACTTAGTTTTATTTGTAATCTAGAATATGTAGCCTGTTAATTAATTACAGATGTAGCTCAGACACGATTAAATAAATAAATAATTGGCATGTTACCTTACATAATTAATAAAACTCTGCCAATTTCTCCACCACTTTAATGTTTCCCAAGCCATACGGACCTGAATGCTTGTGGAAATAAGTTATTATAGGAATGATCGTCTTCGCTTATTCATTTTTAAATTCGTTCATGTATTATAACTCTAAAAATCACAGCATTTTAACAGTTTCTCCGTAGCTGTCCCAATAAAGAGCTATTACTTGCTTGCGCAGAAAAAACGAACAGAGGGACAGATTCATTAAATCAAAGTGTGGGAGAAAGAAGATATCAGTCATCCGCCC
Source organism: Locusta migratoria (assembly GCA_026315105.1). Classification (NCBI taxonomy): domain Eukaryota; kingdom Metazoa; phylum Arthropoda; class Insecta; order Orthoptera; family Acrididae; genus Locusta; species Locusta migratoria. The sequence continues at coordinate 524,917,698 of CM048745.1, forward strand.
GGCACGAAGTAATAAATTCTTGTCCGACGAGCTCATAAATATTGCTAAGCAGCACAAGAAGCAGCCAGTTCCCACGAGATGCTTGTGCTTCTTCTTTGCGCGGCAAACTACGGCAATTAATCTTCTGCTCATTTGGAAATTTCGAGCGGAGAAGTCGAGCTGGACGAAACTTCCTCTAAAGACCAACTCAGGGAAGAATTTTTTTTCCCCACTCCCCGGTGGGTTTACAAAAACAAACTTCCCTGCAGCCTCGACGCAGTCGCGAACAAATGAAATTCCGCCGGCCATTTTATCGACTCAATGGCGTTTCTTCAGCCCTGAGCCCCACTTAGGGGGCAGGCGCTCGACTCGAGCTTTCACCGAGTATTTTCCGCTTTTCCTGGGAAATGTGATGAACGGCAGCGGCCCGGCGGCTTTCACCGGCTCCTTTTGTGCATATCTCAAACGGGATTTGTCCTCCCCTGCCACGCAGGGCTCTGTAAACATTTGTTTCTCATTTCGCGCCGGGGGAGCAGCGGGCCGAGCGCACTTCGGCCACCTTCGGCCGCCGTCGGCCGTCTCCGGCGTCAAATATTCACGCCGTGCATCATTCAGGAGCACGGGGCGCCCTCTCGCGCCGATTCGGCCGCCTTAACAATCTTTTAACCGCCAGGGGGTGTCGAGAAGAAGAGGGGACTCAAAACAGAGGACCGGCACAGGTTTTGTACGCTTTGTAATAGGCGGTTTTCACTGTAACTGCCTGTCTGCAAGCGCGGGTACAACAAGAACCACCTCGCAGAGAACTTACTGCATCCTACAGAGGCGCGTGCATCCGTTAGCGGTTAATACACTACTGGTCAGTCAAAAAAGCAACACCAAGATGGACTTGAGTGGGAGATAACATTTGTACAAAGACGTCATGATGCAAAATACGGGCCCACAAGAAGTGAGGAACATGAAGAAGCCTATACCGACACCAGTTCAAAAAAATGTTTAAATGTTTGTATAGTCTATGGGACTTAACTACGGGGTCATCAGTCCCTAAACTTACAAACTACTTATGAACTACTTACGAACTAGGACGGCACAAATATCCCTGCCCGAGGGGGGGAATTCGAACCCCCGACCGTAGTGGCCGTGCAGACCGTGACTGAAGATCATCAGTCCCCGCGGTCACCGCGGCCGGCCCGACACCAGTGACGGTGCGTCTTATCTGTTCACTCGCCCAGAGAACTCCAGGAAAAAAAACTCGTCGTGAAAAAAAAAACATGTAAATAAATAAATAAAATAAAAATTACTTTGAAACTATCATTCTTCGCTTCGTTTTTTTATCAGATCATTTTATATGCACAAAGTATATTTTTCTCATGAGAAAAGTTGTACACCTGCGTGACATGGGCTTTATGAGGTTACCAATCAGCTCTTGAGGGACATTTGCTCATTCTCTCATGAGTGCTATATCCAGCTTGCAACCTTTGTGAATTGTGCTGGTAGGGCTGCAATTCGCCTGCCAAGTCCATCACAGACGTGCTCATTTGGGTTTACGATCGATGAACAAGCTGGACATTCCATTCATTCGATTCTCTCAGTATTGGGGACGTTTTCCACCAGCTCTGTGGGGACAAGCGTTATCGTCCACCAGAAGATACCCATCTGCTATGGCACCAGTGTAGGACCAACAACAGGTCGAATGATCTCTTCTCTGAGCAGTCAAAGCGCCATTCTGAAAGACACAGATATACTGTGTCAATACTGACTGCTGCCCACACCATTCGTCTACCACCAATATATGGTGATGTTCCCTCTACATAAGCTGGATTGTTCTGAGTTCCACGCTCTGCTCAGATTACGTTCTGTCCGGCTGATCACAAAATCTAGGCTTACATGTTAACAGAACCCAGTGCCATTCATTACGACTCCACTACTGATGTTCTGTGCCCGGTTTCGGTGGGCTAAACGGTATCGTGGTTTAATGGGACGCACACCAGAAACCCCTGTCCGTGGAGGCAACACCACGTAGAAGACAAGGCCTCACAACCGGCCGTGCCTACGTCACACCTAAAGGCCGCGAACGCTAGCTGACTGGCCGGCCGCTACGCAGCGGTGGGCGTGCCCCATCGGCCAGTCAGTCAGGTGGTGGCCTCGACCTTTAGGTGTGACGTAGGCACGGCCGGTTGTGAGGCCTTGTCTTCTAGGCGGTGCTGGCAGACGCCACATACCCGAAGGCGATTGCTGATTGTTTGTGTTGATATTGCGCATCCTGTTGCAGCTTGGCGGGAGGAGGGGGGGGACGAGATGCGTTGCAGCTTTCAGCCTCCTGTCTCTACGGGCTGTTAACTGGCTGTATTTCTTGCTGGTATTACCTGTGGACGACCTCAAATTCAAATGTTTGCAAATATATGTGACTTAACTACTCTGGTTATCAGTCCCGAGGCTTACAGACTACTTAAACTATCCTAAGGTGAAAGACACACTCCTTTGCCCAAGGGACGACTCGAACCTCCGGCGGCGAGCAACCGCGCGCTCTGCAACGCTCGGCCACTCCACCGCGGCTGTGGATGACCTTGGTCTTGTTTTCTGTTAACGATTCCTAATGTATGAAATCCCACCAAGGTCCTGGAAATTAGTCCTTAGGACACTGCAAAAGGTCAACCCACCTCCGTCTGTGTTTGTTCCCACATTCTAGAAATAGTATATACAGAGAAATAAATTTGTCTCTGTCACTGATGGGATTTGAACCGGGGACCGCCAGCAAAGCAATATGCGACGCTAGCCACTGCACAACACGATCCATCAAAAGTCTTGCAGCCATATAAGTTGGAGGAAGAAAGATTTTGTTGTTCTTAGTGAAACTTACGCTCTCAGAAATCTGACAGAAACCCGTATCGCGATAGAGAACGTCTCTTTTGCAGCGTCTACCACAGTAGTTTCTTTATCATTTCCGTAATGCTTTAGCACTTTCTAAATGAACCCGTAACGAAGCGGACTGCTATCCGTTGGATGTTCTCTATGGCCTCTGCTAACCCTACCAGGTACGGAGCAATACTCAAGAGATGGTCGAACTCAAGTTTTGTTAGCAACTTCCTTTGATGACGTACTACACTTCCTGAGAATTCTTTCAATAAATCTGTGTGGTATCTGCCTCACCCACGACTGCTTTTATATGGTCGATATATTTCTAATCGCCCCAGCATTTACTCAAGATGTTTTTTGGAAGTAACAGTTTCCAGTTATTGTCCTGCTATTGTGTTGTCGTATAATAAAGGATTTTAATTATATAAATGCACCACTTCACACTTGCTAATATTGAGGTTCAATTGCCATTCTCAGCAGCATGTATAAACAGACTGCAGATCATCCTGCATTTGGTTACCGTTTCCCAGCGTTGCGACGTTTCGGTAAATCGCTGCATTATCCCCAAAAAGCCTCTTTGAACTTCCTACGTTATCTATCAGATCATTTATAGCTAATATGAAAAGCAACGGTCCTTTATCACTCCCTGTGAGTAATGACATAATTTCATGCTTCGTAATAACTGTTAAGAATAACGAAAATAAAATCAGTCCTTCATCGAGCAAAGATATCAATCTATACGATGTCCAGGAATAAATATTTTTCGCCGAGTAAATTACTTAAGATGGAATGGTAAGTTTCATAGCGGCCTGAATGTCGTCCATCAACATGATAGGCAAACATCACAATTTTTCGGTAGCTTGATAACGGATAAACATTTTCTAAAACTGAAAAATCACGTTCCTAGATAAATGTCTATGTTGTTAAAATTTGGGTCTTTCGCTACGATAACAAATTTAGACATTTGTTTCGTGTAGATGTACGGTAACTTTGAGCCTCTGTATTTTTGTAACGGATAAACCTATCGAAAAAATTAGTTTGAGAATATCATCTTAAAGACATGTGGTAAAAATTTAGAGGGGCAGCAATAAAAGGCACAAAAGTTGGAATCCTCATAATTTGAAATTTTTGTACGAAAAAATCATGATTTTCGTGGGTTTCTCATAAACCACCCATGATAAAAATAGTGCTTTTCTAAGCCGTATAAAGACCATTTAGGCCACATGTAATGTACAAACACCAACCGAATTGCTTAATTTAGCTGGAGTCTAGGAAGAAGTGCAATGTTTAAATTTTTACACTGTCCTACAAGATGTCTACAGCATGCCCAGTCTTCCAATAGTTATGCAAATGATCTCTAGGCAGCCGCGGTGGAGTAGCCGAACGGTCTAAAGCACCTCGCTGCGGAGCGTGCGGTTGCTCGCCGTGGAGGTTCGAGTCCTCCCTAGGGCATGGGTGTGTGTGTTTGTCCGTAGGTTAGTTTACCTAGGTTTAAGTAGTTTGTAAGCTACGGACTGATGACCACGCAGTTTGGTCCGATAGATTTACAGACGTTGTTGTTCGATCTCTAGGCTAAGGGGTACCTAAAACGCTTTACCCCTTATATTTGTGATCAACAGGCCTCTGAAGAATGGCATTTTCTCGCACAGTGCATTCGAACATTAATTACGTGCACGATATGATTGACTAGAAAATGCGAAAATTATTTAGACCCTCCGCGTTGAAGTTATGATTTAGATACAGCCTAATTGACGTAGAAAATGAGCTTCCGCGTTTAAATCGCATGTTTTAATAGATGAACTTTTTATTGCAGCTCCAATGTCGGCACCAACAAACTCGTTATTCCACTCTAAATGTAAATCGCTGAACGTGTTATGTAAACGACTTTGCTCTCATTCTGGCTGTTTGTTTCCGCCCCTATAAAAGGCAGTCTTCGTGCGTGTGACACGTGCTGATCTAGCGAGGTGGCGCAGCGGTCTCCACGGTAGACACGCGTTTGGACGGCGGTTCAAATCTGCCTCCGAGTATCCTGATTTAGGTTTTGCGGGATTTCCCCAAATGCTTCTAGGCAAATGCTGGGATGGTTCGCTATGGAAGGGCACGGCCGATTTCCCTCCTCATCCTTACCCAAACGATCTGATGTAACTGCCTGAATTTAACCATAAAACATGTAATATTACTATGTATTCAGGCATGTGAAATAATAATAATAAAAAAAAGATATGAGCGTCATCTCCGCTTTAATGACCACGCTGTCGACGGGACGTTGAACCCACGTCTTCCTTCCTTCTTTTCGTGCACGGTATGATTAACCGGACACGGGAAAATTACTTAGCCCCACTCAACTCAGCTTCTCTTATGTAATACATAAAAATGAATGTTTGCTTGTTTGTAAGTTTGTTCGTAATTTATGCGATGCGGTACCGTTCATTCAATTGCGATGAAACTTTTTCAACGTATTTCTTGCACTTTCGCGAATTCTATAGGCATAATTATAACAATGTGCGACACATGATTCAGGAGTTAAGACGTCATGAATACTAACGCGTGAGAAATTGCCGCACTATGAATGATTTGTGATTTCTTTGCAATTAAACGCAGTCGCAACGTATTTTGGAAACAGTATTCACTTTTGACAACGAATGTACATACGTAATTATTTCACTGTGTACGACTTAAAGTGTAAGGATTATGATATGAAGATCAGTATCTCCAAAACGAAAGTAATGTCTGTGGGAAAGAGATTTAAACAGATTCAGTGCCAAATTAGAGGAACAATGTTAGAACAGGTGGACAGTTTCAAGTACCTAGGATGTATTTTCTCACAGGATTGCAACATAGTGGAAGAACTGGAATCGAGGTGCAGCAAAGCTAATGCAGCGAGTGCTCAGCTAAGATCTACTCTCTTCTGCAAGAAGGAAGTAAGTACCAAGACTAAGTTAGCGGTGCACCGCTCTATCTTTCGACCAACTTTGTTGTATGGGAGTGAAAGTTGGGTGGATACAGGTTACCTCATTCATAAGGTAGAGGTTACAGATATGAAAGTAGCAAGAATGATTGCAGGTACTAATAGATGGGAACAATGGCAGGAGGGTGTCCATAATCAAAGAAAACTGGGAATGAACACCATAGATGAAGCAGTTAGAGCAAACAGACTGAGATGGTGCGGTCATGTTACACGCATGGGAGAAGCAAGGTTACTTAAGAGACTCATGAACTCGGCAGCGGAGGGTAAGAGGAGTCGAGGTAGACCAAGAAGAAAGTAGTTAGATTCGGTGCAGAATGATTTTGAAGTAAAAGGCATAACATCAGACGAGGCATAAATGTTAGCATTGAATAGGGGATCATGGAGGAATTTTATTAAAGGTACTATGCTCCAGACTGAACGCTGAAAGGCATAATCAGTCTCTAATGATGATGATGATAACGACTTAAAGTTTAGGAAATATGACAAGATAAACAGAGAGACGCATGTTCATACACTATGTGCTGCCGTACCGTTCATCCTGTTGCGAGACAACTTCACACAGCTGATCTTCAAAACAAGAAAACAAGAGAAATGTAAAATTTTGTATGGTGTATGGCAGAGAATACTTTACCATAGAACTTCTACAAAATCTACGGTTACTACGCTTGTGGTGAAATTTGGTGCGCTTAACCTCCGAGAGAGAGGGAACATCACCGTCTACCTAAGATTTTATACGGTGCATGGCGGAGTGTACCTTGTAGTAATCTTAGTTAACATAGTTATTAGTTTTTGACATTGCCACTGTGGACTGGCCGAGCGGTCTAAGGCGGCTAGCTGTGGAGTGCACAGGTTCTAGTCCTCTCTCGGGCATGGGTTGTATTTGTTGTTCTTAGCAGAAGTCAGTTAAATAAATTCGTAACCCTAGGGATTGATGACCGGAGTAGTGAAGTCCTGTATATTACAAATATTTGAACATTTTTTAATTTTTCACAGGTAGAGGAGACCATGGACTGAGGAGGTGGAGGAATTTGACAGAGAAACGTGGAGATGATTGGTAGTGAAATGGGAAGGTGGAGGAGGGCAGAGAGAGGGGTAGAAGGAGATAGAGGGGAGATGAGGAGGTGTACAGAGAGGGAGGGAACGAGAGGAGAAGGTGGGCAAAGAGAAAAGGACAGAGGAGATGGACAGAGAGAGAAAAAGATGGACTAACTGAAGATTAGAATAAATAAACATGGGAGCGAGTTTTCAACCAGTGGAAAATTATATTCTGAAACACTTTATTATGTTATTATCAGCCAACAGTCGCGAATGGTTTTTTTTACATTTGCAGGATTCAGTACTTCTGTGTCGTATTCAGATTGTTGTAGTTGCGTCTGCAAACCGTCTCGCCTGTGTTGAGAATGGTTGCAGACGCAACGACAAGATCCTAAAGATGATCCAGAAGGATTGAAAAATCTAAACGGAAACATTGGACGATAATAAAATAAAAGTTGCTTCATCCATTCGTAGTGGCTGATTCTCATAAATCGAACATGTCGACTAAAGTACATAATTTTCTAAGTAAAACTGGTTCCATTCCATACTGATGGCTAGTACAGAAAAGGTTATGAATTTATTCTCAGTTGTAAAAACTTTATTTATTTCAATGACGCGTTTCGCCCTTTTGAGGCATCATCAGATAATGTAAACGATATATGGTGAGCTATCTGTCATCATTGCAAAATAAACCATTTAGGACGGAAACCTATCGTCATAGTCGTTTAAAATTTAGGCGTTAGGCAAAACCAAACACGTTACGTTGCGCACGGCACAGATTGGCCAGATAGAATGCGGCAGCCGGCCGTGGTGGCCTAACGGTCTGCGGCGCGCCAGTGACGGTTTGCACGGCCACTACGGTCCGTGGTTCGAATCCCTCCTCGGGCATGGATATTTGTGCCGTCCTTAGGATTAGTTAGTTCATAAGTAGTTTGTAAGTTTAGGGACTGATGACCCCGTAGTTAAGTCCCATAAGCTATACAAACATTTGAACATTTTTGAGAATGCGGTAGACGAAGGCTTCCGACCTCTTTGCGGGTCAAAACGAGGTCGGAAGCCTCTGTCTGCCGCATTCTATCTGGCCACTCTGTGCTGTGCGCAACGTGACGTGTTTGGTTTCGCCTAACGCCTAAATTTTAAAACCACTATGACGATACGTTTCTATCCTAAATGGTTTATTTTGCAATGATGACAGATAGCTCACCATATATCGTTTACATTATCTGATGATGCCTAAAAATGCTGAAACGGGTTATTGAAATAAAGTTTTACAACTGAGACTGACTTTTGGGATAAACATAATTTTCTCTGGTACTTGCTGTTTGCTTTGCAGTCCTAGAGAAAGCAGTCTTTATGGCTATGCCACATGATGGAGGTGCTGGTGAAAAGTCCGTGCGCTGTGGCCTGCAGCACAGCTCAGCTACCGGGGCCACGTCTCGAGACAGTGCAGATGCGGGCAGGGCGTGGCCGCTACTCGGGCGGCGAGAGTTCTGAGATCAAAAGCTGCCGCCGCCTGGGCCGCCTCTCGGCCGTCTTAATGTGCGTGATTAGCGCCACCCCCGCCCCCGTCCCCGCCGCCCCCGCAAGACAAGTGCGGCCCGAGGCTTGACACGACGGCGCGCCTAAACCACCGCCCCCCCCCCCCCCCCCCCCCATGCGGGCGGATCTCTCCCGCCGCCCCCAGAATCTGTTAAGGGATCACGCTAAGACCCGCCGCTGCTCCCCAAATACGTCTCCGGACCCTTTCCTCTATAGCTCTTCCCGGAGGATACAGCGGAGAAAGGGGGGAAAAAAGAAGCGGAAAAGCTCTCTCCTCTCTCAGTTACTTCTTTTGCTCCTAAAAGAAATAAAGGCGCTGGTAAACGGTATAAGACATCGTTTCTATCCTGGCGTTATTTACTCCCTTGCCGCCGTATTCACTATCTGGTAAGAGGCAGAATTTCCGATACAGGAAATTGATTCACGTACGTCAAATATCCATCTGAGATAGGATAGAGCATATTGATGGGTCACATCACGAACACGAAATTTTTTGTACAGATTACTAATTTATTCATACAAGAACGCCAATGTAAGTTCCATAATTCGAAAGATTGTTTGTCGTAGATTTCACGAATATAAATATTATGTGTGCATTCAGCCATTAAAAGTGACAAAAGGAAGTAGAAATTTTCCTATCTACAGTTTGGATCAAGTTCTACATTGAAACTTCCTGGCAGATTAAACTTGTGTGCCGGAACCGGGACTCGAACCTGGGACCTTTGCCTTTCGCGGGCAAGCGCACTACCGACTGTGCTATCCCGACACGACTCACGATGCCGCCTCACAACTTTACTTCCCCCACTGCCTCGCCTCCTACTTTCCAAACTTCACAGAAGCTCTCCTGCGAAGCATGCAAGACTAGCACTCCTGGAAGAAAGGATATGATGGAGACATGGCTTAGCCACAGCTTAAGGAAAAGGTCCCAGGTTCGAATTCCGGTTCCAATACATAATTTTAATCTGCCAGGGAGTTTCATATCAGCGCACACTCCGCTGCAGAGTGAAAGTTTCATTCTGGAAATTCTACATTCTCCAACAATAAGCTCACTGATTGGCTATTCGCCTCGACCAAAGACGCTGTAATGCAGCGCATCTGCAGTATTAAAATAACGTATTAAAATAAGTGAATATCGAAACATGGAGTTCTTCCAACTCACTTTCTTGTGGCGTTCAAATGCTTCATTTTCGCAGTGATTAAGAGTGGTTAAAGGAAATGGATGTTTTCATATGAATGTCGATATAAAGGATGATACGTCGGGAGAGGCATCTAGCGGTGCTCGAATGGAACTACGAAGTCGAGTATGCAGATATAAATTATGATACGCCGGGAGAGGCATGTAGCGGTGCACGGGTGGAACTACAAGTCGACATGTTGTCAGCTCTGGAATTCTGAATATCGCAGTATCGAAATAACATTATTTCTTGGCGTTGTATAAATATACGAACACCGAAATTGTACTTCCATTTCAAATTAGGCTAATGAAAGTTATATAATTCGAAAATGGCATGAGAAGTATATACTTCCGGTTTTTTTTTTTTTTTTTTTTTTTTTTTTTTTTTTTTTTTTTTTTTTTTTTTTCGGTTATTGATTCACGCATTTTCCTTAACACGTAAAAGATACCGTTTCATAACTCCCAGTGCCGGTTAAATTTTACCAAATATCCCAGCGGTCTCCTGTGATAATGTTGACAACATATGCTAAATAGTGAGAATCCTTTGAGTCTTCATTTTAGTCAATCGCTTGTCAACGCTGATGTTTCCTCCTGGAATCTTCGCCTTACGAGAGCAGTTACTTTTACTGAGCGGACAAGGGTACATACAAGAACCTGTCAATCATAAAGCAGGAACAGCATTATTTGTTTACTTCGTGGTCTGTACGATACGTTAATCGAGTCATTCTATGTGGTTCGAACAAATGGGCAAAGATTTTCTATCGTGTTCTGATGTTGCCAACATAATCATGATACGTAAAATTTTACCCCCAGTGGCCATTGTAAACACAATTGGTCGATTTTCGACCACAGGCAATACTAATACATATAGCTAAGCATCAAATGTTTGTAAATCCATCGGACCAAAAAAATGTTCAAATGTTTGTAAATCTATCGGACCAAACTGCGTGGTCATCAGTCCGTAGCTTACAAACTACTTAAACCTAGATAAACTAACCTAAGGACAACACACACCCATGCCCCAGGGAGGACTCGAACCTCCACGGCGAGCAACCGCGCGCTCCGCAGCGAGACGCTTTAGACCGCTCGGCTACTCCACCGCGGCCTATCGGACCAAACTGCGTGGTCATCAGTCCATAGCTTACAAACTACTTAAACTAAGTTAAACCAACCTACAGGACAACACAGACACCCATGTCCCAGGGAAGACTCGAACCTCCGACGGCGAGCAACCGCGCGCTCCGCAACGAAGCGCTTTAGACCGCTCGGCTCCCCTACCGCGGCTATCTAAAGAAATACTTTTTTGAGTGGACTTTGATTACATACCAGACAGAGACCAGTATAACCTTTCAGTTATTTTACAAAGTAATTGCATATACAGTGTGTGGCGGTTAAAAGTGTTTTTTCGTATATTCGGAAAAGTACAATTCAGATTAAAACATAGTCGGTGTAAAAGTTGTTCACCTCCACGTCGGACTTCCATTACCATAAAGATCGACCCTCCCCTGCAGCAGTCGGGAGGGGGGGAATGTGGTGACTGTAGTCTTAAATAGGAGATCCTATTTTTATTTTCAAATTTTGATTCGCCGTGAAAAATATTTATCTTCTGTATGAAACATTTATGTAGTTCCATGATAGAAAATTTACATCAAATTTAAAAATTTAAAACAGAAGAGGATACAGATTTCAGACCATCAAATAAGTCTACAATAAAATAACTTTAGTTAAATTACTTTATTGTACACTCTTACTTTATTTTTGTTATATTATTTATTGTGTACTGTTATTTTATGGTCTGTATCCTGTATCCTCTCCTGTTTTAAATTTTTAAATTTGATGTAAATTTTCTCAGTTTTCATGTTTTAACTAAGTACGTAATCAGTAATTTATATAGAGGCACTGCACACGCACACCTAATGTGCGAAGCTTGTCACTAATCAGTTTTGCTTGGTCCATGACAGCATTCTGTTATAAATTTTGTTATTGATGACTGTTGCTAGTTATGTGGACCCAGTGGGCATGCTGTTCTAGGTATGTTATTAGAAGCTTTTTTATGTTAATTGATTGTAAAAAAGGTTGATTTCTATTTTCTGTACACTTCGTTAGTTTATTTTTTGACGTATTTTCAGCACTGAAGATGACAACTCAGTGATCGAAAACGATTTGCAGAAATAAAAGCAATAAAGATTTCATGCGACCAAAGCTGTTCTATGCATTCCTCAAGATTTTTATTCTTCAGTAAAGACAAACTGCAACAGCTGACACTCCGAAAAATCTAACACCGTACTGTGTGAATGTTTACGTTTATTCGCCAGACAGAGAGCAATTAAGATTAGACACCAGTTAGAGATTAAGAAAGAAAGATTCAACCGTTAACGTTCACCTTCCAATAAGAGTCATTCATGTGGTGTAGAATGTGATGCGTTACATTTTGTTCAGAAAACCACATAAACGATACAACTGGGAATATTGGACAACAAGAAAAGTTGACGCAGAATTAGCATTAAATGAGCTAACTGTTTCCTTTCCACACACTCTACCATGTAATAAAAACTAAATTCACCTTAGTTTTCGTCAGTTGTTATATGTTAAATGAAAGATTTATCAATGTGAAGATATTTGCTTTACTAGGCATGGTTCTGTTGCAGACGATATGCGGTCGCCTTCCCCGAGATTTGAACTGATTTACCCTTCCAGTAATAGGGGACTTTACAGCTGAGCGCGGATTCGAAACCACAGTGTAACTCGAGATTTTTTTGAATCGAACCCGTGACGTTTGTGTTTGTAGTCTGACACCTTATCACTGAGCCATCGAGCCAAAGAATCTTATACTCGCTACATGTAATCGTTTTTATACGTTCTATAAAAATAATCTGTGTAGTGATGCGTCATTTTTACATACGTTTTCGACATTCAATTGTCCCCTGCTGACAGCCTAAGAAGCCTATTGTTGTTTCTGTTGTTGTGGTTTTACGTCTTTGGTTTGATGCTGGCGCCCACGTCCCTCTATCTACGATAGGTTTTTTATTTTATTATTAGTATCTTTTATTCTTATTTATTTATTATTATTTACGAATAACCATTGCAGTTTACACCCTTTACAGAATTTGTAGACTTTCTCTGAAAATTTTACCTAACTCTTCCCTCCACTATTAAATTTAGGATTGAAGTGTAGGAATGTCTTATCAATCGATATCTTCTTTTTGTCATCTTCTGTAGCAAATTTATTTCTTGCCGATTTCTGTTCACGACCTTATTAGTTGAACATGTTCAAATGTTTGTAAAAATATTGACCTAACTGCAGTATTTATCGGTCCCTAAACTTACAAACTACTTTAACTAACTTATCCTAAGAACAACACAAACACTCATGCCTGAAGGAGGACTCGAGCCTCCGACGGCGAACGGCCGTAAGTATTACGCAGGAGCCTTAGTGCGCACGGCTATTCCGCCACGCTTCATTAGTCACGCGATCTCGTAAACATTCTTCTGTAACACCACATTTCCGAATGTCCTATTCTTTACTCATCGGAACTCTTACCGTCGACCTTCAACCCACGTACAAGGTTACTGTACAGACAAAATCCTGCAGAAAAAATTTTCCTAACCAATTAATACCTGATGGTAATAAATTTCTCTTCTTGAGAAACCTTTTCTTGCTCTTTCCAATCTCTATTTTATATTATCTATCTTTCGGCTACCTACGTTTACTTTCTACCCAAATAGCAAATATGATCTAAAAATTATAGCATCTCATCTCGTAACCTAATTCCCAGAGAATCTCATATTGTAATCTAATCCCTATATTATCTCATTTCGCAACCTGATTCCCATATTATCTCATCTCGTAACCTAATCCCCTCAGCATCATCGGATTTAATTTAGATTTAATTCGGATTCATTCCATTATCCTCGTTTTCCTTTTGTTAATGTGTTTGGTAAGTATCAAATTTGATATCTAATGCACCAACTTGCGATTCGAAGCATAAAATGTTTCTTCCATTCACCACGTTATCTGCCATAGCCCATGCCAGTTATAAGCACTTCGTACAGGAAAAGCTGATTATCTGAGAGCAACAAGAACTATGGACAATAACGCTAAATAAAATCTTCGTAGTCTTCGAAATTGTTGCCACGTAGAATCCACAGACATAATGAATGACACTGCTATCGTTAAGAAACGATTCAGTTGCAAGCGGGAGAAGTAATAAAGAGAACAAAAGCCAAGTGAGTACCCCTGTAATTGTTTTGTTGTAAGGGGGGCGGCGGCGTGCTCCAAGCAGATGTCTTGCAAATGGGAGGGAATTCTTCTTTAATGGACGCGCTCTGAAAGGGGTCCGATTAAAAGAAAACTCTTTCCTTGTGGCTTCGTTTCACTCTGATTTAAAAGTTACATTCACATTGTTTCCTCTGAAGCAATATACAAGGTTTCGTATCGCTGTTTATTCCTTATTTCATAACGAAGATGACATGACGTAACAGCTAGTTTCGACTTGGATTCAGAAAATTCAGCGTCGATCTCGTAAACTAATTGAGACAAATTTCATTATAACCAAGTCGCTCAGACATATTACGGGAATTTTCATCTGACTGTTGGTACATATCTACGAGCAAAAGACAATAATTTGGTGCAATTTTGCTGTAATTGTCTTTAGGTTGGTACTAAAGCCTTGTGCGTTTACCAGCCCGTAGTTGGCATCGTTGTTCACCTGTGACAGTTTTCAGCGTTATACACGAGGCCGAGTTATGCCTCTGTTACTTATGGCTTGCACCAAAGAAAAACAGCGTTTGATTATCCGTTTTTTGCGCATCAAGCTCTTTTCGCCTCACTTACTCATATTATTGTAGTAGATGACGTGTAGCTGTCGCAAAGTCTTGTACGGGGGATCGCCGTCACAAGAGGAAGTACTTGTACCGTAAAATAAATAGGGGTTCACTAATACAAAAATGTATGCATCAGTGAAATTTATTTAGTGTTAAAATTACGGAGTTCCTTGTGTAACATTAACTATGAATTAAATAGATAATAAATTGTTCTTTAATACAGTGAATTAATGGTGAATAAGCGCAAAGCCTGAAATTGTTATCAAGAAGCAATTGATAAGCAAAAAAACGTGATACAATAAGTAATTCTGAAAAATTCGAGAAAATCTATTTTATAAATTGTCCATACTGTGGGACCTTTCTTAATCAACATAATTTGCGTCTGAGTCTTGTCTGACATGCGGAACACTGGTTACGCAATTCCTGAGGAGAGGAGATCGTTAGAATATTTTTATATGAAAGGTAGTCGCATTCTCGAAAAGGTTGATAAACACTGGTTTAGGATTTACGATGCTAGAAAAGAGCCAACGGCCACATAAATAAGTTCGTAAACCGATGAAACAGTTGTCATGAAACAACAATTTTAGTAAACAAGTCAACCCTAAAATGTTCAAATGTTGGTAGAGTGCCGGCCGCGGTGGCCGGGTTCATCAGTCCCTAAACTTACAAACTACCTATGAACTACTTACGAACTAGGACGGCACAAATATCCTGCCCGAGGGGGGATTCGAACCCCCGACCGTAGCGGCCGTGCAGACCGTGACTGGAGCGCCTCAGTCCCCTCGGCCACCGCGGCCGGCAAGTCAATCCCAATTATAGAAAAATACAAATGTTTATGATGTAATTATTTAAATTAGGCGAAGAAACATAATGAAAAAATATACTCTATTTATTCCGTAATTAATATTGTGTTATATGTTTGGAAGAATATACTTTTAATAGCGAATAAATGTCCATATTTTGAAATGTTTCCCATCTCAGAATTTTAACTCTCTCTGGAGGTTCGAGCTTTCCCGTGTGTGTGTGTGTGTGTGTGTGTGTGTGTGTGTGTGTGTGTGTGTGTGTGTGTATTATCTTTGTCGTAAGTTAGTGTAAGTACTGTGTAAGTTTAGGGTCCGATGACCTGAGTAGTTTAGTCTCTGGTTTTACACCAATTTACGAATGTACAATGATGTATTTTTGCAGGTGAGTTCACTCACGTATGTAGTATACTATTTGCGAAATTTAATGAGTTGAAATTTGTAGTGAGGTAACAATAAAGTGAAATGTCACTCCTGGTGTTGCGTTTCACTGCCCACCATACAGTAGTATTTGACGCGTCTAAATGTCTGTCACATCATATCTCCTGCATCATGTGCCATACACTGATATCATTATGCTGGTGAATTCAGTCACATATGTATATTCTGCCTGAAAGGTGTATTGCAAATCTAGATTTTAATTCAAAAGTTATAAATTAAAAAGGTCATGACCATTTTTGAAGACCGCATAAACATGGAAAACGTAATAAGTGATAAATTGTATTCCTTTTATAATTTTGTGGAGGGTGTCAGCGAGAAAAATGTTTGTAAAGGTTTCAAATCACACGTAAAGTTCGTTAGAAGTAACTAAGTGTTATCATTTTCGAATAATGGATGAGCAAAATTGAAATATTTGCGTATGGTCAGCTTCAAGAGAAACACAGTTTACAATCGTAATACTAGTCTTATATATTTAAAATGAAATTCTTGTTGCCGGGCAGAATAGCCGTGCGGACTGAGGCGCCATGCTGCGGTGCGCGTGGCCGTTCGACGATGGGGGTTCGAGTCCTCCCTCGGGTATGGGTGTGTGTGTTGTCCTTAGGTTAGTTTAACTTAATTTAAGTAGTTTGTAAGCTATGGACTAATAACCAATCTATTAAGTCCCATAGGTTTACAAATATTTGAACATTTAAATTCTTGTTGCCCCTGTAATTCGTCAGGTAGGCCACATGCAATAAAAAGGCCAGGAAAAGGAAAAGGGGAATTACGTGAGCCTACTTTGTTGGTGTTTTTCCGATCTCTCCGCCCCCCCTCCCCCCCCTCCCCCAGTGGTTCGACTCCTCCCCCCACCTCCAAAAATCACACGACTGAATTTTTTCTTTAAATTCTTATTATTAGTGTAAATACAATCTATGCCCGACTGCTTTGAATTTAGTTAAAAACATAATTTGCTTGTATATTTTAAAACTAATTAAAACTAGTATTTTTAGACAGACTGTAGAATCACAGTGAGAAAATGAAAACTCAAGTACTTAAATGAACTAGTATAATTACTAAAGGTCTGGTCATTCTAATTCAGCGCAACGACAGAATTCTGCATTTCTTCCCATTCTTTTATTTACTTCTGGTTTCTGTGTAGCGGTTTCGTTAATCTTTCGTCTCTCTTTTCTTTTTTCGGAATTTCTCAATTTTTTCTCTTGCGTATTTCTGCTAAAGTCAATGACGGTGGTTTTGGGGACAGTTTCGTGCGAATTTGTTTTCACAGAGGAAACAACTGTTAACTCACGGTAAGCAATATGTGTCACAAATTTGGTTGAAATCGGTCCAATGGTTACAGAGGAAATATGCAACATTGTCGCGTGATGTAGCAGTTTTTCTCGCATCTCAATATGACGTCATATCTCCTTATCCATGGGTTGTACGTGACCTTTACAGTTACGGCGACCGTCCTCATGGATTGAAACTTAAGTGTGCAAAATCTCATAAAGATTGGAACAGAACTGTGGATTTGTATGCAATACGTACGCTCAAACAGACACTCTGCTTTATATATAACTAGCTGAAAACCCGGCGTTGCTCGGGTATTTATTTATTTATTTATTTATTTTTCAGGTATATATTCATTTGTATAAGAACTGTTTGTCTGTAAAATCTCTTGGGAATAGAATATTAGTAGTAAAGAAGTAATAGATTAAAACTTGGTGCATGATGGGATCTTTTCTATGAATTTTACTGTTTGTGATCATACCTCATGTGCTATGTGTCGTACTGTGATACAATTTAGAAGATACTCTCAACTATATTCGTTTATACTGTCTTTAATATTTCATAGAGCTACAATTTGTAGTGTAGAAATTATAAATTGTAACGTCATAGCGAATGCCGTAGATTTAGTCCATGAAAAACAGAACGTCACTGTTTATGTGCTCATATTCCATGAACTACGTGTCGTACTGTGATACAATTTAGAAGCTACATTCAGCTATATGTGTGTATTCTGTCTGTAAAATTTCTTGCTGCTAAAATTGGTAGTGCACAAATTATTAATTGTAACGTCATAATGAGAGCGGTAGTTTTACTCCATAAACAGCGGAAAAGTAGTAAGCGAGAAACTTTTTTCCTTTCATCATTTTCCTATGGTTGCCAGCGAGAAAAAGTTTAATAAAGGTTTGAAATTACGTTTAAAGTTTGTTGCAAGTCGCTAAGTACTGTCATTCTCATACAGTGTATTTCAAAAGTCTCACCGCATTATATGACATTTTTTGCGATTTCTATTGGTTATGACGTAATATCTTTTGAACCATGTGCCGTATGTGATTCTTAACCATGCAGCAATTGTTACCTCACGGTAAGGAATATGTGTACCAAATTTGGAGAAGGTGAGCAGCATTGTCGCAAAATGCAGCAGTTTTTCGCGCATCTAATTGCTTATGACGTCATATCTCGTGAACTATATATCGTGTGTGATTCTTATGCTTACGGCGATCGTCCTCGTGGATTGAATCTTATGTGTACAAAATTTCACAAATATTCGAACAAACTGTAGATTTGTACGCAACACGTACAAATATACGGACACTCTGCTTTATATATTAGAAGAAGATATGTGATATTTGTCGAGTCCCCACGTGAGGTCCGGTGCGATTCGGCTCGAAATTCCCCTGCACCGTAAGTGCCTCAAGTAATTAATGGACGCCTCCAAATCGGTTTTCATGTTGCGTGTAGGCTACTGCCACTTTTTGCATCACGGATGGTAACTCATTACCTCACTTTCATCGTTCGGTTGTGGGTAAGGAAACTGGCGTGACGTGATGGTCAGTGTGATTACACCGTGACGTGGCGGTCTGTATAAGTAGCTCTTGAGGCGGCCGCGCGGAACTGTATCCGAGGTTTTTGTCACGAAAAACGCCAGCGCCAGACCCCAGCACGCGGCCTCTCACGACAGAGCGGTTTTCCTGGCGGGCCGGTGCTGGCGCCAGTAACGCGCGGCTCTCGATAGTGGCACTCAGGTGTCGAGACGGCTGATGTCGGCGGCAGCGGCCGCGCAATTAGCGGTGACAGGAACTAATTAGCCCCGGCCAGGGGGAGGAAATGCCTTTTCCGCGGGCAAAACGCCGCGCCTGACTGATGGCGCGCCAGCCCACTCGGCCAGAAGAAGGCCGGGCCCTGCCCGTGGCACACACACACTTCTTCTGGCCGCGCGCCACGCCTCGCCGAACTCGACGATGCTGATTAAAGCGGCAGCGGGGCTGTGCTGTTCCACCGCGGCGGCGCCTGCGCTGCAGATGACGCAGCAGGCTGTGTTTCTGCCTACTCGCACCCTGTTTACGGCTACCATAGTGTTCTACATCTACATCTACATACATACTCCGCAATCCACCGTAAGGTGCGTGGCGGAGGGTACACTGTACCACTAATAGGCATTTCCTTTCCTATTCCACTCTCAAACAGAACGAGGAAAAAATGAATGTCTATATGCCTCCGTAAGAGCCCTAATTTCTCTTATCTTGTCTTTGTGATCACTACGCGAAATATAAGTAGGCGGCAGCAAGATTGTACTACACTCAGCTACAACTTCCGGCCCTCTAAATTTACTCAACAGAAATTCACGAAAAGAACGTCGTCTGTACTCCAGCGATCCCCAATTTAGTTGCCGGTGCATTTCCGTGACACTCGCGCATTGGTCGAACCTACCATTAACAAACGTAGCTGCTCGCCTCTGAACTGCTATGTCTACCTTTAAACTGATCTGCTGCGGGTCCCAAACACTTGAGCAATACTCAAGACGTAGTCGCACAAGCGTTTTATACGCGGTCTCCTTTACAGATGAAGTACATCTTCCCAAAATTCTCCCAATAAACCGAAGTCGACTGTCCGCCTTACTCACAACTGTCCTTAAATATTCGTTCCATTTCATATCGCTCTGCAATGTTACGCCTAGATATTTGATCGACGCGACAGCATCAAGAACCTCACTACTAATGCTGTATTCGAACATTATAGGATTGTTCTTCGTACTCATGCGCATCACCTTAGATTTTTTTACATTGAGAGCTAACTGCCATTCTTTGCACCAACTAGAAATTTTGTCTAAGTCATCCTGTATACTATTACAGTCGGTTAAAGACGACACTCTCCCATACACCACAGCTTCGTTAGCAAACAGCCGAAAATTACAAGTTACTCTGTCCACCAGATTATTTATATAGACAGAAAATAATAGCGGTCCTATCACACTCCTCTGGGGCACGCCTGACGATACACTCGTCTCTGATGAACACTCGCCGTCGAGAACAACGTACTGCGTTCTATTGTTTAGGAAGTCTTTCAGCCAGTCACAAATCTGTAAACCTATTCCATAAGCTCGTATCTTCGTTATCAGTCTGCAGAGTGGCATCACGTCGAACGCCTTTTTGAAGTCGAGGAAAAACACAATCCGCCTGTTGAGAGGTGTCTCATTTTTTTCTCTAATCAGAAATGTCAGTTGCGCCATTTGACTCTCCGTGTCTGTAGGAATAAAGGTGTAGGCTTTAAATTAGAATCAATTTCTGCAAACGTTTTTGATTATGGGTGTAAGTACAGTTAGGGCAGTGACAGGATAGTACAGCTGCTTAACGGGACTTCGGCTCATGTATCTTCGAATCTTATTGGATCCCGCGCAAATTTGACCCACTGCATTGGCCAGCAAGGCGTGGAAGTGGAAAGTTTGTAGGAGAGAGAGCGTTTTCACGAGTGTATTAGAACGTTTGTGTCTGGGAGTTCGATACGGGACGTGGAAGCGTCCAGCTGTGTCTGAGAACGTCCTCGACCGTAGTAGTGTGCAGTTGCGTCTACGTGGGCTCCACGTAGTGTTGAATCGTAGAAACTTCATTTAATTTGTGTAAGAGATTCAGACGAGCCTGTCTTGAACGCTGGAAACGCAGCGGTGTACAGTAGCTCTGTTTTACTTTGATGAATACGCTTTCGTCACGCCAAGCTACTTTTTTTGTGTCTAACGCCCGCTCTGAGATATTCGTTGCATCCTTGGAGCACAAATATTCAGGTCTGCTAACTAGTCTAGTGGTGTACGACAAAATTGCGAGGCCTTAACCCAGTGGCACATAGCGTCCACTAGTGGACGGCAGCTATTGAAAGCATTTCTGTAAATCCTAGATAGTTTTCAAATCGTAAGTGGATGTAGTCCACTCTAGGAAACATAACCGACAGATCCTTCACTGTAGAAGAAGCAAGCTGCACAGAAAAGTGTTGGTTTTTCACCCGAAGGTAGTGGCGAGCGTGAACCGCAGTGAACGTTTTTGAACAGTATACCACATTTTCACACAAGAGAAACGAAGTACATGTGAACTAATGCAAGGAGCGTCAATGTCTAAAATGCTTTGAAAGTTTCCTTACAGAATGGGAAACAGGTTCGAATCGTATTTCCACTCACAGTTTTAATATCAGGACGTTTCATGTCATCGCACACTCCGCTAGAGAGTGGAAATATATAAAGTAGTCACCAGCATTGTGTAGACCCTGTTGCCAGCGATGTAGAAGGCGTAGTACGAGTATATTGTTAGCAGAGCCTGTTCTGGTGACGGTGCGAATGGAGCGGTCTACTGTCTGTAGAATCTCTGGAAGTTTCATCTTCGGAATAAAATCAAAGTCACAAGGATTGAACGCCAGGGAGTATGGTAGATGGTACTGTAGTTCCTAGTTTCATCGATCGAACAGAGCAACCACAGCTTGCGCTGTATGCGCCCGCGCATTGTCGTGCAAAATGATGGATGGGTAACATTGAAAGTGTTGCCGCTTGTTTCGTAAAGCTGGTGGCAGGTGATGCTCCAAAAACGAATAGTAATACGCTAGGACGACCTATCCGATGCATGTCTTCCACAGTTTGCAGACCTTCGGGGAAAGCTTTTACCCAATGTGCCACTGTTCTGTACGGAAATGCTGATTCCCCGCAGGCGTCTTGAAGACCTTGATGAAACTGTCGTGCTGTACGACCTCTGACACATTCAGTCTTGATCGAACTTCGTTGTTTCTGTTTCGAAAACAGTGACACCGTTACGTTAGACCACTAGCCCACGTGTGACTATGTTTACCTCGATTGTGCGCACACTAGTGACGTGGGACGATCGAGTCCATTTGCTCGGAGGTAAGGTAAGTACTTCAACAACGTATACTATCAGCGACAATAGTACATTCCATCTCAGCAGTGTTGGCACTATTTAAGTTCCAACCATCATATATACTCCTGGGAAGTGAAAAAAAGAGCACCATGAATTCGTCAATGCAGCAGAGGGAAATTTTACTGACACATTCTTGAGGACGTATAGAACACTCGATCACACAGGCAGATCCGTATGCACGTGAGTACAGTCACCAGAGAGTGCGCAATGTCGGCGTTAGTATCGCGTATACCATCCTTTTGCAGCAATGCAAGCAATAACTCGAACGATCGTAGAGGACCCGAATGTGGTCATCTGGAATGGACTGCCATGAAATTTCCAAGTGATGCCTCAGTTGGGCCACATTTTGTGCCGCTCATGCAGACCGTCTAACATGACGTTTCATGCGGCCCCAATCATACTCAACGGGGGACAAATCTGGGGACCGTGCTGGCCGCGGTAGTTTCCGTATTCATCGAAGAGCACGTCGGGTGGTACGGGATACATGTGAACGTGCAATGTCCTGTTGGAAAACCATATCGCCTTGTTGGTGGACGAATGATACCAAGACAGGTGGAATGCTGTTTTGAATGTACCGTGCACTGTTAAATGTTCTCTAGACGATCACCATAGGAGAATGCAATGATGCAGGATCATGTATGCCGTTAGGGCGTCCTGCTCTCGCGCCCCAATGTCGTTGTGTCCGCCTTCAGCGGTGTCACGGTCGATGCTTATGAAGGGACGAATGGTCTCGTGTCGTCTTCAGTGATGAGTCTCTGCTGCCTCGGTGCCAGTGATAGTGGTTTGCGTGTGTCGTGACGAGCAGGTGACTGCGAAAATCTGGAGTGTACGCGACAGAGGCAAACGGGGCCGACACCTCGCATCATGGTGTGGGGAGCCATATCATGCACTAGCCGCTGCCCTCTGGTGATCGTCTAGAGAACATTGAACAGTGCACGTTACAGTCAAAGCATCAGTCGACGCGTTTTACCACCGTTCATGCACAAAAAAAAAAAAAAAAAAAAAAAAAAAAAAAAAAAAAAAAAAAAAAAAAGTTTGTAAAGTTTATGGGACTTAACTACGGGGTCATCATTCCCTAAACTTACAAACTACTTACGAACTAGCTAACACTAAGGACGGCACAAATATGCATGCCCGAGGGGCGATTCGAACCCCCGACCGTAGTGGCCCTGCAGACCCTGACTGACGCGCGCTCTCCCCTCAAAAATGTTCAAATGTTTGTAAATCTATCGGACCAAACTGCGTGGTCATCAGTCCGTAGCTTACAAACTATTTAAACCTAGGTAAACTAACCTAAGGACAACACACACCCATGCCCCAGGAAGGACTCGAACCTTCACGGCGAGCAACCGCGCGCTCCGCAGAGAGACGCTTTAGACCGCTCGGCTACTCCACCGCGGCGCACTCCCCTCAACCACTGTGGCCGGCTATGGATTATCTTGGGTATGTGAGAGCAGCTGTCTTTTAATCCAAAACTGTGCTTCATAATAGTAGCATGTCACTTTAGAGGAGGTTGGCAAAGGAGGTGCGCTGTATGTCTCTTACTAGTGCGGCCGGCCATGCACCAACAAAGCTATATTATTTTCCAACAGCACATTGTAAGTCCACACGTATCCCGGGCAACCCAACATGCTATTCTAGGTGTACGTCAACTACCCTGCCGATTATTATCCCCAGATCTGTCCCCTACTGAGCAGGTTTGGGACCGGAAGAAACGTCATGAGCGGCACGAAATCTGGTCCAACTGAGGCACCAGGTGGGAATTGCCTGACAGGGCATTCCGAAAGATTACATACGGCACCTCTACGATAGCCTCCATGGGAGAATTACAGCTTGCAGTGCTGTAGAAGGAGGATATACTAGGTATTAACGCCGACAATTCTCACAGTCTGGTAACCGTATTCACGTGCTTATGCCTCTGCCTTGTGATGTTAGCATCCACATGTGTATTTCAAATATGTATTAAAATTTAAATGTATATAGGTTTTGTTGAAGCTTATTATCATAAGTGATGTATATTTTAGTATTGTTTAGTTTGTTTATGTGAATTTATGAAATTTATTATTTATGTAACTGGGTAATCGTTGATAGGGAAAGTAGGTGTGTGTGGTATGTGGTCTTTGGACCGACAGAGGGGAAGCAGGAGTAGTAGCTGGGGAGTCAGAAGGAAGTCGAGCTCAGTCTTTTGAACAGTTGGGACGCTAGCAAGTACACGGGAGCGAGCAGCGCCACGCTCTTTGCAGCTAGCAGGCCTTGTTGGCGGAGTTCCATAATTAGCGCACATGTTTGCAATATGAGTGGAGGCACACGGCAGTTCATCTGTATATGTCAAGATTCTGCCCTGAAATTGCTCACTATATTGGACCTGCGCCTGTATTGTAACCTGCAGCATTGTCGGAGTCGGCGTATCCTGCCCTTCAACAACGAGGAAGTTAAGTAGGAGGAACGGGACTTCGTTCTGGCTACATTCCCTCACTTCTAGGTTTTCGTTTGCACAATATTTTTTCGATAAAGATAGCCTCGTTCAACTTTTATTGTAGACAACACGCGGGTGAATTTAACGTTAATCTGTCACAGGATTAATCAGCCGGTTAGTGAGGGGAGTGTTACAGCCTGTGTGATCGTGTGTTGTATACATCCTCAAGAATATGTCAATAAAATTTAACTCATGTTCTGTGCTTTTGGCAGTGCTAATACACCAGTACTATTGCGAATATATATGAGCACCCATATTTAACAATCAGGTGAAGGATATTGTGAGTGAAACACGAAAGGAATATTATTAAATGTATTGACACATCTGCCCTTGTTCCCCCTCCAGTGATATGCAGAGAGATTCAAGGGAGTTTTAAATTGTGAAATTATTTTACAAGTGAACACGGACCCACAATGTCTTGAAAAACATTCCCTCCAGTGCACCATCGATCGAAAATTGCACACATTTACGTAGGAATCCTTGTGTTTACACATGTAAAAGTGACAGTTCTCCTGTATCAGCCTGCATTCAGCACCGCCTTGTTTACATTACTGATGCACACGCGACCAAGTCTGGCGCCGTGTTAAGGCGCGGGCTGTAGTAATGGGCAGTAGCACTGGGGGCCGGGCGACAGCGAGCTTCTAGAGATTTACGACGGCTGGTGCATCAGAGCCGCTGGTAGTGGAGACGGCGGCGACAACAGTTGGCAGGCGCCTCTCCTCGCCTCGGCAAACAGCGGCCGGGGATTAATGTTTGCCGCGCCCGCACGCCCCCTTGTTTGCAGGGCCGCCGAGGAACGCGCAAGAAAGAAGCCTCTTAATCAGTGCCCCGGGCAGAGGGCAGAGGGCTCCCCACCCACACCCCCGAATCCGCCGCACCTGCGCGCCACCGCAAACAAACGCCGACGCCGCGGTGACGTCAGACCCCTCAGGGCACGGGGAAAAAGCTACACACACGTGCCGCGGACACCTGCTCCTCCCTCTGACAAGTCTCTACTGAATCCCGGTGGCGATTGGGGAAGTAACTTCCGGTTTCTTACGTCAAGCGGATGAGTGGTGCTACACTTCGTTCAGCCGTCCACCGTCGGGGGTTCGAATCCCCTCTCGGGCGTGGATGTTTGTGTCGTCTTTAGTATAAGTTAGTTCATAAGTAGTTTGTAAGCTTAGGGACTCATGGCACCGCAGTTACGTTCCTTAAGCTTTACAAACATTTGAACATTCATACCCCCTCCTCCCTGTTACCTCCTCCCCCCTGTTGTTGTTGTGGTCTTTGGTCCGCAGACTGGTTTGATGCAGCTCTCCACGCTACCCTGTCCTGTGCAAGCCTCTTCATCTGAGCATACGTACGATAACCTACATCCTTTCGAATCTGCGTACTATATTCGTCCCTCGGTCTTCCTCTACGATTTGTACCCCACACACCTTATTCTAATGCTAAATTGACAATTCCTTGATGTCTCAGAATGTAACCTACCAATCTAACCCTTCTCTTAGTCAGGATATGCCAGAAACTCATTTTTTCCCTGTGCTGTCGCACAACTCTGAAGTGGGCGCCACGTACTTTCGCCGCGCGCCGCCATGAAGGCACGGCGCGGCGTTCTTACGACGTCAGCCACGAGCGCTCTCTACTGAATCTCCGCTCGTGGCCACCACTGAACTGCATCGGTCACTTGGGATTAGGATAGACACTAGGACTCATCAGTAGGCAGGCCTCTACCTAGTCAACCTATGTCTCAGCAGTACACTTAGTTGGCAGTCATGAACTATATAAAAGTTAAGTATTATCATATTTCTACGAAATTACAACTTGTTCTAATGTAGCTTAGTGTTTCTAGTCTCTGCTGTCCCACTGGCTCGTCACCTCAGACTCTGTACCCGCACACGCGTGCATCCTATTTCCCTGTGTCGGTCTCTCTCTACTCGGACACCGACGCCTAGGACAACCGGCGGAAACGAGACACAAAAGTGGCGACGAGGATGGGATACAAAACTCCCCAATTCGGTTAAGCACCTCCTCATTAGTTACGTGATCTACCCATCTAATTTTCAAAATTCGTCTGTAGCACCACATTTCAAAAGCTTCTATCATCTTTTTGTCTGAACTGCTTATCGTCCACGTTTCACTCCCATACAACACTACACTCCAGAAACATGCTTTCAGAAAGATCTTCCTAACATTTAAATTAATATTGGATATTAACAAGTTTCGCTTCTTTAGAAACGCTTTTCTTCCCATAGCTTTTCTGCATTTTATATCTTCTTTACTTTGGACATCAGAAGTTATTTTGCTACTCAAATAACAAAACTCATTTACTACTTTTATTGTCTCATTATCTAATCTAATTCCTCCAGCATCGCCTGACTTATTGACAGTACTATCCATTACCCTACTTTTACTCTTGTTAACGTTCATCTTATAGCTTCCTTTCAAGACACTGTCCATTCCATTCAATTGCTCTTCCAGATCCTTTGCAGTCTCTGACAGAATTACTATGTAATCGGCAAACCGCAAAGTTTTTATTTCTTCTCCCTGAACTTTAATTCCTTCTCCAAATTTCTCCTTGCATTCCTTCACTGTTTGCTCAATGTACAGATTGAACAACATTGCGGAAAGGGTACAACCCTGTCTTACTACCTTCTGAACCACTGCGTCTCTTTCTTGATCTTTAACTCTAATAGCTGCAGTCTTGCTTTT
Source organism: Locusta migratoria (assembly GCA_026315105.1). NCBI lineage: Eukaryota > Metazoa > Arthropoda > Insecta > Orthoptera > Acrididae > Locusta > Locusta migratoria. Next base: position 524,944,654 of record CM048745.1, read on the forward strand.
GTATAGGTTGAATATAACATCCACATAATTACTCTGCAAATCACATTTAACTGCCAGGCAGTTGAATAGTACTCCTCGACCGTTCCATTCTCTAAAAGAGCGAGAGGAAAGAGGAACACGTTATTATTACTGCTTCGATCTGATTTCTCTTATTTTATTTTGATGATCATGTCTCTCCATGTACATAGTACTTCCGCCAGTACATCGCCTCCTACTTTCCAAACTTCACAGAAGTTTTGCGAACCTCTCCTGGGAACTTCTGTGAAGTTTGGACAGTAGGAAGCGATTTACTGACGGAAGAAAAGCTGTGAGGACGGACCGTGAAGCGTTCCAGGATAGCGGTAGAGCGCTTGATCTCGAAAGGCAAAGGTCCCAGGTTCGAATCCCTGTTCCGACTCACAGTTATAATTCGTCAGAAAAGTTTCAAATCACTTAATGACTTTCTGAAAGACATTATTAACAGTTTCATGAGTTAATTCTTGTTTGTCAGGTGTGACTACAATACTTGCATCGTCAGCGAACAGTACTAGGTTCGTATCTTCGTGAATACAGAACAGCAAGTCATTAACATGTATTGAGAACAGCAAAGCACCAAAGACCGAGCCCTGCGGGACTCCATTCTTGATAACTCCCCAATTTGAGGAAAGAGGATGTGTGTGTGTGTGTGTGTGTGTGTGTGTGTGTGTGTGTGTGTGTGTGTGTTTGTGTGTGTGTGTGAACCACTAACTTCAACTTTCTGCACTCTTCCAGTTAAGTAAGAATTAAACCATTGGTTTATCTAGGTAATATCAAAATACTTAAGCTTATGAGAATTCCATGTTTTTTCACAGTTAAAAGCCTTTGAGAAGTTCAAAAATGTTCAAATGTTTGTATAGTCTATGGGACTTAACTACTGGGTCATCAGTCCCTAAACTTACAAACTACTTATGAACTACTTACGAACTAGGACGGCACAAATGGCCATGCCCGATTAGGGATTCGAACCCCCGACCGTAGTGGCCGTGCAGACCGTGACTGGAGCGCCTTAGTCCTCTCGGCCACCGCGGCCGGCTTCTGTAAACCAAACTCACATTTTGTTCGTTGAATATTTCGAATTCGACCGTTTTGTTCTACGTGTTGAACATCGCGCAGTGCGGCAGCTATGACGTAGCGTGGCCACAGCTCGCGACGCGGCTTCCCTGCTGCAGCGAATGTGTGTTCTGGGCACGTGGGCGGCGTTGCTGATGCAAAGGACGTCGCGGGGACTGCCCCTCCGCCAGCCGCTGCTACGCCGCGAGTGACCAGCGCAGGGCCCGGTATCCCGGGCAGCGCGGCCGCGGCCGCATGCTAATGCGTGCGCCCTTGTACAACCACGCCTCGTGCCTCAACCTAATTGGAGGCCGTCGTGAAGGAGCTCGCGCCGCGCCGCGACAACAAACAGTGCGGCAATTTACGGCTAATTAGCGCGCTAAACACTGCTTCTTATTACTACGACACTCTATCGTAGCAGTTTGTGGTGGGGGCTGTTAGGATCTGTGGCTACTCAGGTTACCGGTAGAGCTCGTGCCCATCTACCGTTTTCACGGTACTGCCAGCCGTAAGCGAATGCCTCGTGCCTTCTCCAGACGGTTTTGTTTTGCTTTTTGATGTGCTCTGCTTTCTGCTTCTTGTCCACGTTTCGTATTTCCAAATCAGTGCAGCACTACTCCATATCCGTCACGGCTTTCGAGTTGTTTTTGTTATTGTGGTCTTCAGTTTCAAGACTTATTTGATGCAGCTCTCCACGCTTCCGTAACGTGTGAAAGCGTATATCATCTATGAATAACAATGGCAACCTACAGTCGTTTAAAAATAGAAAAAATCAACTACAGGAGATTGTGAAAAATACTGTACATCAATTATTACAATATTTTTTCTGCCTAATTAAGCAGCATCACAATTAAAATTAAAATGGTGATTAGTCATTGGAATATGTCCTTCAACGTACATCTGCTTTTGAAAACTAGTGAAAATTATTTTACTGTTTATTTCATGAAATGTTCAAATGTTTGTTAACCTTATGGGACTTAACTGCGGAGTCATCAGTCCCTAAACTTACAATCTACTTACGAGTTAAATTATACTAAAGACAGCACAAACATCCATGCCCGAGGGGGGATGCGAACCCCCGACGGAGAACGGCCTCGGGCATCGTAGCATAGCGCCTCAATCCGCTCGAGCACTCCGACGCGGCAAATGTAAAACTTTATATGTATTTCATATCATGAACTGTAGCGTAATTGCTACTACATTTCAACAGCATATGTGTTGAAGGACTTAGTCCAATGACGAATCACAATTTTAATTTTGATGTTGACATACTTGGCAAGATGAATTATCGCAATAATTGATGTGCACTATCTTTCACAATTCCCTGTTAATGGCAAACAGTGCTGAAACCGGTAGAGTCTAAATAAATAAAAATATTGTACAGCTCTGGGCACAAGGATGAGCTATTCTAAATACATTGTGGCTGTAGACAGCCACCTAGAAACAACCTTTTATTCTTATGACACAAAAGCTTTCTGGGGGTTTACCGCGTAATGATGTAAGAAGGCTACTACTTAAATAACCGACGTTTCGGCCAACGTTACAGTGGCCTTCATGTGGGTATACTGATGTGAGCTGATGTCTTGCTATGAAGCAATAGGCAACGGCTAACCCCCACTCCTTCCACCTCAGTATCCTACATAATAAAGTTTCCTTTCTTCCGCCAAAAACCACCAATAACATCGTTGATTTTAAAATTATGATGTAAGTCTAGTTGTCAGTGAAGATAAAATATAGTAACAATAAGCTCACATCAGTATCCCAGATGAAGGCCACTGTAACGTTGGCCGAAACATCGGTTATTTAATTAATAGCCTTCTTACATCATAACGCGGTACAACACCCAGAAAACTGTTATGTCATCTGATTCTGGCCGCGAAAACCTACGAAATTATAACCTTTTAATCTGTTTACGGTATTCGTCTCACGGTGTCCCTTTGCGATTTCTTCCCCCAAACACTTCACTCCAGTAGTAAAATGACGATTCCTTTACGTCTCAGAATGCGTCCCACCAATTAATCCCTTCCTTTCACCCCAATTCTGTCCACCACCCCCTCATTAGTTACGCGATATACCCATATAATCTTCAGAATTCGTCTCTAGCACCACATTTCAGAAGATTCTATCATCTCTTCGTCTTAACTCCTTATCGTCCACATTTCACTCCCGTACAATGCTACACTCAAGATAAATGCTTTCAGAAAGTACTTTCTATCATTTAAATTAAAATTAGATGACAACAAATTTCTCTTCTTCGGAAATGCTCTTCTTCCTATAGCCACTTTACACTTTATATATCTTCTTTACTTCGAGGCTCGGAAGTTACTTTCGTAGCCTCGGATCCGAAAAGCCAAGGAAGATGCGTAAGTGTCGGATAGTGTGCTGGACTGCTGTGAGGTGAAGAAGGAGCGCACTAAGCGGCCGCATACTGTCGTTCTGGCCCGTAAGAGAGCTGCTACTTGCACTAGAACAAGTGTGCCAACCATTGACTGGATGGGCAAACTTACGATCTATAATCAAGGCGAATCGCATCGTACTAACAGACTGTAAAATATGGTATGACTCTAAAAATATGTAACTTTATTTCAAGAGGAAAGTTTTGTAATATAAATAACAGTGTGGCTAATAACGTAAACAGGACGACACAAAAACAGTTCAATCGTAGCATTCGTTCGTAATTGTGAGATAGCATCGTCATCTTCTACTTGCGACAAGTGTCATATCAGTAACTTTACATTGATTTATTCTTCCTGCGGTTCTAAGATGGGACCCCATTTGTTTGTTGTTTAGTTTGTATACCCGTGGTTATAGTAGTGATGTTTTAAATTTTATACTACGTTTCTCTTTTGTATTTACTACACTATTGTTGTTTGGATAAAGACTGTATCGTTCCATAGCGTGTGAATATGTGTTTGGGGAAGGGGGGAAGGCGAGAGTATTTATTGTTTACAAAGAATAAATAGCATCCACAACGCGAGTTTATTAATTAAAAAAAAACTTTGCATGCTGAATAATTTACGCCTAAAACTAATGAGTTTCAGTCCAGAGATAGGAAGTACCGTTAACACCAAAACTAAACACGATCACAAATCATTGACTTTACCACGGAATTTGTATGAAGTAATTATTTTTAAATTATAGTTTCTTATCTTTAAGTAGATGTTTCCTTCGCCAGTTTCAAAAGTTTTACTGAGCAAACGATATGCAGTTTCAATTTACACTCAATTTTTCTATTACTATTAATTTTCGTGCAACATGTGTGTAGGGGCGCAAACGTTTTTGCAGAAGGATTGTGGTTCCCAATACAAAAAAGATTAAAAATTGCAGAATCATTACTATTCGATGGCAGACGGATTACTGAAACATATGGTTGGCGTCCCAAATATCGGCCCTTCGCCTAATAACGGCTACTCCGATTCTCTGAAGTACTATGCGTCCCCACTATAAGTTTCTGTAGTGAGATTCAGCTATTGTTGATTTGCCACAGCCAGCACTAGTTGGAAGCTTCTAAGAGTGATAGCGGAAACCGTATGGCGCCTGACGTGATGGAGAGTGCGTGAATCGTTTTTACTGTGTCTAATAAATGAAGAAACTACCTGGTAGCTGGTGGCATATAATAATTTCGTTACATCTCTAGAAAGTATGTTAAATACGTACTAAAATCGTACTATTGCAACGAGAAAAGGTGCTCTGAAGCCGTGCCATGTGTATACTTCTGTTGATCGGACTGTGTTCCTAACATTGGCCATCGGCGATACACAGACCATGTATTTCTTACCTAGCAGTCCGAGTCATCAGACTTCTACCTGCTTTGATGCGGTCAGCCATGATTACCTCTTCTGCGTCAGCTGCCAAACTCAGAGCACCACTTGCAGCTAACCTCACCCACACCTACATGTACACGATACGCACAACAAGTTCCGAGAACAATTTTGTACCTCTCGTACAAGCGACGACAGTGTGGATTGAACTAACAACCTCAGCAACATGTTCATTCGTCCCATCAGTTGTTGTCAGCAGTGTACGTCCGACTTGCAGTGTGACAACGTCCTTATATGATACACGGAAATCAGTGTTGTAGTTATGGTCTTCAGTCCGGAGACTGGTTTGATGCAGCTCTCTACCCTACTCTAACATGAGCAAGCCTCTTCATCTCTTCATAAGATGGGCAACCGACATCCATTTGAATCTGCTTGCTGTATCCATCTCTTAGTCTCCCTCTGCGATTTTTGGCCCAAACACTTCCCTCCAACGCTAAATTCGCGATTCCTTGATGTCTAAGAATGTGTCCTACCAAGCGATCCCTTCTTTTAGTCAAGGTATGCCAGAAATTCCTTTCTTCCAAATTCTTTGCAGTACCTCGTCACTAGTTACGCTATCCACCTACTTAATCTTGAGCATTCTTCTGTAGCACCATATTTCAAAAGCCTCTTTTCTCCTCCTGTGTCAGCTATTTATCCTCCAAGTTTCACTCCCGTACCAGGCAACACTTCACACAAATGCATTCAGAAAAGCCTTCGTGACACTTAAATTAAGATTCTATATTAGCAAATTCCTCTTTTTCAAAATCGCTTTTCTTCCCATTGCCATTCTGCATTTTATATCCTCTGTACTGCGACCATCATATGTGTCTTTACTGCCCAAAATAACAAAACTTATCTACCATCTTTATTGTTTCATTACCTAATCTAATTCCTTCAGCATCGCCTGAGTGTTCTTAGACTGCACTCAATTACCCTTGTTTGCTCTCGTTAATGTTCATTTCATACGCACCTTTCAACACACTGTCTTTCTCTTGCAGGTCTTTTGCTGTCTCTGACAGACGCAATGATTTTTATATCTTCACCCTGAACTTTAATTCCTTCTCCAAATTTCTCCTTGCTTTCGTTTATAGCTTGCTCAATGTACAAATTGAATGACATGAGAATGGCTACAACCCTTCCCAACCTCAGCATCCCTTTCACACCCTTCAACTCTGGTAACTGGTGTCTGGTTTTTGTAGAAATTGTAAATAACCTTCCGTTCCGTATATTTCACTCCTGCTGATTTCAGTCCAGTAACATCCGTAAATGAAGTGTCTGAAGATTCGACGCGAATTTGATCAGAAATCTTCGACGGTAAGAGTAGGGGTACTGCGAAAGTGAAGGGGCCGGAATTGCTCGATTGGCTGTGAAACCTTGGACCGCGGAGCATTCTAGCAGAGGAATCGGAAAACGCCGGCAAGACGGCGGGGAGCCAGCCAGTGAGCAGTCACAATTAGCAGGCCGGGCCGCCCCGCCTTCCGGGGCACTTCCGCCATCGAACCGCCCCCCCCTCCCCCACTGTACTCCCTACCCGCGGACCCCTATACCCCCACTCGGGCCGCTCAGCACACCCGCCACCTCGCGCGGCGCCGCCTCGAGAGCACGCGTGTCCGCCACTCAGCCAAGCCGGCAAGTGGCCATGTCGCACCACAGGGTAGTTACCCGGCGCTCCTCACGTCCTGACTCAGCTGTGCTCGTTACTACGTTTCTTTGACGTGCCTCTGCCGTGTCCGCGTGCCTATTGTCTACATCCTGGGCCATTGTGGAACGTTCCCAATCATTCTGGAATGTTCTAAAATCCTCTGGAATTATCTCGACTGTACTGAAATGCCTTCGAATTCTCTTGACTGTGTTGGAATATATTGACAATATCTTGAAGTTTGTGACAATGAACCTGTGAAAACAGAAAGATGACCTATGTAATTCTCTCTACGGGCTGAGATACACTCTAAACGTCTTTGTTTCAAACACATTCCTGTTGAACAGCTCTCTTCCTCGTGTGATTGAGTGCATAGCACTTATACTTCCAGACTTGCTAGCCGACAACACAGCACTTTCCGGCACGACTTCACTGTCATCACAAGTCTGACACACTAAACAAGTTGGCGGTCAAAACAAAATTTCTATCGATTAGTCGATATTTAAAATATTACGCACTATCTATTGCCCATGTAATTCTTTATGATGTACGATGTATTGTGGCATAGCCGCACAGGAGTATCCGAGCGGTCTGGAGCGCCACGTTACGGATCGCGCGGCCTCCCGTTTCGGGGGTTCGAATTCCCCCTCGGGCATGGATGTGTGTATTGTCTTTAAGTTAGTTTAACTTAGTTAAAGTAGTTTGTAAATCTAGGGACTTATGACCAAAGTGATTTGGTCCCATGAGAATTACAAACATTTGAACATTTTTTTATTGTGTCATTGTTGTGGTTACTAAGACAGGTGCCCTATATATTTAAGATTTACATTTCGTCAGTTATACGGCAGCAAGAGAAGCAGAAGACATTTGCAGTGACCAAGGAGGTAAGCTCCTTGGAAGTGACTCACGACGCTAAATGACTAAACGATAGAAACATTTCGTTGAATGGTTAGCAAGGTTAGTTGATGGCCCAGCATTGAAATTCGGAGCAGTTTACGGAAGGGCTGCACTTCCGTCGCGTTGAACGATTCTCTCCAGTCGTCATTAGTGCATTCTTGCAGGATAATTTTCCAGCCGCAGCGGTGCCGGAGCTTTCACGTATTACCCCATTTCCGATATTCTCGGTGCACTCGTGAAATGGTCGCACGGGAAAATCCGTAACCCGTCGCTATGTCAGTGATGCTGTGACCCATCTCTCGTCCACCGACTGTAACACCACGTACAAATACACTGCAATCTTCATAACCTGTCACTAACCTGCCTACAACCGATCTAATGACTACGCCAGACACCTGTTGTCTTACATAGGCGTTACCGACAGCAAGCCCGTCCTCTTAGTTCTGTTGGCATACGCAAGCCTATACCAATTTTTTACGTCGTGAGACGCTCTCCACAGGTATAATATAGGCTAGAGTGTCGTGATGGGCTGGTGGCAGTGTGAGGCCAATTCTGTGAGCCTACCGGAAGGTTCAGATGCCGTACACGGGTCAGTGTGTGCGGAAGTAGGCTGTGGACTGAGGCGTTCAGCTGCGGTCGCCCCCCCCCCCCCGGTTTATCAACAATACTTTCGTAACTAACGGTAATTATACAGAAACTAATGAGGGTAGAGCTTCCCTAAAATTACTTGTGAAACACAGTAATACCTACTTTAATACACTCCTGGCCATTAAAATTGCTACACCACGAAGATGACGTGCTACAGACGCGAAATTTAACCGACAGGAAGAAGATGCTGTGATACACAAATGATTAGCTTTTCAGAGCATTCACACAACATTGGCGCCGGTGGCGACACCTACAACGTGCTGACATGAGGAAATTATCCAACCGATTTCTCACAAACAAACAGCAGTTGACCGGCGTTGCCTGATGAAACGTTGTTGTGATGCTTCGTGTAAGATGGAGAAATGCGTACCATCACGTTTCCGACTTTGATAAAGGTCGGATTGTAGCTATCGCGATTGCGGTTTATCGTATCGCGACATTGCTGCTCGCGTTGGTAGCGATCCAATGACTATCGGCAGAATATGGAATCGGTGGGTTCAGGAGGGCAATACGGAACGGCGCGAAACCGCTTATGGGCCTAATGAAGGATATGAATACAGCTCGAATTACCTCGAAAACCTACTGTCGACACGTATTCAGAAAGTACCGTTCTTGCGAAACACAGCTAGCTCTTTAGTCCCGTGAAGTGTAACAGTTGTACTAAAGAAACTGCCTCATTACACTTGTGGGTCCTATTTTGGAGTACCGTTGAGTATTGTGAGAGGACCACCAAGTGGAACTGACTGATGATATCAAGTTCAGAGAAGGGCAACTCCTTTTGTAATATCGCGATATATGTTCCGAATATGAACACTTTCATGGAGAGATGTGATCATCGTTATGAAGTTAAAGAAATCTAATCGAAAACGGAGAGTTTCAGGTGTTCCTTTTTTCGAGCAGCATTTGAGAATGGAACGGAAGAGAAAAGTCATAAAAGCGGTTCGATAAATCCTCTGCCATTTACTTAAAAGTGATTAGTTGAGTATTTATGTAGACGATGCGGATGAGTTAAGTATTTAGAAGGTAATATTGGCACGACTTTTGAAAATTTCTGGAAAGTGTACTATTACGCTGCGGTTGCCTTAATTGCAAAATAATATGATAATGTTATTGATAAATCTAAAGCATTGAATTAAAATTTGTGGTGCGGCTGGGAATCGAACCCGGACCTCCTTGCTTACTAGGCAGACGTCTTAACAGTTTTTTTTTTTTTTTTTCCATCTGGTAGAGCTATGGTTCGCGGTCGTTGGTTCAGTTTGTTCGTTGAATGGTTGGCTCAGCTTTTTTATTACAGAGGGCGTTCAGCCCCCTGACCGGGTCAGTTAGACTACCACAACACTAACGATTAAGGCGTCTTGGAATGGTCTATGTACGATTTCCCTCCACATCACAAACTTTAATTCAGCTTCTGTGTTCCAAAGATAATTGCCACTACTGCCAAGGCTCTCCATGCAGCGGAATAGCACCTCGGCAATGGACATGGTGGAACAATCCTGTTAAGGTGATATAAATATCAATGAATACAAATAAAAAATCCCAGAGACGGATTTACGTCTCAAATATGTCAAAGACATTATTGATAAATCTAAAGCATTGAATTACATCGGATAATATGATAATAATTCTACTGTTGGTTGACGTAGAAATACACGCGTAGCCGTTGCGGTGAAGATGTCGCAGCGTCTTCACAGTACGGGTTTACAAGGGTGGTAGACGGGGCTTTATTCGGAGTGCAGGGGCGGACAGGGAGGTGTGCAGTTTTAACGGACGCTTCTCGCCAGGCGTTTTTAATACCGGGCCAGGTGGGGCGGAGCAAAGTTGGCCACGGGGTGAGCGGGCCGGCGGACTCGAGGAGGCGTGCGGAATGCGTCGCCTCCAAATTAAATTCCTGGCCGCTCCGGCGAGCCGCGGCGCCCGCGGGCGCTCACAGCCGCCAGGCGGAAAGGTCCACAACTGGACGCGCCTCTGTCCACAGCCTACTCCCTCACATACTGACCTGTGTAGGGCCATCTAAGCACTCGCCCAAATTGCCCTCACTCAGCCAGTAGTCTGTATTAAACCTGTGCCTGATCTCTGGTCAACGTCATCTCGACCCTCCCGCCGAGAGGAGATTGTTCTGGCCCGGCTTCGTATTGGCCACTGCCGTTATAGCCACCAGTATTTACTACGTGGTGGTCCTGCTCCCTTATGTGAGCACTGTGGTGAACCTTTTACTGTGAACCATCTTTTAGTGCAATGTCCGTTTTTTAATCGTCTCCGTCCTGATCTGTGTTTACCATTTGAAATGTCTGACATTTTAGCTGATGACCCGCATTCTGTTAACAGAGTTTTACTTTTTATACATCGTGCAAAGATGGCGAAAGCCATTTAAGTCCTAACCCCGGTTCTATTTTACTATGGGCAGTGTTGGGCGCTAATGACCACAGCAGTTGTGCGCCCTAAAACCACAAAGAAAAGAAAAGAAAAAAAAAAAAAAAAGAAAAGCCAGTAGTCTAACTTCGACACTCTTCCCTAGGCCACTCGAGGCCTTGTAGTATGGAGTTTACAGTTTTTATATCTTCAGGTGGGTAGTTCTGATAATGCTATCTTGGTTCCACATCAATCGACGGTCAGGGTATTTATGCGAGACTTTTCTGTAAATGCCAGTGTGACAGTCTAAAATAGGGTATCTATTTTAAGCTGTTGTAACTCCTGTTAATTTCTTTTATGGGAACTCTAATGATTTCATCCATTGACGAAATTTTATGGTGGATTATAGTTTTGGACCCGCACTAACAGCTAATCAAATTTACGCTGAGTATCATAATATATACATATTATAAATGCGAAAGTTTTTATGTTTGTTACCGCATCACGCTAAAACTGCAGCATTGATTTAGATGAAAATTCATATGGAAATTTCTTATGTCTTGGATTAGGACATAGACTACTTTTCAAAATGTTTATTACAAGTTATTTATTTGAAATATCTCCATAGAAATACGTAACTGTTGTAAGAAGCTTCTAATACAACAGCAGAGGTGCTATGTAGTGTATGTCATGTTTAGCCGCGAGCGTTAACGCGTCATGACAAAACTTCCATTATTTTGGAAGTTCCTGCTTCGTGTCCTGCTATAGTGAATTTTTTTTTCCTTTGTTATTGTTCTCTTTTTTACTTTCGAATATACAAAAAGATTCTGTGATACTGCGAAAACGGCTTAACTGACATATAATTACATACACAAGAAATCTGAATGTTGGCGTTTATTCCGCATTCAGTTTCATTTGTTGTAACAAATGAAGGAAGTATGTATATAAATTGAAGACTTTAAATAAAATATGCTCTCAGTACCATGGCAAGAAGAAACAATGACGTTTTGTGTAGAATGGGATATAGATACCAAGCTCTATTTTGTGTACAAAGCGCGAACTGCCACGTGTAAATAGCGTACGTAAACTGCAACGAAAGTAGTAGCAAATGCACTCAACAGATGGCAGGCAGTATAACACTCATGAAAATATTTCTCAGGACGTATAATGGGTATTCAATTGTGATATCTCCATTACTATAAACAAGAGTCAAGGACAAACATTAAAAGTGACAGGTATTCATGTGACCACCCCATGTTTCTCGCACGGACAGCTCTACGTAGGCTGCTCCCGTGTATCGAGAGCTAGAAATCTCTACGTATACTCGGAGAACAAGAAGTCTCGAAACGTCGTTTACAGGGACGTATTGCAAAAGATTTTTGGCTCTCCATCCGATCCAAGACAATTATATATTCCGTGCAAACAATGTCGCAGCCATGTAGTTATGTATGCCCTTTCTTGGCACTTTAATGTCTAGGTAGTAAATAAATAAATACCCGGGCTACGCCGGGTTTTTAGCTAGTATTATTATAAAACGATCTGAAACTGGTTGTGGATTTCATAAACGTTTAGAATACAGCTGACGCGACACGGCTGAATTTTCATTTATTTTACGAAAAAATAAAAAATTAAAAATTAAAAAAATTTAAGATAACTTTTGCATGAGTCTTTAAAATTTCTGAAGTTGTTTTCTGTCTCAGCTGATGTGTTAATCAATGAACAAGGACATGTGAAAATTTATGCTGGGACTAGAGTCGAACCCGGGTCTGATACTTATTAGGAAGTCGTGCTAACACTTTCGTCACCCAGGCACGGACGTCACTCACGTTCGCGGACTGCTGAAGCATTTGCCCGGCCGACCCAAATTCCCATACATCCTGCTGCTTTGGCCATTGCACTTCATGGCTTGCATGTGCCACTATAGTTCCGCCAGGAGTCCGGTCCTCCTGTCCATCCACACTGAAATGAACACCGGACGTCTACACGGTCAATTACAATTGAGAATTATGGTACCTGTTCTCTTGCACCTATCTGAATGAACAGACGCCAGAGTTCGTAATTGTCAACCAAATGTTGAAGCTGTATATTTGTTTTCGGTTTCTTCAGCATTTGTAATACGATCTGTTACCAGTGGTCATCCACAATTACGCTTCTCTCTCCGTCACTCTCCCCCCCCCCCCTCTCTCTCTGTCTATTTTTTTTTTTTTTTTTTTTTTTTTTTTTTTTTTCTCCCGCATGTGTGGCGCGAGGTCATTTGTGTACCACAGTCACTTCGTCCTTTTACTTTTAAAGTCTCGTACGGTTCGCGGAAAATACGATTGCCGATAAGCTTCCGCGTCGGCTCTAATTTTATCGTTGTGGTCTTTTTTTCGCGAGATACCCGTGGGAGGAAGCAATGTACTGATTGACTCTTTTATAAACGTACGCTCTCGAAACATCTAAAGCACTGTATACCGCGATGCACAACACTTCTCTTGAAGCATCTGCCACTGTAGTTGGACAACCATATACGTGCCGCTACCGCGCTCGTGAAATGCAACTGTAACAAAGAATGCTGAACCTCTACGTAATTCCTCTTTCAATCCTATCTCTTACGAATCCCACATTCACGTCCAATACTTAGTCTCGTATATGTCTTGCCTTCGATTCATTTTATGTCGTCGTTCCGTTGTAAATTGTACATTCCACCACTTTCGCATTGAACATACAAGAGTATACAATGTAATAAGAAACAAAACACTAAGTGCCCAAAGCCGGTAATAACAAAACCACTTCAAATGCAACTGGCTGCTACCTTTCAAAAAACCGATTTCATGAAAGTAACTGCTTCCAGTGATTGTTCTGCACTCGAGTTGCGCAGTCATATAACATCGGATCTTTCATTCTACGTATTGCCAATACATTACGTTACTCTACTTTGTAAAACTCTTTAGCCGATTGTTCTCCGCAGTTTTCTCGGATAAACTGCTGACGAGGAGGTTTTGTTAACTTTAGGATCCGGCTTTAAGTGCAGGGCCACAAACCGCTCTGCAGCTGTTCAGTCATCGGTCACTTAAAATCAGCTGTCGCTAGAACAACTCAAATTCCCGTCATACTCGCGGCGGTCATTTCCAATTTTGCTTCGCTTTACAAATTAACACCATTTGTAAATTAACCCGCCATGTTCGTTCGTAGGCTATAACCGAATGATATCCGGGAACCGATGTGGCAAAACTGTAGCGCCAAGTGACAGGCGTCAAAACAAGTAATTCTAATCAGACAACAGTAAATGTTTGTGCTAGAATCTATTCATTTTCTTCTGCAAGTAAACTTTTATTTTGATGAAAATTTTACTAGAAATCCATTTATCAATTTTCGCCATTTTAATGTAAATTTACGAGCGCGGTTCGGAAACTAAGGCGCGGTACACACGTCACGTGAACGAGTGGAGTTAGCATCGTCAAATTTGTCCCGTTGTGTTGCTTGAATCAGTACGATCCTTAAAGAAAAGCTGTCAAGTTTCCTGTCATTTCTCTCATCAGTATAGGTGTTTAAAATTGTTCAGCAGTAGAAGATCCCGCCAGCTGTCAGGTTCGAAAAAAAGTGACGCCAGCAGCAATCTCATCGAGAGATGACTGAAGAAGGAAGAATGATTAGGGTTTAGCGCCCCGTCGACAATGTGGTCATTAGAGACAAAGCACAAGCTCGGTAAATTTAGGGACTGATGACCTCGCAGTTAAGTCCTATAAGCTTAACAAACATTTGAACAACATATGTCGAAATATTTGCTCTGCTTTCTTATTTTATTTCTATAGTTATGTCTACTACTACTTAATTTTTCGTGAATAACGTCTCGGTGTGTGTATTTGTTTGCTAATGAACTATGTTCAACTTAACATTTATTGGTGTCTTAATTGGCGGAGTAGTGAAGGAGAATGAGTAATTCAGTGCACACAGTCACTGTTTGTGAAATGTGAAAAACAAGATGGCGGATGGAATAGACAGCTGACTGTGTTTTAAGTGGAAAATTTGAATCTTGCCAAGATGGTGGGTTGAATTGATGGTTGATTGTGTTGGATGTTGGAAGTTCGAATTTTGATCCTGTTTGGGTGTGTGTATGTGTGTGTGTGTGTGTGTGTGTGTGTGAGAGAGAGAGAGAGAGCGAGTGTGTCCTTTTATAGATTGGTGTTGTCTGCCACTTCTTTGAGGGCAGAGAATATAGTTCAATTGCAGTGAGCTGTGTATGCCTTTGTTATTTGTTTTCCTTCAACAATGGCTTTCTATACCTTGTAGTTTTATTTAATTATAAATTTTTGTTTGGGACTCTTGCACTGTGTTCATAGGCGCCGACTTTTGAAAATAAGTGTGGGTGCTCTATATCACGGTTCACAAATGTTCGAAACCAACCATCTTGCAAATCACTTTCATGCATTTTTGAATGAGCAATACTTGATAAAAGTGAATAGGCAGTTGTCGGAACTTTTAAAAAAATGTTCAAATGTTTGTTAAGCTTAAGGACTTAACTACGGGGTCATCAGCGCCTAAATTTACAAACTACTTATGAACTACTTCCAACTAAGGACGGCACAAATATCCATGCCCGAGGGGGGATTCGAAACCCCGACTCGGGACTTTTAAAGATAAAAGGAAAAAGGAGGAGGACACTACATTAGGGTGCATTAGGACACTACAATAAAGCGATCTAATTGGCCGAAGTGGATATTTCGATATAAGAACATCCCAAAACTACTACACGACTAATGAAATAATGTTTCACTGTACACTAATCTAACACTTTTTGTGCGACGCTATTCTTTCTGACAAAAGCGTTTGGTAGAACACCGTCACCAACGTTTAAAGAAAAATTTGAAAGATTTTGAGCCGGCCGCGGTGGCCGAGGGGACTGCGGCGCTTCAATCACGGTCCGCACGGCCACTACGGTCGGGGATTCGAATCCCCCCTTGAGCATGGATATTTTGTAGCTAGTTCATAAGTAGTTTGTAAGTTTAGGGACTGATGACCCCGTAGTTAAATCCTATAAGCTCTACAAACATTTGAAATATTTTGAGATTTTGAAGTCCAACATCAAATTTTTTTGGTCAGTTCCAAGCAAGAGCTGTATACTTCATCGAAATTTTCATCACTTCGAGATAACGTCATGACATCTCTGACAGAATTAATATAGTCCAAGGATTTTTTAGGCCTGAGACAAAAGCATTACAAATTTCCACTGAATCTTTGATTTTAATAACAAGGGAGGTGACAAAGATAAATGAAAAACAATTAACTTTAGCATCAACATCAGATTCTTCAAGCTAAATTCCTGAAAGAACACAATTGAATGTTCATAAATACGTAAACCTGAAAGGTCAAAAGGACCGACGTGCTTAAAGATGAATAAAGCTAGCATAGCGGCTAAAACACGGCCACTCATTACTACTCGCTTGGGGACCCGCGTACAAAACTGATCATTTCTTTCGCGTATGAAATATCGCCTCTCGCTATGGTCATGTTTTGCATTGCCTCTTGATTCATAAGGTAGGTTTTGATTTTTCCAGATTTTTTTTATTTATACAATTTTATTTTCCATCTCAACTTTATGTGGGTGCCCAGCACCCCCAAAAAATTCTTGGGGGGTGCGCGAGCCCTGGAGTACCCACGAAGTCGGCGCCCCTGACTGTGTTTCATATCCAAAGGATTTTAGGCAACTGTAGAGTGGTAACTGTTACGTTTTAGCGATCTTCTGAGTTATGTATAATTTGGACAGAGAAAAAAAGAAGTAGGGTTTGAAAGCCGAATACGATAGCATGTCTGGCGTTTCAGATAGGCAACAGCCCTACCGCAGCACATCTCGCTAAATCCATCCCCTTGTAAGTTTGTCACGCCCCAATGAGACGCTGAGACACGCAGTCGGTTTCTGGAGCAGGCACTAGTTGCGAAGTAGGTCCCTCAGTGGCGAGCGCCGCGAAGTTTCGCCCGGGCTTCCCCTGGCAGTGCTGCAAACTGCTGCGCGCTGCTGGAGGCGGCGCACGAACGAGCCGTAACGCAGGCCGGCGTGACGTTTATGTTGGCGGCCCTGGCGCTCCCGCCGCGTCCTTGTCTAATTGCGGGTGTAATTAGAGCCGTGGCGAGAGTAATTACTCGCAAGCCCTCGCCCAGGCCGGGCCACGCTGTCATTACGGCCTGCTCCACTCGGCCCGGCGCACATGTGCCCCGCGGGGGGCCAAGAGTACTGTTGCCGCCAGCGCTGAATTTCTGATGCCGGGCGTGCGGTTCAAGGTTTAGAAAACCCTCTACACCGCACACGCCTTCCTAAATGGTACTGGGATCTTGCTTACTCAGGTATACACGTCACCTCTCATTGGTAATGGATGTTTGCATATCAAACGTCAGATATGCTATTGCTGTGAATATTCCGCTATATGCAACACACGTGCGGCTCGGTAGCACAGTGGTAGAGTGACAGCCTATGAATCCAAAGGTCGCGGATTCGATCCCCGCCACGTCCTAAGCTTTTTATCGGTCACTTTTCACATCTTTCACCTCTGGCAGTGTTGCTCATGTGAAAAATATCGAGTAGCACCGTGGTTCGGAATTCACGTTAATCTGTAGATCCCCGTATAACTGGCTGGTTAAGTCAGTTCGAAGGTCGGAGGAAGGCAACGGCATACCACCTCCAAACAGGACCATGCCTAGTAAAGCACTGTGGTGTTCAAACCAATCTTCGGTTTGTTGGACTGCTTTACCTTTATGCAAGACACTTCAATTTTTTGTTATTTTTCCCATAGATGTTTCAGCACATTTTGTGCTATCATCAGTGGGATTTCATTATTGTTGTTATGAAAATTATACTAGTATTATTCATATGTTATTTTGAGATACACCTAAAATGTTTTTACTGAGCGAGAGCCGCGGTCGGAGTGGCCGAGCGCATTGAGGAGCTATGCTCCGATGTGCGAGTCTGTTCTCCGTCGGGGGCTCTAATTCTCCCTTGGGCATGGATGTTTGTGTTGTCTTTAGTATACGTTAGTTCATAAGTAGTTTGTAAGTCTAGGGACTCATGACCCCACAGTTAAGTCACATAAACTTAGCAAATATTAAAACATTTTGAACCGAGTGAGGTGGCGCAGTGGTTCAAATCCACCTCCGGCTGTCCAGATTTAGAATTTCCGCGATTTCCCTAAATCACTAAAACAGTTTGCTTACTTTTTATCTATGATGTTTTAATGTGTCTCTTATAAAAGTGAAGGAAGGCAAGGAGAAATTTGGTATACGAATTAAATTTCAGAGAGATGAAATAAAAAACTTTGCGGTTTGCCGATGGTAACGTCATTTTGTCAGAGACAGCAAAGGACTTGGGAGAGCAAATGAACAGAAAGGACCTTCTCTTGAAAGGAGGTTATAAGATGAACATAACAAGAGCAAAACAAGGGCATTGAATTGTAGTCAAATTAAATCAAGCAATTATAAATAAATTAGATTAAGTAATGAGACAGTAAAGGTGCTGGATGAGTTTTGTTACTTTGGCAGTAAAGTAATTTACGATGGTCGGACTAAAGATGTTATAAGATGCAGGATGGCATTTGGAGGAAAGCATATCTGAAAAGAGAAATATGTTAACTTCGATTAGTAATTTAAGTGTTAGGAAATTTTTATTGAAACAATGTTTCTGGAATTTAGCCTTGAACGGGAGTGACACGTGGGTGATAAATAGCCCATACAGCAAGAGAATTGAAGCTTTCCCAAATGTGGTTGCACACAAGAATGCTAAAAATAAAATGATTAGATAGCTTAACTAATGAGGAGGTACTGTACAGAATTGGGGAGAAAACAAATAGTATTTCTTGACTAAAAGAAGGCATCGATTGGTAGGACACATCTGAAACATCGAGGAATCGTCAGTTTAGTATTGGAGCTCATAGTGAGGGGTAAAAATCGGAGAGGAAGATCGACGGACGAATACAGTAAGCTGGTTCAAAAGGATGTAGGTATTTATTCTGATATGAAGAAGAATAAATAAAAAGTAGCTTGGAGAGCTGCATCAAACCACTCTTCGTATTTTTGACCACAACTCATAAAAGTAACTAATAAATGACGGAAGACATAAAAATTACGATATTACAACCATTTCAGATACAGACCGTACAAGCTTCCTAGGGTTTTATTTGCGGACGGAGAACTTAGTACTGCTTCCTCCCACAAGTCCCCCCCTAAAACCTCCACATCCTTGCGGATGCTGTTGCGTAGCAGTGTGCGTTTGTACCGCCCTACAGTACGCACGAGGTGCCGTAGTTGCTTTCCGAGACTTTACGGAAAGCATAGAGTTCTGACTAACCTGTTGTCTTCTATAGTTGTGTCCCCAGCGCAGAAGACAGCACACAGGTCGTTGGTTCTTCTACAGCATACAAGTGAGGCTAAAATAAGTTCTTTGTGATGGAAGCATAATAAGCGACTCGCGAGATTTTTAATTGTCAGGGATGCCATTTATTAAATAAATAATAAAAAAATGAGCAACTATTGTTAATATTATACGGCCTATGCTGCCCATAGTTCATGTTGAGACCTCGAGTGTTATCACTATTACAAAAATCTTAACTCATGACCGGCGCGGTCCGGCGCGTATAGTGGTCAGCTGGAGACTGAAACTGCGGCGCGTTGCGAGAGGGCACCTGACGCTCTATTTCGCGCCAAAACAGGGCCGTCGCGCGCCTTCTGCAAAATCGCTCTTCTCTTGTTACAATAAGAGAAGGCACCTTAAACTTTTTAAACTGTCAAAATCTAGCCTGTCCTTGAGAGATATTTATCACAAATTCTCAGCTCTTAATAATTACTATTGAGTATATAATAAACAAAACTAATTTAAAAAGAAATCACGTGACGTGAAATGCAGCAGCCAATGCGAGGAGATCACCAGTAACATAGGCGGGCTTTCCCACGGGAACCAGCACCTACTGTGCCATATGCTACTGCTCCCCACCCCACATTTCAGCATATGCTGCACTTCTGTCGTTCTTCCGCGTTTAAGACACGTACGATGTTAGCAAAGAAACGGCCAGCGGCCAGAAATATGAAGTGGCCACAGGCCAGGAATATCACAACCGTCAAGTTAAGATCTTTTTAAATGATATCCATATTACTTGTTAGACTGCATAGTATTTAATCAAAGTTGCTAAATAGATCATTTTAATGTAGTACATATGTGTAAACGCTTATTATAGGAACTGAAGATACTTCGAGAATAAAAATAAATTAAACGTGTGCACTATGACACCCAACAAACAGAAAAAAAATGTTCAAATACCTGTAAATCTATCGGACCAAATAGCGTGGTCATCAGTCCGTAGCTTACAAACTACTTAAACCTAGGTAAACTAACCTAAGGACAAACACACACACCCATGCCCCAGGGAGGACTCGAACCTCCACGGCGAGCAACCGCGCGCTCCGCAGCGAGACGCTTTAGACCGCTGGGCTACTCCACCGCGGCCAACAAACAGCATTTCATTTTGTTTCATAGAATGACCAGATATCTAAGAAAAGAAATTTGCAAGTATAAGTTACAAACGACAGAAGGTGGAGTAATGTCTTTAACTCGGGGGTCCTTGCGTTGGTCAATTCCATAATAAACAAAAACACAAAACAAAACAAAATCAAAAGACTCAGTTATTCACTGAAATACAGTTAGACAGCATGTAACATCTCTTTAACCCACTTGAGAAACAACCTGTTTTCAAAATAAAACGTATGAACATTTTTCAGTATCTGGCATATCTGTCCTGTAGATTTCGTGAATCTAAAAATTAAACTAATAACTCATCGCAGCGGAATTAAAAAAAATCTTCCCGCACTCCGCTAGTGAATGGAACGGTGGTAGACCTGAATACATGTTATAGACCCTGGAATTTCGTTTGTATCGTTTTCAGAGATAATATGTTTCAATGGTTACATATGAACAAAGATTCTCAATGTTAGTTCAAGTGCCACTCGTTGCTTCGGTGAACTGAAATAGATTCAGCACTAACTGAATCCGGCAACAAATACAAATTGCCAGTGTTTTATAGTTCATCTGAAATGCCTAATGGCGGGTATTCTACATTTCGCTCGTCGGGGGGATTTTCGGCAACGCAGCAGCCACCGCGCAACGCGTCCGTTTAACAATGTTTGTTTCTCCCTTTTCATTTGCCGTACGTCCTGCGCCGGCAGGGATGTGGGGGCTGAGTGCTTTTCGTGCCCCCTGTAGACCGATGGTGGAGCGTGTATGCGTATTGTGTATGCCCTTGTGCAATTTACTGCGCGCAAAACAAAACAAAAAGTGTATCTGCGGCTTAAAGCTGGCATGCTGAAACACGCACCACGTGCAGCGCGAAGAGTCGCTTCGCTGCGTTACGGAACCCGGGCTACGAGGTAACAGAATACAGCGGCTTGGTCCGACCAAATTCCTGTATAGGTGGAGTAACCAATGCAGTGCGTACAGGATTCAGAAAATACTGATTTCTTCCTGGTTCCACGTCCTTATTGGCCCACTTTTGGTTACGGTAGTAACACTAAAAGTGGGCCTTTGCGATCGTCTTTTGACGGCTCGAAATTTAAATGAAAATAACGGCTTAACCATTCATCTGACACGAAAATTGAATAACCGGATTTGTAGAGGAGAAAATTCTCTACAACTTTGCTCTCTTATGTTGTTTTCATATCTCGTATCGTTTCAGAGATATTTGCAAAAATAACGCCGATTTTGGGATGGTCTGTCTGTCCGTAACGTATTCCCTGTTTTTAAGACGAACCGTTCAACCGATCAGCACCAAATTGTACAGACATAATTGTAGGCCACCAGAGACCAGAACCTCCCTTTTTCAAATTTTTCGAACGAAAAATACAGTAGTAATACCAAAAAATGCCGTTTGTAATATAATTGTAATTGCAAACGAACCGTTCATCTGACACGAAAATTAAATAGCCTAATTGGTAGAGAGGAAAATTCTCTACAACTTCGCTCTATTGTGTTTTTTTTTTTTCATATCTTGCATCGTTGCAGAGATATTTGTAAAAATAACGGCGATTTGACGATGTCTGTCTGGCTGTAACGTGTTCCCACTTTTTAGGTCGAACCGCTCAACCGATCGGTACCAAATTTTACAGACATAATTGTAGGCCACCAGAGACCAATTTTAACACGAATTGTCTACAGGAGAATGGAAAAGCTGGTAGAAGCTGACTTCGGGGAAGATCAGTTTGGATTCAGGAGGAACGTAGGAACCCGGGAGGCAATACTCACTTTACGTCTAATCTTAGAAGACAGATTAAGGAAAGGCAAACCAACATTTTTAGCTTTTGTAGATTTGGAGAAAGCATTTGACAATGTTGACTGGAATACACTCTTCCAAATTCTGAAATCAGCAGGGGTAAAATACAGGGAAAGGAGAGTTATTTACAACTTGTACAAAAGCCAGACCGCAGTTATTAGACTCGAAGGGCATGAAAGGGAAGCATCAGTTGGGAAGGGAGTAAGACAGGGTTGTAGCCTTTCTCCAATGTCATTCAATTTGTACATCGAGCAGGCGGTGAAGGAAAGCAAGGAAAAATTTGGAATAGGGATTAAAGTTCAGGGGGAAGAAATAAAAACATTGCGTTTTGCTAATGACATTGTAATTCTGTCAGAGACAGCGAAGGACCTGGAAGAGCAGTTGAATGGAATGGAAAGCGTGTTGAAGAGAGCATATAAAATGAACATTAACAAGAGCAAAACAAAAATAATGGAATGCGGTCTTAGAAAATCAGGCGATGCTGAAGGAATTAGATTAGGTAACGAAACAATGAAGGTGGTAGATGAGTTTTGTTACTTGGGTAGTACAATAACGTGCGATGGTCGCAGTACAGAGGATATAAAATGCAGAATGGCAATGGGAAGAAAAGCATTTTTGAAAAAGAGAAGTTTGCTAACATCGAATATTAATTTAAGGTTAAGGAAGTCTTTTCTGAAGGCATTTGTGTGGAGTGTTGCCTTGTATGGAAGTGAAACATGGACGATAAGCAGTGCTGACAGGAAGAGAATAGAGGCTTTTGAAATGTGGTGCTACAGAAGAATGCTGAAGATTAGGTGGGTAGATCACATAACTAATGAAGAGGTACTGAACAGAATTGGTGAGCGAAGGATTTTTTGGCATACCCTGACTAAAAGAAGGGATCGCTTGGTATGACACATTCTTAGACATCGGGGAATCGTAAATTTAGCATTGGAGGGAAGTGTGTGGGGTAAAAATCGTAGAGGGAGACCAAGAGACGCGTATAGTAAGCAGATTCAAGTGGATGTGGATTGCTGTTCTTACGAGGAGATGAAAAGGCTTGCTCAGGATAGAGTAGGGTGGAGAGCTGCATCAAACCAGTCTCCGAACTGAAGATCATAACAACAACAATTGTTGGCTACCAGAAACCAGAACCTCGCTTTTTGAAATGTTTCGGACAATTAATTGGTTAGTAGTGTCAAAAAAAGCCGTTTGTAATATAATTTTAATTGCAAATAAACCGTTCATGTGACGCGAAAATTGAGTAAACGAATTTGTAGAGGAGAATATTCTCTAACACTTACTTTTTTCATATCTCGTATCGTTTGAGAGATATTTACAAAAATAACGGAGTTTTGACACCCTCCATTGAATTAACGAAAACCAGCCGTTCGCAGATGTCACGTGACATTCTTCGCCCAAAACTCTCTGTGGCATACGCCATCTTGCGTTGCGTATTTGATGATTTTCTTATTGTAACTTACACGTTGTCATTGCAAAGCAATGGCGCACTGAAGAATTAACAAAATCACGTCGTTCTTACAAATGCCATATTAGCATCAGTTAACAACGGCCACCAGTAATATGAGATTAAAGGACACACTTCCTAACCGTTACGCACTGGACTCGTATTCGGAAGGATGGTGGTTCAAATCCACCTCCGGCCATCCAGATTTAGGTTTTCCGTGATTTCCCTAAATCACTCCTTTCAGAGGGCACTGCCGATTTCTTTCCCCCATCCTTACCCAAACATCCGAGCGTGAGCTCCGTCTCTAATGACCACGCTGTCGACGGGACGTTAAACCTTAAGATTCCTAACCGTTAGCTCCAGCGTAGTGGGCAATGCGTTTGACAGTGACGCTGAAGGTCAGTGGTTCCGAACCCCCACTACCTATTTTTTTTTTTCGTAAATCGGTTTCAGACACTCTTATTAATTAATTTTCTATTATTTAGATTATTATTTTGATCCAAAATGTTTGCAAAAACTTATAAAACTACAAATCTTAAGTGGGCCGTAAAACACGCCAGTGCGATTTTTTTTATTTCACCACTTTCTTTGGATGATTTGATATCCTTATCAAGCTCTCTATATTTTGTAGGCTAGTCGTTGCACATTTAGATAGCCGTCCACAATACGAGCGCGAAGAGTGTCTACATTTGGTACGGGGGTTGCGTAGACAATAGCGTTCAAATGCCCCCATAAATGAAAGTCAAGGGGGTTGAGATTAGGAGAGCGTGGAGGCCATGGAATTGGTCCGTCTCTATCAATCCATCGGCCACCGAATCTGTGGTTGAGAAGCGTACAAACACGTCGACTGAAATGTGCAGGAGCTCCATCGGTCATGAACCACATGTTGTGTCGTACTTGTAAAGGCATGTGTTCTAGCAGCACAGTTAGAGTATCCCGTATGAAATCACGGTAACGTGTTCCAGTGAGCGTAGGTTGAAGAACATGAGGCCCAATCAAGACATCACCAACAATTCCTGCCTAAACGTTCGCAGAAAAATTGTGTTGATGACGTGAATCGAGAAAGTACAGTACATAGTAACGAAACAATTGTGTATTTTGACAATTGTCTGCACGAATTATTTCAATTTACATTTAAAGAGAAATACTAAAATGAGCTCTAACATGGAAATTAAGCGTTTCGGGACACATGTCCACATAACATATTTTCTTTCTTTGTGTGTCAGGAATGTTTCCTGAAAGTTTGGCCGTACCTTTTTGTAACACCCTGTATATACACTAACTCCTGAAATATGCGTTTATATCCACAAACATGCAAAAATCCGAGCTCCAGTGGTCAACTATTAGATGTAAAATAAAGACCTAAGTAATACTTTTCGTTCTTTAAAGTGTGTACACATTCTTCTGACGGACTCTGTATTTGACTTCTTGGATAGGAGAAACGAAGTGGTTCTACATGGGTTCAATTTTTATCGACAAGTACTGGAGCCTAAATGCAACATTATGCGGAAGACCTACGGAATTCCGTTGCGGACGCATAGCTGGTATTAAGAATCCGGTAAGAAGACGGTGAGCCAGAGGTCGTTTTAAACGAAGACGCCCTCTGCGTCAGAGTCTCTGTAAGCAGTGCCGGGCGACCGCGGGCCGATTTTCAGGAAACGGAGCGCTGAAAGTTTTAGCGGCCGCAAGGAGCGGCCAGGCAACAGGCGACTCACTAATTCAGCAGCGCCGCGAACAGCAGAGCACAGCAGAGTTACTTAACTGGCCGCCAGCCAGCGCCGACGACAGCCACACAGTGGACCAACACCTTACCACCTATTCACGTTCAGACTTTCTCTTCTTGTCGACATTAGGGACTTTTGCACTAATATTTATGTCTGTCTGCATTGGTAGTTGAGTTGCAACTGTTTGGGCGTGTCGTCCAAAGAACTCCTTATTCCGTTTCTTATCCAAAGACCAGATTACGGCCACAAATAATTTGTAGATGGAAAAATGAAATAGTTTCTAATTCCACGCCCATAGTAGCCTGTTGCAATCGTTATACTAGATCAGGGTGCGAAATTTACGATCGCCATCTCGCCACTGACGAGCGAAAATTGGCAACTGGCGATTATGTTTTATTATTATTATTTATTTCGAAACACTAGACTTGGGTCCAGAATGGTAAAAGCCCGAAAAACTATGCAGTAATTTGAAGGTAAAAAAGGTAAAGCAGTCAACAATCCGAATACTGAACACCACAGTGCTTTACTAGGTATGCTCCTGTTTCGAGGTGGTATGCCGTTGCCTTCCTCCGACCTTCGAACTGACTTACCCAACCAGTTATAGAGGGACCTACAGCTTAACGTGGGTTCCGAACCACGTTGCTACTCGATATTTTTCACATAAGCAACACTGCCAGAGGTGAAAGAAGGGGAAAGTGACAGATTAAAATCCTAGGACATGGTGGAGATCGAACCCGCAACCCTTGGATTTGTAGTCTGGCACTCTACCATCGTGCAACTGAGCCGCACATACAGTTTTTTAACTGATGAATAATGCAGGCCTACATTTCCAGGTAGTTGAATCAGTATTTCTTTTATATTTTTTAACGTCCTTTCTCAGTATTTCTGCAAATAACAGATATTAAAGGCCGGTTTTGTTTTGACATCACGACTACCGTACCTTGTCCGTTCAGTTTAGGTTTGTTCAAGCAGCCGTCAGCGGGTTCACGCGCACGTGCAGAGCTCAAATTGTGTATAATTTGGCGTGTTCTTCCTGTGTAAGCAATGACTGCAAGCAACCACGCTAGCAGACTCTACTCGGAATTTTTTCTGGCGCTTCAAAGCTGCCACAAAGTCAAATGCGAATAGCTGTCTGAGTTGGAGTGGGATTAGATTCACGTGATTCGTGTTTTATTTGAGGAGGGTTCTTAAAACTCTCGAAAGCTTTTGCAATTCCCGCATTGAACTAATTCATATTTATGTTCCACAGTCAATTGTACGGTAAGTATTTTATTTAATCCTACAAAACATTATTACACATCGCCATCTGATTCATTCGCGAGAATTCAACCATAAATGGCGCGAAAAACGTATTACCAGAGCAAGCACCAAATACTAAAAGCAGAGTACAGGACGTGGCTGAAAACAGATACACTGGAGGATTTGCTGGTAATATCCTCCTCTGAATTTCTCCCAAAGGTGCCACTGATAATGATACTTCTCCGCAGAAAGTCATCGCTACAGAAAAATGAAGTGCTAGACCGCTAGACTATGGTATTGGTATGTATTTATCTATTTAACAATTTGATATGGTATTATGGGCAACAGTGGCAGGGACGAGGAAGAGGAATCATTTGCCGGCCGCTGTGGCCGAGCGGTCTGTGACCAGCCAGTCACGGTCTGCACGGCAGCTGCGGACGGGGGTTCGAATCCCCCCTCGGGCATGGATATTTGTGCCGTCCTTAGTATAAGGTAGGTGATAAGTAGTTTGTAAGTTTAGGACTGATGACCCCGTAGTTAAGTCCCATAAGCTGTACAAACGTTGCGTTTGGTACCGTAAACAGAAGTCAACACCAGCACTCACCCCCCCCCCCCCCCCTGCAGGTTCTTTTTTTGCAATATTTACTTATTTGGCTGATGTTTCAGCACAGTTTTAGGCAGAAACCATCCATACGACGTACAAACAAATGTTACAAACATAAATTGTAAGTAATTTTCTCCTCTTTATTTTACTTCTGGGAATCTTTCTTTGTAAATAACTTGCTTAACAAATTATAAGCCGGAAACCACTAAAAATGGAATTTTTTTCTTACGATTTTTATATTTGCCGCAGACCTTTTGTTGTTGTTGGACAACTTCAGATTCGTGTTCAGCTCCACAAAAAAACATATGACAGAACCACTAAATGAAATAAATCGCAATTTGCGATCAGTTATGGCTTCACTGTACTAGGTTTAGATGGAATACCAAAGTGCAGCAAATGAAAATTTGTGCCCGGCCGGGATTCGAACCCTGGATCTCCTGCTTACTAGGCAGACGCGCTGACCTCTGCGCCACCGAGGACACAGTGTCTTGATACCTCATGGTCTGTTCTCCCTGATGCGGGAATACAGTATTGTGGCTGCGAGCATTACAGAACAAATAGGCTGTGGTAATAGGAAAGCGTCACTGTGTCCTCGGTGGCGAAGTGGTCAACGCGTCTGCCTAGTAGACTTGCGCATAATAGTTCGCGATCGGGAGCGCTCACTTTAGTTCGCGGGTCTGCCGCGAACTAGTTCGTTCTTTTAGTTCTTCCGCTTCCAGTGACGGCTGAGCGGCGTGGTCTGCGCATGCAGGTGGGGGAAGACGTTCCGCCATCTAGCTGCTTCATGCGCTTGCTGCGTCGATAACGATATCACGCAAACCAAAACAAACAGTTTGTGGACAATTTCTAGCGTTTGAGTTTAGGGTTATCTCTATATCTTGGAATTGTGGAATTTATTAGTCAGATATTGCAGAGTGCAGAATACTTCAACACACTAATTTTGTAGCACCTAAGTATGTAATCTAGCAGGCAGACGCTCACCTCGAAATGGCCCTCATAAGCAGAAGGTAATCATGTGATTTTTAATTCTGCTGCGCGCCCTCTCGCTATTGCCCGTCGGTCTTCGGAAAAGAATCCAACGAACTAAGAAGCGAGAAACGTTTGGCATTGAAGTTCGCGAACTGTAACGCATCTTTAAGTTGCACATATTTTAGTTCGCGATCGATCGCGCATATGTTTGTTGGCGACCGATCGCGCATATCTTAATTCGCAGCTCGGCCGCGAAGTAGGTCGCTATTTATAGTTCGTCCGCTGTTTCTGGCTTTTGGTACCGTTACTAAAACTACAGCTGAGCTGCATCTCAGCTCGAAATGACGGCAACTGGCAGAAGGTAAGCAGGAGATCCCGGGTTAGAATCCCGGGCAGGCACAAATTTTCATTCGCCGCACATTGGTATTACATCTAAACCTAGTACAGTGAAGCCATAACTGATCGGAAATTGCGATTCATTTCATTCATTGCACGCTGTAACGTCGTCTAATATATAAAGCAGAGTGTCCGTATGTTTGTACGTGTTGCATACAAATCTACAGTTTTGTTCCAATCTTTATGAAATTTTGTACACGTAAGTTTCAATCCATGAGGACGGTCGCCGTAAGCGGTCACATAGTTCACGAGATATGACGTAATAAACAATGAGATGCACGAAAAACTGCTGCATTTTGCGACAGTGCCGCTCATTTTCTCCTAAACCATTGGACCGATTTCAACCAAATTTGGTACACACATTTCTTACCGTGAGGTAACAATTGCTGCATGGGTAAGAATCACATACGGCACGTGGTTCAAAAGATATTACGTCATAAGCAATAGAAATCGCAAAAAATGCCATATAATGCTCCGAGACTTTCGAAATACACTGTATGAGAATGACAGTACTTAGCTACTTGTAACAAAATTTAAACATTATTTGAAACCTTTATTAAACTTTTTCTCGCAGGCAACCATAGCAAAATGATGAAAGAAAAACATTTCTCGCTTACTACTTTCCCGCTGTTTATGGAGTAAAACTACGGCTCTCGGTATGACGTTACAATTTATAATCTGAACTCTACATATTGTAGCGACAGGAAATTTTACGGACAGTATACACTTATATAGTTGAATGTGCCTTCTAAATCGTATCACAGTAGGACACGTAGTTCATGAGATATGAGCACATAAACAGTAACGTTCATGGAAAACCGCCCCATCACGCACCAAGTCTTAATCTATTACTTTTTTACTACTAATTGAATTCCCAAAAGATTATGCAGACATACAGCCCTTATACAAATGAATATATATCTGAAAAATGGCAGGAATAAATAAATAAATAGTCGGGCAACGTCGAGTTTTCAGCTAGGCAAAAATATATAATTTAAAACCATTAAAAACAAATACACCAATTTTTTTCACTTTGAGCCCTTCTTGTGCACGATTTGACTGGACTACAAGCAATGGAGCCATGAGAAACTGCGCCGGGTGCTGGCGTTGTCGGTTGTGTGGTGCGTTGTGCAGGTGGCGGACGCAGCGGAGAAGCAAGTGTGTGTGCGTGTGTCGGTGTTTATAGCAGGGGGCCGCTAAGCAGGAAGCGGAGGCTGGGGCGACGCCGCGTCTGTCTGCAGGGTAGGGGGAGAGGAGGCCCGCGCCCAATACGGCGAGGCGGAGGCGACACAACGCGAGAAGCCATTGTGAGCGCCACGGTGTCTCGTTTCGCACGCGACTCACCGCCGCTAGGGTTACGCCCCCCACCCACTGCCGGGCTTCATCCGGACCGCCGCAACCGAGCGCTCGCCCATCTCGGATGCCGCGCGCCTGAGAGTCGTGGTAAACGCACCGCTTCACCACTGTGCGCTGACGTTCCGTTTCTCCGCAACAACACGCGTTTTCTGTTGCTAGGGTGCCATCAGATCTGTTCCCACTAGAACAGCCGATGGGACATTTTTGTCCCATACTTGCTGGTGCGCCTCGGTTGCATAGTGGTACAGTGTCAGATGATATGGAGCCCTTTATTTCTCATATCAATACACAACTGTCGCGTCGTTCAAATATCTAGGCGTAACATTGCAGAGCGATATGAAATGGAACGAGCATGTAAGGACAGTTGTGAGTAAGGCAGACAGCCGACTTCGGTTTATTGGGAGAATTTTGGGAAGATGTACTTCACCTGTAAAGGAGACCGCTTATAAAACGCTTGTACGACCACGTCTTGAGTATTGCTCAAGTATTTGGGACCCGCAGCAGATCGGTTTGAAGGAAGACATAGAGGCGGTTCAGAGGCGAGCAGCTAGATTTGTTACCGGTAGGTTCGACCAATGCGCGAGTGTCACGGAAATGCTCCGGCAACTCAATTGGGGATCGCTGGAAGATAGACGACGATCTTTTCGTGAATTTCTGTTAAGTAAA
Source organism: Locusta migratoria (assembly GCA_026315105.1). Classification (NCBI taxonomy): domain Eukaryota; kingdom Metazoa; phylum Arthropoda; class Insecta; order Orthoptera; family Acrididae; genus Locusta; species Locusta migratoria. Next base: position 524,974,741 of record CM048745.1, read on the forward strand.
TTTAGAGGGCCGGAATTTGAAGCTGAGTGTAGTACGATCTTGCTGCCGCCTACTTACATTTCGCGTAAAGATCACAAAGACAAGATAAGAGAAATTAGGGCTCGTACGGAGGCATATAGGCATTCTTTCTTTCCTCGTTCAATTTGGGAGTGGAATAGGAAAGGAAATGCCTAGTAGTGGTACAGTGTACCCTCCGCCACGCACCTTACGGTGAATTGCGGAGTATGTATGTAGATGTAGAAAGAAGTTTTCTTGGTTGGAGAACTGTGTTACGCAATAGTAGAAAGGGTGTGAGAGAGAGAGACAGTAGATGAGCTTGTATCCCGTGGGAAAGCTCCGCCCCTATTGCAAGTTGAGATCTGATTGGCTCCCGCCTATACTAGTTGTCCGCCAAAACTTTAAGCTTCTTTTATTAATATTTAACTTTCCTATGTTCTATTAAAAATAATCTGTATACTTTCCGTAATGCTTTTGTGATAAGCTATATTTCGGTTAATTCAAACATTTAGCCGGCCGCGGTGGCCGAGGTGGCTGAGGCGCCCAGTCACGGTCAGCACGGCCACTACGGTCGGGGGTTCGAATCCCCCCCTCGGGCATGGATATTTGTGCCGTCCTAGTTCGTAAGTAGTTCATAAGTAGTTTGTAAGTTTAGGGACTGATGACCCCGTAGTTAAGTCCCATAAGCTTAACAAACATTTGAATTTTTTTTTCAAACATTTAATTATTTGCATATTTTGTAATAAGCTGAACAATGTCAATCTAGAAGTTTCGCTTGATGCCAAAACGGTGGCTTGTGGCGCGCAGCGAGCGGCGGCGGCAGTCAGTCGAACGCTGACCGCATACCTTGCACATTCATGTCAGTTCAGTGCGGGCCAGGGACAGTTTATACGTTATGCAACGTTTATATCTTCAACATTACTCAGTCTGTATATTTGTGCTTCGATATACACTCGTATTTCTTCAATAAAAACAAGCACTGGCATCCTACAAAAGCTAAAGTTATTCGTAGTGCAGTACTTCCTAGCCACATCTCAACACCTCTTTTAACATCACTTCAAGTACAAGTGTGCTTCACCTGCGCAACGGGGCATCAACTACGACAGAAGACACAAGGTTAGTAAAAGAGTGAATTCAGACATGCACTAAAGTTGTATGTCGACACGGCACCTCGCGTGCAGTGCTGCCCCGTTTACAAACCAGGGCACTGGCACGAAGTGCGATGGTAACATCCCCGAGGGAAGGCATGAAAGATGGTAGGTGTTTTAATGAACTTTGTCAACTATGCACTGACCTTCCCTCCCTGTCATTTAAAAAAGAAGCCCCGCCGTACAGACTATTAATCCGAAAGTCGCGGCTTCGAACCCCGCCAGGTCGTAGGATTTTTATCTGTCACTTTCCACTTCTTTCACCTCGGGCAGTATTGCTCATGTGAAAAATACTGACAAGGAAAGTACATGGGCTTGAAGAGACATATCTGTATGAACGTTTGCTTGCAGGATCTCTACGTACACCTCAATGTGCTGGTGGGTGTCGTTTTTCTGCAAAACTCTGCGATCATGCTCTAGATAGCACTGTAGATGTAATTGTAAACGCCATACGTAATGCAGATATCTTAACTACAACTTTCGTAATAATCATCGTACATGTTTTCTAGCGTATTGTCATCAAAAGCCGCGATGTTAGTTGCAACTTGAACCTTCTTTTCGGAAGACTGTTGGTATTCACTGTCAATGCTTCCATCGCCTCTTCCCGCACTTACCGTAGCACTACCGCTTGCAATGAGTTGTCCGTCATTATCATCCCTATTATCATCATCATGTGTTAGTGTTACAACAGTATCTAACATATGCTCATATTTCTATACCATAACAGATACGAGAAAGCATACGAATGATTCATCTTCTACACTAATACCATCTTTTCGAAGACTGGTTCTTCGTAACTTCATCTCAACCAATCGCAATACATTAGCAGGATTGATTACCAATCGCCGCCCCATCTGACGCTTCACCACACAAATAACGTCACAAAACGCAACTTCGGAGGCACACACTGCACCGTCCCTACTGGCGAACCGACAGGTCAAAGTGCAATGTGGCAAGGCACACGCAGAGGCCTCTAACGGACGACTGCAGAGTTTTGTTCAAATGTTCAAATGTTTGTAGAACTTATGGGACTTAACTACGGGGTCATCAGTCCCTAAGCTTACAAACTACTTATGAACTAGCTAACACTAAGGACGGCACAAATATCCATGCCCGAGGGGGGATTCGAACCCCCGACCGTAGTAGCCGTGCAGATCGTGACTGGAGCGTCTCAAACCCCTCGGCCACCGCGGCCGGCTGGAGAGTTTTGCAGATGCTGGAGTATCACTAGTGCAATACGGGGGGCCTTAACGTTATCTATCATTCCATTTTGGTGTATATGTGTTTGTTCGAGGCAAAGCACCACTACTTTGGCCAATGAGAACTATATCATCATTATCATCATCATCATCACCATCATCATCATCATCATCATCCTTGTGAGTTCCTTGTGGTTCGGAACCCACGTTAAACTGGAGGTCCCCCTATAACTGGCTGGGTAAGTCAGTTCGAAGTTCGGAGGAAGGCAACAGCATACCATCTCCAAACAGGACCATTTCCAGTAAATCACTGTAGTGTTCAAACCAGTCTTCGAATTTGTTGACTGCTTTACCTTACCAAAATTGTACACCCTCCTTCTGATTGTTGTAAGTGCTAGGTGAGGGTGTATGACTTTTAATATGTCATACTCTAGTTCAGTGGTTCCCGGTCTTTCACCTTATAGGACCCAGAATCATTTTGGCAAATTTTTTTGCCACCCAAAATATACGAAGTTAGGTCCAAAGGTATTATTTAATTTCAGGCAGCAAAGCTAATGCAGTGATTGCTCACCTAAGATCTACTCTCTTCTGCAAGAAGGAAGTCAGTACCAAACTAAGCAGTGCACCGCTCTATCTTTCGACCAACTTTGTTGTATGGGAGTGAAAGTTGGGTGGACACAGGTTACCTTATTCATAAGGTAAAGGTTACAGATATGAAAGTAGCAAGAATGATTGCAGGTACTAATAGATGGGAACAATGGCAGGAGGGTGTCCATGATGACGAAATCAAAGAAAAACTTGGAATGAACACCACAGATGTAGCAGTTAGAGCGAACAGACTGAGATGGTGGGGTCATGTTACACGCATGGGAGACGCAAGATTACCTAAAAAACTGCCGGCGGCGGTGGCCGAGGGGACTGAGGCGCTCCAGTCATGGTCTGCACCGCCACTACGGTCGGGGGTTCGAATCCTTCCTGGGGCTTGGATATTTATGCCTTCCTTAGTGTTACTTAGTTCATAAGTAGTTTGTAAGTTTAGGGACTGATGACCCCGTAGTTAAGTCCCATAAGCTATACAATCATTTGAACATTTTTGAACCTAAGAGACTCATGAGCTCGGCAGCGAACGGTAAGAGGAGTCGAGGTAGACCAAGAAGAAAGAACTTAGATTCGGTTCAGAATGATTTTGAAGTAAAAGGCATAACATCAGACGAGGCATCAATGTTAGCATTGAATAGAGAATCATGGAGGAATTTTATTAGAGGTACTATGCTCCAGACTGAACGCTGAAAGGCATAATCAGTCTCTGATGATGATGATGATGATGATGATGATAATGATGATATAGTTCTCATTGGCCAAATTAGTGGTGCTTTGCACCTAAAAATTATTCCCATATTTATATGAGGAGCCTATTATCAAAGACGGACATTTGTCGTTTTCCAGAGATAAACGTCATTTACTATTGCGAAACGTAGAGTTAATATATTTATAAACTGATTTGAGCATTATCAACTTTAATACTAGAGGATTTATACCTGGAAGTGGCTAATATCAATTTGATTACTCAAGCACCTTCAAATTGTGTTTGCGAGCGGTTGCTCGCCGTCCGAGGTTCGAGTCCTCCCTGGGGCATGGGTATGGATGTGTAATCCTTAGGTTAATTTACCCTAGTTTAAGTAGTTTGTCAACTACGTACTGATGACCACGCAGTTTGGCCCGATAGATTTACAAACATTTGAACATTTTCGAAAAAATATATTTACTTCTTTACAAACTGTTTATACAGTAGGACCTTTCTTATTGAGCATAATGCGTTTCAGAGTCTTGCCTGAAATGTCAACAGCCGTTAAGCAAAAGATATTTTTCTGTCGAAAATCATTCCGAAAAATACATTCAAAAATTTTCGTCTAACAATTTAAAAGAAAGCTGTAGCAAAATAAAGGAGAGTAAATTTGTTTCCTTTTCAATAACATAGTTTTCTTACTTTTCGTGAGGATGCAGAGGTTGACAGAATATTTTTACTTGAAAGGTGCTCGCATATTCGAATAGGTTGAAAAACACTGCCTTAAATCACTGTAGGCAACAGTCGGAATGGTTGCTTTCACACGGAACCGCTTTTCCGCTTCTTCCCCATTGTTAGCCAAACATTCCCAATCTGATCTTCTCCGATGACCACGCTGTCGACGGGACATTAAAACATAATATTCATTCTTATCTTTCTCTTGAATGCCTGTCTAGCGGCATTTCGGCCCACTTTAGGTTACTGTAGTAACACTGAGTGGGCCTTTGCGATCGTCTTTTGACAGTTCGTAATTTAAATGAATATAACGGTGTAACCGTACATCTGCCAAGAAAACTGAATAACCTAATTTGTAGAGGAGAAAATTCTCTACAACTTCGCTCTGTTATGTTTATTTCATATCTCGCATCGTTTCAGAGATATTTGCAAAAATAACGGCGATTTTGGGATGTATGTCTGTCTGTCTGTCTGTCAGTAACGTGTTCCCTGTTTTTAAGACGAATCGTTCAACCGATCAGCACCAAATTCTGCACACATAATTGTGGGCCGCCAGAGAGCAGAACCTCCCTTTTTCAAATTTTTCGGCCAAAAATACGGTAGTAAGACCAAAAAAAGCCGTTTGTAATGTAATTGCAAACCAACCGTTCATCTGACACGAAAATTGAATAACCTAATTGGTAGAGGGGAAAATTCTCTACAGCTTCGCTCTATTATGTTTTTTTTTCATATATCTTGCATCGTTGCAGAGATATTTGCAAAAATAACGGCGATTTGACGATGTCTGTCTGGCTGTAACGTGTTCCCACTTTTTAGGTCGAACCGTTCAACCGATCGGCACCAAATTTGACGCACATAATTGGTGGCTACCAGAGACCAGAACCTTGCTTTTTGAAATATTTCGGACAAGAAATACGTTAGTAATACCAAAAAAGAAAAAATAAAATAAAATAAAAAGCCGTTTGTAATGTAATTTTAATTGCAAATAAACCGTTCATCTGACGCGAAAATTGAATAAACGATTTTGTAGAGGAGATAATTCTCTACAACTATGTTCCCTTATGTTTTTTTCATATCTCGTATCATTTGAGAGATGTTTGCAAAAATAACGGATTTTTGACACCCTCCATTAAATTAACGACAACCTGCCGTTCGCAGATATCACATGACATTCCTCGCCCAGAACTCTCTCTAGCACACGCCATCTTGCGTTGCGTATTTGATTATTTTGTTATTGTAACTTACACGTTGTCATTTCAAAGCACTGGCGCACTGAGGAATTAACAAAAACACATCGTTCTTCGTACGGTAAATGATAATCTAGTGTCTGCAAATGCTATATTAGCATCAGTTAACCACGGCCATCAGTACTACGAGATTAAAGAACGCAATTCCTGACTGTTAGCTGTAGCGTAGTGGGCAATAAGTTGGACTGTGACACTGAAGGTCAGTGGTTTGGAACCCGCCAGTACCTAAAATTATTTTCTCCTACAAGGGTTTCAGACACTCTTATTAATTTTTTATTATTTTCATTATTATTTTGGTCCAAAATGTTTGCAAAAACTTACAGAACAACAAATCTAAAGTGGGCAGTAAAACACGTCAGTGCAATTTTTTTGCAGCGCCTCGTACTTGCCGCTAAAATCGCTACTGAAATGTTATGCATACTGGCTGAATTCCTAACTTTATCCAGTTTAGTGCATCGCATATGGTTCGCACCTATTACGTTGCCGGACTGGCTTCCAGAGGACGGAGGTTGAAACCCACCACCGGTCATCCGATTTAAGTTTTCCGGTCGCTCGAAATGGCCGCGTGGTCTAAGGCGTCATGCTACGGACTGGGCGGCTCTTCCCTCCGGAGGTTCGCGTCCTCCCTAGATCATGGGTGTGTTTGTTGTCCTCAGCATAAGTTAGTTTAAGTAGATTGTAAGACTAGGGGCTGATAACTGCAGCATTTAAGTCCCTTAGATTTACAAACATTTGGATTTGTTTTCTGAGAAAACCGACTGGGATAAAAACAAAACAGCTCACAGTTATGCATGCAGTTGTAGAGTAAAAGTATAATATGTATGGGAGAAGCGATTTGTTTGTTTAACTGTCCTGTTATCTTAATTAAAATTAACATCGGCAAAGGAGAGAGAACTCCCACATTTTCATAGGAGAGACTATATCATTTTATTTCTCACAGTCGGTTTTAATGGTATAACCGTGTACATTGTTGCTTCAAAAGTATGTAGCCTGTGCTAAGGTCTATATCGGTTATAGATATTCTACGAATATAGATATTTTAAGAATTAAAGAGGTTCGTCTACCCGACTCATCTCAAACGGTTTGAAGCAAATCGGTGAACTCATCCCGAGACCTCCCTATTCAATTATCAGCATTTTATCTGTAAACTTACAAATATAATTTTTGACTGAAACGATTCACAAGCTGGCAATAGAAAAAAATAGTTTACGAATGTGACTTGTTTCTCAATATTGCACAGTATAGTCTGTTCTAACCCAAATATGGCGGTTCCTTAGGGAAATATATATTAGAAAAATATATATTTCCGGGCGAATGTTTATTACAAAATCGTATACAAATTTAGAGTAAAACGGTCAACAATTTTTCGAGATATTTGGAAATATCAACCACGAGAAGATAAATTGTAGGTAGTTTTGTCGAAAGCACGCAAACAGATAAGTCGGATAATTTAATTAGCTATAAATCGGTTACTCTGGCACCTGTCAATTTCGGGCAGCCGCATGTCCGCTATAACCGTGCTTATGTAGCCGCCAATGCAGTTGTAAAGTTGGTTTATGTGTCCATAACAACGATCGGATTGTGCGGAAACGTGACGGTTTGAGCTCTGGGTCATCATGTGGTGTTAATGGACCTGGGGCGCAATATGATGGTAAACTTCTACAGCTAATCCACTCGTCAGAGAGGTCAATTCCAGTTATCGCTCGCATCAGCTTTTGCAGACACGAACCAGTTACGCACCGGCTCCACGTATTACCTCTGTTTCCATTTCCGTTAGAACTCGAAACAACGCGGACAAGGCGGTAAACTTAATGTCACGCGCAATAACCATTATAGTCGCCTGAGTAACGAAGTACTCAGGCATTCACATTATTGGCTGTTTGCTGGCGTTGTGAAGGAGCACTCGGCATCAATTTCAAAAGCCATAGGCGTTCGCGGATAGAACTGCTGTAGTTCTTGCTTGCCAGACACGCGATCGTCACTCACGCTAAGGCTATCTAGGTCAGAATGTGTATGGAGATGAGGGTCATTACAAGTTGGCCGAGATTTCAGTTCTAGCTTCTGCAATTGACTGCTGTTGATTGCAATACACCCTTCCTTTGATGAATCTATTCTACACGAATTGACAATAAATTCTAACCCCCAACCAGTAATGCATCGTTGTGTTTCTTTTTTTTTTTTTTTTTTTTTTTTTTTTTTTTTTTTTTTTTTTTTTTTTTTTTTTTTTTAGTCCTAAGATCAATTTCTAGTTTACAGGTCATTTTGTAACATTTAAGATTGATAGTGATCGCGACCGAGACCTTGCAGCAGCGTCTCCTCCTCCCCTAGAGAGAGGAGATAAAAAAGAAAAGGGATAAATCTTCGAAAATCTGCGACATATGAGTTATCACGTCAGTCCCCCCCCCCCCCCCGGCCCCACTCCAGACCACGATCCTGGATGCGCCACTGTGTAACACGGCTAACGACAGGAGGATGAAGTATGTAAACCAAATAACAATAAACTCGAATAAGGAATTGTCTGCTATTATACGTTGCTGCCACTTAATTAATGGACGATCATCACAAATTTTCATCAAAAAAACCTTACATATACGCCTGCAAAATAGAATCCGGTAACATTCGCTAATACTGCTATTAACACACAAGTTGTTTCGTCTTCCTCGTGTCATGTGACGTCACGGGAACGTCAGGCAATGACAGAGCATTTCGATCACGTGACATGATAATGAAATTTAATTATTTTCAAGGTCTAATTTCAAACAACAACAAAAAAACGATATTTTGTAATATTATTGACTGAAAATTCTATCTGAACATTATAATCATTCAGAATAACAACAATCGAATCATATTTTTAACATAGGAATATATTTGCTCGAGCTGATCTCTGCGTGAGCTCGTAATGAGTGTAACTCAGGCGCCAAACTTCTGGCTGTCGAGGCTGCCTTTGCGTTCTTCCGGTAATTGTTTTGACTAGTTCATTGTTCTCAAACAAACACATCGCCTCAGAAAAAAAATGAAATTGTCCCAATTTCCCTCGATTCCAATTAGGATTTTCAAAATTTTTCCTTTCGTTGTGAGCCATTTATTCTTAATCGGTATCCACATTTTTCCCATAATTATCATGTCAGATAAATGGTCAATAGAACGTGCCTCATAATGGGCTGGATCTGCAAGAGTTCTACATCTACATGGATACTCTGCAAGTCACGCTGAAGTGCAGAGCAGAGGGTTCATCGAACAACTTTTATGATATTTCTCTATAGTTACATTCTCTAATATATCGCGGGAGAAAGGCACACAAATATTTCTGTTTTCTACTTAATTTCTATTATTTTATTGTGATGATCATGTCTGCCTATGTAGGTGGATGCTAACAATCTACGTTCGCATTCGGTAGAGATAGGTGGTGAAAGAAATTTCACAAATACATCTCGGCGCAAGAAGTAACGCCTTTAATTATTTCCAGCCCAACTCCTGCATTATTTCCGTGACACTCTTCCCCCTGTACCGCGATAATACAAAACGAGCTGCCCTTCTCTGAACTTTCTCTAAATCGTCACCTGGTGTGGATTCCACTATGCGCAGCAATACCGCAAACTAGGACGCACAAGTGTAATGTACACAGTTTCTTTAGTAGCATCTTCTAAGTGTTCTTCCAATGAAACGTAGTCTTTGGTTCGCCTTCCCTACAATATTTTCTGTGTGTTCATTCCGATTTAAGCTGTTCGTAATTGTTACTACTAGGTATTTACTAGAATTGACGTCCTGTGGGTTTGACTGATTCATCATGTAACTGAAATTTAACGGATTTCTTTTAGTGGTCATATGGATGACCTCACACTTATCATTATTAAGAGTCAATTGCCAATTTTTGCACCATCCAGATATTTTATCTAAATCATTATGCAGTTGCTTTTGATCTTCTGGTGACTTTACTAACGGATAAATGGCAGCATCATCCGCTAACAGTCTAAGAGAGCTACTTAATAGTGTCTCTTAACCCTTAACTGCCCTGGCGAATGCAGTAACTCTCATACCCTGGTAGGATCAGTTTTGACCCCAAATTGTTGGAAATTGTAAATGACTTTTTGAATGTAAAGCATTTATTGTCTAGTTAATATCGAATTGTAAGGTAAACAAATTCATTTAAATATAGAAGAAAGCACAAAGAAATTATTTTAAAAGATTGGCATTTATTTTAAATTTTTTAATTCACATAAAAATTAGTTTTCATTAGAGAGACGTTATTCTCCGTGTTTTGAACTTCTGAAGGCATTGCGAACCATATTTGTTTAAATTCCTACGCTGAATATATATATATATATATATATATATATATATATATATATATATATATATATATATATATATATATATATATATATGTGTGTGTGTGTGTGTGTGTGTGTGTGTGTGTGTAATTTTTCAAATTTGTACAAAAAATACTTTGGTTACCTTCTTCAGTCTTCGCAACTTTCGTAAAGGCTCCCCACCATGTCACCTGGGGAATAAATATTAAAATGAAAACTCTTGGGGTCAAATATGACCCCGCCAGGGCAGTTAAGGGTTAAATCGTTCACAAAAATAAGAATCAGTAAGGGCTCTGTAACATTTCCCTGGGTAACGCCAGATATCGCTTCTGTTCTGCTCGATGACTTTCCGTCAATCACAATGTACTGTGTCCCCTATCACAGGAAATCGCGAATCCAACTGCACAACTTCTTAGAGCGGAGATAGAAATAATAATAATATAACTAAACTTCTAATAATATAAGCGACAAGAGACTGAAGGCGACAGCCACATATGTCGCGATGTGTCGGCTGGACGGCAGCATTGTTGTTTTCTGTAACGGATTCGTGTCTGCTGCTCGAGATCCTAAGTACGAATTATTCCCAGTGTCGTAAAAGCTCCCCTGTGGCGACAAAAAATAATCCCCATATGCAGTTGTTGAACACATTGGCAGTGTTCGCTGCGATAAACTTTATAGCTACTGCAGTGAGTGAAAGTCGCAGATTTTTCAGTTGGCGCTGTTCGGCATGATGTGGTGCCACGTCAGGATCAGATTCTGCAGTTACTGTCACCACCCCGCGATGACCTCTGTATCTGCTTCAGTGCGCGAGACTGTAAAGTTTTACAAGGTGTTGGCAGCGGAGAATCACTCGCTCCCTTGGCCTCCAGATTAGAGCAGTAACTGGACACTCCCCGCTGTTAAAACGTGGACACCGACACGACACTCCTCGGGCGTCTCGCCGCTGTAACTGGCGACAGGGGAGGTAACGAGCGGTAAAATCGCTAGAGAAGCGGCCACCCTCCACCCTCTGAAAGCTGCCCTTACTGCCGCCCCCAACTGCTGCCTCAACATTTCATTGGCGGACAGTAAAAAGTTATCTCGACTGCTGGTTTTATTGAGTGCGGAATTCTCGTGTGGGGTGGTATAATGCGGTCGTCGGGGCAGAGGAATCGGATGGCTCCGAACTGCCCTGGGCGAGAGTGTGCGGCTCGGGACGGAGGCAGCCGTAAAAGGACAAAGAAATGACAAATAGCGCGCTCCACGCCTCGCCACCCTTTTTTATTCCTTCTCGCTCTCCGTTTCCTTTTTTTAACAAGTAACGAATGTCGAATTTTGTATCTGCAGACGCCGCAATATATGGGAAAAATCGAAAATCCCTATCTGGGTAGTGACATGTGCTTCCAAGGATTACTACTGTAGGATCTCTATTTGCGTAGATTAAAATCGGATAACCCAGAGCCCTATAGCTAGATGATTACCTCAGTTGCAGACACTTAGGTCTCGTACACTTTTATAATAACCTGAATTTTTGAAATTTCAAGGGGGAATAATAATGTTGAAATTGGAGTGTAATTTTGGTTATAACGTGAAACATTAACTGCATTCAAACAAGAACGTGTCAAATGAAACTTCCTGGCAGACTAAAATTGCGTGCCAGAACCGAGACTTGGGACCTTTGCCTTTCGCGGGCAAGTGCTCAACCGACTGAGCTATCCCGACACGACTCACGATGCCGCCTCACAACTCTACTTCCGCCAGTACCTCGCCTCCTACTTTCCAAACTTCACAAAAGCTCTCCTGCGAACCTTGCAAGACTAGCACTCCATGAAGAAAGGATATGGTGGAGACATGGCTTAGCCACAGCATAAGGGATGTTTGCAGAGTGAAAGTTTCAGTCTAAGAACGTGTCACTTGGCATGTGTGACGTGACTATCAAAGATAAAATTTACCGACAAAATTACACTACTGACCATTAAAATTTCTACACCAAGAAGAAATGCAGATGATTAACGAGTATTCATTGGACAAATATATTATACTAGAACTGAAATTTGATTACATTTCCACGCAATTTGGGTGCATAATCCTGAGAAATCAGTACCCAGAACAACCACCACTGGCCGTAATAAACGGCCTTGATACGCCTGGGCATTGAGTCAAACAGAGCTCGGATGGCGTGTACAGGTACAGATGTCAATGAGCTTCAACACAATACCACAGTTCATCAAGAGTAGTGACTGGCGTATTGAGACGTGCCAGTTGCTCGGACACCATTGACCAGGCGGTTTCAATTGGTGAGAGATCTGGAGAATGTGCTGGCCAGGGCAGCAGTCGAACATTTTCCGTGTCCAGAAAGGCCCGCACAGGACCTGGGACATGCTGTCGTGCATTATCCTGCTGAAATGTAGTGTTTCGCAGGGATCGAATGAAGGGTAGAGCCACGGATCGTAACACATCTGAAATGTAATGGCCACTGTTCAAAGTGCCTTCGATGCGAACAAGAGGTGACCGAGATGTGTAACCAATGGCACTCCATACCACCACGCCGGGTGATACGCTAGTAGGGCGATGAATACACGCTTCCAACGTGCGTTCACCGCGATGTCGCCAACCACTGATGCGACCATCATGATGCTGTAAACAGAACCTGGATTCAGAGCGAGAGAGAGATGGCTGTCATAACCACAAGCAAATTGCTGGTATCAGAGTAAATGTCTATTATGAATCATCCGATACCACTATCGGTTAGCTATCTTACTAATAATTCATAAATATGTTTTACGAAAACAAAGCCGGCCGCGGTGGCCGAGGTGACTGAGGCGCTTCAGTCACGGTCAGCACGGCCACTACGGTCGGGGGTTCGAATACCCCCTCGGCCATGGATATTTGTGCCGTCTTTCAAATGTTCAAATGTTTGTATAGCTTATGGGACTCAACTACGGGCTCATCAGTCCCTAAACTTACAAACTACTTATGAACTAGCTAATCCTAAGGACGGCACAAATATCCATGCCCGAGGAGGGATTCGAACCCCCGACCGTAGTGGTCGTGCAGAACGTGACTGGAGCGCCTCAGTCCCCTCGGCCACCGCGGTGCCGTCCTTAGTCTTAGCTAGTTCATAAGTAGTTTGTAAGCTTAGGGACTGCTGACCCCGTAGTTAAGTCCCATAAGTTGTTTGAACATTTGAACGAAAACAAATTTGTGTTACGATTACTGTTGGCAGGCAGCGCACAGGCCTTGTACCTAGGTGGCGTTGATCCTGCCGTGGCGTCCTCGGCGCACTGTGTGACGCGCCTGTGTCTGTGTGTTGTGCAGGGGCGGGGACGAGGTGCAGCGGTCGCTGGAGTTGCTGGACCGCGTGCTGTCCGAGTTCGACGACCTGGAGAACGGCAACGCCACGACGGCGGCGGCGGCGGCGGCGGCTGCGGCGGGGGCGGCGGCTCCGGCCGGCAAGGCCGCCGTGGCGGCCAGCGCGGGGGGCGCTCCGCAGCCGGCCGAGGGGCTGCCCGGCGGGGGCGGCGCCGGCGAGGGCGGCGAGGCCGACGCGGACCACGAGGCCGACGGCGAGGGCGAGGGCGGCGGCGCGGCGCGCGTGCCCGAGAGCCCGCTGGGCCACCAGTCCGAGGACGACGGCTACATGAGCATGAACGGCCGCCGGCCCGCCAAGCTGGCGCTCGGCCTGCCGCTCGTCCCCGCCACCCCCGCCTCCGCCCCCGCGCTGCCCGCCGCCCCCGGCGGACTGCCCGCCTCCGCGGCGCACCCACCGCCGCCCCCCGAAGAGGCCGAGCGCATCATTTCTACACTGCTGCCCAGGTACGTACCCTCTAATCCCGCTGCATCTAGTATCTTGCCTCGAGGTCTGACGGTGTTAAACCATATTAGTCTGACACCATCACCTAAATATGTACCAGCAAAGGAACCGAAATCGAGAACACGACAGGGACAACAATACGGACCCCAACATAGGCACCAACACGGACACTGACGCGGATAGTGATCATCATTTAATACACAGTGATTAGTGTAAATATATACGGTGAGGGAGCTGGTAGAAAGAGTAGATGTCGGGACTGAGGACGTCATCTGGTACAGGAAGGTGGCGAAAGTTACCCTGGGAAACGAACTGGAGAGTGTGCAGGTGTAGGGCAGGAGGGATGGATTGGTACACGTGTAGCAGAGACCCAAAGTTTAAGAGGAGAGGAGAAACCAGAGGGTGACGGGATTCTATTTTTCGATAGATGTACAGGATTCTTATGGTTCAGGGTAGTTTCAAGGGTAACACAAGGCTGTAACCCGTCACCACTGTTGTTCATACTATTAATGGATCATATGTTAAAAACAGTAGACTGGCAGGGCGGGATTAAAATAGGTGAAAACAAAATAAGCTGTCTCGCATATGTGGATGACTTAGTTGTAATGGCCGATTCGATTAGAAGGGTGCAAACTAATATTTCAGAGATCGATCAGAGGTGCAAGGCTTATGATATGAAGATCAGCATCTCCAAAATGAAAGTAATGTATGTGGGAAAGAGATTTAAACAGATTGAGTGCCAAATAGGAGGAACAAAGTTAGAACAGGTAGACACTTTCAAGTACCTGGGATGTATTTTCTCACAGGATGGCAACATAGTGAAAGAACTGGAATAGAGTTGCAGCAAAGCTAATACAGTGAGTGCTCAGCTAAGATCTACTCTCTTCTGCAAGAAAGAAGTAAGTACCAAGACTAAGTTAGCAGTGCACCGCTCTATCTTTCGACCAACTTTGTTGTATGGAAGTGAAAGTTGGGTGGATACAGGTTACCTTATTCATAAGGTAGACGTTACAGATATGAAAGTGGCAAGAATGACTGCAGTTACTAATAGATGGGAACAATGGCAGGAGGGTATCCATAATGAGGAAATCAAAGAAAAACTGGGAATAAACACCATGGATGAACAGGTAAAGCAAACAGACTGAGATGGTGGGGTCATGTTACACGCATATGAGCTGAGCAGCGGAGAGTAAAAGGAGTCGAGGTACACCAAGAAGAAAGTACTTCGATTCGATGCAGAATGATTTTGAAGTAAAAGGCTTAATATCAGACGAGGCATTAATGTTAGCATTGAATAGGGGATCATGGAGGAATTTTATTAGCGGTACTATGCTCCAGACTGAACGCTGAATGGCATAATCAGTCTCTGATGATGATGATGATGATTATGATGTACAGGATGCGGATATGTTCCAAGAATTTCAGAAAGCGCGGGAAAAGAATAAAATCGTTGATTATCCGCATGAGGGAAGGGAAATAGATGCGGTAAGCGAGGCGGTGGGCGTGGCGCTCCATGAACTGGAGGGATTTATAATAGGCGGGCAGGGGCTGATATCCAGGCGGGATGGAAGCTGGACAGGGCAGGATTCATCAGGGAGCGAAGTGTAGAGGATGGTGGATGGACCGAGACCCCACGTCCGGCCAGAGAGGAGTTTGAGAATATTAGGCGGCAAAGGGCTTTCTGCTGGATAATCTTGACGTGGGGAGTCCAGAAAAGGTAACGGTCGAAGGTGAGGGTGGACTACAGTAGTTTGGTCCAATAGCTTTATAATTTATTTACCCGATTCCCGTACGATCTGCACTACGGCAAGCACCTGTAATGAATGGATGTAATAGATGCACACTATTCTCCAACCGGTATGGCAATAGGCGAAATACAACAAATAATAGGGGCGGGGGGGGGGCAACTCCGCAGTTTGTGGCCGGGAATGTGGGTCTGAAGGGAGATATGCTAGGGTAAGTTGCAAAGCAGTACCGACCACTGTGTCTGGAAGGTTAGTTCTCACGAGACCCGGGCTGAAATCTCTTCCCGGCACAAATTTTTAATTTATCCGTGCAATTCAATGCTCACTGGTAGATAATACCTTTAATTGCTAGGTGTCTTGATATGCAGGGTAGTCAGAAATTCCCGTTACAAACTTCAAGGACTTTTAGTGGGTTGTGAGTTAATTAAATTACCGCCAGAGATATCTAGAAGTATTTGTTGTGATGTCCCCTTCAACATCGCAGAGTTTGTCGGTTTAAATACTTTTCACCCTGTAGACTGCCGTCAGATTGCCAGTTGTATATAAAGACCCCTACACAAGTTCCGATTTATCTTCCGACCAACCAACTGATCAGCTAGCCAACCAAACACTTAGCAGCCTACACACGTTCCGACCAACTTCACTCAGCGATTGTATCGCCTCCCTGTTCCGGTGTCTGCTTCCCGAACTGTTTTTGTTTTCGCGTGTTCACTGTGCAGACAGCAGACGATCGCAGCCAGTAAGTTGGTAGGATAGTGCTACACACGGTACAGTTTGTCGGGTGGAGTGTTGGGGGAGGGGGTCAGACGTCGGACGGTCAGCCCGACCAACCATTCAAAAAGATAAGTTGGTCGGGAAGCGCCTCCACACGTCCAATTTATCGGACCGTCGATAAATTGGTCCCGACAAATGGGAACGTGTGTAGGGTCCTTAACCCATCACAGTAGAGCAGTGCAGAGTGGTGAGCACTGTACCCTTGCTTTTTTCCAGACTGTAACCCAGCAGAGTAGACTGGTGAGGTAGTACGCTTGCTTTTTTTTTTTTTTCAGACTGTCCCCCGGCAGCTGCGCGGCGCTGGGTCGCCGGCCGGTGCGGCCGTTCCTGCTGTCTGGCTGCGGCGGCAGCCAGGAGGCGCTGTCCGGGCCAGGCTGCAGGGTCACCACCGCCACCCAGACCACGCTCGTGAGTACACTACACCTGCCTAACTTCAATCTACGTGCAATGGATAAACTTTCAATTTCACTTTAAAAACTTTTTACCTTCCATTGATTTTCTTCCAGATCGTGAATCTTTAATTAGGTACCTGGAGTAGTAGAGTAGGATAATTCCGTCGTCGGTTTCGATTAGATATTAGATTAGTAAAGGTAATATTCGATTTGATGGAAATTCTCCTCAGAGATGATAAATATTGTTGAAACGAGATAGAATGGCTGACCAGTACTTACCTTTGTGCTGTACCGCCGATAGTAACACAAATGAAGAAACAGAAAAAAGGGGACGAAAAGGACAAGCTTTCAGAACACAGTTCCTTCATCAGGTGGAAGAGAAGGGAAGAAGAAAGGATGGGAACAGAAGGGAAAGGTAGTTCACGACCTAGGTCATGAAGGTGGTGTTTCGGGAGTGTGGACGTCAGAGATACTGGCAGTTTCCTGTCGTTGTCCTTTTTGTCCCCTTTTTTCTGTTTCTTCATTTGTGTTACTATCGGCGGTACAGCACATTAGTAAAGGTAAAGCAGTCAACAATCCGAAGATTGGTTTGAACACCACAGTGCTTTACTAGGCATGGTCCTGTTTGGAGGTGGTATACCGTTGCCTTCCTCCGACCTTCGAACTGACTTACCCAGCCAGTTATAGGGGGACCTACAGTTTAACGTGTGTTCCGAACCACGGTGCTACTCGGTATTTTTCACATGAGCAATACTGCCAGAGGTGAAAGAAGTGGAAAGTGACAGATAAAAATCCTAGGACCTGGCGGGGATCGGACCCGCGACATTTGGATTTGAAGTTTGGCACTCTACCACTGTGCAACCGAGGCGCACTAGACTAAGATAATTCTGCGCGTCGGGTACGATAGATATTAGATTAGTTGTTCGTACCAAAGGTCCGTGTTGAAGAGATCCTCCTGGATGTAAAATATTTTTTTTTTCTTTTTTAGTTTTTTTTTTTCAATTTTATAATTTAACAATACTAATACAGATACAGATATGTTGTTTTACGAACTGATAACGTAATAATGCTAATAGTATGAATACAGATACATACATCATTTGGTTCTATTTAAAAATTTCTCATTGAAGCAACACACACGTCCATGCCCGGGGGAGGATTCGAAACCTGCGACGCGGGAGGCCGCGCGATCCGTAACATGGCGCTCCAGACCGCGCGGATACCCCCGCGTGGCACGGGACTAAACTACGGTGGTTATCAGTCCCTAGGCATACAAACTACTTAAACTAACTTAGCCTAAGGACAACATAAACACTCATGCCCGAGGAAGGATAAGAACTTCCGACGGCGAATAACCGCGCGCTCCGCCGAAAGGCGCCTTAGAGGGCTCGGCCACTCCACTGCGGCAATTATCTTGCCGCCTTCAACTCGTGCTCCCCTACGTACACAACAATTGTAGTGCCTGTGGACCTTGAAAAATTTATTAATAGTGTTAATGACACAGTGAAGTTTCAAGGATTAAAAATAAATTAATTGATCAGTCTGGGTTTGTTATCAATTTGCTCGGAATTTAATTTGGTATTATAATATGTGATCAAAACTTAAGTATTATTTGTATAGCTCTCTCTCTCTCTCTTTGTCTGACGAGTGATGTAAACAGATGCTGTCTCATCGCCACGTGTCTTTCATCTTCACCAAGTTACAGCGTTACAGTAGTACTAGCTCTAAATCCGGCATTGCCAGAGTGTTTATTTATTCTACACTCTCGTAGTCCACCTCCCCTTCCATCCTCTCTCTGGAGCCATCTCTTTCTCTTCCATCTCTCCGTTCGTTTCCACCTTCCCCTCTCTCGGCAAAGTTTTTTGCAAGATGCCTTCTGTCATGTACCATACAAACATTTATATAACCAGTGACCTTCCTCTTGGTTTAAAGGTCACGTATGCACAAATTCATCAAGATCGGATCAAAAGTATGCATTTTGTCAAATTCCGCAAGTTAAGTACACTCCACGATGCACCGAACGCAATTGTATATAGACAGTGACATTCCTCTTGTCTTTAAGGTCAAGTGTGCAAACTTTCATCAGTATCGGAACAAAACTATAGATCTGTATGCAATTGAAACACAGGAACACATTGAATAACCTACTTTGTTGTTC
The DNA here is from genome assembly GCA_026315105.1 of Locusta migratoria. Taxonomy (NCBI): domain Eukaryota; kingdom Metazoa; phylum Arthropoda; class Insecta; order Orthoptera; family Acrididae; genus Locusta; species Locusta migratoria. The sequence continues at coordinate 524,993,527 of CM048745.1, forward strand.
TCAAATTTTCCAGTTGTATTTCATACAACCCTTGTTCTGAGAATATCGAACACAACAAAAAAAGGATTCGTGAAATCGGCCGAGCTGTTCTCAAGTTATGGCGCGACCAAGGTATTTAGGGGTCCTTTTTATGTTGCAAGGTACCCTCCCCCATGCACCGTATGAAACTTTAGATACATGGTGACCTCCTTCATGTTTTAAAAGTCAAGCGTGCAAAATTTCGTGAATATCGGAATGAAACTGTTCATTTCGTAAGTCTGTAAGAAATCTATTCTCCGCCATGCACGTTAATTCTACCATACTGCAAGATACTTTCGTAGCTGACGTCTTCTACCTATAAACTACATACCACCAAAATTTCAGCTTCATAGGTGGAGTAGTTTTAGAGATTTCGTATTTAGTCAGTGAGTAAGTGAGCGACCTTTCTCTTTTATATATAGAGGTAAGAAATAATGGTTGATTCTGATAATTAAAAAAGTACATGTTAAGTTTTACAGTGGACATCTTTACGGGTCTGGCACAATAAAAACTGAATTTTAAATAATTAATACAGCTGACATTCATCACGAACAGTTTCCTATACCGAGTAAGTATAAACATTGCACTAATGAATATCGGTTCTTCAGTGCTTACATGAGGTGAAAAGTACGTGGAACTTTCGAGAGCGACAAATCTTGGCTGATTAATTAACGATAACTTTGCTAGTCCCAAAGTTCAAGAATCAACTGTCGCTGAATAAAATCAACTTAGCAGCACTTACCGTCCAAACTTGTTAAACGTTGTTACATCAAAGCCTTTGAGAAAAACTTTGTTCAGACGAAGCCGACAAAATCGAAAGCTGTCAATACCACCCTGTAGCCGCTAACTTTAAACACACTGGCTAATAACCTTCCTAATAATGTGACACAGCTGACTTAACTAAATTTTGACGACACTCTCATCATGTTAAAGAGCGAAACCCGTCAATAAAAAATACTTCTTGCGATTAGTGAGTGTTTCAAGGGCTTAAAATCGAAAACATATTACATTTAACATCCAAAAGCTAAATTCGATTATTTTTACAAACTTAATGTTGGAAGAATAAATTATAAGCATATGAGAAAGTGTTTTACACAGTAGGTTGCCGTACTATTGAGAGTCATTATCTCTTTATACGAGTAGCCATGCGAGATTCCAAGGCCGCTGCCGCCGGAGTTTCAAGTTGCCATGGATGTGTTTGTTTTCCTTAGTATAAGTTAGTTTAAGTAGTGGGTAAGTCTAGAGCCAGATCACGTGAGCACTTTGGTCTCTTAGATCTTACACCATTTAAGGATATGTTTTTAATTATGTAGGGCAAGTCATTTGAAATTGTCTATCGCAATATTTGGAAAAATACGATTCGAATTTTAAAAAGTTGTGATAAAACTTGTTCACCTCAAAGAGGGCCGTCCATTAGCATAAAGTTCGAGCCCTCATCACCCCCGGAGGCGGGAAGGGGAGGTGACTTTGAAATCTTAAGTAGGAACCCCTATCTTTTGTTGCAGATTTGAATTTCAAATGTTTGTAAATCTAAGCGACTTAACTGCTGCGGTTATCAATTCCTAGGCTTACAAACTATATAAACAAACTTAACTTATGCTAAGAACAAAACACACTGGAACCCCCGACGACGAACAGCAAGTGTAGTCCACCTACTCAGTCTTCACTCCCCATCAGATGGGATACACAGTACTAATTAAGATGATGTGATGAAGAGCGATGTGTCAGGTCACCAGTTGGTTTACTAGGCGTGAAAGCGTCTCCCAGGTGCTCATCAGAGTCCAGTAGCTTTCATTACACGGTAGGCGCTGTGCAGTGCTTTATTTCTAAAACTGTAAGCCCCTGGACCACCTAAAAAGTGTGGTGTCGCACAAGTCCAAAGTGCGCGCCACCTACTTTCGTTGCGCGCCGCCATGCACGCACGGCGCGGCGTTCTTACGACGACAGCCACGAGCGCCCTCTGCTGCAACTCCACTCGTGGCCACCACTGAACGACATCGTTCACTTCGGACTGAGATAGGAACCAGTTAACACTTCGGAATCAGATAGGCACCAGTGAAGACTTGGCTATCGTACAGGCACTAGGCAGACCTCTAAGCTCAACTATGTATCAGCATTCTGCAGTACAGAACTAAGTAAAAGTTAAGTATTGTATAAATTCTGTGCAATATATATCTCGTTCTAATTTACTCTAGTGTTTCTAGTTTCTGGCTGCTCCCCTCCGTACCTGCACCAGCGTGCTATCTTTATTCCTGTGTCGGTCTCATTTCACTCGGCCACCGACACCTACGACGGAAACGAGACACAAAAGCGGCGACGAGGCTGGGACACAAAAGTGGCGACGAGGATGGGATGCAAAAAAAAGTAAGGAAGGATGATCAGGGTTTAACGTCCCATCGACATAGTGGTCATTAGAGACGGAGCGCACACGATCGTACAGTTGTTGTCAGAGACAGAGAAACAAACCGGCCGTGTCCGAAAAGAACCATACCAGCACGTGCCTCGAGTGATTTTGGGAAATCACACAGAAGCTAAAAGACAATGACCAATTATAAATCGTCGTTCTCCCGAATGCGAGTCTAGTGTGTAACCGATAGAACGCTCTCTTCTACCTTACACCTTCCTTCGTCCGCCATAAATTTACAAACTTCGATATTTGAAAACTTACAGTGAAGAGACAGTGTTTACAAGATATTTTAATCATTCCGGGTTTTTAAAACAAAACTTTAAATAATCAAAGGCTAAAACCAGTGAATCTATAGATCTTATAAAATAGACTGTATGTGTATATCTCTGTTCCACATCTCCTCCTAAACTACTGGACCGATTTCAAACCAAATTTGCTCCCATGTTCCTTACTATCAGGCAACAATCGCTGTTGGAGTTAGAACCACCTACGACATATACGTAAGGAGATACGACGTCATGAACAATGACAGTCGTGAAAAACGGTCGCGATAATATTCTACATCTGCTCCTAAACTGATAGACTTATTTCAACTAAATTTGGTACTAATATTCTTTAAGGTCAGGAAGCATTTACTATGATTGCAAAAACCACCTACGATACATAGTACATACGATATCACGTCATAAAAAATCGCACTGACGTGTTTTACGGCCCACTTTAGATTTGTAGTTTTATAAGTTTTTGCAAACATTTTGGACCAAAATAGTAATCTAAATAATAATTAATTAATTAATAAGAGTGTCTGAAACCCTTTTAGGAAAAAAATTAGGTAGTGGCGGGTTTCGAAACACCGACCTTTCGCGTCACATTCCAGCATCTTGCCCACTACGCTACGTCTATAGATCAAAATGGGAGTTCTTTAATCTCATACTATTGATGGCCGTAGTTAACTGATGTTAATATGGCATTTGTAGACATTAGATGATCATTTATCGTACGAAGAACGATGTGTTTTTGTTAATTCCTCAGTGTGCCGTTGCTTTGAAATGACAACGTGTAAGTTACAATAAAAAAATCATCAAATACGCGAGGAATGTCATGTGACATCTCCGAACGGTGGTTTTCGTTAGTTCAATGGAGGGTGTCAAATCTCCGTTATTTTTGCAAATATGCCTCAAACGATACGAGATATGAAAAAAACATGAGGGAGCTAAGTTGCAGAGAATTTTCTCCTCTACTAATTAGGTCATTCAATTTTCGTGTCAGATGAGCGGTTCGTTTGTAATTACAATTATATTAAAAACGGCTTTTTTTGGTTTTACTACCGTATTTTCTATCCGAAAAATTTGAAAAAGGGAGATTCTGGTCTCTGGCGGCCTACAATCATGTCTGTAAAATTTGGTGCTGATCGGTATAACAGTTCGTCTTAAAAACAGGGATCACGTTACGGACAGACGGACTGACAGACAGATATACATCCCAAAATCGCGGTTATTTTTGCAAATATCTTTGAAACGCTACGAGATATGAAAAACACACAAAAGAGCAAAGTTGTAGAGTATTTTCTCCTCTACAAATTCGGTTATTCAATTTACGTGTCAGATGAATAGTTAAGCCGTTATTTTCATTTAAATTTCGAGCTGTCAAAAAACGATCGCCAAGGCCCACTTTTAGTGTTACTACCGTAACCTAAGGTGGGCCAAATGAAAACTGCCCCATCTTCCGACGAGTGATAGCGTGATTTTGTTCGTCAATTATTTGACAACGAGAGCACTTAGCAACTTTCAATAATCTTTCAACATAATTTCAAATCTTTAAGAAACTTTTTCTCGTTGACAACCCTAACAAAATGATGAAAGGAAAAAGTTCATCGCTTACTGGTTTTCCGATGTTCATGATGTATATCTACTGCATTTGGCACTTCTGCACTGTTTATTTTCGAAACAATTCACAGACAGTACACATACATACCACTGAATGTTCCTTCGATACTGTATCACAGTTATACATATAGTTCATGAGATACGAAGTCATAAACAATTTGGTTCATGAAAAACCGCATCATCATACATGAGGTTTTGATTATTACGTCCTTACTGCTAACGCCATTCACGATTCATTTCCAGACATTACTCACATATACCACTGAATATACCTTCGAATTTACACCATTGTACGACACATACTTCAGGAGATATGACGTCATAAACAATGAGTAACAAAAACTTTCCCATTACAAGTACGGTATCAATAAATATTGTTAATGGTCATGTTTTGAATCACATTAATGTTATACATCATTTGTATTTTATTACTATTTTTATAGTATTCTTAAAATTATGTACATTATGCATATTTATTAGTTTTACTGTTTCATAATTTCTAAGCTATTTTCATGGATACATTTTTGTTTCTAATATAAGAGTGGAAAAATGCATATGTACTCGGGCAATGCCGGATTTAGCATCTAGTTTAGTATAAACAAAAGGTGCAACGGTTTGTCACCACAGTGTTACTCGTTCCTTGCCTCTTCTCAATACATATCGGCACAAATCGGTATTGTCCATGATTATTACGTCGCGTTTGCAACTGCTAACAGCTCCAAAATTGAAGCAATTGCATTCTAGTCAACATTGGTCCATCCAATGAATAACGTTGGAGATTTTCATTGCACATTAGGGAGACGTGCAATTCCGATTTCCGGAAAAGCTAAGAAAATCAAAATACCATGTGACGTAGGATACAGTATGAGATGTTTGGCAAATTCATTCAGTGTCATTTGTGCTCTATTCATTCAATTGTAAGACAAACTGATTGAGCTTCTTATTCATTACGGCAGATAAGCAAAACCAATGTCCCTGTAATACGTCTTGATGAAAGCTGAACTCTATGCGTTATTTCTACCACACTATCCCCTGAGTTGGTTACATTGTTACATCGTCTTCTTTCCGGCTCGATACACTAGTTCCATTTTAAGTCTCGAGTGCCAAAACATACAAGGTGTCCATTTAAAAAAACATAAGTTTGTGTTAAAAAAACACATTTGCTTTCGCTTTAGAATGTTTCCAAATATGTACATTCATGGGCCCAGCCGTACATTGATACCGGTGAAAGTCGTTTTCCAATAGCTGTTATTGTTCCAGAGATATTTTGGGTAGACAAGATTGCTGAGACACCCTGTATAACTAACCACTTATTTGCATTAGAAAAAAGTGAAGTGTTTATAACCTATAAATACTAAATCTGAAAACAAAACTATAATTTCTAAGACTCACTGAGGTTTCTTTAAAGCGAAAAGGTGAAACACGTCTGAGAAAAATAAAATACAATACGTTAAAAAAAAAGGCGTTTTTATTTCCAAAAACCAATATTTAGGCGCTTGATGTGGAAGAATGCCACATAAAACAAACTTATTGTTCCAGTGAGTTATAAAAATTCTTTGGGAGTTGCGGGAACGCCGTTCTGTCTGAAATTAAGCCCTGTCGCTGTGGTTCAAGTGCTCTATTTTTAAAATTTCAAATTTTCGCGTAAAAACAGATTCCACCGTTCAAACTAAAATTACAGTTTTTTTTTTCATCATACTTACCTAAATATGCAACTAAATTTCATCGTCCATATGTCCTTGAATTTCGAACTTGGAAACTTAAAATGATTTTGTATAGATGTAAAAGAATTTCGTTATTCTATTATTACACTAACTGGAAATAAACTAAAATACTGATTACTTTATCCCACTTTTACCCTTCATCTCCTACTGAAACACCTAGTACGTTCACCTCTCCTACATCTCCCATAAATTTCAGTCTCATCCTTGAGAACCTCCACACGTGTTAGTTACGTTTTCTTCGTGTTCAAGTACACAATTTGTTTTCCCAACGTTTCTTTAACCTCCCTACCCTTACACTGTCTGTTTACGTGAAATCAAGTTGGTACTATATTTCATGTCACGTAAATAAACAGTGTCACTAATGAGATGTATATGTGCGTGAATTCTGAGCAGTTAAGAAGGAGCAGCACCTCAAAAACAGACGACTACATGTAAGGAGAAGCAGAACAAAATACATACTAACTTCACTTTCGTTACCAGTTGCACTAGGAAGTGGGATTATATTCCTAAAAACACGTTGTATTAGGCACGAAGAAACGTTTCCTTTGCAGTATTTTACTTATTTAAACACATTCAACTGCTGACATACAAAATATGGCTATTAAAAATTACTTCTTGAACATCAAAAAAGAAAAAAACCTTGTAATACATACGTTCTATTACCGTAAACGAACTTTGAACAGTCGGCCGCGGTGGCCGAGGTGACTGAGGCGCTCCAGTCACGGTCAGCCCGGCCACTACGGTCGGGCGTTCGAATCCCCCCTCGGGCATGGATATTTGTGCCGTCCTAGTTCGTAAGTAGTTTGTAAGTTTAGGGACTGATGACCCCGTAGTTAAGTCCCATAAGCTTAACAAACATTTGAACATTTGAACATTTGAACTTTGAACAATCACTAACAATTTAACGAGTTAAAAGAAAATTTGGTTCCTTGAAAACTAGTAAGATAAAGCCTTCTTACAGCCAGTAAACACTGATACGCGAAAATATGGAATGTCGTCGTAAAAAAAAAAAAAGATGATAATAATAATAATAATAAAAAATGCAAGTCTCAGAGAAATCCGTTCATGAAAAAATTTAAACTGTTAATCGAAATATTATATTAATTAATGATATTAGTTTCAGTTGTTATGTATTGTGCCACCAATATTTAGCGAATTAAATTTACGTCCACTTCTGCCTCTTAGTAACTGAAACAACAAGCATCACAACAGATACAGGGCATCCAACTTCCCCATCTCCCACTATCAGCCCTTTTCGCTCCACTGCCCCATTCATTATTGATAACCCGCCCTGCCCACACTGGCCCTGATCGCATTAACGTCCATCGCCAACATGGCAAAGCGCTGCTTTAAACCATCGCGAAATTAGTCCCCGCGTCGATTTACAAATTTAAATTGTTATTTCTCAACATAAGGTGGTATTCTTCCTGATCACAGTGTCAGTAGAGACTGGTGGAAAGTACGATTTTCACAATTCGGTTTTAATTTCAAATTCATTTAATATAATCTGCGACACACGTATCCCGTTTTATCTCACCAGCCCATTTCTGTTTCGCTTCTATTTAAAATTCCACTTTAAAACACCATGTCTGATCTTTCCCCACTCAGCAGCAGTGTCATTAGCTCCTTCTTTTCATTTTTAATCTGCTTCTTTCTTTGAAGATGACTAAAGCTTATAAAATCTCCTCACAAATTAAAATTTTTAATCGCACGCGTCGACATAAAATGAGAAAGTATGAATGTTTGCCTGCATTTTTAACGAACTAAGTGCGAGTACACTATGGCTAGAATTTACTGAAGCTGACATTTGAAAAGAGAATGTTTGAAAGTAAGTGGGGACGTAATGAGAGATTCAAAATGTAAAGAAATCTGTTCACGTAATCAGGGGCAATAAATTAATTACGAGGAGATATCACACTCTTTGTTGGCAAAATGGAAGTACGGCGCTTTGGCTGCGCGCCTGATGAACAAATGTTTCATGTCGGCGTTGCAGAGAGATTTGGATCTCGCGTTCGCTATCTTTAGTGCCGTTAAGTGAAAGCTACTGCAATGCTTCCGTCTAACACACTGCTTACGTATTGAGCGTTACCTTCGAAGGGGCATTATTATTCAAACACCGTGCTGCCACCGGCAATGGAGAACCCTATGCAAACCTGGCGCCATTCAGTTCAGCAACTCTGCTGTAAATCTCCCAAGTTCTCCCCCGAGTCGCCTTGTAAACTCATTAAATTTTTCAGGTAAATTAGCGGCGTAAGAGACATGCTTTCGGAAATTATGCATGCAATTTAAAGATTCATATGATGCGCCGTAACAAGCTATCCAAAGTTGTCTTCCGCGCGGATGAATGCTGTTGCGGCTGGTTGTCGAATACGTACTTCAGGTCGACCTCGCGAAGTTCCCGCCGCGGCTGCAGCGTCGCTGCTCGCAGTTCCGGCAACTGGCGCCAGGTGGAAGCAGCGGCAAGGACGCTGCCAGCGCGCCTTCTCGGCGATGCCGTGAACTACATCTTCAATTGGCGCGGCTAGTAGTGCGCAAACACCGGCTCTTAATTTTTCCGCATGTGTTATTCACTTTATGGAATTATAATTCGCTTCATCTGACACTTCTGTAATATTGTAATTCAGCAATAAAAAACGTGCAGACTTCCAATGGCCCGCATTGCCAATATAGCTGACGAGTTAATACAGACACGGACGATTAAATTCGATCACACGGACATGTTGATATTTGTAGCTATTCCGACCAAAAGACCTTGTAAAAAATCTCACTGACGTGTTTTACGGACCTCTAATCTCATACTATTGATGGCCGTTGTTAACTGATGCTAATATGGCATTTGTAAGACACTAGATTATCATTTATCATACGAAGAACGACGTGTTTTTGTTAATTATTCAGTGCGCCATTGGCTTGAAATGACAAAATGTAAGTTACAACAAGAAACTCATTAAATACGCAACGCAAGATGGTATATGCCAGAGAGAGTTCTGGGCGAGGAATGTCACGTAACATCTGCGAACGGCTGGTTTTCGTTAATTCAATGGAGGGTGTCAAAACTCCGTTATTTTTGCAAATATCTCTCAAACGATACGAGACATGAAAAAAAAAAAAAACATAAGGGAACAAAGTTGTAGAGAATTTTCTCCTCTACATATTAGTTTATTCAATTGTCGTGTCAGATGAACGGTTCGTCTGCAATTACAATTATATTACAAACGTCTTTTTTTGGTATTACTACCGTATTTTTTGTCCGAAAAAATTGAGAAAGCGAGGTTCTGGTCTCTAGCAGCCTACGATTATGTCTGTAAAATTTTGTGCTGATCGGTTGAACGGTTCGTCTTAAAAACAGGGAACACGTTACGGATAGACTGACAGACAGACAGACATCCCACGAAGCACGATGGTAAAGAGCTGCTCAGCGTTTAACTGCAAAAATCAATTTAAGAAGAGAATAAAAAGAACGAATACTGTCTTCCCATTTATATTTGTCAGGAATACAAGTAGCCATACTAGTTGTGTTGCTTAATAGGCTGTTAGTCAAGACAATATAGGATTGAATGAAATAAATAGCAGGCTTTCACAATACTGGTAGCTCTTAAAAACGAGCTACTTTAGGCAGTACTGGTGGACAGGAAGTTCAAAAAGTTTCATTTTATGATTATGTAAAAAAACTATTGGGGCCAGGAGTTCAGTTGCCTCACTGCAGTTCGAATGTTTGTTCATGAAATTAATATTAGCAACTTGCAACAAAGAATCTGCTTTACATATAGGTATAACAACTGAAGGGATTTACAGAACTGTGTATAGTTCCATATATTAATGGTACATAGCCGACCTGGATGCACGTTGTGAAGTTGAACCCAATGTCTATAGATGGTGACTTTTAAGCAGTTCACGCTACTTTAAGGTATTTCGTTTACAGCATAAAATGCTAATATTCGTGCTAGATACCCTAATATAATGCCAGATACACTTTGTTAATAAAAACTTACGGCATACTTCGTGTTCTTCAAAGAATTTGGTAGTGACTGGTTGCTGTATTCACAGGGTAAGACGCTATTTTACAGTTATGTATCTGATGGGATTCCGTATTTCATTTTGACAGTCAATTTTTAGCATTATCTCAGTCAGCCCTGTTTCATTCGGGAGGATGGTGATTAAAATCCACCTCCGGCCATCCAGATTTAGGTTTTCCGTTATTTCCGTAAATCACTCCAGGCAAATGCCGGGATGGTTCCTTTGAAAGGGCACGGCCGATTTCCTCTCCCTTCCTTCCCCAAACAGTCCGAGCGCAAGCTCCGCCTCTAATGACCACGCTGTCGATGGGGCGTTAAACACAAATCATCCATCCATTCATCCTGTTTCATTTTTTGAGGCTATAAAGTATCTAAATATTGGAGAATACAGCAGGTACTCAAGCAAAGACGTACGGTGTTGTGCAACTCTTCCGAAATTAATGTTTGTACAAAAATTTCACCATCGTAGAATATTCTGAGAAAGTGTCACAAAGTCGGTTGACATGCTGCACTTATAACGCTAAAAAATTAAATGCTATAATTCGATTTAGTTAGGAAGAAGAAACGCCGTTGGCCGATTTTTACACCGTATGTGTTATAAATTTACACACAACCAATAGTTGCTGTATATTCAAAGAGTCTGAAGCTGTTTTGTAGTTATACATTTAAATGAGACATAGTTTTCGCGACTTAACTCGAACGAATACAATCTCTAATCAAAAGAGTCCTAAGCACATTTAAAGTTCGCGCGGACTTCTGCCACCATAATGGACGCAGAGACGCTCTCCAATTAGCACGCTGTTCGCGGTCGTCCGCTTACGGGATTGTCGGATCTTGAGTTACGTATTGTGACAATAGCGAAACTTTGATATTACATGTATGTGATTTCTTTTATACACATTTCTGGACATTGCAAGGTGATTGGTTTGAACATTACATTACTGTACCAGGCGTAGTTCTGTTTGGATATGGTATTCCGTCCTTTGAAGTGACATTACAATTTAACGTTGATTCCTCACCAAGGTGTAGAAAGGCATTTTTCACACAAACGATATTGTTTACAGACGCGAAACAAGTGACGTGTAGCCGTTAAACGGTCTAGGATTGACTGGGGATCGAACCCGAGAACATGGAATTCGCAGTTTTAACGCTCTACCGCTGAGCCACGGAGCTATGCTTCAGGAGTAGTTATGGTGCAGTATCCTTCTGGTACATGTAGGAGCTAGTTTTACTTGTAAAAGTAGTATTGATAGGAGGTATTACAAAAATTGGAAAATTTCGATGCACAGTATTATAAGGTGTTACACTGGGGATCTCGTTTCTGTCATTGTTTGGATGCATTTTTACGAGAAAAGTTTTTTTATAATTCTAAGACATGTCTGAATTGTCAGTATATGTATACACATTCGTCCCATATTCAACGGTAGATACAATTGATAGATGATAGATTAATTTCTTCCGTTTGACGCAGGTTCTCAAACCCTTGTGTGCTTCTGAGTACATATGTGAGTCAGTTTCCTACGTTATGCTATTTTCATATTTTATTTTCCCGAAAGGTAAAGAGGTAAAATATGATTCCCAAAAATAAAAAGGAAGAATTTCCTCCTTATAAAATATTCAAAAGGGTATTGTAAACATTTCTCAGGAGAATGTTTTGATAGAAAGGTTCATAAATGCGTTGTTGAAGCGTGATTCTGTAGCCGAGAGTGTCATCAATAAAATTGCCGACAAAAAATGCCAGTGTGTGTTGCTTTTACCATAGTTTTTCAGAGCAAACCGGAAAAAACGTAAATAACGTGGTATCTCAGCTACGGCACTAAAATCCATAATACTGTCGACCTTTGTGCGTTTAAACTAACTTCGTCCAACGTATACATTTTTTAAGACGTCTATAAATATACAAAGTTTTACGACACTTCCTAAGGTGTTGGGTGTGTAACTGGCGAAGTAATAACATTCGAAATACACTTAGCGCTTTATGGACTGTAGCGCGCCGTCCCAATACCACGTGACTTGAGTGCAGATGTTGCGTTGTGCGCATTCCAATGCTCACTCAGTAGATATCTGAACTCTACGCACTGCAGGAGTGGGACAAGCTGAACGTCATTATGGTGGTACAGGTCCCGAAGTATATTGTGGCTTATCTTTATTTATTTAGTATTTATTTGACGTGCCACATTACATAGCAATATCACATATTTATATTGTGGCTTGTTCGGACACATATCGAACATTAAATATATGTTGATGCATACTTACAGTATTTGTTGCCGTAAGTATACTATCAACACGTCCAAGCACACCTGATCAAAAATGGTGAAGAGATGTGCAGCTTTTTATTACAGGAGCAAATTCGGAAAAGGAGTTTCATAGATTTCGTGAATATATTTAGATGATTACTATTAGATACTTTACGTCATAGCACTTACATTTACACCAAATATTGCTTGAAGCGCAGAAAAACGGGCGGTTAGGGCAATATATGGTGTAAGCTCGCAACTTTTGGTCCACCCCTGTTTGGTAGCCTGGGAATCCTGACCTTGGCCTCCCAATACATGATTCATTAATGTCGTTTGTCGTTAATAATATTTGAGTAATTTGTCCATCTTAGCAACTGTGGTTTGTGTTAATTTAAATAAGGCAACGAGAAGTTGGAGGTTCGTAGATTGTATTTTTTAAAATGTTGAAATGTTTGTAAATCAATGGGACTTAACTACGCTGGTTATCAGTCCCTAGGCTTACAAACTACTGAAACTAAATTATGCTAAGGACAATAAATACACCCATGCCCGAGGGAGGACTCGAACCTCCGAGGCGAGCAGCGGCGCGCTCCGCAGCTAGGCGCCTTGGAACAGTCGGCCACTCGACTGCTCGTCGCTCAAAATAAGTGTGTGGTGTAAATGTGAATGGAGCCTGTACTGAAACCGAAATTGAGTTGTGTAGTTGTCTCATTTAAGATACCAAGGAAGTGCCTTTACTAGAATTATACAGAAAACTCTGCCCTGCCGCGGAAGAGTGGCCGTGTGTTCTAAGGCGCCTTGCTGCGGAGTGTGCGTCTGCTCCCCGTCGGAGATTTGAGTCCTCCCTCGGTCATGGATATGAGTGTGTGTGTGTTGTGTGTGTGTGTGTGTGTGTGTGTGTGTGTGTGTGTTGTCCTTAGCATAAGTAGTTTGTGAGTGTAGTGCAGAAGAGCATTGCAGTTTGTTTCCATAGATTTACCAAAATACATTTTTATGGGAAAAAAACCTCCGTACTACACTACACTTGTGGCTGCTAAGGAACCTGTGCTGTGTTTCCCCTTTTGCTATTACTCTGCAGTAGACAAAACAAAATATTTATATTTTGTGTAAATATTCTTTGTCTGAATGAATTTATTTAGGAAATTAGACAGTGCCATTATATACTTTTGCTTTCTCTGCTGCAGAACTGGTGCGCAGGCCATTATTTTCTTCTTTACGTCGTCTGCCGGTTAACAGTCCTCACTTGATCGCTAATGACCTCCGCAGTTATCTTGTAGCTTTCGACTCGATGCAGCCAGGTTTTATAATCATCCTCATACAATTGCAGAAATTATTTTTGTTGCCGTCATACACCATACGAATTTCGCTTTCATGTTTTCAAGCAGTTCGTCAAATACTGGAACTGCAATACTAGCGCTTCAAACGGTCACATTTCTCACCGAAGTTAACACAAGACGAACGCTTTCTGTGATCAAATCTACGTTGAGCTGCTAGATTTGAGCACAGAATTTTTGACAAAAGTTCCATATTACACTGTCCAATTTTCTTTGACAAAGATTCTTTGTCAAAGAAAATTTGATAGTGTGATATCGGCCTTAGGAAACGGTCGTTCGACCGATTCTTGAATATTGTTCCACAGTTTCATACCCTTGCCTGTTAGGACTCACAACAGGGAATAGAAGAGATCCAAAGAAGAACTGTGTATTTCGTCAGGGATTGGTAGAAAGATATTGTCCTTTAGAGACTAGTTTCTGTTAAAATTATTGCCCATCTTTTCCTAGATTAGATTAGTTGGTTAATTCCATTAATCCGTGTTGAGGTGACCCTCGTGGATGTGGAACACGAAGAAGACACAAACAACTTATTGACACATTGCCAGTCGACTTCTTTTTTTGGCTCTTCGACCGATATTCTACTACTTTTCTGACGTTTCACCAGCACGAGTGGCTAGCATTTCCACACCATCTCTGACGATTGTTGGAGGCAAATGTTCTGGCGAAAGGCCGCGGGGGAGTGGCCGTGCTCTCTAAGGCGCCTTGCTGCGGAGTGCGCGACTGCTCCCCGTCGGAGATTCGAGAGTCCTTCCTCGGGCATGTGTGTGTGTGTGTGTGTGTGTATTTTGTCCTTAGCTTAAATTAAAGTAGTTTGTAAGGCTAGGGACTGATGACTACTGCAGTTTGGTCCCATAGCTTTACAAACATTTGATTTTTTGCTGGCGAAATATCAGAAAAATTGTAATGATGTCGAAGAACGCGAGATAGGAGACAGATAGGAGACAGCTACTGTCATGTCAACAAGTGGTCACGGAAACATCACCAAATTCAAACAACTTTATTGCTTCCTCATTCAGAAGGGAAGAATAGATTGCTTGGAGCGTAGGGTCGGTTTCTCCATGCGTCATTTACTACTACTACTACCTAAGTACGAGGATTACTCTGGTGTACATACATGTTGAAAGCGTGGATATAAAAGGTCATAATTTTTCTACAAGGTTAGTAATCGCCTAGATGGGAACTGTTTATCTATATCTATAAATGTGAATGTCTGTTCGGTGTACGTTTATCACGTCTGAACCACAAGACATAAAGAGCTAAAAATTTGTACAGTTACTAATATCTACCCGGCGAAGGCTTTAGATACGGTTTTATGGCGATCGGATACCTATTTATCTATATATATATATATTAATTTGAATACCTGTTTGGTGTACGCTTATCGCGTCCGAACGACAAGATGCAGAGACTTAAATATTTGTACAGTTACTAATTTATACTTCAGAAAGTTTTTAGGCACGGGTTTATAGCGATCTGATAGATATTTAGTAATTTGAAGAATATAACGCGAAATGCGGAACAATAATTACTCTTTGAAAATGGTTTTATTGGTTGCATTTTTGCTTGAGGGTTGATACTGATAAAAGGGTGGAGTATATTGGGATGGAAAGTTATGGGTGTATATAAAATTCTACGTGTGTGTGTGTGTGTGTTTTAATATGTTGCTCTGCAACGAAAACTACAGAACGGAAACGAATGGTCTGTGTGTAATTGTTGTCCGAAGTCTGTCAGTGTACACCATAGCAGTTCCATGCCGATAGCTATAAAACTGCGAGATTTTATAAATATGCTATATGAGAATGAGGGTACTTAGCGACTTTCAACAAACTTCCAACATAATTTCAAACCTTTATTAAACTTTTCTCGATGACAACCATAGCAATATGATGAAAGGAAAAAAAGTTTATCGCTTACTACTTTTTCGCTGTTTATGGAGTAAAGCTACAGCATTCGGTATGACGTTAAAATTTATAATTTCTACACTATAAATTGTAGCCGCAGGAAAATGTTACAGATAGTATACACACATATAGTTGAATGTACTTTCTAAATTGTATCACAGTACGACATGTAGTTCATGAGATATGAGCACATAAACAATAAATTTCCGCTGTTTATGGACTAAAACTACAGCATTCAGTATGACGTTACAAATTTAAATTTCCACACTACAAATTGTACCCGCAGGAAATTTTACAAACAGTATACACGCATATAATTGAGAGTACCTTCTAAATTGTATCACAGTACGACACGTAGTTCATGACATAGAGCACATAAACGGTAACGTTCATGGATAACCGCCCATTCCCGCGCCAAGTTTTAATGTATTACTTCTTTACTACTAACTGGATTCCAAGAGATTTTATAGACACACAGCCCTTATACAAATGAATGTATACCTAAAAATGGGAGGAATAAATAAGTAAATGCCCGGGCAAGAGTACATCCAGGTTGAGGCGTCACCAAACGTAAAATTTCTAGTCACAAATAAAATATATACATCCATCTTCCAATGGTTCTGAAGCGAGGTGACTAGAAATTTTATGTTTGGTGACGCCTCAACTTGGATGTACTCTTTTAGTATGTAAAAAATGTTGTGAATTTATGTAAAATACGACAGGTCTGAAGATGGCACCGAGCACGCCGAAACCGGTAACATAATAAATGAAAAATGCGATCTTGGCTGCAAAATCATTATTAAACAATTATAGATCGTCCCACTGAACAATGAGTTCTTAATAAAAAAAATTTATGTGTAAATACCTACACACCCAAAAATCATGAGTTAACTGGTATGTTGCTTCTGATTCCCTACCTTCAAAGGTGACAAACAGAGAATAACGTGCTAAAACAATGATTGTTAGGATATGCATGTCGACATTCAAATGACAGTCCGATGTAAGAGAAAGTATTTTGTGCCAAAAGGAAACAATTTAATTTAAATGTTTAAAAATACGAAACACCATCCTTCTCGAAGGACGTCAGGATCACCTGGGTTAAGCATTGTACGTGACCCGCGAAGCTCTTAACGAGCACCCAGTAATTAGGAACTAATTTGCCTTTATGAATGAATGTCCTGCCAAGCTCGCCTTTTGGTCTCGCCCTGTTGTGGCACTACTGCCTGTACTTCTTGCGAACTTGCTAATGAATCGGAGTAAAGTTTAGGTCCCCTCAAGGGCGGCACGCTTTCTGAATGTATAAATAGTGCCCCGAGGAACCCTCTTCGGATTTGATACTGCTTCAGTGCCGTTTCGGAAACCTCTCTTTCATGTTCCCCTATCTAATCTCCTAGCGTCTGCTCTTGTTTTGTGCCAGCCCTCTCGTTAAGACTGTCCAGAGACAAAATTTCCCTCAATTTCTGTCTTAAGTAAAAACAGAAAACGTCACAGTATCAATAAATAACTTCTCCACCTACGTTACGTCTAGGGAAACAACAGGAGAGCAGGCCTTGTTACGACATCGGCATCGACATCGATAAGGGATCTCAAATCGATTCCATATTTCTGGATTTCAGGAAGGCTTTTGACACTGTACCCCACAAGCGGCTTCTAATGAAATTGCGTGCTTATGGAATATCTCCACAATTGTGCGATTGGATTCACTATTTCCTATCAGAAAGGACACAGTTCGTTGTAATTGACGGTAAGTCATCGAGTAAAACGGAAGTGATATCTGGCGTTCCACAGGGAAGCGTTATAGGTCCCCTATTCTTCCTCGTATTTATAAACGATTTAGGAGACAATCTGAATAGCTCCCTTAGACTGTTCGCGGATGATGCTGTCGTTTATCGGTTAGTGAAGTCAACAGCTAATCAAAAGCAACTGCAAAGCGATTTAGACAAAATTTCTACATGGTGCGAAAATTGGCAATTGGCACTAAATAAAGAAAAGTGTGACCACTAAAAGAAATTCACTGAACTTCAATTACGCGATAAATCAGTCAAACATTAAGGTCGTAAATTCTACTAAATACCTAGGAGTTACAATTACGAACAACTTTGACTGGAGAGAACACATAGAAAATATTGTGGGGAAGGCGAATCAAAGGTTACGTTCCATTGGCAGAACGCTTCGAAGATGCACCAGCTCCACCAAAGCGACTGCCTTCATCACACCTGTGCGTCCTCTCCTGGAGTACTGTTGCCCCTTGTGGGACCCTCACCAGGTGGGACTGACGGAAGACATTGAGAAGGTTCAGAGAAGGAAGGGCAGCTCGTTTTATTTTATCACGTTACGGGGTGGAAAGCGTCACGGAAATGTTGCGCGAATTGGGGTGGAAATCATTAAAAGAAAGACGTTATTCATTGCGGCGTGATCTGTTTGCGAAGTTTCAATCACCGACTTTTAGTTCTGAATGTGAAAATATTTTGCTAGCACCCACCTACTAAATGAGACATGACCATCCCAATAAAATAAGAGAAATCAGATCGAAAACGGAACGATTTAGGTGTTCTTTCTTCCCGCGCGCTATTAGAGAATGGAACGGTAGAGAAAAGTTATGAAAGTGGTTAATGAACCCTCTGCCAGGCACTTGAATGTGATTTGCAGAGTATCTATGTAGATGTAGAAATGTCGGAGCGAAGGAAACTGCGAATTAGTTACGTTTACTGTATTAAATAAAGCGTTTCTATTGAAAGTGCGTCATAAGAAATCTCTTTTTCCAGGCATTAATCCCAACTTGCAGGGTCTTCTGCTTTGCTACACCTCCTCCATTTCTTTCTGCCGTTGACATCTTCTGGTATAACGCCAACACCGTGCGTGTCTGCCCTGATGTTGTCAGTCCATCTTTTTGCCGGTCCTCCTCGTGTTCTTGTTCCTCCTGCATTGATGTGCAGTGCTGTTTTTGCAACAGAGTTTTCCTATGACGTGGCCGTACCTGCGGAGACGGGCTTCCCTCAGTTTGCCTGTGATGGGCGCCACACCAAACTTTTGCCGGACTTCTGTATTTTTTACATGGTCACATCGGGTCAACCCCATGGACCAACGTAGCATCTTCATCTCCATGGTATGTAGAACTTGCTTCTGTTGTTTCGTCATAGGGCAACACTCAGTCCCATAGATTGCTGCTTGGCGTACCATGGTTTTATAAACGTTCGCCTGTAGACGTTGAGGCATCTTTTTATCGCAGAGGACTGCAGTGACCTGTCTCCACTTGAGTCAAGCTGCATTCACTCTCGTCCGAGCATCGAGAGTTGTGTTACAGACTGAGGTGGCAACGGAACCAGTTACTTAAAATGCATGGTCTTCTGCAGGTCTTCTTCTCCGATACTTCTGGTGCATGTGGTTTGGGAGCAGCATTCTAGGTATCCAGTCTTCTGGACATTGAGGTGCAGTCAATTTTCAGCCAGTCTGTCCTTCCACGTTTGAACCTGGTGTTGGAATTCTGGGCGCTTTCATTCGGCAAGTACTAAATCATCGGCATAAAGAAGGGTACAAGGATGTGAAGTCTGTATGTCAGCTGTATGTCAGCCGTATCCACACAGGGGATGAACAGTAAATATTTAAATAAATATTCACATGTGTGTAACAATATCTCATTCGATATACTGTGGAATGATGTGTGTGTGTCTATGTTTGAATCGTGATTGTTACCACAGTAAATTAGGTCAGACAGGTGTAAAGTCTGTGAATATTTCCAACTGCGAATTAATATGTTTCTTTCCTACACGTGAGAAATTCAATAGAGTGTAAACTGAAAATGCTTTCAATGGCTAACAATTTGTTACAGTAAATTGCACGTTAACTTTTATATAGCAGAAAGACCTGTTCTGCCTCGATTACGTAAAGGAAGGAACTGTAAGTTTTAATGCACCCTCGACAGCGTGGTCATTAGAGACGGAGCACACGCTTGGATTAAATTTTGCTAAAGATGGGGAAGGAAATCAGGCTTGCCTTTGAACGGAGCCATCCTGGAATTTTCCTGAAGTGATTTAGAGAAATCACGGAAAACATAAATCAGGATGATCGTATGTGGGTTTGAAGCGCCGTCCTCCCTTTATCACACCGCCACCTCGCTTAGTGCTATCGTAAATTAAAAAAATGTCAAAAGTCATTTAATCATAGAAAACTCCTTGCCTACATACTTTATACGAATTGTTTTCAAGTTTGATACTTCGCGGCAGGGGCGGCAGAGTACATGTAAATGAAACACGCCTAGTCTGTGAAATAAATAACTACCAAGAAACATGTATCATGCAAATAGAAAATAGAGAAACACTGAGTTACCACACTGATCGATATATGTACAGGGTGTTTCACTAAATGTGTTTGCCTCTGTAAGTTACGAAGTAATAGGCGACGGAATATTTATTGCGGTACGTCACCGTAAGAAACGTTACATTTTCTGCGGAGGTATGAACATAGTTTATTATGTTATTTTTTTAAAGGGTTACAGCGAAACATTACAATTTTTTAAATGGAAGAATAGTTGTTTGTATCGTGCACTGGAATCAGTAACACCAGCTGTGTATACATCAATTTAAATTACATTTCGTATGGTAACCTACCAGCTATTGCTTCGTACATTACAGAGGCAAACACGTTCAGTGATATATAGTCCTTCCAGCACTGCTACGGACAATGAAGTGATTATTTGTAAAAGAGAGCTTCGATCGACTTGGTGGCCGAAATTGTAGTCGTCATTGGTAACGACTCTGACGACTACAGTTTCGCCCATAAGTCCCAGCTCATATCCGCCACAGTACCACCAAACAGCACACCCAAACAACAACAACGAGTATCTGGTGAACAGTTTACTGCACATTATAATGACTGTTCTGGGAGGTAAGTCAAGCACAGCACACATAAACGACTGGATGCAAAGTAATAACTTGAAAGCGCTGTTGCTATATACGATGAGTGTTTTTGAATTTGACTCAAATACGGGCAGCCTGTATCATTTTTTACGAACGCACAGCAAACGAAGGGGATTAGTATGGCGATGGCGCCAACACAAGTTGTTGCAAGTCTTTACCACAGATACGGTAAAAAATGTGAACCGCCAGTCGATCGAAGAAATAGTACTTCACGTAAATCTTTTTAAACTGTTTTCAAAGCCGGTATTCAGTAATTATGTACCACTGTCCACAGATAGTCAATAAAGTGTAAAGTTAATGACATGCCTTACGAACTTCATACGAAGTTCATGTCGATAGGCCTACACCCCACCGTAAATACGAGGGAAAGATCATTTAATTCGCGTTCAGAGTACCACCTGCGAAGCTCCTGAGTGGTTTCGTGCATTACCAGTGGTGCAGATGTACCGGAACGGTCGGCGGCGGAAAGCCTCGTCGACCTGCTTCCGACGCTTTCCGCAAGAGCGCAGCACTGACTGGCGCCATTCGGACCGCCGGCGTTACAACGTGGAACTACGTGGCGCAGCCACCCGTCACTGTCTGCTTACAGACGCAATCATACACCTAACGTGGTATGTCTTTACCAAAATAGCTATTTTTACCACAAATTCAATCACTCTTTTGTAGATACGACGTGAAATCGCGGGACAAAAATTAAAGATGAGGATTTTTGTGCTCTTGATGTGGTCGTTTGAATGGAAAACTACCCAGACCACTCTCTTCGTCGAGGAAAAAAAACCATAACCCCATTTAAAAAGAAATGTTCAGATGTTTGTAAATCTATCTTACCAAACTGCGTGGTTATCAGTCCGTAGCTTACAAACTACTTAAACTATAGTAAACTAACCTAAGAGCAACACACACCACACACACATACACACACACACACACACACACACACACATACACACACCCGCCCTAGGGAGGACTCGAACCTCCTACGGCGAGCAACCGCGCGCTCCGCAGCGAGTAAAAAGAAATGCTACTGACCGTTGCTTTTTAATAACGTACCATTCTAAATATCTTCGCTAACGTTCTACATCTACCAATACCCCTCCCTTTCTCTCTCTCTCTCTCAATCTATCTATCTATCTATCTATCTATATCTTTCTCTCTTTCTTCCTGAGATCACGTCCTCCCGTTCATTTTTATATGCAGCCTAATGTCAGGAAATGCTCTATGGATGCCGGCCGCGGTGGCCGAGAGGACTGAGGCGCTCCAGACACGTTCTTCACGGCCACTGCGGTCGGGGGTTCGAATCCCCCCTCCGCCATGGATATTTGTGCCGTCCTTAGTTTAAGCTAGTTCATAAGTTTAGGGACTGATGACCCCGTAGTTAAGTCCCATAAGCTTTACAAACATTTGAACATTTTTGAGCTGTATTGATTTTGATCCGGTGTTGTCTAAAAGATATACTCACTGACGGCACCTTGGTAACTTCCAATTTATTGTTTGTTTTTCAGAACAACTGCACAGATAAAAAATAAATAAATCAATAAAAATTTAAAAAAAATACATAGGTACCCAAAACCTGTGGTTTTCAATTCTGTGTTTATAAAGTAAAACGTTTCCCAAAAATATTTTTTCTTCGTTTATGTAAAGTTCTGCAGCTGCAGAGCAAATGATTCAACTTTCAATTTTCCGCTTTGCTCGAGTCAAACATAGCCACTAACAGGATTTGTTTTGGGATAGGGCGAAATATGTTATTGGCTTGGCCTTTCTCAAATTTTGCGGAAGATTGGTGACGTATCTCTACTGGTATGAACAAGATTTAGACCTTTTAAATGTCACAACTACAAAGGCATGATTTTTTAAAGTAGGATTCTAACATTTCTTGCTTGTGTAAACAGGTCCACAGAAGATTTAACCTATGGTTAACGGGCACTTATCGACATATGAAGACAATTGCAGAATGACAATTTCTACTTTTATCAGATTACAAACGTTAATCGCACCTTTAGTTCCTTACATATTCTCCGAACAACGGCAGTGATATACTCAACTCCGAAGTATCGCTATAAATAACTACCTCTTTATCAGAATGCGATTTGAGAACGACAACTTGAAATAATCAAATATTTTTAACCACTAGTATCCCAGCAGTAGTTGAGAACATTTGCATAGCCATAAATACATATAAATAAAATAAGAAATAAGCATTCCAATTCATAATATGTTGCTTTTTTGCTAAAAGTGAGGAGCTTAACGAAAAACTATTCCAGTAAATCAGCAACTTTGCTTCGTTTATAAACAGTACGTTCTTCCCAGCAACGCAGCAAATGGTTCAGCTTTCAGCTTTCTGCTTTTCTTGAATCAAAAACAGATGTGAACACGATTTTTTACGTATCACGGAGAAGCATGCTACAAAGAGTCGACAACAGGCAAATTCGACAATGAGCCTTATCAATGGATAACAATACTTACTGAAGAGACTTTCGTTAATTGTGAGCCGTTATAATATATATAATTATTATAATGGCTCACATTGTGTTTGATAAAATGAAACCGTAAATACTGCTTCTTTTAAAATAATTATCAATTTCACAAGAGAAAATGTAGTGCAGGAAGATATGCCTAATGTGATTTTTGATGGTATGAAGCATAAACACGAACATATCAAATACATTTAATTATTCAAAAATTATAAGAGTAAACCTCGCGTGGGGAGCTAGGCGTTCCACTACACCTCTCAATAAATCTCACCGAGGGGAAGGAGGTCCAGATGAAGTAAAAAGAAAAATTAATATAAAAATAAGCGAACCTGAGGATGTTGATCAGTCGCACTGACGAAGCGTTGCGGGAACTTCATGACATCTAACGTTTAGCCCGAGAAACATGTCTACCGCATTCGTTCGCAACTCACTACCAACAAACATTCCATGTTACCCAGACCGGTAGTCACTATAACAAGTTTTCTTCCATTTACTTTCACTGACTTTGTCAACTCACAGCCAAACCATTATACCCTCTTACTTAGGCCAAGGACTCCGTTTCAGCATTCTATTGACACAGTACGCAAACCATGCTGCATTTGTTTCTTCTGCATTCGGATTATATTATCTGTTAAAAGTTTGTGCGGGTCGTACTGCTACATTCAGCCTACTTAGTCGAAACCCATGACCCCCGCCGCTTATCTCTTAGACGACGCAGATCAGACATCGGGATGTATTTCTGATGTAGTACCTCGTTGATGTCGGGACATTACATTGTACCTCTAAAATTATTGTCCTTGAAATTGTAAACAGGAAAATATAAAAGATTTTTAAAGACGATCGATAAAAGTAGATAGGTTTAGTGGTAGATGTTCCTTTACCTGTACTTGGCCAGGAAAGAGATCCTTAAATGGGACCTCGATCGCGATGTCTCTACGCAATGCCTCCCTAGGTTACTAAGATCTATTAAAATGCTAGTCTTCCCTTGTGTAGGTCCTACGTATTGTTACTATTTGTTTGCAACATGTCTAGTGTGTTTCATTTCCATCCGTGTGTTCTGTTACTATAAACTAGCGTTAGTTCTCGGCGTTACCCAGCCATTTATACATTCCCTTCTTATGCTCGTCCCTGTCCGGCTTCTCCCTCTCCCCATCGTCTTCTGCTCCACATTCTGTCCATTTCACTTTCGTTTTCATGCAGTGCAATCCTTACGAAATCATATCTTCTGAATACTAGCTCCTCCAATAATGTAATTTGGCCGCGCGGGAGTATCCGAGCGGTCGGGACCGCCAAGTTGCGGATCGCGCGGCCTCCCGCGGCGGAGGATCGAATCCTCCCTCGGACATGGATGTCTGTTTTGTCTTTATTATAAGTTAGTTCATAAGTAGTTTGTAAGTTTAGGGACTGATGACCCTGCAGTTAAGTTCCATAAGCTATACAAATATTTTTAATATAATTTTCCAGATACATACACTGAAATATTACGAAACTAATAAGGTTGTTTTCAGATGGTAATCTAATGCTGCAATGTACTTAGAAAAAAGAATCATCCTTGCGCTAACAGCTGTACAATATTTTCATGTATTTAGTCTCTACCTGTGTCGGAATTGTCTGCCATCAACAGGACTTTGAAAAGATATTAGACATCATTTATTACAAGAATTCATTTCTGCAAATACGGTAACATCAAAATTATCATTAGAATTGCGATTATTCATTGGAAAATGTCCTTCATCGTACATATGCTGTAGAAAAGTATTGACAATTATGCTACTATTCACGATATGTATAGTTAACAGCATTTGTATGTGCTCAGTTTTTCAATTTTGCTATAGGGAAATGTCATGATCATAATAAAATATGAGAAACCAGTTTAAAAACGGAAATATTTCAGTGTTCCTTTTTACCTCGCTTTGTTGGAGAATGGAGTAGACTGAAAGATCATGCATTTCACCGATCATTTATGTTTACTGTTGGAGTACGTAAAACACAGACTGTCCCTCTTGAACTCTTCACCCCAGATATCTCTAGAACAACGACAGAAATTTAAAAACGGTTTCGCAGGAATGAACTTACAGCGGGGGCTTATAAAAGTAACTACTATGAATAAAATATGAGTAAGAAATATTATTATCGTAAAAAAAAAACTTGGCGGTGGCTACATTGTATTACATCAAATACATCCTGAGATACTGAGAAGCGAAGTTCACACGTGAGGCAAATGAAGCATGCGAGTAGCACACGATGTTGAGCAGAGTGAGATTCATGCCTGAGTTACAGGACGTGCCTACTTGCGCGTTACGTTTATTTCAAGCGTCAGCGTCGCGTCGCAATTTTTCTGGATACATCTGACATGCAGGCAGGCAACCAACGCTATTCTTTCGTGATTTTTCATTCCTTTGATTGCATAACCAAGAATATGGAGCGCGGTGAAATGACCAAGCGCACTAAGGCCACTGCTGCGGAGCGTGCGGTTGTTCCCCGTCGAAGGTTCGAATTCTCCCTCTGACATGGGAGTTCGTGTGTTGTCCTTGCGTTAGTTTACTTAGTTTGAAAGC
Organism: Locusta migratoria; assembly: GCA_026315105.1. Classification (NCBI taxonomy): domain Eukaryota; kingdom Metazoa; phylum Arthropoda; class Insecta; order Orthoptera; family Acrididae; genus Locusta; species Locusta migratoria. Next base: position 525,018,998 of record CM048745.1, read on the forward strand.
CTATGGACTGATAACTACATTATTTAAGTTCTATTTATTAACAAACATTTGAACTTTAAAAAATGGGGTCTCCACATAAAAAACAAGTTTGTGTTAAAAATAATATTTGTTTACTTTTTAGAAAATCTCGTAGTATTTACTTTAATAAACCCCTCCCATAAATTCATGCCTGTGAAAATCGTATTTCGGTTTCTATTGTTGTTCCATAGATATCTGGGGCGAAAAGTTTTAAGTGGTACACCCTGTATAGTGAACAGCAAGGTAACTTTCGCGACTTCGTACGTTAGTTGTGCATTGCGGTCGCAGGTCACTGTACAACATTTATTATGTGGTGCCAACTTACAACAGGATGTAGTATACTGCACGCTGTTCATATTATTCTGTCCACCTCTCGTATGTCAAAAAAGAGGAGGCAAATAACCAGGACCGTGGACTGGTAAAGGTAGGAATACGAGGGGCCGGCCGCGGTGGCCTAGCGGTCTTCGGCGCGTCAGTCACAGTCTGCACGGCCGCTACGGTCGGTGGTTCGAATCCCCCCCTCGGTCATGGATGTTTGTGCCGTCCTTAGGATAAGCTAGTTCATAAGTAGTTTGTAAGTTTAGGGACTGATGACCCTGCAGTTAACTCCCTTAAGCTTAACAAACATTTGAACAATACGAGGATGCTCCCGTAACTACCAGTCCTCACCGAGAGATGGCAGTCATTGTTGAAAAAATATCTCTGGATTCGAAGGAATACTATGTTTGAAGCATATTTTTGCAGTCTGGAGAAGCCACGTCGCTTAGTATTTGTTTGACAGCCATGAATAGTGTACGTTGTGAGAAAATGGAGAAAATTGGCCATCGTTTATGTGATACAATATTTTTATTTGAAAGTTCTCACAAGGAGAGGACGCCTACTCGTCATCGCCGAATTCGTCCAAATTTATGGTACATGTAGGGCGTGGTGAGACACCAAAGTGCCCCAAGTGGGAACTCCAGATGGTCAATCGTTTAGGAAATAAAAGGAAGTCTGATACGGCTCTATCACCATATGTAGCTTATCAACTACCCCTAAGAGAGTGTCTGTACTCAGAAAGCTGTGTTTGGCTCAGCGGTAATCGGATTTTTATTGAAAGGTTCGCGGGTTCGATTCCGCCCAGCGGCAAATAGTTTTTTGCTCCTTGGCAGTGCGTACACTACTGACATCACAATTAACCGCAACATCATATATGTTATTTTGTATTTATATGTGCACAACATTAGCATAGGATGTCATTATTTAAAACAAGCATGTTATCTTGCAAAATTGCGATTGTGGACGGTCCTTGTTGGAGCATGACAGAGGGCACCTCCCACTGTACCAGTTATTAGGGTTTTTTCCCATTCCATTCACGCATTGAGCGTGGGACGAATGATTGTTGAAATGCCTCCGTGCGTGCTGTAATTAATCTCATCTTGTCCTCACGAACCCTACGGAAACAATATGTGGCTGTACGCATTGTCAAGGAGCAGAAAAAATTTGCTGCCGGTTGAAGTTGATCCCGCGACCTTGTCAATACTAATCCGATCTTTTACCGCTGAGCCAAACACCGCTTCATAAACACCCCCTCACAGGGGCAATTGATACGATGCATATGGTGATAGATCGGTATAAAACTTTCCTAAACGCTTGGCCATCTGGAGCTCCCACTTGGGGCACTTTTGTGTTTCATCACTTCTAAGATGTACCATAAATTTGGACGAATTCGGCGATGACTAGCAAGCGTTTCATATTGTGGATGTTTGATTTAGTCTTGTTTCTGACTGATTGTTTAAGCTCTATCCAGATGACTGCAGTAGACTGAAAACTAATGAAATTTTTTTCTATTTGCAAGTTAAACAAAAGCACCATTCTTCCTGCATGCATCCAAGTAATAATAATAACAAATAAGTCCATATCCTGCATCACAAATGTTACATAACTAACGCTTTAAGTAACATATATTTGAAGTAAGATTCGTAATGTTAATAAAATGATAAAAGTAATGAGATATTAATAAAATTGAGTTAAGAATTTCGAAAAAGGTATTTTTAATGGTATGGTTAGGGCCAGAGGAGGAATATATAGAACTCAGATAGTGAAGCGTAGGCTTCAGTTTAGAGCGGCGCTTCCCTTCCCCTCCAGCGCTCCTGCACTGCTTCGGCCGCTACACACGCCCCCCCCCCCCCCACCCCCAAAACCACTCTCCCCGCGCTTGCCCAGGTGTTTCCGCATCTACCGGCTAATTTATCCTGCGTGCACTCTAATACTGTGCATTGACGGTCTGCAATGGAGGACGTAATGCTTTAGGATAACACCATCACAGTCGTACACGCGAATCGCCATACTGGAGTTCTGACAACTTTCGACTTTCGCGGCGACTCATAATGACGCCATTCGTTGGATTGGCGTTTCAGTTTTGGCTTGTAGGAGGTGGCTCATGTCTCATCTAGTGACACCAGTGCGTTAGACCGCTCGCTCACAAGTGACTGTTTCCCTCGATTAGTTCGCACGCTGGTGACATGGGACTGACAAGTCCATTTGCTTGGAGGTAAGCTAGGTATGTCAGCAATGTGTGCTACCAGCGACAATAGTAGATTCCATTGTATAGTGTCTCCGCAGCAGTGTTGCTACTACACTCCTGGAAAATGAAAAAAGAACACCATGAATTCGTCAGCTCAGCAGAGCGAAATATTATTGACTCATTCTTGAGGATGTGTACAACACACGATCACGCAGTCAGAGCCATAGGCACGTCAGTACAGTCACCACAGCGTGTACAATGTCGACGCTAGTAGCGTGTATACCCACCTTTTGCAGCAATGCAAGGTGCAACTTTCTGATGAACGCGATTGTAGAGGTTCCGATTGACGTCTTACGGCATGGCCTACCATGCAATTTCCATCTGATGCCTCAGTTGGACTAGATCTCGTGCCGTTTCATCCGGCAGCAGACATTCTCAATGGGGGACAGATCTAGGGGTAATGATTGGCAGCGTAGTTGACGTACACCTAGAAGAGCACGTTGGGTTGTACGGGATACGTGTGGACGTGAATTGTCCTGTTGGAAAAGCACATCGCCTTGTTGGCGCACGAACGGTGGGAAGACAGGTCGAATGATGGTTTCAATGTACCGCGTACTGTTCAATTTGCCCACAACGCACACCAGAGGAGAACGGTCAGTGAAGGATATGGTTCTCAACACCATGATGCCATGTGACGATCCCGTTTGCCTCTGTCGCTTACACTCCAGATTTTCGCACCTATCTGCACGACACCACACACGCTTACGACCATCATTGGCACCGAGACTGCGACGACTCTCCACTGAAGATGACATGGCTCCATTCGTCCCTCCATAATGGCCTACTGTGACACCACTGGAGGCGGGATGCACGATGTTGGGGCGTGAGCGGAGGACACAGAATCGTGCAGCATTGTGAGGGGATCATTATTCTACACTCGCCGTTCTTCTCTAGAGATCGTCTAATGACCATAGAACAGTGCACGTTACAATGAAACCATCATTTAACCCGTCTTGATACCACTCATGCACCAACAAGGTGATATGCTTTTCCAACGGGACACTGCAGATCCACATGTATCCCGTACTACCCAACGTGTTCTTCAAGGTGTACTTCAACTACCCTGTCCAGCACGATCCCCAGATCTCTTCCGCATTGAGCATGTTTGGGACCGCATGAAATTTCATGTTGGGCGGTCTGCATGAGCGGCACGAAATATGGTCCAACTGAGGCACCAGGTGGGAATTGCATGGCAGGTCATTCCACATAGCATCATTATGAACCTCTACGATAGTTTATATGAAAGAATTACAGCTTGCATTGCTGGAAATGAGGGTATACACGGTACTAACGCCAACATTGCGGACGCTCTGGTGACAGTACTCACTTGCATACGGCTCTGCCTGTATGATCGTGTGTTGTATACAACCTCACGAATGTGTCAATAAAATTTCCCTCTGCTGGGTCGACGAATTCTTGGCGTTCTTTTTTCATTTTCCAGGAGTGTATTTAATTTTCAACCCTCGTAAATAGATTTTTACCAATCTTTTTCTGCTTTCTTCGTTGGGTTGGGTACTAAAGGGAGCACCCTGGTACGTGTGGTATTTGCGGCTTGTTCTCACGCCCGCTGTTTGTTGTGTGTGCAGCCGAAGACGCGGGTGTCGGGGCAGCTGAGCGTGTCTTCGCTGCGCTTCTCGTCGCTGCCGCCGGACTCTGCGCTGCAGCGCGCGGCGCGCCGCCTGCCGCCGCGCACAGTGCCTGGCGCGTGCGCCGCAGAGCGCCACCGCGAGGTGCGCCGCCGCCGCAACGACGACAACTTCTCCGACGACTCGCTGGAGAACGAGCCGGTGGGGCCGCCCGCCTCCGCCGCCGCCAGCACGGGCCTGCCGCCGCCCCCGCCGCCCACGTCGCCGGCGCCGCCCCCACAGCCGGCGAGCCCCGGGCCCAGCCCCGGCGCCTCCCGCCGGCCGCAGCGGCCGCCCGTCGCCTGGGAGGTGGCGCTGCACGACCAGCCCGGCAGCACCCGCGTCGTGGGCCGCCGCCGCCGCCGCTCCGCGGAACACATCGGTCAGTACCGCCACAGACAAATATATACAGGCGGGAAACCCGGTCCCACGCTCAGGGATGCGGAGCGGGGATGCTGAAGCAATTCCGTAAGATGTCCCATGATGGCGCTGCGGTCAGAAGCAGCCCTTTAAACTGGCCAGAGCAGGCGGCAGGTAGCGGTTGTCCCCACCACCACCTCCCCTCAAACGCCAGCAAGCCGGACACAGCCGTGTCCTCGTGGCAGGCGGCACGAGCTCTCCTCTCACCCTCCCCTCCACGCTACCCGCTGACGTGCGAGAGGCGCCCTCAGAAGCGCCTCTAGTGTGGTCTACCGGTACTAAGCCAGGGAACTGCCTGACACCTGCTAGCATCTTACAGAACTACTAGGGGAGTGTAGGACAGTGGTTTGGGGGGGGGCTGCTTCTATGTATATGTTACTCTGTGGTACCGCCCTACTCTCTCTCTCTCTCTCTCTCTCTCTCTCTCTCTCTCTCTCTCTCCTACCCTCTCTCTCTCTCTCTCTCTCTCTCTCTCTCTCTCTCTCTCTTCCTTTTTCTCTTGCAGCTCACTGACGCTAGGCCGCAAACAGGCACGTAAAAATACTGAGGGTTCGGTCTTGGGTTCCCGCAGGGTTTAGTATTGGGTCCTTTGCCATTCTTGATGTTCAAATGTTCAAATGTTTGTATAGTCTATGGGACTTAACTACGAGGTCTTCAGTACCTAAACTTACAAACTACTTATGAACTAACTAAGACTAAGGACGGCACAAATATCCATGCCCAAGGGGGGATTCGAACCCCCGACCGTAGTGGCCGTGCAGACAGTGACTGGAGCGCCTCAGTCCCCGCGGCCACCGCGGCGGCCATTCTTGATGTATATTATCGATTTACCACTTTATAGTCTCGATGATAAAAAAGCTAGCTCTTTTTTTGCTGATAATACAAGGGCTATTAAATAAAAGAATGGTCATACCTTTTTTACGGTCATAATTTCCCGAGCTAAAATTTAAGATATTCTACAGGGTGTCTCACGAAAGACGCCTGCCAGACGTCCGCGGATCGCGCGGTACAGCTCCCAGCCGGCGCCACCGCATCTGCCGTGCAGATTCTCGGACTCTGTTATGCCGCAGGCGCATACATTGAGTTAAAATCTAAAAAACATTGCCATCTGAGTAACCTAAGCTTACCTTTATTTACAGTAGATGTTCTAAATGATATCCCTCTGTGGAAAGCGCCCCGACATCTCTTGAACACATTTGCGAACACTCGACGAATTTCGGCTGCCGAAATCTGGAATTGACTAGTCGAATCTTTTTTCACGAAAGAATAAATTCTGACAGGTATATGAATAATATCCTGCATCCATTTTTTCAAGAACTTTCACTCAACGAAAAAGTGTATGGTTAGTTCATGCACGACAATGCAAGACCACACATTGCCAATGCTTATATGGCAGCTATACGAAGTGTTTTTGATGATAGGATAGTTGACTGTCCTCCTCGTTCTCCAGATTTAAATCCCCATGACTTTTATCTTTGGGGAATGTTAAAAGACAAGGTGTATGCAAGCAATCCCCATACACTCGAAGAGTTGGAAGACAGGATTCGACTAGTCATTTCCCAGATTTCGGCAGCCGAAATTCGTCGAGTGTTCGCAAATGTGTTCAAGAGATGTCGGGGCGCTCTTTCCATTGAGGGACATCATTTTGATCATCTACTGTAAATAAAGGTAAGCTTAGGTTACTCAGATGGCAATGTTTTTTAGACTTTAACTCAGTGTATGCGCCCACAGCACAATAAGAGTCCGAGAATAGGGCGCTGCCGTAGCTGGCGGATGCGGTGGCGGCGGCCGGGAGCCGTACCGCGTGATCCACGGACGAATGGCAGGCGACTTTCGTGAGACACCCTGTATTATCTTAATGTGAAAGAATCACGCTGTGCTAGTTTCATTGTTGGGACTCCCGGTTCCCGCCTGTAAGAGGTAAGCAATTTCAGACATGTTCACTCGTTTTGTTTTGCCTACCAGTGCCACATTGGTTAGTTCCACCCATACTAAATGTCTGTAAACCTATTCGAATAAACTGCTATGGTGATCAGTTCCTAGACTACTAACTAATTAAACAAAGTTACACTAAGGACAACACCCTTGCCTGAGGGAGGACTCGAACCTCCTATGGCGAGCAATTGCGAACTCTGCAGCGAGGCTCGTTCGACTGCTTGGCCACTCCACTACAACAGTACTAACCCTACTCAACACCGTAAGTCTCGCTCTCTCTCCTCTCTCTTTCTCTCTCTCTCTCTCTCTGCCCATCTCCACCTTCTCCTTCATCTCCCAATCATCTCGTCTCATTGTCATATTCCTACTCCACTTCCCCAACCCATTGCCTCCTCCATCTATGAAAAATTGTGTAACTTTCATGGTAATTAATGAAGTCATGCATAAATTTATTTATAGGCACTTCTGCCATGCACAATATGAAATCTTAGGTCCATGGTGATGTTCCTCTTGTTTTGAGGTTTAAGTGTGTAAAATTTCGTCAGATCAGAAAAAAACTGTAAATTTATATGTGACACAGACACTCTAATTCACTATCTTGGCTTGCATAGCAGGTGTTGAGAGTAGAGTCTGTGCAGGATAAGTTGTATGATGTGCAAGGACGAGTTTTCTTACGAAGCGCTGGGCACGTTCATTCCTTTGTTCGGAAGGGGTGGCCGCCTGCCAGCCAGTTTATATATATATATATATATATATATATATATATATATATATATATATATATATATCGGAGCAAACTGCCTGGTCATCAGTCTGTAGCTTACAAACTACTTAAACCTAGGTAAACTAACCTACGGACAACACACACACACCAATGCCCAAGGAGGACTCGAACCTCCACAGCGAGCAACCGCACGCTCCGCAGCGAGACGCTTTAGACCGCTCGGCTACTCCACCGCTGCCTTGCCGGCCAGTGCTCCAGCGCTCGCTCATTGCTCCGGCCGCTACCCCCACTACTACCGCTCTCCCCACGCTCGCCCAGCAGTCTGCGCATCTACCGGCCACTTTATCCTGCGCGCACTCTAACGGCGGCTCGTTGTGTCGTGGTTCCGCAGCGTCGGGTCAGCGCGGGCGCGGCCGAGTGGTGGTGGAGCGCCGCGCGGCCAGCACCGAGGACGACTCGGCGTCGGCGTCCGCGTCTGCGACGCCGTCGAGCGACGGCGGCACGCCCGAGTGGCCGCGCGCGCTGCCCGCGCACGGCACGTACGTGATCCGCAAGGGGCGGCGGCGCGAGGCGCTGCCCCAGCACCTGCAGCTCAACCTGCCGCACGTGCCGCCGCCGCCGCAGCTGCCGCCCGCGCTCGCCTCCGCCTCCTCGGCGGCCGGCGACAGCGAGTCCTCGCCGCCCAGCGGGGAGCTCAAGCGCTGCAGCTCCACCTTCGACAACATCCGCTCCCTGCTCAACGAGGGCCGCCTCGAGGGGTCAGTCGCTCGCTGCCACCGCCCACTCTAGTCTTACACTGTACTCACAGAACTCAAGGCGAATTTTTCTAGTTGGAAATTGCTAATTAAATCAAGCAAGTGTGACTGACAAGGAAAGTACTTCGGCTCGAACGAACACATATACATCTAAATCGTACGAGAGATAATTTAAAGGTCCCTTATTGCACTAGTGACATTCCCACATCTGCAAAACTCTGCAGTCGGCCGTCAGAGGCCTCTGCGTGTGCCTTGCCACATTGCACTTTGACCGGTCAGTTCGCCAGTAGGGACAGTGCAGTGTGCCTCCGAAGTTGCTTCTTGTGACATTTGTGTGGTGAATCGTCAGATGGAGCAGCGATTTATAATCAATCCTGCTAAAGTATTGCGATTGGTTGAGATGAAGTTACGAAGAACCATTCTTCTTGAAGATGGTATTAGTGTAGAAGATGAATCATTCGCATGCTTTCTCGTATCTGTTATGGTACAGAAATATGAGCATCAGTTAGATACTGTTGTAACACTAACACATAATTATGATAATAGGGATGATAATGTCGAGGAACTCATTGCTAGCGGTAGTGCTACGGTAAGTGCGGGAAGAGGCGATGGAAGCAGTGGCAGTGAATGCCAACAGCCTTCCGAGAAGAAGGTTAAAGTTGCAACTATCATCACGGCTTTTGATGACAATTAGCTAGAGACCATGTACGATGATTATTACATAAGTTATAGTTAAGATATCTGCATTACGTATGGCGTCTACAGTTACATCTACAGCGCTATCTGGAGCATAATTGCAAAGTTTTGCATAAAAACGACACCCAGCAGCACATTGAGGTGTACATAGAGATACTGTAACCAAACGTTCATACAGATATGTTTGTTCGAGCCCAAGTACTTTCCTTGTGAGTCTAAAACTGGTGAAAGTTTCTAGTTTAAAGTTGCTGTTTAAAAGCTCTAATTAAATCTGTCTGAATAAATCTGGTGAGAGACTGTCATAAACTGAACTTATATAAATCTAGCATAGAGTAGGAACAGCATTATTTCTTTGCTTCCCGTCTGCCAACAAATATTAAACACATATAGCCCTGTAAACTCTTTATAACTGAAAGAAGCAGATTAGTTCACATATACTTTAGTAGTGGGGTAGTGGGAGTTTAACCCCACTGAGATTCTACCCATGATGCATTGCGCGAGTACCGCTACCTCCACCCCTCCTCCCTCGGCCAATTGCCGAACCGCAGATCAAAGAATGCCGCCAAACTCGAACAATAGCGCACTTAAGGATGATTGATAGTTTACATTTAGGTCCTTTTGATTCGCTTGACCCCTCCTCCCTCGGCCAATTGCCTGACCGCAGATCAAAGGATGCCGCCACAGGATGATTGATAGGTCTTCCTGGAAGAACGAAAGATGATTGACAGTTTACATTTAGGTCCTTTTGATTCGCTACTTGTCCGACCACTAATCAAAGGACGCCCTCATAACGCACTTAAGGATGATTGACAGGTTGCAACACCTCCCTCGGCCACACACGACGCCCCGCCCCCCACCCTCCACCCCTCGGTGCAGCCGCCAGACAAGCGGCACCTCCGACAGGTCCAGACCTGTAGACCCATCGACATGTCTGTACTCGCACCCTGGACCACACACCTGGCCAGTTCGACGCCCCCCTCCACCCCTCGGCACAGCCGCCAGACAGGCAGCACCTCCGACAGGTCCAGACCTGTAGACCCCTCGACATGTCTGTACTCGCACCCGCGACCCCTACTCGCTCGGCCGATTGCCGGACCGCCGCCTCCGCCGCCGCTGCCGCCGACAGATGCTACCCCCTCCTCCTCCCACGCTCGCGACCGGTTCTCAAAGGACGCCGCCACCCGCCCTACCAGCGAGAACAAACAATACCGCGACGATTGTCTTGACCGCACCGACACCGCCCCCACAGGCCGACCCCTGCTCTCTTTTTACTGCGACCGCGCCCCGACAGGTCAGCAGCCAATTAAATTGCATATTTATTATTAAGCGCGCCGCAGCGATCCGTATGCCAGATCTCGATTTATGTAACAACAACAATTTCCGCCGTTTATTATTATTATTCTTGGAAAAAAATAAAGCTACCATAGTGTTCTTCGTATGCTAAAAAACAATTTAGAACAGAAATGCTTAGTTGGTCTCGTATACTACAGCATGTAGTAGTAAAATATTAAAACTCGTATGCAAAATTTGCAAGTAAGAATTTCCACTCCAATCTCTCTCCATGCTCTTCGCATAGACTACAACCGACAGACGTGTTTAATAATAATAATAGCGCAGGTTACGGTAACGAACGCCACAAACTTACGTATCCATCTTAACATATACTCTTTCGATATACAGAAACAATTCTAACGAAAAGAAAAGAAATGGTCCGTTTCGGAATTCGACCGCAACCTTAGATCTATAAATGTATCTCTTCGTTTAGACGATGCAAGCAACAGCCATCGAACGGAATGTAACTTCTATGCCAACAACTCTTTCGATAAAACAGCAACAGCGGCAGCAGCAGAAGACGGCATATTGTTTATACAAAAATTCCAAATAACGAAAATCGGCAATGACATCTAGCACAACGTCTCTAAATATACATCTGCAAGCTCCGTTAAACTCGTATGCAAAATTTGCAAGTAAGAATTTACATTCCCATCTCTCTCCAGGCGTGTTTAATAATAATAGCGCAGGTTAGATAATAAACGCCACAAACGTACGTATCCATCTTAACATATACTCTTTCGATATACAAAAACAATTCTAACCAGAGCCAATTAACGAAAAGAAAAGAAATGGTCCGTTTCGGAACTCGACCACAACCTTGCATCTATAAATGTATCTCTTCGTTTAGACGATGCAAGCAATAGCCATCGAACGGGATGTAACTTGTATGCCAACCACTCTTTCGATAAAACAGCAACAACAGCGGCAGCAGCAGAATACGACATAGTGTTTATACAAAAATTCCAAATAACGAAATCGGCAATGACATTTAGCACAAAGTCTCTAAATAAACATCTGCAAGCACCGTTAACAATCGTCCAGAACGCAGAGCGCTCTCTCGGCAGACTACATAAAAGAAACATATGCTAAGTGTTTAAACAAGAACACCTAAGTAACATCTCCAAATGATCAAAACCTTCTATGCAGACGCACCATTCTGACAAGGATAGCTCGCAATGCATTTATTTAATGGAGCTGAGCCATGCCGAAAGTTCCGAAATTTAACACTCTCTCTCTCTTTAGCGATCTTGCCCTGTTACGTTTCCTTCTTCTTAGATCGAGGTATAACTGCGCATTCCGAGAGTTCGGGTATTTTAATTTTACCTCTTATTTCCTTGCTACAGCAGTACACATCCCATCTAAGAAATCTCTATGTCCTGTTACGATGCAAACTACATTTATCTGACACCGATATTCCAGCGCCCCAGAAGACATTTAATCCCTATTGTGCAACGGAGAGTCGAAATAAAAGAAAAATACGTGAAATAATTTACCGATTCCGACCGTCTACACTAAAACTTTTCGAAATTATTGGCCTAACAACACCCTTATTCGACAATACAGCAACCACACAACCGAAGTTACCTGCCCAATGCAACACAGATTTCCAGCTCGACCCGCCCTTTACCCACAAAATTCCTACTCCGAACTAAGATTTATTATTTTAATTACAAGTAGATGTCCACCGCAAACGAAGACGCTAACCTACACGCCACAACACATAATTCTATATAGGACATGGAGTGTTTACAATTTTTGTTTTGTTTATTACAGTACAACTGAGTACATACAACGTAATGTTCGCAAACATATCGCAACCAACTCCCGCACACTTCGATCATAACCTGCTCTCTAAGGAATGGATGGGAGTCACACACAGTACAAACACGTTTGTCGTGTGTTCCGCTAATTTCGGCCAGTACTACAATGCGGGACCAATCCCCCCGCCTGTTTACTGTAAAAGCAAATATTTTTCCCCACACTATCTGTTTAAACCGGGCTTGCACATATACAATAGCCTCCTTTTAAAAGCATGTGTCTTCGCCATATTACCCAGTTTTCGTTTACCCTTCTTCTTCTTCTTCTTCTTCTTCTTAGGACTTGTGGAATAACGTAGACGATATCTACGTCTGTGGATAATAAAGTCCTGGAATGCTAAAAAAATATAGTTCCTTGCTCGACTCTACAAGTAATTTACAGTCGAAACTAAAAAAAAAAAAAAAAAAAAACATAATGTCCGAGAGAGCGGTCAATTTTCTGGTACTCTTAATACCCAAGTATCAAATCTAAAAGCGTTTGCACACTACAACGGCGCACTTGGTAAATACCGTATCTTCTCTTTTAGAACACTTAAACAATCTTCTTACACAATCCTCCATCCTGGTAATACCATTTTCTCGACCCGGCGAAAAAATAAAAGTCCTAACAATCAACTGCCTGGACTCTTTATAAAATCTATATCTTTGCTTACACCAGGGCTCGTGATTTTTCGACAAATTTATTTTGGTTCTACAATTCGTCGCCAACCACGTTAAGCAGTCGTTTCCTCGCCTGCAACCACTTTGATATTGCTCCTCCCATCCGAAAGTCATGCTCGGATACGAACGCCACTCGGTTAAAGTATTGACCAAAAATCCAGGAGATAGAAGCCATCTACACGAAGCTGCTGCTGCAGTATAGATGGGAGCGCCTCCATTAAAAAACATGGATTAGCTGCAGTTTATAAGATATATACCCACAGGACGTATATATTTCCCCCCCCCCCCCCCATGTATTCCAGAAATAGTAACTTCGTCTTATCTCCAACGTTTGCAGTATCGAACTTGCGGAATTTACTACACACACACGCGCGCACTCCATTGGCTACAACTAGCGCACTTTAAGTAACGCAACTATAGGAGTTTTATAAAACACGTTGATTTTCGACGAAAGAATTATGATTTACCGCAGCAGGCATATCCGCTACGTAACGTGTTGCACACCAGCCGTAAAGTAGCCAACACTAGCATACGATTAAACAGACGATGCTTCGACGAAAGATCAATGCACCACCAAAGTCAGTTTTCTTTAGAGCTTTACCGTGACGTATATATTTAGGGTATATCAACACTTTTTACTTACATTCCGTCCCATCTAGCCTAAAGCACTCTCTGTAAGCGCCAAACATTTCCAACACAGTAACAGAAGTACACCTACAGTCAACACGAACCTACAACAACAAACGAATCTAGCCATTCCAACTCGATTTTTGTCCCAAATAGCATGCTGCAAGCTATGTATACGTTCGTAACAACCCAGACAGAGCTATCCTTACATCCGTCACTAACCCAGTACCAACTCTAAACAAGTTACCACAGATGGTGTTATAACCGCGATCAGTAACAGACAAGATCTCCCAGACACACAGCGTTTTAATAAAGTTTCGATCTCGCTCTCTCTCCACCAAATAACTACGTTGGTTGCTTGACCTGTCCCTAACATCCAACCACAACTTTGTTTCCAATGCATAGCCCGGCAGACAATATTTCTGGAACGCTCTCTATCAGCCAATAGACTATATACCTCGAGCATTCGCGCACAAATCACCATCGTATTCCACTCCTAACAAATTATTACTCTCGATAAACATCTGTAACACAGTGTAAAAAAATGAGCGACGTGCACACGCACAGAACAGCTAACAAAAAATGATCTAGATCCAAGCCAAATTCTTATAATCCTTACAAGCAGCAACGCAAAATAGTCTACACTATTTCGAACTAATGCAACACCAGATTTTTTTAACGATCTCCAAGAGCAATCCTTTAGAGACTAAACATACGATTAAATGCACCTCCAATGTAGGTAACTAATCCTCTAACTCGATGCTTATCGACCAAAGAACATTAATTTACCACTGCAATCATCTCCGATACGCTACCGAGAGACGTCCATTCGTAAACACAGCTAAAAGAAGATATAAATGCCCCACATCCATGCTACGAAGTATCTATATGTATTTCCACAATTGTGGACCACATCTGCGTTGCATCGTATCGCACGACTAAACAGTTCGAAATAGGTACTTCGCGCAAGCTAGCATGCATAATCACATTCCATGTTATTTCTGGCTGTAGGCGAGTGCGGACCTGTTGACTCATCGTAGACTCCGGTTTGGAGCGTGTGTACATCCTATACATGTAAACATACCTGTCCACGCTCGCACCTGACCTGGAGAAGTTTTCGGTTTAATTTTTCCCGACCGCACCAGATTCCGAATACAAGAGAGCTATTTTCGCGAAGATACATTTCCTCGCAACTGACACAAGCAATGTTTTTACCGTACGAGCTGTCGTTATAACTTTTATAAGCAGATACATATACAGCCAGTAGGATGAGCGCAAATTTGCGATGTAGCTCTTACAAAAACGAAACATAGTTTTTTTAGAAAAGCAACCTGTCTTCTGGTATCTTCTCCTACACCCTATAAGACCGAAACTTTCTACTCGAGAAGCTAGACACAGAGTACAAATCGTTCTTTATTATTCTTGTTATGTGTAACTATAATTTTCTCCGCTGTAATTTTTTTTTTTTTTAACTCGTAGTTTAAATCCACATCGGCGTCTCCTATTACCGTTCCAGCCAGAAGTTCGAAAGGTAGAGGGAAGGTATGTTCTCGAACTCCATTAAGTATCTTCGTTTCCTCCTGCATTCCAACTCCTTTATAGCTCTGCACCTTCGGTCAATGCTTCTAGACGAGAACAATCGGGTATTTTAACTTTTCCCATTATTTCCTGTATAGCAATATGCGTCCCTATGTCTGTACGTTACCAACTCCTGTGGTAATTTCCGTATGGAGCACTAGGTTTACGACTATTGCAAACGATTGCTTGTTATTCCATCCGTTTTTAACTCTGCAAATGACTGTCCCAGTCCTCCACTTTGGATGCAATGTAGTCCCTTCTCCAAACGATAATGCAATACGTTTTTCGTGTGTTCCGCTATTTTCGGTCAGTACACCGACGCGTGACCAATCTCCCTGACTGTTTACTGTAAAAAGCAAATATTTTATAAGTCCCAGTCGTAACCAGATTTCTCCACGCCCTCTGTTTAAGCCGGGCTTAAACATATGCCATAGCTTCGTCTTTCTCCAGCATTAGGGTGTACTCGTCCTTTATGGCAGTTGCTTTAGCCATATATTCTAGCTTCCTTCTCTTGGTCTCGATATCCGCCATTTCCAGTTTTTCTTTTCGCGCACAGAAGATATTAACTGCACGTAGCGATGTAATTTCTTTAATCGGGACGGCTTAAGCCTGTGTGATACATTTACTCTTTTCGCTGGACTTGCAGAATGACATTGTTTGTAGGTACTAGACCTAATTCGGCGATATCTATATCTGGAGGCAGTGTGGAGAACAATGTTCTGGATTGGGAGAAGTATGTTTCCCCTGCTTTAATGTAGCTTTTAAGTGTACTACTTATATCGTCTTTGCCGCTGTCAGTATTACGAATCTCCACCTAATTTACAGGTAGACAATGGAAACTAAAAGCTGATAGAACGTAACGTATTAGCTTTTATCGATCTGGAAGGTTTAACCTGTACACCGATTAATTTTCGGGTATTTTTATTACACCAGCACACAAATTGCAGGGCACTATTAAACACTAAAAAGCATCTGTTGTTCCAGATGTTTGTTATTCGCCCCCCACATGGTGGAGAAACACTTTGCAGATACAGTTTAAAAAACTTAAAGAGTCTTGCACAAGATCAAAAACACTCTCCATCCGGTAATCGTACATTGTAATACCCCTGTTCTCGATCCAAAGACGAAGTAAGTGCTCAAATCGACCTCTAGCTCTCTTTTTAGGGTAAATCGGGTCACGGATCACAAAATTCACACCACAACCAGCGAATTATACCCTAGTAAGACTCCAGGACGTTCTCCAAATTATTGTTTTACTGATATTTCCAGGAGAAGTACTAAATAACCTCCATATAGGCGAGATTCTAGATGCGTTCTTCATGACTTGTGGTATAGAGACAGGTGCGTAGAATCTAATCCGAAGCGCAACAGCTGGGAGGACCTCCCGGCTATAGCGAAGACACACATCCGCCGCAACTCCCACAATGTGTCGTATTGGAATATATATATATATATAAGGGATGGTCGCAGAAACCTCTAGGTCATATCCTCGAAACGCAAAGCATGCTCCTGGATAGCTAAAATACCATCTGATGCGCGAATCCCTAACCTCTAAGCATTCGTATTCTATTAACACCGATACAAATATTACGTTGTACTTGTAGAGTACCGCTATCTTTCTGATGCCTTTCCTTTACCTTTCCGCTACCTTTAGCGTATCAGAGAGTATTTTAGCTATCCAGGAGCATGCTTTGCGTTTCGAGGATGTGACCTAGAGGTTTCTGCGACCATCCCTTATATATATATATATATATATATATATATATATATATATATATATATATATATATATATATATATATATATTCCAATACGACACATTGTGGGAGTTGCGGCGGATGTGTGTCTTCGCTATAGCCGGGAGGTCCTCCCAGCTGTTGCGCTTCGGATTAGATTCTACGCACCTGTCTCTATACCACAAGTCATGAAGAACGCATCTAGAATCTCGCCTATATGGAGGTTATTTAGTACTTCGCCTGGAAATATCAGTAAAACAATAATTTGGAGAACGTCCTGGAGTCTTACTAGGGTATAATTCGCTGGTTGTGGTGTGAATTTTGTGATCCGTGACCCGATTTACCCTAAAAAGAGAGCTAGAGGTCGATTTGAGCACTTACTTCGTCTTTGGATCGAGAACAGGGGTATTACAATGTACGATTACCGGATGGAGAGTGTTTTTGATCTTGTGCAAGACTCTTTAAGTTTTTTAAACTGTATCTGCAAAGTGTTTCTCCACCATGTGGGGGGCGAATAACAAACATCTGGAACAACAGATGCTTTTTAGTGTTTAATAGTGCCCTGCAATTTGTGTGCTGGTGTAATAAAAATACCCGAAAATTAATCGGTGTACAGGTTAAACCTTCCAGATCGATAAAAGCTAATACGTTACGTTCTATCAGCTTTTAGTTTCCATTGTCTACCTGTAAATTAGGTGGAGATTCGTAATACTGACAGCGGCAAAGACGATATAAGTAGTACACTTAAAAGCTACATTAAAGCAGGGGAAACATACTTCTCCCAATCCAGAACATTGTTCTCCACACTGCCTCCAGATATAGATATCGCCGAATTAGGTCTAGTACCTACAAACAATGTCATTCTGCAAGTCCAGCGAAAAGAGTAAATGTATCACACAGGCTTAAGCTTCGTAGCATGGATGTGGGGCATTTATATCTTCTTTTAGCTGTGTTTACGAATGGACGTCTCTCGGTAGCGTATCGGAGATGATTGCAGTGGTAAATTAATGTTCTTTGGTCGATAAGCATCGAGTTAGAGGATTAGTTACCTACATTGGAGGTGCATTTAATCGTATGTTTAGTCTCTAAAGGATTGCTCTTGGAGATCGTTAAAAAAAATCTGGTGTTGCATTAGTTCGAAATAGTGTTGACTATTTTGCGTTGCTGCTTGTAAGGATTATAAGAATTTGGCTTGGATCTAGATCATTTTTTGTTAGCTGTTCTGTGCGTGTGCACGTCGCTCATTTTTTTACACTGTGTTACAGATGTTTATCGAGAGTAATAATTTGTTAGGAGTGGAATACGATGGTGATTTGTGCGCGAATGCTCGAGGTATATAGTCTATTGGCTAATAGAGAGCGTTCCAGAAATATTGTCTGCCGGGCTATGCATTGGAAACAAAGTTGTGGTTGGATGTTAGGGACAGGTCAAGCAACCAACATAGTTATTGGGTGGAGAGAGAGCGAGATCGAAACTTTATTAAAACGCTGTGTGTCTGGGAGATCTTGTCTGTTACTGATCGCGGTTATAACACCATCTGTGGTAACTTGTTTAGAGTTGGTACTGGGTTAGTGACGGATGTAAGGATAGCTCTGTCTGGGTTGTTACGAACGTATACATAGCTTGCAGCATGCTATTTGGGACAAAAATCGAGTTGGAATGGCTAGATTCGTTTGTTGTTGTAGGTTCGTGTTGACTGTAGGTGTACTTCTGTTACTGTGTTGGAAATGTTTGGCGCTTACAGAGAGTGCTTTAGGCTAGATGGGACGGAATGTAAGTAAAAAGTGTTGATATACCCTAAATATATACGTCACGGTAAAGCTCTAAAGAAAACTGACTTTGGTGGTGCATTGATCTTTCGTCGAAGCATCGTCTGTTTAATCGTATGCTAGTGTTGGCTACTTTACGGCTGGTGTGCAACACGTTACGTAGCGGATATGCCTGCTGCGGTAAATCATAATTCTTTCGTCGAAAATCAACGTGTTTTATAAAACTCCTATAGTTGCGTTACTTAAAGTGCGCTAGTTGTAGCCAATGGAGTGCGCGCGTGTGTGTGTAGTAAATTCCGCAAGTTCGATACTGCAAACGTTGGAGATAAGACGAAGTTACTATTTCTGGAATACATGGGGGGGGGGGGGGGGGGGGAAATATATACGTCCTGTGGGTATATATCTTATAAACTGCAGCTAATCCATGTTTTTTAATGGAGGCGCTCCCATCTATACTACAGCAGCAGCTTCGTGTAGATGGCTTCTATCTCCTGGATTTTTGGTCAATACTTTAACCGAGTGGCGTTCGTATCCGAGCATGACTTTCGGATGGGAGGAGCAATATCAAAGTGGTTGCAGGCGAGGAAACGACTGCTTAACGTGGTTGGCGACGAATTGTAGAACCAAAATAAATTTGTCGAAAAATCACGAGCCCTGGTGTAAGCAAAGATATAGATTTTATAAAGAGTCCAGGCAGTTGATTGTTAGGACTTTTATTTTTTCGCCGGGTCGAGAAAATGGTATTACCAGGATGGAGGATTGTGTAAGAAGATTGTTTAAGTGTTCTAAAAGAGAAGATACGGTATTTACCAAGTGCGCCGTTGTAGTGTGCAAACGCTTTTAGATTTGATACTTGGGTATTAAGAGTACCAGAAAATTGACCGCTCTCTCGGACATTATGTTTTTTTTTTTTTTTTTTTTAGTTTCGACTGTAAATTACTTGTAGAGTCGAGCAAGGAACTATATTTTTTTAGCATTCCAGGACTTTATTATCCACAGACGTAGATATCGTCTACGTTATTCCACAAGTCCCAAGAAGAAGAAGAAGAAGAAGAAGAAGAAGAAGAAGAAGAAGGGTAAACGAAAACTGGGTAATATGGCGAAGACACATGCTTTTAAAAGGAGGCTATTGTATATGTGCAAGCCCGGTTTAAACAGATAGTGTGGGGAAAAATATTTGCTTTTACAGTAAACAGGCGGGGGGATTGGTCCCGCATTGTAGTACTGGCCGAAATTAGCGGAACACACGACAAACGTGTTTGTACTGTGTGTGACTCCCATCCATTCCTTAGAGAGCAGGTTATGATCGAAGTGTGCGGGAGTTGGTTGCGATATGTTTGCGAACATTACGTTGTATGTACTCAGTTGTACTGTAATAAACAAAACAAAAATTGTAAACACTCCATGTCCTATATAGAATCATGTGTTGTGGCGTGTAGGTTAGCGTCTTCGTTTGCGGTGGACATCTACTTGTAATTAAAATAATAAATCTTAGTTCGGAGTAGGAATTTTGTGGGTAAAGGGCGGGTCGAGCTGGAAATCTGTGTTGCATTGGGCAGGTAACTTCGGTTGTGTGGTTGCTGTATTGTCGAATAAGGGTGTTGTTAGGCCAATAATTTCGAAAAGTTTTAGTGTAGACGGTCGGAATCGGTAAATTATTTCACGTATTTTTCTTTTATTTCGACTCTCCGTTGCACAATAGGGATTAAATGTCTTCTGGGGCGCTGGAATATCGGTGTCAGATAAATGTAGTTTGCATCGTAACAGGACATAGAGATTTCTTAGATGGGATGTGTACTGCTGTAGCAAGGAAATAAGAGGTAAAATTAAAATACCCGAACTCTCGGAATGCGCAGTTATACCTCGATCTAAGAAGAAGGAAACGTAACAGGGCAAGATCGCTAAAGAGAGAGAGAGTGTTAAATTTCGGAACTTTCGGCATGGCTCAGCTCCATTAAATAAATGCATTGCGAGCTATCCTTGTCAGAATGGTGCGTCTGCATAGAAGGTTTTGATCATTTGGAGATGTTACTTAGGTGTTCTTGTTTAAACACTTAGCATATGTTTCTTTTATGTAGTCTGCCGAGAGAGCGCTCTGCGTTCTGGACGATTGTTAACGGTGCTTGCAGATGTTTATTTAGAGACTTTGTGCTAAATGTCATTGCCGATTTCGTTATTTGGAATTTTTGTATAAACACTATGTCGTATTCTGCTGCTGCCGCTGTTGTTGCTGTTTTATCGAAAGAGTGGTTGGCATACAAGTTACATCCCGTTCGATGGCTATTGCTTGCATCGTCTAAACGAAGAGATACATTTATAGATGCAAGGTTGTGGTCGAGTTCCGAAACGGACCATTTCTTTTCTTTTCGTTAATTGGCTCTGGTTAGAATTGTTTTTGTATATCGAAAGAGTATATGTTAAGATGGA
Organism: Locusta migratoria; assembly: GCA_026315105.1. Classification (NCBI taxonomy): domain Eukaryota; kingdom Metazoa; phylum Arthropoda; class Insecta; order Orthoptera; family Acrididae; genus Locusta; species Locusta migratoria. The sequence continues at coordinate 525,039,686 of CM048745.1, forward strand.
TACGTACGTTTGTGGCGTTTATTATCTAACCTGCGCTATTATTATTAAACACGCCTGGAGAGAGATGGGAATGTAAATTCTTACTTGCAAATTTTGCATACGAGTTTAACGGAGCTTGCAGATGTATATTTAGAGACGTTGTGCTAGATGTCATTGCCGATTTTCGTTATTTGGAATTTTTGTATAAACAATATGCCGTCTTCTGCTGCTGCCGCTGTTGCTGTTTTATCGAAAGAGTTGTTGGCATAGAAGTTACATTCCGTTCGATGGCTGTTGCTTGCATCGTCTAAACGAAGAGATACATTTATAGATCTAAGGTTGCGGTCGAATTCCGAAACGGACCATTTCTTTTCTTTTCGTTAGAATTGTTTCTGTATATCGAAAGAGTATATGTTAAGATGGATACGTAAGTTTGTGGCGTTCGTTACCGTAACCTGCGCTATTATTATTATTAAACACGTCTGTCGGTTGTAGTCTATGCGAAGAGCATGGAGAGAGATTGGAGTGGAAATTCTTACTTGCAAATTTTGCATACGAGTTTTAATATTTTACTACTACATGCTGTAGTATACGAGACCAACTAAGCATTTCTGTTCTAAATTGTTTTTTAGCATACGAAGAACACTATGGTAGCTTTATTTTTTTCCAAGAATAATAATAATAAACGGCGGAAATTGTTGTTGTTACATAAATCGAGATCTGGCATACGGATCGCTGCGGCGCGCTTAATAATAAATATGCAATTTAATTGGCTGCTGACCTGTCGGGGCGCGGTCGCAGTAAAAAGAGAGCAGGGGTCGGCCTGTGGGGGCGGTGTCGGTGCGGTCAAGACAATCGTCGCGGTATTGTTTGTTCTCGCTGGTAGGGCGGGTGGCGGCGTCCTTTGAGAACCGGTCGCGAGCGTGGGAGGAGGAGGGGGTAGCATCTGTCGGCGGCAGCGGCGGCGGAGGCGGCGGTCCGGCAATCGGCCGAGCGAGTAGGGGTCGCGGGTGCGAGTACAGACATGTCGAGGGGTCTACAGGTCTGGACCTGTCGGAGGTGCTGCCTGTCTGGCGGCTGTGCCGAGGGGTGGAGGGGGGCGTCGAACTGGCCAGGTGTGTGGTCCAGGGTGCGAGTACAGACATGTCGATGGGTCTACAGGTCTGGACCTGTCGGAGGTGCCGCTTGTCTGGCGGCTGCACCGAGGGGTGGAGGGTGGGGGGCGGGGCGTCGTGTGTGGCCGAGGGAGGTGTTGCAACCTGTCAATCATCCTTAAGTGCGTTATGAGGGCGTCCTTTGATTAGTGGTCGGACAAGTAGCGAATCAAAAGGACCTAAATGTAAACTGTCAATCATCTTTCGTTCTTCCAGGAAGACCTATCAATCATCCTGTGGCGGCATCCTTTGATCTGCGGTCAGGCAATTGGCCGAGGGAGGAGGGGTCAAGCGAATCAAAAGGACCTAAATGTAAACTATCAATCATCCTTAAGTGCGCTATTGTTCGAGTTTGGCGGCATTCTTTGATCTGCGGTTCGGCAATTGGCCGAGGGAGGAGGGGTGGAGGTAGCGGTACTCGCGCAATGCATCATGGGTAGAATCTCAGTGGGGTTAAACTCCCACTACCCCACTACTTACTTTTATTACAAATGAAGGTCTCTCTAAACATATATGCACGATGTACTAAGTTAATTAGGCCATGTAATAATATTCTAAACACATAAAAAATTGAACAATGGGAGCTGCGACTCTGCGTCAGTCCATCTGAAATTTTATACTTATAAAATAGTCTGCGCTTCTGTGAAAACTATTTCGGGAAATTGAGTTTCAGTGGCACGTACGAACTGATTACTTTACTGGCACGGAAACATTTACATTTAAAGTTAATCTCAAACTCGACACTTACCATGCAACAAAAACAGAAAAATTCTACAATCAGGAAAATGAGTGACTAGGTTGAGCTGAAACAAGAAAATTAGTAATCATTAAATTATTTATTTTGCTAAAGAAACATACCTTTGTTGAGTTGTCAATAATAGTGATTTCAATGGGTTTGTACAATTCCGTTCCACACAAATATTCTCGTCTTCTTGATACAAAATTCCTCTTCCAATATAATACATCAAATAAAGTTTCATCGCCCTCTTGTGGAATACATTCATAAGTACATAATCCAATTAACCAAACTCGGCACGTGAATCGTAGCCAACCAACCCAACCATAGTACATGGTGGGCCGGCCGCGGTGGCCGAGGGGACTGAGGCGCTCCAGTCACGGTCTGCACGGCTACTACGGTCGGGGGTTCGAATCCCCCCTCGGGCATGGATATTTGTGCTGTCCTAGTTCGTAAGTAGTTCATAAGTAGTTTGTAAGTTTAGGGACTGATAGCCCCGTAGTTGAGTCCCATAGGCTTTGCAAACATTTGAACATTTTTTGAAGTACATGGTGGCTAGCATAGGACTATACTCTAGTCTAGCCTCCACTTGGCTGTTCAACTGCTTACTGTCTACTGCCCTCCTCAGCGGTCAAAGATGGAAGAAAGTTATAGCTAAATTGCGGCCAACTTTTGATTCGCACTCGTTTATTATTCATATGAGGGCTATTCAGAAAGTAGAGAACGTTTCCGTAGGACGCCGCAAGGAGCGCGTCGATCGCGTATATTTTGTTATGTGCGTGCTTGCCAGGTCAGTCGACATCTCTCCGTGACAACAGAAATGTCTCTGTGCTTCTGGTTTTTATTCGATTTTGAAATGTATGCTGCGCTGCAATCGAAAATCTCGGCAGTTGTGAGATTCGGTCTGTGATTTTTTATTTATTTATCTATTTTTAATGCCGAAACGTTCTGGTCTTTCGGAATAGCCCTCGTACAGGATGTTTCAAAAGGGACTTTACAACTTTGAAAATTCACATTAATTTATTAAAAAGAGATATAGGGATGGTTTTAGTGTTTTTTCAAAGGAAAACACATCAGATTTTTACTTTAAACTAAAAGTGGTCGATGTGGCTTCTGCTGGTTATCCTGCAGGCATCCCATCGGTAACTGTTTTCTTCCCAAACTCGCATCAGCATTGCAGGGATAACTTCCTCAGTGGCGGCGTAGATTCTTGCTCTAAAATCAGATAGAGAGGCCAGCAAAGGAGGTACGTACACCATATCTTTGATGGAGCCCCAGAAGAAAAAGTCTAGCGGTGTCAGGTCTGGGGAACGGGTAGGTCATGCAATTGGCGCAGCAGGGCCAATCCATTTACCTGGAAAACGGCCACTGAGAAAACCCCGGACATCACTCAGATAGTGTGGTGGTGCGCCGTCTTGCATGAAGTAAGCATTACGTTCCCCGTCGTCATCGATCTGTGGTATCAAAAATTGTTGCAACATATCCGGGTACACTGTCCTGTTGATGGTGATTATAATGGGTGCGGGGTCGTATCATTTCTTCTTGCTCGACGCACAAAAAACGTTCACCTTAGGGCTATCACGAGAATGTTGGAATGTTTCATGTCATTTTCACTGCCCCAGATTCTACAGATATGTGTGTTAACCTTTCGTGGAAAGTTGACTTGTCAGAAAAGATTATGTTGTCCAAAAGATGTTCATCATCATCCACTCGTGCTAACATATCCGCACAGACGTTCTTCCAGACAGTCTTATCAGTCTCTTTAATTGCTTGTAAAAGCGACAATCTGTACGTTTTCAAATGCAAACGTTTTCTCAACACACGCCAAACTGTTGTATGTGGGACTCGCAGTTCACGAGATGCACGCCGGGTCGATTTCGTAGGGCTGTTGACAAAACTCTGTCTGACTTGCTCAACGACTTCGTCAGATGTGCTTGGACGACCTGGTACTTTCTTATGTCTAACTGAGCACCCCGTTTCTACAAAACATTTATGTCACTCATAAATTGTAGGCCTACTAGGAGGATCTTTCAAAAATGTTCAAATGTTTGTAAATCTTATGGGACTTAACTACGAACTAGGACGGCACAAATATCCATGCCCGAGGGGGGATTCGAACCCCCGACCGTAGTGGTCGTGCAGACCGTGACTGAAGCGCCTCAGTCCCCTCGGCCACTGCGGCCAGCGAGGATCTTTAGCATAATTCGTACAAAATTTACGCTGAACTGTTGTCGCCGACTTTTATTCTTCAAACCAAAACACACAGGTAGTATGCTCGGGTCCAGTGAAGGCAACCATTTTTAACGTATCTGCCGCTAGCGTTTGTTGCGGCGCGATTTAGCACTAGCGAACTGCGCGAGTCTACACTTGTTTTCCTTTGAAACAACACTAAAACTATCTCTGTACCTCTTTTTAATAAATATACCGGGTGATCAAAACGTTAGTATAAATCTGAAAACTTAATAAATCACGGAATAATGTAAATAGAGAGGTAAAAATTGACACACATGCTTGGAATGACATGGGGTTTTATTAGAACCAAAAAGAAGTTCAAAAAATTTCCGATTTATGGCGTTTCATCTGATCAGAAAAGCAATAATTAGCATAACAAATGTAGGCAAAGCAAAGATGATGTTCTTTACAGGATATGCTCAATATGTTCACCATCATTCCTTAACAATAGCTGTAGTCGAGGAATAATGTTGTGAACAGCACTGTAAAGCATGTCCGGGGTTATGGTGAGGCAGTGGCGTTGGATTTTTTCTTTCAGCATCCCTACTGATGTCGGCCGATCACGATACATTTGCGACTTCTGGTAACGCCAAAGCCAATAATCGCACGGACTGAGGTCTGGGGACCTGGGAGGCTAAGCATGACGAAAGTGGCGGCTGAGCACACGATCATCACCAAACGAGGTGCGCAAGAGATCTTTCACGCGTCTAGCAATATGGAGTGGAGCGCCATGCTGCATAAAAATCGTGCGTTCCAGCAGATGTTTATCAGCCAGGCTGGGGATGATGCAATTCTGTACCAACAAGCGGCTTCTAATGAAATTGCGTGCTTATGGAATTTCTCCCCAATTGTGCGATTGGATTCACGATTTCCTATCATAAAGGACACAGTTCGTTGTAATTGACGGTAAGTCATCGAGTAAAACAGAAGTGATATCTGGCGTTCCACAGGGAAGCGTTATAGGCCCCCTACTCTTCCTCGTGTTTATAAACGATTTAGGAAACAATCTGAATAGCTCCCTTATTGTTCGCGGATGATGCTGTCGTTTATCGATTAGTGAAGTCAACAGAGGATCAAAAGCAACTGCAAAGCTATTTAGACAAAATTTCTGCATGGTGCGAAAATTGGCAATTGACACTAAATAAAGAAAAGTGTGAAGTAATACACATGTCGACTAAAAGAAATCCGCTGAACTTCAATTACGCGATAAATCAGTCAAACATTAAGGTCGTAGATTCTACCAAATACCTAGGAGTTACAATTACGAACAACTTAGACTGGAGAGAACACACAGAAAATATTGTGGGGAAGGCGAACCAAAGGTTACGTTTCATCGGCAGAACGCTTCGAAGATGCACCAGCTCCACCAAAGAGACTGCCTACATCACACTTGCGCGTCCTCTCCCGGAGTACTGTTGCCCCTTGTGGGACCCTCACCAGGTGGGACTGACGGAAGACATTGGGAAGGTTCAGAGAAGGGCAGCTCGTTTTGTTTTATCACGTTACCGGGGAGAAAGCGTCACGGAAATGTTGCACGAATTGGGGTGGAAATCATTAAAAGAAAGACGTTATTCTTTGCGGCGTGATCAGTTTCCGAAGTTTCAATCACCGACTTTTAGTTCTGAATGTGAAAATATTTTGCTAGCACCCACCTACTTAGGGAGACATGACCATCCCAATAAAATAAGAGAAATCAGATCGAAAACGGAACGATTTAGGTGTTCTTTCTTCCCGCGCTCTATTAGAGAATGGAACGGTAGAGAAAAGTTATGAAAGTGGTTAATGAACACTCTGCCAGGCACTTGAATGTGATTTGCAGAGTATCTATGTAGATGTAGGTGTAGATGTAGATGTAGATATCGGCGTACCTCTCACCCGTCACGGTAGCAGTTACAAAACCAGGATCACGCAGTTCCTCTAAGAAAAAAGGCCAGGTAACGGTAGATGTGGGTCTAATAAAACCCCATGTCATTCCAAGTATGTGTATCAATTTTTACCTCTTTATCTACGTTATTCCGTAATTTATTAAGTTTTCAAATTTATACAGACTTTTTGAACACTCGGTATTTGGATTTGTAAAGTCCCTTTTGAAGCACTCTGTATATCACTTGCGATATTATGTCTGCTGGTGTACGGAGCGTTGCGGACGACGCATGCAGTGGCGCCGAGTGCGGCGTGCTGGAACACCACCGCCTAGAGAGAAGGCCGCGGCGCTCTCGTGTGACGTCATAGAGAGTAGGCTGCGCGCGCATAGCTGACTGGGTAGCCGCTGGGGCACGGCCCACTATGCCGAAGCAGCGAGCCAGTTAGCTACGCGCGGGCAACCTACGCTGCATGACGTCACGAGAGCGCCGCGGCCTTCTCTCTAGGTGGTGTCGGCTGGAGCCGGTTGTATCTACATCTACATAGATACTCTGCAAATCACATTCAAGTGCCTGGCAGAGGGTTCATTAACCACTTTCATAACTTTTCTCTGCCGTTCCATTCTCTAATAGCGCGCGGGAAGAAAGAACACCTAAATCGTTCCGTTTTTTCGATCTGATTTCTCTTATTTTGATTGGGATGGTCATGTCTCCCTAAGTAGGTGGGTGCTAGCAAAATATTTTCACATTCAGAACTAAAAGTCGGTGATTGAAACTTCGCAAACAGATCACGACGCAATGAATAACGTCTTTCTTTTAATGATTTCCACCCCAATTCGTGCAACATTTCCGTGACGCTACCCCCCCCCCCCCCCCGTAACGTGACAAACAAAACGAGCTCCCCTCCTCTGAACCTTCTCAATATCTTCCACCTGGTGAGGGTCCCACAAGGGGCAACAGTACTCCAGGAGAGGACGCACAAGTGTGATGTAGGCAGTCTCTTTGGTGGAACTGGTGCATCTTCGAAGCGTTCTGCCAATGAAACGTAACCTTTGGTTCGCCTTCCCCACAATATTTTCTATGCGTTCTCTCCAGTCAAAGTTGTTCGTAATTGTAACTCCTAGGTATTTGGTAGAATTTGCGACCTTAAGGTTTGACTGATTTATCGCGTAATTGAAGTTCAGCGGATTTCTTTTAGTGGTCATGTGTATTACTTCACACTTTTCTTTATTTAGTGTCAATTGCCAATTTTCGCACCATGCAGAAATTTTGTCTAAATAGCTTTGCAGTTGCTTTTGATCCTCTGTTGACTTCACTAACCGATAAACGACAGCATCATCCGCGAACAGTCTAAGGGAGCTATTCAGATTGTCTCCTAAATCGTTTATAAACACGAGGAAGAGTAGGGGGCCTATAACGCTTCCCTGTGGAACGCCAGATATCACTTCTGTTTTACTCGATGAGTTATCGTCAATTATAACGAACTGTGTCCTTTATGATAGGAAATCGTGAATCCAATCGCACAATTGGGGAGATATTCCATAAGCACGCAATTTCATTAGAAGCCGCTGGTGGGGTACAGTGTCAAAAGCCTTCCGGAAATCCATAAATATGGAATCGATTTGAGATCCCTTGTCGATGGCACTTAACACTTCATGTGAATAAAGGGCAAGCTGTGTTTCGCAAGAGTGATACTTTCTGAATCCGTGTTGACTACTGGTTAATAGGTCGTTCTCTTCGAGGTAGTTCATAATGTTCGAACAAAGTATATGTTCCAAAATCCTACTCCAAATCGACATCAATGAGACAGGCCTCTAATTTTGGGGATCACTCCTATTGCTTTTCTTGAATATTGGAGTAACTTGGGCAACTTTCCAGTCTTTTGGTACGGATCTTTCGCTGAGTGATGGGTTGTAAGTTATAGCTAAGTACGGAGCTATTGCAGCAAGTAGTGAGTGTGGGTGTTGCAGGCTGGACGAGCCGCCGCCCGACTTCCGGCCGCCGGCGCCGCCCGCGCTGGTGCGCGTCGTGTCGCTGCCCAGCCTGCCGGTCGAGCCGCCGCCGCTCGAGCGCTCGCGCTCCGACGGCCACCGGCTGTCGCGCCTGCATGAGCTGGCTGTCACGCTCGAGGAGGACGACGACGACGACGTCGTCGACGCCGGCGCCGGCTGCGTGGGCCTGCCCGACGGCCGGCGCTCGCGCACCCCTGATGACGCGGCCGCGGCCGACCGCCCGCCGGAGGGCGAGGCGCCTGCCGAAGGCTTCTGGAGGCGCCGCGAAGCCGACTGCGCGGCCGGCGGCGAGCCCGAGGGCGCGGCGGGCGGCTGCTACTTCCTGCGCGCGCACGAGCCGCCGGCGGGCGGCCAGGCCGTCTCCGACGTGGAGAACAAGCGCCGCCTCAGCCAGTGCGAGGAGGCCATCCGCTGCATCATCGAGGCCGACCGCCGCCCCGACGCCGCAGAGCCCGACCTGCCGCCGCCGCCGCCGGCCGACGCCGGGGACGACAGCCTCGAGTTCTCGGACGCGGACGAGCGGCGCGCCACCAGCCGCAGCGAGGAGCTCAGCTCGTGCAACAGCCCCGACGTGCCGGCCAGCTCGAGCCGCGAGGACGTGCTGGCCGACTCCAGCCCGGACGAGGAGGCGCGCGCCGACGGCGACTGCGCGGGCGCGTTGGCGCGCGCCACGGACGCCGGCTACCGGCGGTTCGCGCCCGACGACGCGCTGCCCGAGGCGTCCAGCGCCGACCACGACGCCGACGTCAGCAGCCTCAACAGCACCGACGTCAACGGCAAGCTCAGCCAGGAGGACAGCCTCGAGGTCACGCCCAGCCCCAGCCACGACGAGGGCGTCAACTGCTGCAGCACGGTGAGCCACCTGCTCGCGTTCTTTCTCGTACCTCTCTTCATTTATTTACCAGCTTACTTAGCAGTGCTTTGCAATTGGTCAGTATTTTTAAAACTTTGAGGGGTGTTCAAATAAAAGGTATAAAACGACACTGTGAGTAAATCTGTTGCGTCTTCCTGATTGTAGCGTGGGTAGGAGTCTGGCCTTGACTAGCGAGGATGTGAACGAGGTCTCCAACTAAAAGAACTGATTACTTTATATGTGATAAGGGCCTTATCGACCATACGCCTACTCTTCGAGCCTCTTCCACAGTTTTCTGTCGAGTGTGCTTTGTGTCCAGTTGATGTCGCTGTTTATCTTGGCTGTGTGCCGCGCGGGAGTGTCCGAGCGGTCTGGAGCGCCACGTTGTGGATCGCACGGCCTCCAGCGTCGGAGGTTCGAATCCTCCCTCCGGCATGGATGTGTGTGTTGTCCTTAGGTTAGTTTAACTTAGTTTAAGTAGTTTGTAAGACTAGGGACTGATGACCAACGTAGTTTGGTCCCATAGGATTACGAACATTTGAATTTTCTTGTCTCTGTCTTCTCGAATGTTATCACGCCACCTGCTTCTGGGTCTGCAGCTTCCTCTCGATCCATTTATTGTTCTCCTGAATGCCATTTTCGGTAGTCTATCTTCTGTCATTCTGGCCATATGACCTGCCCAATTCAGCCTTTTCTTCTTGAGCACTTCAACTCCATTACAGTCTTTGTACAGCTGTCTTATTTCTTCATTTTTTTCTTATTCTCCACTTAACATTATCTCCATCGACTTTGATGTGGTTGTGTCGGTACAATATTATTCTATCTAATACACAGTTCTGCAATGGATCATAACTGTCCTGGCATTAGTAAGTGGTCTGGCTTGTGCTAAGACTACTAGCTCTCCTCTGTTGCACTTTTGGAACTGTAGTATTCCTGGCGTGCCTCGTACTGACTGGAACTCCCGTACTGTCTGTCGTTGCTGTGGTGCGCTGGCATATCTAGTGTCTAGGCCATCCGCTTTCTCCCTATTGGCCGGTGTGCAAAGCGGGCAAAGAAGTACCGAGACTGCGGGTGCTCCTGGTGGCCGAAGTACCGTAGAGTGACTTATAGCATCTTCTTTAAGTGGCGCTTCCACTTGTGTACGTCGCCGACGTTGTGGTGAATGGCGACGCGACAACATAATCGCAAGAGGCCTGAGCAGTAGTATCCCACAGTTTAACGAGCTGAAGGATTCCCTGTTTCCATAATTCCTGTGGCTGTGACAAGAGCCAGTCCTCTACTGTGTCCTTCAGTTCGTCGTCTGACATAAATTGCTTCCCTTTCACATTTTTTTTAACGAACCAAACAGATGGAGGTCACAGGGCGACATGTCCGGGCTGTATGGCGTATGCTCAAGCTGCGTCCACATTAACTTAGCCAATACAATTTCTGTGACCCTGGAGAAGGGTGGTTGCACATTATCATGGAGCAGAATCACCCCCACTGTGGGCAGTCCAGGCTGTTTGCTCTTGGACTTGCGTAGGCTACAGAGTGTCTCAGTGTTGTTTTGATGCTCGAGGAATCCGATGGGTATCAGACATCTCACGTCGGAAAAAACAATAAACATCACCTTCCCTTATAGGGGAAGTCCAGACACTACATGCGCATCCATAGATGTCGCACTACATTATCTCAAAGTGGCATATTCCATTGAGATGTTTCATTCCTTTTCATTTAAACACTCACGTATTATATGTGTATCAAAGTCACAGAAAGTGGTAAGAGGACAATTGAAAATAGAGGAGGAATAGATATAGTAGAAGGAAATAGGCAAAGAAAGAGAAGGGACAGGACACGTGAGTAGGACGAGATGGAATAAAAAGAGTGGTGCAGGAGATATATTTCTAAAATTCATCCTCTTCTCTCACTGTCCATCTCTTTCTTCTGCTATCCCCCCCTCCCCTCTCTCTGTTTCAGCCATCTCCTACCACCTCCCTTCCCCCTACCCGCTTCCTTCGCCTCCCTCCCTTCTTCCCCATCCCAGCTTTCCTCTTACCACTCTGACCTTGAGTACACAAGAACATTTTACTTCTAGCAGTCAATATTAACAAAACAACCTATACACTCTGATTCAAAAGAATATATATTATTTATGTCAGTCTTTATGTTAACTAGTCCAGGAAAAAGCAAAATGATGTTGGAAAGAAGACATAGTTCCACACCCCAGCTAAATCTTCCATTTGCCTTATAAATGGTTCTAAAGAAAGTCAGATTGAGCTGTAAAAAAGGTGATTTGGCAGCACTGCTGACATCCTGACAGTGAGTGAGCAATGACAGCTAGTATGGGGATGGGATGCAAGCCTGGGAATGGAGATGTGGGGAGGGGGAAAGATGTAGGGCAAGTGTGGGGATAGAACATTCCACATCACTTGTTGAATCAAAAGACACTGACTTTTTAAAATTTTTAACCTCCCCTCTTGCCTCTCCTGGCGTGTCACTTTACTACTTTCTAAGCTGCACCTGACATTTGCAACTATCAGTGCCTTTATGCTTCACCAATGGGAGCAGAATGTCCTATCTCGTCCCTTGCCCTTCATCCTTCCCCCTCCCATCCGTGACCATCCTCTATCCAGTTTTCATCTGGATGCCTGTGAATATACAGTAGTTAGCATACGTGAGTTATGTCAGTGATTGTGTGATTATTGTATATTTTCTCTCTCTGATGACGGCTGTGGCTGAAAATTTAAACTTCTATCTTGTGATTGTCTTTTTTATATGTTTGATTGCAGCACATTCCCATTCTAGATAGTCGGATGTTGCTCAGTATTCCAGGAGCCTGAGCAGTTACCCAGTCACAGATCTAGGTAGGGGTGGGGGCGGCAAACTTGAGTAGCCTATCCCAGTCGAAATTCACAGAAGGACGTCAAATGGTCTTCAAGACAGGATGACATGCTACTGATGAGTGGGGGGATGAAGGAACCAAAAACTGAACGCTAAAGAAGGAGAGTGCACTAGAAAAGGGGTGCTGAATGGGGGGAGTGATCGGCAACTGGATGCTGAACGGGGGGGGGGGGGTCACTATAAAAGAAAACCAAATGGGAAGTGGGAGGCTGCAACAGACAACACGTGGTGGAGGCATGCCAACAAAGGAGCACTGAGAGTTAAGGGGAGGCGCCAACAAATGGACATCGAGTGGTATGGGCGTGTCAAGAAAGAGATGCTGACTGGTAAGGGCACCATCAAAGGAACGCCGACTGGTAGGGGACGCCAACAAAGGAATGTCTAGTGGTAGGGGACGCCAACAAAGGTTATTGAAACGGAGTGTCAACAAATGAACAAAGAGTGGTAAGGGGCAGGCCAACAAAGGGATGTCAGGTGGTAGGGTGGGGCCTAACAAAGGAAAGGCAAGTGGTAGGGCATGGAAACATAAGAATGACGAGTGGTAGGGGGCTCCAACGAAGGGACATCAAGTGGTAGTGTGGAGCCCAACAAAGCGACGACTAGTGGTAGGGGGTGCCAACAGAGGAATGACGAGTGGTAGATGGCGCCAATGAAGGGACCTATAAAGTGGTAGGGGATGTCAACATAGAAATGATGAGCGATAGGGGGCGCCAAAAAAGGGATGTCAAGTGGCAGAGTGTGCCAACACAGGCAGGAATGAGTGGTAGGGGCGCCAACAAAGGGACATAAAGTGATAGGATGGGACCCAACGAAGGGACGACAAGTGGTGGGGGTGGCAACATATGAATGATAAGTGATAGGGGGCTCCAACAAAGGAACATCAAGTGGTTGGGTGAAGCCCAACAAAGGGACGACAAGTGGTACAGGGTGCCAACACAGGAATGATGAGTGATAGAGCACTCCAGCAAAGGGATCTCAAGTGGTAGGGGGTGTGAACGTAGGAATGACGAACGGTAGGGTGCGCCAACAAAGGGACTCCAAATTGTAAGTGGGAGAGTGGACCAACTAGGTCAGTCGCCGAGTGCGGAGGAGGGACAACCAGGTTTTGCCCTGGTTGTGAAGTGTCTTGGTAGTAGTTATGCTTCGTAGCCTGGCATTATTGAATGTGTCAGCCGGGTGTGAGACGAGTGCGTGGTGTTACAGCAGGGCAGCTCTGCGGACGAGGCAGCGTCTGGGCGCGACGGCGTGTGCGCCGACGACATGAGCGAGGAGGAGGCGCGGCTGATCCGGCAGCTGCGGCGCGAGCACCTGCAGCTGCACCACCCGGTGGACGTGCCGCGGCCGCGCAAGGACTACCCCACCGAGCCTCCCCAGCAGCAGCACGCCGTTAGGCTGGAGGTGCGCCCGCCGCCGCCCCCGCGCAGCGCCACCGCACCCGCAGTCGCCGCCGCCGCGGCCTCCACCTCGCGACAGGAAGACTTCCGCACACCCGCCGCGCCTCAGCACGCCGAACAGGTAACAGCGCCAATTTATCATACTTTTTAGCGATACTATACCTCAAGAATTTCACAAAATGTTCAAATGTTTGTAAAGTTATGGGACCTAACTACAGTGGTTATCGGTCCCTAAACTTACAAACTACTTAGACTAACTTGTCCTAAGAACAACACAAACACCAATGTCTGAGGGAAGACTCGAACCTCCGACGTGAAACTACCGCGCGCATCGTAGCAGGGCGCCTCAGTGCGCACGGCTATTCCGCCGCGGCGGAATTTCACAAGGCGTCTGGGCCAAACCATGGAAAGGTATGGAAAAAACAATAAATGATTGTTCCTGACACAAATTTATTCTCAATTTTATTTACTGAGAGATGAATTTGACAGATCACTGAAAGACCTAAATTGAAAGAAGGTCCCTATAGTAGACGACATTCCTTCAGAGCTACTGAAACCTCTCGGAGAGCCAGCCATGACAAAACAATTTCACCTGGTGTGTAAGATGTGTGAAACAGACTTTAAATTTAATACTCCCCATTCCAAAGGAAGCAGAAGCAGACATGTATGAAAGTAGAGAACCATCAGTTTAATAAGACTTTAAATTTAATACTCCCCATTCCAAAGGAAGCAGAAGCAGACATGTATGAAAGCAGAGAACCATCAGTTTAATAAGTCATGGTTGTAAAATTGAAAAAAAAAAAAGAAAAAAATACAGAACGATAGAAAAGCTGGTAGAGGCTGACGTTGGGGAGGATCAGTTTACATTTAGGAGAAATGTAGGAACACAGGAGGCAATACTCACATTGCGACTTATCTTAGAAGATAGGTTAAGGAGAGGCAAACCTACATTTCTAGCTTTTGTAGATTTGGAGAAAACATTTGACAATGTTGATTGAAATACACTCTTTCAAATTCTGAAGTAATCAGGGGTAAAATATATGGATCGGAAGGTTATTTACAACGTACATAAACCATACAGCAGTTATAAGACTAAAAGGGCACGAAAGCGAAGAATTGGTAAGAAAGGGTGTAAGAAAGGAGTGTAGCATGTCTCTAATGTTATTCAAGTTGTATATTAAACAATCTGTGAAGGAAGAAAGCAAGGAGAAATCTGCAGAAGGAATTAAAGTTCAGGGTGAAGGAATAAAAACATTGCGTTTTGCTGATGGTACTGTAATTCTGTCAGAACAGCAAAGGACCTGGAAGAGCAACTGAACGGAATGGACAGTGTATTGAAAAGGAGCGAATAACAGGAAGATTAACAAAACAAGAGTAATGGAACACAGTCTAAGAAAATCAGACAAAGCTCTTGTTACTTGGGCAGGAAAATAACTTATCATGGTCGCAGTACGAAGTATATAAAATGCAGACTCACAATGGGGAGAAGACTAGTTTTGAAAAAGAGAAATTTGATAACATCGAATATTACTTTAACTTTAAAAAAGTCTTTTCTGAAGGCACTTCTACGGAAGTGGAACATGGACGATAAATAGTCCAGACAGGAAGAGGATAGAGACATTTGAAATGTGGCACTACAGAAGAATGAAGAAGATTAGTTGGGTAGATCGCGTAGCTAATGAGGAGGCATTGAACAGAATTGGCGAAGAAGGAATTTCTGACATAGCTTGACTAAAAGAACGGATCGAGTGGTAGGACACATTATTACATATCAGGGAATCGTGAATTTAGCATTTGAGGGAAGTGTGTGGGGTAAAAATCGCAGAGTAAGCATGGATTTTATTTGTCGTTTTTATGAGAAGATAATGAGACTTGGTCAAATGGAGTAGGGCGGAGAGATGCATGAAACTATTCTTCGAACTGAAGACAACAACAACACAATGCAAAAAAAAAGTGTATTTAATATTTAAACTACCTTGCTTGATTTCATTTCGCTATCAGATCATTTTTTTCTGTATTTTCAAAGTATTTCTACTGGTTGAGAAACTTTTAAGTTGTGCAAGTAGAACAGTCAGCTTATGGGTACTCCCTTGGCAGGGAGGGCCGAGGGAATAAATCACTAGTAACAAGTGCTTTGGCACTGGTGCAGTCACCAGCTCTTAGGATACTGATTACGATATTCACGATACTGATTTCAGAGAAAAGCATTAAGAGAAATTTCTGCCAAGGCCAGGATTCGAACCTGCTCGTCAGGCAGTTACTTTCACCATTGAGTCACCTTGATGCTATGGTTAGAGGAAGTATGTTGCACTGTCATTGTGCATATCATTTCGCAACACAAATCTAAATTGGCTTTTGCGATTCACCTATTTTCTGCACTCTACAGCATTGCAGGCCTCACCACAGGCATACAACTTTCCTTTAATTCTGCAGCTTACCTCATCACACAGTTCTCCATTTAATTTCCTCTAGTTCATTTTTCCACCACTTATCCTGTGTTGTATGTTGCCCTCCAGTTCTCCATCACCTTGCAGATATCTCAACTTCTTGGCCAGTTTTGCTTGTTCTCCTTGCAGATTAATAAAGTGACCTTCTACCTCCCTTGTATACATACATTTTCTTTTCACATTGCTAATCCTCGTTCTATTTTGTTCTACGGCTTTCCACCATTCTTCAAGCTTCTCTCAAAATTCCTCTCAGGTGTGTTCACAGACTGCAATGTCATCAATGTGCTCTATAGTGCTTCTTCTTAACGTCTCTTCCATATTGAAGGGTATGCACAGACAGCGATCTGGCGGTTATGTCAGTACGCTGTCTTTTGGGCGACGACATTGAAAGCATTATCGGTAGATCTACTATCTCGCAGGTGGCATCTGCCGTCATCGTATCAAAATCTAAATCGTCTTTACGGGTGTACAATTTTTTCCGGCGTTGAAATTAGATTCTTTGGCAAAATTTTAATTCAATGTTGTCCCTTGTAATGTAACGACAGAAGCAGACATTCAATTACACCTTAGGATCCCGTCCTCCAATCTACCACCCGATACCTAATCTTTATGTAAGTACCCGATACCAATTGTTCTGTTCGTTTTTTACCATTATATTTATAGCATGAACTAACATAGTTCAAACATTTGTATTAACAACACGTCCTATTTCATTTAAGAAAAGTATAATGCTCATTAACTGAAAGAATTCAGTACCGGTATCATTGTTTAATTAAAAATCAACAGTCAACAATATAGAAAGATCCAGAAGACGTATCAATACCACATTGTTATAATTTATACTTTTGTCAATTAAGCAAATCATAAAAATTTAATTGAAACCCAAAACGTATGTAGGAAAGATCACAAGTGTAACTTTAAAATCATCTCTGTACATTTTCGAGCTGATGATGAACATTTCTCAATGTATATCCAGATAATTATTCATGCTACAATTAGATTGCCATAAGAAAATTTTAAGTAATTTCTAGTGTACATAATTAATAACTCAGGAAGAAATAATGTCCGTGTTATAGAAAAGACATGTGTCAATGAAAAATTGAACTGTAACCGTCAACTTTCATTGTAATTAAAAATATTAATTGTAGTGAAATCATAACAACAATGTATTAACGCATCGTATTGTCAAGATTGTAAAATAGAAGTTAGTTCCAGTTCAAGTGAGTTCCAGTTAGTTCAACTGATGTTGATTTTACTCGATGATTATGGTGAAGCGACAGCTCCTTACTTGACAGCCATATACAACCGCTCTCTCAAAGAAGGATCTGCACCAAAAGATTGGAAAGTTGCACAGATCACACCTGTGTCCGTTAAACGTTGATACAAGATAAATCAGTAAAACGTGAAGGCCGTAAACTCCACAAAATACCTAGGAATTACTATTACTTCAGACTTAAACTGGAAAGAACACGTAGATAATATCGTCGGAAAGGCGAACCAAGACTACGTTTTATTGGCAGAACCCTTAATAGATGCGACAGAACTACTAAAAAGACTGCATACACTACGCTTGTCCGTCCTTTTTTGGAGTATTGCTGACCAGTGTGGGATCCTTATCAGGTGGGTTTGACGGAGGACATCGAAAGAGCAGCTCGTTTTGTATTGTCTCGATATAAAGGGGACGGCGTTACGGAAATGTTACAGGATGGGAATCACTACAACGGCGCTTATCGCTGCGGTGTGGGCTACTTACGAAACTCCAATGGCTAACATTGCTCCGAATGCGAAAATATACTTTTGACTCCCACGTACATAGGTAGAAATGATCATCAGAATAAAATTCGAGAAATCAGAGCTCGAACGGAGAGATTCAGGTGTTATTTCTTCCAGCGCGCGGTTCGAGAATGGAATAGGAGATAAATAGTATAAAGGTGGTTCAATGAACCCTCTGCTAGGCACTTAAATGTGATTTTCAGACTATCCCATGTAGATTGTAGATGTGGATGTTAGACATTTGGATGAAGGTAAATCTCAATAAAAGAAGTTGAGACAAATAGTGTTTCATTCATTTACCGACTCCACTAAGATACGTTTAAAATAAATTAATAATGATTTATGTGTAAATAAAAAATTAATTTTCAATGCAACTTTATTGTAGTGTTGCCAATAATTCACCAAAATACTGGGACGCTACACCCTGTACTACAATTTTTCATCCCACGTTTGGGTGCAAATATCTTTGTGCCTCATTTCTGATTCCCCCCTCCCCCCCAGGGGGATCACGGTTCTTTCTCGAGTGCGTGGCGAGCACGGGGCCTCGAGCTAATGCTGTCTTTCTTCTTTACTTCCGGACAGCATATCCTTTCCCCCTCCCCTCCTTTCCTATCCTTACTCCTTCCCCTCCCCACCGGGGGAATGATAACCTCAGTAGTTTAGCACCCGTATCCCAACCAAACAACCCATCCCAACTCACTTCCGATACCAGATTGCCAGTAGAAATAGTGGTCGTTTAACGTATAGTCTGCGCATTTTCTCAGGTAGTGTTCATGGATATCCTCTATAGTAATAATTGTTGGAAGCGTAATTGTACAGACTAATGCAAGCAAGAAGTGTGATTTAAGGTGTACGTGGTGGGTGTGCAGGTGACGGTGTCGGCGGAGCTGGAGTTCCCGCCGCTGCCGCCGTCGCCGGTGGAGGAGGCGGAGGACGAGTACTCGGAGATCCTGCCGGGGCTGCCGGGCGCGCGCAAGCAGGAGCTCGCCAAGGCCAAGGAGGAGGCGGCGGGCCGCCAGCAGCAGCAGCAGCCGCCGCCGCCGCCCCCGCACCACCACCACCCCGTAGACGCCGCCAGCAGCCTGCGCACGCGCTCCATGGACGCCGGCTTCGGCCGCGCCGCCAGGGGGCACGGCAGCCGCCGCGAGGTGAGCAAGCGCGCTCTGAGTACTATAGTCCGCGGCATGTAGGAAGGCGCTCCGAGGCGGAGCGGTGGGGGAAGCGTGGAGCCGAGCACAGACTACACCAACAGTGGAATGTGGGTGAAAAACATTGTCGTAATTCGCGACTAGCCACGAGCCTAGAGAATAAATACTGTTGGCTGTGCAGAACGGCTGAAAACTGGACCGCCTTTCTATGCAAACCAGACTATACATACTCTCCGAGGCTGTGCCGATTTTCACCGCACATGCATGTAGCTTGAATGGAGCTCTACATCTACATGGGATACTCTGCAAAAATCACACTTAAGTGCCTGGCAGAGGGTTCATCGAATCACCTTTATGCTATTTATCTCCCATTCCACTCCTGAATAGCGCGCGGGAAGAAAGAACATCTGAATCTTCCGTTCGAGCTCTGATTTCTCGTATTTTATCCTGATGATCATTTCTACCTATGTAAGTGGGTATCAAAAATATATTTTCGCATTCGGAGGAGAATGTTGGCGATTGGAGTTTCATAAGTAGCCCACGCCACAGCGATAAGCGCCGTTGTTGTAATGATTCCCATCCCAGATCATGTATCATTTCCGTAACGCTGTCTCCCTTGTATCGTGACAATACGAAACGACCTGCCCTTCTTTGGACTCTTTCGATGTCATTCGTCAAACCCAACTGATAAGGATCCCACACTGGGCAGCAATACTCCAAAAAAGGACGGACAACCGTAGTGTATGCAGTTTCTTTACTAGTTCCGATACAGCTTTTAAGGGTTCTGCCAATGAAACACAGTCTCTGGTTCGCCTTGTGCGGTTAAATAAAGAGCAAGGGGCTCTCCAGAGGTGCACTGTTGGTCTCTAGGAACACGAAAATTTCGATATGATAACGCGAGAAATGAAGCGTTTTTGCGCTTCCACCGAAATTTCGCGAAATCAGCTAATTTATTCGAAATATCACATAATCTGGTATCTTCCGTCATATAAATGTTATGAATCTGAGAACGGAAATTTGACAGTATTTGTAACTGCTACTCATTGACTTCTCAAATTTAAGGATCTTGTACTAACATAAAATGACAGTTCATTTATGATGTCACGTCAGAACAGCAGAAAAATTACAAAAACCCCTAATTTGACGATAAACACAAAATTGGCAACAAACAAATGGAAATTGCCAATAAACACAAAAATTCGTAATAAATAGTAAATTAGAATAAATGCCGAATTTGGAAAAGAAAACAAACTAGGCAAAATAAAATACTGAATGATGCAAAAGACAGACCCAATATGGCAAAAAGAAAGGCCGAATCTGGCAAAAAAAAACAGCGTTTATAAAAAAGTAACATCAAATAAGGCCAAAAAACACCGAATTTGGCGAAAAATATACGAAAACTGACTAAAAATACCTCTCACAATGTCAAAGAACCACTGAAATCAATCAACAAAGAACATCAAAATTGGCAAGAAATAAGACTACTTCGGCTATAAAATAAAACTGTTTTTACTGTCACTATTGATGGCTATACTAACAAATCATGGCAAAGGTACTCATGTTATGTGGAGTGGGATGCTCTCCCACTTTTAACCTCATTATGTGAGTGCCTGTGCAGTCACAGACACAATTGAGGGGTATAAGGGAAATATATCCCCTTCCTGAAACCCAAAACAATTCAATGATGGAAACTTTTATGACTTTGCAGAAGAATAAAACAGTAAGAAATGAAAACACATTTCATCAAAGTCACACAATGTCAATCCTCTGATGTAATTTATGGATGGTCCCTTAGTTTGTTTACTTCACCAATTCTACAAATCTCTCCCAACCAAAATATCCTGTCACCACTCCAGTGCCTGTGCTACAATATATTGCCTATATAGCCAGGCACTTAATTAGTATTGTTCTCAATGCCCCATTGCTGATCTTACTGCATGGATGTAGCCAGGGTGGTGCTATCAAACCCATGCTTTTCCTCCTTGGAATGGTGCACATAGCCAAATGATTGCTAACACCATCTCCTAACATAGCAGTGCTTATTCAGCATTGCTCTAGGTGTGTTCTCCGGTCATTTAATTGTGACTCAATAATTGGACTCTCCATTCTTGTTGTTGGTTGCCTTCCTTCTTTATTTATAATCAACTATGAAATAGGAAACAGAGGAATGCAATACCTGACACCCCTTAGGAAGTTTAACAGAAATGGTAATATTCCCATCTTACATAATCAGTTTATCACGTGAGACCACCAGCACTGATGCAATGTCTTTTTGGAAAATCTGTCTATTCTTGATCATTATAAGCAAATGTGATTATAATGTTAACAGTAAATTCCTATAGCTATCAAATTGTTTAATTCATTACAGTCATACTACAAGCTATTTGAAATGTATTTGAATTGCACTTGTACAATGAGTAGTGGAGGTGTAGAAAATTTAGATACTTGAAGATTTGTATGTATGCATTTCTTTGTAAAAATAATGTTTACTTCAACATTCTATTTACATTTTGAGATTTATTTTCACAACTCTCACTTTCCTCTCATCTGAAAAACACTGATTCAACAATGAATCTGAAACTGTTTCTATAACCTTTTTGTGACTCCATTGTTTCTGAGAATAATGAATATGAAATGCTAATTAACTACGAGAAAGTATTATAATATTAGATAATGAATGAAATTAATGTCTTATTTATTATATTTGATAAATTTTAAATCAAATCCTGCTTCATTATTGGCTCTTATTGATATTTGTTATAGTAATGATGATACTGAATTCAGTTCATGATTTATGTTTTTTTAATTGCTATGAATGTAACTTTGAGGCAGAATTTATAAATTATGTTCTTCTGTATTTTCCTTTGCCTCCTCTTTCTTTCTTATGTGTCTAAAGAACAATTACTTTTTTACATCTACTCTTTGATCTGTTTGTATAGCTGTATTCGTTTTATGTACACTGTTAGTATCCTCCTTCCTTTCTCACTTTCAGTGTCCCTACATGTAAATAGCTATTCATTAGCTACACTTGTTGAACTGTTTCACACACTCACACACATTGCCATATTTAAATGACATACAACTTCAAGATCTTATGATACAAAACCTTACATTGTAATTTATGCCAGACATGGAAGTATTCTTACTAGATGGTATTCATTTGCAATTCTGTTCAAAATATATATTCAGATACACACATAACCTTCCAGTGCTGTGAGTCATCTTTTTTTGCCCAGGCTACATACTTCATTGCTGCCACAGTCTTTCTTCCATAAATCATTTCACATGCCATTAGTATTGAAGAAGTAAATCATTTGTGCTTCATTACTGCCTAACGTAAAAAAGATGCTGCAGAGAAATTACTTGTTGATATATTCCAATTTACTTCCCTTTTATGGTACCATACTTTACATAGCTGTTAATATAACACACACACACACACACACACACACACACACACACACACACACACACACACACAGAGAGAGAGAGAGAGAGAGAGAGAGAGAGAGAGAGAGAGAGAGAGAGAGAGAGAGAGAGAGAGAGAGAGAGAGAGACCATGAAAAACATGTTGCTTCTTCTCTGTCTGCTGGAATTCTGTCCCATTTTTGTAAGGAAAAAAAAGGGTTCATGAAATATATTGCTTAAAATAACACCATAAATTTGACAAACTTGATAAAAAATAATCTGAAAACTATCACACCTTTTGATTGAATTTTTAGACATTATGAGAGATGATTTCAAAATTTCTGATATTTACAAGTACCATATCAAATCCTCTGTTTCACCTGTACTCATCACTTTTGACTTTTTTTTCCAGAAATTTAACTGTCCATTCCATGTCACAGTAATAGCATTTAATGATTTTCTTTCATTGCCATGGCCCAATTAGCCGTGGTGGATTAGCCGCGCGTACTGGAGCGCTGTGTTGAGGTGCACATGGCTGTGCGCTTTCGGGGGTTCGATTCACCCTCGGGCATGCATGGGTGTTTGTGTTGTCCTTTGTTTAGTTTACCTTAGATTAAGTATTTTGTTAGCTAGGGACTAATAACCAAGCAGTTGAGTCCCACAGATTTACAAACATCTGAACATCTCAATTTTGCATTATTCATTATCATTTGTTGTAAAAACATTCTGTTCCACTGCCATCAAAGTTAATGTGGACAATAATTTCTTTATAACAATATTGGCTATAAGTTTATATGACATAACATTGATCTCAACTTGATTAAAGACATGTGATAGATTCTGGAATGTAAATTCTAAGCATAGTGATAGCACACAGTAACATAAATTACATTGTTGAATGTTATAATGTATTTACACAAGTCATGGTGACTTCCAATATCTATAAAATATACTGCAGCAACTGGACCTATTGAGTAGTGGAACACTAGAAATTCAAATGCTTATTGAAGTTATGCATTTAATTTTATTTAATGCTAACTTATAAAAAGAAAATGGGGTGGTAATAACACTGAATTTCTGTTACTGATGTTCTTGAAATTTATTATAAATTGTTGCAAAGATAAATACACAAATTTGTATTACAAAGATTTGTTCTACAGTAAAGAAAATTTTATTACCACATGATACAAATAACAAATAAACACACAAATACATCTGAAAAGGTTTCTGTTGAGAGTAGTAGCAACAATCACAAAACATGGATTTTCATGCAAACATGACTACCATCCAGAGTGGCTGGAGATAGCTGTCATGTATGAATGAGTTATGCCTGAATGAAGAAATCCACTGTTGTAAGCTGTCACCATGGCCCCTGTTACCATATGTATCTGCAAGTCAGGTCTCACTACATACACTGTCTTTACAAGAAAGAATAATTCAGCCACTAGATAGTATTATATTGCTAATGAATATATAATAAAAAGATGATCATCTGACTTCACTATTCTTGCTGTTATTTTCTCATCACATTTTAGAAAGAAGTGATTGTCCTCAAATTTATTGGTTGATTTAATTTGCATATCAGAAAAATTTTAAGTGGTGGGCCAAAGAAGACCTGACACACCTCAGATGGAGACATAAAGATATCTTACTTACTTTTCCGAAATTATGACCAAACTATTTTAGTAATTTCTCATATAGTATTGTTTCCTTCATGCTTGTTATTGATGTAATATGAACTTCATACATTATTTTTTTATTCTTCAGGGCTGAGGGGGTTCTTTCACTGGAATTGAAACTTAGATAATTGTTCCATTTGGAATTTTGATCAAATCAGTTATCTACAATGTAAAAACTACCCCTCAAAAAATCAACTATTGCATATAACTAAGGTAAATATGTATACAGGTAACTGGAAGTAATGCCCTTCAAGAAAATTTCTATGGTTAGAGATAGTGGTCGTGTCACAATATTTCTTCCTTATGTTTCATCCCCTAAAGCATGAAATATCTTCCGAAGTCTACCAGATACTGCTACTGAGCCTCGAGTGGCTCTTGCATTTGTAGAGTGCATAGAGGTCGCCACAATTGATCAAGTGATGTTGACTGTGTGACTGTGCCTAGATAGTCACAGATTCAGCATTACATAACAAAGGAAAGTTGATAACTTCTGAAATAGCTTTTTGGGTATTTGTGTATTTTATTTCTCACAGACCATACAGCATACACTATTTTTCTGGCTCCTTTTTGGATCTACTGGTATTTGTAGATCTTGTGTAGATTGAATGGAGAGGGCGAGCAGTTTGTTTGCATTTGGCACAAGTATTGTTTCTAAGTGATCTGCAATTTGTCTTCAGCAGCTTCTAACTATGGACTACGAAAGACTGATCTCTCTCACTTTCTGAGTATATCTTTTCTGCCACATGATTTACACTCAGTAGTAGTGCTTTTTTGTTTTTAGTATATTATTTTTTATTCTATATTATTTTTTCAGCTATTTATCCATCTTATGGATTGCTGTCATTCATTTACAGTGCACATTAATTGTTGTACACATAGCTCATATCAAGCATCCTCATTAATTCTACAAGCATGACTTAAACAGCACTTTCCTGATTTCAGGAATAGCTGACAGTAATTTCTATTTTGTTCCTATGAATCATCTAAGTTTGATGAATATGCTTTCCAAATAACAGTGCCTGTGTTTTACATACTCAAACCTTTGTATTAACATTATTTGAGTCTGTATTTATTTGCATAGAGATCAAAATTTATTACCTTTGTTATCACATAATTATTCTAGTTACACATCAAATCGCAGCATGTAAAATTAAAATGTTGTATCTGTTGAAGTAATTAACTGTCAAATATCAATTCTCTTAATATATTTAGTAGTAAATGTCATTGTCTGTGTTCCTAGGCAGTTGTTTTCAATTGTTCACAAGAATTTGAACACATAGCTAATTACATTCTGAGTATCCTAATCTATTTCTTGTACTGTAACTTGGCTATAATGAATGTTTTCCAAACAGGTGAATGTTTATGCACTGTTACTATCAGACAGGTTGAGTGAAGAGCTTATAAATTCAGTAAAGTAGGAGACCATCTACATCCTTATTGCTTAGTCCTTGGGTATATTAAGACACTTTGTGCCTTACTTTTCCCTATTTCTGGTGTGATGTTTCTTATGTTGATAGACACTATATATACGAAACCCAAAGTACGCAATCAAATACCAGAATACCAGAAACATGAAGTGAATCCCTTTACTATACTCTGTGTACTGCCCAGTCACCCATAGAATGACACAAACAAAGAACTAATGACCAGCTTTTTAAAAAAAATCAATTTGTTGCTTTATAATAGATGCTAATGTTGTTGATCCGTAACTTTTGTTAAGTACATGATGGAAACAAATTATTGTGATTCCTGTTCAAAATTATCTTTCTTCAAACTTCCACCATATGTCAGTAAATGCATATGAGGTAGGTCAGTTAAACTATGACATGAATGCACCTAAGCAGAATGCAAATGATCCATGTTATTAGAGCACTCTGCCACCTCATATCAGAGTTGTTCCTGGTGGGAAAACCTGCATGCTGGATCTTGACAGATCAGAGTGGCATGCACCAAGGTGCACCAACCTACATGAGTTAACTTGGTTGTTCATAATCACATTACTGAAAAACTTTAGATGAAAGTATTACTTTGTGCTAACAGATTATGACATTTTATTTAAATTGAGCTGTTTGCTTTTATTATCACCAAAAAGTTTGAATTGATTTCTTTGGCAAACATTGTATATGTTGTCATTGTTGCATCCATATGAGGCAGGTACATGAAACTGATTACTCTTGTGTGGAGAGAAAAAAAAGTTTGAAATGCAGATAAAACACTTTGAAAGTGCAGTACATTGCTAACATTAGTTAAGTGGTAGTGCTGTGAAAAAGAGATTGAAGTGCCATAGAATGAAATAAACTATCCTCTTTGTGATGTTGTAATAAGGTATTATCACATGACAAAGGATATCCAGATATAGCTTTTGTACTTCATTTCTTATACATTTACTCATATTATTTGTAAAAATGTAAAATAATATGAACAACCCATAAATAAGATACTCCACAAAAAAAAAACACAAAATAACACACCACATTAACAAATAAGTGAAAGAATTAAATAATCAGTTAACAGCTTCTGTTGTAGATACCACAATCTCACTTCATTTCAGTGTCCAATTTCTCTGAGTGCAGCTGCATGAAGTGACCCATAGCTGTGATTACAAAGTCATATTTGTGGCTGTCAACTTTATCGCATCTGTATAGGTCAATTTTAATTCTGATGCAGTCAGTTTACATCAAGCGTTGGTGGCATAAAGCCTTTCTAGAATAGTGAGGTCTTCACAAACATTGCATTGCACTCAACTAGTTGCACTTTTTCTCAGCACATATCCTGCTGGTAGCACCTGTCTTCTTTGATCCACTACTGCCTCACACTGTAAAAAAGACCTCTCACTTTAACCAAATTCGTTCCCCCACAATGAAATTATCACATTCAAGGCTTCACCAACACAAAATGGCTCTATCAGATTCCAAACTGTGATACAGAAGTAAAATAAATATTTTCACACCACTATAATTGTTCAACTGATCTGTTCATGCTATAATGGCAAATCTCACTTGAATCTGTAGTGTGCCAAATAGTGGCTTGTAATAATATTCATTATGATGTGGATTGGAAGTGCTGTCAGAACTACAAGATCATGTTCCACTCTGTAAAGTCTGCTTGTTGTCACATCATGTGTGACAAAATGATGTCTGTATGCACTAGATGAAATATCCCAGAAAAATGCACACTTAACTGATCAAGTGTGTATCTATTTTGTTGGTTAATCTGTTGGTATGATCCTCCAGTACTTTTTTTCTTTTAATTAATAGTCTTACAATTGCTTTGATGTGGCCAGTGACATATTCCAGTAGTGGAGCAATATATTTATTTCAGAGTAGCATTTGCAACCTAAAGCATTTATTATTAAATTATTTATGGATTATTACAAACTTTATCTTTCTTCTAAAGCTCCAATTAATAACATGTTGATTATTCCATAATGTCTCAACACATCTCATATCATCCTGTCCTTTCACCTTGTCTGTGTTTTCCATACAGTTACTTTATTTGATGATTCTATAGAGAACCTCCTAATTCATTTACTAATCAGTCCACCTACTGTGACCATTCTTCTGTAGCACCCATCTCTAATTACTTGTGCACAATACTCTGGACTGGAGAAGATTAGGTCTTGTATAGAGCCCACACTTGATGATTGGCAATTCTTAAAACCTGATGTCAATTACCATTTCAACTATTGCCTATAAGAACAATAAAATTATAATGGGGGAATTTCTGTACAGAGAAGATATGAAATTGGATGTGGTTTTCATTGTTGTATTTTTGGAAGTCTGACATAAAATATGATACATGTTTCATTTTGACATGCCATCTAGAAGGTGAATTGCATATACATACAGAATTTTATTTTAGTTGAGTTGGTATGGGGAAATTGGAATCCCTAAGATTTAGAGGGTGGTTATGTTCAAAATCTTTAGATACTTCTTTGTGAAGACAATTTTGCCACAATCAAATTATTGGTCTACTGTGAGTTGTTTGTGAAGATCAACAAAATTGACATTTCTTTTTCCTTTTTTGATGTGGAGTAATTCAGTTTCATGTATGGATTATTCTGGAAGAAAGAAATTATGATGCTAGAAGTTTCATAAAACTATAATAATCATAGAATTTGTAAAAAGTAGTGTGGATATGTATGTCATCATATGCATCTTAGTTGTCACAAGTGAAAGCTGAAGTCTATTGCCAGGCTCAACTGACCTGTTTATGCTGCAATCTTCTCATTGGAATCTGTGGTATGGCAGGTGGGAACTTCGAGTAATATTCAATATGTTGTGCATTGCAATTGTTCTCAGGCCTACAGGAGCACTGTGGATCTTCCACTGAGTAAAGTTGGCCTGCATTTTGTCATAAAAATAATAATATTCACAGTTTAATCCTGTTAGCAATACACATTTTTGATTCACTATTGATTTGGTGTAACTAATATTGTGGATAAAAAAAGAAGAAAGGAAGGTATATTAGGGGAGAACATCGGATTGACATTGGAGTTATCAGAGGTGGTGCATAAGCTTGGATTGTTTTTGCTTAGGATAGGAAATGAAAATCAGTTGAGCCCTTTGAAAGGAATCATTCTGACATCTGCCTGGAGAGATTTTAAGGAAATAATAGAAAACCTTAAATCAGGATGGTCAGGGATAGGTTTGAACTGCTGTGCACCCAAATATGAATCTGATGTGTTTCCACGGTTGTTGAATTGATGCTACTATAATCATTGATAAGTCTGTGGCCATGCGGGAGTAGCCAAGTGGTCTGGAGTGCCATGTTATGGATAGCGAGGCCTCCCATGTCAGGGATTCGAATCCCACCTCGGGCATGGATGTGCACGTTGCCCTTAGGTTAGTTTAACTTATTTTAAGTAGTTTGTAAGTCTAGGGACTTATGACGAAAATAGTTTGGTCCCATAAGAATTACAAACATTTGAATATTTGATAAGTTTGTGGAGTCGGAACTAAAAATCAATTATGTGCATTACTTCAGAGGTTCATGTGTCTTATCAATATAAGTGGAGTGATATAAGTTTTTGATTTTGTATTACTTTTTGTAGTTTTCCTAAATACAACTCTAGGCTGTTCCCCTATCATGATCTCTTAGTATTTCATACTTGACATACCTGTACCTGTGCTTACAGAGACATGCTTACCATTCCACAGCAATGGTGTGTCCTCTGCGTTCTCTGGTTCAGCAAACTCCTGAAAAAAAGCTGATAATGCTGGAATAGACTCTTTCAAATTCTGAAGTCAGCTGTGGTACAATATATGGAACGGAAGGTTATTTACAACTTGTACAGAAACCAGAGAGCAGTTACAAGAGTCAAAGGGTATGTAAGGGACACAGTAGTTGGGAAGGGAGTAAGACAGGGTTGTAGCCTTTCTCCAATGTTCATTGAGCAAGCTGTGAAGGAAAGCAAGGAGAAATTTGGAGAATGAATTAAAGTTCATGGTGAAGAAATAAAAATATTGTGTTTTTCTGATGACATTGTAATTCTGTCAGAGACAGCAAAGAACCTAGTAGAGTAATTGAACACATTGGACAGTGTGTTAAAAGGAGCATATAAGATGAATATTAAGCGCAAAACAAGGTTAATGGAATGCAATGTAAGAAAGTCAGGTGATACTGAAGGAATTAGATTAGGTAACAAAACAATAAAGGTGGTAGATGGGTTTTGTTACTTGGGCAGTAAAATAACATATGATGGTTGCAGTACAGAGAATAAATAATGCTCAATGGAAGAAAAGCATTTCTGAGAAAGAGAAATTTGTTAACAATCAATATTAATTTAAGTGTAAGGAAGTCTTTTCTGTAGACATTTGTGTGGAGTGTTTCCTTGTATGGGTCTGAACCAAAGATGATAAATAGTTCAGACAGGAAGAGGTTGGAGGCTTTTGAAATGTGGTGCTACAGAAGAATGCTGAAGATTACGAGGGAAGATTGCGTAACTGATGAGGAGATACTAAACAGAATTGGGGACAAAAGGAATTTCTTGCAAACCTTGATTAAAATAAGGGATCAATTGGTAGGACATATTCTTAGATATCAAGGAATCGTGAATTTAGTGTTGAAGGGAAGTAAGTGGGGTAAAAATTGCAGAGGGAGACCAAGAGTCGAATACAGTATACAGATTCAGATGGATGTGTGTTGCCATTCTTATGAGGAGATGAAGAGACTTGCTCAGAATAGAATAGATTGGAGAGTAGCATCAAACCAGTCGCCAGACCGAAGACCACAACAACAACACTATGAAAAAAAGTGTACTGTATACTTAAACTGATGATCGGTATCTGATCATTTTTACCTTCATTTTCAAAGTATTTTTAGAAACTTTTAAGTTGTATGTATGTTCCATAGCATTGCCCATATACTGCAAAGGTTCAGCTCCCTTCTGAACCTCCTGAGTCAGCATGTGTACGCTCCCTGGGCAAGGACGGCCGAGAGGATATGTTGTTGGTAACAAGTGTGTTAACACTGGTGAAGTCACCAGCTCTTTTGCTGCTCTGTCTCTGACCCCAACGGTAATGCAAGAATAGGCCTGCGTGCAAGACAAAGACATTGTAGCTATTTATGCACCTCACCAAACATGCTTCAGGCTTACCTGAAGGCAACATCTGTACCTCACAGTTGTTATACATCAGCTGTAAAAGCCCTCAGAAGATACTAAGATGAATAATAATAACCTAGAATGCGGATTGTAGGCTCATATGAAACTTTGTGATACCGTAGATTAAAAGTACATGTTGGATTGGGATTCAGACATTGGGACCTTTGGCTTTTGTAGGCAATAAGAACTGTGAAATTCAAAAAGCATGAGAATGGCTGTATGGTCAGGTTGTGAAGTAAGAGAAGGTGACAGAGCCAGTAACAGCATGATCAATGTAGGACAAGCAAGATACGATGTCCGCTCAGACATGACTATTCAAAGAGAAAAGTTACATTTTTCCCCATCTTCGCATTTGCAACATATTCCGGGACTAGCAACGAGTTTAGCATTGCTACTTCCCACAAATGTTTGGCCGTTTTTCGTGAATTTGTCACGATTTCGGGCGTCCATGACATTTATAATCTTTATTTTCACCAATATTTAGCTATTTGAGAAGTATGGAGAAGAGCAGCCTTAGCGCATGCGTTAGGTGAAGTGGGGATAGTAATTATAGTGTCTTCTGTCATTTTGGCCGGCAGCGGGATAGCCGTGCGCGCTGGGGCGCCTTGCTGCGTTCGCGCGGCCGCTCGCCGTCGGGTGTTCGAATCCCCCCTCGGGCTTGGGTATTTGTGTTGTTCTTGGGTTAGTTACCTTAGTTTGAGTAGTTTGTAAGTTACGGACTAATGACCAAGAAGTTGAGTCCGATAGATTTACATAAATTCGAACTTTTTTTTTCTCATTTAGGGGAAAAAAAATACAAGAGAAAGAAGAATGGAGACGACGTATAGTGAGCATTCAATTATTTGGAAACGTAAATTGCGTATGCAGTAGAAGTAGTGAACGCCAGTCATCTTAGGCAAGAGTTGCTACTGCCATTGTGCTCTTTTGACAGTTTCACCTTCAATTTGTATTAATTTTCCTGACAGAAAATAAACTTAAAAATTTGTCAAAATTTCTGCATATTTCTGTAAACAGATTCGACTTAGCAGTAATGGTTCAAATCTCACAACAAGAACCCTCTTCTACACAAGATGTCTTGTTCAACTTTGAGGCAGGTACACTGGATGGAACCTTCAAAGACAGTTGGTGACCTAAAGGTTTTGGTGTGGTGTGGAATTTGGGATACGTTTGTAATTGGACGCAACTTCATTGACCAGAACGTCAGTGCTCAGTGAAAATGGCAGCTTTCCACTGACTTTCTAGAGGAGGGGCTGCCACACGCTATAGAAGAGTTGTTCGTCAGTGATCAGATGATCAATTCAACTGATCATTGGATTGGCCGACATGGTTCTGTAGAATGGCCACCCAGGTCACCTGATGTTACGCCACTTGAATTTTATCTGTGGGTCTTTGAAACGAAACCATACATGCAGAGAAAATAAGATAACAGCTTTAATAATATTAGTAATAATTTTGTCTGGCTCATTGGCCTGGTGCAAGTCTTTCAATTGGACGCCTCTTCGGCGACTTGCGTGTCCCTAGCCTACCCCAGTTGTCCATTTGGGGAAAGAATACCTACAGCTTAAGGCGGAATCCGAAGCATGTGTCTTTTCGTTGACTCCTCACATTGTTGAGAGGTGAAGAACGAGTTGGAATGCGGACTTAAAATATCCGTGGTCCGACGGCGTATCGAGCCTACAACCCTTCAGTTTGCATTCGAGTGCTTTACCCCAAGACCACCATGCCCGACATCATCTATAACAACACACTGAAAAAGCGTGTGCCAGCATTTATTTGGAAATAGTTTTGCACGTGCTTGGCGATTGGATTCAGGGACTTCACATGCGCGTTGACCAAAAGTGGCGGCATGGTGAATACATTAAATGTTTGTTTTTTGTAGAGAACTGTCCTCTCTGTACCTTCAAAGAAAATGTGTTAACTTTTTCACCATAACTGCTACGTCCAATTTATTTACAGTGATGAACTTGTAAGAAAATATTGATGTTATTTAATGTATCGCACAATGCCTTTCCAATTAAAAGATAGAAGATGTGTGCCTATGTTCGGTACATATCGTAAAACATACGACGCCTTACCCATACTTTGCGGGAGAATTGAGGTGCCGGCCGCGGTGGCCGAGGGGCCTGAGGCGCTCCAGTCACGGTCTGCACGGCCACTACGGTCGGGGGTTCGAATCCCCCCTCGGGCATGGATATTTGTGCCGTCCTTAGGATTAGCTAGTTCATAAGTAGTTTGTAAGTTTAGGGACTGATGACCCCGTAGTTAAGTCCCATAAGCTTGATAAACATTTGAACATTTGAAGAATTTAGGTTTGCCAGTTTGTGCAGAGTGTGTGAAATGAAATGCACTGCGCCCTTAGAACTGCCTTCGCTAGCTATCTATCGTATTGAGTGTGTTGGTCACTTTGAGCGTCGCGTCGGCAGGTGCCATGCGAGCGGCGCACGCTGCCCCCCGAGCTGCCGCCGCACCGTCGGCCCCGCGCCTACGCGCCGCGCTCCCCGGCGGCGCCCTCGCCGGCGTCGGCGTCGTCGGCGGCGGCGGCGGTGTCGGCGGCGGCGGCGCCGGGCGGCCTGCAGACGTCGTGCTCGCTGCCCGAGACGCCCATCTTCGCGCGCGGCTCGGGCTTCGACGTGCCGCGCACGCCGCTGCGCCGCGGCGCGCCGCTGCTGCCCGAGCTGCCGGCCGGCGGCCCCGGGCGCGGCTGGTACCCGCGCCACCGCGCCAGGCCCGCCTCCTCGGAGCACCTGGACCGCCTGGGCCCCGCCGCCGCGTCCGCGCACCACCACCACGCGCACCACCACCCGCCCTGGGACGCCGCCAGGAAGCCCACCACGCTGCCGCCCAACCTCTCCCCCAAGTTCTTCCACCGCTCCCCCAGGGAGGCGCTGCGACGCGTCACCAGCCTCCTCATCCGCAAAGGTCAGTACCGCGCCGCCCGCTCGGTACCTCGTGTCTCACCAAAGGAATATATACGTATACTAGCGGATCCGACAATGCTTCCCAATTGCTAAATATGCAAGACAATTTGATGTGCATCCTTCACTAAATAACTCTGCCCATAAGTCCCCCCTCCCCCCTTGTCTCAGTGCTTACTTCTTACATTCTTCTTAGGCTTCCCTATGTATTAACTAGCTGAAAAGACATTGTTGCTCCCATATTTATTATTCAAATGTTCAGTTAGTCCATGTACTCCTCCTCTGTCTGTCTCTACCTGCCACCTACTCCTCTTCCTCCTCTTCTCCTCGTTCCTACTTGTCCATTTCCTTCTCCTACTCCTCCTTCTTCTACACCTCCTCCTCTTCTTCATTTTCTTCTTCTTCCTCCTCCTTCTTCTCTTCGTCCTCTTCCTTTCTCCCTCCTCCTCTTCTTCTTCCTTCCCCTCTTCCATCTGCTCCTCTTCTGTCTCCTACTCTTCCTCCTCCTCTTCTGTCTCCTCCACTTCCTACTCCTCCACTACCACCTCCTCCTCCTCGATCTCCTCCTCTTCTTCCTGTCCTCTTCTGTCTCCTCCTCTTCTTCCTGTTTCTTGACCTCTTCTGTCTCCTCCTCCTCCTCCACATCCTAGTCTTCCTCCTCCTCCTCCTCCTCCTCTTCCTCCTCTTCTTCCTCCTCCTCCTCTTCCTCGCCCTCCTCTTCCTTCTCCACTTCCTACTCCTCCACCTCATCCACCTCATCGTCTTACTTTTCCACCTCCTCCTCTTCCTCCTCCAACTCTTCCTCTTTCTCTATTTCTCCCCCTACTCCTCCCCCTCCTCCTCTTATCCTTCCTCATCGTCGTCCACTTTCTCCTTCTCTCCTTCTCCTCCTCCTCCTTATTCCTCCCTCTAACCACCGATCGATTCCCCTGCCTCTAACATTACCTACCCCGTTCTCGGCATTCTCATATCGGCCAAATATCATGATGATTGACCAAACGACGTCGAAATGACCGTACTTAATCTTATATAGACACCGATGTTTCTCTGCTTCTCAACCTCAAGTGTATAAAACTTCATTAAGAACGCAATAAAACTGTAAATTGGTGTCGGGGTTTGATCTTAACTACCTTTCAGCACATGAATTATTTTCTGTAGAGTGCCGTTGCACATGTTTTGAAAGTTCAAGAGCGCATAAATTTCCACAATCAGATGATCGGTATAGCAGCACACAAAATAAGATTCAAAACTGCAGTGGCAAAATTACAAATTTCGAATTTTCACCTGATCAGCTGGACTTTCCGTATTTAAGTTTATCTTTAACCTTTTTTCCAAAATTACCAAAGTATTAAACCGAACAAAACAACAACGATTCAAATCAGACAAGTCATATTGATATTAAGAGAGAGAAACGCACAGTAACTGATTACATATTGCTGTGCGTTAGTCTCGCTAAAACTCAGAAACTGTTGTCGATTTTTTCCTTTGTTTGTTTTAATATAACTGTATTTTAGTGAAAAATACGAAGAAACCAAATAAATAGCTCAAAAACGTGAAATTGAAACTGCTTATTTTGTCTGGGCATCGCCACATCGGATTACATTCGAATTTTATGCGCTGCCATGCCGTTAATCTGATTTCGATACAATGTTGCAGAGCTCACCATCAAAAAAGAGGATGAGCGCTGGCTGCATGACATTTATTACAGTACATGGCGGACGGTACCTTCCTCCAGACCCTGACATCATTTGATCAGTCCCCATGAAATTTGGAAGATATACGAAATTATTCATATACAGGGAAGGGAGGAGACGAACAGAGTGACGCCAAAGGAGGAGATTGTCAGAGAACGACGGAGGCAAGGGGGAGGATTGCGTGGGAGGAACAGGAGGTGAGGGCAGGAAAGGTAGGTAGGCAGAGAGAGGGGGCACAAGTACGTGAACTAGCTGCATAGTGGCATAGACAAATACCCGAGCACCGCCTAATATAGAGGAAGCCTAAAAGGACAAAGAGGAAATAGGCTTAGAGATGGGTGACGTTATGGGCCGATAAGGGAAGAAGCGTAGAAACTATATCCAATTCTCATGCATATTTAACAGCTGCGAAGTATTCTCGGTTTTCTTTAGTCAAATATTTTTCTGTGGCGTTATTACGTAGGAAACCTCAAATCTGAGCTATTAATAGGCCAGTTTGAGTTAATAACTTCTGTGCTGCACTCTAACGAGGAAAAAAAAGATACGTAAAATTTAATTGGAAAAACTACGCAGAACTTACTGACGCCCGAGGTCTTTAATATAATGTTTTCTGGTTTTTCTCTTTCTATCTTTACGAGTGACTAAAAATTAGAGTTGCAACGTCGTGTGGCTGGCTTTCAGCCGAAACGGAAATCAGTCGGCGTTTGGCGGAAATCTGAAATCGTTCGCGGGACGTCCATCGCACCAGACATTTGAGACATGTCGTGTTCATCTATTTCGATTGTTTCCGTTTTAAAACTTGTTATTACATTACACTGGTTGAAGGAAACTGCAGAGAAGTTTTATCATAGACACGTTTCTGTTTGTGCGATTTGTTATAATTTCAGGTCGGTCAACGTGATTAGTGTTTAAGTATCGATTTATATTCCCTTCTAAGAATTTTACCTCTTATCTTCGCATTGTTATTGTATTCATGTAACGAAAGTATGTTCTGGAATATTCGATGTTATTTACACATTTACGAAGCCTTCCTCAACATAAAGCTGATACCGCGTATTTCACACAATACCTTGAAGGAATCCATACAAAAAGCTGAAATTAAATGCAAATGTATAAAATTGTTAAAATTGAAACAACTAACCCTTTAAGAATCCAGGGTCACACAAAGTGTACTGGCCAGTTTCAAGTGGGATCAACTTGAGCACCCGCCCTACAGCTCGGACATGTCGCTCTGTGACTTCCATCTGTTTGGTCCGTCTCAAAGGGAGGAGCTTCAACTCGGACGACGAACGGGACACAGTAGGGGGCTGGCTCTTGCCAATTCTGGGAATCCTTCTGCTCGTTAAACGGTGGGATAGTTGTGCTCAGGCCTCTGATGATTACTTTTAAATAAAGACTTCAATTGTACCCACAGTGTCGTTCCGTACCTGTTCATTTGAACACTCCTTGTACATTGCATTTTGCAGACTAATAAGTGTCTATACATGTAACCCAACGAATTATTAACGAATAGTTGAGGTCTGCCCGGCTCAGTACATCAATACGTAACGATACCAACGGCGATCATCTGATAGCAAACAACTGCCTGTTAACAAGTCAAGCCTTTTGCAGTACAAAACTTCGCACTTTCAGGTTTGGCAACGCAGGGAATAACCTACACTCGCCGCCTTTGAGAGGAACTAGTTGTTATATGGCTGCCCGTGCAAAGCACGGCCGCTTGACGTCAGCGGAGCACGTTTCGCAACAATTAACGCCCTACTGAAATCTTCCACCAACAGCCCACAACATCGCCTGAAAATGACAAGGTAGTCTGTCGTAATATTTCGGAATTCAGTGACACCTTACTAAGGCTGGTAGTTCCAGCAACACTTAATTCGTCGATGAAGGCTTGAAAACACGGACTCTGATCAATCGTTTTGAGGATTGTTTTATTCTTGAGTTTCACTGCGAACGGTGACAAGGAATTACCAAATGACCAGCGTTTGTTGTATTCCACAGCTATCGTTTTTACGTATTTTAATCCGTTTTTCAGTGCTATTTTCGTCATCACCTCAAATGTTTGTTATATTGGATCCATCATCGATGGTGGTGGGACTGCGGCTGGTCAAGGTTACGTAGAAAGTAGGATACCAACAGCCGTATGTTTAACACAAACATTTATTCCTTTACTACCAGTTTCGGCATTCCATTATGCCATCTTCAGTTGCTGTTGTTCCTTCTTACCGAGAGCAAGAAATCCACGCAACCAGTTTTGATCCCTATTTAATGGATATAATACTCAGATTATATAATCAGGGGCCTGAATATGGCATAATGAAATGCCGAAACTGGTAGTAAAGGAATAAATGTTTCTGTTAAACATACGGCTTTTGGTATCCTGCTTCCTACGTCAAATATTTGTTGTCTCCTTAAATGAACTATTATTTTAAAATTGTACATGAACGTCAGTCTTCAGGAGATTATTAGCAGTCAAAACTCTTTCAACGGTCAGCAACTATCAATACGGATATCAAACTACC
Source organism: Locusta migratoria (assembly GCA_026315105.1). NCBI lineage: Eukaryota > Metazoa > Arthropoda > Insecta > Orthoptera > Acrididae > Locusta > Locusta migratoria. Next base: position 525,076,975 of record CM048745.1, read on the forward strand.
GTCCTGAGATATATAACATATTTTTATGGGAAAATTGAAGACAACACGATATTTCGTATAAATATACGGATTTCGCGTTATTTCACTCAAAAGTGCAAATTTCGCTTAAATTTTAGTTTTATCGTATTCGTAAAATTTTCCTTTCAGTCATCCACGGCGCTTACAAAATATTTTAGCAAAATCAATAGTAATAACCATCTGAAATTAATTCAGTGCAATCTGGCTAACCTCATGAAGCATTTCACCTCACGATTCCCTCAGATCTGTGCATAAGAACCCATCTCGTGCCCTTAATAAAAGTTGCAAAAGTGCTCCATCAGAAACTAATTGGTTCTGTGATTCATTAGTATCGTTCTATGGAATTCCTTTGAAACATTATTTTAAGTGTGTTCTACTGCGTGATGTATCTCCTACTTTTACGACCGGTATTTGGACGACAAGCAAAAAGGGTATCGCTGTTCGATTCATTATCGCTCTACAAATGTGAAGCTAGACATAAGCCAAATGTTGCTTTGCTGCTTTGAACACAGTAATGCTTCCCGTTCTCTGATATTTGAACTGACTTGTCAAAAATGTTCAAATGTGGTTATCAGCCAGCAGGCTTGATAAAGGGCCAAGTATTTCGGATAGCTCTTGGTCAGATATTCGGTTGGATAGCTGTCAGTCGAAGGGGTATATGGTAGTTATCCTACGGTACGGAGTAACTACTTAGCATTACTCATCTTTTCCAGCGCAGAAAATTTCAGCAAGATTTTTAAGGCTACTTGTTGTCTGGGGTGTGTTGTATGCAGCTTATAAAAGCACCATTTATTCCAGGGAGATTCCTGTGAAAACCACGAAAAACCATAGTTTTGGGGTGCCAAAACTGCGAATTGTGTGAATGGCTATTTCTGTACTTTTTATTCATTGCAAATCGTCTACATTTTTAGCGTGTGTTCCTAAGATAATGTTCTCAAAACCCTTTTTTATTTTTTTCGTGTTGTTTATCCGTTACTGTGAACCAGACGTTCGAAGTTACCGTACTGATATTTTTCTCTCCGGTATGATCCTCACGAAGTTCCTTTCATCTTTTATCCTGCTCAGCACCTCATTTCTGAGACTGTCGGTCCTGTTCACTTTCTGCATTCTTTCCCATAGCCACGATTCAAAACTTTTCTAAACATTTTTGTTCTTTCTGTCTGTCCACGTTTCAGAACCGTAAGATACCACGCTCCAGACAAAACATTTAGCGAACCTCTTTCGGAGATTAATGGGAATGCTCCTAGTTGTCAGTAAATAGGTCTGGCATTCCCTTCTGCAACCAGCAATTACAGATCCGCATCGAAGTTGTTTTGTTACGTCCGAAACTATAGATTTCCCAGAAGGATAATCTCCAATCCGTATGTGCAACTATTCTTCCTCTGTTAAACTGCGAAACATGCTCTAAAGAAGCTCGCTGTCTTCTACGAGAAATACTGGAAGTTGCTTACGTAAAACAACCGAATGAAACAACTGTTCCAGTACGTCCCCCACTATGTAGCTCTTTGAGGTGGCAGTATTTGCGCCTAAGATGAAATATTAAGTATTTGCATCTCATCGCCGCAAATACAAGGTGCAGATTTCATTTGCTTGGATTCTTCCTTTCGGGTTTGTTCCACTTTGGGCAGTATAAAGAAGGCGTACGCGAAGCAGATTCATTCGACGAATCTTAAGGAAATGCAGTTAACTGGTATTGAAAGCAGTCTTCGGATCCCCGCTCTGCCATTTCATGAGTATTTTTAGTCAGTCTCGAAACTTGAAGACACATGTCTAGCAATAAAAGAGGCGGAAAAGCTTTAACGAAGGACAATGAATTATCGCGCCTACGTTTAGTGAGCGGTAAGTGTGTCACATTCTTCTGCAGCGGTATGCGCTACCAGAGAGGCATCGTGCAATAAGGGGAAATTTATCGATAAAATTGTTGGAGCATACCTCCCACGAAGCAACATCATAATTTCTGACATAGAAATTCCTGCGTAATGTACACGACAGAACATCTTTGTGTAATGGTATATGTAAGAGGGAAGAGTGTGGAGTAAAACTCGCAGAGGGAGAAATATTCAAATGTTTTCATGCAGTGAAGGCTTTCACGACCGGCTGAAGTAATAGTTGTTGTATCTTTCGGGTTATGTGGTCGTGGTCCACGAAACATATCCGTTCCTGACGTTTCGTCCAGGGCTGCGCCGGACATCTTCAGAGGTACTGGTAGCGGTGAGTCTTGCCGACTGACGAGTCGGGCGTCGGAGAGCGGTATAAATACTGTCCAAAAGGGGGCGTGGTCAAGTGTTCACGTGCGCAGCAGAGATAAGCCTTGTCAAAGATAAAACATAACTTTCGATAGTCGATGGTCAAAGATAAAAGCGTAACTACCTACTCTGAAGAGCCACAGTCCATATGTTTCATTGTTTCTTCCTTTCTATTAAAAGGAAGAAACAATGAAACTTAATGACATATGGACTGTGGCTCTTCAGAGTAGGTAGTTACGCTTTTATCTTTGACCATCGACTATCGAAAGTTATGTTTTATCTTTGACAAGGCTTATCTCTGCTGCGCACGTGAACACTTGACCACGCCCCCTTTTGGACAGTATTTATACCGCTCTCCGACGCCCGACTCGTCAGTCGGCAAGACTCACCGCTACCAGTACCTCTGAAGATGTCCGGCGCAGCCCTGGACGAAACGTCAGGAACGGATATGTTTCGTGGACCACGACCACATAACCCGAAAGATACAACAACTATTATTCAAATGTTTGTTAAGCTTATGGAAATTAACTGCTGGGTCATCAGTCCCTAAACTTACAAGCTACTTATGAACTAACGAATACTAAAGACAGCACAAACATCCATGTCCGCGGAAGGATTCGAACCCCCAATGGGGAACGGCCTCGCGCATCGGAGCATAGCGCCTCAATGCGCTCGGCTGAGAACTGAAGACACGATAACAAATGTAAAGAGTCGTTAGGAGCTTAGCACTAACTCATTTGAGTAAGAAACGATTGGCCCGACTTGCTGTGGTTAAGTATCATACAAATCAGAACGCTAAAGGGAAGTTTGAACGCGCCTGCTCCCAAACTTATTTATTCTTTAATAGCCCTTGTGACTGTACAGAAAGTAAAATCGTGTGCTGATGAGACAATGTTTAACGCTGATTCCCGTAACGTTACGTAAGACAGGCAGCTCCACACTATAAAGTGTTCTCATAAAATGTTTTTGAATACATTTCAGTTGTTTTGGAATTCAGCTTAAAAAGTATTTCGAACTCTTGAAAAAACTAAAGGCGAAAGAGATGATACAATGCTTCAACGTGCTCCAGTACACACATGCAAAAATAGTCGCATTAAAAGATCCACTAAGGATGCCTTTCTTGTGAAAGGTGAAACATTTCTAAAAAGTAAAGTACATTTGTATTTGTTAAACCAATATAAAACAAAATATAAATAACTAGAATACGTAGTATTTATACATCAGAATAATATTTATTTTTTCGTTCATTATGAACCAGCTTTCAGCTGCTTAGGCCACAGTCTGTCTGATACCTTAATAGTAAACAACACACAATAACAGTGATAGTGCATAGATGTACAGATGTGGTAATTCAAGGGCATGAGAGTTTTATCACTCTACATCGATATAAAAAACACAAGCTTAAGATAAATGGCAAATGAGCTTTGATAAAAACATCTTATATTAGATATTTTAAAGAATAAAAGTGAGGGCTTTGATGCAATAACAGCGTTAGTCTACTCATGCTATTATTGTATATACACTAGTTTTTAAATCCTAAACCTTCCGCTATTAAACAGTCTGGCTCTTAGTTCCATATGTTGTTCCTAGAGCCTCTGGGAGCATCGTATGGAACTAAGCTTGACTAATAGGAAAAGGTTCAAAGATTTATTTATGCAATATCAGTGAAAATAGACTAACGCTGTTATTGCCTACAAGTCCTCAATTGTTAGATTGTGTAAACTAAAATATTCCACAGAAAAGTAATGCATCAAGCATAATTTAATTCCAAATATGGCTGTGATTAACCATATATTACTTTAAGACTACAAATTTATAAACTAAAATGTTATTAGGCGAGTAGTAGGACAGCATACTGTGTTGTATGGACAAAATGGGAATGTGGTGAAACAAAAAAAGGGGGTAGGGACAATCTACATGATCTATTACGCCTGTACAATATTTTGGCGTGGACAGTACAAGAATTTTAGTCTTTAAACTAAAAATAAGATGTATTTATTCGTAGATGTAAAACTATGAATTTTAGTTTTTTTCTGGAATATCTGTTTAGTATTATCTGAAGGTGTCCTAGAAAACCGAAAGCCGGTTCACAGCGAACTAAGAAATAAATATTTGTTTGGAGCAGAAATGCAGGTATTCACGTTATTAATATGTCTGTGTTCCTCCAAATACCGATGAAATATATAAAATAAAATAATTGCTACTTTGCGAATTGTAGCTTGACGAAATACTTGTCTCAGCTAACAACTAGTTTAATTCCCGCTGCTTCGCACGCGTAGACCTGATGGTCTCCCTTGGCTGTTTATGTTCCTAAATATAAATTTTCATAGATTTAGCTTTAAAAATGCTTTCCTAATCATGTATTTTGATACAACTTGCCACCCCCTGTTGCACCATTGATGGCAGAATTCAAAACATTCCAAAACATTTTTTTTCTTTCTTTTTTTTATTATCATTTCTAACTAGGTGCCAAATCCAAATTTTCGCATTTCTATCATCAAAATAGTCTTAGTAGCAACCTTAAAAGATTTTCCCTTATTTCATCCCCTTAATGGTTGAATTTCCAAAAAAATATCGAAACACGTGTTTTTAAAATTCCAATTAAAAATCTAAATACGAAGTTTTGTATTTCTTGCTTCAAAATTGCAATAATAGCGACTTAAAAAAAAAAAAAAAAAAAAAAAAAAAAAAAAAAAAAAAAAAAAAAACGTTCATCCCCCATTTCACCCCTTTAGGGATAGGAATATCTAAAAATAGCTGATGCCTACAGTGTAACATAAACAACGTCTACAAATTTCAAGTTTCTATCGTCTTTAGATTCACTTTTCAGCACCGTTTTCTGTCTTTTTAGAAACGGATCGAGAACGCGAATTTCTTTCTTACGCTTTGGCTTCATTCTTGATATGTTTACTTTTCAAATTGCAATATGCACTCGTTTTTCTTTATTCGTACGCTTGTTGCAGAAAAACAACTTAAGATTGTGCATCAAGTTTCGCTGTAAATAGCCTCTTTGCTATTATAGTGTCAAAAGTCATCGCTGGTCTTCAGTTCGAATTTTAAATAAGCTGACGACTTTCAACCACTATATCTTCCACATTCTTATAGCTATCGACACGGAACTGCTATGGTGTACAACGGTAGACTTTGTACTACAACAACACAGAGAGATCGTTCGTCTGCATTGTGTAGTTTTTGCTGAAGAGCAAAGTACTGACACCCACACGTAGAATTTTATACAAGCCGGTAAGTTTCAGCTCCCATATCTTCGACCCCCTTATCATTATCAAACATCTACTACCATAGTGTTCAAATGTTTGTATAGCTTATGGGACTTAACTACGGGGTCATCAGTCCCTAAACTTACAAACTACTTATGAACTAGCTAACACTAAGGACGGCACAAATATCCATGCCCGAGGGGGGGATTCGAACCCCCGACCGTAGTGGCCGTGCAGACCGTGACTGGCGCGCCTCAGTCCCCTCGGCTACTACCATAGTGCACAATGGGAGACTGATACCTACTACCATATACAAACACTCACTATTCTTTTACGATGTGTAGTTTTGGCTGCAGGCACAAACACCTCAATTTATATATATATATATATATATATATATATATATATATATATATATATATATAAACTTTAGTGAATGGCGTCATTTATATTTTCAGTCATAAACTGTCACAGCAAAGCAGTACTACCAGCACGGCGAGTACTATAATAACACCTACCTATCTTCCGAGAACATAGGTCAGTTTTCAAGCTGTCGAAAGAGTAACTAGTTTGCACACTGTTAAGTATATGCGCTGCATTGAATAAGTAGCGCCATTGTCAGAAACTGCCGACCGGTGTCGCCCGTCGAACCGCGCGGCATCACGCAATGTGGAGCAGCTGCAGATACGAGTGCGCCGCCGCGAGCCGCGGCTGGTACGAATGTCGGCCAACAGAGGCCACGCGCAGCCGCCAGGCGACCGCCAAGGCCGCGCGCGCAACTGTTGCCGAAGCGGCCCACGCCCACGCGCGCCGCGGATCGACTCGGCCGGGTCGGCGCCGACTGCGTTGCGATAGGTCGCTATCCGCGCCGGCGGCCGCGGCCGGGTCAGCGCCACCGTCGCGCCACGCGGGCCGCGTCCGCGCGCTGCTGCGCCCTGGCGGAGACGCGCGCAACTGCCAGCAGGATGCGATCGACCTCGACACGGAAAGGCGGCCGGCGGGGTGTGGCAGCAGCCGCAGCGCTATCCTGCGCTATCCGGGCCACGGACGCCCCCGTTAAATAATGAAACGGACGGCCCGCTCGTTTATTCGGCATCCATCTGTCCTCATTATCCTCGTAAAGGCGACACTCGCTGTCGACCGCACGGGAGTCGAGCTCGTTCGGGCTCGGCAAATGGCGTTAGTAGCTGCTCGACGCTGCCGCTTTTGTCGCGTCACGCCGCATTTGAACTTGGTGACTAACGTTTCACAGAATCACAGCGCTTGGGGGACAACGTGCCGTCATCGTTACGATCTGTCTAACGTATATCTCTCTTCAAAGCATTTCAATTACGCGAAACTGTATCAATTTTGAATTTATGCGACTTGACGTGACGAGTTGTAAGCATTTTCGTTACTCGTGGCGTCTGGAATTATTGATCAGTGCCGGCGTGCACATCTGTTTCTGGAATTATTAATAGATAGATACTGGGCGATTGACAATTCATGTTACACATTCTTGAGGTTTTCAGAAGGGACTTAGTAGCTTAAGTTTTGATAAGTTACCCATGTCAGGCAATCATCCAACATCGCTGTGATGCTGTTAAATGGATCTCTTCTAGTGCAAGCTTCCTGTGGGCGTTCGTGGCTAAATACTATTTCCTAACTCTGTTATTTTCTTCGCCTGCTTTGAAATTCAGATAATATTTTTAAATGAGCTTGTATCAATGCCTAGCATAAACGAGAAATGTAGCCTTTTTAAATCAATGCATTTCTAAAATGGCTGCTACTTTTAATACTCATCTTCGACTGGAGTAACTTAAATGACTTTTTCTGATGAAATCCGAATAAAATATTAATCATCTGAAATTGGTTTTTAGAACTGTTTCTCAATAAATAACTAGCCGAAATGAAAGTTTGAATCTGGCATCGGCTTGAAGTGGTCGGTTTACGAAAGATATAAAATTCGGAAAAATAATTTCTTCGTGCAACCTAAATCGGCATCGAACTGAAAAATTAAGAAAAGATCTGATAAGCTGCGATCAGTCGATGAATTAAACGTGATAAGACAGGTTTCTGGAATTAATCACATGTACCGGTACACGTTATAAATGTTTAATATTATTTATTTATTTACAATTTCTTATCTTATAGTACCATTTCTCAGAAATACAAACAAGGAGCACCACAATATGTATCCGTTCGTCTTAGGCGTTGAGAGTTAACAGTAGGCTACTAAATAGATTCACTCCTTTATGAGTCAAAGTAGTGTTGCTTTTTTGTTGTGGTCTTCAGTCTGGTTTGATCTATCCTTTGCAAACTTCTCCATTTCCTGAAAAGAACGAAAACCCACATTTGAACCTGCTTACTGTATTCGTCTCTTGGTCTATCTCTTTTTACCTCCATGCCTCTCTAAATTAACGATTCCTTTACGTCTTAAATTTATCCTAATTTTTACTTCTTTTAGTCAAGGTATGTTAGAAATTTCTTTTCTCTCCAGCTGTGTATAGGGTTGTCAGACTGAACTCTAGGCAGGCCCGGAGACCAGACGTGCCCCCCTCACCCTTGGCCAATGACTCACCCCCCCCCCCAACTGCGACCAACTCATCCCCCCCCCCCCCCCCAACCAGGATTGTCGCCTTCTGCAGAAAATTGTTTCGGCAAGAAATTAAGAAATGTCTGATTCTTCTTTTGTGTGGTAATATTCGCATTGTGCCTTTCTGATTGTAAATGTTTATTCATAGCTTTCACTCCGTCATACATAACAGTAAATGAGATATTGCATATTCTGCACTTACACATACACTCATCAGTATCGACCTTTTGTAGCTACTCTTTATAATTTTCTTCCATTCTTCACGGAACGAACTTTGATATCGTCTCTTTATTTCACTGTTATTACTCACTAATCTGAGTTAATGTAAGCTTGTCTGTTCACACACGATCCGAGTATTCCAAAAATTGCCGGTAAACTGATAAACATTGAACGAACGAACACAAATAATAGACGTCGCCAGCTGACACGTTGCCGCAACAGTGTTTGCTTAATAATGCGCTAGTCGATTACTACCGACGCAACAATGAAAAGTTTTCAGAGGAAGAATAGAAAAGTAGAGTTTTGTTGCAATAAGAAATTGACATTTATAGGAAGTTATTCATAATTACTAGTTACTAGAGAGGAGCCGGCCGGGAATGGCCGAGCGCACTGAGGAGTCTTGCCACAGTGCGCGAGGCTGCTCCCGCCAGAGGTTCGAATCCCCCCTAGGGCATGGATGTTGTGTTCGTCCTTAGTTTAAGTTACGTTAAGTTCGATGTAGATCGTGGGCTACATGAGCGTAGCACTTAAAAAGCGTCGTAAAAAAATGTTAAGATGAAGGTTACATTCAAGCCCGGAGATGATAGTCATTGGCCCGTAGACCCGGAGAATTCATTCCAAACCCGGGCACTCCGGGCGTCGCCCGGAGATCTGGCAACCCTAGCTGTGTACATACCATCTCATTAGTTACGCGATCTACCCATAAATTCCTGAGCATCCGTCTGTAGAAGCACATTTCAAAATCCTAAATCCTCCTCTTATATGAGTTATTAATGGTCTACGTCTCACTCTCATAAAGGCTACACTCTCAACGAAAGACTTCAAAAAAGATTTGCCAGCACTTAAATTAGTATTATATTTTAACAAATTTCTCTTTTTCAGAAATGATTCTCTTCATAAGTGCTTTTCTTCCTATTGCCATTCTCAATTATATATCATCTATAATCCCTTCGTCGTAAATTATTTTACTGCACAACTTATAAAACTCATCTACTACCTCATTTCCTAATGTAGTTCCCTCAACATCGCCTGATTTAATTCGGCTACATTCCACTATCATTGTTTTGCTCTTCTTAATGATTATCTTGTACTCTCATTTCAAGGCAATTCCATTCAATTTTTCTTCCATATCTTTTGCTCTCTCTCTCTCTCTCTCTCTCTCTCTCTCTCTCTCTCTCTCTCTCTCTGACAGAATGACAATGTCATAGGCAAGCCGCAAAGTAGTAGTTTTTATTTATGTATTTTACAGTAAATTCAGTAAATGCGATGGGTGTGGGTCTAATCAACAATTCTCTCTGAATTTTGTTAAATACAAAACAGAAAAGAAATATTCACAAACGAGTGTAATTTTGTAAGATTTTTCAGTCTTTACGCTGTGTTAACAATTTGCAGCAATTTAAAATATTAGGTTCGTGGGCAAAGTCTACCAAATCACTTACGAAGTTGCATCTGCCAGTTTTCTGTAACTGCTTTGAATGGAAAGAGGACGAATAATAGGGGACAGTAGCAAGCAGAAGTTCTGGGAATTCGGTTACCGGTTCAACTTGCAAAGTGTGCCCTTGTTTCAGATATTACTTAAGATGGCCACCTTGTTACTGATTTCAGTGAGTGATCTACAAAGCAAGTTCCGAAATCTTTCCGTCTAGCACTCGACCATATCAACTCATCGCTTTTGTTTCGACTCGGTCAATTGTACGAGTTTCATACTTTAACGTATGATACAACGCCCAAAGTAGCGGAGAATTATACATCCAGAAGAAAAGGACTGATTTATGTGTTCTAGTGTCATCAGCGATCAGTTACTATTAATTATTCTGCCTGAGCGACAGTTTTTAAGGCTTATGAGTTAAAATGTTCTTTACCCCGTAAAGGAGATCCACTTTGTTCGCTTCAGAAAATATGTATATTTGAAGGAAGTAAAAGTAGCGAACAGTAGTACAATTCCTCAAAATGTTTGTTTACAGGCTACAAAAAAGGAATCCTTTTTAACTTTTCCTATCGCAATAACATTGCATTACGTGAGTTAGATCGTTGGCAGTGTTAACGCTTTTTGAGAAATATGTAGGACTGTGCGTGCATACGGACTACAGCACGTACAGAAACGTTCTTTGAATCTGTGGCTTTAGAGTGAAATGAAAACAACCACCATTGCAAAGTACAGATCAAATAAACATTTACTGACCACGGTTTCGATAGAGGTAAATTTGGCTTCGTCAGAGAATCACGGACTCCTTAGCTGCATGTCGGGCATCATAACACAAAGTCACGGAGCCCTTGACACGAGGCATTACAGCTACCGGTACCTTCCGTTAAACTATGCCATTATTTTGGCCAGCTGTCGAAACCGATTTCAATACAGGTATATTTAACGAATACTTTGCTATTGGTGGCTCTTTTCTTTGAGTTCAACTATTTGCCGTTGGTAAAATACGTTCAAAATCTTATATCGTCATGTTTGAAACGATTACTTTTGGACCGTATAGGAATCTGCAAAATTTTCTGTCCTGTTATAGCATCGTCTTCTCACAGTTTAAAATTATTGTTATCACCACTTTGATGCCTCTGGCTAAAACTACAGGAGATTTGTTTTCATTTCAGTGAATGCAATTTCGAGTGAAAATATTATTCATACACTAGATGTGAGTAATACGATTAGTTCACATGAAGCCACTTTCCAGCTCTAAGGCCCCTTTTTCCCCGAGACCAGAGAGTTAGTGATTTCTTTAAGGAAAAAGCTTTTCAAGTTTCGTGTGAGACAACTCAGCTCTCTATATTTGTGGCAGCTCAACTTCACTGGTATAAGGTGTGAGACCGCTAAAACATATAAACATAAATATGTTCAAACAGCATATTCCACTCAAGCCTACGAAATAACCTCGTTGCTAAACGAACAACATTGGAAACGTATGACTCCCAAACACAGAGAGGGAAGCTAATTGAATCATACCGCTGTATTAATCACTGGTGTTGTCTCTTTGATGTGCTTTTCCCTGCTCGCGCGATAGTCAATGTTATTTTATTTTATTTTTAACCATACGGCCGTAACTTCTGTGGGTATTAGTCTCTAGGCTTACAAACTACTTAAACTAGACTAACCTAAGGACTACACACACACACACACACACACACACACACACACACACACACACACATCCATGCCCGAGGGTCAACTCGAACCTCCGACGGCGAGGAACCGCGCGCTCCGCAGCATGGCGCTTTAGAACTCTCGGCGACGTCAATGTGTCTGCCTAACATAACCATTTCCAGCCCATGATTTGCCCGGTTAGACCAGAGAACCGAATCCACACTGAAACTTTCACTCTGCAGCGGAGTGTGCGCTAGTATGAAATTTCCTGGCAGATTAAAATTGTTTGCCGGAACCGGGACTCGAACCTGGAGCTGTGGCTAAGCCATGTCTCCACAATATCCTTCCTTCCAGGAGTGCTAGTCCTGCAAGGTTCGGAAGAAAACTTCTGTGAAGTTTGGAAAGTAGGAGGCGCGGTACTGGCAGAACTTGTGAGGACGGACCGTGAGTCGTGTCGGGATAGCTCAGTGGTAGAGCACTTGCCCGCGAGAGGCAAAGGTCCCAGTTTAGAGTCCCGGTCCCACACACAATTTTAATCTGCCAGGAAGTTTCGAATCCATAGTATTTAAAACCAGCCATCGTTATTTTGAGGCCACCACCAGCTTGCACAGTGCCTCGTTGGTAAGTCGGCTCCACGGTTTCGTGAGGTCTGCGCCACCTGTACCAGCAGCTCTTACCGAATCAAATTGGAAAAAAGTACCGATTTTCTAGACGTAGAGGGTCCAAAATATATGGTCGCGAGCCGAGAATAGTCACTGCACGCGATGCCATGTTGTCAGCAATGGCACTCGAATCATTTGTCTGATGCTGTATCGAAATTCGGCCGGTTTGTCCTAATGGACATATTGATTGATTTTTCCAGGGAAGCCAAAACAGTCTTGGACCAACCCGCCACTGTCCGCACCGAAACTAAGTTTATTGTGCGGTATTGCTCCCTGTATATCTAGTAAAGCTAAACAATGTCCTTGAACAGTGCAAGGAGTCCCTTTACCAGTTCTTTATTAGGCACAATTTCTTCGGGTCTGGTTGTCCCAAATATTCTGTGCCTTTTATTCTCCAATGCAATGCATTCGAAGATTAGATGTGATGCAGTTCCATCACCGTCATCTCAGATCCTACATTTAGGGTCCTCTTCTGTTATTCCCATTGTATGTAGGTGTTTTTTGAAATTCCCATGGCCTGTCAGCAGTCCAACCATGAGTCTAATCTCTCTCCTGTTCAGGCCCAGGATTGAAGAGCTTCTTTTAAAACATGGCTTTGGCATCATTACCTTGCCATGTTTTTGTTGATGGACTTTGGTCCAATATTCTACGTGCTGTCTTCTGAGCCAGATACGTAGCTCCAATTTGATCATTGCCTTGGTGATTGTCAGGACAGGTTCCGGTCCAATAAATGGAGTCTCTGCCCCCATCCTGGCTAATATGTCGGCATGTTCGTTACCACTGATCCCCGAGTGGCCAGGGACCCACAATAGGTTTACTCTATTGCTTTCCCCTAGCTCCACCAGAACCCTGTCACATTCTGCAACAATTTTAGACCTTGTTGCAGGAGCTGCCAGTGATCTCATGGCTGCCTGGCTGTCTGAATAGATATAGATGCTACGATCTTTGTAGCACCTACGCAAATTCTCCTCCACACTCGCCCTGATGGCGAACATATTGATTTGTACGGTTATTTTGTGCTAGTTGTCTATTAGCACTGGTAGCTCATCCCAGACGCCGCTACTCTCGATCATTAACTGTCAGACCGTTGTCCCCTGCGTTGTCCGTGATGGGAGCTAATGCCTGCAATGTGCTATTCTCGGCACATTGTGGCACTGTTGTTCTCGGAATACTGAACTCCCTACCGAAATGGAATGTCTAATGCGTGTAACAGTAACTACCATTCCGCTTTCACGGTCTATAATTCCCGTTGTGGAACGCTAATGTTGTCGGAAACATTTTAACATTAAAGTCCGGAGTATAAATGGCAGTTACGCCTCTGCTCCGCTGTTTCGTACTTTATATACGTGAAAGTACCGCGCTCTATATGAATGTCGCTATTCCACTACCTTATTCTATTGTGAAGTTTGCGATAAACTATACTAGTTTTGGGATTAAACAAGTTCATAAATTCCAACAAGGCAGCCAGGATTATTTCAGGCGTTCTTTTAGAGTGCGCTGCAGAAGTAGCCCATTTATCTGACTATGGTGACATTTTACAGCCATTTAAAGCACGTAGGCTTAGACCAGATCTCCAGGTACCTCCTAATAAAGATTTTGTGTTTATAAATAACTAGCTGAAAACCCGACGTTGCCCGGGTATTTAGTTATTTATTCCTGCCATTTTTCAGGTATATATTCATTTGTATAAGAGCTTTATGACTGCAAAATCTCTTGGGAATACAATCACTAGTATAGAAGTAATAGATTAAAACTTTGTGCTTGATGGGGCGGTTTTCCGTGAACGTTACTGTTTATGTGCTCATATCTTATGAACTATGTGTCGTACTGTGATAAAATTTAGAAGGTACACTCACCTATATGCGGGTATACTGTCTGTAAAATTTCTTGTGGCTGCAATTTGTAGTGTAGAAATTATAAATTGTAACGTCATGCCGAATGCCGTAGACTTACTCCATAAACAGCGAAAAAGTAGTAAGCGAAAAACTTTCTTCCTTTTATCATTTTGCTATGGTTTTCAGCAAAAAAGAGTTTAATAAAAGGTTTGAAATTATATTTAAAGTTAGTTGCAAGTCATTAAATACTCTCACTTTCATATAGCGTATTTATAAAGTCTCGCCGCATTATGTGACAGTTTTTTTTTCGTTTCCTATTGTTTATGACGGCATATCTTCTGAACCGTGTGTCGTATGTAATTCTTAAGCCTGCAACAATTTTTACCTCACGGTAAGGAATGTGTGTACCAAATTTGGTTGAAATCGGCCCTGTGGTTTAGGAGAAAATGAGCAGCATTATCGCTAAATGCAGCAGTTTTTTGAGCATCTCATTTTTTATGACGTCATATCTCGCAAACTATGTATCGTACGTGATTCTTACATTTACGGCGACCGTCTTCATGGATTGAAGCTTAGGTGTACAAAATTTCATAAAGATTGGAACAAAATTGTAGATTAGTATGCAATACGTACACACAAACATACGGACACTCCGCTTTAATATATTAGAAAAAGAAGATTTCTAGGAAGGTTCTCCCAGTATCCTCGGTGATAGTAACATGCTACTGCTTTTGGAAATGAAACTTTTGTTTAAAGCACATTTCGTCTGGTTCGTAAAGAAAATGGTTTTAATGTATCTTTATAAAATTAATCAGAAGTACTACAAGGGAACTGAGGAAGTCGCAGTTTTGAGGGACAGCGTTTCGGATTTTTTATCCCTCATCAGATTTGCATCTGTTCGTCAATGACAGCTACACATAGACATATTACAGATGTTACGTACATTGATGTTCGGTAATTACATGTTCGTTGGGTATACATAGACAGACTACAGAAGTAGTAGGTCACAGTTGCAATCGCTTCTTCTTTTTCTTCATAAAGTAGAGGTCCGTGTGTTTGCGTGTGTATTTGTATTCTATACAAATGTGATGAAATTGTGCACACATTACTTTCGAACCAAAGGGAAGGTTGCCGTGGATGTAAGAAACACGTTCAACTCACAGAGTAGGAGATATGACGTTATAAATAATGAGATACGCGAAAAGCTGCTGCAACACGCGACTATGTTGCATATCTCCTCCTAAAACACTGCATCGATTTCAACCAAATTTCGTGAACATGTTCCTTACAGCGGTGTAGCGATTGTTCT
Source organism: Locusta migratoria (assembly GCA_026315105.1). Classification (NCBI taxonomy): domain Eukaryota; kingdom Metazoa; phylum Arthropoda; class Insecta; order Orthoptera; family Acrididae; genus Locusta; species Locusta migratoria. Next base: position 525,092,142 of record CM048745.1, read on the forward strand.
AAGGGTAAAAACCACTTACGTCGCTTACGGTGCGAGACCTAGGGTATTTTACTTACGGGCCACGACAAAATCTACAGTTTTATTTCGAGCTTAGATCTTCAAAGCAAGACAAAGATCTATATAAAATTTCAGTTGGCATGGTGGAGGCGGAGAGTACTTGAGCACTTGACAAAATCCACAGTTTTGCTCAGATTTTGATGAAATTTTGCACACTTGACGTTCAAACAAAGAGGACTGTCTGTTGAATGTAGGATTACGTGCAACACATAGTGCAGAAGATATTGTCATAAACAATGGAATGTGCAAAAAAAACTGCTACATCATTCGACAATGTTGTACATCTCCTCCTGAATCAGCGGAACGATTTCAACCTAATTAGGTGCACATATTCATCACAGTGAGGTAATAATAATTGCTATAGGGGTAAGACCAACTACGACACATTGTTCAGGAGATAAACAATGCGCATGATAAAAAGCCGATTCACACAAAACTTTTTAATTTGCAACGTCTGCGTCACTATCACTCTTCTCAAAATAAATAATTAAATAAGTGAGTTTCCTAATATTCCACCCCACATTGTTATGTCACACATTGTTCATGAGAACAGACGTGATTGGCCCTAATGATTGAGCTAAGTAAAAACGAAACTGTAGGCTGAAATTGACCACAGATACGGGTGAAATGAGCAATGTGGGACAGTAGGTGATGGGCAGAGGGATACGGAGCAGAGGAACTGATATAGCAATGGAATAAACACATACCCGAGCAACGCCGTGTTTGCGGAGCTGCACAATTCAGAAGAATATTCCAAGGCACTATCCCGTCTTCGCGCTTCAAGTGATTTAGAGGAATCATGTAACGTCCTAACTAGGTATGCCTGCCAGGTCTACGCACTCTTGTCCTCGAGAATCCCAAAACCGAACAGCTACGAAGCCTAACGTCCCGTTCATAGCGTGGTCATTAGAGACGGAGCACAAGAGGTCGGATTATCCTTCTGGAAGATGGAGAATGAAATCGATCGTGCTTTTGAAAGGAACCATTGCGGCTTTTACCTAGAGCGATTTGGGAAAAGCAGGGAAGAACTAAATGTTGAGGGGTAGTGGGTTGGAAGTTGTCTATAAGAAATTGTGGTGTGTTGTTGCTATTACATGAAAATCAATTTTAGTATGTTGTTGCAACTGACTGCGTGTGTGAATAAACACTGATTGAATGGCATACTGATACATTAAAAATAAATTGCTGGTACAGCTACGAAGTAAAATTGTCCTACAAATAGTCTAGCTAAGTTCGTTTCAGTTGTTGTACATGTGTTTTTCGTATACCTGTAACTGCTCCTGACTGAAGACGCAAAAAAAAAAAAAAAAAAAAAAAAAAAAAAAAAAAAAAAAAAAAAAAAAAATAAATAAATAAATAAATAAAATTCAAATTAATTTCCTGGTATTGATTTGGCCCTGACACTTATTCGCTGCTATACGACAAAGATAAACTAGCTATGTACGAGCTGACCACAAGATAAATGTTCATAGTTAGACTTCAACTGAATGTGTGCTGCCGGAACTGTTTGCATTTCTCTTGGCCCTGACATTAAGTTACTGTTACAAAACTGATAACCTTAAGCCTTCAGATAATATTTTTTCTTATAAACAATACAAGCTGCCAACTTGGATTTTCACAGACATAAATTTACGTGAGCAGGTAGAAATAACTACTGACACAAGAAGGTATTTTAAATGAACGCTGATTAACTGATATGAACGTCACAACATCTACTGAACTTTACCATATTATGTCGTCAATACTGGAAGAACCTGAATGAAACTTTTTTTTCACACAAGCATCTTGACATAAAAAAGGTAAATTGCACCGTTACAAGATAAAAGACTGAGCAAGAGGAAAGAACATCATTTTGTAAAAATAGCCTAACAATGACTGATCGAGAAAAAACTATAAGAGCAGCAAATTAATTAAGTAATTTCTTACGTCTCTACCAAAACACTTTTTGATCTCATAAACATTGCATTGCGATCGTCATGAACACGAAACTCGTATCACACTCGTGACAGGCTTTTTTATTTATATTTTTTATGTATTTTGACTGTTGAAACGATTTTATGTGGTGTACATGAGTTACATGAGTCCTTAAGACTGAAAACTGCATTGATTATGTTCAAACATTGAACGAAATCTGTATGTGATAGTTTTAAATAATATTTTATATCATACCATCGAACTGAAAATTTGTTATCATTATTATTAAATTATTATTATTATTATTATTATTATTACATTGTGGTAGTTTAGCTCACGAATAGTTATGGAATCGTCATACAATCCTGATTTAGATTTTCCGTGAATTTCCTAAAATCATTCCAGCTTAATGCCGTGATCATTCCTTTCATCTAAATTTACATTGGATACTCTGCAAATCACATTTAAGTGCCTAGCAGAGGGTTCATCGAACCACAATTATACTATTTATCTCCCATTCCATTCTCAAATAGCGCGTGGGAAGAAAGAATTACTGAATCTCTCCGTTCGAGCTCTGATTTCTCGTATTTTATTCTGATGATCATTTCTACCTATAAGTGGGAGTCAACAATATATTTTCGCATTGGGAGGAGAATGTTGGTGATTGGAGTTTCGTAAGTAGCCAACGCCGCAGCTATAAGCGCCCTTGTAATGATTCCCATCCCAGATTCTGTATCATTTCCGTAACGCTGTCTCCCCTGTATGGTGAAAATACGAAACGAGCTTCCCTTCGTCATCATATCCGTAACAAAGTAAAATAAAATAAGTAATAAAATGAAAGCAAACAGAGCGTGTGCCCGATGTCTAATGACCACGACGTCGATGGGACGTTAAACAGTAATCTACCTCCTTCCTTCCTGCTGGGAAATTATATATGGATTTGGAGTGGAAATTACTAGTTTCTGCGTAGGGGAATATTTTTTACCGTATGTGTACAAGTTGTGCTGTTTCACTGAGATGAAACGGATCCTCAAATGGTGTTAAAACGTTTCATCAGTATAATTTTTTCTAGTCCCGTCCCGCTTGTTAATCAAACACACTAGATTAGATTTAGATTAGATTAGTTATTTGTTCCATAGATCCATATTGAGGGGATCCTCGTGGATGTGGAACATGTCAAGAAACCAAATTTACAAGTTGAATAACAGATAATACTAATAATATAAATACAAATACACACACTTATAATATAAATACAGATACATAAATTTTTAAGTTTTTTTTTCATTTTTTTATTTTATTTTATTTTTTATTCTATATATATATATATATATATATATATATATATATATATATATATATATAATACTGTCGTTACTCGATTGTAACTGCCGCGAATAGCTGGGCTGCGTCAGGGATGCGCGACAAAACCAAAGAGTCTCTCACACAGACATTTCGGCAGTAACCTAACCAGCGTTTATGTTGTGCACCGAACAGATACCTACCAAGGGCTTGCCGTAGCGGAGTGACCGAGCGCGTAGAAGCGCTATGCTTCGATGCGCGAGGCCGTTCCCCGTCGGAGGTTCGACCCTCCCTGGGGCATGGATGTTTGTGTTGTCTTTCGTATAAGGTAGTTCATAAGTAGTTTGTAACTTTAGGGACTGATGAGCCGGCAGTAAAGTCCCATAAACTTAACAAACATGTGAACATTTGAAATAAATCGCAATTTGCGATGTTATGGCTTCGCTGTATTTGGTTTAGATGAAATACCAAACTGTGCCGAATGAAAATTGGTGCCCGGCCAGGATTTGGACATGGGATCTCCTGCTTACTAGGCAGACGCGTTGACCACTCCACCACCGAGGACGCAGTGATCAGCCCGACTGCAGAGGACTCTTCCCTGCACGTCTCCCGTCACACGCAAATCTCAATTCGCAACGCTGTCTCTTTCCTATACCACAGCCTATTTGTTCTGTAATGCTCGCAGCCACAATACTGGATTCCCGCATCAGGGAGAACAGACCATGAGGTATCGAGACACAATTAATTGTCGTCAGGAGCCCAGCCTCGGCTTGTATACAATTATATATATTTTTCACGAATTACAGCGTTCAAATGAATGAAATAAATCGCAATTTGCGATGTTATGGCTTCACTGTATTAGGTTTAGATGAAATACGAAACAGTGGCGAATGAAAATCTGTGCCTGATGCGGTAATACAGTACTGTGGCTGCGAGCATTATAGAATAAATAGGCTGTGGTATAGGAAAGAGATAGCGTTGCGAATGGAGATTTGTGTGTGCAGGGAAGAGTCTTCTGCCGGCGGGCTGATAATTGTGTTCTCGGTGGCGGAGTGGTCAACGCGTCTGCCTAGTAAGCAGGAGATCCCGGGTTCAAATCCCGGCCGGGCACAAATTTTCATTCGCCACAGTTTGGTATTTCATCTAAACCTATTACAGTGAAGCCATAACATCACAAATTGCGATTTATTTCATTCATTTGAACGCTGTAATTCCTCAAAAATATATATATTTGAACATTTAATTTGAACCAGTTGTTTGAATTACCGCTCTCTCGAGCGCGAGTACAGTATGTTAACCACTGCGCCTGTCTCGCGAGGTGGCACGTTGGCTTGAGACCAGAAGGTCTGTGCACTGCGTGTGTGTGTGTGTGTGTGTGTGTGTGTGTGTGTGTGTGTGAGTGAGTGTGTGTGCTTGCACTCGATAAATCCCGCACAACAGCCGCGCTGTCACAGCGAGGACAATCGGCAGGACGGTGAGCGTTGGCGATAGCCCGCTTTGGCTGCCACCATTGTTCCAGTCCCAGTGACGCAGGACACGCCGCTGGAACCCATCGGCACAGTACAGCCGTGTCGTGGCTTTCGACCGCCACAGCGTCTGTACGGCTCGTCACTCGCCCACACCGTAGTGTCACATTCTTGACTTGCTGCTGACAGGACGGAGCACACTGTAGTGGCGAAAATCATGGCATAGCGATGTGACAGCGATATGCGTGGATGGACACTGGTAAAAACAATTAGGGGATAGGTTCTGTAATATTGCCATCAGCAGAATGAACTGTAAAAGTGGTACGTCTTTCTGTCGGTTCTGAGGAGTGGAGAGAAGACATAGCGGTAATAACAGAAGGTTGCTGTAGAGGGAGTGGGTGTTTACCAAAGCAATTATACAAGGAATTGGATTCAAATAGTGCAGTGAGCAGGTAGTGCAATGCAACAACAGCGAGACTTACCTGAGGCTATGGTATTGTGAACTATAGGTGGCTGAAACTATTGGAATATCCCAACGTGTAATTGCTTGAACCTGGACGCGATTTCAGACAACAGGATCCGTTAAAAGAAGGCCCAGGTCGGCCACGGGTAACATGAGCAAGAAATGACCGTTATCTCCCATTAACAGCCCGTCGAGAGAGGAGGCTGAATGCAACTCAGCTGCGACGAACTGTCCAAGCAGGAAGAGAACGTGGAATATCAACAAACAGTCCGAACTCGTCTTCGGTAATGTGGTCTCTATGCACGGAGACGAGTAGTATGTGTTCCATTAAAACTACGACATCGTTTAGCCTGCAGAAACTGGGAGGAGGAACATGAGGATTGGAGTCGTAAAGAATGCCATTTCGTTTTGTTCACAGATGAGTTCTGTGTACAGTCGGACAATCGTCGTTCCCTCATTTGGAGAGGACGTGGAAACCGGAACAATTCTGCTTATGTGCAGGAAACGTCACGTCCAGGACGATTGACGTGGGCAGGAGTGAGTATTGGAGCTCTATGTCGTTCAGAATGGTGCGTTGACTGCTCAAATATATAAAGACGAGATCCTTTAACCTTTTGTTGTGCCCTACACTAGTGCCATTGGAGATGGGTTTCTTCTGGTAGACGATAACACTCGTTTCCACAAAGCTGCACTGGTGTACAACATGCTTGATTTGAACGAATAGAGTGGCCAGCTTGTTCACCGTACTTATACCCTATTGAGCATGTCTGGGATGCACTTGGCAGACGCATTGCAGCAACACAAGGCACCTCCCACGTCGATTGCAGAGCTTCATGTTGTGAACCGCTGTAGAGACAACATGGCCCAGTACTACTGCAGGGAACTTTCGGCGTCTTGTCGAATCGCTGCCGGGTTACAAGGAGGTCCGATACGATATTAAGAGGTTACCAGTAGGTTCGGTCATCACAATGAATATCTATGCAGTACAACTTGTTGACATACGATAAAAATAATTCCCTCAGCAGAAACTAGTAATTTCCATTCGAAAAAAATGTTCAAATGTTTGTATAACTTATGGCACTTAACTACGGAGTCATCAGTCCCTAATCTTACAAACTGCTTACGAAGTAGTTAATACTAAAGACGGCACAAATATCCATGCCCGAGGGGGGATTCGACCCCCGACCGTAGTGGCCGTGCAGACTGTGACTGAAGCGCCTCAGTCCCCTCGGCCACCGCGGCCGGCTTTCCATTCGAAATCCGTATATGATTTCCCAGCAGGAAGGAAGGAGTAGATCGTTGTTTAACGTCCCATCGACGTCGTGGTCATTAGAGATCGAGCACACGCTCGGTTTGGTTTCATTTTATTACTTTTTATTTATTTTATTGCGTTACGAATTATCGTAGGATATCGCCCGTACTGTTTGAAACGAATCATCCCGGCATTAAGCTGGAATAATTTTTAGGAAATTCACAGCAAATCTAAATCATGATTGTAGGACGATTAGATAATGAGTTAGGAGTCCTACCAACACAATGTAATAATAATAATAACAAATTTTCAGGTTGATGGTATGATATAAATATTTATTAAAAAATATCGCATATACATTTCGTTCAATGTTTGAACATCATCAGTACAGTTTTGAGTCTCGAGGACTCATGTAAACCGCACAAAATCGTTTCATTAGTCGAAATACATAAAAAATATAAATAAAAATGCCTGTCAATAGTGTTAGGAGTTTCATGTAGGCTATACTGCATAAAATCATTTCTATAGTTAAAATACAAAAAAATGTGTGTATGAATAAAAAAACCTCTGAAGTGTATGTTACGATTTTCACTTCAACGAATATTTCAAGAAAGGGCAGGTTTTTTTTTTTTTTTTTTTTTTTTTTTTTTTTTTTTTTTTTTTTTTTATCGGACCAAACTGCGAGGTCATCAGGTAAACTAAACTAAGGACAACACACACACCTATGCCCCAGAGAGGACTCGAACGTGCAACCGCGCGCTCCGCGGCGAGGTGCCTTAGACCGCTCGGCTACTCAACCGCGGCAAAGGGCATCTACATCTACATCTACATTGGATACTCTGCAAATCACATTTAACTGCCTGGCAGATGGTTCATCGAACCACCATTATACTATTATCTCCCATTCCATTCTCGAATAGTGCGTGGGAAGAAAGAACACCTTAATCTCTCTGTTCGAGCTCTGATTTCTCGTATTTTATTCTGATGATCATTTCTACCTATGTAAGTGGGAGTCAACAATATATTTTCGCATTCGAAGGAGAATGTTGGCGTTTGGAGTTTTCGTAAGTAGCTCACGCCGCAGCGATAAGCGCCGTTGTTGTAATGATTCCCATCACAGATCCTGTATGTATGTACGTTTGTTAAGCTTATGGGACTTAACTACGGGGTCATCAGTCCCTAAACTTACAAACTACTTACGAACTACCTCATACTCCCCCCTCCATGCCCGAGGGGGGATTCTAACCCCCGACAGATCCTGTATCATTTCCGTAACGCTATCTCCCCTGTATTGTGAAAATACGAAACGAGCTGCCTTTCTTTGGACTCTTTCGATTTCCTCCGTCAAACCCACCTGATAAGGATCCCACACTGGGCAGGTTCCTTTTCCGCTAAAGACCAAGGAAGCTAGCGTTTATAATCATCTGAATCGACAGGTCGTTGAAGCAAACCGAAAGTGTAAACTCATATCAGACGTACAAATGTATACCGAAGCTCTAGAAGCAATATTCCCGATAGGAAGAGAGCAGTCGTGCTTACGACGTATGCGGGTCGGACTACAGAGGAGAAGATGTGAGGTCCTGGCTGCATTCCGCGAGCGTTGTCCTGGGCATGGTTACGAGTGGGCTGCCGGGCAAGAAGCTGGTGGCTTACCGATAAGGGGGAACGCTATCGCTTCCTCGAACAGAGCAGAGCAGAGCGGGTGCAGTGCCTCTGGCTGAGCGACACGTCTGCGCCGCGCCGCGCCGCGCCGCGCAGAGATAACCGATAAGCGGAGCGCTCCGGGCCGCCAGACGTCGCCCTCGCACGCGCGCTAACTGCTCTTAATTAACTCAACTCGCTGCCAGCCAGTCGTCTCCACTTGACGGACGCACGCTTTTCGCGTTAGCCATGTCGCAGACACAACTACTTCCATTTCCAGAAAGGAGTTCTGTATCTCTACTGTCTCCCAAACGGACACGCCGGCACTCACGCATACGCTGAAGACTAGAGGCATTCGTTGAATACTAGCAAATGTTACGGCTCAAAATAAATGACATTCACACCCTCCGCGTAACCGCTTAGTTTCTTACTATGGTGCATTCCAGAATGATATTTTCACTCTGTAGCGGAGTGTACGCTGATAGGTAGAGGTCTGCGCGGATAAGAAAAGTGTTATCCGCACCCGCATCACACCCGCAAGGTCCATATCCGCATCCGCGGCACTTTATCCGCATTCGCAACTTCGTTATCCGCATCCGCAGATATTAATGTTTTGAATGGATAATAATAAAATCTTCAAATGTTTGTAAATCTATCGGACCAAACTGCGTGGTCATCAGTCCGTACCTTACAAACTACTTAAACTAGTATACTAACCTAAGGACAAAACAAACACACATGCGCCAGGAAGGACTCGAACCTCCTACGGCGAGGAACTACGCGCACCGCAGCGAGGCGCCTTAGACCGCTCGGCTACTCCACCGCGGCGGATAATAATAGATAACAGTATTTAAACCCATGGTATGTAATGATATAATTATTGTAATAATGTCATTTCTGCGACAACTTAAGTACTCTTGACTTCTCGAATCACGGTAACTGGTATATACCTATTCCAAAACAAGCTGTTCCAAACAGGAAAATATTGGCGACCCGGACACACACAGTAGCGCTACGGAGCTCGTGCGTTCGGAGCACTGCGTCAGCTGTTTAATACAGGCATTTTCTTAAATTTCAGTGGTTAAAACTGATCGGCATAGAGGAGATTTTACTGCGTTACATTCAAAAAAAGAAACGGTTCTTTCGGAGTTTTACAAAAGGGACACTTCCTTTTCCACATATTTACGCACAAGAGGTTATGTGACACAAAGCAAAGCATGTCATTTCAAGTGTTAAAACTGGCGTCTTCTTCTGATTGGTAACCGCGACAATGTCGGCTGCAGCCTATACAATCTAACAGTGTGTACCATCCTAAATACGTTACTATCACTGCACACCTATCGCATTATCAACGTTGCTATTGTCAATCTTTATTACCTTCGTCATCATGTATCTAATACATAAACATGAATGTTTGTTTGTATGTTTGTTCGTATCTTATGCGTGACTGTACCGTTCATTCAGTTGCGATGAAACAGTGTAAGAGTATACTTTTTTTACACGCAAAACTGGCCACTATATCGTTGATCTTTTCCTTGCCATCAAATACGTATCCACTTTTTTTCAAATTGACGATTTCAATCTGTTTTCCTTCACTAATGTCAAATCGCCTCTTTTCACTTTACACGATATAGTGTCCCTTTGGTACAGCTACGTCCACTGTGGTCAGGGGATGAGGACAACAAACTTCCGTTCTACCTGGGCTCTGCAAGGATTCTAAGAATATCCACATGCTTGAAGTTTTCAGCTAACATTTCGACAGACGTACTGGGCAAATATCTCGCTCTTTATCCGCATATAACACGCGGATATCCGCGCCGCTCATAGTTTTATCCGGAAAATAGGAAATACTGCGGGTATTTGCGGATATCCGCACTGCGCAAACCTCTGCCGGCAGGAAACTTTACTGGTAGAAAAAATTTTCAAATGTTCGTAAACCTATTTGAGCAAACTGCTTTGGTCATCAGTCCCTACACTGACAAACTACGTATACTCGGGACAACACACACACACACACACACACACACACACACACACACATATGGCAGAGGGAGGACTGGAACCCCGGCGGGAGCGACTGCCTAGTTTTTAGCATGATGCCTTATACCACGCGACCATTCCCGTTCGGATTTCTGGCGGATTAAAAATGTGTGCCAGGTCGGGACTCGAATTCCGGACCTTTACCTTTCGCGGGCAAGCGTTTTACCGACCTGTCCACGCCTTAAGACCCATCATCACAGCTTTAATATCGCCAGTCCCCAGCCTCCTACCATCCAAACTTCACAGAAGCTCTCCTGCTAACCTTGCAGGAATAGCATTCCCTTGCAGGACTAGATTTCCCTAGGCTTAGCCACAGCCTAGAGAATGTTTTCAGATTGATATTTTCACTGTGCAGCATGCATTGGAACTTAACCGTTCTGACCAGTCTCATTTACAGTGACTTCTAAACGTACCTCACTCACGTTAGGGAAGTCATGGTCTACTGACGGGCACAGAGAGAGATTGTGGTAGGATCGCGTACCATTGGCGAAACTAGTCGGGGAAGGGGGGGGGGAGCCTATGGGGCTGTAGCCCCCTCCCCAGATCATGAAGAAAATCTCTTAATATGTGTAATTTAATTTTCTTTTTCTGTAGGCATCACAAAATTGCTATGAGCTTAGCCAACGACGTATTGAGTTCATGTCCGCCAAAAGGAAGTATCTTATGTCTTTTGTCACCTCGTGATGTATTTTTAATGTTTTTGAAACAAACGCGTTATACTCAAGCATCAGCTGGAGATTACAAGCATTCATCGAATACGGCGTGCTACAGCTAAAAATAAATGAAATTCACATCTACATCATGGGTTCCTAAACTTTTCCGTCTCGTAGACCCCCTTTCCAACTTCTTAGGTCCTGTCTGGATTTGCAACAGTTCATAAGTAGTTTGTAAGTTTAGGGACCGATGACCCCGCAGTTAAGTCCCATAAGCTCTACAAGCATTTGAACATTTCGATATCCGTCTCTTCCTTATCACAATACCTCCGGCCATCCAGATTTAGTTTTTCCGTGATTTCCCTAAATCACTCCAGGCAAATGCCGGGATGGTTCCTTTCAAAGGGCACGGCCGATTTCCTTCCCCATCCTTACCCAAAAATCCGAGCTTAAGCTCCGTCTCTAATGACCACGCTGTCGATGGGACGTTAAACCCTAAGATTCCTTCCTTCCTTATCACAATATGGATTGAAAATCCACTGCGGTATTTCCATACTCAAGACATTCTCTCTCTCCTCAAAGTCCTTGTGAAGGACATTTAAATGTTGAACATAGGTTGAAACATCATCATCCTCACAGTTTGTATTTTTGGGAAACTGCGAAAATTCGCTCCGCCCTATGTTTTGTTTCATTTGCTTGATTCTACGAAGAAAAACTGAAATGATGGACTTCGTTTTTATGAAATTTGAACTGTCACCTAGTAACTGCAAAATAACTTCATTAAATTTAGCATACAAATCTGTTAGATAAGCAACGTCTGTTTGCCACTTGATTAAATTGTCGTGCTGTTCCGTTTCGTTGTGTGTCGCAAATTCACTGGAGACGAACTTCTACATCGCATCAATTATACTACAACAGACAAGCGATTTAGGTCGGACAGCAGCCACTCTCAGCATTGTAAATGTATTTCAACTGCCGTCTTCTGACTATAATGAGTATGAAGGTGCTCTATGGCGTTTGTACTTCCACAGAAAAAACTCAGATGGCGGCTTCCGTCACTACTTTCGGGTCTTAGTGGGAAAGGATTACAGACAACACGGTGTCTGCGCTTTACAATGTCACACGTAGCACAAAGGACCTCGATTGCTGTATACTTCATGCATATTTAGTTTGAAGAGCTTATTGTCTACATCAAGGGAAAAAAATATCGCCTCGCTGTCAAGATAACTGATTTATCGCTTTTACTCCTTGGGTAAGTGGCTGAGTACTAGAATAGAAATTCCAAGGTTTCAGTTGAGATCCCCGTCAATTCTATGACTTTTAATCATAAAACGTTACTACTTTCACATCCAGCAGTGTTTGCTGAAGTAATAATTGTAATCGAATGTCCATTTACGAAACGAGAAACAAGAGATTTATTTGGTTGTGATATATAAACCTCATTTCAGCAAATAAAAATACTTCTGTGTGACTCGGTGACCTGATAAAAGTCTTTCAATAGGACGCCACTTCGGCGACTTGCATGTGCCTAGCCTACTCCAGTTATCCAACCGCGGAAAGGGGAACTACAGCTTAACGTGGAAACCGAACCACGTGGTTTCTGGCAACGTCTCACTACGTTGAGAGGGCGAAGGCTGGGTTAAAAAGCAGACTGAAAAAGACATCCACCTATGTTTCTTTGAACGCTCTTTCAAATGTAATAAACAAATTATGTACAGCACCCGGCCGAAATGGCCGAGCGGTCTGCGGCGTGCCAGTCACGGTCTGCACGGCCGCTGCGGTCGTGGGTTCGAATCCCCCCTCGGGCATGGATGTTTGTGCCGTCTTTAGTATAAGCTAGTTCATAAATATTTTGTAAGTTTAGGGACTTATGGCCCCGCAGGTAAGTCCCTTACAGATATTTGAACAAATAGACCCACATTTACAATTATTTTTCCGCTGACGCGGACACCTTGCAGGCTGGAATAGACCCCTGGGGTCTATATAGACCATTTTGGTCATCATTGATCTACATAAATACTCTGCAAGCCACTTTGAAGTGCATGGCAGAGGGTTCATCGAACCGCTTTTATGGTGTTTCTCTACAGTTCCATTCTCTAATAGTTCGCAGAAAAGAGGAACATCTAAATATTTTCGATTTCAGTCTGATTCCTCTTATTTTATTTTGATGATAACGTCTTCCTATGTAGCTGGGTGATAACAAAATATGTTCGCATTCGGAAGAGAAAGTTGGAGAAGGAAATTTCGTAAATAGATCTTGTCGCAACGAATAACGCCCTTTGTTTTAATGTTTTCCATCTCAACTCGGACATCATTTCTGTGACACTCTCTCCCCTGTATCGCGATAATACAAAATTAGCTGCTCTTCTCTGTACTTTCTCTAAATCGTCTGTCAGCCCCACTTGGTGGGGCTCCCACAATGCGCAACAATATCCAAAATAGGACGCACAAGTGTAATGTTGGCAGTTTCTTCAGTAGAACTGTTCTTCTAAGTGTTCTGACACGAAATGTAGTCTTTGGCTCGCTTTCCCTATATTTTCTTATGTGTTCTTTCCAGTTTAAGTTGTTTGTAATTGTCACTCTTAGGTATTTTGTTGAATTTACTGCCTGTAGTTTTGACATTTTTATCGTGTAAACGAAGTTTAACGGGTTACTTTTAGTGGTCGTATGTATGACTTTACACTTCTCATTATTAAGGGTCACTTGCCATTTTTTGCTCCGTGCAGACATCTTATCTAAATCATTTAGCAGTTGCTTTTGATATTCTGGTGACTTTACTAATCGATAACTGACTGCATCATCTCCGAACAGTCTGAGACAGCTACTCAGATAGCCTCCTAAATGTTTTATAATGACAAGGAACAGTTGGGACCCTATAACATCTCCCTGGGGAACGCCGGATATTACTTCTGTTCTACTCTTCTGTCCACATGGGAGCGCTCTGTGTATTTTTCAACTGTATGGGATTATCGTCATGACGGAGTAACTTGCAATCGCTTCTAAAGTCACCGTACCTCACATTTTTAAGAACGCTTATATAGCTTTCGGCCTTTTCATTAGTACACGATACATTAAACTACTCAAGATAGCGACGAACCTATAACGTCTATTTTCTATTATAACTAAAGATGGACGTTATCGAGAGTTTCATTTCGCTACGGAACAAGCTCACTAATTAAAAATATTGAAATAAACTATTTTTCATAAAATAAATGTTCAGTTGCTAATACAGTAATACTTATGTTTTTCCCTCGTTTTGTTTACTTATTCACTGTAAGATCTGAGGTTAATTAAAGCTAAAGGTGCAATGTTGACCTTGTACCTCACAGGTACAACGCGACCACTAATGTTCCTCCTAGTGACGTGATCATGGCAGTGTTTAGTAAGACATTAACTAGTGCAATAGAAAATGAGACAACAATGGCGTAGCTGTTAATTAATTCCAGAGGGTTCATACCGACTTTGAGTTTCATTTTATAATCATAATCATACGACTTTATTAAGAGATCGCCATTGGGCCTCCATGGAACAAAGTTTCATGGAACTTCGTCACTACCGTAACTGACACCGAACTGCAAAATTTCGAGTCTTAAATGAGGCAATGCATTCTTAAAGAGAGTGCGTGGCCGTAGATGGAACGAAATAGTTAATTGTTTTGTGTCGGAGAAATCATCGAAGTGACCCAGACGAAAATACGGTTCAGCGTGTTGCTGTAGCTTTTCTTTCTATTGTTTCTTTTTTTTTTTTTTTTTAATAATATTTCTCTGAAACAGATCTTTCAGACTTTGATATTTCAAGAATCTTATCCACTATAACATTTTGAAATACTCCTGTGATTTTTGCTGAGACAAATATAAAAAATACAAGATGATGATCGGTCGATCAGTCAGCCATTTCATCTCCATCCACAATGTGTTATTCTTTTCACAAAATATGAATGATTCTCCCAAGTTTACTCTTCTCCTTGCACAACTGAAGAAGCGATCCATCTGTAATGATCATTCCTCAGCGGTTTGTTAAAATTAACCTTCCATTTCCCCCTTTTTTTCTTCATTTCTTTTGCCAGTAGATATTGGTAAGATAGGTGCCCATTAGCTAAATAAAGCGCCTCACTTTTGGATTGACTCGAGAGGCCAGTAAGAGATTAAAAAAGTGAATCACCCCTTTTCAAAAATGCAGGCGAAGTTTGGGCTTGAGTAATTGCTTGAAAGTACAGAAGCAGATCACAAAAGATCGTCGAATACGTATTTCTGAGCACATTACAGATTGTTGCACACAACTGCCTTTTATTTATTTATTTATTACCTGGTGGTGCCCACATTCCTTGCACGAAAGACTATTGTGAGATATTTCGACAAAACCAACACTTGAAGTACATAATCACTTCATACGGCCATGACATTCTTTTGGAAAATCTTTTTGTTGATGACTTTTCAAACAAGCGGTTTCGTACTTTAGAAAAGTTAATGCAAAGAGATAAAGCTGTATAATTCAGATGCAACTGAAGGAACAACATTTTACTGATTGGGGAAAAAGCACGTAGCCCTATTGCTCGAGGTCAAATATATCCGTTGTGTCATTAATCGATAGAAGTACATCCTCAATTTATTTGGTGAGATCACATTTCCTGTGGATTTTTTATTATTTACTTTCCCCTCTTAAATTGGCAGTCACTCATTATGCTCAGCGCTCTCGGTTATCTTTTTGCTGATCTTGACACATTAATCTTAACGCTCCCAGAGTGTTTCCTTATCTGTACCTTTGCTATCATCAAGCATAACGTCTTGTAGACTACACAAGAGATAATAGTACAGTAGCGATCCACAGCCATGTTACAGACGGGAATAAAACCTACGACCTCTACTTCACAGTTCTATTCCAATACCATACAGAGGCTATACTATTTCTGTGACCTAGTAGTTGACTGCGCCAAACCAGACGAGCGTTTTCCAAATTGGTTGAGCATTTTATAGAGACACATGGCCGATCCACAGTTCTCTCGGAAGAACTAGTTCAAAAAATGTCCAAAGGTTTGTAACCCTAAGGGACAAAACTGCTGAGGTTCTCGATCGCTAGACTTACGAACTACTTAAAATAACTAACGCTAAGAACGGTACTCGCAATGTCTGAGGGAGGACTCGAACCTCAGTATGATGTGAAATAATTATTAGGTGGCTGTCTTACCAGAAATTTTGGTATAAACGTCTTGCTCGTTGACTGTCAGCAACTTGCAAGTACGTACTTAAATGAGTTTTCAAAGTGCTACATGAAAACATGCGTTCTAATAGCCTAAAATGTCAACATTTCATTAGGGGACAAATGGCCTACCCAAATCTAATCTTCAATTCTTCCTTGCAAGTCTCAGTTATCCTAGTGAACATTGGTTTCTTGGCTAAACCTAGCATCTCCTGCAGGTTTGAACCTTCAAAGATCGTGGAATGGTGTTTCTATTTGATAAGATCGTTAAGTTCATGTTCAAATGTTTGTAAATCAATCGGACTCAGCTGCCGGGTTTTTAGTTCGTAGCTCACAAACTACTTAAACTATGTTAAACTAACCTAAGGACAACACTAACACTCATGCCCGAGGGAGGACTCGAACCCCCGACGGCGAACGGCCGCGCGCCCTACAGCACGGCGCACCAATGCGCACGGCTAATCCGCCGCGGCTAACGTCCATGTTCACAGAATTATCAATTTCATTGCATTCACGAAAATGTAATTTTCTCTCGAAAGTAGCGCAACTTTTAGTTACAGTAAGACATGTTGTAGGGTGTGTATTCTTCGTTTTCTGTCTTCGGTGCCCTCGAAACTCGATGTGCCGGCAGATGTTTACTCAGATAATTTTCAAAGAAAATAACGGGTAGATGAAGGTTGCTATTTACGTTAGTCTAGGAGACGGATAAAGTGATTATGTACTTCAAGTGTTGGTTTTGTCAAAATATATCACAACAGTCTTTCGTGCAAAAAATTTGGGCATCATCAGGTAATAAATAAATTTTAAAAAATACTGAGCTAGAATTGACCTCAGTGGCGTGCAACAATCTATTACGTGTTCAGATAATACGGTTTTGATTATCCTTCTTGTAATCTGCTTCGGTACTTTGAAGCAGGTACTCAAACCTAAACTTCGCCTGCATCTTTGATTCCCGAAGAGTGAAATCTCGTTTTTCCTTTACTTCCTTATCGTAAGGTATCGTATTTATAACGCTGGAATCGTATTCGCGAAGTGGCGTGGGGAGAAAGTTACTTGATTCAGATTTCCTTCTTTCTCGTCCTTAGAATTTTCCTTGTTTGACCTTACTTAGATTGGGCACATACTAGAGTCTTCCGATAAAACTACTTGCAGCTACCTTCATTTCCTTGCGGGACTGGACGTTAAACGCTATTGTAATTACATTCGTTCAATCTCCACCCTCCCCCAGTCCCTCCCTCCCCCACACGTCTCTCTGATGCTGTCTCTCTTTCACTCTCTCATTCTTCTCCCTACCCCTCCCCCCCCCCCTCTCTCTCTCTCTCACTCACACACACACACACACACACACACACACACACACACGCGCTTGCTATCTGGGCCGCGAAAAGCTTCTTATGCATGTAGCGGCCTTGTAAATATTTATCAAAAGATCTGAGCGCATTAAGCGTGTCGACGACAGAAAATGTCTTGTGATAACCGTGTAAAGTCATATCTCCCGGCGTTGTTATTAATAACACGTTTCTAACACGAATCTGACAAGCGGTGTTGAGACTTGCTCTTGCATGTCTATCGAAAACACGACTATAATTACTACGTAGGCATGAGAATATGTTTCAAGTCTCTGTCGGTTACGTTAGTTATTGAAACATTTCCGCGGAGTTCGACCTGGCTGAAGTCAGTCACTTACTTTCTTGGAAGGAGTTTATCGTTACTAAAAAATCCAACACTAGAATGTTTAGTTTCTCGAAATCAAAATACAATTACAAATATCCGTTTAACTTAATTAACTTTTGAAGCGCATCAATAAAGGTGCTGTAGTAGCAAATAAATATTTGATTTGCGACTTCTGTTACAATCATTGCCTTCATAGTGTACTAAACGAGACATCGCATTCTCCAAGAACAGGTTTCAAATCTCATTCTGGCAGTACCTCTGCAGTGTATCGATTGATTCGACTCATCATTTCAAATTTTTCGTCTGCTCTCGCAATATTTACTTCTATGACTTCCAAGCGTGAAGGAAACATAAGAGGTCTCTTCGAGAAATTTCGGTTCACTCCTAATCTCACGCCGATGGTCTCTTGTAGCGACTTGTGGTTGGCATCCCTGCACGCCTGTGTCGAATGTTTGACTGTCGGAAGTTTCTGTCAGTTATTGATCTGTGGTGTGTAGAGTAGAACGTTGTGTTGCACAGTTTTCGAATTTGCATTAAATTTTGCGTGACACGAAAAAAGAAGAAGAAGAAGAAGAAAAAAATGAACTTTACAGACACACCAAATGATGTGGCAACGAGTGCTCTAGCTGTACGCGGTGTCACGAATTGTTCATACGATTTAGAAACGGCCGGATGGAAGTTAAATGACGCGGTGTAATAACCGTGCGCAGCCGTTCGCCGTTGGGAATTCGAGTCCTCCTTCGGGCACGGGTGTTTGTGTTGTCCTTAACATAAGCTGCAGCATCCACACTGATGTTGACGCCTCCAAATTGTATCCTCTGAAGAATGATGTACAAAAAGAACACCAACTGATGATGGGTGAATACCCGAAAGTCGTTTCGGCGAAATAAAATCGTTGTTTAAAAAAGTGGCTGGTTGCTGTTATTTCAGTGGCGTGTGCAGGGTCGTGGTCTGGTGGGGGCTGAGGGCTTAAGTCTAGGGGGGAGGCCTACAGGAAAAAATACAGTCCACAGCCACGGAGCTCAACAATCCAATAAAATGGATAAATTATTGTTTACATGTGATTTGTATTTTACATAGCATTATTCTTTTGTGAGTCAAATGTTAAAAAGCCTTTTTTCATTGAAAATCCAGTAATCCAACAACTTCTATAATCGGACTTATTCCGGTCTCATATATGTCGGACTGTAGTTGCGGCTGTACAGTAGTTTGCCGGTTTGGAAACCGGGCACAGCTGTCGCCTGGGGGTATCGCTGGTGGCACTGGGATGCGTCACTTCCTGTCTGCCGCCTTCCCGGGCAGGACGGCGCGGAAGTGTGGCCACGTGTGCGCCACGCCCTCGCCTCGCCGCGATCGACCGGGCAGAGGCAGAGGCGCGCGGTGAATGAGGCGGCATCGGCCGCCTACCTGTTGCCAGCCGCGCCGCTCGATGCGCCGCGTGACGTCACGCCGCTGAGTCACGCCTCCGCTGTGTCACGGCGACGGCGGCGGCGGCGATCGGCTGGCTTTTCCCCAGAATCGCCGCGAAAGCGTTATGGCTCGCCGGCACGTCAGCCACCTGCCTGCGCCTGCGGGCTCTCACGTCACCGTGCCCGCAAGGCCGTTCCGGGGCTCTTCCGCAAATGGGTCGCGTGCCTCGGCGCCACATACAAGTCGCGAGACCGTCTGGAGGTGAATTAGCTCGTGAGAGCGAAACGGTGCTGTTGTTTTCGGAGTGAAACATAGCCTTTACAGGAGAAACTACCTGAACTGGTAGTCGCTAAGGATCCGAACAGTCTAGCAAACGACTTTGAACTTAACTGAATCTCACACTGAGGTGATTAAAATTATGGCTTATCGACAGGCATAGATACAAATGGTGGTAGTACTGCGCACACGTTATAGAAAAGAAGCTTAGGGTTACAAAATTGTAAACCTATCGGATCAAACGACAGTGCTCATCAGTCCCTGGGTTTACAAACTACTTAAACTAGCTTATGCTAGAACCAACTCACACGCACTCATGCCCGAGGGAAGACTTGAAGCTCCGACAGGGAGCAACTGCGCGCTCCGCAGCAAGACGCCTTAGAACGCACGGCCACTCCACTATTAGAGTTTAATCCAGTGTTTTTCAACCTTTTCGAATGTGCGATCCCCATGCAAGTAATAATATTACGGTGACCCCTTCCAAGAATAAATATTCTGGAGAACCCTACCACCCGTCATTATTGTGTACCCTAAAAAAATATCTTGGACTCGTAAAGGCAACGAATTTAATTTTATTTCCGTTGACACAACTTTCTTGTAAATCCGTACACATTGTTTTTGTGCATTCTTCGGAATAGAAAGAATTATATCTCTTTTCACTAGACTGCCGACAGAAAAGTAAATTTTGCACAACGAGTGTTCCGCATTTCACGCATTAGTCAGTATCGAATTATCCTCATTAAGGAAGGTTCCACTGTAGAGACACTTCGTGGAGAAGCAATAGTTAGATGTAAGAAATTCGGAAAAGAATCTGCATTTGTGCGTCTATCTATTGGTGTCTGTAAAGTTTACAGGCTTTGAGCTTATTTATCCTTAACATGCTGTATTTACTGTAAAATAATCTGTGTCAAATTCGTTTGAGAATTTTAAACAATGAATTATATACTGTTAACATAGATATGAAAATTCACTTAGGTCTTTGTTTCTGTATCACGGAACTCGTTGTAATCAGACAAGCACTGGTCTGGTTATGTTCAAATGTTTGTAAATCTTATGGGACCCAACTACGGGGTCATCAGTCTCTAAACTTACAAACTACTTATGAACTACCTACAACTAAGGACGGCACAAATATCCATGCCCGAGGGGGGATTCGAACCCCCGACCGTAGTGGCCGTGCAGACCGTGACTGGAGCGCCTCAGTCCCCTCGGTCATCTCAAGAGAATCAAAAATAAAACAATAATAATAAATATAATTTCAACTACCAAAATTTAGTATTCAAGAAATAGAAATTAGAATAGAAACATATGATTCAATATTTTGGCTACTGAAATTAAAAACAAAGTAGAAAAACATGTTGAATACTTTCCATCCAACGAAATTTTAGAAGGTTATACAGGCAATTGTAGTAGATATTTATGATGAACAGCTTATCTTAAACTATTACTCCGATTGATGCTCTTAGTTATTACCATTGGTTGGTATTGTGCGTATGTATTAACTAAGGTGACCAACCGTACCGATTTTTTTCGGATCAGTCGCGATTTTCGTGTGTCTGTCCCGAAATTTTTCCAAGCTAATTCGGTACACCTATTTGTCCCGGATTTAACAATTATGTTCAGATTTAGACATTTATCTCACCTGTATTGATCTATTTTATTGTTAATTATAATGGGAAACTGCTTGGCAAAAGGTTTGTTAGACGTAAGTACTTATCACAAACTGTCGAAACTGTTTCAAACTATTTCCACTGAGCACATGCGCACAAACTATACCAGTGAGATAATCAGTGAATGGAATGCTAACACCACTTTTCCAGGTCGTAGATGGATGGTATTATTTCTCATTTGAGACAGAATCATGTGCCATTCTCAAATGTGCTTAAGCTAGTCCAGTTTCTCTTGTGCCTTTCCGGAAATAATGCTGTTACTGAAAGGGTATTTTCCCCACATTAATAATATATGGACAAGTGATAAAACACAGCTTTCCGTAAAAACTGTGAAATCAACATTAATAACCAGAGTAAATTATTATGAAACTTGTGTAGAATTTTTTCATATGTTGTTGAAAAATGCAGACTTGAAGAAGAAAATTCACTGCACTGTTAAATACAGTTGTTCCGATCGCATTCCTTCATCAAATAAAGTCCTAATAAAGTATAATAAACTTTTTGTAACAACTTAAACAAATATTTTGTAACTATTACGTTCACTAAAATATTCTTCTAACATAATAAAAAATATATACAAATTACAAAATTTGTAATGGGTCCCGAATTTGGATCTAGAAAATGTTTCTTTCCAGAATTTGGATCTATAAAATATGGTCACCTTAGTATTAACACAGTATGCAATGTTTTCTCCTTGTGGAGAACACTCACTGAACAGAGACAATGATTATGCTGATGAACTGAGTTATGATGTGATTCTTTTTTAGAAATGTTGAGAGTTTTTATTCTTTCTTCTCTGTTAGGGCTGGTCATTGTCCCTTTGTCTAATTCTTGTTGCAATAAAAAGCTAAAAATACTCCGTCAAATTTTTAAACAACATCCTTCGATCTTCAAAGTTTTAGACGTGTTGCTGCCGTATTAACTCTATCAGTAAAAAATATTGATTTGGATCTCAAGAAGTACTTGACAGCTCTCAAAGGCCTCTTGATATCATTTTGGCGCAATATCTTGATCTCTAGTGATCACAAAAATATCGTTATACTCAACAAAGGGATTTCCCTCGACGTAGCGATACCAGTGATTACGTTAAACACATTATGACAGCACTTTTCATAAAGAAAAAGTAGTTGGTGAAGCAGTTGGCATTTCATCAGAGATTATCAATAGGAAACCTTATGCAAATGAAAGGACAATTGAACAGCTTCAGCTGTAAGCATCAAATTAATTCAGATCTTGTCTTTCCTGCTTTTAATTTTGTAATGCAAGATTTGACAACAATATTTGCGAGTTATGAACAATTTTTTCTTCTGTTTTCACCAGTTTTTGGCTTTTGTGGACATAGAAAGTAATGAACTAAAAGTTGAAATCACCAATCCCATCCCAAAGTATCCTTCAGATTTAGTAGATACTGACAGCTTCTTTGAAATTCTACTCTAGTTTGTCAGCCATAAAAGGATCCAATGAAGGTTTTCGGCACGTTTATGATAAAAGCTTCAAGCAATTTTTTTATACTGAATAGAACACTTAGATATTTTTCTACGATTCAGGGCCGGATTAAGGCAATCGCAAGTTCCGTGACTGCCGGGGCCTCCGAACTAAAGGGGGCCTCGCCATGATCGCCTTCGAAATTTGCCACCATTTAACGAAGTCTTGTTTGGAAAAATATTTACCAGTTTACTATAAAGCCATAAATAAGACAAATATAGAATAGTTTTATTGTCTCAGTAATATTAAAAACGCCCAGTACATTGTTACCTCCTATTTCTCCAGTTTTATTTTTTTGTTAATTTTAGCTATAAGTTTGTTGTTTTTAAGCTCATAGTGATATATTTGGTTGAATATTTTCCCCGTTTTAGCTTAAATTTCCCTCATTTTGTGCATATTTGAACCAAAGCCAATTGGTGAACTATCCGGGCAGTAGTTCTGTCGTGGTTAAATGCAGAAGAAAGATAAATGGAGCTGATACGAAATTAATCTACCAGATATTCTGAAAAGTACAGCTTAACAGGTTATACGCCAATTAAAAATCATTTTACACTGGAAGGATCGAGAGGCCGAACTGGCACCTTTACTAATTTTCCCATGTGTCCTGATCAAACCGTTAAATGAAATAAGTTGACTTCTGCGATTTTTTCATCTTTTATATATTGTGTATCCTCTTTTACAGTGCTCTACTTCAAATAGATTTCTAGATATTAAGATTACTACCTAGAAGGATCTCAGGGCCAATTTGATCCCTCATAGCGTTTCTCTGTAATATTGTGTATTGTGTATGAAATAAAAACAACTGTTGTCTCCTTGTTGTTTCAATATGCGACAACAATGCCATACATTCCAGCACTGATTGCGGTAGGGCAGCTGAGGATGGCGGTCATGTATGGATGAGTTATGCTTGTGTGAGTGAGTGTGATCTTTTCTGACGAATGTCATCGCCGAAAATTTAAAAGTTGTATGAATGTGAATACGAGTTTGTTGGCAGCTCAGCCATCATCTTTATGGCGAGCTGCTAGCTGTTCTCTTATTATCAACATTCCAATCTGGACTTTCCATTGTTAAAAATCAGTAAAAGTGAATTACGAGTATCTTTCACAATCTGGCCGTATAAGCAATAAAACTGCACGGGGCCAATTTGGACCCATAAAAATATAAAATGCTAAAAAACCTAATAATATGCCTCGGAAAAATTGGAACTGTGGACGACGAACTGGCGATGAAAAACGGAAAATGATGTTTGGATGCTGGAATGTGCAAGGTATTTCCACTAAAATAGATTTAATATAGTGAATAATTAGTGTAAAACCTTACGTACTATGTGTATTCATTTCTGGGCGTATTAGTATGTTGGAGGGAAACCTCTGTAATGAGGACAATCTCAATAATATATATATAGGTTCTTATACGTAGTTGCTTGCATGCGACTTTCTAGTATTAAATTCCAAGCAGACTAGTTAGCAGCTATAAAACATGATGTAATTAGATCCTTTGCCCATTTTACTCTGGTTGTGATACCGGTTAGGAACTCGTTATCAAGTCATGCCGTTGGCGCTGCAGTTTGACGTTACTTCTGGCGTGGTTTGAAAAGGAAGTGATGAATCAGCTTTCGGTGTAATCTAGGGATAGATCTCTTTTTCTTTTCGCCAACTTGCTGTGAAGATGAGATTTTCATGTTTGTACAGCAATTCCGCCTTACCTGACGCAGCGTCTGATAGAAGTACGAACAAGTGTTACGTTAAACTAGGACTTATTGTGGCCGGGCCGTAGCCAGGGGGGAAGGTGAGATGAAGGGGATCAATCCCCTCCCCTGAAAAACCTCACTATTCACCTAATTCCTGATAAAGTAATTCCAAAGTATGCTGAAGTTGCCCCTTTGAGATTTGTATTGAATAACGTTTAATATTATCTCTATTTAAATACATCTGCGCCTTTAGTTCAACTTATGTTGTAAAGCTTCACTAGTTAGAATATACGTCATAATTGGCTGATCCCCCCCCTCCCTCGCCCCCTTCCGAAACCAAATTCTGATTATGGGCCTGCTGTGGCCATTGTAAGTAAAGTCTTAATTTTAAGTAATACAATTTTATAAATGAAGTTACCGTATCAAATTTATACCTTGTTATATGCAGTTAAAGTACAGTCTAAAATGAACATGATTAAGATATAAACTTGCAATTACAAACTACTGCACATAACAGTAAAAAAAAAAAAAGACGGGGGTAGGGACCGTCTTTGATCCTGGGTCCAGAGCCTGCAATCGAATGTGGGGGTCATGCTCGTAATCGTCTCGAAGTCGTCGCGAGCGATGCTCGTCTCTTGCGACCTGCAGTGCACGGGAAAGTTCGAGCGTGACGAGCGGATCGTACGTCCTGGAGGTAATTTTCCGTGTATTTTTTCTGTGTTTCCGGTGCATAAAACACTTTAGAGTCCATGAGAGCTACATGCAATCACTGTAAA
Source organism: Locusta migratoria (assembly GCA_026315105.1). NCBI lineage: Eukaryota > Metazoa > Arthropoda > Insecta > Orthoptera > Acrididae > Locusta > Locusta migratoria. The sequence continues at coordinate 525,117,107 of CM048745.1, forward strand.
TAAATACATAATACATTAATATTTTCAGTATGTCCTGTCTTGCAGCTCGCAGATAATCAAGGAAAGACGTTTTTTTATATCTCAACCAGAGCTGCTGACGTTTATTTATTTTTTAATTGGCGACTAGTTTCGGGCATATCCCATTTTCTCAAGCCACGTTATTTATATTATGTAGAATGCTGAAAATTTTGTATCAGTCTCTTGTAGTTCACTAACACCAACGAACAACCGATGATGAAAATTCCGCTATATAAGACTGTCTTCCTTTTGTCTTTACACCGGTACCAGTGCAACATCACAGCGCCCCTCTCATCACTCGAAGTGTCTATTACAGGATAATTATTGGAGGAAATAACCAACACCTTTCTGAAGGTCCCTGTTGGAGGTCACCAGCTATCTGAAGGAAAATCGCGCCTGCGACGTGTGCCAATTGACCCGTGTGCAGACGGCCTTAGAGGAAGTTCAGAGAAGGGCAGCTCGTTTTGTATTATTGTGATATAGGGGACAGAGTCACACGGAAATGATGCGTGGGTTGGGGTGAAAATCATCAAAGGGAAAGGTGTTATTCGTTTCGGCGAGATTTATTTGCGAAATTTCTGATACTAACTTTCTCTTCAGAATGCGAACATATTTTGTTAGTATCGATCTACATGGGGAGACATGATCAACGCAATAAAATAAGATAAATCAGATCGAAAACGGAAAGATTTAGATGTTACTTTGTCATTGCTTTAATATACAGGAGGGTCATCAATACACTGTAACTGAGACAGGCAAAGACATTAATTATAACTTACAGCCAGCAGTACAAGTTTATTACGTTACTCTACAAACATAGTTCCACCGTAACGTAAAAGAACTGTCGACGTCTCCTCTTTTATTTGTTATAAATTTTCACGATCTTGTATTGTTGTGTGCTGGCACACAGTATTACTAAAAATTAAATTTTCTTTGTATCTAGTACAGAACACATAGAGAAAGTTGTTTTCTACAAATAATTCTCGATTTATTATTATTAAAATAGACAGTTCAGAATATAAATGCACGAATTAAAAGTACTTCGATCTATAAAAAGTGAACAATACATATATTTCTGATAAGAGATTCTTTATCCTAATAATATTCTGTTTACACTACTCTCAATATTTTATACTTTTATGGAATGATAATTTCATCTTACCGAATAAATTTAGCTGTGACGATAGAATAACAAAAAAAAAAAAAAAAAAAAAAGAAATCTTTAATACGTACTTACTTATGTAGGAGAGTATTGTCCCTGTAATTGCAAGACTAACTTGTTCAGAATTTATGCGTGAAGACCAACTTTCCTCTCTGAATATCCCTACGTAATGAGGTAAGAAACAGATTACGAGGTGCTTCAGCAAAGAACCTTCGCTCTTCCTCGGAGTGTGTGCTAAAATGTGGAAAATCATGGGATTCGCAGTGCTATATGAGTTCGATAGGCCAGAAACTTTAAACTACGAGCAAGATTCTGTACCGCTGTTTCACGTGCACTGGAGTAGTTTATCGACGTAGCAATTTCGATCACTATCCGGTCCGTTCAATATGTTCAAATGTTTGCAACTCTGTGGAACTTAACTGCTGAGGTTATCAGTTCTTAGGCTTACATACTTCTTAAAGTAACTCAAAGACGACACAAACATACACATGCCGAGGCAGGACTCGAACCTCCGACGGGGAGCAACAGCGTGCTCCGCAACAAGGGCCTTAGAGCGCACGGCCATTCCAGCGCGGCCAGTCCGGTCCGTCATTTAATCAATATTCAGCTTGCTGCTGGGAAATTAATGTGAAATCATTAACTTCAATAAACGTGAGTCTAGGGTTACTTTGGGACTACTGCAGCAGTGCATGAGGCCTTTTCAATTAATTACTTTGATAGATAAGAGGATGAAGCAATTTTGTAACGTCACTGTTTTGTATTGGTGTGGTTATGTAGACGTTTCATAAAGGAACGGTATGATAGCCCCTTTTGTAATACGCCTTGTACGTTTCAGGAAAGAATGCAGAACGGAAAAGTGTAGGGCAGGCGTCTCTTAGCTTCACAATGCAGTGCAACCAAAGTGAATACTTCGAAAACCAATGAGCAGAGAGAGACAACAGTAATTCACGAAAAATTAATTTCGTAATTTCAAGAACTGGTTTTCGTGAAGAATTCGCAATTGTCCTGTAATACAACACATGCTACTAGCGGTCAACTTTCAATGAAAAAAATTAATTATACAGGTGTCCTACACGAACACGCTGTTCCGAATACTGGTTACAATCTGCCCTTGGTCAGTCAGACATATATCGAACGCCTTCCCCATTCTACACACACACACACACACACACACAGGATACTCACCGATACTGCATGCTTCGTGCGTGTGTCTGACGCAGTCATTCCTCGTAAGTGACGATGCTATCGTCTGGACAGACTTCATCTATAACGCTTTGGCAGATCAGTGGAACTTTCCAAATGCGCACAGTAGAATGTTAGGCAACTGTTAGCGAAATGTGTTAGGAACAGAGTTATGAGTAAAGATTTAAAACGTGGGGTGCGACGGGAAGATTATGCATACGTCTCGCAGTTCATGACGTCATGTCTCCTGTGTCGTACGATTCTATTATCTACAAGGTACATTCAGTGATTTATGTTCATACCGTCTGAAAAATTTGTCAGAAATAGATCCAGTAGAAAGAAGTAAGAAATCGATACTTGATGCGAGAGGGGGAGATTTTCCATGAGCGTTATTTTTATGACCTATATCATTAACGATGTATCGTATTATTATGCGGTATGATTGTACATTCATTGATACATGTACATACTTTCTATAAAATATCGCGAGGTCAATTAGTAGCGTCAAGCCGAATACCGAACTTTTTCTACATGAACAGAAAAAGGTTAGTAAGCGATAAACTTCTATTATGATTTTGCCGATGTTGTCAAAAAAGATTCTTAAGGGTCTGAAATTATGTGCAAAGTTTATTGCAAAATCCATTGTAAATGTTTGTAACCCTATGGGACCAAACTGCTGTCCGCGGCGGAGTAGCCAAATGCAGTGATGCTCTATGCTCCGATGCGCGAGGCCGCTCCATGTCGAGTGTTCGAATACCCCCTCGGGCATGGATGTTTGTGCTGTCTCTTGTATAAGGTAGTTTATAAGTAGTTTGTAAGTTCAGGGACTTATGACCCCGCAGTTAACCCTCATTCGGTACAGTGGTTGGAGACGAAATAGGTGATACGGTCGGGTCGCAGTCGACCCGCTCCCTTTTCTATGAGGTTTATGTAGGTATATGTATACAGTAAGTATTATTATTGAATACAAAAATGTTGAAATGTTTGTAAATCTATGGGACGTAAATGCTCTCGTTATCAGTCCGTAGGTTCGACTTCCTGCACGGAGCGGGTAGAGCAGTGTAGGATAAAACTGAACCGCTGGGTTGGATACGACCCACACCGTACCGTTTGAGGGTTGAGTCCCATAAAAAAGCTTTACAAACATTTGAACATTTTGAACCAAACTGATGAGATAATATGTCTCTAGGCTTACAAACTACTAAGAACAGCACACACGGCTATGCCCAAGGAAGGACTCGAACTTCATACGGAGAGCGGCGGCGCAATCCATGGTAATGCGGCCGTTCCCGTCAGCAGTCATTCTCAAATAGTGGATGAATAAAATCTTGTCATTCATGCAGCGCGCGATGGGCAGTCCCTTGTCGTAAATAATGACGACGCTATTGTGGCATCTTTGGGCGTTATACCCCAGCTGAGATCATGTTCGGCCTGGCTGGTGCAAGTCATTTTAGGTGGTGCCACTAGGACAACTTACGCGTCCATGATGACGGAATGATGAAGGCGAAACAACAGCCAGTCCCGTCGAACCCAGGTCCCCTGCGTGGCAAGCCATCGCTACGGAGGCGGTGGTGATGTCATATCTCAAACGTAAAAATGTTTGTAATTGTATGGGACGAATCTAATATGACCATAAATCCCTATACTTATTATTATTATTATTATTACAGGGTTAATGAATACGAAGATTAATTAATAACAACATCTTGTCGTAATCCTGTTATCCTCCGCCAAGCCTCTTTATCCAGCGTATCTTCCTGGTCGAAGCCGCGATGTTTCATTACTCCATTTATTTGGTCTGTTAGAACGTCGTGGTCTTCCGTGCTTACGTCTGCCGGGTGGTTTCCATTCATAAACCTTCTTTGGCTCAAAGGGTACGGCCGGTTTCCTTTCCCATTTCTACCCAAAAAACTGAGCGCGATCTCCATCTCTAATGACCACGCTGTCGACCGGACGTTAAACCTCAAGCTTGCTTCCTCCTTCTTTGGCTACCTTTTCAGTGATTTTCTTTCAAATTCTATCACTGTATCATTTGCCATCTTTCTAGCTCTTACTTCGCAAATAATCCATTTCCACAGCTATTAGTCTTCTTTTGAGATCCGCATTTTGTACGCATAGTACTGATCCATAGCATAGCACTGATTCAACCACTATCTTACCTACTCTTTTCTTATTGTTGTTGGAAATATTCTTATCCCATCAAAAATAATTCATACACCCTAACACCTTTCTGCTTTACTGTATTCTGTATTTTACTTCTGTGTGGCCCAATCCATTTTTATCAATATGTGCCCCGAGATGTTTAAATTTCTCTACCTGTTTCATAACTGCTTTGTCATTGATATGTACTTCAAATTTAGCATCACTATCCACCACCAGATACTCTGTTTTTGTTAGGCTCATTCGTAGTTCCCATCTGTTGTATTCGTGATATAATCGTCGCATCATGAATTCAAGATCATCGTCTTCTTGTGCTACAATAGCTTGATCGTCAGCAAAACTTAATGAAAATACCTGTACATCGTTGACAGTGATTTCCGTTCCTCTGCAGCTGTTCTTACAATTTCGGAGAGTCGCTAAGTTCCTAGACTTACAAACTAAGTTAAACTAACCTAAGGACAAAACACACACCTACCCACGACCGAGGGAGGACTCTAACCTCCAGAGGGAAACCACCGCGCAATCCTCAGCAAGGCGCCTTGGAGCGCATGGTTATTCCCACGCGACATGCCATATCTCCTGAACTATGTGTTGTATGGAGTTCTTATCTCCATAGTGACTGTTGTCTGAGAGCAAGTTTGGTTAAAACCGGTCCATTAGTTTAAAGGTTCAAATGTTCAAATGTTTGTAGAACTTATAGGACTTAACTACGGGGTCATCAGTCCCTAAGCTTACAAACTACTTATGAACTAGCTAAGACTAATGACGACACAAATATCCATGCCCGAGGGGGGATTCGAACCCCCGACCGTAGTGGCCGTGCAGTAGTTTAAAGGAGTTGTGGAACTTACATACAAACATATATTTTTATAATCTGTATAGATTAGATACTTTTTTAGTCATTATCGAGAAAACTGGGTTCATTTTTCCATACTGTTCTACTCGTGTGTTCTTGAATTCCCAAATCAATCAGTGCAAATGCGACGGTGATCGTCTGGAGAAATTTATTGCCTTGTGCTTCTTTCTTCTTCCTGAGGAAACTGAGCCAACAGCCGCTTATAATGACTGTGAAGCAAGACATCGATTAACCCTAGCTTAGTAACATCCGTAAAAATGACGGCTACGTTCAAATTGTCAGTGCGTTGTGGCGTTTTCAGGAACAATTGATGAACAAATGTACACGGGTAGAGTGTTGGTTTGGAATCACACTCGCCGAGTTGGCGGGTGTTACTAACAAACGTTCAAAACCCCCTGAAAGACGGGTGTTAGAAGCGAGCGTTATATTAGTAGCGCAGGGTTAAACTTTCCCCGATTCCTGCCGGGTAGCCTCAAGGCCGAGCAGAGGCAAACAGGTGCGGCCTTTCTGTGCGCTGACTGCTCACAATAACAGCCGACTGCCTCTCGCAGGCCCGCTTTCCCTCGTTTTGCTTTCGAGAGCTTCCAAAGGAGGCCTGTAGCTGATGAAGTAGCATGTTGTTGGAGACGCACAGAAAGGTGGGCTCTACAAGACTAAATCCTCATCTTACGACATATTAATAATTACACAGGTCTCCAAAAAAATATTTTTGACAGTTGTTTGAAATTTGATAACTGACTTTCATGCGATTTCGAAAATGCAATCAATGTTTTTCTATCGTGTCAAGGTTTCTCACGAAAAAGGGAGTACATTTGGGTATAACAGCAAAATGTAAGTAATTGTCACATTTTTTCCAACGTTATAAAATCTTATTTTATTTATAAATTACATATCTAGTACACTTCCATTTCTCTTTAAGCTCATAAGTCCTTATAATAACGCTTTCACTTTCTTTTATTGCTTTTCCGTCTGTGGACTCTTTGAGGATCATCTATTTTTAACATCCAGCTGTAATCCGCTATTATGTTGACGTTCCATCTTCCTTAATATCTTCTTTCCATTTCCTTGACGTCTTGGTGGAATCTTACGCCTTGTTCTTCACTTACATCACATAGCTTTACAGGAAAGTAGTCAAGATGCGAGTGGAGAACATGAACTTTAATACTCACGTTACAGCCCAGCTTCTTTAAAGTTGTCGAGCATGTCTGCGACTATTGTCTTGTAGTTTGGATCTCTTTTGTTTCCTAGGAAACCGGTAACAACTAATTTAAAAAATGTCCATGCAACCTTTTCTTTTGTTTCCATTTTATTGAGAGTTGGAATCTGTCATTAGTTTTCTAATGTCTGGTCCGATAAAGATTCTTTCCTTTAGCATTGCATCGGATAAACCAGCAAAGCGTCCACAAGGATATCTGAAACAATCCCCTTCTTTTGGCAATGCCTTAACAAATTGCTTCATCAGCCACAACTTAATGTAAAGTGGTGTTAGTAACACCTTTTGTGGGATCCACAAGGCTTATCCTATCAACATTTTTCACCACTATCTGTAAGATTTTTCTCAAAGGCCAAGTTTTTATTACTGTAGTGTTGCTTTCTGTCTCTACTTCCCAATCACAGAGAAATCAAGGGAACTTTGTATAGCCACTTTGTCGACCAATCAGTATTGAAATCACCTTTAAATCGCCACATAGCGTCCATTTCTGGTCTGACTAGCAGAGTTTGCTTAAAACCAGTTCAAGGTTTCCGTAACATTCTTTTAAGTGAACCAAGTGTCCAACTGGTATGGAAACATACTTATTGAGTGGAAGTACTGCTTCTAGGCTTCTTTCTGATGAATCAACAAAACGTTTCCACTCATCAGGAGCATATTTTAATTTGAAACGTCCCATAACTCCAGGAACATCACTGCAGGACACCAGATCACGTACCTAAGAGAAGAAACATACAAACTCTTTATTTGACGTATATCTAGTATAAAAACGGATAAATAACAGTTCATGGAGATCCTAAAAACCAAAATTCACATTCACTAGAGTGTTGAAACATGGATAAAAATATCGAAAGAAAGCTAAACTAGAGAAGCAGTTTGTGTAATACCTGTTAGTGATGGAACTTTTTCACTATTTTTCCCGAAATCAGCGTTGAAAACACCATAACAATCACTTCTTACATTTTAAACAATTTTTATGACGCCGACATGTGTTATTTGACTTCTAGGAATACTTACGTGAAGATTATACAACTTTAAGACTTTTCTCCACTATCTTGGAGTGTTCCGTAGTAATAGGTCGTTTGTTAATTTGTAAGTGAAAGAGTACCACCAGACAAATGTATAATATATTCGTTTTGAAGATTAGTTTGGAAGTATTTTAGGCTTCCATTCAAAAAGAACAATTTTTTATGTGTTGAGCAAGTATGGTTTACCAGTTGACAGTAATGTTTCTTTGACGAGCATCGACAATACTGCAAACGCCATTCGTGGACGGCCTACACTTCAAATGTTTCAAATGTTTGTTAACCTGTTTGACCAAACTGCTACTGTCATCAGTCCCTAGACTCACAAACTACTTAAGCTAACCTAACAACAACACACACACACACACACACACACACACATGCCCGAGGGAAGACTACAACATCCGCGGGGAGCGGGCTATCATTTGATGTTAGCTTTCCCCATGTTTGTTTCAACTGCTCAGTCTACCTTTAGTTAGACGATACAGCTATAAAGGCCCGCAGTATTAAAACACTTGGTTTTCATTCGAGAAGACTCGGCTTCAGATACCCAAACAGCTACAAAATGATTCCCGTTTTGTCTGGAACTCACTTCACTACTTTCTAAAAGACTACGCTCACGTTTCTGCTTGATTCGACTCCGGTGAAATGTCCGTATTGGAATGTAACGGTCGATCTCCTTCCCCCTTCTACCAACGTAGACCTCTGTGCCAGATTAAACAATTTAAGTCTGTCGGGAGATTTAGAACAATTTACTCCCTCGCAGTAGTGTTCGGAAACGATACGTTACGCCAGTGGCAAATAAAATGCGTTCCTGCTGTCCACTCAACCATTTTTGGCCTAATATCCGGTGGCAAACTCATTATCCAATTGCCCTCACATTGAGACGAATGGCAATATAAGACGCTTCCATTTACTAAATGAGAGTACTCATTTGTCACAGTTACCCACCGACGTGTACGGCATCCCGGGATGTTTATCTGATAAGTTACCGTTGTCAATGTGCGAGGAAAGACTGTTCTAAACGATTTACATAGTTTAACTTGACTTTTTCCTTTTACTTTGACACTTTATGAACTTCTCCCTTCATAAAGATATACAATCAAGGATCATGTTTCCAAAGAGTGACAGGGAAACAGTGACTCATTCTATAACGGAGAGCCGTCGGCTACTGCTGCAGCATACTGCACAGAGTGAAAATTAATAAACCAAAGAAACTTCGACGGGATGTATAGGGAACTTAGAGATCAAGTTTTACATAGGAGTCCGTGTCAGGAAATTTCATCCAGTGACGCTACAAGCACTAATTTTGATACAGAGAAACAATCCTTTTCTCGTTCAAGATCTTTGTGTTCCCTATTTTGTGGTAGGTACTACGATGAAAACAACCATAGAAGTAGAGTAAACGCGGGCTCTAAATGCGTACCTGAAGGGGTATGTCCACTTGACCGGTAGAAAAGACGCGCATTTTAAAGTCGATCTTTACTGGATCTACATATTCCCCAAAATAGGAACATGGCATATCATATCACAAAGGTAGGCAAATGCAGATCGATACACGGATGGCAATCATAAAGGTAGTGTGTTTAAGGTTTCAATAACTTCCGAAAATCATTAGAGAAGGATTTCCTAATTCAAATTTTTGCAATACCTGAAAGTTGTCATTGGCAAAAAACAAGTGAACTCTTTGACTAGGCAGATAACTTCATTCGTTTAGCCTACTTGAAATTATCAAGAAACAGAAATTGTTCAGCTTTATTATTTTGTTTCATACCATGGTGACACTCTAGTGTGCATTCCCTTGGATTGAAATATAATGTACACAAGTCCACCGAATCGATTATAACTGATATTGCGTATTAATTACGAAGGAAATCACAGATACATTCACTGGTCTATTGTTTTTAATGTAGCAAGATCCAAAAGTACTGGAATACTGTAACGCAGTAATCGCCTTTTGAATATAGAAATGGATATAAACAGAGTGAACATCAATGAAACCGACAAACTTCGAGGGGATGTAGGATGTGACTTAGTGAATCAGGTTTTATACAGGAACCCATGTCCGCAAATGTCGTCCAATGATACTGTGAGTACTTACTTAACTTTGATATTGTAAAAAAATTTCTTGTATCGCAAGCTCTTAGTCTTCTACATTTTGGGAGTGGATACTTGGGACGAAAACAGCCAGATGAGGTGTCGTCTTCAACGGTGTTAAGAGTCACATAGGAATAATGTTTTAGCCGTGCGCACTGAGGCGCCGTGCTGCTGTGCGCGCGGCCGTTCGCTGTCAGGGGTTCGGGTCTCCCCTCGGGCATGGGTGTTTGTGTTGTCAAATGTTTGTTAAGCTTAAGGGACTTAACTGCGTGGTCATCAGTCCCTAAACTTACAAACTACTTATGAACTACCTTATACTAAAGACGACACAAACGTCCGTGCCCGAGGGGAGATGCGAACCCCCGAGCCGGCCGCGGTGGCCGAGGAGACTGAGGCGCTCCAGTCACGGTCTGCGCGGCCACTACGGTCGGGGGTTCGAATCCCCCCTCGGGCATGGATATTTCTGCTGTCCTTAGGATAAGCAAGTTCATAAGTAGTTTGTAAGCTTAGGGACTGATGACCCCGTAGTTAAGTCCCATAAGTTCTACAAACATTTGAACCCCCGACCGTAGCGGCCGTGCAGACTATGACTGGCGCGCCGCAGACCGCTCGGCCACTGCGGCCGGAGTTTGTGTTGTCCTTAGGTTAGTTTACCTTAGTTTAAGTAATTCGTAAGCTATGGACTAATGAACAAGCAGTTGATACCATTAGATTTACAAACATTTGAATTTTTTTAAATGTCTATTCATTAAAATCCATCCCGAAATCATAATCTGTCTACGCCTTTGCGTGGACTCAACGCCCGGAAGACGAAAACCGAATTTCGTAAACCGAGTTTACATGTTAAGGGCGGAAGCGGATTTCCTAGCTCTGTCGTCTGGTTAACAACTGTTTCAGTTCCTGATTTAGTAAGCACAGTCGTCGTTTACTTAGATAGACAGATTCATGTTCAGTCTAATATTTCTTCCACTGTGGAAAATGTCACTCTCTCGATATCACCCGAAAATTCTTAACAAGAAGCCGCAATCTGACAAGCCAAGAACTTTTCAAAAACAGTTGTATTTACATGCGCACGAAAATCTATTGTGGAACACCTCTTTCGAGAAGCGGACTTTCAGAATCGATTTTGGAGTTTTTACATAACCAATCAAAAGCGGGATTAAGAAATCGCTTTACGAAATTCTGTTTTTGGATCGCATGTAAACGGAATGATTGTCTACTGCCTACGTTCTGGTGGTGGAGGACAGAGAAGCAGAGAAGAGGACGCAGTGGCTTGCGACACGAGCGGTCGTTGGCCAAGCGTCCGCCCCGCGGAGCAAACAGCTGATAGGGCCGGAAGCGCGCGACGATAGCGCGCCACGCTGCCGCCGCTTCCGCTGCCGGCTCTCCGCGCTCTTACCAGCTCCTCACCACACGACAATACATCTCACAAATAAAAGTTCTGTACGGCACTCTTTTCTTCTATTAATCCCACGACGCGTACGTATCAAGGCTTTACAGTTTCATCTTCAAGTGGTACAACGTTGTTGGTTATATCAGAGTCTAACATCAGAGTCACGAAACTCCCAGGGAATTTTTGCAACTTCGCAACTGCAGCGCTGCCAAGCGGCTGGGTCGTAAAAACATACCGCGAAACCATTGCGTAATGAATGTGTATTTGGAGTGAAGCAGCATATTCAAAATATCTTCGTATTTAACGAGCTTTTGTGACGCTGCAAATTGTAGCAACTCTCAAAATTGTATTTCAGAAATCTCTCATTTGCAAGGGATGCTAAGAAGTAAGAGAATAATGTTACGAATAACAAGTGTTCATTTACAGTAGTTAGCTGTACTTTTAGCCATAGAAGTAAATCTTTAACAATTCATTCACGTCAAAACTTCTGCTTTTAATCAGAATCGCAAATACTTGACCACTATTTCATAATATTACTGCTGTATAAAAGTAATGTCTGAATGTTTCAATAGAGCCTGCTTAGTTTTGCATCTCACTTTCACAAAAATTATAAGCCTGTATAGCAACATATTTTGCCAGTTACCTACTAGTTTGATAAAGTGAATGGGTAGCTACAAATAAAAATATGTCGATATATAAACTGCTAATAGTATCACGTCACATTCTTGAAGATATTCAATTTGATACCTACCAAGTAGCTAAAAAATTATGATAGGTACACGAAAGGCACAGAAGCAAGGACAAGGTGAAAAGAGGGTTTAAAGGCGATGTAGAGTCTAGTCTCCTACAATGTAAAAAACGTCTGTAGTTTTGAAAATATTAAAATGTCCGAAATCCGTTAAAACATAACTCCTGCAACATGTTAGTATGTTAGTATGCGTGTAGTTGGAGATATTTGTTGATTTCAAGTTTGTAACTCCAAATATGGAACAGCTGAGCATCCATGTTTCTCTTATAGCTTCTGAGACTCTTGAAGACTTTGGAAAAGCTGTTTATTCTTTGACTCTTGAAATTTATCACATCTATTAAAATACTTTTAATTTGTGATACATTGCACATAATACGATTGCACATAATAAATACAATCCTTGCACAAAACGTCGACATTTACAAACAGTCTAACCAATTTCGATGCCATTTGAATCCTACATAATTTACACGTTGTATGACGTACTAGCTTAAAACCCGCGGCTCCGCTCGCGTGTTGGTTGATTATGATAGATAAGCTATCTTTCAGTAGTGTGCTATGAGACTGGTTTTTAAGATGAGATGGCATTCAACAATAATGATTGTAATAATATCACAGATCGATCACTTGATGTAATGCGCGGAACGACAAATCCGTTTTTTAAAGAGATTTATTAAAAGAAATTTCTTTTTTACTGCTTTATTTATTTATTCTTATATTTCCTTATTCGTATGCTTATCCTTACAAAGAAACAGCTGAAGACATGGAGCACGCATAGACCACAGATATGGTCTGTGGCATCTCGATTCGCTGTATGTAACCTCCTTGCTATAGAGTCGCAAACGTCATCGCTGGCCTTCAGTCCGAATTTTTTTAATAATTTGACAACTTTCAAAAACTATATCTTCCACCCCCTTATAGCTATCGGCATGGAACTGCTATGGTGTACAACAGGGGACGTCGGATAACAATTACACACAGGCCATTCGTTTGCGTTCTGTACTGTTCGCTGCAGAGCGAAATATTCACACACACACACACACACACGTAGAATTTTATATACACCGATAACTTTCCATCCCAATATACTCCACTCTTTTATCATTATCAACCCTCAAGCAACAATGCAACCAATAAATTTTCAAAGAGTAATTATTGTTCCGCATTTCGCGTTATATTCTTCAAATTACTAAATATCTATCAGATCGCTATAAAACCGTACCTAAAACCTTCCTCGGGTAAAAATTAGTAACTGTACAAATATTTCAGACTCTGCGTCTTGTCGTTCGGACGTGATAAGCGTACACCGAACAGACAATCACAATAATATATGTAGATAAGTAGCTATCCGAGCGCCATAAAACCCATAAAGCCTTCCCCCGGTAGACATTAGTAACTGTACAAATTTTTAGCTCTTTACGTTTTGTGGTTCAGACGTGGTAAAAGTACACCGAACAGACATTCACATTCATAGATATAGATGACTTCTTCTTCAGTCAGCAGTTTAGTCACGATGTAACAAACAGAGTTTCTTTTGGTATTTAATAATAGCTTTACTTTCATCTCGATAAAGGACAATATTTACCGTTATTCTACTCACGGTTTGTATTTAAGCTGGAGAAATGGAAACTTTTTTTTTATCCTGATGATCCTGGTCATAACGTAAGAACAAAGTTGCGAAATAATTGTACTTTAGATGTTCCTTGACATGTATGCAAGGATATCAACGCGAGCGATTAAAGTGAAATGTATATGATGAAATTCACGGTTCTGTCCACTGGAACTAATTGTGATTAACTCTTTCACAACTTCAAATTGTAATCGTAGAGCCATATTACATGTACATGTTTACTCTGCTAATCACATTTAAGTGCCTGGCAGAGGGTATATCGAACCTCTTTCATAACCTCTCTTTGCCGTTTCATTCTCTAATAGCGCGCGGGAAAAAGAAGCGGCCAAATCATTCCGTTTTCGATCTGATTTCTCTCATGTCTCATTGTGTAGGTGGATACAAAGGAAATTTGTTGGCATTTTGAGGAGAAATTTGGTGAATTAAATTTTGCAAATACATCTCGCCGTAACGAATAATGCCTTTCTCTTAATGATTTCTACCCCAAGTTGTGCATCGCTTCCGTGACACTTTCTACTCTGTATCGCGATAATACAAAACGAACTGCTCTTCTCTGAACTTTCTCTGTATCCACAGTAAGCTACACTTTGCGAGGATCCCACAATACGCAGCAGTACTCGAAAATAGGACGGGCAATTGTTGTGTAGGCAGTTTCTTTTGTAGAAATATTGCACCTTCTTAGTATTCAGTCTTTATTTCGCCTTCCTCACAATATGTGTTTTTCCACGTAAAGTTACAGTAACAAGTGTATGTTACGTGATTATGTAGCAAAATGAAGACACAGAAAAAAATATAAAAATGTAGTGTATTTTTAATTCTAAATGGGGATTTAGATGCCAATATTTACATTTATACTTTGTGGGCTGGACCATGATCTACTACTAATGTGTCTCTGGGACTTTTTAAAGTAATATGTTCGACAAATTTCAATTAAGAACGTAACATCAACTTCTCGTAGCTTTTGATTGCAAAATTATTTATTTGTAAAACCCAGTACTGCAATTTTGACTATGTGGACATTATTAAGTGGATATACTTGCGCCTTGCCGCACTGAAGTAGCCGAAAGGTCTGGAGCGCCATGTTGCAGATAGCACGGCCTCCCGCGTCAGAGGTTCGAATCCTCCCTCGGGCTTGGATGTTTGTGCTGTCTTTAGTATAAGTTAGTTCATAAGTAGTTTGTAAGTGTAGGGACTGATGACCCCGCAGCTAAGTCCCATAAGCTATACGAACATTTGATACTTGCGCCTTAGCACATGTCAAATCCCTCAATTCGCCTGCCAGCTGGTTTCATAGCATTGTGATACAGATTGCGGTTTCTTGTGTGCACTGCATTCTTTGAATTCCATTGTGAGTATATTGCTCATACTTATTCTTACTTGTGCATGAACACGTAATATTGTGTGGAGGAAATGATTCCATTTTTTCCAAGTAAATCATAAACTGGTTTCGTTACATAATGTTCCTGGGCTCATGTTCATTTGTTCTACAACACGAATATATCTAAACTGCTCAATTAAAATGCATTTAATGTACATTGTTCGTATTCTGCTTTGATTTTGTTTAGCACCGCTTTTCGCACTGCCTCACATTTACTAGGAAACTCCATCTGAACGATTGTAACAGAATTGGTTCAAATGTTTGTAAAGCTATGCGACCAAACTGCAGTGTTCATCTGTCCCTAGACTTACAAATTACTTTAACTTACGCTAAGGACAACACACACAGCGTTGCCCGAATGTGGACTCAAACCTCCGATGGCGAACAGCCGCGTATTTCGCAGGAATGTGCCTAAGAACGCCCGCCCGTCTCCGCACGGCATACAATTGATATTCTGCTTTATTACATCTAGTCGCGTAATTCTCAGTTGAATGGTGTCGCTTCTTGTCACTCAATATGCCTTGATGCCTTAATAACTAAGGCAAAAATCATGCAATAGTTATGCTGAAGTTTATATACGTTATAACAGGTAGGTACTAGTCACATCCTTGCACTCTAATGAACATCTACAAACCACTAAAACCATAAATACATACTCAATCCGTGACAAGATGTAATAAAACTGAATAACAATTCTATCGACGGCCTATAACATGGAGATCTTGTTAAATGGGAGAAATTACGAAAAACAAATGCAAATTAAAATAAAGCATTTAAATCGAGCGGTTCTCACACGGACCCATAGGTGACAACAAATGTTCCTGGAACAGCACAGCTTCTGTTTCGTATGACGTACACGTATGGAAACTTTTAATCTATCCAATACTACCATTTTGTTGTTGTGGTCTTCAGTCCGGAGACTGGTTTCATGCAGCTCTTCACAATACCCTATCCTGAGCAAGCCTCTTCATCTCCACATAAGAGCGACAACCTACATCTGTCTGAATCTGCTTACTGTATCCATCTCTTGGTCATCCCCTGCGATTTTTCCCCATACACTTCCCTCCAATGCTAAATTCACAATTCCTTGATGTCTAAGAATGTGTCCTACCAATCTATCCCTTCTTTTAGACAAGGTATGCCAGAAATTCCTTTTCTCCCCAATTCTGTTCAGTACCTCCTCATTAATTACACGATCCACCCACCTAATCTTCAGCATTCTTCTGTAACACCATATTTCAAAAGCCTCAATCCTCTTCCTGTCCGCACTGTTTATCGTCCATGTCTCACTCCCATACAAGGCAACACTCCACACAAATGCCTTCAGAAAGTACTTCCTTAGGTTTAAATCAATTTTAGATGTTAACAAATTTCTCTTTTTCAAGAACGCTTTTCTACCCATTGCCATTCTGCATTTTATATCATCTGTGCTGCGACCATCATTTGTTATTGTACTGCCCAAGTAACAAAACTCATCTACCTCCTTTATTGCTTCGTTTCCCAATCTAATTCCTTCAGCATCACATGAATTTCTTACACTGCACTCCATTACCCTAGTTTTGCTCTTGTTAATGTTCATCTTATATGCACCTTTCAGCACACTGTCCATTCCGTTCAATTGCTCTTCCAGGTCCTTTGCTGTATCTGACAGAATTACTATGTCGTCGGCAAAACGCAATGTTTTTAAATCTTCCCTCTGAACTTTAATTCCTTCACCAAATTTCTCCTTGCTTTCCTTTATAGCTTGCTCAATGTACAAATTGAACAACAATGGAGAAAGACTACGACCCTGCCTTAATCCTTTTCCAACCACTGCATCCCTTTCATGCCCTTCAACTCTGACAACCGCTGTCTGGTTTTTGTACAAGTTGTAAATAACCTTACTTGAAAGAGTTTATTCCAATCAACATTGTCAAAAGCGTTCTCCAAATCTACAAAAGCTAGAAATGTAGGTTTGCCTTTTCTAAATCTATCTTCTAGGATAAGCCGTAAAGTGAGTATTGCCTCCCGTGATCCTACATTTCTCCTGAACCCAAACTGATCTTCCCCGAGGTCGGCTTTTACCAGCTTTTACATCCTTCTGTATATAATTCGCGTTAATATTTTGCAACCATGACTTATCAAACTGATGGTTCTGTAATTTTCACACCTGTCTGTGCCTGCTTTCTTTGGAATGGGGATTATTATATTTTTCTTAAAGTCTAAGGGTATTTCGCCTGTCTCATACATCCTATACACCAGTTCAAATGGTTTTGTCATGGTTGGCTCTGCCAGAGACTTTAGTAGCTCTGAGGGTATGTCATCTACTCCTGGGGCCTTGTGCCGACCTACGTCTTTCAGGGCTCTGTCAAATTCATCTCTCAGAATAGTATCTCCTATTTCATCTTGATCTACTTCCTCATCCCTTCCTACAACATCGTGTCTAAGTTCATTTCCTTTGTAGAGCTGCTCTATGTACTCTTTCCACCTTTCAGCTTTCCTTCTTTGCTGAGAACTGGTTTCCCATCTGAGTTCTTGATATTCGTAGAGTTGCTTTTCTTGTCCCCAAATGTCTCTTTTATTTTCCTGTGGGCGGTATCTACGTTTCCCCTTCTTATACATTCTTCTACAGATTTGCATTTGGCTTCTAGCCACTCCTGCTTACCCATTTTGCACTTCCTGTCAATCTCATTTCTTAGTCGTCTGTACTCCATTTTGCCTGTTTCATTTACTGCATTTTTATATTTTCTCCTTTCATCGATTAAATTTAGTATCTCCTGTGATTTTTGTATGTCTTGCCTTCCTACCTATTTTGTCCTCTGCTACCTTCACTATTTCATCTCTCAATTTTACCCATTCCTCCTCTACTGTTTTATTTTCCCCTGTTTCTGTCAATTGTTGCCTAAAGCACCCTCTGAAATTCTTAAGAACCTCAGGTTCCTTCAATTTATCCAGGTCCCATCTCCTTATTTTCCTACCTTTTTGTAGTTTCTTTAGTTTCAACCTACAGTTCATAACCAACAATTTATGGTCAGAGTCTATATCTGCCCCTGGGTATGTCTTACAATGTAGAACCTGGTTCCGAAACCTATGTCTTACCATTATAAAATCTATCTGGTATCTTCCGGTGTCTCCTGGTCTCTTCCACGTATACAACCTTCTTTTGTGATTCTTGAATCAGGTGTTTGTTATAACTAAATTATTTTCTGTGCAAAATTCTACCAGGCGGCTTCCTCTTTCATTCCTTTTGCGCAGACCATATTCACCTACTATCTTCCCTTCCCTTCCTTGTCCTACTACCGAATTCCAGTCTCCCGTAACAATTAAGTTTTCCTCTCCCTTAATTGTCTGAATAATTTCCTTTAGCTCGTCATATATTTCTTCGATTTCCTCATCATCGGCAGAGCTAGTTGGCATATAAACCTGTACTACTGTTGTCGGTATTGGCTTCGTATCTATCTTGACAGTGATAATGCGATCGCTGTGCTGGTCATAGTAGTTTACCCGCATTCCTATTTTCTTATTCCTTATCAATCCTACTCCTGTGATACCCCCAACTGATTTTGTATTTATAATCCTATACTCACCTGACCAGAAATCCTGTTCATCCTGCCACCGAACTTCACTAATCCCCACTACCATAGCGAGCAAAAAATTAAGCAGAGAACGAGTAGCATATTACACTGCAATTCACAGCACAACACACAGAAAAATTCTTTACAGAAACTCGGTTTTACGAGTACATCTTCTATTTTGAACGAAACGGAGACAAATATAGAAAAGGCTAAAGTAAATAACCCATTAGGAAACCGAGATTTTAAGCTGATAACATTATGGCTCTCTGCGTTAGAGTGAGGCGGACCAAGGTCGTGTTACTGGAAATACCTACACGAGTTTCATCAAATGTTCAAATGTTTGTACAGCTTATGGGACTTAACTACGGGGTCATCAGTCCCTAAACTTACAAACTACTTATCTACTACCTTATACTAAGGACGGCACAAATATCCATGCCCGAGGGGGGATTCGAACCCCCGACCGTAGTGGCCGTGAAGACCGTGACTGGAGCGCCTTAGTCCCCTCAGCCACCCCGGCCGTCATCCTCGTGTTTCGGACCATTCATCTACATCTACACATCTATATACATGCTCCGCAATCCACCGTAAGGTGCGTGGCGGAGTGTACACTGTACCATTACTCGGCATTTCCTTTCGTATTCCACTCCAAAATAGAACGAATTCAAGAGACCTACTGTTCCCCACGTTCTCTTGGTGGACACATACCATCGCATCTTGTGCCGTTCTGCGTCATTGCCAACCACTTTTCGTCGTCAATCATTATTCGCATCCCACTTCCGGAGATTCCTAATACAGTCTGATTGTCTCTCTTTATCGTTGCAGCTATATGCTTAAACGTGTCTTAATCTTGCTTTCCACTGCATTTTACTTCCCTCACTACCATTCGGTTCTTGAAATAGAACCAGAGTGAAAAATGCTTCTATCACAGCACAAGGAAAAGCGAATATATCCTGTCTACAATCAAAGATGTAAAAGATGTGAACTAGATTCTAGTTTTTTCTTACGTCTCTCTTGACAATTCACGCTGTAAAATAACATGATTCATGATGTCACATAGTGTTACATGGAATATGTCCTAGTGTCATCCAACAAGGCATTTCTAAGGTCGTGCAGTATGACTACTTGCAAAGTGTCTCAAGTGTTTGTAAAGTTATGGGACCTAACTGCATAGTTGATCGGTCCCTAAAGTTACAACTGTTTTAAAAGTCTAATCGTAAGAACAATATACACACCCATGCCCGAGGGAGGACTACAACCTCCGACTGCGAAAGGCCGCGCGCATCGCAGCAAGGCGCATTAGTGCGAACGGCTGTTCCTCCACGGCATTCTACTTGTCTCTTAAGTTAGGATGCATGCATTCGCATTCAGGTTTGTTCAAATGAAAAGGTACGAAACGACACTGTGAGTATAACTGAAGTTTTCATTCAAAAGTAATCACCAGAGATCTGAGCACAACAACCCCAGTGTGTAACGAGACGAAGGATCCCCTGTTTCTAGAATTTGTGTGGCTGTAACAAGAGCCAGTCTCTACTGTGTCCTTGAGGTCGTCGACCTAGTTGAAACGCATCCGTTTGAGATTTTTTTAGCGGACCAAACAGATGGGTGTCACAGGGCGACATTTTCGGGTTGTAGGGCGGATGCTCAAGCTGCTCTCCCTCTTGAACTCGGCCAGTACACTTTGTGTGACCCCGGAGACGTGTGGACATGCGTTATCATGGAACAGAATCACTCCCTCCGTGAGCAGTCCAGGCCGTTTCGATGGACTTGGGTAGGCTATGAATTGTCTCACAGTGCGCGTCGCTGTTAATGGTTTTTCCGGGCTCGAGGAATTCGACGATTATCGGACCTCGGACGTCGGAATAGACGATGAACATCAGCTTGCCTGTTGAGAACACAGCCTTAAGTTTTTTAGATGGTGTTGACACGGATGTTTTGCGGTCCTAGATGTCGCACTACTTTATCCGAAAGTTTATCACTTGGTTCATGAAATCTTCCATTAAGTGGACAAGCGACCATACGTTGGAATGCATGATTTTTTTTTTTTTTTTTTTTTTTTTTTCCAAGTCTTGGTCGCAATATGCTTTTTTCACATGACGCGTTTCGAGTGCATCATCATCAGTTGTTTGGTATAAAAGAAGAAAATACATTTTAGATGTTTAAAGCACGTAATCACAATATCTACAATGAGTACAAAACATATTAATACTCATCACAATATCTACAATTAGTACAAAACATATTAATATTCATTGTACTCATTGTAGATATTGTGATTACGTGCTTTAAACATCTAAAATGTAATTCTTTTATACCACAGAACTGATGATGATGTAGTCGAAACGCGTCATGTGAAATAAAGCATATTGCGGCCAAGACTTTAAAAAAAAAAAAAAAAAAAAAATTCATTATCCGAAAGTGGCACACTCAAATTTCAACCGGTCTGGTCGTAAGACGTTTCGTACTTTTTGATCTGAGCGCCGTTAATATACCAGGTAAAAGTCGACGATGGTCGCTTTGTGAAGTGTACTATATACATCCCCTACACGGATGCTCTTTTCGCTCCACGACACTAATTTCCTGTCTCTTTCCTGATGAACATAGTGAGTCATTAGCGGCTATAATTTCTCCCACTTGTTGACACTTAAAAACATTACTAGAGACTGAACTTGCGACATCGCACTCAAGGGGTTCCTTGTAACATAATTAGTCAGTCGTCGACCTTTTACGAGCAGTTAATTTTTTCCCCCTCGTTGAGAGCAAAGTGAGCAGCCACTGCGTGAACATTTGTTAACTTTCCTGTGATGTGCGCGTAAGGAAGCCATAATTGCGGCGCTCCGAGTCCCCGAATTAATTCATGTGGGCCATAAGTAGCGACAGTGGAGCCCCTCAAACGCTGTCGCTCCCCCTCTCGCCAGCTGAGTTAAGAGCAGCTCGCGCCCTCGCGCCGCCCCGCCAGACGTCCCAACCGGTCCAGCCGGCCGCATTAAGCTGAGCAGCCGCCTGTCCCCTAAACACTCCCCTCCGGATGGGGCGCGGCGCCCTCTCGCAGACCGGTCCTCGTTATATTAGTTTCGTCGTCCGCTCTGTAGCAATTATTGCGTCGCCTCCGCCGCTGGCGGAATGAGCTCTGTTGGAACGGATGCTGTCCCACACCCCAGCTTTTCCACCAATGAATGCCTCTGGTGGCAGCGAGGGATAAATTCAGAGCTTTGCGCAAATTGTTTCTTGTTAATGGAGCAAGGGACGGTTGTTACTGCGATCGCCGAGTTAAGTCGGCGAGTCTGTGTACGTCTTTAAAAAGTAACATGGTGATGACCCCTGCTATAAATTAAACCAATTTTCGCTTTCATAAATTCCTCTTTAACAGTATGGTGATCCCTTTTCAAAAAATACCCCCACAAAAGTCAATGAGCCACGGTGGAGTAGCCGACCGATCTAAGGCGCCTCGCTGCGGAGCGCGCAGTTGCTCGCCTTCGGAGGTTCGAGTCCTCCTTGTGGCATGGGTGTGTGTGTGTGTTTGTCATAAGATTAGTTTACCTTAGTTTAAGTATTTTGTAAGCTACGGACTGATGACCACGCAGTTTGGTCTGATAGAGTTACAAACATGTATGTAAATGAAATTAAAATTTAAAATACAAATCTATTAGTAATGTTCGAAAGTATTTTGGAGATTAACGGCAACCTTGTAATATTAAAACACTCCAGATCACAGATTTCTAATTACACACTGCTCAAAACAATTGCGGGTTCAGATGAAATATTATACACAATGTATATATGATAACGTGTTTTATTTAGATGTTTGTTCTGTTGTGGTCTTCAGTCCGTAGACTGGTTTGATGCAGCTCTCAACGCTACCTTGTCCTGTGCAATTCTCTTCATCTGAGAATACGTTCGGCAACCTACATCTATTTGAATCTGCTTACTATATTCGTTGATGATTCTTTGATGACTCAGAATGTGTCCCATCAACCTATTCCTTCTCTTAGGATATGCCAGAAACTCCTTTTCTCCCCGAATCGGTTAAGCATCTCCTCATTGGTTATGTGATCTACCCATCTATTTTTCATCATTCGTCTGTAGCACCACATTTCAAAAGCTTCTATCATCTTTTTATCTGAACCCCTTATCGTCCACTTTTCACTCCTATACACTCCAGACAAATGTTTTCAGAAAGGACTTTCTAACATTTAAACTGGGTGTTAACAAGTTTCGCTTCTTTAGAAACGCTTTTCTTCCCATAGCCATTCTGCATTTTATATCTTCTTTACTTCGGCCAACAGAAGTTATCTTGCTACCCAAATAACAAAACTCATCTACTATTTTTATTGTCTCATTACCTAATCTAATTCCTTCAGCATCGCCTGATTTTCTGACATTGCATTCCATTACCTTCGTTTTACTCTTGTTAATGTTCACCTTATATCTTCCTTTAAAGACACTGTCCATCCCATTCAATTGCTCTTCTAGCTATTTTGCGGTCTCTAACAGAATTACTGTGTCATCAGCCGTTACAGTCGTAATTTGTGTGTGATAACAGAACGATATTTTGCTGTCTCAACTCTTTACTTGAGGCTTGCATGGTGTTTACTTAGAGCACCATGGAGCACCATGGAGCTTCCATAGTAGCGAAAAAGTCCTTCTCGTCGTCCTCTAATATGGTGGGTGATCACCTCGGACAGCCAGTGCAGTTGCACACCTGCATGGCATGGACAGCATGAGGTCAACAATCAGCTCTTGACGGATATCTGGTCATTCTTCCATGAGTGCAATATCCAGCTCTGCAAACTTTGTCGGAGGTGCTGGTCTGGTTTCAATGCGTCTGCCAAGTGCATCCTAGGCGTGCTAGTGGGGTTTAAGTCCGGTGAACAAACTGGCCACTCTATTCGTTCAATTCCCTCAGTTTCAAGCATGTTGTACACTGGTGCAGCTCTGTGGGGACGAGCGTTATCGCCCACCAGAAGGAAGCCATCTCCTACGGCACCAGCGTAGGGCACAACAAAATCCCGAAGGATTTCGTCTCTATACCTTTGAGCAGTCAAAGCGCCATTCTGAACGACAAAGAAGTCCGTTGTCCGGCAATACCGACTCCCGCCCACACCATTCGTTCACCACCATGTTCCCTGCTCATAAGCAAGATTGTTCCGAGATCCGCGATCCTTCCAGATAAGGGAACGACGATTGTCCGGATGAACACAAAATCTTGACACATCCGTGAACAGAATCCGGCTCCATTCGTTACGACTCCAAGCCTGAAGTTTCTCCGCCCAGTTTCTGCGGGGTAAAAGGTATCGTGCTTTTAATAGGACACACACCATAGGCGCAGAGGCCATATTCCCGAGGGCGATTCGGAATGTTTGTGTGGGTATTGCGCGTCCTGTTGTTGCCTGGATTGTGCGTTCCAGCTGAGTTGAATTCAGCCTCCTGTCTCAACGGGCTGTTAACCGGAGATAACGTTCATCTCTTGCTGATGTTACCCGTGGACGATCTTTGCTTTGGCTTCTTTTAACGATTCCTGTTGTCTGAAATCGCATCCAGGTCCTGGAAATTACACTCTGGGACACTCCAATAGCTACCGCCACCTCCTTCTAGGTCTTTTTCGCTTCCAGCCTTCGTATGAATTTCCATGTGATAGATTTGGGTACGTCACGTTGTTGAAGATGTTGCTCTATCTGCTCACTACACTATCTGAAACCAACTGCTTGTGTATTTCGTTTGTTAAAGTAAACAGAAGTCATTGCCAACCGTCTCTGCAGCAAGCTTTTTGTTATCAACGCCGAATCTTTTGCCGTAATGTTCTAGTGTCCTCCCCGTAGAAACGAGACAAAGACGTCGAACCATTTTAGTTCATTCTGCCGATGACAATTCTTCACAACCTAGATATCTCAACTGACCCCTAATTGTTTTGTCCAGTGTAGATACCCATTCGAAATTAGGAATGTAATCAAATACGTATTATTGCTGACATTACTGTCAATAACCGCTGATAAAAGTCTCGGTAATTGAAACAAAGACGCTCTGGGTATGCTGTCGTTCCACATATTTCCAAAGTTGATCTGGTGTAGCAGCGTGTATTGTATCCTCGCCTACTGCTTCCGTAATAATCGACTAGACTTTTTCGACAAGCGGAAGATCGGAAGAATAACGCACCCAACGCAGCAATACCATCCAATGGGCCTCGAAGAAGTCTTGAATATTGCGTGTCACGTTTAGGAGCGCAATATCCATTTGCTCTGTGGCCATCAGTAAATTCCAAGATATTGGTGGACAACCATCTCCAATACTTCAGACATGGTAGCGTTGTCTCGTTAGTGTACCGGCATTGCGTACTAGGGAAATGCGGGAGTGGAATCCAATACCACCCAAAAACCGAATATCGGATGTTCGACGTTTACGGCGATGCATAAGGCAACAACAGTTTCTCATCACGGCACGTCCACTCTCTGATTCAGCCATGCCGGTGGTAAAAGCAGATTTGTGCTTCGTCGATAAAAACATTGTTCCTCCATTCGGTTGTCCATGTCCGTTGTTCATCGCTCCATTGCCGGCGGAAATTCTGGTGGCGTTGACTCACTGGTAAATGCAGGAAGTCCACACTGCTGCAAACGAAATCCAACGGGATGCGTCGACAGTGCTTTTGCCCAACAGATCAAACTTGTTGTGACATGGTTTGTGTTGTGGCAGAGCAGTCCAGAACGGTCACACAACACAATACGCCTGTCATCACGTGTAGTTGGGCAACGTGGTGGACGGAATCTGTCCCGTCTGTCCGTCGTTGACTCCTGCATCTAGCGATTACAGACCCCCCCCCCCCTCACTCCCTCACAGTTTCCTGGTTACAGGCGACACTACCATCGATTTCTCTGATAGAGACCGCAATACCTCGGATGAGTCCAGGTTCTGTTGGTTTGAAAATGATGGTCCCATTCTGGTTCTCCGCAGACAGAGTGAGCGGTAACACAGCGACTGTATTTGGACAAGACGTACAACGCCAACTCAAGCCTTTATGGTGTGTGTGCTATTGGGCACAAACACAAAACGCAGTCGGTGCGTGTCCAGAACAATGTGACGAGTTTGGCCTATGTGAATGACATCCCGCGACCCATGGCCATCTTTCAGTAAGACAACATAGGACCACAGTGTGCTGCACGAATACGTGTCCTCTTGGTGTCACAGGATGGCCGCCATTCGTCCTAGCCCACCAGACTTGTCGCCGATCGGAAATGTGTACGTATGGTGAATCGACGAGTAAAGCGCCACGATCAGTGGCGTATCCAGTACTGTGGTCTGGTGGAGGCTAAGGTCAATCCGAGCTGACGTGATTTCTAAAAATAATAATAATAATAATAATAATAACAATAACAAGTAAAAAAATGTCGCCGTGCAGTATATTTGCTTTCACCTCTCTCTAAGCATGGTCTTGAGGGCTTCGAGAGGGTCTGGTGGGGGGGGGGGGGGGCTGCAGCCCAAGAGACCTCCCCCCTCCCCTGGATACGCCACTGGCTACGATCCAATTACAACCACCACATATGAACTCTGGAACCAGGGGCTTGCAGCATGGATCGCTATACCACAAGACGCCACTCGCGCCCTGCACGCGTCCACAGCATGCATGACGCATGGAACAAGTTATTTGGACCATGGGGGACCTTGTGCCCGCTAGGCAACAGGTCACACACTGAAACAATATGACTGAAAAGCCAATAATTTCTTCTGAACCGAATGAACATTACTTGT
The DNA here is from genome assembly GCA_026315105.1 of Locusta migratoria. Lineage (NCBI taxonomy): Eukaryota > Metazoa > Arthropoda > Insecta > Orthoptera > Acrididae > Locusta > Locusta migratoria. The sequence goes on from CM048745.1 coordinate 525,143,260, forward strand.
CAATCTTGGGGTTTAAAAGCTCTTCAATCACCGTGTTTGCTTACAAAATAAATTTGCTTTACAGGTTTGGTCCGCCTTGAGCAAACACAAATGTTTTTTAATTTCTCCCAGACATGTTTCGCTGGCGTTGCAGCATCATCAGTGGGATGTTTATTATTTCAACAGGAGGCGAGTTGATGGAATCTTCTCTCCATTAACAACGTCTAGCACCTTTTCAACCCAAAAAATAATTTCCATCAGTTATTTCCATAGCTGAAAGTTACTTCCATCGAACTTTTGAATGCTGAAAGACTTAGTTTGGTCCATCTTTCTCCTTTCCAATGGAAACCTTGATGTAACTGAACGTGATTCGAAGACTAGACTTCAAAGTTTGAGCCCTTAAATGCCGCGGTAAATTGAAAAGTGGAGCAAATCCGACATACGAAGAAAATCATGCAGTAGAAAAAGGAGATAAAAGGAACATTGTTCTTGTGAAGTCTAGTCTTCGAATCACGTTCAGTTACATCAAGGTTTCCATTGCAAAGGAGAAAGATGGACCAAACTAAGTCTTTCAGCATTCAAAAGTTCGATGGAAGTAATATTCAGCTATGGAAATAACTGATGGAAATTATTTTTTGGGCGCTAGACGTTGTTAATGGAGAGAAGATTCCATCAACTCGCCTCCTGTTGAAATAATAAACATCCCACTGATGATGCTGCAACGCCAGCGAAACATGTCTGGGAGAAATTAAAAAACATTTGTGTTTGCTCAAGGCGGACCAAACCTGTAAAGCAAATTTATTACTTGTCAGTATGACTTTCCTATCTCTAGTTTTTCAAGGTGCCCTACTTTTTCTGACCATGAGAGTAGTTTATTCTCTTTAACTTCGGCCAGTTCGTTTTCAGTGTGCCATACGGATCTTTAACTTTTCTACTCACTTCCAAAATAAAACGTTTATGTCGATATCTGGACTAGTTAAGTCTCATATGACGTGACGATTCGTCAGCAGTAATTTGTGGCGTGTGCTGCAGATAAGCGTTGCATTACGCGCCACGCAGCAGTCATGCAGCGCGGTACTGTGCGATGATTAACCGGCCGCGCTGTGCACGTCACATCGGCGGCTGTGAAAGCGGCCGGAGAACAATGTTGAAAAGCGAACTCGCACGCGATCCCGTGCGTGCGTGTGCGGGATATTACGCCGACGTGTGTACAATGGAGTTATTTTGATTTCGCATGCATTCTTTCCTAAGAACAATGGCGTACTAACAATTCTTCGTCGTTGATGATGCTACCGATGACGCTATGAATCAACGAATGAATTTAAAAAAAGAATGTCTATGGTGAATTATGTCTCCACAGATGCGTGCAGCTCTGAATAGACTTACAAGCCGTAAGTGAAAGTAATTGTGAAGAGATACGTGATAGCTGCGGGTGAATATTGCTCTCATCTGTGGATCTGGAGAAAGCTTTTGACAATGTTGACTGGAATACACTTTTTCAGATTCTGGAGGTAGCAGGGCCAAAGTACTTGTACAGAAATCAGACAGCAATTATTAGAGTCGAAGGGCATGAAAGGGTTGCACTGGTTGGGAAGGGAGTAAGACAGGGTTGTAGCCTTTCCCCAATGTTGTTCAATCTATATATTGAGCAAGCTGCGAAGAAATGCAAGGAGAAATCTGGAGAGGGAATTAAACTCCAGGGAGAAGGAATAAAACCTTGTGGTTTCCTGGCTACATAGTAATTCTGTCAGAGACGGGAAAGGACCTGAAAGAACAATTAAACGGAATGGACAATGTCCTGAAGGGCAGATATAAATGAACATTAACAAGGGTAAAACGAGGTTAATGCAACGCCGTGTCAGAAAATCAGGCGATGCGGAATGAATTAGATTAGGTAATAAGACAATAAAAGTAGTAGATCAGTCTTCTTATTTGGGTAGCAAGATAACTTCTGAGAACCGAAGTAGAGAAGATATAAAATGCAGAATGGCTATGGGAAGAAAAGCGTTTCTGAAGAAGCGAAATTTTTTTACGTACAATATTAGTTTAAATTTTAGGAAGTCCTTTCTGAAAGTATTTGTCTGGAGTGTAACATTGTATGGGAGTGAAACGTGGACGTTAAGGAGTTCAGACAAAAAGATGTTAGATGCTTTCGGAATGAGATGCTACAGACGAATGATGAGGATTAGGTGGGAAGTTCACGTAACTAATGAGAAGGTGTTCAACAGAATTGTGGAGAAAAGGAGTTTCTGGCACATCCTGGCTAAGAGAAGGTATAGGTTGGTAGGACTCATTCTGAGACATCAAGAAATCGTCAACTTAGCATTAGAAGGAAGTGTGCGGGGTAAAAATCGTAGACGGAGACCAAGGGACGAATACAGTAAGCAGATTCAAAAGGATGTAGGTTACCGTACGTATTCTCAGATGAAGAGGCTTTTACAAGACAGCGAAGCGTGGAGAGCTGCATCAAACCAGTCTACGGACTAAATAGCGCAACAACAACAACTACAACCTCAGCAGCAGAAGAACACTTAAGTTTTGATAGTTTCGTAAAAATATAATGCTCACCGAAAAACAATCAAGGTCATCAACCAAAATCTTGTAGTAATAACATTCAAACCTTCAAATGTCACTCAGATTTGTACGAAACGTTGTATATCGATAGAGTATCAACCGAAACTTCTATATAATTCGTGCTAAGTGCTGCCGTCCAGGAGAACGTGCATAAATGGGAAATAACATGTAACACCTGTCCTACGGAGCACAGAAAAAGCGTATCTGTGGGGGGTCTGTCGTGGTGAACTCCCGTGGGGTAGTTGACATAGCGAATGTTTGTAGTTACGAAGGTCTTCGGTTCAAACTCTGGTAGCGCGATTATTTTTTTCTGTATGCCGTTGCAAATTGTTCTACGTCTACAAACGTACACCCGAAATGTAAAAGGACTGTTCGGATTTTATAGCACTGTATCACCGGCAGTTTGCTTCTACTTCGTTTTATTTAAAAGTAGCAAACCTGTAGAGTGTATTCGTAGAAGAAAGAAACAATTGCACCATACGTGAAACCTTCGTTCCTGAATGAACGACACTTTGCGTCTGTGGAGGTGTTTGTGTTCATGCGTGAACTTTATGTACTTATTATTTTCATTATTGCAATTGTGATTACTTTAATTACGCTTGTTGTTTTTGATTTTACTATAAATACTGCTGTATGTTTGATGCAGTTGTTTCTTTATTCGTATGTTCTGATTATGTTTATTTCTTCTGCGAAACTACGAATAAACCCTACAGATTTGCTACTTTCAAATAAACGAAGCAAGAGCAAACTGCCGATAACACATTGCTGTAAAATCCAGTTCTTTCACATGTGAGGAACACGTTGCCCCTTTTAACAATTCAGTGTACTGCAGTTTAAAAAAAGGTTCTATGCGGGGCTTGAAGCCAGGACCCTCTGTTCGATGAACTAACGCTGTACCAACTAGCCCACGCTAGGGCAACGTGCTAATTTCTCACAGTTATCCTTTTCCTCTACCACGTAGGTTAGGTGTTCCTTATAGTATTATAGTTTACGCACGTTCTCCTGGACGGCAGCACATAGCACGAATTATATAGAAGTTTCGGTTGATACTCTATCGATATACAACTTTTGGCACAAATCTGAGTGTCTGATATCTGAAGGTTTGTGTGTAAGATTCTCAGCTGAAATGTTATCCCCCCATTAAGAACGAATTTATTTAATTATTCCCCTGTCGCCGATGGAAATTTTCTGTATTCTCGTACACCCAACACAGAAAAAACTGAACTGATGCAGTGGAATAGAAAAACTGCTCAGATAGCCGCGTCAGTTAGCGAGTGGTAACAGCTGTTCGAGTAGATGTGTCGGCCCCGGATCGAATCGCCTGGCGGATTAATGACAAAAGCCGGAACGCCGGTGAGACTGGATGTGGTTTTCACGCCGGTTCCCACATCCGACTACGTGAATAACAGGTTCCTCCCGAGTTCCGCATCAACAACACGAACCACAAACATTTTCGAAACTTCCGTACTTTTGTCATAGCTAAGTGCAGTAATACCTCACGGGCATATACCTATCGGATAATGTATCAATTTCGAAACATATCATGTGAGTAATACAGTTACTGTTTTCTTGTTAGCCTGTGTGACCAATTTGCCTGAATGCAGTACTTGTGATTACTACATGCCGGAAATTTGGGTACACACATTCCGTCTCGACGCTTAAGGGGTGGCGATAGGTAGGCCGTCTGCTCACCCTTTAAATTACCAAATACAGATCCACTATTGAACATGGCGATCCCTCGTCGATGCTACACAAAGGCATAAGAAAAAGACGAAGATACAGTGAAATTGAGAAGGGTCGAGTTGAGGAAGCCTTCGACCAAATTTGGACAATACAGTGTACAGGAGCAGTAGCATAAGATTTTTATTCACACACTGGACAAGAAATCCGATAAAAATGACAGCGGTACGAGGTATCTTCCTCAGAAAATATGTGAGAAAGCCCATTGCTTATTTTATTTTGACCAGTAGACAACAGCAGAATTGCTAAACAATTTTTATAATTAAGAAGTTACTTTGTAATTTCGATTAAAGGAAACTTATTGTTAAGTAGAGTATATCTACATCTACATAAATACCCTGCAAGTCAAATTGAAGTGCATGACAGAGGGTTAATCGAACCGGTTTTATGCTGTTTCTCTACAGTTCTATTCCCTAGTAGCTCGCGGAAAAAAGGAACACCTCAATTATTTCATTTTCGATCTTATTTCTCTTATTTCATTTTGATGATCATGCCTTCGTATGTAGGTCGGTGCTAACAAAAATGTTCACATTCGGAAGAGAAAGTTGGTGAAAGAAATTTCGCAAATAGATCTCGAAGCAACGATTAACGCCTTTCTTTTAATGTTTTCCACCCCAACTCGTGCATCATTTCTGTGACACTCCCAGTCCTATATCGCAACAATAATACAAAATGAGCTACCCTAAATCGTCTATCAATCCCACTTGGTGGGGATCCCACAATGCACAACTATTACTATTGATGATTTGATCAGTAGACAGCAGCAGAACCCTAATACATGAAACGTCAAGACAGACATATACATACAAACTCGCGGCATGAGTGCGCAATCAGTAGATGATACTACCAGATAGAGAGGGAGTTCGCTTTTCACCACTCATTTCGTTACTTTACTGTGTCAGTCTGTACCGTAGGAGGAAACAAAAGGACCGTGGCGTGGTCTGCGAAAGATTGAGAACATTGTTAGTTAAGATGTGATGTGTAGAGTCAAAGAACTCAACCAAAAATGTCAAGACAGTTTCGAAAATTGCAAGGAACAATGATAAAAGTACCTCCAGTTTGTCCCGATTTGGAGATGGCGTGGTAGCATGATGATGACAAGAGAGTAAAATGAAAATTAAAAAAAAAAATAAAGCATGAGGAAAATGTTGAGCCTTTACCGTCAGAAACTATCTGCGCGACGTTGGACATACTTAGAAAAGTGGAACGTTGTTTAAACTCGCAAAAAACATGTTGTCGCTCAACGCTCTTCTAGGATTTTGCGTCTGATCTGTAGTGTGGTTCTGAGACGGGGCAACAGAACTGGCTGTGACGTCACCAGCTGATGAATCAACAGGCGAGGGCAGGTCCAGGGGAGTGGCTGCTGCGTCAGCGCGTGGTGGACGGACCGTACCGCGTCGAGGCGTGCGCTGTCTGCACTGATAAGCGCGGGCAAGCGCTTTCCTAGCGGGCTACTGTACAAACGATGGCTCAAGTCCTCTGAGGTCGTAGAATAAAACCGTTCATCCTTAAAACCGTAAAATGCTGATATTTACGTAAATTCTACAGATAAACAGTTAATGTTGGCAGGTATGTATCACCATTGTAATCGGTTAAAATGTGTAAAATGATCAGAAATTGGAACTTCCTGGCAGATTAATATTGTGTGCCGGAACCGGGACTCGAACCTGGGACCTTTGCCTTTAGCGGGCAAGTGCTCTACCGACTGAGCTATCCCGACACGACTCACGACCCCGCGTCACAACTTTACTTCTGCCAGTACCTCGCCTCCTACTTTCCAAACTTCACAGAAGTTCTCCTGCGAACCTTGCAGGACTAGCACTCCTGGAAGAAAGGATATGGTGGAGACATGGATTAGCCACAGCCGAAGGGATGTTTCCAGAATGAAACTTTCACTCTGCAGCGGAGCGTGCGCTGATATGAAACTTCCTGGCAGATTAGAATTTTATGTCGGAACCGGGACTCGAACCTCATTAGAGCAGTTGCCCGCGAAAGGCAAAGGCCCCAGGTTCGAGTCCCGGTTCCGGCACACAATATTAATCTGCCAGGAAGTTCCAATTTCTGATCATTTTACACATTTTAACCGATTATAATGGTGATACATACCTGCCAACATTAACTGTTTATCTGTAGAATTTACGTAAATATCAGCATTTTACGGTTTTAAGGATGAACGGTTTTATTCTACGACCTCGCGGATAAAAATATGAAACTTTAACATTTGATAGTTACAGCACTTCCCGTATAATCAATTGCTTGCGTGGATCGAAGGTAAGTCGACGACAGTCGGTAACTCATTCTTTGATTTGATTGGTATTTTTAACAGTGTGATATTTGTGTCATCATAGGAATTGAACTTAAAGGCACGATAACAGTCCTTCCATGTGAATCTTACGTGTCGATACGCTCTGCTGCGGAAATTCAAAGAAGTGATGATGAATTATTGGCATTAAGGCCCAGAACATTCTGATAGACCTCCATGATACAGATAAATCAATTTTCTTTTCATCATCTTTGGTACCTACTGCCTGTGACTATACGTTTGCACGCTATGTTACACAAAACTGAAGATGCAGTTTTCCATTCGGTTTTTCTTGGAAAACTTTATCATGTTATGCAAGGAAGAGAATGATAATGCAGATAAGGTGGTGAATGAGCTTCAGAGGCAGTTCACAGCTCTTCAGGTAGATGACAGTTTAGTTGCAAATCAAGGTGCTGCAAGTGATTCCAGTTGAACAACAATACGAAAAATTCGTAGAGCCTATAGGCTTTTTTTAAGTATAACCGAATTTCTAGATTAGTGCTCTCTACTCTCTCCACATCCATATCAGTGAAGAATCTGAATGTGTTTTAAGACTTGTGAATAAAAATAGAACATAGTTCAAACCATCCATGTACAGTGAAACTAGGGAGATTATTTCTGTTTTGAAGACCAAGCGTTCTGGTCCCTGTTATGACAAAACATTTCTCATGTCTTCTCGCAAGAACCTAAGAAGGCCGTAACTATGACTTTAAAGTCGAACTAGCATGTGGTTTTCAATGTGTATTCTATTATTTCTTGTACATGTTACATTAAACTAGTTTTGTAGTGCAAGGAAGTCGTGTTATGTGTGCTCTAAACCAATATTCATCACGCTCCTGTTTCTTGAACACTGCTTTCTTCTCGATTGTTATGTTTATCTACAAACATTGGACTATGATGTAAGTAGATATCATTTCATTTAAGCATGAATCATTGTTTTTTGTAGCCCAGAAGTATTATTTTCTTCAAGCCAGGGAATGTCGACATTGCCAGAGTTTTTTTTCCGCACGTCATTTTTACTAATGCCCTCTTCAAAAGCTGGCAGCTATGGAAATGGTAAGCCCTTCTTTCGATTCTGCTGAAATTTGCTTTGACATCAGTGTATAACACAAATTGTTGTCGTTTCGTTTACACGGCACTGGCCTCCTTTCTCGGAACCGAGCGTTGAGAACTACAAACAAGTAATATCGTTTCGAACGCACTTAATAGGATTTTATAAATGGACGCCGGTCAGAGTACTTGAACAGCGCCTCGATAAATGATAACTGTATTATACATCACAGTTCATACACTGACAAAATCGCAGTCGTTAAAATTCCTTTCGCATATATTTCACACATCGAAGAAGCTGGCGACGTTGGGGGCAACTAAGCCGAGAAAAAAGTTGGAGAGTAATCACCACAGTGACTCGACTACTGTGAGCCATGTAGCTGCCTGGCATTTGCCTGCCCTTGCTCGTGACTGGCTGAATACAATGGGTAAAAGATTGTCGGGGAAGAACGAAACGCTCGCAGAAAGCTGTCAGTGTTGCTCGTTGAAACATAAAACTAGTATGGTATCACCAGGGGCTTTTTTAAATAAGCCAAATGACACCAAAGCGGAGCCCAGCAAACGTAATTTGAAACTACTTCCTCTCACTGGACATACAGCACCCCAATTGCAGAAGTGAAACTTATAGTATGAGAAATGTGGCCCTTACAAGGTGGGGGTGATAACTGCGAACTATGGGACGAAATAGTTAAGACCAGGATCAAACATTTACGAAAAAGATAAGTGTAGTTAATGGAAAAAAATATCGCTCCTCTACGCTTCATCTCAGCACTGGACTGATCTTAGAAAAGAGTGGACAAGCTGAATTCTGAAGCTTACTGTTCACAGCACAAGACTGAAAGGTAATTCCAGCACGCGAAGTTTTTATAGCCGGAAGTCGTAAACTGACTCTTCAACTCTCTACACCTTCTTACCGTTGCAGAGATACTGTAATATCCATGTACTGACCGAGGGGACTAAGGCGCTCCAGTCACGGTCTGCACGGCCACTACGGTCGGGGGTTCGAATCACCCCTCGGGCATGGATATTTGTGCCTTCCTAGTTCGTAAGTAGTTCATAAGTAGTTTGTAAGTTTAGGGACTGATGACCCCGTAGTTAAGTCCCATAGACTATACAAACATTTGAAATATTTTATCCATGTACTGAAACATTTTTGGATGGTATAGTGACGTTTGCTGATCCCTGGCCAGTCTTCCACATATCTCAATTACACAATCTAACTTGAGAATCTTCTTTCATCCAAATATGTTTCCTAAAGTATGATTAGAATATTCGATGTCACGTATCTCAACCATGTGTTACTGAGTACTACATATCATAATTATATAGACACCGTAATGAAATCATTACTTCTACGAATTCTGCTGTCCTCAATATTACAAGGTACAAGCTTAAACTAATAAATTATGTAAATTTGTCGAACCTTTTAAATAAAACTGAAGATGCATAAAAAACAATACAGAGGTCAAAGTCGTAGTGACGTAGACATCATAAGAGATGCAGTACTCGTCCACCTGAACAAGCCTGTCGAATAAAGTATTATTTAAGATACTACCGATGCTTTCGACAGAATCCAACACACAAAATATTCCGCAAATCAAATAGTTTTACTAACGCAACCGATTTCGGAAAGTCTTCATTTAAGTCTTAAGCCGTGCACGAAATCTGGCATTATACCTTTGCGTAAACAGGCGACACATTTTGCATACAGATATGCATTGCGTCTTTAAAAACATTTCAGTTTTTGTAGAGTGGGTGTGGAGATAATGTATTTCATTTGAGAAGCTGCTGCTCAGTACATTCATTTACAAAATGAAGGAAAGTCGCAGGCATTTAGTTGGAAATCATGGAAGACCCAAATCAGGACCTGACACGAGTGCAGCGAATTAATCAATTCGTGTGTATAGATTGTCTAGCTCCGACCATTAAAATACGTGAGAGTTTTTTTAAACTGTTTAACATATCACTGTGACAAATAATAGAATCATATTATGAGACTAGAGGCAGAAAATTATTCATATTGCAGCGGTTATACATATTTTGGCGTTACGTTCATCTTAGATCGCTTATGCAGTTCATATTATGCGGCATATCTGCAGCACTTCCACGTGAGTAGCAGAATTCCATTGCTAATAAGTGATATGAATTTATCACCAACGTCTAATGAATAAATGCTCTCTAATAGCTGGCGGATAATATCGTGACGCGTCAGTTGCACAGTTCAGTACAAACAGTTACTTATATTTATAGGCTATGAGGATGTTTCCAACATTAAGAGACTATTCTCAATAATGCCATAGAACTCATGCCCATACAAATTAAATCATCAGCGATGTCAATATCGATTGTGAAATTATGTACGATCAGATAATGATCACCTTTTGATATTCCTGAAGCCGCGACGTTAGTAATTTTGGAGGCGTATGGTTTCTTGACAATAATCGCATCACGTATTTCCGCTCGACGGCGGGCGAGTCCCGAAGCTCGAGCTGACGTCACTGTTGACACAGTGAGCTTTCAAACGTTGGCGTCGAGCCGTTAGGTGACGTCATGTCACCTGCAGGAAGGATGATACGGCTGCTGCTTGGTCCGCGGAACGCAAACCCTATGGCCGGGTCGGGAAGTGTCTTACAGGGATCAAGTAGGGAAACGGACGCACTGCTAAATCATACGTCAGTTCAGTGTGATGGGATTATTGCTGTAGATCAAATACATACTGGGTCAACTAGATCTGACCTTCACCTGCCCGGGAATGTTTTATTCCATGCATTTCGTTGCCTATCTCTTCATTCCTTCTCTCTCTGTCCATCTTCTCCTCTGCGCTCTATTTGCCCATCTTCTCCTTCCCCCCCCCCCCCGAGCCGCTGTGTCCACCTCTCCTCCCCCCCCCTCTCTCTCTCTCTTATCCCTTCCTCCGCCTCCTCCAGTCCATGGCCTACTCCTCTTGTCTATGAAAAATTACGTACATCTACCAAATTATTTATTGAGTGAGGAAGCTTATAGCGCCCAAGTCTATATCACCATACAGAGGGTTGCGTATTATAAAAACTTTTTCCATGCAAATCCACACGTGCCATCTTCCATGGTGATCGATCAAATCATGTCAAACTCTACTGTAAGGTGCTGTCCACCTTTCATTGTATCAAATAGATCAGATTACATTAATACTTGTTCCATAGATCACGTATACGACATACGACACTTCTTAATTATGTGGAACGTGTCAGGTTAATAAAAGGTGTCTGTACAAGATATTACATTACACAAAATATTATATGGCACACATATATTTTGATTATTTTTTTTATTTCACTTTTTTTCTCTTTATTGTTTTCAGATTTACTAATTTATATCTAAAAATTCATCCAATGAGTAGAAGGAGTTGCCTTTCAGAACTTCCTTTAATTTATTTTTAAATGCTAGTTGGCTATCTGTCAGGCTTTTTTGATGCTGTTTGTTATGTGACCGAAGAGTTTTTTGGCAGCATAATTCACATCTTTCTGTGCCAAAGTGAGATTAATCCTGCATATTGAAGATCATCCTTTCTCCTGGTGTTATAGCTAGGCAAACTGCTATTACGTTTGAACTGGCTACAGAGTGCTGTTCAAAGACTATATTTATTACTGTAGTTCTGCCATTTACTGTACAGAACTGTATATACTGTGTTTTATCAAAATCTAATAAGAGTCCGTTTGCTGAGAACCACTTAATAATTTTGTGGAAACGTTATTTACGACTACATCAGTTAGTTCTAGTTTTTTTAAGTGGTTACTATACTTGTATCATCAGCAAAAAGAACTAACTTTGCACCTCATCAATGTATGACAATTCACTAATGTATATCAGGAACAGTAAAGGACCTAAGACCGAAACCTGTGGGACCCCATTCTTGATAGCTCCCCATGAGGAAGTGGTGTTCCTAATATTTTGTAGATCAGGTGTGCAAAATTTCATAAAGACCTAAATAAAACTGTAGGTTTCTGTGAAATAAAATACAGACACAGATACACTATATAAAGAAGATACTAATTACAATGCATATTTATTTGAGAAATATATAGCCTATGTCAAGCCGAATTTTTAATGGAGGATCGTGTAAAAATTTAGAGTAAATTGTGCAAAAACCTTTCGAGATTTTCAATAACAACTTTATACAACAACTTGTCTTTAAATAATAGTAAAACGGATTTATTAAATGCAGTAACAGGTTTCGGTCCGAACGACCATCTCGGATCGGAAGCTTCTAGGAACTGCGCATTTCTCTTAGTCACTGATTTCTGTTGGTGCTCATGGAGCTCGGGATCTACACGTTGTCGAGAACTTTTTGGTCTAAAGATGATCGCAAAGACTGAAACCAGTTACCGGAATTTGATATAAAATTCTAGAGATCTGGACTCCCTTTCTCTATTGCATTCTTAAATATATCACTAACCTTCCGCTGTGGCTTAAAAATCGTTAGAGATGAATTTTCTGTGGATTAACTTAGTCGCCTAAGATAAATAATGGAAGGATTCCTTTCAGAAAGACACTATACATCATTTCTTTCCTCGTCCTTCAGAACAAAGATTGTGCTCCGTTTCTAAATTCTTCCTCGTCATTGGGACGATAAGACATAATATTTCTTTCATTCAATTAGACATATCACCAGTAGTTGAAGCTCTTTCATAGAATTTATTACATATTGATACTGTTATAAATCTGTTACGTAATATTTTTTTAGGTTGCTAATTAAATTGATGTGTTGATTACCGTATTTAGGTCGACATGTACACATGTAGTTCTGCTAACGCTCTGTACTACACAATACACAGTCTTTCTAGTCTCGGGACGGACTATCAGTATCATATACGACTTTTCAGCACCATCTTCCATCCATCCTAGGCTAGTAGTGGAAGCTGGTGCGAAGGATAGAGTATAATTAAAAATAATGAGATATGTATTTGGGATGTTCACACCTACTGGTCCGTCTTTCCATAGGATTTTAAAAGTAAAGTTTTCCATTAGTCACTATGTTTTTCTGTTTCACTACAAATGTTTGTTAAGCTTATGGGACTTAACTACGGGGTCATCAGTCCCTAAACTTACGAACTACTTATGAACTACTTACGAACTAGGACGGCACAAATATCCATGCCCGAGGGGGGATTCGAACCCCCGACCGTAGTGGCCGTGCTGACCGTGACTGGAGCGCCTCAGTCACCTCGGCCACCGCGGCCGGCTTCTGTTTCACTACTATTTTCCAGGATTCCTATATGACTCTCACGAAATACGAAATCTGCAATGAATCACTCTCCGGTCACATTTTCTGGTGAAAGGTATGCAAATATCAGTAGGACAGCAATTTAACAAAAGACTGAGAGTAATTTGTTATGAGTGTTGGAAGGTAAAGGGACTATCATGAAACGAGTTAGTTGTTAAAACTTGCACTGGAAAGTGCTCGGCCTTGTAATTCTATTACACAGCTAAAAATAATTCTGAGAACACTCCTGGGCAGCAAATGTGTCTAACGATCTCCTGATAGCCCAAGACGAAGCCGTGATAACATCAGCCTCCTAAAGAGACAGCTGAGTGACGCGACCAACGTCAGATACCAAAGGCAAATTATCACGCTTATCTGATATAGCCACGAAAACAACACAAAAAGCTGCACTACGTAGAAATATAGATATCTCTTTGAAAGCAGTCCACAGGAGTGATGACAATGTATAATTTCTCGACTACAGGAAACCTTTTGAAGTAGTCCTGACTATCCATGGTGGTGACCACCATTCGAAATGGTCGGCCTTGGTGTTTGTATATAGATTACACCTTTTTACGGTAACTGGCACTCCTATTGGCAAGGAGGAAATATATGTTTCAGCAAACGTGCGCCTCACTAACTGACGCAAAGGTGAAACTTCCTGGCAGATTAAAATTGCGTGCCGGAACCGGGACTCGAACCTGGGACCTTTGCCTTTCGCGGGCAAGCGCACTACCGACTGTGCTATCCCGACACGACTCACGATGCCGCCTCACAACTTTACTTCCGCCAGTACCTCGCCTCCTACTTTCCAAACTTCACAGAAGCTCTCCTGCAAACACGCAAGACTAGCACTCTTGGAAGAAAGGATATGGTGGAGACATGGCTTAGCCACAGCCTAAGGGATGTTTCCAGAATGAAACTTCACTCTGCAGCGGAGTGTGCGCTGATATGAAACTTCCTGGCAGATTAAAATTGCGTGCCGGAACCGGGACTCGAACCTCCGCTGCAGAGTGAAGTTTCATTCTCGAAACAACTCTTAGGCTGTGGCTAAGCCATGTCTCCACCATATCCTTACTTCCAGGAGTGCTAGTCTTGCGTGTTTGCAGGAGAGCTTCTGTGAAGTTTGGAAAGTAGAAGACGAGGTACTGGCGGAAGTAAATTTGTGAGGCGGCATCGTGGGTCGTGTCGGGATAGCACAGTAGGTAGTGCGCTTGCCCGCGAAAGGCAAAGGTCCCAGGTTCGAGTCCCGGTTCCGGCACGCAATTTTAATCTGCCAGGAAGTTTCATATCAGCGCACACTCCGCTGCAGAGTGAAGTTTCATTCTGACGCAAAGGTTTTTCCATGACGATCAATGCGAAGTACACAGGTAGATCGAATTCAGTCCTACTGACACTCGAGTCCCAAATATTCCTAGAATTCCTTCAATACACAGTTGTTCAATAATGTCCCTGTTCATCACAATGGTCGATAAGAAAAGCAAATATGTAACAAAGTGACTGAGATATCAGTCTCAGTGGACAGATATGTGACACGGGCAAGCGAATCTGAAACTGAACGGTGTACATCCCATCACCTTTAACAAATATAGGAATTAAACCCTCACAAAATAAAAAGCTTGAAAATGAAACAATTTTAAGCATGCTAAATCCATATCGGTCAAAGTGCTAAATCAATCATGTCATACTTCATAATATAACGTTGTGAAATGCATCACTCAGTTTAATATACTGTAATACAGTTCTTTGGGCTTTTATAAAGTTATCATGACAAACATAATATTGCTTGCGCTCTCAGATTGATTTATTTGTGGTGTCACAATTGAAATACTTTGAATGTAGAGGTGAAAATTTTTGATTCGGTTCTTTTGTGATGAGGTGGTCGGAAACACACATTACATTTTCATCTAGCAAGCATGGTTTTTTCCTTCCAAATTACATAGCCGTAATGCCAAATGTGGCCTAAACGTAATTGCGCCAATGACTACATTAAGTAGAGAAACACATTGGATATTTCAAGGTAAACCAGAGTATGGGTTTTATATGTAAATGTAAGTGTTTGCTTTGACTTAACGTCAGCTGCTGTAGAGATTTCTCTAACAAAGTTTTTGGATTGATAAATCCATTGCTGAACAACTACTTCTGATATTGGAGGTACAGTTGTTATTCAGTAACGACTTCCACTTAAGATATTCCATTTTCGTAGTCAATTCCTAAAACCAGGGATGGTACTAACGTATGACCGGCAATAAAATGAACGTAACTGAATGTTATCCAAGGAAAATGGAAAACTATTAAGGCCCTAATAAAATGTTTTGAAAAAACGGAACTCATAGGATCAAGAATGTTTCAAATTTCCCTGTGGATACTGTCAAAAAGCAGAGAGGGAGGGACAGAGAGAGAGAGAGAGAAATAATATATCTAGACGTGGATTATGGATCTTGGACTTTCAGTGTGCTTCATACAAGGGAGATGAACTACATTTGAAATTGCTTTAGCGAAAGTTAAGAAAAAAGGAAAATTCAAATGTTTGTAAATCTAAGAGACTTAACTACTTTCGTCATCAGTCTCTAGCGTTGCACACTACTTAAATTAACGTACGCTAAGGACAACACGCACACCCATGCCCTGTGGGAAGACTCGAACCTCCGACGGCGAGAAGCAGCGCGCTCTGCAGCAAGGCGCCTTATGGCGCTCGGCCACTCCATCACGGCCGAAAATTTAGAAATGATAGTAAAGTATGGCAGAGAATACAACAGAACGTGCTATTAATATAGAATTGACATTTTTTATTAAACTAAGCAGTTGATGCAGTCTGGTCTAAATCATCATAAGAAGAAAATCAGAGGTGATGTATTATGTATTTGCTTAGCAGAATTTCCTCTAAAAAGCAGTTCTATTTCGTTAAGTATCGGGCTCACGTAGCGGGGGAGAACTGTTATTATCGAAGTCTGCAGAGAGTTGGCAACTTCTCCTTTGCAGCGCTTCTAGAGAGCCACGTCATAGGTAGTATCTTGTTGAAGAGCCAGGAAATTTCATTACAAGTTGCGAGGCCGTGAAAATTTTGCGCGCCTGCTATCACGAAACCCGCGCCTCCACGTTGCTTCCACCCATTCTCTTCCACAGTTGAGTAGAGGAGGTAGAAAACGACAATCGCTGCCGAGGCGCAATTCTTGTTCCTCTCGAGCTCAAAACTTGGCGAGGAGAACATTTGATGCTAAGCGCATTTCATTTTGTCACCCTTCCCCTTAGTATCATGAATCAGAAATTAACCCAGGAAAATTAATAGACTACTTTCAGTTCTTATCTGATACCGATTCGGACTAAGCTGCGAACACCGGGCGAGGTGGCGCAGTGGTAACACATTGGGCTCGCAATCGGAGTGACGGCGGTTCAAACACGTCTACGACCATTCACATTTATATTTTTCGTGATTTCCCTAAAACGCTCCAGGCAAAGGTTTCAAAGGGCTCGGCCGATTTCTTTCCCCATCCTCGACAAAAACTATCCGACAAGTTGGTTTTTTTGTGGCTATCTTCCGCAGCAAATAAAGAAATATTTGTTTTCGGAAATGAAACAGACTTTTCCTTACTGGAATCTTTTTATATTCTCCATACGCGTTTCGCCCTTTATTTTAGAGTACCATTAGTGGAATCTACACTTGTAAATTACAAACATACACACAAAGTGAGCCATCTTTTTCGCACATGCATAAAACAACACATGATGTGAACAAACGAATTCCTAAACGAGATAAAACCTGTGAAATAGTAACAAGGAAATAATGCGCGATAAAATGAAGAAGGAAATACTCAAATTGTGGAGAAGCTAGGTGAATTCAGCCACTGACAAGGCAGGAAGAAACACCATGAAAAATCACGTGACTAGAAAACGTAAGCAGCCTATATTATTTCGATTAAAAATGTGAACTGTTTGCAATCGATCGAGGCTATATCAGTAACCAAAACTGTATTTTCCAGGTGTAGAATCCAGTGACGATGACCTAAAATTAAGGACAAAAGAGACTGCAGCAAGGAAACGGTTCTTTCATTTCCGGAAACAAATAAAACTGTCCGGAATTGTGCTCCGTGTCCTAAAATGACCACGATGTCGACGGGACGTTAAACCCTAACCTTTCTTCGTTCCTAAGCTGTGCGCGCTACGAAACCGTGTTCAGATGCTGACAGTGAACTAACTTAAACAGATTATGGTACATATTAAGCACGGAAATTTCTGAGATTCGTATGCAGCACCACTTCATCATGACCGTTGGAATTATACGCGTTTGCCTATGCCTGCTGGCATATGATCCACAGAAATTTGCAGTAACAAGTAATTTGCCTATAAAATGCGGGTATATCTGTAGACTTCCACAGCTGCATTCACTTCGTTGTTAAAAGTTAATGGATAACACCAGCATTACGATTTTCATCTGCTTGCGTTAATTGCTAGAGATAATATCTACTTCAAAATCACCACTTATTCCCTTATGGTTCGGAATGTCACTACATAGGCTTCACTGCTCAAATGTCCTGGAAAGGGTAGATGCGTTGTTGATATCAGAAAAAAAATCTATTTCCTACATTGCTGCACATCGAGTGTGCAACGCCAAGAACACAGGCTGAAATAATAATACCAATATTATGAATACAAACAATGCATCATTTGGTTCTATTCAAAAATTGTTCAATGCAGTAGAAGGAACTGGCCGCTAGTAAATCTTTCAGGCTCTTCTTAAAACCTTCTTTATTTTAGGCTAAATTTTTTATGGTTGCTGGCAAAGTATTGAAAATATATGTTCCTGAGTAGTGGACCCCATATTGAACGAAAGTAAGTGTTTTTAAATACTTGTGTAGATCGTTTTTGATCCTAGTATTCTATGTACGAACTGAACTGTTTGTTGGAAACTTACAACAAATTTCATTACAGAATAAATACACTGAGGAACAGTAGTTAGTATACCCATTTATTTGAAGATGCTTCTAGTGGATGTCCGCGAATTTACTCCACCAATATTACAATGTTTTGGACTCTGAAAACGTTTTATTGACCTGAAGAGTTACCCCAAAATATAACGACATATGACTTTATGGAATGCAAAGTATGATTTTTTTAAATTTCTGTATCCCCTACGTCTGCTAACTCTTCAAAAAAATGTTCAAATGTTTGTAGAACTTATGGGACTTAACTACGGGGTCATCAGTCCCTAAGCTTACAAACTGCTTATGAACTAGCTAAGACTAAGGGCGGCACAAATATCCATGCCCGAGGGGGGATTCGGACCCCCGACCGTAGTGGACGTGCAGACCGTGACTGGAGCGCCTCAGTCCCATCGGCCACCGCGGCCGGCTGCTAACTCTCGAGTTGAAAATACAGATTTGGTAAGACGCTTCTGCAGTTCTGTGGTGTGCGCCTCCCAGATGAAATTATTATCAAGTTGTAATCACAGGAATTCAGTAATACTAACCTCTTCGTTGTGTAGCAATTTTAATGTTCAGGTGCCTTATGCACTGGTATACTGGTCGTGCAACTGTGGTATTGGATTGCCTCTCCATGTCCCTGTTTCCTTACGCATTGACAGCACACTAACAAGAAATCGTTACAGCTCTGGAGCACGTCGTCCTCTTATACCTTCAAAGCTTACCGATGGCCACATAGCAACAGGATAACTCGCGAATACACGCGGCACTCAATGTTCAAGACGTCTTTGTCACCCATCCAATTCCTCTTGTCTGTCGAAATGTTCTGAAGCAAGCAGGAGTAAAATATAGGGAGCGTAAGGTTATTTACAACTTGTACAAAAACCAGACAGCGGTTGTCAGAGTTGAAGGGCATGAAAGGAATGCAGTGGTTGGAAAGGGAGTAAGACAGGGTTGTAGCCTTTCTCCAATGTTATTTAATTTGTATATTGAGCAAGCTATAGAGGAAAGCAAGGAGAAATTTGGCGAAGTAATTAAAATTCAGGGAGAAGAATTAAAAACATTGCGTTTTGCCGACGACATAGTAATTCTGTCAGATACAGCAAAGGACCTAGAGGAGCAATGGAACGGAATGGACAGTGTCCTGAAAGGTGCATATAAGATGAACATTAACAAGAGCAAAACTAGGGTAATGGAGTGCAGTCTAAGAAAATCAGGTGATGCTGAAGGAATTAGATTAGGATTAGGTAATGAAACAATAAAGGAGGTAGAAGAGTTTTGTTACTTGGGCAGAAAAATGACGAATGATGGTCGCAGTACAGAGGATATAAAATGCAGAATGGCAATGGGTAGAAAAGCGTTCTTGAAAAAAAGAAATTTGTTAACATAGAATATTGATTTAAGCCTAAGGAACTCCTTTCTGAAGGCATTTCTATGGAGAGTTGCCTCGTATGGGAGTGAAACATGGACGATAAACAGTGCGGACAGGAAGAGGATTGAGGCTTTTGAAATATGGTGCTACAGAAGAATGCTGAAGATTAGGTGGGTGGATCGCGTAACTAATGAGGAGGTACTGAACAGAATTGGGGAGAAAAGAAATTTCTGGCATACCTTGACTAAAAGAAGGGATAGGTTGGTAGGCCACATTCTTAGACATCAAGGAGTTGTGAATTTAGCATTGGAGGGAAGTGTGTGGGGTAAAAACCGCAGAGGGAGACCAAGAGACGAAAACAGTAAACAGATTCAGATGGATTTGGGGTGCCGTTTTTATGAGGATATGGAAAGGCTTGCTGCTTAAACCAGTCTCCGGACTGAAGACCACAACTAACCAGGGACACAAGAGTCGCTGCTGATGCAGAACAACTTCGGCCATATATGAAACTAGCATGTATCGCTGTACCTGAACAATACATGCGGACCCACTTTAATTCAGTGCCGAGGCGTGTTGTATCCAGCAGTGGCGGCAACACTAATGTAATTATCTTCCTTGAGGCTGTATTTTTGATCATGTGATCTTTGCACAAGGTGTTACCTTTACTTCTTGGTGGCCAGGAGTGTTGTTCTTTAACAAAGGCTTTGCGTTCTTTCAAATTTCTGAGCATCAGTAGTAGTAATAACAGCGGGTGGGGTGAGACGGCGGAACAGAGGGCTGCAGACGACAGGAGCTGGTGGGCCCGCTGGGAAATGCTGAGAGCGCGCGCTAACAGCCAATCAGCAGGCCGCCTCTCGAGGGGGCGTGGCTCAGAGGCGGCGGCCTCTCCGTCTTGCTAGAGGCAGCTGTCTGCCACCCTGCTGCCTGCTTCTCAACCACGAGCAGCCACACACATTTCTCGTGGCAAACAACTATCCTACATTTATTAAATCTTCTTTAGTGATTCTGATAACCTTTCATATATAAATTACTAGTACAAAGCATCGGGCAGAATAAATGGGTAATATGCTCTACATTTCAGTCAAAAACACGTCCTTACCGCATCTCATCTACAGGAGGAGGAACATTGTTTTCCCGAATAGTACAAAAAAATCGGATTTTTAAAAAGTAGCAATAAAGTTGTTCACCTCCAACAGGACAATCCATTAAAGCTCGATCCTCCTGTACCAGTCCTCGCGACAGGAGGAGGGTGACTTTGAAATCTTAAATACGAATCCCTATTTTTATTGCAGACTAGCTGAAAATCCGGCGTATCCCGAGTATATATTTATTCCAGATTTAAGTTAGTCCATCTCCCATTCCCCTTTGTCTCTCTGTCCACCTTCTCTTTCCTTCTCTCTCTGCCCATCTCCTCCTCTCCCTCCCTCCCTCTCTCTGTTCATCTCCCCTCTCTCTGTTCATCTCCTGCTACCCCCATCTCCTCTTCCCCTTTGGCTCTCTGTCCACCTTCTCTTTCCTCCTCTCTCTGCCCATCTCCTCCTCTCGCTCCCTCCATCTCTCCGTTCATCTCCTCATCTCCCCTCAGTCTGTTCATTTCCTGCTACCCCCATCTCGGCCCATCTCCCCCTTCCCCTTTCTCTCCCTTCACCTCCTCTTCTCTGTCGAACTCCTCCTCCACCTCCTCCAACTGTTACAAATTATTTAACTCTGTTAACTTTCACGATGATCAGAGAAGTGGTTTATAAGTAATAACATGTAAGGACAGTAGTGAGTATAGCGGACAGCCGACTTCGGTTTATTGGGAGAATTCTGAGATGATGTACTTCATCTGTAAAAGAGACCGCGTAGAAAACGCTTGTACGACCACGTCTTGAGTATTGCTCAAGTGTTTGGGACCCGCAGCAGCTCAGCTTAAAGGAAGACATAGAAGCGGTTAAGAGGCGAGCGGCTAGATTCGTTTCTGGTAGGTTCGACCAATGCGCGAGTGTCACGGAAATGTTCCGGAAACTCAAAGGGGACCACTGGAGGAAAGACGACGTTCTTTTAGAGAAACTCTATTGAGGAAATTTAGAGGGCCGGAATTTCAAGCTGATTGTGGAACGATTTTCCTGCCGCCTACTTAAATTTCGTGTAATGATAAAAACGACAAGATAAGAGAAATTAGGGCTCGTACAGAGACATATACGCATTCTTTTTTCCTCGTTCTATTTGGGAGTGGAATAGGAAAGGAAATACCTAGTAGTGGTACAGTGTAGCCTCCGCCACGCATCTTACGGTGAATTGCGGAGTATATATGTAGATGTAGATGTAAATTGCACGATACCCTCCGCCCTGTACCGTATGAAATCTTACGTAGACGTTTGAGTTCCTGTATTTTGAAGGTTAAGTGTACAAAATTTCGTCAAGATCTGAATAAAACCGCAGATATTGTCGAAGTCAATAGGTAAAGTACCCTCTCATAAATTTTACGTAGATAGTGTCTTTCCTCTTTGTATTGAAATTTCAGTGTGCAAAGTTTGGTCGCAATAAGATTGACGGTACGGCACCGCATGAGATACAAACAAACATGATGACGTCACATCACATAAACTATAATTATTACAAAGAAATAATACAGTAGTTACATTCATTATCAAAAAAGGGATGCCATTTACGAAATATGTTTCGAATATATTAAGTAATAAAGAAGTAATAAATTCAAACTAGTTGACCTATGCTAATAATTCGCACTTTCTCCTGTCAGTCACAGGTAGATGAGATAGTAATGGAGAAGCGGAAGATGCAAATACTAGTGTATAAAAGATAATAAACTTTGCGTAGTAGTAACAAATATTAATGTCATTGTAGTAAAATTTATATACTTAAATACTGTATGATTAATTGTGAAACATAAAAATCAGATATTGATTTTTCCTGTTTATTTTATATTTTGAAAACTTGTTTATTTTACAAAATTCGGTTCATTCGCGCACTATGCAATGCTTGCTTGAACGAAGTGAACAGTTCCAACAGTTGTGCATCGACCTATGAAACAGAAGTCTCGTGATAAACTACGCTTGCGTAAAGAATCTAAACAACTGCAAGACATGTGCCTGTTAGTTAAATTAAGTCATTTGTGTATACTTCGTCGTTACATCGACGTGTATATCGGAAATCATGTGATAAATTATGCTTTAAATGGCAGTGTATAATCTAAATCGTGTGATAAACTACCCTAGCATCAAAGAAGGTCTTTGGCTTGCATAAACAATCTAAACAACTGCAACAGCTGTCGTTCATGTTAGTTAAACAGATTACCAATAGATGGCACCTTCTATATTGCTTTTATATCGACCGCGCAAACTTAACTGATACTCGGCCTGCTGGCTGATGGGAGCAACTGTAAATACGTGTCCGACTTCCCGTCGTTCGCCGGGTATCAACTTAGATTGTACCAACAGTACAATTTTTTTTAAATAAAGTTTTATTGTGAAAACAATAACTTTAAATTATCTGTGTATTTTTCGTCATTAGTAGAGAACGAAACCTTGAAAATGATACCTCAGTCATTAATTTTGGATTAGTAATATGGAAGATATGGCGTACCCACAAAAAATACGGATGAGAAATAATATATATGATGGTGATTGCACCTTCACTCAAAGTAAACTTTTGTTTCGGAAATGTCTGGTACATTAAATGGGCGAACGCACAAGGCATTTACATCTTTTCTAATGCCTTTTCAAATCGGTGAACATTCGTTGAATTACGTCTACAGTAAATAACATGAAAGACTGCACGGACGACATATGATGTGTGGCAGCAAATAAAAAGCTTCATAAAAGGATATAACCAACTATAGACCATAGAAAAAGTTTTTTCTTAATTTTCTCTTTGCAAACATTTACAATCTTAAAATCTTAGTTTTAATAGAGATCCTGTGTCATTCAGACTCTTTCGTTTGCAGGTTTTTACATAACCAATGCGTATTTTAAACAGTTTTCCCGTAAAATTTCTGACAAAACACTCTAGTTTCCTCTTTGTAAAAGTCGTATTATACATACTACAAATAACCCTTACAGTAGACTACCGATATTTCCGTTATAAACTTTGGAAGATCATTAGAATTTTGATGAACTATGGTACAGTGGTTAATAGCATAATAGTGAGGATGGAGGTCCGGGTTCGATTCCCAGACGCAGCACAAATTTTAATTCAATGCTTCACCTTTATCTTTAATAGCAAAACGTTCTTATCTTTCGGAAACTGGGAATTGTAGCAGTCACTTTTCATAATGATCACTATAAAAATAAATTAATAAATTTCTTGATACAATATAAATAATAGTGTTCGCTTCCCATCGACGCTAATGTAAACGAACCACTGGCTCATCTGAGCAAGAGTTGCGACAGCAGAGCGACTGTAGGGTTTTCGAATGGACGATCTCACTCGATGATAGTAGTGGATAGTGTTACGTTAGCTCTGGAGGTAATAGCAATTTGCGTCGTATCTCCACAAAAAGAACTGTTTCAGTCTGTGAGGGTCTGTTGGGTGAGCCTCTACTCTAACAAGGAGTTACCATCCTGCCGGTACTGAACCTATTCCGATGCCTGACTTGATCTCATTTAACCTGCTTCGTTTCTTCTGGGAGACTACGGCTATCCCTGTGATTTCCACTGCCATACATGTGTGATCTTCCGTATTGTCGAAAAATATGCATGCATTTATATAGCCACAGAATACACTCAGACACGGCATCCGTTCCTAACATTTTGCAACCGATGGAAAAAGGGTTTTACAAATTTACAGCAATAAAGATGAACCACAGAGGATGAAACCTAGGTATACAAAGATGTCTGGGCAGATAAAAGAAATGTATTTTTTTCCATAATGCGACGCTACAAAATAAAAATATTTAAATCGCAAACATTAAAAAGCGTCAACAAGACCAACCCGAGGAATATTCTGGATGCTAATTATTAATTTTAAACAACGTACGATATTTTGATAGTAATGGCGTTCTTGAACTAAGGCATACAGAATGAGATCGCGTCGTGGCACAAGGTCGTCGCGCTCATCTGCGTGAGTCACTTCATCCGCGCCTCTGTTCGTCAGTGTCTTCTCTGTACGCGTTCCGTTGCACATGACGCGCTCTTGGAAACGGCGGTGACATACGATACTCCACAGTTGGCGCAGTCAAGTAGGGTAGTTACGTAAGAACTTGCGGATGCAATTTACTCAACTCAGTAAGTCGAATTCGTGATTCATTTACGAGGTCAAGATTGAAAAAAAAAATGTAGAATCAGTTCGCGTCAGTGATTTTACGTGGCTATCGGAGCGAATTATGTGCGCAATGACAATGCAGTCATACAGCAGACATTATATACACATATACATGTTGTCGTATTTCACGATAAATTCCTTCTGCATTAAATGATATTTATTGCCATGTTTCAAAGCAAGATATTATGTTTCATTACAACAGATGATGAATTCATTGAACGTGGTTGTTTCAAAGTGGGGCAAATTGAATGCTCTCGCATCTCTACAAGAATCGGTGAAGATCCATTATTTCAAAACATGATCACTTATTTAGGTATACCATGTTAGAGATTTGCGCCGATTATCAGACGTTGTTATGCGCCGTGTAGTACGCAAATTTTACGAAAAGATGAAAGATGAGCACTTATTTCAGTTATTTTTCAGTGCTTCAAGCCGATAGTTTCAGTGATCTAGGCTAATATGTTGTTCAATGTTCGTTCCTGTACTATGTTCGTACTCCTCAAACTTCCGATCTTAATTTTATTTTCTCATATTGTCTGTTCTCTAATGCATGCCATGTTGTCTTAATCTCTCCTCCCATTTTTCTATTTTTCTGTCGCAGAAATACACTTTCGTAGATCCTCTCCTCCCACCTTTTTCTTCCATCTTGAAGTTTCATTCACTTGTTCTCGCACTAAGTAATTATATTTACGTAGTGTATGCGCTTTTAGTTCAGTTTTCTCGAATCGCAGCCGCGGTGAAGTGGACGTGCGTTCTAAGGCGCCTTGCTGCAGTGCGCGCGGTAACTCGCTGTCGGAGATTCGAATCCTCCCTCGGGCATGGGTGTGTGTGTTATCCTTTGCATAAGTTAGTTGAAGCTGCTTGTAACCCTAGTAAGTAATAACCGCAGCAGTTAAGTCCCTCAGATTGACAAACATTTGAACATTTTTAAAAATCGCAGAGAGAGAGAGAGAGATAGAGCAAGAGATGAATAAAGTAAGCAGGTTCATATAAATGTGATTCAAAATGTTCAAATGTTTGTTTCCGGAAGGCTTTTGACACTGTACATCACAAGCGGCTTCTAATGAAATGGCGAGCTTATGGAATATCGCCCCAGTTGTGCGATTGGATTCACGATTTCCTATCAGAAAGAACACTGTTCGCAGCAATTGACGGTAAGTCATTGAGTAAGACGAAAGTGATTTCTGCGTTCCCCAGGGAAGCGTTATGGGTCACCTACTCTTTCTTTATAAATGATTTAGGAGACAAGTTGAATAGCTCTCTTAGAATGTTCGCGGATGATGCTGCTGTTTATCGGTTAGTGAAGTTAACAGAGAATCAAAAAAACTGCAAAGGGATTTAGACAAATTTATATATGCTGCGAAAATTGGAAATTAACACTAAATAATGAAAAGTGTGAAGTAATACACATGACTACTAAAATAAATCACGGCCACGTCCTTAGCGTTTGCTGGTTGATAAGTAGTTTGTAAGTTTAGGGACTGATGACCCCGAAGTTACGTCCCATAAGCTATACAAACATTTGAAACATTTGAACTAAAATAAATCCGCTGAACTTCAGTTACACGATAAGTCAGTCAAACCTTAAGGTCGTAAATTCTACTAAATACCTTTGTGTTTTAATTACGAACAAAGACTGAAAATACTGTGGGAAAGCGAACCAAAGGTTACGTTTCATTGGCAGAACGCTTCGAAGGTGTGAAAGTTCCACCAAAGAGACTGCCTACATCACACTTGTGCGTCCTGTCCTGGAGTACTGTTGTCCAGTGTGGGACCCTCACCAGGTGGGACTGACGGAAGATATTGAGAAGGTTCAGTGAAAAGTAGCTCGTTTTGTTTTATCACATTACAGGAGGGTGAGGGGGGGGGGGGAAGCGTCACGGAAATGTTGCACGAGTTGAGATGGAAATCATTAAAATAACTACATTATTTGTTGCGGCGTGTTGTATTTGCGAAATTTCAATCACCGACTTCTGAATGTGAAAATATTTTGTTAGCACCCACCTACATAGAGAGACATGACCATCCGAATGAAATAAGAGAAATCAGATCGAAAAAGAAACTATTTAGGTGAGCTTTCTTCCCGCGCGCTATTAGAGAATGGAACGGTAGAGAAAGGTTACGAAAGTGATTAATGAACGATATAGGTGAACTTTCTTCCCGCGCGCAATTAGAGAATGGAACGGTAGAGAAATGTTATGAAAGTGATTAATGAACTCTCTGCCAGGCACTTAAGTGTGATTTGCAGAGTATCTATGTAGACGTAGATAGTTATTGGACCAAACTGCATTGGTCATCAGTCGCTAGACTTACAAACTATTTAAACTAGCCCCACGGAAGTAGACTCGCGGTCTAAGACATCATGCCATGGACTTGGCGCAAGCTCCTGCCGGAGGTTCGAGTCCTCCCTCGGGCATGGGTGAGTGTGTTGTCCGCAGCGTAAGTTAGTTTACGAAGTTTGTAAGTCTACGGATTCAAAAAAAATGTTCAAGTGTTTGTAAATCTTAAGGGACTTAACTACGGGGTCATCAGTCCGTAACCTTACAAACTACTTATGAACTACTTACGAACTAGGACGGCAGAAATATCCATGCCCGAGGGGGGATCCGAGCTCCCGACCGTAGTGGCCGTGCAGACCGTGACTGAAGCAACTCAGTCCCCTCGGCCACCGCGACCGGCCTTCAAATGTTTGTAGAGCTTATGGGACTTAACTACGGGGTCATCAGTCCATAAACTTACAAACTGCTTATGAACTAGCTAATACTAAGGACGGCACAAATATCCATGCCGGAGGGGGGATTCGAACCCCCGACCGTAGTGGCCGTGCAGACCGTGACTGGCGCGCCGCAGTCTCCTTGGCCACCGCGGCCGGCTGTGTACGGATTGATGACCATAGTAGTTAGGTGCAATAGGTTTACGAACATTTGAACTGAAACTAACTTGTGGTAAGGACAAAGCACACACCCATGCTCGAGGTAATAATCGAACAGCCGGTGGGGAGAAGACGCGCTCTTAGCAGCAAGGCGCCTTAAAGCGCGCGGCCATTTCCGCGCGGCAAATAAATGTTGGCTGCCGTCCTTATACGGAGATGAAGGGAATAGCGCAGGATAGAGTAGCGCGGTGAGCTGCATCAAACTAGTTTCGGGACTGAATACCGATACAAGAACCAGTCTAAAGCCCAGTTTACACGATGATCGCGCTAGTAATGAACAGATCATGTTGCGCACCATCTAGCGACATAAACGCGGAAGTACTAGCATTTCGTGAGCGCAGACGGCATTTCGTACTAGCCAGTACGCTTTAGGACAGGTTCTAAATTTGCTAGTAGCGAAGTGGATGCTCACGCACAGAAGTAGTGAATTCGTTGTGTGGTTTTCATGTTTATGTGTGGAAATAGCCGCATCCTTACCGAAATTGCTTGCTTTGTTGGAGTGGAGTGGAACAGAACAGGAATTGCGCTTTCGATAGAGGTATACAAGATCGTCGCAGAAAATCCTTGCTATTGTAAGAAGGTACAAAGACTGTTATTTATGAAGAAAATAACAGAAAAGTGTAGAATTAAATGAATTTTGAATACGTCTTGTTGATTAACTTTGTATTTTAAATTTCTACAATTTTAGCATGTCAGAAAGTCAGTTGCACGTAGTCTCGAAAGTCTGATGCTAAAATTGAAGCAAAATTTAGTTGAGTAAGGTCCCATTACGGATCGGAAATTGAAATTGCTCTGCAGACTTCAACAGCAATATTTGTAAGAGTCGGTACAGAAATTCTTTGTGCAAAGGCTAGGCTTTCGAAAGATTCTCCTGTCGCCAGAAACCGTAATGTTATAGCGAACCTTCCTCTCAACCAAGGACACATCCAACTTATATTTCTTCTTCTCTGTAGTGTTCTAACAAACTTTGCCACAGCTCCTGCAACTGCCAACAGTGTAAAAAGCTTCTTATGTTGAATATTATCAGTTATAACATTCACCTAAATAATCGAGGTGTACAAGCAGTAATAAGCCCGTATTTTCGCACAGGCGCTGCTGTTAGTTGTAATCAGACGTGTAGACGGAAGTTTACCGTATTAACGCAACTAAGCCTGTATGATAGCACGTCGTTAGTACCCAGTTAGTACGCTTGGAGCGCTGCAGAAGACAGCTTTCTTCTTAACTTTCGATCGTCGTGTAAACTAGGCATAAAAAGTAATCTGATCGCACAGGAACTACCCTGTTGGAGTGTTTGTTGATAGACCGCTCGCGTGCAGCCGCAGGTAAGGGAAGCGCGCTACGCTAGGCTACGGAGGTTTCTATTGATAGCAGGCGGTCAGACGGCGAGGAGGTTGGCCGCGTTTCACGCAGCGGCGTGACTCACCGTGCGAATGACAGGCCGGGCCGGCAGCCTTGTAAGGCACCCTCCGCCACGCGCCTCCGCCGCCGCCTTGACCGCCTTCCCTGCTCTGCAGACGGCTCCTGGCGGCGCAGGTGCGCACGAGGGCCCCGCCTACCAGCGCCTGCTGGCCGCCGAGGCGACTGGCAGCGTGCCACGCACCACATGGCTGCTGCGTCTCAACCACGGCAGGAGGATTCCCACCACTCACGTTATTGTACCTCTGTACTTCCTTACAGGACATGGTCCCTATCCCAGTCACCTGTTGCGAATGGGACTGGGCGACGCCAACACTTGCACCTGCCGAAGCACCGAAGGCTCCCCTGAACACATTATCTTACTCTGCGGACGATACACACATTAGACTTGTGTAGTTCGCGCACGAACTAGTTCGGAAGAGCACTCCCACAGGCGAACTACCCGAACTAGTTCGCAGAGCCCTCGCCTCTTAGTTCGTCCGCTCCTTTTTCCGAAGACTGACCGATAACAGCGAGAGGACGCGAGAGCGCGCAGAATCGCGTGATTCCCTTCTGCCAGTTGCCGTCATTTCGAGCTGAGATGCAGCTCAGCTGTAGTTTTAGTAGTCGTAGCAAAATCCAAAACTAGCGGACGAATTAAAACGAGCGACCTACTTCACGGCCGAGCTGCGAACTAAAAGGAGAGCTACCGGTCGCGAACTAAAACATGCGCGATAGGTCGCGCACATAATTAAAAAATCACGTGTTTGCCTTGTGCTGATGAGAGCCATTTCGAGGTGAGCGTCTGCCTGCTAGATTACATAGTTCAGTGCTACAAAATTTCGGCTTTGAAGTATTCTGCACTCTGCAATATCTGACTAATAAATTCCACAATGCCAAGATACAGAGATAACTCTAAACTTAAACGCGAGAAATTATCCACAAACTGTTTCTTTTCGTTTGCGTGATATCGTTAGCGGCTCACTCAGTAAGCGCATGAAGCAGCTAGGTGGGGGAACTTCTGCCTCCACCTGCATGCGCAGACCACGCCGCTCAGCTGTCACTGGGAGCGGACGAACTAAAAGAACGAACTAGTTCGCGGCAGAGCCACGAACCAAAGTGAGTGCTCCCGATCGCAAACTATTATGCGTAAGTCTAACACACATGTCAGAGACACACAGCAGCTTAACTTTATAACAGACGATATATGACATAATAAGACACGAACAAAAATGGACACAACTCAACAAACTAGCAGACAAGATATCCAATGCAACCTACGAAGAATACAAAAGGACCATTCCCTACAGGAGACGTGTCCATATGCCCCGCAGAGTGGTCAGACGAGGAAGAAGGCGATGAAACTTTAACAAATGAAGGAAGTGACGCCGATGAGACGCAAGATTGACAGGGGAGCAATCTCCCACTGTCATCAACACAAACCAGACCCTCTTTAAATTAATGTGGATACTGACACCTGAGACACAAGAAAGAAAGAAAATCGCCATGACTGGATTCGTGATTTCCTGTCATAAAGCACACAGTACGTTGTAATTGTCGGAAAGTTATCGAGTAAAACTGAAACGATATCTGGCGTTCCCTATGGATCTGTTTTAGAGCTCCTACTTTTGCTTATTTTTATAAACTATTTAGGAGACAATCTGAGAAGCTCCGTTAGACTGTTCACGGATGATGCTGTCACTTATCAGTTAGTAAAGTCACCAAAAAATCAAAAGCAACTGCAAAATGATTTAGATAAGATATCAGCATGGTACAAATAATAGCAATTGACCCTTAACAATGAGAAGTGTGAAGTCATGCATATGACGACTAAAATAGGCCGTTAAAATTCGTTTCCATGTTAACTCAGTCAAAACAACAGGCCGTAAATTCAATTAAATTTCAACTTAAATTGGAGAGAACGTATAGAAAATATAGAAATTTCTTTCACCAAATTTCTTTTCCGAATGCGAACATATTTTGTTTGTACCCACCTACATAGGAAGACATGATCATGAAAATAAAACAACAGAAATCAGATAGAAAACGGAAAGCGAGCTATTATAGACTGTTACTGTAAAGAAACATCATAAAAGCGGTTCGATGAACTCTCTGCCACGCACTTCATTATGACTTGCAGAGTATTTATGTAGATGCAGATGTAGATGCTGTTATCGTTGGTTGCTGGATATATACACCGAGGTGACGAAAACCATACGATATCGATTTTGATTGGGTATTTTTGTCTGAGTTGCTGATAGGTATTCTAATCAGACAAAATGGATATGTAAAAAATTTTTGTGGCGCCAGGATTCAAACCAGGGACCTCCTGCTTACTGGGTAGTACCAACCCTTGCAGCATCGCGGCGCACGGTCTCCACAGCTGCACGGACTACTGAAGCACGTATCCCGCCCGACCCAAATTCTCGTAATCCCTCTTTCTTCCGCAATTGTACTCCATGACTCGCAGTTAACCCTTTATTCCCGTCAGGGGTTCGGTCCTCTTGTGCATCCGTACTGAAAAAACCATCAGACTTCGACTTTGTTGACTACTGTGAAGAATTTCGGCGTCTGTTGTTTCGGACAGGTCCTCGCTCGGTAGTGGTTGAATCAGTGTAGTCGATCGGCCAGTGAGACACCTGCGCGTATTTGATCCCGCCGATGAGGCGCCTTGCAATGTGTGCTGGCGGTTCAGAATGATGTCATACGCGGCGTGCATGCTCGCTTTCTCTATGCACCTCCACTCTCGCGATTGCCTTTTACAGTGTTTCTCGGTCACTTGCGACATCGCCTGCTCTGACATGGCCGTCGATTGCGGTCGTATTACGTGAGCGTTTCCAAAACGAAAGCTGTCCCATAAAATGAATTATTAGCACCTGTGTCAAAGTTCGCGTTGAGCTAGATTATTGGCAGTCTCCTGAAAAAATAATAAACTAATTCTTTCTCTGATACAATAGATATCGCGCTTCGATCTGTCACATAGCAGTTGGTGTAACGTTTCAATAACTTTCATGTCTCAGTAAGATAATTACAGGATAGTGCCGTCATATAGACATATTTTCACAGTCTCTACAGTGCACTGATTCATAATATTTCTGTGGTATTTCTCTGTTAAAGGGACAATGAAAATAGTCACCAACAAATTATACTGTTACGTTCTCTCGACCTATGCCTTTGCTGTTAGAACTGATTATACTTCTAAGAAAGGGAACCGAGCAGAACTCATTTTACGAATAATTTTAAATATCTAAGACACCAAAGCATTTAGCATTCCATAGGGCCTGCGACGTTCTACACGTCAGCAGGTAGCATAATTTTAATGCAGTTCACTGATATATAATACCTTTTGTTTGTACACGATGGATCTGATTCAGTTCACGTTGTCGATTTGATATGACCTGCGATATAGAATGAGTGACACTTATGTTAAGCAGTTGTATGTGCTTTGAATTTCTACCTGCTTGATTAGTAGAATCTGGATGTGTGTTATTTCTTGATTTCCATTTATCTACGTAGCTAAACTTTTGCGCTTTTTCTTTTTATAATTATTGAATAATAATTTTACTGAAATTTTTGAAAACGAATAAGGTTGGGTTTGCAGAAAAGTACAAATCTGAAGATAACGCACGCCAACAGTCGATTAAACACCAATACCTACACAATCCCTGATAAAATAAATGCATCTTTAAAGAATCGAAAACACAAATCAACTAAAAATATTCATCATTACTGCATTTTGAAGAGCCTACCAATTAAGTGCGTAGAAATTAGCAGCACTCATAAATGGTTACAATAGATTAAAAATACATTCACAGATGTACATAAATTATGTTGTCTTGTTGTTGCGGTCTTCAGTTCGGAGACTGGTTTGATGCAGCTTACCGCCCTACTCTATCCTGAGCAAGTCTTTTCATCTCCTCATAAGAACGGCACCTCACATCCATCTGAATCTGTTTACTAGATTCGTCTCTTGATCTCCCTCTGCGATTTTCCGCCACACACTTGCCTCCAATGCTAAATTTACGATTCCTTCATGTGTAATAATGTGTCCTACCAATCGATCCCTTCTTTTAGTCAGGGTATGCCAAAATTTCCTTTTTTTCCCAATTCTGTTCAGTGCCTCTTCATTAGTTACGCGATCTACCCACCAAATCTTCAGCATTCTTCTTTATCGTGTCAGAAGCTTACAGTTTAAAATACACTGACAATATTCAAAATACATAATACAGAATGCAAAATACAAAATACAAAACACAGAATACATAGACAATAACAAAAATAGAAAATCAACAAAGCAAAATACATTGTTCCGTCATTTCATATAGTGGCAGACCAGAAATTTGCTACGTCGAGTTCATTAGGTGTCGCCCTCGTCAAGTCTCCCACAGTGCATGTAGCTAGAGATGTAGCACACTGCAGTAGGTGGTTATTACACTGCACAGAACCACATAAGCAGAGAACTGATTCCACGGGAAGGACCCACTTCTGCAGTTTGGTTTTGCATCTCTGTTGAGAGCTTCCATGTTGTCCACTTCTCTGAGTGGCCAGGGGGAAGCTCTTCCATCGGCACCATCCACTCATCCAAATACTGACATTTTTTCCGCCATTATAACTGCGACTGTAGTTGTCAGAAAGCTCTTTCTCGATTTCAGCCGAGGTCGTGCTGGCTGGCAGCCGTATAGAGAATCGGTTTCAGTAGTCATAGCCTTACTTTACATTTTTATTGTATTGGTGTGGTGTCTGTTCTTTCGAACGTCCGAAATAACAGTCACCACACCTATACAACAAGTATTTATACGCGACGACGGCGTTTGCTTCATCTATTTCACCGCTGATGCGGTAATACGCCCGACCTCGCACGGGGATCCGTAATGGCGAGTGAAAGAGGGCATGGACGATAGGGGCGCTACAACCATAGCGTGCGACGTGTGAGAATTTGAGACGGAGGGGAGGCGAGCACGGGTAGCCAAGTGGTTAAGGCAACAGCTGGCCCGAAGCGGGAGACCCGGGTTCGATTCCCGGCCCGGCTCACGTTTTCACTTGTCGCCATTGCTTAATTTCAATGCCCAAATGCGGCCACTGTCAATCCTTTCATTCCTATCCTTCTTCCTTCCCTTGCTTTACCTATCATTTGCAATTGCTTTTCATTATTATAACATTCATTGTGCATTACGTCATTCATTATAACGTTCAGCTTAAATCTACTCAGTTGTACATTGTCAAATTAATCTGACAAACACCTGCGTGTAATGGGCCCGCGGTCTAAGGCGTCATCCTGCGGACTAGGTGGCCGTTCCCGCTGGAGGTTCGAGTTCTTCCTCTGTTAATTTGGGGAAAAGTACAACATAATAACGAAAAGTTATTGAAAGGACAGCTGACGTTCATTACAGCTATTTACTGTGCTGCTGTTTCCATTTATTTTATTTCACACACACTTCCCCTTCACCCTGTTGGTAACGGCTGAGTGAAAGCCACTTGGTGACAGACACAGCTGAGACGTCAGCAGGCGGTTAGATGGTAGCCTGCAGGCTGCAGTAGGTGCCAGTGTGTGCTTTGTTTGCGGCGTGTTCCCGACCCACCGCAATCTGCGGAGGCAGGTGGCGCCGGCTGCGTGACCCGACCTCGGCGGGTGAAAGCCGCCGCCCTGGCCGCCTTACTGGACCTGATTACGGCTGCAGCCGCAGCCGCAGCTGCCGACCGCCACCGCTGTCCTGCAGACACGATGGGCTGCACCGACACCTCAAGCACACACCGCCCATCCGGGGCTCTGAAACTGCACCACTGTCCAGGATCCTGTCTTCGTGTCAATCCCATCTCGAGAAAGAAAACACGTGGCCTTTTGAGAAGGACGGAGAGTTGACTTTCCAATGCTCACCTTGAGATTCGGAACAGTAGGTCGAAACGTCAGCAAAATTGGAACCTCCCCTAATGATAAGCACTGTAATGCGTTATCCAAGGAACCGTTATGGGTCCCCTACTCTTTCTTGTGTTTATAAACGATTTAGGAAACAATCTGAATAGCTCCCTTAGACTGTTCGCGGATGATGCTGTCGTTTATCGTTTAGTGAAGACAGCAGAGGATCAAAAGCAACTGCAAAGCGATTTAGACCAAATTTCTACATGGTGAGAATTGGAAATTGACACTAAATAAAGAAAAGTGTGAACTAATAGAAATCCGCTGAACTTCAATTACGCGATTAATCAGTCAAACCTCAAGGTCCTAAATTCTACTAAATACCTGGGAGCTACAATTACGACCAACTTAGACTGGTGAGAACACATAGAAAATATTGTGGGGAAGGCGAACCAAAGATTACGTTTCATTGGCAGAATGCTTCGAAGATGCACCAGCTCCACCAAAGAGACTGCCTACATCGCACTTGTGCGTCCTCTCCTGGAGTACTGTTGCCCATTGAGGGACACTCACCAGGTGGGTCTGACGGAAGGTATTGAGAAGATTCAGAGAAGGGAAGCTCATTTTGTTTTATCACAAACGGAAATTACGGGGGGGAAAGCGTCACGGAAATGTTGCACGAATTGGGGTGGAAATCATTAAAAGAAAGACGTTATTCATTGTTGCGTGATCTGTTTGCGAAGTTTCAATGACCGACTATTACTTCTGAATGTGAAAATATTTTGCTAGCACCAACCTACTTAGGGAGACATGACCATCCCAATAAAATAAATCAGATCGAAAACGGAACGATTTAGGTGTTCTTTCTTCTCGCGCACTTTAGAGAATGGAACGGTAGAGAAATGTTATGAATGTGGTTAATGAACCCTCTGCCAGGCACTTAAATGTCATTTGCAGAGTATCTATGTAGATGTAGATGAATCTGATGCTCAGCTTCCTAGCATGTCGAGGTAATTCTTAGGTGCATGTAAGCCACGGGAAATTAATAACTGTGTGTGCGCGAGTGTTGTAAGTGTGTTTGAGTGTGTTTATGTGTCTATCCTTATGTCATCATTCGTTTACTCACTGATATCTTGACCCACTGACCTCAAAGATAATCAGAAAGCAGTACTATGTGCAACTAAATCATCACGTTCGACGCCTTATTGGTGAACGCATATCATTTACACTCTGTCCAGTTGTCAGTAATAAAATAATTTAATTGTAAAATCAGGCATATTGTCTATAAGGAGCGCAACTGCTAGAATTTTTTAAAATGGAGACATTTAATCAATCTACTTACATGTCACAGTTGCTATTTTACTTGTATTTCTTATTATATACAGTTAGTTTCTGTAAAACTCTGTCCCCATTTTCAACTATTTATGTATCAACTAAAAATTTTTCCTCTAAAAAAACAATGAATTACTACATCTTCACAAAAATAAACTTATATACTGACTGTACTGCCAAAACAACTATATAAAATCCATAATGATATGCTAAAGTTGTTACATCATTCCTAGAGTAAAGAAACAGATCTGTGCTGAATTATTATTAGCTTTTGT
Organism: Locusta migratoria; assembly: GCA_026315105.1. NCBI lineage: Eukaryota > Metazoa > Arthropoda > Insecta > Orthoptera > Acrididae > Locusta > Locusta migratoria. The sequence continues at coordinate 525,179,485 of CM048745.1, forward strand.
TCTAAATGAACACTCGTTTGTTCTATTGGCTGGAATATTTGTTTGTTCACATGACTGGACAGTCAAATTCAACTTTACAGAATGGATCCACCAATTTCGTGTTATTACAGAAAAATGTTTGGTGAGCGAGCGGTCTAACGTAAGGTTGTCACTGTTTTCGAAACAGTAACAACGGAGTTGGATCGAGATTGAATGTACCAGACGTCCTACAGCATGACAGTGTCACCAAGGCCGGCCGCGGTGGCCAAGCGGTCTGCGGCGCGCCAGTCACGGTCTGCACGAGGTTCGAATTCCCCATCGAGCATGGATATTTGTGCCGTCCTTAGTATTAGCTAGTTCGTAAGTAGTCTGTGAGTTTAGTGACTGATGACCCGTAGTTAAGTCCCATAAGCTCTACAAACACTTTAATTTGAGTGTACCAAGGTCTTCGAGAGGTGGCAACACTTTTTGCGTAACCCCAGCTCTATGCTCAAGTTGAGGCTGCTATGTACGGTCGATGGGACTGGAAAGTACTGTAGCATCCACCATACACCCCCCGGACTTAAGTTCTTGTGACTTCTTCCGAAGATGAAAGAACCACTTTGTCAGGTTCGCTTGAGAACTGTTCCAGAGATTCCACAGGCAGTAGACCGATCCATTCGCACAATCAACAAAACAACCTCTGCTAACAGTGTACTACGCCTTCCACAAAGCTGTCAACTGGTTCTACACAACGCTGGTCATTGCTTTGAAGGACAGTAACAGCTGCAAACAAGTAACGCTTTTGTATCGATTGCCACAATTGCAGTTCCAACCCTCGTATTTACAATTGCGACAGTGGAGGAGCCATAGACAATAAAAGTCTGGAGGTCGAATTCCGAGAAACTTGTATCCCTTCCCCAACGCTCGGTTCCAGCAATGATTTGAAATAGCAGCCAGGAAACCTAGCTAGATTTCGACGTCTTAGGCGTTTTCTATTTTCATTGAACGGTGAATGCTAAAATTATAATATTCCCTACAATTGATATCCTTCTATGTGGAGACAATACCTCGGAAGTGTCTGCGGATTTGGGAAAATTTATTCAGTAGTGTTAATGTAGTAATTAAATATGATAATTAATTAATTATTCGTTATGAGTTTGCTATCAATTTACTTGGAATTTAATTTGGAGAATTTGAAGGCTTACTTTCATACCTCTCTCTTCCTTTGTCGTTGACATGTTCAAATGTTTGTAATACTATTGGACCAAATTGCTATGTCATCAGTTCCTAGACTTACAAAATACTTAAACTAATTTACACTAAGGACAACACTCACACCCATTCCCTAGTGAAGACTCGAATCTCCGGAGGGAGTGGTCGCCCAGTGCGTAGCAAAATACCTTAGACCACTTGGCTACTCCTGCACGGCTTCCTTTATCGTAAGCCTGGTCTTGACTGATGTTGCGTGTTTACAAGTGCTTCACAAAGCCACTGCGTTTCAGCGTGAAAAGCTCATTGCATCTGAACTGCTGTGTTTTCATTATGTGGGCACTGTGGAATGTCCCGATACCGCGTGTGGATCCGACTGACACACGACCACCAGCACAAAGTCTGACAACAACGTGTTCACTTGATTCACCTATCTGATCCTTTCCTCTTCTACATCTACATACAAACTCCGCAATCCACCCAAAGGTGCATGGCGGAGGGTACTCAGTACCACTACTAGTTACTTGTTTTCCTTTTCCACTCACCTAGACAACGAGGGAAAAACGAATACATGTACGCATCCGTATGAGCCCAATCTCTCTGATCGTATCCTTGTGTTCTTGGCGGCAGTAGAATAGTTCTGCAGTCCGTCTCAAATTCCGGTCCTCTAAATTTCTTCAACAGTACTTCTCGCAAAGAACGTCGTCTCCCCTTCAGCGACTCCCATCTGAGTTCCCGAAGCAGTTCTACATCTACATATATACTCCGCAATCCACCGTAAGGGTGCACTGTACCTCTGTTAGGCATTTGCTTTCCTATTCCACTCCCCAATAGAACGAGGGGAAAAAGAATCTCTATATGCCTCTGTACAAGCCCTACTTTCTCTTATCTTTGTGATCTTTACACGTAAGTGGGCGGCAGCATTTTGGTAACATTCGCGCATTGATCGAATCTACCAGTTGCAAATCTAGCCGCACGCCTCTGAACTATCTCTTGGCGACAGATGCGATCTCTCTCTATCACGACAACTATCTCACTTTAGTTCAAGTGTCAGTTCCAAGAACAGTTTGCGAATGGTTCGTTGAACCCTCTGCCAGCCACCACAGTATGAACTACAGAGTAGTGCTGTAGACGTATAAATACCCGCTCGGTTTGCCACGCGTCTTAAGGTGCTGAAGTCTGGTTCGGGGAGGTATGTCAGTCCCGGTTAAAATCCGCGCGCCGATTAATGACATGGAATAGTGTGCCGGTTAACCTAGATGTGGTTTCAGATGGTTTTCCACATTCTGAATAACTATATACCGGGCTGGTACCCAAGTTCCACCTCAGTAACACGATTCACAAACATTTCGAAAAACATTAGCACATTTTCACATGTGTAACACCACTCGCAGATAGTTCGGGTACATGCATTTCCTCTCCGGGGAGACAGAACCCAAGGTTAATAAATTAACCATGCCATATGCATAGTTAACCTAACTGAACGCATAAGAAAAGTGTAAGTTAATCTCGTGCTGTTCTCAGTCTGGCGGAAGTCTTTCGATCTGAGGCCGCCTTGGCGGTTTGCGTGTCACCGGCGCTTTTTAATTATTCAAAAAGCTTGTCAATTGATGCTCCGAGGCCAGATGAACCGCTCTACGACTCTAACGGTCATAGCTCAGGCGTAGGGACGACAAGCAGCTGACGTCGTTACATTGCCACGATTCTGGAAAAGCATAGTCAGCATACAATGGAGACAGGCTGCGAATCACTTATTCATCCCATCTCAGAATGTTACTGAAGTGTGTGAAACCCGCACTGATGCAGGGCACTTATGGTTTGGTCACAAGATTGTTTGATTCTCCAGAGATATTATTTACTGATCTACGCATCACACCTGTAGGAAACTAGATTGAATTAACCACAGCACACACACACACACACACAAGCACTGAATTCTCATTCTTCTCACACATCATGCGCGATTGTAACGGGAAGAAAATTTAGCGCGTACTACTATTATCAGAACCCACTGCTGTGAACTTCCCAATGGTCTGAAGAGTAACTGTAAATGTAGAAATGGCGGAGGTGGTCGCCAGTAATACCATTGCGGATCTTTCATGGCAGCAACCAATGTTCCTAACCACTACATACTGAAAGCGGTCTCTGTTTTTAAAAATGACACTACAGCTTACCTAGGAAAATTCCTGTAGCTGTCGCGACACAGAAACTAAGGAACGTTTGTATTAATGTGAAATTCCAGTGTCAATTTATTCGTGTGAAGAACCACAATATGTAGTTATCCTTACCAGTATTTTACAAGGGCTGGATGACTAGTAATCTGAACTATTGTTTTTCTCTGTGAAGTAACTTTATTCGCAGAGGTACTTACAGTTAGAAACCTCCATTAACAACGTAGCGGTATGAGCGCTGTTGTTCAGGACCCTTTGCGTCGATAGTAATGGAAGTTTCTGGAACATCCACCGTATTCACATGACATGCTTTCCTGTAATTGCGATCTCTTTGCCAAAGTGCAAAACCATTGCGAGGGTCCCGGTACAACAGCAGAGATCACATTATCCTTGCCGTAGTGTGCTCAATGCCTGACATACACAAGAAACAGGTGCGTAGATGGTTTAGGGTGCATTCCACACATTTAACGAGTGGAATAAACAACGGGGACGATTATATTGATGGGGTGTAGCTGTAAGCACCTGTCAGTAAAGGTATTCAGAGAAAATTAATAGTTCTCATTACTTTTCACCGTCCACTTCCGTCTTCCGGTGGACAGCTTGGTAGATTGTCATGCTGGGGGCCTGGGGTCGATTCCCGGTTGCAGATTTTCTCCGCTTGGAGGCTCGGTGTTGTGTCGTCCTCATCATTATTTCATCATTATTGACACGCAATTGGTGTCACCTAAAAAGACTTGCTCCAGGCAGGTCGAACACGAACCCAACCGGGATCTAACGGCGAAACATGCCACACTATCATCTTCATCACTTTTCATCCAGCCTTTGTATTTATGTGTGACTCCAAAATGGCGATATGGTCAAAACAGCTCTCGTAATAAAGGGTTTTGATGAGAATGTAACCACTATTCCGAATAAAATTCAGACCACTGGGTTTGAAACAGGAGCCCAAGTCGGTTGTGAAAATTCGTTTTTAACTACTTCCCTTTATTTTACTTAGAGAGAGCGTCTGGTGATTTCTTTGATTGTAGTTACAGAGGAAGAATAGAGAATAAGGATTTTAACCTGGATTTTTAATTTTTTTAAATCTTTACCCGTAGTGTGATTTTCGTCTTCAGCAGTTAATGTTCTATTTAGTATTCTTTGTTTAATGCATACAGCAGAAGAAGATATCTGACACAGAGACTCGCACTGGACGAATGACGACTTTTTTCTGTACATTACAGCGTTAAGTATGTGGGTTAATGACCTAGTGCACCGAAATGTTTGCACTTGTAATTCTTGTGACATGTTGACATAGTGCTGAGTGTACACAGGATAATGATATTTCGAAGTAGTTGTCTGGATATTGAACAATTTGATTCGGTAACAGCGAAATAATTTATGACGCCTTGGAAGAAATTTGCGCTGGCCATTATAATTATGGCCGGCCGCGGTGGCGGAGGAGACTGAGGCGCTTCAGTCACGGTCTGCACGGCCACTACGGTCGGGGGTTCGAATCCCCCCCTCGGGCATGGATATTTGTGCCGTCCTTAGTTGTAAGTAGTTCATAAGTATTTTGTAAGTTTAGGGACTGATGACCACGTAGTTAAGACCCATAGACTCTACAAACATTTGAACATTTTGAATTATAATTATGAACGCCACTTCGGGCATCTGGTCGGCCGCAGTGGCCGAGCGGTCTGCGGCGCGCCAGTCCCGTTCTGCACGGCCACTACGGTCGGAGGTTCGAATCCCCCTCGGGCATGGATATTTGTGCCGTCTTTAGAATTAGCTAGTTCAAAAGTAGTTTGTAAGCTTAGGGACTGATGAGCCCGTAGTTAAGTCCCATAAGCTCTACAAACGTTTGAACAATTTATTTGAATTTTCGGGCGTCTGTGCTTCATTCAATGGCGTCCTTAGGTTCCATTAACAGCATGTTTTCCGTCTGCATAGGCAAAAGGTACTCGATCCATAAAAATTTTGAATATTTATTTTGTATCGTCTTAAGTCCATTTAGGTGCGCACAATAGTGGTAAGAATAGGATGTCCTTTCTTCGTATAATTATTACGTGACGGTGATAAAAGAGGCAATTTTTGTTCCGCAGTACAAGAAAATACTGCTGTGGTTTTGACACTGTAGCAGGAATTTATTTTGTGTCTTACCAGTTTAGATTTTCTCGTTTACGGGAACAATAGCTCTTACATTAAGAGACCACTAGTAAACAGAAGAAGAGATCTAAATATTCAAATGTTTGTAAATCTATGGGACATAACTGCTTGGTTACTACTCCCAAGCTTACAAACTTCTTAAACTAAGTTAAACTAACCTAAGGACGACGCACACACTCATGGCGGAGGGAGGATTCGAACCTCCACTGCGAATGGCCGCGCGCACTGCAGCACGGTGCCTCAGTGCGCACGCCTAATCCGATGTGGCAGAACAGATCTAACTAGAAATGAAAGAACTGGAGAAGACACTGGTTCAGTAGAAGGCAGTGAAGGTGGTGATGTATTGACAGCCGGCCATTGTGGCCGAGGGGACTGAGGCGCTTTAGTCACGGTCTGCACGGCCACTGCGGTCGGGGGTTCGCATCCCCCCCCCCGGGCATGGATATTTGTGCCGTCCTCAGTTGTAGCTAGTTCATAAGTCGTTTGTAAGTTTAGGGACTGATGACCCCGTAGTTAAGTCCCATTGACTCTACAAACATTTGAACTTTTTTTTTATTGACAAGGCACTGGCATGTTAAGAAAAATAGAAACAATAAAAAAAATTAAAGTCCCTTTCTGATGAACGGATCTAGGCTGTAAAAGACAGTAGCAAACGCCTGAAGTAATAGCGCAGGCGCATATATCTTTCATGTCGAAGTGCAATAACAATAAGTAGAAAAATGTTTTGTTTGCAAGCATAAGAAATTTTTTTAACGTGAATTTAAAATGGCACACATTGGTCTCGCGTTCAGGGGGATTGCTTTGAAAGGGCACGGTCGATTTCTTTCCCCAAGCTTATCAAAAGAGTTCGCGCTTTTGCTGCAATGACCACGGCGTCAACGGAGCGTTAAACCTTATCTTCCTTTCTTACTTTCAATGACATTACTATAAAATCATCATTTATTATACAGAAGATATTTATATTGGTGCTGAAAAAACTGTGCCATGGAAAATAAGTATAAAATAATATGCTGCCTTTCTTCCGATTCATCCTTTTTGCCGATAGCAGACGTTTGAGTGAGATAATTTAACCCCTCAACCACAGAACAAAGAGAAACATTGTCATAAAATCTTTGTTACGTTCTATTTGCGTTTACAACCATCGGCTATCAATTACGTGGAAGCTACTGGCACATAAATAGCTCCCGTAATTCGATATCCGCTTGTTTCATCAGCTTTCAAACAGTGTGGCAATGTGCTTTGTTAACTCACAACGTGTAATCAGCTTTCAAACTACGTGTCAATAAGCGTTAAGCAATCATAACTGCACTGTATCCCGTAATGAATATCGGCATCATCAACAGAAAGTGAATGTCTGTCTCCCTCTGCTTCCGTGCAGTGTTGTTTGTAATTTGGGCAAGAGATGTTATTACTGTTCGTGTATTAACCTGCACAGTAAACAGTAATGAAACGAATGAATTCTTCTGAATTACGCGAAGCGGAGAAAGATAAAGTTGTATAACAGATTAAAAATTTTACGAAATCGAATTATTTAAACATTTCGACCGTGTCAGAGCATTGAAATAAATCCAATGGCAAGGATGAAAATTTGTGCTCGACCGGGATTTGAACCCGGATTTCCCGCTTGTGACCAGCGGTCGCCTAAAGCAATTATTATTATTATTATTAATTATTAATTATTATTATTATTATTATTATTTTCACCTGGTAGATCTATGGTTTGCGGTCGTTCGTTTACTTCGTTAGTGGTAGTTCGTTGAATGATTGGCTCAGCTTTTTTTTTTTTTTTTTTTTTTTTTTTTTACCGAGGACGTTTAGCCCCCTGACCGGGCGCACTGAGCCACGTAGCCCGGTAACCAATTAGGCTATCCAGGCACGCTTCTCTTCCAACCCAAATTTTCCCCTTGTAGCACACTACGATTGTAATGCCCCCTGACCATGTCCGAAAAGAATAGACACCATATACATAATTGTATATCTGCACCAACGGGCAACTGACAATATCAATGCTGACGCATTAATACGCTCGATCCGTTATAGGAAGCCGGCCGCGGTGACCGAGGGGACTGGGGCGCTCCAGTCACGGTCTGCACGGCCACTACGGTCGGGGATTCGAATCCACCTCGAGCATGGATGTCTGTGCCGTCCTTAGTCTTAGCTAGTTGATAAGTAGTTTGTAAGCTTAAGGACTGATGACCCCGTAGTTAAGTCCCATAAGTTCTACAAACATTTGAACATTTTTCGTTATAGGAATCCAGTATAGGCTGCGAGCAAGTGGAATCAAATGGACAGGGGGGGGGGGGGGGCACTAAAGTCTTAGTGTGCTACAAGATAAGAATTTGGGTGGGAGGGCAAGCGTGCTGGGTTAGCCTGTGGGGGATAGTTCGGCAGCTGTTGGCGAGCATATTGAGAACGTTTGCCGCTGCAATAATTCCAGCAAACTTCGTCACACCCGACGCCGTATCCTATCTATAGACTAATGGGAATTCAGTGATCTGGATGAAAGGACACACAGTTTATTACATTTTCAACAGTCAAGATCCAAGTAAATACGAATTTGTCCTGCATCTACGGATTCAGCATTAGAAACTGCAGACAACCTCGAATATGGCAAAAATTATGCAATTTTTTTACACAATAAATCAGTGAACAACTAATATACTAAGGTACAATTAAGAGTTCACCTTGAACGAAAGGACTTAAAATTTAGTTGAAAGGGAACTTGATTTTATATAGAACACCCAGAAGCAAATACCGCTAGGACAAGGTGAAATTCAGAAGTAACGATGTTAACTTCATAGCACCAATTAAGCAGGAGGGAAGCTCTGACCGTGACGCTTTTCGGGTTATGAGAAGACAAACCGTGGTGGTAATACCCGTTAACTAAGAAGACACAGGAGAAGAATGGAAATTGGACTGAAACACGAGAAGACGAACTCCGTTGGGCAACCACTGAGCTGAAGTTAATCGAGCAAAAAAGTCAGTGAACGTTTATTTCTATGTTTATTTCAGTAATCCCTTACTTTCAAAACGGATTGCTTCTTTCACATCTGTTATAGGTAATTATATCTCTCAGAGAGCCAGTAAACATGACAATAAAAATGTTTACTTGCTTTACAATAAATATTTCCTTAGATTTCTTACAGCCACCGCAATACAATAAAAGGTATTAATTTGAAGCGTGTGTTTCTCGGTGAGTTGATGTTCACAAAACTGGTTTTAGTTACTTTTACATGTGTTTTACATCGTATTGAGCGATTGCGAAACGTGGACGGGCTTAGTTAGTAGTGTATAAAAAGAAGCAGTTGTTGATGCCTTCTCTAGTGCTTCGATAGAGTACTGCAGCTATGACGTAAATTTTCACACCAGTTGCCTGCTCCCTGCTTCGCGATAGGTTCTATGCTATTTCTCTCTTGCAAACAGCAAGCCATAAAGCGACGAGGAAGCCGTAGCCGTAGCTGTTAACTAGACGTAACACTTTCTCACCGCATCTGCCCGATCCTTTCACCTGTTACCACGCAAACTAAATGCGCTAGTTACATGAACCCTTCTTTTTCTTCTGTCGTTTAGCGAGTAATACAGTAGCCTCCTTCCTAATACTTTCGTTCTTTCGCCAGCAGTTAGCTTGTCTTCGTTCACTACATTTTGATGGCATCTAACGTCTACACCTGCGTTTGGTTCAATCGTGACCTACTGTGGAGCTTTCACTGAAGGCCAAAACAAAAACATCTGACGGGATTTGGTCTGTATGTCAGTACACAATGGCATGGTTTCTGAAAGTTTTTATGGAATAACAATCGATTGCGAGCGTTTTTCAGTCATCAGGGTGAAGGTTGCACAACTAAATATTGCAGGTGGGACATGCATTTGTTGTCCTCTCCTTGATCAGTCCCTAGAAAAGTAAACCTGTTTACGATGTGTGTGTGTAATTACGGACATGTCCGAAAGAGCAGACACCATTTTTCATTCTGCAGCTATTACGAATCGAGACACAAAAGAATGTATGACATTAGCTGAAAAAAAAAAAAAAAAAAAAAAAAAAAAAAAAAAAAAAAAAAAAAAAAAAAAAAAAAAAAACCACCCACGCACAATGTTCAAATGTTTGTAGAGCGCTTATGGGACTTAAATACGGGGTCATCAGTCCCTAAACCTGCAAACTACTTATGAACTAGCTTGTACTAAACACGGCACTAACATCTATGGCCGAGGGGGATTCAAACCCCTGACCGCAGTGGCCGTGCAGACCGTGACTGGCACGCCGCAGACTGTTCGGCCACTGCGGCCCGGCATTAGCTGTCAATGGGCCTTGAATTAAATCGGTGGGAAGTCAAAAATTCGTGCCGGGGCATGGTTCGATACCAGGTGCCATGCTTGCTACCAGTGACGCTGTCCACTACGCCAACCGGACACAGTGGTCACCACACAGGCCATTCGTCAGTGTATACGTGTGTTTGTTCTTTCAGACGTCGGGAATCGGCAAAATACAGCGACAACAAGTCAATTGAGCAAGGACACTACCTCAGTAGTGAGTGGATAAGTTGAGAGCATCTTACTGGCGTGATAGGGTGCAGTTATGGTGGCTATTGTGCCAAAAATGTTCAAATGTTTGTATAGCTTATGGGACTTAACTACGGGGTCATCAGTCCCTAAACTTACAAACTATTTGTCAACTAACTAACACTAAGGACGGCACAAATATCCATGCCCGAGGGGGATTCGAACCCCCGACCGCAGTGGCCGTGCAGACCGTGACTGACGCGCCTCTGACCCCTCGGTCACCGCGGCCGGCGCCATTGTGCCCGAGTGGCGTAGTGAGCAGCGCAACTGCCTAATAAGCGGCAGAGCAGGCTTTCTAATTCTGTCTCGGAAAACATTTTTATCCTTCCTCACCGGTTTAATTCAATTTTCACTGGCAGCTAATGTGGATGATATTAGCGCGCAAAATGAAAGGAACACTTTGCATACCGTGGCTGACAGACGTATCTACCGTGAGTGAATTAGCGTCCCGAAATAACTCCGCGAGCGTCGCCAAGAAAATTAGAAGAGTCTACTGTGGAACTCATTTAGGGGCAATGGATTCCGCGGACAGTGAAACCAGTTAGGTAGAACGGCGTGTAACCCTAGAGAACGTAAACCGCGTCACTCGAGACGCGCGGCTCGCGTTTCAGCCGCAGGCGGCCGCCCGAGTGAGTTGCTAGTGCGGAAAACTGCTTGTCTTCCCGGCAGGACCCTTCCGGCTAGAGTATCTGACCCCCGGCCCGTAATCAGAGACGGCGCACTCTGTTAGTCAATAAAGCAACCATTACAGCTACAACGTCACTTCACAAGTACTGCTTTATAACAATGCGAACGACATGCAGGATTACTCACGCAAACATGCAGATCAACTAATATCATTTACTTCAACTAGCCTTCGTACCCAGCAACGCCCAGGTATTTCTTTACTGCAGTCTTCTGTTACGCCATCTTCTCCTCTCTCCTTTATGTCCTCCCCCTTCCTCTCTGCGTTCATCTTCTTCCCCATCTTCCTATTCCCCTCCCCTCTCTTTCCATCCATCAATTTTCCTTTCAACGTTACTTACTCCCCCTCTCACAGGCAATCTCCTCATCTTGTCTCGCTATTCTTCTCCTCTTTCGTCCCATCCCCCCTCCACTCTATCCATCTCTTCTTGTCTCTGCCTATCTCTTCCTCCACTTCTCTAACTCCACCTCCTCCTACCAATGTATATGAAAAAATGTCGCACGGCCACTACGGTCGGGGGTTCGAATCCCCCCTCGGACATGGATATTTGTGCCGTATTTAGTATAAGGTAGTTCATAAGTAGTTTGCAAGTTTAGGGACTGATGACCCCGTCGTTAAGTCCCATAAGCTTAACAAACATTTGAACATTTGAATTTTTTGAAAAAATGTCGAAATTTATTAAAGGTACGTCCACCATGCACAGTACAGTGGACACAGTCTTTTCCACTAAAACGTACGTCCATGTGCCAATTTACTTTGTGATCGATCAAACGGTGTAGAAGTCTACTGTAATGTACTTTTTTCCATGCCCCATATGGTGACATGCGAAGTACAAAAATCTACTTCATCAAAGCGCGTGTCAACTTTTATGTTCTACGCTCAAATTGTAATGTGCAGTCCAATACGCACCGTATAAATCTTACGTAGACAGTTATCTTCGAGCTTTTCTGATAGTCAGCTATGAACAATTTCCTCAAGATAAATAAATAAATAAAATTCAGATTTACTTGAATTACAAACAAACGGAGAAATAGAGCGAGGCGGGGGGGGGGGGGGAGAAATGTTATCTCTCTGCCTTGATTTCTGTCTCGGTGGATCTTGGGTGTCGTCCACGGTGGTCTCAGTGTGAAGTGCACGACTGGTAACCGAAGGATCTAAAGTTCGAAACCCGGTGAGATCTCGGATTTTTTTCAGTCTGCGTTTCAATCCAGCCTTCATCTCTCACCGATGTGACGAATCACCAGAAATGACACCTGGTTCGGATTCCACGTTAAGCTGTAAGTCCCCATTCCCCAGTTGGACAACTGGGATAGGCTAGGGACACGCAATTCCAATTCAAAGACTTGCATCGGGCCAATGAGCCACACGAAAGTATTATTATGTCGGTCTTCGATAAAGTGACAGACGAAACGTTTTAGGATATTACAAACTTATTTATTTGGTACTAAACGTCATTAGTCAAGTCTGAATGAAGAAACTGCGGAAGCATCGTATTAGGGACGAATAAAGCAATAAGCTCAATTTCACATATACGGTAAAGTTGGTAATCACAAAGACCTTTGATATGTGTTGCTCCACATTTCGTGCATTTTTCATCGTCACACCACTGCCTCGCACCGTGACCACTGTCCTTACCAACAGCATGAGACAAAAAGTATCGACTACCGCAATCATGAGTAGTCAGAAGTCTTTTATATAAGGTGTTACAAAAATCTACGGCGGAACTTTCAGGAAACATTCCTCACACACAAAGAAAAAAAATATGTTACGTGAACATATGTCCGGAAACACATAATTTCCATGTTAGAGCTCATTTTGGTATTACTCTTCAAATGTAAATTGACAATTGTCAAAATACCCTATTATTTCGTTAGTATGTACTGTACTTACCCGATTCACCGCCAGTTGGCCCAATTGAAGGAAGGTAATGTTGACTTTCAGTCGACGTGTTCGTACACTTCTCAAACAGATTCGGAGACCGATGGATTGGTAGAGGCGGACCAATTCCATGCCATCCACGCTCTCCTGACCTCAACCCTCTTGACTTTTATTTATGGGGGCATTTGAAAGCTCTCGTCTACGCAACCCCGGTACCAAATGTAGAGACTCTTCGTGCTCGTATTGTGGACGACTGTGATACAATACGCCATTCTCCAGGGCTGCATCAGCGCATCAGGGATTCCATGCGACGGAGGATGGATGCATGTATCCCCGCTAACGGAGGACATTTTGAACATTTCCTGTTACAAAGTGTTTGAAGTCACGCTGGTACGTTCTGTTGCTGTGTGTTTCCATTCCATGATTAATGTGATTTGAGGAGAAGTAATAAAATGGGCTCTAACACGGAAATTAAGCGTCTCCGGACACATGTCCACGTAACATATTTTCTTTCTTTGTGTGTGAGGAATATTTCCTGAAAGTTTGGCCGTACTTTTTTGTAATACCCAGTACACACAGTGAGTGGCAAATAAATGCGGCCAGGCGAACAACCTTCCAGGGTACAACGAAACACATATAAAGGAAGGGCATAACATGCCTGCAGCAGATATTTACCTCTTGATACTTTTGGGCCCTGGTCAGCAAGTTGCTGAAGGCGGATCGAAGCTGGACTGTTGAAATTGCTACGCCGCACGGCAATGGCCACGTGGTCCGAGCCGCCAGGTCAAGGACTAAGTGACCGCTCCCGTCGGAGGATCGAGTCCCCCCTCGGGCAAGGGTGTGTGTGCGTAGACCTTAGCATAAGTTAGCTTCAAGTAGTTTGTATGTCTTAGTTTTACAAACATTTGAACATTTTAAATTGCTGCCATCTCACCCGAAATGTTCTGCTGCAGTTTTTGACGATTATGCTAACAGCTAAGATCTGAGAGCTTGCAATGTCTCAGCGTGTAAGTTGCACACTTCATGCAAATAGGATTGTGAACACTCACAAAAAGTCAACTGTTAAAAAATGTTTATAAATCGAGGTAAAACTAACCAGGTTCTTCTATCCACACCGCACCCATAAATGTTCTTCAGAAGACAAACAAATTTTATTTAAAGACCAATCAAAATTACCTTCTTTGTTTCGTCCAAATTATTATTTTAAATTGACTTCCTTTCAATCAGATGTTGACGCCGTACACAAAGTCCAGAATAGTTATCACACTGAATATTGACAGGTAACACGCTCACACCATTGGCGCATCACCTATTTGACTACCGTAAAGTATTCCTTGCTAGTTTAGCTCACGTATACCGACGAAATATATCTCCCACTTATTCACTGGTTCTGTCACTTCAGCATATAAACTTCATAACAACACAGAGACAGACAGACAGCGTTCGCTGTACCAGTATCCATATAATACAGATTACGTCATAATTACGCCAAGTCATGTGACACAAATTTCACGGTTTAGCATATTAAGTTTCATATAATACCTATATATAATTATTTGTGTTAAACTGAGTCATTTCAAGTATTTTGTGAATATAATTACTCTTAATCAGAAAAAGAATTGTTAATACAATTATAAGTTGACGATCGGCAAACACATGATCGTCAATAGCCATTTCTTCTGAAGGATCTTTGAAATACATCGACTGTAATAGTAAACAAAATACAACATGGGCCGATTCCGATCTTAAGTGGAATTTTATACTAAACTAGCTGTAAACCCGTCGTTGCCCGGGTGTTTATTTATCTTACACTCTCGTAGTCCACATCCCCTTCCCTACTCTCCGCATCCACCTCTTTCTCTCCTATCTGTTCGTTTCCACCTTTCGCTCTCTCGGCAAAGTCATGTGCCATACAAACAATTTTATGTATTCAGTGATCTTCCTCTTGGTTTAAAGGTAATGTGTGCAAAAATTCATAAAGAATGGAGCAAAACTATGCAGTTCATAAAATTCCGTAAATTAAGTACCTCCACCATGCACCGAACGAAATTTTATACATACAGTGATATTCCTCCAGTTTTTAAAGTAGTGTGTGTAAAATTTCATTAATATCGGAACAAAACTATAGATTTATATGCAATAGAAACGCAGGGTCACATTGAAAAACGCACTTTGTTGTTCTCAAATGTTCCAGTTTTATTTCATGCAACCCTTGTTCTGAGACTAACGAAGACAACAAAAAAAGGATGTGTGAAATCGGACGAGCCGCTCTCAAGTTACGGCGCGACCGAGGTATTTTGGGATCCATATTTATGTTGCAAAGTACACTTCCTCATGTACCGTATGAAACTTAAGGTAGACGGTGACCTTCCTCTTGTCCTGAAGGTAAGCGTGCGAAATTTCGCGATGATCGGAATGAAACTGTAGATTTCGTGAGTCTGTAGGAGAAGAATGCTCCGCCAGGCACGTATCACAAAATACTTTCTTAGCTGACGTTTTCTACCTATAAAATACATTCCTGCCAAATTACAGCTTCATAGGTGAAGTAGTTTTCGAGAACTCGTGTTTAGTTAGTGAGTGAGTGTCCTTTCGCTTTTATGTAGATAGAAATTAAGAAAACAGATTTTGTGGTTGGGGGGGGGTCAGTTACAAAACGCTTCATAAACGTCGGAAATTATATGCAAACTTTGTTGTAAGTCTCTAATTACTCCCATTTTCCAGTAACTGACGAATAAATCTGGGTATTCTCACGTGGTGTCCTCTCATTATTTATAACGTCGTATCGCCTGAGATATGTGTCGCACTCTTTCGTTTTTGGGTCAGGAACCTTCGTGGGCGTAAGGTGAACAGTTCACCAAAGTTTCATTGCAGCCGAATGAATGGTTTATGAACGCACAGAGGACAAACAAACATTCATATATATATACAGGGTGTCCCAGCTATCTTGTCCACCCAAAATATCTCTGGAACAATAACAGCTATTGGAAAACGACTTTCACAGGTATCAATGTAAGCTGAAGCCCATGAATGTACATATTTGGAAACATTCTAAAACGAAAGCAAATGTGTTTTTTAACACAAACAGATTTTTTTTTTTTTTTTTAATGGACACCCTATATTTTTCTTCAGCAAACCACATCACGACAAATCACATAAACAATGGCGTCGATTGCATCGCAATATTCCAATTACTTCCCGAGATATTGCGACGCGAAGTTGACGCTTGAAATACGCGACACGCGCGGCTAGCTCACGTCCTGAGCAGCATGGGGTTCTCGCCTGAGCCTCAGGACGTGCGCTAGCCGCGCGTTTCGCGTATTTCAAGCGTCAACTTGGCGTCGCAA
Organism: Locusta migratoria; assembly: GCA_026315105.1. Taxonomy (NCBI): domain Eukaryota; kingdom Metazoa; phylum Arthropoda; class Insecta; order Orthoptera; family Acrididae; genus Locusta; species Locusta migratoria. The sequence continues at coordinate 525,195,438 of CM048745.1, forward strand.
TATCTCAGGAAGTAATTGGAACATTGCGATGCAATCAACGCCATTGTTTATGTGATTTGTCGTGCTATGGATTGCTGAAGAAAAAATATAGGGTGTCCATTTAAAAAAAAACATACGTTTGTGTTAAAAAACACATTTGCTTTCGTTTTAGAATGTTTCCAAATATGTACATTTACGGGTCCCAGCCGTACATTGATACCGATGAAAGTCGTTTTCCAATAGCTGTTATTGTTCCAGAGATATTTTGGGTGGACAAGATAGCTGGGACACACTGAAATATACATCAATAAGAGTAGTAAAGTGAGTTGGAGTATACTCCGTTCTTTAACTACAAAACAAGCGATTAGTTAAAAATTTCAAAATAATTATGTACCGTCCAAGCATTCCACGCAAAGTGGTTGGCCAGCTAGGACCGCAACCGAACTGACCTCCGCCAATAACTCTGTCAGGCATTTGGACAGTAAATGTGACGCAAGCTTCTGCCCGTTCTATGTGCAGTCACTCCATCCTGTTGGATGTAACTGTTAGGACTTTAGCCTCCTCCGTTAACCTCCACAAATATTTCAAAGTGGTACCCACTGGTACAGGCTAATTTTAATTGGAGCATCCTCTAAAATGCTACAATTTGCATAAAGACACTATCAAACAAACCAGCCTTGGATGCATTTAAACAGTCTGAACACCATTTTATTGCTTCAGTGTCCCATACACGTTTCCTCTTTCTACAAAAGAAACTTTAAACATAAGTAAGAACTTCATGCGGTTTAATTGGATTGAAATGAGATTTCCCTTTCATCTGTTAACAGCTTTCACGCCGGAACTAGTGATTCCGGATAAACACTTCCCCTTTTAACGCCGCCAGAACTGGCTGGGAAGGAATGCAATGACCAGCAGGAGCGGCGGCAATGAATATTCATCTCCGTATTGATCCGATTAGCCTGCTTGTAATTCCCCGTCAGGTTTGACGTCAGCACAATTATCACAGGCCTGACGGCACGGACATTGTCGACACTCTGCTCTGCTGCCATTGCTTTTTGCCATTTGTCAGAGCAAATGCTTTGCATTAATGTGGGGGCGATTCTAATTTTTAGGTGGTGTATGGGACAAAGCCACGTCATGCGAAACTCTCTACAACTAGATAGCGTGATCGGTTCCCCTCCTCCGATTTCTGCTCGAAATCCTCACCATACGTTTCCTTTGTACATCCATTTGCATTAATAACGCGATGTAGGTGTCAGTTATAATCTTCGAACTGTCATTATTATCGCTTGTTAACGGAATCCCACGTAAGTCTTCTCGTAATCCGGAGTTATACGCAGCATAAACAAGGTATCAACGCTGTGATTTCCTGTGTATTTTCTTATAACAAATAGCTTCTGTTATTCTTCTTTGAGATTCTTTCTTATTTAATGCTCTTTCCGTTATCAGTTCCGACGACTGTTCAAGAAACGGAGGCGTAACTCATTGACCATACTATGAGCGCTGTAGTGGCTTTTTGTTTCACTCAAATATCGAGCTTACTTTTAGTTTAAGCTAAACTCTATTTTGTCGTAATTAGAACGTTACATATCTTTACTATTAGTAGTACTAATATAATTGAACCTTTGAAGAATATTTGGGTCATTAAAAGCAAAGCATTCTGGTAGCTGGACCAACATAAGCTACAGATTAAAGAAAACATCTCAGCATTTACATGAGATTACTGCTTCTCCTGACAGCAATTACTGTGTACTTAAAGAATTTCTACTTCATCTCAGCGCTTACTATTTTGATCGAGAGTGTTCCGCACAACATGTCCCACACTGCTCTTCCTAACCTACTATCACATTCCCCCTTCCCCCTCCTCCCCACACATCTCTCTCTCTCTCTCTCTCTCTCTCTCTCTCTCTCTCTCTCTCTCTCTCTCTCTCTCTCTCTCTCTCTTTCATCCTCCTTGTATTCCCCACTTTGACAGAAAGTTGAAATTTCGTGTCTATAAACAGAAAAAAATGAATTACAGTATGGGGTAATAGGGGTATCAGCGCAGGGTACCATTAGGCTACCTGGTCTCGCTTCCCTCAACCCCCGGCCAGTCCCGAAATGCCGCCCCCCCCCCCCCGACCCCCAACGGCCGCACTATTGGCCGGCTTGCACCCCCACCTCCGCCCCCACAGCCGGTACATTTGTGAGAGTGCCGCCGCCTCTGCGTTATGCCCGTCACTTCCGATTAATTTGATTAAATTTGCATATCAAATTTAAATGTGTCAACCTATGTTTTTAAACAGTAACAAGGGCAGCCCGTCACCAACCACCCCAGCCTCCGCCCCACCAACAGTCCTTAGAGACTGCCGCCGCCGCGTGACCCGGTCCTGGACTCGAACCCGCGCACCTCAAAAAAAAAAAAAAAAAAAAAAAAAAAAAAAAAAAAAAAAAAAAAATCCTAAAAAAGTTATTAACTATCGACGTACAGGTTATTACTCTTTCCTGAGCCAACATTGAAAAAAATGAGACAATTACTTTATTTATAAGCGTAATCTGGGCAATACAATTATCTGGAATAATAACTGATAACATGAAATATGTACCTGCACTTAACACGAGAGTTTCGTAAACAAATTGACCGCCTCCACAACTGCTACCGCCCCTGCCAGCCGCCAAGCCGTCCACCACCGCTCCCGATTATCTTATACCTAACTACCATATCAAATTAATTGCCACATCCTATGTTCTTGCATTGACCATTAGAACATTCCGTTTTCTCGGAATTGGTACATTCAATTTAAGTAACGTAATACATCAAACCTTAAGTACAACTCATATGAAACGCAATTTCGCATGTAAATATAGACGCAGCATAAAGAAATTCAGTGTAATGATACAGGTTTGTGTTCTCAAAATGTTCAAATGTTTGTAAAGCTTATGGGGCTTAACTACGGGGTCATTAGTCCCTAAATTTACAGACTACTTATGAACTACTTACGAACTAGGACGGCACAAATATCCATGCCCGAGGGGGGATTCGAAACCCTGACCGTAGTGGCCGTGCAGACCGTGACTGAAGCGCCTCAGTCTCCTGGGCCACCGCGGCCGGCTTTGTGTTCTCTAATTGTTGTATAACCTACTTACATTTACCGACAAAGCAAATGTTCAAATGTTTGTTAAGCTTAAGGGACTTAACTGCGGGGTCATCAGTTCCTAAACTTACAAACTACTTAACAACTACCTTACACTAAAGATGATACAAACATCCATGCCCGATGGGGGATTCGCACCCCCGACAGGGAATGGCCTCGCGAATCGTAGCATAGTGCCTCAACGCGCTCCGCCGCTCTGACGTGGCCATTTATCGACAATTATTTAGAAACTATTCTAACCACACATTAGAACCTTCCAAAAAAACCTAATTCGCCAGTGTAAAATAAATATATCTCTTCGTAGACGATGCTTGCAACAGCTGACGAATGAATTAAAATAAAAAATATATATAAAAATAAATAAAAAATAGCGCGTGTTAGATAATAAATGCAATGGTAACGATCGTCACAAACTTTTGTGTTCATCTTAACAAACGTTCTTTCGATGTCTAGGCGTGTTAACAGTAACGTGAATACAGCTCACACACACACACACACACACACATACACACAGTGTTCTCTGGATAAGCTACACAAAACAATTCTTACAGTCCTGTCGTTAAACGTATGCTAAATGTTTAAACAAATTATCATAACGTTTTATTATTTCAAGCATTTTTCACTCCACCCTCTTCATTTAGACTACGTACGCAACAGCAGACGGACTCGTTGAACAAAAAAAAAAAAAAAAAGGGGGGGGGGGCAGAGAGAGAAATGTTCCATTTTCGGAACTCGTTCGCCACCTTGGGTCTCTAGGCAAAATAACTGTATACTACACCTTGATCCACTCTCTTAGTTATTGTAATAATATTACGACTCATTTACATGTAAGACATAATGAAGAATTTCATATAGGTACGAAATGTGGTTGCAGTACCTTTCGGCTACCTACTTTCGGCTACTTTCCACTTAAAAAAATAGTCACAAGCCCACATTACACTAGGGATGGAAGGTAGCTGAAAGTAGGTAGCCGAAAGGCACTGCAACCACATTTCGTACCTGTTTTATGTACCGGTATATTACCTTCAGAGTGATGATTCATCTTCTTGATGATGCATTACATCTCTGTTTATTATATGTGCCTTACGTAGTACCTACGTTCGAAAGATAGCGAACATGTTTGTTTTGTAATTAAGTTAAAGTGTTACTGTGCCTTCTAAAGGTGGGCCTACTCAGTGAAGTCTTTTTTCGTTTCAGGTAAGCCATAGTTCCTGTGCCTCTGGTGGTACTTGGTCGGTATGTAAGAAGATGGAGTTTAACGTATGAAAATGTGGACTGTTTCGTCATTCAGGTATGTGGACTTTTCTGTTTCTAGATCCAACAAATTTAATAAGAACATGACAAGTGTGGTAGCACCTAAACGACTATGGAAACTTAAATAAATAAATAAATAAAGTAAAAATACACTGTAAAGAAACTATGGTAGTTTTCTGTTAGAGGCGCGAAAGAGAACCGTTTTGGCTTCAGCAAATTTTGGAATGTTTGAGTGTTTAACGTCACCAACTCCAGACTGGGACCAATGCTTAAGAGTGCCACTGTGCATCCTAAATTACAGTGTGGTAGCGTTAGGCGTTCCTATAAAAGATTTCAAATTTGCCTCTCATCACCCATCACATGTTTTGGTAGGGGGTGGGGGAGACGATTGTAGTGTCATTGGAGATCCTCCTCAACGCTTCAATATTTGCCGGTAACCGTTTCTTCGTTTTTTGCTAATCTCTTGAGATATTTTGCACGGTCACTATCAATATCTCGAAAACAACGCAAAATATCGATTTTTTTCCTTAGCATTAGAAAGTGAGATAGTAGTGATAGAACAAGTTACGAACCCAGCATACGACGCTGAGTAACGCATAAAATAAATTATAAAAACACAATTAATATTGTCCGGCTATAAAGTATGATGATATAATGGAAGCACAAAGTCTGTTTTCACAACGTGTTGTATAAAATAACAACTAAATATGTTATCAGTATAAAACTATGCTCCATTTACTTGTGAAGTTGTTGAGTAAGGATTACAAGAAAATTATGTATTAACAATATCAAAAAGGAACAACTTCCTGATGTTTGCAGAACATCAGGAAGTTGTTCCTTTTTGATATTATTATCATGTTCTGTCAAGTACCGACGGAAAAATCAATTAATTTTATGTATTAACCTTGTGAACGGAATATCGGTCTGAGACACCGTCATAGTGGACGCTAGGAAGGCCGTTTCTTTGACTCTGCAATGTAGTTCAAAACACATTATACGTCAGTGAGTGAGGAAAACAACGTAGAAACGGCAGAGTAAAGAAGGTGGAGAAAAATACAGTTCAAAGATCCTAGGGGTCTATACCTTTGTTCCTCCATACTGTATGTAAGAGATGTTCCGGTTAGAGGGTTAATATTACGTAATAGTGGTGCCATCAACACACAGCAACAGTCGTATTTCTTATTATAATCAGAACATAACTGCATATTATCACATACAAAATTGCCTAGGTTTATATTTATTATGACGTATAGTATTTTACGTTATGTGTTGTTGAAGGTAAAGAAATGGACAGTTTGTGAAAGTGATCTAGTGCTGCAATACCTGTAGTTCGACGTCTTGATTTGGTGATTTAGGTCTACAACTAGATACTGTGAGTTACCTACAGTCTATAATTGAATTGCACAATTCTATAGCTCAATTTCTAATAATAATAATAATAATAATAATAATAATAATAGTAATAATAATATCTTGTGGCGCAGTGGCCTGGTGTAAGTGTTTCAACTGGAGACCACTTTGACACCTTGCGTGGCCCTAACTAACCCGTTATTCAACCAGGCAAAGGGGACCTACCGTTTAATGCGAACCACGTCTCATTTCTGGCGACTCCTCACAATGTTAAGAAGGAAGGAGGGAAGGAATCTTAGGGTTTAACATCCCATCGACAGCTTGGTCATTAGACACGGAGCTCACGCTCGGATGTTTGGGTAAGGATTGGGGAAGGAAATCGGCCGTGCACTTTGAAAGGAACCATCCCGGCAATTTCCTGGAGTGATTTAGGGAAATCACCATTGTTAAGAGCTGGTATGTGGTCAGGTTCTCAAGATATACATGGAGACATTTGGAAGAGGGGGGGGGGGGAGAGGAGTTCTAAATCCCAATAACTACTAGAATGAATCTTAGTGACTTATTGGTCAAGGGCAGCACCTTGTCTTACAATGTTTCACACGTTATTGAAGTACATACATATCGATTTACATTTTCAGTTTGATTCGATTTAGTGGTATGTCTCCCTCTTCTTCGCTTACTGTATGTGATATAGCATCGGAGTCTTTCTGTGTTTTTATCCTGGTCGCTTGTCATGTATTGCAGAGGTGTTGGTTACCGGAAAACAGCTAGTAACGCCGGCCGCGGTGGCCGAGGAGACTGAGGCGCTCCAGTCACGGTCTGCACGGCCACTACGCTCGGGGGTTCGAATCCCCCCTCGGGCATGGATATTTGTGCCGTCCTAGTTCGTAAGTAGTTAATAAGTAGTTTGTAAGTTTAGGGACTGATAACCTCGTAGTTAAGTCCCATAGACTATACAAACATTTGAACAGCTAGTAACAAAAAATGTACGAACAATAATAAGTAGTCGAGAAAGTAGGAGAGTCATTCCTGGGCTGAAGTTTTAATATCGCATTACCACACACGGGAGCTGCGCGTGAGATGCGAAGCTCCCAGTTTTAGTGAGGGTAATTTTGTGTGGGTTTGAGAGCGGACGTTGCTGCAGGTCAGCGAAGAGCTGGGCAGGAGAGTTCAGACATGCTGTTTGGCTTGGCGGCCGCTCCCTGCTAGCGTCCTTGCGGCCGAGGAGGCGCGGACAAGTGGCACACGGCGGCGCCACGGCTATTAATACGGACGCCGCTCCACTGACGACTCACCTTCCAGCCGCAGCCGGCTCCCTGGGCTCTGCCGTCCCATCGAAATTACTCGATGGCTCACGTCTTGTCGCTTGGCGCTACACGGTTGCCACGTAGACCTCCGGCTACCACTCAATTGCAGGCGACGCACAAACACCGGACGTCGAAGCCTGAGCTTCCTGAAGTCGTGAGCGTCGTGACGGCTGCAGAGTCGCAATTCCCAGTGCTGCCACTGGGTGCCACGCCTCACAGGCATGACTTGACACAACTGCCATCTATTTGAGATACTTTCAGATTATTTTGTTAGACACTCTGTACGTGTTTCCCTTCTTGGCAGGCAGCAAGTTGTATGAATTCTACGCCTGTGAACGTAAATATGACCATTTATCACAAAAACATTAAAAAACACCCCTTCTTTTCATTCTCCTCTCCGAGGAGTGGAGCGGGCTGTTTGAGATCCGGCCCATAAAGAGTCGCGGTTCTATTCAGCCAATTATCAGACAAGCTGGTAGTGGGGAAAAGGGGGGATCCCAATTGGGAATAAGTGGGAGGGGCTTACCAGTTCCGGCATACGCCTTACAACCAAGGAAAACCTCCCAAAAACCTTGGTCGGAACCGGGGAAGGAAGGAAGCTTAGAGTTTAATATCCCGTCGACAGCGTGGTCATTAGAGACGGAGCTTACGCTCGGAAGGTTTGGGTAAGGACGTGGAAGAAAATCGGCCGTGCCCTTTCAAAGGAACCATCCCGGCATTTGCCTGCAGTGATTTAGGGAAATCACGGAAAACCTAAATCTGGATGGCCGGAGGTGGATTTGAATCTCCATCCTACCGAATGCGAGTCCAGTGTGTTACCACTCCGCCACCTCGCTCGGTCAGGAACCGGGGGATTGGAATCAGAGGGGGGGGGGGAGGGGGGGTGCAAACCACTCCCGAAATTTTGACAAACCTAACAAAAAATTGGCATCATTCCGTATCAGAATAGAGCCCGCCTACATATTTTCAAGGCTGGGAAGCCGTTCCACGTGCTCCATACAATTACGATTTCTCCCTATGCGATTTCCATATTTTTTGGAGCCCTGAAAGAAAACATTAATGGCCAGTATGTTTCGGACGAAGAGATGCAAACCTGGGTAAAAATCATGGTTCTGTTGCTAACTGGAATATATGTGCGTGGAAGAATTTACAGTCTTGTCTCACAGTGGGCTAAATGTGTTGTTATAGTGATTACTACTGAAATAATAAGCAGTATATTTTGTTTCTTTTCCACGTGTCTTATGTGCCCCTTATAGATCAGCCTAACTTGCCTGTTTTTCAATAACTAGAAGCAATTCCTTGCTCAAGGTACCCACGCAAAATTATGGTAAAGGAAGTGGCTAAATCCGGCGGAGATTCTGTGTAGAAACTGTCAGTAACCTTGTCGGTCCTAGAAATCATTGTATTTTAGAGATTTGAGCTGTTTTTAACACCACTATTAGTAATTTCAATGCCATTCAGCAATATTTCTCGATGCTCCTGCCACGGTGGAGTAGCCGAGCGGTCTACAGCGTCTCGCTGCGGAGCGCGCTGTTGCTCGCCGTGGAGGTTCGAGTCCTTCCCGTGGCATGGGTGTGTGTGTTTGTCCTTAGGTTAGTTTACCTTGGTTTAAGTAGTTTGTAATCTACGGACTGATGACCATGCAGTTTGGTCCGATAGATTTACAAACATTTCTTGATGCTCCTATGTAAACGAACCAAGGTTTCTGTTTAGTCAAAGAGTATCTGCACACTGTTTTTTGCCATTGACAGGTTTTACGTTTCGTAAAAATTTAAGTTAGGGAGTGCTTCTATGATAATGCTTGAGAATTTACTAAAAGCTTCACGCACTTCCCTTTAGATCCGCATTTACCTGATTATCAGGCCAGCAAGAATGCACTCCCGACAACCAAAAATTGGACGCCCTAGTTACTGTCGTGAATTCGCAGTGATCAGCTCGACCAAGCAGCTTCAACGCGTGAAGTGTCGACTATCAAATAATTTCAGTCAGACTTTCGTCGAGCTGCAATACCCCTACGCTCAGAAATCTGACGCACTGCAACGACGAAAATAAAAAGCGATATGTCTCTTGACAGTCAGTACTAGTGGTGATATTATCTTGCAATGGCGCCTGTATTCACATTAAGAAATGACCACATAATCTGCACCAACAGATCTCATTTCGTAGCACGGACGAAAACGATCTCTCGAAGGCTACAACACTCCCGCTTTTTTTTTTAAAGTGGTGTAATACTGAATTTTTCCCTATTACGGCCATAGTCGTGAAGTGAGAGTTACAATAAAATTATGTACTAATATTAGGTAACAGTAGTCCATGAAGAAAGGGCCATAGTATATTTCTTATGATATTCAGAACATAATTGTATATTATCAGATTATCAGCCGCTTCCCTCACTTCGAGACATACGCAGTTACATCTGCTATAAGGGAAATTCGTGATTCTGAATACTATGGCTGCAGAAGCCAGAAATTTTTAAAGTTCTTAGTGTTATTTATATGACAAACAGTTCAAATTTGTCTTCATAGCAGATACTTACGAACTGTAAGTTGAGCTGTCGCAAATGACATTCATACACTACTGGTCATTAAAATTGCTAGACAAAGAAGAAATGCAGATTCTATACGGGTATTCATTGGACAAATATACTAGAACTGACATGTGATTACATCTTCACGCAATTTGGTGCATAGATCGCGAGTAATCAGTACCCAGAACAACCACTTCTGGCCGTAATAACGGCTTTGATACGCCTGGGCATTGAGTCAAACATAGCTTGGATGGCGTGTACAGGTACAGATGCCCATGCAGCTTCAACACGATACCACCGTTCATCAAGAGTAGTGGCTGGCATATTGTGACGAGCCTCCTGCTCGATCATCATCGACCAGACGTTTTCAGTTGGTGAGAGATCTGGAGAACAATTAGTTTGAACAATTAGTTCATGAGTAAACTAGAATTGTAAATGGATGTGAAAACACACTTGATCTCTTAGCAACAAATAATCCTGAGCTCATAACGAGCATCAAAACGGATACAGGTATTAGTGAACACAGAGCTGTCGTAGCGAAATTGAATATCGAAAGTCCCAAAGTTACTAAAAATAAACGCAAAGTATATTTGTTCAGGAAAGCAGATAGAAACAAAATACATTGCTTCTTGAAAGACACCTTCTACTCGTTTCTAACACTAAACGTAGGTGTAGACCAGATGTGGCTCAAATTCAAAGAAGTGGTATCGACAGCAATTGAAAGTTTTATACCTAATAAATTAATAAAAGAAGGAGGCGATCCCCCTTGGTACACAAAACAGGTTAGGACACTGTTGCAAAAGCAAAGGAAAAGGCATACTAAATTTAAACGAACACGAAATCCCCAGGATTTGCGATCGTACTCAGAAGCTCGAAATTTAGCGAGGATTTCAATGCGAGATGCCTAAAATATTTATCACAACGAGACTCTTTCTCGTAATTTGACTGAAAACCCAAAGAGATTTTGGTCATATGTCAAATATACTCGGGGCAAATCACAAACAATACCTTCACTACGTGATAGTAATGGCGATCCTGCCGATGACAGCGCTACTAAAGCAGAGTTACTAAACTTAGCTTTTAGAAACTCATTCACCAAAGAAGACGAAACCAATATTCCAGATTTCGAATTACGAACAGATGCCGTAATGACTAACATAGAAGTAGATATCATCGGAGTAGTGCAGCAACTAAAATCATTTAACAAGAACAAGTCTTCTGGTCCGGATTGTATACCCATTAGATTTCTATCTGATTATGCTGAAGTGATAGCTCCTTACTTAACAGTCATATACAACCGCTCTCTCATAGAAGGATCTGTACCAAAAGATTGGAAAGTTGCACAGGTCACACCTATATTCAAGGAAGGCAGTAGGAGTAACCCACTAAACTACACGCCTATTTCATTGACGTCAATTTGCAGCAGGGTTTTGGAACATATCCTGTATTCAAATATTATGAATTATCTCGAACAGAACGATCTATTGACCCAAGGTCAACACGGATTTAGAAAATATCGTTCATGCGAAACACAACTAGCTCTTTATTCACACTATGTGATGGGTGCTATCGACAAAGGTTCGCAAATCGATTACGTATTTCTTGATTTCCAGAAAGCTTTTGACACCGTACCTCACAAACGGCTTTTAATCAAATTGCGTGGTTATGGTATATCGCCCCAAATTTGCGATTGGATAGGGGATTTCTTGTCAGAGAGGACACAGTTAGTAGTAATCGATGGTAAGGCATCGACTGAAAAAGAGGTGATATCGGGCGTTCCACAGGGTAGTGTTATTGGTCCTCTGCTATTCCTTATTTACATAAACGATTTAGGGGAAAATCTAAGTAGCTCTCTTAGGTTGTTTGCAGATGACGCCGTCATTTACCGTCTAGTAAAATCATCTGAAGATCAAAAACAACTGCAGAACGATCTGAATAAGATATCAGTATGGTGTAACAATTGGCAATTGACTCTAAATAATGAGAAGTGTGAAGTCGTCCACATGAGTACGAAACTTTATGTTGTAAACTTTGTTTACAACATAAATCAATCAAATGTGAAGGCCGTAAGCTCCACAAAATACCTAGGAATTACTATTACTTCAGACCTAAACTGGTAAGAACACGTAGATAATATCGTGGGAAAGGCGAACCAGAGACTGCGTTTTATTGGCAGAACCCTTAAAAGATGCAACAAAACTACTAAAGAAACTGCATACACTGCGCTTGTCCGTCCATTTTTGTAGTATTGCAGCCCAGTGTGGGATCCTTATCAGGTGGGTTTGACGGAGGACATCGAAAGAGTCCAAAGAAGGGCAGCTCGTTTCGTATTGTCTCGATACGGGGGAGACAGCGTTACGGAAATGATACAGGATCTGGGATGGGAATCATTACAACAACGGCGCTTATCGCTGCGGCGTGGGCTACTCCAATCGCCAACATTCTCCTCCGAATGCGAAAATATATTGTTGACTCCCACTTACATAGGTAGAAGTGATCATCAGAATAAAATAAGAGAAATCAGAGCTCGAACAGAGAGATTCAGGTGTTCTTTCTTCCCGCGCGCTATTCGAGAATGGAATGGGAGATAAATAGTATAATGGTGGTTCGATGAACCCTCTGCCTGGCACTTAAATGTGATTTGCAGAGTATCCCATGTAGATGTAGATGTAGATATAGAATGTGCTGGCCAGGGCAGCAGTCGAACCTTTTCCGTATCCAGAAAGGCCCGCATAGAATCTGCAACATGCGGTCTTGCATTATCCTGCTGAAATGTAGTGTTTTCTAGGGATCGAATGAAGGGTAGAGTCACTGGTCGTAACACATCTGAAAAGTAACGGCCACTGTTAAAAGTGCTGTCGATGCGAACAAGAGACGATCGAGACGTGAAACCAATGGCAACCCATAACATGATCCCGGGTGATACACCAGTATGGCGATGAAGAATACACGCTTCCAATGTGCGTTCACCGCGATGTCACCAAACACGGACCATCATGATGGTGTAAACGGAACCTGGATTCATCCGAAAAAATGACGTTTTGCCATTCGAGCACCCAGGTTCGTCGTTGCGTACACCATCGCAGGTGTACCTATCTGCGATGCAGCGTCAAGGGTAAACGCAGCCATGGTCTCTGAGCTGATAGTCCGTGCTGCTGCAAACGTCGTCGAACTGTTCGTGCAGAATGTTGTCGTCTTTCATACATCCCCATGTGTTGACTCAGGGTTCGAGACGTGGCTGCACGATTCGTTTACAGCCATGTGGATAAGATGCCTGTCATCTCGACTGCTAGTGATACGATGCCGTTGGGGTCCAGCACGGCGTTCCGTATTGCACTCCTGAACCTACCGATTTCATATTCCGCTAACAGTCATTGGATCGCGACCAACGCGAGCAGCAATGTCGCGATACGATGAACCTCAATCGCGATAGGCTACAATCCGACCTTTATCGAAGTCAGAAACGTGGTGGTACGCATTTCTCCTCCTTACACGAGAATCACAACGTTTCACCAGGCAACGCCAGTCAACTGCTCTAGGGCAGTGTATGAGAAATCGGTTGGAAACTTTCCCCATGTCAGCACGTTGTAGGTGTCACCACCAGCGCCAATCTTGTGTGAATGCTCTGAAAAGCTAATCATTGACATATCACAGCATGTTCTTCCTGTCGGTTAAATTTCGCGTCTGTAGTACTTCATCTTCGTGGTGTAGCAGTTTTAATGACCAGGAGTGTATAAGACATTTTGTCCGCTAATAAGACAAATTTGAAACGTGCGTGAGTGAATAAAACGTTAAAATTATTGAGAGACAGTGTTTGCCAGTCAGGTATTGGCAGCTGAGCGCAGCAGCAGCCGCCTGCCGTTGGCAGGCCTTGCGCTGGTGACCCAGGTGGCGCTGGTCCAGCAGGAGCGCCTCCCCTCTATACTACACACCTCTCCTCTCCACTCGAGTCGAGTCGGCCGCATCGGCCTGCAGGTTCCGGCTGCGGACTCGCCAAGCGCCTTAATTAGCGGCGCTGTTAAAAACGCGCCGAGCAGCGTGGCCGCCGGCACAGTGAACCCCTCCAGACTAGCCTGGACATCTGGCAAAAGTTCTCTCTGGGGCACTGTTCATACATTATTAACTGTCGTCCTCCTTGTTGTCCACCAGTGGAAAGGACAGGGAGGGAAGGGGACCTACCGAGAGAGAGAGAGAGAGAGAGAGAGAGAGAGAGGTCTCTTAACCCTTTCATTCCCAGTATTGTTCCTGGACAACAACATATTAAAAGTTGATTTATACCGTATTTTCCGCATTAAACCTTAAAGTTGCATTTTCGTTGATGAACAAGATGCTTCTAGTACATTTGGTCGCTTGGTAGCCGCGGCGGAGCGGCCGAGCGCATTGAGGCGCCATGCTACGATGTGCGAGGCTGTTCCGGGGTTCGAATCCCCCCTTGGGCATGGAATATATATATATATATATATATATATATATATATATATATATATATACACATTTGTAAGAGTGGAGCCCCTCCACGCTTGCACTAGCATGGTGACCGACTCAATTTCTAATGTAGGAATCACAGGAGCGGGTACTGTGATGTGTGCCGTACGTGTGGGTAGCATTACCCACTAATACGGTCCATCAGGACGATAGAAGTGGTCGAAATCTTTTGAAACAAGGGCGGTTTTAAGGGCAGAGCAAGTGCCAACGGAAAAAAAAAACCTCTGCGACAGTTAGGAACGGGTAGTAAGATCAGTAGCGAATTCTTGCTATCTGCGACATATCATGCAAGGGTTTGGTTATGTTAGTTATTGGGTATCGTGCAAGGTCGGTACCATTTTCATTGTGTGTTTGTCATAAGTTTGTCAATCCGGTTTGATGAGTCGCCCCTCTGCAGCTGGCACTGGCGGTGTCTCCTGGTCCATCATCAGCGGCGGCTGGCTGCAACAATCAAGACTGACAAGCAAGTAGTGGAGTTTGAAATCGGCCTCTAAGTGTGTGGGCTAGTGTGGGATTTGTTTGTGTTTTGTGCTTGTTCATGTTCCCTGCGATTGCCGGTTGTCGGCGGTGATAGCTCATCTGGCGTTGCCAGTCAGTTGTGTAGTGATGCAGGGGTTTGATGAACAACGGTTTTGTTTGCGCCTATAAAGCTTACGATGGATGTTTGTGCTGTCTTTAGTATAAGTTAGTTCATAAGTAGTTCGTAAGTTCATGGACTGATGACCCCGCAGTCCCATAAGCTTTACAAACATTTGAACATTTTTTGTCGCGGGGTACGGCGTGTAGCCACTTACGAGGCATTACTCTGTCAATCTTGGAGGTTGTGTAGCGTTGCCGTCTGTAGGTGCATGAGAATGTGAGCGTGAGTGTAGTTCCTTTCATTTTATTCCAGCAGTGAATTGTCTTTCGTGCTACGGCGAAGATTATGCTAGTGTTACTGATCTGGCGGTGGTAACTATCAACAAAATAACGCCCGAGTAACAAAATACCTCGATACAAATGTCCGCGTAAAAGTAGAAAATTTTAGACAGGCTACGTTTATGTGCGCAACATTACACTACCGATAAAATTCTACTTTGTTTTTGACGACATAGTCAGTTCATAAAACTGTCCTACGTTTCGGCCAGATTAGCTAGTAACATTCCTTAGGGTTCTCTACAGACTCGGAACAAACATGCGACATTCTCCACAAAATCTAAAAAAACAAACACACAAAATTTCGATTACACGACAAATGACACAAATATAAAGGTTTTTCCATTCAATGCAATACCGATAGATTGCCATCGAATTAAACTGAGAAACGTATTCGCAAACTGCGAATTCCGACGTGAGACATCAGCTGATCTTGATTAAATGCACACATCATTGGATCGGTCTACGTATCATCAAAAATGTTCAAATTTGTAAATCTTTGGGACTCAACTGCTTGCTTATTAGTCCCTAGGCTTACAAACTACTTAAACTAAGTTAAACTAACCTATGGACAACACACACACACACACACACATACACACACACACACACACACACACACAACCATGCCCGAGGGAGGACTCGAACCTCCACGGCGAACGGCCGCCCGCACCACAGCACGGCGCCTCAGTGCGTACGTCTATTCCGCCGCAGCCAGGGATCATCCATCGGTAGTTGACGTTCCGGGTCTGAGGGGCAAAATCGTCATCGAGTCCCGGTCCGGCAGTAATTTTCATGTGGCTAAATCATAGGCTGTAACTACATGGGATTCAAACCCGGTGTTTGCCTTTCGCTGACAAGCGCTATCCCGACCGAGTTACCCTGGCACGCCTCAGTTTCGTATCAGCACACACTCCCCTATACAGTGAGAAAATATCATTATGTAGAGTACAGTCGGTCTGCAATCTCTGCACACACCTTGAGGATGTCCACTCGCAACAGAATCCGATACTCGGACAGTTATACAGACTGAAGAAGCCGTCATAAACCGAGAAAAATGTTATTGACAGTGGCAACGGTCGCCCGAAGCCAACGATTATGTTTAATTCTTCATTACTTTGCTAAATGAGTTTTAAGGCGAGAATAATTTTTGATCTATGTAGGCTCTGTGCCCACCATGCTGAACTCTTACAGCATTCGGCAAATTTGAAGAAGTGGGTCTGTCAGGATGCGTGCAACAGTAGTTCCTGCAGTTGTCATGATCACTGTGTCCGGATGGCATAGTGAAGTGCGGGCTCGAATCGCTGACACGGTAGCTCAGTGGGATCCGTCAGTTGGCCAAAAGCTCTGCTTAAAAATAGAAGGACTTTGTAAATATCTCATAGATAAATAAATAATTGCCGCACGTCCGCAAAATAACAATATACCTGAAGAACTTTTTTTAAGTGAAGGAGTTGCATAAATGTTGTTTATTCGCTGTACTGATAAGTCATTTATAGTTGTAATAATGAAACGCCTTTCAGGGCCATCATCAGACATCAATGTTTTCAAGGTTACTCGGTGCACAGTTATCAAACATATTTGTAATCTCACAACTGCAAGTGGCTGACTATCTTCATACAATTAATCCGGTACAAGTCTCTGATTTAAACAGACTGCTATTCCAAGTAATCTCGACAGCATTGATGCCTGATGGTGGGCCACCCAAAATATATAACAATAACGCCATTTATCACTACAGTGACTAAACGGCATATAGTGATTCAAGACAACTTTATACAAACAGTCATTAGTTTTGACTGAATTTTGTTTTGTTACCACCTGGAACATTCCAGCAATGTCATTTTAGGGCCAAATCAGTGACGTTTATCTTGCTATATGTATTAACAATGATGCTGTATTTCTCCGAAACTTGTGCGTGCCCTTCGCACACGTGACAGTAACACACACCCCTACCACACTCCAACGTAGATGGAGCTACATTTACTAATCAGCATGTATGCAGCACTCCAGTTATCCACGAGGGTCACAATATTTCTGAACGACATTGCGTCAACATGTTTGATAAAAATAATGAGTGACTACGAGTCCCGGGTTCGATTGTCGGTCCGACACAAATTGTCGACTTTCTTCGTCGATGTTAATTCATTGCTGACATGCAGCTGGTGTCATTAAATCCTCAACGTCTGAAGTGTCGGGTTTAGTGAGAGGTCGGGTTGATGAGTTAGTGGCTCTCTGCTACTGGAGCAGAGAGCCGGTGGAGCGTTGCACGTGGTGTGACGCTGGCGAGAGGAGAGGAGAGGAGAGGGGAGTGGTTGGGTAACGGGCAGACGTCGCGTCTGCTGGCTTGGTCTGTCCTGTCCTGTCCTTGCCACGGCCGTCGCGTCGCTGTGAAGGCCGCGGGGCCTTCCAGAACAGCTACTCCCCACCAGCCGGAACGCCGGTGCCATAGCAGACAGATTCCTTCTGGTGGGCGACAACAGAGCAGCACTAGTGGACATCGTGCTTAAAGCTGGGGGAACTTGAACGAAAGGAGTTCAGCTTGTTTACCGGACTTAAACCAGTGCTTTAGTTGAAAAAAAATTTATACGGTACTCTGCTCATTCCAATGAAATGAATCAAATTGATGTTTTTAGAAAATCAAGAAAGTAAGGATTTAAGCATGTGAATACACAAACAAAATCTATATCTATAAATGTGAATGTCTGTTCGGTGTGTGTTTATCACGTCTGAACCACAAGACATAAAGAGCTAAATATTTGTACAGTTACTAATTTATACCTGAGGAAGGTTTTAGGCACGGTTTTATAGCGCTCTGATAGATATTTAGTAATTTGAACAATATAATGTGAAACAATAATTACTCTTTGAAAATTATATTTACTCTTTGAAAATGTTTTATTGGTTGCATTGTTGCTTGAGGGTTGATAAGGATAGATGGGTGGAGTATATTGGGATGGAAAGTTATGGGTGTATATAAAATTCTACGTTTGTGTGTGTGTGTGTGTGTGTGTTATTATTTGACTCTGCAGCGAAAACTACAGAACGTAAACGGATGGTCTGTGTGTAATTGTTGTCCGAAGTCTGCCGTCGTACACCATAGAAGTTCCATGCCGATAGCTATAAGGGGGTGGAAGATATGGTGGTTGAAAGTCGTAAAATTATAAAAAAAATTCGGACTGAAGGCCAGCGATGACGTTTGCGACTCTATAGCAAGGAAGTTACATACAGCGAAACGTGATGCCACAGACCATATCTTTGGTGTATGCGTGCTACAATGTCTTCAGCTCTTTCTCTGTAAGGATAAGCACAGGCATACGAATAAGGAATATAAGAATAAATAAATAAAGCAGTAAAAAAGAAATATCCTTTAATAGATCTCCTTAAAAAATCGATTTGAAGTTTCGCGCATTACATTATGTGATTGATCTTTGATATTATTATTATCATTATTGTTGAATTTCGTGATTGGATTCTTTGAAACGAGTGCATTTTTACGTGTGATTTGATCTACACTACTTACTTTCCTGATAAACGGTAAGTGCATAGACTTTTACAATCTGATAAGAATATTTTTCAGTTCCGCTTTATCAGCGACATTTCCTCAAAAATGAGTGAAATTAGTTACATTAATGTAATCGTTATTTAAACTTCGTAGATAAATGTGCATTGCGTTACTTTACACATATTACAGCAGTACATCTATTTTTAATTCATCCTTCGAAACCAGTCTCATAGCACACTACTGAAAGATAGCTTATCTGTCATAATCAACCAACACGCGAGCGGAGCCGTGGGTTTAAGCTAGTATAGCTATAATTTACAGATTTGAAACTCATTTTTATTGCATTCAAGGGTTTAGTGTAGATGAGGATACCACCTATCGGCACTGGACAACGACGTCTTATCGTAACTAAGCAGGAGTGGCGTTCCAGAAGACGATAATGGTGCGTGTTGCTGCCGGGAATTAAAAGCAGACTCATATCACACGAAAACCATTACAAAATTCGGACAATGGAACTGTGTGGAACTTCTAAAGACGGAACCAAGCGTTTACCGCCGTAAAAAGCATAACTGGCAGCATTACCAACAGTTGAACATGTACAAATCCAGCTGGTTGGAGAAGCATTTGGCAGTGAGATTAAAATTTGCGTTTACTTTAGTTCCTACTAGTGCTACGTCACACTATTTTATAATCTCAAACTGACTATAGTCTGAAGAAGACAGTTAACTACATATAATATTTACAGTAAATATTTAACTTGACAATGAGTCGTTCTCAAAACGTGCCGTGCTAAGCATGAAAACGTACGTATCTCGTGCAGTATTACATGATTCAATCAATGGAAATTAAGTCACAATTTTGCTATGTACTGTTCCTTAAATTTTTAAAATATATGCCGGAATTTCTCACTTGCTTTCTTCAACGAATAGGCAACGACATTTCAAACAAAAGACATTACGTATGTAGGGACTTATCTCTTTGTAGCACGGCTGTTAAACGCTTTGGAGTCGGTAAGAAGCATTTGTCTCGATTGAGACTAGTCGAAGCTCTTCATTGGCTAGTTCGAACATTTGACCGCCAGTCAGATTTCTTTGGAATTGTGCGAAAGTGCAACTTGAACCCTTCGACAGTTACGATCGCAGCTCGAACGAACCTGACACTTTGCAACTTTCTTTCCGAAATCCATTCGACAATTTACAGATTTAAGAAAGAATTTTAGCCGGTACGCTAATAGCGAGTTTGGATTTTAGGCGGTACGCCGTACCGGCACAACTAAGGCGCTGACTTGAACCCGATGGAGCACGTCTGGGATGCACTTGGCAGACGCATTCCAACCAGACCAGCAGATTTGGATCTTGCACTCACGGAAGAATGGCCAAATATCCCTCAAGATCTGACCGATAACCTCGTACTTTCTATGCCAGGCAGGAGTGCAACTGTACTGGTCGTCCGAGGTTATCACTAGACCGCGGATCCTTAGATTAAAAACCTATTCTTTTCCCGAGTTCCGAGTTCCAAACAAACTTGTACTTAGCCGTTTCATGATTAATTAAAACCGAAACAGCTAATTTTATAGCACTTAAAATAACCTATTTCGACGTCAACGCCTATTTTTTTCCTAATTCAGCTTTAAAATCCTAAAAGGCACTTATTTCTTACTATTTAAAAAGACTTGCTTCGAAAAATCAAAGGTATACGTAGATGTTTGATAAAAAATTTACTGCTATTGGCCTATGGCCCCAGAGTTAACGTTATGTAAAAAATATTGTTAATTCAGCTTATACGGACTCCCTGCAAAGAAACCGATATTTCGGAGTCTTGCATATGGATTTCTGTAGATGAAACTGATTGTTGGTAGGGTATACATATTTTATTTGAATTCTTCAAAGCAAAGGCAAAGACTGACGGACAAATAACCACATAATTTGTCAACATTGGTTGAAGGGGTTATATTCAAATGACGTAGATGAAAATAAAGGGCTTGTGACTTTGAAAGATGCAACACAAAACGAAAATCCCTCAGTTCGGCGGGACTTGGCTTCCAGTATAGCCAACTGCACAGTTATGGCGACAGTTAGTTACGAATTAGAAGGCTCAGGTAGACCTATCTACGAGAATATTGCTTTTCTGGAGGAAGTGGAAAATAAAAGAAGCGCAAGTGAAGTGGGAGACAAAGAACGGGGAAAAATTCATGCCGCGGTGGAGAAGCCGAGTGGTCTAAGGCGCCTCGCTGCGGACAATGCGGTTGCTCGCCGTCGGAGGTTCGAGTCCTCCCTGGGGCATGGGTGTGTGTGTGTGTGTGCTGTTCTTAGAGTAGTTTGTAAGCTACGGACTGATGACCACGCAGTTTGGTCCGATATATTTACAAACATTTGAAAAATTCACAGGTTTTCCAGAAAACCACCGGCCTGAAGGGCCTTTGCAAAAAAATCCAGTTTCACTAAATGCCCCATTCTTGTCCAAAATTTATCGAAAGTGAAGTTCGCCCCCGTCACATCCGTTGATGTAGAACGTTCATTCTCGGCATATCGTGACTTTTCTCTGGAAAATCTACAAAACGTTTCAGTTATTTACTGTAAAATTGTCTGAGTGTTTGAAACCTCTGGTTTATTCAGAATTTATTAAATTGTTTAGGCCTATTACATGTATTTCAATATAATACTTCTGATCTGTATAGTATTTTTACTATTAAGGTTTGATGTCAGTTTAATGAATAATGTAGTGTAATGTTTTACTTACTGTAAACGACTTAAAATTTGCCGATAATTCGATACTATGTATTTTACTTTATGTTTATTTCTTCTGATGAATTCTTTTAAGGGGTTTTTTAGATTTTCTTCAGCCTACATGAGGTAAGGAAAGTGCCTATTTTAGGCGCCTAAAATGCTCTTTTTACGACCTAAAAATCCGCAGTCCAGTTATCACACACCATATTGGAGGGCAACGAGATTGACTTTACATAATTATTGTAGCTCCCATGGTGCCTCGCTCTAAGTAAACGCCATGTAAACTTGAAGAAAATAGTCGAGACAGCAAAATATCGTACTGTATCACACACAGATTAAAATTATAAAGAATCTCTGAATAAAATACGTTACCGTGTGTATACTGTGTATGATATTTCACCATATACCCTATCTGTTTTGAGCAGTGTAGTTCGTATCCCGTATCAGGACGGAGAAGTGCTTCGAGACATTAGCAACAGGTGAAGTGCCATACATGTCATTCCAGGTTCTTCCATAAGTAACGTAGGCTATATTTGGTCCAGTACTTTATGCACACGCCACATCGCGTGATTTTGCGGCGTCGCCATCTACATAATGCTTACGTACAGCTCCTGTTTGAGGCACAGAGAAATTATTAGGTGATGTAAAGTGCACACAAAACGCGTCAAGAGGTTTATCAACACAAATATAGATACGCGCCTCGCAAAGAAGATAGCATTACAATTCAGTCTTTCAATGTTCGATGGAGGTCCCTAACAAGACAAGTTAAACCTTATCGCCCCACCAGGAATTGAACTAAAATCCTTTCCCCTCATGGACTATATCATTTATTCTATGTGTCTTGTTTGTGTCGAAATCTTCGCAACAAAAATAAAAAAAACAAAAAAGATACCCCTTGGTCGTAAATCCACGCGTACATATTTACTCCGCAAATCACAATTAAGTGCCTAGTATAGGGTACAAGTAGTACAGTGCAGGATCTGCTCTGTTTTCCAATGTGTGTAAGAACTATTCATCTTTTTGGTTGTGCAGATCTTACGATCTCCGTTTTTGCAGTCAAAATATTGGATATGAGGTCCGTCTGAAAATTATGTTTTACATATCAGTTGGATATCATGATCTCACGGTGAGGTCTGAGTGTTATTAAACCTATTGACTTAGACAATAACAATAACGATCACTCAAATTTCTTTTGAGAGAGAAGGATTAAAATTTAAAGAGGTGAATAAATCGCCGTTTCTCCTCCGCTGTGTCGATTATTTCCGCTCTAAGCTCTTGCTCATTTCCTTTCTATGTTTTGCAGATAGTTTTACTGGAAATGTATAAAGTCACCACACTCTATCACAGACTGTCGCGAAACTCTCTAGGGAAAAATTGCAGCTGAAGCAATACTAGAGCTCCAAGCGGCCAGTAGGTAGTAACAGGGGAATGCTATGATACAAACTGAGAAATTGCGTCTTTAATGCTGTTACTTTCATATTTCCTAGTCATTAAACCTTGTTGTGAACTTTCTAATACAAAAGCATCATTTAAGTAATATCACTGCTTCTGTTAATGACAATCTATAATAACAAATTCTCAGTGCAATGTAATTCATACAGTTCACAATAGCTGAGTCGTAATCATATCGTCCAAAAACTTTTTCAAAGCAGAAATGAATTGCAACCTGATGTGCTCAAGTATAAAACGACTGATTATGATTATGTTGAAGTGCTCAGTGCGTACTGTCATATTGCACGAGTTTTGTTTTAGCGGATTTCGGACATTTTAATATTCTTAAAACTACATACGATTCTTACATGATAGGAGACGAGATTCTTCATCGCTTTTTAAACCCTCTTTTCACCTTGCCTTTGCTTCTGTGCCTTTCGTGTTCCTATCATAATTTTTTTAGCTACTTGGCAAGTATCAAACTGAATATCTTCAAGAATGTAACGTGCTAATATTAACAGTTTACATATGGATATAATATTTATTTGTAGTTACACATTCACTTTATCAAACTAGTAGGTAACCGCCAAAATAGCTGTATAAAAGGCCTACAATTTTTGTGAAACTGAGGTGCAAAACTAAGCAGACTCTACTGAAATAGTTAACTGCTATTGGAAGCATTCAGACATTACTTTTATACAGCAGTAATATTATGAAATAGTGGTCTAGTATTTGCGATTCCGGCTAAGAGCAGAAGTGAGTGAACTGTTAAAGATTTACTTCTATGTCTAAAAGTATAACAAACCACCGTAAATGAACAGTATTCGTGAATTATTCTATTACTCCTGAGCATCCTTAGCAAATGAGAGATTTTCGGATTATTAGTTGGTAAAATTTATAGCTCCACAAAAACTCCCAAATACGAAGGTATTTTGAATGTGCTTCTTCTCTCACAACACACATTCATTACTCAATCGTTTCGAGGTGTGTTTATACGACCAGCCGCTTGGCGGCGCTACAGTCGCAAAGTTGCAGAAATTCACTGGGATTTTCGTGACTCTTATGTTAGACTCTGAAGTCACTGTACTTCTCCATTCAGAGGTACAGAATGCTACTGGAAAACGATCGATATAAAATATCCGTTCCTACCTTATTATTTGTGTGGATAAAGGAAAATGTTACGAGTACAGATTAAAGAAAAATTACTGCTTTCATTTATGTGTAAATAATTTATGAGTACGTTGAATCGTTTATCAGTTGTTAGCATCTCCTTCAGTACTGGCCGGCCGTCGGCAGTATCGCGTTTAATTATCTCTGGTGCACTCGCTGCTACCGGCTAAAGCAAGAAACAAGAAACCTCGTCCTGTCCCGACATCAGCCTTTTCCACCTGGCACCGCTTACTTTAAAATGATCCCTACTTCTCATTTGACTGGTTCCCATTGCCACTACTGTCTGTTGAACACTGCTTTATGAAAAGTTGCGTGTTCTACAAATTGTCTCCACAAGGGTCTGCAAGGATGATCGCAGACGATAACGCGCGTCCACGTCTCCAGGGTCACACAGAATGTACTGCCTAAGTTCAAGTGGGAACAGCATGAGCATCCGCCCTACAGCCCGGAATGTCGCTCTGTGACTTCCACCTCTTTGGTCTGCTAAAAACACATCTCAAAGAAAGGCGCTTCAACTCGGACGACGAATTGAAGCACACAGCAGAGCAATGGCGGCTGGTGATAATGTGCTGCAGCACACTGCAAATATATTACTAAAATTATGCCATTTCTCTTCGAATGCAAGCGAGAAATCGCTGTAAAATTACATCCTTTCTCTTGGAATACGAGCCAGAGATCACAATAAAATTATGTCACTTCCCTTCCAATGCGTATTAGAATGCTAGTAATAAGGATGAAAACGCATTTTGGGGCGTTCTCGCCACGATAGCTGGAAACCAGCTCCGTGTGCTGAAGTGGGATTCAGCCGCGCTGGTACGTGCGCAGAGAGGCGGCGCAGTCGTCTGTTCGCTAGTGCACATGCGCAGACGTGACGTCAGGCCTGACGACTCATGTGTGCTGAGACCGACTACAGCACCAGATCCATATTTCTCCTCGCGCTGCGTATGACGGCTGCGGAAGAATAGTATATGACGAATGTTGCGGCATGCAGAGTCAAATAGCGCGCTGGCTCAGGGGTCTTGCGCATTGTCTCTCAAACTTACCTGTGAGAGGCTCGTATTCAAATACCTCTGAGTCTAAATTTTTAATTTCTGTAAATAAAATTAATATTTTAAACGTTATATTTACTACTTGCAGTGAATACATGCAGTTGGCAGCGCTGTTATAGATTCCCCTGAAGGTCTTACTGTCTATGCAATATTAATTGATATTTAATTGTAGGCAATCATACAAAGGTTGACTTTTTATTTTAGTATATTTTGTTTCCTGTTTATTTTTGTAATATTGTAGCACACTGGTCAAATTTTGTACGAGCCGCCACTGCAGCAGAGGACTGGCTCTTGTCTCAGCCACAGGAATTCTGGGAACAGGGAACCCTTAGGCTCGTTAAACAGTGGGACAGTTGAGCACAACCCACTGGTGATTACTTTTGAATAAAGACTTCAATTATACCCACAGTGGCGTTACGTACCTTTTCATTTGAACACCCATTATATTCAAATGAGTTAAGCCATTTCTGAGTGTTAGCCAGAGCAACACACTGCAATTGGTTTCATATAGAGAGAGACTAGCTGAAAACCCGGCGTTGCCCGGGTATTTATTTATTTATTCAAGTTCTGATTTGGTACTTCTCCTATCCTTCTCTTTCTGTTCATATTCTTTTTTCAAAAAACTGTTAACAGTCAAACAATTCGGTTGTTTGTAGCAACTATCCAGTATGTTGCACCTACGGAGGCTTACGCAAGGTACCCCATGTATTAATTCAATCCACATTTCATTGAATTCCGTCTAGCCGTTTCACCGTGAAGAGAACAAACTTGTTAACTCATTGTAAGGTACCCTCTGCCTTGTACCGTACGGTGGCTTTCCAAAGGTAGATAAAGCGTTAATTCAGGGTGTATACTCTCTACATTCCAAATTTCATTCAAATCTGTCCAGCTGTTACAGCGTGAAGAGAAGCAAACGTATTAACCCATTGTAAGATACCCTCCGCCACGCCATGCCACGCTCATGTATTTATCATGCTATAAGCTATCTGCGTTCCATATTTCATTCAAACCTGTCCATCCCTTTCAGCATGAAGGCGTAGCAAACATATTAACACATTAGAAGGAACCCTAGTGCGCCTCGGCTGCACAGTGGTAGTGTGTCAGACTACCAATCGAAAGGTCATGGGTTCGATCCCCGCCCCGTTCTAGGATTTTTAACTGTCACTTTCCACTTCTTTCACCTTTGGCAGTATCGCTCATGTAAAAAATACCGAGTGGCACCATGGTTCGGAACCCAAGTTAAACTGTAGGTCCCCCCATAACCGGCTGGGTAAGCCATTTCGAAGGTCGGAGGAAGGCAACGGCATACCACCTCCAAACAGGACCATGCCTAGTAAAGCACTGTGGTGTTCAAACCAATCTTCGGATTGTTGACTGCTTTACCTTTAAGATAGCCTATTCCACACTCCATACGGTGACTTTCGAAAGGTAGCCTTTGCATTAATCGGGGTATATGCTACCTCTGTTACAAATTTTATTTGTGTCCGTTTATCTATTTCAGCGTAAAAGCGCAAGAAACGAATTAACTAATTCGAAAGCACCCTCCGCCACGCACCATACGAAGTTAATTTTAGTTGCCTGTAACCTTCGCGCGAGTGTAAGCAATGAGTGACTGAAGTTTTACCGCAATCAGATGTACGGTACTGCCGTGCATAAACTACAAACAAAAAGACAAACAAACAAACATTAACTTTTAACGAAACAATGAAGGTGGTAGATGAGTTTTGTTACTTGGGTAGTAAAATAACATGCGATGGTCGCAGTACAGAGGATATAAAATGCAGAATGGGAATGGGAAGAAAAGCATTTTTGAAAAAGAGAAATTTGCTAACATCGAATATTAATTTTATGGTAAGGAAGTCTTTTCTGAAGGCATTTGTGTGGAGTGTTGCCTTGTACGGGAGTGAAACATGGACGATAAACAGTGCGGACAGGAAGAGAATAGAGGCTTTTGAAATGTGGTGTTACAGAAGAATGCTGAAGATTAGGTGGGTAGATCGCATAACTAATGAAGAGGTACTGAACAGAATTGGGGAGAAAAGGAATTTCTGGCATACCCTGACTAAAAGAAGGGATCGCTTGGTAGGACACATTCTTAGACCTCGGGGAATCGTAAATTTAGCATTGGAGGGAAGTGTGTGGGGTAAAAATCGCAGAGGGAGACCAAGAGACGCGTATAGTAAGCAGATTCAAGTGGATGTGGGTTGCCGTTCTTATGAGGAGATGAAAAGGCTTGCTCAGGATAGAGTAGGGTGGAGAGCTGCATCAAACCAGTCTCCGGACTGAAGACCATAACAACAACATGTTAGAAGATAATACTAAGTCATAGCATGAGACCTGTTCACGATCAAAATCTAAACATCGACCAAAAATGTGAAACAAAAATGTCGTTTTAGCTGAGTACTGAAGACGGTAAAAAATTAATGTAAACGCGTGTGGGCTTGTTTAGAGTATTATACACGGTTGCAGAACGCGGCTAATTGTCCGATACAAAGTGAGTGAGTTACCTATGGGCGTGCGGGGGCTGCGCCCTGATGCATTTCGCGTGGCCGGCACTCGGCAGTGCAGACGCGAGTGCAGCGCTTCCGGGTGGCGCGGCAGCGGCAGCGGCAGCGGCCCATTGAGGGCGCGGTGACGGCAGAGAGAGGGCGGGCCGGAAGCGCAGTGCGCGTGCTCGCTGCCGCTGCCGCTGCCCCTGAACTTGGCCGCGCCGCTCGTGTCGATACGGCGAGGTCACTGCCCTGGCGCTGCGGCGGCGCCGTGCTGCAGTCCCGCCTGCGCCCACCCCCGCCATTTCTGCGCCCACCCCGCACCGCCATTGTTCCGCTGCTCCTGTCCGCCTCCGCGTCCTCCACCCACGGGGAGGCCACACTTTTAACCCTCACGTAATGTGCTGCACGACGACCGTACAGATCTCAAATGTCGGAAACTTTCTGCAGGCAAGGACGTAGCCAAAAGTTGGGGGGGGGGGGGGGGCTTGGGGGTCCGGACCCCCCCTATACCTATCATGCTAAGGACAACACACACACACACACACACACACACACACACACACACCATGCTCGATGGTGGACTCGAACCTCCGAAGGACTAAATGAAATACGACAACCTAGCTCCTAGCTACAGTGTAGCGAAACTGAATGATATTGTTATCATACATAAGACGTAAAAGGGATACGTACTATCGACAGTCAACAAAGCCATCTATAAATGTTCAAATGTTTGTATAGCATATGGGACTTAACTACGGGGTCATCAGTCCCTAAACTTACAAACTACTTATCAACTAGCTAACACTAAGGACGGCACAAATATCCATGCCCGAGGGGGGATTCGAACCCCCGACCGCAGTGGCCATGCAGACCGTCACTGATGCGCCTCAGTCCCCTCGGCCACCGCGGCCGGCCCATCTATATATTTTAATTATCGATACATCGATAACAGCATCGACTATTGCCCAGTCCTCCTTTAGACGTTGTCCATTGTTGGCCTTACTCCATAACTGCTATGTTGCAACTTGGGAATTTTCCCCCCAGATTTAGGGGAGGGGGAGGAATTTTTTTCAGGGCGGAATTTAGGGGGAAAGAAATGTTAGGGGAATTCTTAGGGGGGAAAAGAAGTATCGGGGGGATTTTTAGGGGGAAGAAGAGAACTTTTTCCCTTTTTTTGCAATCGGAAGACTTGTTTCCATAGTGATTGCAGATGTTCATTGCCAACCGTGCAGTGCACTGTCAGCCTGTGTTGACTACACTGTCGCTCTTCTGTCGCGCTGTTTTCATTGTTTCTTCATTTCATGTTGCCTGCACCGTTTACTTACACCGCACGGAGGCGGCGCATATTTTCCCTCTCTCCACCCCATCCCGTCGCTCAACAATACCAGGTGTTTTTTTTTTTTCTCTTTCTAGTAGTAATGGACTGGTATTTCCCGAGGACACTGCTCTGAATTGCCGCTAAGTCGCGTGCTATGATCGGCAGTTTAGTGCGTTAGCGATCATTGTGTTGTGTTGGTGATCGCCGGCCGCAGTGGCCGAGGGGACTGAGGCGCTTCAGTCACGGTCTGCACGGCCAC
The DNA here is from genome assembly GCA_026315105.1 of Locusta migratoria. Classification (NCBI taxonomy): domain Eukaryota; kingdom Metazoa; phylum Arthropoda; class Insecta; order Orthoptera; family Acrididae; genus Locusta; species Locusta migratoria. The sequence goes on from CM048745.1 coordinate 525,224,339, forward strand.
TACGGTCGGGGGTTCGAATCTCCCCTCGGGCGTGGATATTTGTGCCGTCCTTAGTTGTAGCTAGTTCATAAGTAGTTTGTAAGTTTAGGGACTGATGACCCCGTAGTTAAGTCCCATAAGCTATACAAACATTTGAAACATTTTTTGAATCCGAAAATGCTTTGCCATTGCTAAATTTGCACTGTTTTATTACTCAAATGACTACCAAATATAAAAGAAAGAATGTACAAAAGTATGCGGAGATCTGAGAAACGGACCCTTTGCTGAAAGGTAAGATTGTAATTATTAGGCTTGATTCCATGTTGTAATTGGTGCTCCACGACTGTATCTTATTTGTGGTAATTCTTTCAGCAATCAGTGGTAAAAATATATATTTATGTGTTTGCAAATCTAGATTTCGACTACTGTGTGGTCATTATCAATGCTTAAAACCAATTAAAATACTTAAAACATCATAGGTAACAGCTACGTCAGTACGAACGCAACCTCCAATATAGAGGTCGAGATGTTTTAAGTATTTTAATTGGTTTTAACCATTGATAATGACCACACAATGGTATTTCTTATTATGAGCTATCTTTCGGTGCCGCCGCTAGCCCCCCCCCCCCCCGGTTGCTTTTTTAGGGGGATTTCTTCCGATTTAGGGAGATTTTATAGTAAATTTAGAGGGAATCTTTATGGCAGAGTTGGCAACTCTGCTATGTTAAGCACTACAGTGGAATGCTGCCGCTGCCGTTTATTTCTTTTCTGCTGTTAAGTTTCCAATTATGAGTAACTTCATAACAAGAAAGAAAGAGAAAAACCGACTTTCATTTGTCCACTAGCGTTATGGTAAGTTAAAATACGTATTACTATAATAGCTTATTTATCTATGTACAGCAGTGGAGTCGTTATTTGGAGTGGCAATATTGCAGTATATCTTAAGGCACCTCACTCACTATGTGTAATACCTTTAAAGTTAGGTTTAAGAGTAATTTTTTATCTAGAGGATGGATACGTTGCAATGCCAACAAGAGTAAAAGAACCAATAATCTTGGAAAAAAATTGTAGACTTACGCTTCCTAAATCAATATGCAAGGTATTTATACTGATGCAAAAATTAATGCAGATTTTGCGAAACACCAAGCTACAGTCGTGGCTGACAGACAGCGAGTTTGGTGACATGCAACCGTGTCGTTACCAGTGTTCAAATACAAAGAAACACTTCTTATTCTGATCATCTGACTTCGTTTGGAATGACAACTGAAGGTTCTGCTGGCGTATATTCAAAAAATTTTAAAGAAATGTATCCCTCAATTTTGTATATAAAATATTGCAGTATTTGTAAGAAGGTCTTAAAAACGCAAACTATGTGCATAAAATATGTTAGCCTAATCAAAATATCCACGGGTGTACTGTCGGTCTATAGTGTCCAACGGGCCCGTTGGACACTATAGACCGGCAGTACACCCGTGGATATTTTGATCACCAAATACGCCGGGAGAAACTGAAGAATCATGTTAGCCTAAGTTTGTTTTTAGAATAAATGAAAATATGAGCGTTTGTAAAATTCTCTTTAAATATTCGGACACCCTCTTTGACAATATCCTGGCTACGTCACTGCCACAGGTAGAACTACACGAGCAACTACCACGTAGGGATGTGTAGTTCGTGAACGAATTGGTTCAACTACTGTGTTAAATGAACTATAGTTCATTTCAGTTGTCTTTGGTGAAAAAGTTTAGTATATTCATAATTTTCTATAATTTTTAAAAGTTGTTAATAATGATGGTTTCAGTAAAGAACCATAAGTTTCATTTTTTTTTTTCTTCTTTTTTTCAGTATAGTCTTTCATTGTTCAGTTTGTGAAGAGCTATGACGCTATTTTTGGAAAGTCTTCTCAAAATTTACTGATGGCTTTCCAAGCAACAAACCTACTCAACCATCATTTTAGGTGACGACAAGGTATTCAGCTCGTCTGCATACACATAAACAAAAACTGACACAACACATGGAATTTAGAGATCCCAAAATGTTTTATATAATTGAATAAGAAAACGAAAATAAATGTTACAGCGGGATTCGAAACACCGACTGTATGGCTGTGAGGCCAGAATACTGCCATGAGAGCTACTCCGACAGTTGCTGTATCTGATTTAATTATTACTATTTACGAGTTCTTTGCAAAACTTCAAGTCGAGTATCTCGAGAATTTTTTAGAGTTACGTCGAATGGCTTTGGCAAATATTTAAGTTCCGAGCTTGACGTACCATAAATACAAAGAAATTCTAAAATCAGTTACACATGTGGTCCCCTATTGATGAACTAGCCGAACTGCGAGGACTACGTCAGATCGATAGGCCGAAACAGTTCTTCCAGTTCACTTAGAAGGGGAGTCTGTGTCAGTCGCATTCTTTTATTGAACTTCATTTATGAATGGGATGAAAAATATTTCTACGAACGCAATTTAGCATCTCGACAATAGGTGAATGGTTTTTCAATCAGACATTACAATATTTCGAAAATTTTATCTGTATGGGCGGGGGGTGGAATAATGGATGAAAGTGAAACTTCCTGGAAGATTAAAATTGTGTGCCGGAACCAGGACTCGAATCTGGCACCTTTGCCTTTCGTATACAAGCGCTCTACCGACAGAGCTATCCCGACACGACTCACGATGCCGCCTCACAACATTACTTCCGCCAGTACCTCGCCTCCTACTTTCCAAACTTCACTCGCCGGCCGTAGGTCCTTGTGACTTTGATTTGATTCCGACGATGAAGGAACCACTTCGTGGCATTCGGTTCAGTACTGTTCCAGCGATTCGACAGGCAGTAGATTGCTCCATTCGCATCATCAACAGAACAGGCTCTGCTAACGGTATCCTACGCCTCCCATGTCGTTGGCAACGGGTTCTAGACAACGCTGGCGACTACTTTGAAGCACAGTAATAGGTGCAAACATGTAACGCTTTTGTATCTGTTGTGAATAAAGAGTTGCCATTATTTAAGTTCGAACGCTCGTATTTTGTTATTTGGGCAGTAATATAACTTTTGATGGAGAGAGCAGTGAATATATAAACCGGAGAAAGGCAATGAGCAGCAAAGCATTTCTGAAGAAAAGGAATATGTTAATTTCAATGTCAAGAAGTCTCTTATGACGGTCATTAGCGTGTAACCTTGTATGGCAGTAAGACGTTGTCGATAAAAAGTGCAGATAAGAATAAGATAGATTTGGTGTTACAGATGAATGCTGAAGATTAGATAGGTAGATCGCGTAACTAATTAGTAGGTGTTAAATACAACTATGAAGAAAATAAATTTCTGGCGTACCTTGCCTTAAAGAACTGTTGGTTCGTAGGACCTTCTCTCAGATATAAAATAATCGTCAGTTTTGCATTGGAGGAAAATGTGTATGTGTGTGTGAGAGAGAGAGAGAGACAGAGAGAGAGAGAGAAAGAGAGAGAGAGAAATGTTTCAAATGTTTGTAAATCTATCGGACCAAACTGCGTGTTCCTCAGTCCGTAGCTTACAAACTACATGAACTAACATAAACTAACCTAAGGACAACACACACACACACACACACACACACACGTGTCCCAGGGAGGACTCGAACCTCCGACGGCGAGCATCTGCGCGCTCAGCAGCGAGAGAGAGAGAGAGAGATCCGTAGACGAATGTAGTAAGCTGGTTCAAATGGATGTGATTTTCCGCGTTGCTGCCGCAGAAGGAATAATTGTGTAAAAACATTTGAACGTGTTACATTGTTTAATTACGAATGATAGAAACAAATAGGCTTTCAGTCTCCCATTAGTCCATCACCTTCCCCTTCTCCACCTACTCATGTCTCCTTCTGTCCATTTCCTCCTCCTCCCTGCGTTCATTTCCTTTCACCTGTCTGTCGTCATCTCTCATCTCTCATTCTCCTCCTCTCCCCTCTCTCTGCCCATCTCATCTATCTCTCTCTGTCCGTCTCCTCCACCTACACCTCTCCCTTCTATATACATGAAAACATACATATATGACTGATCAAACGTTGGCAAAGTCTCAAGGTACCCTCCGCCATGCTAAATGCACTGGCTTACAGATATAAAAATCTCCTTCATGAAAACATACACGTACGTGCTGACTTTCATGGTGACCAATTAAACAATTTGGAATGCGCCATGCACCTACGAAGGCATATGAAGGCTTACGAAAAGTAGCCCTTGTATTAATTAGGAGTATTAGCTACGTTCATTCCACTTTTCATTCAATTCCGTCCAGCCGTTAAAGCGCGAAGAAAAACAAAAATATTAACACATTGTAAGGTACTCTCCGCCACGCACCGTACGGCGGCTTCCGAAAGGCATGCGTTAATTCAGGGTATAAGCTACCGCCATTCCACATTTCATTCTAATCTGTGTATCCATCTCAGCAAGAAGGAATAGCAAACAAATTAACCCATTGTAAGGTATCCTCCGCCACGCACCATACGGTGGCTTATGAAAGGTAGCCCATGTATTAATTAGGGTATAAGCTACCTGCGTTCCAAATTTCATTCATATTCGTCCATCCATTTCTGCGTAAAGGCGTAAGAAACGAATTAACTAATTGTAAAGCACCCTCCGCCATGCACCGTACGACGTTATTTCTAGGATGCTTGTAACCTTCTCGCCGGTGCAAGCAATGAGTTAGCAAAGTTTTGTCGCAATCAGATGTACGGTATGGTCGTGCATAAAATACGAACAAAAAGACAAACAAACAAACATTAATTTTTATATATTAGATTTATGTATTTATTTTCAAATTCGCATTAAAACCATACGTTGGTAACAATAAATTCCTTCTGCTGGTGGTTTTCACCCCAATGATTCGGTACGCATGGTATACATCAAAGCTGACAGCCAAAAAACCGTCATTTAAAAATCTGAATGAAGCATGCTTTCCACTGAAGCATATTTTTCTATCTCTCCCCCCCCCCCCTCTCTCTCTATCTCTATTTTTTTTTAAATTTCTTATTCTAAATTGCTTACATAAAATCCACATGGTGTGAACAATATTTATGTTTTAAATGTCTGTTTGATGGTTATCACCCTGAGAAATGTAAGGCAACTTCCAGAGATAGCTGCTTCAGAAATTTTATTTAATTCGAAACTTCGCCGAAATCTGAAAATTAATTGTTTAGTCACGTTAATTAATTGAACTGATTGTATATTAATACTGCACTGATAAACTGAACTATTCAATCATTTTTAAAAATTTCATCAGGATCGTAATACAACTGTAGAATCTGACGAAGTCCATACGTCCACATTTCGACCGTTTCAGGGCATTGAAATAAATCCAATTGGAAAGATGAAACTTTGTGCTGGACCGGGATTAAAACCTGGATATCCCGCTTTGGGCCAGCGGTCGCCTTAACCAATTACGCTATCCAGGCACGGTTCCCTTCCAATCCAAATTCTCATCTAGTAGCACACTACGATTGTAGTGCTCCCTGCCCATTTGATTCCACTTGCTTGCAGCCTATACTGGATTCCGCATTGAAATTGTCAATTGCCTATTGGAACAGATACACAATTATTTATATGGTGTCTGTTCTTTTCGGACATGTCATTAGATCTTCCTTGTTAGCTATCCTGTTCTAGATCAATCCAAAAAAGTGTTTGTAACTGTGGAAAAAATCACCCGGTTTGTTCATCGAAGCATGCAAATTTCGCGTATGTTCCATATCGTCTTTATTATGGCCGGCCGCGGTGGCCGAGGGGACTGAGGCGCTTCAGTCACGGTCTGCACGGCCACTACGGTCGGGGGTTCGAATCCCCCCTCGGGCATGGATATTTGTGCCGTCCTAGTTCATAAGTAGTGCATACGTAGTTTGTAAGTTTAGGGACTGATGACCCCGTAGTTAAGTCCCATAAGCTTTACAAACATTTGAACATTTTTCTTTATTATGTTACTGACTAGCAGTGTACTTGTCATCCCCAGTTTTCAGATACGCCAGTACATTTATTTAGTGTAGAACTTGAGTCGAAACAAGGCCCCTGGAGTAGATGATATTCCGTCTGAACTGCTGATGTCGTTAGGAGAGCCAGTCATGAAAAAATTGTATCACCTGGTATGCAAGATGTATGAGACGGGGGAAATACCCTCCCACTTCAAGAAGAATATTGTAATTCCAATTCCAAAGAAAGCAAGTGCAGACAAGTGTGAAAATTATAGAACTTTCAGTTTAATAAGTCATGGGTGCAAAATACTAACACGAAACATTTACAAACGAATGGAAAAACTTCTGGAATCCGACGTCGGGGAAGAACAGTTTGGATTTAGGAGAAATGTAGAAACATGGGAGGCAATACTCACATTACGACTTATCTTAGAAGATAGCCTAAGGAAAGGCAAACCTACGTTTTTAGCGTTTGTCGATTTGGAGAAAGCTTTTGACAATGTCGACTGGAATACACTCTTCCAAATTCTGAAGGTATCAGGGGTAAAATATAGGGAACGAATAGTTATATTCAACCTATACAAAAACCAGACAGCGGTTATCAGAGTGGAAGGGCAAGAAAGGGACGCAGAGGTTGGGAAGGGAGTGAGTCAGGGTTGTAGCCTTTCCCCAATGTTGTTCAATCTGTACATTGAGCAGCCAGTGAAGGAATGGAAGGAGAAATTTGGAGAGGACATTAAAGTGCAGGGAGAAGAAATAAAAACATTGCGGTTTGCCGATGACATAGTAATTCTGTCAGAGACCACAAAAGATCTGGAAGAGCAATTGAATGGGATGGACAGTGTCTTGAATGGAAGATGTAAGATGAACATTAACAAGAGTAACACGAAGGTAATGAAGGCAATGTCACAAAATCAGGCGACGCTGAAGGAATTAGTAATGAGACAATAAAAGTAGTAGATGAATTTTGTTATTTGGATAGCAAGATAACTTCTGATGGCCGAAGTAAAGAAGATATAAAATTCAGAATAGCTATGGGAAGAAAAAGCGTTTCTAAAGAAGCGAAACTTGTTAACATCCAATATTAATTTAAATGTTAGTAAGTCCTTCCTGAAAGCATTTGTCTGGAATGTAGCATTGTATGGGAGTGAAACGTGGACAATAAGGAGTTCAGATAAAAAGATCATACAGGCTTTTGAAACGTGGTGCTACAGACGAATGATGAAAATTAGATGGGTAGATCACGTGACTAATGAGGAGGTGCTTAACCGAATCGGGGAGAAAAGGAGTTGGTGGTATATCCTGACTAAGATAAGGGATAGATTGGTTGGACACATTGTGAGACATCAAGGAATTGTCAACTTAGCATTAGAAGGAAGCGTGTGGGGTATAAATCATAAAGGGAGACCGAGGGACGAATATAGTAAGCAGATTCAAAATTATGTAGGTTGCCGAACACATTCTCAGATGAAGAGACTTGCACAGGACAGGGTAGCGTGGAGGGCTGCATCAAACCAGTCTGCGAACTGAAGACCACAACAACAACAACAACAACACAAGAACTCTATGTTATGGTCTTCAGTCCGGAGACTTGTTTGATGCAGCTCTCCACCCTACTCTATCCTGCGCAAGCCTTTTCATCTCCTCATAAGAACGACAACCCACATCTACTTGAATCTGCTTACTATACGCGTCTCTTGGTCTCCCTCTTCGATTTTTACCCCACACACTTCCCTCCAATGCTAAATTTAAGATTCCTCGATGTATAAGAATGTGTCCTACCAAGCGATCCCTTCTTTTAGTCAGGTTATGCCAAAAATTCCTTTTCTCGCCAATTCTGTTCAGTACCTCTTCATTAGTTATGCGATCTACCCACCTAATCTTCAGCATTCTTCTGTAGCACCACATTTCAAAAGATTCTATCGTCTTCCTGCCCGCACTGCTTATCGTCCATGTTTCACTCCCGTACAAGGCAATACTCCACACAAATGCCTTCAGAAAAGACTTCCTTACACTTAAATTAATATTCGATGTTAGCAAATTTCTCTTTTTCAAAAATGCTTTTCTTCCCATTGCCATTCTGCATTTTATATCCTCTGTACTGCGGCCATCGCATCGCATGTTATTTTTTAGGAACTGATGACCACGTAGTTAAGTCCCATAAGCTCTACAAACATTTGAACATTTGTATTTTTGCATGTTATTTTACTACCCAAGTAACAAAACTCATCTCATTGTTTCGTTATCCAATCTAATTCCTTCAGAATCACCCGATTTTCTAAGACCGCATTCCATTATTTTTGTTTTGCTCTTGTTAATGTTCATTTTATGCGCTTCTTCAACACACTGTCCATTCCATTCAACTGGTCTTCCAGGTCCTTTGCTGTCTCTTGACAGAATTACAATGTCATCAGCAAAACGCAACGTTTTTATTTCTTCCCCTTGAACTTTAATCCCTATTCCAAATTTTTCCTTGCTTTCCTTCACTGCCTGCTCGATGTACAAATTGAATAACATCGGAGAAAGGCTACAACCCTGTCTTACTCCCTTCCCAACTGATGCTTCCCTTTCATCCCCTTCGAGTCTAATAACCGCGGTCTGGCTTTTGTACAAGTTGTAAATAACTCTCCTTTCCCTGTATTTCACCCCTGCCGAATTTGAAACTCAAAAATGTTCAAATGTGTGTATAGTTTATGGGACTTAACTACGGGGTCATCAGTCCCTAAACTTATAAACTACTTATGAATTACTTACGAACTAGGACGGCACAAATATCCATGCCCGAGGGGGGATTCGAACCCCCGACCGTAGTGTCCGTGCAGACCGTGACTGGAGCGCCTCAGTCTGCTCGGCCACCGCGGCCGGCAATTTGAAACTCCATAGTCTGTCAAAATAAGAGCATCAATCCAAACGCAGAACCACTCGCGCGTTTAGTCGACTGGCAACGCCTGTGGGGTCAGGGCTGTTCTGCTTAACCACGTCAGGCCCTGGCGAGTTTGTTTGCGGAGGCGGGCGGACGTGGTGTGAGGGGCGTGATTAAAGGGGTTGCTGCCGCCTGCCCAATCGATGGCCGCTGCTAACTGCATTACGCCTGCCGGCACTGCTCGCTTAGGGCGCCTCGCTGTCAGCGTCTGCAGCGGCTGCGGACCCCCAGCCAGCTACGAGGCGCGCATTCCCCGCCTCACACTGCCCTCATGCTGTCAAGGTGGAAAACAGTCCTATACAGAGTGTAACAAAACTTTACGGCACGAATTGCACGACACATTTCTCAAACGTAGACGAACATGGTACCGGATATGTTTCGTTTCCATGCTGTACCTCACTGTCTCCAGCGCAGAAAACAGGGAAAACACACAAGAACAGAACGTACCCGTATACCACATCTACCTTACGCGAGCACTGATAAATGCATCATCCCGCCGTCGAAGTCAATCTCGGATGCCCTCATGCACCCTACTAGGAAGGAAGCTTCTACGTCCCGTCGACATCGTGGTCGTTAGAGACGGAGCTTACGCTCGGTTTTGTCGGTAGGGATGTGGAAGGAAATCGGCCGTGTCTTTTGAAAGGAATCATCCCATCATTTACGTGGTGTGATTTGGGGAAATCACGAGAAACCTAAATCTGGATGGTCGGAGGTTGATTTGAAGCACCATCCTCCCCAATGCGAGTCCAGTGCGTTATCACTGCGCCACCTCGCTCGGTACCCTAAGAGTACACATGGTATTTTTTTCATCGTATAAACTGTAGGCAGTGACCTTGGAAAGAACACGGAACAAGGTGGAATCAACTTATTCCTCGAAATACGTGGTTTACATCCTAGAGATCATTTATTCAATCGTACTGTGTTGCAGAGAGTGCACTATAATAAGCGCTGTACCGTGCAGATTCATTTACCTTACATATGCTAATTCATGAACCTTTCGACCGTTTTAGGGCACTGAATTAAATCCAATCGCAAAGATGAAAATTTCCCGCTTTGGGCCAGCGGTCGCCTTTAGCATACTACCATTGTAGTAGTGCCCCCTGCCCATTTGATTCCTCTTGCTTGCAGCCTATACTGGATTTCCGTAAGGGATCGAGAGTATTAATGCGTCCACATTGAAATCGTCAATTGCCTGTTGGGGCATATATAGAATATATGCTGTCTGTTCTTTTCGGACATCTTCGAAGGGAACAGATACCACATAAATAACATTATGCATGCTTCCCTCCTAGTGGTGGTATTAGTCCTCATACCGTGCTACTGATACCAGTGCTTATTGGCTGCTATATGATCGTGGTCCAGCCCGCTACGCCATTAACGTCCTGACGCAATCGTATCTTCCAGAGTCGATGGATGAGATGAGATCTAGTTGATTGACCTGCTCGTTCACTGGATCTTGTGCGATTTCTGGTTATGGGGCCATTCCAGATGTTGAGTCACTGGAGCAGCGTATGCATGTAGCGTTGTCACCACTGGGATTTTAGCACTCGTGTGTCAATAGTAGCATGAATACGTATGCGTTGAGTCACATCGAAACCATTTTCAGCACATACTTTAACTGAGGCTACTTGGTACAGCGTGTAGTATGATTGAATAAATGGTCTCTAACGTGGAAACCATGCATTTCTGTACTTACGTTCATGATCTTTTTTATTTTTTATTTATTTATTTATTTATTTTTTTTTTTTTTTCGTCTCCTCGCCTCCTTGATCAATCCGTACAGTTTGCACACGGTGTAAAACATCACCCTACAGCGTATGGTTTCGCAGTCTTCCACAATACGGGAAATGATAGTGAAAATCTTGAACTGGGGTTGGATACACGAGAACTTTCAAAGGCCCCACTGGGTTCAGGTCCGGAGAGCGCGGAGGTTCACCTCTACCTATCCATCCGTCACCCAATCTGTTGTTGATAAGCCAACGGACGTAAGCACTGAAATGAGGCGGTGCCCCATGGTATATGAACTACATGTTTTGTCACACAGCTAAACATTCATCATATTACAGGACAGAACGTTCTCTACGAAATTTTAATAACTTTGTTCGATAAGTCTGGGTACAGAAACACAAGGCCCTACCAAAGAGTCACCAACAGTGCCAATCCAAACAGCACTAACTTGGTTAAAAAGGAAACAGCCACCAGTTCAGGGTTGCAGATTTCTTCACAACCGGTCTCGGGCAATTATTGCGCTTCTTCAGCATAGTACTTCTTGCCAATTCTGTAATTTTGCTTCGAATTTTATGTAATACTTGTATATTATTCTGTGACTGTTTGCTGTACAGATACCTGAAGAACGGCCATCATTACCCCAAACCGGTTGTGAATAAATCTGCAACTGATGGCTGTTTGCCGCGGCGAAATAGCCGTGCGCACTAAGCCGCCGTGCTACGGTGCGCGCGGCCGTTCGCCATCGGGGTTCGAGTCCTCCCTCGGACATGGGCGTATGTGTTGTCCTTAGGTTAGTTTAACTTGGTTGAAGTTGTTTGTAAGCTAGGGACTAACAACCAAGCAGCCATTTGAACATTTTTTGGTGGCTGTTTCCTCTCTAACCTATAAACCACAGTTGCTGCTGTGGATACAACCTTTAACAATAACTTGGTCAAACAGTTGCGTGTGGATTAACGTCAGCCCATACATGCCGCTTGCAAAAATTGACAACCAGATGTTGAAATGCCTCCTCTGATTTCTGTTTGTGAGACGAACGCTTGTTAATGTAATATTATGTCTTCATCAGTGTGTGAGGAACGTGTCATGAACTTTGTACGTCCTATTTTTATTATACCCTGTATATCTGTGCTACAAAAAACACTGAAACTTCTATGTTCGTCGTCATCTAGGTAAAATTCCTCCAGTATTACATCTCGAAATTCGCTAATGTGGTATACAACTCTAAAAAATAGCAGACGTACAATAATGAAACTTCCAGCATATACACAATCGTGTGCAGGGATGTCAACCTCACTTCACTCCAACACTGCACAGGAGCGAAATAAGAATGTTCCGGGCGGCCGAGCGCATTGAGGCACTAAGCTACGATGCGCGAGGCCGTTCCCCGTCGGTGGTTCAAATCTCCCGTCGGGCATGGGTGTTTGTGCCGTCTTTACTATAAGCTAATTCGTAAGTAGTTTGTTAGTTTAGGGACTGGTGACCGCGCAGTTAAGTCCCATAAGTTTTACAAATATTTGAATATTTAGAATGTTCCGGAATTTTTCTAACAGACCTCATATTTCAACACGTTTATATACAAAGCTACTAGACGAATTTCTATACGGTTTTCACAGGTTCTAATAGAACAGGCAGAATATTCTTTACGAAATTATTGTAACAATGTCCGCTGAGCCTGGATGAAAGAACGCGTTGCAGACAATGAGGTGCCTCATTGTAGCGTAGACGAAATCGGGTCCGTAAATGCTTTGTTTGCATGCTATAGAGCATTGTCTGCAACTAAATAAACAGTAGAAACACACGAGAACAGCACGTACCGGCATACCAGGTGCAATTCTTTCTCACTGCATCTGTTCAATACACCCTCCGTGAGCACTGATGTATGCGTCAACCGCCGTCATAGTGGGGGTTGCCCTTCTTATTTGGAGATGTGACATGGGTGGAGATAAGACTAGGGTGGAGAGCGGCATCAAACAAGTCTCCGAAGTGAAGACCACAACTGCACAATTATATTCTTTCACTACATTGAAAAGAGCATTTTTATCGACTGGTAAGACCTCGTGGTCATCTACATCCATACTCCGCAAGCCACATGATGGTGTGTGGCGGAGGGTACCTTGAGTACCACTATAGGTTTTCCCTCCTATTCCAGTCACGTATTTGTTCGCGGAAAGAAAGATTGTCGGTATGCCTCAGTGTGGGCTCTAATTCTCTGATTTTATCCTCATGATCTCTCTGCGAGATATTCGTAGGAGCGAGCAATATACTGCTAGACTCCTCGGTAAAGGTATGTTCTCGAAACTTCGACAAAAGCCCCTACCGAGCTACAAAGCGTCTCTCCTGCAGAGTCTTCCACTGGAGTTTATCGATCATCTATTACTAAATGATCATGTAACGAAGCGCGCTCCTCTCCGTTGGATTTCTACTTCCTCTATCAACCTCGCCTGGTACGGATCCCACACCAGTGAGCAGTATTCAAGCAGTAAACGAACAAGTGTACTGTAACCAACTTATTGTGTTTTAGGATTCTTCCAATGAATCTAAGCCTGGCATCTGCTTTACCGACGATTGATTTTATATGGTCGTTCCATTTTAAATCACTTCTAACGCCTACTACCAGATAATTTATGGAATTAACTGCTTCCAGTTGCTGACCTGCTATAGTATAGTTAAATGATAAAGGATCTTTCTGTCTATGTATTCGCAGCACATTACAGTTGTCTACATTGAAATTCAATTGTCATTCCCTGCACCATGCGTCAATTCGATGCAGATCCTCCTGCATTTCAATACAATTTTCCATTGTTACAACCTCTCTATATACTACAGCATCTTCCGCAAAAAGCCTCTGTGAACTTCCGATGTTATCCACAAGGTCATTTATTTATACTGTGAATAGCAACGGACCCCCTGTGGCACACCTGACATCACTCTTACTTCGGAAGACTTCTCTCCATTGAGAATGACCTGCTGCATTCTGTTATCTAGTAACTCCTCGATCCAATTACACAATTGGTCTGATAGACCACATGCTCTTCTTACTTTGTTCATTAAACGACTGTGGGAAACTGGATCAAACGTCTTGCGGAAGTCAAGAAACATCGCATATACCTGAGAAACCGTGTCTACGGCCCTCTGAGTCTCGTGGACGAATAGCGCGAGCTGGGTTTCACATGATCGCCTTTTTCGAAACCCATGATGATTCCTACAGAGCAGATTTCTAGTCACCAGAAATGTCATTATACTCGAACATAATACATTTTCCAAAATTTGAGATATAGGCCTATAGTTCTGCACATCTGTTCGACGTCCCTTCTTGAAAACGGGGATCACCTGCGCCATTTTCCAATATTCTGGAACGCTACGCCCTTCTATAGACCTACGGTACACCACTGCAAGATGGGGGGCAAGTTCCTTCGCGTACTCTGTGTAAAATCGAACTGGTATCCCATCAGGTCCTGCGGCCTTTCGTGTTTTGAGCGATTTTAATTGTTTTTATATTCCTCTGTCAATTATTTCGATATCTGTTATTTTGTAATCCGTGCGGCAATCTAGAGAAGGAACTGCAGTGCAATCTTCCTCTGTAAAACAGCTTCGGATAAAGACATTTAGCGATTCAGCCTTTAGAGTGTCATCCCCTGTTTCAATACAATTTTCCTCACAGAGTGTCTGGACGTTTTGTTTTGATCCTCCTACCGCTTTGACACAAGACCAAAATTTCACAAGCTCGATAGTAGTTTTTTATTGGAAGTTAGTAAAATCTTCTCGTCTTCATAAGGTGGCTAACAACACATGAGCTATCGCCTGAGCTCTCACCGCCATCGTCAAGTGGTAAATAACTGCTGTTTGGCCTTAGCCTCTCTGTTATATAGCCGCCGTTGCTGGCTGTGACGTCACTGGTGATTGCCTCCTCGTCACATATGGTAATGTTTGCGTCCTGCGTGTGTCAAGCCCGCTTCAGCCCTTTGATGGCCGGGTCATAGGATGTTCTGGATTGTAAGACACCGATGGTGTTTTCAGTTATCTTTCTTCTAGTGCTTCTTTTATGTTCGTGTTCTTAATGACAGACGTTTCGTCGAACATACCTCGGTGTCTTCTAAAGCATGTTCTCGCTCGAAGGTTTTTAGGATAGTGTAGGCATAAGCACTATTGTATTCCGTAACTCGTTGTTTCACAAAACATCCTGCCGAGTGCTAGATCCTCCGTGACGGACTTCATAAGCTTTCGTGTTTTTAATGTGAGCTTTAAACGCTGATGAGATGCAGCGTCTTTTCGGGAGGCAGCTAAACGTATCCTATACCGTGTAACAGAAAGGCAGAAACGCTAGTTTGTCCTTCGTCAGTGGCATTTTTGTTGTGCGTATCTCAACTAACGGCCTGCAATATCTGGTGCAAAATTTTGCTATTTTCCGGGAAGTCTCTTAAGGAGATGGCTTAGTTTTAAGTGGCAGGCTTTCGGCTTTTGAGATAACTTAAGTGCGATGGACTAAGGTGTTGCCGGCCGCGGTGGCCGAGGGGACTGAGGCGCTCCAGTCACGGTCTGCACGGCCACTACGGTCGGGGGTTCGAATCCCCCCTCGGGCATGGATATTTGTGCCGTCCTTAGTATAAGGTAGTAAATAAGTAGTTTGTAAGTTTAGGGACTGATGACCCCGTAGTTAAGTCCCATAAGCTTAACAAACATTTGAACATTTTGACTAAGGTGTTTAGGAGAGCAATGTTTTTGTGTTGAACGGTAGTAGATAGGAGCGTCCAGATAATGATCCGTATATGCAGGTTTCCCATATACAATGTGCCTGAGCTGCTATTTGGATTTTCGGCGAACGAGGACGTCAGGGAAGGACAATGCACAATCTGTTTCTACTTTCATTATAAACTTGATGTAATCGTAAATGCAATTCAGGTGTGTTAAGAATATACACAGTCTTGCACGTCCAAGGAGCCAGATTGAAAAATGTCATCGACGTCACAGTAAAAGTAGCTACGCTTAGCTGGAGCCGTTTTCAGGGCACTGTATTCATATTTCACCTTGTCAAAATATTGTAGGAAACACGACGATGTCAACGTGTGAGCACTAATTACGTCACAGACAGCAGCGCGGAGAGGCCACGGTGATACCGTAGATATATATACCATTTGGCAATGGTCGAAGAGAGTTTGGTGAAAGCTCATGGCAGGGAGTCAAGAGTACATTTTATTAATTTACATTGCCCTGAGACCACCCGTTCGTACACTGTTTAATAATTCAACATGTATATACACTGCTTGACCAAAAACCAAAAATTAAACAGAGTGAATTACCTCATTTCTCTGTAACAGGTGTTACGGCCACCAGAATGCATTAGTCTTGATGGGGATTACCGAAGTTACCAGTTACAAGTTGATATACAAAGATAAGTTAACAGCGTCAGGTGTTAAGAGGTCTTTGTCAAGAACACGGTGATACCGCGTACTCATGTAGGGAAGCATTATCAGTACGTCACAGAATTTTATGTAATGTGAAAATTACAGAACTACCAGTTTAATAAGTCATGGTTGCAAAATAGTGACAAGACTTACGCGTCTGGTGGAATCTGATCTTGGGGAAGAACAGTTTGTAGAAATACGGGAGGCTATACATTAGCAGTTATCTTAGAAGATAGGTTAAGCAAAGGGAAAACCACGTTTTGAGCATTTGTAGATCTATATTTTTCTTTTTACAATATTGACTGAAATCCACTGCTTCAAATTTTGAAGGTATCTTGGGTAAAATATATGGAGCGAAGAGTTATACTGAATTTGTCGAAGGGCGTGAAAGGGACGCCGTAGTTGGGAAGGGAGTAAGACAGGGTTGTAGCCTTTCCCCAATGTTGTTCAATCTGTATTTAGAGCAAGCTGTGAAGGAATGCAAGGAGAAATTTGGAGAGAGAATTAAAGTTGAGGGAGAAAAAATTAAACATTTGCGGTTTGCAGACGACATAGTAATTTTCTCAGAGGCAGCAAAGGACCTGGAAAAGCAATTGAACGGAATGGAGAGTGCCTTGAAAGGAGGGTATAAGATGGACATTAACAAGAGTAAAACGAGGGTAATGGAGGGTAGTGTGAGACAATCAGGCGATGTTGGGGGAATTAGATTAGGTAAAAAGGTAATGTAAGTAGTAGATGCGTTTTGTTTGGGTAGAAAAATAACTTTTGATGGCCGAAGTAAATGAGATATAAAATGCAGAATGGGTATGGAAAGAGCAGCGTTTCTGAAGAAGCGAAATTTGTTGAAATCCAATATTAGTTTAATTATTAGGAAGTCCTATTTGAAAGCATTTGTCTTGAGTGTAGCATTGTATAGAACTGAAACGTGGACGATAAGGAGTTCAGACAAAAAGAAGCTTTCGAAATGTGGTGTTACAGACGAATTATGTAGATTAGATGAGTAGATCACATAACCAACGAGTAAGTGCTCAACAGAATTGGGAAAAAGGTGTATTTGGCATATCGTAAGAGAAAGGATAGGTTGATGGGACGCATTCAGAGACATCTAAGTATCGTCAATGTAGTATTAGAAGGAAGTTTTTTGTGTAAAAATCATAGAGGAAACCCGAGATACGAATAAAATAAGCAGGTTCAAAAGGATGTAGGTTGTCGTTCTTATTCACAGAGGCTCTCAAAGTACAGGGTAGTGTGGAGTGCTGCATCAAACCAGTCTGCGGACTGAAACCTCAACAACGACAACAGAATTTAAAGAAGGACATTGGCTGACTGCTCGAGGAATACAAGAGGACTAACAAGGAGACCACATGGGTATCGGATTTTAGAATTTCTCTACGTTTATGGTACGTGACGTTAAGAATTTAAAGAACAATGAGGTAAAGCCATACGGCGCAACTCAAAAATACTCGAGAAAATGGACTTTGAACTTTTGCTGAATGCCCTCTGTAATAAAAAAAGCTGAGCCAAGATCGCGTCGAACAACATTGAACAAACACAATCAACGACCGCAAGGAATAGAACTACCCATACAGAAGGAAAAACAATGGCTTTGCAAACATAGGGACGATGGTTCGAATCCTGTCGTGACAATTTTTTTGTTTCTTTTCGTTGTGTTCGAATACTTCTTACACAATCTTATCTGATGGTAATTTTTACGAAACAGTGTGCCTTATTTTGTTTATTGGAAATTTTCTATATTTTCTAAAAGGTTGTTACTAATGTTGGTATCAATGAAAACAAATTACATTTTTCTTCAGTATTGGCTTCACTATTAGTTGACTACGGTAGTCTTTCATTGTTCACTTTGTGAGAGCTACGACACTGGTTTCGGGAAGTCATCTCCATAGCTACTAATGGTTTTCGAAACAGCTAACATACTCAACCATCATTTTAGGCGATGACAAGGTGTTGAGCTCGTCTACATATGCATATAGAAAAAGTAACACAACACGCTGAATTACTAATCCCAAGGCAGGGGTGTTTGTGTTGTCCTTAGGTTAGTTTAACTTAGTTTAAGTAGTTTGTAAGTCTAGGGACTAATAACCAATGCAGTTAAATCCCATAGATTTACAAACATTTGAATATACTAAACCCAAAATGTTTTATAATACTGAATTTGAGAAGGAAAAGAATTCTGGCAGAGCGGGGTTCGAAACACGGCCTCTATAGTTACGAGGCCAGAACACTACTACTTTTTTTTTTCTCTCTGGGTAGTTCTGTTCGTTGTGGTCGCTGATCCTGTTTGTTCGTTATTGTTCGATACGTTCTCGGCTCAGCTTTTTTTTTATTACAGAGTACGTATAGCTCTCTGACCGGGGGCCGCGCCGCTCGGCAACACTTGAGCTACAACGACAGATGCAGAAACTGTTTTAATTCAAATGTTCAAATGTCTGTAAATCTATCGGACCAAACTGCGTGGTTATCAGTCCGTAGCTTACAAACTACTTAAACCTAGGTAAACTAACCTACGGACAAACACACACACCCATGCCCCAGGGAGGACTCGAACCTCCACGGCGAGCAACCGCGCGCTCCGCAGCGAGGTGCTTTAGACCGCTCGGCTACTTCACCGCGGCACTGTTTTAATTATTGATATTTACGCGCACTTTACAAAATTTCAAAGTTGATTTTCTCGAGGGTATTTGAGAGTTGCGTCGTATCGCTTTGGCTGTTTGTTATTTGAGTTCTGTACTTCAAGTACCGTAAATATATAAAAGAATTCTAAAATCCGATACTCATGTGGTCTTCATGAACGTCAAGATTTCTAGTTGGTGTCTGTTGTGACCTTGTTGCCTTTTGTTTAGTACTCGTCCCGGTATAGTGGTCAATAAATGTACTGGTGCAGGATCCTTTGACATCTAAAACATTGATATAGTTAGTATTATAAGATATTTATTAACTGTAATTTACAATACTCAACTTAAGAACACAAGTCTTTTTATTTTCTCTTCTTGCTTCCTTGCGGCGGCGTCCGTATGATACTAGCTGCGCTGAGACCTAGTGACTGGTAAGTTGGTAGTACTGTCCGAGTTCTCACTAGTAACCGTCCTGAGTTCTGAATAGTAACTGACGTATTTCTCACTAGTACCTGAGGTGCGTCCAAACGTACGTCGGCCTAGATATAGCTGCTTGTAGAAGGCGCGCATCTTCGGTTACTCAAAAATGTTCAAATGTTTGTAAATCTATCGGACCAAACTGCGTGGTCAGCAGTCCGTAGCTTACAAACTACTTAAACCTAGGTGCACAAACACACACACCCATGCCCCAGGGAGGACTCGAACCTCCACGGAGAGCCACCGCAGCTTTGGGTTACTTGCTCCAGGATGCGCGGTGCATGTTTGCGATTGGCTTTCGGTCGATCGCTGCCTTCTCCACGGTCGTTCTTCTAAGTCAGGCATGTGATGCTGACTTTACCCCACAACAGTGTCGTTAACGGCAGCTAGCTCTAAATGCAGAAAAAAATCTGTTAATGCAGACGAGTAGGAAAGAAAGTAATGCTGGAGTACAGCATTGGTAGAAGTCGCTTGACTGTCACGTCGATTAAATACCTGGACGCAATATTAAGAAATCGATGTGAAATGGAAGGAACATAAGAGGTCGGTTGTTTGGAAAGGCGCCGCGGTAGGTGTTGTATGGGTCGTGCGCAATGTGTAGGTCGGTGAGGCGTGAAGAGCAGGCGAGACTGGAGCGGCGGGCAGGCAGCCTACGGGGCATTGTCCGCAGCGGGGACCGGCCGCGGCCTTGGGCGGCGGCGCGTCGAGGACGCCGAGCAGGCACGCGCCACGCAGCAGCAGGCAGGCGCGCCTCACCAGACGCTGGGACCCCTGCAGTTGCACCGCTCACGCTGATACACTCACTTCACACCGCACGATACGTGTGACCAGTGGCGCAGCCAGGATTTGGAACGCCGGCCGCGGTGGCCGAGGGGACTGAGGCGCTCCAGTCACGGTCTGCACAGCCACTACGGTCGGGGGTTCGAATCCCCCCTCGGGCATGGATATTTGTGCCGTCCTTATTGTTAGCTAGTTGATCAGTCAAACCTTAAGGTCGTAGATTCTACCAAATACCTAGGAGTTACAATTACGAACAACTTTGACTGGAGAGAACACATAGAAAATACTGTGGGGAAGGCGAACCATAGGTTTCGTTTCATCGGCAGAACGCTTCGAAGATGCACCAGCTCCACCAAAGAGACTGCCTACATCACACTTGTGCGTCCTCTACTGGAGTACTGTTGCCCATTGTGGGACCCTCTCCAGGTGGGACTGGCGGAAGACATTGAGAAGGTTCAAAGAAGGGCAGCTCGTTTTGTTTTATCACATTACAGAGGGGAAAGCGTCACGGAAATGTTGCACGAGTTGAGGTGGAAAACATTAAAAAAAAAGACGTTATTCATTGCGGCGTGATCTGTTTGCGAAGTTTCAATCACCGACTTTTACTTCTGAATGTGAAAATATTTTGCTAGCAGCCACCAACATAGGGAGACATGACCATCCCAGTAAAATAAGAGAAATGAGATCGGAAACGGAACAATTTAGGTGTTCTTTCTTCCCGCGCGCTATTAGAGAATGGAACGGTAGAGAAAAGTTATGAAAGTGGTTAATAAATCCTCTGCCACGCACTTGAATGTGATTTGCAGAGTATCTATATAGATGTAGATGTAGAAGTAGTTTGTAAGTTTAGGGACTGATGACCCCGTAGTTAAGTACCATAAGCTTAACAAACATTTGAACATTTTTGAAGGATTTGGATCTGAGGAGGGAGTCATTTTTAAAAATAAAGCCCATTGCATTTAATACATATTGCCGCAAGAGACCACAGACACCGATTGCCGGCGTGGCTCAGGGGTTCTTTCACTAAATATGACTACCTGGATTTATAACATATCCCTGGATTGGACATTGTAAGAAATAATTGCTAGTTCGATGTCATATGAGTTCTCCTAGAATTTGCGTGTTGCTTCAAAGACTTAGAACAGATATAATGTAATCTGAATAACGCATTGACATGGCGGGTAATAGGAACAAAAAGAAAACGAAACCAAAAGCTCGAAAAAAAAAATTAATAAATGAAGAAATAAATGTAAAGAGGATAATGTTTATTGTGTCCTGCAAGTTGGTTACGTGTGTTTTTAGTTTCATTGTGTACACCTAAGAGGAATGAAGTTATCAAGGCGCAATTTTCTGCACAATGGACTGCTTTTTGTTATAGTGTATGTTTTATTCATTTGATCTCATTTTGACTTTCTCATTAACATTCGTAACGTAGGACAAATAATTTGGGTCACAATATTTATAAGTACGCTAAGATGTCGTACCATACTTTCTGTACTAATGACTGCAATTGAGAAAAATTAACCGTGCAATAACAAAAAGAAGGTTCTCACTCCTCACGTCGGGGGAAGCGTTCCGAAATATGACTTCGTTCAGAGTTATTATCTTTCATTTCAATTCTCTGTCAGTTAGTGTTGACTTTCGCACAGCCTTGTGAGACTGACGACTGTGTGAAATGTACTTCTTATTTATTTATGTCGCTTCCGCATGTCTATAGAACAGAATGCTTTCTATATTATGTAGCAAGAAGCACTTTGGCACCATCGTGCCATATTTTGGTTCTCCGTTTCTCAGAAGAAGAAGATATTCAGTTATATTTTCTACAATGCATCAGAAGAACACAGCACCTCCTAACAATAGCGGTAGAAAGCTCGACGAACAAGGCGCTCATGGTGAGAGTAAGGACGGGTTGTATGGGAGAAGGGAGCCCCGAAATAAATTAAAAAAAAAAAGGGGCTAGCGTCACGCACTGCGGTGCTAAAGGTCGCCGGTTCAATCGCGGCAAAAATTTATTTCTTTGTAATTACCAATTCCAGAATGTTCTACATGTTTCTTATGTTCACTTGTAAATTCTACTTGTTTCTTATGTTAACTGTTCTTCTAATTTCTGGTAAATTCTGTCTGTGTATAAATAGCAGAGCACTCTGCCTGAGAGTCAGTCAGTGCTGCGTGTGTGTTGAGTTCGGAATAAACGTGCTTTGAGTATAAGTGCTGTGTTCAGTTGCCTTCGAAGTCAAGCCAGCTCCCATTTCAACGCGACAATATAAAAATTGATGTGTTTGCGCTTATATTTCACTTTGCAGCCAAAACTACACATCACAAACGAACAGTGTTTGTATGTGGTAGTAGGTATCAGTCTCCCATTGTTCACTATTTTGGTAGAGGGTTCATAACGATAAGGAGGTGGAAGATAATGGGAGTTAAAAGTTACCGACTTACATAACAATTTACGCATGGGTGTCAATATTTTGCTCTTCAGCAAAAACTACGCCCGGGAGACGAACGATCTGTCTGTGTTGTTGTAGTACAAAGTCTCCCGCTGTACACCGTAGCAGTCCTGTGTCGATAGCTATAAGAGGGTGAAAGATATAGACTGCAGAGTTCGGCAAGTAACCTTGCATGGGGTTCGGATACTTTTGAAAATTTTTATTGAGGTTCAGAAGTAAAACCACATATTCCTTATCAATTTTTTTACTTTAATTTTCAGTCTCAAACTAATAAGAGGTACAAAAGATGTGAAATAAAAATGTAAAGAATCCAGCAAAACTTTTATTATTTGCTATTTATTTATTTTTAATTTCACTCACAAAATGTGTGAAATAAAATGTGTAGTCAAATTTCTATTGAAAAATCCAGTACCAGGTCATACATTAAAAAATATTTTTTGTTTAATTTTCACTAAAAAAGTATGAAATACAATGAACTATGGATATTTCTGTTTAAAAAAATCAATGCAAGAAATTATATTTGCGGCCTTCAGCCAGTTTCTTAAAGTTTAGTTCACATGCGGTGCAGCTTATGCGAATAATGTCTTTCAGGTGGGCGGCCGTTAATCTTGAGCGATACTTATTTAAATGATATTTGATAAATATATGTGGAGCCAAACATAGTTGCCAGGTAGATGGCTAACGTCAGTGGATACATTTTTAAATTATAACCATGGTTACAAATCCAAATTTTTGCACTTCTAGCATCAAAATAGTCTTAGTAGCACCCTTAAATATTTTCTTTTTTTCACACGCTTAATGGTTGAATTTCCAAAAATATCGAAACACATGTTTTTAAAATTCAAATCAAAAATTTGGACTAAAGGCTTTGAAAGGTGGAACAACTTTGCAGCCACATCCGTCCGTTCTGCTGCTGCAGAAACCTTTAAAAGGTGATTTTAAGAGCACAAGAATGGTGTTTAAGTGTATATGCTCTCATCGCTTAAATAGAGGTTTCAGAGACTGTTAGAGTATGAAGTCTGTTTACACAATTTCCTTGTTCATTAGATAAAGTTCTCGTGCTGCATTCGTGTGTACAGGGCTTTTATGTGGATCACCGGCCATTTTGCTCTGTTTTGCCGCCCCTTGTCAGCGTACTCTCCAGCGTTGCACATCATGACATTTATTAATCTACCTATAATAATCATTAAGGGTTCTGATCATGCAGCAATTGCCGCGGTGGAGTAGCCAAGCGGTCTAAAGCGTCTCGCTGCGGAGCGCGCGGTTGCTCGCCGTGGAGGTTCGAGTCCTCCCTGGGGCATGGGTGTGTGTGTGTGTGTGTGTTGTCCTTAGGTTAGTTTACCTAGGTTTAAGTAGTTTGTAAGCTACGGACTGATGACCACGCAGTTTGGTCCAATAGATTTACAAACATTTGATTTACATGCAGCAATTAATTAAAAAATTCTACGAAAATTGTAAAGGTGGCTCTCATACGGCATGTTATCTACAGAAAAAAATCTTTTATTTATTTATTTATTTTAAAATAAGTTTATTTTGTAACTTATACTTTCAAAATATTTTTGGGGGTCCAGTTTTTGGCCTTCCGCGGTCCGGACCTGGACCGCAGTCCGCCAGTTGCCGGCCGATGATATAGAGATTGGAAGTCGTCAGCTTACATAAAATACGGACTGGAGACCAGCGATGACTTTTGACACTCTAATAGCAAAGAGGTTATATACAGCCAAACGTGATGCACATTCTTCACTTGTTTTTCTGCAACAAGCGTACGAATCGAGGAGGTTAAAATCTCTGGAAATGCCCTAACACTGAAAAAGTGAAGCCAACAAACTGGTCACTCAGGCATTTGTTTGAGCCCGAAACATTTGTCGTAGTGCGTGCTTATATTAGTTCTAGTCGTTGAAATTTACGTCGTATCTAATTAAATACTTCGATACGATTGTCAATTTAGAGACATTTCGTAAAGAGAGCAATATTCACACAGGGTTTAAGTAAGAAATCTTTGTTTTGGGCACAAAAGCACGGTCCTTTTGGCTTCAACCAATCCTGTTCTCGGCATAGATAACGCCACCTCTAACCTCTTTGGTACCAATAAAGAAAAATAAGTGCATATTGCAGTTTGAATAGTTAAACTACCAAGAAAAATGCCAAAGAGTAAAAAAGAAATATCGTGTTCTCAAACTTTTCCTAAAAGACAAAAACCAGCGCTGAAAAGTGAACCTACAGACGACAGAAACTTGAAATTTGTTAAACGTTGTCTATCTCACACTGTAGGCATCAGTGATTTTTCGATATTCCCATCCCTAAGGGATTAAACAGGAGATGAACGGTTTTTGAAAATACGTTGCTATTCAGGCAACTTTGAAGCAAGGAATAGAAAACTTCGAATTTAGATTTTTGGTTTGAATTTTAAAAACACGTGTTTCGATATTTTTGTAAATTCAACCATTAAGCTTGGGAAATAAGGGAAATATTTAAGGGTGCTGCTAAGACTGCCGGCCGCGGTGGACGCGGGGACTGAGGCGCTCCAGTCACGGTCTGCACGGCCACTACGGTCGGAGGTTCGAATCCCCCCTCAGGCATGGATATTTGTGCCGTCCTTAGTATAAGGTAGTTCGTAAGTAGTTTGTAAGTTTAGGGATTGATGACCCGTAGTTAAGTCCCATAAGCTTAACAAACATTTGAACATTTAGCTACTAAGACTATTTCGATGCTAGAAGTTCGAAAATTTGGATTTGGAACCAGGGTTAGAATTTGAATTAAATGGGTTTCGCGTTGTTTTTAATTCTGCCATCAATGGTGCAATAGGGGGTGGCAAGTATTATCAATATACTTGATTAGGAAAGCATTTTTAAAGGTACCTTCTATGAAAATTTATATTTAGAAGTAGAACAACCAATGCAAACCATCCAGTCTTCGCGTGCGAAGCAGCGGGAATTAAGCTAGTTAATCTATAAGTTTGGAAATCATACTTTCCTTTTCTATAAACAGCGAACTGGTAATGTTTTAAAAATGAGAATAACAGTCAAGTTCGAAAAAAGTTTTAACAATTTATTTCATAGGGTGACGGATTCAATCTCTTCTGAGACCATCATCAGACCGGTTCGTCTCGCTGTTGATGCCAAGGCGATGAGCATAGCATTGCATATCACAGTAGCTGAAATATCCCTACAACAAGGAAATATCACCTAAATGATTACATCAAACGACAGTGCATTTGAAGGCACTCACGCCTACTGATAGCCGGTCGCGGTGGCCGAGGGGACTGCGGCGTGTCAGTCACGGTCTGCACAGCCACTACGGCCGGGGGTTCGAATCCCTCCTCGGGCATGGATATTTGTGCCGTCCTTAGTGGTGTTTGCTAGTTCATAAATAGTTTGTAAGTTTAGGGACTGATGACCCCGTAGTTAAGTCCCATAAGCTATTCAAACATTTGAACATTTGATTTGCCTACTGATAGGAAAACGGAGAGAGTGGATACCAGGATCGGTGGCGCATGCGTCGTCGAACATACACATTCAATGACTTAAGCAGCCGACGGAGGAACTTACACTGAATACACAACGATGTTAAGTATATGGAATGTTTGAATAACAATACGGTGAGGGTTGAGGGAAGATATGGAAACAAATATTACATTGGTCTATACAACATTTGAAATACAAAAGCGTAAACGAACAATAATAATATCAGAGCGTACTTATTATTTGAACAGAAATTGGATTAGTACATGAGTCATAGGGTGGTGACATGGACAGAGTCTCATAATAGTGGATACATAAATGTCATGTCAAATAACGTAAAGCAGTCAACAATCCGAAGATTCGTTTGAACACAACAGTGCTTTACTACAATGGGCACGATAGTGTGTGGAGATGGTATGCCGTTGCCTTCCAGCCAGTTGTAGGGGGAACTACAGTTTAACGTGGATTTAGAACCACTGTGCAACTCGATATTTTTCACATTGGCAATATTGCCATAAAGGAAAGAAATGGAAAGTGACAGATTAAAAATCCTAGGACATGGCGGGGATCGAACCCGATGACTTTGAATTCATAGTCTGGCACTCTACCACTATGCTACCGAGCAAATGTAAATGCAAACCTACAAATAGAAGTAAATTAGATTTTTATATTTCCGAGGAAATAAACAACTCGCAAAGGCTACAGACAGCTTTAAGAAGATTTTGTGAGCTGTATAAATTTGAAGACTACAAAATATTGTCTACAGGCGAGATCTGACAGGTCATTTAGAAAATTGGCGCCCTGAGTTCTAGATGTTTAAAGATCTCTAATTCTTTCCAAAGATCAAGCTTTCGGATTTTAACTTTTCTGTGTAAAATAAATGTGTCTTCTAAATTTTTCGGAGTGTAGTTGGCAATCAGTACGTGTTCGGCAAATGTAGAATTATGTGTTTTCACTCCTTTCTTTCCTAATGTCTTTTATATCTTGTCTGTACAGCTCTCCCTGTTCGTGAGTTAGAAACGGTAAAAGCTGAGTCTCACTGCGATTGAGCATCATTACACTCGAAATTTACCATCTGCTCTTACCAGCTGATCTGAAGAAGTCACCGTTTTCCACTTGTCTACTGTCCGACCAATATGACCACGAGCGCAGAAGAGGCCCTGCCACGGACTGAGGTGGTGCACTGGTAACATAATGGACGCGCAGGCGGTGGCGGTTTAAATCCATCTCCGGCTATCCTGATTTAGATTTTTCCGTGATTTCCCTAAATCACTCCAGGAAAATACCGAGATGGTTCCTTTGATTTTCTTCCCAATCCTTACCGAAATATCCGATCTTGAGTTCCGTCTCTAATGACCCTACTGTCTACGGGATGTTAAACCATCTTCCTTTTAGGCCCCTACATACGTTCCGATTTGTCGGGGTCAGATAAAATAAACGTGTGGAGGACTTCCCGACCAACTCTGCTTGTCGGATGGTAGGTCGGGCTCGCCCATGAGACATCCGCCCCCCCCCCCTCCCTCGCCCACTACACCACCGAACAAATTGTGCGTGTATAGCTAACACTGTGCCGCGGTGGAGTAGCCGAGCGGTCTAAAGCGTCTCGCTGCGGAGCGCGCGGTTGCTCGCCGTGGAGGTTCGAGTCCTCCCTGGGGCATGGGTGTGTGTGTTTGTCCGTAGGTTAGTTTACCTAGGTTTAAGTAGTTTGTAAGCTACGGCCTGATGACCACGCAGTTTGGTCCGATAGATTTACAAACATTTGAACATTTGTAGCGTTACCAGACCAACTTACTGCCTGTGATCTTTTTCTTTTCTATAGCTTATGGGTCATCAGCCCCTAAACTTACTTATGAACTGGCTAATCCTAAGGATTAGGTGTGTCGGACAATAAATCGGAGCGCGTCTAGGGGCCTTTGAACAACATAGGTGACTTGCAGATGTTGTGGCCTCCCTGTGAGACAGGAACGAGCAGTGGCACAGTGGCGCCGCCGCCTCCGATGAGGAAAGAGTCCTGAAATACGGCTGGACGCCGGGGCACCGAATACGGGCAGCGAGTGGCGCGCGCCATACATGGCAGTCGCCCCAGGACTGGGCGCTCCATAGCCCACCTGGGCAGCGCGGCCGCCGCGTGCCATATCCACGACTGCCATCCCAAAATGTGACCAACACACTGCGCCTACGACCAAATCGGAACAGGGAACAGGGGGTCCAAAATGTATTACGTTGAGCTGGCCAAACTCGCGCGACAGCGATACGCACACGAACAGGTGGCGGTAGCGTCGCCTACACGGGCCAAGGTCTGTATAGGAGGGGCCTGGTCACGCTACCGTGATCCTTTGTTATGGCGGCACTTTTGGTTCTAAGACGCGGCTATAGCAGGCTGTATTCGGATTATGTTTGTCGAACTTTAAGAGAATGTGGCTATATCCATTCTCATTGCAATGTATGTGTGATATGACAAACGATACAACCACAATTGTGAAGAAAAATTAGCTTTTTCATTAACAAATTTCTGCTTTCCCCTATCGTATCTGTGTAACACAAGGCTGTACGTGTTTTCTTCTGATGTATTTTTATCTTTTCTTATCAAATTTCCTTTCGGTATCGTATAGACGAAGGATCAATGAAAGTTTCTAGTGTTGAACTATTTGAGAACAAAATCTGATGTGGAATGTCGGGTTCCATGCATATGAAAATGTATTAGTCTGTGCGTTTCCAATGATTCGACATTACGTAACTGGCAGAAATTTCGAGGTACTGGATCTGTGGCAGACAATCGTAGAGCAGAGCCTAGTGTTTTAACTGAAATTAAGTTGGAAAAGGTAGAGAGATATTGGAAGAAGTCCAAGAAAATGATTTAGCCATGTGAAAAATTACAAAACCGAAATTAATTTATGTAAAAATCAATGCATTAGTTTGTTATAATTACTTTTATTGCTGTAATTAATGTACTTAAATCATTTTCATTATTTGGTGAAGTGTCCACTGAAAAAACTATCTACAAAAACTCTAGCAATTATCTGCGAATGTTGCGTTACATATATTTTGGGTGATCATCGTTAATAAAAATTCTATTTACACCATTCACATGTTATGAAATTCTTTCAGCAAGAGATTTTTTCCCAAAGTGCTTTAGTGGATAATTCTTTAGCGCATAAATCTTTGATGTGCGTTTTTCTTTTCCTACGGTCCGCTCAGGACACATATTTCAGGAATTTAAAACATTTATCTAGCCGGCCCTTCTCACAGAGTTTGAGTCAGATCTGTGAGAATCATCTGGTGGCCTCTCCTGGTAAGACTGAGCAATACAGGCCTTTCAAATTATAAGTTTTCTATTATTAAACGCAAGAATATAATTTCTGACTCAAACGGTACGCAAACTGGCTGCAGAATAATTTGTGAAAGCAACTGTTTTCTCTCTTAGCGATAATGCTCAGCGCCGTCTGTTCTAGAACCAAAATGACGGCTCCGTAAGCAATATTGGTGTCCAGACCTGTCTTCTACAGACCTCGACACGGGCTGTACAAGAGTGGAGCCCTGGAAGAGCTGTCATTTGTTCTCCAGTATTCATGTCAAAAGATTCCCTAGGTTTTATGGCCGGACGACTTTGAACGCGGAATAGTAGTTATGGGACATTGCATTTCCTAAATTTTTGGTGAAATCGACATTCCAAGTTATATAATATCTAGACTCTAGAGGGTGCCGAAAATACCAGCCTCAGACGAGTGACCGACGAGCTGTACTTAATCACCGACAGCAGCAGTGTTTACGTGGAATTGTCATTTCTAGCCGGCCGCGGTGGCCGAGGGGACTGAGGCGCTCCAGTCACGGTCTGCCCGGCCACTACGGTCGGGGTTTCGAATCCCCCCTTGGGCATGGATATTTGTGCCGTCCTTAGTGTTAGTTAGTTCATAAGTAGTTTGTAAGCTTAGGGACTGATGACCCCGTAGTTAAGTCCCATAAGTTCTACAAACATTTAAACATTTGTCATTTCTAAGGGACAAGCAGAGGCGGCTGGTGCTTCAGATGACTAGTGGTTCACACATCTTTGAGAGCCGGATCTTGACAATGGAGCCACGTCCTCCCTCCTCCCCTCCCTTACCCCCTCCCACCCTGCTCGGCGCGTCGATGATGTTTCGGCGTCCAACGAGACACAAATACACAAGCTCCACTCACAATACCACAGCAATGTAAACCTGCTTTTTTTTTTATTTATGTTTATTCCCTCGTACGTAAGTCAGCGTGCGACAACGATACGTGCTTGTGTGTCCCCCAGGGGAGACTGGTGCTTCAGACACTGGGGTTCACTTTTTCGAGTGCCGGATCGGACCTTGATAGTGGCGCCGCCCCCCTCCACCCTCTCGGCCTCTAAAGAAACAATTTGGCGCACTTCTGCGAGTGACGCCAGGGGAAAGCGCCCCGGTTTGCCCTCCGGCCCCCCTCCCTTAAATATATTTTAGTTAAAAGATCTGCAGAATGTCTTACCTCGGCTTGTTTGCGCTTGCTTCAACTAGAGCTGAGGTGCCGGCATACCAAGCTTATTTCCCCCTTTGGTTCCAAGCTTAAAGCTGAGTAATTTGTTTCTAAAACATACTGAAAGTTGTTCATTTTTCTTTGATAATAAACACCAAGAACATATGAATATGCACATGAAGACTAAAACTCAGTGAGGAACTGATTGCATTGCTAAGTGACTGTAACGAAATGAATCTGTTACGATGAAAAGACAAACTACCTTGGGTCACGTGACACTTTAAGCAGCACCCCCTCCTAACCTTACACTTGCGCAAAGGCTGCTCTTTTTTCAAACAATTAAATATCTGTTACAATGAAGAGTATACATATCATTTGCCCTCAAAATCGCGACACTTTCGCAAAAAGTCCAAAGATATGTGGCAAGTAACAACACATAAGTCACTATTGTTTCCGTATCTGTTAAAACGAAGATTGGGTTTAAAACAGATTGCTTTATTAGTCTCGCACCCACTAACTTCGACACTGCAGCGCGGTGCCGCTAACCACACAGCTATTCTTGCTAGATGGAGAGTAGTGACTTCATTATTATTCATGATCGGATCTTCTGAAGTCTTTTACAGTTGACGCGTCTTTCTTTTTTAGTTATAAGATATTTTACCAAATACGACGTGTTTTTGATTAATCTTCAATGCGCCAAAAACATATATGAAGGGCGATTGTTACCTTCATGGAGGATTTGCGCATGTGCAAGGCGAGGTACGCAGTAGTTCCATTGTCTTTGCTTCGGAACCATTTCTGCGTAACGGCTACAGCTCGAGTAGCCAGGAGCTGCAGTCTCCACCAGCTCCGACGCCAATGTTAAAAGTGGTGTTACACCTCGCCCCTCCCTGCCGCGGGAGCGCCCCAATGTTGCCTCCAGGGGTTCAAAAGAGAATCTGAACCTCGGCCGCACCTATATTAGGCGGCCGCGTTACGACTCGTGTACGTGCTGTATCTGCCATGCAATAAAAATATTTTAATGCCAGAATAAAGTGATCTGATAGAATAACGAAACGAAGAATGATAGTTTAAAAACACTTTTTATTAATAGTTTCTTGTCTAAAAGCATCAACAGAGTAAAGTGTCTATATATGTCAAATATAAAAAGTAATGATATAAAACGTGACCTTACCATCTTGTCACAAAAAGACACTAACTCCAATATGGTTTATGGACGTCAGTCCAACTGAAACGTCCACTTGAAAATGGCAAAAGCCGAAACAAGCTTGTAGTGGAATCAATTTGCACAAGCTGAATAAATATTGTTAGCAGCAAACTTGGATATCTATATTACGATAATGTCACTTTTTATTACATTTTATATTTATTTACTTTTATTTAAACGGCGAGATTTTTCCGAGGGTTCACCGCACCAGAAATCACATAGGACGCGCCGCCAATGGGGACAAGCAACACTGAGGGCTGCTCAGATTTTTTCGTAAATCGTTCATATCGATAAGGAAAAGCAAAGGATCTACATCACTACCCTGGTGAACGCCAGATATCACCTCTGTTTTAGTCCATGCCTTTCCATCAGTTACTTCTGCCCAAGTCTGTTTATCTTTTTCTGACAGTTCCCCAGCACGAATGGCTGACACTGTCAGAGATTCACCCTTCATTGCTAGCGATTCCAACGTATTCTGGTCTGAGCTCATACTCCCTCGCAGTTTAGCAAGAAGGTAACAGGACGCACATTAGCGTCCACTTAAGCTCGCAAACCAGGTTCTGCGACGCTGCCTGGCTGGCAGGCATGGGCGTGGTGACGGGCATTACGGCAGAGTGGAAAGCCACACCGGAGGGAAGCGGCTATTCTGGGAGCGTCTGCGGCAAACAGCGGCGCCCGACCAGCCGCACGCCGGCCAGCCTTAATGACCCGCGTGTCGACGCGCCGCGCGCAAGGCTGCACTCGTCTGCCAACTAGAGCTCCTAACAACGCAGGATGGCGCATCCGCCATTTTCATTCCCTGCGAATGCTAAACACAACACCTAGCTTGTGCCAACAGTGTTGTTTTGTTCAAGTTTAGTGTTTATATTTAGATCCTGCTGTTTTGAGCTTGCATTCCGCTCTTGTTTACATTGATAAGTGAATTAGACACAAAAATGTCGCGTTTTCTTTACTTATTGCTGCTTTTCTTGGCTGATCGAATAAATAAAAAAAAAAAGAAAAGAAAAATCACAATGTTTGTACAGCTTAAGGGACTTAACTACGGGGTCATCAGTCCCTAAGCTTACAAACTACTTATCAACTAGCTAAGACTAAGGACGGCACAAATATTCATGCCCGACGGGGGATTCGAACCCCCGACCATAGTGGCCGTGCAGACCATGACTGGAACGCCTCAGTCCCCTCAGCCACCGCGACAAAAAAAGGGGGGGGGGGGGAAATATATATTTCTGTGATAATAATCGCGTACTACATTTAATTCTGCCAAAACTTATCATCTAGATAAAAGTTTTAAGCCATCTTGGCTCGTATTTGAGTAATGCAAGGTTTGTTTGCCGTCTTCCAATAAGTGTTTGTTGTCTGCTGTCTCAAATACGTCTCGTGCGATTTTTATACTCACTCTGCTGAATGTACTTCTATCACGTTATTGAGAAAGTTTCAGAGTGTATTAAAATACTAAAACGAAAAAGAATATTAGTGTACAGGACCTATGGTTTATGGTCATAGAGGCACACGGTGCCGATGTTGGCAACAACCGTTGAATGCTATTTGAAAACCTGATCGTGTAGAAATGTTCAAATGTTTGTATAGCTTATGGGTCATCAGTCCCTACACTTACAAACTAGTTATAAACTACCTTATACTTGTGACGGTAATTTTACTGAGGACGTGAAGCTATGAGATCAACATTAACAAGAGTGAAACAAAGGTAATGGAATATAGTATCAAAAAGTCAGGCGATGCTGAAAGAATTAGAGTAGGCAATGTGACAATAAAAGTAGTAGATGAGTATTGTTATTTAGGTAACAATATAACTTCTGATTGCCGAAGTAAAGAAGATACAAAATGCAGAATGACTTTGGGAAGAAAAGCGTTTCTGTAGAAGCGAAATTTGTTGATAGACAATTTTGCCGCGAGACACAGCGTAAACCAAGTGCCGGCGTGGCGCTGGGGATAGCGTCACCGACTGTGGTGCTGAAGGTCGCCGGTTCAAGCCCGCCCAGCGGCAAAAAATTTATTTCTTTGTAATTAACAATTTCAGAATGTTCTACATCTTTCTTATGTTCACTTATAAATTCTAGTTTCTTATGTTAACCGTTTTTCTAATTTGTGGTACATTCTGTCTGTGTATAAATAGCAGAGGTCTCTGCCCGAGAGGCAGTCAGTGCTGCATGTATGTTGAGTTCCTAATAAACGTGCTTTCAGTATATGTTCTGTGTTCAGTTGCCTTCGAAGTCAAGCCTACTTCCATTTCAACGCGGCAATATTAATTTAAATGTTAGAAACTCCTTTCTGAAAGCATTAGTATGGAATGTAGCATTGTATGGGAGTGAAATGTAGACGATAAGAAGTTCAGACAAAATGTTGCTAGAAGGTTTAGAAATGTGGTGCTACAGACGAATGATGAAAATTGCCGGCTGCGGTGGCCGAGGGGATTGAGGCGCTCCAGCCGTCCTAGTTCGTAAGTAGTTCATAAGTAGTTTGTAAGTTTAGGGACTGATGACCCCGTAGTTAAGTCCCATAAGCTTAACAAACATTTGAACATTTTTTTTTTTTTTTTTGATGATCATTAGATGGCTAGATCACGTAAGTAATGAGGTGCTCAACAGAACTGGGGAGAAAAGAAGCTTCCGACATATCCCGATTATGAGAAGGGATACGTTGATGGGGCCACATTCTGACACATCAAGGAATCGTCAAGTTAGCATTAGAAGGGAGTTGTGGGATAAAAACCGTAGAGGGAGACCGAGGGACGAATACAGTAAGCAGGTTCAAAATGATGTAGGTTTCCGTTTGTATTCTCAGATGAAGGGGCTTGCACAGGACAGGGTAGTGTGGGGGCTGCATCCAACGACTGCGGACTGAAGACCACAACAACAACTACCGATGGCAATACAATCTAGATATCTCATCTGATACCCTGATTGTTTTCAGCAGTATGCATTCCCGTACGTTAACGTTCGTGAGTGTTGACAAAGAGTACCCTATTAGCTATTGAAATCTGAAACTACGTGAGATACGAGGCGCGTCAAGAAAGTAAGTTCCGTTTGGTAATAAAATGAAATTGTACACAGATACAGAATAATTTTTTATTGCATTTAATTCTACAACTCTTAAACTGTTTTTCTACGTAACTGCCGAAATTTTGCAGGCATTTGTCATATCGTGGCAACGGGTTTTGTATACCTTCTTCATAGAAATCTGCCGTCTGTGTCTTTAACCAGTTGGAAACAGTCTCTTTAAGCTCGTCGTCATTGGTGAAGTGATGACCGCCAAGGAAAGACTTGAGATGTAAGAACAAAGGAGCGAGGTCAGGGCTCTACGGAGGATGGTCAAACACATCCCAGCCAAATTCCTGTATGAGGTTTTGCGTCACATTTGCAGTTTGTGGTCCTGCGTTGTCGTGAAGCAAAACAACACTTTTTCACAGCATAACGGGTCAAAAACTCAAGTGCACTACCCATCCGTTGTGTTTTGTGTTGTTCAGTGAGAATCTTTGGTACCCCACGTGAGAAAAGTTTACGGAATTTCAGTTGTTTGGTAACAATTTCATTCATCAGTGATCGTGAAATTTGGGGGAAGTCCATAGCGAGAGCACTAATTGTAAACCTAAGGTTTTCCTGGATCTTGTCATCAACGGCGTGAACCAGTTCTTCTGTAACGAAAGGTGGACGCCCACTTCGTTCTTCATCGTGCACATCACTGCGCCCGCCACTGAACTGTCGGACCCATCTTCTCACCATCGAATCACTCATCGCGTTTCGTCCGTAAACATCGCAAATTTGCCGATAAATTTCACTTGGTTTCACTTTCCTCGCATTCAGAAACCGAATCACAGACCTGATTTCAAAGGCGGCGGGATTTTCAATCGACGCCGACATTTCAAACAAGCACAACAAAGCGTACGTAACTGACAGCGATCTCCAAATGGCGCACGTTCTTCTCCTTGATACACATCGTCTACAGCGCATGTGCGGAACAGCAATCGCAACGCCGCAGCGGAGATAAATTGAAACGGAACTTATTTTCTGGACGGGCCTCGTACTACTGGTACTTGGTAGACAAGTGAAGAGTGATGAGGGAGCTTATCGCGCTGCGGTCGTCCCGCGGGTGACGGTAAGGTGAGAATGCGCTGCCCACGCAGGTGGCACGTGCCCCAGTGGAAACGGAGCGAGGCTGTCGAAATGAATGGCGCGGCAGGTCGCGTGGGCCGCGACCGCGAGCAGCCAGCAGCCACGTGGGAAGAGCCAGGCCCGGCCACACGCCCCCGGAGAACGGCTGCCAGCAGCAAGCCGCCCACCGGCAACGCCGACAGCGCGCGCACTCCGCTCAAGCAGGGAGGCGAGCTTAGCGTCTAGCGGACCGTCGACGTCGTTGTCATTGGAGCACACTTTCGGATATGAGGACCATCGATTCAAATCGTACTATGTCCAAGAATCTAAATTTTACAGGAGAAGCAAAAAACTGATTACTAGTAACTTGAGGAACATTTCACAAAGTTTAAAATTTTGCAGTTGTTTTATTTGAGGTGTACTTCTAGGTACGTGAAAGAGTAAAATAAATTTCCTGTTGTGTTCTTCGAATTTGAAGAAATTGTGTTGGAATTGATATGCTTTGATCCAATAATTTGTAAAATCTATATCTATAAGGTAAAGCAGTCATCAATCCGAAGATTGGTTTGAACACCACAGTGCTTTACTAGGCATGATCCTCCTTGGAGGTGGTATGACGTTGCCTTCCTCCGACCTCCGAACTGACTTACCCAGCCAGTTATAGGGGGACCTACAGTTTAACGTGGGTTGCACAGAGGTAGAGTGCCAGACTACAAATCCAAAGTTCGCGGGTTCGATCTCCGCCAGGTCCTAGGATTTCTATCTCTCACTTTCCACTTGTTTCACCTCTGGCAGTACTGCTCATGTGAAAAATACCGAGTAGCACCGTGGTCCTTGGCTGGGTAAGGAGGAAGGCAACGGCAAACCACCTCCAAACAGGACCATGCCTAGTATAGCACTGTGGTGTTCAAACCAATCTTCGGATTGTTGACTGCTTTACCTTATATCTATAAATGTGAATGTCTGTTCGGTGTATGTTTATCACGTCTGAACCACAAGACATAAAGAGCTAGAAATTCGTACAGTTAGTAATGTCTACCCGGGGAAGGCATTAGGCACAGTTTTATGGCGATCGGATAGCTATTTGTCTATATATAGTAATGTGAATGTCTGTTGGGTGCCCGCTTATCAAGTCCGAACGACAAGAAGCAGAGACTTAAATATTTGTACAGTTACCAATTTATACCTGAGGAAGGTTTTAGGCAAGGTTTTATAGCGATCTGATAGATATTTAGTAATTTGAAGAATATAACACGAAATGTGAAACAATAATTACGCTTTGAAAATTACATTTACTGCCCCACTCATACAATAGTTAAGCTTATCTAGAAGAATCCCATGATTTACACAATCAAAAGCATTTGGTAGATCAAAAAAATTCCCAATGGGTTATGCCGGTTACTCAAAGCATTTCATATTCCATCAGTGAAGGTATATATAGCATTTTCTGTTGAAAAGCGTTTTTGAAAGCCAAACTGACATTTTCTCAGAACTTTATTTTTACTAATATGTAGACTGAGATGGACTGGGCAGGGAATGCAGCTCGATGAGACCGATCCTGCAAGGAAAGCCTGCTGCTGTTAACCTGGAGGCAGAAGATCAATCGCCAACATTCTCCTACGAATGCGAAAATATATTGTTCACTCTCACTTACATAGGTAGAAACGATCATCACAATAAAATAGGAGAAATCAGAGCTCGGACGGAGAGATTCAGGTGTTCTTTCTTCCCGCGCGCTATTCGAGAATGGAATGGGAGATAAATAGTATAAAGGTGGTTCGATAAACCCTCTGTCAGGCACTTGAATGTGATATGCAGAGTATCCCATGTAGACGTAGATGTAGAAACCGTGGGTTGACATGGAGGAATGGCAGAAAATTATTGAGGAGCCCAAAGTCCCACCCCGAGAAATATAAATCCGAAGTTATGTATTTCTTACTTGAAAATTGCCTTAATAGCAACGTATTTTCAAAAAACCGTTCTTGCCTTGTTTGACCCCCCTTAGGGATGGAAGTATCGAAAAATCGCTGATACCTACAGTGTAAGGTAAACAACGACTACAAATTTCAACTTTCTATCGTCTGTAGATTCACTTTTCAGCGCCGTTTTCTGTCTTTTAGAAACGGGTCGAGAACGCTAATTTCTTTCTTACGCTTTGGCATTTTTCTTGGTAGTTTTACTTTTCAAAATGCAATAATAATTATAATTTCGTGTGGCTCATTGGCCTAGTTTCTGGCGACTCCTCACATCGTTGAGAGGTGAAGGATGGGTTAAAGCGAAGACTGAAAAAAATCAGAGGTCCGACCGGGCTTTGAACCCGCTACCCTTCGGTTTCCAGTCGAGCACTTTACCCCAAGACCACCGGGCTCGACTCAAACTGCAATATGCATTTATTTTTCTTTTTTCGTACGCTTGTTGCAGAAAAACAACTGAAGAACGTGCGTCTCGTTTCGCTGTATGTAACATCTTTGCTATTATAGTGTCATGGGTGGTCTTCAGTCCAAATTTTTTATAAGCTGACGACTTTCAACTACTATATCTTACACCCTCGTATAGCTATCGACACGGAACTGCTATGGTGTACAACGGGAGACTTTGTACTGCAACAACACAGAGAGATCGTTCGTCTCCATTGTGCAGTTTTTGCCGAAGAGCAAAATATTGACACCCGCACGTAGAAATTTAAGTAAGTCGGTAACTTCCGATATCTTCCACGCCCTCATCGTTATCAACCCTCCACCACCTTAGTGCACAATGGGAAACTCATACCTACTACCACATACAAACACTATTCGTTTGCGATGTGCAGTTTTGGCTGCAGAATGAAAGATAGGCACAAACACCTCAATTTCTATATACAGGGTGTTTCACTAAGTGTGTTTGCCTTTGTAACTAATAAAATAATAGGTGACGGGAAATTTTAATGCGGTACGTCAACACAAGAAATGTTACACTTTCTGCGGAGCTATGAACATAGTTTATTGTATCATTTTCCAAACAGTTACGCCACAAAGATATAATTTTTTAAATGGAACAATAGTTTTTTTTTTTTTTTTCTATCGTGCATTGGATTCGTTGAAACCAGCTGCGTCCAAATCAATTTATACTACATTCATATGACAGTTAGCGTAGCTGACTGGCCGAGTGGCTATCCCCTGGGGCACTGTCTCATGACCACCAGCGAGTCAGCTACGCTGTCGTAGCCTCCACCCCCTAAACTTTGAAGGGTTGTACCTCCCAAACTAACAGTGATAGGAATGTAGTTAAAATTGATTTGGACGCAGCTGGCTTCAACGAATCCAATGCACGATAGAAAAAACTATTGTTCCATTTAGAAAATTATCTCTTTGTGCTGTAACTCTTTGGAAAATGATACAATAAACTATGTTCATAGCTACGCAGAAAGTGTAACATTTCTTGTGTTGACGTAAAAAGGTAAAGCAGTCAACAATACGAAGATTGGTTTGAAAACCACAGTGCTTTAGTAGGCATGGTCCTGTTTGGAGGTGGTATGCCGTTGCCTTCCTCCGACCTTCGAACTGACTTACCCAGCCAGTTATAGGGGGACCTACAGTTTAACGTGGGTTCCGAACCACGGTGCTACTCGGTATTTTTCACATGACCAATACTGCCAGAGATGAAAGAAGTGGAAGGTGACAGATAAAAATCCCAGGACCTGGCGGGGATCGAGACCGCGACCTTTGGATTTGTAGTCTGGCACTCTACCACTGTGCAATCGAGGCGTACTTGTGTTGACGTACCGCATTAAAATTTCCCGTCACCTATTATTTTATAAGTTACACTTAGTGAAACACCCTGTATATTAAGATAGACGCGTGAGCCAGCACGACACTATTAGGTCGGGCCCTTTTGCAGTGATGGCCTGCAGTTTTCTCGATTCTGCGTCCGCTTGTCTCGCGAATCATCTGTCAGCATCAGACTTGTTGTGGCGTAGCGAGTCTTGTGTAGCTCTCATCGGGGAGGCGGTGACGAAGCGCTTTCGCCTTTTCACTGCGGCGCCGCACAGTGCAGCCAGACTGTGGCGAGACGCGGCGTGTGTCGGATCGAGATAATCGATTGTCGCGCCGGCGCGGCGCTGCGTTGTGCGCCGCCGTGATTTCACGCACGCCGCCTCGCATTTGCATGCTGCAGGCTCGCGCCTTCTCTGTCCGACACCCAGCGTCACACGTAACGCGCCGCTACATCGCCGTTCTTTCTGCGGTAGGCGGTAGGCAGGCACTTTCTCATTATGCCGACTAGCATTACATTACACTGCATCATCACTCTGCTTAACCGCAGTGGACGAGCGCTGCAGCAGCAAGCCAAGTGGCGTTGCCGGCTCGAGGCTGCAGAAGTGTGAGTCACTGTGGGAACGGTAGCACGAGCGCTTGGCAATATTAATCAGTTTTTGGTTGTTAGGCCTGCACAGTAGGAAATGTTGTTAAAGGATTCTGTAATAAAAGGTCTAGTAACACTGCTACTAGTTTAATGTTCTACATCTAAATACATATTCCGCAATCCACCGTAAGGTGCGTGGCGGAGGGTACACTGTACCACTACTAGGCATTTGTTATCCTATTCAACACCCAAATAGAACGAGGAGAAAAAGAATGCCTATATGCCTCCGTACGACTCCCAATTTCTCTTATCTTGTCTTTGGGATCACTACGCGAAATATAAGTAGGCGGCAGCAAGATCGTACTACGCACAGCTTCAAATTCCGGCCCTCTAAATTTCCTCAACATAAATTCATGAAAAGAACGTCGACTTTCCTCCAGCGATCCCCAACTGAGTTGCCGGAGTATTTCATTGACACTCGCGCATTGGTCGAACCTACCAGTAACAAACCTAGCTGCTCGCCTCTGAACTGCTTCCATGTCTTCCTTTAAAATGATCTGCTGCAGGTCCCAAAACACAAGAGCAATACTCACTCAAGACGTGGTCGTACAAGCGTTTTATACGCGGCCTTCTTTACAGGTGAAGTACATCTTCCCAAAATTCTCCCAATAAACCGAAGTCGGCTGCCCGCCTTACTCACAACTGTCCTTACATGTTCGTTCCATTTCATATCGTTCTGCAACGTTACGCATAGATATTTCACAGCATCAAGAAGCTCACTACTAATGCTGTATTCGAACATTATGGGATTGTTTTTCCTACTCATGCGCATCACCTTGCATTTTTCTACATTGAGAGCTTGCTGTCATTCTCCGCACCAACTAGAAATTTTGTCTGTCATCCTGTAAGCTATTGCAGTCAGTTAAAGACGACACCCTCCCATACACCACAGCATCATCAGCAAACAGCCGCAAATTACAACTTACTCTGTCCATCAGATCATTTATATAGATAGAAAATAATAGCGGTCCTGTCACACTCCCCTGGGGCACGCCTGACGATACACTCGTCTCTGATGAACACTCGCCGTGGAGAACAACGTACTGCGTCCTATTACTTAGGAAGTCTTCCAGCCAGTCTCAAATCTGTGAACCTATTCCATAAGCTCGTATCTTCTTTAGCAGTCTGCTGTGTGGCACCGTGTCGAACGCCAATTCAAGTCGAGAAAAACACAATCCGGCTGTTGCCGTTCATCCATGGCTCGCAAGATGTCATGTGAGAAAAGGGCAAGCTGAGTTTCACATCAACGATGTTTCCTGAACCCGTGCTGATTCATAGAAAGAAGCTTTTCCGTTCCAAACTGTTTAAGCAGTTTCAGCTGTTTCAGCATTTTGCCATTTCCGAGCACCTCCATGTATATAAAAATTGACCAATTTAACATAATGTTATGAATATAATAATAATAATCATTAGCGACTGATTATGCCTTTTTACAACAAAGCTGCCAAAGAGGATAAAATGTTAATTACTGTTTCTGTCATACTAGAATTCAAAAATCGTTCAGAACAGTAGGAGGCAAATAAATATATTTCCGACTGTATCAATATTATCCATTTGTGTCATCACCAGTGAAGTTGTCAAGTTATCGTTGTCACGTAGTACGATCGACTGACCACGTAAGACGGAATTAATAATTTAGCAGGAATAAAAGTTTGACATTTTATACATTACGCAGACTATGCTTAGCTCTTGCGGACCAATCGTGGTGCAAATGGTCCGCGGGCCATTGGTTGGAAACCATTGATGTAAAGTAATAAGAAAAAAATACGGAGTTTCCGTTGGTTACATTTAGACCTCTGATGTTTAGATCGTAAAAAAACACTTTAGACGCCTAAAATAGGCGCTTTCATTACCTCATTTAGAACCAAAAAAAAATCTAAAACAGCCCTGAAAAGAATTCATCACACCAAATGAACATAAAGTAAAATACGTTGAGTTGACTTGTGACCAACTTTTTAGTCGCTTACTGTAAGATGAACACCACACAACATTAATGATCAGACTAAGCGCGGCGGAGTGGCCGAGGGCATTGAGGCGCTATGCTCCGAGACGCGAGGCAGTTCCCCGTCGGGGGTTCGAATCCTCCCTCGGGCCTGGATGTTTATGTTGTCTTTAGTATGAGTTAGTTGATAAGTAGTTTGTATGTTTAGGGTCTAATGAACCCGCAGTTAAGTCCCATAAGCTTAACAAACATTTGAACATTTGAATGATCAAACTGACACCAAACCTTTATAGTTTTCGAAGATAAAATACAGTACAGATCAGCAGCCACGTGTTGAAATACATGTAAATAGGCCTATGTATTTCAACAAACGCTAAATAAACCAATGTTTTCAGCCCTAACTGGCTTCACAATAAACGCCTGAAACCTTTTGTATGTTTCACTGCCAAAATCTGCGATTTACCGAGAATGAACGTTGTACATCATCGGATGTTACGTACTTTAATCTCGGTACATTTTGCACAGACATGCTGCATTCAGTGGAATTGGATTTTACGTAAAGGCTCTTCACGCCGGTGTTCTAGAAATCTGCTGAATTTACCTCATACTTTTCATCCCACTTCACCTGAGATTCATTAATTTTCCTTTTCACTTCCTCCAGGAAAAGCAATATTGTCGTAGATTGGGCTACCTGAGCGTTCTAATACGGAATCATCTGTCGAAATGTATGTGCAGTTGGCTCTTATATAAGCCAAGTCCCGCTTATTTGAGGAGTCTTCCAGTAATTGTGTTGCATATTTGAAGCTTTATTTTTATCTACGCCATTTGAATATAGCACCTTCAACCCAATGTTCACGAGGTGTATTGTTATTTGTCCTTTAGTCTTTGGCCTTTGCTTTGAACAAATCAAAAAGGCTCTGGATGGCGAATCTTGGTCTAAATTGCCAACAATCGGTTTTTCAATGTGCTGTAGTTTCATGTACTGAAATCCATATGCAAGACTCCGCAATACCTTATCGCATTCTTTGCAGTAAGTTGAGTCCACATAATTTTTACGCATCGTTAACTCTACCGGCACAGACGGATGGTTATACTTTCTTTTTTAATATCGATTACAGTGCTCCCAGCATTGATTTTTCGAAGCAAGTCCTTTTAAAGCAGAAGAAATAGGTGAATTTTAGGATTTTACAGCTGAATTAGGCAAAGCAGGCGTTAACGTCGAAAAAGGTTATTTTAGGTACAATAAAATTAGCTGTTTCCGTTTTAATTAGTTATTAAACGCCTAAGTACACGTTTATTTGCAACTAGGAACTCAGGAAAAGAATAGGTGCCGGCCGCGGTGGCCGAGGGGATTGAGGCGCTCCAGTCACGGTCTTCACGGCCACTACGGTCGGGGGTTCGAATCCCCCCTCGGGCATGGATATTTGTGCCGTCCTAGTTCGTAAGTAGTTCATAAGTAGTTTGTAAGCTTAGGGACTGATGACCCCGTAGTTAAGTCCCATATATATTTAAAAAAAATAAATAAATAAATAAATAAATAAAAAATAAAAAAAATAAAATAGGTTTTAACCAAAAAATCCGCCGTCTAGTTCATTTACATCTACATAGATACTCTGCAAATCACATTCAAGTGCCTGGCAGATAGTTCATTAACCACTTTCATAACCTTTCTCTACAAATTCATTCTCTAATAGTGCGCGGAAAAAATAACACAAAATCGTTCAGTTTTGATCTGATTTCTCTTATTTTATTGGGATTGTTTGTCTTCCTATGTAGCTTATGTAGGTGGGTGCTAGCAAAATATTTTTACATTCAGAAGTAAAAGTAGGTGATTGAAATTTGTCAAATAGATGTCGCTGCAACGAATAGCGTCGTTCTTTTAATGATTTCCAC
The DNA here is from genome assembly GCA_026315105.1 of Locusta migratoria. NCBI lineage: Eukaryota > Metazoa > Arthropoda > Insecta > Orthoptera > Acrididae > Locusta > Locusta migratoria. The sequence continues at coordinate 525,268,125 of CM048745.1, forward strand.
CTCAAATCGTGTAAAATTTCCGTGACACATTCCCGCATCTAACGCGATAAAACAAAACGAGCTGCCCTTCTCAATGTCTTCCGTCAGTCCCACCTGGTGAGGGTCCCACAAGGGGCAACAGTACTCCAGGAGAGGACGCACAAGTGTGATGTAGGCAGTCTCTTTGGTGGAGCTGGTGCATCTTCGAAGCGTTCTGCCAATGAAACGTAACCTTTGGTTCGCCTTACCCTCAATATTTTCTGTGTGTTCTCTCCAGTCAAAGTTGTTCGTAGTTGTAATTCCTAGGTATTTGGTAGAATTTACGACCTTAAGATTTTTGACTGATTTATCGTGTAATTAAAGTTCAGAGGATTTATTTTAGTGAACATGTGTATTACTTCACACTCTTCATTATTTAGCTGCGATGGAGCGGCCGAGCGCATTGAGGCGCTATGCTAGATGCGCAAGGCTTTTCCACGTCGAGGGTTCGAATCCCCCCCCCCCCCTCGGGTATGGATGTTTGTGTCGTCTTTAGTATAAGGTAGGTCATAAGTAGTTTGTAAGTTTAGGAACCGATGACCCCATAGTTACGTCCCATAAGCTCTACAAACATTTGAACATTTTGAACATTCATTATTTAGTGTTATTTGCCAATTTTCGCACCATGTAGAAAATTTGTTGAAATCGCTATGCAGTTGCTTTTGATGCTCTGTTGACTTCACTAACCGATAAACGACAGCGTCATCCGCGAAAAGTCTACGACAGCTATTCAGATTGTCTTCTAAATCGTATATAAACACAAGGAGGAGTACATCTACGTACATATTCCGCAATCCACCGTAAGGTGCGTGGCGGAGGGTACACTGTACCACTACTAGGCATTTCCTTTCCTATTCCATTCCCAGGAAAAAGAGAATGCCTATATGCCTCCGTACGAGGCCCTAATTTGTCTTGTCATTGTGATCACTACGCGTAATGTAAGTAGGTGGCAGCAAGATTGTACTACACTCAGCTTCAAATTCCGGCTCTCTAAATTTCCTCAAAGAAATTCACGAAAAGAACGTCATCTTTCCTCCAGCGATCCCCAGTTGAGTTGCCGGAGCATTTCCGCGACACTCGCGCATTGGCCGATCCTACCAGTAACGAATCTAGCAGCTCGCCTCTGAAATGTTCCCATGTCTTCCTTTGAACTGATCTGATGCGGGTCCCAAACACTTCAGCAAGACTCAAGACGTGGTCGTACAAGCGTTTTATACGCGCTCTCCTTTACAGATGAAGTACATCTTTTCCAAAGTTCTCCCAATAAACCGAAGTCGGCTGCCCGCCTTACTCACAATTGTCCTTACGTTCCATTTCATATCGCTCTGCAGTGTTACGCCTAGATATTTGGTCGACGCGACTGCATCAAGAAGCTCACTACTAATGCTGTATTCGCATATTATGGGATTGTTTTTCCTACCCATGCGCATCACCTTACATTTTTCTACATTGAGGGCTAGCAGCCATTGTTCAAGCCATCTAGAAATTTTGTCTAAGTCATCCTGTAAGCTATTGCAGTCAGTTAAAGACGACACCCTCCCATACACCACAGCATCATCAGCAAACAGCCGCAAATTACAAGTTAGTCTGACCATCAGATCATTTATATAGATAGAAAGTAATAGCTGTCCTGTCACACTCCCCTGGGGCACGCCTGACGATACACTCGTCTCTGATGAACACTCGCCGTCGAGAATAACGTACTGCGTTCTATTATTTAGGAAGTCTTCCAGCCCTTCACAAATCTGTGAACCTATTCCATAACATAGCGCCTCAATGCGATCGGCAGCTCCGCCGCGGCCAATAACAGTTCGACAAACAGACACCAGAACACGGAGACGCTGCAATCGCTGCGTGCAGTTGATCGGAACGTGTGTAGGCTGCTACGTATTTGTTTCGTTGGTCAGTTGGTGGGTCGGACAATAAATCGCAGCGCGTGTAGGGGCCTTTCAACAACACAGATCATTTATATAGATAGAAAATAATAGCGGTCGTACGCCTGGGGAACGCCAGGTATGACTTCTGTTTTACTCGATGACTTACCATCAATTACTACGAACTGTGTCATTTCTGATAGGAAATCGCGTATCCAGTCGCACAATTGGGGCGATATTCCATAAGCACGCAATTTCATTAGAAGCTGCTTGTGAGGTACAGTGTCAAAAGCCTTCCGGAAATCCAGAAATATGGAATCGATTTGAGGTCCCTTGTCGATGGCACTTGTTACTTCGTGTGTATAAAGAGCAATATGTGTTTAATAGTGTCCAGATAGCTGGGCAGTTTTGGCACGCAGCCCGGGGATTCCCGTCGCCAGCCCTTGCAGAGCGGCGGCTCGCCCACGCACGTGCGCGTCGCCATGGCAACGGCCGCCCGCCGCCCGCCGCCGGCCCGCAGCTTCGATCCCCCGGTCTCCGCGTTCCGCCCCCCTCGCACGCGCCTCCCCGACTACCCAGCCAGCGAATATTCCCGCTCCCAGCTCCGCCGTCTACGCCGTCAACCAGTCTCTGTCTGGTCACGTCTCCCACGTACCCGGCTCTGTATCTCTGCATCTGCATCTACATCCGCATTCAGTAACTCAACTCACGGCGTGTGTCGCAGGCTTCCCTCTGTACCAGTGTCACTTCCGCCTTATCCTATTCCAGTAATGCATGGCTCGCGGGAAATAGAGACGACAGGAATACCTCCGTGTGGGCTCTTATGTTCATTGTACTTGCGCGACATACAGCGGGACGACGAAATAATGTGAACACCTAAGAAATCTGTATATCTTCTTCTAATATATAAAGCAGAGTGTCCGTATATTTGTACGTGGTGCATACAAATCTACAGTATTGATCCAATGTTTTTTTCAAATTTTGTACACGTAAGCTTCAATCCATGAGAACGGTCGCCGTAAGTGTAAGGATCGCGTACGATACATAGTTGACGTGATATGACGTCATAAACAATGAGATGTGCCAAAAACTGCTGCATTTTGCGACAATGCTGCTCATTTTCTCCTAAACCACAGAACCGATTTCAACCAAATTTGGTGGACACACTCCTTACCGTGAGGTAACAATTGCTGCATGGTTTAGAATCACATGGATCATAAGATATTACGTCATAACCAATGGAAATCGCAAAAATGCCGCCGACCGCGGTGGCCGAGGCGACTGAGGCGCTCCAGTCACGGCCTGCACGGCCACTACGGTCGGGGGTTCGAATATATATATTTGAATTGCTGTTCGTTAGTCTCGGTAAAACTCGAGAACGGGTGAACAGATTTGACTAATTTTAGACTTGAAATATTCGTGTAAGTCCAGGGAGGGTTTAAACGGTGATAAAATATGGAAAAGTTGTTCGGAAAGAGGAAAATAGGGGAAAACTAAAACAGCTTCTTCCAGTGAGCTATCAATATTGTTCGTCCAATTGGGATAAAATTTTGTACATTTCATGTTGAAAGCAAGATGAAGGTTTGAGGGAAGTAATCGTCTGGAATAGTTGGTCAGAAAATAGGAAAATATGTGGAAAACTGAAAGAGGTCTTTTCTTTGGGATGTCAATATCATTTGTACGATTGCGATAAAATTTTGCACATTTGATGTTCAAAGCAAATGCCCTTATAAAGCTACTGGGTCTAAAATACATATGTTTTAAATTAGTATGATTTATATTAAGACGTAAGTGATACGAAGTTCACCGGGTCATCTAGTACATGTTATTTATCTACTAATTAGGAGTTGATCGACTATAGACTTTGAGAAAGGTTTTAACTCTTCGAGGAACAGAATCGGAAACTGTCTTGAACGTTTTATGGTTGTGTGTCTGGGCGCATTAATCATTTTGGCATATGGCAGTATTTGTTAGCAACATGATAGCATACTAAGCAATTTGAGGTCTAGGGTGGTACAATGTTCATTCGTAGTTATCCGACCGGTAGGGTAGTCACAGAAATACACTGCTCAAACAATTAGGGGATCAGATGTCATACACAGTGCACACATGGCAAGGTATTTCCTTCAGATATTGGTTACAACTGTAATTTGTGCATGATACAGTACGATATTTTACTGTATCGATTCTTTACTTGAGGTTTTACGTGGCGTTTACCTGGAGCAAGGCACCATGGGGCTAACAGAATATGGAAAAAGTCATTCTAATTGTCCTCCGATATGGTGTGTGTTCACCTGCGACGTGGACATTATGAGGTTATCAATCAGCTCTTGAGGGATGTTTGGCCATTCTTGCATGAGTTTAATATTCTGCTCTGCAACAATTGTGGCAGCTGATGGTCTGTCTGCAGTGCGTCTGCCAAGTGCATCCCAGACATTCTCCTTCGGGTTGAACAAGTTGGCCACTCCATTCATTCAGTTCCACCAGTGGAGCTCGGTGGGAAGGAGCGTTACCTTAGACCAGAAGGAACCCATCTCCTATGGCACCAGCGTAGTGCACAACCAAAGTTTCGAAGGATTTCGTCTGTATACCTCTGAACGGTCAAAGTGCATTTCTCAACGACACTGAGGTCCGTACGACCGTACGTCTGCCAATACTGACTCCTATCCATTCTACCACCATGATATGCTGATGTTTCCTGAACATAAGCGGGATAGTTCGACGTTCTCTCCAGATGAGGGAACGACCATTGTCCGTCTCAACACAAAGCGTTGACTCATCTGTGAACAGAACACGGCGTCATTCGTCACGACTCCAATCCTGATGTTCCTCCGCCCATTTTGTGCGGACCAAACGGTGTAGTGGTTTTTATGCGACACACACCACAGGCCTCCGTGCGTAGAGGCAACAACCTCGAGGGCGATTTCGCACTGTTTGTGTTGATATCGCGCAACCTGTCGCCGGCTGTAGGATGCGTTACAGCTTGAGTGGCATTCAGCATCCTGTCTCGACGGGCAGTTAACCGGAGATAACGGTCATCTCCTGTTAATGTTACCCGTAGACGACATTGACCTTGCCTTCTTTTAAAGGTTCCTCCTATCTGAAATGGCGTCCAGGTCCTGGAAAGGAGAATGTGGTACACTCCAAAACCTGCAGCCACCTCCTTCTGTCTCTGTCCCGCTTTCAACCTTTCTATGGCTGTCCATACCATAGCTTCGGGTAAGTCACGTTGTTGTTTCATTACGTTACCTGCTCACTACAGTATTCAACCCACCTACTTGTGTAATTCGTTTGGTATAGTAAACACAAGTCAACAACAACCTCTTTAGCAAATTTGTGTCATTACCATTATCTCGGTTGCCGTAATGTTGTTGTAATCGCTCCGTACAACCGACAGAAAGACGTCGAACCATTTTAGTTGACTCTGCCGATGACTATACTTCGGAATCTACATCTCAACTGAAATTCATGACGAAAACTGCCCCATGCTTAACTATAGGAAGTAAGTATGCCATATCGTAAGCTTCTTTCGAGGTTTTCGATACATGAACCCTATTGTTTGTGGGAACCCATGTAAACGATAATTAATCGGATCATAATATACTTCCATACACCTTGGTGCCACCTCCTTCTCAGCTTGCATTGACTTCGATTGTTAAGTCTTTAGCAACGGAAATCTACCGTGAATGTTAAGCTCCATCCGTACTGTTTTTATCGAAAAAGTATTAATGCGATTATTAAATTTTGCAGTCGCTTTTATCGTGGTAGTTTTATGGTGTTGTTGTAGTCTTCAGTCTGCAAACTGATTTCATGCAGCTCTCCACGCTACCCTGTCCTGTGCAAGTATCTTCATCCGAGAATACGCTCAGCAACCTACATCCTTTAGAATCTGCTTACTGTATTCGTCCCTCGGTCTCTCTCTACGATGTTTACCCCACACACTTCCTTCTAATACTAAGTTGACAATTCCTTGATGTCTCAAAATGTTTCCCACAAATCTATACCTTCTCTTAGTCAGGATATGCCAAAAACTCCTTTTCTCCCGATTTCAGTTAAGAAGTATGTAACGTGTTACTCATGACTCCCATAAATTGGTACCTAAGTTACAAGAAATGAAGTTTTCTGAGCAACTTAATGTCCTTATATTTGTTTGAGATCATACGAGTAACAATTATTTACAAATATGTTTGGATAATACAATTTTGGAAAATCGGTACCCAGTCCCGCGCGCGGTCTCTTATGAGGCTGCAGTGCACGCTGTATTTATATTGTTAATATTGGAATGAAGCAGGTCATTAGACAGTATCTCAGTAAAATTAAGAAAACTTTGTAGTATTGTTCACGTATCTTACTGTGCCAGTTCTGACATTTCTTATTTCTCTTTTACAGGTACGTTTCGTGTTGATGAGGCTGCCTTTCCTCCTTGATGTTCATAAACTGGTAACGTAAAATTTTAAAATAATGTTTAGAGGAGTAGCTGAAGCAAAATTATATGATCCACGTTATGTAATTTCATATAAATGATTCTATATGTAGAACAACGCACAAAATACATGCAGCAGGTGTTCGGCGATTTTTAAGTTTGCGCAACAAATGTGTGCTGTTGGTTTAATCACTCTTTAAGAAAAAGCCGATTTTATGTGATGGAGGAGGAATTCTGCTGCAGCTGTCAACAAATTGAGTGATTTTACTTCATTTTATGTTGTTTAAGATATTGCATCTGCACCCAGAACACATCCATACACTTTCGAGAAGTTTAAGTACAATGGATAGTTCATATACGAAATTTTGTCGCAGAATTAACTTATGCAACCTAAAGTTTGGGAAATTTTGGAAGGTGAGGAGGCTATGCAATTACACTGCCACAATCAACTGAATACTCGAAAGCCAAGCGGCATTTAAGCTGTGTTTTGGTTTGTAGGTACTAAATATTTCTATCCCCAATGAGCGTAGAAAAAAAACTTTTTACTTTTGTTGCCTTTTATTTATATATATATATATATATATATATATATATATATATATATATATATATATATTATTTATTTTGAATTCAATATTAGCATCATAATAACATTTGTATGATGTTCACTAGTGTCCAAAAGTGATTATAATCATGAAAAGTGGCCTTATAGCCTTATTAGGATGTCGGAAGAATTTGTCGGGGATGTAGCTTAGTCACAAAACGGCAGTTTGGCAAGCTGTTTACAACAGTGAAACAGTTTGAGTGGCATTCCTACCGAGCAAGAAACAAAATTTCAGAGCTGCTTCACTTAAACGCGCGCCAGTCACGGTCTGCACGGCCACTACGGTCGGAGGTTCGAATCCCCCCCTCGGACATGGATATTTGTACCGTCCTTAGTGTAAGCTAGTTCATACGTAGTTTGTAAGTTAAGTCCCATAGACTTTACTAACATTTGAACATTTTTTACTGAGGTCAATGGTCCCTGAACTTACACACTGCTTAAACAAACTTATGCTATGCCGCTGCGGACAACACACATACTCGTGTCGGAGGGAGAACTCTACCCTCTGGTGGAAGTGGCCACGCAATCCGTAACTTGGAGCCTCAGACCGCGCGTCCCGACGTGAACAGAACCAGCCAAGTTGACAACACAGGTGGTCCTGAACTGGCTATGAGTAGTGTTAGGACGCGCTTAGTTGTGGAAGTGCGCACTACGCAAGCTCCACTCACAACACCACGGCAGTGTCAAACTGCTTTTTTCTTTCCTTCTTTTTATTTATTTTTATTTATTTATTCTTATCCCCTCGTACGCAAGTGAACGTGCGACAACGATACGTGCCTTTGTGTGCCCCAGTGGTGGCTGGTGCTTCAGGTGACTGGGGGTCACTTCTTCGAGTGACAGATCGGATCCTGATAGTGGCACCGCTCCCCTTCCTCCCACTCGGCGATCCAAATAAACAATTTGGCGCACTTTGGCGAGTGGCGCCGGGGGAAAGCACACCGGTTTGCTCCCCTCCCCCTTAGATGTTTTTTGTTAGAAGATCTCCAGAATGTCTTATCTCGACTTTTTTGCGCTTGCTTCAACTTGAGCTTGTTTATTTTACACTTTTCTTCCAAATTTAAAGCTGAGTAATTTGTTTCTAAAAGATACTGATCCGTCCTTCATTTTTCTTTGATAATAAACACCAAGAACATATGAATATGTTCATATACACTAAAACACTGTCACAAAATGAATCTGTTGTGATGAAGAGACAAGCAACCATTGAGTCACATGACACTGTAAGCAGTATTCCGTCCTAACCTTACGTATGCGCAAAGGCTGCTCTCCCTCGCCTCTTTTCAAACAAATATTTGCACATTCAGAGAATATATGACATGAACTGCGAATGAGCAAAGCTGAAAATGTGTAGCCACTCGGGATTCGAACCCGGGTCTTCTGCTTTCTAGGCAGTTGCGCTGACTCCTATACCACTGGGGACACAGTGATCACCGCCCCTACAAGAACTACCTAAACACGCCTCCCGCCAGACCCAAATTACAAGCCTCACTGCCCACAGTACTCAAACTCGTAGTTATGAAACTAATTCCCGTAAGAGTAAGGGCAACAAACTTGCCCACCCCTCCCCAGTAACGAAAGGATCATTGCCCGTCACCGACATATATATATATATATATATATATATATATATATATATATATATATATATATATGTGTGTGTGTGTGTGTGTGACGTCTGTTCCGAAAGAACAGACGTCACTGGTGATCCTGCAGTTGTTATTGTTTCATATTCAGAGAGTATATACCATTAACTGCGAATGGGCAAAGCTGAAAATGTGTACCCAGCCGGGATTCGAACCCAGGTCTCCTGCTTTCTAGGCAGTTGCGCCGACCCCTACACCACTGGGGACACAGTGATCACCGCCCCTGCAAGCACTACCTATGCACGCCTCCCGTCAGACACAAATCCCGGCTGGGTACACATTTTCAGCTTTACCCATTCGCAGTTGATGTCATGTATTCTCTGAATATGAAACAATAACAACTGCAGGATCAAAAGTGACGTCTGTCCTTTCGGAACAGACGTCACATGTATATAATTTAATATTTGTTACAACGAAGAGTATAAATGTCATTTATTCTCAAAATTGCGACATATTTGCTGAAACGCCCAAAGATACGTGGCAAGTAACAATACAAAGACATTGTTGCTCCTGTATCTGTTAAAAAGAAGATTAAAAAAAAAAAAACATCTTGCAGGGGATCTAGAACCCAGTACATTCCACACCGCAGCGCGTTGCCGCTAACCGCAGGCCTGTTCTTGGAAGGTGGAGAGTAGTGACTTCATTATTATTCATGATCGGACCTTCTGAAGGCTCTTAAGGTTGATGCGTCTTTAATTTATAGTTGTATTTTACCCAATATGACTTTTTTTTTTCAATCCTCAGTGCGCCAGAAACAGATATGAAGAGCGGATGTTGCCTTCAAGGAAGATTTGCGCATGTGCGCAGTAACTACATAATCTTGCTTCGGAACCATTCGTGCGTAATCGCCAGAGCTCGAGTAGCCAGGAGCTGGCGTCTCTACCAGCTCCAGTGGCAATGTTTAAAGCGGTGTTTCACCCTCGCCCCTCCCTGCCGTATACGATGCCTCCGGGAGATTCAGAAGAGAATTTGACATCAACCGCGGATGCGCATTGCAACGCTGCGGCCTCTGCCGCCTATACTCAGCGGCCGCTCTACGACTCGTATTCGTGTTGTCTTCGTAGCGTAAAACGTTTCTCATGCGATAAAAATAGTTTGAATATCCATATAAATTGGTCTGATGCAAGAACGAAACGAAGAATGATAGTTTAAAAACACTTTATATTTCATAAAAAAGTTTAAACTTCTGATACTGCTAATATTTTATTATTTTAGCGACAACAATCTGTGAACGAATTTAAAAAAGTTTGGATTTAGATAACGTTTTATTTAAAATCGAAAGATAAATACGGTATGATAAACGTTTCAGTGTTACTTGCGGTATTTACCTGTCATAAAATTAACTTATCTTTCTGTTAGGCTAATTATACATATGTACTTATTGCGTGCAGCTATTATGGACTTTTAATAAATCTTGATGAAGTTTCTATTTAATGGCATATGAGAGTTTCATTGAAATGCTGCATGTTTACAAAGAGTTTGCTTTCGTAAATTTTTTATTATCTCTGGTTCCTTGAGATGTTATTTTCGAAGGAACGAGAGACACACTATTCCATGATCAAAGATAATAAAAAATTTAGGAAAGCAATATCTTTGCAAACATGCAGCATTTCAATGAAACTGTCATATATCATGAAATAGAAACTTAATAAAGATTTATTAAAAGTTCATAATAGCTGCACGGAATAAGTACACATGTATAATTAGCCTATCAGAAAGATGAGTTAATTTTATGACTGGTAAATACTGCATGTAACACTGAAACGTTTATTATACCGTATTTATCTTTCGATTGTATGTACACCGTTATGTAAATCCAAACTTTGTACATTCGATCACAGATTGCTTGAAAATAGCCTAAGGCCGAAACAGCTGCCGCTAAAATAATAAAATATTATCAGCATCAGAAGATTAATTTTTTTATAATGTCGTTTTACGATATACAGATTGTTACAAAAAGGTACGGCAAACTTTCAGGAAACATTCCTCACACACAAAGAAAGAAAATATGTTATGTGGACATGTGTCCGGAAACGCCTAATTTCCATGTTAGAGCTAATTTTATTACTTTTCTTCAAATCACATTAATCATGGAATGGAAAGACACAGCAACAGAACGTACCAGCGTGACTTCAAACACTTTATTACAGGAAATGTTCAAAATGTCCCCCGTTAGAGAGGATACATGCATCCACCCTCCGTCGCATGGAATCCCTGGTGCACTGATGCAGCCCTGGAGAATGGCATATTGTATCACAGCCGTCCACAATACGAGCACGAAGAGTCTTTACATTTGGTACCGGGATTGCGTAGACCAGAGGTTTCAAATGCCCCCCCCCCCCCCCATAAATGAAAGTCAAGAGGGTTGAGGTCAGGAAAGCGTGGAGGCCATTGAATTGGTCCGCCTCTACCAATCCATCGGTCACCGAATCTGTTGTTGAGTAGCGTACGAACACGTCGACTGAAATGTGCAGGAGCTCCATCATCCATGAACCACATGTAGTGTCGTACTTGTAAGGGCACATGTTCTAGCAGCATGATAACGTGCTCCAGTCGGGACACCTTCGTTCTGGAAATCTGTCTCGATACAAATGTACCGCGCCATGGCTATTGCCCCGTGGTAATCCATACATGAAATTGGCATCTGCCAACTCCGCATTTGTAAACATTGCACTGACTGCAAAACCACGTTCGTGATGAACACTCACCAGTTGATGCTACGTACTGATGTGCTTGATGCTAGTACTGTAGAGCAATGAGTCGCATGTCAACCCAAGCACTAAAGTCAACATTACCTTCCTTCAACTGGGCCAACTGGCGGTGAATCGAGGAAGTACAGTACATACCAACGAAACAATTGGGCATTTTGACAATTGTCTGCACGAATTATTTCAATTTACATTTAAAGAGAAATATTAAAATGAGCTCTAACATGGAAATTAAGCGTTTCTGGTCACATGTCCACATATCATATTTTCTTTCTTTGTGTGTGAGGAATGTTTCCTGAAAGTTTGGCCGTACCTTTTTGTAACAACCCTTATATTTTGTTGCGGGCCCAATAATGAAGAGCCGGCCGCGGTGGCCGAGGGGACTAAGGCGCTCCAGTCACGGTCTGCACGGCCACTACGGTCGGGGGTTCGAATCCCTCCTCGGGCATGGATATTTGTGCCGTCCTAGTTCGTAGGTAGTTCATAAGTAGTTTGTAAGTTTAGGGACTGATGACCCCGTAGTTAAGTCCCATAGACTATACAAACATTTGAACATTTTAATTTGAAATGTGCAGTAGCTCCATCGCACATGAACCACATGTTGTGTCGTACTTGTAAAGGCACATGTTCTAGCAGCACAGGTAGAGTAACCCGTATGAAATCATGATAACATGCTCCAGTGAGCGTAGGTAGAAGAACATGAGGCCCAATCAAGACATCACCAACAATTCCTGCCAAACGTTCACAGAAAATCTGTGTTGATGACGTGATTGCAGGATTGCGTGCGGATTCTCGTCAGCCCACGCATGTTGATTGTGAAAATTTACAATTTGATCACGTTGGAATGAAGCCTCATCTGTAATCCGTAATGCTAAAATGAGCTCTAACATGTAAATTGTTTCCGGACACATGTCCACATAACATTTTTTTTTTTTTTTTTTTTTTTTTTTTTTTTTTTTTTTTTTTTTTTTTTTTAACTCCCTGTCTATTTTGCTGCGCGCGTAATAATGAAGAAAACTTTTTATTTTATTTACTTTTTTTTCACGAAGAATTTTTTTCCGGGGATTCACTGAAGAAGTGAAGCCATAGGACGCGCCCCGATTAACACCTGCTGCTGGTCGTGGACCACGCTGAGTGCAGTACGGGAGGCAGCCTGCTAGTGGTGGCAGCCTCCCCCGCTAGGACTCGGGGGACGGCGCGTGGCCAGGGAAAGCCGGTTCGGTGTCGGCTGGGCACAGCTGTGCGGTGGCGAGAGCCACTCCGCTGGAGCGTCGCGCCGCACAAAAGCCCAGCCGCCTCACTGGACTTCAAAGGCTGCGCACTTCCAGGGCACTGCCCGCAGACCAGGTCCCACCGCCGCATACTTGCTGCTGCTGCACTGCTCCCTCCCCCAGGAACCGGCTCTTCTCTACTCAACAAAACACGAACACCTCGCTCGTTATAAAATGCAATGACCAAAATTAAATTTACTACACCCTCTTTTTTTCCCTTTATTGGTATTTTAAAGCCACCTGTAGTAGCAGGGTGGCGGCAGCTTTAGTGCTGCTCTTTAGCCGATCGGCTTTACAATGTGTCGAGTTACAAAAAATAAAATAAAAATTGAAAAAAAGGCATAGAACGGTGAAGAATCGCAGAAGTAATAACTTCACAGTTGACAGGAGATTAAAAAGGGTGACTTCAGATCAACTTTGGCTATATACAGGGTGGCGAAAAAGTCACTGGATGGTTAGTTAAACGACAACAAAAGTAACACCGAGACGTAGTGCAGTAGAACATTTTAACCCGCTAATTTGTTATTACCAAACGGCTATAATTACGCCTTGTCAATTTGATACCCATTACAAAGAGAAACGAAAGAAACACAATTATCAAACTAATGAATTCTACTATAAAGCGAAATCTGTGAGACGCGTTTTGAGAATTGTCACGATGTTAACGAAAGAGGAATAAAGAAAGGGCCGAATGTTGACATGCCTGCACATTCACAAGATATCAGGCCTACAGATTTTTTCCTATAGGGTGTCGTCAGGGACTCTATTTATTCTCAAATGCGTTAGACTGTTACAGAAGTAAAAGACTACTAAAGAGACACCTTTCATGATTTCGACGGTAATACTAGAGTATGCCGCGGTGGAGTAGCCGAGCGGTCTAAGGCACCTCGATGCGGAGCGCGCGCAGCGCGGTTGCTCGCCGTGGAGGTTCAAGTCCTCCCTGGGGCATGGGTGTGTGTGTTTGTCCGGAGGTTAGTTTACCTACGTTTAAGTAGTTTGTAAGCTACGGACTGATAACTAAGCAGTTTGGTCCGATAGGTTTACAAACATTTGAATTTTATTTCGACTAGTGTATGCCCTAGACTAAGTAGCATTGTTCCAAAAAAGTCTTCAAAGATGTATTAATGAAGATAGTAAACAGTTTGAACATAAAAAGTAATTGTAAGTATTGTGATGACACATAAACTCAGTCTTTTGTTTACATTCTTGCCCAGTGACCAGTGACTTTTGCGCTACCCTGTAGGATAGCATGATGGACTGCTATACTCCAATAAGATGTGCAGAGTCAGTGCCGAGGCATGTAGCATCGGTTATAGCCAGCAATATTGGGAACATTTCGTTACGCAATTCACAGTTTTCCTCACTTCACGTGGACTGTTCAACCCTGTGATATTTTTAGAACGTGTTACGTGTCAAATAAATTTGACTACAATAACTCCGGTGTTTCTTCGTGTTGCAATCTGGATGGTCTGTGGGTATACCATCTACAGTAGTCGAAAGTGGCCGAACACTAATATTCGGCCTGGCGAGCTTAAGATTCGCGGCTGAGCAGTACAGTGAGTACAGGAGCGGTCGGGCTTCAGTCGTGTTTACAAGGCAGTGGGGCTTAGCGCGTGTTTTTGCGGCTGCCACTTGTGGCTGCTGGCAGGGGAGAGCGCCGAGACGCCTCACGCCTGCGCGCCCACCGCCCCGGCCTGCACGCTTTCCCAGCGCTGCTCGCCGCCGCGCCGCCAGGTTTCTCTGTCACCAGCTGCAGAACGAAACGGAAACAACGGCAGCTCACATCCTGACGCACGTGCTATTAAATCATTGCTAAAATCTGCTACAGCCTGGTTGGGGTTAGAAGTCTGATTGGGGTTCGGTGACCTGTTGGGTTTCTTATGCCAGTTGGGTTTCTTATGCCGGTTGGGTTTCGTATGACGTTTGGGTTTCGTATGACGGTTGGGTTTGGGGGTCCGGTTGGGTTTAGGGGTCCAGTTGGGTTTAGGGGTGCGGTTGGGTTTAGGGGTCCGGTTGGGTTTAGGGGTCCGGTTGGGGTTCGGAGTCTGGTTGGGGCTTGGGTTCTAGTTGGAAGCAGGGAGCAGTGGGGAAAAACAGTTCAACACCGTACGGGGGACACTGTCTGGTTCACTGACAGGTCGAAATCAGACCAAAGCGTTGGGCCGTGGTATATGGGGTGCAGCCAAGACTGGAAGGTGTCATCTCTGTAGGATAGTCTTTTTCAACCTTTTTGAACCCGCGACGTCCCTTTCCGAGTAAAAATGTTCGGCAGCCCCCCAAGCCCGTGTCAGTGGTTCCAAAGGCAAAATATTAAATTTTCTTTCTTAGGTGTATCTAGGATCTGCGCAGCAATTCACGTCTACTGAAAGTTGCAGTAGCTACATTGAATCAAATCTGAAAAAAAGCACTTTGTGTGTATGGTTTTGCTGGCATGAAAAATTTCATTATGTAATATGTAGCGACATGTTGTCATGTGTGACTATGAAATCATCAAAGCTGATCAATCACTTCTTAATATTTCAAGGATGCTCATAAACTTTGGATTTTTTCGAAACGATACTGAAAACCCTTAACCAGAAGCATACTACCACGATTCAGTAATAAAATGGTATTGTTCATAGTTAATTAAAAATAATACTGCTTTGAAAACTCGTTAACAGCTACAAGCTACTACGACGGAATCGTTAAAAGGCATTGTTGTGTACTTATTAAAAATAATACTACTTTGAAAACTCGTAAATAGCTACAAACTACCATAATGTAGTCGTTAAAAGGTTATGTATTGATTAAATATAATATTAAGTTACTGATTATTCGTTTATCCGACATAATAATATTTGAACAAACCAAGTGTAATATGCAGCATTGGTCGTTACTAGAGGCTTTATTATTCCATTAACTGCCTGCTTGAAGGTGCATTGAAAATGGTCACTATGTTATCGAAATCGATCTGCTGCTATAATAATAAAGCCTCTAGTAACGACCAATGCTGCATATTACATTTGCTTTGTTCATCATTGTGTGACGTTGAGTACAACCTTCCTGAAAATGGAATCAAATCTCATAACAATATTTGAACATGTGACAGTCATACAAGAAGATTGCGACCATTGTAAATAACTTTAGTAGCACTGCACAAACGCTGTTAAGTCACTTAATTAACAAATCGTCATGACGTAGAAAAAAATGGCTTCATTGTTTTGAGTTTTGGTCGGATCAGCATCTCATATCAAAAGTGCCATAGGTGCGTCATATATCGGTGACACTTATGATGTCAGATTATGGGCCACCCAAAAAGAGTCACAACAAAGCCAATTTTCGACCTACGGATGACTTGTTAATTAAGAGACTTTCGCGAAACCCTGTCACTTCCGTGTGGCATTTTTGACACAGTAGCTGAAAGCGTAGGTTTTCTATCTATCGATCACGCCGCTACTGCATCCTCCTGCGACCGCGGTCCCCCGAGCAAATCTTTGCGATCCCCGAGGGGGTCGCGACCCCGAGGTTGAGAAACACTGCTGTATGGATACTGGCCTCAGTATTCCAGACCGAAATTACTGCCATCAGGGATTGTGTAGAGCAGAATTTGCGAAGATACTAAAATGACCGTATCTACATTTATTCAGACAGCTACGCAGTCTTGAAATCACTGACATCTCTTGCAACCAGATCTAAGATTGTTGCTGACTGTCACAGAGTTCTGGTGGAACTATGGGAAAGCAATAGGGTAAACCTATTGTGGGTCCCTCGCCACTCGGGGATTGGTGGCAATGAACAAGCCAACAGACTGTCCAGGACGGGGCAGAGACTCCATTTGTTGGACCAGAACCTGTTTTGACAATCGCCAAGGCAACGATGAAACTGGAGCTAGGTAAATGGCTCAGATGACAGCACGTACAATATCGAACCAAGGTCTACAAACAAAAACATGGTAAGGTGGTGATGCCAAATCCATGTTTCAAAGAAACTCCGTTCTCCTGGGCTTGACAGGAAAGAGATTAAATTCATGGGTGAACTGATGACAGGCCATGGGAACTTCCAGAAACACCTACATGCAAAGGGAATCACGGAAGAAGACCCTAAATGTAGGATCTGTGATGATGAAACTGCATCCCACCTAATCTTCGAAGGCATTGCATTGGAGAGCAAGAAGCACAGAATATTCGGGACAATCAGACCCGAAGAAATTGCGTCTAATAAAGAACTGCTAAAGGGACTCCTACAACATTTTAAGTGTGTTGGGGTGTTGGTTGGCTTTACTGGATATACAGGGAGCGATACCGCACAATAAACTTAGTTTCGGTGCGAGCTGTGGCGGGTTGGAGCAAAACTGTTCTGACTTCCCTGTTAAAATCAAATCAAATGGCAGTCTGGAATTGGACGCCCCATGCGTATCCAAAATATAAAAACAGGTACCTGCATGTCATTCGCCGAGTCGAAACACTGCAGGAAAACACCACCCCGCAGAAGCATGGTGCACAGCCTGATCACGTGATCACCTGCGGATGAACAAACCGAAGGCGCCGTTTCTCACCAACAATGCGGTTAGCATACGTAAAACTTCTGATACGAGGAACAATAATGAGAATAAAAGACTTACTCATGGCCACTATTAGCGTCTCATTCTTCCCTGTTCCCTCTGCTGTCATTGGATTTCCATGAAAGAAACGGAGAAAATAAATAAAACTACTCACTAGTAATGTTATCGGACAAGCTCTTAATTTTTTTCCAGCACAGACAGAAAAACCACCCCTTGAGGACGCAGATGAACTGCTGCTGCTGCCAATGACGGTAATGACTAAACTTTCTTCATAAACTCAAAATGTTCAAATGTTTGTAAATCTATCGGACCAAACTGCGTGGTCATCAGTCCGTATCTTACAAACTACTTAAACCTAGGTAAACTAACCTAAGGACAACACACACACCCATGCCCCAGGGAGGACTCGAACCTCCACGGCGAGCAACCGCGCGCTCCGCAGCGAGACGCTTTAGACCGCTCGGCTACTCCACCGCGGCTCTTCATAAACTGCCACAATTTTATACATGTCCCATACTGATTTTTCTGCCACACATACGGCGTTCCTTCAGTGACTGATTCACCAGAAGTACTTTTACTTGGTCAGTTCTAAGGTTTTATTCTTTGCTGCAACGAAATTCTTAACCTGTGCAAAGGCAAATCCAATGGCGTTCAGTTCACAGTGGTACGGTGGCATTCATAAAGCAGATTTGCCTATAATGTGCGTTCTTAATGATTATTAGTGAGGAAGACTGCACGATCGAGTAGTAATTGGCCGTCGCATTCACCTGAAATGATTCACGAAATTGATGTCTTCAACTACTGCTCATCCTAAATGCCGTTTCCATGATCTAATCATTGCACCAATTACTAGGATTTTCAGTTGTCTTCAGTAGAGGGTACGAGATGAACATTAAAAATAGCACAGCAATGTAAATGGAATATATTCGAATTAGGTCCGATGATGATCAACAGAAGCGGTACATGAGTTTAGTTACTTGGGCAGTAAAATAAATGGCCGAAGTAGAGGCGATGCATAACGTACAGTAGCAATTATAAAATTAAAATACCCAATTTTGTGTTTGTTCTACAGATTTGGTTACTTTGTGAATCGATTTTCGGCTTATTAGACCATCATCAGACATTTACTGAAGTCTGAACTTCAGTAAATGTCTGATGATGGCCTAATAAGCCGAAAATCGATTGACAAAATAAACAAATCTGTAGAAAAACACAAAATTGTGTATTTTAATTTCCATAATGAATTTGTTCTACCAAGAAGCGACGGAAGAATCAGGTAACATGATACAGTAGCAATGGTATGAAAACCGCATCGAATGTTAACTGCTTAGGAAGATTTTTCTGAAAACATTTGTCCGCAGTGTGGCCTTATACGGGAGTGAAACGTTGAGGAAAAGCACCTCAGGCAAGTAGACGACAGAAACTTTTTTTTAAGTGGTGCTACAGACGAATGCTGAAGAATAGACGGGCAGGTGATCACATAACTAATGTGGAGGTACTGAACAGAATTGGGGAGAAAAGAAATTTAACCAAAAGATTAGATATGACACATTATGGAACAGCAAGGAATTGTCAATTTAGAACTAGAGGGAAGTAAGGGGAGTAAAAAGCGCAAGGTAAAGGGAGACCAAGAGACGAATGCAATAAGCTGGTTCAAATATATGTGGGTTGCCGTTATTCAGAGATGAACAGGCTTGTACAGGATAGAGCAGGGTGGAAAGCTACATCGAACCAGTCTTCGGATTAATAACCTCAACAACAAAAGACCACAGAGCTCAAGTCAGTTTCGAATTCCGTCATATCTCGCCAAACCTTTTCACTGAGTCCTTCGTAAGATATTTGTTGAACTGGTTGTAAATGGGAGGAAATGCAAGTCCTACTACAAATGTTGTAGACTGTACTGTCAGATAATGTAACGAAGAAAACAAACAAATAATGCTTTGGAAAGTGAAATGATGCTGATCGTACACCATAGAATATTTTGTTGTTTAGGTGACGGCTTCATAAATTGGCGGCTAGCGTGTCGTACTCATGACTCGGTGTATTGTCAGCCAGTACAGTGATGGCACAATTTCAGAAGCTCACTTTACGCGCATTAAACGCTGCCTTCAGCTGCAAATGGCGTCCCGCTTTATCGCAGCCGCGCTCATCTGCGCCCGGGCTTTTTCCCTGCCATTAAGCGGATAGCCGGTAATGACGTGTTAATGCCATCGCCCAGTAATGGCTGCTAGCGACCCTTTGGTGGAAGCCATTTATATTTTGGACAACATGTAGCCAATATTTGGGACGACAAAAGTAATTCTAGTTGTCATATTAAGGTCAGCTACATTGCTCAAATCAATAAGGAGATTATACACAATATACATATAGTAACGCGTTTTATTACGCTATTGGTTACAATTGTAATTTTTGTGTTATACAGGATGATATTTTGCCCTTCCAACTCTTTACTTGAAGTTTACAAGATTACATAGAGGCAACAGGGGACTACCACAACAGTGAAAAAGTCATTCTCGTTGCCCTCTAATTTGGCCTGTGATCCCTTCGGACAGTCAGTACAGTTGAACACCTGTGTGGCATGGGCAGTATGAGGTTTTCCCTCTTGAGGGATGTTTGTCCATCCTTCCATGAGTGTAATACCCAGATCTGCAACCGTTCTGGGAGGTGCTGGTCTGGCTGTAATGCATCTGCCAAGAACATCCCAGACGTGCTCAATCGGGTTGAAGTCCGGCGAACAAGCTGGCCACTCCGTCCGTTCAGTTCCCTCAGCTTCAAGCATGTTGTCCACCAGTTGTTTTTCCCCCTTTTTGTGGGTATCACTTCTCTTTATTTTTCCCATATAATATAATGACATTTTGTGCCAAGATATCACACTATTTCAATCCACATACAACAAATACAATGCCATTTATGCTTTAAAAACACAACATACGTACAGAAAAGAATTTCACACAAAATATACTATTTTTCATGATGCTCTTATTTGTTTTTCAGTCTAATTAAATAAAATTCTTCTCTTGAACAAAACGGAAAACTCAAAACATCATGATATTTAACCGATGCCCAACCTTTCGAAAGCAATTTTCAGCATGTTTCCGTACTGTTTTTTATGATCTCATGTATGCGCGGAATTGTGTAATGTTGTCCGTACCTAACTTGTTTATCACATAGCTGACGTACTTGTCGATCAGCCGGTGTATGGCGTTATTTTTTGCTGCCGGATAGTACATGTTTTGTGGTCTATAAATTATCTCAGGATAAATGTAATCAGGAGACGATCTCGAAAGAAGTGCGATGCTTTGCCTGGTCCATTTCCAACTGTCCAAGTAACTCGCACACGTGAATCGTGTCCCCAAGTTGTCATTTGGAGCAAAGATTGTTGTCGCTTATACCCACTGCATGTAACCTCTCATTTGTGCTGCAGATGTTGTTGACTGCCTTGTACCATTCAGAGACGACATCAGATGACAAACGCTTCAGATGAATGTTTTTCCATACAGCGGTCCAGTTGACATGTGGATACTTCTTTGCCATTTTGTTTATTCCCTCGTTTTTCTTCCTTTGGCGTATGATCTCTTTTGTGGTCACATTCCTAGTGCTGGTGATAATATCGTTGTGGTAACTCGCTTCCACATAGAAAATTCTTATATGTTGAAGTCGTGGATTTATTGCTTGGACGTTCACAGGCGGCAGAAGGCTATGAGGTTTTCACACATTCAAATATCTTAGATGTGATGCATTCCGGGTGCGTCCTGATTATGTGGGGCTTTGTTCGGAAGAGCGTTATCGTCCACCAGAAGGAAACCATCTCCTACTGCACCAGCTTAGTGCACATCAAAAGGTGGAAGGATCTCGTCTCTATACCTCTGAGCTGTCAAACCACCATTCGTCCCAGGATTGTCCCGAGTTCCACGTTCTCTCCAGATAAGGGAACAACGGTCGTCCGGATGAACATAAAATGTTGACTCATCTGTGACCAGAACCTGACGCCATTCGTCACGACTCCAATCCTGATGTTCCTCCGCACGGTTTCTGCGGGCTAAACGGTGTTGTGGTTTTAATAGGACGCACACCGTATGCCTCCGTGTGTAAAGGCCACCTACCGAAAGCAATTTTGGACTGTTTGTGTTGACATCGCACGTCCTTTTGCTGCCTGGAGAGCGCGTTGTAGCTCTTTTGCCTTCTGTCTCGACAGGCTGTTAACCGGAGATAACGGTCATCTCAGGCTAATGTTACCCGTCGACAACCTTGACCTTGCATTCGTTTAACGTTTGCTGTTGCCTGAAACTGCGTCCAGGTCCTGGAAATTACACTTTGGGACACTCTAATAACTGCAGACGTCTCCCTCTGTGTCTGTTCCGCTTTCAACCTTCCTATGACTGCCATTGCCAGAGCTTGCGGTAAGTCACGTTGTTGCATTGCCCTTCCTGCTCACTACACTATATGAACCCAACTGCTTGTGTAATTCTTTTTGTAGACACAAGTGAACACCAACCACTGTGCAGCAACTTTCTATTATTAACACTGTTTCCGTTGCCGTAATGTTGTTGTTTCCACGCCATAGAACCGAGAGAAAGGCTTTGAAACGTTTTAGTTCAATCTGCCGGTGATAAAACTTCAGAACCTATATATCTCAAACTGATCGCCTAATCGTTTTAACCAGTCCATTATTTCTTTCATATTTGAGAGGAAGCTTCTTGATCTTTACAAGTATTGATTTTTTTCTTTGAAAAATTCCAGTCCAGTTCTATAGGATTTCGACATAGATGGTCTGTGTAATTATAAAGTAACGGTTAACTAAACAGAAGTTAAGTGATTCTTTCTTCGCTGTTCGGTGGAACCGTTTTATACTTGTATAAGAGAAGTACAATACTACGTCTTCTATGGCCTTGCTAGTCGAAAACTGGTTAACAAAGTAAATTATTACTATTTAACATCTAAATCAGTATTGTGCTTTTCGTTTATAAACGGGAGAAGGGTGGAAGGCCACGCGGGAATAACCGTGCCCTCTAAGGCACTTTTCAAAGAAATTCTGTTTCATTGTTACACAGGAGAATAAAAGGTATCTCACACTTATCTGCGAACTCAAATAGTCATGTTGACAACCACCGTTCTCTGACAAACTCCTCGCTCTCTGCCTCTTTGCCGACCAAAATTCACGGTATAATCCGTACAAATCCACTGGCTGCTTTAATTCTGTCATTTTCCGTGAAAAGCATTTCCTCTTATCCACACATGATTGCTGTTTTTCTTTCTTTTTTTTTTATGTCGCATTGGAAACCAAAACTGACAGATGGAACAGTTTTCCTCTGAGTTTCCTTGCGAACCTGGATGGCTAGTTCTCTGTGGCAAAACCTGCAGAGCTGATTTTTCCTGCTGTTGTTCATAATGTTCCAGTGTAGCTACCTATTAACTCATTCATCAGTGTCATCAAAGGACATCTTATTTCGGCACTTCTAATTTGGGATACATTCCCGAATCGTACTGATTTCGTAATCCTGCCCCTCTCCCGTGTAGTTACCCGCAGTCGGCTTGTGCAGGGTTTGACGTTGCCGCACGCGCTCCGTCTGCGTTGTCTGCCAGCGCTATCTCTCAGTTTCCTTCCTTGAAGTCGGCAACGATGTAGTAGGAAGCCGCTGCGCTTGCCAAAAATTATATTTTCGCAATCAATTTCCGTATTTGGATTACGAAGTAACGCTTTTGAATGGACCATTGTTGTACTCATTACGTGATCGAGATAGCTACTGCTACGTCCGGATCTTTGGTTCGCTTTGCCAAGTAAAGGCATTAAAATTTAACATGTTTCAAATGAATCTAACCCATCTCTAGACAGAAGATGTCATAACAACTATCTTGTACCAAAGTTTATAAATATAATGAGGGTGGAAATTACATACAGGGTAGATTACTCCGAGCTGAGTATTCAAAATAAGGAATTACTGGTCGATAACGAACATTACACGTGGTACAACGTGAGTGTGAGCTGCAGGTTTCTTTCTATGTTGTGTTCTCACGTATGTATTCGTATGAGGTTGCAAGAAGTACTCGGTGTATGAAACCCATGCAAGAACTGAAACGAATGACTGTGTATGTCAATCTCTCTGAATTATGGATGAGGGACTTTGACTGTTCACTAATAAATAGTGAAAATACCTCGTTCAGCCGTTGGTTTTCAATTTTATATTATTTTTTACGATCAGATTTAGCGATACAGTTGCCATGCTCCGGACCTTGAGAATACGCAATAACTGGCTTAATACGTGTTGCATTAAAATGGGGCAGCATTTAATCACTGGTTTTGGCAAATCTACATCTTCATAGATACTCTGCAAATCACATTTAAGTGCCTGGCAGAGGGTTCACTAACCACCTGTCATAACCTTGGCTATCGTTCCATTCTCTAATAACGCACGGGAAGAAAGAACACCTAAATCGTTCCGTTATCGATCTGATTTCCATTATTTTATTGTGATGGTCATGTCTCCCTAGATGGGTGGGTGCTAGCAAAATATTTTCACATTCAGAAGTAAAAGTAGGTGACTGAAATTTCGCAAATAGAGCTCGCCGCAACGAATAACGTCTTTCTTTTAATGATTTCCACCTCTAATCGTGCAACATTTCCTTGACGCTTTCCCCCCTGTAGCGTGATAAAACAAAACGAGCTGCTCTTCCCTGAACCTTCTCAATGTCTTCCGTCAGTCCCACCTGGTGAGGGTCCCACACTGGTCAACAGTACTCCAGGAGAGGACGCACAAGTGTGATGTAGCCAGTCTCTTTGGTGGAGCTGTCGCATCTGCGAGGTGTTCTGCCAATGAAACGCAACCTTTGGTTCGCCTTCCCCACAATATTTTCTATGTGTTGTCTCCAGTCTAAGTTGTTCGTAATTGTAACTTCTAGGTATTTTATAGAATTTACGACCTTAAGGTTTGACTGATTTATCGTATAATTGAAGTTCAGCGAATTTGTTTTAATGTTCATGTGTATTACTCCACACTTTTCATTATTTAGTGTTAATTGCCAATTTTTGCACCGTGAAGAAATTTCGTCTAAATAGCTTTGCGGTTGCTTTTGATCCTCTGTTGACTCAACTATCCTATAAACGACAGCATCATCCGCGAACAGTCTAAGGGAGCTATTCAGATTGTCTCCTAAATCGTTTATAAACACAAGGAAGAGTAGGGGGCCTTTAACGCTTCCCTGGGGAACGCAAGATATCACTTTTGTTTTACTCGATGACTTACCGTCAATTACTATGAACTGTGTCCTTTCTGATAGGAAATCGTGAATCCAATCGCACAATTGGGTGGGCGATATTCCATAAGCACGCATTTTCAAACCAAATGTTTGTAATTCTAAGGGACCAAACTACTCTGGCCATCGGTCCCTAGACTTACAAACTACTTAAACTAATTGATACTAAGGATAACACAAGCAATAATGTCTAAGGAAGGACTCGAATCTCAGACGGCCGCTCTACGCCAGAAATTCATCTTACTACTACATGCGGGAGTCTGCGAGATGCTAGAATGATATATTTGTACTGTCCTCCTGCGTGGTAAGTTTCAAAACTTAAATTTAAAACTCCAGTCTTTCCTTTACTGCCCGCTTTTGCCGCATCAGATTGATCAGCGAGTGACTAGATAGGAACAGTCCAAACGCTTAGCATTTTTACTGACACACGAATCGATATTAACTTTTGATTCTCGTCACTTGTGCGTTCTTTATAGAACCTAGATTGCAACCGTTATTGCTTCCTCATTTATCCGAACTTTGTTATCAAACCACGATGAGCCACGTCCGTCCATAATCCACAATCCACCTGTTCTTCCATTTTAAAAGATGTTTCGATAATAATTTGGCATAACTAATAATAGTATTTATGTCACCTAAGGCTGCGATACACGAGGGTGGTTGACAAAAATAAGATTCGGTCCCTAACATTACCGGAATGAATGGCGCTAGTATTGCAAAATTTGTTCCGTTATTTAGCTTCGTTCACTAAGCTTCCGGCAATATAATTGGGGCTTGTATTCGACTATTTGTCTGATCAATACAGAAGCTCAAATGTGCGAAAAAACAGAAGACGCCTCCAAGTGCTAGGTACATAGAGTCATACGATACCTATCGGAAAAACAACTGAAACCAGCAACAGTCCGTCGTGAGATCACTGAAGTATACGGGAACACCAAGAAGAACACTGTTATTCGCCATTGGTGTTGTATAATTCATGGCAGACGCACTGACATTTACGATGAACAGGAAAGTAGGCGACCTGTTGAGAATGATGAACTTGCTTCGAAAGTGGATGAAGTGTTCAGAGAGAATCGCAGTTACACCATCTGTGAACTCTGGCAGAGCATTTTACACAATTCGGTGTGATTGTCCTGAAGGAAGCAGTGGCAGAAAGGTAACAGTATCGCATTCGTTTGTGCTAGTTCGGTACCGAAACTTCTGTTTCAAGCCCAAAACAACAATAGGATGGGAGCAACATTGATATTCCTTCTGCGCTACCTTATGGAGGTGAGATATTTTTTTTGTACCAGATTGTCACTGGAGATGAGACATGGATTCGCTACTTTAATTTCGAAGCAAAACAAGAATCCATCTCATGGGATGACACCGACTTCTCTACGAAATCACAAATATGTTTCCAGACAATTGCACAGCAAAAGGTCTTGGCGACCGACAGTGATTTGCGACACGAAAAGTGTTTTGTTCGTTGATTTCACGACACGAGGAACAATGATATACGTGGACGTGTTTTATGAGACAGTAACCAAACTGGGGTGAGCAGTTCAGTACAAACGACGTGGCATGGTCAGGCCAGGTACTGCTTTGATCCACGACGATGAGCGAGCGCATACCACTGCAAGCGCTCACTCTACCGATGGTTCCGGTGGCAGGTGTTTATACTCCCGCCGTGTAGTTCTGACTTGGCTCCTAGAGACTTCCACATTTTTCCAAACATGAAGGTTTGGCTTCGACCATAGGGATATCATAACGAGGAAGAGATTAAGAATACCTCATTTGGATGTTACTCTCAGAGGCAACTGAGTTTTACGCAGAAGGAATTACGACGCTCGCGAATGAGAAATTTTGAATTTTCATGGAAATTTAATTGAAAAATAGCTGAAAAGTTATACTGTTCACTGGTATGCAACAAAAGTAGCCATAGGAAAGTGTTTTCTGAAAATCGATTAATAGAAATAAACAATTCCAGAGATGGATTTACGTCTCAAATATGTCAAAGACATTATTGATAAATCTGAAGCATTGAATTAAAATTAGTATTGCGGGCGGGAATCGAACCCGGACCTCCATCCTTACTAGGCAGACATCTTAACCGTTAGACTACCACACCACTAACGATTAAGGCGCCTTGGAATAGTCTGTGTACGATTTCCCTCCACATCACAAACTTTAATTCAGCTTCTGCATTCCAAAGATAATTGCCACAGAAGCTGAATTAAAGTTTGTGATGTGGAGGGAAATCGTACATAGACTATTCCAAGGCGCCTTAATCGTTAGTGTTGTTGTAGTCTAACGGTTAAGACGTCTGCCTAGTAAGCATGGAGGTCCGGGTTCGATTCCCGGCCGCACCACAAATTTTAATTCATTGCTTCAGATTTATCAATGTTTTCTGAAAGTAAAGCAGTCAACAATCCGAAGATTGGTTTGAACACCAAAGCTGATTTACTAGGTATGGTCCTGTTTGCTGTTAGTATGTCACTGCCTTCCTCCGACCTTCAAAGTGACATACCCAGCCAATTATAGAGAGACCAACAGTACAACATGGATGAAAACGTTACCTCTAAAAGCTGTTAGTGCAGGAGCAGAAAGTATTGCGCCGTTTGGGGTTCTGCGGTGGGTGTCGGTGACGTAGGCTGAGTGCACCCGGAAACCGCAGGTCCGGCCGTTTGGCGAACCGCAGCAGTTTATCTGCCCCAGGCCGGGAAATTTACTCCAGCACGCCTCTTAGGCCCGCGGCTGCAAGCGTTGCTCACGTTATATGGCCGCAGCAGGCCAAGCGAAGCCATCTTGTAGTCGTGGCGTACACAGTCAACACCACGAATCGTGTTTGGCACTGCAAAAATTCTAGTAGTAGTAACTGTTCTTCTTGTAGCTATTTATGATGTGGAGCCATGGTGGTCTAAGTAACGTGTAACAAATTTTTTGGGCGCAACTCTCATTAAGAGGGACAGAACGTCAAGCGGGAGAGGAACGAGAGAACATTTTAATTTCCACTGTCTATACTTCTACAAATAAATTCATAAAACTTTCCCCGCATGACCGAGAATGATTCAGGACTCAAAAAAAAAAACGTTCAAATGTTTGTAAATCTATCGGACACAACAGTGTGGTTATTAGTCCGTAGCTAACAAACTACTTAAACTAAGTTCAAATGTTCAAATGTTTGTATAGTTTATGGGACTTAACTATGGGGTCATCAGTCCCTAAACTTACAAACTACTTATGAACTACTTACGAACTAGGACGGCACAAATATCCATGCCCGAGGGGGGATTCGAACCCCCGACCGTAGCGGCCGTGCAGACCGTGACTGGAGCGCCTCAGTCCCCTCGGCCACCGCGGCCGGCACTTAAACTAAGGTAAACTAACCTAAGGACAACACAAACACCAATGCCCGAAGGGGGATTCGAACCCCCGACGGCGAATGCCGCGCGCACCGCAGCACGGCGCCCCAGTACGCACGGCTAATCCGCGGCGGCTGATTCAGGATTCACATTCATATCAGTGGAAGTTCTAAAACATAATAATGTTTATTTACATGTGACATTTCATTACCTAGAGAATGTGAACACTTGCCGAAATATCGGTGATCGTCGATTTCTACACCTGGCTGCATACCTGTAAGTTATTTCAACATTCGTTCAAATAGTTTGTAAGGCTAGGGATTGATCACCACAGTAGTTTGGTCCCATATAATTACAAATATTTGAATACTTTTGTTGTCTGGAGTTGTGTATGCCACGACGGATTGCCCGAGCGCATTGAGGCGTTATGCTCCGATGCCCGAGGCCGTTCCCCGTCGGGGTTTCGAATCCTCCCTCGGGTATGAATGTTTGTGCTGTTTTTAGTATAAGTTAGTTTATAAGTAGTTTGTAAGTTTAAGGACTGATAACCCCGCAGTTGAGTCCCATAAGCTTAACAAACATTTGAACATTTTGGAGTTGTGTATACACCTTGCCGATACCCTGTTTTTGATGTTTCTTGATGACCACATTTATTTCAACGTGTTATTTGCGCTTTGCCTTGTGTTTTGAACATGTTTGTTTCTCAGTGTATAGTATTTCTTATTTTCACTGTGTTGTTATCAAGAGCTTTGTGTTATGGGTGTGCACACATTTTTAATCGAAGTAGTTTATTTTTACTGACTCACGAGCAAAACGAAACACAGCAATTAACATCTGCACACACGTAACAGACGTGGACTACACACAAACACTACAACTCAAGAGAATGCGAAAGATACACAAAGAGGCAGTTCGCTGTACTTAAAAATGAAAAATGAGCATGTTTGAAACATAGTGCAAAGTACATGTGATGTGTTGAAATAAATGTGTCCGTCAAGAAACATCGAAAATCTGACGTCTGGAGCTTGTATACACAACTCTAGGACAACATTCATGGAATAACAACACCAAAACCGGTAAGAAACGCGATATGATAAACTAACCTCGTCAAACTTGGGGTACAAAAGTCGTTTTTCACAAAGTATACAAGAGAACAATAAAAAACTGTAACACAGTGAAATTTTTACAACAATTATATAAATGCAAGTATTACATACAAAAACCAGTATGTATTACATGTCACTGAAGATACTTCCCAAATAAAAGAAGTGAAACGCATATGGCAAAACAAACGCCTATTTTTTTAGTTGCAAAGGCGGTTAACACCTTAATGGAATTTTTAATCAACTTAGGAACGACGGAATAAACGAATAAAATGGTAAAGAGAAACAAGCGAAAAATAAAACAGTAGTGTACAACGCGTCACTATGTCGTGGCCTTCAGCCTAAAGGCTAGATTGAAGCACAGTCCCCTCACTACTCCATCTATGCAAGCTCCTTCACCTACCGCAATTTACAACCTGCTTACATTAGTAAAGTTTTAGTCTCCCTTTACGATCTTCACTCCCGACACTTTCCTCCACTACTAAACTAATGATTCATTCCCAAAAATAGCCCACATATTGACACGATCAACTGTCTCAGAAAGACATGAAAGCTGTCCCAGGGGCATGCCACTTTGAGGAGGCACCTTATGATTCCACCAACAAATCAGTCTTCTCAATTATTCTGTGTAAAGAAAATCTTCGATCGCGTATTCCCATCCGAGGTATATTTCTGAAGATGAAACCGGCAGAATGTTGACTGCACTGTTAATATTGCTTTCAGAAATGTACCCTGCCAAACAAACTTTGTAGCTATGGCTAAATCAGGTGTAACTGGAAATCGAACTAGGATTATCCATAAAAGGAGAACTGTAATGTAGTTTTTCATTCTATCAATAGAACTTGATATTTTTTATTTTTAAATATGGCGCTAGAATAGTTTGTAATACCAAACTGCTACAATTTGGTGCTAGGTACACTTAGCGAAATATACTTCACATTCAAAAACAACATGTACCGTCTGACAAAGTAGCGTTAGTGAGAATGGTAACATATAGTTTGTGTAGTATTGCAAAGTACTATTTAAAATTATGCATAAATTTCTAAAACAGTAAGTCTCCGAAAACCCACACAGTGTACCAGAAGGATAGAAATGCATTAATTACATTCTTTTCAATTTGATTCCAAGTCAGATGTTGGCCATCTCTGGGAAAATACCCTCACGTCTCCATCCAAACTCTTGAACAGCAGGTTTCCTTCTCCGGTCGCATAGTCTAGCCAAAGCGCGCCACGCCACCGAAATGTCTGCGCCGTAAATAGAATCTGACGCTCACAAACCGGTTTCAGTTAGCTGGAAGTATCTGCTGCGCCATTTGGACGTCGGAAATTAAATTCTGCCCGCAACGCGGTGCCATGTTTTTGTTCCATTTGACCTGCCAGCACGAGAGCTCTGCCACGGTGTCCGCTGCAGTCATTAGCCTCCCCATTACACTGTCTGCTCTGAAATTTTTATCGTTGTCCTAAACGGCTGTCGCTGGTCCTGTACTCTTTCTGGATTATGCTTGCGTGGTATTTACGAGAGACTTTGGCCGGGCATTTGTTTAGTACTCCTGTTTAATTTAACTCAGCGCCTTATTTTGTGAGTGAATGGGATTCAAACCGTGAGAAAGCTGAGTGGTGCAGTACGGCATTTTGAAAACATTTACATGTTTAACGTAGCTACACGTTAGACTACCAAAGAAAGACGGTCGCACGGAAACGGCCTCGTGGTCTAACGCTCCAAGCCACGGATTGCGCTGCCCCTGTCGTCGGAGGTTCGTGTAGTCTCTTGGCCATGTGTGTGTGTGTGTGTGTTGTCCTTAGAATAACTTAGTTTAACCCTTTGCGTCACAGAGGTTTTACTACGAAACCACCTCTCGCTGTGCCCCTTGTGGCATATGCCACTCATTGTGAAACCACGCTAAGACTTTTACAATGAAAGTCTCGATGGACAAAAGACAATTGAATGAACCGTCTTTGCCTATTCAGAGCAAATCGAAACTATGTCTAAATTGTAGTTCAAAGGAGAAGCCACATAGGACGAGATTGTGTCGGATTGTGATTAGCAGATAAAAAATCGGATTTTTGGAACATCGTGAGAAACAAATAGAAGTGATCTATGTAATGTACTTAGAAATTTTGCGAAAACGAAAAAATTGTTTTGAATTTATTCTGAAAAAACATTAAATGTGAAGGCAAATGTAACATTCTTGTAATAATAAATGTTAAAAATTAAAAATTAGTGGTCTCTATGAAAGACATTGAAAAATACCTTGCGTTATCGTGGTTTCACAGTAAACTACCTTTGTACATTTTTTTTATAAAAATTGGTTTTTCTTAATTTATATTGTGATGTGTTTCAGTAACGCAATAAAGAAGGATAAAACCAAACTTCAGTGCCTATTATATCTAGAAGTAATTGTGTGACTCAAAGGGTTAAATAGTTTGTAGGTCTTGGGATCGATGAGCCTAGCAGTTTGATCCCTTAGGTTTACAAACATTTGAACATTTTATTAAAGACGGAAACAGTGTGCAGCGGTATAAATAACATTACCGACAAAGTTGACAGCAAAATGAGAAACCATGAAACGACGATTTCTTTTAGCTTGGAAGCAATATAACGTTAAGCAAATGAAGGAAAGAAATAACTATACGAATAAAATCAGAAGAATACTCGTTCATTTGCGAAAGAAGTTTCTTCAGTGTATATTTATATGCATCAAATTGAGTCATCAACTGTGAGAGAAATGGAAACAGAAGAGAATCTATTTGAGATGGGGTGATATTAAAAATAGGATGAAAATTAACTCGTCTGACAAGAATTGAAGACATCCCAGAATCTAAGAGGAGAGGGAGAACTGGGAAGCATTGTCTAGAAAAAGACACATAGGCCTAGTCATAAGATATGATACTCATCATAATCACCATTATTTAGAGCCTGATTATGCCTATCAGCAATCAGTTGGGAGCATATTACCTCTAATAATATTCCTCCATGATACCCTATTCAAAATGTTCAAATGTTCTTACAGTTTATGGGACTTAACTACGGGGTTATCAGTCCTTAAACTTACAAACTACTTATGAACTACTTACGAACTAGGACGGCACAAATATCCATTCCCGAGGGGGGATTCGAACCCCCGACCGTAGTGGCCGTGCAGACCGTGACTGGAGCGCCGCGGTCCCCTCGGCCACCGCGGCCGGCGATCCCCTATTCAATGCAAACATTGATGCCTCGTCTGATGTTATGCGTTTTACTTCAAAATCATTCTGCACCGAATCTAAGTAATTTCTTCTTGGTCTACCTCGACTCCTCTTACCCTCCGCTGCCGAGCTCATGAGTCTCTTAGGTAACCTTGCTTCCCCTATGCTTGTAACATGACCCCACCATCTCAGTCTGTTCGCTCTAACTGCTTCATCTATGGTGTTCATTCCCAGTTTTTCCTTGATTTCCTCATTATGGACACCCTCCTGCCATTGTTCCCATCTATTAGTGCCTGCAATCATTCTTGCTACTTTCAGCAGAATAATTTCCATGCCAGTAGAATAAGTCGTGGAGGACTTAGCGTGTATAAGAAACGCAATATAACGGATCCACGGAATTACAGACTTATATCTTTACCATCAGTTTGGTGTAGAATTCTCGAACATATTCTCAGTTCTAATATAGAAAATTTCCTAGAGAGCACGGCTTTAGGAAGCATCGATCGTGCGAAACTCAGCTTGCTCTTTTCTCTCGTGACATCTTGCGTCCTTTGCATGAAGGGCAACAGGCAGACTGCATATTTCTCGATTTTCGAAAGGCGTTTGACGCCTATGGAATAGGTACCCAATTTGTAAGTGACTCGAAGATTAATGAAGTAATTGAACCCAGAACGTCGTCCTCGATGGCGTGTGTTTATCAGAGTCTTAGTGTATCGTCAGGGGTTCCCCTGAGAAGTGTGATAGGACTGCTATTATTCTGTATCTACAGAAATGCTCAGACGGGCAGAGTGAGTTGCAGTTTGCGGCTGTTTGCTGATGATGATGTGGTGTTCAAGAGGGTGTTGTCAGTGAATGACTGTTGTAGGATGTAGGATGACTTGAACCAAATTTCTAAATGGTGTGAGGAACGACTACTAGCGCTAAATGTAGATGCAGTTGAGTAGGAGAAACAATCTCGTAATGTTCGAATACAGCATTAATAGTATGTTGCTTGACAGAGTTGCGTCAATTAAATGCCTAGGGGTAACGCTGCACAACGATATGAAATAGAACGAACATATAAGGACAGTCGTGGAGAAGGTAAATGGTCGACTTCGCTTTATTGGGAGAATTTTGGGAAGGTGTGATTCGTCAGTAAAGGAGACCGCATACAAAACGCTTGTACGACTTCGTCTTGAGTAATCCTAAAGTGTTTTGGATCCCCACCAGATCGGTTTAAGGGAGGCCATAGAGGCAGTTCAGAGGCGGACAGCGAGATTTGTAACTGGTAGATTCGATCAATATGCAAGTGTTACCGAAATGCTTCAGGAACTCAACTGGGAATCGCTGGAGGGGAGGCGCGGTTCTTTTCGATAAGCAGTGTTTATGAAATTAAGAGGGCTGGAATTTGATTCGGACTGCAGAACGATTCTACTGACGCCAACCTACATTTCGCGTAGAGACCACAGGAACAAGATTAGAGAGATTAGGGTTCGTAAGGATGCATACAAATATTCGTTTTCCCTCGTTCTACATGGGAGCTGAACAGGAAATCAAGTAACTAGTAGTGGTACCGAGTACCCTCCGCCACGCACTTTTGAGTGGATTGCGGAATATGTATGTAAATGTAGACAATAATTGTGTAGGAAGAAAGAGATCGTCGCGCAAGAATGGCCGTCCAGTCTGGGACTCCATGTTAGGGATCTCGAGGCGGCTTGCGTCTGAGGATCGAATCCTTCATCGGGGATGGATGCATGATGTCCTTACTGTAAGTTAGTTTAAGTAATTTGTAAGTGTAGGGATCGATGACCTTAGCAGTTTTTCGCTTAGGTTTACAAACATTGATTTGATTTGAAGGAACAGATTGGAATACAGTGAGCAAATAATAGAAGTCGTGAGGTGTGTCAATCTGAAATGACGAGAGCAGAACAGAACTAGAAAATGTGTTAGACGGCATCAAACGAGACGCTGAAAAATGAAAAGGTTACGAGATGCTTCCAATCATTTCAATGGCATGATGGTAAGTATTGGAGAAGAAGTTGAGATACTGCCGTAAGTTGCATCTGGGGCATTCTTTAATGTTGATGACTGGTTTCCGCCACTTGTCCATTTTCAAGTCAGCCTGTTATCACAAACTGATTGAATGGTTTACCCTTCTTATATGTGACTATATTAGTTGAATCGGTGTACCGATTAGCCACAGCGGACATATGAAGAGTGGCGAAGTGAAAAGTCGTTCACGCAGACAACAAAGAAGCTGAGAGAATGATTCGAAAATCGAGATGTGTCCGAAACTAGCCACTGATTAATAAAGAATATTTCCATTGCAACTTACAGTAGAATCCCAAATATTTCTATAATATACGAGGGTTGAAACTTAAATAGTGGCAAATATTTATTCACAACCGATACAAAAGCGTTACATGTTTACACCTGTTACTGTCCTTCCAAGTAGTCTCCAGCGTTGTGTAGAACCCGTTGTCAGCGATGTGGAAGGCGTAGTATACCGTTAGCAGAGCCTGTTCCATTGATGGTGAGAATGAGGCGGTCCGCTGCCTGTCGAATATCTGGAACAGTTCTGAGGCGAATGCAACGAAGTGGTTCCTTCATCTTCGCAATCAAATCAAAGTCACAAGGACCTAAGCCCGGGGAGTATGGTGGATGGTACAGTACTTCCCAGTCCCATCGACCGAACAGAGCAGCCACAGCTTGCGTTATATACACCCGTGCATTGTCGGGCAAAATGATGGATGAGTTGCATAGTAAGTGTTGCCGCTTCTTTCGCAAATATGGTCGCAGGTGATGCTCCAAAAATAAACACTGTGCATTGACGGTCTGCCGTGTAGGAATGTAATGCGTTAGGATAACATCATCACAGTCTTTACGTTAGATCGCTCGCTCACAAGTGACTGCGTTTCCCTCGATTGTGCGCAGGTCGGTGACGTGGGACGGGCGAGTCCATTTGCTCGGAGGTAAAGTAGGTATGTCACCAACGTGTGCTATCAGCGACAATAGTAGATTCCATTGCATAGTGTCTCCACAGCAGTATTGCCATTATTTAAGTTCCAACCCTCTTATTTAGAAGACTGAATGCGAGTTTCTAATATATAAAGCAGAGTGTCCGTATGTTTGTATGTGTTGCATACAAATCTACAAAAAAAATGTTCAAATGTTTGTACAAATTATGGGACTTAACTTCGGGGTCATCAGTCCCTAAGCTTACAAACTACATATGAACTAGCTAAGACTAAGGACGGCACAAATATCCATGCCCGAGGGGGGATTCGAACCCCCGACCGTAGTGGCCGTGCTGACCGTGACTGGAGCGCCTCAGTCACCTCGGCCACCGCGGCCGGCACAAATCTACAATTTTGTTGCAATCTTTATGAAATTTTGTACACGTAAGCTTCAATTCATGACGGTCGCCGTAAGTGTAAGAATCATATATAGTTAACGAGATATAACGTCATAAACAATGAGATGCGCGAAATACTGCTAAATTTAGCGACAATGCTGCTGATTTTCTCCTAAACCATGAGACCGATTTCAACCAAATTTGGTACACACATTCCATACCGTGAGGTAACAATTGCTGCATGGTTAAGAATCACATACGGCGCATTGTTCAAAACATATTACGTTATAACCAATAGAAATCGCAGAAAATGCCATATAATGCTGCGAGACTTTCGAAATACACTGTATGAGAGTGACAGTACTTAGCGACTTGCAACAAACTTTAAACATAATTTCAAACCTTTATTAAACTTTTTCTCGCTGTCAACCATAGTAAACTGATGAAAGGAAAAAAGTTTCTCGCTTACTACTTTTCCGCTATTTATGGAGTAAAACTACGACTATCGGTATGACGTTACAATTTATAATTTGAACACTACAAATTGTAGCGACAGGAAATTTTACAGACAGTATACACATATATAGTTGAATGTATCTTCTAAATTGGATCACAGTACGACATGTGGTTCATGTGATATGAGCACATAAACAGTAACGTTCATGGAAAATCACCCATCACGCCCCAAGTTTTAATCTATTACTTCTCTACTATTAATTGTATTCCCAAGAGATTTTACAGACATACAGCCCCTATACAAATGAATACATACCTGAAAAATGGCAGGAATAAATAAATAAATACCCGGGCAACGCTGGGTTTTCAGCTAGTTACTGATAAAAACTCTCGGGCTTCCAGCGGCGGCAGGTGGTTTGAAACCCACGCGCTCCTACAAAATTACGACACCTGTTCAGATCTGTGAAAGATTGCGTAAGTCTTAGAACACCAGGTGTATACAAGATACCGTGTGGGTGTGGCGAGTTTCACATTGGTCGGACAGTGCGTCTGTTGATCAGCGCTTTTTTTTTTTTTTTTTTTTTTTTTTCTGCATGAAAGATGTTTTTGCTTACGTTATCCCGAGAAATTCTCAAACGGGCAGCATGCTCTGGAAAACAAACATCGCATTGCGTTCGACGAGACATCAATCATCACATGAAGAATAACTTTGTGGGATAACGGAATAAGAGGCGATCGAGATTAAAATTTCAAAAAAAAAAAAAAAAAAAAAAAAAAAAAAAAAAAAAAAAAAAAACTGTTAATGAAGACGGTGGCTTGGGACCCTGCCCTCGGACGGCACGTTACCAAAATATTACTACATATGGCGACGCCGTGAGCACCAGTGACGTCAAAGGAAGCGGCGCAGTTATATAAGGACGGCGGCAGCGATGACCGATAGTTACTATTTCTACATGAACATAAATAGTCTGCAAGTCACATAGAAGTGCATGGCAGTCGATTCATCGAACCGCTTTTATGATGTTTCTCTACAGTTCTGTTCTCTAATAGCTTGCGGAAGAAAGGAACACCTAATTTTTTTCCGTTTTCTATCTGATTTTTCTTATTTCATTTTGATGATAATGTCTTCCTATTTAGGTGGGTGCTAACAAAATAAGTTCACATTCGGACGAAAAAGTTGGTGAAAGAAATTTCGCAAATAGATCTCGTCGCAATGAATATCACTTTTCTTTTAGTGATTTCCACCCCAGCTCGTGCATCATTTCCGTGACGCTCTCTCCCCTATATAGCGACAATACAAAACGAGCTGCCCTTCGCTGGACTTTCTCTAAATCGTCTGTCAGTCCTATTTGGCGGAGATCCACAATGCGCAACAATACTTCACAATAGGACGCACAAGTGTGGAGTAGGCAGTTTCAAATGTTCAAATGTTTGTCAAGCTTACGGGACTTAACTACGGGGTCATCAGTCCCTAAACTTACAAACTACTTACGAACTACTTACGAACTAGGACGGCACAAATATCCATGCCCGAGGTGGGATTCGACCCCCCGACCGTAGTGGCCGTGCAGACCGTGACTGAAGCGCCTCAGTCGTAGGCAGTTTCTTTACTAGAACTGTTGCATCTTCTAAGTGTTCTGCCAATCAAACGTAGTGTTTGGTTCTTTTTCCCTACAATATTTTCTGTGTGTTGTTTCCAGTTTGTTTGTAGTTGTTACTCGTAGATATTTAATTGAATTTACAGCCTATAGTTTTGACTGATTTATCGTGTAAATTAAATTTAACGGGTTTCTTTTAGTAGTCATGTGGTGACCTCACACTTGACATTATTTAGGGTCAGTTGCCAATTTTTGCACCATGTAGATATCTTACCTAAATCATTTTTTAGTTGCTTTTGATTTGACAATGGCCGAGGAATGTTCAAATGTTTGTATAGTCTATGGGACTTAACTACGGGGTCATCAGTCCCTAAACTTACAAACTACTTATGAACTACTTAGGAACTAGGACGGCACAAATATCCATGCCCGAGGGGGGATTCGAAACCCCGACCGTAGTGGCCGTGCAGACCGTGACTGGAGCGCCTTAGTCCCCTCGGCCACCGCGGCCGGCAAACCTAGGTAAACTAACCTACGGACAAACACACACACCCATACCCCAGGAAGGACTCGAACCTCCACGGCGAGCAACCGCGCGCTCCGCAGCGAGGTGCTTTAGACCGCTCGGCTACTCCACCGCGGCATGGCCGAGGAGATCCAGTCCGAAAGCTCTTCGGTTTCAAAGCACCTGATGAGGTTGAAAACTCGAGACAATTTTATCCCATTTAGCCTACAGCACGCTGCAATTTCGTAATCATGTGGCTGTTGCAGTTTGCAATGCAGCTATAACTAGGCGGAGAACAGGCTTTTGAGAACCTAGGTGGCCGTCGTGGTGGCCACGAATTCGGCTTGCGGCGTGGAAACCATCACCTTTACAGCGTAAAGCGGCGCCCCCTATGTTCTGCTTAACGGCGCCGTAAAGTGCCACGAATAGCAGCTGGGCCTCGACGTCTGCCTTCAGTTGTTTCCTTATTTACGTCCCGGCCCCAGGTGCAGCGAGGCTCTGTCTTCGCACGGGCAGCTCGAGCAGCGTCAAACAAAACATCTGTGGCTCTTTTTAATTGGGTGAGCGGTGGGGAGGTGGTGAACTGCTGGCCATGGGAAATGAAACACCAGGAAAGATCGGAGTATCACAGCCAGATTTATTAAGGAAGTAACGCGTTGTACAAAGATCACACTATTAAGAATATAGTCATATACAGGGTTAATCTAAATTCGCACACTAGGGCTTCGCAGCGCGATTTCAAATGTTCAAATGTTTGTATAGTCTGTGGGACTTAACTACGGGGTCATCAGTCCCTAAGCTTACAAACTACTTATGAACTACTTACGAACTAGGACGGCACAAATATCCATGCCCGCGGGGGGATTCGAACCCCCAACCGTAGTGGCCGTGCAGACCGTGACTGGAGCACCTCAGTCTCCTCGGCCACCGCGGCCGGCGCAGCGCGATTCCTCACATGCTAGCAATAAAATGTCTCTCAGAAAATTTCTCCTACGCATATGTCCGGCATTAAATGGACGTCGAAGATTGAGATGGGTGTGCGTCCCATACGCCAGTCTGTTTCAGAATTACACTACTATACCAACAAACTTCTAGGAGGTGTGGGAGCTGTCTTGAGGAACAAAGTGAGCATACAATCCCATGCCCGGAAACGTCATCCGATGATGCTACAGAGCGTCGAAGTTGCTAGAGGGGATGTCTAGCGGCAGGAGCTGGTGCCTGTAACGTGGACTCTCCGTAGCGTCGTTGAATGGCGATTCCGGCCGTGGGTTTCTGTGCTCACTTTGTTCCTCAAGACAGCTCCCACATCCCCTAGAAGTTTGTTGGTGTAGTAGTGTAATTCTGAAACACACCGTCGTATGGGACACACACCCATCTCAATCTTCGACGTCCATTTACTGCCGGAAATATGCACAGGACGAAATTTTGTCAGAGACATTTTTGTTATTGCTACCATGTGAGGGATCGCCCTGGGAAGCCTGAGTGCGGGAATTTAGATTCGCCCTGTATAAATGAGGAAGATGATGGATTGAGCATTCAGTGTTACCGCCATAAATATAGGCTGCTACATGCCGCTGGCTCTAGATGTGTTTTTTAAGTACAGCAGCCCGTGGTGCCTTCACATTTGGCAAAGCTGATCTGGTGTAGCACAGGGTGGTACATCCGGGCCAGTCGTTCCGCGGTCATCTACCAGAGTTTTCTGTAGGGGAGAGAACGTCCGAACAGGAAAGCCAAGGTAGCACTGCATTCCGATGTCCGAAAAGAACGGACACGCAATTTTAATCTGCCATGAAGTTTCATATCAGCGCACACTCCGCTGCAGAGTGAAAGTTTCATTCTCGAAACATCCCTTAGGCTGTGGCTAAGCCATGTCTCCACCGTATCCTTTCTTCCAAGAGTGCTTATCTTGCAAGTGTCGCAGGAGAGCTTCTGTGAAGATTGGAAAGTAGGAGGCGAGGTACAGGCGGAAGTAAAGTTCTGGGGCGGCATCGTGAGTCGTGTCGGGATAGCTCAGTCGGTAGAGCGCATGCCCGCGAAAGGCAAACGTCGCAGGTTGGAGTCCCGGTCCGGCGCGCAATTTTAATCTGCCAGGAAGTTTCACCATATAAATAATTTATTAACGGTGCTGGGGTTCTCTTAATCGCGCAGTGTTTCCTTCAGCGAGTGCAGATACTGTGTCGTCAGAACGCGAGCGCGCCGGGCAGAGACCTGTGGCGGCGTCGGCGTGGGCGCGCTCTATTCCCGGCGGATTCCAGCGCGGCCACCCGACCCGCTGGAGGCGGGCCCGTGACGTCACGGGTGCGCTTATAGGGCGCTGGCTGAGTCAGCGGCCGACGTGCCGGTGGGCTGGGAGCCTGCCAGACAGCCGCGCTGCCACTGCATGTCACCGCCCCGCATTCTAAGCGCTCCACTCACATCACTGTGTCCACCGCCTACGTTCCACCTCAACATCCAGTAGCCTCTCACCGACGTCCAAAAGGGCGTCACCGATGGTGTTCGGCCATTTCCAAAAACACACTGAAATGTTTGTAAATCTATGGAACCAAACTACTGTGCTCGCCAGTCCCTAGGCTTCCAGACTATCTATCTGTCCCGCACGTGCAGAGTCGGCACTGTGTTAAACACGGATTTGGCATGAGTTAATATTTGCAGGGTGGTCGGATACCCCTCCTGCACCACCCCATGACCCCCAGGACGAAACGTGTACCCCACATGTCTGCGTATAGTGTTACAAGTGTATGAAAGTGAAAAGTGTTACGAAATGTTTGCGAACCGCGTTACTGAGGCGGGACTTGGGTACCAGCCCGGTATTCACCTAGGGGGATGTGGAAAACCGCCTAAAAACCACGTCGAGGCTGGCCGCTACTCCGACCCCTTTCGTTAATCCGCCGGACGGATTCGAACCGGGGCCGGTACACCTTCCCCTCTCGGAAAGCGGTGCGTTACACCACACGGCTAACCGAGCGGATCCTAGGCTTGCAAACTACTGGACCTGAATTAACACACACTCTCCTGCCCGAGAGAGGACTCGAACCTCCGGCGGCAGCACCCTCACGGTCCGCGACAAGGCTCCTAGAACCGCTCGGCTATTTCCGCGCGGCAAAACATCCAAAAGGACTAAATTCGTTAATTTTTAAAGTCCCTTAATTAAATAAATCGCAATTTGCGATCAGTTATGGCTTCACTGTACTAGGTTTAGATGGAACACTAAAGTGCGGCGAATGAAAATTTTTGCAAGGCCGGGATTCGAACCCGGGATCTCCTGCTTACTAGGCAGACGCATTGACCACTCCGCCACCGAGGACACAGTGACCAGCCGGACTGCAGAAGACTTTTCCCTGCACGTCTCCCGCCACACCCAAATCTCCATTCGCCACACTGTCTCTTTCCTATTACCACAGCCTCGTTTGTTCTGTAATGCTCGCAGCCACAATACTGTATTCCTGCATCAGGGAGAACAGTCCATGAGGTATCGAGACACAATTAATTGTCGTCAGGAGCCTAGCCTAGGCTTGTATACAATTATATATTTTGGTATTCCATCTAAACCTAGTACAGTGAAGCCATAACTGATCGCAAATTGCGATTTATTTCATTAAATGAATGCTGTAACGTCGTAAAAAATATATAATTTTAGAGTCCCGCTGTGGCTAAAGTAGGCCTACACTGACCTAGAAGGGCACAGAAGACACGGGAATGTTTTGTTGTGGCATAAAGTAAGCGCGAGAACGATCGTAGAGAAGGTAGCGGGTGACAGGCAGCCAATCAAACGCCGGCGCCGCGCCTCTTGGAGGGGGCAACGGAGAAGCGCGACCTCTAAAAGCTGCTAAATCTAGGCCATAGACTTAGTAAATAAAAACTAGACAGCTCGCTGGCGCTAGTGTCGTGTCCCGACATCGAACGTGTCAGACGCCGCCATTAGCAGGGAAACAGTGCGTAAACATTGTTCGTTCGTGTGCTGCTTCTAATTGTAACAATAAGAATGGTACAAAAGCATAATTCGGAAATAGCGTTACATTTCACAGATCTGTCATTACTTGTATACTGTATAGTATTTTCGTGGTGAAATAATAAATCATGAGCGTTTGTTTTTGTTTAGGTTTCCTCTTACAAATGTTTCTCTAAAACAAAAGTACTTTGTTGCATGTCAAGTACTTATATTTTATTTGCATATAAATTACTAAAAATACTAACACGATTTATGTACTAAGTGGAGCTGAATGAAGAACTAGGCGTATAAGAGGTATTTACATTTTTAATCATATATATATATATATATATATATATATATATATATATATATATATATATATATATATATGATGCAGAAGTAGGTCGAATAATTGCTTTTAGGTACTTAACTGGTGGTGATTTTACTTCGTAAATGCTCAAATATTTGATCGAATGTTGCATACTCAACCACTCTGAGTGGTACTATCTTTTTTAAAAAGTAATATGCGAAAGAAATATTTATTTAAAGTTGTATGAGTTATTACAATTATTCATACCCAAATTCGAGTAAGTTGAAAGAAAAATTCTATGTAATATAGAAAGGAATGTAGACCAAACTATGCTACGCAAAAATAAGCGTGCAAAACGTACAAAGTAGTCACCAAAAAGTAAACAGGGCCTGACAGAAAATTACGTGGATTAAATAATCGCACTCTCTGCTTCTTACAAGTTTCATGGAATTATCTTATGCAAATATCTCGATGCAAAATCGCTCCATCTTCTCAGAAAAGAGCCTTACTCTCTTAAACTTCGTGTCTCTCTATGCAGACGTATTTCGGAAATTGGGAAACTTCATTCATTTAAGAGTACTTTTTAAACAGACTGCAGTACTGTGTTTCTTTTTTTTTTTTTCTTTTTTTTTTTTTTTTAACAAACATGCGTTTATTTTGTGATTTATTTTGCTCCTGTTGCGTCTCATATACTCCACACCACAACCCCGGCACTAGGATTCTTCCCTGCAAATGGCGGCAGTCAGCTGCCTCGCTTCTCCGCTACGGCGTGGTAGGGGCTTGATCTAGGCCGACATGCGTCTGAACTCGGCTCCGAAATAGGCAGTCACTAGGACTACACTACAGCGCAGTTAGCATCGAGGAAGAAGACGCCGCCGCGAGAACAGACAGACATAAGTCAAAAGTTGAGTATATTGTATTCTTCAGTAAATAAAACTGGTATTACTAATCAGCATAGCTGTTTTAGCTGTCCGGGAATCCACACGTCCTAAGCAGAACCTTTCCTGAAAGATAGGCCGGGAAGGACAAAACATGTTGTTTGCGCGTAGCAGACACGAACTCTTCAATTCAGATGAATCCTTACTAATCCGCGCACGCGAAATCCGCAACTTTCCCTTCAGCTGGACGTGCGCATATATGGGGCTTCCTGCTAAAGTGCGACGACGGGGAAGCTCACACAAGTTTAA
Organism: Locusta migratoria; assembly: GCA_026315105.1. Taxonomy (NCBI): domain Eukaryota; kingdom Metazoa; phylum Arthropoda; class Insecta; order Orthoptera; family Acrididae; genus Locusta; species Locusta migratoria. The sequence continues at coordinate 525,311,410 of CM048745.1, forward strand.
AATATCTTTCAAACGTTCAAATATTCTTAAATCTGTGTGACTTACCTACTGTGGTTATCAGTCCTTAGGCTTACAAACTGTTTAAATTAACCTAAGGACACTAATTACAAAAATGTTCAAATGTTTGTAAAGCTTATGGGACTTAACTACGGGGTCATCAGTCCCTAAACTTACAAACTACTCATGAACTACTTACGAACTAGGACGGCACAAATATCCATGCCCAAGGGGGGATTCGAACCCCCGACCGTAGTGGCCGTGCTGACCGTGACTGGAGCGCCTCAGTCACCTCGGCCACCGCGGCCGGCACAATAAGTACAGACAGATAGAGAACACTTGTTCATTCCCAAAGTCTGGGGGATTGGGGTGGTCACTGGAGGGGCAGCCGGCGGTTTGACCATGCAAAATTTGAGAATAAACATGCCGACCCCGTGTAAATGCGTGAAAGGCAGAAGAGATAAAATGAAATAATACATAGTAACAGTAGAGTAACAGCCATCGTCCACACTATATATGGTGTAAGATGTCTAAATCCAAATATTTCTAGAGGCGACTCAAGACATTGTCATGAAAAACATTACATGCGCGTGTTTTGTCATTCGGATGCTTTTAAATATAGCCATCAAAGCCGTACGTTTTCAAGTTAGATAGTACCTCCAACTATGCGTAGCACCAGGATGCATATATTGCCCGAGATCAGGCGAATGACATTAGCCAACTCGGGCAGCGCTTATTAAACGCGGCAACGCAAGGGAACACAATAGAAGTCCATATAGACAGACGTCGTTAAACTTGTCGCTCAGGTACGGCAAAAGAGAAAACATCAGACTGCAACATTTCTGTTTGTTGTATGGGACGACTGTTCAAAGCAGTTAAGGAAAGAAACACACTGATGTCTCAACACAAGGATTATGATATGAAGCTCAGCATCTCCAAAACGAAAGTAATGCCTCTGGGAAAGAGATTCAAACAGATTGAGTGACAAATAGGAAGAACAAACTTAGAACAGGTAGACAGTTTCAAGTAACTGGGATGTATTTTCTCACAGGATGGCAACATAGGGAAAGAACAGGAATCGAGGTGCAGCAAAGCTAATGCAGTGAGTGCTCAGCTAAGATCTACTCTCTTCTGGAAGAAGGAAGTAAGTACCAAGACTAAGTTAGCAGTGTACCGCTCTATCTTTCTACCAACTTTGTTGTATGGTAGTGAAAGTTGGGTGGATACAGGTTACCTTATTCATAAGGTAGAGGTTACAAATATGAAAGTAGCAAGATAATGATAATGTTTGTTAAGCTTATGGGACTTAACTACGGGGTTATCAGTCCCTAAACTTACAAACTGCTTATCAACTACCTTATACTAAAGACGGCACAAATATCCATGCCCGAGGGGGGATTCGAAACCCCGACCGTAGTGGTCGTGCAGACCGTGACTGGAGCGCCTCAGTCTCCTCGGCCACCGCGGCCGGCGAAAGTAACAAGAGTGATTGCAGATTCTAATATATGGTAACAATGGCAGGAGGGTGTCGATAATGAGGAAATCAAAGAAAAACTGGGAATGAACACCATAGATGAAGCAGTTAGAGCGAACAGACTGAGATGGTGGGGTCATGTTACACGCATGGGAGAAGCAAGGTTACCTAAGAGACTCATGAGCTCGGCAACGGAGGGTAAGAGGAGTACTTAGATTCGGTGCAGAATGATTTTGAAGTAAAAGGCATAACATCAGACGAAGCATCAATGTTAGCATTGAATAGGGGATCATGGAGGACTTTAATTAAAGGTACTATTCTCCAGACTGAACGCTGAAAGGCATCATCAGTCTCTAACGATGATGATGATGATGATTAAGATACTACATATTAAACATCAGACTGCAACATTTCTGTTTGTTGTTTGGGCCGACTCTCCAAAGTAGTTAAAAAAGAAACAACACACTGATATCTTAACACATTAAGGTAATCATATAAAATTTTTTGGGCTTAACATATGTTACAGCCATTACAAATACCAACTTTCGAAAATTGGACATACGACACGGTTTCGAGGAAATTATTGTTTTCTACGCACGCAGAGTCCTCGAATTCCACAGGAGATTGGATTTTGTGCGTAGTATTAAAAACGGGCACGAAGGTCGTCGGGTACCGTTAGGTGGCACGGGGACAATGAAAAGATTTTGCCGGTGGAGTAGATAACAATTATTGTGCCTGCGCCGCGCGTCCACCGCGGCGCCTAAAAAAGCGGCCCATTAAGGCGGTTGTTTGCGACCGTAATGAGCTGCATGACTCGACGCGTTAAGCCTCGGTCTGCCGCGGCCGACTGCCAATTAAAGCGAGGTTCGCGGACGCTGAGTCGCCGAGCGGCGCTTGGCCAGCCGGACGCCGAAAGCAGTAGCAGGCCCCGATCACTCGCTACCGGTACCCGCCAGCCGTCGCGCTCAACACCGTACCACTACGTGCAGACCCGCAAGCCACCATATACTGCGTAGCGGAAGGTACCACGAGCCGCTACTAGCCATTTCGTTTCCTTTACCACCGCCGGCCGCGGTGGCCGAGGGGACTATGGCGCTCCAGTCACGGTCTGTACGGCCGCTACGGTCGGAGGTTCGAATCCCTCCTCGGGCATGGATATTTGAGCCGTCCTAGGTCGTAAGTAGTTTGTAAGTTTAGGGACTGATGACCCCGTAGTAGAGTCCCATGGACTGTACAAACATTTGAACATTTTTTGAACCTTTACCACCCCCAAATAAAGCGAAGGAACGACTGCTTATCCGCCTCCGTAGAGACCCTATTAGCCCACTTTAGGTTACGGTAGTAACACTAAAAGTGAGCCTTTGCGTTCGTCTTTAGACAGCTCGAAATTTAAATGAAAATAACGGCTTAACTATTCATCTGACACGAAAATTTAATAACCGAATTTGTAGAGGAGAAAATTCTCTACAACTTTGCTCTCTAATATTTTTTCATATCTCGTAACGTTTCAGAGATATTTGCAAAAATAACGGCTATTTTGGGATGTTTGTCTGTCTGTCCGTCTGTCCGTAACGTGTTCCCTGTTTTTAAGACGAACAGTTCAACCGATCAGCACCAAATTTTACAGACATAATTGTAGGCCGCCAGAGACCAGAACCTCCCTTTTTCAAATTTTTCGGACAAGAAATACGTTAGTAATACCAAAAAAGCCGTTTGTAATGTAATTTTAGTTGCAAATAAACCGTTCATCTGTCGCGAAAATTGAATAACCGAATTTATAGAGGAGAAAATTCTCTACAACTTTGCTCCCTTATGTTTTTCTCATATCTCGTATCGTTTGAGAGATATTTGCAAAAATAACGGAGATTTGACACCCTCCACTGAATTATTAACGAAAACCAGCCGTTCAGAGATGTCACGTGACAATCATCGCCCAGAACTCTCACTGGCATACGCCATCTTGCGTTGCGTATTTGATGATTTTCTTATTGTAACTTACACGTTGTCATTTCAAACCAATGGCGAACTTATGAATTAACAAAAACACATCATTCTTCGTACGATAAATGATAATCTACTGTCTACAAATGCCATATTAGCATCAGTTAACAACGGCCATTAATAGTAGGTGATCAAAGGGAATTGCTTTCGATTGATAGCAGTACCCTAGTGGGTACTACACCGCTGTGAGCCGTGCGGCTCGGATGTCCGGAGCGGCCGCGCCGCTGTTTACGTCGTCGCTGGCAGCCGTTGGCGGTGTTTGCTGGTGAGTGCACGCTTTCGCGAAAATGACAACATGAACGACTCAACGGAGCGACTTGAACGAAAAGATACTCTGAAGTTGACTTTTGATCCGACATTAACACGACCTAAACCTTTCGAAGTTGAATTATTCATTAGAGATGTCATGAAGGTAACTTTAGATGACTTGATCGGTATTCATTTGTCGATCGTTAGTAGCACTGTCTACCTTAAATTGGTCAGCCCTGAAAAATGCGTACAAATAGTCGAATCTTGTGGTGGACTATTAAAATTTAAACACTCAAACGGCCATGTCGGTGAAGTGAAAGTTACACAAGCCGGTCTTGGTCTGAGAACCGTCCGAATTTTTCGAATTACCTTTCGAGATTACCGCCGAGCAGATTAATGACAAACTGAAGGATTATGGGACAGTGATCAGTAACGTAGCTGAAAAGTGGTCTGGGCAACACATCTTTCCCGTCCTGAACGGAGTCAGGCAGGTAAAAATCGAACTGATAAAGCACATCCCGTCCTACATCGTTGTCTGCGGATTTAGAGCCATAGTTATATACGATGGGCAACCGAGGACTTGTTCGGCATGTGGCTCCACAGAACATGTACGTGCGCAGTGCATTCAACGGCGTGTCGCACAGATACCGATAGGCGAGCGAGAGAGGCAGGGCCCAACGTCTACGTTGCCACTGACTTACGTAGCCGCCGCCCGTGTGAACACCACCCCCGAGCCTAGTTTAGATGTTGCGCTGGCTGCTGTACATGACCAGACGGAACAATCAGCACAGATGGAGACTGATTCTGTACCAGAAACCCCCGCAATCACCCCCACGGAAGTAGGGGAGGGGACTACGAAGGCGCGAGACAAACAACCGAATGATGAATCAGCACCAGGGAATGCGCAAGCCGACGATGGCACTTACGGAGAGGACCCACCCGGGACAAACGGAAATCAGGAACAGAATGCCAAGAGCCCGTCACCGAAAAAACAACATAAGCGACGGAGAGCGCACCAAGGGGCGGCAGAAAACGCTCAGATACTGCGCGAGAAAGCCATCCAGATCCTCCAGAAGATTACAGAGGAGACAGGCGGGAATTCTCCTGGCAATTCTCAAACTTCCAAAAAGTCCAGGACTGACGTATCCGAGTCTGGGCAAGGGAAGAACAACTTAGAGACGCCCTCAATGGACCAGGATGTTGAAATTGAGCTACGCGACACAACAGGGAAAGGCAGAAGTGACAGTAGTCGTCCACTGAACTGGGCAGATGATACCGACGATTGCTCTCCCGATGAATATATGTCCGATGTACGGAAAGATAATGGAAGAACGTCTGCTGGAGTCCGGACAACAGACTCAAACCAGCTACAGAAGTCTGCTGCCGCAGTTGAGGACGACCCTGACTTCTTCTAAATGGTGCTCGCTTACAAAAAAGCAATACTATAAAGCATTCCTCTAGCAAATGACACCCTGGCAGGCCTATCGTATTGCGACAATAAACATCAACAAGATTAGCAGCACTTTCAATTTACGGAATCTTCAAGATTTCTTGTACGCGGCCGAAATTGACATTGCCATGTTGCAGGAAGTAGTAGCGGGAATTAGTCTCGACCACATAACGGGCTATAATGCTTTGATTAATCCCGGACTTGGCAATGATCTCGGGACTGCCATAATGACGAGAGAAGGCATAGTCGTCACCCATGTGGAACGACTCATCAACAGCAGAGGTATTGCTGGCACTATTAATAACACACGACTGATTAACGTGTACGCACCATCCGGGACAGGGAAAAGGCAACAGAGAGCACAGTTTTTTAAAGAAGACATTGTGCCACTCTTCACAACCGGTACCGACAAAATCATCTTCGCAGGCGACTTCAATTGTGTAATCAGTCCAAAAGATCAGACTCCCAATTTCAACACTTCCACGGAGCTTCAAACCATAATTCGAGACTTAAAACTAGTAGATACGTGGGAACTAAAACACGGCGATGCGCCAGGATTCACTCATGTGACCAATCATTCCGCCAGTCGCATCGACAGAATTTACACAACGTCGAACCTGGGTACACATGTCCTGCAAGCAGAGAGATGGCCGACAGTGATTTCCGATCATTCGGCGTACATATGTACTATCAACCTAGACAAACAAGGTACCTTCAGAGCACGAGGATCATGGAAACTGAACGCTTCACATCTAGCGGACCCAGGCTGCCACGCAGTTTTCCGAAACACGTGGGCAGAATGCGAAAGGAAGTTTGCGAGGTTCGATTCAGCCATTAAATGGTGGCTCAGATGTGCCAAACCCGCACTTATAGCGGCTATGAAACAATATTCCCGCGAAAAACGCTCCTGGCAGAGAGGCACAATGGAGTTCTATTTTCACTGCCTGCGAGATTTATACAACCAAGATTCTAAGGTAATGGAAAATTTCGCTCACATTAAAAGAATAAAGGCCACAATACTATCACTAAAGCGTAAACAATTAGAAGGCTGCAAAGTTCAGACACGTCTTCATAATGCGGTACATGATGAGACAACGTCAATGTACCATGTAATACAAGAGCAGAAAAAGAGCAAACGAAAAATACTGACTGATTTGAAAACTGCGGATGGACGACTTATGAAAACACAACCGGACATACGGGACGAAATTTATAAACATTTTACTGTCTTACTAGCCGATAAACCAACGGATGAATCGGCGCAACAAGCCATTTTGGCGAATATGTCGAGGAGATTAACTCCAGAAGAAGTTGCAACACTTGAGCTAGACATCACAGAAGACGAAGTAACTGACGCCATACGACGCAGCCCGAAAAATAAATCGCCCGGTCCCGACGGACTGCCGGCGGAGTTCTACCAAACTTTCCGACAACAGCTCGCCGGTAAGATGACTCTCATATGTAATGAAATCATTAATAACAGGGCTGTCGCCTTGACAGAATTCTGTGCAGGAGTCGTTGTATTAGTTCCCAAAACGTCAGCAGGCAAGTCAGTCGACAATCTTAGACCTATTACTTTACTTAACATTGACTATAAAATTTTCGCACGCATCCTCATGCAGAGATTAAATTCGGTGATTAACACTGTTACAGGCGCATACCAAACAAGCGTTGGTAAAGACCGAACAATCTTCCAAACATTAGCCGAATACAGGGACATAATAGCAACAGCAGAAGCCTGCGACATAAAAAGCGCCATAGTGTCGCTTGACTTTGAAAAAGCATTCGACAGAGTTAACCACTCATATCTATTCCGTACTATGGAAACGATGAACTTTCCACAAAAATTCGTCGACGCAGTAAAAATCCTTCTGACAAACAGCGTATCGAGAATGTGTGTCAATGGGCAACTCAGCAGACCAATCAAAGTTATGAGCTCGGTCCGACAGGGCTGCCCCATGTCGATGTGTTTGTTCGCCATAGCTCTTGAACCGTTCCTGCTCTCCCTGACTCACGACCTACCTGGATTAAGAATACACGGCCAGAAGATCCTCTGTCAAGCATATGCTGACGACGTTAGTTTCCTGGTAACAGACGGCGATCACCTAGAAAGAGCGTTGCAGATTATTTCGACATATGAGGCCGCATCAGGGGCTAAATTGAACCGGCACAAATCTGGAATTATGACCATTGGCAGTGGAATACCTCTTAGAGCTGATACGCCGTTAAAGAGCATGGCCACACTAAAATGCCTCGGAATTGAATACACGAAAAACATCCGCCGCACGGCTGCCCTAAATTATAAAAAAAAAAATATTGACGAAAATACGGGCCGGGATCCAACAACACAGTATGAGGAACCTAAACGCCATACAAAAAGTGACGCTAGCCAACGCCTATATCACAGCTAAAGTAAATTATGTTGCCCAGGTACTGCCATTACCAAAGATCATCGCCCAAAAAATATTATCAGCGCTAGGCCACTTTGTGACTAGAGGTCACATCTTCAAGGTACAATACGAAACCTTAACACTGCCAACTGCGAGGGGAGGTCTCAACCTTACAGATGTTTACCTGAAAGCGAAAGCGCTCTTAATCACCAACATGTACAAACAATGGCGACGCTCGCCCAACACTCTAACGGCCCACCTCCTATGTGAAATAGCACCGGACAATGTGGAGCCGCCCATAGACGTCCACCACATTTCAAATGCGCTTTGTCACCTAAGATATTTCCTGCTGGAGCTCAGCTAACTCCAGAGAAGTACTCCCGAGAAGAACCGCTACAGGGTAAAGTTAGTCTATAACAGCCTTACGAAAAATAAACGGGGAAACGTAGTAGAACAGAAGTATAAAGGACATGACTGGCAAAAAATCTGGGAGAATATCCAGGACCCAGACTTACCATCAAATGTGAGGTATAAGTGGTACCTAGCGGTTAACAGGAAGATCCCTACAAACGCAAAATTACATAAAATTCACTTGTCTGACAACCCATACTGCAGTAGCTGTCAGTTAGCCGACACGGAAGAACACAGATTGATGTGTATCTCCGTTAAAGATATCTGGGAACTCTGTACTCAGAAACTCGCGACCATACTACGCACGTCACCTAGGTCGATCACACCAAATCGATTACTGTACCCGGACGAAGTCCCTTATCCCAATGCGAAGAGAAAAGCTGTCAACTGGCTAAAGGGACAGACAGTGAATTATATTTTATCTGAAAAAGAAAAAAGTAAAGAAGATTATTGGCTAACATTATTGACAGAACACCAGAAACTCCAACGAACAGAAAAGTATAGAGAAAAATATGGATTTTTCTTAATTAGGATATTAACTTGAACTGAACAATTATCTTCGAATAAAGATTTATTTGCGTTTCCATTTTATTTTTAACAGTTTCAAAACATACATTATTTTACTGTTTTTTATTTATCCCTGTACTTGGAGTGGAGTACTCCGCCTTTAGTTTTAGCTATGGCAGCAAGTCAGATTTTGGAGACCAGCGCTTCGAGGTTAATGAGAAGACGACTTCAGAATTACACAAGAACACAAGACACAAGAACGAAAAAATCACGGCAACTTTGCGATGGCAAACATTTTCGAGAAGACAAACTTCGAAGCTGCCAGACGCCGAAATCGATTCAACGTGCACATGTGAGACTGACAAAAAATAGAAAAAAAAAGCATGTCCTGTTATTATTATTTCTCATCGAAGAAGGATATCATTTATTTATAATTACCAAAAGAAGAAGTACTGTTATTTTTATTTCTTTGTGAAGAAGGATATTCTGTTTATTATTCTCCGCAAAGTACTGGATAATAACAGCAACAGAAGCTAGCCGAAGAAGGCTCTATTGGCGAGCGTAAGGACGGGCTGAAGGGGAGGAAGGAGGCCCGAAAAAAATAAAATAAAATAAAAAAGTGGGCAAGGCGTTGGACTATGACGCTGAATGTCAGTGGTTCGGGACTCGCTACTACTTACTTTTTTATATTTCCTAAAAGGGTTTCAGATACTCTAATTAATTAATTTTTTATTATTTAGATTATTATTTGGGTACAAAATGTTTGCAGAAACTTATAAAACTACAAATGTAAAGTGGGCCGTAAAACACGTCAGTGCAATTTTTTTTTCTTTTTTTTATGCGAAATGATGGTGACAGTAGAGTCGTTCTGCGGTCAACTTAAAATGTCGTCCCACTAAATGTCCTCAGTAGTTTTCAGGAAGGACAGCGTCTTCCCTCCAGAGACTCCCACTTGAGTTCAAAAGCCAGCTGCTCCATGTTCTTCAGTTAAAACTTCCGCCCTGACAGACCCTGGTCCATGGATAAAACTTCTTCTTGACGTTTCGTCTCCATCTGCGAGGGACATCGTCTGAGGTCTTTTTAGGCGGTTTTCCACACCCCCTAGGTGAATACCGGGCTGGTACCCAAGTCCCGCCGGAGTTCCACGATTCGTAAACATTTCGTAACACTTTATACTTTCGCACGTATAACACATTTACTCCCGGGGGAAGGGCACCCGGCCACCCCGTAATTACTAACATGACAAATCCTCATTAACAAGCCGACCCTGCAATATGTGGGAAAAGGGCTCAGGAGAAAGAAAGAAAGAAAGAAATATAGGTAGAGGGCACCAACGGTTATCACGTGGTACCGACTATGTGGCTATCTGTGGTTGTTGCCGTCATACTCGATTGAAATAAATTCATTGTCGTTTTATTGCCATATAGTCGACATCCATATTTTGTCTGACTTTAAACATTCTTCCAAATGTTCAAATGTTTGTATAGTCTATGGGACTTAACTACAGGGTCATCAGTCCCTAAACTTACAAACTACTTATGAACTACTTACGAACTAGGACGGCACAAATATCCATGCCCGAGGAGGGATTCGAACCCCCGACCGTAGTGGCCCTGCAGACCGTGACTGGAGCGCCTCAGTCCCCTCGGCCACCGCGGCCGGCAAAACATTCTTCTTTTCTGTTAAAATTGTTATGGTGTTTTTGAATCTCAATGGATTCCATACAAATGTGTGCATAATAATGCGATGTTCTTGCTAATACGCTCGTCTCATTAAATTTTAATTCGTGATTTCTGTCCTGGAAAACATGTTCTGCTACGGCCGATTTTTTGGTGTTTCCTAGGCTACAGGTCCTTTGCGTTCTGTTAAACGGGTGTTGACTTTCCTTTTCGTTGTACCAATTTATATTTGACGTGGAATTTTATACAACCTTACTGTTGCTAGAGGGTGACGCGCATCTTTTGCCGATCTCAGACATTCTTCGATCTTCTTTGTGGGTGTGAAGATCGTGTGCTGTATGGAGCCTTGCTGCTGAGAGTGCGGTTCCTCTCCGTCGGAGGTTCGACTCCTCCCTCGGGCATGGGCGTTTGTGTCGTCCTTAGCACAAGTAAGTTTAAGCAGTATATAAGTCTAAGGACTGATGACAACTGCAGTTTGGTCGCACAGCTTTACAAATATTTGAACCTGTCATGTGTCCCCTGAAAACTTCAACACTGATGTCTAAAATATACCAACGGACTACCACTGAGCAGCGGCGTTCAGCTATCCTCTCAGCCTCAAACGTATACTTGCGTTGATTTAGAAATGTAGGAGTCTGAAATAGCAGCTGGAATGTTAGCAGCGCGTCTTGTTGACCACCTCTCCGTTGGGAGAAGAAAACAAACAGGCGGGACCGCGTTTCTAGGAGTTGCCTACCGTCCAGGCGCCCCCGTCTGACCTCGGAAAGCCACAGCGTCTGGCACGCCGACTTATCCCCACTATCCACTTGCAGCTGCCTTCGGGTCGCAAACCCATTGTCTGAGAGTGCACTTATCGCAGTTAACGCGTGGTGTGAAGGGTGTGTCGTGCGCCTCCTCGTTTGCTGTAACGACCCTTTACTTAGGGCAGTCGCTACCCGCTCTATACTTCATCTAATACATACAGTGCGTGGCGGAGGATACCTTACAATGGGTATGCTATTCCTTCATGCTATAAGGGATGGACAGATTTGAATGAAATGTGGAATGCAGATAGCTTATACCCTGACTTCACACGTGCTCTACCTTTAGGAAGCCGCCGTCAGTGCATGGCGGAAGGTACCATTCTTTTCATACTCCACTCCGAGGAGTGGAGCGGTTTGTTTGAGATCCGGCCCATTAAGACTCGCGGTTCTATTCAATCAATTATCAGACAAGCTGATAATGGTGCAAATGGGAATCCCAATTGGGAATAATGGGGAGGGGCTTACCAGTTTCAAAAAAAAAAAATCAAATGTTTGTTAAGCTTATGGGACTTAACTACGGGGTCATCAGTCCCTAAACTTACAAACTACTTATGAACTACTTACGAACTAGGACGGCACAAATATCCATGCCCGAGGGGGGATTCGAACCCCCGACCGTAGTGGCCGTGCTGACTGCGACTGGAGCGCCTCAGTCACCTCGGCCACCGCGGCCGGCTTACCAGTTTCGGCACACGCCTTACAACCAAGGAAAACCTCATAGAACCGCGACTCTTTATGAGCCGGATCTCAGACAGCCCGCTCCACTCCTCGGAGTGCAGAATGGAAAGGATAAGTACATTTTCTCAAGTTTTTACAGATCTGATGTTTATTTGTTTAAGATATTATCGTATTTCAGCAGCGAGAATGGTCTGTTTAATTACACATTCCCCATCCATTTTGAAGAATTAGAACTGCCAAAGTACATTGTACACTATGAAATAAATAACACCAATACACAAATGTTCAAATGTTTGTTTACTTTATGGGACTTAACTACGGGATCATCAGTCCCTAAACTTACAAACTACTTATGAACTACTTACGAACTAGGACGGCACAAATATCCATGCCCGAGGGGGGATTCGAACCCCCGACCGTAGTGGCCGTGCAGCCGTGAATGGAGCGCCTTAGTCTCCTCGGCCACCGCGGCCGGCCCAATACAGCTGTTGTGAAACGTAACAAACACACAAACACGCCGTTTGTTGCTTTAAACTGATGCGGAGTTCGCCAAGAGCGAGTTGTGTCCGTTCGGCATACTTCGGAAGCACTCGTGCTTGTGTTGCTACGAGGGTTTCCGAAGCCTTGGCGAGCTGTTGGGAGCACTACCCCACCACACCCCTCCCTTCTCCACACCTTAGCGAAGGCTGCGGCAGTGAGCGTCCGAAGCTCTGTTCTCCCACTGTTGGAATGAAGCGAACGAGACATATTCCACACTACGCACTAATTCTTCATGACGGAATCTGGCTTCTATTGCCAATTTTCTTAATATTGGTTCTTAATTTCTGGTTTGCTTTTGATATGGACTTCGGTGATAGCTTTGATAGACCACAGTATATGCCACTGGCATATACCCCGAATTAATACATGGGTTACCTTTCGTAAGCCTCAGTCGGTGCACGGTGGAGGGTACGTTACTACAAACATCTAAGTTGTTTGACTGGTCTCCATGAAAGTCAGCACATAAATATACGATTTCATGAACGAGATGTTTATAATCTGCAAGCCAAGTAATTTAGCATGGCTGATGGTACCTTACGACTTTGACACCTTTTGATCAGTCACCATGAAACTTGGCGCATATACAGATCACGCACTTAAACATGGCCCCTGAGCTGAGAATGTTGGGAGCTGAAGCATTCAGCTCGAAGCGCTTTGGCTCTTAGAACAAGCCCCGCTTCCTTATCCCAGTTCCGCCCGCTAACGGCGTATAGATTACAGGTTTTAAAAGAAACATGTAAAGGGTTAAAGCGTCACAGATGGAACACGAAATTAAGTATCACTTTAATGTTTGAGTATTAGAAAACTAGAACGTATATCTACGAAATATTAATATTTTAAAGAGATTTATTAAGCGAGTGTAGCAACGCTTTCTGCCTCTTTTTATTGTCGTGACTGAATAACAATCGGAATTAACATTCTACATACCACTTTCAAGGACAGCCTTCTTTTTTCTAAAAGAAGTCGTCGGGGTATGTGGAATTATTTTAGCAAACAACAAAGTGGAAGACAATAATCAATACCAAGCACAAATCAACAATACATTGACGATGCTGTTACGATGTAAGGTTTCTAGAGAGCATAAACATTCCGTACACACACGAAGTCAGCCGACTTCCGCCGATCACAGAGGGGCCACGAAAAATGCGTGATTTGTATGTATGTCTTCATATATAGGAGGGACAGGAGACGGACAGAAAGGGGAGGCGGAGATGGACTAAAAGGGGAGGGAGGAGATGAGGGAGGAGAGATCGATTACAATACATAAGTACGTCGTACTTGTATTCTTTATCTTTGCTATGGTATTCGATATATTGCTTTCTTTCTTTGTCCCTCGTGCAATGCTGTTACGAACTCTTCTTGGGTTATCATCCGAGTGGTAGTGGTGGCGTCGCATACAATGGGGTCGTTATAGCTCTACACACAATCGTTGGCGGGCCGCGATGTCTAGACAAAGCATCTTTTCCAGTTTCATGCCACACTTGGAAGTATGTGTTCAGCCAGAAATGTGGAAGTCCATTTTTAAGAAAATATATCGGGATTCTTGTTTATGGTTACACATCAAACACAAAAATCCGGGTTTTTTATAGCATCTATAAATTGTTAATTATTGATATTTTATTAAATTAAATTAAATTAAATTTTGGGTCAGAATTTAAAATCAAATACCATTTATTAAGTCTCTGCCCACTATTTTCTTTATTTAATCAAATTAAATTTTTGGTCAAAATTTAAAGTCAAATACCATCACGTCTACGTCCACTGTTCTACACTGGAAACGTGGCCTCACACAAGGTAGACCATAAAATTCGTAGAGTAATGGAAAACAATATTTTTTACAGTCTGGAGCACACCGTGGAGTTGTTCCGTTCTTACAGTTGCCAATGTACGTTTACAATCTGAACTCAGCAGAACTGATCTGTAGTCCAGTTCATGAAGTTTTCACGAGAAATAAACAGACGTTCATGGTGCCAGACGTACCGGATCACGGCGCGGAATGGCCGCATGGACTAAGGCGTCACGCGGTCGTTCTCGCCGGAGATTCGAGTCCTCCCTCGGGCATGGGTGTGTGTGTGTGTGTATGTGTGTGTGTGTGTGTGTGTGTGTGTGTGTGTGTGTGTGTGCGTGTGTGTGTGTGTGGTCCAATAGGTTTACAAACATTTTAACATTATGAATAATATATAGATGAATGGAAAAGAAAATTTAGGATTTGTTAGATGACGATCAGTTTGACTTTAGGTACGGTTAAGGCACCAGAAACACAGCCATGATATTGCACTGTTAACGGAAGCGCGACTGACGAAAAATAAAGTCGAGTTCACAGGATTTGTCGATCTGGAAAAAGCTTTCGACAATGTAAATTTGCGTAAGATGTTCGCCGTGGCGGAGTGACCGAGCGCCTTGAGGCGCTGTGTTGCGATGCGAGAGGCCGTTCCCCGTCGGAGGTTCGAATCCCCCCTCGGACATGGATGTTTGTGCTGTCTTTATTTTAAGGTAGTTCATAAGTAGTGTGTAAGTTTAGGGACTGATGACCCCGAAGTTAAGTCCCATAAACTTTACAAACATTTGAAAATTTGAACGTTTTTGTAAGATGTTCGAAATTCTTTGAAAAAATGGAGTAAGCTATAGGGAAAGTCGAGAGTGTTACACAAGTCGGTTGATATGTAGAAGAACTAACACGTAGTAATGAGGCTGTAAGATCAAGGACAAAGACATCAGATTAAGACATCAGAAGGAAAGATTAGTTTAGTGTCGGATAAAAAGATGTAAGACCGTCTTTTTAATCCTACTTTTCAACAAATGCAGTGAAAAGGCAATGGCGGAAGTGAAAAAATGGTTGGAGATTGGTATCAAAATTCAGCAGAGGATGTCGATGATTAAGTGAAAGTGAAGAACAATTACAAGGTAATAGTGAACAGTCTACTGAATACAGAATATGCACATAGAGTAAGTAAAATAAGACAAAATAAATGATAAGCAGCATGGATGAAAATAGAAAGAAACTAAGTATCAAAATTCGTGATCACAGCGTAGATAAAGTTACTGAAGTCTGCTACTTTGGAGGAAAATAACCTATGAAAGAGGAAGCAAGGAGGACATAAAAAGTAGATTGGCATACGCGAATACGGTATTCATGTCGAAGAAGAGTCTAATGTAGGGGTCGGCAACACGCCAATCGCGATCTGCCGGTAGATCGCTAGTGCTTATGTGGGAGATCGCGTGAGTACAGAGAGTGCAGAAGAAAAATTGTTGGTATTCGAAATGCGCACTCGTTCGGTACAGATTTGTTTAATTAATTAACAATCGTATAGAACCTCTAAAACTGTGTTAATCCAAATAGTTCAATCAGCCGTTCCCTTAGCGCCACTGGTTGCTACACTATTTCATTCATCTTTCTTCAGTCTGTAGTATTGGTTCAGTACCTGTCTGGAGAAAGCAGTGTGCTTGTTACCGTTTAAGAATTTTCGAATATTTTCTTTGGTACTGTTATGGTGAACTACAAACTTATGCATTTTTATAGTTTGTGAACGTGAGATTTTCTAAGATATTCAATATTTATCTTCCACCAAGAACTTGAAATAATACAATTAAAAATTATTTGGCTCTCAAAAACGTTCCAAAACCCAAACCTGCTGGTCTCTAATTCCTCAAGAAAAATACACTGAATTAATAATGTTGCACTTAGAATAAAGGTTTGATTCTTCTACTTACCTGCGCAAATCATTGCGTTCAAATGTCAAAAAGTACCCACTGAACAAGATGACTCCCCAAAACCTGGACTTCTGTATTCGAATGATTCGAATGAGTGTTATGCACCAAATATCAAGGACATGATTAAGAGAAAATGTATTCAAATGTCACAATAAACGTAAGATAATATTTGCAAAAATTATGAAATAAAAACTTTATGTTTTTATCAAATAGTGATGATATAAAAGTTTTCTTGTTAATATATCTATTTTACAATATTAAAAATTAAAAATTTAGGAATTAGCGTATTTTGTACAGAAGTAGATCACTCAGATACGGTGGTATGAAATAGTAGATCGGCAAGGCTTTGTGGTTGCCTACCCCTGGTCTAATGGTACCAACAGTGGTTTAATGTGAGGAAGAAATTTCAGAGAGTGTTCGTTTGCAGGACAGCTTCGTATGAAAGCGAAACATGGAGAGTGGAAAATTCGGGACAGAATAGAAGCATTTGCGATGTGGCTCTACAGAAAAATGTTAAAAATCAGTTGGAGTAATGGATAACGAATCAGAGGATTCTTTGCAGAATCGGCGAAAAAAAAAAAAAAAAAAAAAAAAAAAAAAAAAAAAAAAAAAAACACTGCCAAGGAGGGATATTATGATAGCACATGTGTTAAGACGTCAGGGAATTAAGTCCATAGTACTAGAGGGGACCGTATGGGGTACAGATTGTAGGGAAAGACAAAGACTGATTCTTCAAATAATTAATGATGAAGGGTGCAACTGCATTTATCTAATCTTACTTTGCGTCCGCGTAGAAATTATGTATGACACGCCGACATGTGCCATTAAAAGGGACGTCGTAATGTAATGAAATAAATCGCAATTTGCGATCATTTATGGCATCACTGTACCAGGTTTAGATGGAATACCAAAGGACGGCGAATGAAAATTTGTACCCGGCCGGGATTCGAACCCGGGATCTCCTTCTTACTAGACAGACACGTTGACCACTCCGCCACCGAGGACACAGTGACCAACTCGACTGCAGAGGACTCTTCCCTGTACGTCTCCCGCCACACCCAAATCTCCATTCGCCACGCCACACTGTCTCTATTTGTTCTGTAATGCTCGCAGCCACAATACTGTATTCCCGCATCAGGGAGAACAGACCATGAGGTATCGAGACACAAATAATTGTCGTCAGTAGCCCAGCCTCAGCTTGTATACAATTATATATTTTTGACGATTTGGGTATGGCGGGAGACGTGCAGGGAAGAGTCCTCTGCAGTCGGGTTGGTTACTGTGTCCTCGGTGACGGAGTGCTCAACGCGTCTGCCTAGTAAGCAGGAGATCCCGGGTTCGAATCCCGGACGGGCAAAAATTTGCATTCGCCGTCCTTTGGTATTCCATCTAAACCTGGTATAGTGAAGCCATAAGTGATCGCAAATTGCGATTTATTTCATTAAATGAACACTCTAACGTCGTCAAGAATATATAAACGTCGTAATTTGCCTAATATGGAAGGATGCAGTAAAGTTAGTGACAACACGGCGCTCGTTACGTCACGCATCCTAGGTTCCAGTCATTGAGAGTTCCTCAGAGGAATGAGGAGACAAGAGTGGGGACGGTAGGTGGGCTTCGGCGTCGGCTGGTGTGGCAGTGACCGTGAGCCGCTGGCGTTCCTCGGGGCTCCGTTTTAGTCCGCGCGGCGCCAGAAATAGCGGCCGCGGTCACCGCAAACGGGCCGAGGGCGCGTGCCTACCCCTCCCCTCCCCTGTCCCCCCCACCGCTCTGACTTGCACCCTCCTCCCCCCACCTCGCCACTACACGAGGGCGCGCCGCGCATCTGCTCATTCACAGCGCGGACCGCTCCACGGCACCAGGACTCGTCTGCAAAGCGCAGCTTTCTTATCGGGAAAGCCTACCTTCACCGCAATCATTCCACTGCGTGACGTCATTATGACGTGCGCAGCCCAGTTTCGAGTTCCGATTATGTATATCGACTGAGCGTGGTTTGTTCGGGTGTAAGCTCTCTTCTGCAGAGACACCATCTTCCCTTTTATGTTTTCTTGATATTTTTTTTTTTTTTTTTTTCTCCATGGCACAGTTGTAGAGTGTCAGATTACCAATCAAAAGGTTCGATCAACGCGTGGTCCTAGGAGTTTTTTCTGTCACTTACCACTTCTTTCATCTCTGGCAATCTTGCTGATGTGAAAAATATCGAGAAGCACCGTTGTTCGGAACCGTCGTTAAACTGTAGGTCCCCCCATAACTGGCTGGGTAAGCCAGTTCGAAGGTCGGAGGAAGGCAACGGCATACCACCTCCAAACACGACCAAGCCCAGTAAAGCACGCCGGCCGCGGTGGCCGAGGAGACTGAGGCGCTTCAGTCACGGTCTGCACGGCCACTACGGTCGGGGGTTCTAATCCCCCCTCGGGCATGAATATTTGTGCCGTCCTACTTCGTAAGTAGTTCATAAGTAGTTTGTAAGTTTAGGGTCTGGTGACCCCGTAGTTAAGTCCCATAGGCCTTACAAACATTTGAACATTTTTGAACAGTAAAGCACTGTGGTGTTCAAACCAATCTACGCATTGTTGACTGCTTTATCTTAACTGACACGTGTTGCTATTTCAAAGTAATGGCTCATTGAACAGGTAACAAACCCACGTCGTTCTTAGTACGATTAACTGTAAATTAAAGTCAACAAATGCCACATTGGCGGGTAAGTCCTGAAGTTGATGGTAAAGCGATACCTAAACATATCAGTCAGGTTTTCGCTGTAGCGTTGTTGATAAAGTGCAGGTGTAAAGCACGTGGGCGGTGGTTCGCATCTCGCTACTGACATAATATTATCATTAATTGTTTTACCTTGAATAGGAATTTTCTGACACTATATTACTTGAATAGAATTTACATTGTGTGGTATTTCGACTTATTTACATGTACGAGCGCTTTCTCATAAAAATGTGTTTATTCTATTTACTGAATATGCTGTGAAATGTAGTCCAACGAATTTTAAATATTGTCTCCCGAACTACCTGCACGTAAACTACAGACACAATGTGATAATGTAAGTTGTATATGTCATGCTCACATAAATAATTTTATATGTAAATTACATACTAAAGTTCTGTAGCAACTGTCGTTCCTTAATGGAATTGAATTTCATTGATCTTTTATATATGCACTATTTATAGAATAAGTGTGCTGATACTGTATTTCACAGAACTCAAGAGCTTGCGCTATATTCCCTAGTAAATTTGTGAAGCTACTTGCATCAGTATGGCATTTAAAACACCCATTATTACAGCGTGTCCGCAGTTTATGTGCAGGTCGTTCAGGAGACAATGTTTACAATTCGTTGGTTCATATTTGACGGCATGTTCACGATTCAAAACAGGTGTACTTTTAAGGAAAACGCTCGTTCGTTTAATAAGTCGAAACGTGGCAGAATCTAACTTCTATTTAATTAATAAGTAGCAAACCCGGCAACGCTTCGCAGTAACTAATATGTATGGAATACATACTCTCTTCTTCTCCCTATGTGTATTCCTTCCTTCCTCCTCTATTTCCCGAACTCTTCCTCCCCCTATCTTCATACCACTCCCTCTTATCCCACAGCATATCCATCTCCTCCCCCCTCCTCTCTGCGTCTATATCATCCCCCCTTTTTTAAATCCATTTCATTCCCCCCCCTTCCTATCTCCTCCTCCCCCTCTCTCTGATATTACACTACTGGCCATTAAAATTGCTACACCAAGAAGAAATGCAGATGATAAACGGGTATTCATTGGACAAATATATCATACTAGAACTGACATGTGATTACATTTTCACGCAATTTTGGTGCATAGGTCCCGAGAAATCAGTACCCAGAACAACCACCTCTGGCCGTAATAACGGCCTTGATACGCCTGGGCCTTGAGCCAAACAGAGCTTGGATGGCGTGTACAGGTACATATGCCCATGCAGCTTCAACACGATACGACAGTTCATCAAGAGTAGCGACTGGCGTATTGTGACGAGCCAGTTGCTCGGCCACCGTTGACCAGATATTTTCAATTTGGTGAGAGATCTGGAGAATGTGCTGGCCAGGACAGCAGTCGAACATTCGTGTCCAGAAAGATCCGTACAGGATCTGCAACATGCGTTCATGCATTACCTTGCTGTAATGTAGGGTTTCGCAGGGATCGATTGAAGGGTAGAGCCACGTAACACATCTGAAATGTAACGCCCACTGTTCAGAGTGCCGTCGATGCGAACAAGAGGTGACCGAGACGTGTAACCAATGGCACCCCATACCATCAAGCCGAGTGATACGCCAGTATGCCGATGAAGAATACACGCTTCCGATGTGCGTTCACCGCGATGTCGCCAAACACGGATGCGACCATCATGATGCTGTAAAGAGAACCTGGAATCATAAAAAAAATGACATTTTGCCATTCATGCACTCATGTTCGTCGTTGCGTACACCATCGCAGATGCTTCTGTCTGTGATGCAGCGTCAAGGGTAACCGCAGCCATGGTCTCCGAGCTGATAGTCCATGTTGCTGCAAACGTCGTCAAACATGTCGTGCAAACGTCCCCATCTGTTGACTCAGGGATCTAGACGTGGCTGCACGATCCGTTACAGCCATGCGGATAAGATACTTATCACCTCAACTGTTAGTGATATGAGGCCGTTGGTATCCAGCACGGCGTTCCGTATTGCTCTTCTGAACCAACCGCTTCCATATTCTAACAGTCACTGGATCGCTACCAACGCGAGCAGTAATGTCGCGATACGATAAACCGCAATCGCGGTAGGCTACAATCCGACTTATATCAAAGCCGGAAACGTGATGGTACGCATTTCTCCTCCTTACACGAGCTATCACAACAACGCTTCACCAGGCAACGCCGGTCAAGTACCGTTTGTGT
The DNA here is from genome assembly GCA_026315105.1 of Locusta migratoria. Classification (NCBI taxonomy): domain Eukaryota; kingdom Metazoa; phylum Arthropoda; class Insecta; order Orthoptera; family Acrididae; genus Locusta; species Locusta migratoria. The sequence continues at coordinate 525,332,202 of CM048745.1, forward strand.
ATGAGTAACCGGTTGGAAACTTCCCTCATGTCAGCACGTTGTAGGTGTCGCCACCGGCCGCCAGGCTTGTGTGAATGCTCTGAAAAGCTAAATCATTTGCATATCACAGCATCTTCTTCATGTCAGTTAAATTTCGCATCTGTAGCACGTCATCTTCGTGGTGTAGCAATTTTAATGGCCAAGAGTGTATATTGTGCTGCAAGCCCAAGAGAGACTCTTTGCTTGTTGAATGATTACGTTCTACCTACTGAATGTCTTGTACTTCTCCCACAGTCTGCTCATTTACATGTTCAGATGCAGTATGGCTGTTGGACACTGTACCAGTTTCACGCAGTGTATTTAACACACGAGGAAACCCTCTTGAATCTGATAGTCCGCAGTTAGGAAATCGTAATCTCTACATACAAGCAGCAGAAGCGTTACCGTTACAAAATCCACAGACAAATACCGTATCAGTATACTCTGTAAATACCAGCGACATGTTTACACGCTACAGTACACTAGGCCAAGAAATCACAATGAAAAGTTCAATGTAAACTATAGCTTGACTTCTAACATCAACTCTCTTCTTCTTTTTCTTTAGCGTTTGTCCGCTTGGTGGCATGGTCCACTGAGTGGATAGAGTTTATCACCTGAATATATTCCTGTAAGGAATGGCTTCACAGGTTTATATCATAGTTTTGCTGATAGTATTTGCAGACATTAAGGCACTATAATTCAGACATTCAAACGATCAGCCTGTCACAATGAATCTTAATGTATCAGCTAGTTTCACATCGACTCCGAATGCCTTTCTCATTACAGTATTTTGTTTCTCTCTTTCATCTTGTCTCATCGTCGTAAGATGTGGGACTCATCCGAAATTAATCAATGAAACCTTTCTGCCAATGAGATCAATAGCTTCTTTGTCAACCATACTCGGACCCATTTCGTATTGAATCTGTGGTTTGCAAGCAATAGTTAATATAAACGGAGCCAGAGCTGGGCACAAGTCCGTTAATCGTTAATTATCTAAGTTAATTTTTTGAGTAACGGATTAACTTTTAAGTTAATTAAAAAAACATTAACGGGCTCTAACTTCCGTTAACTTGTCGTAAGTTCGTTAATCGTTATTTTTATACCCACTTATTGTTTCCATCAGCTATATCAATGGCGAACGAGAACTTTTCAACGAAAATAAATTTTTGTGTTCTGTCCGTGTTGATTAAAAGTACGTTCAGCGACGACGTACTAAACAAATAAGTATTTTAAATGTTCCAACTTGCGGAATATCTGCTCGCCGTAGGTATTAGTGGTGAATCGGTACAGGAAGGGAGGAAAAGTTAATTTTCATTACAATTTTATCATTGAACTTTGCTATAGCTGCCAGAAACAAATTTAAATTACATATCGCGTAAAAATCGATAATGTGGGCTGCGAGAATCGAGATATGGCTGTTTCAGCTAATCAGGAAATTACCATACAATTTTAATTATATTATTTTCTCCGTCTTACGCTGACTGCAACTGAATAAATATTTTGCAACAGATGTGTTTCGGTTTTTATTTGTTACGTTCGTTCTGTGCAAGATTTTAGATTTTGTAATTCAGTCTAAGGAGACCACTGGCCAAATATGTTTAACAAGCAAAGCACAGAGTATAATGAAACTGTGTCTGGACATGAAATCAAAATATTCATTTAACGACGTGGTATTTCTTGGGGAAAATATTTTAATAGATTTTTTTTAATAAAATCTATTGCCGCTACACTTACAAGTGCTGCAGTGGGACTTCTTTTTCCTACAGGGAAAAGATGTTTTGACCCCCAAACCTGCCTAACAGTCAGACGAGAATTTTAATATTTTAATGTTTCAAATTCAAATGTTTGTAATCCTATGGGTCCAAACTAAGTTGCTCATCAGTCCCTAGTCTTACAAACTACTTAAACTAAGTTAAACTAACCAAAGGACAACACACACAGCCATGCCCGATGGAGGATTCGAACCTACGACGCGGGAGGCCGCGCGATTCATAACGTGACGCTCCTGACCACTCGGCTACTCCCGCGCAGCTTTTGATGTTCCTGAAAGGCAATATGTACCTTATGTCAAATGATATTCAATGAAGTTACATATTTTGAGTCCTCCGTAAATTTTATTTTATTGCTCAATTATTATTATTATTATTACAAACTAAGAAGCTTTATGTATTACTAGGACACTATGTCCTGGCGGCCCGGCCGCGGTGGCCGAGGGGACTGCGGCGCGCCAGTCACGGTCTGCACGGCCATTACGGTCGGGGGCTCGAATCCCCCCTCGGGCATGGATATTTGTGCCATCCTTAGTGTTAGCTAGTTCGCAAGTAGTTTGTAAGTTTAGGGACTGATGACCCCGTAGTTAAGTCCCATAAGGTATACAAACATTTGAACTTTTTTTTTTTGTCCTGGCGGCAGGCCGAGAGCATAAAAAAATGACAAAAATTTTCGTTATGTTGAAGAAGATTAATCATCTCACAGAACAACACTTTTCCGCCAAAGCAAACGACTCTAGGGATGGTGGTTTTGCGACTTGACAACGTGGTATGTGGTTAGTCCTCATTTTTTTACGCTTACAGCCGAGTACCAGGATAGAGTGTCTGAGTAACACTAGCTTTTATTTATACTCCTAGTCCTACTTAAAGTTGCCCAACCAAAACCATTTTATTTATTTTTAATTTTTTAATTTTTATTTTGTTTAAATTTTTACCAGATCGGGTTATACGTTTTATTTAATTGCTCATTCAAAACTGAAGACGAGTTTTCGAGGATGCACAGTACTTACACGAGTTAATTATTAACGATTAAATTGTCCCTAAAGTAGCGCTTAAACGTTTAATGAAGTTAACATTTTTAGTAACGGATTAATGATTAACGAAGCTAATAATTTAACTTACGGCGCCCAGTTCTGAGCGCAGCTTGCGCTTTCTTCTGGCAGGTAAACATGTCAATACTGTGCAACCACGTGTCTAAATGAAAAAAAAATTGTCAATATTATTGACGGCGTGAGGACGCTTGACCATACTGAAGGACTGACAGCCGACCGTGGTGGCCGAAGGGACTGAGGCGCTCCAGTCACGGTCTGCACGGCCACTACGGTCGGGCGGTTCGAATCCCCCCTTGGTCATGGATATTTTTGCCGTCCTTAGTGTTAGCTAGTTGATAAGTAGTTTGTAAGTTTAGGGACTGAAGATCCCGCAGTTAAGTCCCGTAAGCTATACAAACATTTGAAACATTTTGAAGGACTGACAAACTAGTATTGTCAACAAGTGTTGACGTGTGCGGGCCCCTTAGACGCGCCCCCAGTTCCGCCGGCCACGCTCAGTGCAGCAGGTGGCTGCCTGCGCCCCTCCCTGTCAGAACAGCGGCCGCCTCATACAAAGGAGCGCGCGTAGCGCGGCGGCCGGCCAGCCGTTGACTCAGCAGCCAGCAGTCATTCCGAGGGCGTGAGTCCCGCCGCTGACCCGGCGTCGCGCTCACCAGCTTCCAGAAATACGCACAGTCGCTGCCGCTACCCGGAACAAGACACACTCAGCGTCGCCCGACACTGCGCTCCACACAAGGACGACGTGCAACCACCGTCTAAAGGCCCCCACACACAAGCGACGAATCGCTGCAGTTCGTCGCATGCGATATCGCTGCACTCCGTCGCTCGTCTCCACCTCGCCACACACGAACGATTTGTCAAGCAATTTCTACCAGAATTACGAACGCATGTGTGTCGGCAAATTCTGGAATGGAAAGGGTTATTTTAACAGCAGTCAGAGCTGATTTCTGTATCCTGACGAGTAATAGTGGAATGGGAATTGCAATTTATTAAACTTGTTTTGTTTTGTATACGTTTTCCTGGGAAGTTTTGATTACGTTACACTTTTATTGTCGCCAAGTGGGTTGTGTACAGGATGTTACAAAGAGGTACGGCCAAACTTACAGGAAACATTCCTCACACACAAAGAAAGAATGTTTGTCATGTGGACATGTGTCCGGAAACGCTTGATTTCCATGTTAGAGCTCATTTGAGTATTTCTCTTTAAATGTAAATTGAAATAATTCGTGCACACAATTTTCAAAATACCCAATTGTTTCGTTAGTATGTACTGTACTTCCTCGATTCACCACCAGTTGGCCCAATTGAAGGATGTTAGGAATTGCTTGTGATGTCTTGATTGGCCTCATGTGCTTCCACCTACGCTCACTGGAGCACGTTATCATGATTTCATACTGGAACATGTGCCTTTACAAGCTCCTGAACATTTCAGTCGACGTGTGCGTACGCTTCTCAACAACAGATTCGATGACCGATGATTTGGTAGAGGCGGACCAATTCCATGGCCTCCACGCTCTCCTGACCTCAACCCTCTTGACTTTCATTTATGGGGGCATTTGAAAGCTCTTGTCTACGCAATCTCGGTACCAAATGTAGAGACTCTTCGTGCTCGTAGTGTGGACGGCTGTGATACAATACGCCATTCTCCAGGGCTACATTAGCGCACCAGGGAGTCCATGCGACGGAGGATGGATGCATGTATCCTCGCTAACAGATGACATTTTGAACATTTCCTGTAACAAAGTGTTTGACGTCACGCTGGTACGTTCTGTTGCTGTGTGTTTCCATTCCATGATTAATGTTATTTCAAGAGAAGTAATAAAATGAGCTCTAACATGGAAATTAAGCGTTTCCGGACACATGTCCGCATAACATTTTATTTCTTTGTGTGTGAGGAATGTCTGGCCGTACCTTTTTGTAATACCCTGTATATCTTTCTAGTGTAAAAATAGGTTTTTTTTTCGTTTATTAGTCCTCAATTCCTTTTTATTGGTTCATCTTATAGTTTAACTTCAGGTAACTATGCTGCACAATCAGTTTTTCAGTGTTGTGTGTCTACAGAAATGTTTCAAATAGCCGCACTGCTGACTACCATGACTATAAACTGTGAAAAAGAGAGCTAGTTTGTATGAAACGATTAGGATCTTCACTACAACTTGGTTGATTTGCCCTGAAGAATTAAATACCCTTTTAATATTATCGTAGGCCTTACATATTAATCATCCTGGGTCAAAGTTAGAATTATTAATAAAATCTGCAATTGTTTAATAAATAAATCAAAATCATCAGATGGAACTAGTGTTTCTTGGCTGTTACTATGAACGTCCTGCCAATTCCAGTGCTATGAGCACAAGCTTCTATACGCTGATCACTGCAGAAATTCTAGGGTGACTTTGTATTCTTAATGTAAGTGAAAACGCTGGCCTCCAATGCTCATAGCAGTTCATGATCACCGAAGGACTATTCAATGTAAAGTAATTATTGAACGCGGAGAAGCGAAACTAATCACAAACACGGTAGATAACTAAAGAAACGAGTCACAGAAACATTGCCACACATCGCTGCTCAAAAATGTTGAAATGTTTGAACCACAACACTGCCTTAACGACTTCTGCACGTCGCTCGGTTGTTTCGTTAGTCGCTGCGACGGTATGGTCGCCCACGCTCGTTCCCCAACAGAGAACGCGTGGTCGCAGCCTTAACCGTCCGCAGCGACACGCTAGCGTCCAGACGGAAGACAAAGGGGCAAGGTGTGGCAGTCGTTAACGCTACCGAAAGTGCCGTTGGGCGCGTTTACGATCCCGCGACGCCGACGGAGACATCGGTCAAGTAGCGAGACGGTGCAGTAGGCAGCGCGGGCTGCTGGTCCAGCCGGCTAACGGCTCCCGCTCAGGCCGTCCGCCCACACCGCCGCCGCTGCTGCAGCCATGACGGGGGACCCAGGAACGAGAACACGCTCTAACGTCCCGTCCAGAGCCTAGTCCTCAGAGGCGGAGATCACGGCCGCGGTGGAGTAGCCGAGCGGTCTAAAGCACCTCACTGCCGAGCGCGTGGTTGCTCGCCGTGGAGGTTCGAGTCCTCCCTTGGCCATGGGTGTGTGTGTGTTGTCCTTAGGTTAGTTTACCTAGGTTTAAGTAGTTTGTAAGCTACGAACGGATGACCACGCAGTTTGGTCCGATAGATTTACAGACATTTGAACATTTTTCGGAGATCACGCTCGGAATTTGGGTAAAGACGGGGAACGAAACCGGCCTCTCCCTTTGAAAGGAAACATCCCGACATTTGCCTGGAGTTGTGTTGTTTGTGTGGTCTTCAGTCCGCAGACTGGTTTGATGCAGCTCTCCATGCTACTCTGTCCTGTGCAAGTCTCTTCATCTGATAATAAGTTCGGCAACCTACATCCTTTTGAACCTCTACGATTTTTACCCCACACACTTCCCTCTAATGCTAAGTTCACGATTCCTTGATGTCTCAGAATGTGTCCCACCAATCTATCCCTTTAGTCAGGATATACCAGAAACTCCTTCTCTCCCTTAAGCACCTCCTCATTAGTTACGGGATCTACCCATCTAATTTTCATCATTCAAAAGTTTCTATCATCTTTTTTGTCTGAACTCCTTATCGTCCACATTTCACTTCCATACAGTGCTGGCGCTATGCTACGACGCGCGAGGCCGTTTTCGCGTCGGGGGTTCGAATCCCCCCTCGGGCATGGATGTTTGTGCCGTAGTTCATAAGTAGTTTGTAAGTTTAGGGACTGTTGACCCCGCAGTTAAATCCCTTAAGCTCTACAAACATTAGAACATTTTTGAACCTATAGTGCTACTCTCCAGACAAAAGCTTTCAGAAAGGACTTCGTCACATTTAAACTAATATTGGATGTCAACAAATGTCGCTTCTTCAGAAACGCTTTCCTTCCCATAGCCATTCTGCATTTGATACCTTCTTTACTTCGGCCATCAGAAGTTATCTTGCTACCCAAATAACAAAACTCATCTATAACTTTTATTGTCTCATTACCTAATCTAATTCCTTCAGCATCGTCTGATTTTCTGACGCTACATTCTATTGTCCTTGCTTTATTCTTGTTGATGTTCATCTTATAACCTCAAGACATTGTTCATTCCATTAAATTGCTCTTCCCGATACTTTACGGTCTCTGACAGAATTACTATGTCATCGGCAAACTTCAAAGTTTTTATTTCTTTCCCTGAACTTTAATTCCCTCTCCAAATTTCTCCTTGCATTCCTTCACTGCTTGCTCAGTGTACAGATTGAACAACGTTGGGGAAAGACTACAACCCTGTCTTACTCCCTTCCCAACCTTTGCGTCTCTTTCATGCGCTTCACCTCTAATAACCGCTTTCTGGTTTTTGTATAAGTTAAATATAACTCTTCGGTCCCCGTTTTTTACCCCTGCTACCTTCAAAATTTGAAAGAGTGTATTCCAGTCGACAATGTCAAAAGCTTTCTCCAAATCTACAAATCCTAAAAACGTTGGTTTGCCTTTCCTTAGCCTATCTTCTAAGATAGGTCGTAATGTATTGCCTCCCGTGGTCCTACATTACTCCTAAATCTAAACTGATGTTCCCCAAGCTCGGATTCCAGAAGTTTTTCCATTCGTCTGTAAATAATTCGTGGTGTTAGTATTTTGCACCCATGACTTATTAAACTGATAGTACTGTAATTTTCACATTTGTCTGCACTTGCTTTCTTTGGAATTCGAATCACTATATTCTTCTTGAAGTCTGAGGGTATTTCCCCTGTCTCATGTATCTTGCGTACCAGGTGTAACAATTTCTTCATGACTGGCTCTCCTAACGATATCAGCAGTTCAAACGAAATATCATCTACTGAAGGAGCCTTGTTTCGACTCTTTCAGCGCTCTGTCAAATTCTTCTCTCAATATAGTATCTCCTTTCTCATCTTCCTATGCTTCATCTTCCATTTCTAGAATACTGCCTTCAAGTTTATTTCCTGGTATTATTGCCTGGAGTTATTTAGGGAAATAGCTGAAAACCAGGATGGCCGTAGACGGGATTGAATCGCTGACCTTCCGCATATGAGTCCAGCGTGTTGGTACTGCGCCACCTCTAAGCATCTCCAGCCACCCACAGAGCTGCCGTCATCAGGCAGAGTTTAATCCCATTTCTTGCCCCTCTTTCAGTTATGTTTCCTTAGCTTTCCTGGTGGAATATCATCTTTACAATATAAAATTCGTGAGCCATATAAATTGCTTTTAGGCAGCCTATCTGACGACTTTCCGGAGTGGAAACGAAATGAATGCTGGCCGTCGTCCTTGTTCCAGACTAATGGACGAGTGACCCCCGCTTCGTGTCGAACCACTCGACTACTTGTCGTAGGTGCTTCCTCGAAGCCCTCGACAACTTTTCAAATGCAGCATCCCGTCGTGTTCGAGGTGCAGACTAATGCGCCCTGCTGCGGTTCGAATCCTCCCTCGGGCATGGGTGTTTGTGTTGTCCTTAGCATAAATTACTGTAAGTTAGAGTGATTAGTTTGTAAGCCTAGGGACTGATGACCAACGTAGTTAAGTTCCTTAGATGTACAAACATTTAAAGTCGCCGATGAATTGCTTTACAAGTTTTCGCTGTGGCGTCTTGCTGGATACCGTTCCTCATACAACTGTCGAGCTTCATCCAACGGCGCGTACAGGCATGCGCTGAGGCACGTGGGAGCCAGTTTCAAGACCTACTGTGACTGTGGCTACAAGCAGCAGGGCGTATTGACCACTACGGTCGGGGGTTCGAATCCCCCCTCGGGCATGGATATTTGTGTCGTCCTAGTTCCTAAGTAGTTTGTAAGTTTAGGGACTGATGATCCCGTAGTTAAGTCCCATAAGCTTAACAAACATCTGAATTTTTTTTTCGTATTGACCGCTGTCTCTGTAACAAAGTATAATTGAAGTGATGTATTGTCTCATTATCAATCAAAAGTTTCGTTTTTAATTTTTTGCATTTACATGTTTCTATCCATCAGGATCATCTTCAGAATCTTCATAGTTGCGACTGCAACACGTCTGTATTATGACTTGTTGCTGTCGCAACTGCGAAGATTCCGATTACATCGAAACATGTAAATGCAAGAAAAATAAAACAATTGGAACTGTTGACTGATGATCGGATAATAAATCATTTCAAACATTAATGCACTTGCTCACTCTCCCGAGTCGATTATGTCGACTATAGTAAAATATGATTGAATAAATGGTTTGTAGTATGAATACCATGAATTTTCGGACAACTTTATTAGACCTTTTTCGTTTCGTATCTTCTCTTTGATCATTCCCTGGAATTTGTCCTCGGCGGAAAAACTTACCCTGTATAGTGGCAAAATGCTAAACAGCTTTTATTTTTATTTTGCCCTGTAATTGATGATGTTGGCGACATGCTTAAGTTTTATCAAGTTTTTAATGTGCTGAAAGTAGTATGTGAAGATAGACTCAATTCTTCCTGTATAACCAAATCAAATGTTTGTATAGTCTATGGGACTTAACTACGGGGTCATCAGGACCTAAACTTACAAACTACTTACGAACTAGGACGGCACAAATATCCATGCCCGAGGGGGGGATTCGAACCCTCGACCGTAGTGGCCGTGCAGACCGTGACTGGAGCGCCTTAGTCCCCTCGGCCACCGCGGCCGGCCCTGTATAACCAACTGAAAACATTAACCTTAATGATAATAAAAATAATTGGCGATCTTGGCTCTTGTTTTGTATAATAATAATTTTTAAAGCATCCTAATGTTATTTTAATAGCAAAAGCAGATAAATGTTGTAAGGCTCTTCGTGAATAAAAAATATTTATGATATAACATTTTTGAAGTTAAACCTTACAAAGAGCGCAAAATAAGGGCAATGGATTGTAGTCTACCAGGCGATGATGAAGTTACGAAACTAAATAAGGGTGGCAAAGGAATTTTTTTATTCGAACAGAAAATTAACATATGATGGTCGCATTATAGGAGATATAATGAAGAATAGCAATGAGAAGAAAAGTGTTTCTCAAAAAGAGAAATTAGTTAACATAGAATATTAATTTAAATATTAGGAAGTCTTTTCTGCCTGCATGGAATGGAGGAGCGCGCTGTTGCTCCCCAGCGGAGTTTCCAGTCCTCCCTCAGGCATGTGTGTGTGTGTGTGTGTGTCTGTGTGCTCGTGTGTGTTTTGTCCTTATGTTGTTTAAGTAGTTTGTAAGTCTAGGTACTGATAATCGCAGTAATTAAGTGTCATAGATATACACACATTTGAACGTTTAAAGTCTTTTCTGAAGGCACTTGTGTGCGGAGTGATTTTTTTTTTCCTACGGAAGTGATAGGCGTTAAAGAGTTCAGACAGGAAGAGAACAGAGGCGTTTGAAGTGTGGTGGTACAGACGAATCTTGAAGATTAGTTGGGTAGATAACGTAACTAATGATGAGGTACTGAATAGAATTGGAGAGAAAAAAGAATTTATGACATACCTTGATCAAAAGATCCATTATTTCTTCTTGTTTCCATTTTTTATATTTCTAAACAGGTCGGCTCAGGAAATGTCAAATAGTACACACGTAATGAATTACAATGTAAGTGTAATTTCCAAGCACAGGTGAACTTGACAATAGGTCGCCAACGTGATGGCGCCACTGAAAACGTGTGCTGCTGTTACTATGAGCGGTTTTAATGCCGCTGCGAGCAGCTTTGATACTGCCGCTGTTATTACTGCTATGCTGAAGTTTCGAGTCGACTGTTCACATGCGGCGACCCGCTGCTTAGCAGGTCATCGGCACAACCGAGTGGCATCTTATGAACAACAGTGCTATGTTAGTTCAATTTTAAGAGGAGGGACTGATGACCCCGTAGTTAAGTCCCATAAGCTATACAAACAACAAGTTCAATTTTTACACATAGCCGCGGCGACGTGACCGAGCGCATTGAGGCGCTATGCTACGATGCGCGAGGCCATTCCCCGTCGGGGGTTCGAATCCCCCACTCGGGCATGGCTGTTTGTGTCGTCTTTAGTATAAGGTAGTTCATAAGTAGTTTGTAAGTTTAGGGACTGATGACCCCGCAGATAAGTCCCTTAAGCTTGACAAACATTTGACTTTTTACACATAGAGTCTAATGTTAATTGAACTGTAAAGACCCTTCTCTTTGGCTAGTAACATAAAAGCTGCTTAATTATTTTACGAGCTCATTACATACACCCGATTTCCACCATGTAGCTACTCCTCCAGTTCAAATTAATGGGAGCCTACTCATTTTATTTCTTGTGCAACCGTTTTCGTAGTATAATTGGTTAAATTACGAAAAGTATAAAAAATAGTCACAGATTAATAAATTCAGTAGGCTTCATTTAAAAAAAAATGAGCCCCCCCCCCACACCCAAGAACCAAATCCTGTCAGCGCCACTGGCGAAGAGTATGCGGTAAAAATCGCAGAGGGAGACCAAGAGACGAATATGGTAAGCAGATTCAAATGGATGTTGGTTGCCGTTCTTATGAGGAGATGAAAGGGTTTGCTCAGGATAGAGTAGGGTTGTGTCGCACAAGTCCAAAGTGCGCGGCACGTACTTCGCCGCGCGCCGCCATGCACGCACGGCGCGGCGTTCTTACGACGTCAGCCACGAGCGCCCTCTGCTCCAACTCCGCTCGTGGCCACCACTGGACTGCATCGGCCACTTGGGATTAGGACAGGCACTAGGACTCATCAGTGGCAGGCCTCTACCTAGTCAATGTGTCAGCATTCTGCAGTCATGAAGATAAGTAATGTATTATTTCTTCGAAATATACAACTAGTTCTAATCTAGCTTAGTGTTGCTAATTTCTGCTGTTCCACTGGCTGGTCACCTCAGACTCTGTAACCGCACACGCGTGCATCCTATTTCCCTGTGTCGGAATCTCTCTACTCGGCCACCGACACCCAGGACAACCGACGGAAACGAGACACAAAACCTGCATCAAACCGGCCTCCAGGTTCAGGACCACATCAACAACACATGGCAGTAAGGGATCTGTTAATTACTTAAAATCCAATTTTAAAACCGATTCCACTCCATTAAAAACATTAATAATTAAGTGTGGGATCCGTCACTTCCTTAACTCTCGACAGATCTCTGTTAGGCAGTTCCATCACAAATTCCAGTTTTAAATGTAACTTTTCCGGGGAATGGAGCGCTTGTTCAAGTGTAGATGTGCCAGATTAGTAAAAAGCCAGAGTTTGTTTATTAAAAACGCAGCAATTGTGTGTCGTTTACTAAGTGGCCGCCACGGGCAGTTAGTTATCGGCGGCTGGGCGGCTGCCAGGAGACGGAAGCGGCTGGCGCTGGTGGCCAGCCGGCTGCGGTCTTTTAATTACAGGCCGGCTGGTCCCGCTGGTCCCGTTGCGCGCTGGCCGACATCAGATTCCCAGCCAGCACCCAGCCGCTCTCCAGCTTCCCTGCTGCCCTCCACTCGCCATAAACGCACGACGCGTTTACGAGCGCCTGTGAGGCGCTCCACCCCACCACGCCGCCTCCCATTCACGGCAGTAGAGACTGACTGTAGGTGGAGAGAGTGCCATTAAGCTGTGAGGAGCCTGCTGCTGCTGTAAACACAGCCGATGTAGCGCCGGACACTGTATGCTAACTGCGCCCGTTATGACGTGCTGTAGTTTTCACTTGCTGTTTCCCATTTCTAGCGCGTTTAAGTGCCGCTGGCCTGTCTCTACAACTTGACAGTTGATTTCTTCCACCTTGTGTTACGCACAGGGGGAGTCGTCGCCGGAGGTGGACCGACAGATTGTCTTTTCGTAGCTCGATCAGCCGTGTACAGGGGCGCCGACTCCGTGCGTGCTCCGGGGCTCTTGCACCCCCCAAGAATTTTTTTGGGGGTGCTGAGCACCCACATAAAATTGAGGTGGAAAATAAAATTCTATAAATTATCATCATCATCATCATCATCATCATCATTAGAGACTGATTATGCCTTCCAGCGTTCAGTCTGGAGCATCGTACTTCTAATAAAATTCCTCCATGGTCCCCTATTCAATGCTAACATTGACCCCTCGTCTGATGTTATGTTTTTACTTCAAAAAAATAATTCTGCACCGAATCTAAGTACTTTCTTCTTGGTCTACCTCAACTCCTATTATTAAAAGAAAAAAAAATCGGGAAAATTCAAAACCTACCTTATGACTCAAGAGGCAATGCAAAACGTGACCATAGCAAGAGACGATATTTCATACGTGAAAGAAATGATCAGTTTTGTACGCGGGTCCCCAAGCGAGTAGTAATGAGTGTTCGTGTTTCACCCACTATGCTAGCTTTATTCATCCTGAAGCACGTCGGTCCTTTTGACCTTTCAGGTGTACGTATTTATGAACATTCAATTGTGTACTTTCACGAATTTAGCTTGAAGAATCTGATGCTGATGCTAAAGTTAATCGTTTTTCATTTATCATTGTCACTTCCTTGTTATTAAAATTATAGATTCAGTTGAAATTTGTAATGATTTTCTCTCAGGCTTTAAAAAAAAAACTTCGACTATATTAATACTGTCAGAGATGTCATGAAGTTATTTCGAAGTGATGAAAGTTTCGATGAAGTATACAGCTCTTGCTTGGAACTGACCAAAAAAATTTGATGTCGGACTTCAAAATCTCAAAATATTTTAAAGATTTCGTTAAACCTTGGTGACGGTATTCTACCAAACGCTTTTGTCAGAAAGAACAGATTCGCACAAAAAGTGTTAGATTAGTGTACAGTGAAAAATTATTTCCATGGTCGCGTAGAAGTTTTCGGGTGTTACTTATTTTGAAATATCCACTTCGGCCAATTAGATCGCTTTATTGTAGTGTCCTAATGCAGCCACGCTTTCTTTTCTTCCTCCTTCTTCTTCCTTCTGTCTTTAGGAGGCCAGACAACTGCCTATTTACTTTTTTCAAGTATTGCTCATTCAAAAATGCATGAACATGATTTTTCAGGAGTGTCGGTTTCGAAGATTTCTGAACCTTGATATAGAGCACCCACACTAATTTTCAAAAGTTGGCGCCTCTGGCCGTATATACAGGGTGAATCTAAATTCGCGCACTCGGGTTTCGCCGCGCGATTCCTCACCTGCCAACAAAGGAAAATGCCCCCCACAAAATTTCATCCTGCGCATATTTCCGCCAGTAAATGGACGTCAAAGAATTAGATGGCTGTTTGTTCCATACGTCAGTGTGTATTTCATAATTACACGAACAAACTTGTAGGGGATGTATTAGGCGATCAGCGAGCGAGGTAGTGCAGTGATTAGACACTGGACTCGCATTCGGGAGCACGGTGGTTCAAATCAACCTCTGGCCATCCAGATTTAGGTTTTCCGTGATTTCCCTATATCACTCCAGGCAAATGCCTGATGGTTCCTTTCATAGGGCACGGCCGATATCCTTCCCCATCCTAACCCAAAACTCCGAGCGTTAGCTCCGTCTCTAATGACCAAGCTGTCGACGGGACGTAAAACCCCAAGCTTCCTTCCTTCCTTGTATTAGGCGTCTTGAGGAACAAAATGAGCGTGGAAACCCATGCCCGATAACGCACCAGTTCCTGCCGCTAGACATCCCCTCCAGCAACTTCGACGCTCTGTAGCGTCATTGGATGACGTTTCTGGTAATGGGTTTCTATGCTCACTTTGTTTCTCAAGACACCTCCCACACCACCTAGAAGTTTCTTGGTGTAGTAGTGTAATTCTGAAACACACTGACGTATGGGACACACATCCATCTCAGTTTTCGACATACAATGACTGCCGGAAATATGCGCAGGACGAAATTTTGTGACAGAATTTTTTTATTGCTAGCATGTGAGAAATCGCGCTGCGAAGCCCGAGAGCGCGAATTTAGATTCACCCTGTATATTTACATATTTTTCACAAATTTACAGAATTAATGGCAGTCATTAATTTGAAAGGATATCTAATCAGTGTCATTGACAGTATCTTACCTCAAGATAAGTTAGAGGTAAAGATTAATTTGAAGGTTGATTTGAATATCACTAGAAAACCTACCTGGCAATAGAGGCATCTGTGGTTTAAAGCGGACTCAGATGCTCAGAGGAACATAACGATAACATTCCCACTTGTGAAGTAAGTGGAGATGGACAGATATTATTCTCAGGACTACCGGGAATCGAATCCCCGATGTTAAAATCTGAAGTCTGACAATAACTACATTACAGAAACAGCTTCTTTAGCTATATAACAGTTTTTAAAAGTATTTTCTCCTCTATCATGAGCTGTCATCGAAGCCAAAGAAATCAGCTGTATGATACTGTTTACGGTATACGTTTCTTTGTAATGTTATGCAATGTTTCTAACTATCCGGTACTACTAAAATTTTTTTGAGTGTGTCATGTTTATGTTCTAACTAGGCAACAGAGAGTTATTTGTTTATTAAACCGTCTTGAAGCCGAGAGAGAGAAAATTGAACCTCTTGCATCTTGGCGCTCTTTTCTGAATGAGGAAGTGAGGATATTTCGGCAGTAAAATAGTTCCCGCGAGTGCACGCGAAACTGGAGCAACGACCGCGCGGACACGAGTTTCCAAACAGCCGCAGGTCACTACACTGCCTAAATATTGCCGCAGCCCCGTGCCAAAATTAACACAGCTTGAGAGCGAGGGATTCACAGAAACAGCGTGGCCATTTGTCTTCATTTTTTTGCCCTCGCCGGAGGGAAAATGTTGGCACCCCGTCAAGAGCGGAGTTGAGTCACCTCTAATATTACTTAAAAGCCGGCAACGGCAGATGTTCTCCGTTGGCACGAGGCGTGGGGAGTGTCTGTATCAGCGGCAGCCAGCAGAGGGCTCCTGTTCACACCGGCCGGCCGCGCCAAACTCGTATCGAATTGCTGCCCAACGTCCGCGGAAGCATTTACGTACACACATCAAAAGGGTGTTGCATCACAACGCTTCTAGGGGTTCACGACCCTTTACGTAAAAATAGAACAGAGATATACATAAACGTCATTTCATTTCTGTTTATTGCTGATGAGAATAAAAATTGACAAGTTGTGCGATAATAACCAGTGACATGCGTGCCATTACTGACAAGCGACCAAATAATTTGAGCACGCCATCAATTTTAAGAATTTGCCTGTATAAGTGTGTCTCGGTTGCATAACGGCAACTGTGGCTCGATCACTTTTAGCAGCGGCCGCCTGGTTCGTTTGGAAACTAAATATTTTTAAAGTTTCTTTCCAAATAACAGCTCTGCCTTGCGACATGGGAGGCCTTGGCTTAAACAACCCAGGAATGCATGCTTTGGCCATATACCTGACACGAACATGTAAAATACTATTGGCTACTGAGGACACAATCACGAAACGGCTTTATCAGCTATCACGCCCCCACAACATGTCTCCTCCGATAGATATTGCCCACATCAGTCCACACCTTCAGCACATAGCTCTTTATTATTTGGAATGCAGCTACATTGACAGCGAATTTTTTAAGAAGACGACTGGACAGTTGTACCGCCGCCTATTACTGAAGTCATCATCTTCTCCCATAGAGAAAAAATACCCGGCTTCCAATTGGAAGATGGTTTGGACTAATATTCACAACAGAACATTGCCTACAGATGTTCGAACGAAATGGTATGACGTAGCCACTGAAACTGTGCCCACCCAAGAAAGGCTGCACAGAATCAACCTTGCACGGACTCCGTACTGTGAATTCTGCCATGTTGTGGCGACGATTGCACACATCTTTGTCTGCAAGGATCAAGTGCAAGTCTGGAACTGGACGCGTAAAAAACTAGCTATCCTCAACAGAACAGCACCCCAGACCATTCAAATCACAGACCTCCTACGACCAGAATTTCGACTTTTCCCGGAAGTCAAACACAACAGCTACGTATGGCTGATGGGTCATTTTATAAACTATACGCTCTCCACCAAGACTCCCGATGTCCAAGACTTCCGTGTGTATTTATCTACTCAACACTGGCGGACTAAAAACCGATTTGGCTCCCAATACAACAAAAATTTTCAAAATTACCTTCAAGTGATACACACGTCACCCTAGGAACGGGTTCAGTTTCCGAAGACATTCTCCTTCACGAGAAACTTTGTCAACAGAAATATAATAGATATTTTCGGAGGTATTCTATCACGATCGACCCCAGGACATTCGCCAACAAGAAGAACTTACTCATCATAAGCAAGAAGATACGATATCCACAAAGTGTACTTAAGAAGAAAGGTTAGCATAAAGGGAAAACGAGATCCGCAGAGACACTCACGGTGATGTGGAGTTTTCGACGAATGGTGCAACGGAGTTACAAGAAGACAAAGATTTAGACAATAAAGTATATGGAACGAACCGTTAGGAAATAACGACACGGAAACGCTAAAGTGCGAAAGTAAAAACGAGAAGACGGAAAAAAAAAAAAAAAAAAAAAAAAATGGTAGAGTGCCAGACTAGAAATCCAAAGGTTGCGGGTTCGATCCACGCCAGGTCCTACGATTTTTATCTGTCACTTTCCGCTTCTTTCGCCTATGGCAATGTTGCTGAAGTGAAAAATACGGAGCAGCACCGTGGTTCGGAATCCACGTTAAACAGTAGGTCCTCCTATAACTGGTTGGGTAAGCCAGGTCGAAAGAAGGAAACAGCCTACCACCTCCAAACAGCACAGTGCCTAGTGAAGCACTGTGGTGTTCAAACCAATCTTCGGATTGTTTACTGCTTTTTACCTTACCTGTATAACTGAAATGCTAATTTTTTCGTCTACATTGGAAGACAGTACCAAAGTCCATCGTCAGCGGGATATCAGTGCCAGTTTAACCCTGAGTTACTATCGATATTTTTCACTATCACAACGTATCCTTATCAAAATATGTTCTGACTCTCCTGTATGATTCATCGAAATTTGTAATAGGAATTTTCGAAAACTCTTTATATTTCAAAAATATACAGCCCATCTTCTTCCGAATTCTCATCAGAGTGCGGTGTAAAAATTTGCAATAAATATGTCAAGAACATTTGGAGATTTTTAGTAAAAACTTTTACCATATTTTTTGAAGCATTTTTGTTTCACTTTTTCTTGGGGGGGGGGGCGCAACAGCATTGTTATTTAAATGTATATATAAATAGCAGTCTAGAGTGCAATAATTTATTTTATTCAACTAGTTTCGGTGTTCTTTTAGACCGTATTCACTAATTTTAACTCCATCGAGCAATGACGCACTGGAAGGCTCTCAGTTACCAGCTCCACAACATCGATGGAGTTAAAATTCCAGAAGATGGTCTAAAAAAAGACCGAAACTAGTTGAATAAAATAAATTTCTGCACTCTAGACTGTTCTCTACATATAAATTTTACCCTTTAGATATTAGGCTTAAATATGTACTTTTATGTCTTTTATATAACTGTCAAACATACTCTTATGTGAAACATGTGATAACAGATGTGTCAAACAGAAAACGAAGATATTTTAACGTTGCACAAAGATTTTGTCTTTTTGTATAGGTTATGGGACCGTCTTATGCAACTGTAAATTAGTCTCCTTTAGACCAGACGCGTTTCGCTTTATTCTAAAGCATCTTTAGTGGCCAGGAATTCTTTATGTTTTCGTCTTCAAGTGTGGTTTGTAGCGCATTGTCACTTGCTGTCACTGCTTATATTTACACTATTCACACTTTTTTACAGTAACATTTCTTACGAAAGTTTCTGAAAAATAGCCATTTCTTTTCAAAAACTTTCGTAAGAAATGTTATTGTAAAGAAGCATAAATAGTGTAAATATAAGCAGTGACAGCAAGTGACAATGTGCTGCAATCCACACATGAAGACGAAGACATAAAAAATTCCTGGCCACTAAAGATGCTTTAGAATAAAGCGAAACGCGTCTGGTCTAAAGGAGACTAATTTACAGTTGCATAAGACGGTCCCATAACCTATACAAATTGTATAACTGCAACTGCGTAAAACGAGGCCAAAAAACGAAGAAATATGTATTTTGTCTTTTATTTTCTGTTTAACGACTGGGCAGCAATTTTGCAACTCGCACAGGACGGCATTTAGGCTTGCGCCGGACCTGAGTGCAGGTTCAGAGGACTTGGTATTCTTGCCCTTGTATGATTTATCATATGTTCATATGTAAATCTATGGGACTTAACTTCTTTGGTTATTAGTCCCCAGCCGGCCGCGGTGACTGAGGCGCTCCAGTCACGGTCTGCACGGCCACAACGGTCGGGGGTTCGAATCCCCCTTCGGGCATGGATATTTGTGCCGTCCTTGTGTTAGCTAGTTGATAAGTAGTTTGTAAGATTAGCGACTGATGACCCCGTAGTTAAGTCCCATAAGCTAAACAAACATTTGAACATTTTATTAGTCCCCAGGATCACAAACTAATTGAACTTAGTTAAACTAACGTAAGGACAACACACCTAAGTCTCAGGGAGGACACGAACTCCAACGGAGAAAAAAAAAAAAAAAAAAAAAAAAAAAAAAAAAAAAAAAAAAAAAAAAAAAAAGGAGGTTCAAATGTTTGTAAATCTATCGGACCAAACTGCGTGGTCATCAGTCCGTAGCTTACAATCTACTTAAACCTAGGTAAACTAACCTAAGGACGACACACACACATCTATGCCGCAGGGAGGACTCGAACCTCCACAGCGAGCACCCGTTCCGCAGCGAGGCGCTTTAGACCGCTCGGCTACTCCACCGCGGCGACGGAGAGCAACCGCACGCTACGCATCAAGGCCCTTTAGACGGCTCGGCTACTCCACAGTGGGTGTGTCATTTATACCCTCTGGAAATTTTTCTGTTAATGACGAGAACTTTATCAGGACCAAGCCATTCATTCGCGGCAGCAAGTGCTTGCCTTAAAGAGCCCGTGTAAGTGGAGTGTGGGGAATGGCTGGTTTTAATGGGTCTGGCTGGCTCTTGAGCAATATGGCGACGGCAATAAGGCGCCGCGCCGCGGGACAGCAGGAATGCGGCGGCGGCGGCGGCGGAATGCGCGCCCATACCTCTCCGCGGATGCCGCACCTACCAGCGCGGACGCAGGTCTCCTTCCTACCGACAGATCCATACCAAAGGTCTGCCGAGCACTGACCGCCAATACTCAATACTCACCGATATACGTTTACCGCGTACACAGGCAGTGGAAGGGCGGTGCATTAGCAGAGCTGCCGTTTCTGCTCGGGTGATTCTCGACACACGAAGGGAATTGACACAGTTTCAACTTGGGGAGGTAGCTGAAGCTATACGCATGGACAATTCCAGTTTGGGAATCGCTGAGGAATTCAGTAATCCCAGCTGCATAGTGTCGAGAGTGTGGCAAGTACAGCAAATCTGAAGCGTTACCTCTCACCTAGCACCACGCTGTGGTGAATTTAAGGACTGACAGGTAAACCTATGGAACTGTCAATTTATTTTATTTTTCTGTTTTCTAGTTTATTTCTTTTCTTTTTGGCGGATTAGAAGATATAAAACATATTTAAGGGGCGAAACTGTCCCTCCGAAATGGGGGCTAAAATGAATAAAATTGTGATAACTTAGAGATTCATCTGTTTAGACGCCGTCACACAACTATTTCACAATTATTGCTGTACTTCACGCACCAGTTGTCAATAAAATATATATGTCAACACCACGTGTTTCGGGACGACAATATCCCATTATCGAGTTCATAAAACTTACGTGCTCCTAGCAGCAGATAAGTTTTATGAACTTGATAATGGGATAATGTCGTCCCGAAACACGTGGTGTTGACATATATATTTTATTATTAACAACGGGTGTGTGAAGTACAGCAATAATTGTGAAACAGTTGTGTGACGGCGTCTAAACAGATGAATGGGATAATGTCGTCCCGAAACATGTCGTGTTGACATATATATTTTATTATTGACAACTGGTGCGTGAAGTACAGCAATAACTTAGAGATTAGTGAAGCGATTTTAATGCTTTTATTATGAAAATATCTTTTGAAAAAGACAAAAATGGATCTAGGTGTATTCGAGAGGGATGAAATTTAGGAGACTAACTACCCTAAAAGAAATCACATTTAAAAAATATACATAAATTAGTTTTGATTTAATCGTAGCGGAATCTATTAAAACTTCAAAAGGAAGGCTAATTAAGAAAGACATTTTTTTTTCTTATACATAAACATTTGAAGCGTAACAACCCTTATATTTTATGATTTTCTATGCGTCTGAATTGACTATCATTTGACTGATAATTATATATTTATTGTCACAACCAGGTTTCAGCCTTAGGCCATTCTCAAGTGATAAAAGTTGTCAGACAGGTTTTCCTATGTCGTGATCATGATAATAAAAGCAATAAAAACATTTGCAGTTGAGTCCATGTCAGAAGCATAAAATAGGTAACACATTTGTCCCCATATCTTACTTTAAAATAACAACATAGGCATGTGTTTGCCATTGTCTTTGTGATCTTACGGCAAACACATACCTGTGTTATCTGTAGGAACGCTCTAGTCGGCTGCGGTGGCCGAGGGGACTGTGGCGCTCCAGTCACGGTCTGCACGGCCACTACGATCGGGGGTTCGAATCCCCCCTCGGGCATGGATATTTGTGCCGTCCTAGTTGATAAGTAGTTTGTAAGTTTAGGGGCTGATGACCCCGTAGTTAAGTCCCATAAGCTATACACACAATTTTTTAAGGAACGATCTGGTGACATTTGTTAAATGGATTCTCAATTCATGAGATCATCTCAGGAAGGCCGGTAGGTCTGTTGAAACTGTTAATGAATGAAATAAACTATTTTATTATAAGTGATCTTGGTAGTTAATATAAAAAAGAGAGAAATATTGTACACTTTACTAAATGGAAGTATCTAGCAGCATATTACTGAGAATCTTATTGCCATCCCACGTGAAATAATAATTCAAGACGTTTTCTCATGGTGATCACAATTTTTGCATTGATCTAGATTCTAGAAGCATCACATCCGATTTCGGTGTGATGGCAGTTGTACTGACTGATACAGAACGGTTGAAGAACCGAGATGTACTCCCGAAATTAAAAATCGTAAAAGGCTAAAAACTGACATTTAATAATAGACTTTTCCTTAGTTCTAATAAAACTTTTGTAGTTACAGTTGTAAGTCGCTCAGATCTCAAAATTCAATTAACTTTCTAATCCACCATATAAATTTAATATATATTACCAAGCCATCTTGTTTTACAATATCCGCAATTCAAAACATCACTTTTTTCTGTGCGACAATCGGTGAATGTGGAACCAATTAAGCACTGATCATTATTAATGTTAGTAGGAGAACAATTACTCTGGTTATTCCTCTGACTGTGGCGGAGCTAGGCGAAGACAGTGGCAGAATGCTTTGTCACACAGTTCGTTAGCATCCGCAGAGCCCACAAGGATCCATTAGCGCACACACACACACACACACACACACACACACACACACACACAAACGCGCGCTTTTGCTCTTCCAGTCATACCCCAGTACTTCGGCATCATTAAAAGCGAAACAGCAAATCAATATGTACTCAAGACTCGCCATCTTGATTTCTGTACCCACACTCTGCGCCAACATAACAGTTAACAGTGAGGTTCGAGATTGTTATTTAATGAAAATGCACTTTAAAGATATCAAAAATTGACCGAATTATGTATCAAAAATTCATAGATTTGTTCTGTTACACGACAGAATACTTATGGCTCACTCTTTGGGCCTTCTGATCTAATTTACAGATCAAAATGTACTTGGCAATTATTGTGGTTAGTTGTTTGTACCCCACTCGTTGGTGGAGAGAGCATTTTGTGTTTTTATGTTGCCTTTTATTTCCTGCCTAGAAATATTATTCAGATGTTCCGTAACCTCTCCTGCTGTGTGCACGACAAGAACTGTTTCGCATACTGTAGTGGAATTTGCAAACAGAACTTCAAGTTTAATAAACGTACCAAATTGGTATTGAATGTAGCTATTTCATCACTTTTAAACTCCGAAAATGGCTTTACTGTTGCTAGATCCACAATGTCAGGGCCACCACATTGTTACTTGCTATCACCCTTTTATACAGATATAAATGAGAATGGATGATAATAAATATACTTTTTGTATAACCTCTAACACATTAAAAATCTTTGAATCCATGTTTACTTAGAGTCATGCAACATATGACGACTTTTCATTGTTATTTACAGTGAATGCCGGTATCTTTTATCACTCCCGGTTGTATACAGATTTTTCCACGTAGTATAATTAAGATATTTTGTAAGACATATCTCTACGTATACAATGGATTGTGTGAATTATATCCTGACTTCATGACAGTCGTTTTCCTCAAATAGTTTCATTTGCTTTTTTGAGTTTGACCTTTTCCATTGCCAGTATTCTTTTCTGTACTACAGTTATAGGAGTAATTTGTGTAGTAGGAAATGGTTTAACACTGTATGACACTTTTGCTTCTTTCTTAAGATTTGCAGGATAACACTATTTGAGGTACATTCAGATGGTTTTTTTTTTTTATTTGTGTAGCATTTTGGTGGAGATCACTGTTTGAAAACAATTTTTTTAAGAGCTGACCGCCATTTGAGTGAAAGAGGACTTTTTATTTTTTTTTTTTTTCATCATAAATTGGTTTCGGCCTTAGGCCATTTTCGAGTGCTGTGATTAAAGTTGCCAAATGGGTTTCCTTAGGTCATGGTCGTAATAAGGAAAGCCGTCTCACAAGTTTTATCACTGCACTTGAAAATGAACTAAGGCCGATACCAGGCTGTGACAATAAATCTTTCAGTCAAATGACGGTCAGCTCTTTTAAAAAATTGTATGTGACTGAGGCTCCTGACGCATACAAAATCATAAATTATGTGGTATTAATAATAGCGAATCCAATTGCAGGTGGCGAAATGTGCAGTAATGCTGATAAATTCTATTTCAAAATGGAAATCAAATGTTTGTAGAGCTTATGGGACTTAACTACAGGTTCATCGGTCCCTAAACTTACAAACTACCTATGAAATAGCTAATACTAAGGACGGCACAAATATCCATGCCCGAGGGGAGATTCGAACCCCCCGACCGTAGTGGCCGTGCAGACTGTGACTGACGCGCCGCAGAATGCTCGGCCACCGCGGCCGGCAATGAAAATCAGAATAGTACAAAAAGAAAGGAGGTTATTAAAGGGAAGTGTGTAAAAAATCTGCGTCACATGGACAATCGCGTGTTGGATACAATATTCAAAATGTTCAAGTGTTTGTATAGCTTATGGGACTTAACCACAGGGTCATCAGTCCCTAAACTTACAAACTACTTATGAACTAGCTAATCCTAAGGACGGCACAAATATCCGTGCCCGAGGGGGGATTCGAACCCACGACCGTAGTGGCCGTGCAGACCGTGTCTGGAGCGCCTCAGTCCCCTCGGCCACTGCGTCCGGCGATACAATATTAAATGTAAGTAAACAGTGCTTTTATTCTTGTCATCTCGCCACCTACAACTAATTTCTGTATTATTAATACCAAATAACTTGTTTTGAAACAAAAAAATCCACCAAAATGCTACACAAATAAAATTCTGAAATGTTTAAGCACCTGAAGATGGGCACAAGCCAGAAAGCGGTCGTATACTAAATAAATAATACAATCTTTAATGTGACTACTAGCGGTGTTTATTCTCGACCCCATAAATAATGCTATTCCTTCTCTGCGATTGATAGGTTCTGATGTACCCTTGTCCAGTGAGTTCTAAATGTTTACAAACCGTAAAGGCTGAAGCTATTTCTTATTGGCCTTCCGAACGCGACTTCTGATTGGTGTGCCTTCACCTCACGTAATTCATCGCGCCGCCGTTACCAATGTCTAAGCGTCAAGCGCCCGCGCCCGCACTCTAACCCGTGTATGTGTTCGTGTCCTTGACCCAATACGTTCTTCAGCTCAGTGCATAGGCTAGCGCGGGTGCAGTGCTTGTCGATGTCGAGTTGTCTGCAGGCGTGGGTTGCGGCAGTGCAGGCGTGTGCTCGCGCATGCAGGAGGCCGGTGGCGCAGGCTGCAGCCTGCAGAGGCCGTTCCTCTGGCCGGCAACCCGAGCTGAGCAGTAAGCGGTAAGCGGTGAGCGGTGTGCGGCTAGGCGGCTAGCGCGCTGGGCGGTCAGCCGCGACCGGCCGGCTATCGGCTTACCGCGGCCAACGCTGCGCCACGTGCCCGGCGTCTCTCTCCAGACGTAGCTCTACAGCACAGGCCGCCTACCGTCATCAAACTGGCCTTCTGCGTTCCTGGCGGCAATCACCTGCTACACACGTTACCACGTACGTTGTCGTGGAACAGGGACGGGGGATAACTGCGATGGTTAATACAGTTAGTCATTTTCATCTATAGTCGCTAACCATAAGAGTATTTTGATGCTAGAAAGGTTTTATCAGTTGCTAGAACGTTTTGTTGATTAATTGTTTACAGTCCCCTAGCAACACCAACTGTCACAATCTAACCGTGCAGAATTTCAAGACTTCGTCCGAAGTGTCCCGCACCATAATATAAATCAGAAAATATAGGAGTAACTCCCTTAAATAGATCACAAAAAATGAGTTAGGTTCCTGTACGAGCGAGGCAAGGAACCTAGTCTGTGGCTGTTACTAAATTTTTATCGAAACACAGGCGCTACTAGAATGAAATTTTCACTCTGCAGCGGAGTGAGCGCTGATATGAAACTTCCTCGCAGATTAAAATTGTATGCCGGAACCAGGACTCGAACCTGCGACCTTTGCCTTTCGCGGGCAAGCGCACTACCGACTGTCCTATCCCGACACGACACACGATGCCGCCTCACAACTTTACTTCCGCCAGTACTTCGCCTCCTACTCCACAATTTTAATCTGCCAGGAAGTTTCATATCAGCGCACACTCCGCTGCAGAGTGAAAAAATTTCATACTGGAAACATCCCTTAGGCTATGTCTCCACCATATCCTTTCTTCCAGGAGTGCTAGTCTTGCATGGTTCGCAGGAGAGCTACTGTGAAGTTTGGAAAGTAGGAGGCGAGGTACTGGCGGAAGTAAAGTTGTGAGGGGAGCATCGTGAGTCGTGTCGGGATAGCACAGTCGGTAGTGCGCTTGCCCGCGAAAGGCAAAGGTCCCAGGTTCGAGTCCCGGTTCCGGGACTGCCAGGAAGTTTCACGGGCGCTACTCTTTGCTGTCGCTAACTTGTACTGAAAAAAATTAATATTCCACCGCCTGCTAAACACTGGATTCACATATTCACACTCGATACCAATACAATATCACATTCGAAGCTAGTCAGTAATAATCTCAATCAGAATTAAATTGTTTTCTGAAATAAGTAAAAGTTCTTCACAAAATCAAATTACTCTTTCTATAATATATTCTTGATTATAAATAACTAACTCTTCATAAATGCTAGATAATTTTCAGTATTAACAAATTTATTCTTCATACTAATACAAAGTCAGTTTAGCAAGAGATCTGATCCTGTACAACCAGCTTGAACTGAATCTCAAACAATAACAATAATACTTTAAGGTTCTTTTCTTTTCTTCTTTGAAAAGATTGACGCGCGGCAATAAAGAAGGCGCAGCTGCATTCGTTGTCCCGTAGCCGTCTGTTAAATTCTGCTAGCGGTCACATACTTCAAGGTTGGCTGCGGCAGCGACGACGCTGCCGTTGTTGATTGCGGCGACTCGATCGTGCATGTAACATACAGAAAATAAAACATTTTAAGACCCATATTATAAAATAACAATATTTTCACGAACATTAAATATCTATACATTTTAAATAAAAAGTTTCGTTTTTCGTATTTACAACTTCAAAACTGGGCTGACAAAGGAAAATGTAGTACGACTATCTTGTCACACTACAACGTCCATGCCTAGACCACGTGAAAAACGTCTTGAAAACTTAGTTCGCAGCTTGAAGAGTGAGACGTATCATTGTTTTACATCACGTGTGGCAGTCTGTGTTATACGAGGGTTGAAACGTAAATAGTGGCAACTATTTATTCACAACCGATACAAAAGCGTTACATGTTTGCACCCGTTACTATCCAAAGTAGTCACCAGCGTCGTATAGAACCCGTTGCCAGTGATGTGAAAGGCGTATTATAACATTAGACGGTGCGAATGGAGCGGTTTGCTGCCTATCGAATCTCTGGAACAGTTCTGAAGCGAATAGCACAAAGTGGTTCCTCCATCTTCGGAATCAAATCAAAGTCACAAGGACTTAAATACGGGTAGTATGGCGGATGGTACAATAATTGCCAGTCTCATCGACCGAACAGAGCAGCCACGGCTTGCGCTGTATGCGCCCGCGCTTTGTCGTGCAAAATGATGGGTGGGTTGAGCAGCAAGTGTTGCCCCTTCTTTCGCAAAGCTGGTCGCAGGTGATGCTCCAAATCGAACAGTAATACTGTGCACTGACGGTCTACCGTGGAGGAACGTAATGCGTTAGGATAACACCATCACAGTATACACGAGAATCACCATAACTTTCACCACACTTTCGACTTTCGCGGCGACCCATAATGACGCCTTTCACTGGATTGGCGTTTCAGTTTTGGCTCTTACGATGTGGTCCATGTCTCATCCAGTGTTACGAAACGGCGTAAGAAACTCTCCTTCGCGCTCATAGCGCATCGTAACGCATACATTTCTGCATTTCCGTCAATTCATGCGGAACCCATCCTGATGCCGTTTTTCGCATGCTTAGGCGTTCCTTCAGGATGCTAATCCGTCTGGCGTCGATCACTGGCCACAGTATGCACTTCTTTTTCACAGACGCTAGGACGACCTGCCTGACGCATGTCTGCCACAGTTTGCCAACCTTCGCTGAAGGATTTTACCCAACGTGCCACTGTTCTGTATGGCAATGTCGATTTCCCCAAACGCCTCTTGAAGACCTTGATGACACTGTCGTGCTGTACGACCTCTGGCACATTCAATATAGATGCAAGTCCGTTTTTCTTGTTTCGACAACATAGTGACACCGTTACGTTAGATCGCTCGCTCACAAGTGACTGTGTTTCCATAGTGTCTCCACAGCAGTGTTACCACTATTTAAGTTCCTACCCTCGTATAAACTAGTACACTTGGTAAGACTACGTCGATGTTTTGATGAGTTTAGAAGCTGTCAAGGAAAGCAAGGAGAAATTTGGAGAGAGCATTGAAGTTCAAGGTGAAGAAATAAAAACAGCGTGTTTTGCTGATGAAATTGTAATTGTGTAAAAGACAGCATAAGACCTAGAAGAGCAATTGAACGGCATGGACAGTGTGTTGAAAGGTGGACATTAACAAGAGGAAAACAAATGACTTGCAATCTAAGAATATCAGGCGAAGGTGAAGGATTTAGATTAGTTAACGAAACATTGAAGGTGGTAGATCAGTTTTGTTACTTGGGCAGTAAAATAACATATAAAATGCAGAATATCAATGGGAAGAAAAGCGTCTTCGAAAATGAGAAATTTGCTAACATCGAATATTAATTTAAGCCAACGAAATCTTTTCTGCGGGCCTTTCTGTGAGTGTTGCCTTGTACGGAGTGAATTATGAACGATACATACTTCAGACAGGAACAGGAAAGAGGCTTTTGAAGTATGATGCTACAGAAGAATACTGAAGATTAGGTGGGTAGATCGCATAACTAATGAAGAGGTATTGAACAGAATTGGGGAGAAGAGGAATTTCTGGCATACCTCGCTAAAAGAATCGATCAATTTGTAGGAAACATTCCTAGACATCGGGGAATCGTGAGAGAATTGTGTGTGGTAAAAATAGAAGAGGGAGACCAAGAGACGAATGTAACAAGCAGAAAGAAATGGATGCGGTTGCCTCTCTTATGAGAAGATGAAAAGGCTTGCTAAGGATAGAGTAGAGAACTGCATCAAACCAATCACCAGATTGAAGACCACGACAACAACGATGGCAGATGCCACTTGCGGGAAACTTGATCTACTGATAAAGATTTAATTTTTTTATTTTTTAGCGAGCCAAAGAGATAGAAGTCACAGGGCGACTTGTCTGGGCTTTAGGGCGGACATTCAAACTGCTCCAACTTGGCCAGTACAGTTTGTTTTATCCTTGAGACTGTGGACGTACGTTATCACGGGTCAGAATCACTCCCTCCGAGAGCAGCCCAGACCGTTTGCTTTTGATGGACGTGCGTAGGCTACGGAGTGTCACACAGTACACGTCACTGATAATGTTTTTCCGTGCTCGAGGAATTCGATGAGTATCTGACGTCGGACGTCGGAAAAGACGGTGAGCACCACCTTGCCTGCTGAGGGCGCAGCCTTGAATATTTTAGGGGACAGGCGAGGAGGCATGCTCAGTGTCCCTAGATGTCGCACTACATTAGCGCAAAGCGGCATATTCAAATAGCACTCGGTTTGATTGTTAAGACGTCTCGTACCGTTTCATTACAACACCGCTCGTAATTCTGTCGGAGACGGTAGAGAACACGGAAGTGCAATTGAACGGAAGGGACACTGTGTGAAAAGGATGAAATAACATGAAAAATAATGAGAGTAAAACAAAGGCAAAGAATGTACTGGAATTAACTCAGATGATGGTAAAGAAATTAGACAAGCTTAAGAGACCATAAACGTAATACGAGGTACGTCCAGAAAGTAAGTTCCGTTTGGTTATATAAAATAAACTTTTACAGATACAGAAAAAATATTTATTGTACAAAAATCTACAACTGTTAAACTACTTTTTTACATAGCTGTCGAAATTTTGTAGGCACTTGTCATAGCGTGGCACAAGTTTATGTATGCCTTCTTCATAGAAGGTTGCCGCCTGTGTATTCAGCCATTTGGTAGCAAGTTCTTTCAGCTCGTCATCATCGTTGAAATGTTGACCACCAAGGACAGATTTTTAGGTGTAAGAAGAGGTGAAAGTGGCTAGGAGCGAGGCCCGGGCTGTACGGATGATGATCAAACACGTCCCAGTGAAATTCCCGTAAGAGTTGTTTGGTCACATTCGCCACATGAGGTCGTGCACTATCGTGGAAACAAACACCACCTTTTGATGGAAATCCTATTCTTACACCTAAAACTTGTCCTGTCAACACTTCAACGATGACGAGTTGAAAGAACATGCTACCACATGGCTGAATACACAGGCGGCAACCTTATATGAAGAAGGCATACAGAAACTTGTGCCACGCTATGACAAGTGCCTACAAAATTTCGACAGCTATGTAGAAAAGTAGTTTAACAGTTGTAGATTTTTGTACAATCAATATATATATATATATATATATATATATATATATATATATATATATATATATATAATTTTTTTGTGCTCGTTTGTTTTATATAACCAAACGGAACTTACTTTCTGGACGTTCCTCGTAGATAAAGGAAGAAGAAAAGGAAGCCGGCCGCGGTGGCCAAGGGGACTGAGGCGCTCCAGTCACGGTCTGCATGGCCACTACGGTCGGGGTTTCGAATCCCCCCTCGGGCATGGATATTTGTGCCGTCCTTAGTCTTAGTTAGTTCATAAGTAGTTTGTAAGTTTAGGGACTGATGACCCCGTAGTTAAGTCCCATAGACTTAACAAACATTTTATATTTTTTAAAGAAAAGGAAGATCAGCATTTAACAACCCGTCGTCATCGTGGTCATTAGAGACGGAACGGTAATAGATGAGTTTTGTTTTTTGGGCAGTGAAATAAGTTAAGATGGGCAGAACACAGAAAAAAATAGAATTATGAATGGCAATGAGAATAAAAGCATTTATAAAGAAGAGAAATTTATCACCATCGAATAGCAATTTTGGTGTTGTACGGTGAGTCTTTCAGTGGTATGCGTGACGCAGCACTGTTAGAGGCCACTTTGATCAGCGCGCAGCAGTGCGCTGGATGTTGTGGAGGAGCTGCCCGCCTATCTATAGGCGGCCGGGTTCCCAGAACTGGGCGGTCCCAGAGTTATGAGCGAGACGTATAATTACGCGACGCGACGTGAGGAACAGGGCGCCGGTTGTACGCGAGCACCGCCTATCACGTCGGCAGCCTGCCAGCTGTTTACCCAGCCGCGACGGAAGTGACAAAGTGCGTCTCGCGTGACGCGACCACGTCTCCCGAAATCTCGTCTCACATGTCCGAGCTGTCCTTCCTGGTACTTACTCGGCTGTTTCAAAATATCTTCATAAGTGCGTACTCTGCACACACTAACGAGGAACACCTTTCATCTCGAGCGCTAGAAACTGTAAAATTCTATCATGAAGATTTTTTATTTTTATTTTTAATTATTTATTTGTTTTAATCAGTGGCCTGTGTCATTTCCATGCGAAAATTTCCATTCTGTCACAAAGTGATATTTTAAAGAGAGTAACAAGGTATCAATACCATAGGAGTGAAATTATACGTAACTAGCTTCTACTGCAGCTTCGCTCGGATTGATAAGCTTGCATTCGTGTCGGAAACCATCTATATTCCATAATTTCGCAACTTTGATTTAAGAAAACTGCAGCATTCACTTTTTCTTGAAATGATTTTTATTCCATGAACCGGTTTTCAAACAAAAAATTGGATATTTGTGTCGTCCTTAGTAGTTGCTTGTTCATAAGTACTTTGTAAGTTTAGGGAGTGATGACCCCGTAGTTAAGTCCCATAAGCTCTACAAACATTTGAACATTTATCCGTATCATCATCTGAAAATGTAATTAATATTCCTTTTGATATTAGACCCGTTGATAACCTCTATCAGGATTGTAGAATGTGCGTGTTTTACGCTTCTATAATTTCTTTAAACAGACTATTTTGACACTGTTTATTGAAAAGGTAATGTTACAGTGACGGTAACATAATTCAATTACGTAATATGATATCTGCCGCGGTGGAGTGGCCGAGCGCTCTAAGGCGCCGCCGGCCGCGGTGGCCGAGGTGACTGAGGCGCTCCAGTCACGGTCAGCACGGCCACTACGGTCGGGGGTTCGAATCCCCCCTCGGGCATGGATATTTGTGCCGTCCTAGTTCGTAAGTAGTTCGTAAGTAGTTCATAAGTAGTTTGTAAGTTTAGGGACTGATGACCCCGTAGTTAAGTCCCATAAGCTTAACAAACATTTGAACATTTATCTAAGGCGCCTTATGGCGGAGCGCGCGGTTGCTCGTCATGGGAGGTTTCAGTCCTCCCTCGGGCATGAATGTGTGTGTGTGTAACATAATTCAAAGATAACAACAAATGTTGAAGTGTTTGTAAATCTAAGAGACTTAACTGCTGCGGTTATCATCCTCTAGGCTTACAAACTGTTTAAACCAACATATAGTAAGGCACGCACACACACACACACACACAAACACACACACACATGCGCGCGCGCGCGCGCGCGCTCGCGCGCGTTTGTGTGTGTGTGTGTGTGTGTGTGTGTGTGTGTGTGTGTTTGTGTGTGTGTGTGTTTGTGTGCGTGCGTGCGTGTGTGCGTGCCTTACTATATGTTAGTTTAAATAGTTTGTAAGCCTAGAGGCTGATAACCGCAGCAGTTAAGTCTCTTAGATTTACAAACACTTCAACATTTGTTGTTACCTTTATTACATATCGTAGAATGCAACTTATTGCGTGACAATAAGAGACCAACATTTTCTTCGTTATTCTATGCATGGTATCGTACAGTTTCCGACTCCTAGGTCAAAAAGGTCACTTGACAGTACTGTGAAAAGGCCATAAATACTGAACAGTAACAAAAATAACATTCTACCTAGAAACAACTGCCTAGAAAGCAGATGAAACAGGTTCGAATCCCGGCAAAGGTACAAATTTTCACAGGATACTTCAGCCTACATATAAACGTAGAAATGTTATTCAGAATGCACAAAACTGGAATGGTTACCTACCAATGAATACGACTCATCGATCAAATTGTACGTCTAAACTGATTGTTGGTTGTGAATACAAAAAAGTAAAACATCATTTGCATTGTAGAAAAGTAAATTTAAAAATTAGCATATTTGGACAATTACTGCTCATTATTTTCGTACATACAAATAAAATTTATAAATCGCTTTAACATACGCCATAGAATAACAAACCCAATGTTTATTAAGACACTCATTCAATCTGCTGACAGTTAAGTTGAAATTACGCAGTGTTTCGCAACTTGTGCTCCGCGGAGCAACAGCTAAAATATGGTTATTTGAAATTTTTAAGTCGTTCAAAATTGCTAATTTCTTAAGATGTTGCCACCAGTGAATCGCACTGAGCGTCAACGATTACTTGACACGGTAACTGAACACGACCCTAGTTGTGATCTTACGGTCATAAATGCCACACGATCTTCATGACAAAGAAACCAAACTGTATCCCGCTTAAAAGAAAAGAAAAAAAGGGTGTGCTCTACTGCGTTACATCATACTTTTGCATGCTTCCCTTCGCAGCCAGCCTGCTAAATGCTGTCAGCTGTCATACGTCATTCATTCACACCAGTGATTCATGCTGAAGTTCGAACGAGAGCAACTCGTACGCTAAGGCTGAACACTTTGGAACTGATGACCGAGCTGAAACTCATAACAACAACAGTTGGAGGAGTACACTTTTAGAAGCATCTTCTCACTGCCTTTTATCATTAACCGGCCAAATGGGTAGTCTGACTTGGCGAGAGACGTGCTGACGGGGCATGTACTCAGAGTCGTCAGCTGTTGCGATAGGACGCGTTGACCCCTGGCACGCCGTGACTCACTCTTGGGACACTGTGGTCTGAATCATGACGTCGTGATGCTTTGACGCCACGCCAGCTCCCCATCGTAATAACGTTCTTTACGACTTCCTGTCCTAAACAGTGAAAAGGTCATCAACGACGGGAAAAATATGAGTGTCGCTCATATCCACACCACGATTTCTGATTTTCTTATTACAACAAAAATTAAGACATGGAATGCAGTACTTTAGATTTCTGTACTGCTATATTTCATAGGAATTATTCCTCTAAAGCAGAGCCTCTCACACACGGAAAATCGCGTGCGTGCAAAGCGAGGTGTAGAGTCAGTTTGCACTGTGTTTCGGTCCAACAGGACTTAATTCGCCGACTTAAGTAGTTTGTATGACAAGGAATTGATAACTACAGTAGTTAAAGATCCATAGATTTACAAATGTTCAAACTTAATTCGCCTCAATTTGACGTGTTTCCTGAAACCTCCGTGCCGATTTATTCAATGTTGAAACAGAAAAGACGAAGACAGCTATTAGAAAATGGAACAACCTGCTCGGAAAGAGCGAAGATTTTCGAAAGTTCATTTAAATCAGAGTGGGAAAGTTTTTGTCGTGTTTTTCTTTTCTTTTATAGTTATGACGATAAAGTCAAATGTCTAATATACATCGAAGTAATTTGGAATGTAAGAAAAACTAGGACAAACTTCATTCGGAGAAGTGTATCATGGAGGACGCGAGAGAGGAAGAAGTAAGTCAGTTGCAAACCCTTGCAGAAAAGAATTCTGTAGCCACTTATGAGGTTTGAAGCAGTATTTCAGAATGTTTATTCTGGTTAAAGGTCTTTAGGAACGAAAGTTTTTCCTTTTCGATTGTGTTATTTCGAACACACTATTTTTTTTCCATAATTAAGTACAACAAGGAATGGAGGATAGTTACGGTTTGACGACCCTTCGACAACGTGGTTATTAGAGACGGACAAGGCCTATATGAAAAAGGTAAGGTCTCTTAGAACTATTCATGTTACTTTACGTTCACCAAGAGCTGTGAAGCCTTTTGTAGAAATACCACTAACAACGAAAATTTTGTTGGGTGTATTAAAGACAAACCCACTTAGTTCTCGCATATCATCCCCTCTCTTCCAGGACTGCTAGTTCTTAAAGGTTAGCAGGAGAACTTCTTTGAAATTTGGAAAGTAAGAGTCGAGGTTCTGGTGGAAGTAAAACTGTGAGGACGAGCCATAAGGCGTGCCGGGATAGCTCAGGCGGTGGAGCTGTTGCCCGCGAAAGGCAATGGCTCCACGTTCGAATTCCGGTTCCAGCACAGAGTTTAAATCTCCCAGGAAGTTTCATATCAGCGCATACTCTGCTGCAGAGTGAAAATATCATTCAGAAATCAAATTTACAGTTTTCTTGTCTATCCACAGAGTCACCAGATTTGCTTTCATCAGACGCTCTAAGGTAACTGTTACTTGTCTTTCGGTAAAAAAATTATCTTTACCGTAACAGATTTCTGGCAGGAACTGAATTCATGACAACACCAGATTCGCGGTTCATTAACTCTAATCGTGGAAGAGTAAAGTCACGTTAGCTGCTTACTGAGTTCGGTAATTTGCGACGGTTAACGTCTGCTAGAGGAGATAACAATGATGGCGCAACGCGATTTATGTAACACCGTGCGACTCTGTGACTCAGCTTGTTATGGAGCGGAGTCGGGGCCGGATCGCACTTAAAGCTACAGGATTCCTGCAGTAATCCGATAAGCCGGCTAAAAACAGGAAAACAGCTAGGGCCGTCTCGTCTCGCCTGCATTGTATCCACGCTCACTGATGCATTTACCAAGTCTTTATATAGGTGTCTGCCTGTTTCCTTTCGAACATGTTCGATCAACACAGCAAGTAATTTAAGACATCAGCTGTCAATGGCCAGTGAAATAAATCAAGGCGAAAAGTTGGAAATTAGTGTCCCGTGCTTAGTAGGCAGTCACGCTGACCACTACGCCTATGTCTCCCTTTTAACCCTGTGTGATGTGACGGGACTTTAAAGTCCCACTTCATAAAAATGGGTGAAAACATTCATCACTTGAATTGCTACGGAAATGTAAGGCGCCACGTATTCTTGCTTTGGTACATTGTCAATGCATAGCAGTTATTTCATTGATGTGACATCTGTGACGACAAAGCAATTTGAATTTCAGCGTGCGGACCTTGGGCTATTTAGTTTTATGCGGGTGATTATTCATACATTTGCTTATGGAGATCGTCGACAGCGATATATTTCAGGAAATGCAATGTACACTTTTCTGTCATGTAAAATTTCATTTATTGTGCTACCGGTTTCGGGTGCTGTCCCATCTTCCAGGCATTTCTATAATAGTACAAAAATTAGTTAAACTTCAATGTGACACAAATATAAAATATAAAGATCTTCATCCATGGTAGAAGTACTTACAAAATTACATGAGCAGTTTAGTTTTACACATTTTCTGAATAAGATGCTTATACTGTAACCAGAGACGGTGAATGCCTCTTGTTCAACTTCCCGACATATGAATCCTGTTAAGATATAGAATTTTGGTAACTTTTAACATCTTCATTGAAGACACTGTTCACCATTATGTAATTCACATAATAGCGTAGGTGTTGTAACAGAGGTACGCCATACCTACCTGTATATTTTGGTATGTGATTGCTTTCATTTGTTGTAATCGTATATACAGGGTGTTTCACTAAGTGTGTTTGCCTCTGTAACTTATAAAATAATAGGTGACGGGAAATTTTAATGCGGTAAGTCAACACAAGAAATGTTACACTTTCTGCGGAGCTATGAACATAGTTTATTGTATCATTTTCCAAAGAGTTACAGCACAAAGATATATTTTTTTAAATGGAACAATAGTTTTCTCTATCTTGCATTGGATTCGTTGAAACCAGCTGCGTCCAAATCAATTTAAACTACATTCCTATCACTGTTAGTTTGGGAGCTACAACCCAGCGTTACGCATAGGTATTTAACTGACGCGACTCTATCAAGCAGTACACTACTAATGCTGTATTCGAACATTACGGGATTGTTTCTCCTACGATACCCTAGTCTCCGATGAACGCTCCCCATCGAGGATAACGCACTAGGTTCTATTGGTTAAGTAGTCTTCGAGCCACTGACATATTTGCATATCTATTCCGTATGCCCGTGCTTCTTGTCAGTAGAACTACGTAGGAACGGTCTTCCAAAAACTATCTTAAATATTCTTATACAGTGTGAACAAGACAATAGATATTTTTAGTCTCTCTAGGGTCACATTACTTCGCCTGCTGAAAAAATGTGTCACTAATATCATTGTTCAAATTGCCACGGTCTAACGCTGCTATGATGTAGAATCATTATTTAAGTTGAAATTCCTAGGATATAAGAGAACGCCGCTGTCGTCTGATAATACTCCCGTTCATATACTTCTAAACTGGTAAACGATAAAATTTAGAAATGTCGCTGGTTGATGACTTCATTGCAATCCGTTTTATCGTCACACATGACATTAACACTGGCCTCTCTTTTGTTATAGGAAGCAGCAGCAAGGAATCCAAGAAGGAACAACTTTCGCCTACCGGTCTTGGTAAGTGTAATTTTTACTAAATGATATTAGTGAACAGGTTTTTTTAAAATTATTATTATTACTATTATTATTCACTGTTATATTTGTAGTTGAAATGGAGAACTGTTTCGCAATGACTAACAACAAATGTTTGAATTTATTTTAGTGCAATCATATTTTAGAAATAATAAGCCACAGCCCGCTTTGATAGAATGTATTAAGCTCTGTAACGAAAACATTTCCCTTAATTTACTGTTCATACCTTTATCATTCGATTAAACCACTGACTCCCGTTACTGAAGCGTCATTGAAGCCGATTCGTCTCTCCTCTAGAAAAATAGCATACTCTTAGACAGGGGGATAATACCCACAAGTTCGGAACTGCTGGCTACTGAATTGGGATTGGCCGCGGAAAAACTAAAGGAAAATGGCTGTCGCTATTAAATAGGAAGCCAGTGCTGAAAGAGTTGCTGCCCCGCAGTTGCCTGAAACAGTTGAATACGGTAATTTTTGTAAAAGCGTAAAACGGTGGGGGGGGGGGGGGGGAGGTTCTATAAGACACGGATACTGAGCTTGTCAGCGACGCAATTGTTAAGGTGGCAGAATCTGTACAAGAAATGCCGCTAGAGAATAACAAGGGGAAGCTAAACAGTATGAAATACAGAAAGAAACCGTTACAAACATCGTACTGAAGGTCTCTAGCGTCCAAGTGATCAAACACTGTGAGTAAAGCAGGAATTGCAGTACAAACGTGTATTGGAGAACAGGTAGCGCAGAAGCTCGTTGACAGTGGAGAAAAAAAACTACTTTGCAATCCTTACCACTTAACGCGCTTCTTGCTGGTCTTTGACAGCCAGCAAATTAATTATTCCAATCTACTCTGCAGACTTATCGCCACCACGATCGGCATTTAATACTGTTTACATTTACTGTAACATCGTATTAGCGTCATATCTTTCTTCATTGGCTCCGAATACAACACGTAGCGGCGAACAGCTGCGATGTTCTACACGAGGATAAGGTATTTCAGTATCGTATCTAGCTATAAAGTTGCTGTGATGCTGTTCGATCGCTGGTCTTCCTGTCGGTTGTCTACTAACACACAATTTCCTGTCGATCGTAGGCGCTTCAGCTATGCATCGATGATGCCTTACTCATCAAACAACCATATTGCTACATATTTAATTACGTCACTCCATTTCAGCCTTTCTCGTGTTCGTAGGTCAGATTTGTTTGATTATATGTTTTATTTCTCTACAGTTGTGGCTTTTTTCCCCATGTGACAAGTATCTTTTTATAAGGACGTTAACTCCCAAAACTGTACTATGGAAGGACAACAAGAAACGTAGGCCGAGATGATTTATTCTACCAGAATCTCCAAATGTTCAAAATTTTGTTAACCCTTTGAACCAAACAGCTATGGTCATCAGTCCCTAGACTTACAAACTACTTAAACTAATTTACATTAAGGACAACACACCCATGACACAAGGAGGACTCGAACCTCCAGTATCTTCCTAGAACTTCAGCGCACCCATCATACTATTAAGACAAAGTAATTTATAACATGCTTCTCGTCATGTAAAATGTGTAGAGTGGATGGTAATATGTAACAGAGGGGTTTACTGTCTTAATCATACCAGGTTAAATAAATCAATAAATGAAAAAAACTGTACAACCTATAATGCTTAGAGGTGAAAGTGTTATAAACACATTTTTTCAATCTATAATTTTTAAAACGCTGGTTGCAGTGTTTAGTAACTTGTTCATGTGTGCACATGTGAAGATGACAATTTACTGAATAATACAGGAAATGAGTAACCGTGCCTCTATTAAATGTCTTCTACCTCGAAAACTATTCTGAATAGAGAATGAAATGTTTTGCTTCAAACGTTCGTTCCTCCCGAGTGACTCTGTCCAGTGAATTAGTTTAATAAGTGTTTGAGTACATGCGAAAGAATAGCTGAGGCAGAAGACGGAAGTGAGAAACTTTAATGGGCCGAAAACGTCAACTGTACATTGTTATCCACTGTTCCTCTCATATTGCCTTCTCTCTCTCTCCTTCGTTCCACTATACGCATGCTGTTCCTCTCATACTGCGTTCTCTCTCTCTCTCTCTCTCTCTCTCTCTCTCTCCTTCGTTCCACTATACGCATGCTGTTCCTCTCATACTGCGTTCTCTCTCCTTCCTTCCACTATACGCATGCTGTTCCTCTCATATTGCCTTCTCTCTCTCTCTCTCTCTCTCCTTCGTTCCATTATACGCATGCTGTTCCTCTCATACTGCGTTCTCTCTCTCTCTCTCTCTCTCCTTCGTTCCACTATACGCATGCTGTTCCTCTCATACTGCCTTCTCTTTCCTTCGTTCCACTATACGCATGCTCACAACAGTGTAGCCAGAGTAGGAGAGATAGTGGAGTACATTTGTTGCCTAGTCAGAGTAAGACAGCTGCGGTTGCTGGCGTGCGATAATTATCTCCTTGGCAGCACTTCAAAGCGCCACAAGAAAAAGGAAGTCGTTTTATCGCTGCAGAACGCTAAGTGTCGTAGGGAGGTGGTAATTATGTAATACTACGTGAACTCTTACAATGTTTACAATTACAGAGGGTGCAGCGATTTGTCCTGCTGTTAAATAAAACAGCATGAATCCGGCGCAAATTAGCGTCACTCAGGGCAGCGTTCGCTGCGAGTGTGGAGATGGTCTGTTTTACACACCATTGTACGTTGACAGCTCGAAGAGGTACTAATTAAGAAACTAGTCCTGATGCTTGATTCTGCGTATCAATCCTTGGTAGCAGTGAGTGACCTTTCGCGTGATATTTGACCATGAGTACCTAAAAATCCAGTATCTTCGGTTATAACTTTACCGTTTACAATGTGAGAGTTTTTTTCTTGTCAAGAGGGCTCTTCTAAATTTATTGATTTCTGCATTAATGTATATAAATTTACGTTCGTAATCGTAACTACAGGCTATACGTGCCTCTAGGCAGATTGGTCTCCATTTCTCTTGGAAGAGTGATTTTTCTTTTTGAGGCGTTTACAATACCCTCGTTGTACTTTTCTCCATTTTTTGTGGCTTCTTTTCAGAAGTAGCTGTTATACAGATTAAATAGGATAATTGCCGTCTTTTACGCCCGTAATAAAAGTCTACTTAAGACCAAACGCGTTGCGATTTATTTGAAAGTTAGTTTTTGGTTTATTATGTCCTTCTCACTCTTCTATCTTGTTTGAATTGAAAAGTAATCTCTGTTGCAAATTATAATATTTATTTCTTTTTAACGCGTTTCGTGCTTTTGGCGCGTCATCAGAACACTCAGAAACAACTGGATGGCATTAGTTGGCATAAAAGCACACGATGCTCAGCATTTTGGACTGGATAAAATCATATCAGCAGCGTTGTGTTGGATAGGTCCGCGTTCACAGAACTGACTTCAGAATTTGAAAGAGTGTTTTCCAAATAACATTGTCAAAAGCTTTCTCCAAATATACAAAAGATGTAGGTTTGTCTTTCCTTGATCTATCTTCTAAGATAAATCTTAAGGTGAGTATAGTCTCGCGTGTTCCCTCGTTTCTCCTAAATCCAAACTGATCTTTCCCGAGGTCAGCTTCTAACAGTTTTTTCATTTTTCTGTAAATTATTCGCCTTTTTTTGCAAACATGAGTTATTAAACTAATAGATCTGTAATTATCATACCAGTTGGGCACGATATTTTGTGACCTGACTGTTCAAATGTTAGTAAAGCTTATGGGACTTAACTACGGGGTCATCAGTCCCTAAACTTACAAACTACTTATGAACTAACTATAAGGACGGCACAAATATCTATGCCCGAGGGGGGATTCGAACCCCCGACAGTAGTGGCCGTGCAGACCGTGACTGGAGCGCCTCAGTCCCCTCGGCCACCGCGGCCGGCGACCTGACTGTATTTGAATCTCGTATTAGTTTGAAGTAGAGGATTCTCCTTTTATACACAGACAGAACAAATCCAGTTTTTGAAATATTCTTGTCCGTATTTCCTAGTGAGAGCAGTTGTGAAGAGTCTGGTCTCACAGCTGCGTTTATATCTCTGTGCGGTCATTCATATTTACCTTTTTCTTCGTCGGAACCATAAATCGGTTAAAGCGAATACCGAGAACGGTCCTTTCAAAAGGACACGACCGATTTCCTTCTCCTTCGCTTCCCGCATTCGCGTCCTCCAAAGGTCATTCGGAGTAATTACTCGTTCTTTTCCTTTTTTAATTTTCCTCTTCTCTCGGTTCTGTTCGACATCGGGAGGCTAGTGCACCGCAGCATTTAAACCCTGCCATTTTTACATTGGGTGGAAGAACTAAATTGCTTCCTGCACCTTCCGTAGAGAGAGAAACGAAGGATGAAGAGGGAAGCGTCTTGTTCGAGCATCGCCGTCTGAGTGGAAGCTACTGGCCTGTAGATAATTGGCGCGCGGCGTAACAAAGAAAGGAATGCGGACCGTGGAGGACTCGGGAAGCGCATTCTTTTGACGGGACAGCAGGGGACGCAGTCGTAGAAAAGGGAAGCGGGCGGCGGGTTCTGCGAAGCCGCGAGTAGTAATGCTGTGCTCCGGCAGCTCTTAGCGCCGTTAACGAGGTATTGCCCTCCAGGGCATCCAGGCGGCGCCGAATGCTGGCTGCCACATAACGAGACCGAAAATTTCACAGCGCCAAATAAATTTGTGGCGTAGCAGCGGCGAACGAATCACTCATTTTCCGCTAGATCTGTTTTCTTTGCCGAGTTAAGATAACAAAGACGGAGCGTTTTCTTTCTCTTCGACGATTGGAATTTAAACAGTGGCAACTATTTATTCAGAGCCGATACAAAAGCGTTACATCCTTGCACCTGTTACTATCCTTCAAAGTACTGGACAGCTCTGTATAGAACCCGCTGCCAGCGAAGTCGAAGGCGTAGTGTACCGTTAGCAGAGCCTGTTCTGTTGATGGTGCGAATGGAGCGGTCTACTGCCTGTCGAATCTCTGGAACAGATTGCAGCGGAACAACCTCTTCGTGAGGCGGAACGTGTGCTAAAACTTTATCTTCAAAAGCACTAGTTTTGTAATCCTTGAGGTGTCCACTCGCCCAAAAAAATTATATAAAAATAGAAAAAATAAAATATGTTCGTGTAAAATCTTTATACGTTGCAATATTTCAAAATCAGATTCTTACGTTGAGGGAAGAAGTCTTTAACAGTCACTCTTGTTAAAATATTTCTAAGTTCTCTCATAGATAAGACTGTCAAAAGAATTTTTTCAGTTTGTGGTCGTTGCTATAGCCACTGATAAAAAATAATATCTCTTCAATGATTATCGATTGATGTGTATGATCGATTAATCAGTTCTAAAAAAAAAACATTTATCGAAGTCTCCTTGACGTAACTTTCCCACCAAAAAAAAATTATAAAAAATCTTCCTTCAGATTGAAGAATATTTAAATTAAATCATCTCCTCGTTTCATTAATATATTATTTATAGTAAAATAATTCTTCATAAGTGATGTACTCTGACACTTTCCTCAAGTTTAAACACAATAACATTTATTGCTTTCTATGACTTTACATATGTAGTCATTGACAGACAAAAGGGAACTGACTTTTAAAATTTGTTGTTTTAACATAAAACTTCGATAATAATGTCAACTCTTGCGACGACAACCGCAGAGATCACCATCATCTTGCCTCATGGCCGTCGACCCGCGACTTGATGTGGC
The DNA here is from genome assembly GCA_026315105.1 of Locusta migratoria. Classification (NCBI taxonomy): domain Eukaryota; kingdom Metazoa; phylum Arthropoda; class Insecta; order Orthoptera; family Acrididae; genus Locusta; species Locusta migratoria. Next base: position 525,374,954 of record CM048745.1, read on the forward strand.
CGGATATTTACTCCTTGGAATCGGCGTCGTAGATATTGCCCTCGTAGGTTGAATCGCCTCACAGCACATGAAAAATAAAAAACATACAAAAAAACTACTTTAAGAATCATATAACATTAAACATTTACATAAAAATCATTTAAGAACACAAATATAAGCAAGTTATCCTGCACAAACTGAGCTGACATGAGATATGTAGCGGAGACAATAATCCGTCCCACTACAAGTTCTGAAGCGAATGCAACGAAGTGGTTCCTTCATCTTCGGAATCAAATCAAAGTCACAAGGACTTAAGTCCGGAGAGTAGAGTGATGGTACAGTACTTCTCAGTCACATCGAGCAAACAGAGCAGACACAGCTTGCCCTGTATGCCACCGCGGATGGTCGTGCAAAATGATTCGCAAAGCTGGTCGCAGGTGATGCTCCAAATCGAACAGTAATACTGTGCATTGGCCGTCTGCTGTGGTGGAACGTAATACGTTAGGATAACACTATGACAATCTTACACGACAATGACCATAACTTTTTACCATACTGGGGTTCTGACGCACTTTTAACTCTTGCGGCGACCCATAATGACGCCGATTGTTGAATTGGCGTTTCAGTTTTGGCTCGTACGATATGGCCTATGTCTCATCTAGTGTTAAGATACGGCATCAGCCTTTCCTTCGCGCTCGTAGCGCTCCAAGTGCGTCTGAGCAACGTCGTAATGCATACATTTCTGCATTTTCTTCAATTCATGCGGCACACATAGTGATGCAATTTTTTTTTTTTTCATGCCCAGACGTTCCTTCAGAATGTGAAGCACAGTCGTATGCGCTAATCAAGTTTTGTGAGCGAGCTCACGAATCGTCTGGCATCGATCACTGTCTACTAACCCGGAAACAGTATCCCCATCTTCTTCAAAGACGCTAGGACGATCTGCCGGATGCACGTCTGACACAGTTTGCCGACCTTCGTTGAAGGCTTTTTCCCAACGTGCCACTGTGCTGTACGGTAATGCCGATTCCCAGCATGTCTTGAAGACCTTGATGACACTGCCATGCTGTACGACCTCTGGCACATTCGATCTTGATTCAACTCCGTTGTTCGTGTTTCGAAAACATGGTGACACCGTTACGTTCGACCGCTCGCTCACAAGTGACTCCCTCAATTGTGTGCACGCCGGTGACGTGGGGCAGGATAGTGTACTTGCTCGGAAGTAAGGTAGGAATGTCAATAACGTGTGCTATCAGTGGCAATAGTAGATTCCATTGCATTGTGTCTTCACAGCAATGTTGCCACTATTTAAGTTCCAACCCTTGTCTTTGCTATAAAAATTAGACCATAATACGGTTTTACCTTGCATCAATGATCAATAGGACCATCGCTATTAAACTGGAATGCTACACTGCCTGCTACCCAAATATAGCGCCTGAAGGAAGCATCCTAATTAGGCGACATTTGCAGCGTGCGTTTGTGGCGAATAAAGGTGCACGGGAGGAGCATTTTAGCGCCAAGCGCAAGTGTCAAATAAAGGGGGATCAGACGGTCGCATGGACGTGCTGGAGTTGTTCTCTCGTGCGGTTGTTTCGAGTATGCCACGTAGAATACAACGAATACCTTTGTAGCGCGTTTCAAAGGTCAACCGAGGAAGATCTGCATATACGAGTTCTGTCAGGAAAGTAATAAGACTGGTTTTGTAAAAACATGTTTATTTGCAATGCATTACAAAACCACATGATCACCTTCGAAGTAGGTCCCTTGAGAAGCTACACACCAACGCAGATATCACTCCCACTCACGGAAGCATTGCTGGAAGTCCTCAAGTGACACCCTTCGACGTTCCTGTATCACGATCCTTTCAGTGTTTCCTATGGACCCAAGATGATGGGTACGAACAGCATTTGTGATATTGGGGACTAGGACGAGAACTAAGGTCTCGATAAGGGGGGGGGGGGTTGTGGCAAAATATAAATGCCCTTATTCGCAACTTATGAACCGAGAGAGCAGTTTGGCACGGCGCATTGTCATGATGGAGCATCCATGATTGCGACATGATGCAAGACCAAGGGTCTTATTTAGACTTTTACTACAATGACAGAAGACAGTGGCTATCCTATCCAACCTTCCTTGTAATGCTTCATAAGAGTACTGCTGTTTTTGTTTCCAATAAATTTTTTGTCATTGTCCTTTCCTCTAGTTAATAGAAACTTTAGGTTCGTCGTTCCATGTCGTATCACTGCCATTCTCAGAGATTAAGGGGCTTGTGCAATATAGAGTAGCATGGAGAGCAGTATCAAAGCAGTCTATGGATTAAAGGCCACAACACTCTGTTTAATTTATTGAGCACAGATCTTGGTAAATTATTAGTACACGTTAAAGGGTCCCACTCATAGAAGTGGCAAAGCGAACTTGCTAGCCATCTCCGAGGGGAAAAAAATTGAAGTAGATTTTGGATGGTCAGCAGTGTATGAATTGTGTTTCATGTTCTTAGACTAGTGCATCACACCAAGTTCAATGTCCTTGTGAAAGTCAGTAATACTATTATTACCTACCTTTGCTACTTTTGAAGTACAAGCGTCTCCTAAGCAGTAAGGAAACCATGCGGCTATAAGAACTTTTCAGTGGAGTTCCTTTTTTGTCATGCTTTACAAATATTCAAATGTTTGTAAAGCTATGGGACCAAACTGTAGTGGTCTCCGGACTCTAGACTTACAGACTATAAGGGGGCTAGGACGTCAGATGGGCAAACTTGCAGGAGAGGCAGTACAGGACGTTTTAATTTCCACTGTCTATACTTTTACAAAAAAAAAAAAAAAAATCATAAAATTTGGTCACCATGACCAGGAAGGATTCACGATTTACACTCATGTCAGTCGAAGTTGAAAAACACAAAAATAATTTTTTTACGAGTCAAATTTCATCATTTCTTCACTTACTATTGGCTGCAATTGTTGCTACAGATACACTTTTCTTCATAAGTAAAGAGAGATTCTCTGATGAATTTTGCTCAGCCTGCAAACCACAACTACAGATGTAAAAAAAAAAAAAAAAAAAAAAAAAAAAAAAAAAAAAAAAAAAAAAAAAAAAAAAAAAACTCGATAATTTCCCAAATCTATTAAAAAATTGGGTAAAATTGAGATAATTTACTATAAAATCTAAATTTTTCTTTACATGAAGCTTAGAATGTAACACGTCATTCATTTTTTCATAAATTAAATTGATTCTAGAGATACATACACCTGTAATTAATACTTTGTATGCTGTGCAAAATCAGTAGAAGAATCTCTCCTATGAAGAAAAGTGTGGCCAATGCAGCCAATAGTAAGTGAAGAAATCATATTTCACATGTAAAAAAGTTTTTTGTTATGTTTTTTAATTTTCACTCCTATGAGTGTGAATTCTGACTCCTTCTTGGTCATGCTCACAAAAGTTTATGGTGGGACTGGTGACCTCTGTAGTTTTGTCCCACTAAAACACAACAAACCAACCAACAAAAGCTTAAGAATTTATTTCTAAAAGTATAAACAGTGGGAATTAAAATATCCTTTTGGACGTCCTACCCCCCTTACTAACTTATGTTAAGGGCAACACATACACCTATGCCCTGGGGAGGATTCGAACCTCCGACGGGGAGTAGCCGGTCAATCTGCAGCAAGACGCCTTAGATCGCACGCTCATTCCCGCGCACGGAACACGCTTTATAACAAGGCTTACTTCATTCTCCTTGGCTGTGTAATTTCTTAACATATTAGTTCAAAAGCTTAAGAAAATATTTGTAGATACTATTTTTGGGCAGTAAAGAAAAAAAACGGTGTAGTTCTGTTATTGGCTGACTGGCCGCTATAATATATTCGAGACAACCATTCATAAACAAAGAAAGTTCGAAGGAGGATTGTGTAAGAACAGGCTGATATCGACTAGTGTTACGGAGTAACTCCTTACGAGCCATCTGAATGCTGCTAGCTTCTGGAGACACGATTTTGAATTGAGTGGTTGGCTCAGAACATAAATCTCTGCAACTCACGAACACCCTCGTTGTTAGGGGCTTCTCGACCTGTTATGAAGGGCCCGCGGGATGATAAACGACGTCGCTCGGAAGTCATGCAAAGCTGATAGCTTTCCCCGAGCTATCGGATGAAACTTCTGACAGTATTTAAAGGCCACAGAAACCTGAGGAGAAATGTCTGCTTCCTACACTCGTAAATGCAGAGCGTTGTATTACAGTAAGGGCTATCACCTCGTACAAAATATTCCACTTATCAAAAGAGGAAATTTTAAAAAGAGAATTACCATTCCAATATTGAGTGTTCTTTATCCACCTGTGTGTCGTCCCATAAATATAGTAAAGATAAAATTACACTGTACAGCAAGAACAGGTATACAAAGAGTCTTTCTTTCCATATTTCATGAGTGAATGGAATGGGAAGTAGCTGAAATATACGCTACAAAGGCAATTAGGTTCTGCTAGGCACTTTTCACTGTTCGCGGGGTCTAGCATTTGAAAAATGTGAACTACAACTGATTTTCAAGTGCTCCAATTTTCTTTGTATCACCTTCTCCGTGAAGGCATCAAACGGAGTGAATCGAAACTACATCGCTATTTAACTGCAGTTGACACAATACACGCTTAAAAACTATGACAGTATCCTAAAGGCAATTTCCGAAAAGATTTTTCGTTTGAAACGATCTCGCAAAGCTTTCAGTTACGTTTCGTCAGTCTTTCAGTTCTGGAAAGAATACGTAAATAATGTCGTGGGCAAGGCGAACCAGAGACAGCGTTTTATTGGCAGAACCCACAAAAGATGCAACAGGAGTACTAAAGAGACTGCATACACTACGTTTGTCCGTCCTTTTTTGGAGTATTCCTGCCCAGTGTAGGATCCTTACCAGGTGGGTTTGAGGGAGGACATCGAAAGAGTCCAATGAAGGGCAGCTCGTTTTGTATTCTCACGATACAGGGGAGATAGCGTCACGGATTCAAAACTCACTGCAAGAATACCAAAATGAAAATCTCCACGCGAAATAACCTAATTCGCAAACTAGCGGGGACACAGTGGGGCTCACATCCACGGACTATCCGCTCTTCTGCAATGGCACCGAGCTTTTCTACTGCCGAATATGCTTCCCCAGTCTGGTACAGGTCATCTCATGCCAGACAAGTATACACTGCTCTCAATGAAACCTGCAGGTTGATCACTGGTTGTTTAAAACCTGCTCCAACCGAGAAGCTTTACTATCTGGCTGGAATAGCACCACCAAGTGTACGCAGAGAAGTGGCTGCCAACAAGGAGAGACTGAAAGTGGAAGTGAACAGTGCCCACCCACTGCACTGATATAATCCACCACAGCAACGGCTGAGCTCGCGAAAGAACTTCCGTTTCTCCAGAGAAGGCAAGACTGGAGTTATGGAAGAAGATGACGCCTCACTTTCATGGATGGATGCCTAAAGCCGAAGAACTACCAACTGGACACAATGAAAACTGGCTTGTGTGGAAAGCTTTGAACAGATTACGATCAGAAGTTGGACGATCCCGAGACAACTTGAAGAGATGGGGTTTCAAGACAGAACACACTTCCTGTCACTGTGGAGAACAACAAACCACAAGCCATCTGCTCCAGTGCCCTTTAGTCCCTACATCCTGCACAAAGAGTGATCTCCTCCAAGCCACTCCAAACGCCTTGGAGGTTGCTAAGTATTGGGCACATGTAATATAATTACAATTGTATTTATCAATTTATGATATATATGGCTACTGTAAATTTGTATGTTTCTGACTCGAGAATAATTAAAAAAAAAAAAAGCGTCACGGAAATGATACAGGATCTGAGATGGGAATCATTACAACAACGGCGCTTATCGCTGCTGCGTGGGCTACTTACGAAACTCCAACCGCCAACATTCTGCTCCGAATGCGAAAAGATATTGTTGACACCCACTTACATGTAGATGTAGAGGTACGACCCTTAAAAAAATATCAAATAAATAATGAACATGGTGGTAAATGTGGTGCTAGCGACGGACACAAGGGCCGCGCAGTGTGTGGTAGGTGGTGGGTGGCTACCTCTGGAGTGATAAAAGAGCTCCGCGCCGGGCTCAGCACGTGGCGTGTCGGACACAACAGCCTCTGTGGCTGTGCCGTGCGGCGGCTCCTTTGTCCGGCTGCTGGGCTAGCAGAGGCTGAGTCAGGAGGATTGCCGTCTGACAAGGCATTCTCTCACAACCCCGTTACCGCTCTCCCCGCTTAAATATAGCGCACTGCTCGCCACTGCAGACCGTTGCTGCGCTGCCAATTAGCGAGCGTCTGTTACCGTTAAAGTGGGCGGATTCCGTACCACAGGCAAAATGAAAAATATTCTGGCCATGACGTCGACACTTAGCTTATGCTGAGCGGCTCTCTAGAGCACTCGCTGTAATCGATCACGAATTGCTGTCGTCTTCTGGTTTAAGTGACAAAACAGTTTCCAGGACATGTTCATTCTCCGCACCAGAGAAAGCAAAATTTCGAGTCCTACAGACTGATACCATTTTATCAATACTTTTTTCCAGTTCCAGGATTAATTTATAACCCTCTTGTAATAAGAGGGTAACCTTACCTCCGAGCAAGTGGACTCCCCTGTCCCACGTCACCGGTGTGCGCACGATCGAGGGAATGACAGTCACTTGTGATCGAGCGCTGGGTCTTAACGGTGTCACTATATTTCCGAAACAGGAACAACGGAGTTGGATTAAGACTGAATGTGTCAGAGGTCGTAGAGCACGAAAGTGTCACCAAGGTCTTCAAGAGACGTGCTGGGAATCGGTATTGTCGTACAGAACCGTGGCACCTTCTACGGAGATCGACAAACTGTGGCAGACATGCATCGGACAGGTCGTTCTAGCGTCTCTGAAGAAGAAGTACATACTGTTGCCGCCTTAGTGGACAGTGATCGACGCCAGACGATTCGTGAACTCGCCCGCGAAACCGGATTAGCGCATACAGCGTAAGCTGTAACTACTCTGTTCGGTCAATGGGACTAGGAAGTACTGTACCATCACCATACTCTCCGGACTCGAGTCCTTGTGACTTTGATTTGACTCCGAAGATGCAGTAGAACCCTCCATTCTCACCACCGAAAGAACAGGCTCTGCTAACGATATACTACGGCTTCCACATCGCTGGCAACGGGTTCTACACAACGCCGGAGCCTACTAAAAATGTTCATATGTTTGTTAAGCTTATGGGACTTACCTGCAGGGTAATCAGTCCCTAAACTTAACCGCGGCGGAGCGGCCGATCGCACTTAGGGACTGATGACCCCGCAGTTGAGTCTCATAAGCTTTACAAACATTTGAACCCTAATCTTACAAACGACTTATAAACTAACTTATACTAAAGACAGCACAAACATCCCTGCCCTAGGGGGGATTCGAATACCTGACGGGGAACGGCCTCGCACGTCGGAGCATAGCGCATCAATGCCCTCGGCCACTCGGTCGCGGCTCGGTGACTACTTTGAATGACAGTAACAGATGCAAACAAGTAACGCTTTTTTATCTGTTATGAATAAATAATTGCCACTTTTTCAGTTCCGACGCTCGTAGTTTATCATGGTAAATCATGACAATGATTCCCTGTTCACTAAAGCATTTGAGGTGTTGGGTCTAACAACCAGTTAAGTCCATAAATGTGCATTTTGAGTTAAACTAAAATTTGGAATCAATTATCAATTCGCATTTGTCAAGATTACATCAAAATGGATACGCAGTCCAAATCTCGGATGTTTTAGGTGTGTTCTGTGTGAATATCAATTTCATGACCAATATTTTAAAATTATCAGTATAATATATCGGACTTCCCACGTTGTTGCACATAAGATCGAAATAAATCAGAGTTAGACCTTAAAGATTATTATAATTTAGTCCTTACGGAATAATCATCAAATAAATTTTGAGCTCTACTGAATTATATTTTATTATGAACTACCTATAATGTCACATAACACTCAAATTATCGTCCATCAAATATGTGTATAATACACTAATACAAGATACTTATTGGTGTTGGAGTCGTACTATGAACTTTTCTAGTAAAAATAAAAAAATATTTATTATTTGCAGATTTTTTTTCTGATATAGATGTATTGGTTCATTATATATTACAGTATCATTCACGAACATCCAATTCACTCTCTTCACTGGAACATCTTTTGGAGTGAAGCAGTATCTTACTAAGCAGCGTATCTACATAACGTGAAGACTTACATGCCTGTTTCATTGCACCATTATATTTAACGTTGTAAATAAGAAACAGTGAATTACATAATGACATATGAATACCTAGATCACTGGTGCTCTTTTTCTTAGTGGGCAAAACTCTAAGACAGTTACCTGCTGATATTCACTAAAACAATAGCTTCATGATAAAAAAAATTAATAAAATAAAAAAAGGACACCTGCCAGACTTGTGATACCAGCTAATGGTGCAAGAAACAGACAATTCGGGGATAACTCGGATTCTTGCTCCAATCACAAATATAGAGTTGATTGGCAACTCCATTTATTTTAGCCAGGTTAGTCCACACAGGTCTCGGTTTTATATTAAATGCCACGCACATGTCGTATGTGATGAAGCCCCCAACTCAGTTTTGAACCAAAGTGGACTTAACTTGGTATTTGAACCAAACCCCTCAATTGTTCCGCAAGTTCATTGTGAATTACCTTTCCATTACTAGACTCGCCCCATAAATAACATAGAAAGTTAACATCTGGCAGTTCGTGACAATGATGTGGAGTGAAAGTTGTGTTGAGATTTATGCAGACTCCAAGACACTTCAGGTAGTTTTCTGCTTTAACGTTCGTTGACTTCGCCAACTCACAGTCTGAATGTCGCATTCTAACCTAGCCAAGATAGGCCAAATTTGAAGATGACAACAATGTTCATTTGAGTATGAAGCTATCTTCAAAATTCTTCTGTTTTGTATAGTAGCCACAGTTGGTAAAGAATTATTTTTCACAAAATAGCGTAATATTTAAACAGTAAATTAATTACTTGTGGGTTCTGGTCTTCGTAGAAGAAATGAGTCACTTCTGTGGACAATAAAAATTCCGTTATGGGTGTACCTCGTAGACCATTCACGTAATAGTCAACAGGGATGAATCAGTGATCATCGCTTCAAACGCAACGCGAAGTTACAGACACTGAGCCATGTCATCAGCTTCATCATTAGATCATCCCTATTTGGTAAGTTGCTTCTCTTCCGCAGAAGTTGCTTTACAGCAGGAAGAGTATTGAAGTTGTGGGTTGCAGCAACGGATTTTACGCGTCTTTTCCTTTGTGCGTGTCACAATGCAGCAGTGAAGGAATATGAAATCGTCGATATACTCATAAGCAGGACGTACATCAAAACAAAATTTCTAAATCTTCATAGCATTATTACATTGTATCATGTAAGCCGATAGTTTCAAATTATTCTAACGAACACATTACACAAAGCACTTCAGATACGAAGATTTTTGTGAGTAGGCTAATTCGTTTGTGTCGACTGGACATAAATAGTGCCTCGACATGAATTAAAAATAATGATGAAATAACGTGTCGTAAAACGGCTACGTGACCCGGTGGGAATAAACGGAGTCGTAAAGCACCTTTAATAATACAAGCTAAGATTTATTTTATCTTCCTGTGTGACAAGTGTACGAATTGCCTGATAGTCGTAACTGATTGATACATAATTTGTTGGTATTGTAGATGACGCTTAAGAATTACTCAGTTTCAGATTTATTTAGTTGTTCACCCCACAGAAACACGTAGAAGCATTAAAGTCTACGAAACGGCACTTAGTGTACACTACGCTCAGCGATAATGATTTCATCTCCAATTCTGAATTGTTCTGTTCTGTCGTTGTGGTGTTGTTATCAACTACAACTGTACGTCACCTCGCACCTGCGTTGACGAGATGCAAAAATCTAATGATGCACGACATATATTTGATGCGATTATTTCGAGTACACTCCTGTAGTTACTTTAGAGAAAACAAAAAATAATGCAAAATACTGCTCAAATAAGATTTCTTTATTACCTATTAGTTTCCAGTTCCCATTATCACATTTTGGTCCCAAGATTTGGCCTATTCTTTTTCTTTCTATTTCACGTAATGGTTTTACTTTATTTAACAAAAATCTTTATAAGAATGAAGGCACTTTGCTATAATGAAAGAGTTATATGACCGGAGTTCTACACTTTTAATTTCAAATAATTAATGTATTCACCAAGAGCCGTAAAGTTTATGTTATTTTATTAAACGGCTGGTTTTGCTATTACCCTAATACCATAATAAATACACAAATAAATATAAAAATAAATAATAAATATTTCGTATATTTCACCCTCTTACAGCATTTTAAATACTTTTATACATATCTACTACCGCCTAAGATATCTTAGAACACAAACAATCTGAAGAAATGTTATTTATTAGATACAATCAACACCATTGCTTTCAGAAGTAATGTCTTTCAGATACTTTGATTCTTGTATTATTTATAAATTTCATTTTATTTTGATGCCCCTTTCATTATACTATCCATCAGACCTTGTTATATTGCTTCAATGCTGATTGTTGGGTCATTTGTACTTGTTGTTCTTTATATTTTGTATGACACACAGCCTAAAGATGATATTAGTGTAATACCGAAACCGGTCGTTCAAAAGCACAACATAAACTTTACTGCTGTTGGTGGATACGTTAATTATTTGGAATCAAAACTAGACCAGCCGTAGCCCCGGTTCCAATATAACATGGAACTACATCGATTCTTCTCTTTTGGATAAATATTAAATGTTATAAATCCTTTTCTACAATTTACATCTGTTAAGTGTCTTGCCATACATTTACACATTTTATTATACTTAGTGGTATTGTCACACCGCACATTTACTGAATACAATTTTTCAGTGAACCGTCAATACAGATATTAAACATGGAAGATGAAAGACAGTAGTTTTACCTATCCCCTTACTTCTTTCATTTCGTCTGCTCACTTTTATTTTTAGTGCGATGTGTAAATTGCTCACTAGCCTCCTTTCCTCCTAGTTAACTCCGATCTCCTAGTCGACATCAACAAATTTAATTCATTCAGCTCTCTATTTTCCCATCTCTACAAAAACTTGACAAACATCTCTAATTCTACAAATACATAAGAACTTATATTTGAGATAAATCGTCTGAGAAACAAATTAAAATTTATCAGGAAGATTCTGGTACTTGTGAGACAAATACTAGAGCTGAAACCCCGCCACCTGACATATCCTGATGGAACGCCGTCTGCTCATCTACTGCGTTGACTTGTATTTGTCAGAAAAGAATTAAGCATTAGAATATTCACGATATCAAACAACTCTCCGTGAATCCATGGTCAATGGAAGAGGAAAAGTGTAAATTAGCCACTTTATATGCGCACGCGAAGCTATTTGAAAATCGGTGTTATAATCTAAAAGTATTATACCCTACATGCCTAAAGTGCAGAGTGTAGCGAAGGGAAAGCTACTGCGATATGACACATCCGTCTTAACACTGTGTGCGTCGGAACAGCTTGTTACGGCAGTTAAGTCCACAGGACACCATTATCACAGTACAACTCTGGCACAGCCTGAGTCATGCAGCTGCGAACAAAGGAACAGCCACGCAGGTAGTTGTCAGTGTGCAGTCGTATGTACTCGTTTTGTTTAGGTTATAAAACTTTTTTTAATTTTTTTAATAATAACCAGATGAGAAAACAGGCATATCAATTTGCCACAGTAGAGATGCTAAATTTTTAGTTCTTAAATATAACCTAAAAAAAAAAAAAACCGAGTAATTTTATTTGCAAAATATCCATTGACTGGAAAATTGGATGCTTATAAAAAGGGGAAACGCTCTCAGCAGACAGGTGGGCCTAGAAGCTAACATATGAATTAATGTAGAGTTACTGAGACAACAATTTGCCTGTTGACAGATTGCGTGGTCTACTAGACAATACACACTGTGTGATAGGGTACTTGCTCTCACCTGGTTCAAACGGTGTTTTTCTTGCTCTCAACCGAGGACATGAGTTGAATTACAGAATGGCACGATTCCTACTATAGATCTTTTTTTTTTTTTTTTTTTTGGAGGGGGGGGATGCGGTAACAATGAGCCACCATACAGATTTCATATTAGGTAAATTTGAAAGAAATATTAATATTTTTATTGAGGGAAAACAGCCAAGCTAGATTGTGATCTTTATTCAGGTGATCGTTTTTGGGCAGGTTAATCTGTCATCTTCGTGTGACCACATCTCTTTAAAGCATGATGCTTTTGACATTTTATTTGTATTATGACAGGTCAACAATAATATTGGTGTACAATGTGATCTATGTGATCTACATCTACATGGGATACTCTGCAAATCCCATTTAAGTGCCTGGCAGAGGGTTCATCGAACTACCTTTATACTATTCATCTCCTATTCCATTCTCGAATAGTGTGCGGGAAGAAAGAACATCTGAATCTCTCCGTTCGAGCTCTGATTTCTCGTATTTTATTCTTAAATACACAGATTCATACTCACTCTAATATTTATACTTTTATTTCACATTAGAAAATATCATTCTGTCCATATGTGCCGAAAATAGATAATAAGAAAATACAATGTAATAAACCAAGAACACTTCAAAAACGGTTGCGTTTACATGGGCACGAAAATCTATCGTGGAACTGGAAAACCGCTTTAGAGAGGCGGATTTCCAGAACCGATTTTGGAGTGTTTACATGACCAACCAAAAACGGAATTGAGAAATCGTTTTACGAAATCCGGTTTTGGGAGCCCATGTAAACACGGTGATTTACAATTACAGATATGCTATCTGTTTTGCCTGAGACAGCGTGGCCGATTTCTACCATAACCCCACATCGATAGAGTTCTACTCTTGTACGTTCATTTTACTTTTCCAAGCATTGTTCGGAGTCTACGTTATAAATAAAAAAAAATACAGCAATAAAATACCGAAAATCGGTTCTTTCGAAAACCGGTTATTCTATGTGGTTTTAACGGCGATGTTAAAGTGGTGACGTAAAAGAATCGGTACAACCGGTAACCGGTTGTTCCAGCATCAAGGCCATCCCTGTTTTCAGCGTGTGGTTTATTATCTCTGTGTCCAGTTGACTTGCACATAATAGTTCGCGATCGGGAGCGCTGACTTTAGTTCGCGGCTCTGCCGCGAGAGCCGCGAACTAGTTCGTTCTTTTAGTTCGTCCGCTCACAGTGACGGCTGAGCGGCGGTCTGCGCTTGCAGATCGAGGGAGAAGTTGCCCCACCGATGTGCTTCCTGCGCTTACTGCTTGAGCCGCTAACGATATCAGGCAAACCAAAAGAAACAGTTTGTGGATAAGTTCTCGGGTTTGAGTTTAGAGTTATCTCTATATCTTGGGAATACGGAATTTAGTAGTCAGATATTGCAGAGTGCAGAATACTTTAAAGCAGAAATTTTGTAGCACTGAACTATGTAATCTATCAGGCAGACGCTCACCCCGAAATGGCTCTCATCAGCAGAAGGCAAACACGGGATTTTTAATCCGGGACCTATCGCGCATATTTTAGTTCGCGACCAATTACACATATTTTAGTTCGCGACCTATCGAGCATATTTTAGTTCGCGACCTATCGAGCATATTTTATTCGCGACCTATTGCGCATATTTTAGTTTGCGACCGGTAGCTCTCCTTTTAGTTCACAGCTCGGCCGCGAAGTTGGTCGCTCTCTTTAGTTCGTCCGCTCGTTTCGGCTTTTGCTACCGCTATTAAAAGTACAGCTGAGCTGCATCTCAGTTCGAAATGACGGTAAACTGGCAAGAGGGAATCGCGCGCTCTCGCATCCTCTCGCTGTTACCCGTCAGTCTTCGGAAATGGAGCGGATGAACTAAGAGGCGAGGAATCTGCGAACTAGTTCGCGTAGTTCGCCTGTATGAGCGCTCCCCCGAACTAATTCGTTCGCGAACTACACACGACTAGTGTCCAGGGATTGCGATCAGAGAAGGGTTGAGACAGTGGAAGCGAGAAGGCGGTGAGAGTGAGCGGCTGCGTTGTGTGTGTTGAGGTCAGTGACAGAGCGCGGCCGTGGCAGTGGGGAAGTCGGGCAGGAGCGCGCCGTGTGGCGGACACGTGTGGCACACGTGTGCGGCCGTCTGTGGCGGGAAGCGCGTGGCTGCCGCGCCGTCTGCTCTCAGCAGCACAGCCCTTCTGCTGGCGTCCTAAGCGCGCTTCAGTCTCTGCCCGCTCAACCACCGCAGTACATTCGCGGAGATGTGAACGACAGTTTGCTTCTACTGCGACACTGTCTCCAGATTGACTTTTCTAAATTACCCCATAGCAGACAAAAAAATCGCACTGACGTGTTTTACGGCCCACTTTAGATTTGTAGTTTTATAAGTTTTAGCAAACATTTTGGACCAAAATAATAATGTAAACAACAAAAAATTAATTAATAAGAATGTCTCAAACCCTTTTAGGAAAACAAAAATTCTTAGATAGTTGCGCGTTTTGAACCACTGACCTTCAGCGTCACAGTCCAACGCATTGCCCAATGCGCTACGTCCAACACTTAAAAGCCACCTCTTTTAATCTCATACTATTGATGGTTGTTATTAACTGATGGTAATATGGCATTTGTAGACACTAAATGTTCAAATGTTTGTAGAACTTATGGGACTTAACTACGGGGTCATCAGTCCCTAAGCTTACAAACTACTTATGAACTAGCTAAGACTAAGGACGACACAAATATCCATGCCCGAGGAGGGATTCGAACCCCCGACCGTAGTGGCCGTGCAGACCGTGACTGGAGCGCATCAGTCCCCTCGGCCACCGCGGCCGGCTTGTAGACACTATATTATCATTTATCGTACGAAGAACGACGTGTTTTTGTTAATTCTTCAGTGCGCCATTTCTTTGGAATGAAAACGTGGAAGTTAAAATAAGAAAAATCATCAAATACGCAAAGCAAGATGGCTTATGCCAGAGAGAGTTCTGGGCGAGGAATGTCACGTGACATCTGCGAATGGCTGGTTTTCGTTAATTCAGTGGAGAGCGTCAAAACTCTGTTATTTTTGCAAATATCTCTCAAGCGATAAGAGATATGAAAAAAACATAAGGGAACAAAGCTGTAGAGAATCTTCTCCTCTACAAATTCGGTTATTCAATTTTAGCGTCAGTGAACGGTTTATATGCAATTAAAATTACATTATAAACGACCTTTCTTTGATATTACTAACGTATTTCTTGTCGGAAATATTTAAAAGCGAGGTTCTGGTCTCTGGTAGCCAACATTTATGTCTGTAAAATTTGGTGCCAATAGGTTGAACGGTTCGACCTAAAAAGTGGGAACACTTTATAACCAGACAGACATCGTCAAATCGCCGTTATTTTTGCAATTATCTCTGAAACGATACGAGATAGGAAAAAAACATAAGAGAGCGAAGTTGTAGAGAATTTTCCTCTCTACCAATTAGGTTATTCAGTTTTTGTGTCAGGTGAATGGTTAAGCCGTTATTTTTATTTAAATTTCGATCTGCAAAAAACGATCGCAAAAGCCCGCTTTTAGTGTTACTACCGTAACCTAAAGTGGGCCAAAACTTCCCCAAAATGACGGGATTTCGGCTACTGTAGTGGAACGGCGGCGATATAATTGCGATGTTTAATATTGTTATTCATGTTCTTCTTTAATCATGAAATTATTCTGACACTAGAAAAAGTTTTATCGGTTGCTAGGACGTTGTTGATTAGTTATTTACAGTTCCCTAGCAACACCAACTGTCGTAAGCTAACAGTGTAAAATCTCTAGACTTCGTCCTAAGTGTCCCGCACCACAAAGTAAATTAAAATTTGTAGGAATAATTCCTTTAAATGGTTCATCAAAAATAAATAAGGTTCTTGCACGGGCGGGGTATGAAAAATAGTCTGTAGTCGTTACTAAAATTTCAACAAAGTTAAACACAGGCACTTCTATTTGCTGTTCTTAACTCGAACTGAAAAAAATATTAATAATCCACTGCCTTCTAAACAATGGTTTTCCACATTTACACTAAATACAAATATAATGTCACATTCTAAGCTAATCAGTAGTGATTCAATCAGAATTAAATTGTTTTCTGAAATAAGTCGAGATTCTTCACAAGAATCAAATTTCTCTTGCTATAAAATATTCTTGATCATAAATAAATGTTCATAAATGCAAGATATCTTTCAACATTAACAAATATTTATTCTTCTTCATGTTAATACAGCGTCAGTTTAGCAAGAAACGCGAACATGGACAACTAGCTTGGACTGAATCTCAAACAAGACTAACTATAATCATTTATTTTTTGAAACGACTGAAGCGCGGCAATAAAGAAGGCGCAGCAGCATTCGTAGCCCCGTAGCTGTCGGTTAAATTTTCATAGTGGCCGTCTGCTATAATGTTGGCTGCGGCGGCGACGACGCTGCCCTTGTTGATTGCAGCGCCTCCATCGTACATGAAACATACAGAAACAGAACATTTTAAGAATCATATTATAAAAAAATAACATTTACATAAGCATCAAATAAATAAAAGGTTCTTTTCTTTCAATTTTTTATTTATAACTTCAAAACAGGACTGACATAGGAAAATGTAGTACGACAATATTGTCCCACTACACTACTTTTCCCCTAATATCTGAAATCAAGATGGAACAAAACTGTAGAATTTTGTGCAATACAAAAACACAGACACAAACGTAAGTAAAGCTAAAGAAAAAAAGTTCATGTGAACGTAGGTCTGCAACTGTTTAGTTACGGAGCTACGGCTAATTATACATTTTGCCTGAAGTTTAGCAACCTCGGTAAGATGAAGCCATCGCAAATATGTATGAGTTTACAGTAAAACACGATTTCTCTTTATTTTGTTGTTATTTGAAGAATCTAAAAGAAATATGTCCCACACGTGTATCTGCAGTAATTTTCCAGAAACTCCAGAGAAACAAAGATATAATTTTGTACCATTTTTTTCTTTTTATTATTTTTTTCTTTTAATTCCAGACAATTATACAAAGGTTGCTGATATTATTACGTAGGCTTCCGCGGCCAGAGTCAGATGACATAAAAGTTTTCTAGGTGTTGTACCGCGTCATGATGTAAGATGGCTATTACTTAAATATCCCAGGTTTCGGCCAACGCTACAGTGGCCTTCATCTGGGTATAGTCAGTATACGTTACAGTGGCCTTCATCTGGGTATACACAGTATACTACAGTATACCCAGATGGAGGCCACTGCAACGTTGGCCGAAACGTCGGTTATTTAAGTAATAGCCTTCTTACATCATGACGCGGTACAACACCCAGAAAACTTTTATGTCAATTATACAAAGCTTTCAACAGAAGTTGTAGGGAATTTAATTTTCTAAAATGATAGTAACAAAATTAAGTAATAAATGTTCAAATGTTCAAATGTTTGTAAATCTTATGGGACTTAACTACGGGGTCATCAGTCCCCAAACTTACAAACTACTTACGAACTAGGATGGCACAAATATCCATGCCCGAGGGGGGATTCGAACCCCCGACCGTAGTGGCCGTGCAGACCGTGACTGAAGCTCCTCAGTCCCCTCGACCACCGCGGCCGGCGTAATGAATGTGTCAGGTAATCTGCTTTTATTATTACTTAGTTAGTGTTAATACACTATTGTGTTCTTACTCTAAACAATACAGAAAAGTAACTCGTTTCAAGGTTAGAAAACGACTCAAACCACTCGCTAACGGTAAACAACATTCTTAACAGAAAGTAAACTAATTTTCTTATATTATCTCTGGAATTTACTCTTATAATCCCTGTAACTTACGTGTATAATCCCTATAATTTTTCTAAAACTACTGCTGATACACGTTTGGGACATGTTTCATTGTATTCACCAGATCAATAACAACAAAATAAATGAAAAACGTCTTTACTGTAACCTCTTACAGTTTTGCGATGACTTCATTTCAGTAAGGCTGCTAAATTTCAGGCAAAAATCTTTTATTAGCCGTAACTTCAGTTCCAACTGCAGTCGTGAACAGAACTCTTCACTCTGTCTATGGGACCGTGTGAATGGCCGGAATGCCGTTTCTTCAAGTCAATTTTCTGGATAGAGTGTGTTCCCCATTCAGTTGAAACTTACTCAACATGCTGTGGTTTGCCTGTTCTAGCACAGCGTTCTCACACCGCCTCACATCTTTTGTGGACAGCAGATGGGGCAAACCAGTGAGTGTGCTTCTTTTTGTGGCTCAGTGTTCTCTGTTGGCGGGCACACCGCAACACAACCATAGGGCTGGCCCTAACGAATTCTGATCTACCTTGCTCTACACACAGCTTGCATTTCATATATATCATTTTCGAAGCTCTTGGTTTTCATTCTACGTTGAACCCTCAAAGTTAACTGGGAAATTCGTATATTATCTGTGTAAAAATGAAAACGCCTTTGCTCGTTGTCGTGGTCTTCAGTCCGCAGACTAGTTTCATGCAGCTCTCCATGCTATCCTGTCCTGTGCAAGTCTCTTCATGTGAGAATATGTTCGGCAACCTACATCCTTTTGAATCTGCTTACTGTATTCGTCCCTCAGTATCCCTATACGATTTTTACCCCACACGCTTCCTTCTAATGCTAAGTTGACAATTCCTTGATGTCACAGAATGTATCCATCCAATCTACCCTTTCGCTTAGTCAGGATATACCGAAACTCCTTTTCTCCCCGTTTCGGTTAAGCACCTCCTCATTAGCTACGTGATCTACCAATCTAATTTTCATCATTCGTCTGTAGCACCACATTTCAAAAGCTTCTATCATCTTTTTATCTGAACTCCTTATCGTCCACGTTTCACTCCCATACAATGCTACACTCCAGACAACTGCTTTCAGAAAGGACTTCCTAACATTTAAATTAATATTGGATGTTAACAAGTTTCGTTTCTTTAGAAACGCTCTTCTTCCCTTAGCCATTCTGCATTATCTTCTTTACTTCGGCCATCAGAAGTTATCTTGCTACCCAAATAACAAAATTCATCTACTATTATTATCTCATTATCTAATCTAATTCCTTCAGCGTCGCCTGATTTTCTGACATTACATTCCATTACCTTCGTTTTACTCTTGTTAATGTTCATCTTATATCTTCCTTTCAAGACACTGTCCATTCCATTCAATTGCTCTTCCAGATCCTTTGCGGTCTCTGACAGAATTACTATGTCATCGGCAAACCGCAATGTTTTTATTTCTTCTCCCTGCACTTTAATGCCCTCTCCAAATTTCTCCTTCCATTCCTTCACTGCCTGCTCAATGTACAGACTGAACAACATTGGGGAAAGGCTACAACCCGGTCTTACTCCCTTCCCAACCTCTGCGTCCCTTTCTTGCCCTTCGACTGTAATAACCACCGTCAGGTTTTTGTGTAGGTTGAATATAAGTCTTCGCTCCCTATTTTTACCCCTGATACCTTCAGAATTTGGAAGAGTGTATTCCAGTCGACATTGTCAAAAGGTTTCTCCAAATCGACAAAGGTTAAAAACGTAGGTTTCCCTTTCCTTAGCCTATCTTCTAAGATAAGTCGTAAAGATTTTGCTCGTGTTCTCGAAAAACTAAACTTCTACAAGTTGATTTCTTGGTTTGATATCCGTCACGCTCCACTTCTTTATCGAAAATTACATATTTTTCTCAATACAGTACGTGCTACGTTCCTTTCTAACACACAACACGAACTGATCAATGCAGTTTCTTACGGTTCAGAAAACTCGTAGTTATGATCCGTTTCAGATAAACCAACCGTTCCATTTGCAAAGTTTATCATTTCTAGCTAACAGCGCCTTACAATCATCCTTATTGTACTTAACGCAAGAGCAGTGACATACTGTTTTAATGGTGAGCTTGAACTATTTAATGTAGGCCATCATACGCACTGTTTCACAAAAACATTTATATAGATAAAGATGACGTTGATTTGATAGATATCTTTGACTCTGCTTTCACAGTTTGGTTCTCAGCATCGCACTGGTCCCATGTTCCCTACAGCGTGCCCCAGTTACAACAGATCCCTTGACGCCCTGTTTATCGTCGTCCGCAACTTCACGAGATTGCCGAAGTTTTAGGACATGCTCCGGTGCTACATAATGAATGACCTCAGAGATTGTGCCTACTTTTAGCTACCTCCCTCGTAACTTCTACCCACGAAACTTCTGCTCACCTAGAAGTGTTTCAAGTCCTCAGTCAGCAGTAATTCTAGTTATTCAGTGTCCCTCAGGTAGGAATTATCAACACAGACACCGATAAACTTCTATCGACAGCCCGTATGATAAAATGTATTGTAAAGTAACCGTTTAAAATGGATTTTAACAAAAACTTTTTAGGAGTTGCAATGAAACACTGTCTCAACGCATTGCTTGCAATATCGTGAAGCATTAAGGCTCAGTTATGTAAATGTACGACATAGAGTTCAGAATATATGACGTCATGAACACTGAGATGCGATGAAAAACGGCCGCATTGTGAATGACATTTAAATTCATTACTTCTTTGCCGCTAAATTCATAAGCAACATATTTTGCAAAGAGTATCCACATATGTCGCTGAACGTACCTACGAAATTATATCACTGTTCGTCACATGATTGAAGAGATATTACATCGCCACGGTGGAGTAGCAGAGCGGTCTAAAGCGTCTCGCTGCGGAGCGCGCGGTTGCTCGCCGTGGAGGTTAGAGTCCTCCCTGGAGCATGGGTGTGTGTGTTGTCCTTAGGTTAGGATACAAGAAAAACTGCCACACAGTGCGTGACGCTATAATACATTTCTTCGTTACTACTATATTCGCAACACATTTCTCAAGCAATATCCAAATGTACCACTGAATGATTCTGCAAAATTGTATTGCTGTACGACACATCTTTCTGGATATATTAACGCAGTGTGTCCGCGTGTGTGTGTGTGTGTGTGTGTGTGTGTGTGTGTGTGTGTGCGTGTGCGTGTGTTTGAGTGTGTTTGTTTGTTTGTAAAAGGTAAAGCAGTCAACAATCCGAAGATTGGTTTGAACACCACAGTGCTTTACTAGGCATGGTTCTCTTTGGAGGTGGTATGCCGTTGCCTTCCTCCGACCTTCGAACTGACTTACCCAGCATGTTATAGGGGGACCAACAGTTTAACGTGGGTTCCGAAACACGGTGCTACTCGGTATTTTTCACATGAGCAATACTGCTAGAGGCGAAAGAAGTGGAAAGTGACAGACAAAAATCATTCCATAGAAATCCACAGTTTCTTTCTAGTCGTCAAAACCAGAGTAAGGTCACTTTGGCTGTATGGATTACGAACAAAACATAGTTCAAGAGATATGACGCCATATTAACTGCGAGAAAAAGTGCTAAATTACTCGAAAATGTTGCAGCGATTTCAACCTAATTTGTTGCACGCATTCCTTACCGCGAGATAACAATTGCTGTAGTAGTAAGAACATCCTAGGACATATAGTTCAGGAGATATGACATCATAAACAATGAGATGCATGATAAACTACCTTCTTTGCATTTGTTTGCTGTTCACACAAATCTACAGATTTATTCCGATCTTGATGAAATTTTTCACATTTGGATTCCGAAACAAGAAAGGGTCTCTGTCTACATAAAATTTCGTACGATACAGGACGGAATGTGCTTTACATACAGAATTTTACAAAATCTAAAGTTTTATTCCTATCCCGATGTAACGTTGCAGTTTCGACCTTAAAATATTATGACAGTTTCTGCCTACATAAAACTTCGTATGGTGCAAGGCGGATAGTACATTAGTTACAGAATTCGACAAAATCTACAGTTTTATTGGAATCTCGAAAAAAAATTTTAACAATAGATAATCAATTCAAGATGAATATCAGAGTCAGCATAGTGCTTTTTTTCCGGTGGACGGCAGAGGGCACCTTACAACAGAATTTGACACTGTTTTACCAATAACCATGAAAGTTGACTGGTGTATTTATGATTACATAGGGGAAGGTTTTTATTATCCACAACCCACAGTATTGGGCGTGGCAAAGGGTACCTTGGGCCGAGGAAATGGAAGGTGAATACAGAGGGGGGGGGGAGGTAAATGATGAATAGAGACAAAGGCAGAGGGGGAGAGAGGAGGAGGGGAGTGAAGATGGACTAACGGGAGAATGGGGTACATAAATATCCAGGCATCGACCTGGTTTCGGCTTTTCTCCATAAATTCGTATACATTTATGTGCTCTGGAAGCAACCGCAAGATAGTCTGCCACGCTGCCCATCAGGCCACTTCGTGAGGAAGTGATATGTTCGTCATAAGTCTGCGAGGGCCTGCGAGGGTCTGCTCTCGAAATGTAGTAAGCCTTTCCTTGATACATAATGTTTTTGCTATAACATTTCCATTAGACATTATTGAGCACTTTTATAATGATCTTGTCCTGAGGAACTCATAAATCAATCACAATAGCTCTCGACCCGAATCTTCGCTGTGTGCCATTAAGCCAAATTGGCACGAATGATTTACACGTCACCGGCCGCAGTAGCCGAGCGGTCTGCGGCGCGCCAGTCACAGTTTGCACGACCGCTACGGTCGGGGGTTCGAATCCACCCTCGGGCTTGGACGTTTGTGTCGTCTTTAGTATAAGATAGTTCATAAGTAGTTTGTAAGTTTAGGGACTGCTGACCCCGCAGTTCTCTTAAGCTTCACAAACATTTGATTTAGATTTCCACGTATCTAACATTCACTCGTAAAATTCTACCAAAACTGAAATCATGGGCATTGTAGGATTTACCTAGCGTTTTCCTAGAGTTGTTACATTACCGATAGACGTTAGAAGGATCGCCAACGGCTGTTCCGCAGTAGATAGGCCGGTTCCCGTTAGATCACCGAAGTTAAACACCGTATGGTTTCGCTAGCGCTTCGGTGGTTCACCATCCTGGCCTGCCGAGCGCTGTTGACAAGTGGGGTGCACTCAGCCCTTGTGAGGAGCTAGTAAAAAAATGTTCATATGTTTGTTGAGCTTATGGGACTTAACTACGGGGTTATCAGTCCCTAAACTTACAAACTTACGATCTAGCTAATACTAAGGATGGCACTGATATCCATGGGATTTGAACGCCCGACCCAGGTTGCCGTGCAGAACGTGACGGGCGCGCCGCAGACGGCTCGACCACCGCTGCCGGCAGGGGCTAGTAGATTGAGAAGTAGTGGCAGCGGCTTCGGTCAAGAAATGGCCCGTAGGGTGGGCCGCTGACCACGTCCTTCTCCATACCGCGTCCGTTGGAGGAAGACACGGCTACCAGCCGGTAACTGTAGGTCTTTTCGAGGCCTGAAGGACGGAGTGTAGTTTTAATGTTATTAGATAGGTGGCTAAACTGAATGTCTCATGATCATCGAAGCCTAAATATGAACTAAATTGAGAAAATAATTAGGTTGCAGGTAACTCAAAGGGATTTTCGGGCATTTGCCTGAAGTCATATGCTATGGAAAGCACACGAAACAGCTCCTATCGTCTCTAGGAATTTAGTGTCTTAACACTACTCTATCGCGATCGGTTAGAGCCAGAGAAAATTTTATGCTACAGTTGATATCGTCATCATTATCACGGCAGATGAAAACAAATGAAATCTGAATCAGATGGAACAAATAATGTAAACTGTTATTTTTTTTTTTTCAAATTAAATATGTCGTAACTGTTAGCACATTTATCCCACTGTGAGACAAAAATGTTTGCAGTTACCTTTTTAGGACTCAACATGGTTTCCGAAAGGCAAGATCACGTGAAACCCAGCTCGCTCTATTCATCCACGAGATCCAGAAGGGCCGCGCGGGAATGTCGTTACAGTTCGCACAGCCACTCGCGTCAGAGGTTCGAGTCCTCCCTCGGGAATGGGTGAATTTGTTGATCTTGGCATAAGTTAGTTAAGTGGTTTGTAAGCCTAGGGACTAACGACCAGAGTAGTTGAGTGCTATAGATTTACAAACATTTTATTTTTGGAACGATCACATCAAATTAATCGTGGGTAAAGCAGATGGCAGACGGAGATTCGTAGGAAGAATCGTCAAGAAGAGAAGTCCGTCAACAAAGGAAGTAGGCTACAAAACTCTTTTGAGATCTACGGATCTTCACTGTAGCTTCACAGTATATATATTCACTTATGAACTTTGTTATTAGCAATCCGACCCAAATAAAAAGTAATAGCAATGTGCATAGCTACAACACTATGAGAAAGGGTGATCTTCGCTATTCAGGGTTAAATTTAACTTTGGCACAGACGGGGGTGAATTAGCTGCTACAAAAGTCTTCGGTGACTTATCAAATGTTCAAATGTTTGTATAGCTTATGGGACTTAACTACGGGGTCATCAGTCCCTAAACTTACAGACTACTTATGAACTAGCTAACACTAAGGACGGCACAGATATCCATGCCCGAGGGGGATTCGAATCCCCGACCGTAGTGGCCGTGCAGACCGTGACTGGAGCGCCTCAGTCCCCTCGGCCACCGCGGCCGGCAGGTGACTTATCAAGCAGCATCAAAAGTCTGACAGATAGCCAACTAGTATTTAAAAAGAAAGTAAAAGAATTTCTAAATGGCAACTCCTTCTCTACTTTAGATGAATTTTAAGACAAAACCTTATTATTTTGCTAAAAAAATCAAAATTAAAAAAGAATTACAAAAATTTAAGAAATCCTCCAAAAACTGAGCGTGTATAGACACCATTTATTAAACTGACACGTTCCACATCATTGCCAAATGCGTATCTATGATATATGGAACAATTATTAATCTAATTTAATCTTATATGTTATTCAAACGTCGCAATATGAGGCAGTTTTCATTGTTTATGACGTCATATCTCCTGAACCGCGAACTAATTGTCGTAGGTCATCGTTAAACGCAGAGCACAAAGTTTGGAGGATATCTGTCCAGTAGTTTAGGAGTAGGTGCGGAACTTACTTCCACACCCAAAGATACATACATAATTTTTTATAATATGTACAGATTAAATACGTTTATTTCCTGGACACAGACTGTTCAGGACTCTTTAAGTCCCATCACGGTCTGTAGATTCAAAGAACGAGAAGAAGACGGTATTTTTAGAGAACTGCATTATGGCGTCAGAAAGCCCAGACTGGAGAAGAAATTAGCTGTCAGTGACAACGGAACTTTATCCGCCAATAGAATGTGGGTGCTCTCGCATGGCCGCTGCTTGTGTAAACACTTCTGAGAGCATCCGTTTGCGCAAGAGTAGGGAAGCACTGGACGCCGGCTGCCAGAATAATAAATCCGCTGAGTGGCTCTGCTCTCCGTTGCAGAGCCCGGTCAAGTGGAGCGCGCGCCCAAACATTACGAAACACAAAAACCGAGGCGTCTTCCGCCGCCGCTAAACGATTCGTCCCACCAGCGTCGGCATTCCCGTTAATTGCATCAGAGGCTGCACGCTTAACACGAGTTTCTCTTCTCGAAAACCAAGCTGAATCGTTTGTAGGAGCCATCTGAAATCGCTAGACGATTGCCGCAATTGACTTAAGGCCGAGTCTCACACGGCGACATTTGTTGCTGCTACTGGAATAGCAGCGAGGAATCGCTTCATTAGATACTCGCTACTACTGACTAGACTGTAAGAACTAGCGGCTACTGCATTTTCATCTGTAACTCCGAGTAGGTCTTGTATCCTGGTCGCAAATAGACAGCCTTGCGTGCTTTTTATAATAATCTATCTTCTATCTATATCTATAAATGTGAATGTCTGTTCGGTGTACGTTTATCACGTCTGCACCACAAGACATAAAGAGCTAAAAATTTGTACAGTTACTAATGTCTACCCGGGGAAGGCTTTAGGCACGGTTTTATGACGATCGGATTGATATATATATATATATATATATATATATATATATATATATATATATATATTAATGTGAATGTCTGCTCTGTGTACGCTTATCACGTCCGAACGACAAGACGCAGAGACTTAAATATTTGTACAGTTACTAATTTAGACCTGAGGAAGGTTTTAGGCACGGTTTTATAGTGATCTGATAGATATTTAGTAATTTCAATAATATAACGAGAAATGCGGAACAATAATTACTCTTTGAAAATGATATTTACTCTTTGAAAATGATTTTATTGGTTGCGTTGTTGCTTGAGGGTTGATAATGATAAAAGGGTGGAGTATATTGGGATGGAAAGTTATCGGTGTATATAAAATTCTACGTGTGTGTGTGTGTGTGTGTGTGTGTGTGTGTGTGTGTGTGTTTGTGTGTGTAATATTTCGCTCTGCAGCGAAAACTACAGAACGCAAACGAATTGACTGTGTGTAATTGTTGTCCGAAGTCTCCCGTTGTACACCATAGCATTTCCATGCCGATAGCTATAAGGGAATGGAAGATATGATGGTTGAAAGTCGTCAAATTATAAAAAAATTCGGACTGTAGGCCAGTGATGACGTTTGCTACTCTATAGCAAGGAGGTTACATACAGCGAAACCTGACGCCACAGACCATATCTTTGGTCTATGCGTGCTACAATGTCTTCGGCTCTTTCTCTGTAAGGATAAGCATACGAATAAGGAAATGTAAGAATAAATAAGTAAAGCAGTAATAGAGAAATTTCTTTTAATACTTTTCTTTAAAAAAAATCGCTTTGACGTTTCGCGCATTATCTTTCATAATCAACCAACACGCGAGCGGAGCCGCGGGTTTAAGCTGTTTAATAATAAGGGAAGGGATCAACTGGTGAGATGCATTCTGAGACAACCGGGAATCGTCTGTTGAGCATCGGCGGGAAATGTTTGGAGTACAATTCACAGGGGGATTCCGAGAAAGGAATACAGTAAGCAGATTAAAAAAGGATGCATACAGCCGTTCTTATTGAGAGGTCGAGAGGCTTTTACAGAACTAAATAGCGTGAAGAGCAGCGTCAAACCAGTCTCAGGACTGACGACAACAACAACCACAGTACTACCTGAAAGTTATGTTATTCCAGCAACCTTCCGTTTTCTCTCTCTGTCCACCTTCGCTTTCCTTCTCTCTCTGTCCTCTTACCCTCCCTCCGCCTATATCCACCTTCCTGTATCTCTGCCAATCACTTCCTAGACTCTACATAGAACTCCTCCTCCACCTCCTCCATCCATTGCTTTCTCCATTTTTGAAAAATTATGTAACTCTGTTAACTTTATTGCAAGGTACCCTCTGCCATGCACCGTATGAAATTTTAGCTCGCAGCCACAATACTGTATTCCCGCATCAGGGAGACACAATTAATTGTCGTCAGGAGCCCAGCCTCGGCTTGTATACAATTATATATTTTTGACGACATTATAGCGATCAATGAATGCAATAAATCGCAATTTGCGATCAGTTATGGCTTCCCTAATGCGGGAACACAGTATTGTGGCTGCGGGAATTACATAACAAATAGGCTGTGATAATAGGAAAGAGATAGCGTGGCGAATGGAGATTTGGGTGTGGCGGAAGACGTGCAGTCGGGTTGGTCACTGTGTCCTCGGTGGCGGAGTGGTCAACGCGTTTGCCCAATAAGCAGGAGATACCGGGTTCGAATCTCGGCCGGCCACAAATTTTCATTCGCCGCACTTCGGTATTCCATCTAAACCTCGTACAGTGAAGCCATAACTGATCGCAACTTGCGATTTATTTCATTTTGTCGTTCAGTCCCATGCAATAACCACATTTGGGACTCTAAAGTCTGTTACTTCCCGTTGTTCGGACAAAACCACATGTAACACCTTTTCATGTGACTCACCGGACAACAAATGACGACTGTGCCAATACACACCACTTTTATGCCTTGTCTACGCGATTCTACCTACATTCCATGACTTCTGTCACCTCCTTGTACGTGGAAGTAGGTGAAGTAGACTTGCGCATAATAGTTCGCGATCGGGAGCGCTCACTTTAGTTCGCGGCTATCTCGCGAACTAATTCGTTCTTTTAGTTCGTCCGCTCCCAGCGACGGCTGAGCGGCGTGGTCTGCGCATGCAGGTGGAGGGAGAAGTTCCCCCACCTAGCTGCTTCATGCGCTTGCTGCTTGAGCCGCTAACGATATCACGCAAACCAAAAGAAACAGTTTGTGGATAATTTCTCGCGTTTAAGTTTACAGTTATCTCTATATTTTGGCATGATGGAATTTGTTAGTCAGATATTGCAGAGTGCAGAATACTTCAAAGAAAAAATTTTGTAACATTGAACTTTGTAATCTAGCAGGCAGACGCTCACCTCGAAATGGCTCTCATCAGCAGAAGGCAAACAAGTGATTTTTAATTCTGCTGCGCGCCCTCTCGCTATTGCCCGTCGGTCTTCGGAAAAGAAGCGAGATACGTTTGGCATAATAGTTCGCGACTGGTAACGCATATTTTAGTTTGCGACCGATTGCAGATATTTTAGTTCGCTGCCGATCGCGCATATTTTAGTTCGCGACCGATCGCGCAAATTTTAGTTCGCGAACGATCGCGCAAATTTTAGTTCGTGAACGATCGCGCAAATTTTAGTTCGCAAACGATCGCGCAAATTTTAGTTCGCGAACGATCACGCATATTTAGTTCGCAGCTCGGCCGCAGCAAGATCGTGCTACACTCAGCTTCAAATTCCGGCCCTCTAAATTTACTTAACAGAAATTCACGAAAAGAACGTCGTCTATCTTCCAGAGATCCCCAATTGAGTTGCCGGAGCATTTCCGTGACACTCGCGCATTGGTCGAACCTACCGGTAACAAATCTAGCTGATCGCCTCCGAACCGCCTCTATTGCTTCCTTCAACCCGATCTGCTGCGGGTCCCAAACACTTGAGCAATACTCAAGATGTGATCGTACAAGCGTTTTATACGCGGTCTGCTTTACAGATGAAGTACATCTTCCCAAAGGTCTCCCAATAAACCGAAGTCGGCTGTCCACCTTACTCACAACTGTCCTTACATGTTCGTTCCATTTCATATCGCTCTGCAATGTTACGCCTAGATATTTGAACGACGCGACAGCATCAAGAAGCTCGCTACTAATGCTGTATTCGAACATTATAGGATTTTTTTTTCTACTCATGCGCATGACCTTACATTTTTCCACATTGAGAGCTAGCTGCCATTCTTCGCACCAACTAGAAATTTTGTCTAAGTCAACCTGTATGCTATTACAGTCAGTTACAGACGACACCCTCCCATACAGCACAGCATCATCAGAAAACAGCCGCAAATTACAACTTAGTCTGTCCATCAGATCGTTTACATAGATAGAAAATAATAGCGGTCCTATCACACTCCCCTGGGGCACGCCTGATGATACACTCGTATCTGATGAACACTCGCCGTCGAGAACAACGTACGTGTTTGTAGAGCTTATGGGACTTAACTAGGGGGTCATCAGTCCCTAAACTTACAAACCACTTATGAACTAGCTAACACTAAGGACGGCATAAATATCCATGTCCGAGGGGGTATTCGAACCCCCGACCGTAGCGGCCGTGCAGACCGTGACTGAAGTGCCGCAGTCCCCTCGGCCACCGCGGTCGGCTCTTCCGAACTACACAAGACTAAGGTGTGTGGACTGTCCCATGTGAGTGCCAGCACAGCTCACATGGTACAGTCCCGGCAGCTGGCAGCTGGCAGCGAGAGGCCCCACTTAAGCGGCGCGGCAGCTTGTAGTGAGCGGCTAGCGTCAGCGTGGTGGCGGCCTTCCAAGCGCTGGTCGGCGCTAACACGTCACGCCGTGGCCGGAAATAGACACGCGGGGCCCACGCTGGAGCCGCCTCCCTATTAAAGGAAGCGGCAGACACACTGGCCGGCCACGGCGGTTCCTGCCCTTATCCTCGTGCCTTGTTTTCCACTGACTGCCATCCTGAGCGACGTGCGTCATGCCGCACTGCGTTAAACACTACAACTGAAGGCGCTCTGGACTGTCACCAGGTTGTACTGCCTGTCTCACCTAAAGCGGACACTCCTTAGTTTTCATTTACAACTAGGAGTGTGTCGTCTTTAATTGACTACAATAGCATACAGGATGACGTTGACAAAATTTCTAGTTGGTGTGAGGAAGCCGGCCGCGGTAGCCGAGACGACTGAGGCGCTCCAGTCACGGTCTGCACGGCCACTACGGTCGGGGGCTCTAATCCCCCCTCGGGCATGGATATTTGTGCCGTCCTTAGGATTAGCTAGTTCATAAGTATCAATAAAATTCTTCTGGGTATGAAACCGCGTCGTCATTTTATAAATTCCCACCGACGTTTCGGCCACTGTTGCAGGCGGCCTTCATCAGGTGCCTTCATCAGGTGTCAAACACAGACCCTGATGAAGACCGCCTGCAACAGTGGCCAAAACGTCGATGGAATTTATAAAATGACGACGCGGTTTCATACCCAGAAGAATTTAATTGATAGTGACAACAGCCGCGGAAGCCTACGTTTGCATTTAGTTCATAAGTAGTTTGTACGTTTAGGGACTGATGACCCCGTAGTTAAGTCCCATAAGCTATACAAAAATTTGAACATTTTGGTGTGAAGAATGGCAGTTAGCCCTAAATGTAAGAAAATGTAAGGTCATCCTCATGAGTAGGAAAAACAATCCCATAATTTTCGAATACAGCATTAGTAGTGTATGGGGTTTCCAATCTTCCATTAGTCCAACTCCTTTTCCCCCTCTCTGTTCACCTGCTCTACCCCCCCCCCCCCTCCTCCCCTTCTCCTCCTGTCCCTTTCTCTGTCCATTTCTTCCTCCCCCTCCATCTCCTTTCACCTGTCTGTCACCTTCTCCCCACTCTCATTCTCCTCCTCTCCACACTCTCTGTCCGTCTCCTCCTCTACCTTCTCTCTTTCCGTCCCCTCTCTCTGTCCCTCTCCTCCTTCCCCTTCCTGTCCGTCTCCTCCTCCACCTACTCCTTTCGCTCCTATATATGAAGACATAAATATATTCACCAAGCTTAATGGTGACTGGTCTAAAGTGTAAAAGTCGGAAGGTACCCTCAGCCGTGCTAAATTCACTGGCTTGCAGATTATAAAAATCTCATACATGAAAACTTACATTTATGTGCTGACTTTCATGGTGACCAGTCAAACAATTTTGTTGTAACGTACCCTCCACCATGCACCTACGAAGGCTTACGAAAGGTAGCCCATGTATTAATACGAGGTAAACGCTAGTGACGTATAGTGTGGGCTATCAAAGCTAAATTCGCTGGCTTGTAGATTATAAAAGTCTCCTCCTTGGAAACATTTATGTGCTGACTTTAATGGTGACCAGTCAAACAGTTTGTATGTTTGCTGTAACGTCTCTGGACCTTCCTGGTACGTTCTTGGGACCTTTCTGGGCGGCGAGGTGGCGATGTGGAGGAACGTAACCACAACCTTCACCGTTGGAAGGCCAAAAATGGGCGCAGATGGTCCTCGAGCGGCTTAATGTACCACGGACCATCGGAGCCCCTTCCAGACCAACCTTGGGGCACTGCAAATTGTTCAGATGTTTGTACACTTAAGGGACCAAACTGCTTGATTCAACGGTCCCTACATTTACAAACTACTTACACTAACAACAACACAGACTCCCATGCCCGATGGATGACTCGAACCTCTGGCGGGAGCGGCCGGGCAGTCCGTGGCATGGCGCCTTTCAAGGAGACAACAGGAGTATCGCATTTTGGGATTTCTCTATATTTATAGTACGTGAAGTTCAGAACTTAAATAATAATCAGCGTAAACCATTCGACTCAACTGTAAAAAATTCTCGAGAAAATCGACTTTGAAGTTTTGCAAGTACACGTAAATACCAATTAGTAATGGAGTCACAACATCTGTAAGTGTAGCGCAGGTGGTAGCGTTCTAGCCTCGAAATGATAGAGACGATGGTTCGAATTCCGCTGTGATCAATATTTTTTTCGTTTGTTGTCGAATACAGTTATATAAAACTTTTTAGGATCTCTAATTCTACGTGTTGTGTCAGTTTTTGTTTATGTGTATCTAGATGAGCTGAACACCTTGTCGTCACCTAAAGTGATGAGTAGCTTAGCTGCTTGGAAAGCCATTAGTCGCTATGGAGATGACATTCTACAAACAGCGTCGTAGCTCTTCACAAACGGAACAATCACAGAATACCGTCGTCAATTAATAGTGAAGCGAAAAATGTAAAAAATGGAACTTTTGTTTTCTGATTGAAACCATCATTATTAACTACCTTTCGTAAAATATAGAAAATTAAGAGTAAACATATATGTGCATTTTTCGTAAAAATTACTATTAGATATTAGATTTGTGTAAGTATGCGAACACAACGAAAAAAGGAAAAAAAAAAAAAATACGTCGATGTAGGATTCGAAGCTACACCGTGAGATGTCCCGACTGTTGTAATTGTTAGTACTGACACGTACTTGCAAAACTTAAAAGTTTATTTCCTCGAGAATTTTGGAGAGTTGAGTCGAATGGCTTCGGCTGATTGTCAATTGTGTTCTGAACTTCACGTACCATAAATATAAAAAAAAAAAAAAAAAAAAAAAAAAAAAAAAAATCTAAAATCCGACCCACGTGGTCTTGTTAGACGCGCGACCATCCGTGTGCGGCGGACCTTTGCATACCACGAAAATGCATCCCAGACCATAAGAGACATACCACCACCTTGGGCCACACCTTCTTCGCAGAAGAATCCTTCAATTAGGATGCGGTGTCTACTGTTGCAATTGAAATTGTCACTCGTGTGACCATGTCACATTCCAGCATTGTTCCATTGTCCATTCCTTTTGATTGGCGGCAAATGCAAGCAGTTGTAGCCATGAGTTGTTGATAGTGGCGCCCCACACCCCATATATGTTTGCTAGGTTTTGGTATGCGTTATCTACAGGCTGTTCGGAAATTTCCGTTACAGACTCGATGATTTGTTGACAAGAGTGCGTTCACGATATTCGTAGTGGGGAACCGTGCCTGGAAACGTACCGTTTCCATTTTACTACAGTGTCAATTCAGATACGAACGCGTCCTCGTCTACTGAGGGATAGATAAATGGCAGGCAGGTATCGGCTTTGCACGAACACGCAAGGGGAGGTGCGGCGCTAGACTGTCGATAGGGAGAGATCGCAGTAGTGTGTGTCAGAGCGCCTAGTGAAAGCACCAGGAAGAGACGGGGCTGTTGGCAGAACACGAGGAGAGAGCAGCGAGGTTTGCATAGAATGTCAGTGAGGTACGCGAACAGGCCGCGTTACGCATCTGAAATGAAATCGCCGCAGGACGGTAGCGGTACGTTTCCGGATATGCGTTCATATTCAGAATATTAGTCACTACCCTCTCCAAGTCCTCGAAGTTTGTAACGGGAATTTCCGAACATCCTGTTGAGTTGCTGCAGTTCTGGCAGCACATTATACAGGGTTTCCCATTTATCTTGACCACCCAAAATATTTCTGGAACAACAACAGCTATTGCAAAACCACTTCACCGGTATCAATGTAAGGCAGCGGCACATGAATGTAAATATTTTGAAACTTTTTAAGGCTGGTGCATATGTGTTTTTTTACCCAAAATTATGTGTTTTTAAATTGACGCCCTATATTATTTAATAAGCAATCTATATCATGACAAATCATATAAATAATGGTGTTGATTCCATCGCAATAGACAGGCTAGATCACCATGCTGCTCAGGACGTACGCTAGCCACGCGTTTCGCGTTTCAAGCGTCAAGTTGGCTTCGCAAAATCTCGAAATGTAATTGGCTTATTGAGATGCAATCAACGCTGTTGTTTATGTGATTTGTCATGCTATAGATTGCTTATAAAATAATATAGGTTGTCCATTTAAAAACACATAAGTTTGAGTTAAAAACACATATGCTTTCGTTTTAGAATGTTTCGAAATATTTAACTTCACGAGGCTCTGCCTTACATTGATACCGGTGAAAGTGGTTTTAGAATAGCTGTTGTTGTTCCAGAGACATTTTAGGTGGTCAAGTTAAATGGGAAACCCTGTATGTCGACGCAAGCCTGATTGAAAAGATTTCAAATAGTGGAGTAGTTCTCTACCATCTTGACGCGGTTTGTATAACTGATGCAACACACTTTCCCAAAATTGCCTAACAAATAAGTTTCCTATTCGCCTTCCTCACTAATCATTTCATCCGTTCATTACGCTGAACACCTCTCCCAGAAGTTTAAGCGATTTTCCTATTCGGTATTGGTTATTTGTGTGGATCCCTCATCAAGATGCAGTGTCTCAAAAGAACTGCACAATCCTTGAACGATAATATTACATCGTTCGTTCTGAAGTTCCTAGACTGACTTTATTCGTGGCGTATAATCAACGTCCGCACAGCAACTTTCGTTACTGCTTTAACTAAACAATGATCTTCAGTTACCGCTCTTAGTCACTAGGAAAACGGATAAGGCTTACGTCATTTTCATTTCAATTATTTCTGCATATAGGTGCTGAAGATCATCATCCGCCTTTTCTCTTACTATTGCGCTGTAATAACGGTAAAGCTTCAAATATTAACAAACATGTCTAGATTTCGCAATACATAACTGCCGGCCGTAGTGGCCGAGCGGTCTGCGGCGTGCCAGTCACGGTCTGCACGGCCGTTGCGGTCGGGGATTCGAATCCCCCCCCCCCTCGGGCATGGATGTTTGTGCCGTCTTTAGTATAAACTAGTTCATAAGTAGTTCGTAAGTTTAGGGACTGAAGACCCCGTAGTTAAGTTTCATAAGCTCTACAAACATTTGTGAACATAAACAACTATTTACTCGTAAGTAAAGCGACTCTTAGAGTATCAGTAACATTGGGCTATGATATTGTACAATATATTGATGGGTGCTACAGACAGCGAACCGATATTGCACAATATTAGTGGCGGGTACTGATGTCAGCTGTTATTTAGCTCTTGGCGTGGAGTTATTTATTAAATGATATGAGGATAAGCAAGCCTAATGATTGTCAGAAAGATTTGATGATTGCCGCTTGCGCATTAGATGCTATTATATCTGCGTGATATTTGTTCACATACATGAAATTGTCAGAATACGTACAGACATTTTTATTTTTATTCTGGTGAAAAAAAAAAAAATACTTTGGCTTTACAAAAAAATTCGAGTAACAAAGTGTTGGCCCCACTATGTAACAAATATCAGTTCCATTTTTAGATGCACTCGTAATTATTTTAAATTCCTTCCTGTAATTTTCTCGCAATGAATTGACTATAATAATTAAAGTAGACCCACTTTTAGGTAAATTTCCCTATATTTCCACTACAAGAAATCTCATTACTCTGTTTGCTTTTGTAAATTAGTATAGTCGTTTCATATCACATTCCTAAATACTTGTAATATTCTCAAATGACTGTCCTCTCTGCTGATTTCGAACCCACATCAACTGAACAACATAATAAATTGTACAAACAGTCTAGAAGACGAGAGTGAACTAACAACAACACACAGTTTTAGCCAGAGACTATGTAATCCACGCAGTTTGCTCAGTAAAATTCAATTTCAGCACATTCGTCAATATATTGAGCATTTACTGCACAACCTTGAATCTAACCAACAGGAGGTCAACAATATTGCGCAGTGTAAAACACTTCACAGTATTATTGACAGTCTCGGGGCGCATAAGCCTAGCAGCTAAAAATCCCCTATTAATTAAATAAACAAAATGTAACTGCTCGCAGCTGTTTACTCCGTTTGAAGATCTTCCACTGCGCGCACGCGCTGTATTTTATCGCTATGTATGCAACCGATTTCCTGTATGCACTTTATTCTGTGCGCGAGCAGCAGGTTGTGGAGAAGGAATGCAGAGTTGGGTTGAATGCTCAGCCGACGTGAGCTTTTAGCAGGGCCCGCCGTTGCCGCGGCCGGCAGTTACGTAAAAGCTGTGTATGGATCGGCAGGCGGTGGCAGCTCAAGTCGGAACTGGTCTGGCGTCTGCCCGCTTTGTGTGCGTGGCCGAGCAGGGCGGCAGATGGGCACCGGCCCTAGCAGGCGCCAGGCACCCGTTACTCTTCCCTACCACACCAGGAGTCCCTTAAGCCCGTCTTACACGATGAACGAACTTGTAATGTATTGCTAGCACGTTGCGTTAATGGCGGCCGTCTGTCGTTTGAACGTCTGCACTAGTATGATCGCGCTAGTATCGAAGCGCGATAATTATAGCGATAAAGAAATAGGGCCACTTCGGTTCTAGCGGGTTCACTGCGCATGCGCTAGTAGCTGTCTGCAGCAATCACCGCTCCAGTTAGTCGCCGGCCGCGATGTCCGAGGGCACTGAGGCGCTCCAGCCACAACGGTCGGGGGTTCGAATCCCCCCTCGGGCATGGATATTTGGGCCGTCCCTAGTCTTAGTTAGTTCATAAGTAGTTTGTAAGTTTAGGGACTGATGACCCCGTAGTTAAGTCCCATAGACTTTACAACCATTTGAACATTTACCAGTTAGTCCGCCATTTTCCTTCATATTTACGTATATTTTGCGTTTTGTTGAAGTTTATGATCAGAATGTATTCCACATGTATTTCTAATGGCGGCATTCACACTGTCCGTCACCGGACCGTCACCTCACGTCAACGCCACGTTAAGCTAGCTCGAGAAGATTGTTTTGATTGAACGGTCGTCTGCTGGCGTCGGAAGTTAACCTATTTTCGTCACGCGATTTTCATATTACAGTAGACGATTACGCGGTTTGCACGCAAATTTGTCTTATTAATCTGTATTCCATTGTATTACTGTGGTTTGTGCGCCTCGGTTGCACATTGGTAGAGTGCCAGAAGACTACAAATACAAAGGTCGCGGGTTCGATCCCCGCCAGGTACTAAGATTTTTATCTGTCACTTTCCACTACTTTCACCTCTGGCAGCATTGCTCATGTGTAAAATACCGAGTACCACCGTGGTTCGGAACCCACGTTAAACTGTAGGTCCCCCTATAACTGGCTGGGTAAGTCAGTTCGAAGGTCGGATGAAGGCAACGGCGTACCACCTCCGAACAGGACCATGCGTAGTAAAGCACTGTGGTGTTCAAACCAATCTTCGGATTGTTGACTGCTTTACCTTTTACTTTGGTTTAGCAGTAAATTGCAAATGTTTCAGGCGACTTAAAAATGTATCTCAATTGAGTGTCCACCTAAAAGCGAGGTCTTATATCTGAAACCGAAAAATGGTTCATGTTTTGCAATATTGTAACAGAAAAGACTGAAGCCAAATTGTTTATTTGAATAAGATTGTAATTTGATGACGTAGTTTTCATTAAATAGCATTTTAAATGAAAGTGTCAGTCCACATTAAGGACAAAAATTCACTTGTGCATGACGTTATTAACAATGTCAGGGGGAAAATCGTTGTAGATAAAGCCGGCCGCGGTGGCCGCGGGGACTGAGGCGCTTCAGTCACGGTCTGCACGGCCACTACGGTCGGGGGTTCGAATCCCCCCCTCGGGCATGGATATTTGTGCCGTCATAGTTCGTAAGTAGTTTGTAAGTTTAGGGACTGATGACCCCGTAGTTAAGTCTCATAGACTATACAAACATTTGAAACATTTTTTTGTAGATAAAGTAAACAAGGTCTATTTACGCTCTTATAATATTGTTTGATGTGTTCATACGTTTATTTTTTTCGCTTGGAAATTATGTCAATGTTTTGAAATGTTGTTTCACTTCCCAGCACTTTACTACACTAAATTTACCAAAAACATACATTGCAATGTTTTCTTTTGCCGTCAGTAACATTTAGAGTCGCTTCTTCAATTCCAGTATTAAACTATGACTTCCGACATAGCAGACTGCCTGTCATAAACTCACTTTCAACATCGGGTATTTTACTGTCTGATTACGTTTATCGTCTAAACACGCTGCCACAAGATCTTGCACGAGTTTGTAGTTCAGGGCTAGTACGCTAGTAGCGCTTCAGTAGACTATTATCTATCTTGTTCACTTTCGTTCATCGTTTAAAAAGGGCTTTAAGCCCTTGTTACACGATGGACTTCGCGGAGAAAAACGATTACGCAAAGTCCGTGCGCCTTTCGTGCCTACGTATAAATTAGCAGCCAACCCCATCGCCAGTGAGTATATGACGACGTATATCTATAGATTACGCCGAGTGGGAGTTCTAAATTTCCGAATGTGCTGCAGAATTCGCATGTGCAGAAGCAAGTAAGACTAGTAGTGTCTGCTAACATCGGAAGTTAACCTATGCTGGTCGAGTTAATTTATATTACAAAAATGTTTTCGCAGTTCTTAAACTTTGTATTCTCATCGCACCGTAAAGATTCCACCACAACCTAGTATTCTTTTATAAATCAGATCAAATATCTACAAACAGAAAGATATTTACGTTTTTCAGGGGAAAAACGTACACTGTGCATAAATACAAACCTAAATATATAAATGTGTTTTAAAGAAAATTATTTCAACAGTGTCACACTTAGAATTATTAGATGGGAAAATTATTGTTTGTCCGTTAGCACGAAAACAAGACATGAAAACTGACGTAAAAAAGCGCTCTTAAGTGAATTTCTGATATTTTTGATGTGTTTGCAAGTGTTAATTTTCTTCAGCAAGCAAATGTATACATTCTGAATGGTTCGCGACACTTTTCCTATTTTTTAGGTTCTAATAGTGCACATAATTTACAGTATGACATTTGACGAGAACATTAAATACACATTACCCTTTTGCCGTTAATAAACTCAGTTATCATTTCTTGCGCATACGTAAAAGGCGCCTTCACAACCTCAACTCATAATTTAGATGCGAAAGTACACAGCAGACAGCTCTACGGTTTGGATGCCAACGTCTCGACTAGTCAACGGAGACGAGAAAGTCAATCGTGTAAAAGGAGCTTTACACGTTGCTCAACTACTCGTGGCAAGCACGTCTACGGCAGTGCCCCTAGCACATTCGTATCTACATCTGTACTCCGCAAGCCACTTCGTAGTATGTTGCGTGGGTACTTCGTACAACAGAGTCACTTCCTCCTCCTCCTGTTCCACTCATGTATGAGTCGCGGGGAAGAAAAAGACTGTCAGTAAGCTTTAGTGTGGGCTCTAATTTTATCAAAAATACAGTGGTCATTAGTCCGTAGCCGCGCGGGAGTAGCCGAGCGGTCTGAAGCGCCACGTTACGGATCGCGCGGCCTTGCGCCTCGGAGGTTCGAATCCTCCCTCGGGCATGGATGTATGTGTTGTCCTTAGGTTAGTTAGTTTAAGTATTTTGTAATACTAGGTACTGATGACCAACGTAGTTTCGTCCCGTAAGATTACAAACATTTGAACATTAGTCCGTAGGCTCACAAACTACTTTCACTAACGTATGCTAAGGACACCACAAAGCCGTCCGCGGTGGCCGAGCGCTCTGCGGCGCGCCAGACACAGTCTGAATTGTCACTACGGTCGGAGGTTCGAATCCCCTCTCGGGTATGGATATTTGTGCAGTCCTTAGTATTAGCTAGTTCATAAGTAGTTTGTAACTTTAGGGACTGATGACCCCGTAGTTAAGTCCCATACGCTCTACAAACATTTGAACATTCGAATATCTCTCCCACATTTTCATTATATTTTTCCGTTAAAATATCATCACCTTTCTTGCCATGGTAGTTCAAAGTTTATTTTCTTTGCCAGTACAAACATTTTGATTTTGACAACACAAACACCCATGCCCGAGGTATGACTCGAACCCCCAACGGCTAACGGCCGCGCGCATCGTAGCTGGGCGCCTCAGTCCGCACGGCTATTTTTTATCCTCTCTTCTTCCGCGAGATATATGTAGAAGGAAGCAAGATACTAGAAGACTTCGCGAGAAACGTACGCGCCCGTAACTTTAACAGTGGTCCACACCACGATATTTAACGCGTGCTACGTCTTCCACTGGAGTCGACCGATTACCTTCGTAACGCTTTCACGCTAACTATTTGCATCTGTAACGAAGCGTGATGATCTCCTCTGGACATTCTCTAACACCTCTATCATCCCTACCTGGTACATTGCCCAGCGTTATCCAAGTATGAGTCGAAGCTGCTCCCTTTGGTGTCGTTTCTGGCGACGCCTTACATTGTTGAGAGGTAACCGCTGGGTTAAAAAGCAGATTGAAAAAAAAATTCGTGATCCGACCGGGTTTCGAGTCAAGCTCTTTACTCCCAGCCCAGGGCCCGACAACCTGAACGCTGAAACAACTGTTATGGCAAAATGCGCTTATTACAAAAAATTCCAAAGTTGTAACACAATTAAGGATGCTTATTAATGACCAAACCAAAATTCATACAGCATGTTTATGGCAAACATAATAACTACTATAAAACAGACTCAACTGAAGACGAAGACTATTACGCTGATTCTTTCCTAAAATTCCTCCACATAAACATCTGGTCCTTACACAGCTAGGTGGTCAAACCAATTATATCGTTTCCTTCCCTTCGAACGCTTTTGTCACACATAACGACACACGGCTGAAGAAGCAGTGCCGGCCGCGGTGGCCGCGGGGACTGAGGCGCTCCAGTCACGGTCTGCACGGCCACTACGGTCGGGGTTTCGAATCCCCCCTCGGGCATGAATATTTGTGTCGTCCTAGTTCGTAAGTAGTTCATAAGTAGTTTGTAAGTTTAGGGACTGATGACCCCGTAGTTAAGTCCCATAAGCTTAACAAACATTTGAACATTTGAAGAAGCAGTAATGAAACTTGAACAAATGGTTGTGTCTTCATGTTTCGGTAGAGATATCCGGTTACTACAGTCTAATCTTAAGCCGAGAAGAGCGGCTCATTTGTCAATTAGCGCCGGAATCAGCGGTCGGGGCAGCGGCAGTGACTGTTACTGTGACTGCTCGCCCTGGCTCTTAACTCGTGCCACAGCCACCCCACCCACCTACTCCCCCGCCAGCAATAAAGAGTGCGCCGCAGACAGCCGACAGGCTCCAGATTAAAACTCGGATTCACTGCCAGCTGACTCGGCGCTAGCGAATTCTAAGGGCTAGCCAGCATTTCCATCTCTACGCCAGAGACTTTCTGGTCAAAGTTATTGCGTTGCTCATTGCCTGTGAATATCAGTTTCTGTTTTCTGTTAGGACAAATAATCTGCGGTATTAAAAACATTACTCCACAGGCAGTGATATTTAATTGACACTAGTTGTTCGGAAATCCTGGTTACAAGATTTTAGCACTTGTAGAAGAGATTAACACACAATATTTTCAACGTGGGCAACGTTCGACACAGATATTTAACGCACCCACTTATGCTGAGGATAAGACCAACTTCTCTGATTTTCCAGTTGTGGTGTGAACAGGGTGCAGAAGGTGAAAGATATTGCACTTGGGGTAGGTTAAACTTGATCAGATTTCACGAAATTATTCTCCATTCTACATAAAAGTTGTAAATGCGTTTTCCATCACAAAAAATAAATACACGCAGAACGAGTAACGAAGAATCTACTAACTTTCGCTAAATCTTCGGTAACACACAGAGGGCTTCAATCAGCCGCAGTGGAGTGCCCGAGCGTTTTAAGGCGCCTTCTGCGGAGCACGCCGTTGGAGGTACGAGTCCTCCCCCGGGCATGTGTGTGTGTGTGTGTGTGTGTGTGTGTGTGTGTGTGTGTGTGTGTGTGTGTTTGAGTTGCACTTAACTTAAATTAGTTTAAGTAGTTTGTAAGCCTAGCGACTGCTTACGAAGGTTGTTAAGTCCCTTACATTTAAACACATTAGAATATTTTTGCGCTTCAGTCAATGACAGCGTTTTCTATCATGTGACCTAGTCTTGAAATTTCATAGTTTTTATGTTTTAATTTAGGAAAGAAACAGATATTTTGTAAGAATAATGACCGAAAATGCTATTTAAACGTTATTCGCAGTAACAAAAATCCGAACTATATTCCTAATAAGCGCTCAGACAAGTTCAGAATGTTCAAATGTTTGTTAAGCTTAAGGGACTTAACTGCGGGATCATCTGTCCCTAAACTTACAAACTACTTATGCATTCAAAATTCAAATGTTTGTAAATCTATCGGATCAAACTGCGTGGTCATCAGTCCGTAGCTTAGAAACTACTTACACCTAGGTAAACTAGTCTAAGGACAAACACACACACCCATGCCCCAGGGAGGACTCGAACCTCCACGGCGAGCAACCGCGCGCTCCGCAGCGAGACGCTTTAGACCGCTCGGCTACTCCACCGCGGCACTTATGCATTAGCTTATACTAAAGACAGCACAAACGTCCATGCCTGAGGGGGGGGGGGGATTCGACCCCCGGCGGGGAACGGCCTCCCGCATCGTAGCATAACGCCTCAACGCGCCCGGCTCCTCCGCCGCGGCCAGACAAGTTCAACGGCGCTCAGTTGATAGTGATGTAGAGTTATTCTTAAAACTGAACGATATCAAACAGTCGTCGGTTCAAGAAAACATTTACAAATTTTTATACATATATCCTAGGTGATTGACAAAGTCACCTGGTGTGTAAGACTTTAAGAAGTATGTAAAAATCCCCATTCCGAAGAAAGCAAGCGCAGACAGGTGTGAAAAATACAGAACCATTAATAGATGAATTATTTACAGAAGAATGCATAGTCAATTAGAAGCTGACATCGGGGATGATGAGTTAGAATTTAGGAGAAATGTAGGAACACGGAAGGCAATACTAATCTCATGACTTATCTTACGAGGTAGAGTAAGGAAAGGCAGACCTTAGATTTTGTATATCTGGAGAAATCTTTTGACTATGTTGAGTGGAATACACTTGTCAAATTCTGAAGTCAGCAGGAGTAAAATATAGGGAACGGATGGTTATTTAGAAATTGTAAAAAAAATTAAAAAAAAAATCTTCCGGGTTATAAGGCCGTGATTCACATTTCTGTGGCGTATTGGTTTGTACGGTAGTGAAACAATAACGACAGATAGCTCAGACAGAAAGACGATAGAAGCTTTTGAAATATGGTGCTATAGAAGAATGCTGAAGATTAGGTTGGTAGATCGCGGTATGAGG
This sequence comes from Locusta migratoria, assembly GCA_026315105.1. Taxonomy (NCBI): domain Eukaryota; kingdom Metazoa; phylum Arthropoda; class Insecta; order Orthoptera; family Acrididae; genus Locusta; species Locusta migratoria. Next base: position 525,417,875 of record CM048745.1, read on the forward strand.
AGGTACTGAACAGAATTGAGGAGAAAAAGGAAATTCTTACATATTTTGACTAAAAGAAGGGATCGATAGTTAGGACGTGCTGTAACAGATCAAGGAATCCTAAATGTAACATTGGAGGGAAGTGTCTGGTGTAAAACTCGCAGAAAGAGACGAAGAGACGAGTACAGTAAGCAGGTTCAAATAGACGTGGGTTGCCGATCTGAGAACAAGATAAGAGGCTTGCTCAGGATAGAGTGGAGCCGCCGCAGAAAAGCCGTTTGCACTAATGCACCTGGCTGCGGTGCGCGCGGTCATTCGCCGTCGGGGGTTCGAATCCTCCCTTGGGTATGGGTGTTTGTTTTGTCCTTAACATAAGTTACTTAAAGCTAGTTTACGTGGTTTGTAAGTCTAGCGACTAATGACCAACGTAGTTGGTCCCTTAGATCTAGGTTTCTCAGATTTACCAACATTTAGTTACTAGTAGGGTGGAGAGCTACATCAAACCAGTCTCCGGACTGAAGATCACAACAGTACATATATATTATCAGCAACTCCTCGTTATTGCCTTTGTTGGCAACTACGCACCAGTGGGGAGGGGGGAGGGTTGCGAAGAGGAGCCTCATTTTGCATTGCTGCCCTTGTGAGGATACATGGTTTTAGGTTAGTAACCTCTTTGGTACGATTTTGACGAACGATAGTTATCGTTGGCGTGCAGCGATAGCTGCTGGCAAGAATGCTTAGTTTGGAATGTTTTTTGTTTGTTGGCCGGTGTGCGGCAGTCTCCCGCCGACCGCACCGCGAGGCAGTAGCAAGTCGACAGTGCGTCCGTAACCCGCGTTTAGCGGTGGCTAAAGTTTTTGCCCTTCAGTCGTATCGCATATGAGTTTCGGTTGTAATTGCATATTGAAATGTTTCAGTGTGGACTTGTAGACATTCATCATAGTGGCACGCGGTTATTTAATCAGTGTATTTAAAGGAAGAATTATTAAAATTTGTCGTTCCATAATAAAGGAAGTTAACAAATTTTATTGTTATGGATCAACCTAGTAATTGTCCGCATCCCATACCGTCAAATCATTGGAATAATTATTAAATGATTAAGCAGCAAATAGAATATAACGGCCACTTCGCCCATCGAGGATTAGGTGGACGCGGCAGTGACGTTACACCCTCGACCTCCAAAACGGTATCTGGGTGGGTAATGAAGGACTTAAGTTTGTTTCGTGGATCACTCGCCACTAATCGTCTCGTCCCTCAGGCTGTATTTGGCAGCCAGAGTTGGTACGCGTGAACGCAGTGGCGTTGCCCCCGTGTTGGCTGAGGCCGGCTGCAGACGCCCGCCCACCCCTCAGCTGCGGCTGAACGCCCTTTTATGCTCCTCCCTCACAACTGACAGCCTGCCGCCCCTCCCCAACAAAGAGTGCCACACGAGACTTCTTCAGCGCGCCACTGTAAATGGGGACACGGGGAGGTCGCAGCCGCTTTAGACTGGATGACGTGCCGAGTGATGGGAGCGGCCGAGTCCCAGAGGGTCTTCGCTGCTGATTCGGGAGCCGCGTAACACGACCGCTGCGGTCTCCAGAAAGCGCCCGACGCTCTACGCCACGCGATGTCGCCACAGGTTGCTTCCGCATGAGCGCCTAAACATTTAATGGGACGTAGAGAATGCTCCACTAAAAATTTTGACGTAAGGAACGGAACATGGAGAAGTCGGCTTAAATAGAAATGTACGATAACTTGTCAACTGCTTCCGTCTCGCATTACTCTTTCCCAGCCTAATTGCATCTACAGTCCGATTAAAATTACTCGCTAGTTGACAGTTCATGCGTTGGAGATGCTTTCCTCCATCAGATCGCCCAACGTGGCATAATTTTACGGCGTGATTCTACCCGTCTGCTTTGAGCCGTGACGTCATCAAAATTTCGGAAAACGCGTATTTCAGACGTAGCCAACTGCAAATAATCAAGGTTTTAATTGAATAGTGTTTTTATTGTAATCACTTGACTCGTTAAAATGTTTGTGATAATCCGGAAGAAGCATTGCACATCGCAGTTGCGGCCTACTATCGTTACATTTCTAACACGCGAACATCGCAGTGCCATCGTTGTTTATTCACTCGCAAGAGTTTAAACTCTCTTAGGTTCCTGCCTAATCACATCCTTTAAAATTATTAAATTTGTAAAAATATATTAAAGTTCTTTTGTCAGAATAGACAACTACAGTATAGCTTCTCAAAAGTCGAAAATGCTTTGCCTACTACACAACACGCCGATGCCACGGGTCAAAGCCAACGGGTGGAATCGCGTCCTATGAATGACTTCCTAACGTCACACACGAACCGTTCCCCATTGCCAAACTGCCATAATAACTGGTACATTCGCTTCCATTTCCTTGCTGGTCCTCATTCCTCATTTTTTTTGTTCCCGATTCATAGGTCTGCATTTGTTTAGTTCGTATTCCATCACTGAATGCTAACTATACAAAAAACTGACCCGAGCTCTCCAAAGGCTACAATTCAGAGTTGTCAGGGATTCATAGCGCAGTGGTTCCGGCGCATAAACATGTTGCACTTGGTCTCTTTTAATACGGACTACTCGCGTCTGTTACCGGGTGTGTATTTATTCAGTTCTTATGTCAGTCTGTTACCTCCTTCAAAATGTGTTCAAATGTCTGTTAAGCTTATGGGACTTAACTACGGGGTCATCAGTCCCTAAACTTACAAACTACTTAGGAACTACTTACGAACTAGGACGGCACAAATATCCATGCCCGAGGGGGGATTCGAACCCCCTGACCGTAGTGGTCGTGCAGACCGTGAGTGGAGCGCCTCAGTCCCCGCGGCCACCGCGGCCGGCTTATCTCCTTCCTCCCTCTGTCCATTGTCTTTAGTCCTACTCTTTATCAATCTCAGTTTCGTTTGCTTGCCACTTCATGACATAACATGACATCTCCTGAATAATACAGGGTGTTACAAAAAGGTACGACCAAATTTTCAGGTAACATTCCTCACACACAAAGAAAGAAAATATGTTATGTGTACATGTGTCCGGAAACGCTTAATTTCCATGTTAGAGCTCATTTTAGTATTTCTCTTTAAATGTAAATTGAAATAATTCGTGGAGACAATTGTCAAAATACCCATTTGTTTCGTTAGCATGTACTGTACTTCCTCGATTCCCCGCATTTGTAAACATTGCACTGACTGCAAAATCACGTTCGTGATGAACACTAACGAGAGGATGCTACGTACTGATGTGCTTGATGCTAGTACTGTAGAGTAATGAGTCGCATGTCAACACATGTACTGAAGTCAACATTACCTTCCTTCAATTGGGCCAACTGGCGGTGAATAGAGGAATTACAGTACATACTAACGAAACAATTGGGTATTTTGACAATTGTCTGCACGAATTATTTCAATTTACATTTAAAGAGAAATACTAAAATGAGCTCTAACATGGAAATTAAGCGTTTCCGGACACATGTCCACATAACATATTTTCTTTCTTTGTGTGTGAGGAATGTTTCCTGAAAGTTTGGCCGTACCTTTTTGTAACATCCTTTATATCGCACAATAATATAATTTTCCAGTACATAAATTATATTGTTACGAAACTATCTTCGAAATGTCTTGAGACAAGTAAAGATGTAATAAATTACAGCCGCATACGTCACGGGGCCATTTTTACTGATCTCGTTGTTTATGACGTCATATATCCTGAAATAAGTGTTGTACTATGATATAATTTCAAAGATTCAGAGGTATTACAGGCATAATGGCTGATAAATATGGCTGCGCGTGTGTAGCCGTCCGAGGTTCTAGTCCTCTCTCTCATATATATATATATATATATATATATATATATATATATATATATATATATATATGTGTGTGTGTGTGTGTGTGTGTGTGTGTGTGTGTTGTTTGTTTAAGTAATTTCTAAATCTAGGGACCGATGACCACTCCATTTAGGTCCCATAGATTTTCAAACATTTGAACATTTTGAAAAATATGTCGCGAACAGGGTCTGCAGTAAAGACGTAATCAATCGAAATCTCATACATTATGGGGTGGTTTTTAACGGACATTATGTTTATGAGAATCATATGACATGAACTGTGTATCACATTGTGACATAATTTCGAAGGTACATTTTATGGTATATGTGCGCATTGTGCAAATTTTTCCCCGAATACATTCAGTAATGTAGAATTAATACACTATAATGTCTTGCCGAATGCAGTGGTTTTACTGCACGAACAGCGGAAAAGTGCTAAGCGATAAACTTTGTTCAAAATTTCAAATACTTGTATTTTTGTGGGACTTAACTACTACGGTTATGAGTCCCTAGGCTTAGAAATTCCTTAAATTTAAAATGTTCAAATGTTTGTAAATCTATCGGACCAAACTGCATGGTCATCAGTCCGTAGCTTACAAAGATTAAGTTAAGGACAATACACAAACCTATGCAACAGGGAGGACTCGAACCTCGAAGGCGAGCAACCGCACGCTCCGCAGCGAGGCGTCTTAGGCCAGGCGCACATTGGGTCGTAGCTGATGCAGGGCAGGACAGGGCAGCACAGCGAAGAAAACACTTTGCGGCACAGCGTCTGCGCATATTGGGAGACAGTTTCTAGCCATTGGCACACAGTCGTTCCTTGTTGAACGAGTGTACAGTGTTTGCTTGTACAGTTATGGGTGCACTTATGAACCTTAGTTCAGCTGATGAGAAAATGGACATGCTGATATTATTATATAAAGCTTCATAACGTGAGAAATCAGACTGGAAATGCAGTAACACGAACAAGATAAGCATCTTTGAGGAATTCACTATGATATCAGAGTTTTCTTATAATTCCCGAACTACTTCCGTTTAGACCAGAGTCAATTCCACGGGGTTCACGAGCTGATGAGAAAATATATATTTTCAGAAGGATGTGAGTTATAGACAGCAAAATGTTGCATCACAGCTATATACGAAAATTTAAAGTTTATGTGATCTCAATGGCCTCACTTTTCCCAGACCTTATTAGTATTCTTTCTGTAGTCTGTGTACTTACTACGTAAACTTAATACTGTACGTGATAATGATGACAGAACATCTACAGCGCATTGCATGCATTTTCCTTAAATACATTTTCGTCCCACAGGTATTTAGCCACAAGAGAGAAAAGAATTAACTACAGCTACAGAATGGGCGATCGAATTGTGTCAGATACTGTTAATGCAGGCTCACATGCGATGCGGAACACCATGCAACCACTATATTTACCACAACCTACAGCACAGGTACAGAAAACAAACGGAGAATGTTTCGAACAGCGATGACAGTTTCCACACTGTATCGGAGCTCTCGAAGGAAAACATATTGTGGTAAAGAAGACAGTAACCAGTGGTTCATTATTTTTCAACTACTGACTTACATATTCTGTAGTGCTACTGGCTACCCCTGATGCAAACTACAAGTTTATCACTATTGATGTATTACGTTGGCAAGAAGTTACGGAGACAAAATTTACAGGTACCTCCGCATTCTGTACTAGAGCTTCCTTTGATTTCTAACAATAGTAGAAGTGCTCTAAGTACTTTCGTTGTGAGAGAGAAGTTTACTGAGTATCTTAACACAGTTGGAAGAGCATCTCGACGAACAGACAGCATTACAAAAGGAAAATAATAGAGAAAACAACTGACATTTTTTACTATTCTTGAATAGATAAATTAGTCGTGGGCATAAAGTGAAGTTCCCTGTAATCATGAAAGCATGTTGCTTTGATGTTCAACACGATGTACGTGAAGGAAACTGAAGTGATAGAGCATAATACGTACCATTCTGCAATCCAGATCTTTTGCAATAGAAACCCAAATTTGTTGTATTAATTTGGTTTTAATGTAGTCATTGTGATTGGTATCGTACAAAACGAGGTTCGGGGGAACTGCTTAAATTACGCTTTCCTCCATGTCAAACATAGACTCGTGAAAACGCACGGTAAGCAGCTGGAGAAGACTGGCAGCGAGCGGGCAGTGGGGCAGCAGACCGCACCCCTGGCCCAGCAGGTGGCCTGCCTGCCGCCAAAGCTGCGCCTGCGCGGCACTCGCACAGCACAGCAATCTGCGTTCCGGACACTGTGCGGAGGCAGCAGCTGCGCTGCCCTGCCCTGCCCTTCGTCGGCTGCCTCTCAATGTGCGCCTGGCCTTAGACCGCTCGGCTACTCCACCGCGGCACTTAAATTAACGTAAGGATGAAATGTGGTGCTACAGACAAAGATTAGATGGGTATATCGCGTAAATATTAAGAAGGTGCTTTACAGAATTGGGAAGAAGATGAATTTCTGGCATATCTTATCTAAGAGAAGGGATGGATTGGTGGGACACATTCTGAGACATCATTGAATCGGTAATTTAGTATTAGAGGGAAATATTTGGGGGGGGGGGGTGTAAAAATCGCAGAGGGAGACTGAGAGACTAATACAGAAGGTGGTTCGAAAGGGTGTAGGTTGCGTTCAAAGATGGAGAGGCTTGCACAGGCCAGTGTAGTGTGGAGAGCTGCGTCAAACTAGTCTGCACACTGAAGACCACAACAACAAAAAGCATCCCAAATTTAGTAACTGCGCCTGATTCAGCAAATATTTCAAAAGCAAGAAATCAATTTTTACAGTAATACACTTAATTGAGTCACGGAAGCGTTGAATGCAAGAATTGGTGCGGCTATCTTCCGCCGGCGATCGCGCGGAAGTGTGTCGGGATGTGGCCGGGGACTTCCCCCGCAGCTTCCGTCTCCGCAGACAACAGCGCAACGCTTCCTCCTGATACTGGCGGACGGCGCCGGCACTTGCCCCACATAGCACAAGGCCCTTGCGACAGCCGGCCTGCTCCTGCTCTTCGCTGTCATTACACCCCACTGGCAGTTGCGTCCTGTCACGCGTTCATGATTATGACGTCTGCTGTTTACAGTTTTATGCCCTTTCACACCAGCACCGAGCGAGGTGGCGCAGTAGTAACGCACTGGACTCGCATTCGGAAGGACGGTGGTTTAAATCCACCTCCAGCCATCCAGATTTAGGTTTTCCGTGATTTCTCAAAATCACTCAAGGCAAATGCCGGGATGGTTCCTTTCGAAGGGCACGGCCGATTTCCTTCTCCATCCTTACCCAAAACTCTGAGCGTTAGCTCCGTCTCTAATGACCAAGCTGTCGACGGGACGTTAAGCCCTAAGCTTCCTTCCACACCAGCACAGTCTCTAAACCATCATAGTACGGAAGGTTTAATGCTTACAGGCATTTTAGTGGATGGAGGTCAAACGAAAAGTCTCCAACTGTTGTTGAAAACTGGGATCTCTGGTCGGGTTTGGAAAAAAAAAAAATAAATAAATAAATAAATAAATAAATAAATAAAATGTTTGTAAATATATCGAGCTCAACTACGTGCTCATTAGTCCGTAGCTTACAAACTACTTAAACTAAGGTAAACTAACCTAAGGACAACACAAACACCCGTGCCCCAGGAGGAGACTCGAACCCCCGACGGCGAACGGTCATGCACGCCGAAGCACGGCGCCCCAATGCGCACGGCTAAACCGCCGCTGCTCTGGCTTGCAAAGTCAAAAAAGATAAAAAAAAAAGGGGGGAGTTTGATAGGGCTGCTTACTGTTTACGATATAAAGTCACTGGTGCAAATAAGTCAACGGCCGTGCTGAGGTGGATTTACTGGTTCTCGCCAGGTCATCCAAGTGAAGTACTGTCTGGCGTAGCCATTTCTTGGATGGCTGCCAGTCCGGTTGCATCGCGTGCTGTTGACAGTTTTCCCTGTGATTCAGGGCAAATGCGACAGGAAGGGTGATGATGCAAAATCCCTGATCACCAGTCTTTACGCAACTGTCCTGAATTAAATTACAAACCTCTTCGCAGTGAACCATGAAGTGACGCTGTTGATGTGTGGTTAAGAAGACGAAGTAAATCAAAAATGTTCAAATGTTTGTAGAGCGTACGGGACTTAACTACAGCGTCACCAGTCTCTAAACTTACAAACTATTTATGAGCTAGCTAATACTAAGGACGGCACAAATATCCATGCCCGAGGGGGGATTCCAACCCCCGACCGTAGTGGCCGTGCAGAACGTGACTGGAGCGCCGCAGACAGTTCGGCCACTGCGGCCGGCACGAAGTAAATGCTCAAGAATTAGAATCAAGAACAGCTGCCCGTATGCGTAATGTATAATTAGAGTAGTAAAGCAACTTAAACACTTCCGGTCCAGATTGTATAAAAATGAACTTCATTTCAGAGTACGCTGATGCAATATCTCCATGTATAGCTATGATATATAACCGCTCGCTCAGCGAAAGATCCGTACCTAAAGACTGAAAAGTGGCACAGGACACTCCAGTATTCAGGAAAGACACGAATAGTACTCGCAACATTGCAGACCCAAATTATTGACCTTGATTGGCAACAAGATTTTGGAACATATATTTTGCTCGAATTTTATGAACCACTATAGATTCAAATCACGCACCAGTTGCCGTTTATTTAAAAGCTTACATCAGTAAGACATGTTTAGGGTCTACATTCAAAAATGTTGAAATATTTGTAAACCTATTGGACCAAACTGCTATGATCATCAGTACCTAGACTTACAAATTAACGGCAACACACACACACTCATGCGCGATGGGGGACACGAACCTCCGGTGAGAACAAACGCCCAGTCCTCAGCATGACGCCGCCATTCCGCGCGGCGGGGACTACATTATTCCAGACAAACGTGTCGTTCCTGAAGAGGGGCAGCAGCCTTTTCAGTAGTTATAGGGGCAACAGTCTGGATGGTTGACTGAGCTGGCCTTGTAACATCAGCTAATGTGGCTTTGCCGTGCGGTTACTGCGAACGGCTGAAAGTAAGGGGAAACTACAGCCGTTACGTTTCCCGAGGACATGCAGCTCTACTGTATGAAAATATGATGATGGCATCCTCTCGGGTAAAGGCTCCCAGCTACCTGCCAGCTCCACAACATCGATGGAGTCAAAATTTCTGAAGATGGTCTAAATAAGACTGAAACTAGTTGAATGAAATAAATTATTGCATTCTAGACTGTTCTTTATTCATCAATTTAAATAAGAGTGCTGTTGACCCAAACATAGTGAAACGAAAATGTTTCCAAAAATATGTGACTTAAATGTGTATTGTAGAGTGAAAATATTGACGTAGAGATAAAATTTCAGTACAACGTCCCAACAAAATAATAGAAAAACTATGCACAAGAAACGTACTCGAAGGTCGATGTGGACCGTGGTTTTCCAGGCGATTCTGCTCGGCCACGATGAAAGCCGCGAGCACGGAGTCGTTCGCGCTGCTGGAGAAGTAAGTGTGCGCCGGTCGCGCTCGCATGCCGCAGGGCGGGTTTCTAGGCCGGCCGCCGTCGCATGCGTTCATTTCATTTGCCGGCGTGCCGTGTCGCTGGAGCACGCCCACTCGCCTGCCACGCTGCACGGTCACGTCACTAATGCGAGAGAGATTGCCTCTACCGCCGCGCCGCCTGCTCTTAACTAATGCTCTCGCGTAGCTTTTCTGCGGCACTCTTTAGCGCTGTGCAGTTTCCTTTACTCGAATGCGCTCGTTTATTTCGTAGTTCCTTTTTAAATGTAATGAGTCTGCTCCATAATGTTACAAGAACAACATGTATCCATTTGTACTGACATACTTGTAAACAATGTATGCAGGATTCTGATGATGGCCCAGGCCGAAACGCGTCAAATAAAGTCATATTTCATCCACTTTATGCATTTAATCAATACAGCGACCTATACAGCCTATTGCAGACTTCATTTACTACATGTAATGTGGTTGTCTATTAAAGTAATACAGCTGTATTTAACAGAGTCAGAGACATGTCATCCTCTGTAGGTCACGAGCAAAGATACAAAAGGGAAAAAATAAATATACCCTTAATATATGAGCTCTCACAAATTACTGCGGTCATTTCAGAACAAACGCTCTGCGCAGATGTTCTTACCACTATCCGTTTCCCAATGGAGTGACATTTCGAGTTCAGATTATGTGTTTTCCTCTAAAAAAACTATTCATTTTCCCATTTTCCTCTGTTGTTGTTGTTGTTGTTGTTGTTTACAGTCCGCAGACTGGTTTAATGCAGCTCCCCACGCTATCCTGTCCTGTGCAAGCCTCTTCATCTGAGACTGTGTACGGCAACCTACATCCTTTTGAATCTGGTTACTTTATTCTTCTCTCGCAACCCTCTACGATTTTTACCCCACACACTAACGCTAAATTGACAATTCCTTGATGTCTCAGAATGTATCCCAACAAAACACCCTTTCTCTTAGTCAGGATGCGGCAGAAACTCATTTTCTCCCCAGTTCGGTTGAGCACCTCCTCGTTGGTCATGTGATCTACCCAACTAATCTTCATTATTCGTCTGTAGCACCACATTTCGAAAGATTCTATCATCTTTTTGTCTGAACTCCTTATCGTCCAAATTCAAATGGTTCAAATGTTTGTAGAGCTTATGCGACTTAACTACGGGGTCATCAGTCCCTAAACTTACAAACTACTTATTAACTAGCTAATTCTAAAGACACAAATATCCATTCCCAAGGGGGGGATTGGAACCCCCGACCGTAGTGGCCAGGTAGACCGTGAATGGCGCGCCGCAGACAGCTCGGCCGGCCCTTATCGTCCACGTTTCACTCCCATACAATGCTACTCTGCAGACAAATGCTTTCAAAAAGGACTTTCTAACATTTACGTTAATATTGGATATCAACAAAGTTCGTTTCTTCAGAAACGCTTTTCTTCCCTTACCGATTCTGCATTTTATATTTCCTTTACTTCGCCATCAAAAGTTATTCTGCTACCCAAATAACAAAAGTCATCTACTACTTTTATTGTCTCAGTACCTAATCTAATACCTTCAGCATCGCCTCATTTTCTAACACTATATTCCAGTACCCTTCTTTTACTCTTGTTAATGTTCATCTTATACCTTTCTTTCAAGACACTGTCCATTGCGTTTAATTGCTCTTCCAGGTCCTTTGCTGTCACAGACAGAATTACTGTGTCGTCAGCAAACCGCAAGGTTTTTTTTTTTTTTTTTACTTCCCTCTTCAAATTTATCCTTGCATTCCTTCACTGCCTGCTCAATGTACAGATTGAACAACATTGGGGAAAGACTACAACCCTGTCTTACTTCCTTCTCAACCACTGCGGCCTTTCATGCCCTTCGACTCTTAATAATTGCTGTCTGCTTTCTGTATAAGTTGAATACAGCTCTTCGCTCCGTATATTGTACCCCTGGTACCTTCAGAGTCTGAAAAAGTGTGTTTCAGTCAATAGTGTCAAAAGATCCCTCCAGATACACAAATACTAAAAACGTAAGTTTTCCTTTCCTTAATCTATCTTCCAAGATAGTTCTTAATGTATCGCCTTGCGTGTTCCTACATTTCTCTTGAATCCAAACTGAACTTCCCCAAGGTCGATTCCACCAGTTTTTCCATTCGTCAGTAAATAATTCGTGTTATTATTTTGCATCCATGACTTATTAAACTGATAGTTCTGTAATTTTCACATTTGACTGCACTTGATTTCTTAGGTCTTGGAACCACTATATTCGTCTTTCCTCGAACAAAGTAAATTCCTAGTAACTTTAAATGGAAAGAGTTTAAATTACATCCAATCCTGACTCTTACGAATTTAAAATTTAGCGAAATGGCAACCAGTTACTTCCCACAGCTCACTTTAGACCATTATTCAGGGTGGTTGAGAAAAACGTTTACAAACTAACGGGGCACATTCAGCATATAACAACGGTTACAAATCGCATAGGAACCGGGAGACGTAATCGCCTACTGTCACTGGCGTCTTCGGAGACTGTTTATCTGGGCCGTGTATTCTCCCGAGCCAACTTAATGGTTGTGCTTATCCTCGTGGTCCTGTGAGATGTTCTGCCAGACAGACTGAAAGATGTCCCATGTCTCTTCGTCGCCGCAGTCGATGTTAGCTCGTCGGAGTCCTTTCAATAGACAACATTGATTTTCTCATCGATGTTCGATATCCGACTACGTATTCGACAGATGAGGCAGTTGTGATGCTGGTTTCGAGCAGGAGCTATTATCGGTGCACTAAGGGTACGTCTGAATGCTGTCGAGGGAAGGGCACAGAATCGATTCCAGCAGCAGCGTTGTTTCGCTTCTGGTCCCTTGGGCCCATTCCCTCGGCCCTCACAAATTCACCAGAGTGTAGGACAGTATCTCGCTCTATTTATCAAGAGAGGGGAGTACATTGAGCAGATATACGATCGTGCCGCCCTTTGTTCTTACAGGCGTATTCCCTCAATTTGTCAACGATAATGCTTAGAAGTACTCGTTAATATGTCGGGTGTAATTTCTATGGGACTTATTTTGCGAACTCTTCTACACAACGTCTATGATGGCTTGGCGAACCACACAGACGTAATAAGGTTTATACTTTAAGTATGGTTCACAGAACGCCTCCTTCATTTACAGTGAGAATACTAGGTGTTATTTTCTTGCTTTTAAAACTTCAGTCGGCGTATAATTTCCTACCCGCTGCTGATAAATAAATGAGTCAGTGAGGTTTCTCAGACTCAAAATTACAAGCATATAGTTTTCTACGACATTTCTTCATTTTTCAACAGATGCTACAATAATCGATAAAGCAGGTAATAACCACAGAACTTACGTGATATCAAGTGTGCTTTACGGACCGACTACTTAGTAATAAGTGTTGACAGCAAAGTGTCTTTATTAGAAGTCAGCTTACAGAGCACAAACTTTATATTTCGACCAACATCACCAAAGCCATTACACTGAATGACCGTAATTTGTAAAGTTTAACTAATTGATAATAAATAAATAAATTATTTAATATACTCAATATTGCAGTAGTTTAAAGACACTGAAGAGACGCGGATTTCAAACATTCGATCGACCATCAACATTTAGGTTGACTTGCACAGATAATGTCCTTGTCCAATCAAAGTTTGAACTTCGATTAACCTCGTCGTCAACGGGGAGTTAACCATACGCTTTCTTTGCCTCTTCGCCATGATATGCGGCCTTTAGAAATAAAACAAGACGACTTAGTTACATTACTAACATCAGCAACAAACGTTTAAAAAATACAGTACCAACAGCAAAATGCTAGGTAAGAAAAATGTGACTATTCCTCGATCAATATGTAAAAGAAGAATAACGTTTGTGTTGAAATAATGGTCAGTTTAAATAACAGTGGCGACCACCGCGAATCCGAGCTCCACTGACAAAATTCGGAGTTTCCTGTTCGCCTTAATTCTGCAGAAATAAGAGCAGAATTACAATACAGACAGTAGCACAAATATAAACGGGATAACAGAACAAAATTTGTAAGTAATGTAGACTGTACCACATTTTGGTTCTGTAACATATACGTATTCCTAGATATCGGTGTCAAAGGGATGAAATCTTTGGGACATCGAACGAAAAAACAGAAAATTCTGCAAATTTAATAAAAGGTAGAGATAGTATCAGGCTAGGAAGTTTAATAGATGATGAAGGGGATAAAGAAGGAAGTTCAGAAAGAAGAACGGAACGGCCCGTCGATCACGAGTCTATGACTTTCAAAGTGTGGGTGGTGAAGGAATTCGGATGTTTATTTTACAGAGGAAGCATCCTGCTACTTTCCTCACGAGCTTTACGGAACTACCAAAAATCGTATGAGTGACAGGACGCAAATTTGTATACCGCTTCGGCATACAGAGAGCTTACTGCATAATTACTGCGGTGTCTCGGCATGTTAGGAGGACGTGAAAAAGTGGCAGAACGCTCAGTTTACGCTTCACTCGTTCTGTTGACACGGCGACGGCTAAAATACTGCAGATGTAATTTGGTAGTGTGTCGCCTTCCCCGTGCACTCGTGCCGTAGACACGTAACATACAACAGGCCGCGTTACTTAGTGGTCTCACACGCACGCGCGCAACCCATGCGTGTCCTTGTTACGTGACGGCGCTACGCACGGCGCCTTCCATTGTTTTGGTATCGTGGTTACCAGCGTAAACGTTATTCTGCCTTACATGCTGCTACTGCAATATTCGAACTGACTCCCTGGTTCCCATTATATTACTCCCGCGTTTTTGTTGTGCAAGTTTCTTGTGCCCTTTTATTGGCTGAAAAATAGTATACCACGATAAACTGAAGAAAAAAGCGGCTACACAAAATAAATGTTCCTTCTTTTTATACCAGATAAATTATTCATCACGATCTATTATTTTAATTAGAAGCGTGGTTATTGTGACGTCCATACATCAGCTATTTTTGTGCTAATTTATTTTACACTACAATTTGTCTTATTGCATGAAATATTCCATTCGTATGACGGTGGAAAATCTTTCTAACAAGAGATACCTTCGATCTGGAAAGCTTGGAACCGCATGGTTAGACTAACACTCGATCATAAAAATAAAATTAAAATTTGTCTGTGTCATTTCCATGCAATACGTTGCATTCTATCACAAGGGACATGTTAATGAAGAGAAACAAAGAAACAAGATATCAGTAACGTAGGACGGAAATTATACGTTGTATATTCGCTTCAGAATATTATTACACTTTGAATCAAAAGTGCCAAAAAACCTGGTTAAAGTTGTTATAATAGAGCAAAACACCCATATCCTACGCTCAAGATAAAGCTTATATTAGTCTTCTAAGTCCAGATGCGGGATTCGATGAAGTTCAAATGTTTGTAACACATTGGACCAAATCGCTATCGTCATCGCCGCGGCGGAGCGCCCGAGCGCCGTCTTTAGTATACGGTAGTTCATAAGTTTGTAAGTTTACGGAATGATAACCCCGCACTTAAGTCCCATAAGCCTTACAAACAACATGTTATCATCATCAGTTCCTAGACTTTCAAACTACTTCAACTAACTTACACTTAGGACAACACTCTCATTCTCTCTCTCTCTCTCTCTCTCTCTCTCTCTCTCTCTCCCCACACACACACACATACACACATATGCCCGTGGGAGGACTCGAACCTCCGACGGCAAGCAACCGCGTTCCGCACGCAGAGGCACATAGAGCGCTCAGCCATACTACCGTGGTTTCTATAAAGCGATAAAAATGAAGTGGAGGAGAACAAGGTTCACACGTCATTGCATCCCTCTTATTGCATACGAAATTAGTTTCGTATTCTAGAGGTTGAATACCAAGCGCTACACTAATTACTTTTTCATCTGATGATTCAGTGTCGTAAGACACCTTTCGCCAAGCGTATTGCAACGTAGGCTTATAGTTTGGTGTAGAAAAGGATTGTAATTGACAGAGTGAAGTCTGATGATAAAATAACGATAATGTATCTGGACAAAAGAATTAAGGGATCAGTTGAGGTAGGTAGTTTCTGAATTATTCTTGTGTTCAGAGCGAACTAATAAATTGGTTTGACGTCCTTCTGTCGGTCGCGGAGTGGAGACAACAATATTTGGCAACCGAGATAGTGGTAATATGAGAAAGTTTCAGCAGATGAGGGGTTTGGTGTTGAGTTGTGTTTACTCTACCAAACGAATAACTCAAAGCAGTTGGGTTCAGATATTGTAGTGAGCAGACAGTGCAATGGAACAACAACGTGTCTTACCCGAAGCTACGGCATAGAGAACCATATGAGGGTTGGAAGCGAGACGGACACAGCAGCTATTGGACTGTCCCGAGGTGTAATTCCAGAACCCGGACGCGATTTCAAACAACAGGAACCGTTAAAAGAAGGTTAGGCCAAGTTCGTCTACAAGGAGTATCAGCAAGAGATGATCGTTATCTGTGGTTAACAGACCTTACGATAGGAGGCTTAAAGTAACTCAACTGCAACGCACCCTGCAGGCATCTACATCTACATCTACAGCAACAGCTCGCGCAATAAAAACTGAGACAGTCCCAATTCGCCTTGGGGAATGTGTCTTCTACGCACTGAGGCCGATGGTGTGTGTCGCATTAAAACCACGACAGCGTATAGCCTGCAGAAACTGGGCGGAAGAACATCAGGATTGCAGTCGTAACGAATGGCGCCGGATTCTCTTCATAGATGAGTCAATAATTTTTTGTTCAGCCGGACAATCGTCGTTCCCTCATCTGAAGAGAACGTGGAACACGGAACAACCCTGCTTATGCTCAGAAAACATCACCATATCATGGTGGTGGACGAATGGGGTGCGCAGGAGCCAGTATTGGCAGACGTACGAACCTCTAAAGTCGTTAAGAATCGCGCTTTCTCCGCTCAGAGGTATGGAGACAACACCCTTCTACGTTTTGTTTTTCCCTACGCTGGTGCCAGAAGAGATGGGTTCTTTTTGGTGGGTAATAACTCCCGTCCCCTCAGAGCGTCACAGGTAGACAACGTGCTTGAAGCTGAGGAAATTGAACGAATGGAGTGGCCAACTTCTTCACCGGACACGAACCCTATTCAGCGTGTCTAGAATGCAGTTAGCAGACGTATTGCAGACAGACGACTCTTAGTACAAACGGTTCCAGAGTGGATATTGCACTCATGGAAGTATGGTCAAATATCCTCAAGAACTGATCAATAACGTCATACAGTCTACGCCACGTAGGTGTGTAATTGTAATGGCCGTCCGAGATGATCACACGCCATTTTTTCACTATTATGGTTGCGTTTTGCGTTTTGCCGACGACGTAGTAATTCTGTCAGATACAGCAAAGGACCCGGAAGAAGAATTGAACGGAATGGACAGTGTGCTGAAAGGTTGATATAAGATGAACATTAACAGTAAAATAACAAATTATGGTCGCAGTACAGAGGATATAAAATGCAGAATGGCAATGGGTAGAAAAGCGTTCTTGAAAAAGAGAAATTTGTTAACATCGAATATTGATTTAAACCTAATGAAGTGCTTTCTTAAGGCATTTGTATGGAGTGTTGCCTTGTATGGGAGTGAGACATGGACGATACACAGTGCGGACAGGAAGAGGATTGAGGCGTTTGAAATATGGTGCTACAGAAGAATGCTGAAGATAAAGTGGGTGGATCGCGTACTGAACAGAATTGGGGAGAAAAGAAATTTCTGACATACCTTGACTAAAAGAAGGGATAGATTGGTAGGACACATTCTTAGACATCAAGGAATTGTGAATTTAGCGTTGGAGGGAAGTGTGTGGGGAAAAAACCGCAGAGGAAGACCAAGAGATGGATACAGTAAGCAGATTCAGACAGATGTAGGTTGCCGTTCTTATGTGCAGATGAAGAGGCTTGCTCAGGATAGGGTATTTTGTGAGCTGCATCAAACCAGTCTCCGGACTGAAGACCACAACAACAACACATTTATTTATCTTGTGTGTGTGTGTGTGTGTGTGTGTGTGTGTGTGTGTTTAGTGAGCCAGCGAAAACAGGCCGCATCGTCACTGGTAGTGGTGAAGTGAAACAGCCAGCAGGCGAATTGCAGCTCGTTCAGCTGCCCCGTGAGGGCTACGTCAGTGGGGATGGTGTTAGGCCGCAGCAGTGGGCTTGTGGCCTGCGGCGAGTGGTGCTGTTTCGAGCGTGCAGCGGCGGCCGGTCGCAGCGACGTGCCGGACACGGCGGCGATAAGGCGAGGCGGCAGCGCGCCGATAAAAGCCAGCAAACAACGCGGCCGTTCTGACCACTGCAGCCGGCAGCCGGCACACAACTCCGCCCAGGAGGAATCTGTGATGAGCTGCAGGGGAGCGCCAGCTGGACCCACAGCCAGAACCACCCTAGATGCCGCCACAGTTTCAAAATTAAGTCCCAAGTTAAGCTTGTCTGTAAATCTATCGGACCAAACTGCGTGGTCATCAGTCCGTAGCTTACAATCTACTTAAACCTAGGTAAACTAACCTAAGGACAAACACACACACACCCATGCCCCAGGGAGGACTCGAACCTCCACGGCGAGCAACCGCGCGCTCCGCACAGAGACGCTTTAGACCGCTCGGCTACTCCACCGAGGCCAAAGTTAAGTCTGTCAGTGGAGTAGAAGCAGCGGCCTTGATCATGGGCGTAGGTTTAAACCCCATTCCAGTGGCGGACTAAGGCTGTCGGAGGGATGGGGCGGCAGCAAAACAAAATGAGCATCCCCCCGTCCACTTGGAAATACATGTATTACTACATAAAAAAGTAACTTTTGACATTTGGAGGCCCCCAAGACGACAGACACGGGACATTCTAAAAAATAGATTTCGAGATTTGGAGGCCGAAAAAGAGAGGCAAAAAAAAGAAAAAAAAGTTCTTTCGAGGTATTTGAAAGCGCTCCCCTAGCCCCCCAAGCCCCCCCCCCAAGCCCCCCCCCCCCTAAGACTAGAGGCCCCGCTAGTCCTTTCCTGAACAGATGTTTGTATAGCTTAAGGTACTTAACTGCGGAGTCACCAGTCCCTAAACTTACAAACTACTTATGAACTAGCTAATACTAAGGACGACACAAACATCCGTGCCCGAGGGGGATTCGAACCCCCGACCCTAGCGGCCGTGCAGACCGTGACTGGTGCGCCGCAGACCGCTCGGCCACTGCGGCCGGCTAGTCCTCACCCCCCCCCCCCCCCCCACCTTTCGTAGTCCGCCACTGCCCCAATCGAAATTACGACTAAGCTATTTAAAATGGGAAATAAATATACTTAAAATCTATTGCAATGTGATATCTCAAATGATCATCTTTTCAAATTGCAAGGAGCGGCTAACGTGTGTAATGTAATGAACTGGTATTTTTCGCCGCGGGGTAGTAGTTGAGCGGTATGGAACGTCACGTTGCGGATCACACGGCCTCCCGCGTCGGGCATGAATGTTTGTGAAGTCTTTCGTATAAGTTAGTTCATAAGTATTTTGTCAGTTTACGGACTGATGATGCCGCAGTTAAGTACCATAAGCTTTACAAACTTTTGAATATTTGATATTTTCTCCATCTTATCATAATCTTCATGAGACACTGCAGATATAGTCCGTTATTTTTATTTGTAATTGCTTTCTTCAGCTTCCCATTACTGGCCAAACAGATGTTCTCTTACAAGCAGAGTCGTTGAGTGTCTGATTAATCCCTTTAGTCCTGAATTATTTACAAAAATAGAATAAATCATATTCTTGCACTTTGTCATGTCTATAAGATTCTATCTATTGTAAATTTGAGCAACATTAAAAATTCTCATCATTGGTTTGCGAAATAAAAAATGTCACTGAATATTTCTTGTGGAATTTATATCGCAAAGTGGAATTTGTGCAAAATTAATAAATTAATACACAAAATAATTTCAACTGCTGATGTCATGTCTGACGCACTCCGCAATGGGTGCTCATGTTGACTGTTTTCCATTGTAGCACGCCATTCTGGTGACAGACGGCAGCAAAAAACACGAAACTAACAGCGACAGATATCCTGTAAACAAGCCTCTGGGTCTCAAAGTAAAGTGAAAACGTATAGCGTTCTAAAATTATTATAAAGTCGGTGTCCAATATATTTGACGCCAGGTCTGAAAGGGTTTATTCTGATATTGCCAACATCTCTCTAATCAGAAATTGCGTCCATTGACGGCCACATCACGAACCGGTATGTCTGTGCATCACATGTGAATTTTGTTGCATACTTACAAGGATCATGTGTGCAACGCTTGAAAATGAGGTTACACGCGAAGCAAGGACGATAAGGTTTTAACGACCATCGACACATTCGAGTCTGTCTCTCTTTGGCCTTTTCCCGCACATGCAGGGTCGGCACTGAGTTAAACGCGGATTTGGCATGTGTTAATACTTACAGGGTGGCCGGATGCCCTTCTTACCGCCACCCGTGTCTCCCAAGAGGAAATGTGTACCCCAGCTGTCTGCTTTTAGTGTTATACGTGTGGGAAAGTGTAAAGTGTTACGAAATGTTTTCGAGTCGTGTAACTGAGGCGGGACTTGGGGAGCAGCCCGGTATTCACCTAGGGGGATGTGGAAAACCGCCTAAAAACCACATACAGGCTGATCGGCACTGCGACCCATTTCGTTAATCCGCCGGGCAGATTCGCCGGGGGCCGATACGCCACCCCATCTCAGAAAGCGGTGCGTTAGACCACACGGCTAACCGTGCGTGTCCCATCGACACATTCGAGACTGACACGTAGTGCTCAATAAAGAACAGTTTGGTGTAAAAGATGACATTCTTTAAGCTTTCTTTAGTTACGCACATATCTTTTTGTGATCTTTTGATCACTATGACTAACCTACACCGGTCACGTGTACATTCTTCTACATACATACTCCGCAATTCACCGTAAGGTGCGTGGCGTAGGGTACACTGTACCACTACTAGGCACTTCCTTTCCCATTCCACTCCCAAATAGAATGAGGAAAAAATGAATGCTTATATGCCTCCGTACGAGCTCTAATTTCTCTTATCTTGTCTTTGTGATTACTACGCGAAATGTAAGTAGGCGGCAGAAAGATCGTACTACACTCAGCTTCAAATTGCGGCCCTCTAAATTTCCTCAACAGAAATTCACGAAAAGAACGTCGTCTTTCCTCAAGCGATCCCCAATTGAGTTGCCGGAGCGTTTCCGTGACACTCGCGCATTGGTCGAACCTACCGGTAACAAATCTAGCTGCTAGCCTCTGAACTGCCTCTATGTCTTCCTTCAAACCGATCTGCTGCGGATCCCAAATACTTGAGCAATACTCAAGACGTGGTCGTACAAGCGTTTTATACGCGGTCTCCTTTACAGGTGAAGTACATCTTCCCAAAATTCTCCCAATAAACCGAAGTCGGCTGTCTGCCTTACTCACAACTGTCCTTACATGCTCGTTCCATTTCATATCGCTCTGCAATGTTACGCCTAGATATTTGAACGACGTGACAGCATCAAGAAGCTCACTACTAATGCTGTATTCGAACATTATGGGATTGTTTTTCCTACTCATGCGCATCACCTTACATTTTTCTATATTGAGATCGAGCTGCCATTCTTCGTACCAACTAGAAATTTTGTCTAAGTCATCCTGTATGCTATTACAGTCAGTTAAAGACGACACCCTCCCATACACCACAGCATCATCAGCAAACAGCCGCAAATTACTACTTACTCTATCAGTTAATTTGCCGGCCGCGGTGGCCGAGGTGACTGAGGCGCTCCAGTCACGGTCAGCACGGCCACTACGGTCGGGGGTTCGAATCCCCCCTCGGGCATGGATATTTGTGCCGTCCTAGTTCATAAGTAGTTTGTAAGTTTAGGGACTGATGACCCCGTAGTTAAGTCCCATAAGCTTAACAAACATTTGAACATTTTTTATCAGATAATTTATATAGATAGAAAATAATAGCGGTCCTATCACACTCCCGTGAGACACGCCTGACGATACACTCGTCTCTGATGAACACTCGCCGTCGAGAACAACGTACTGCGTTCTATTACTTAGGAAGTCTTCCAGCCAGTCACAAATCTGTGAACCTATTCCATAAGCACGTATCTTCGTTAGCAGTCTGCAGTGTGGCACCGCGTCGAACGCCTTTTTGAAGTCGAGAAAAACACAATCCGCCTGTTGCCCTTCATCCATGGCTCGCAATATGTCATGTGAGAAGAGGGCAAGGTGAGTTTCACATGAACGATGTTCCTAAAACCGTGCTGATTCTTAAAATGCCTCTGACCAGTAAATGGCGCTTTACGGAAATTACAGAAGACGGAAATGGTGATTATCGGCCAAAGAATTTGACCTGCAAGACTTCCAAACAGTAGTCCAACACAACAGCGCCTCGTCCTGATCTGATATCGCGTGTCTGAAGTGTTCGTAACAGAACTGGGGTGAGTCTTTCGGTGGAATGACCTACAAGCGAACGTGGACACGCGTTTGCGCAAAGACGCTTAAACTCGACGCCGGCACTTGCGCTCAAGTACGACACAAGTAGGCAGTCGTTGGCCAGTGCTCCTGTTCATGCTTGTGGAACAGTTACGCCAACGAACGGCGCCGAAGTCCGGCCAGTATCTGAGCACACAGCGCCTCCGCTGGTCTTTGGAACGCCCCTGGCCGCCTGTCAACAGCTGTTCGTCTCGTACGTCGCGCCGTCGCACGCCCTGACGCACGGCTATGGCTTCCCGGAAAGGGGTCGCACGATACGGACACACATGGACTCCTCCACATTACAGCATGCCGACTCTCCTAATGACCTACACACTTTGACGTGTTACAGCTGTTAGACAAGTATCGGCATATTCTTGTTGTCTTGTCTTCCTCAGTTGCGTAATATTATAGAGTCCCGAAAACTCGCTGTAAATTGGGCCGAAGGCTGGCCGAGTTTGTGAAAATGCCGGGTTATCGGGTACGGTGTTAAGAAAAGAATAGGTGAGTTTGTTTTGTTATAAAAAAACGGCCTATTGTTGCTTTAAAGTACAATACAAATAGTGGAGTACAGTAACACGAAATGAATTTGAGAAAATATCTTACACATGATAATCGTTAGTTACACTCACATGGACTTCACAAAACGCGGTTAAGAGAATACAAAGGCTGTAGACAGACTGAGCGGCAGAGGTCGGCGGCCGCGCCACATGTTGTCTGCTGTAAACCCGAGTTAAGATTATCTAACAATGTCGGTTTTGGAGGCGATCTGATAGTTTTATACTCTTCAAAATAAAATGCCAAGATCGCACATTAATAATTTATTCAATGACGAGAGGTTTCGGTGAACTATGTCACCATCATCTGGTCACGTAGGGCCTATATATTTTACAACCTGGTCATCTTGTTAACAAATGGGTATAAAATAATAAGTGCAACATAGCACTTAGCCAGTTGTGTGTTTTTTATATAGTTGCTGTGCGGCGAGCCGTATGCAGGCGAACACTGCCGTGTAGCAGCTCAGCACCTGCAGTAATACGCATTCCACTTCCATGCTTCTTGTTGTGACTACGACGTAGCGCCGCGGTGGAGTAGCCGAGCGGTCTAAAGCACCTCGCCGTGGAGGTTCGAGTCCTCCCTGGGGCATGGGTGTTTGTCCGTAGGTTAGTTTACCTAGATTTAAGTAGTTTGTAAGCTACGGACTGATGACCACACAGTTTGGTCCGATAGATTTACAGACATTTGAACATTTTTGAACTACCGCGTAGCAGTTTCCGCTTTGTTTAACGGTAACCGTCAGCGTTCACTGTTTCACCTCTGAGAAAGTAACGTTCTCGGTGTTCTTGTACAGGTAGGATATTCTGCTCAATGGCTTCCTACGCGCAGATGATACAGTCAACGTTGGCCGTTATAGTGAAACAATGGGGGAACTGTGAAGTGCCATTCAGAACAAGAAGCATGGAATGAATACTGCAGGTGTTGTACTGTCGAACAAATTGAAAGAAATTACTAGAAAGAAAAGGGAAAAAAATTAAAACCAGTCATAACTTCTGACAGAACAATTCCAGCTTCTAGTAAAAGCGGATTAAGTATCACTGAATCGCTATATCGTGTAGATTCCACGGGTATTTCAGTCCCATTTCGTTGAAAGAGATGAAGGTAGGAAATTGCTCCACATTAGAAACGAGTATAAAACGAAACTAATTTTTCGACCCTTCTCTTCATTGCGTCGAAATTCACTGCATAAATTTGGAAACGTTGATTTTGCCTCTTCTAATAACCAATTTCTATACCGATAGCTTTGTCCCCTTCACCGAGTTTCTCTGTCATGATTTCCGAATTCAACCTCCTAGCGGTGTGGCGTAAATCAGAAGCAAGTTCCATACTTTATTGCCTGTCGTTCTGATGTGAGATGTGAGACGTTGTTCTGTTTCGCAAGTTGGCTTTATTAATTAGAGAAAATCTTAATTAATGAAACTCTTTACAGTACCACGTTATTAAAAGTGCCTCACTAGAAAACTTGCAATCATTAAGACTTTTCTGAGAGAGACCAATTGGGGTAAGGAAAAAGCGCGATCAGTTTATTGAAATTTATTTTTGCAACGTCAGTTGCGTAGTAGCGCTAGACCTGCGTTCCAAGGAGTTATATTTCCCTTATATCCCATGTTTCTAAGGATATTATTTTAGAGGCAATTGTGAGGTTCAGTATATATGACGTGCCAGGACAAATAATAAATAAAATAGTTTAGGAACGTGTTTCTATAGAGAAGAATCGAGATTGTGTATTATACGTCGAGCATCATCTTTTTCAATGATATAGGTATGAGAACTGCCGCACTTCTGTTTAAAAGATTTGGCAATCTGCTACGAGTAGATTATAAGGTACGTCCATCATACTCTGCTAATTGAGAAAGATGCTGATCCTAGTTCGCAAACAGTAGCAGACTAACAAAGGACGCGCCAAACACGCGCGCCTTTCGGTAATAAGTTTAGTGCCTACTCTGCAATCCGAGCCCTTCCTGATAACAATCGCAGTGAATTACGGCTGACATTGATTCTTTCAATGCTTCTGTACGTTGTCTTTCTACACTCTTCACTGTGCATTCCATTTTTTTAGTCTGTCGAATAAGTTTTGGGAGCTATCTGATATACAGACTTATTACATAAAACAACAGCCAAAATCGCGAATTATTTTTCTAAGACACTAAGAAAATTGACCAATCGTCAATTTAGACCTATTCAAAAATGAAGAGGCTACTACAGCACAGAATAAAGTGGGTGGAGAACTGCATCAAATCAGTCTCCGGACTGAAGACAACAAGAAGGAATAAAAAATTTTGACGTAAATAGTAAGGTTGACCAACATAGAAA
The DNA here is from genome assembly GCA_026315105.1 of Locusta migratoria. Lineage (NCBI taxonomy): Eukaryota > Metazoa > Arthropoda > Insecta > Orthoptera > Acrididae > Locusta > Locusta migratoria. The sequence goes on from CM048745.1 coordinate 525,442,541, forward strand.
AATAATTATTCCTATCATTATACATGCGCCACATTCCGCAAGGCAAAGTAAGCCGACCGGTAACGGTCGCGAGGTCTGAGGCGCCATATCACGGATTGCACAGCCGATCCCGTTCGAGGTTCGAGTCTTTCCTCAGGCATGGGTGTGTATCTTGTTCTTAGATTATGTTAGTTTAAGTAGTTTATAAGTCTGAGAAAAATTATCTCAGCAGTTAGGTCTCTACTTGTATAAATATTTGAACATTTGAAAGTAAAAGAAGCATTGGAAGATTTGGAAAAACATGGAAGAGCCAAATGTAGTTGCAGCATGCCGAGGAAAAGCCTGAAGTACTATTGAAGAAGAACCATAAGAAGTATTCTAATTATAAGGCAATAACTAACAAAGCATTCTTGTTTTCTGTAAAACTTATGGTGAAGAAGAAAGGACAACATCACCTTGTTGTGTATTCAGTTTCTGTTTGAAATTATATATAAAGAGAAAAATATATAAGGGAAAACAATTTGTCCAAGGATTTACATGTCCTGCTACTGCAGCTTGTTTGCGAGAAAGAAAAGGAAACCGCAGATTATCACAGCACACTACTTCCTTCCTCACACTCGGTTTTAAAAGAAAACCATTACGTAGTCATTTGAAAAAAACATAAAGCCTGTGGCTATCACAATGTTCATTAGCACATGATGTCCATATTTGAAGTAAATCAGTCAAGAAGTTTTCGAGATTCTTTTTGGTAGCAACATTTCCCCTTTATATACCCTTGAAGGTTGAAACAGCGGCCATCACATCGAATAACAATAAATAAATTGAAATTGTAAATAAATTGAAGTGTCTGTGGAAGATTATACCTTGAAATTAAAACAGTAAAATTTCAGTGGATAGTATGACAACTATAGTAAAACAAGCACAACGTATCAAATCACCAACCTACAAGAAGCAATGTCTCTCGAAAAGCACACAATTCAAATTCTGTCACTCCTCTATTAAACCTGAAGCAACCTATCCTAGTGAAATACTGTTCATGAACAGACAAACTATTGAAGTCATACAGACAACAACCTGACAACAACCATACACAAAAAATACCAAGTAGAGGAGCAATGCTCGGGCTTGGGTGTGTGTGTCTGTGTGTGTTGTCCTAACAATAAGTTAGTTTAAGTAATGTGTAAGTCTAAGGACCAATAGGTTCAGCAGTTTGAGGGGCAATGGCGATTATTATCTAATAAAGTTGTATACCAGGAAACTGAATCAGTCGCGGTGGAGTAGCCGAGCGGTCTAAAGCGTCTCGCTGCGGAGCGTGCGGTTGTTCGCCGTGGAGGTTCGAGTCCTCCCTGGGGCACGGGTGTGTGTGTTGTTCTTAGGTTAGTTTAGTTTAAGTAGTTTGTAAGCTACGGACTGATGACCACGCAGTTTGGTCCGATAGATTTACAAACATTTGAACAAACAAACTGAATCAGTCATTGACACAATGCGGAAATAGATTGCCTTCTTCTTCAAGATATCAAGACTACCGGAAACTAGAGTACTGCAAGAACTATTCATCTAGTTTTGGAAAAGTAAAACCAAGTTCATTTTCCTTGTATAGGCCCTGTATACAGGGTAATTCAAATGTTCAAATGTTTGTATAGTCTATGGGACTTAACTACGGGGTCATCAGTCCCTAAACTTACAAACTACTTATGTACTACTTACGAACTAGGACGGCACAAATATCCATACCCGAGGGGGGATTCGAACCCCCGACCGTAGTGGCCGTACAGACCGTGACTGGAGCGCCTTAGTCCCCTCGGCCACCGCGGCCGGCTACAGGGTAATTCACCTAACACTTGCACCGCAAATATTGCTGAAACGGAAAGTGCGATTGATGTGGCGGTTTTCACAGAATTGATTGGTAGTCAGGGGCTCGTATTTTTAGCCAACAAACAGATTGTAATATTACTTAGGAAGTGTCTTTTTTTTTTTTTTTTTTTTTTTTTTTTTTTTTTTTTTTTTTTTTTTTTTTTTTTTTTAAACATAGCGTTCTGGGATTTTTATCTGTCACTTTCCACTTATGTCACCTCTGGCAGTGTTGCTGATGTGAAAATACCGAGTAGCACCGTGGTTCGGAACTCACGATAAACTATAGGTCCCCCTATAACTGCCTGGTTAAGTCAGTTTGAAGGTCGGAGGAAGGCAACGGCATACCACCTCCAAACAGGACCATGCCTAGTAAAACACTGTGGTGTTCAAACCAATCCTCGGATAGTTGACTGCTTTACCTTAACGTTTTTTAAATGGAACAATGGTTGTTTCTGTTATGCACTGCAGTTTTTGACACAAGCAGTGTACAAAGAATTTGAATGACATTTTTATGAATTTTAGTTTTGCAGCTACAACCGTTTAAAGTTTCGGAGGTGAAGACTGCGATAGCGTAGCTGACTGACCGAGTGGCTAGCCCCTGGGGCGCGGCGCACTGTCTAATGAACACCAACCAGTCAGATACGCTGTCGTACCCTCCACCCCCAAAACTTTGAATAGTTGTAGCTGCCAAACTGAACGTGATAAAAATGTCATTCATAATTTTTTTCCGTCGCTAATGACCAAGCTGTCGACGGGACGTTAAACCCTCATTCCTCATTCCTTCAAAATTCTTTATACACAGCTGGTGTCAAAAATTCAAGTGCATGATAGAAACAACAATTTTTTCATTAAAAAAAACAGTATGTTTGCATAAAAATATACTTTCTAGGTATTTTTACAATCTGTTTATTGGCTAAGAATACGAGTCCGCCGGCCGCGGTGGCCGAGGTGACTGCGGCGCGTCAGTCACGGTCTGCACGGGCACTACGGTCGGGGGTTAGAATCCCCCCCTAGGGCATGGATATTTGTGCCGTCCTTAGTATTAGCTAGTTCATAAGTAGTTTTAAGTATAGGGACTGATGTCCCCGTAGTTAAGTCCCATAAACTGTACAAACATTTGAACACCACTCCTCAATTGGGTCCTATGGAACAGAAAACCATATTATTTTAAGGTAGTTCATAAGTAGTTTGTAAGTTTAGGGACTGATGATCCCGTAGTTAAGTCCAATAAGCTCTACAAACATTTTTGAATACGAGTCCTTGACTACCAATCCATTCTGTGAAAACTGCACATCAATTGCACTTTCCGTTTCAGCAATATTTGCGGTGCGAGTGTTAGGTGATTCACTCTGTATATTTCTTCCACCTTTGAGGTATCAAAATGTTCAAATGTTTGTATAGCTTATGGGACTTAACTACGGGGTCATCAGTCCCTAAACTTACAAACTGCTTATGAACTAACTAATACTAAGGACGGCACAAATATCAATGCCCGAGTTGGGATTCGCACCCCCGACCGTAGTGGCCGTGCAGACCGTGATTCAGGTATCCCTTCTTTTCTTACCACTGAGTCTCCATCTGTGCTCTTGACATTCATACCGCTGATTCTCTTGTCTCCAAATGTCTCTTTTATTTTCCTGTAGGCGATGTCGATGTGTCCCGTAGTTATACGTATTTATCTGAATATAAAATTTTTTGAACACCCAAAATGTATGGCCACTACTGTTTGGAACGAAGGAAAATTGTACGCTTTAGAGTCAGGTGGGAGGGAGGGGGCAGCGTATTGTAAGATTATCGTGTGCTGCTGAGAAGTAATGAGCGCCTTAAAGTCAGCCACGGAGGGTACTTGTGGCGCGTGCGTAAGACGTAGCGGACCGCAGCAATTTGTCCGCTAGCAGAGTGGAGACTACAGCGGCGCTCTCCAGGGCACGGCGGCCGTGCAATCTGGCTAATGGGGGCTGTGCGCCTCCGCTGCTGCCTTTCATCCCGGCCGCGGTAAGGGCTCGCGTTAGCAGAGTTCATAGCGCGCAGAAAGCCCGCCGCACAACTTCCGTATCACGAAAAAAAAAGCGCTGAATAGCTGCCACTGTTCCTGGACAATACTCCACCACTTTCTTCCCAATTCTGTATAGCGAGCAGTTCCTTTCATCTCGACTGGCGCAGCACTCTCGTCATTTCGATAGTATGTTTAACCATTTTGAGCCTTTTACCCTTTGCCGATGAGAGGAGAAATTGTACCGACGTGACCATCAGACTGGCCTAGAGTATCATTTATGCAGAATCCTTGAACATATTTCCAGTTATCTATATCTATGAAAGTGAATGTCTGTTCGGTGTACGTTTATCACATCTGAACCACAAGACATAAAGAGCTAAAAATTTGTACAGTTACTAATGTCTACCCGGGGAAGGCTTTAGGCACGGTTTTATGGCTATCGGATAGCTATTTATCTATATATATATATTAATGTGAATGTCTGTTCGTTGTACGCTTATCACGTCCGAACGACAAAACGCAGACTTAAATATTTGTACAGTTACTAATTAATACCTGAGGAATGTTTTAGGCACGGTTTTATAGCGATCTGATAGATATTTAGTAATTTGAAGAATATAACGCGAAATGCTTCAAATAAAAGACATGCATAGGGTTACCAGACGTCCTCTCTTACCCGGACATGTCCTCTTTTTTGGACACTAAAAATGGTCCGGGTGGATTTTTAGCAAAATTAGAAGATGTCCTCTTTTTTTTAGTTATACAACTGCTTCAACTTGAAACTGAAAAAATACACTTTTTTTGAACTCTCATAAATGCAGTACCAACTCTATAGACCGAGCGAGGTGGCGCAGTGGTAACGCACTGGACTCGCATTCGGGAGGATGGTGGTTCAAATCCACCTCCGGCCATCCAGATTTAGGTTTTCCGTGATTTCCCTAAATCACTCCAGGCATATGCCGGGATGGTTCCTTTCAAAGGGCACGGCCGATTTCCATCCCCGTCCTTACCCAAAACTCCGAGCGTTAGCTCCGTCTGTAATGGCCAAGCTGTCGACGGGACGTTAAACCCTAAGCATCAATCCAACTCTATAGAATTTAGCTTGTTTTCCAACATTGTAATTTTTTTCTCCTAGATTATCATCACCTGAGCTCAACCTACGATTTCATAGACTTTGAAATAATTAGAGTTGTAATTAGCGTGTAATACAAGTTGCGAGGTGGCCAGATAAAGGAATTAACATATACAAAAATACAAGATAACTCAACTTCTCATCATTTCAATTTATAATCTTATGCTCATTATTGTATAACTCTAGAAATGTCCTCTTTTTTTGAGCGCTGACTTCTAGTAACCCTAGTCATGCATTAAACGGTTAAAACAAAAATAAGAAGTGACACATCAACAAGGACGCCAAGAAAGCCCTCTGTGGGTGGTGGAGGTTCTATACAGTCGTGTGCACTACAATAGAATTACGTATCCAGACATAATTGTTGTAAGGGTGCAACAGACGCGACGTGGTCGTCGGTGTCGGTGTCTGGCGCGTTCGACCTTGGCGGCGTGGCGGCGCAGTGCGCCTCCGAAAACAGAGAGCGACCCTGGGAGCGGCGGCTGCCCAGTGACCACACCACAGGCACAGGTCAGTTACCGGGTGTCGCGCGCCGCCGCCAGGTGTCTCTGCCGTCGCCTGCCAGATCAATAGGCCACCACGTGGCGCTGCGCTGCCGGGACGCCACCCTATTCACATCGCGTCTCCACCTACCTGGCGACTAGGAAACTGTACGACTCGAGTAGTCCATCACATTCACACAGGCACGACTCACGTCTCCCGTACTGCCGAGTCGCTTGCGGTGTGAAAGAAAATTAAATCAGTTTCATTGCCTGAGCGTGACGTAAGCGCACTTTTTGTTGCTCTGCTGCCTACAGTACAATATCTAGTAACTCTAGCAATGACGACGATATTATAGTATTATTGTTGGACCAAACTGAGTGGTCATCATTCCTATCTTACAAACTACTTAGAGTAAGGTAAACTAACCTAAGGGACAACACACACACACACACACACACAAACACACACCCTTGCCCCAGGGAGGACTCGAACCTCCGACGACGAGCAACCGCGCGCTCCGTGTCGAGGCGCCTTAGACCGCTCGGCTACTCCACCGCGGCGTTTTCTTATCAATTGTACAAGCATTGCGTAGCTATTTCAAATTCACAAGCACAATTTTTTAGGTCTAGGCTATCTGCAGGGGGTTTGTATGCACTTACAAGAAATTATATTACAATTTTTACTCTGTTTTAAAAACGGATTTGATTTTTTAAATATTTAAATTACTATTTTTTGGTGTAGTGCATGTAAATTTTTTTAATCGATTTCAGACATTTCGTTGAGATTACAGCAGACGTGTGGTAACTTTCGTGTTAATTTCAGTTTTCGTCTGTGAGTCAATCAAATCAATATATGGCCTTCTCCTATGTATATCTTACGAAAAGACCATGAAGGAAAAAAACTAGAGAGATTCGAGCTCACATGGAGTTTACCATGAATTGTTCTTACCGCAAAACATTAGTGACAGGAATAGGGAAAGAAAGAATTAGCAGCGATACAGAAAGTGAACTCCGCTACACATAAAAAACAGATTCATCATGTTCTGAGCTATTGAATGTTTTAAGTCTATAACTCATCGGGAAGGCAGCAAACATTTTCTACCTTTAAAATTACAAAAAAATTCCGGGCTACCGTGGACTTATGGATTTATTATTCAAACCCAACGTTTCGTCCCCAACTGCGGAGGATATTTTCAAGGGGGATCGAGGCATTTTTGTACGTCCGATGCACACCCTGGCTCGCTACTGACTGAAGCCAAACTCCGTTTACGAGGGCTGGCGCGCAGAGGTGTGACGTCAGATGTTCTTGGTATTCGCGCGCAATTCGTCGTTGCCGATTGCCGTCATCCGTTAATATCGTACCATGGTGGAAGACTGTTACATTTCTTCTTCAACATCGGAATCCAGATTTCATTTGGTTTCATGCCCTCCTCCATTCTATTGAAATTATTTGGGTGTTTTACAATTTCTATAGCCTCTCTGTACAGTCTTTCGTGGTATCCATTACCAGGGTGTGCATCGGACATAAAAAAGTGCCACGATCCCCCTTGAAAATGTCCTCCACAGTTGGGGACGAAAGGTAGGGTTTGAATAATAAATCCATAAGTCCACGGCATAATATCCCGGAAATTTTTTAGTAATTTTGACTTTCCGGCTGTGAAAGTTTACATTTTACATTTTCTACCTTGAATTTAAAATTAAATATATTTTCGTACATTGCATGACCAAATGTTGTTATTGCAACCAAGAGACTGGGAGACTCTCGCGACAATCATGTCCGGTCGTTTAATATCACTCTGCGACGCCGCTACTCAAGTATCCCCATTTAATTGCATCTGCTGCGTCTCTTGGTCGCACAGTACCTCAGCCGCTGGGAGACTTGAGTATCCCCGTGTGAATAGGGCCATAGACTTACCAAAAATAACTAGACCGCTTATTGGCGCTAGTGAAAGAGCCCCATACTGAATGCCGACATTTGCAGGGAAACGCTCTGTATGAGTGACGTAAAAATCTGATAAATCTATACAATGCTCAAAATAATTACGGGCTCAGGTGTGATGTCATATGCAATATGCCGGCCGCGGTGGCCGAGGTGACTGAGGCGCTCCAGTCACGGTCAGCACGGCCACTACGGTCGGGGGTTCGAATCCCCGCTCGGGCATGGATATTTGTGCCGTCCTAGTTCGTAAGTAGTTCATAAGTAGTTTGTAAGTTTAGGGACTGATGACCCCGTAGTTAAGTCCCATAAGTTTAACAAACATTAAAACATTAAAATATGCAATATACATATGATACAGTATTTTATTCAGATATCGGTCAAAATTATAGTTTGATAGCAGTGCGATATTTTGCTATTTTAACTCTTTACTTCAGTTTCACAAGACGTTTACTTCGAGACAGCGTAGGGCTACCATTGTAGTGGTGGCATCAAGTTTGTGCAGTGGTATACATCGAGATATCGACGTGCGCGAGTCGAACAGAGATTACATTCACTTAATATCTTTGCTATTGCTCATTCATTTCTCTGTGCGTGTTTATTCTGTTTTCGTTTAGTTTTTGTTTCTGTATTCTGTGATGGAAATATACGTTTATGTTACTCAAGAAATGTTGCTGTTAAATTAATTTATTACGAGTCGCAACATTTTTGGTGACCCCGACGTGATTTCAGTCGGCCGCGGACGTATAAATACAAAATAAGTGCGTCGCGCGGCGTGATGAAATACGACAGCCGACATTAACGAACGTTGTGTCTGCGCCGTATCGTTCTAAGCATTAAGTGCTAACCATCCGCGCCGCGCATCATTCGCCTATCGCGCCGCCGACTTATTTCGAACCTCAAGTACTATCTACCGCGTCATCCGCGCCGCGATTATTCCGTGCATCGAAATACAGCAATGTCGCACCCGCCAACAAACGTCGACGCAACTCCGAGCGCTTCAGTTAATCGAGTAGCTGTCAAACCACCACCTTTCTGGCAGCAGAACCCAGTGTTATGGTTCACGCAACTCGAGAGTCAATTCGTGCTCGCAAATATCACAGCTGACGAAACTAAGTACAGTTACGTTGTCGCCGCACTTAGTGAGGACATGGCTCTCGAAGTGCAAGATATTTTGGTCATACCACCAAGCACGGGCCGATATACGGCTCTGAAGAACGCTGTAGTCACGCGTCTATCACAATCAGAAGCAAAACGACTGAAGAAGCTACTGCAGAGTTAGGAGACCGCACTCCCTCGCACTTGCTGCAACGACTACTCACACTAGCTGGTAATGCTGTCAGTGAAGATATTCTAAGGAACATCTGGCTCTCACCTCTTCCCTCAGACGTACAGAAGATTCTTACAGTATGTGCTGGAGATCTGTATGCACTTGCGCAGACTTCAGACCGTATTGTAGAAATGTACATGCCATCAACAGTAGCGGCTATTAGTTCACCGCCAGATTCTGCTGCAGCGTCATTACAAACACAGATTGCGGAGCTTACTGCACAACCTGTCACATCCTGGTGTCCGTGCTACCACACAACTAGTGAAAAAGACTTTTGTTCAAATGTTTGTATAGTCTATGGGACTTAACTACGGGGTCATCAGTCCCTAAACTTACAAACTACTTATCAACTACTTATGAACTAGGACGGCACAAATATCCATGCTCGAGGAGGGATTCGAACCCCCGACCGTAGTGGCCGTGCAGACCGTGACTGGAGCGCCTTAGTCCCCTCGGCCACCGCGGCCGGCAAGACTTTTGTGTGGCCTAATATTGACAAGGACTGTAAGGCCATTGTCCACCAATGCATGGCTTGTCAACGTAACAAAATCACTCGCCATGTTTATGCACCGCTTGGTACGTTCGTTCCACCTAACCAACGTTTCGAACATGTCCATATTAACATCGTAGGACCATTGCCACCATCGAACGGGTACACTTATTGCCTCACTGCCATAGACAGATTCACTCGCTGGCCAGAGGTATTCCCCATGTCCGACATCACCGACGAGACCATCGCAACTACGTTCTTCCAGGGATGGATTACCCGTTTCGGCGTACCATTGCGCATTACCACCGACCACGGCAGGCAGTTTGAATCCTACCTGTTCCAAGCACTTGCTGTCCTGTTAGGCACGAAGCGCATCCGGACTACTGCTTATCATCCGGCAACGAATGGTTTAGTGGAACGCTTCCACCGTCAACTCAAAGCATTTCTTCGGTGTCACGAGTCACAGCGTTGGACTGAAACGCTACCGATCGCATTACTGGGCCTACGCACAGCCATCAAAGACGATCTGAAAACAACCGCAGTTGACATGGTCTATGGTCAACCTATTCGACTACCTGGCGAGTTCCTCTGTAACATGCCAGACACTATCGTCGATGCGTCAGACTTCCTCAGGAAACTACGCTCACACATACGACAACTTAAGGCCTGTTACAGCAAGAGAACAACGTACTCGCCGCCCATTCATCTTTGTAGATTTGTCGAACTGCAAACAAGTGTTCATTCGACATGATGCGGTGCGTAAGGCTCTACAACCGCCATATGACGGCCCATATACAGTACTGAGCAGAGGGGAGAAAACTTTTAAAGTTGATGTTATGGGGACACCAACAACAGTTTCCATCGACCGCCTCAAACCTGCCTTCAACACTGCTGCTACTGATGTAAATGATCCACCAACCACAACGTCAGAAGACATGACAGTACCAACTGCTTCAATTGACACCTCTACAACAACAAAACCAGTGGTCACTAGATCAGGACGGCACATCAAGTTTAATCGTAAATATCGTTAGCTCTTTAGGGGGGAGTGATGTAGTGGTGGCATCAAGTTTGTGCAGTGGTATACATCGAGATATCGACGTGCGCGAGTCGAACAGAGATTACATTCACTTAATATCTTCGCTATTGCTCATTCATTTTTCCATATGTGTTTATTCTGTTTGCGTTTAGTTTTTGTTTCTGTATTCTGAGATGGAAATATACGTCTATGTTACTCAAGAAATGTTGCTGTTAAATTAATTTATTACGAGTCGCAACACCATAATAGTGAAACAGTTATTCTCGTTGCCCTCTAACATGGTGTATAATCACCTCGGACGGCCAGTGTAGTTGTACACCTACGTGGCATGGACAGTACGACCTTAGCAATAAACTCTTGGGGGGTTCTTCCGCGAGTGCAATACACAGCTCTGCAACCATTGTGGGAGGTATTGGTCTGGCTGCAATGCACCTACCAAGTGCATCCCAGACGTGCTCAATCTCTATACCTCTGAAGAGTGAAACCAACATTCTTAATGACATAGAGATCCGTACATAGGCCAATTCTGACTCATGTCCACACCATCTGTCCACCACCAGGATATGAATACGAAGGACCATGTAAAGACTGTCGTTGGGAAGACAGATGGTCGACTTCGGTTTATCGGCAGAATTTTCTGGAGAAGTGGTTCATCTGTGAGGAAACTAGGTTTCCGAAAACTTGTGTGACGTCTTCTTGAGTATTGCTCATCTATTTGGGATCCCAACCACGTCGGTTTAAAGCACTGTTTTTCAACCTGTGGGTCGCCAGAGGGTAACGGTCAGAGGAGGAAGTACTTGCACCATAACATAAGGAGACCAGTCACGTCTGAGTGCTTTGGGTCCCATAATACCAAAATTGTCATAGAAAATTGAAATTTATTTTATACGAAAATTACGTATTTCCTGGTTATCATCAATTCTGCCGCGCGGGAGTAGCCGAGCGGTCTGGAGCGCCACGTTACGGATCGCGCGACGTCCCGCGTCGAAGGTTAGAATCCTCCCTCGAGCATGGATATGTGTGTGTTGTCCTTAGGTTAGCCGGCCGCGGTGACCGAGGTGACTGAGGCGCTCCAGTCACGGTCAGCACGGCCACTACGGTCGGGGGTCCGAATCCCCCCTCGGGCATGGATATTTGTGCCGCCCTAGTTCGTAAGTAGTTCATAAGTAGTTTGTAAGTTTAGGGACTGATGACCCCGTAGTTAAGTCCCAGAAGCTTAACAAACATTTGAACATTTTGTTCTTAGATTAGTTTAAGTAGTTTGTAAGTCCAGGAAGTGATGACCAAAGTAGTTTGGCCCCATAGAATTACAAACATTTCAACATTTGATCATCAACTCTGATGTGAATAGAACAGACTTATTTACAGTAAATAAGCCATGTTAACGACGAATAAACGAAAAGACTGAAAACTATTTAAACTATTTTCAGGAGTCAATCGATTGCTAAATCAGCGCGAGAAATTTAATAAATTTGAGAAATTCGAAAAAACTTCGACTTCTCTATAAATTGCCTATATAAGGGATTTAACAAGCTTATTTCGCTTCCAAATCTTACCTGCAAAGCGAAACATTCGTCATGCAACATATATTTTTCTGTCAAAGTTAATGAAAAATAGGATAACTTTTCCATTTCGGGTAAATAAACTAAAAAATTCACCCTGCAATGTGTAATACTGTACTTTTTTTTACAACAATGATTTCTAAACAGAAGAAACTATTAAATTCGCATCCTTGGAATTGAAATAAGAGAGCAGGTAGGGGGAGGAGGTCGTCAGAATATTGTTACTTAGAGGGTGTCGCGACATCAGAACGATTGAAGAACACTGGTTTAATGGAAGATATTAAAGGAGATCAGAGACGGGCTGCTAGCTTTGTTACTGGTAAGTTACATAGGTGTTTCGTGAACTCAAAATGATATCGCTGAAAAGAAGCCGCGGTTGAGTGGCCGAGCGTTCTAAGGCGTCTTGCTGCGGAGTTCGTAGTTGCTCGTCGTCGGAGGTTCGAGTTCTCCTGATGACCGCCGCGGTGGGGTAGCCGAGCGGTCTAAGGTGCCTCGCTGAGAAGCGCGCGGTTGCTCGCCGTCGGAGGTTCGAGTCCTTCCTGGGGCATGGGTTTGTGTGTTGTCCGCAGGTTAGTTTAAGTAGTTTGTAAGCCACGGACTGGTGAGCACGCAGTTTGGTCCGATAGATTTACAAACATTTGAACATTTTTCCTGATGACCGTAGTAGTTTGTTCCAGTAGGTTTATAAACATTTAAATATTTTTGCTGGCAAGAAGGCGACGTTCTTTCTGAGAAGCGCTATCGCGGAAATTTAGAAGCAAAGACGAAAGCTTAGACTTTAACGTCCTGTCAACAACGTGGTCATTAGAGACGTATCTCACGCTCAGGTTGTTGGGTAACGATAGGGAAGGAAAACGGTCGTACCTTTTCGTAATAACCACCCTGGAATTTGTCTGGAGTAATTTAGGAAATCACGGAGAACTAAATTTGGATTGCCGGAGGTGGATTTGAAAGATCGTCCACCAAATGCGAGTCCAGTGTATTACCACAGCGCCACCTACCTCGGTGCTGAAATATACAGGGCCAAACTCTGAAACTGACTTTAGTACGATTCGATTGCCACAAATTTAACATTCCTCTTAATGACCACAAAGAAGAGACGCACACCATAAGGGTATCCGCCCCCGGTGGCACTTGCACGCCAAATAGGCGGAGGGGGGGGGGGCGTGTTGCCAACAAAGTGTAGCCAAGCAAGAGGGGGTTGCGGGAGGGAACTCTGTTATCAAGTTTCTGCTCTGGTTGGCACCACTGCGTAGGTGTTAACACTGATATGCGATCGCAGTGCACATAGACGAACGAAGGCGAGGACGTAGGAGGCGGTAGTATATTCGAAATACAAGAACAAATTCCTTATAATATTCGTCCAATTTTCACTGAGTAGAGAAATACAGCTGTTTGTACGTATAGCTCAAACTTAAAGCGAAAGCCAATGAGGATATTTTCACTTATTATTCATTTAAAGTCTGAAGATGGCCTTGTAAGTCGAAAAACGGTAAACTAAGAAATAAATAAACTTACATAACATACCTAGAATTGTGCTTTTAATTGAATATCATGATTTTCCACCAAGAACCGACGGAAGAATCTGTGAAAATATCCACATTCGCCTTTGCTTTACGTATGCTTGGGTTACGTACTAACAGCTGTAATCAAAGTTTGGACACATGTTATATGACATTTTTATTGCAATTCGACTATACTACCGCGTCCTACCGCTACAGAGATAATACAAATAAATAATTTTACTTTCCATTAAGAATTGTGGCAAGCGTTAGACAGTGGTTTCTGTCGTTTCCTAATCTTGTAATGAGTAACATGAATTCACATATGCTATGATATTAATAACAGGAGGTTATCTGACACCTTCATATACAGTTTCGCTAACTTTATTACCATCATTTTCCAAAATTAAATTCTCTACAACCTTTGAAAACTTTGTACAATTGAAATTAATTGATTTTTCCGTCGGTACTTGACAGAACATGATAATAATATCAAAAAGGAACAACTTCCTGATGTTCTGCAAAACTTATTTATTGATCACAAACCGGCTTTCGGCTTCTTAGGCTATCATCAGGTGACAACTGATGATGGCCTGAGAAGCCGAAAGCCGGTTTGTGACCAATAAATAAGTTTTGCAGAACATCAGGAAGTTGTTCCTTTTTTATATTATTTGTACAATTGTACAGATTTTTTTAAATGGTTCAAGAATTAATAAATCACAATTTTTTCCAAATTATTTCTCTGCATCTCTGGAATTTCTGTAAAACTACTGCAGATACACGTCTGGAACATGTTTTAGTAGATTCACCAGATCGATAACAACAAAATAAATGGAAATCGTGCTTTATTGTAACATCGCACTGTTTTGCGGTCGCTTTATATTAAGGAGGTTTCCGAATTTCAGGCAAAATCTTTTATTAGCAGTCATTCCGTAACTAAACATTTGCGGACCTGTGCTTAAATCAACTTTTTTCTTTCGTTTTATGTACAGAATAATATATTAAAATATTTGCACATTTTTTAATCACCCTGTACAGTGAAAAGCACTGTGCCTTGGGGCACAAGAGAAAATTATTTTCACACCGAAACACATGCAGTATTCTGCGTGCCTGAAACTCTTTAATCCAATCACAGTTAGTCTAACATTCCGTACGCTGGTACATCAGAGCGGAACGGTATGGAACACCTGCCGGAAAGCAGGAAACACGGCGTCTGCTTGGCAACCAGTATCTGCTGCTTTCTGCGTGTCGTGAACGAAGAGAGCGTTCTGGGCTACAAACGATCGTTACTTTAAGAACCCATCTATTTCCTACAAAGGAGATTAGACGTCACCAGTGATGTCATAATACACGAGCGTACAACAACAAAATGTTCAAATGTTTGTACATGTGAGGGACGTAAGTACTGCGGCCATCAGTCCCTAAGCTTACAAACCAACTAACTTATGCTAAGGACAAGACATACATCTATGCCTGAGGAAGGAGTCGAAACTCAGACGACGGGCACCAACGCACTCCGCAGCAAGGCGCCTTAAAGCGCACGGCCAGTCCACCGCTACTAAGGGTAAAAAAACTTTTCCAAAATTCCTCAGTATACCGACTTCAGTTACACAGAAACCTATAGAGTGAATCCGGAGCGTATCCTAGCGTACTGCATGTTCGTACAACATCGGCGGCCGGCAGTATTTCAGCGGGAGGACAGCCTCCCATTTTCAAGGAACATTTTTTTTTTTCTTATTTACAATCATTTAAACGCTACGATTTTCTAGAGACACCTACGGTACAGTTCATCTACATCTACATAGATACTTTGCAAATCATATTTAAGTGCCTGGCAGAGGGTTCATTAACCACCTTCATAACTATTCTCTACCTTTCCATTCTCTAACAGCGCGCGGGAAGAAAGAACACCTAAATCGTTCCGTTTTCGATCTGATTTCTCTTATTTTGTTGGGATGGTCATGTCTCCCTAAGTATGTGGGTGCTAGAAAATATTTTGTCATTCAGAAGTAAAAGTCGGTGATTGAAACTTCGCAAACAGATCACGCCGCAATGAATAACGTCTTTCTTTTAATGATTTCCACCCCAATTCGTGCAACATTTCCGTGACACTTTCCCCCCCGTAACGCGATAAAACAAAACGAGCTGCCCTTCTCTGAACCTTCTCAATATCTTCCGTCAGTCCCACCTGGTGAGGGTCCCACAAGGGGCAACAGTACTCCAGGAGAGGACGCACAAGTGTTATGTAGGCAGTCTCTTTGGTGGAGTTGGTGCATCTTCGAAGCGTTCTGCCAATGAAACGCAACCTTTGGTTCGCCTTCCCCACAATATTTTCTATGTGTTCTCTCCAGTCAAAGTTGTTCGTAATTGTAACTCCTAGGTATTTGGTAGAATTTACGACCTTAAGGTTTGACTGATTTATCGCGTAATTGAAGTTCAGCGGATTTCTTTTAGTGGTCATGTGTATTATTCACACTTTTCTTTATTTAGTATCAATTGCCAATCTTCGCACCATGTAGAAATTTTGTCTAAATCGCTTTTCAGTTGCTTTTGACCCTATGTTGACTTCACTAACCGATAAACGACAACATCATCCGCGAACAGTCTAAGGGAGCTATTCAGATTGTCTCTTAAATCGTTTATAAACGCTTCCCTGTGGAACGCCAGATATCACTTCTGTTTTACTCGATGACTTACCGTCATCTGCAAGAGGGAGAGGGGTTGCAAGTTTATTCGCTTGTACTCTGGCTAGAAACGAATTGATATCCCGTGAGTGTCAGTGGCCTATCTTCTGCTGAGCCATATCAGTTGCAGAATTACAGTGTACCAGCTGTTGATGTGTTTTTGCACATTTCTGGAGGTACCGTCCCATGTATGTCACCTAGTGGAACGTGTAGTGTGGATCACGTGGATGCGTGTTAGATAGTGTCAGTGGCTTGTAGATACGAGCAGTGTCGCTCACACAACTCTTGCGCGGAACGCCTCAATCGGGGAGCCGTTTCTGCAGCCCTCTGCGGCGTGGGGGTTAGCAGTGGGGTAAGGTCAGAGGTTGGCGACCTTGGGATCGCTGCGGCAGGGGCCCGTTCTGGCGTAAGACGCAACAGGTGACGCTCGAGGTCAATGCGGTCAGCCATTCACCCTGTGCGCCATGCGGCATGGTCCTCCACCAGGTGCGGAACATGCTGACGATGGGGAATGTAGTTCCCCTTACAGTATTAATAAGCAGTCACATGGGGTTAGATCAGAGTAAAAGCTGCAGCACTGCGGCGTTGCGTCATTTTCCACTAACTGCAGGGAAATCCCCTCCTGATGTGATATTGACAGTAGGTTCTTTTTGCGGTGTTGATTGGTGCATATTCGTGCACGATATTTTCGTTAATACATTGATCGAGCGGGGTGTGAAACGAAACCTGCGTCTTGTGGTTCCTAGAAATGTTTGTATATCTTATAGGACTTAATTACGGGGTCATCAATCCCTAAACTTACAAAATACTTATGAACTAGCTAACACTAAAGACGGCACAAATATCAATGCCCGAGGGGGGATTCGAACCCCCGACCGTAGTGGCCGTGCAGACCGTGACTGACGCGCCGCAGTCCCCTCGGCCACCGCGGCTGGCGGTTCCTAGAAGACCCACTTGACATAGACAAGTAAAAAACATTTAAATTCAGTAGGCAAATCTGGAACTGTTACTCTATGAAAAAGTAGCGAGTGGGCTCAATGATAGCCGAATATACTCCCTTTCTTAGGAAAGTACCAGGCAGTTATTTATTTATTTTTTACTACAAAATTTAACTTATCTACCTTCTATCGACGTAAACTCATTGACTACCTACGCCCAGTGACCAACGTTTCATAAGGTCTTCGATGCACCCAAGGACATTTTCAACTGCGATGCTTGTAAGCTCATTTGACAACTCATTCGATGTCTGCTATATTTTGATGAAGCTTTCCTTTCAGTCACCTTTTCATTCCTTGAAACAAGAAACAATCGTAAGGCGAGAGTTCGGACGAAGCTGGTGGATGTGAGATGTCAATAACAGAGTGTCTGGCCAGATATTCGCTAAAGTATAAAGCAGTATGTGTTCTTAAATTATAAAGTAGCAAGAACCAGAACTAATAACGCCTCAAATCACGTCGGTTACATCTAATTGATCGTCGAAAACCTTGCATAGTTCGATGCAAAGATTTTCGTCCTTTTTTTGGGACATAAAACACCTGAGAAGGTAAGCCCCCCTCACTACCGATCCCTTGCTATTGTGGAAGGAAGATTCGGATTAAACGTCCCGTCGATAACGTGGTCATTCGAGAGGGAGCACAAACATGGATTTTTTGATAAGGATGGGAAGGAAATCCCGTCTAAGAAATGTATTATTTCGTCATTTTCCTGGAGTGCTTACGGAAATTATGGAAAAGCTTAATATAGATCCATATTTGAACCATCGACCTCCCGAATGTGAGACCACTGTGTTAGCATTGCGCCACATCACTCGCTCTTGCTATTGTGAATGTCACAGACGGAATCCGGAGGAAGAAAGTTTTCTCCGTCCTGGTGGTGAAGAGCCTTTCTTTCTGTAATTCTCCCAAAAGAATTGAAAAATGTTCAAATGTTTGTTTAGCTTAAGGGACTTAACTGCGGAGTCATCAGTCCCTAAACTTACAAACTACTTATTAACTATCTTATACTAAAGACGTCACAAACAGCCATGCCCGAGAGGGATTCGAACCCCCGACGGCGGACGGCCGCGCGCACCGCAACACGGCGCTCCAGCACGCGCGGCTAATCCGCCGCGGCTATACGGATTACGGAGAAGGCTTAATGATGGATGTTTTCCGCAGAATGGCAAGTTTTCTCCGCAATTGTTGAAAATAGACGTTGGAAAGACGTGACGAGAAGCACAATTTAGTAGTGGTTATTAGCACGAGTGGGAGATTGCTAGCCGTGCGCACTACGGCGCCTTGCTGTAGTGCGCGCGGCCGTTCGCCGTCAGAGGTTCGAGTCCTCCCTCGGGCGTGGGTGTGTGTGTGCTGTTCTTAGAATAAAGTGGTTTAAGTACTTTCCAAGTTTAGGGACCGATGACCACTGCAATTAGGTCCCACAACTTTACAAACATTTGATTTTGCAGATGGCTAATGAAATTGCCTGCATCAGCTGATAGGCAAAGACATTAAAAAAAATTATGAGCGGTTCTGGAGTTCGCGAAACAGATCAGCTGGCGGATCTGCTGAGGTTGCGCTGACAACTTGTGAGCTCTCCGGGATAGCGTCTGTATTTTAAACTGCTTATCATTTCGGGTGTGGGTAATTAGTGTTATTTCCTGATCAACGGAGTTACTTTCTCGGCAAGGAAAAACTACAAAGCATTCGAAACTTCTTGTCAGACGAGAGCGCGCAATACTGCTTCGAAACTTTGCTGTTTTTCTCACCTGGTGTGACGGATTAAGAAGCGTGCACTCGTTCGGCAAAAACAGGTAGCTATTAGCTGGCTGCAACTGGTGTTCGAGAAAAACGAACTTGGTCAGGGTTAGTTGAAGCCACTAAATATAATTTGCTTCCGTGCAAATTTGGTGTTTTTCCTTTTCAATTTTGTATTACTGTTTTGAGTCGTGTACGTTATGGGCGGAACGCGATGCATCTGACGTCGGTATAGGAAGTGTACGCGGAGTACGTATTCAGCAATACAGCCTAGTAGTGGTTGCATATCGGAAGCAAGCTGACAGTGACTGGGCTGCTGCAGGGGCAGTGACAAACGTAGCCCAGTCTCGCAAGTCAGAAAATGTCCAAATAGCAAGAATTCTAAAAAAGCATTGCGTAAAAATGATATTCCGATCACCTGCGAAGATCTCGGCTTTGCTTGGCTCTGCGAAGGATGATGTGGGATCGAGGAAGTCGGGAATTTACAAGATCCCTTGTCAATGTGGTCAATCCTACATTGTCCAGACTACTCGCAGAGTACGAGAAAGATGCGTGGAGCATGAGCGCCACACACATATACTGCAGCTCAACAAATCAGCGATAGCAGAACACTGTATTTCCACGGGACACTCCATGGATTATTCTGTAACAAAAATTTTGTGGGATTCGATTATTAAGAAGTCCGTTGAAATACGGTTGTTAGAAGACCCGATTAATCGGGATGGCGGCTTTGAAATGGATAAAGCATGGGACCCTGTAATTTCTTTAATTGCTTCACAGAGAAATAGGTCTACATCTAGTGCAACCTCTGACAAAAAGTGATTTCTTTCGACCACCGCGCTTAAGATGCACGAAAGCGCATTCCGACAGATGACGCGAATGTAAGTACACCATTACGCAGACGCGGCCCGCTTCTACCGCAGAGCAATCCAAATTCACCAGGGGGCGCGCTAGTACCTCCTCACTGCACAGGCGACGCCGCGCCAATCTTCGGTATATATAGAACGACGCACACCAGTAATCTTCGTCTGCAGTGAGTGTTTTTTAGCCACCGTGGCAATGTCTTGTTTTAACAACCATGTATGTTCTGTTCACTGTCATGTTGTCTTTTAACATTCTCCCATATTTTCATCTTGTAATTATAAAAGCGCCATTTTATCACCTTTAATTTTATATTCGATTTGCCCATTGTTTCCATTCGCTCGGCTGTAGAGTAGCATCATAAAAAAAACACTGGAAGACCAACATGATCCTGCTGCAAGCCCGAAATATGATGGACCAATCAATATGCCGTGAAAAGTTCAAGATACACAAATGTCCAAATGTTTGTAAAGTTATGGGACCTAACTGCAATGGTCATCGGTCCCTACACTTAAAACCTACTTAAACTAACTTATCCTAAGAACAACATCACACCTTTGCACGAGGGAGGACTCGAACCTCCGACTTGGAAGGACCGCGCACATCGTAGCAAGGCGCCTTAGTGCGCACGGCTATTTTGTCGCGGCTGGCGGGTCATCGCGAAGCGGGAGGAGGAAGAAGCTAAAAGTTCGTCTTCGAAGTGGGGAGGGGGGGGGGGGAGGGGCGCCGCCATCAGGTTTGTGCCTGGCTGGGAAATGCCGGAAATCCAGCACTGCTTAGCTGTAAGGAGACTTCACTCGGGTCAGCCTGTCAACTTGACGAGTATATCTGCGAAGCGCTACGCCGCACAATACACTGCCGAAAATTTAAAGTGGAGTTTTCCAATTCACTCAAGATTAATTGCGACACAGACACATTACAGTGTTTCTCAACATCGTCACTAAACCTCTCCAAATAACAGTAGGAACGTTGTATCAGTCGTTCAGTTCCTCCATGACCGAATCCCGTGCTTGGTCACGGAGCCATTCGATATCCAGTTATCCAACAGGGCTGGACGCGACGTTTTAATTTATTCGTATACCGCCACAATTTCACGGTGATTCTTGGTACAGTTTTCGAGTTTTGTCTACATGAAGCTTATTGCGCCACGTATTTCAACTGTGGAGTAGGTTTCCATTGACAAGACATTTCACTTCAACACTGGGATGAGCCTATTATCTGCGCTGAAGGACAGCTGTTTCTGCAAAAATCTGGAATATTTACTCTTTTATGTCAATGTACAAAGATCGATTGGGACGACGTTTATTCTGCTTTCTGAATTCCGTAAATGATTCATTTTTGTGTTTTATTCCGTGCTTTCTTTCTAAACCGGACGTCATTAAGTAGTCGACTCGTAACAACCGATGACAATCGGTAATCTTAAGTGTTTTCAGTAACTGTCTGTTCATGTATTAGAAACACCTAATCTCCTAAACTACTTCACGGATTTGCATGGAGCAACTTCGTTTCATAAAAGTGAAATCACGGAAAAATATTTAGATGTAGGCTATGTTTGAAATTTGGAAGGCATAGTACAGCAAGCAAGCGATAGAGGCGCTGTAGTGCACTAAAGAACTAATAGTATGGGGTAGTACAGCAAGGAAGCTAATGTCTATGATAGAATTAAGCAATCTTATCTCTGCGAATACCATCAAATATTGAACATAGTGTTACTGATTTAGCTTTGTGTATTAAATACTTAACGACATTCCTTTGCTTCTTTTGGCATGTTTCATTTTGTATCAAAAACCTTATGAAGATTCCGGAGGATGATTTTTACTTACATTTGACATCTTAGCTAGGACAACTGAATTTATTGACAGAGCGATCCAGCAAGGATTTTTAATGACTGAGGTCTGCAACCCTAAAAGCCATGATACACACATCTCCTCCTTCAACAACTGTTGCGAAGCACGGGCATATAAGCTAGTAAATATACAATTATCAGTTCAAAGGCGGTCAATTCATTTAAAAAAAATTATATGACTGAGACTCCAGACGCATACAAAATCGTAAAATATAAGGGTTGTTTACGCCTCGGATATTTATGTATAAGAAAACAAAAAAAATGTCTTTCTTAATTAGCCTTCCTTTTGAAGTTTTAATAGATTCCACTACGATTAAATCAAAACTGATTTCTATAGAGAAAAAAGAGAAAATAAAAATGAGTGGTTTCTTTCAGGGTAGTTGGTCCCCTAAATTTCCTTCCCTCTCGAATACACCTAGGTCCATTTTAGTCTTTTTCAAAAGATACTCTCATATCAAAAATCATTAAAATCGCTTCACTTATCGCAATTTTATTCATTTTAGCCACCATTTTGGAGGAGCCGTTTTACGCCTTAAATATGTTTTTTACACCGCTAAAAAAAAAAAAAAAAAAAAAAAAAAAAAAAAAATAAAAAGAAATTTCAGAAAAATTTGAGAGTGACAGTTCCATAGGTTTACTTGCCAGTCAATAAATTCAGACTGTCGGCCACTGCGTGGTGCTTGGTGAGAGGTAACGCTTCAGATTTGCTGTACTTGCCACACTCTCGACACTATGCAGCTCGGATTACTGAATTACTCAGCGATTTCCAAACTGGAATTCTCCATGTGTGTAACTTCAGCTACATACCCAAGTTGAAACTGTGTTGATTTCCTTCGTGTGTCGAGAATCACCTGAGCAGAAATGGCAGCTCTACTTATGCACCGCCAGAGCGATCCAACAAGGATTTTTACTGACTGAGGTCTGGAACCATAAAAAGCCAGGATACGCACATGCCCTTCTTTAACAAAGCACGAGCATATAAGCTAGTGTGTCCATAAACTTTCAACTTGGTTTTTCTAGAGATGTCAGTTATTGTGTCTAGGCGGACAACGGCGGCATCGTTAGACCGTCACCTTGTTGTCAGGACGTGGAGACAGACGGCCTCCATGACCGCCGCAGCCGAGATAAAGGCGCGGCGGCTGGAGATTACTGTCGCCTGGACGCAGGGTCGTTGACCCGCGCAGCAGCCGCCTAGCAGCAAGATGCAGCAGGGTCTCAGGCGTGGACACGCAGTGCGAGCGAGCTCGCCAGCCACTACAGTGGTGTCGACCTTAGGCTCGATAGTCTCCAGTCCCACCGCCACCGACCGGTTCCCTCCTGACCGGTGAAAGGGTTCTGCCCGCGAACGTAGCGCGCCGCCGTTCTGGGCTTACGTGTGCCGCCTCGTCTGCCAACTTCCTGCCTCGAAAAACGACCGCGACTAGTTCGTGTTCATCTTTTTACGTGTTTGTATAATGGAGTAAATGAATATGTGCCATACGTGACGCTCGAAGGTTGCGTCCGTTTTGTTGTCTTCTCTAGTGCAAGGACTGAACTGCTTTGCTTCACCTCTGTCGCATATCATCTTCACATATGCCTAACTACATCAACATACATCATCGTCATAGACTGATTATGCCTTTCAGCGTTCAGTCTGGAGCATTCTTCCATGATCTCCTATTCATTGCTAACATTGATGCCTCGTCTGATGTTATGCATTTACTTCAAAAACATTCTGCACCGAATATAAATACTTTCTTCTTGATCTACCTCGACTCCTCTTACCCTCCGCTGCCGAGCTCATGAATCTCTTAGGTAACCTTGCTTCTCCCACGCGTATAACATGACCCCACCATCTCAGTCTTTTCGCTCTAACTGCTTCATCTATGGTGTTCATTCCCAGTTTTTCTTTGATTTCCTCATTATGACACCATCCTGCCATTGTTCCCTGCAATCATTCTTGCTACTTTCAGATCTGTAACCTCTACCTTATGAATAAGGTAACCTGTATCCACCCAACTTTCACTCCCATACAACAAAGTTGGTCGAAAGATACAGCGGTGCACTGCTAACTTAGTCATCGTACTGACTTCCTTCTTGCAGAAGAGAGTAGATGTTAGCTGAGCACTCACTGCATTAGCTTTGCTGCACCTCGATTCCAGCTCTTTCACTATGTTGCCATCCTATGAGAAAATACATCCTAGGTACTTCAAACTGTCTACCTGCTCCAACTTTGTTCCTCCTATTTGGCAGTCAATCTGCTTAAATCTCTTTCCCACTGACATTACTTTCGTTTTGGTGATGCTGATCTTCATATCATAATCCTTGCACCTCTGATCGAGCTCTGAAATATTAGTTTGCAACCTTTCAATTGAATCGGCCATTAAAACTAAGTCGTCCGCATATGCGAGACTGCTTATTTTGTTTTGACCTATTTTAATCCCGCCCTGCCAGTCTACTGTTTTCAACATATGATTCATGAAAAGTATGAACAACAGTGGTGACAGGTTACAGCCTTGTCTTACCCCTGAAACTACCCTGAACCATGAGCTTAATTTGCCATCTACTCTAACTGCTGCCTGACAGTCTACGTAGAGCCCTTTAATTGCCTCCAGAAGTTTGCCTCCTATACCATAATCTTGTAGAACTAACAGTAGCTTCCTCCTAGGAACACGTTCATAACCCCTTTCTAGATCTATGAAATATAGATACAATTTCCTGTTCCACTCTTACCACTTTTCCATTACCTGCCGTAAGCTAAAGATCTCGTCCTGGCAGCCTCTAAGAGGCCTAAACTCATACTGATTTTCATCTTACTTGTCCTCAATTAATACTCGCACTCTCCTTTCAACAATACCTGAGAATATTTTGCCTACAACGCTAGTTAAAGAGATACCTCAATAGTTGTTACAATCTTTCCGGTTTCCGTGTTTGAAAATTGGCGTGATTACCGCTTTCGTCCAGTCAGACGGAACCTGTCCCGATTCCCACGCCTCCTCAATTATCCTGTGTAACCATTTGAGACCTGATATTCCACTGTATTCGACGAGTACCTGCTTAATTTCATCCACCCCAGCCGCTTTATTGCATACATATTTCACATATTTTTAATGAACTTTGCTCTCCATCTACAATTTCCGGCCGGCCGCGGTGGCCGAGAGGACTGAGGCGCTCCAGTCATGGTCTGCACGGCCACTACGGTCGGGGGTTCGAATCCCCCCTCGGGCATGAATATTTGTGCCGTCCTTAGTATAAGGTAGTAGATAAGTAGTTTGTAAGTTTAGGGACTGATGACCCCGTAGTTAAGTCCCATAAGCTTAACAAACATTTGAACATTTTTACAATTTCCGTCCTCGCTACTGCCGCTGTCACCAAACTGAACGTTACCTGGACTCAGTAAGCGTCCTATGAACCGCACTCTTAGTTCAGTCAAGTTGTGCCATAAATTACTTTTCTCCCTGATTCTGTTCAGCGCTTTCTTATTTCTGGCTCTGTGCCAGACTGGTAGATTGCGAGACGTTGTCTCAAAAGATCGCGAATTCGATCCACGCTCAAACCTAAGATTTTTATCTGTCACTTTTCGGCTCTGTCAGTGTTGCTATTGTGAAAAATGCCGAATTTCACTGTGGTTTGCATTCCACGTTATTCTTTAGGTCTCCCCCATAAATTGGCTCGGTAAGTCTATAAAAAGATCGGAGGAAGGCAGCGGTATACCGCCTCCAAAGAGGATCACGCCTAGTATAGCAGTGTGGTGTTTCATCGACATCTACATCTACATACATCTGCAAATCACATTTAAGTGCCTGGCAGAGGGTTCATTAACCACTTCCATAATATTTGTCTATCGTTCCATTCTCTAATAGCGCGAGGGAAAAGTGAACACCTACATAGTTCCCTTTTCGATCTGATTCCCCTCTTATCTTATTGGGATGGTCATGTCTCCCTATGTAGGTCGGTGCTAGCAAAATATTTTCACATTCAGAAGTAAAATTAGGTGATTGAAATTTCGCAAATAGATCTCGCGGCAATGAATAAAGTCGTTCTTTTAATAATTTCCACCTCAAATCGTGCAACATTTCCGTCATGCTTTCCCCCCTGTAACGTGATAAAACAAAACGAGCTGCCCTTCTCTGAACCTTCTCAATGTCTTCCGCCAGTCACACACACATGTTTGTAAAGCTTATGGGACTTAACTGCGAGGTCATCAGTCCCTAAACTTACAAACTACTTATGAACTACTTACGAACTAAGACGGCACAAATATCCATGCCCGAGGGGGGATTCGAACCCCAGACCGTAGTGGCCGTGCAGACCGTGACTTGAAGCGCCTCAGTCCCCTCGGCCACCGCGGCCGGCCTTCCGTCAGTCCCACACTGGGCAACAGTACTCCAGGAGAGGACGCACAAGTGTGACGTAGCCAGTCTCTTTGGTGGAGCTGGTGCATCTTCGAAGCGTTCTGCCAATGAAACGTAACCTTCGGTTCGCCTTCCCCACGATATTTTGTATGTGTTCTCTCCAATCTAAGTTGTTCGTAATTGTAACTCCTAGGTATTTGGTAGAATTTACGACCTTAAGGTTTGACTGATTTATTGCGTAACTGAAAATCAGCGTATTTCTTTTAGTGGTCATGTGTATTACTTCACACTTTTCTTTATTTAGTGTCAATTGCCAATTTTCGCACTATGTAGAAATTTTGTCTAAATCACTTTGCAGTTGCTTTTGATCCGCTGTTGACTTCACTAACCGATAAACCACAGCATCATCCACGAACAGTCTAAGAGAGCTATTCAGATTATCCCCTAAATCGTAGATAAACACAAGGAAGAATAGGGGACCTATAATGCTATGTTTTACTCTATGACTTGTCGTCAATTACTACGAACTGTGTCCTTTCTGATAGGAAACCGTGAATCCAATCGCACAACTGGGGTGATATTCTATAAGCATGAGGTTTCTATTAGAAGCCGCTTGTGAGGTACAGTGTCAAAAGCCTTCCGGAAATCTAGAAATATGGAATCGATTTGAGATCCCTTGTCGATGGCACTTATCACTTCATGTGAATAAAGTGCGAGCTGTATTTCGTAAGAGCGGTACTTTCTGAATCCGTGTCGACTATTGGTTAATAGGTCGTAGTTCATAATGTTCTAACAAAGTATATGTTCCAAAATCCTACTGCAAATCGACGTCAATGAGAAGGGCCTGTAATTTTGGGGTTCATTCCTATTGGAATGAATATTGGAGTGACCTGGGCAACTTTCCAGTCTTTGGGTTCGGATCTTTAGTTGAGTGATCGGTTGTAAATTATAGCTAAGTACGGAGCTATTGCATCAGCATACTCTGAGAGGAATCTAGTTGGTATAGAATCTGGCCCGGACGATTTGTATTTGTTTAGTGACTTAAGTTGTTTTACTACTCCAGAAACATCTAAATTTCGCATGCTGACAGCTGTTCTTGGTTCGAATTCTGGAGTGTTTACTTCGTCTTCTTTGGTGTTCAAACCAATCTTCGGTTTGTTGACTGCTTTGGTTTACCTTATTTCTTGGTTAAAGGTCACACTTGCTTGTGCGCTGGAAGCGAACTGTATATTTATTTTGGCGGATTTGTAATGATCAACAGATCTTCACAACGTTTATCTTCAACGCAGGTTATATGCACTTCTTCCATGAATGTTATACTCCAGACTTTTTTTTTTATCCGAGGAGTATTCCTTTAGTGAGTGTTGAGATCTACAATCGCTTTTGCCGTTATAGTTTAGTGTTGTCTTTCCTTCAATCATTGTTAAATTTCGTCGATCGTTGTCAGTTGACTAGGGGATTCGCCATCTTTTCGTCTACATGCTACGGACATTTCACCTAAGGCCCACAAGGATAACATTAGTGAGATTAGAACTAACACAGAGACATGCCTGCTGTCGTCACCCCCCCTCCCCCCTGGAACCATATGTGACTTGTACGGGAGGAGGAGGATGTGGCAGTGGCAGACACAGTACCCTCTGCCACACACCAAGAGTTGGCTTGAGGGGTAGACATGTAGATGTATCCGCGGAGCAGCGAAACGGATTGTAGTGTATATTGATTTTGATAAGATTACTTAGGCTTTTCGCAGCTTACATTTGTGGAATTCTCTTGACCTCCGTGCGGGAGTGGCCGTTTAGCTTTACAAACATTAGAGCATTTGAACTTGATTGGTCATGAAGCGTATTTCTTTTTATTTTATTTTTATTTTTTACAGTGGCCAATCCAATAAAGCTCTAGTTTTAGTAGTTGTGAACTGTGCAGTTTGAGTGGTTGATGGTAGGCTATCCATCACGAGAGAAGCGTTAAAATATGACCTAGATAGAAATCTATTTGTTCAGTTCTGACAGAATGAACTTTTGGTGCGCTCGACAGCAGCAGTGCGTAATGTTACCCAATTAAAAGCTAGTTGTCGAGTGTTGAAAATATTGTTGGTGTCAGCGAAATCAATAAAAACAGTTCCGAGAATCCTTTTCTTCTGATACCAATCCTCATTAAACTGTGTTAAGCCTAGTATTTGGGAAGTGCAGTTTCTTTCAGGACGGTAGTTGTTGTATGAAATTGAAAATTGAAAACTGTATGGTTTCACTAGAGATCGAAAATTTACTGATATCATTAGAAACCTCCTTAAGAACCGTCGATTACTTGTAGAGTTGCAGGAAAAACGTAGCCGATGGCAGAACCTTACCAATGGCTTACCTCAGGCAAGTGTTCTGGCTCCATCCATTTTCAATATGTACACAAACGATCAGCCACTTCACCGTCAGTTACATATATGCTGACGATCGGGTCATAGTTGCTCAGCGATCGTAATTTGAGGATCTGAGGATCTGAATGAGGGAGCTTGACTGATATTACTGCTGTAATCAATTGAAACCCAACCCAATGAAGAGCCAGGCATGTGCATACCACTTGTGCAACAAAAAGGCATCTGGACAGCTATGAGATGGAGGGGTGTTGACTTGGAACACTGCACAAACCCTAAATACTCGGGCATTACTTTAGACCGAGTTTTGACATTTAAACCACATTGCCTTAACACAAAACTCAAGGTGTGTGGCCGCGGTGGAGTAGCCGAGCGTTCTAAAACATCTCGCTGCGGAGCGCGCGGTTACTCGCCGTGGAGGTTCGAGTCCTCTCTGGGGCATGGGTGTGTGTGTTTGTCCGTAGGTTCGTTTACCTAGGTTTAAGTAGTTTGTAAGCTACGGACTAATGGCCACGCAGTTCGGTCCGATAGGTTTACAGACATTTGAACATTTTTTTAAGGTGTGTGGTCAAAACAATATTCTGTGATGACTGACTGGTTTGACGTGGGGCTTAAGACCAAAGGTTGTAAGAACGTTAACACTATCCCCAGCCTATTCCGCTGGCGAATGCTCTAGCCTAGTTTGATATATGTCAGTACACGCCAAGCAAGTCTATGTCGCCCGCAATGAATCTACTAGAATCGTTGCAGGATGTTTGCTGCTAACCTCTATAAACAAAAGCTATCATCTGGCCGGTATTGCTCCTCCGGCTTTTCGACGAGATCAGACAACCTACAAAGAGAGACAAAAATCTATAGTCTCCAAGTGGCACACTCCATGGGATGGAGCCAGCAGCACACAGGCTTAAATACGGAAACAGCTTTCTCACATCACCTGAGAACCAGAGTGACTCCATAACGACAATTGAACGCTGGAAGGATGCGGTAAGACACCAGTGGATTGGACCCTCCAAAGCCTTTGCGGCTGGTCACAGCGAAAACTACACAGTATGGAAGTTTCTGTACCGACTACGCAGTGGCGTAGCAAGGACAAAAAGTAAACTTAAAGGGGCTATAAAAATAATTCCACTCTCTGTGGAGTCCTTCAAACGATCACCCATTTGAATAATTGACCCCTCTGCCCCTCACACTCTACCTTGGAGGACTTAATGTCAGCAAAGCCAAATGCTATTGAAGTAACTCGATTTTGGGCTAAAATGTGTAATAACTTTTCTGTACCTCTGTATAATTTTCTTTTATTAATATAAGAAGAATAAGAAGAATTCTAAAGGCTAGAAGGTTACAAAGGTGAAAGTATTCTCGTGTCAGTTGTGGCTAGAGCCACCGTGTTTTAAGGTTGGCAGTTCCAAGGACAGAGGCAGCCAGCATAGAGGCAATAAAACTGTTATCGGCCAGCGATAAACTTGTTCAATCGGCTGTGCAGCCGCGAAGGCGCTGTTCACAAGAGAGTCCAATAGATTCTCCGCAGGCACGCGCGCTCACTAATCACCATTATTTGTGTCGCGTTGAAATCAATATTGCGGTCTTGGCGCTGTGAATAGCCATGAACAGGCGAACAACACATCTTCCATTTATTCTCTGTACAAGAGTACCTTTCTTTACCTCTGACAACCTAATGGCCATTATCAGTTGAGTAAAATAATTAAAACGGAGTATTCGTCTTCGCTACCGTCACTAAGAAAGCTATGAAACAAAGAGTGTAGCAGTGAACCAGAAATAGTAGAGAACATCGGAAAGTGGCGCACAATAACTTTTAATACTTACTTATTCTGGCTAACCAGTCCTTGGCCTCACTCAGTCCAGGCTTCCACACTTTCCCGTCATTTGCATCTTCATTCGCCACATCCAGAATCTGCATGTCCCCCATGCTATTAACCTTCCATCTCATTCTCTACCGCCGGCCGCGGTGGCCGAGCTGACTGAGGCGCGCCAGTCACGGTCTGCACGGCCACTACGGTCGGGGGTTCGAATCCCCCCTCGGGCATGGATATTTGTGCCGACCTTAGTATTAAGTAGTTCATAAGTAGTTTGTAAGTTTAGGGGCTGATGACCCCGTAGTTAAGATCCATAAGCTCTACAAACATTTCAACATTTTTTCATTCTCTGCCGTACCTGTGGTTTCTTTTCAGCTCTTCCATCCATTACCGTGTTCTTGCCTCTCTTCCTCGCATGTCCATACCATCTTAGGCAATTTTCACACTTTTTTCAATGTCAGGCAGTGTATATAGTTGTCTGAATTATCTGTTTTTCCTTATTTCCCACTGTCCATTTCCTTTCACTTGTCCATGTATTTTTCTCAGTACTTAGTCTTCAAACGTAATTATTTTTTTATCTGTTTTCTTTGTTAGGGCCCATGTCTCACTTGCACAGCACATTATTGCCTTGATGATGGTCTTATATATTCTTAGTTTTACCTGCCTAGATAGTAACTCTGATCTTATTCCTCTTGCTTGAATCCTCGTCACCATCTCTTACCCTATAAGGTTTTGTTGGTTGATGTTGACACCGAGGTACGTGAATGTGTGTGTATTCTGTATTGTTAGATTTCCGATTTTTAGAAGGTTTTGTCCTAAATGAGCTCTTCTTCCTACTACCATTAACTTTGTTTTACTCTCATTTATACTAAGACCTATTTTCTTAGCTTCTTCCATTAGCGCCGTCCA
Organism: Locusta migratoria; assembly: GCA_026315105.1. Classification (NCBI taxonomy): domain Eukaryota; kingdom Metazoa; phylum Arthropoda; class Insecta; order Orthoptera; family Acrididae; genus Locusta; species Locusta migratoria. Next base: position 525,473,385 of record CM048745.1, read on the forward strand.
CATTTTCTCCAGGTCTTCCAGGGTGTTTCCTATCACCACAATATAATCCGCAAAATTCAGGACCACCTTTTTTTGTGTGTGGACTCCTGTGCACTTTCACGTGTTACTCTCCTCAGGGTGTTGTTGGCCAAATTGAACAGGGTTTGTGATATAATAGCTTCCTGTCTCACTTCTCTTTTTACTTCAAATGCTTCTGAGAACTACCCCTGTACTTTTTAATGGAAGAATTTAGTGTATGACAAACCGAAAAAAATTACCAATTAACCCACACATTTTATCATCAAGTTCTTAACATATTTCTCGCATCGTTGTTCCAGTTTCAATATGCCATTTTCATAAACGTCATTTTGGTTGTAGTCACCTTCTTACTGCTGATTTCACTTTTGCATCGGTTTCAAAGCGTTGCCCGGCGAATAATTCCTTCATGGGACCAAACAGATGAAAGTCCGACGGTGCAAGTTCATGACTGTATGCTGGATGCCGAAGCACCTTCTATTCAAATTTGGCGACTTTCTCAAGAGCAGCAACATGGGGGCGAACATTGTCACGAAGAAGTTTGACTCCATCAGCGTTAATGGCGTGACGTTCGTTGTGAAGGGCACGAAGCTACGTAACCAAAGCATTCACAGTGATCCTTTTTTCAGCAGGTGCACCATTAACATACCATGAATACTTCACAACACTGTCACTAGTACTGCCCTAGCAGACTGACTAACTTTATCTTTCGTACTGGGGAACCAGCAAGTTTCCACTCGATGGAGGCGTGCTTTATTTCGGACGTCTACTGCAACGCGCACAACTCATAGCCACTGACGATTCTTTTCAGAGAGTTACGCCCCTGTGTTGAGTAATGCGAAGTACTCCAAGCTTGTCATCATCAGCGCACACTTGTGGATGTCTGTCAGGTTCCTAGGCACATGCCAGTCGTTTAAAATTTCTACCTCGACGGCTCCGAAATTCTCCACGGTTCCAGCTGTTAACAGCCGTGTAGTTTGTAATGAATAACGTTAAAAATAGGATATTGTAATTCTATTACATCAATTAAAATATCCATAAACCGCAATTAAACCAAATCGTTGAAAAAAAAATATCTGGGAGAATGTAGACGTAAACCTGCTACTTTATTTAAATATATTTTCCTCCACTGTTCGTGACGCTAACCACCGTGCTAATCCATCTTCTTAAAAAGAAATAACAATGAATTTCGGATATTACACTTATATTAAAATGACAAGAAAGAACCAGAAACGTTTAGGAAACAATAAAAGGAAAAAGAAGTTTTAGATATTGGAAGACGGGAATTCAATTCATCATCCCTTCTGCTCAGCAGTCAGGACGCTACAAAGTACACTATTTCTCCACTACAAATTATTTACCTGAAACGTGATACACACTAAAATATATGCACCTAAGACATATTGTAAATGATATTTAGCTATAACATAGTATCGCAAGACACTTCTTTGACAGAATGTCGTTGCACCGCAGTACAGGAACGATATTCTTTCACGGAGGACAGATTATAACAATAACCGAAGTTAAAACGACAACTTTTAAAGCCAACAGTATGTATTTTCCCGTGATCTTATTGTAACAAATCATATCTAAAATGACGCGTTTTTCTGACGCTTTAAAAAGCATCTCACGTGAAAACCAAGACGCATCGCATTGTTCCACTCCACGAAACAAACATCTAACGCGACAGCTCCTTCGTTTCACGCTTCGCAGGATAGTGGAACGCTGTGAGGTTACCAGTTGCTCGTCCACGTGCGTTTCCACATCCCGTGAGAGGACGGCGTAAGGACATCACACACACACACACACACACACACACACACACACACACACACGCCCGAGGGAGGACTCGAACCTCCGGCAGTCTGTAGCATGACGCCTTAGACCATGCTGTCATTCCGCATGGCTCGGTTTATGCCCTTGTCCCGCAAACATTGATTTACACTTCGTTGCTCTTCACAAGTCGACAATAAAACATGCGCGCTATTCATGTTTCGTAGTTCAGTACAGTGACAGAGCACTAAAAGACCTAAGTCGAAACAAGGCCCCTGGAGTAGACGCTTTTCCCTAAGAAATATTGAAGTCTCTGGGAGAACCAGATATGACAAAACTATTTCACCTGGTTTGTAAGATGTATGAGATAGGATAAATACCCTCAGACTTTAAGAAAAATTTAATAATCTCCATTCCATAGAAAGCCGACACAGACAGGTGTGAAAATTACAGAACTATCATTTTAATAAATCATGGTTGAAAAATTTTAACACGAATTATTTACAGAAGGATGGGTATGCTGGCAGAAGGTGACTCGGGGAATATCAGTTTGGATTCAGAAGAAATCTAGGACCACGGGAGGCAATACTCACCGTACGACTTATCTTAAAGGATCACTTAAGGAGAGTCAAACCTACATTTCTAGCTTTTGTAGATTTGGAGAAAGCTTTTGGTAATGTTGATTGCAATACACTGTTTCATATTCAGAAGCAAGCAGGGGTAAAATATAGGGAACGTAAGGTTATTAAAAACTTATACAAAAATCAGACGGCGGTTGTCAGATTTGAAGGGCATGAAAGGAATGCAGTGGTTGGAAAGGAAGTAAGACAGGCTTGTAGCATCTCCCAAATGTTATTCAATTTGTTCATTGAGCAATCTATAAAGGGAATGAAGGAGAAATTTGGAAAAGGGATTAAAGTTCAGGGTGAAGAAATAATTTTGTCAGAGACTGCAGAGGATCTGGAAGGGTAACTGAACGGAATGGACAGTTTGTTGAAACAAGCGTATAAGATGAACATTAACAAAAGCAAGATACGTGTAAAGGAATGTAATCTAAGAAAAATCAATGCTGAAGAAATTAGATTAGGAAACGAAACAATAAAGGTGGTAGCTGAGTTCTGTTTCTTGGGCAGAAAATAGTATATGATGGTCGCAGTACAGAGAATGTAAAATGCAAAATGGCAATGGGAAAAAATCGTTTTTGAAAATCAGAAAATTGCTAACGCTGAATATAAATTTAAGTGTTCGGAAGGCTTTTCTGTAGGCATTTGTGTGGAACGTTGCCGTGTACGGGAGTGAAAATTGGGCGGTAATGTTCAAATGTTTGTAGAGCTTATGGGACTTGACTACGTGGCCATCAGTCCCTAAACTTACAAACTACTCATGAACTAGCTAACACTAAGGACGGCACAAATATCCATGCCCGAGGGGGGATTCGAACCCCCGACCGTAGTGGCCTTGCAGACCGTGACTGAAGCGCCTCACTCTCCTCGGGCACCGCGGCCGGCTTGGACGGTAAATAGTTTAGACAAGAAGAGGATAGAGACTTTGAAATTTGGTGCTACAGAAGAATTTTGAAAATGACTTGGATGGATCGGGTAACTAATGAGGAGGTACTGAACAGAATTGGGGAGAAAAGGAATACATTGAGTAAACGAAGGGATCGATTAGTAGGAATCATAAATTTAGCGTTGGGGGGAAGTGTGTGGGATAAACATCACAAAGGGAGACGAAGAAATGAATGCAATAAGCAGATTTAAATGGATGTAGGTTGACGTTATAATGAGGAGATGATGAGACTTGCTCTGGATAGAGCAGGGTGGAGAGCTGCATCAAATCAGTCTCCGGACTGAAGACCACAACAACAACATATCTACATCTACATGGGATACTCTGTAAATCACATCTAAGTGCCTGGCATATGTTTCATCGAACCACCTTTACACTATTTATCTCCCATTCCGTTCTCGAATAGTGCGCGGGAAGAAAGAACACCTGAATCTCTCCGTACGAGCTCTGATTTCTCGTATTTTGTTCTGATGATCATTTCTACCTATGTAAGTGGCAGTCAACAATATATTTTCCCATTCGGAGGAGAATGTTAGCGATTCGAGTTTCGTAAGTAGCCCACGCCGAAACGATAAGCGCCGTTGTTGTAATGATTCCCATCCCAGAGCCTGTATCATTTCCGTGACGACAGCTCCCCTGTATCGTGACAATGCAAAACGAGCTGCGCTTCTTTGGACTCTTTCGATGTCATCCGTCAAACCCACCTGATAAAGATCCAACACTGGGCAGCAATACTCCAAAAAAGAACCGACAAGCGTAGTGTTGCAGTTTCTCTAGTAGTTGTGTTGCATCTTTTAAGGGTTCTGCCAATAAAACGCAGTCTCTGGTTCGCCTTTCCTACGACAATATCTACGTGTACTTGCCAGTTTAAGTCTGAAGCAATAGAAATTCCGAGGTATTTAGTGGAGTTCACGGCCTTCAAAATAGTTCAGACTTCTGTCGCTAGAGTTTCGCGTGAAAACAAAATAACTTCTGTTGCGCAAACTTCAGACTGTCAGAGAGGACACAGTTCGTAGTAATAGATGGTAAGGCATCGACTAAAACAGAAGTGATATTGGGCGTTCCACAGGGTAGTGTTACGGAAATGATGCAGGATCTGGGATGGGAATCATTACAACAACGGCGCTTATCGCTGCAGCGTGGTCTACTTACGACTCCATCCGACAACATTCTCCTCCGAATGCGAAAATATATTGTTGCCCTCCACCTACACAGGTAGAAATGACCATCAGAATAAAATACGAGAAATCAGAGCTCGAACGGAGAGATTCAGATGTTCTTTCTTCCCACGCGCTATTCGAGAATGGAATAGGAGATAAATAGTTTAATGGTGATTCGATGAACCCTCTGCCAGGCACTTAAATGTGATTCGCAGAGTATCCCATGTAGGTGTAGATCGTCGCGAAATTTCAACAGTTGAGCTTCAATAGCAGGACAGTATTTTCCGATGCTCCCTCGGAAATGTTCACATCGTCAATAGCGATAAAAGCCGCCTCGATAAGCCGAAACGAGAGCTGGTAGGCGCTGACTGGTGAGTCCACTCGTCTGCAGCCGGGCCTATACTCCCCCCCCCCCTTCTCCCTCTTTCTCGGCCCACTAATCACGCGTCCCGGCGAACGCACCGCCATCCGCCATTGTGCGTCCAAGTCTGAAGGACTGCATTCAGGCAGAGACACGGCCGAAATATTACTTTCTTTGGTGCTCGGCGGGCCCGCCAGTAATGACTGCCCCACTTCTCGTGGCTGGCTCGTTGGCTCACTGGCTCGCTGGCTTTCGCGGCGTCATTACTCGAGACCAGCATCCGCCAGCCGCGCGCGAGCACCGCTCCAAACTCTCCGCTGCATTAGCGCACTCTTAAACTCTGTTGTTTTCTCTCAGATGGATAATGAAGCTACTTCTGAGTCTCGAGGTGCCGCTTTGCCCGTAAATAGTAACTCTTAGACGTATACAATGTGCGCCGTCATTTTCTTCTAACGTACTTACAGCAGTTTTCTGAGCCGCAGATTTAAAGGAGGGGTACGATCATGAGGGTCGAGAGTACTGCTTTCTCTCTTCACTCCCTCGCTCCAACTAAAGGATTTAAATTAAGGGAACCTGTTCGTGAAAATGGATGAAAAATCGAAAAAATATCTTGCCTCCATCTGAAAGATAGCGTAACATTGCAGAGCGATTAAAAATGGAACGAACATTTAAGGACAGTTGTAAGGCGGACAGCCGACTTCGGTTTATTGGGAGAATTTTGGGAAGATGTACTTCATCTGTAAAGGAAACCGCGTGTAAAACGCTTGTACGACCACGTCTTGAGTATTCCTCAAGTGCCGGCCGCGGTGGCCGAGGGGACTGAGGCGCTCCAGTCACGGTCTGCGCGGCCACTACAGTCGGGGGTTCGAATCCCCCCTCGGGCATGGATATTTGTGCCGTCCTTAGGATTAGCTAGTTCGTAAGTAGTTTGTAAGTTTAGGGACTGATGACCCCCTAGTTAAGTCCCATAAGCTATACAAACATTTGAACAAATTTTTTTATTGCTCAAGTGTTTGGTACCCGCAGCAGATCAGTTTGAAGGAAGACACGGAAGCAGTTCAGAGGCGAGCAAAATGTTCAACTGTTTGTTAAGCTTATGGGACTTAACTGCAGAGTCATCAGCTTACAAACTACTTATGAAGTAACTTATACCAAATACAGCACAAACGCTCATGCCCGAGGGAGGATTCAAACCCCTGACGGGGAACGGCCTTGCGCATCGGAGCATAGCGCCTCAATGCGCTCGGCCATTTCGCCGCTGCATAGGCGGGCAACTAGGTTCGTTACTGGTAGGTTCGACCAATGCGCGACTGTCGCGAAAATGCTCCGGGAACTCAAATGGGGATGGCTGGAGGAAAGACGACGTTCTTTTCGAGAAATTCTGTTGAGGAAATTTAGAGGGCCGGAATTTGAAGCTGAGTTTAGAACGATCTTCCTGTCGCCTACTTAACATTTCGCGTAATGATCACAAAAGATAAGAGACATTAGGGCTCGCACGGAGATATATAGACATTCTTCTTTTCCTCGTTCTAATGAATAGGAAAGGAAAGGAAACGCCTAGTAGTGTTACAGTGAACCCTCCGCCACGCACCTCACGGTGGATTGCGGAGTATATATGTAGATGAAAGACAATTTTCTACAGTTTCCAAAAATGTATGATTTATTTACTTTAACACAGTTGTTATAGTCTTTAACGCTCTTTGAACAAATGTCTGCACACCGGCCACGCTGTGCAAAGAATATCACCATAAACATACCATGCCTGCCACAGTCATGGAAACAATAAAGCCAATATAGGCTTTACAGATAAAAAATTACTTGGCAAATGTCTACATGGCCGTACACAAAAGCCTAATGAGACTTTCAACAGCTCCGTGTGGCTACGAGTACCGAAAACGAGTGTTTGTTTGACGGACAGTACTCAAAATAGATGTGACGAATGCTTCTATTGTTTCAGTTACGGTGTAGGTTGGTTGGTTGTTTGGAATAGGGGGGCAAACTGCTAAGGTCCCCTCGTACGAGAAAGGATAGTAAAGGAGGGGAACGGAAAGGAAATGCAGTCCAGGAAGGGAATAAGGAAGAAAGACTGCATTATCTCGGGGACCCCTTCTCGCCGCAGTCCAGGGAGGAAATAAGAAAGAAAAACTGCATTATCTCGGGGCCCCGTGCTCGCCACACATGTACTCAAGAAAGAACCGTGAGACCCCGGGGGTGAATGACGGTGTAATTAGCAGGACAAACAAATTAAGCATCCAAGCAGGAAATAATAATATAGCTGTCATAGATCGTCAGCGACTGAAAGGGTTGCGGAAGCCACCAATAAAGATTCCTGAGTAAGGCATAGACTCCTGAAAAAGTGCACAGGATAAAGAAGCAGCTGGCCAGCAAAATTATGCCACTAGAATGTTCTGAAAGAGGCATACGTTGAGTCGAAAACACTGTGAACGTCCTTCTCTCATTTTCTCGAAACTACATTTTCATAACATGAGGTACATATATCTTCACAAGAGTTTTAACTATGCAGTAAAGGCTTTCACGACCAGCCGAAATAGTTGCTGTTGAATTTTCCGGGTTGTATGGTTGAAGAAACATTTCTGCTCCATACGTTTGTTCCAGAGCTGCGCTGGACATTTTCAGAGGTGCTTCTGCTAGCGGTGAGTCTTGAGTCGGCAAGACCCACCGCTACCAGAAGCATCTCTGAAGACGTCCAGCGCAGCTCTGGACGAAACGTAAGGAGCAGAAATGTTTCTTCAACCACACAACCTGGAAGATTCAACAGGTTTTAGCTATGTTACCAAATTTCTCCCAATTGAAGAATGGGATAGTGTCTTCGTATTATGCCTAACACATTGCAGAAATTATTTATGTTTGTCAGTCTGTATATAATTTAACGGTAATTTGTAGACAGAATAGTAATGAAATGAAATGAGCCGTCCGCGGTGGCCGAGCGGTCTGCGGCATGCAAGTCACGGTCTGCACGGTCGCTGCGGTCAGGGGTTCGAATACCCCCTCGGGCATGGATGTATGTGCCGTCTTTAGCATAAGCTAGTTCGCAAGTAGTTTGTAAGTTTAGGGACTGATGACAACGTAGTTAAGTCCCATAAGCTCTACAAACATTTGAACATTTGAAATGTAATGGTTTTCCTATTTCCTCAAATATACCCCAAACTACAAAACAATAGGCTTAATGTGTTCCTACGGTTGTTGACGGCAGCCTGCACAGTCAAAATGCTATTGGACTGACAATGCACCAGAAAATAGTTCCAGAATGCGAACGAGTAATTATAAAAACATCCATTAGGGAAAATAATTTAATTCTTAAACTATAAATTTCGTATTACAGCTTTAGTTAATGTCATTCAGTGTTGCTACAAAATTGCCACTTTCTCCGCATTGTAGATCAAAAGTAATGTTCACCGAAAGCAAGGTATGAAAACGCAGTCCGTACAAATCCAGATCCCCTTGAAGCACCTACGGTACATTCAATTTTAGAAGTCCCGAGGGAATTCAACATTCCCAGATCCATAGTGTCAACATACGATAAGCGTATCCTTCGGACAGTGCGGCCCAATCTGACGCTGATGGCCTGTGGCGACTCCAACACGCGGGAGAGCTACCGGGGCCGACTAACCCAGCTGCACGAGCTTTCGATCTGCCCCAGGAAATTAGTCCCCATTTCTGCCTTCTAGCCAATAAGCATCAGGACCAGGCTGTATACATTTTTATTGGCTATTTCCTGCTGCTGCTAATAGAAATCCTGCACAGTGCTGCTTACTAGCACGATTTTTAAGACCTTTTTGCCACGGATGCTGGTTAACATCGACCATGATGGAGAAATTAATCGCCATTAAAACCGAGCGAGGTGGCGCAGAGGTCACACACTGCGCATTCAGGGAGGGTGGCGGTTCGAACTTGCTTCCGGTCATCTGTAGTTAGGTTTCCCGTGTAGCCGCGGTGGAGCGACCGAACGCATTGAGGCGCTATGCTACGATGCGCGAGGCCGTTCCCCGTCGGGGGTTCAAATCCTCCTTCGGGCATGGATGTTTGTGCCGTCATTAGTATAAGCTAGTTCATATGTAGTTAGTAAGTTTCGGGACTGATGACCCCGCAAGTCCCATAAGCTATACAAAAGTTTGAACATTTTTTCTCGTGTATCCCCTAAATTACTCCAGGTAAATTGCGGGATGGTTCCTCTCAAAGGACAATACTGAGTTATTTCCCCATCACAGAGTGTGCTCCACCTCTAATGAGCACGATGTTGACGTGTCGCTAAATCCTAATCCAGCTTCCATCTTTCCTTCGTGCTTGAAGTCAGCCTACTCTGCTGTGACCGCGATTCGTTTAGGACGATTAAGAAAAGACTTATCCATCATTTCCAGATAGAATTAAACTACCCTTGCGCTGAAAAACTAGTCGAGGTGACTAAAACCTTGCGAAGCAGGTTAGCAAACAGTAGACCTTGGAGACTCATCCATTGATAACAGAAAGATGAGCATATTTCTACTGATGGCTTTGATGTACCAGTACATTACACGGTGACTGATACTACCTCGGAAACTGCGACGTATTCGTTGGTAAACAAACGACGATTTGTGACACGGAGAAATATGAATATTAATATTGTTAGTTCGATTTGCACAACACACACACCCATGCCCTAGGGATACTCGGACCTCCGACGGAGAGCGATCGCGCGCTCCGCATCCTTTTACTTAACACCGGGATTCGAACCCGGATTTCCCGCTTCAGTCCAGCGGTCGCCTTAACCAGTTAGGCTATCCAGGCATGCTTCCCTTCCAACCCAAATTCTTAACTTCTAGCCCCCTGCCCATCGATTTCTCATGCTCGCAGCCTATACTGGATCCCCGCAAGGGATCAAGCGTTTGAATGCGGCCGCCTTGAAATTATCATTGCATGGTGTGGGCATATTTACAATTATTGACATGGTGTCTCTTATTTCGGACACGTCCGAAAAGAACAGACACCATATATATATATATATATATATATATATATATATATATGTGTGTGTGTGTGTGTGTGTGTGTGTGTGTGTGTGTGTGTGTGTGTGTTTGTAGCGCTTATGGGACTTAACTACGGGGTCATCAGTCCCTAAACTTATAAACTACTTATGAACTAGCTTATACCAAAGATGGCACAAACATCCATGCCCGAGGGGGGATTCGGACCCCCGACCGCAGCGGCCGCGCAGACCGTGACTGGCACGCCGCAGACCGCTCGGCCACTGTGGCCGGCTGGACCGTAATGCAGCTATCTCAGGAATTTTACGCGAGTGTCTTATTTCATGAACCGGTATTTTTTGCAAACCATATAAAGTGGACAAGTGTCACTGGAAATCGCTGAGAAAGCAAGTCACGTTAACCAGCTCGACGGCGTTGTTAGACGGTTGTCAACTGCCTCGCCCCGTCTTCACTAGAGTGCACCGTTCCCAGATTTTTGTTCTCATCGCAAGTAACTCACTGGAAGCCCATTACGAAGTACCGGCGAGGGCAGAAAAGCTCGGTCCAGAGGGAGCGACAACAATGGAGACTGTTGCACGCGGCTGAGGCAGAAACTCGCGGCTATCGATGGCGCGTGAGGGCTCGGGCGGTGTGCGCGGAGTCGATGGTGGTATCGACCGGCAGGGAAGACGAGCGTCCGGCGGCGGCGTGGCAGTGGGCAGCTCCAGCGGTAGACGGCGTGCAGACGGCCGTGGCGCGTATTGATCATGCGCGCGCTGCCGCAGTGGCGCCAAGCCACACTTTCACTGCCACCGCGCGACACACAGCTGTGCGCGCCGCGCCTATAGTCGAGCCGCCGAAAGAACGACTCTGACAGCTAGCGGCTATGTTGCCCATGTCGCTACACGGCTGTTGTTACGCCGTGCCAGTCGCCGGCATACGAGTATCACGTCCGAATAGTTTGGAACCGTTGCTATGTACAACTAAAGCGTGAACGAACGATAACAACCACGAAGTGATAAAAAACATTTTTTTTTTCAGTTAAAAAGAAAGGTTTAAAGTCAAGTTAACGTAAGGCTTCATATGTTCCAGTATTCAATTAAATATAATGTATAATTTAGTCTTCAGCCAAAGATCGCTAGCTGAAGAATTTTGTTTATGTATTTCTTCTTCTATAACCATTTTCCACTAACTCGGTGTTATTACTCGGACACTGTATTGTGGCAGTCTGCCGAGAGCGTAAACAAATAAGGACTACCACTTTACAAGTAGTAAAATCGCCTCTTCCAGTGACATGATTTGTCTTCTTACATAAAAAGATTTTATGCTTCATTCGTTTACGGTCGCTGTTGACTGACATAGTGTAGGGTCCGAGTAATATCATCAGATCAGTTTCGACAGCCAGTCTATTGGTCACAGAAGTGACTTTCTTACGGTTAGAGGAAGAAGCCACCTCTCACACGTCTGAAATTAACGACACCTAACTTGGCACGAACAAAACCGGTAACGATGAACACACGACAGATGCTTTGCAGCGACTGAAGCACACCACCCCGCGCGACCTTGAGTGGCTTGGCCGCAACGCGGCACCGTTACCCTGGCAACGTTTACGAATTCCAGAGCTCAGGTTGGTGCTCGAGTGTCTCCCCACCCTCTGCGGCCCACGTGCGAGAACTGTCAGGGTCGTTCTTTCGGCGGCCCGACTATAACCGCGACTAACCAAACTGTCAGCTGTTCGCCGCCTCCTGCTCACACGCGCTGCCACTATCATATTGTCTTCGATAAACATTCTTTATCCAATAGTCTTTGACGTGCTGAAAAAGGGACATTACACTACCAGTTTTTGTTTCATAAACAATCTGTTCAAGTGCCTTGAAACTAGTGGTTGAATATTCTACATCTACATTTACATGCGATACTCAGCAAATGGCGCTTAGGTGCCGGGCAGAGGCTTCAGCGAATCACCTTCACACTATTCATCGTCGGGCCCGGTGATCTTGGGGTAAAGCGCTCGACTGGAAATCGCAGGATCGCGGGTTCGAAACCCGGTCGGACCTCTGATTTTTTCAGTCTGTACTTTAACCCATACTTCACTCTCAACGATGTGAGGAGTCGCCAGGAACTACACCGGGTTCGGATTCCACGTAAAGCTGTAGGTCCCCTTTCCCCGGTTGGATAACTGGGGTAGGCTAGGGACACGCAAGTCGCCGAAGTGGCGTCCAATTGAAACACTTGCACCAGGCCAATGCGCCACACGAAATTATTATTATACTATTCATCTCCTATTCCATTCTCAAATAGCGCGCGGGAAGGGGGAACACCTGAATCTCACCGTTCGAGCTCTGATTTCTACCTATGGAGGTGGGAGTCAACAATATATTTTCGCATTCGGAGGAGAATGTTGGTGACTGGAGTTTCGTACGTAGACCACGCCGCAGCGATAAGCGCCGTCGTTGTAATGATTCCCATCCCAGATACTGTATCATTCCCGTAACGCTGTCTCCCCTGTATCGCGACAATACGAAACGAGCTGCCCTTCTTTGGACTCTTTCGATGTCCTCTGTCAAACCCACCTGATAAAGATCCCACAATGGGCAGCTATATTGCATAAAAGGACGGAGAAGCATGGTGTATGCAGTCTCTTTAGTAGTTCTGTTCCATCTTTTAAGCGTTCTGCCAATAAAACGCAGTCTCTGGTTCGCCTTTCCCGTTACATTATCTACGTGTTCTTTCCAGTTTAAGTCTGATGTAATAGTAATTCCTTGGTATTCAGTGGAGTTTGCGGCCTTCACCTTTGACTGATTTACGTTGTAAACAAATTTTAACGGATTTCTTTTCGTACTCATGTGAACGACTTTACACTTCTCATTATTTATAGTTAATTGCCAATTTTTACACCATAGTGGTATCTTACTTAGATCGTTCTGCAGTTGATCTTCAGATGACTTTACTAGACGATAAATGACGGCGTCATCTGCAAACAATCTAATAGAGCTGCTCAGATTGTCTCCTAAATCGTTTACGTAGATGATGAACAGCAGAGGGCCAATAGCACTACCCCGTGGAACGCCGGATATCACCTCTGTTTTAGTCGATGCCTTACCATCGATTACTACAAATTGTGTCCTCTCTGACAGGAAACCTCCTATCCAGTCACAAATCTGGGGCGATATTCCATAACGCAATTTGATTAAAGCCGTTTGTGAGGTACGGTATCAAAAGCCTTCTGGAAATCAACAAATCAATTTGAGGACCCTTGTCGATAGCACTCATTTCGCGCGAGTAAAGAGCTAGTTGTGTTTCGCATTAATGATATTTTCTAAATCCGTGTTGACCTTTGGTAAATAGATCGTTCTGTTCGAGACAATTCATAATATTTGAATACAGGATATGTTTCAAAACCCTGCCGCCAATTGATGTTAATGAAATAGGCCTGTAGTTTAGTGGGTTACTCCTACTGCCTTTCTTGACTATAGGTGTGATCTGTTCAACTTTCCAATCTTTTGGTACAGATCCTTCTTTGAGCGAGCGGTTGCATATGGCTGTTAAGTAAGGAGCTATCGCATCAGCATAATCAGATAGAAATCTAGTGGACTTGTTCGTATTAAGTGATTTCAGTTGCTTCACTACTCCGATGATATCTGCTTCTACGTTCCTCACTCTGGCCTCTGTTCGTAGTTCGAAATCTGGAATATTGGTTTGGTCTTCTTTGGTGAATGAATTTCGAAAAGCTGTGTTTAGTAACTCTGATTTAGTAGTGCTATCATCGGCGGGATCGCCATTTGTATCACGTAATGAGGGTACTGTTTGTGTTTTGTTCTGAACCTTATGACGCGGTAGCCGAGGTGACTAAGGCGCTCCAGTCAGGGTCAGCACGGCCACTACGGTCGGGGGTTCGAATCCCCCCTCGGGCATGGATATTTGTGCCGTCCTAGTTCGTAAGTAGTTCATAAGTAGTTTGTAAGTTTAGGGACTGATGACCCCGTAGTTAAGTCCCATAAGCTTAACAAACATTTGAACATTTTTTTTTGAACCTTATGAACCTCTGCTGTTGCATGCACAAATATTTATGCTCCATGGTTGCATGTACAGTAACTGCAATGGCTAGACATTTGTAAAACTGTCAACATTAGTGACGCATCTGGTTCTCTGCTCTAAGAATTTCAGGAGGTGGAATCACAGTACTTGTGGCTTGAAACGAGCCTGTGCCCTATTACCACTTTCACTATTATCGCTTTCTTTGATCAAAACAAAGGTGAGCAGCTACATTCGATAAAAGAATTTTTGTCGAAAAGCGACTTTATAAAAGGATCGATATTACAGTGTCCACTTTTCTTTGACACAGATTTTTAGTCAAAGGAAATTTTATAGTGTAATACCGACCTTAGGAAACACGTGAAATTGCACATCATAACACCATAGCGTCGGGGCGAAATTTGTACTAAGGCACCGTCACCCCCCAAGTGAAGGCCATCTGGTATAAGGTGATAAACGACCAACTCAAAACTTACGGCCATAAAACTTCAGCCATGCGAGAAACACTTCGTCTATAACGAAACACACCACAAAAGACCTTTTCCAGTGATAAGAAAGTAATATGGGAAACGTGCAAAGACATGCTGGTACTCAACAACAAGCTTCTGGCCGTCCCTCACATAATGCATATCCCTCGCCCCAGAAAGATTAATCGTCATATGCCTATTATGTACTCTATAATAATGAGAAGAAACACAAAGACCGAAATGAATTCTTTTACGAGAGAAACACGAGAGAGTCACACGATCCAAAACTTACAAAGTGGACTTAGTGAGCTTCCAAATTATGTAATAGTACGACACATTCTTTATGAAATGTTAGGTCACAGAACAGGTTTCTGAAAAACCGACACACAAGGTTTTGATGTAGGCTATTACGTCTTTACTAGTAAGTCTATTCGCGACTTCTTTTGCAGACAGTTTGCACATATACTGCTGAATGTGCTTACCATCAAAGTACAATAAATATTTCAGGAGATACAATGTCATAAGCATTGAGCTGCATGAAAACGAAACTGAAATAGGCAGTAGGGCAGCAGGCGATGGAAAGACAGGGAAGAAGGAGATGGAGTAACATAAGAAGGAACGAAGATTAGTGTTTAACGCCCCGTCGACAGCGTGGTCATTAGAGGCAGAGTTTACACCTCGGGTTGTTTGGGTAAGGATAGTGAAGGAAATCGGCCGTGCTCTTTGAAAGGAACATTCCCGGCATGTGCCTGAAGTGATTTAGGGAAATCACGGAAAACCTAAATCTGGATGGCCGGGGGTGGATTTGAACCACCGCCCTACAGAATGAGAGTCCAGTACGTTACCACTGTGCTACCTAACTCGGTTGACTAACACAAGAAAGGAATAACTATATGCCCGCGAAACGCCGGAAACTAATGCTATTTTACAAATAAAAAGCGTGTTTTCTGCGGTAATAGTCCACTATCATTTTAAAATACTGAAGAAAATTCACATTCTAGCGCACGAAATGAAAGAGAGCTGTAATCACATTGAAATAGTAAGAAACTGAACTTAAAAACACTCCTTCTGCACAAGTCGGTTACTATCGCACCCATTATTAGTTACGTCGCACGAAAACAACTCCCTGCTCGTCGAAGTGGCGTTCCACTTTGGTTTACCCACCCCGTGCAGCTCGATCGTTAATGCTACATTTTCATTAGCGCTTCTGGAACCTCCCACACTCAATTAATCAGCGTGACAAAATACTTCCTCTCGTTTTATTTGTTCATTAGTAATCGGATGAATACACAAAGCCGCTTTTTCCCCTGCAGCAGATTGTTCTGATAATTTTCAAATGCTATCCTCCTCCATGACTTGCGTAATGTGATGATGATAATAAAATATTATACAGTAGACCAAGTCCAGAGTATAGATGAATATAATTCACAGGATGCAAGGCGTATAAATCAATCGAAAAAACTTCGCGGCTCATTATCAGTAATCCTGGAATATTGTTATAGTTTTGGTTGAGTTTTTACTTTTTTTATTTTTAAAGTAGAAATGAGTGGGGGTTTAAACGCGTAACACGAAATCTACACTAATAAACCTCCATTCTTTTTTAGAACTGATTTGTTAATATGAAACTTGTGTTCGTCGTCCAACGTAACATACCCACACGTAATACGTCCAATGACTACTTAAAGCAAGTTTTATAACCGTGGTCTCGACGCTATTGTGTTAGTAACTCATCGCTTGTAAAATAAATAAGTAATTCACATGCATAGCAGGTACAACGCAAACTTCACTGCAGTCTGTAATGAAAAGGAGGAGTGGGGGTTGTGGTTTAACTCAACGTCCACGACAAGATCATTAGAGACGGAATGTTTTCGGAAAGAAAGGAGCATAGTCTTTTGCAAGAGAATCCACGAAAGACTAAATATTGAGTGCAGAACAGGTACAACAACCTCACTCCTTCCGAACGCCCACTGCCTCGCTATCCACAGCATCTCGTGGAGATTGTGGAACGAAGTGAGAGCAGTTCCTTGTGATTCGCATTCTGACGGGAAACTTGGCTTTTAGAAAGTTTCTTGGTAACTTTAAATCAAAATGTTCAAATGTTTGTAGAGTCTACGGGACTTAACTACGGGGTCATCAGTCCCTAAACTTACAAACTACTTATGAACTAGCTAATCCTAAGGACGGCACAAATATCCATGCCCGAGGGGGGATTCGAACCCCCGACCGTAGTGGCTGTGCAGACCGTGACTGAAGCGCCTCAGTCCCCTCGGCCACCGCGGCCGGCCATGTATCACTAATTTTAATACACCATAGGCCACTGTGCAAAGAGGCCACATTCCTGAAGGCGATTTCCGACTACCGGTGTTGATATTGCGCACCCTGTTGCTGGCTGGAGGGTGCGAAGAGGCCACATGACCGAAGGCGATTTTGGACTGTTTGTGTTGATACTGCGCGTGTTGTTACTGCATGAAGGGTGCGTTGCAGCTGAGTTGAATACAGCCTCCTGTCTCGACCGGCTGTTAACCGCAGATAACGGTCATCTTTTGATGATGTTACCCATGTACGAGCTTGGCCTTGCCTTCATTTAACGGTTCCTGATGTCTGAAACAGCGTCCAGGTCGTGGAAATTACAATTTGGGACACTCAAATAGCTGCAGCCACATCCCTCTGTGTCTGTCTCGCTTCCAACCAGGAAGCTACGGGTAAGTAACGTTGTTGTTGCATTGTACTACCTGATCACTACACTATCTGAACCCAACCGCTGGGGTAATTCGTTTGGTGGATTATACACCAGTCAGTACCAACCCCCCTCTGCAACAGCTTTCTGTTATTACCACATGTCGGCTGCCGTAATGTTATTGTCACCACTCCGTAGAACCGATAGAAAGACGACCAACTATTTTAGTTCATTCTGCCGATGACAATACTTCAGATGCTAGACGTCTCAACAGATCCCCTAACTCATTAATTAAAACTTTCGGGCTAGTTGCCGTGGTCCTCCTTGTTGCAACCATACATAGGCAAAACTGATAGGCACATCAAAAATTCTGTGCATTTTATAGAAACATTGAGAGATATTACTGTTAGTCCAGGTGATATTCTTGTCCGTTTTGGTATAGTACCCTTGTTCACCATGGTCCCAGTTGAAGAAGCTCTTTCTTATATAGCTGACATGTTTCCAACTGATATAGTATCTTTATTCGACATTGCCTATCCACAACTTATTTTCAATACAACAGTGAATTTTATGAGCAAATTGAAGGGGTGGCCATGGGTAGTCCTTTGAGTCCAGCTATCGCTAATTTATTTATGGAATTTTTTGAACATCAAGCGCTGCAGTCGGCCA
The DNA here is from genome assembly GCA_026315105.1 of Locusta migratoria. NCBI lineage: Eukaryota > Metazoa > Arthropoda > Insecta > Orthoptera > Acrididae > Locusta > Locusta migratoria. Next base: position 525,491,072 of record CM048745.1, read on the forward strand.
ACAAAAATCGCTCAAAGTAGTACCGGTACGTGGATGATATTTTTGTGATATGGAATTACGGTGATAAAGAATTAAACGACTTTTGGTGCACCTGAATAGTATTAATCCGCGGATACAATTGACTGTGGAGAAAGAGTAAAAGGACAATTGATTTTTTTTTTAATGTATCGGTAATCAAGCGGGCAGAAGGGACCTTGGGGCATAAGGTATACAGAAAAGACACCCACACCGATCGGTATCTTCATAAGGATTCGAACCATCATCATAGGCAGAAGAGAGATCTCATTAAAACATTGGCGGATCGAGCTAATAACGTGAGCCTATTTATCTGAGAGATTAACTAAAGTAAACCATTTGCGAACAGCTTTCAAGAAAAATGGATACACCGATAAAGAGAGAGCTAGAGCTCTCCATCTAAGAAGAAAAGTGTCCGAAAATAAGCCACAACAACGTCGGCCGGAAAAGTTTTTCTTCCTATCATCCACAAAATTACGGACCATATTGGGAAAGTTTTGACCTGGTTTCAAATGCAGACTGTCTTAGACCTACCAAGAAAATTAGTGAATGCTTACGATCGGTGAAAGACGCACGACATCCCCTAGCAACGCCTGGGGTGTATACAATGCCCTGTAGCTGTGGCATTGTGTATATAGGAACAACAAAAAGAAGTGTTAATACTCGCATATTGGAACATAAAAGGATGGTCGTCTGGGTCACACAGACAAGTCAGCTGTGGCAGAGCATGTTTTTACACTTGGTCACCATGAAATAAAAGTGAAACGAACGTGCTAGCCAGGACCTCGCATTATTACACACGAATGTACAGAGAGGCTATAGAAATACAGAAACACCACAATAATTTTAACAGGAAAGAAGGTGGTTTGAAATTAGAAAAGATTTGGCGGTCGACTTTAAGCCAAAGATATGACAATCGATTACATGTAATGTTTTGCTGGCCAAAGTGGTGGCGCCATCTATGCCCTCTATACAAGCAGGACCTCCGTTTCTCATCGTCACTCGCCGCGTTGTTCCAGCTGCCTTACCGCCTCTGCGCTTCGGTGGAAGTCCGGTTCCCTGGCGCCCCACTGCTCAATATCTCGGCGTAACACTGGATCGACGACTGACATGGAAACACCACATCCTTTCCATGCGCCGCAAGGCTCTCCCGACTCCTCAAACTCTATCCTCTCCTAAATCCCTCTTCACGCCTCCCTCCCCATGTCGGCGTCACCCTCTACAAATCCGTCATCCGCCCTGTCCTAGTGTACGCCGCCGTCGTCTGGGGTTCTGCTGCAGAAATGTACCTGAAGTCCCTACAAACTGTTCAGAACCGTGCCTTCAGGCTTGCCCTCCATCTCCCAACAGATTTTCCTTCCACACCGCTCCATGAACTTACAGGTGACCCTCGACTTCGGGACTACATTACCCGCACCGCCCACTCCTTTTACGACAAGGCGGATCGCTCTCGAAACCGCCTCATCTGAGCGCTGGGGCATAAAATCCAGCGCAAGGCCACCACACGTTGGCCGCAGCTCCTACTACGGTAGGACGATCCTTCTTCCTCCTACTCATCGAACACCGCGAAGCCAATCATTGTGAAGCCCATTCCCCTCACCCCCTGCTCTGGGAGGAAAAGCAACCAATTGCTGCGACCTCCATTGACACTCGAGGGTTGGCTTTCTCTCTCGTTCTGTTCGATCCGATGCCTAGTAGGCAGTCGTCGACTCACCTTTGAAGATGTTGCCCGCAGTAGGCAACGAAACGTCGGGAGTAAGATGTTTTATTGATGGACCACGGCAACTTAGCCCGGAAGTTTTGATTAATGAAGACGCCGGCTGTGAAAGCCTACATTCTATTTGACCAGAGTAGACTGTACTGTACTGTGTGGCACTCAGAGAAGCGTCCGCCACCCACTTGCGCGGCCCGTCCTCCCGGATGGCGCATTCTTTGTCCCGGGCCGCGTACATATGTTGCAGCCACCGAAAATAGTCTTAAGGCGGGAGGCGCCGAGCACGAGCATTTCCGCCACGGCCGCCCCTCGGCAGGGTTTTTGCTGCGCCCCGCGATCGCCTTACAGCGCACGTACGCAGCTGCAGCGCTCAGCCGCCGACGCCGCCACACCGCTCCCGCCAGGTCTACGTCTGCAGGCTGTTTCAAAAGGGACTTTACAGCTTTGAAAGTTCATGTTAATTTATTACAAAGAATTACAGAGCTGGTTTTAGTGTTGTTTCGAAGGAAAACACGTCAAGTTTTTACCAGACTGTATACCGACTAGATTCCTCTCAGAGTATGCTGACGCAATAGCCCCGTACTCATCTATAATTTAAAACCGATCACTCAGCGAAAGATCCGTACCCAAAGACTGGAAAGTTGCCCAAGTTACTCCAATACTCAAGAAAGGCAATAGGAGTGATCCCCAAAATTACAGGCCTATCTCATTAAAGTTGATTTGCAGTAGGATTTTGGAACATATACTTTGTTCGAACATTATGAACTGCCTCGAAGAGAACGACCTATTAACCAATAGTCAACACGGATTTAGAAAGTATCGCTCTTGCGAAACAGCTTGCTGTTTATTCACATGAAGTGATAAGTGCCATCGACAAGGGATCTCAATAGATTCCATATTTCTGGATTACCGGAAAGCTTTTGACATTGTACCTCACTAGCGACTTCTAATGAAACTGTCTGCTTATGGAATATCGCTCCAATTGTGCGACTGGATTCACGATTTCCTATCAGAAAGTACACAGTTCGTAGTACTTGACGGTAAGTCATCAAGTAAAACAGAAGTGATATCCGGCGTTGCCCAGGAAAGCGTTATAGGTCCCCTACTCTTCCTTGTCTTTATAAACGATTTAGGAGACAATCTGAGCAGCTTCCTTAGACTGTTCGCGGATGATTCTGTCGTTTATCATTAGTGAAGTCAACAGAGAAGCAACTGCAAAGCGATTTGGACAAAATTTCTACATGGTGCGAAAATTGGCAATTAATAAAGAAAAGTGTGAAGTAATACACATGACCACTAAAAGAAATCCGCTGAACTTTAATTACGCGATAAATCAGTCAAACCTTAAGGTCGTAAATTTTACTAAATATCTAGGAGTTACAATTACGAACAACTTAGACTGGAGAGAACACACAGAAAATATTGTGGGTAAGGCGAACCAAAGATTACGTTTCATTGGCAGAACGCTTCGAAGATGCACCAGCTCCACCAAAGAGACTGCCTACATCATACTTGTGCGTCCTCTTCAGGAGCACTGTTGCCCATTGTGGGACCCTCACCAGGTGGGACTGACGGAAGATACTGAGAAGCTTCAGAGAAGGGCAGCTCGTTTTGTTTTATCACGTTACGGGGGGATAGCGTCACGGAAATGTTGCACGAATTGGGGTTAAAATCATTAAAAGAAAGACGTTATTCATTGTGACGCGATCTGTTTGCGAAGTTTCAATCACCGACGTTTACTTCTGAATGTGAAAATATTTTGCTAGCACCCACCAACTTAGGGAGACATGACCATCCCAATAAAATAAGAGAAATCAGATCGAAAACGGAACGATTTAGGTGCTCTTTCTTACCGCGCGTTATTAGAGAATGGAACGGTAGAGAAAAGTGGTTAATGAACCCTGTGCCAGGCACTTAAATGTGATTTGCAGAGTATCTATGTAGATGTAGACGTTAAACTAAAAGTAATCGATGTGGCTTCCCTTGGTTATCCTCCAGACATCCGATCGGTGACTGATTTCTTCCAAAACTCTCATCAGCATTGCAGGTGTAACTTGCTCAACGGTGGCGTAGATTCTTGCTCTAAGTTCCAGTAGAGTGGCCGGCAAAGGAGGTACGTACACCATATCTTTGATGAAGCCCCCAGAAGAAAAAGTCTAGCGGTGTCAGGTCTGGGGAACGGGCAGGCCGTGCAATTGGAGCAGCACGGCCAATCCATTTACCTGGACGACCTGCTACCTTCTTATGTCTTACTGAGCATCCAGTTTTTACAAAACATTCATGCCACTCATAAATTGTAGGCCTCCGAGGGATACTTGGTACGAAATTTACGCTTAGGTGTTGTCGCCAACTTTGATTCTTCAAACCATAACACACAGCTAGCACGCACGGGTTCAGTGAGGGCAGCCATCTTTAACGTAAATGCGCTTGTTGCGGCGCGATTCTGCACTAGCGAACTACGCGAGGCAAAACTTCGTGTTCTCCTTTGAAACAACACTAAAACAATCTCTGTACATCTTTTTAATAACTATATATTAATGTTCGAAGTTGAATTTACGGCCTTGAGATTTCATTGATTTAGCGTGTAAATGTAGATTAGCGGATTTCTTTTAGTGCTGATATTGTGTATGACTTCACAGTATTAATTAGTTTCGTACCAGTCAGATATCTTAATCATTTTGCAGTTGCTTTTAATCGTCTGGCGACTTTCCTAACCGAGAAATGACAGCATCATCCGCGAACAGTCTAAGAGAGCTGCTTAGATTGAATCCTGAATCGTTTATAAGGACGAAGAACAGTAGGGGAAAACCAGATATCAATTCTCTGTTACTCGGTGACTCTCCGTCTATTACTTTGAACTGTCTCACAGGAAATCACGAATTCAATCGCACAACTGCGACCCGTTCCATAAGCATGCAGTCTGACTAGAAGACGCTTGTACAGTGTCAAGATACTTCCGTAAATCTACAAATACAGAATAGAATTGACATACCTTGTCGTTAACACTCATCAGTTCATGTCAGTTATTATTATTATTATTATTATTATTATTAGTTCAAGTCAGGGTAATTTGCAAGCCTTTGTGCACGGCGGTGTTCCGTTCGATACATATTGAACGTCGCAGTATCGAACGATAGTTCGATACAGTGTTTCTGAACCGGAGATTCCGTATTCATTACGAAATGTGCGCTATATTAAACGTACACCAACAGATTTCCATTCGTAACAGTGTGTAACATATTAAACTTCTGTTATTTAGTGCTTACAAACTGTCTAATTATTGCATTAATTACTCTCGTAAATACTACGTCAAATGTACTTCACGTGAAACACGCAATCTTATTGGTCGCCATAAAGTGACACCTGATTGTCTGCTATGCTGCTATGCTGTTCGATATAAAGTGTTCAAATGTTTGTAGAGCTTATGGGACGTAAATACGGGGGTCATGAGTCCCTAAAGTTACAAACTACTTATGAACTAGCTAATACTAAGGACGGCACGAATATCCATGCCCGAGGGGGCATTCGAACCCCCGACTGTAGCGGCCGTGCAGACTGTCACTGGTGCGCCGCAGACGGCTCGGCCACGGCGGCCGGCGATATTCGATGTATATCGACGGGAACACCGCCGTGCACAAAGGCTTGCAAATTACCCATGTCAGTAAAGAGTGATACTTCCAGCATCCGCGTTGGCTATGGGTCAATAGGTCGGTCTCTTCGACGTAGTTCATAATCTTCGAACAAAGTATACGTTCCAAAATCATGCTGTAAAATCAACGTCAATGAAATAGGCCTGTAATTTTGCGGTTCACTCTTGTTGCCTTTCTTGAATATGGGAGTGACCTGTGCAACTTTCCAGTCTTTCGGTAAGGATACGCTTTCTGTTCCGCCTCCGACTGCTAGGAAGCTCTCATCACAGATCGGTAGCTTCTGCCGTGGACTAAGAATACCTCTGACTGCGAATGATCGAAGACGCACGAAAGTACGCTTAGAATAACTTCACGCGATCCGGACCAGAGCTCCTCTTTCGCCGGCCGCAGTGGCCAAGTGGTCTGCGGCGGGCCAGTCACATTCTGCACGGCCCCTACGGTCGGGAGTTCGAATCCCCCCTCGGACATGGATGTTTGCGTCGTCTTTATTAAAATGTCAGGTAATCTTAACTCGGTTTACAGCAGACAACATATGACGCGGCCGTCGCCCTCCGCCGCTCAGTCTGCCTACAGCCTTTGTATTCTCTTAGCCGGCCGCGGTGGCCGAGGGGACTGAGGCGCTCCAGTCACGGTCTGCACGGTCACTACGGTCGGGGGTTCGAATCCCCCCTCGGACATGGATATTTGTGCCGACCTAGTTCGTAAGTAGTTCATAAGTAGTTTGTAAGTTTAGGGACTGATGACTCCGTATTTAAGTCCCATAAACTCTACAAACATTTGAACATTTTAGCTCCTCTTTCACTGTCGCCAGTCACCATCCTCCATACATGTCTGTAGCAAGTCCTTGTCTACGCAAAATCTCTATCTTTTCTTTGGCCTTCCTTGTGGTCTACTCTTACAGAGAGTAAAAGTTGACTACTTATTTTGAACACAGGTATGTACAAAGTGTTAACGGGGCTCAGTCATTAGTTCAAGTCAGGGTAATTTGCAAGCCTTTGTGCACGGCGGTGTTCCCGTCGATACATATCGAACGTCGCAGTATCGAACGATAGATTCCATATTCATTACGAAATGTGCGCTATATTAAACGTACACCAATAGATGCAGTCTGACTAGAAGACGCTTGTACAATGTCAAGATACTTCCGTAAATCTACAAATACAGAATAGAATTGACATACCTTGTCGTTAACACTCATCAGTTCATGTCAGTTATTATTATTATTATTAGTTCAAGTCAGGGTAATTTGCAAGCCTTTGTGCACGGAGGTGTCCCCGTCGATACATATCGAACGTCGCAGTATCGAACGATAGTTCGATACAGTGTTTCTGAACCGGAGATTCCGTATTCATTACGAAATGTGCTCTATATTAAACGTACACCAACAGATTTCCATTCGTAACAGTGTGTAACATATTAAACTTCTGTTATTTAGTGCTTAGTGATTTCGTAATCAAGGAGACTAATGCAGCTGCTTTGTGCTGAGAGTATTCCGTGCAGTAAGTGCTAGTCGCATCAACCACTGTCCTGCCTTGGCAAGACTGTCGTGCGGACCCACTTGTTGTACATGCTAGCGACGTGACTGCCTACCAGAAGCTCATTACTTGTGAGTTATGTATCCGGTCAGCAAGCAGAACTCAGCTCTTTGAGAACATGACAGCGAGAAGAAATAGCCCCTGTGTCTACAAATGTGATGTTTTTTTTTTTTTACTCCGCTGAAGAAGTCTTGGCGCTTGGCGACAAGTAGTCGCAACTTGTGTCACTTGTTGCTCTTCTTACGCCAGATCTCTCTATGTTGCCATTCGTCCCGATATATCGAGACCGTCAGCTTTCTGGATCTTCTTATCCCGACAAGGCACAATTTTGAGCCGCATTTCCAAAACACAGTTGCGAGCTTGGTTCAAGAAACACCATCTGTTAGCATTTTCTTTCAATATATTACAAGTCCTTGATTAGATGACGCTATATAAACAGCAAATTTGGTGATGACTGGAAACGCTATCATATATCTCACTGAAAATGTTGTGAATATTTCAAGTGGCAATTGGTATATGTGCATCTGTAAAGCTATTTAAGGCTGACTATTTCTATTTTTCGAAAACCATTTCCTTCCCATTGCAATTTTGCATTTTATATCCCCTACGACCATTATACGTTATTTCATTGCCCAAGTAAAATAAACTCATCTACATCCTTTATTGCATCGTTACCTAATCTAATTCCGTCAGCATCGCCTGATTTTCTTAGACTACATTCCATTACCCTTGTTTCCTATTTTTTTATGTTCGTGTAATACGCACCTTCAACACACTGTCAATTTCGTTCAGTTACTCTTCCAGGTCCTTTGCTGTCTGTCAGAATTACAATGTCATCAGAAAAAACGCAATGTTTTCATTTCTTCACCTTGAACTTTTAAGTCCTACTCCAAATTTCTCCTTGCTTTCCTTCACAGCTTGCTCAATGTACAAATCGAACAACATTGGAGAAAAGCTACAATCTTGTCCTGCTCGCTTCATAACCAATGCTTCCCTTTCATATCCTTCGACTCTAATAACTGCCGCCTGGTTTTTGTACAACCTGTAAATAGCCTTCCGTTGCCTATATTTTATCTCTGCTTACTACATAATTTGAAATAGTGTGTTCCAAACAACATTGTCAAATTCTACAAATCTACAAAAAGTCAGAAATGTACGTTTGGCTTTTCTTAATCTAAAATAAGTAGTAAGGTCTATCAGCGTTCAAAGCACGCATTTTCGTTTTGGGTGGCCGAGGGAAAGATTTCAGATAAACTTGGTCTTTCCAGCACCGACTTTTTGTAAGATGGATGGCAGCATGTGTGTGAGTGTGTGTGTGTGGGGGGGGGGGGGCGGCATCTGTTCCGAAAGAACAGACGTCACTTCTGATCCTGCAGTTGTTATTCTTTCATATTCACAGAATACATGACAACAACTGTGAATGGGCAAAGCTGAAACTGTGTACCCAGCCGGGACTCGAACCCGGATCTCCTGCTTTCTAGGCAGTTGCGCTGACCACTACACCACTGGGGACGCAGTGATGACAGCACCTGCAAGAACTACCTAAGCACGCCTCCCGCCAGATAAAAATCCCCAGCTTCACCCTGCCCACAGTACTTAAATTAATAGTAGTCAGCGCAACTGCCTGGAAAGCGGGAGACCCGGGTTCGAATCCCGGATGGGTACACATTTTCGGCTTTGCTCATTCGCAGTTGATGTCATATATTACTCTCTTAATATGAAATTCAGTTTTGCCATTCAGTTCTGTTACCATCTGAGGATTAGTTCCAATAATCAGGGAGGGCGGCCTCCGGCTACCCAGAAGTGGGTTTTGTGGTGGTTTCCCTAAATCGTTCCAGGGAAATGTTGAGGTGGTTGGTTTGAAAGGGCGTAGCTGATATGCTTCCCCATCCTTAAGGAAACAATCGGAGCTTGTACTCGGCTTCTATTGACGACGCTGTCGACGGGACGTTAATCCGAAACCTGAGTTCCTTTGTAGCGGCGAGGCGCTAGACGTTAGATCAGTGACTCATCGGGTCTGCGCGACAGGCAGCTGTGCTGGGTGGCTACGTCACGTCACGTCACGTCAGGCGTTGCTAGCAGCAGCCGGTGGCCCGCTAGTCACTTCCTGAAATAGAGCGCCGAGTAGCTGCCACCAGCAGCCGGCTCTTTTTAATTAGCGCCCTAATTGGAAGGCCCGATGCTCTGACGGCTCAGAACAGCCTCTGCTCCACGCTCTGGCACTCGCCGCACGCCCCCACACTACGTACTGCTAGTCTTCCTCTCTAATCACGCGGCTGTAGCAGCGCCCTTTGAAGACGTCGAATCACACTGCACGTCAGAGGGACGTCACGGAACGAAAGCTGACGTCACCGTTGAACGGCGCTGTGATTCACATTGGAAGGAACGTCACTGTATCGTCCCGTCGCTTAACTTTGGTACTAACTGGCAAAAGTGACGATCATCGTACAAAATGTCGGAATATACGGTAGTGATAATGGAGTCATAATGGCCCTGACCAAAGAAACTACACTGGTCAAAACAATTAGGGTATCAGTTAAGATATGAACTAAATTGGTTCGACGTCTTTCTGTCTGAGGAACGGGGTGGAGACAACTACATAACTGCAACCGAGATAGAGCTCCTTAAAAAATTTGCTGCATAGGGTGGTGGTGTTGACTTGTGTTTACTCTACCAAACGAATCACACGAGCAGTTGAGTTCAGATAGTGTAGTGAGCAGCTAGTGCAATGCAACAACAACGTGACTATGGCACGGAGAGCTTTAGGAAGGTTGGAAGCGGGACAGACACAGAGGAAGGTGGCTACAGCTATTTACATGAAGTGGACGCGATTTCAATAACAAAGAAGGCAAGGCTAAGTTCGTCCACGGGTAAAATCAGCAAGACATGACCCTTATCTCCGGTTAACAGCCCGTCGAGACAGGACGCGCAATATCACAGTCCGAAATTGCCTTCGGAATTGTGGCCTCTACGCACGGAGACCTATGGTTTGTGTGTGTCCCATTGAAACCACGATACCGTTTAACACACAGAAACATTCAGCATTGGAGTTGTAACGAATGGCACCGGGTTTTGGTCAAAAATGAGTCAAGATTTCTTGTTCAGCTGGACAATAGTCTTTTCTTCATCTGGAGATAACATGGAACTCGGAACAATCCTGCATATGTACAGGAAACATGACCATATCATGGTGGTAGACGAATGGCGTGGGCAGGAGTCTGCATTGCAGTCTTACGGACCTTTATGTCGTTCAAAATGAGGCTTTGACTGATCAGAGGTATAGAGACGAGCTCGTTCTACACTTTGTTCATCCGATCCTCCATCCCTATTTGCATAGCCACCTCCTCGCTGTTCCTTTGCATCTCATCATGCTCTCCTCATCATCCTCCTTCCCCCTCACTACGTATGCTGATATACTTACGTACGTTTTGACTTGATTAAAGCACCATCATACAGTGGAAAGGTGGGAGAAAATTTCGTTTTTATTAACTTTCTTATGTGTTGAGAATTCCGTTTTAAGTCTACTTTCCTCGCATAACCTCCTGTATCAAAACTGTTTCTTAAAACAAATTATCATCATCATCATCGCGATTTAAGGCTTATTATGCCTTTCAGCGTTTAGTTTGTAGTACTACCTCTTACAAAATTTCTCTATGATCCCCTTCTCGATTCTAACACTGATGCTTCATCTGATGTTAAGCCCGTTACTCCAAAATTATTCTTGACCGAATCCAAGTACCTTCTCCTTTGTGTAACTCGACTCCCCCTACTTTCTATTGCCGAACCTATCAGTCTCCTGTACGTAATGTTTCTTCTCCCATGCGTGTAACATGACCCCACCTTCTCAGCCTTTTTTGTTCTTACAGTTTCATCTGTGGTATTCATTCCCAGTTTTTCTTTGATTTCTTCATTGTGGACACTCTCCTGCCATTGTTTCCATCTATTAGTACCTACAATCATCCTTCCTACTTTCATACCTGTAACCTCACCCTTAATAACAAAGTACTCTCAGTCCCATACAACAAAGTTGACCGAAAGATCGAACGATGCACTGCTAACTTAGTCTTGCTACCGACTTCCTCCTTGCAGAAGAGAGTAGATCGTAGCTGAGCGCTCACTGCATTAGCTTTACTACTTCATGATTCCAGTTCTTTCTCTATGTTGGCATCCTGTAAGAAAGTACTTGGAACTGTCCACCTCTTGTAACTTTGCTCCTCTTATTTGTCACTCAACCTGTTTAAATCTTTTTCCCATAGACATTACTTTCCTTTTTGAAGATGTTAATTTTCATACCACATTCCTTACATCTACATCTACATAGGATACTCTGCATATGACATTTAAGTGCCTGGCAGAGGGTTCATCGAACCACCGTTATACTATTTATCTCCCATTCCATTCTCGAATAGCGCGCGGTAAGAAAGAACACTCGAATCTCTCTGTTCGAGCTCTGATTTCTCGTATTTTATTCTGACGATCATTTCTACCTATGTAAGTGGGAGTCAACCTTTCATCACCACAAAGTCGTCAGCATATGCGAGACTATTTTGTTTTCACCTATTTCCAGCTCACCTTGCCAGTCTTACCGTTTTCAACCTATTATCCAGGAATAAAATGAACAATCGTGGTGACAGTTCACAGTCTTGTCTTACCCCTGACACTACCCTGATCCATTAATTGAATTTACTGCCCACTCTAACTGCTGCCTAACAGTCTACGTAAAGACATTTATTTATTGCCTGCAGAATTTTGTCTCCTATTAGATAATCTCGTAATACTGATAACAGCTTCCTCCTTGTAAGACGATCATAGGTCTTTTCTAGATCTATAAAACGCAGTTCCAATCACAACACTTCTCCATAATCTGTCGTAAGCTAAAGACCTGTTTCTGACAGCCTTTAAGAGGTCAAAACCACACTAATTTTCATTCAGCTTCTCTTATACTAATAATACAACTCTCATTTCAACAGTACATGAGAGATTTTGACCACATCCTAATGAAAAAGACATCTCAGTAGCTCTTGCCCGCGAGAGGCAAAGATCCCAGGCCCGAGTCCCGGTTCCGGCACACAATTTTAATCTGCCAGGAAGTTGCATATCAGCGCACACTCCGCTGCAGAGTGAAAAGTTTCATTCTGGAAACATCCCTTAGGCTGTAGTTAAGCCATGTCTCCACCATGCCCTTTCTTCCAGGAGTGCTAGTCTTGCAAGGTTCGCAGGAGAGCTTCTGTGAAGTTTGGAAAGTAGGAGGCGAGGTACTGGCGGAAGTAAAGTTGTGGGGCGGCATCGTGAGTCGTTTCGGGATAGCTCAGTCGGTAGAGCGCTTGCCCGCGAAAGGCAGGGGTCCCAGGCTCGAGTCCCGGTTCCGGCACACAATTTTAATCTACCAGTAAGTTTCAATTTTGTAAATGTTTTCTGGGGTTTGGTGGTGGCGGTAACTGGGGAATAAAAGGAGGGCGTGCCAAGTTAAAACTGTGCACCGGATGCCGATCTACCTGGCTACGTCGTTGCGCCCGCTCCGACGAGAGCCCTGTCGGCGGGTCGGGAAGACGGAAACGGTCGTCAGCGGCACCGGCAGCGTCTGGAAGGCGAAATCCCGCCGGAAGGGAAGGGGTGTGAGGGCCCAGGAAGGGCCGCACGCGGTCTGCATACTGAGGCGCCTGTCTGCCTGTCTCACTCCCCCCACTCCCTCACACGCAGCGATGCCGCTGCAGGACCACGACACCTAGCCGCCAGCCGAAAACTCGCCAGGCCGCAGCCTCCAGGAAGGGAATCCTGCCCTACCCCATTCACTCTTACTGATTCCTACTGCAATATGTCTCGCCATAAATGTTATAACAACATTGCAGAGGCCCACGAAGGATCCCATAAATTCCCTCCACACCGCAGTCGTGTATGAACTCCAATGCGAGTGCGGCGATGTCTATGTTGCTGAAACCGGGAGACCCATTAGCACTCGCGGGTCTCAACATGAACGTTACATACGACTGGGACAAGTCAACAAGTCAGCTGTGGCAGAACACCAGAAGGAACGCGGCGGTACTATTAACACATTCAACATTGTGCCGGCCGCGGTGGCCGAGGAGACTGAGGCGCTCCAGTCACGGTCTGCACAGACACTACGGTCGGGGGTTCGAATCCCCCCTCCGGCATGGATATTTGTGCCGTCCTTAGTATAAGGTAGTTGATAAGTAGTTTGTAAGTTTAGGGTCTGATGACCCCGTAGTTAAGTCCCATAAGCTTAACAAACATTTGAAGATTCAACATTGCCCGTACGCCATACGGGCGCGCAAGTTTCGGCCGTGTGGACGGCGCCCGTATCCCGTACCTATTGTGAAAGGAGTTTTTCACCGCAACACATGACTGGCGGCTGTAAGATAACTGCTGTAATTCATATTGAAGCATCAGTCGATGTGTTCTGTGTATCAGTTGTATAAAATGCATTAGTTGTCGGCACTGTTGTGAAAAACAGAAAAGGCTTACCAACAAGCTTCAAAACAAAGAAACTGAAGCAAAAATGAAATGATATTCTGAGGAATGGGCCCATTCTAGCGCTGAAGTGGAAAAACATCAGGCTAACCACCAAAGGCGTCTCAGTACGTTCATAAGATGGCATTACAACAGTAATGAAACCAGACTACAATTGACTACAATAAGAACAAGACTGGTGTAGATCGTGTGGATCAGCTGTATAGTTACTACCCATTCGGACGAAAAACAATAAAGTGGTGGAAGAAACTGTTCTTTCATGTTTTCCTAATGTCTATCGTGAGCAGTTTTATTTTGTACAAAGACGTCGGTAAACAGAAAATCTCTCTTGTGGACTTTATGAAAAACGTTAGCTTGACGTTGGTAGAAAAAGGTGGAGGCTTTAGTTCCGTAGAGGCAACACTAAGAACTAGCCTGGACATAAATTTTGGTTGTAACTTCCCAGAAAAAGTACCCCACACTGCCAACAAAGTGAATACTACAGGGTATTGCAAAGTTTGCTCCGACAACGGGAAGAAAGAGACTGGCAAGTGGGTAAGGGAGGAAAGGAAATGATGGTGGGGCAAAGACTGCAACGAAGGACTCTGCGTACCGCAGGGCTTTCAGGATTACCACCTGCAAGTGAATAATGTATAACATATATGTGATCTTTTTATATAATAAAATATTGAATAAAAAACCTATTGTGAACAAAATTCTTTTTATTATAAACACCAGAAATCATGTTATGAAATGTAAAATTGTTTTCCATGTAAAGGTTTCTCATGTTTTTTGGAATGCTGGTACATCTCTACCGATGCAAGCATATATACAAGCTTACATTTTTCCTAATCTATAAAGGATGGAATTTCAAAGATGCTAGAATTTTGCCTTTCTGGCTCTTTCTTACAGTACAGCTATTCTTACGTTACATAAAAATCGCCAGTTCACCTGCACAGTCGAGGTACATTCTTAGCAGTGTGGAATGTGTTAACTTGCGAGAACCTCGCATACTTGCTCGGGAACCGTGGATGCAACAACGCAAAATAAGAGAAGCCATCGAAATAATTAAAAGACCTAACAACATGAATAGAGAGGATGGCGACAAGTTTCCTTCAATCCCTGCCCAGCGGGCCGCGTGAGTGCGCCAGCCAGCGGCTCCACTTGACCGGGGCTCTGCAGTACAAACAGCGGCCACAGTAAAATGAGGCGCGGCCTGAACATTCGCGGCACTGGATGCTAGTTGCTGATTGGCTGTTGCCTCCCAATCAGACATAAGATTTTGCCTACCAGTCACTCAATGGGTAGCAACCGTAAAAGCCTGCTGATACGCTACTGCCAGCCAATCACCATCTTGGATGCATGACGTCGGTATTATATAACCGAAAAACTCACAGTATATAAGGGTGTACATTCAGCAGCATCCAACAGTTATCCGCCCTGAAGAGGACCACTGTAGAGTGGTCGAAACATCGGCAATTCATTTGCTAAGAGTTTAAAAAATGACGCGGCCTAACACCCATAATTGTTTTATTCAAAATGACAACGGCCGTGGAAGCCTATGAAATCATAACATTGCAGAGATGTGCAAATGCGCTTACGCAAGCACGATTCGAATCCCGGCAGAGAATTGTGTGTTGCACGTTGTTCTCATCATCATTTCATCATCATCGCCGAAAGTCCTCCACGTGCACCAAATAACAGGACTTACATTGTTATTGTGAGAATATAAAAGATGACGATCTAGTGCCAATCTCATATGGTCAGCTGCGTTGGTGTAGCCGAGCGGTCTCAGTCGCCTCGCTGCGAAGCGCGAGGTTCCTCGCCGTCGGAGGTTCGAGTCCTCCCTGGGGCATATTGGTGTGTGTGTGTGTGTGTGTGTGTGTGTGTGTGTGTGTGTGTGTGTTTTCTCCTTATGTTCGTTTTCCTTAGTTTAAGTAGTTTGTAAGCTACGGACTGATGACCACGCAGTTTGGTCCGATAGATTTACAAATATTTCACATGGTCATGGTTGCTAAATCCTGTCACGAATTATTTGCAGACGAATGGAAAACTGGTGGAATCCGACCTTGGGGAAGAGCAGTTTCGATTTAAGACAAATGTAGGAATAAAAAAAGGTAAAGCAGTCAACAATCCGAAGATTGGTTTGAACACCACAGTGCTTTACTAGGCATGGTCCTGTTTGGAGGTGGTATGCCGTTGCCTTCCTCCGACCTTCGAACTGACTTACCCAGCCAGTTATAGGGGGACCTACAGTTTAACGTGGGTTCCGAACCACGGTGCTACTCGGTATTTTTCACATGAGCAATACTGCCAGAGGTGAAAGAAGTGGAAAGTAACAGATAAAAATCCTAGGATCTGGCGGGGATCGAACCCGCGACCTTTGGGTTTGCTTCCTCTGTGCAACCGAGGATTACGCGAGGCAATACTCACATTTGCTTTTTGGGTATGATCTGCCTTGAGCAAGCACAATTGTTTTAGTTTTTCCCAAACATGTTCGCTGGCGTTGCAGCATCATCAGTGGGATTTTTATTGTATAGTGTCTGTCAATTGAATAATGAAATGGCTATTACTTTTATGTACATTAAATGTAGCAAGTGCAAATAATTGTGAAAACAATATAAATCACTTCTTGTTTTCATAGGTACAAAAGGCCTACCTTAATGCTACATGTCGTTATATTTGTAGTTATTTCTCTCACAATACATTTCTGTATACTTTTCACAGTTTGTCACCTGCAAACCAAAACGTCTAAAGTTAATGGGACGACATATCTTAGAAGGTAGGTTAAGGAAAGGGAAACCTACGTTTTTAGCATTTATGGATCTGGAGAAACCTTTTGACAATGTTGACTGGAATGCACTCTTTCAAATTCTGAAGGTAGCAGGGGTAAATTATAGGTAGCGAAGAGTTATATTCAACTTGTAGAAAAAACCCAGACAACAATTATTAGAGTCGAAGGGCACGAAAGGGTTGCAGTGGTTGGGAAGAGAGTAATACAGGGTTGTAGCCTTTCCCCAATGTTATTCAGTCAGCACGTTGAGCAAGCTGTGAAGGAATGCAAGGAGAAATTTGGAGAGGGAATTAAAGTTCAGGGAGAAGAAATAAAAACTTTGCGGTTTGCCGATAACGTAGTAATTCTGTCAGAGACAACAAAAGAGGAAGAGCAATTGAACGGAATGGGCCGTGGGTATAAGATGAACATTAACATGAGTAAAACTAGAGGAATGGTACGTAGTGTCATAAAATCAGTCTTGTTATTTGGGTAGCAAGATAACTTCTGATGACTGAAATAAAGAAGATATAAAATGCAGAATTGCCATGGTAAGTAAAGCGTTTCTGAAGAAGCGAAATTTGTTGACATCCAATATTACTTTAAATGTTAGGAACTCCTTTCTGAAAACGTTTGTCTGGAGTGTAGCATTATATGGGAGTGAAACGTGGACGGTAAGGAGTTCAGACAAAAATATAATAGAAGCTTTTGAAATGTGGTACTACAGAGGAATGATAAAATTATATGGGTAGATCGTGTAAGTATTGAGGAGGTGCTTAACCGCATTGGGGAGAAATAAGGAGGAATATGAACAAATTTTACAGCGAATAGTGCTTTGTAGGACAGTCGAACAGGTCGAACACGATGAATTTTTATATTAGAATGGTGAAGCACACATTCATAAAAGCATAGTTGTGGCAATGCTTTGAGAACAAGAAAATTCCTAGCACCCAACATCACGACGATATTTGATGATTGATTTTCAGGCAGAGTGGGTCGCCGTTTATCCAAAATCACAGAGACACATCATGTACAGCGTCCCTCCAGGGTTCGATCCTCATAAAGGAGAAGACTCGATAGACTCTATGTTAATGTGCTCAGTTTGATGTTCCAAGACTTTTCACTACATAGAGATATTTAATAAATAATTGTGGATACACTAGAAAATAGACGATATGCATGGCGTTTTTTGACTTCCTTAAAAATGGCTCTGAATTGATACTTTTGGCCGGCCGCAGTAGCCACTACGGTCGGGGGTTCGAATCTCCCCTCGGGCATGGATATTGGTGCCATTTTTAGTATTAGCTAGTTCATAATTAGTTTGTAAGCTTAGCGACTGATGACTCCGTAATTAAGTCCCATAAGCTCTACAAACATTTGAACATTTGATACTTTTGCCTATTTGAAGGTGCAAGTTACGAGTTCAAGAGGGTCAGTGCTTTCCCTGTACAACTGCACATTAACAAACCTTTAAAAATAAGTACTCTAGAGGCGAGCAGCTAGATTTGTTACCGGTAGGTTCGACCAATGCGCGAGTGTCACGGAAATGCTCCGGCAACTCAATTGGGGATCGCTGGAAGAAAGACGACGTTCTTTTCGTGAATTTCTGTTAAGTAAATTTAGAGAGCCGGAATTTGAAGCTGAGTGTAGTACGATCTTGCTGCCGCCTACTTAAAATTTCGCGTAAAGATCACAAAGACAAGATAAGAGAAATTAGGGCTCGTACGGAGGCATATAGGCATTCTTTTTTTTCCTCGTTCAATTTGGGAGTGGAATAGGAGAGGAAATGCCTAGTAGTGGTACAGTGTACCCTCCCCCACGCACCTTACGGTGAATTGCGGAGTATGTATGTAGATGTATTGCATGTAAACATCACCTCACTGATAATTTATAGGAACAGGAAAAAATCGTTTCATTTTTGTGGGTAAAATCGGTATTATTATTATTTTGTCGATTTATGTCATATTTTGGTGATTTAAGTGCTATAGTTCATCGTTTTCTTTCATTTTCCGTTCAATTTCTAATGCTTCTTTTTAATTTCAGTGCGTTTTTTGGCGATTTTGGTGTTTTTTTACAGTATATTCAATTTCCTACATTTAGTGCATTTTTTCAATTTAAGGATATTTTTTTCTAAAATTTGTTAGCGTTCGTTAATTTTCTTACAACGTTTTCGAAATCTTGGTACTATTGTTGGTTGCCTTAGATGAAGCCATTTCTTGCTAAATTCTGTATTTTTTTCTTTTTTTTTCCCCTCTTTTCGTAACTCCTAGTAGTACAATTTTTTTCCTTTTCGAGTTTTCATATTCTGTATTATTATTTTACGAAATCGGTTCTATCTTTATCAATTCGGTACTTTTCGATATTTTCCATTTTATTTTTCTGCCAAATATTGTACTTCTTTTTCCAAATTCGCTGTTACTATTTCAATACTATTATTTTTTTCCCCGGCTCGATTTTATTTTCTCCGAATTCGGAGTATCATTTCCCAAATTCGTTGCTTATTTTCTCAATTTCGATTAATCTTTAGTCAAAATTCTTTCTAATGTTTTGGCCAAATTCGCCGTTTCCACTATTTTTTAAATTATTTTTTTCTGTGGGTTTCTTGCTAGATTCGATCTTTTCTGAAACTGTCGGTCCTATTTTGGATGTTACATCACAGTGCCTCTCCTTTGGAAATGAGCGTCCTTGTCACACTTTATATTCCTTGAGAAAAACAAGCCGAAATGCTATTTTAAGGTTCAATATATAGCAGTGACGAATATTTGTAAAGTATTATCAACACTTTTATGGCAGAAAATTTATAAATTTATGATAATTCGTAAACTTAATGTGGTTTCGCACTATTTCTCCAAAAACTGCCGGTTGAGCGTTATTTTTCCCGTTATTGTATTCGCGAAATGTTCCTGCAGCAAATGTCTATTGCTTACTGTTGTTTACCAGGAACGTTATTTGAGTGTCTTGGCCGTGATGTTGTGAAATAACGTGTCAGACGTGACGCGCCCCGTGACTAAACTCTGCCTTTAGACACGCACTGTGCCCGCTCTGTGTGCCTAGGAGCAGCCGTGCGCTCCCAAGGTTTGTTTGGCACTGATTGTTAGGTTGCATCAGCTGTTTCTTCCTCGCGACAAAACAGCGTGGAGACACCATTTTCCTGTCTGGCGACAGAGCGTTAAGTAAGAGCTGTGGGCGCTTCCTATTGCTGGCGTGTCGCAAGTGCTGGCTGCGTCCACGAGGCCCGTATTCTTGCACTGGTGCATCCGCCGCGGCTGACGCAAGGGCGACACGCTGTCACTGTGACGGTAATAACTGAGCGCATCGCGTTTGCCGCTCAGCACCGACACAGTTCGTTGCTTCGGTATTGCGCTTCTAAAAAAGTCTGTTTCATCGCACTGGGCTGTCTTTCGCAATACTATTTGTTTCCTTCAGCTTGCACCACTCCCATGAACCACAGACATTGCCGAGGTGGGGTGGCTTGCGTGCCTCAACGATACCGTAGGTGCAACCACATCGGAGGGGTATCTGTGGAGAGGCCAGACTAACGTGTGGTTCCTGAAGAGGGGCAGCAGCCTTTTCAGTAGTTACAGGGGCAACAGTCTGGATGATTGACTGAGCTGGCCTTGTAACATCAGCTAATGTGGCCTTGCCACACAGCTACTGCGAACGGCTGAAAGCAAGGGGAAACTACAGCCGTTACCTTTCCCGAGTACATGCAGCTCTACTCTATGAACATATGATGATGGCATCCTCTCGGGTAAAATATTCCGGATGTAAAATAGTCCCCCATACGGATCTCCGGGCGGGGATTACTCAGGAGGATGTGATCATCAGGAAAGACAATACAAGCATTCTACGGGTCGGAGCGTGGAATGTTAGATCCCTTAATCGAGTAGGAAAATTAGAAAATTTAAAAAGGGAAATGGATAGGTTGAAGTTAGATATAGTGGGGATTAGTGAAGTTCGGTGGCAGGATGAACAGGATTTCTGGTCAGGTGAGTACAGGATTATAAATACAAAATCAATTGGTGGTATGACAGGAGTAGGATTGATAATGAATAAGAAAATAGGAATGCGGATAAACTACTATGACCAGCATAGTGATCGAATTATCATTGTCAAGATAGATACGAAGCCAACACCTACAACAGTAGTACAGGTTTATATGTCAACTAGCTCTGCCGATGAGGAGGAAATCGAAGAAATATATGAGGAGCTAAAGGAAATTATTCAGACAATTAAGGGAGAGGAAAACTTAATTGTTATGGGAGACTGGAATTCGGTAGTAGGACAAGGAAGAGAAGGAAAGATAGTAGGTGAATATGGTCTGGGTAAAAGGAATGAAAGAGGAAGCCGCCTGGTAGAATTTTGCACAGAACATAATTTAGTTATAACAAACACCTGGTTCAAGAATCACAAAAGAAGGTTGTATACGTGGAAGAGACCAGGAGACACCGGAAGATACCAGATAGATTTTATAATGGTAAGACATAGATTTCGGAACCAGGTTTTTCAGTGTAAGACGTACCCAGGGGCAGATATAGACTCTGACCATAACTTGTTGGTTATGAACTGTAGGCTGAAACTGAAGAAACTACAAAAAGGTAGGAAAATAAGGTTCTTAAGAATTTCAGAGGGAGCTTTAGGCAACAATTGACAGAAACAGGGGGAAATAAAACAGTAGAGGAGGAATGGGTAAAATTGAGAGATGAAATAGTGAAGGTAGCAGAGGACAAAATAGGTAGGAAGGTAAGACCTACAAAAAATCCTTGGATATCACAGGAGATACTAAATTTAATCGATGAAAGGAGAAAATATAAAAATGCAGTAAATGAAACAGGCAAAATGGAGTACAGACGACTAAGAAATGAGATTGACAGGAAGTGCAAAATGGCTAAGCAGGTGTGGCTAGAAGGCAAATGCAAGGATGTAGAAGAATGTATAAATAGGGGAAAAATAGATACAGCCTACAGGAAAATAAAAGAAACATTTGGAGATAAGAAAAACAGCCCTATGAATATCAAGGACACTGATGGGAAACCAGTTCTCAGCAAAGAAGGGGAAGCTGAAAGGTGGAAAGAGTATATAGAGGGGCTCTACAAAGGAAATGAACTTCGAGACAATATTGTAGGAAGGGAAGAGGATGTAGATGAAGATGAAATAGGAGATACTGTACTGAGAGAAGAATTTGGCAGAGCCCTGAAAGACCTAAGTCGAAACAAGGCCCCTAGAGTAGATGATATTCCCTCAGAGCTACTGAAGTCTCTGGGAGAACCAGCCATGACAAACCTGTTTCACCTGGTGTGTAGGATGTATGAGACGGGCGAGGTGCCCTCGGACTTTAGGAAAAATGTTATAATCCCCATTCCAAAGAAAGCAGGTGCAGACAGGTGTGAAAACTACAGAACCATCAGTTTAATAAGTCATGGTTGCAAAATATTAACATGAATTATATACAGAAGGATGGAAAAGCTGGTAGAAGCTCGGGGAAGATCAGTTTGGGTTCAGGAGAAATGTAGGAACACGGGAGGCAATACTCACTTTACGGCTTATTCTAGAAGAATTCTAAGAATTCTAAGAAAAGGCAAACCTACATTTCTAGCTTTTGTAGATCTGGAGAAGTCTTTTGACAATGTTGATTGGAATAAACTCTTTCAAGTTCTGAAGCAAGCAGGAGTAAAATATAGGGAGCGTAAGGTTATTTACAACTTGTACAAAAACCAGACAGCGGTTGTCAGAGTTGAAGGGCATGAAAGGGATGCAGTGGTTGGAAAGGGAGTAAGACAGGGTTGTAGTCTTTCTCCATTGTTATTCAATTTGTACATTGAGCAAGCTATAAAGGAAAGCAAGGAGAAATTTGGTGAAGGAATTAAAGTTCAGGGGGAAGAATTAAAAACATTGCGTTTTGCCGACGACATAGTAATTCTGTCAGATACAGCAAAGGACCTGGAAGAGCAATTGAACGGAATGGACAGTGTGCTGAAAGGTGCATATAAGATGAACATTAAGAAGAGCAAAACTAGGGTAATGGAGTGCAGTGTAAGAAAATCAGATGATGCTGAAGGAATTAGATTGGGAAACGAAGCAATAAAGGAGGTAGATGAGTTTTGTTACTTGGGCAGTAAAGTAACAAATGATGGTTGCAGTACAGAGGACATAAAATGCAGAATGGCAATGGGTAGAAAAACGTTCTTGAAAAAGAGAAATTTGTTAACATCGAATATTGATTTAAAACTAAGGAAGTCCTTTCTGAAGGCATTTGTATGGAGTGTTGCCTTGTATGGGAGACATGGACGATAAACCTTGCGGACAGGAAGAGGATTGAGGCTTTTGAAATATGGTGCTACAGAAGAATGCTGAAGATTAGGTGGGTGGATCGCGTAACTAATGAGGAGGTGCTGAACAGAATTGGGGAAAAAAGAAATTTCTGGCATACCTTGACTAAAAGAAGGGATAGATTGGTAGGACACATTCTTAGACATGAAGGAATTGTGAATTTAGCATTGGAGGGAAGTGTGTGGGGTAAAAATCGCAGAGGAAGACCAAGAGTTGGGTACAGTAAGCAGATTCAGACAGATGTAGGTTGCCGTTCTTATGTGGAGATGAAGAGGCTTGCTCAGGATAGGATATTGTGGAGAGCTGCATCAAACCAGTCTCCGGACTGAAGACCACAACAACAACAACAGCTTGCATAAGCTGATGGACGCTGAACTTCTCCCAGTGTACTTAGATTGCCTGAGATCGAAATTAGACCAATTGCGCTTACAAAGCAACTTCTACTTAAAGATATTAAATTGAAGGATAGGCACTGAATTAAAATGTGTGCCACGGCCTGGATTCGAACCCGGGACCTCCTGCTTACTGGGCAAGCGATATATCCACTAAGGCACCATGACCTTTACTACTTTCTTTAACCACTCTTAACAACTTCGAATTATAAAAGTTTCATTTGGCTCCTTGTATAACTTGTATTAAAAATCAGTTTTCGTGTTCAAGTACTTATAGAATGACTAGTGAACACGACAATGTTTCATAGTTGCTAAATATGCTTCGGAATTGGATATATGTCTTACACTCCTTTCCTGAATCTCTCCCTCCAATCTCTATGCGCCGGCCGCGGTGGCCGAGGGGACTGAGGCGCTTCAGTCACGGTCTGCACGGCCACTACGGTCGGGGGTTCGAATCCCCCCTCGGGCATGGATATTTGTGCCGTCCTTAGTTGTAGCTAGGTCATATGTAGTTTGTAAGTTTAGGGACTGATGACCCCGTAGTTAAGTCCCATAAGCTTAACAAACATTTGAATTTTTGAATCTCTATGCCTGTTTCTTACCTCTTTGTCCTCTTAGGCCTCTCACTGCATTAGCTACCTAAAGCACGGAGTTGCTCGGAGTCTTTCATTATTCCGATGTTCACTTAGTCCATGTATTCTTCCCTCCACTCTCTGTACCCCTCTACCTACCCCTGCGTCGCCCTCCTCCTACTCCCTTCCATTCACATATGCATTCTCCACTTCTGTCATTACTTCCCCCGCTCTCTGCCAATCTCCTCCTCTCCCCTCTCTCGTTCCAAATGTTCAAATGTTTGTTAAGATTATGGGACTTAACTTCGGGGTCATCAGTCCCTAAACTTACAAACTACTTATCAACTACCTTATACTAAAGACAGCACTAACATCCATGCCCGAAGGGGGATTCTAACCCTCGACGGGGAATGGCTTCGCGCATCGAAGCATAACGCCTCAATGCGCTCGGCCACTCCACCGCGGCTGTCCCTGATCATCCCATCTCTTCTCTGTATAAGAAAAATTACAGTACCTGCCAAATCCTGTCTCAAAGTCTGGACTAAAGTACCATCCACCATGCATCATACAAAATATAATGTTTCTCTTGTTTTGAAGGTCAAGTGTGAAAAATGTTATCGCAGTCACATGAACGGCATGGCAGCGCAGAATACGCGAATCTATTAGAAAAAGACATTTCTGTATTTCTGCGAGACTAACACAGAAAAATTCATGTTTATATAGCTACTAGCTGAAAACCCGGCGTTATTTATTTATTTATTCAAACCTCGAGTTAGTACTTCGATCCCTTCACTCTCTATCCACCTCCTTTTTTTCAGAAATTCAAATGTTCGAACGTTTGTAATCCTATGGGACCTAACGACGTTGATCATCAGTCCCTAGTCTTACAAACTACTTAAACTAAGTTAAACTAACCTAAGGGCCACATACATATCCAAACCCGAGGGAGGATTTCTAAAACCAAGTTGCATTTATCAGAGAACATATAGGAAATAAGGCTGTCTTGCATAATGTACAAAATTTCAAGTACAGTATACTAACAAAAAAAGATAGAAATTAAAATACAAATGATATATAACATTCATAAACTCATTTAATTCACAACTTGACCATAAACAACACCGAGCGAGGTGGCTTCAGCAGTGGTAACACACTGGACTCGCATTCGGCAGGACGGCGGTTCAGACCAGTCTCCAGCCATCCAAATATATGTTTTCCATGTTTTCACTACCACCCAAATGCCGAAGTGGTTCCTTTCAAAGGGCACGGCTGATTTCCGTCCCCAACATTACCCAAACAATCCGAGCTAAACTCCGCCTCTAATGACCACGCTGTCGACGGGGCGTTAAAACACTAATCTTCCTTTCTGACTATAAACAATATTTATTGTGACTTGTCCAGGATCTAATATGAATATCTTCTGCGGTGAGCCCATCCCTGAGCAAGCAACATAAAGTTGTCTCTGTGAGAAACATGGAGATTTCATATACACTCGCAGTATATATGATCTCATATTTATATATGTTGTACAATTGCATATTTTTTCAGGTATATACTCATTTGTATGCCTGTAAAATATGTTGCGAATAATAAAGAACTTGGCGCGCCCGCCGCGATGGCCGAGGAGACTGAGGTGCTTCAGTCACGGTCTGCACTGCCACTACGGTCGGGGGTTCGAATCCCCCCTCGGGCATGGATATTTGTGCCGTCTTTAGTATAAGGTAGTTCGTAAGTAGTTTGTTAGTTTATGGACTGATGCCCGCAGTAAAGTCCCATAAGTTTAACAAACATTTGAATTTGAAAACTTGGCGTGTGATGGGGCGGTTTTTCAGTAACGTTACTGTTTATGTCTCATATCTCATGAACTACGTATCGTAGTGTGATACAGTTTCGAAGGTACATTCAGCTGTATGTGTGTACATTGTCTGTAAAATTTCCTGCGGGTATAATATGCAGTGTAGAAATTATAAATTGAAAATGTCTTAGTTTTACTCCGTGAACAGCGGAAAAGTAGTAAGCGAGAACCTTTTTTTCCTTTCATCCTTTTGCTATGGTTGTCAGCGAGAAAAAGTTTACTTAAGGTTTGAAATTATGTTTAAAGTTTGTTGTAAGTCTCTAAATGTTCTCCTTCTCAAAAAGTGGACTGAGAAAGTCACACTTTCACGTGCCGCAAGACGAGGAAGTTTTCATTATTTATGACTTCATATCTCCTGAACTATCGGCCCAATATCAAAATCCTTACTGACTTCTTCTACCTGTGAACTACATTCCTGCCAAATTTCAGCTCCATAGGTGAAGTAGTTTTCGAGATTCCGTGTTTAGTCGGTGAGTGAATGAATACACAGCAAAGTTAGAATAAAAATAAATTCACGAACAATTTAAAAAGTACGGCTCCCGTAAAATTGGAAAAAAGGTGTAATCGTAAGTAAATTGTAACATCGAGGAAACATCCTAAGTCTAATATAATAATAATTGCGTGTAACTCAGTAATCTGGTCCAAGTCCTTCGACTTCGGCGCCTAACATGTCCCTAACCTGCCGCAGTTTCCTACCGACAAAAAGGGGCTTACTGTTTAAGGTGGAATCCGAACCACGTGTCGTTTCTGGCGAGAAGTGAAGGTTAGGTTAAAACTCAAAGTGAAAACAGCCGAGACCTTTCGAACTCCGACCGAGAACTTGGTCGCTAGCCCAGACTTGAAGAGCAGCCCTAAGTATTGGATATTTAACCAGCGTAGAAAAAAAACTTGTTATTTGCGATCAAAATAATATAGAGGTTTTTAACAGAGACGAAAAATCCTCTCTTTTGAGTTCAAATTCAAATGTTCAATTGTTTGTAATTCTAAGGGACTTAACTGCGGCGATTATCAGTCCCTAGGCTTACAAAATACTTCAACTTATGCTAAGGACAATACACACACCAATGCTCGAGGGAGGACTCGAACCTACGACACCGAACAACCCCGCGCTCTGCTGCAAGGCGCCTTAGAGCGCTAGGCCACTCCACCGCGGCTCTTTTGAATTGGAACACATCACAGAGACTTTGCAAAATTTCATTAAGACCAGTTCAGCAGTTTCCGAGTGCATCGCGGCCAATCATCGTGACAGAAAGACATGCACGAGTGGAGAAAACAGTACATGCGGCCTCCCAGGTAGATGCTCTGTTTCTTAGGCGATAGACACGCTTCCGTACCGTCACCTAATGAATAAAATACGAGCGTACGGAATAGCTGATGATCTATGTGACTGGACTGAACAGTTTCTAGCAAACGAAATACTGCATACATTTGTCAACGGAGAGAAATCTTCCGACGTGAAAGTAATTTATAGCGTAACACTAAGGAGGTGTTATAGAACCGCTGCTTTTCACAATATAAATATCAGTAACTTGCAGATCAAGTCGAAAGTTCAGTAAGGCTTTCCGCGGATAGTAGTCTAGTACATCGGGAAGTCGAAATTCTCGAAAATTGTAGCGAAATATAAGAGGACCGGCTGCGTAAAGTCGCGAGAGGAGTGGCAAGTGACTTAAAGTTATGGGACCAAACTGTGGTGGTCATCAGTCCCTGGACTTACAAACTACTTAAATTAACTTATGCTAAGGACAACACCACCCGTACCCGAGAGAGGAGGCAATTGACTCTCAACATAAACAAATGTAACGTATTCTGAATACACAGGAAGATAGATAGTCACTGTATGACATCACAGTTGCTTAACAACTGGGATCAGCTACTTCCATGAAATATCTGGGAGTAGGCATACGGAGCGACTTGAAGTGGGTCAACCATGAAAACTGATGGTAAGGCAGATGCCAGACAGATTCATTGGAAGAATTCACTGGAAGTATTGCCCACCTTCAAAGGAAGTACTTTGCAAAACTGTTAACAGTAAGGCCAGTACTTGAACATTGCTAGTCAGTGAGTGATCCGTACCAGAGAGGATGGAGAATATCGAAAGAATACCACCGCTCTTCACTGCATATTCATTTAGCAAGCGCGGAAGCCTCACGGAGATGATCGGCTAACTCCTGTGGTAGACGATGCAAGAGAGGCGTTGTGCATCACGCTGTGGGCTACTATCAAAGTTGTGAGAGGATGCGTACCAATATACTGCATGCTCCTACGAATATCTCCCGAAAAGACCATGATTTCCTATGAATCATAGGCGACTGGAACAGGATTACGAGGCAGTGAAGTGATTCAAATAGTGCCTTCCGACACAGCGTTTGGTCGCTTGTAGATGCAGTTGAAGAAACCAAACAGTCAGCAGTTATTGATGATGGTTATTTGACATCTTCACCACTGTTGCTGCACCGGCCACTACCATAGAAAGGAATCGAATGAAATGTATGTGCATGAAGGAGTTTTATATTGTTGATCGAATTACGACATCGATTCACCTGACCTGACAGAAGAGCTGTTTAGTGGATTTACGGTACCTGATCTGCTAGGGGTCGTGGCCCCCAGCTGTGAACTCTGTGCGTCTAGAAATATAGACACAATATTTGGATGAAAACAGACGAAACAATGGTGCCTGAAACAAGTATGAGGGAAAGTAATGAGTTTGAGACGGAGAAGGGAATGGAAACGACATTTAAAGAGTAATAATGACAGGAATTATAGGTGCTGTTGATGCGAAATTACCGCGAAGTGTTGCATATTTGTTACAGAGAATAGTTTTCAATTTTTATCTTGGGTGTTATTGTCACATATTAAGTCATAAAACATTGATTGTTGCTTTCTTGCAGAACAGCACAGAAAAAGCTGTACGGGCAAAAGCTGTACGGGCGTCCACATTATTTTACAGAATGACACTAACATTATCGTAAGACTTGTCCACATAAACCGGTACGCAAAAATTAATGACGAAAGGAATTTTCAGAAGATGTCATTGTGCCATTAGCACAGGTTGATAAAACTGATAATATAGAAGATAACTTTAAAAAATTTTGTGAATTTATTGGTCCAGGTAAAGGCCTTTGAATTGCTTGGACGTCTTCTTTTAACACAAACTTTAGGGAATATATGCTATTTGAATGTTTTGTATTATGTTGTATTCGTAAATTCATAATTCTCCTCTCGTCTCCTCTCCTTCTTTCTCTCCTCTTTTCTCCTCTCCTTGTCTCCCCTATTGTTCTCCTTTCCTTCGTCCCGACTTTCTCCTTCTCCTCTCCTCCCCTACTTCTCCTCCTGCTCCTCCTCCTCTCCTTTTCTCCTCTCTTTTTTTATCCTCGCCTCTTCTGCTCTTCTTTCCTCTCCTCTCCGTCTTCTCTTCTCCTCTCATTTTTCTCTCCTCCTCTAGTTTATCTCTCCTCCTCTCGTTTATCTCTTCTCCTTTCGTTTTCCTTCCCTCTCCCTATCCTCTTGTTTTTCCTCTTCTCCTCTCTTTATCATCCCATCTCCTTCCTCTTCCCTTTTCCTCTTTTTCTTTTGCTCTCTTTGTTCTCGCCTTCTTCTTCGTCTCATCACCTATTCTCTTCTCCTGTTCCCTCCCTTACTCCTCTCCACATTCTCCTCCTCTCCTTTTTATCCTCGCCTCTTCTGCTCTTCTTTCCTCTCCTCCCCTTCTTCTCTTATCCTCTCGTTTTTCTATCCTCCTCTCGTTTATCTCCTCTCCTCTCCTCCTTCCCTCTCCCTATCCTATGGTTTTTCTCTTCTGCTCTCTTTCTTATCATCCAATCTCCTTCCTCTTCCCATTTCCTTTTTTTTCTTTTGCTCTCTTTGTTCTCGCCTTCTTCTCCGTCTCGTCTCCTATTCTCTTCTCCTGTCTTCCTTACGTTATCTTGTCCCTCCCTTTCTCCTGTTCCTTACTTCTCTCCACGTTCTCCTCCTCTCCTTTTTCTCCTCTCCTCATCTGCTCTTCTCTCCTCATCTCATATCCTCTCCTTCTCCTCTCCTTACCTTCTCTCATCTTCTTCTTCTCCTCTCATCTCCTTCTTATCATCCCTTTCAGTCTCCTCTTCACGTTTTCTTTTCTTTTCTTCTCCTCTTCTTTCCTTTTTTGTGTTTGTGTGGGTTTTTTTCCTTATCTTTTCCTGTCCTTTTGCTTTACCGTTGGGCTAACTGTGGTCAAGGTTTCAGCACTGTGCTGCAAATGCTTACAGTGTCTGCGTGTGTTGCAGGCATGGGCAGCGAGTCGCGGCACAAGCGCGGCTTCTTCCGCAGCCTGTGGAAGCGGTCGCGGCACTACTCGCTGGAGCAGCAGTAGCAGTCGGCCGGCGCGGGCCCCTGTGGCTCGCGCCAGTTCGAGGACGCGTCCGAGGACGACGCGCTGCCGCCGCCGCCGCCCCGCCGCAGGGTGCTGTCGTGGTGCAGCGCCGAGTAGGCGCCCCGGGACCGCCACTGCTGCCACTGATACCAGTGACATCACACAGGCGACGGCGTGGCTCCTCGATTTTGTGTCGACGTAAAATGACTGCAACATGGAGGACTGCAATCTTAAACGAACTTTAGAATCGATTGTTACTAGCAGTGACGAAAATGTGTGTCTCCAAACGGACAGTTTATCAGAATCTGGTTGGACGTGATTGTGCTGAGAAACTAACTCGCCCTATCTTGCAAGTGGTATTTATTTGCGGGACGTTTTTCATCGGCAATTCGAATTATTGCTAGGTCCTTGTGACTTTCTCAGTTGCGCCTAAAGCAAACCACGGAATTTCCATAATCTTGACGATTTCCCTCCTGCTCGCTACGCAGTTACGAATAAAAATTGACGGTATATGCTTGTGCTGTTCTATATTGGCCTTATACATTCGGACTGCAAGTAGCTTCGAGGGCCCTACTATTGACGGACAGAATTTCTCTTGTGGTCTTAAGGCACGTCTGCAGAACATATGCGGTGTACTGAATTACTTATTGTCGAGTGTAGACCGAGAGAAATTTGTGGCTGCGATGCCAACGGCACTAGAGACTCAGTAATCTCCTCGAGGGAGAAAAGAAAACTACGGGTGCTAAAAATGTTACGCTTAGTGTCTTCTTATTTGCCTCGAATCCGCGAATAGTTTCACCTATTCAAGCACAGCAGGGGAGTACCCATTCGCCAGTTGCACAGTTCACGTCGTCTGGGGAGGTTGCTTCTGTGGCTCAGTTTGAATACCCTCCGACGCGTCTGTGCCACGACCTCGCGAGTGTAAACGCAGAACGCTAGGTTGCGGTAGTCCAGCATTCATTCAATACGATCTTGCGTTCCATACAAGTTTGGGTTTTAATGTAAACTGTATAGCCGAATTGCAGACGTTTCCTGTTGTGTTTATACGCTTTGCGAAGTGGCCCTAGCAGTAAGGATTTCAAAACAGTGTTCCACTGCTGTGCGCAGGCGAAAGTACATTCGGAGAGAGCCGACTGCGAGCATGGTGCACCGTAACGACTTGTACATAGCGACGAGATGAGGGCAGCCTAATCTGTATTTGCGCTGTACTATTGCTTACAGTGGGATATCCCGGTGACCTGGCTAACTACGGCGGCAGTTCTTGGTCCCTCTTCGTTGCCGAAGAGAGAACATCAAGGCCTTCCGCTCGGCGTGGTACGCAGAAATGGCGCCGCGTTGCCCATCGGTAAACAGTTAACCTTCATCGCCAGGGGACAGCACCGTACATGTGCGTGTGTGTGTGTAAAATTAACAATTTCAATTAACTTTCAATATCAGGTTTTTATCATTAATAAGAGTGATACCACAGACTTTTTTTGTGAATAATAATATTAATAATAATAACCACGCCAGCGCGCGTGGCGATATATTTTGCGGTAGCGGTAGTCCCGGTCGGGTGTGTTCTTTCGAGGCGACGACAGGTTGTTTTTTATTGCGTATCCGTTGTGGAGCTTTGTATTCGTATCCGCGTCACTTTTGAATTGCCTTAACACGTAAAGTAAAAAAAAATAAAAAAGTTTTCACATTTTCACACAACATAGTAGGAGAAACAGGCAGAGTACCACCACTACCCAGTTATTGTACTAACCAAAACGCACAATATGTAAGCTGCCACTGCCCAGGCCGCTGGGAATAATGCTTTTATACGTACATTAATGCTGGTGAATGTTCTTAGCTTAGGTTATATTTTCACGAATTTGAAAATAAAACAATGTAAATGTGCCCTCGCGTAGAAATAAAAAAAATTTCAAAGAGCAAATTGTTGGTTTCAATGGGACCCATAAAAAAATAATAAATACAAATAAAAATAGTGGAGTTTCTGGGACGCGTACAGCGAGGAGAGGCAGTACAAAAGGGAGTAACGTACACCAAGGCTTGCCTAACTTGTCACTATCTACAGCATATTATCGTTATTATTGCAATTCGATACTTCTAAATTTAACTTTTGATATTGGTATTGTCAGTTCCAAGCGCTTGCGCTCTCCCAGAAATTCGACTACACTGCATAGCTGTAAAGAGAGGAATGGTTGTGCATGTACACAGCTCGTCTGCTGGAGAACGTATCAGCGGCGAGTCAATAAAGAAGCACCAACTGCACCTGCATCTGATTCCTTCTGAAATACCTCGCAGTTCA
This sequence comes from Locusta migratoria, assembly GCA_026315105.1. Classification (NCBI taxonomy): domain Eukaryota; kingdom Metazoa; phylum Arthropoda; class Insecta; order Orthoptera; family Acrididae; genus Locusta; species Locusta migratoria. The sequence continues at coordinate 525,523,017 of CM048745.1, forward strand.
CAAATTGTGGTAGCGCCGTTTCATGTGTGCTACGCTTCGCTGACGATTGCAGGTGAGTTACACGTGTAAGAAGCGAACAATGAGCTTCAGTTGGGAGATCTTACAGTCCATAGTCCTATTTCGGCTAAAATGCAGTTTATGCGTACGAGACTGACGCTAGACATGTAGTCGACAACGGAGCTATGAATGATGGGAGTTGAAGGCAGCCAGTCAGAAGTCGCGTTCTGGCTACCAATAAGTGTTAGTGTTTATGATTTGTAAACATGTAGTACACGAGGGTAATTAATATACTGACTGGACAAGGGTACATCAAGAACTGTCAATCATAGAGCAGGAAGAGCATTATTTATTTACTTCATGGTGGACAGAAAAGGTTATTCTCCTCATGCTCTGTCGATGGGTTTTGAAAGAGCATGCACCTTTTCTCTTCACTGCGACAGGTTGTTGACGTACTCTTGTCCAGTGAGTAAATTAATTATCTTCGTAAATAGTACACGTCAATAGTCGGTTGTTCGGTATATCACTCCGTTACAATCGTACCTTCCATGCACCGTGTGATCAAAAAGTCAGTATAAATTTGAAAACTTAATAAATCACGGAATAATGTAGATAGAGAGGTAAAAATTGACACACATGTTTGGAATGATATGGGGTTTATTAGAACCACACCTACCGTTATCGGGCCTTTTTTCTTCGAGGAACTGCGTGATTCTGGTTTTGTAATTGCTACCGTGACTGGTGAGAGGTACGCCGATATGTTACAGAATCGCATCATCCCCAGACTGGCTGATAAACACCTGCTGGAACGTACTTTTTTTATGCACGATGGCGCTCCACCCCATATTGCTAGAGGCATGAAACATCTCTTGCGCGCGTCGTTTGGTGAGGATAGTGTGCTCAGCCGCCACTTCCGTCATGCTTGGCCTCCCAGGTCCCCAGACCTCACCCGTGCGATTATTGGCTTTGGGGTTACCTGAAGTCGCAAGTGTATCGTGATCGACCGACATCTCTAGGGATGCTGAAAGACAACATCCGTCGCCAGTGCCTCACCATAATTCCGAACATGCTTTACAGTGACGTTCACAACATTATTCCTCGATTATAGCTATTGTTGAGAAATGATGGTGAACATATTGAACATTTCCTGTAAAGAACATCATCTTTGCTTTGTTTAATTTGTTATGCTAGTTATTGCTTTTCTGATCAGATGAAACACCATCTGTCGGACAATTTTTGAACATTTTTTTTTCGATTCTAATAAAACCCCGTGTCATTCCAAGCATGTGTGTCAATTTTTACCTCTATATCTACATTATTCCGTGTTTTATTAAGTTTTCAAATTTATACTGACTATTTATCACCCGGTATATAGTGAAAACCGGTAAAAAAATACACAATTCATATTATAAATGAAACAGCAATTACATTGCCAAAACCGCTGCACAATAACGCCAGAACAAATTTTAAAACTGATGCCAAATTTACTAGACATCAAATACGTAATCTTATTGGCCGCCCGACCGTGACTCCTGATTGGCTGCCTTCACCTCCCATCATCCATAGCGCCGTTAGCAACGTCTACACGTGGAGCGCAGGTCGCGTACGCATAAACTGCACTTTAACTGTAATTCAATTGCACAAAATCGCCATCAGCATTCAGGGAATCATCGACACACAAGGCAGAAGTTGTGCTCATGATCATGTAGTTTTTACAGATTATCTGTTGATGAGTGACGCCCGAAAACGGTAATAAAGAGAATTTATTCATAGAAAATTAAACAGCTCATCGGTTGCAAAACGAGTAATCACATACTTGACTATGGTTTGGGGATACGACTGTGGAAGCCTTCATCAGAAGTAAAAATTGATTTACATGTAATGAACGGTCAGAAAATAGTTCCTGAGCAACAAAGCTCACGTTTACATACGTAGTTCGTAGGTTAGTCCGATGCTACCTACACTGCTGGCCGCACACGCAACTCATAGAGGCACGTTTAGCCACATAAGTTCTGTTTTTAGATTTTATGTGCAAACTTCATTTGTATCTTTAACGTGAGGTCTGTTGCTTGAGAACTATTTTCTGACTGTTCATTATATGTAAATCAATTTTTACTTTTGATGAAGGCTTCCTTAGTCGTAGCCGAAACCATGGTCGTCAAGTAAGCAATTACTGGCTTTGTAACCGATGAGCTGTTTTTTTTTGCTTGCTCGAGTATTATCCGTAATGGATGGGGCTGGACTCCCACGTCGACCAGCGTCTTATGTCAAACCACGTCCATCAATGTACTTGGTACACCGTTCCACAACGGTGATTTTTAACGACAGACATGCCGCCCCATACAGGTACTTCATCCTCCGGTGGGTGTATGCCATATTTTGTGCTCCAGAAACCAAGAAATTACACACATTTCTCAATGACGCCACACTTCACGTTTCTACATTTGCCACACGCACGCTGGGAAGACACGAATGTCACACTGGACACTTGCCCACATGTAGGTGCCTCCATAACCGTAACTGGAGTGCTCAGTGTACATACGCGCTGCAGCAACGCCCTCAAACGGAAACTTTTTGATTGTCCCCTTGTACACTGCTCAAAACAATCAAGGGATCCAGTGAAATATCATACACATTATACAAATGGTAAGGCACTTTAGTCAGGTATTGGTTACAATTGTAATCTGCGTGTGATGTAATACGATATTTTGTTGTCTCAGCCCTTTACTTGAGGTCTACATACATTTACTTAGAGACTTAGAGCGAGGCACTATGGGGCTACCATAATAGTGAAAGTCATTCTCGTTGCGCTGTAACCTGGTGTGGTCATCTAGGACGGTCAGCACAGTTGCTCGGACAGTACGAGGTAATCAATCAGATCTTGAGTGATATTGGGCCATTCTCCCATGAGTGCAATATCCAGCTCTGCAACCGTTGTGGGAAGTGCCAATCTGGCTGCAATACGTCTGCCAAAATGCATCTCAGATCTGCTCAATCGTGTTTAAGTCTGGTGAACAAGCTGGCCACTCCATTCGTTCAATGTCCTCAGCTTCAAGCACGTTGCCCACCAGTGCACATCTGTGGGGACCAGCGTTATCGCCCACCAGAAGGAACCCATCGCATACGACACCAGCGTAGGACACAACAAAAGTCGAAGAATCTCGTCTCTATACCTCTGATGAGTCAAAGCGCCATTCTCAACGACATGGAGGTCCACCATGATATAGTGATGTTCGCTGCACATATCCAGGATCCGAGATGCACACTCTCTCCAGATGAAGGATCGACGATTGTCCGTCTAACACAAAATATCGACTCATCTGTAAACACCACCCTGTGCCATTCGTTACGACTCCAAACCTGATGTTCCTCTGCCAAGTTTCTGAGGGTTAAACGCAGGCCATAGGCCTCCGTCCGTAGAGGCCAGATTCCCAAAGGGGATTTCGGACTATTTGTGTGGTTATTGCCCTGTTGGAGGGTACGTTGCAGCTGTTTTGCATTCATCCTCCTGTCTCGACGGAGTCTTTATCGGAGATAACCGTCATCTTTTGCTCATGTTAACCGTGGGCGAACTTGGCCTTTCCTTCTTTTATGTTCCTCTTGCCTGAAACTCGTCCAGGTTGTGGAAGTAATGAGTAGAGTACCTCGAGTACGGAGAGCATTTCTTGGCGAATAAAGTCTGCCAGCATCAAGGGAAGGCCTTAATTTGAGAAAGAAAGTCTGGAAAATAAGAAATGTCTTAATTTTAATTGAAGACACTGATATGTTGGAGAACAATAAAGCAGACAATAACTTTGTAGCTACTGCTGTGGGAGTGGCTGATAAATACTCCATGCATGTTTAAGATTGTTCTAACCTGCATGGAATATTTATCAGCCACTCCCACAGCAGTAGCTACAAAGTTATTGTCTGCTTTATTGTTCTCCAACATATCAGTGTCTTCAATTAAAATTAAGACCTTTCTTATTTTCCAGATTACGTTATAGGTATAATGATATCCGCATGTCAAACATAAACCATAAGTTTAAATTAATAATTGTAATTTATCTGCAAAGTTAGGATTGCTGTGCAGTATTTCCAGAGTAGTATCGAGATTTTGTTGTGTAACTGTGCAACGAAAGGAAGGAAAAAAACAAAAAAACAAAAAATAAAAAAATAAAAATAATTTAAAAATAAATTCAAACACAACCTGACCACACACTGCCAGAAATCTGTAACTGATACAAAGTTCATGGATTTGCACAATATTTGATATTGACAGGATTTGACCACTAGTTGGATAGGCTCTATAACTTTTGTTCAATGTTAATATCATCAGCAGTAGTGAATACTCAGGTAAAATGCATTGTATGCAATTATATTATTAGGATTTTACAATCTGAATCTGAATTTTTAATCTTAAATAAATGCATTAAGAAAGTCTCATTGATGATTTGCAGTTTTAATACGGTCTTACAAATGCAAAATGAAAATTAGCATTTGTGACAATACGTCTTTAGCACAACATCACATGGACGCAATTCATACACGGACTTATCAATGCGATTTCATTGTGTTGACCACTGTTCCACGTCGCTGAGAGTGCTTTGAAAGGTCTCGCCAAATGCTTAAGGTGTAGAAAATAGGATATTACCTGTTTCAAATTGGGACCGGTAAACATCACTGAGTGACATAAAATTTTCAGTAGTGTATGTGAAAGAGCACCGAAATAAGCAACAAAGAACCCCTTGAGAGGGAGGTCCTTACGGCTCATTTAAAAGTGCTGTGTTAAAAGTTACGACAGAGAAAATATTATCTGATAATGACTCGCCATGTGTATCGGCGGGCGACAGAAAATGAGGGTCCGAGAGTTACAGAAATCAATCATCGAATGGGATGTATGTGTTACATTTCAAAAAATAGACGTCGTCGACACCCAAGACATTCAAAACAAACCATTAACTTCCACTAAGGCGAAATAACTTGTTTGATTCCTGGTGTGCGTATAAAAATCATATTCCGTTGGAGCAAACTCTTGTTGTCGTCTTCAGTCCGAACACTGGTTTGATGCAGCTGTCCATGCTACCCACCGAGCAAGGTGACGCAGTGGTAACACACTGGACTCACATTCGGGAGGATGGTGGTTCAAATCCACCTCCGTCCATCCAAATTTAGGTTTTCCGTGATTTCCCTAAATTACTCCAGGCAAATTCCAGGAGGGTTCCTTTCAAAGGGCACGGCCGATTTCCTTCCCCATCCTTACCCAAAAATCCGAGCGTTCTCTCCGTCTCTAATGACCAAGCTGTCGACGGGACGTAAAACCCTAAGCTTCCTTCCTTCATTACATGCTACCCTGTTCTGAGTAAGTCTCTTCATCTGAGAATTGGAACGGCAACCTACATCTTTTTGAATCTGTTTACTGTATCCCTCGGTCTCCCTCTACAATTTTTACCCCACGCACTTCCTTCTAATGCTAAGTTGACAATTCCTTGATGTCTCAGAATGTCTCCCACCAACCTATCCCTTCTCTTGGTTAAGATATGCCAGAAACTCCTTTTCTCCCAGTTCTGTTGAGCACCTACTCATTAGTTACGAGATCTACACCTCTAATCTTTATCATTCGTCTGTAGCTGCACTTTTCGAAAGCTTCTATCATCTTTTTGTCTGAACTCCTTATCGTCCACGTTTCACTCCCATACAATGCTGTACTACAGACAAATGTTTTCAGAAAGGACTTCCTAACATTTCAACTAATATTGGTTGGCAACAAATTTCGAACCTTCAAAAACGATTTTCTTCCCATGGCTATTCTTCATTTTGTATCTTCTTTACTTCGGCTAAAAGACGTTATCTTGCTACCCAAATAACAAAAGTCATCTACGACTTTTATCGTCTCATTACCTAACCTAATTCCTTCAGCATCGCCTGATTTTCTGACACTACATTCCATTACCTTCTTTTTACTCTTGTTAATGTCCATTTTATATTTTCCTTTCAAGACAATTACTCTTCTAGGTCATTTGCTGTCTCTGACAGAATTACCATGTCATCAGAAAACCGCAGGGTTTTTATTCCCACTCTCTGGACTTTAATTCCCTCTCCAAATTTCTCCTTGCATTCCTTATCCCCCCTGAAAAGTACGTGACATTAAAGTTAATACCACGTGGAACCACGGGACAAATTAAACTGCTTGAATTTTTTCTCTTGTGGTTATGTAATCGCAGAATTTGCAGCTACGCCTTACAGGATAGACGGTTTAACAATAAACTCTATGATAGGCCGTTTCATATTCGGTTGGATGTCATTTAATCCAAATGTTCAAATGTTTGTATAGTCTATGGGACTTAACTACGGGGTCATCAGTCCCTAAACTTACAAACTACTTATGAACTACTTACGAACTAGGACGGCACAAATATCCATGCCCGAGGGGGGATTCGAACCCCCGACCGTAGTGGCCGTGCAGACCGTGACTGGAGCGCCTTAGTCTACTCGGCCACCGCGGCCGGCTCATTTAATCCCATCAACTGTCATCGCCCTGTTACGCCAATATGATTCTATATGCATTCTTTAAAAGTGGACACCTAATTGAATGTCCTGCTTGAATTGTAGCTCCCGAGGAGTTCGCCTTCGATCTTAATGATGCGAATCCTTGTGATCACTGTTGCGCGCCATTCTGCATTCGGTGTTATGGTGTAAGTTAATGTTTTGTTTTGAACAAGACTTGGGAAGTCGACAATGTTCTTTCTATGAAGTGTAATACGTACACCCACATAGAAGGTTGATCTCTGCATATTCTGGACATTTTTCTTGAAATTTTTCCAATGTTTGTAAAATAAGAGACTAAAGTGCTAAGATCATCGGTCCTTAGTTTCACAAAGTACTTTAACTTATGCCCGAGAGCGTGCAGCAAACTCTTTGTCTCCCTTCCAATGCACATTGTGACTCATTAGTGTAAATTATTGTTTCTGTCTTAATTGTTAACCAAAACTTTCAAATGCGCCTTAATAGAGACTTAACTCGCCTCTGAACAGGTTCCTTGTAAGTGGAAACAAGGTACCTGGAGAAGATATCTCTTTGAGTTATTGAGTTCCTGCGGAAAACATACCGTAGTAAACCTGTTCCACCTAAAATTAATAACTATGAGCCAGATGAAATATCTTCATACATCTTGAAAAAGTGACACTCCCAATTACAAAAATGCAAATGCTAACAGGTGTCAGTATTACTGAAAGGCATGGTTGCAAAGTACTAACATTATAGCACGATTTACCGAAGAATGGAAAGACTAGTGGAAGCCAATATCCTTGAAGGTCTGTTTCAGTTCTGGAGAAACGACGGTACACGCGGGACAGAACTAACTAAGAAGGCAAACTGCAAAGAGAAACGTGCTTTTACAGAAATTTGTAGAATTAGAGAAAATTTTGACAGTTTTAACTGAAATAAAATCTCTGAAATTCTGAAGGTGTCAGGTATAAAATACAGGAAGCGAACGTTTATCTACGGCTTCTACGTAAACAAGACTTACGGTAGTCAAGAGTCGAAGGACATGAAACGGAACCAGTAATTGAGAAAGGAGCGAGGCACGGCTGTAGCCTATTCTAGGTGCTATTCGGCACACTGGACAAACAGGAAACGAAACCAAGGAGAAATTTAGAAAGGATGTTACACTTCAGGGAGATGAAACAAAAACTTTGATTTTTGCCAATGAGGTTGGAATTCTGTTAGAGATGGCAGAGAATTTTGGTAGTTAAGATGAACGTTTTGGATAAATATTACAATAAATTTTAAGATTTATATTTAAAAACAAGTTCGTTAAACTCAATTAAATGGAGAGTGAATTGAAACGATGTTGAAGCCTCAAATTAGTAGTTTATTATTATTATTATTGATTAATAAAAGACAGTCGTGGTTGCAACTTTCTTTTTACGCGGTTAACCCTAGTGGGGAATCCTCAGAAAGGCTTAAAATCTCACATCAGATGAGTAGAACTAAAACACTTGGTAGCCACAATCATTAAAACTTGGGTATGTTCGACAAAATCCGTCAGAATCCTAAAACAGCAATAGCGGCGGCCACGATTGTGCAATGATAGGAGCACATTCACACACCTGGTCAACATGCCTACGTTTTCAATACTACGTTAACACTCTCTTCAATTTAGTGTTAACGTAGTATTGAAAACGTAGGCATGTTGACCAGGTGTGTGAATGTGCTCCTATCATTGCACAGTCGTGGGCGCCGCTATTGCTGTTTTAGGATTCTGACGGATTTTGTCGAACATACCCAAGTTTTAATGATTGTGGCTACCAAGTGTTTTAGTTCTACTCATCTGATGTGATACTTTAAGACTTTCTGGTGATGCCCCACAAGAGTGAAACGCGTAAAAAATAATTAAAAAAGTTGCAACCACGACTGTCTTTTATTACTAAACAATCTTATTGCTTGCTGTACCAGCCGGCCCTGATGGAGTGGATAGTATTTATTATTATTATTATTATTTACTATTTGCTATTGGTTAGTGAGATAAATGACAGTGGTCGAGGCAGATAGGATATAAATCGCAGACTGGTGATAGCAATAATATTTCTTAAACAGAGAAAGCCGGCCGCGGTGGCCGAGTGGACTGAGGCGCTTCAGTCACGGTTTGCACGGCCACTACGGTCGGGGGTTCTAATCCCCCCTCGGGCATGGATATTTGTGCCGTCCTTAGTTGTAGGTAGTTCATAAGTAGTTTGTAAGTTTAGGGACTGATGACCCCGTAGTTAAGTCCCTTAAGCTTAACAAACATTTGAACATTTGAACATTAAACAGAGAAAGTGGTTAAGATTGATTATGAAGATAAGAATTATGAAGTGTTTTTGAAGCTATTTGCCTGGAATGTAGCTTTGTAAGGAAGCGTGAACACAGACGATCAACAGTTCAAACAAGAATAGAGCAGTTGCTTTTGAGATGTTGTACTGCATAATAATAGAACTTAGATTAGTAGAACTGGTAAGTTAAAAAGGGGACCGATTCAAATTTGAAAGAACAAAAATTTATGCGACAACTTGAGTAAAGTAAGGTAATAACACGACATAGGGCATCAAGGAAAAGATGGGAAGAGTGGAGAGAGGATGGAAGAGTGTGGCAGAAGACGAAGGTATGTTCAAAGTAAGAAAGTTAAAGTGCACAGAGGTTACAATAACCATGCGGAGACATGAGGCTTGCAGAGAAATGGTTAGCGGGCGATTTATATCTAACCAGTCTTCAAACAATATTATTATGACATCTTAATTCATATAAAATTAGAAACGAGTAGTGGAGATTAAAAACAAAACAAAACAAAACAAAATCAGACTTCTGAACTGAGAATTTTAGCTGTCAACTTCTAATAGTCAAATATTGGAGAGGCACTATTTCCTCAATGAATATAGTCTGGTACGGCATCGCTGAGTGCCATGCTACCATAACGGTGAAAGTGGAAAGAAGTGAAGTTACAAAAAAGCCCGCGGCGGAGAACCAGCCGACGATAATAAGATAACGTGCACCGTCTCAAAATCAAAACAGGCGTATATTATTTATCAGTTCCACTTGAAACAAAAGAACATTAAATGTGTGACCTCCCCTTATTACACTAGTAATGTTTCACCAAATGCAATCCAGTGCGCTAATGACATTCCTCTCTCATTATTCTCTACTCTTAATTTAAATTAGAAGCGTATTACACAAATTTATTTTCATAGTTTTAGCATAACGCTTTCTCTTTTTATGGATTTTCTATAATATTTTACCGGTTGAAAACCCGTTTTAACTCATGAATGCCTCTGCCATGTTTCCCCTATATCAGTTCTCCTCACTCCACTTTTATTTCTGTCTGTCTCCTACACTTTCTCCCCTCTTCTGTCCCAAATCTTAATTGCTTCCTTCCTTACTCTCCAAATGTTTGTTTGTAATTCTATCGGACCAAACTGCGTGGTCATCAGTCCGTAGCTTACAAACTACTTAAACCTAGGTAAACTAACCTAAGGACAAACACACACATCCATGCCCCATGGAGGACTCGAACCTCCACGGCGAGCAACCGCGCGCTCCGCAGGGAGGCGCTTTAGACCGCTCGGCTACTCCACCGTGGCCCTTCCTCTCCCTCCACAGTCACGGGTTTAAAAACGTATAGCACGGTTGCATAATACGGTACTCTGATAAAAACATGACGAGTTCGTGATGCAACTAAAAAGGTAAAAACTTCATATCTGCCTTTTGTATGTATATATAATAAAATTAAAAATAAAATAAAAAACAGCACTTTTTTTAAAAATCTGAATATCGGCTAGGGATATCTAAATAAGTAATGTGTTAAAATGTGCAATTGGATTGAAAAATAAAAGATATACAATTGCTGTTTTTCTTTTCGTGAAGAAGACGTCGGATTTAATGGGGTATATCACGAATCTGCAAAGGTAAAATTTCAAACAAGATCAATAGTCACATATCTAAATAATTTTCACTGAAATATGAAGTAATATGTCCTGTTATCACGTGTCATAAATGAAAGATATCTGTAATAGGAAAGAAGGTGGATGAATGGATAAGGGATCGTGGGCGCACAACAACGAGGTCCTTAGCGCCCGAACATGTCGTTAAGGAAAGAGTCTGAACCAATCAAACAAAATGAGGAAAAACCAGCAACAGAAACAAAAGAACACAAAACTATATAACCCATATAATTTCGTAGGCTTCCACGGCCGGTGTCATTTTGAATAAAACAATTCTGGGTATTAGGCCGCATCATGTTTTAAAACACTTATCAAATGAATTGCCGATGTTTCGACCACTGTGCAGTGGTCATCTTCAGGGCGGTTAACTGTTGGATGCTGCTGAATGTATACCCTATATACCGCCCTGAAGAGGATCACTGCACAGTAGTCGAAACGTCGGCAATTCTTTGCTATTTGTTTTAAGACATGATGCGGCCTAATACCCAGAATTGTTTTATAGATAACCCATGCTTGCTGCAAAACTAAAAAAAAATATGTTTGTAAACCTATTGGTCGAAACTGATATGGTCATCAATCTCTACACTTGTAAACTACTTAACCCTTTCGAACCCTCTGGCTACAAATGTATACATAACTTCCACGGTGTTTAAGATGGTTCAGAAGCATTTTTTTTCTAAATGGAAAGAACATGTATAGCATACCTGAGTGTTCAATCATTTCATCATGCACGATTACTGCCACCTGCGGAAGATCACTATAAAAATATTAAGAAGCGAGTGTTGCAGTGCGCAGGAGTTTACGAACTTCAAAGAACACGGAAATTGTGGGTTACTTGTATTCCACTGTATAACTAAAAGTAGAAGTTGTTATTTTGCGGTGTAGTTATTGAATGATCAGTTTATTTAGTACAACAGTTGGTACTACAAAATTAATTAATTTAGTCCGCAAAAAAAGCATTGTTTTTCAGTATACGCAGGATTGTAGTATGAAATTGGGTGCATATAATTGCATAAATCTTGCTTCTAAAATCATTGAAAATTTATCTTAAGTGTATTACAGCATTAAAAATAATTTCCTTGATAGAAAAAAATCAGGTCTGAAAGGGTTAAACTTTCACCAAGGACAACACACACAAACACACACACACACACACACACACACACTTGCCCGAGGGAGGACTCGAACCTCCGACGGCAACGGCTGCCCAGTCCGTAGCATGACGCCTTAGACCACACGACAGCAAATCTAACAAAAAAAATATTAAGGGGGTATTTTAAGTCAAGATCGTAAGTTTGTTCCTAAGGCAGAAAGTTGTAAAAGGAGTTGAAACATCTGAGCAGATGACCATGGCTGGCTGATCACAGCCAATACGGCAAAAACCGAAACGAGAATAGCAACCGTGCAGGCTGTAGTAGCGAGTGAGCGACGCGAGAGCAGCTGCTGTCGTGTGGTGACAGGACATTGGGCTTCGAAGGCCGCCCGCCAGTGTGCTGACGAAGCGTGGCGCGGTTGGCGGCCTGCTGCCTGGCCGCCGCGCAGCCTGCCTCCACAACTGACACTGCACGTCGCTTCAGAACGTTCAAGCGTTCGTAAAGCTGCAGTGGTCATCAGTCCCTAGACTACTTTAACTTATGCTGAAGACCACACACACACATAAAGTTCCAACAAAATGTCACTTTGGTTTTCAAAAAAGCTTTTCAACTGAAAATGCTGTATATATATACCTTCACTCATGAAATATTAAATGCTTTGAATAACCGTACATCACCAGTTGGGATTTTTTTGTGATCTCTCAAAGGCTTTTGATTGTGTAAATCATGGGATTCTTCTAGATAAGCTTAAGTATTGTGGTATGAGTGGGACAGTGCACAAATGGTTTAAATTATACTTAACTGGAAGAGGGCAGAAAGTTGAAAAAGCAGTTAACACGATATAGACACAACAAGTAATTCCTCTAACTGGGGAGTTATCTAAAATGGGGTCCCACGAGGTTCGGTCTTGAGTCCTTTGCTGTTATTAATATATATTAATGACTTCCCATTCTACATTCACGAAGATGCTAAGCTGGTACTTTTTGCTGATGATACAAGTATAGCTATCAAACCTGACAAAAATGAATTAACTGATGAAATTGTAAATGACATCTTTCAGAAAGTTAAGTGGTTCTCTACAACTGGACTCTCATTAAACTTTGATAAAACCCAATATATACAGTTTCATACAGTAAATGGCATGACACCATTAATAAATTTAGACTTTGAACATAAATCTGTAACTAAGGTAGTATATTCAAAATTTTAGGTGTTTGCATTGACGAGGGACTGAATTGGAAAAAAACATATTGAAGGTCTCCTGAAACGTTTGAGTTCAGCTATTTATGCTATCAGAGTCATTGCAAAATTTGTTGATATACATCCAGTAAATTAGCTTAGTATCTCAGTGCATTTTCATTCACTGCTTTCATATAGGATCATATTCTGGGGCAATTCAACATTGAGTAAAAAAGTATTCATTCCACAAAAGCGTGTAATCAGAATAATTGCTGGAGCCCACCCAAGAGCATCCTGCAGACATTTATTTAGGGATCTAGGGATACTCACTGTAGCTTCACAATATATATATTCACTCATGAAATATTTTATTAACAATCCGACCCAATTCAAAAGTAATGGCAGTGTGCATAGCTACAACACTACGAGAAAGGATGATATTCACTATTCAAGGTTAAATCTAACTTTAGTTCAGAAAGGAGTGTATTATGCTGCCACAAAAGTCTTTGGTCACTTACCAAGTAGCATCAAAAGTCTGACAGATAACCAACTAGTATTTAAAAAGAAATTAAAGGAATTTCTGAATGGCAACTCCTTCTACAATGTAGGCGAATTTTTAGATAAAACTTAAAAAATAATAAAAATAAATAAAAATAAAAAAATAAAATAAAATCAACAAAAAATGTAATAAAAAATCCTTAAAATACTGATTGTCAAATGTAGACAACATTTACCAAACTGACACGTTCCACATCATTACGAAATGTATATATGATCTATGGAACAAGTATTAATCTACTCTAATCTACACACACACGACGGGAGGAGGACGCTATCCTCCAAAGAGGAACAGACACACTCTCCGCCCAATGGCTCCATCGAGCGCGCTACTCCCGCGTAACAAACGTCACTGCCCATAATGTAAAGCACAGTGCTCGAGAATATGACAGAGATATAGGAATCGTCAATCTGCTGACCTAACAAAGCCCTTATCAGACAATAAATACTACACAAAGGATTGCGGACCTCTTGCCTGTCTTTAGTATTGTAAACGACCTGATACCTCTTAAAGAGAGGAGACAGAAAGCAGAAATACACACAAACATACACACACACACACACAATCTTTGCATCACTTCTGTATGCCATAAACATAATTCTTCCGAATACTTTGAACCATTATGGATGAGTAACACAGCGACTATGATGAATAAACGTATCTTTAAACAATAGCAACCAGTCACCTTGTGTGTGGAATGTTTTTATTAATATTTGCCCATTACCGCTTTCGATATGCCTAACATATCATCATCCGATGGTAAGACCAATTTTTATATTACATTTGGTGTTGCAGTGGGATTAAGGAAGCTGTGATAATTAGAGGCCAACACAAAATACGTCTACTATGTGGCGAGAATTATTAACACAATAATATCGCTACTTATAATTGGTAACATCATTACATATATTGTGGCGTGGAATTTATTCCAGTTTGGTATAGCTGGTAACATCCATATATCCATTCTGGTTATTCACACGCTTTTGCTTTGCAGCTACACGATACACACCTCCATGGGCGTAGCCAGAAGGGAGTTTCTGGGGTTCAAACCCCTCCAGAAATGTTGATAAAGCTATCAAAAAGTGGCTTCATTCTGCATCAGATTAGTTTCCAGTTCTATTAAGAGTACGTGTTATTTCAGTGTCCATTCATTGAAAACCCCTCCGGAAATCACATCCTGGATAAGCCTATGCACACTTCATCATACTTCCCACACGCAATACAATAGTAAAAAATCAAAGATCTTCGCCAAAGATGCTGTGAAAAGATTTTGCATTTGCAGCGAAATCCTTCTTGATCCCTTCCCCAGACTATATTCCCAAAAGGTCAAAAACGTTCAAATGTTTGTAAAACTATAGGACTTAACTACTGTGATTATCATTCCTTAGGCTTACAAACTATTTAAACTAACCTAGGGACAACACACACTCCCATGTCCGAAGGAGAACTCGAACCTCCGATGGAGAGCAAACCGGCCGCGGTGGCCGAGGGGACTGAAGCGCTCCAGTCACAGTCTGCACGGTCACTACGGTCGGGGGTTCAAATCCCCCCTCGGGCATGGATATTTGTGCCGTCCTTAGTATTAGTTAGTTCATAAGTAGTTTGTAAGTTTAGGAACTGATGACCCCGTAGTTAAGTCCCATAAGTTATACAAACATTGGAACAAACACTTGAATGGAGAGCAACCGCAAACAAACCAAAGATCTTGTGTTAGGAAACGAGCTAATTCCGCAGGTATTCAGTGCGTAGGTAACTGCGATTCCTTCAGAAACCGGCGTCTTCTTTGCTTCAGGTAGTAATCATAGTTTTCAGTACCAATATCAATATGCCTCATTTGATTGGTTCGACACTGATATAGAAGTATCACCATGCAGTGATGCCGTATTAAATGCGAAATGTAATAAACACATAAGCTTTGCATCATCATATTGGTATAGCTGCTAACATCCATATATCCACTCTGGTTATTCAAGCGCTTTTGCTTTGCAGGTACGCGATACACAATTCCACACATTTCCCACACGCAATACAACAGTAAACAAACCAATTCGCCAAAGATGTGGAAAGATTTTGCATCCGTACCGAAATCTTTGGGTAACTTGCATTATTCTGAAAGTCATACATTTGATTGAAAATATGTCATAATATTACGTTACATTATTTCTGACAAGTTAATGTTAAATCTTTATGGTACAGTTGTTCTACATTACTACATAATTTTAGTGGCGTTATAAAACAAGGTGATATTTTGTCTATGATTTAGTGTTACTTTCATATTTAAAATGAATTGCGCATTGACCTTTTGGGCTTTGCTGCGGTGCACGCGGATGTTAGTAGTTATACCAATATGCAATATATACCAAACCGTAATTTGTTACCAACTGTACGTAGCGATTTTAAGTCGATGTCATTACATTACTAGTTCTCGGCACATAGTAGATTTATTTTGTGTTGCTCTCTAATTATCACAGATCCTTCAGTCATACCGTACATCAAAAAGGTCTTACCATCTGATGATATGCTACGCATATCGAAACCGGTAATGGGAAAAGATTAATAGAAACCTTCCACATAAAAGGCGACCGACTGCTGGTTTTTCAAGATACCTACATTTCTTCTTGACCTACGTTGACAAGATTCATAAAACTTGGTGCTTTAAGTTGTCACACAATGGAAACAAACTTTCCTATAGCCCAGTCTATCGAAGGCGTACTCATCTCGTTGAATGCAGGCGAGGCAGTAACGTTCAATACATAGTGTAGGAACGGTATAGTACGTTTATAGACAATGCATGCACGTTCTCCGAGGGCAAGAAGAAGAATGTCAACGTTTGATTGCACACGGCCTCAAGGGCTTTCATGGAAAGAAGTTGCAAGGCGAATATTTGTGAGTCACAGTGATGTCGTTAAGAACAGGAATCGATTTCAAACTACAGACAGTGTTCATGACTTGCCCTGTACAATGGTCGCACTAGACCAAAAGTTGCGGAAGACAACTGGTTATATACGACGAAGTCCGAAGGAACTCCGACCACCCTTCCACCATCACAGGAAACAACTTGAATTTCTGAGGACCACTGGGACCCAGGTGTCAAGCCAGACTGTACGAGACACTCCATAAAAAACAACTCTTGTCAGTAATCTAGAAGGCCATGGACAGATACGACCCTTAACGTCAGACACCATGCTGCATTGCACAGACGGGCCGACAACAATGGACTATGAAAAACTGGCGCAAGGTTATGTTCAAGATGTATACCGCGGATGTCTGACGCTGGATAACCGTCGATAACATGTATGGAGGGAACCTGGTATTGGTGTAGAGACATACCTATCTAGTACAGCAAGGTGTCGGAAGAACGAAATTCTGGGCAATTGTCATGTGGGTGTTTCGGACGCCATTTTCATCGATAATAGACAAAGCCAATGCTTTACAATACAAGGATAGCATCCTCCAACCCATAGTTGAACAATTCTAAGTTGTTGTGGTCTTCAACTCTCCACCCTACTCTATCCCGAGCAAGCCTCTTAATCTCTGAATAAGAACGGCAACCTACACCCATTTGAATCTACTTACTGCATTCGTTTATTGTATCCCTCTGTGATTTTTACCCCTCACACTTTCCCCCAATGCTAAACTTACGATTCCTCGATGTCTCAGAATGGGTCACGCCAATCGACCCCTTCTCTTAGTCAATATATGCCAGACACTTATTTTCTCCCCAATTCTGTTCAGCACCTCCTGATTAGTTAGGCGATCTACCCATCTAATTTTCAGCAGTCGTCTGTACCACATTTCAAACACTTCTATCATCTTTCTGTCTGAACTCCTTATCGTCCACGTTTCACTCACATACAGTGCTGCACTCCAGACAAATTCTTTCAGAAAGTACTTCACAACATTTAAATTAATATTAGATGTCAAAAAATTTCGCTTCTTCAGAACTGCTTTTCCTCCCCTAGTCATTCTGTATTCTATATCTTCTTTACTTCGACCATCAGAGCTTATTTTACTACACATATAACAAAACTCGTCTACTACTTTCATTCTCTCGCTACCTAATTTAATTCCTGCAGCATCGCCTGATTTTCTGAGACTGCATTCCATTACCCTTGTATCGCTCTTGTTAATGTCCATCTTATAACCTCCTTTCAAGATACTGTCCATTCCTTGCCATTGCTCTTCCCGAATCTTTGCTATCCCTGGTAGAATCACAATGTCATCGGCAAATCGCAGTTTTTTTGTCTTCTCCCTGAACTTTAATTCCTTCTCCAAATTTCTCCTCCTTGCATTCCATCATAGCTTGCTCATTTTACAGATTGAATTAAATCGAGGAAAGGCTAGAAACCTGTCTTACACACTTCCCATTCACTGTGTTCCTTTCACGACCTTGCTCTTATAACTGCTGTCTGGTTTTTGTACAAGTTATATATAACTTTTCGTTTTCTTTTATTTACCCTTGCTTCCTTCAGAATTTGAAAGAGTGTCTTCTCTAAATCTACTAAAGCTAAAAATGTAGCTTAGCCTTTTCTCAACCTATCTTCTGGAATACGTGGTAACGTGAGTATTGCCTCACGTGTTCCTATATTTCTCCTAAATCCAAAGTGATCATCCCAGAGCACATCCTACTAATTTTTCCATTTTTCTATAAATATCATTATTTTGTAATTATGACTTATAAAACTCATAGTTTTCTAATTTTCACACTCATTTGCCTTTGCTTTCGTAGGAACTGGAATTATTGTGTTTTTCATGAGTCTGAGGATACTTACCCTGTCTCATAGCGGGTGATCAAAAACTCAGTATAAATTTGAAACCTTAATAAATCACGGAATAATGTAGATAGAGAGGTAAAATGTGACACACTTGCTTGGAATGACATGGGGTGTTATTAGAACAAAAAAACAAAAGTTCAAAAGAAAGTACGGCAGATGGCACTGGACAGCAAAACGTCAGTGACTGCGCTTGAAAATGGTGTATAAAAGGGGCTATAATGAAAGAGAGAATCAGATGCACCAGCAGTCACAGCATGTTGACGTTACCTGAAAAGGCGCTTTTAGTGAAGCCGTATTATCATAATGGCGAATGTGCTAGTTCAGTGTTACGATCCTATCGCCATAGGAAAGGGATTCGAGCGGGTAAAGGTCCGTTGACAAATGCAGCTGTGGCGAGAATGATTTCGAAGTTCAAAGCCACGGGTTGTTTAGACGATAGACCCCGTAGTGGCCGACCGAGCACAAGGCGTAATGTTGCTGAGACAGTTCAGGAAGAAATGGAGACTGTAGCGGGTTCGTCTATGCACGGGAAAGTCAGCGCTCGCGCAGTCGCATATTGAGCATTTCCAGTAAGGAACATCTTCTTTGCTTTATCTTAATTCGTTATGCTAATTATTGTTTTTCTGATCAGATGAAGCGCCATCTGTCGGACATTTTTTGAACTTTTTTTCGATTCTAATAAAACCCCATGTCATTCGAAGCATGTGTGTCAATTTTTACCTCTCTATCTACATTATTCCGTGATTTATTAAGTTTTCAAATTTATACTGACTTTTTGATCTTCCGGTACATTTCGCATACAAGATGAAACCGTTTTTTCGTGACTGGCTCTTCCGACGATGTTAGCAATTCAGAGGGAATATCATTCACTGCAGGGGCCTTGTTTCGACTCAAATATTTCAGTGTTCCGTCAAATTCTTCGCGCAGTATAGTATCTCCTATCTCATCTTCGTGTACTTCCTTTTCCATTTCTACAATACTGCCTACATTTTCATCATATAGGCCCTCTATATATTCTTTCCATTTCTCAGCTTTTTCTTCTTGGCTTAGTACTAGTTCTTCATCTGAGCTTTTGATATTCATGCAGCTAATTTTCCTGTCTCCAAGCGTTTGGAGAAAAATTCAAATTTATTGACGATACCTCCCGAGTCTATCATGTAGGCATCTTCAACGATTTCATCAATCGTGCCAGTATTGTACGACAGGAATACAATATAACGGAATCCATCAGAACATACTTGGGATAAATTGATACTTCCTGACCCATCGGAAATTTAGTGAGTTAAGCACGACTGCATTTGAAGGACGAGATAACGGAGAGGCAGTGGTTAAATGACCTGGTGGGCAGTATGCAACAGAGTGCAGGCTTGTATTCATACAAGGGGCGGCGCAATTCTTTATTGAATGAAGTCGCTACGCAATGGTCTTACTTCAATAAAACTTATTTTAGGTTATCTCTGAATAAAAAAGAAGTGATTTTCGGGTTTTCTTTGTTACTATTAACTTCATAAAAATCACCTCATCATAGTACAGAATAACACAGAAATTTTGCTTGGCAGTGATGCAAAGCTTATGTGCTTAGCTGTGTATTAAATTCCGCATTTAAACACGCATCAGTGCATGGCGATACTTCTATAATAATGTCGAACCACCGCACAGACAATCAAATGAGGCATATCGATATCGGCACTGAAAACTAATGATCACTTCTTGAAGCAAAGAAGACACCGGGCTCTGAAGGAATTGCAGTTACCTACAGAATACCTGCAGAATTAGCTCGTTTCCTAACACATATTTACCGACAGTGTCTTGTGCAGCGAATATTTCTACGCAGGTGGGAAAGAAAATAGATCGTTTTGTTCACTAGTGCGTGTACTGAGTTATAGGCTATTGCAGAATCCTGGAGAATATCCTAAGCTCAAACATCATGACGTTTCTGGGTGAAAACAATCTATTATTAAGTTAGCAGCATGGATTAAAATAACTACTCATGTGAAATACAGATTTCTCCACATATTGCATACAACATATGCCGCTGAACAGACGTTTCTAACATTCCGTGAGGCTTCAGCACTATGCCTCAGCATCGGCTAGTGTCAAAGATACCGTCCTATGGAATGTCTTCGTAAATATGATTATTTTGGTAAGTGTTTGACTAATGTAACCAAATACGCTAGAGCTAATAGGCAATTTTTTGCAGAAACGAAAGTCTCTGCTCTGTTGTTTCGGATTTCCTGGTCAAAGTAAATGAAATTCAGGCTGAATTTGTTGAACACCTACCAACACACAATCACAAACCAACATCTAGAAAAGAAGACATGAAAATAATTAGTATAGAAAATTAAATGCACTTTCAAACTCTACAGAAAATATCACATACGAAAAACCAAAGCAAAAACTCATTTTAAATTATTGACAAAACTCACCGCTTACACTAATAGGAGAAATATAAAGAAGGTTCTCTCCCTTCACTCTCCCATTAATCCCTGCACAGAACATTTAAATCGAGACTCAAATCATCAAAACACAAAAAAATTGTCTACTACTATTCATCAGATACTGCAGTCACAGGCCTCCCCTCCTACCCCCAACCCCACATACACATATAAGAAAAGATACTTTACTACATCTCTTAAGTACAGATACACACGCCTGACGAGCATGGTCAACATACACGCAGTTAAGTTGGCAATACATGAAACAAGTTAATTTCGAAAAGAGTTACACTTCTAGACTCGCCTGGAGAAAAATAACACATTCCAAAACTAATGGAATTGCTAAAAATTGTGTAAATGGGAGAGTCGTGCGACTTCGGCCTTTGACCAGGTAGGAGGAGCGACAAAGATAAAACCCGAATGACCTTAAACCATGAGTAGCTACTGATTTGTTTTCAGTAAAACGGCGTGAAATGTTTAGAATCTGTTGATGCTACATCTGGGAACAAAAACGTAATTAGTAACTAAACCAATCCAATGATGATGCTCTGAAACAGAAGAGGGTGAAATGCACAGGATAAAATAAATAAACAAATACAAATAATTAGACGCTTGCTGCGGAAGATGGACTGACTAACAAGACTTGCAATTCAAGAAAACCGGACAAAATAATAGCCAACAGGTTGAAAGAGCACACTAGAGAGCTGGCAAAATTACTGAGAGGAGCTATAGTGCACGGAAGTGCCCGTGAAAACACGGTGAATAAAATTGCAGTGTGTTGATATATCAGCGGCAACTATTAGCTATGTGATAAAGTGTAAGAAAAATTTACCATAACAGAAAGGGAATAAAGGTGCCTTGTGATTAGCGCTCGGTGTCCAACCTGTTGGTATATCTCAACCATTTTCCGACTTGAAGCCGGCCGCGGTGGCCGAGGGGACTAAGGCGCTCCAGTCACGGTCTGCACGCCCACTATGTTCGGTTGTTCGAATCACCCCTCGGGCATGGATATTTGTGCCGTCCTAGTTCGTCCTAGTTCATAAGTAGTTTGTAAGTTTAGGGACTGATGACCCCGTAGTTAAGTCCCATAGACTATACAAACATTTGAACATCCGACTTGAACTTTGCAATGATAACTGCGTGTTATCGACATCTGGAGTCAGGTATGTGGCATGAGGGATCACAGTGTTGCACATCATACACACTGTTGCCAACACATTCATAACAAATTACTTCCAAAAAGAGTTACAGCTGCAAGACTCAGTTTAAAAAATATAACACATTCAAAAAATGAAGAAATTCGTAGAAAATAACGTAAATGCAATTGTGCGTGTTTGGCCTGTGACCAGGTGAGAGGAGTAACAGCAACAACCCGATAAACTGTGAGTAGCCACTTACTTATTTTCAATAAAACAACGGAAACTGTTTATAATCTGCTAATGTTTTATCTGAGAACAAAACGCAATTACTAGATAACTGGAACTGGACAAAAGTTGGCTGGAGGCGTATATTGTGGCCCTAGAAGTCACAATTTCGCCTCTTATTGAATTACACAAGATGTTGACTCTAGCGAGGGCCCACTGTACCGTTTAACCCACAATGTGTGGAAGCCTGCATGTGTCCCAGTGATAATTTGGAGATGTTATTTTTTGCCCTCGTGACTGGAGGCCCACTCGTTGAAGTGCCCGTGAAACAAAGGGAGAGTGTTTGCTTCAACTCAACTACGGGGTCATCAGTCCCTAAGCTTACAAACTACTTATGAACTAGCTAAGGACGGCACAAATATCCATGCCCGAGGGGGGGATTCGAACCCCCGACCGTAGTGGCCGTGCCGTGACTGGAGCGCCTCAGTCCCCTCGGCCACCGCGGCCGACGCTTCAACATTCTCGGTCACTATGTGCCGCTCTTATCTCCCACATCCTCATGATGAGGAAGTCGTGGACACTCCTGTCTTCTGAGGTTCACAGAGCTTTTCGCTTAAGTTTCCGCTCTGATGGACATTAAGGCGCCCTATCACAACTCGATTAGTCTACCAAATCAACCGAGTACAGAACAGTAGAAAGGTCTGGACCAACAAAGAGGGGTGAAACGTAGCAGTTCCCACCTCCCCAGCCTAGCAGCTCTGCAAAATCTATTCGTCAGTCAGTACTACCAGCTGGTGTGGCATACCCACTGGTGGACTATAGGGGGGGGGGGAGTACCGACCCGGACATCCCGTCTTAGGGGGCATCGAAATACCTGGAATGCACGTGGTTTTTTTTCGTCCTCTTGTTCTGGGTCCTCCAAATCTGGAAAACAATTTTTTTAGACTAGCCATGCCTCTCTTCCTGGGGGGGGGGGGGGGGCTCCAAATCTCAAAAGTTACATTTTTATACTGGTAAGAGGCCTTGTTTTGTTTTGCCGCTGCCCCGGGCCTCCAACAGCCTTAGTCCGCCACTGGGCATACCTAATGAAACTGCTGGACTCCAGTCCTCTCGTCTGGAGTGCTTATGGCGAATATGATATAATGCAAGAAACCACCATTCAGACCTGAGCTAACATCACAGTACGAGTAATAAAAGCTGTAGTAACTAAATCTGTTTTATATCAAACCATGCTTCACGGCAATACAGAGTGTAGAAACATTATGTGTGATATTTTCATGATGATATAAGAAACTTCCAGAAATGACGAAGAAGTTAAAGAATCTTGGTCGCAAAACGAATGAGCTGAAACATATCAGCTCCAAAGAGAGGTTATTGCAGCTGTCGAGCATTCGGCCTCTGTTGAAACACGTTTCGTCCAAGACAAGAACTGAGAAGGTAAGTGAGAATTTCCATACTCTGACCAAGTACGTAATGTGGAGTCAACAGGAACCAAAGCTTTTTTTTCTGTGAATGGAAGGGTTGTGGCCGCTGTTGTAGCTATACTTTCCACACAGTACTGTGCACGATGTCCATGTGCATGCTGTGCTAATCCACATAAGAACTGATTTTCCAATTATAGTGTTTGTACAACTCGATTTCCTCTTCAGTTGTAGTATTGTGGTGCTACTTTGCATATTCTCCTTATCAACTGAACTGGTCTTTGTAACTGTTCGCATTGGATGTGTCTACATGGATAATTTATCATGTGCAACATGGATGGGTACTGAGCTACTCCAGGTCTGACTCCAGCCCATGCTTGCTTCGCTTTCAAAAGTCCGACCTTGAAAAGGTAGTTAAGACTCTATTGCGTCATAAACCAAGATCGCTTACCTAAAAAAGGGCCAGACACCTCCATGACATCACTGTTCAGTATGGTTAAGTTAGGAAAACAAAGAGAGGCCCTATGAATTCAGAATTCAAGAAGGTGGACTCTCGGGATATTAGCACAGGCTGCATTTTTTTTTATCGAAGATGTTACTGGTCACATCACTTTGCTTACACTACGAAGCAGCTTATTTATTTACATCTCACATACACATTTGCATCTCAGCTTGTTTCAGATATTTTGTTATTCAAACTCAAATTTCATTAACATAATTGTTGCCAATGAACTTGTAAACAACTACATTTTCTTGTTTCTATTTTCATAGCATTTATGCGTTACGTGATGTAGTTTTGTACCAGCTCATAGTTAGTAAATGAAACCAGTTATACAGCAAAATATCTTAGTACAGCTTTGGGTGATGAATTTTGTGAAACATATTTGCACTTTTATCAGGTGCTTGAAGAAATGTTCATGCTTTAAACTATACTGTGAACTTGATCCAAAATTGCCCAAAAAGTTGTTCCGATTGGAAATAAAAATAATTATGATCATACATTCCTGTTCCTCAGAAGGCAGACTTATACAATAGCTCATACAAGGAAAAAAGGAATGTACTATGTTTCTTTTAAAATTCACCACAAAAAATAAATGACAACTATTGAAACAACAGTTTAGATTAGATTAGATTAGTTTTTCGTTCTGTAGATCCATGTTGTGGAGATCCTCGTGGATATGGAACATGTCAAGAAACAAAATTTACAAGCTGAATAATAGGTAATACTAATAATATAAATACAGATACATACATTTTAAAGTGTTTTTTGCAATGTGCTTTGTTCACTTCAAAGTCCCGATCCAGTCTAATACACACTACCATTAGTAATATCCATTAGACATGTAAGAACAACATTTGAAAGATAGATACCTTTGCATGTAGTGGAGTTGTAGATCATAAACATAAAAAATGGGACAAATGTATATGACAGGAAATTACGATAATATTTCTTGAAATAAGTGCTTCATATCCAACTAGTACACCAGATTTCTAGACAAAACAACTTTGTTTCATGTGCAAGGAAAAGGCAACGCCATCTAGTTTATGAAACTTTAGACGTACTCATTGAGGAAGATATTGAGAGATCATATGATAGCCTCAAGCAAACAGTCAATGCATTTGCACTATGTGAATGCTTATGACTTGAAACTGTGTATTTGAAGCTATGGAAACACTGTTCTTCAAATACCCACCCTTGTTAACTCAGGTGCTCTGTCGCCACCAACACCTGTACTGAAGCATAGCATTTCAGCAGGTGATAAGACACCAATGTACAGGAAACTATCGAGAATTACAAAGTACTTACAACCACTGATATATGACACCATAGCTCAACAACTGGTTGAGAGGATTATCAAATATTATGACAGTCTTTGATTGATAAAGTGATACTAAAAGGTCCAGATTATGATACAACTACTGTTACCTTAATATATACACTATATCAGATGTATATCCAAATCTGATCATCAGTAATTTATTGGAAATCTACATAAAATGTAATGTTTTCTTGAAAATGTATTTTAAAAATCATTATCACCAACTTGACTACAGGCCTAAAGAAACATTCACAGTACCCTTGGCTTATGTTTTAGTATCTCAAGATGCCATCTGGATTAAAAATGCTCCAACAACCTTCAAATGCTTGATAGACAGAATATTTCACAGTTGAATACAATGATATATTTGGTGTATCCAAACAATATAATGGTTTTCTCATGCTGAACATAGAAAAGTGCCATTTTCTCAGACACAATTTAATTACCTCAAGTAATTTATCAGTCAAGAGGGAATGACAATAGCTGCTCATCTCACATTAGTCATGTGTAATTTCAACACCACGGGTAACAAAACAGTTGCAATCATTTATCGGTTTAGGTAATTATTACCATGTGTCAAAGAGTTTGTAGAACATGAATAACTATTGACAAGCTTACTTTGGAAGACGGTAAAGTTTCAAAAGACACCAGAATGTTAAGAAGCATTTCGGAAGTTGAAGTAACTACTGGTACCAAATCCATAATAGTATTCCCTGATTTTGAAAAGAAATTTATTTATATTTCATGTGATTCTAGAAATAGTGAACTACATTGAGTACTTAATCAGAATGTAAACAGAATAAAGCATTCAATGGAATTTGCCTCAAGATAGTTGAACAAGGCTGAACAAAATCATTCAGAAACTGAGAAACAGTATTGGTAGTAATCTATGGAATTTCTTATTTTAGTTTTTACGTGGGATGTTCAAATGAAAAGGTACAAAATTACACTGGTGCCGTAAGAGATAGGCTCCTTCTGATGAACGATAACGCTTGTTCCCACGGAGCTGCACTGGTGGACAAGCTGAGGGAATTGAAGGAAGGGAAGGGCCAACTTGTTCACCGGACGTGATTGAGCATGTCTGGGATGCACTTGGCAAACGGATTGCAGCTGGACCAGCACTTCCCACAATGGCTGTAGAGCTGTATATTGCACTCGTGGAAGAATGACCAAATACCCCTCAAGACCTGACTGATAACCTCTGCTGTCCATGCCATGCAGGTGTGCAACTGTACTGGCCGTCCGAGGTGATCAAAGAGCAATGAGAATGAATTTTTTACTATTATGGTAGCCCCATGGTGCTTCGCTCTAAGTAGACGCCATTAAAACGGCAAAATATGGTAATGTATCACATAAATTACAGTTGTAATCATTATCTGATAAAATACGTTGCCATATGTATATTGTGTATGATATCTCACCTGAACCCCTAACTGTTTTCAGCAGTGTAGATATGGATGCCATTCTTATGAGATAAAAAGACTTGCTCAGAACACAATAGGTTTGAGACTTGCAACAAATGCAGTCTCAAGACTGATGAGAACAACAACAACTTTCCAAATAAATGATTTTGTAATGTTGATATTACAATCTGTGTAACTGAGTAAAACACTGTTAGACGAATCTTACGGCTGAAATATATAAAAGACTGAAACTTTTATCTAATTTTCTTGTTTAATTATTTCAGTAAAAATAAATAAATGAATAAATTTTGTTTTTTCACAGTGTTATAAAATCACACAAAATATGGTAAACCACATGATCAGGGCTAATTTAACAGTGAATCTAACATATGATTTGACCAATTAGCATTACTCCTTCCCCTAAGTAATACATAACAAAAATCATATTTTTAAGAAGGATAGAGATTTCACAGTAGCCTCCTCACTTTTTGCAGAAGAACTATTTTGTGGGTTACCATATTAGTAGTAGAGCAATAGGCATTCTAGATCAACGAGAATCGACCGATTATGCTAGTGTCATGAGGGTCAGCTACCGTAACCTCTCCCCACCCCTCAACCCCCGACAGCTGCACACTTAGCCGACGCCCACCCCTAATGGCCTCTCACTTGCAGAACAACTGCTACCAATTAATTTGATTAAATTTGCATATGAAATTAATCAGGAACTGAACAGCACCACCCTTTCCCGCCACCACCCCCACCTCCACCCCACCGACAGTCCTCACTTGGTATAGAGATTGCTGCCATTGAGATACACATCAAGCGACATGGTCCAGGACTCGAACGTGTTCCCCACCAAGTCTTTTTTTTTTTTTTTTTTTTTTTTTTTTTTTTTTTTTACTTATTGATACACAGGTTGTATTACTCTGTCCTAAGCCAACATTGAAAAAATGAGCCAATTATTTTATTCAATCCTAAGTTGCATAACAAGTAACTGTACTTCGGACAATACAATTACCTGGAATAATAACTAATAAAATCAAACATGTACCTGCATTTAACATGACGTTTTGTAAACAAATTGACCGCCTCCACAACTGGTCACTTGGGCTACTACTGCCTCCACCTTCTGTCACGGCATCCACCACCACTCCCGATTATTTTTTATTGCTAATTTGCATATAAACTGTGGCAACCTAAGTAACAATTTCCGGAAGAATATGTAGCTTTCTGAGAATCAGTACGTGCAGATAGGTAAAGTAATACATTGAACCTTAATTACAACTCGTATGGAACGCAATTTTGCAGGTAAATATAGACGGGTGTGTAGACTCTAATCTTGTAAACCTACATAAATTCATCGATAATTATTTAAAAACAATTCTAACCAAAGTCAAACATATAGGACTATCCTAAATAAAATAAAATAAAATAGAAAATCCGTCTTCAGAAGTCATCACCACCTAAAGTGTCTAGGCAAAATAAATGTATCTTTTCGCATAGACAATGATTGCAACAGCTGATGGACGTGTCTTTTGGTGTTTTTTTATATATATATATATTTTTTTTATTTTTTATTTATTTTTTATTTTTTTTTTTTTTTTTACGAAGTTGTGTATTCATCTTAAGAAACACTCTTTTAATGTCTACACATGTAACACAACAACACCAACAACAGAAGACATTAATTACCTTAATCAATTTCTCTCGATATGTGCAATAGACACCATGGAAACGGTAAACACAAGCAATGAACGATTTAGTGAAGAACTTCGTTTAAAAAAATAGAAATGTGGCACAGTAATGTGAACATAGCTCGATCCCATTGCGATCGCAGAGACAAAAACACACAGCGTTCCTTCAGCAGGCTACATAAAACAATTCTTACAGTTCATATATATATATAAAACAGTCTAGAGTGCAAAAGAAGAAGAAAAAATGGCTAGTTTCGTTCTTATTTTAGACCATCCGCAACATTAATGGAGCTTAATTTCCTGAAGATGGTCTAAAATAAAACCAAAACTAGTCGGATTTTTTTTTCACTCTAGATTTTATATATCAATTTAAATAAGAGTGCTGTTCCCCATAAGTGAAACAAAAATGTTTCCAAAATATGTAATTCTTACAGTCCTATCGATAAACATATGCTAAATGTTTACACAAAATTTCATAAAGTTTTATTATTTTAAGCAATCTCTCTTCAATCTCTACGTACACAACTGCCAACGAACGTGTTTTAAAAAGAATAGCGCATGTTAGATAATAAATGGGCCATATCAGTAACAAATGCCGCATATTAAAAAACCAACTTGTGTGTCCATCTTAAAAAACACTCTTTCGATATCCATATTACTTCAAACAATTCTAACCAGAGTCAAACACTTGGGACTACCCACAAAAAAGGAATGTTTCGTTTTTGTAACTTGTTCGCCACCTTAGGTCTCTAAGCAAAATAAAATGTTCAAATGTTTGTTAAGCTTAAGGGACTTGACTGTGGGGTCATCAGTCCCTAAACTTACAGACTACGTATGAACTACCTTACACTAAAGACGACACAAACATCCATGCCCGAGGAGGGGATTCGAACCTCCGACAGCGGACGGCCTCGTAAGCAAAATAACTGTACGCTACATCTTGATACGCTATGTTTGGTATTGTAATACAATACCAACTCGTATAGTTTGCAAAATTTACATAATAGAGAAACTCACCTGTCACAGGTATGTCACAATACCACCAAACACACTCTTCGTTTGGACTACATATACACCAGCCGACAGACGTGTTTAAATAAAGAAAGCGCATTAGATAATAAATGGGATTTAACAGTAACAAACTCTGCAACTGAAAAACCAACGTGTGTGTCCATTTTAAGACACTCTTTCTATGTTCAGATGTGTTACACGACAACAGCAAAAAATATATTGATTATAAAAAATTCGAATTTACTGGCGCAAATATCGAAAATCGGCAAGGATATCATATGATTCGCGCACAACGTCTGCATAAAATCTATAGATTTCGAACACTGCAGCTTACACACTGTATTTTACCGTCGATCCGCATCAGGTGACGATAGCCCAGTCTGTCATTCGACCATCATCTGCAGCATGCCAGTGTGCCAGGAATATGTCTAAATATATATCTGCAAATGCTGTTTAACAGTCTTCCCAAATGCAGACCGCTGAGTAACACAAACACACCTTCACATACGTGATCCATTGTATCGACAGACTACCAACAACCTGCTCTCTCTTACAAATCATACTAGCCACACTTTGTGGCCACTCTTTAAAAAAATTATCAAATTCTGAAATTTAATACTTTCTCTCTTTTTTAACGACCATGCCCTGTTACAATATTAGACACTGCACACAATTCTTTTCGAAAAGTACCAAGTCTTTACAGCATTTCCTTAAAAATCCTTAGGTGTCCTCTACTTCCTCTTCCCAACCAGTATTTCAACAGATACAGGGAAGGTAAGTTTTCGAACTCCATGTATTCCTGTTTTCTACCTCTTTTATGATTTTAATATCCTGTTATGCGCCTTCTGACAATTCTTCCAGATGAGGTAATACTTTACCAGCCTGATAGCATGAATGTAACACACTTACTACAGATTTTCAGTTCTGTAGAGCAGTATCGACCAGCCCTTTAACCAAAATATAGACAGAGAGAAAAAAATTCTTACTCCAAACACAAATCAAAATCCTTTCCTGTGTTAACTAAGATTTCTTTTTGCAATCCACTAAATCGAAATTGGATTTTTTTAATCGATAATTACAAGTTGCATAATGACGAAAGTAGTGCATCTTAGGTCTCACAAACGCCAGCACACAGTGTGAGAAGAGCATCAGCTCATTGACTGATAAACAGTCATCAAACATGTTGTGTTTTTCGTTGCAGTACAACTGTGTACTTGCACCATAATGATCGCAAACGCTTCTATCGCACCCTAATGAGAGACTGTCATCACAATACTGGAAAACGGGATAGGCCTCTGACAGATACACATACATCGAACATCATATTTCTACACATTTTTCTGATTACCATGCAAGCGCAATGTACCAATCAATTAACCCTTAAGTACACTACATAGACCGCAAGCGTCCTATCAGACAGAGAAGTTCACTAGATTTATATGCACACCACTCAATGTATGGTGTTCTTATTCAAAAATATTGAAATGTTTGTTACGTTATGGGATCTAAATGCAGTGTTTACCGGTCCCTAAACTTACAAACTACTTTAACTTATCTAAGAACAGCCCACACACCGCACCACTGTGCCTTAGTGCTCACGGCTATTCCGCCGTGGCGTTGTTCTTATTAACCCAGTAAACAATTCGCAAAACACAATTACACACACATAAACTGTCCTCTAAGGAATTTGTTAGCCGAGACCACATGAGTGGGACGGACACACTGTACATGGGTGCACTTAGTAAATATATTGGCTAGTAGCAAATAAATGTGTGGAAAGAGTGGATTTGACTCAATATCACGTGGTAATTCCACAGGCATATATTACTAGACTGATAATGCCGTATACTGAATCATTGGTGTCAGTGAAGTCTCGCCGTGAGAGCAGTCGCGTGTGTTATTAGAGAAAAAAAGTCGTAAAATACGGGTGTGTGGAGGTTTGACATATGGGAAATTGGTGTGTTATGGGTGCAATTTTTTCGACTGGAGTAAAATTGACACATGCAGTAATGAGTTGCATCGATTTGCTGTTGCCGGTCGCGGTGCCCGAGGGGACTAAGGCGCTCCAGTCACGGTCTGAACGGCCACTACGGTCGGGGGTTCGAATCCCCCCTCGGGCATGGATATTTGGGCCGTCCTAGTTCGTAAGTAGTTCATAAGTAGTTTGTAAGTTTAGGGACTGATGACCCCGTAGTTAAGTCCCATAGACTCTACAAACATTTGAACATTTCGATTTGCTGTTATTATTAATCTCTTACTAATTTCAGTCCATTTCGGACTTTCCTTTAGTAGTATGGTAATTATAAAAGTGTTCTTTATCGTGTATAACACGTATCATTCTTTTGAGAGTTCTCAGGAAATTTATAGTCTGCTTTGACATATACACTAATGAGTCGCGTTTTCTGTTTTTATTAATCGGTTGTCAGTTTCGGTCAACTTCAGCTTTTCTTTCAATAGTGTGACCATGATAAATGTGCTATTTATGAAGATAACATATATCTTTATTCTTCTTCGTGTTATTCAGATAACTACTTTTGCTTTCACTGTATGTAACGGGAAAATTTTACCTACTATGTTGGCAACATCAACAAAACGGGAGAAAGTTTTTGCTAAGATGTTAATATTCTCAGAGGTCCGCATTGAGTGACTTGATTAGTGTTTCATACAGACGATGAAGTAAATAAATAATGATGTTCCTGATCTATCGTTGACAGGTTTTTGTGTGTACCCTCGTTCACTCAGTAAACTGCGCTGGTAAAACGAAGATTGCATGACGCGCAGGATAATGCCAACGTAACATGACTGACAACGTAATCACGCGAGGTTGTCAGGGCGTTAACCGTACGTAACACGTTCTTCTCATAACACGGTTCGACTATGTATGTTTTAATTCATTGCAGAAGTATTGGCTCAAATGCAAATCATGTACAAACCAACTAATATGGCTTACAACGTCATATCGTGTCAGAAGTTCATACTAAAAACTTTTTGACGTGAGGTGAGGCAAGATGGCGGCGTCAGGCTTCAGTCACAGAGGCAAGTTTGTCAGTCTAGTAATGTATGTCTGTGGGTAATTCTAGCTTAATTTTGAGAAGATGCACAGAACGCAATACTCACTCCATAGATATTTCTACTCTATGTATAATTTAGTGGTTACACCCATCAAAAGATGCACTTCTTTTCTTTCCATAACATTGCAAAGCATATGGGATACGTCAACGAAGAAAAAAAAATTCGTGTCCTACCTGGATTAAATTTTACTTGCAGTGGCAGCGGTTTAGTTTGCTATCGTTGGCAACGAACTAATCTCTTTAGGAGAGTGATTAATTTACTGACCAGAACAGCATAAATTATTTATTTCATCGTGAACATAAAGAATTATTCTCCTAATTTTACGTGACTGATTTCTGAAAAAGCATTCAACAGCCGTTGCCAACATCAGCGCACAATGCCACCGCCTAAGTAAAATTGTACCCTTTCTTGTAGTCTATTATGCCATAGTCATGACCATGAAGAAAAAAACCGCAGCAACGCCATAATTAGTTATTTGGTGTACTATGTAACTAACGTCGCCCCACTTTGTCCTTTCCTGTTCTGTGACGTTTTAGAGGCTTTCCTAAACAGAATTCACTCAAATTGTAATGAGGATACACCGAAATCAGAAAGGGACCTATATAAATTCGATTTTCCTTGCTAAGAAATCTTATGACCATGAAGAAAAAAACCGCAGCAACGCCATAATTAGTTATTTGGTGTACTATGTAACTAACGTCGCCCCACTTTGTCCTTTCCTGTTCTATGGCGTTTTAGAGGCTTTCCTAAACAGAATTCACTCAAATTGTAATGAGGATACACCGAAATCAGAAAGGGACCTATATAAATTCGATTTTCCTTGCTAAGAAATCTTATGACCATGAAGAAAAAAACCGCAGCAACGCCATAATTAGTTATTTGGTGTACTATGTAACTAACGTCGCCCCACTTTGTCCTTTCCTGTTCTGTGACGTTTTAGAGGCTTTCCTAAACAGAATTCACTCAAATTGTAATGAGGATACACCGAAATCAGAAAGGGACCTATATAAATTCGATTTTCCTTGCTAAGAAATCTTATGACCATGAAGAAAAAAACCGCAGCAACGCCATAATTAGTTATTTGGTGTACTATGTAACTAACGTCGCCCCACTTTGTCCTTTCCTGTTCTGTGACGTTTTAGAGGCTTTCCTAAACAGAATTCACTCAAATTGTAATGAGGATACACCGAAATCAGAAAGGGACCTACATAAATTCGATTTTCCTTGCTAAGAAATCTTATGACCATGAAGAAAAAAACCGCAGCAACGCCATAATTAGTTATTTGGTGTACTATGTAACTAACGTCGCCCCACTTTGTCCTTTCCTGTTCTATGGCGTTTTAGAGGCTTTCCTAAACAGAATTCACTCAAATTGTAATGAGGATACACCGAAATCAGAAAGGGACCTACATAAATTCGATTTTCCTTGCTAAGAAATCTTATATAAATTGGAGCATCGATAGACGTGAAGGAATGTCGTTATGTTTCATATTCAAATTTTCCCTGCCAAAAGAAGCAAAGAAATTTCATTAAGCTGTGCATATATAAAGTGTAATCAGCAACTCGTTGTTCAATAGTTTGTATTTGCAGAGATAAGATTGCGGCTCTTAATTCAAAATACTTCTGTTACTGAAGGAATACGCATAACACGATCACGTATTGTTTCTTTGCAGCACTACAAAACCAACGGCACCTTTAATGGTGTGTTGCTGTTCTATGGCATAACCATCGAAATGAAAGAAAAAAATTTAAAAAATGCAGCAGCGCCAAATATTAGTACTTTAGTGCACTACGTAACTAACAGAGCCTTAATCTGTTCTGTACTGCACTACACAGTTTTGTAGGCATTCCTAAAGAGAATGGACTCAAGATGTAATAACTACGCACCAAAATTAGAAAGGAAACTACATAAATTCGTGTTTCCTTGCAAAGAATTCTTAGTAAATGAAAACATCGATAGACGCGAAAGAACGTCGTTATATTTTAAATTCGAATGATTCCCGCGGAAAGACGCACTTTTTTCTTTCAATGGCATTGCAAGGCAAGTCGGATAAAGCTAATAAAAAAATTGTGTCGTACCTGAGTTAAATTTTACTTTCAGTGGCAGCGGTTTAGTATGTTAACATTGGCAACGAAATATTCGCTTTAGGGAGATCATTAATTTACTGATCGGAACAACATTATTTATTTCATTATCAACACAACGAATTATTCTCATCATTGTACATGACTGATTTTTCAAAAAGAATTCAACATCAGTACACTACACCGCTGCCGTAAGAAAAATCGTTACCTTTTTTTCAGTGCATTACACCTTAGTTATATGAATAAAAAACGCAGCATCGCTATTTATTAGTTATTTGGTGTACTATGTAAGTAACAGCGCCTCTATCGGATCTTTGCTATACTACGCTGCAATTCAAGCGCAGCATACACCAGAAACTACTAATTACGAAATTTTTTCTTCCCCTGATCCGATTTTGATTAAATGAAGCTTATATGTTGCCCCAAGGTACCTTCAGTTGACCTACGAAACACCAAGAAAGTTCGTATAGTACTCTTGGAGATTTGCTGTACTACACCATACTTATAGGCATAGGCCTAGTATACACAAAAACATGAAATTACGATTTCCTTTCCCATCCTTACCCAAACAATCCTAACGTAAGCTCCGCTCTAATGACCACATTGTCGACGTGGCGTTAACGCTAATAGTCCTTCCTTCATTCCTTCATGACTATAAACAATATTTCTTGTGACTTGTCCAGGATATAATATGAATATTTTCTGTTGAGAGCTCATGCCTGAGCAAGCGATATAAATCTGGCCGTGTGGGAAACATGGAGATTTCAAATACACCCCACAGTATTGAGTAGATTGCCCTGTGATTTATTAATCATAATAGAAAAGCCAAATCTGTCGTAAATAATGGGTATTCGTTGGATGTACTCTGTTTCATTCTCTTCCTTTCCTTGTAGCTCTATAGATATCTACTGCTTCTTCCTACACCTGTATGCGCTTCACAGTTCAAAGTTGCTTCAAAGTTTTCGAAAACACTGTCTTCTTTCAGGAATTTCCTTGGCCTTACTGGAGTACAAGAGTGTCTTAGCAGTAAATAAGAAATGTAATAAAACGTGATGCCTGATGTGAAAAGTTTTTACCCATCGCAGTATACAGAGTGAGTCAGCTAACATTACTGCTGGATATATTTCGTAAACCACATCAAATACTGACGAACCGATTCCACAGACCGAATGTGAGGAGAGGGGCTAGTGTAATTGGTTAATACAAACCATAAAAAAGTGCACGGAAGTATGTTTTTAACACAAACCTACGGTTTTTAAATGGAACCCCGTTCGTTTTGTTAGCACATTTGAACATATAAACAAATACGTAATCAGTGCCGTTTGTTGCATTGTAAAATGTTAATTACATCCGGAGATATTGTAACCGAAAGTTGACGCTTGAGTAGCACTCCTCCGCTGTTCCATCGTGTGTATCGGAGAGCACCGAATTAAGTGGGGATCCAAAGGGAACGGTGATGTACCTTAGTTACAGAAGAGACTAGAAGAGCACATTACGTCCATATGCTAACACCTTTATTGGTCTTTTTCACTGTCGCACATGTACATTACCATGAGGGGTGAGGTGCATGTACACACTTGGTTTCCGTTTTCAATTTCGGAGTGGAATAGAGTGTGTCCCGACATGTCAGGCCAATAGATGTTCAAAGTGGTGGCCATCATTTGCTGCACACAATTGCAATCTATGGCGTAATGAATGTCGTACACGCCGCAGTACATCTGGTGTAATGTCGCCGCAGGCTGCCACAATACGTTGTTTCATATCCTCTGGAGTTGTAGGCACATCACGGTACACATTCTCCTTTAACGTACCCCACAGAATATTATGGTACCTCTTAATAATTCTGTTTTAAAGTTAAAATTTTAATAAAACGTTTAATAACTTAAATAAGTCAAAATCATCGGATGGAACTTAGTGTTTCTTAGTTATTACTATGAAAGTCCTACCAATTTGTGCATTTGGCACACATCGCTGCTAAGCAACCAGTAGCCATATTGCATCCAAGAATCACGTGCGATCCGCCATATTAACTGGGAATTGCATGCGACCGGCGATCGACGACCGATAGCTGCAATTTGTCCACACACGTGCAATCTACGAAGTGATTGGTCGCCCATGCAATGGATTGCTGCGATCCGTCGCTCATGTGTGGGGCCCTTTAAGGGCCCTACACACGTTCCGATTTAACGTCC
The DNA here is from genome assembly GCA_026315105.1 of Locusta migratoria. NCBI lineage: Eukaryota > Metazoa > Arthropoda > Insecta > Orthoptera > Acrididae > Locusta > Locusta migratoria. The sequence goes on from CM048745.1 coordinate 525,559,572, forward strand.
GACTAACCAACTGACCAGCCAACCAACCAAATTCGTTGCAGCCTGCACACGTTCCGAACAACTGCACACAGAGATTGCAGTGCCTCCTTGTTCTGGTGTCTGGTTGTCGAGCTGTTTTTTTTTTTTTTTTTTTTTTTTTTTTTCGCATGCTCACTGTGCAGACAGCAGATGATCGCAGGCAGGAAGTTGGTCAGGTAGCGCCACACACGGTACAACTTTATGGGTGGAGTGGTCGGATGTCGGACGGTCAGGCGCGACCAACCATCCGACAAGGAAAGTTGGTCGGGAAGCGCCTCCACAAGTCCAATTTATCGGACCGCCGATTAATTGGTCCCGACAAAACAGTACGTGTATAGGGGCCCAAAGACCTACATAAACAACATAGACTGGCCACAACGCCGCCATAGTTGAAGCCAATTGGAAAGGTGGCCGCCATCTTTGAGAACGTCAGTGACACGCCAGGTGTTCAGGGCGTCTGCTAACGCTGAATCATAGGTTTTATATTAATCATTGCCAGTCTTGATTTTTCCTTAATTTCTGAGCGACGCATTTCGGAAAGTAATTCCCACTACGAATAGCGTTTCTCATTTACTGCTGCATCCTAATTATTATAATGTCAATAATCGTTTGTATTTGCCGACATATCTTCCCTATAAATACAAGCGAAATTCTTTAAAGTCTTTAATTACCTTTATTCTACCTGTGGTTCATATGATATTTCATGCTTCGAAGAAGATTACGTATTTATCAAGTTCTGCACAATTTGACATTTCCTTGCTACTCTCCTTACAGCTTTTGGTTTCTGTAGGTGCTCAGGAAACGAAAATAGTGTTGGAATGGCATTTGCAAGTAGCCGCTTTCAATCGGTGGCATCCATAACTTTTCTTCAAAATGACAAGAGAATATGTAATTATACTTTGTAGGCTGCCACTTATCACGCCTCATACTGGTTACCCATTGGGTTAGAAACACCTTATTTTTCAAAGGAAATCTGTATAAAGAATAGTTTAATTACAGCTCATATACCTAGGCTACTTACCCAATGGTTAATACGCTTTTGTTCACTATATAAACAACTGTCATTACATTAAATCACACCAAATACATCCGTCCTCTGCCTAGCTTTTTGATGGTCGTGAAGTAAACACAATTTTGAAACTTGGTAAATACGAAAGTTAAGTATAATGAATGTTTATAGACAAATACACGCTGATACACAACGACCTATATAATTACATATCTCTTTCTTTATGTATGACATTCCAAAAGTTTTATCACTGAGGTTGCTGCAACTGTACGCCGAACATACACTAGGCTTCATTTACCACTAATAATAGCGCTTACACGTCAGTTTAGATTACAAACAGAAGCGTCTGCTCACGCTGCTGCTTCAAACTGACATTCTCAAATATGGCGCCCAGTGTTGCTTAGTGCTGCCACCCAGAACGCTGTAGCTTGCCTGTAGCCTCTCTATGTTGTTTATATACCTCTTTTTAGGGGCCATTACATCTCGCGCAAGGAGTACTGGCCCATGAGCAGAAAGGCATTCTCGCGTTTTGTGCAGGGCGAGTCCATTCCTTTGTTTCTGAGGGGCGGCCGGCTCAGAAATCAGTTGCTCGTTGCCTGCTGAGCCGTTTGTTTCGGCTGCCAGTTGGCTGTCAACTGCTCACGCGACCAGCAGGCAATACGCAACTGAGGCGGCCGCCCCTCCAAACCAAAGCAATGGACTCGCCCAGCAAGCGAGTCGACAAAGCAGGAGCCACGACTACTTGCACGAACACGTGTCAGTTATTGTTAAATAACGAAAAATAAATGTTTATACACAAAATTATTTCATTACGACTTCAAAACACATTTAGCACAGTATCATAGCTCACTTACTACAGCATTTCCACGAACTCTTAAAGAATACGAGTAATGTTGGCCTAAAAATACGTTGAATATTCAGTTGCCGCTAGAGAATGAGCGCGCAGTTTGAGGTGCCATGTCACAGATTACGCGACCGCTCTCGTCGGAGGTTCGAGTCCTCCCTGAGGCAAGGGTGTGTGGGTTGTCCTTAGCATAAGTAATTTGTAAGTCTACGGGCTAGTGCCCTTAGCAGTTTGTCTACAAAGATTTGTAGAGAATATCTTTAGTTTGTATTTATCAGAAGTCCTACTGGGTCGTTCGAGATTCACAGAAGAGTGAATTGAATTAATGGCACTATTTTCAAGTTATAAATGCAATAGTCCTTTGTTAATAGTGAAGTGTATCTTCCTCAAGATTTACTTTATGTGCAAATACTAAGGACATTTTACTGCTAAAAGTTTTCGCTTAAGGACTTGCATCAAATACAGTCTACAAGTAGATTCTACAATTTAATATGTCGTTTAATATCGGCATCTTCTTGATTTTCAGTGGTTAAAACTGATTTACATAGAGTATGTTATACTTTCAAAGCAGTGTGTTTACAGTTCTTTCGTAGTTTTACAAAATGCACACTTTATCTTCCCCGTTTAATGCACAAGAGGTTATGTAACACAAAGCAATGCAAAGATAAATATCACAAAAAAGACAATGCCGGCTGAAGCTACTGCCAGCCTATACAATCTGGGTATTGTGTAGCTGATTAAATACGTCATTTTCACTGTACACCATACCTGACTATAAACTTTATGTTACAGGATCAAAACGTTCAAACGTTTGTTAAGCTTAAGGGACTTTTAACTACGGGGCCATCAGTCCCTAAACTTACAAACTACTTATGAACTACCTACAACTAAGGACGGCACAAATATCCATGCCCGAGGGGGGATTCGAACCCCCGACCGTAGTGGCCGTGCAGACCGTGACTGAAGCGCCTCAGTCCCCTCGTCCACCGCAGCCGGCTGTAACAGGATCTCATCAGTCTTTGTTCAAATTGAAATGTTTGTTAATCTAAGGGACCAAACTGCCCCTAAACAGTGGGACCGGGGGCGGGGGGGGGGGGGGGGGGGGGCACTCTGGCCTCTCGTCTTGGGGGCCCTCCAAATATCTTGAAAGTAACCTTTTTTTTTTTATTTTTTTATTTTTATTATTTATTATTTTTTATTTATTTATTTATTTTTAGCGCACTTGGCCTCTTATTCTGAGGCCTCCAGATCTCGAAAGCTAATTTTTATTTATTTAGACTGCCCCGCGCCTCTCTTTTTAGTGGTCTCCAGATGTCAAAAGTTACTTATGTTATAGCAATACATGTATTTCCAAGTGGACGGGGGCCTCATTTTGTTTTGCCGCCGGACCGGACATCCGACAACACCCTTAGTCCGCCACTGTTCGAACCTCCGGTGAGAGCGGCCGTGTAATCCCTAACATGTCGCCTGGAAACACACGGCCATTCCCGCGCGGCCAGCCTTTCCGTCACCCAGTACACAGAATAAAGTCACTGCGCCTAAGCTGCCGGCACAGAGCAAGATTAAATCTTTTCTGCGCACCTCTCTACAGCTCACAAACAAATTAATGTTGCTTAAACATTATACACGTAAAGAATAATTCAAGTGTAATGAAAGCGTGAGTAATGTCTAAGTCACAAAGCAGAGACGTAGCCATAAATGGGCTTCTTTATCCATTCGAGTACTTACGGCTACATAAAGTACGAGGGGGAGTTGGAAAGTATGTGTCTACTGTGGGCAGAGTTGTATATGAATGTGAAAAAATACAATGAGACACTACAGATAAGACATGTCTTTATTTTTCTACATAATTTCCAAGTACATTGATACATTTGTCAAACCGCTTTATAAACTTCAAAAAGCCGCCCAGGAAAAAATCAGGGCATTGCATACGGAAGAGGCGTTGAACGGCTATGGAGTGGAAACATCCGTTATCACCTGTCTGAAAGAAGTTCAAAAATACTCCGTCTGCAGCTAAAGTGCTACTTGTCGTTTTTTCTGAAACACCCTAGGAGTTTTGTTGCTGGACTCTTTCAAATGTACAAATGTTTGTATAGCGTTTGGGACTTAACTATGGGGTCATCAGTCCCTAAACTTACAATCTACTTATAAACTAGCTAACACTAAGGATGGCACAAATATCCATGCCCAAGGGGGGAATCGAACCACCGACCGTAGTGGCCGTGCAGACCTAGACTAGCGCGCCGCAGTCCCCTCGGCCACCGCCGCCGGCGCTGGACTATTTGGAGGATGCAACCATCAATGCTGCGCGGCAAGGGTGGATTTAGGAGAGGGGGAGGCCCAGGGGCACATCCCCCCCCCAGACAGTCTGACAAAAAATGAGAGAGAGGGAGGAGGGAGAGAGAAAGAAAGGAGAGAGGGAGGGAGGGAGAATATCTCAGCATAAGAATGATTAACTTTTACTTCAGATAGCATGTAACTGAGTATAAAAAGGCAAAATCCCTGTAATTAAGATAATGTAAATTGACTTTTGTGTTATGCTTCCTTTTAATTGCTTCTTGCTCTTTTTTTGTCAGTAATTTACGATAAATCTAAATAAAAGTTTTATGATTAGTTGAGAGATAAATGACGTATTGCGTACATTTTATTCATACGTAAATAAAGTTTAAGTATTTAACTATCTGAAAAAATCGTCAATTTCTAGGGCCGCGTTTAGGCTGGCGCATTTAGGCGTTTTCGGTAATCAGTTTATAACTCTGAATTCTTTTACTAGACACTAATAGTTCTGTCACGCATTATAAACAGTTTCATTTGAAGCTATAAGTTTCGTTTTTCCAGACATTGGAGTTGATTAGTAATTTCAATGGCATTTTTGCGCACATAAGATACAAAGGATTTTCATGCTAGTAGAAGTTCTTATAGAAACACAATAAGTGTAATTTAGTTGATCGGGAAAGCTTTCTTGAAATCTCATCACATTTTACGCAGTAACTTTAAAAGCACAAAGAAGAAATTGATTCAACTCAACGCGACACAGGAAATTTGATTTTAGGTTTTGAGGGAATATCAAACTTAGCGCGACATGTTTACTGGCTGTTTGTTTATTCTTCGGAAACAGCTACGCCGGATACATTATTGTTTGTCCACGGTAAGTTGACGATTGGTGCGCTGGCTGTTGGCAGTGGCAGAGGGCGCGTATCATGGCTGCCGCGAGGCGAGGAGCAATGAGCGGAAGGCAGCGTCCCAGTGTAGGAAACGTTACCCGTAACAATGTGTGGAGTAATATTTCGTGTCTAGGGGCAGCGTGACGTTGACAGCACTCCGAAATAAATGAATGTGCTGCAACTAGTGCAGATGTTTTCTGCTCCTGGCATCACCAGGTAAAATCATCTTCAATTATCGAATTAATATACTACCAGTTTCGGGGCACTACGGAATCATTGTCAAGAGCCTATGATTACAAAAAAATAGTACAATGATTCAACCACATTAAACAGTGGAAAGTTTAAAAATTTACCTCAAAATAAAAAAAAGAGTATTGGGAGTATGGAACTCTAAACTTATCAAAATAAGAATCAAACCACTTGCGCCGGGTGGGGATGACCATGTGATCTGGGGCGCAACATCGCGGAGTAAGCTGCCGCTCCCGCCAGGGGTTCGAGTCCTCCCTCAGGAATGTGTGCGCGTGTTGTCCTTAGAATGAGTTAGTTAAAGTAATTTGTAAGACTAGGGGCCAAGACCTCAGCAGTTCGTTGGGATTACAAGCATTAGAATTTTTTTTAATTTTAATTTATTATTTTTGTGAACCATATGCCCTAGGTTTTTGTACAGTCACCATTAATTTAGCACATTTAATTTCATAATCCTGTGGGCATCATTGTAAAAAAAAAATATTTTTCGACCGAATTGTACAATTTGAGTTTTCAAGTGAGCATTCTTATTCAATCTTCTAGTCCAATTATTCCAAATTTGTAAATGTGCGGAGAAACCAATGCCAATTTCGCATGACTTCCTCTGTATAGGGATTCGCATATGCCCATGTGGCTAAGCTGAGAAACAGTTACAAATCGAATTAAATTCACAGACTGAATGTCCTGTGTTCAACTGTGGTAAAGTGTTTCATCCTTTGTGATAATAAGAAATAAAACAAATGTGACCACAGCTGAACACATGGCATTTTTTGTGTGGTAAATTTGAAACTTTTCACTGTTTAATGTGGTTTAATCATTGTAATATTTTTGTTAGCATGGGCACTTGAAAATCACGCCATAAAGCACAGAAAGTAATAGTGCATTAATAGTACTAATAGTTAGATGGAAGTATACTAAAAAGTTTTTTCTAAGAAGCGACTGTGGCTTTGGAGTGTGTTTCGGGTGTTTCCTATATCATTTATATGTGATGATGACTGTAATAAACTTTGTGTTTGTGTGTGTGTGTGTGTTTTAATTAGTCTCGCAACGCCTTTAAGGACATGTACATCCTCCTCAGCCTTGTGCCCCCTCCTTCCCCCAGAAAAAAATTCAGTATCCGCAACTGCAGTGCGCGGTATTGGGCCACTCTGTCGAAAATTGTAAAGTGTGATTCGGAGAAAGCGGCCTGGCCTTCTCAGATCTGGCGTTCTGCTGTTGTATGACAATGCGGGACCACACTCGGCGACGACAACCCACAACCATATTGCAACTCTTGGTTGGGAGCGCCTACACCATCCGCCATACAGTCCTGATCTCGAACCAAGTGACTTCCATCTACTTCCAGCTTTGAAGAAGACTCTCGGCGGAAGATCCTTTGGAAGCAATGCTGACGTCGAACAAGCAGTTCAACGCTTCTTTGTATGCAACACTCTGAATGTTTCCTGGAAACCACTTTGAAGCTTATAAAGCGGTATGACAAATGTCTCAATATACCGGGTGATCAAAAAGTCAGTATAAATTTGAAAACGTAATAAATCACGGAATAATGTAGATAGAGAGGAAAAAATTGACACTAATGGGGTTTTATTAGAACAAAGAAAAGAAAAAAAAGGGGAAAAAAGTACTGCTAGACACGTGAAAGATCTCCTGTGGACGTCGTTTGGTGATGATCGTGTGCTCAGCCGCCACTTTCGTCATGCTTGGCCTCCCAGGTCCCCAGACCTCAGTCCGTGCTATTATTGGCTTTGGGGTTACCTGAAGTCGCAAGTGTATCGTGATCGACCGACATCTCTAGGGATGCTGAAAGACAACAGCCAACGCCAATGCCTCACCATAACTCCGGACATGCTTTACAGTGCTGTTCACAACATTATTCCTCGACTACAGCTATTGTTGAGGAATGATGGTGAACATATTGAGCATTTCCTGTAAAGAACATCCTCTTTGCTTTGTCTTAATTTGTTATGCTAATTATTGCTTTTCTGAGCAGGTGAAGCACCATCTGTCGGACATTTTTTGAACATTTTTTTTTTTTTTTTTTTTTTTGTTCTAGTAACACCCCATGTCATTCCAAGCATGTATGTAAATTTTTACCAATCTATCTACATTATTCCGGGATTTATGAAGTTTCAAATTTATACTGACTTTTTGATCACCCGGTACTTGGAAATCATGTAGAAAAATAAAGATAAGTTTTATCTTTAATGTATCTGCCGGCCGCGGTGGCCGAGGGGACTGAGGCGCTCCAGTCACGGTCTGCACGGCCACTTCGGTCGGGGGTTCGAATCCCCCTCGGGCATGGATATTTGTGCCGTCCTTAGTATTAGGTAGTTCATAAGTAGTTTGTAAGTTTAGGGACTGATGACCCCGTAGTTAAGTCCCATAATCTGTACAAACATTAATGTATCTTTATTATTATTATCATTCCTTTCATACGTAAACTCTGACCACAGTCGACAGGGGAAACTTATTTTCCAGCTCCCCCTCGTATTACAATACTGAGAGTGAATTGATAGTATTATAAAGGGACAATTAAAATAAAAAACAGATACAGCCAATGATGGAAAGGCAGACCAGTTGCTGTATAGTTACAAATTTTGCGATACAACACGAAAAAAAAAAATAATAATTAAATAAAAAAATAAAAAAAAGCTGATGTTTGTGAGACAGGTATATCAAATCTTTCTCACAAAAAAAATGATTTTTTTCCTGTGATCCGTTATAATTAGCAGGAAAAGCCCGCTCATCATCCGAGGATAAACGGCGAATATCCGCGCCGCTTACGATTTTATCCTCAAAGTAACAAATAAGGCGGATATCAGCATCCGCGCAACCTCTATCCATAGATGGCTCACACGAATTCGGCAACCTGCTGCTAAAAAACCAAACACTCGTATTCGGCAACTCTTTTAAATTAGCCCCAGAACGGAACACACGAGTTCGGTAATTTCTACCTACTGCCGGGGGATGCGTTTTCCCGTTCCCCTCGCGTTTGCCAGTCGCTCAGTCTGGCGAGATGCGACGTTTACAGGCAACTATAGTTGGCGTCAAGTAGGAAGGCGCTTCCGCGCATAGAGGTGGGGTAATGGGTAAGTATGAAGGGGATGAGTTTCGGCCGAGCGCCAACTGTTGAGCTTGCGGGAGTAACTTTGCGTAACTAGCGGCCTGCCACGCGCCTAGAGAATGAATGTTACTAGCTGCCAGTGCGCTAATGGAGGAAAACTGTGCCTCTTTCTTACAGACGTACTTTCTACAGATCGCGTGCTGTTTCTGACGTTGTGCGCGCATGTGTAGTCCGTAGTTCGTTACCTATCGTGTTTTCCAGTTTTTTTCTTGTAATCTTGTCAATCATTTACATTATTTTGCGAGTAAAAGGGCCAAAATGATATGACATTGTGCTGATTTTACACTAGGTACAGAATTAAAGGCGTTACTTACCAGCCGGCCGCAGTGGCCGAGGAGACTGAGGCGCTCCAGTCACAGCCTGCACGGCCACTACGGTCGGGGGTTCGAATCCCCCCTCGGGCATGGATATTTGTGCCGTCCTTAGTGTTAGCTAGTTCATAAGTAGTCTGTAACTTTAGGGACTGATGACCCCGTAATTAAGTCCCATAAGCTATACAAACATTTGAATTTTTTGTTATTTACCATCGTTTCCCAACAGACTTAGAAAACCAATGTCCAAAATTACCTAATGTAAACGGCTAGATCAACAGTGAAAATGCAAATATCGGTTACGAAAATTTTCGTCCATTGTATTACAAACGGGACTTGCAAAATTGGTTGTTGGGCCTGCCTACCAAAAGCAGCTGAAGTCAAATGCAATCTAATCAGAGAAAATATTGCTCTTCAGAAAAAAAAAGTGTTGCTGCAAATTGAGACAGCGTAATGCAAATGCAACAACCAATTAACATTAGAACAATGAGGAACAGGACTCCTACAGCACTGAAATTTTTATCTCTCAAGAAAACAGAACTGAAAAAGTCCGTTATCTCAGAAATTCTTCGCCGGCCGCGGTGGCCGAGGGGACTGCTGCGCGTCAGTCACGGTCTGCACGACCACTACCGTCGGGGGTTCGAATCCCCCCTCGGACGCGGATACTTGTGCCGTCCTTAGTAGTAGCTAGTTCGTAAGTAGTTTGTAAGTTTAGGGACTGATGACCCCGTAGTTCGTCCCATAAGCTCTACAAACATTTGAACATTTGATTTCAGATATTCTTCTGGAAACCTGGTGTAATAAACAAAATGCAATAAATTAAAGACTTGAACACTGCCCCATAAGGGCTTTACTAGAAGAAATTATTGCAGCTAGGAAGAAAGAACAGAGCGAAACTTTCAAAATACCTTTAATATGGAAGACTAAGTAACGAAAGTAATGCTGTTTCACCAGAGGAAAAACGGTGTTCGCAGAATAAAAATATTCAAAGTGCAGTTCAGAACACATTGAAAATGACTCTTTGCTGTCTTCAGTTGCATTCGTCTATCCGAGGAGAAAGAAATTTCGTTTCCCATATCAGTCACACACATTAAACACGAGAAATACAGCTTAATAGTCAATCAGGCGCTTTAAACCAAGTGTTTGATTTATTTTAGGCTACGTCAGTAAAACCATTTCAGAATAGCGACACATTCAAATTTTAATGTTATAATGACAATCAGTTTATTACAGACGATCATAAGAATAGCGGAGGGAATTGGTATTGAATATGTTCGTAAACGGCGCGTGCGAATTTGCGATTTTTATGGGCCCATATCTCAGGTTCTATTCAAATGTTCAAATGTTTGTTAAGCTTATGGGACTTAACTACGGGGTCATCAGTCCCTAAACTTACAAATTACTTATCAACTACCTTATACTAAGGACGGCACAAATATCCATGCCCGAGGGGGGATTCGAACCCCCGACCTTAGTGGCCGTGCGGACCGTGACTGGAGCGCCTCAGTCCCCTCGGCCACCGCGGCCAGCCGGTTCTATTCATCTCAGAGTGAAGGGGTAAAGTGTTCTGAATAGATCTTGGCCTAGTAATCATTTGTGTAGATATTAAAGAATGGGTATACTACAGCTATCATATAGTACATCGTCAAAATTTTCAAAGTTACACACTTCCTGAAGCCCATCCAAATTGAGCAAATCAGTTGGCTTTTGTACATGACGTGTAGTCTATGGTGAGCTTTAAACGGCTTACAAAAGCACCATTCATTCATGGGCGCTTCTTGAGAAAACCTAAAAAATAACATTATTTTTGGTACCAAAAAAACGAATTGTGGGGATGGTCACTTCGATACTTTCTATTCATTGCAAATCTTCGAAATTTTTACGATGTGTTCTTATGATGATATTATCAAGGCCGTTTTTAATTTTTTTCAAAATCGTTATCCGTTACCGAGATCCAGAGGTTGAAACTTATCATAGTTTTTCACATTATTACAAAACCCGATTTTTAGCCGTTTTAGCACCGCGAGTCGCAAATATTTAAATAACTAACGATAGAAAATTGTTCACATATTTACAATACATCCTGTAGACATTTATCTATAAACGGGAATTTTTCAGATTTCGTAAATCTTAGTCCGTTAGCAAGTTACGGCTAAAAAACCGCGATATTTTGCTAGAAAAAGTGTGTATTGTGATGAAAGACGGCGTTCGGACAGCTCTGAAACTTAGCACGCGATTTGAAAAAAGGTACTTAAACAATGAAATCTTCGGTCATGAAGGAGTGATTTTTGTTTTCGTTTACTTTACAGTTAATATGCAACATCCGGTTTAGTGAACTATTGCAACATATTTTAAAGAGTTTGCAGAGGTAAAAACACATTGCGTAGACTTCTCGTATGGTTGATTTTAGGTTACACATAGCTGCATATGAAATGTAGAAATTTTATTTAAAGTTTAGAGCAAAACTGATATCTTATGTAGTTCTTGAGCTATCGGTCCGTGAATGATAGCACGCGGCAGTAATAGGTTCTAAAACGCTATTTCTGATTGTGAGGTAACGTATCTTGAAGAATAGGAAATGACTAAAATGTTATGTGTATGTTGTTTAGGTGTTTATCTGGAAAATCCGTTTCCCGTTTCTGGAAATGTGTATTCGTTATCGTGATAAGCTACAAAAATCATAATTTTTGGTATCAAAAGATCCAATTGGTAAATCTATACTTCTATTCATGGCAAATCGTCGAAATTTTTGCGATGCGTTCTAATATTATGATTCCAAAAAGTTTTGAAAGTTTTTCCGACAATAAAATACTATCCAAATTTTACTAACCATTGATTTCATGTTATATAAGCAGTACACTCTGATGTAACAGGAAAAGGACGGGAACCAGCTGAAAAATGCTCCTGCCGGAGCACAGAAAAGGCGAATATGTTCTCTGACAGAAAAGTGTGGAACCAGCTGCGTCAAATCTCGTTCCGACTTCCTCACCAAAAATTTTGGCATGCGAACATATTCGCGTTTTTTTTCAGCTGAATGTGAATAGGACAGAGACAATGCAACAGGCAGAGAGAGCCATACATGATGGAACAGAAAAAGTGTCAGTTCAGGAGAAAGAAATATGCATGAAAACAGCAGCGGGAAGCGAAACGAGATGTCGGAAGTAAGGAACAGTGGCAACAACAAACTAAGACAGATGCAGATAGTAGCAGTTGGAGCAAAAAAGAAAACAGTGAGAAACTGAGACGAATGGAGACCATAAATAAAGCATGAGCGTGCGGCTCTCCAATACTATAGCACGAAACAAGTTGTCCAATTTTCCCATCTCCAGTACCCGCGTGCTAAAGTTTTCCGGTCTGCAGGTCAAACCTCAAAGAAACCATCCCCATGGACATATGCGTAAAGGAGACAATCGTGATTGAAGACAATGAAACCAGACTGTAAGTGAGAAAGAATGGATACTGGCAACAGGACAAGAAGTGAATGGGACAACGTCAGTGGGGCAGAGAGACGATGAAAGTGGCAGAAACAGCTGAGGAATCGTGAAAGAAAGGGATGAAGTTTGATACAGACAGAAAGCGGTAGTGGGAGATACAGCAAACAAACGGACAGAGACATTTATAGACACTGACAGTGAGACTGGGCAAAAGTATTTACAGAGTTATGCGCTAAAAGTGCGCGAATGTGTTCGCATTCCAAAATTTTTGGTGAGGAAGTCGGAACGAGGATTGAGGCAGCTGGTTCCACACTTTTCTGTCAGAGAACATATTTGCCGTTTCTGTGCTCCGGCAGGAGCATTTTTCAGCCGGTTGTTGTATGTTTCATGGAATAGGAGACAGACGAAACAGCTTGGTGGATTCTCAGCCAAGACGTATTTTTGTATCCTGTGAACAATAAAAAGATAATATTATTTAGTCGATTCACATAACGCAGTCTTTTTACTGATGACATCAGGTTTCGCATTATCATATTTATCAAACGTCTTTTGCAGGACCGCCCGCAAGGCGGGCTTTTGGGGGCCCGGGCTTCTGGGTGTCCAGTCTTCTGGGGGGTCCGTGGAGAAAATTTATAGCTCTGTATGGATATAACGTTTTTCTTCTTTTTTTAAAATTTAAATTTTCGCCGAACTGTCTGTGCTGGGCGATCGTACAAGCACGTACGATCAGTGTTGCTAGGGCTGCTTTGCGCCACGCTGCACAAAATCAAGAAGAATTATATAATCTAGGTGAGAGATAATTTTTGTAGATCTACTTTTATTCTTGCTGTAGAGTTCGCGTAAAGGTTCTGAATTTCTTAAATTAAGAGGGAACTAGTATTAAATGAAGGGGTTATTTTCGAACTTTTTTCTTTTCAGTTATTTATTGCAACCAAAACACTTATCCATAGTTCATTTCCCTGTTTCTCGACCACGATTTTATTAAATTTTGTTTCCAAAAAACGTTTGATTCCCCTTCCTTAGAGTATTTTAAATACATTAGTTACAAGTTATTCCTCTGTAGTTTTTGCACTCATCTTATCTTCCTTTCTTATGGACTGCTTATATAAATCTAACTTATGGTATGGCCTCGCCATTTGAGCATTATTCAAAGAGGCTTCTCAAAAGTTCATGTAGTTTATCTGTACACATATTTCACTAGTTCTGTTGGTACTCCTCCAATTCCTGTAGAACTTCCTTTTTTAAAGTTTTAATTGAATGTGTTACTATGTCAATTGAAAAACTACAATTATTTTCTGTTTCTTCAATATCGGTATTACTTATATCGAAAAATTATTGCATATTTTCAGTCAATAGTTCTTTGAAGTGAAGTTGTTAATTTTTCGAAAAAATTCTTTAGAATTTTTTCTCTGTGTTTTCAATATGTTCTGTGCCTCTGAGCATATCTTACCTCCGATTAGATTATTCACTTTATTATAGACCTAGGTTGTTTCCCAATTCTGATTTTTTGCTTTCATCGCCATTTTCCTAATTTTTGCCTGTTGCACTCTTAATTTCATATTGTCCTGCAAACTTAATATATTTAACCGTTTAAATTTTTTTCTTTATTTGTACATCTTTCTGTATTTCTGTAACAAAATAGCGTAGTATAAAGATTTTCTCTTCTCATACTTTATTTCTTCAAACGTTTGTAACCTATTGGACCAAACTGCTATGGTCATCAATCACTAGACTTAAAAACTACTCAGTAGTAACAACACTAACGTCAACGTCCGGCGGGAACGGTCGTCCAGTTCGTAGCATGGCGCCTTACACCATGATACCTTTATTTATGCACCCAGGGCTTCTTTGGCTGCTTCATGTAAAGCATTTACGACATATTTTTCCTTCAGTCGGGCCTGGTCGTCTCAGAGTAATAGGCCAGTCGCCAGGTATGTTTGGGTCCAAAAAAATTACAGGAAGCTGACTTTTTGGTATGTTGTTAGGACTTATTAGAGTAATATTAAACCAAGTTTGCAGCTTCAAAATCCTTTAGCTTAACTTTTAAGAGCCAAAAAACCTCGAAATTTTCGGACTTCTCTCTGATTTTGGCTTATAACTCATGAAGGGTGGTTTTTTATAAGAAAAGTCACTCACCCTCTATTAATGTCGATAAAATATTCTACAATTTAAGCCCAACCGCAGCTCTGTAAGTCCAATAGTTCCCGAGATACTGGACTTCACAAATTGACTTATTTCTCTAAAAAGTTCAAATTTTCGTTTTTGGTCATCTTTCGGCTAGAATATTGGCTCTAATGATCACCCCAAGGGGAAAGTCTCACATAAAAGAGTTATAAAGCAGTTATTTAGCTTTAATCTGAGTACAGAACGAAGTGCATAGGCCCAATAGGTTTCAAGTTATCATTAAAAAACTAAAAATTGGGAAAATCGGATAGTTCAATAAATTGGTCCAGATGATTAATTTTTAAGGAAAACAAATTATTTACAGGTAGTACTACTTATAACACAATGTACATATAAAAACTTAAGTGGTACGTCGAGGTGAGAGTTTAGGTGGCCGAGGAGGGGGGGGGGGTGTATCATCGAAGGAAACGTCTGGTGACTCCTGCAACAGATTTACACCACAACGTAAAGATGTAGTAATGTAATGCGCTACTTCTCAATTTTGAAGCTGCAAAAAACTAAAATATAATGCAGTACATAACTACTAAAATGTCTCTTACCATTCGTTTTAACGAGAATTCCGGGATATCTTCCTTGCTGGTTCGGGCTCTGTTGCTTTTTCTGTCTGTTGGAGCTCCACATCTTCATCTTCCTCATCCGAATCTGCCGAGACGTTCGGGGTGCTTCGGCATGTCTTGCTCTGGCTCATTTGGCAAAGAACAGAGCACTTGAGCCTTGCTCTTGGCATGAGCAGGTCCTGTCACCCACCCCCTACATTTGCACGACATCATCTTAAGTAGTGCTGAGGGCGCAGGGTCTTGGATTGTGGTGATGAGAGTTAGCCCTTGCTGGCTTCTTGTCCAATCCCAGTCAGAGGGCTCTTTCTCGATGTCTAACCACATCTGAACCTGGTGATATGTCCTGTAGGAGTGCTGGGCTGCTGCTTCTTCGGTTGGATGTAGACGAGCAAGCTGGACTTTTGCATTCGCAGCAGACCCGAGGAAAAGTTCTTAGCGGAGAGTTTGAAGGTTGTCAAAAAAAAAAAAAAAAAAAAAAAAAAAAAAAAAAAAAAAAAAAAAAAAAAAAAAAAGTTCAAATGTTTGTATAGCTTATGGGACTTAACTACGGGGTCATCAGTCGCTAAAATTACAAACTACTTACGAACTAGCTAACACTAAGGACGGCACAAATATCCATGCCCGAGGGGGGATTCGAACCCCCGACCGTAGTGGCCGTGCAGACCATGACTGGAGCGCCTCAGTCCCCTCGGCTACCGCAGCCGGCTTGAAGGTTGTCGTCCTCTCCACCACCATGTAGGGCGACCAAGTACTTCCAGCATGCAGAGGATATCTCTTCTATAGTGGCATGTTGCTTAAGAAACGTGGCAGCCACGCCAATCAGCTGGGGATTCTTCTCAATTATGCCCATAATTTTTGTTTTTCCTTGCCCGAAAATGGCAGATACCGTGTCGCAACCAGTGAACGCGTGGAGAAACAGCTCTAATCCAGGAGGGAGTGACATTTGTCCTAGATTGAAGGATGTTGACGAGAACTGTTCACAACTAGCTCCATCCCTTCCACCTTTTTGGAGGAATATGTTCCTTGTATTGGAGCCAACCCATTGAGGAGAACCAACAAATAGACATCCTCTCCAGCTATTAGGACGTGTTCATGTAGTCGGCTCTTCTCCAGCGCTGCCCTGATGATAAGGCAGTCAGCGGCGTCGGTAGTTTGCGTGGTCTCTAATCATTCACTCTTCATTCCAGCGCGAATAAAGTTGATCAAGCGCTGCTTGTTCTTTCCGTTGGAAAGAAATTTTCTCGTAGCCACTTTGATCACAGTACAATCTTGTAATATAATTACGCTGTATGCAGATACTGCATAACGGCGTAGATGCTCAGCTGGTTTTGTGCTCCTGCCAGCCCCCTCCTCTGAGTAGGCATCGAACGCCACAGCCACATTCCTCCCATATCGATGGACAGTGCAGGAAATGTAGGCTGCTACAATTTCGCAGATGCTGTTGTTACGTTGCCAGATAACTGTCTGGAGCAGATGGTAACATATATTTTAAGGCTGTAGTAAGGTTGGGATACCTCTCTACCAATTTATTTTTATAAATTAAACTTAATGTTGATGATGCAGTGGAATTTTGCAAGGCTCCGTCTACTGCCAGCGCATGTTGCTTGAAACTTTCAAATTCGAGTTCTTCCTCGCTAATATCTTCTGCCAGTTCCATTGCTTTGGCCTTCAAGTCCTCCACTTCCATTTCTCGAATTTGCACACCACACAGAAAACTAATTTTTGCACCAATTTTCTCAAGTGCGGCAAACCTGGAACTGCTCTGTCAATTATTCCTTATTTTTTCTGTGAATGTTGGATACTTCATCGTCACAAATCTCATCCGGCCATTTTCTTCTTTCTTCGCATCCTTTCTTCGGAGAATACCGTTGATACCTCATTATCTTCTGCTAGCACTTTGACCTAAGAAATAGCTTCAGAGGTACAAGAATTCCGGGAAGTTTTGAGAAAGCTCAAAAGTCCTTGAATATTTCCAACAGCTTTATCAATTGTAAAGTATTAACTTCGCAGAAACTGATTAACATGAGCAATTTATTTTAATATTGCATACCGGAAACAAGTTAAAGTAATGAACTTGAGTCTTGTCATATGTTTTAAAACAGATCTTGTCTCTGATTTTGTTTCTGGTGTTGACAATTTATAAATTTCAGTTTCTTCCAGGGCTTTCTAAACTTCATGAAAATGCTTGTAAACAGCTTCAACCACATCTACTCTTGCAGATCACCTAATCTTGCTGACGGTGTGCTGAATTTGCTGCTACTAAATTTAAAGAGTGAGCAGCACATGGTACGAAATAGGCCAGTTCATTCTTCTGAAGTATTGCCTGTTTGCCCCATTGTCATGAGACTGCCCCCTGCAGTACTTAATGTTCAACCCATCTTGTTCCAATTTTTGCAGTATCTCTTGACTAACACCTTCTCCTGTTTTGTCTGTAACTGTAAAAAAGTCAGTAAAACTTTCCACAACCTCTGAGTCATTCGACTTGACATATCGAATTACTTATGTCATCTGCGCATTGTGGCTGATATCTGGAGTGCAGTCAAACATCAGTGAAAAGTATTTAGCAGCTAAAAATCTTTAATTATAACTTGCTTTATTTTGTCAGCAATCAAGTCACGGAACTCATCTTGTATATTTTTGTAAAAATAGCTAATCTGGCCTTTCTTGTGTCGTTCAATACGCAGACGAAGGGGAACACTATAGTATGATATGAGATCAATTGTATTCAGAAATTTACCGCTATGTGGATCACTAAAATCACCATCTTCTTTTGTTCCTCTAAAAGTACTTCCTTGCTTAGCTAGAAAAAGGACAGCATCAATAATACAGTGAGATTCCTCCTCTTTTTCTGGTCTTGCTGCCCAGTGTAAGATACTTATCAGGTGGATTTGTCGGAGGACATCGAAAGAGTCGAAAGAAGGGCAGCTTGTTTTGTATTGTCGTGATACAGGGGAGACAGCGTCACAGAAATGATACAGGATCTGGGATGGGAATCATTAAAACAAAGGCGTTTATCGCCGCGACGTGGGCTACTTACGAAACTACAATCGTCAATATTCTTCTCCGAATGCGAAAATATATTGTTGCCTCCAGTGGCGTAGCTATCATAGGACTAGGCGGGGCAGTGCCCCGGGGCCCCCGAGTTCAAGGGGCCCCTCGGCCTCCGTGAGCGACGTTCGAGAAAAGTTACAGTAGAGCGTCGATTTTTGGATTTTTCAAAAAAAAAAAAAAAATACATTTACTTTAAATTTTTTACTCTGCCGCCCTAACGGCCATCACCTCCCCCTCCCCTCTAACCAAGTTTCATACACTACCTGCACTAGGCCACCGGGTGGCGAAGCAGTGCCTCTAATGGGGCCTTCACTTTACACGACGCCACTCGGTGGCGCTGCTGACAGGCCAAGCCGTCAGTCGCTGTGTACAACAATTCAATTTTAGTCGACGTAGCAGTAGAAGTTATAGCAGCATCAAAGCTTCCCACAGCAGCAGCTGAGCATTCCAAGTGTTGCGGCGTGTCGGTCGGCGCAGTGGGAAGGATCGTGGGCCTCCAAATACTGTATAAACTTCATAGTGGCAAAGTCTACAGTACGATTATCCGAATAAACCGGTTTTCCGAACATCCATGTCCCCAAATTACTTCGGACAATCGTCGGTCTACTGTATTTTAGTTGAATGAAGGTTTCTGACTTTTAACGTTTTGAACCCTGGCCAACAAACCTCAGACGTACGAAGTGATATCCAAAAATTATTCCCAAGTCAGAATGTAAACATAACAACGTATTATTGATAGATGTGAAGCATTGAATTAAAATTTGTAGTGCGGCCGGGAATCGAACCCGGACCTCCATGCTTAGAATGTAAACATAACAACGTATTATTGATAGATGTGAAGCATTGAATTAAAATTTGTAGTGCGGCCGGGAATCGAACCCGGACCTCCATGCTTACTAGGCAGACGTCTTAACCGTTAGACTACCACACCACTAACGATTAAGGCGCCTTGGAATAGTCTATGTACGATTTCCCTCCACAACACAAACCTTAATTCAGCTTCTTTGTTCCAAAGATAATTGCCACTACTGCCAAGGCTCTCCATGCAGCGGAATAGCACCTCAGCAATGGACATGGTGGAACAATCCTGTTATGGTGATATAAATATCAATTAATATGAATAAATAATCCCTGAGACGGATTTACGTCTCAAATATGTCAAAGACATTATTGATAGATGTGAAGCATTGAATTAAAATTTGTGGTGCGGCCGGGAATCGAACCCGGACCTCCATGCTTACTAGGCAACAAAGAAGCTGAATTAAGGTTTGTGTTGTGGAGGGAAATCGTACATAGACTATTCCAAGGCGCCTTAATCGTTAGTGGTGTGGTAGTCTCGAGGACAATCTGATTAGCTTTGAAGCCTATATGAAGACAGCGCAGTGGCACACTAAAAAATACCCTAATGTGAAAAAGTTCTACGGCAACATGTTAGACATCATATTTGAGAAACAAGGAGTAGGTTAAAGTTCAACCACGGAGAATGCACTCCCCAGTATCAAGGAATTTACTTACGTTTTTTGTTCAACACAGAAGATGATAAGACAAATTGTAAAACTTACCTTTATTTTTTTTTCTCTGTGTGTGTGAGTATCCTACAGTTGAACAAACAAATAAAAAATTTAAGAAAAAGTAAAATGAAAAAAAAAATCCAAAAAAAGTAAATAAAATTGAAATAAAGATACCTAAATGTTAAAAAAGTGAGATGCTTACAAGAAGTCGTATATAAATAGGTTTAAGGATGTTAGTGAGGTTTTGTTTTTCAAAGGTTGAAAGTTTTAAGGGATTTAATTGTAAATGTGTATTATAGATAATAATTATAGCACTAAAATAATCTTAAGTTTATAAGAAAATATGTTGATATTGCATGTTACAGGACAGTTTTATTTGTGATAAAAGTATATACTTTTTTGTTAAAAAAGTGAGTTTTCACTTCAGACTTTTCATAATTTTGCAGTTGTAAACAAGATGCACAATTCAGTGGATTTAGGGCATTTGATTATTAGTGTTCCAGTATTGAAAATGTGCAGAATTGTTCTGTTGTGGTTTCTTTTATGCAGATAGAAATACTCTTTTAAGTTCTGTATGCTACTTTTGTATGACCATAACACTTCTGTATAGTTTTAAGATTTGCAGCAGCATAATTACATTCCTGTAGTTCAACGATGAGAAAACATTGGTTACCTTAAGATTGCTGGTAATTTTTACAACCAGATAAAATGAAATTGTAATTTTTCTCACAACCATGATGTAAATACTTCATGTAAATAAAGCTTTGTTAAAAAAAAAAAAAAGAAAGAAAAAAAAAAGAAAAAAAAAGAAAAAGAAACGCTTAAGACGTCTGCCTAGTAAGCATGGAGGTCCGGGTTCGATTCCCGGCCGCACCACAAATTTTAATTCAATGCTTCACATCTATCAATAGTGTCTTTGACATATTTGAGACGTAAATCCGTCTCAGGGATTATTTATTCATATTAATTGATATTTATAACAACGTATATTGCTCGTTTGCTACGGCGTGGACCCTGCTACTATTAGCGTGTTGGTTGTAGTCGGAATTGCCATGGCTGCCAATCTTTACGAAATAACAGTCAATGGCGCTGAATTATTAGCAGTGTGTTTGACAATCACCGTGTGACCACATTTGAAAATGAAGTATCTACAATGTATTCTTACAGGGTATTAGAGAGTACGATCAAATATTGTCTGCTGCGAGACATATAATAATTTACTTAGTAGTATTTACGTTTGCCTCATTATGTCTTCCAGTGGGTGGTAAGGAGCTGATGATGAAGTAGTTTTGTATCTGTATAGTTTTAAAAGAGGGCCCCAATGTCATTTTCGCCCCGGGGCCCTTGGTGATATAGCTACGCCACTGGTTGCCTCCCACTTATATAAGTAGAAAAGATCATCTCAATAAATACGTGAAATCAGAGGTCGAACAGAGAGATCCAGATGTTCTTCCTTCCCACGTTATTCGAGAATGGAATGGGAGATAAATAGTATAAAAGTGGTCCGATGAACCCTCTGTCAGGCAGTTAAACGTGATTTACAGAGTATCCTGTGTAGATGTCTATCAATTCCACCGCTACCGAGAGAGGACTCTAGATCCTTACTGCTTTTGACTTTCAATAAGAAGTGTGCGCACCTGAAATACTTTCACCTTTTCTAAAAATATTACTTTGATCTAAAATATGAATATTCATTTATCTGAAAAACGAAATCTATGCAAATTAATAAACATTGTGCATGTACTTATGCAAAACGCAAACATCTCCCTCATTCTGGCTAATATCTAGTAGATTTTTAAAGTTTGATTAGCTGAAGTACCTGTGAGAGGGTAACACTGAAGTCAGCAACCAGAAATGTTAGTTTCATCAAATGACTTCGGTTTTTCTTGTAGTCATTTTACTTTTAATAATTCTGTGTCAGTTAATTTTATTAAATTATACCAGGCAGATACATTCTGTAAAAAAAGAAAAAAAAGAGTCGGTCAAAATTTGCCGCCCGGGGCAACTGTCCCCTTTGCTCCCCCTAGATCCGGCCCTGCCTAAAGCCGTCCCTGGGTAGACATTAGTAACTGTACAAATTTTTAGCTCTTTATGTCTTGTGGTTCAGACGTGATAAAAGTACACCCAACAGACATTCACATTTATAGATATAGATTATTATTACACTGTAAATTTATATTGTCTAAATCTGTTTCACTTAATTTTTAATCAAACATTGTGTATGTGTGTGGATACACTATACTATACTTTCATGTAAAATATACTTGTATTTCAGTTTTAAAATCTTCGACCGCATTAACATGTTTTTTCTTTACTTGATAAATTTGCTTATGGAAACACAAGTTTAGAGTTTAACAGATTATGGTCATTCTGAGTTACTACTTTGTATATCGTAACGTCTTGCTTTTTAACGAGGTTGTTTTGCGATTACCAAATACAATAAGTCACGTAAAGGTAAATTCATCTACTCTATAGTGTATCTCCGAAAAAGTGTGCGGCAACCCACATCCATTTTAACCAGCACAGTGTAATCACATCGTGGCCTTGCGCTGTGACTTTTACACTCCCTCAATACTAACTTGACTACTCCTGATATCTCAGATGGCTCCCTATCAACAGTTCCCATCTTTTAGTCAAGCTATGCCACAAATGTATTTCCTCCCCAGTTCTGTTCAGTGCCACCTAATTAGTTACGTAATCAAGGATTAACATTGAAAACTTTCAGTGAAACTAGATGGGAAAGTAGGATAGAGGCTTTAATTCGTCTGATAATTCATTAAAAGAAGAAGCTTCGGATTATTGAATTGTATTAAACGGTTTAAGTTCATATTAGTCACATGGCATAGAATGTTATAGTGTATAAATGCAATAAGTAAGCTTCTGCAGACAAAAGATTTCTACAATCGACCTTCAGAAAAACTGTAAGAATTTCTTTGAGGAACTTCGATTGGATGAGCCTTTTGAACAAATTCTTGTAGATGCAGAACTGGCAAACGAAATCGATGTGGATACCAACGATGCCACTGCGTATTAACACAGAGATGAACCGAACGAAGATGCAAAGGAAAACTACAAAATAGGTTTATTCTTTTTCACGCCTGATCAGGCATTAACTGTATTAGAATTTAGATTTGAGCAACTGAATCAACACAATAAGTATTGTCACTTTTTGTATGACATACATGAGTCAAAAAATATATCTAAGGAAAAATTAATAACATCTTCCCAAAATCTGGAAATTATTTTAACTGATGGCGAATCAGCTCAGATAAATGGCTTAGAATTAGCAATGAAATAAAAAGCACAGCCCAAGGGATGTGCTGAAATTAACAACCATCGTAAATTTTGCTCCGAACCTTAGCATTGCGCTATGAATACTGCTTGCCATCACTGTGACCGTTGCAAGTGCGGAAAGGAGTTTTTCCAAATTAACCCATTAGCGCTCTCGGTGGTGCGTTTGTGCGCCACATTGCAGTATCTCTGACTTTTGCACCCTGGAAACAAAGAAAAGTAGATATATCTTCCTGCTCTTGTCTCAGTACAGCAAAGATATGGCACTACATTTACAGCATTGTTGTGTTGCTGAATTGTTGAAGCGTGGGGTACTGTTCAGGCCTTAAACTGTTGGTTCGTTTCAGACAGCGAAATGGCTGCACATCATTACAACAAAAGATAAATATATTGTAAAAATCTTGTATATTTTGGAAACTACTGTTTGAATTGCCGTTGGAGGACTGTATACTATATTTCTGTGAGATGGCATAAAGTTATGCAAAATGCTGTGGCTGTAATTTCTACTGAAACTTAGTTGGTGCATTAACGCACCACCGGTCACATGGATATACAATCTGCCGAAATGGCAACTCAGCTTTCTAGATCAAATTTTTATGAACGCTTATACGCATAGCTTAATTTATACGTTGCTTTTCACACAACAAAGAGCTTATTATTGTGATTGCAGAGGTCTAAGTGTGGAAGAGATCTTGGCTTTGCTAGAGGAGTCCAATATTGAAGATTTTGAAATGGCAAATTCTTTGGATCTGTGCTTCGCACCCCCTGATGTCAGGGACGACACAGAAGAAGACAGCACAGATGAGGATTTAGGTGGTGACATCAATAACTTGAATTGCCATCAGATGACAGCAGAATATGAAGCTGTTGTACGAAATGCTAACGATGATAAAATAATTGGTTTCTGTGACACTGGACGCGAACATCAAGGAACAAACACTGAAAATTTGACTACATATGGTGAAGTAGTACCTGTAAGAAATACTAATTATGACAAAACAATTAGGTTCCAGTAAAACAGAACAACTTCATCAACAGATGTACCTCATGTCACAAAGGACAAAAACAGTTGGCAGAAGATGGTTGGCTTCTGAGTTGCCTGAAAGAAATCAAACTGTGATGTGTGGATCCCACCTGCAAAGTGGAAAGATAATCTGCTGCACTAAAAAAGAAAATTGTTGTTTCACAGCAACATAAAATCAAGTCTTACAATTATAATATTGGTGGAACAGACAGAATGGACCAGAATGTGAGCTACTAAAGATCAAATATCAGATCCAAGAAATGGTGGTGGCTAATTTTTTTGTGGGGTCTAGATGTAATAATTCAAAATTCGGGGCTACTTTACACTCTGGCAATGAAGAAATGGAGCTACTCACATTCAGAAGTGTAGCAAGAGAACTGTTGCAAAAATATGGGGAACAAAAATATAAAAACCAGAATCAAGTGTGACTCCAGTTGCTAGTAAAGTTTCTTTGGCGGTCCGTTTCGATGACAAAAATCATTTTATTGTTCCTCAAAACAAAAGAACAAGATGTGCACTTTGTAAATCACACACAACTCGCAAGGGCACAAAATGTAATGTAGCCTTACATGAAAAATGTTTCTATTCATTTCATTCTCTAAAATAGGACGTTTGATATTCCTTATGCTCGGTGGTGCGTTTGTGCACCACATAATATTTTGTAATGTGTATGTAGAAAAAAAAATTAAAAAAAAAAAATATTCATGCTTCTTTTATCTTATTGAACCTATCCTAGTAAAATGAAACATTCTACTTACAAAAAATGTTCTGGGCAGTAATGGGTTAAAACTAATAAAGTACTTCTTGCGCTCAACAACTACGCAAAATCGATTAAATGGTTTGGCCATGTTGGCGGTCGAGTGTGAAACAGCGGATGAAGTATACAAAAAAGAAGTAATTTAACAGTTCGGAGCAACAAAAGCGAGGAAAAAGATGTTCGTAACTTCATCCTTTTGTAAGTTATAAATTGTTTTTCATTGTGTATTATAGCGTTTAAAATCCAGAAACCAAAACTTAAAATTAATCTCTTACACTTTATTGATAAGGAATCACATTACTACGTTTCCGACGACCCACACTCTTGAATGTACTACGAATAAGGTTTAATTTTTACTGCTGCAATAGATTATTCTGGATCTCGAAACTGTCAGTGTTTACAGGTTCACTTAAAGCCCATAAATTCTCTTCCGCTGTGCGTTAACTTATGGAATTCTACTCACAGGGCAAAGAATGGTTCTGTTTACATTGTCTACCTGCAATAATTATATTAGTCACTCAACAGTGTTCAATTTTCCACTCAATTTTTCACCCTTCCGTAATGTTTGACAGTGTTCGTACTTTTGAGACATATTGCTTCCACGCACAGGTCAGTGTTCTGTGTAGGTGAACGGGAAACAAAAATGAGGTGGCCGCCAGAAAGAACATACTAAACGAGAAATGCCGATATTAAGAATGGTAGTATTTAAATGTTTGTATAGCTTATGGGACTTAACTACGGGGTCATCAGTCCCTAAACTTACAAACTACTTATCAACTAGCTAAGACTAAGGACGGCACAAATATCCAGGGGGGATTCGAACCCCCAACCGTAGTGGCCTTGAAGACCGTGACTGGAGCGCCTCAGTCCCCTCGGCCGGCGGTAGTGTTTAGATTACACTACTTGTTCAATGATGATTAATTTCGTATCTTACACAGAATGCAATTTTGTAAAAGGTTTCATTTTTTGTCTTCATTGTTATTTGTATGTTTAACTTTTGTAAATTATGTAACTATGAGATTATGCTGTGCTCGTTTATTCAAGTGATGTGTCACTTTCTGCCTTGCACATAATATAGTTTTGTGCCTCAATTTAAATACATGATTTTTATATATAAAAGACTTAAAATTTTATTTCAATAAATAAAATTAGCTGATTATAATGAGCAAGCGCCAGTGGAAGTTTCCGGGGTGAGAAAGGTCACCGTCCAGGCTTTCAGTTTTGAGAGTGTCACGATTCGGAATAGTCATTTTGTGCCAAACGAATACAATAAAAACAGGAATAATAATAAAGTGACGAAGTCTATAAATATGTAAACCAGAAATATAAATATTTTATTATGTGCGGATCATGACACCTCCCCCTCCCCAGGGATGCATGCTTGGCGAGTGGTGGCATTAACTTTTACTTCCGGGGTGGCATTAAGTTAATGCTAGAGCGGGCCCTGATAACTGAAAACCATTAAATTTTGCAGCACACGTTTTTAGTACGTGTAATAAAGCTTACATGTATTCCTTTGACAGTGTATTTTTTTATTTAATTTTTTTTTTGGTAATATAAGACTAAAAATCTGGAATTGCTTTTCAAAAAATATTTGGGGAGGAGGTTAGACAACTGATCTCTCCCTGGTAGTTATACCCCTGACTACTACTTTCAGAATCTGCATAAATCTCCATGCACTGCTCTACAGTGCTAGAAAGGGAACTGATTCTTCGTTATGTGCAGTAGCTATTACATTCTCCTGGAGTATGAGACCAGGAACAGTGAGATATTCATTTTACATAAAATTGTATAAACACTTTCGCTGCGGCTGACGCTTAAAAGCATCCGTGCTCAATGCAGGATAGTGTCAACCGCAGTGAAAGTGTTAAATGAATACTTTTTTTTTTCCAGTTGTTAGTTGAGCTTTTCTGTAAGCAATGACTGATGTGTTTAATTTGAAAGGGTGATATCAGTGACCAATGTAGTGCCAAGTGTTTCATAAAGCTGTGTAACTTAGATTTAGCGTATTATGTATGACCAGAAAGTTACTACCTCTCACCATTGTTATTGTAGACTGCATAAATCTTTCCCACTCAGGAACTGCTGGCACTAGCAAGAGAGAGCTGCACTACTCACCCCAGCATGTTTTACAAAGATGCAGCTAAATCCACCTGGGTCTCAAGCTGCGTAAAGTATGCCAGTAATATTGGAGGCAACAGAAGAGAAAATTTACGTATTCACAGCACATTAGGCTTAAGATAGGCTCTTCAGTGTGATAAAAAATAACTGGTCCAGCAATTAAACTTTTTCAAACAGCTCATGATTGTAAGTAACTACTCATGAAGTGAAATAACTCTGAACTTATCTTGATCCATATAAGAATTGGGCAGAAAAGCTGGAAGAGATACAATCTCCCTGCAAAACAAAAATCAAGCAGTCATCACAGTAAAGGAAGTTGCCTTTCCTGAAGGAACACCACAGCTGCCACACAAAATGAACCAATTTCCCATGTAGCAGTAAGACAGTGTGCAGAGATTAGAACATATACTGGTCATGTGTATTTCTTATGTTAGCAACATCTGCCTTTCATGTAGCATTTTGCAAAAATAAACATCCAATGGAGACAGCTGAACCTTGTCCCCAGTCAGTCATATGATGAGCTGTGGAGGGAGGAAGGAAGATTAGCTATGAAGATTGAAACTGCAATCTAGTGGCATAGGTACTTGTGCTTCACCTCTTTCACTTGCATCATGTGAAATACAGGCAGAGATTCTACCCTGGATCACCTGCTCACTAGGAAGTTGCACTCACCACTTCATCAGTATCTAACAGTGGCTTTGCAGTCCTTTGTATGACTGCACAAATGTACCCTGGCACACCTTGAAACTCACCTATTTACATCTAAGACACTACAAAGGCTCTCCAAAGGAAAAAGCATCCCCACACAGAACAAAATGAGACTCCTACCTTAAATCCAGTTCTGCATATCTTGATGCAATGTAAATGAAATCATTGAGAAATCCAGCATGCCATAATAAATCCAAACAGTTGTTCAAATCCAGATTGGCAGGCAGGCACGCACACACCTTGCAACAGCCTGAATTTCTTAGAGGAAAGAAATATGATCTTTCAATGAATGACAAAAATTATGTCAAATACCTCTCATTCCCTCCACACTCTCTCAGGATTCTGATTTTGTCCAGTACACACCTTCCTTACATTGGGCAAAATTTTGTGACTAGAAGATCCCCCCCAACCCCTAATCAGCCAATAATCACCTTGGCCAACCGTGCTGTTTGTGATATAACACTCAGAACAGAAGTCTACAGCACATCTGCACCTCACATAAACTCAGTGGAAGAATGATCTGATCATATGTTTGTGGGAAACAAGTCATTTATGCCAGAACAGAAAGGAGTGTCACTACTCAGTGGATTTCCCCCCCAGATTCACTAAGGATGCAAAATGTAGTTAGTATCCACATGAGTAAATGTACCACATTAATCTGTAGCTAATTGCATTTACCTGTCTCCATTAAACAATTCAAGAAACTGCCTCTACATCTGATTTGTCACAGCAGAAAACAGTTACATCACTGTAACCTGACAATTCCCTTTGATCTGAATCATCAAGGACAGCTGGTTTTCACAGTGACACTAAACCAGGTAGTTTGTGTGTGTGTGTGTGTGTGTGTGTGTGTGTGTGTGTGTGTGTGTGTGTGTGTGAAATGTATCCATCTTTATGAGTAAGGCTGCGAGCAAAAATTTGAATGGTTACCTTTCCAACATGCCTGAGAGAGCTAAGCTATCATCATTGGGAGTTGCTACCTAGCCTCATATTGACATAACCTGATCTTTTGAAACTGCATGCATACTCTATTTCTTCTGTGACAGTTACATAGTACAATCTTCAAGTGGGGGTGGAATTACTGTAGCTATAATTTTGCAAGAGAAAAATTCACAAAACTTAAGCCTCCACTTCTCAACTTTATAAGACAAAATTGACTAACCCATAATTTTAAGTCATTCAGAGATTACTGGATTATTTTGCAGAAATAAGTTAGGTATTTGAGTTACATGAAGAGAAAGTTTCCCCTCTCCTCTGAATATTGTTAATTTACAGACAACAAAAAAGTCAATGTCCATAATGTGGTATTCCAGAAACAATCAGATTCACTTTTGTATTTACTATCACTCTACAATTACAACCTCTAACAATACTATCTAAAGCAAGTGGTAGCAACTGTATGTCCCATTCCTTTGTTAAAACCTATACTATTGTGTTGCAACCTACTCTGGAGCTTTAGTTCACAATACAGTACAATTTTCACATTCCAAAACATTTACAGTGAACACTTGCCTGGGATATAAAATGTGAAATATCTCATTGTGTCAAAATTATGGGTGATTAGTATAACAGTGGACACTAGCACAGTATTTTATGTACAAGGAGGAATCAAAGTTCACTTCTGTTTACTTTGTATTATTGCCTTTCACTTAAGTCATTACAGTAGCATATCTAACTTGAGAAATAATTCCTCCCAGAATTCCATGCATAGGTACTTTCACAGTAATGCAGTTTCAGTCTAATATGAATGTCCTAAAGTGACTCATTTACAGTAACACACTGGGCTATGTTATAGGTATCCATACTTTCTTATTGGCTGCAATTCTTCAGTTCAAACAGAAATAAAATCCTGATATGTACATGTGGGCCTACTTTAATCCAATTTTCAGTTGAACATTAAGGCTAGACTATCACCGGTGTTTTGAATGGGATATCCAGAAAGGAATAATTGGATATGTTAAGAAGCTCTGTACAATGACAGATGCTCTTAAATATTGTTACCATAAAATATTTCAAAAACCAAGGAAAACAACATTAAAAGAACTTCCTTAAATCTGATAACCTATTTCTTTGTTAAAATATGTAGAGGTTTTACTCAAGCTGAATTTTATTACAAAGTACCCAAAGAGATATAGCTCAAATTCCTTTTGTCAACATATCACAAAATGCAACCAATATGCATTCCTTTACAGACCATAATTCAATATGAATTCCAATTGCAACACCCTAAGATTTTAACAACCCTTAGTTTTATAAACAATTTTTCATTGAAATTTAGATATTGTCATGTGTGTAAGCTGTTTCTCCAAAATATTTTATCAATTGAATAGCCGCACTATTTAGCAACTTAATCCAATTTATTTACTGAAGAAGGTTCATGCCACAAAGAGAGAACCTGAAAACCTGTAGTTTTTGTTCCATTTACATAAAAATAACCACTTTTGTACCAATTTCCCCATACAGTCAAACATGACAATTTACTGAAATTTCATCTCTAAGATGGTTGCCTATGGACACAGCCTCATATCTAGAGCTGTAACAGTGAAATGTTTAACTGATCCTAGCAATATCCTGTGTCCACATAAGTTATTTAGAAAATCCCATGAGTAATGTACATAAAAAGGAAGGAGTAAATAAAACTACCTCCTACATGAAGTTCACACTGAGCAGCAGGTCTGTAGCAAACAATCACAAATTTAACTACTTGGAAAAAGATTTTCAAGCTGAGCAACCATGTCAATTGCTGTGTGTGCACATGCCATTTATAGCTTAATATCCATAGTATATCACATGTGCCACACTACCATGCACTTCCCACTTAACTGCTACACTGAGACCATAAGATTAATACAAATGACATTACTGCAAATATTCAACTATGAAGTTTAACAATATTTGCCTATTAAACCAAACATTATAATGGTCTTTGTGCCATTAATCAAGAAACCCCTTCAACCATAGCAAGTAAAGGTATATTTAACAATTCAACTCTGTTGATTTATAAAAACTTTGTAGTTACAGTTATGTGGTCCTGAAAATTTGACACTTTTACACAACAGTAGTAAATAAGACAATTGGAATAACAAAAATAAAAGAAAGTTTTATAATTATGAAAATTTATAACAATTACATATAGTGTGGTGAAAAACAGCTAACAAAACAGACATGGCTTCTCTTACATGAGCAGAAAAATTTATTTCAGAATCATGTTTAATGAATAAACAATTTCTTAAGTTCATTATATTGCACATAATTAAAAATAAAGAAATGCAAGAAATCTACCCTGGATCATGGAGAACAAAATTTGGAGGAGGTTTAGCAAGAAAATCTAGGTCTTCACTTAAATGAAATAAATACAACAAACTTTTTGATTAATTTTTATTGGGGGCCCTGAAGGGGAACAGTACAATTCATAAGAATAACGAAAAATACTGGAATACAGTGGTCATTAAAATCAGTACAAAATGTATAAATCCAGCAGGAGACTAACCTCAAGTTGGTATACAATTGGCACACAATTGCTCTCGCCCCCTGAAGTAGAGCACAAAAGGCCGGGGCCAAGATAATTCCATTTTACAGACAAAAATATCTCTTTAAATTATAGGAAACAAGATATATAAACTTTGCTACACTAACGCTTTACATAAAAAAGATTACTGTAAAATTCATATTCCCCCAGTTTTCACATTAGCTGAATAACTAGTACTTCAACAATATGTTGCAGTAGAAGTCATTCAACCGACTATGCCATACTTTTATACAAATTTGATTTTGGTAAATTTCTCAAATTCCATATTCAATTCTTTTACAAAGCTAATTATTGTTTAAATTAGACCGTAGTAAAAATCAAAGCCACCACAAATCCTTTCAGCAACATAGCACTAAAACGAGCTTTTATCCATTATATTTATAGTCTGCAAACCATCTTAAAATTACACCACAATCACAGTGCAGGCAGGAGACACTACGCACACTGCGCAAGCCCTCCTTCTGAGCTCCACCAATATTTGTCATTCAAGCTTCCGACAATTGGTTGTGATACATATAGACAAGGAATGAGTACACTGGGTTCTAAAGCATTGAAGAGTTCGCCAATAAATTAATTTTTAACAAAATTTCACTCGGCAAAGGGAAAGATATGGGGTAGAAAGAGCAGGACTAGAGATTATAAAAATCCTAATGACTCAGTATCAAATGCAATGGTCATACTATTATCAGCTACAATTCTTCAATTTTCATCCCAGGCGAACTTCGAGGTACACCTTGGATTAGTAGCCAAAGTGTACTTTGGAGAACGTTGCCAACAATTTGTCCACTTCCAAGAGCCCATGATATGCTCAATGCCTCATTATCAAACTGAAGCAATACTTGCCACAAACATTCAGACACAAGGTACTGAGAAAAGAAAAATGCAGTTCAAGATTTTCACCATATGAGTTTAAACTCAAACTGAATTATTAGCCAGAACCATGATGCACATTACAGTTCGCTGTATAGAAAAAAACGACCATCTCTGTTGTTGCTGCTGCTGCTTCATATCACCACAGGAGAACAGTCTATTATACCTGAAAGATAAGGAAGGGATAGAATCAGAATTTCAAACAGTAACAGTATTACTAAAATAAAACCCCACTAAAAAAATATCCTACCTCTAGTATCCACAGGACACTAAGTAATCCCCTAATTTTTCCACAACAGAGGCTGCCTGTTGTGGTTGGATGGGATCCTCATATAGTGAAACTACAACAGCTGCAATGAAAAAACTGTTTTATCACAAAATTCTAATTTCAGAACTTTTAAGACTAGTAACTAATACAACTATATACTAAAGAATGCAAAAGTTCTCGAGTTACTCACCTTGCTGTGTCTTCATGCAATGCACACCAACCTTTCCAAGTTTTGCCCTAATAACTCTATCAGTTCCAGACAGGTAAATATATCTGTTTCCTGCCAACGTGACACCAGAAGACGTCAAGATATCCTGTTTTTCAAAACCTTGCACCAACTTTGCAATTTCTTCTTTCGATACCTGATAAAATTAAAATCTAATTAGGCCCAAAGTAATGCTACTCATCACTTAGAAATAATTTCTTCCTTATTTAGTACTCGGTATTTCTGTAGAGCCTGAATATAGGTCTGACCAAGTAAATGAACTTATTGGCCTGTAAGTAATGACTACTTGCACAGGTATGGAGCAAAATACCATTTCTATTTGGTATTAGGACTACAGGATTTTTCAGCAATCTTTACAGCATCAGGAAAAAAGGTGGCACTATCACCTAGCAGAAATGTTTTAATGTGTTTCCCAATTTGCCAAGCGAAAAAATAAGGACACTAAGTATATTCTGTCATATCAGTGGTGAGCCTACCATTTTAAAACATGCCGCAATAATGCACACAATTTGATGTGGTCCTTTATCATAAAAGTTTATACAAAATTGACAGATCTTATAATTACTCTATTTCCACACAAAAACTAGGTTACCACCAATCAGCGTCACCCATGACAATTGACAGTGACATGTAAAACAAGGCAAAAACATAGGAAGCAAAAGTCCTAAACAAAATACTCAAAAGTAAAACTCTTCGTTACAGATAAAGAAACTCCTTAGCATTAGTGTTCTTCCAAGACATTGCCATTACAAATGATCAATTAAAACATGGGGCTCAGGACGATGGGTGGGCAAACAAACTGATCCATTTGTATTCTAAAAAATAAGAGAAGGAAAATGATCAATATTTTAGAGTCATACACGGCAACATGCTAATGTTACAGGTCAAAGCAGACAGATGGTATCCTGGTCTTTAATTGACCACCCTATGTCAACCAACAGCAGGCAAAGAATAGTTTGAGACACCCCCTCTTTGAATGTTCATTTTATAAAAAGTTAATGTTGAAAGTTAAAATTAAAAGACACAGCAGACCCTAATATCACACCGTCTGTACTAGCATAAAAACCACCAAATCTCCATTTTAAACCTGATATATTGCATATATACACATTTTATTAACTGTAATGAACACAGGAATTAAGTAGACCTACATTTGATGAAAACATTCACAGATTAACAAGACCCCCCTCCCAAATTATCTTGTGCAACACAAATATTCAATTTCAAATAAATGTGGGAATTAGAAACTAAAATGTTCCCCTGCTGTTGCTATTTTCAAACATTTTCACAACACTAATGGGAAATATATAAGGTCCCAATACCACCTGTCTGCTTTAACAATCTGGGCAGGCAGATACTAAAGGGGAGAAAAATGAAACCTCCCACTATCTACAAAGAAACTTTCCTTCCCACAGTGTATGCCAAGCAGTTTCATTATGAACAAAAAGATTGAACTAATTAGTGCTTTGTTGTTAAATCATGGTGCTGCCCCATAGATGAGAGAAACTACATTGTTCAGTTTGTGCTGTAAAATTAGAGTCATAGTGAAAGATAAAGCCCCATTGCAATTTAATATTTTGAGTTTTACAGTGCACAGACAGGAGTCAAGCAGACATGTAAGCCACACTTCAGGGATAAAATTTTACCACGCTTCTCGCCGGGCTCCAATGCTTATGTTGGCAACAGATGAAAAATGTGTAGAATTGTCTTAATATTTTTTATGAGCTACAGAGTCAATGTTATTGCTGCTTGTTTCACTTGCAGCAAAATTAATACTGTACCTGATCTATGGGTGACAGGTTCTTTCATGTACCCTTGTCCATTCAGAAACAAAAAAATTTAATTGTAGTTATCACGATACAACATTTATTGGCTATCATTACCATTGGTGCCAACATAACCATTGCAGCGCAGCAAGAAGCACCGTACAATTTAACCTGCTTCTGGTGACACCACAAACATTTAAGACACTGCAATCTTTGCATATTCCACTTTAAGCAGTCTCTCTAGGTCTAATCACTCAAACTCCAAACATCTTCCAGTAAACTGCACTGACACTTCAATATAATTCATGTTTCTAATGCACCAGATAGCCTAGAACCTGTCAGCTTTGACCAATGATGCCAAAGGAATATTATTTCTGAATAAATGCCATCAATTTCCATTACAAAAAATTTACACCCATGTGTTAATTGGTTCTTTACGTTCTTTTCCAAATTACAATATGGTAGCGATTTGTGTTCCAAATAAATTTTATAAACTTGTCTAAGATATGACAATTTGTCAATGCTGACAGGTTGTATTCTGTGCTTCAGTTGACCTGTAAAATCTTCAATGACTAGTCTCTTTTGGGAGTTCCACCACATCACAGTATCCCACTGAAAATATTTGTGTTTACAGCCAAACTAATAAATTAGGTTTCAGCTACAAGTATCAACACATCAAACTCTAAAATTTTATGATCACAATATTCTGATGAATTTCATGAAACAAAATGCGTGTGAATGCTCCAAGATAAACCCTTAAATTATCAGCTCCAAATCTGTCACTTCATACTTTTAACCAAATGAACTTAACATCGACACAAATCTTTGCGACAAGTAGGCTACTAGGTGGTTCAACTGTTTCTGCTTGTAAATGAATAAGCCTATAGCATGAACATGTTTTTTGTAGTAAAGTGTTTTCTGTGTTTAGCAGTCTTTCACAGACTTTTGAGATGCTCTGAGGATTTCAATATCCACAATGGTTTATAACAAAAATATATTAATCACAGGTACCTGAAACAACTTTTAGTGCCCCCAGGCACCTCATGAGACAGAATTGAGTAAGCAACAAGACAGACCTGCTGATCACTGAAGAGACCTAACCTGTACTGTAAATGTACATTGTCTAGCTAGGGCTATATAAACAGTACCGTATGCAATTATATCTACCCTAAGAATGTACTATACAGTGGTTCAGTTCAGCCTGCAGTAAAGTAATAACACTGGCTTTCCAAAGCTATATCAAGAACTTACTTTTTATCTTTCTAGAAAAAGGTGTTACTTGGTGTAATAGACCTAGATTCAACAATTCTTCTTCAAATTTCATTATGCGATTTCGCCATTTCCGAGAAATATTGTGGCTGTGGGGTGGTAATTTTCCTTCTCTATATCTTACAGAATTTTTTAGAACATACAATATTACCGGCTGCTATCATTTCACTAGTATTTGAACCATACTGAAACGTATGAAAGCTTTTGTATAAAGCCGGCAAGCGATAAATCTAAATTGCTGAAGGATTAACGTGTTGGGCTATCACTCTAGATTTTCCTTGTGACGCTAATTGTCCGTCACTACGAAATACTTAGGTCTATCAAACTACGAAGATATGGGAGAAAACATTGTAAATCTGCTGACGAAGCTGCCAGGCACTTCACGCTATCTAGCTACGTGTAATTCCTTAACGCAATTCATTCGGGTAATACAATTTTCAAATAACAAAGCTATAAAACAGGGAAGCTCTTTACATATTCATAGCGATCGGAAGCAATAAAAATCCAAATCCGTGCACATGTCGGTTAATTCTACATGCCGCCATTTTGACATCTGAACAGCCTAATGTCCTGTTCACAAAACCGGTAAAACTTTCACCCGCTATAAACACTGTTGGTACCACGTACTGATATTGCACAAATGACAGCCAAAAACACTGAAAACTTCGTAACACCCATAGCAGACACATTGGCTTATATGACTCATGTCGGATCCTGGTAACTCGTCTACCGTTAACCATTGTATAGGTTATGTTTCGGTACTAATTCACAAACATCTACTTAATCCCTACTGAAATTTCATGGATAAAAATAAAAGGCCTCCACTAGAATGTTCATATCAATATGGTCTCAGCGAGGTGGCTCCGAGTGATAATATACTTACTTCAAATCCATCCGATTTCGCCCAAACATTTCCATCATGTCCAGCAATTGCTGCTTTAGTTACACATTTAGAAGCCAGCAACTGCTTGTCTACATAATCCTGCCAGCTCATGGTGCACACAAATTTACTCAAACCCTAGAACACGCACAAACTCAACCGCACTAACTACACCCGATCACTACCTCTGTCTGAAAGAACTACCGAGCCCACGTATTCTTTAAGCATGTATCCTTCCGCGGTATGAATCATCTGCACACTCATACATTTTCAGCGAAATAAAAATTATTCTGAGTAGATTAATGTAAAGAAATTTCTGATTTTTTCAATTTCTTTTGCTAAAAGTAATCAGTGAACGTGCGTGAATAATTTTGTTTTAGGACTAATTTATGTGAACATCCGGTATGCCGCCACAGTTAGTACATGGAGAGCTCGGTAGATGGATCCGTATGCGAGAGCGGGACAGACGAATTGAAGCAGTGTACGATTTCAAACTAAAATGCTATATTCTTGCAAATGACTGTGATGTATCAAAAGTTTTTGCTTTAAATCTGGCGCATAGCTATGTTCAGTAATCTAAATCTGAAAATATCGAATCAAGTGTAAATTCTCGGATAAAAATTATGTAAGTCCTACGACTCTTTGAAGACTTCGCATTAATAACTACTGCTCGAAAATGACATGTGTAACATCAAAATAAAGCAGAATAATGTACAGAAAGTTCCTGTAAATATAGTGTAGGTACACCGCGTGCGACTACGTTTCGATATGTTATTCGTTTCACTTTGCACGTTTGGACAGAAGCAGTACTCTGCAATTGCTCTGATCTGTCAAAAGACTGGATGTTTTCAAAGACAGACATTTTGGCACAGAAATTGTCATTAATTGTTCCCACGTGCTGTGGATGATAATATAACTTTCTTGTTTCAATGGGCAATATCAAATACTGTGCGAATGGTGTTGACCATTCCCTTGTGTTAGAGTACTAGCAAAGCAATCAACAAACTTGGTAATTCTAAAACAGAGAACTATCATGGAATCAGTAATTTTGTCTTGAAGAATGTAGCACATGAAATTAAAGGGTAAAATTTTACGACGCTTCTCGCCGGCCTCCAGTGCTTATGTTGGCAACATACGAACAATGAAGTGTAGAATTGCGTTAATATTTTTCACGAGCTACAGAGTAAATGTTATTGTTGCTCGTTTCACTCGCGGCAAAATTAATACTGTGCCTGTTCTATGGTTGACAGGTTCTTGTATGTACCCTTATCCTTTCAGAAAAAAAATGTTTTAATTGAAGTTGTCACGAAAAAACATTTATTGGTCATCTGAGTTGCCGTCATTACCATTGTTGCCAATATAACCACTGCAGCCCGGCGAGAAGCGTCGTACAACATAACCAATTTAATGTCATTGCTTTATCTAGCCAATAGAATTATGTACTAAAAATCACTGTCACATTACAGGGATTTAACAAATGCACCTTCCTAGCAATTACCAGTAGAGACCAATGTCAGTTGTTTCAAAAATAATAGAAAGATGCATACACAAATATATGATTATTTTGAAAATAACAGGTTATTGTGACTAAGCCAATTTGGCTTCAGATCACATCTGTCGATAGT
Organism: Locusta migratoria; assembly: GCA_026315105.1. Lineage (NCBI taxonomy): Eukaryota > Metazoa > Arthropoda > Insecta > Orthoptera > Acrididae > Locusta > Locusta migratoria. The sequence goes on from CM048745.1 coordinate 525,597,359, forward strand.
AAAAACAGTAGGCAATCTTTTGAGTTTTACTAGTATACATGATAGTGTTGACAAGAGAGAAACAGTATGTGCTGCTCTTATAGACTTGGCCAAAGCCTTTGATTTGGTTTCACAGGAAACTATGTTAATAAAATTAGCCCACTACCTGTTCGTTTGTCAAGCTACAGGAAGTATATGCTGATAATCAAACATAATTGCTGAAAAACAAACATGGAATACCACAGGGATCAGTTCTTGGACCATTCCTCTTCATTTTTTATATAAATTATTTCACATTCGCTAATATGTAAAAATATTCTGGAAGCTGATGACATCACACTGATAACAAAAGGTGAAAACTTGCAAAATGTTCAAAACTACAATAAGGAAATAATTAAGATGACCAGTGACTGATTGTAGCCAATCAACTATCCATTAACAAAACAAAAACAGAAGGACCTTATTTTAATCTAAGATTGGTAAAGTCTAAAAATAAGAATGTGAAATTGCTTAGCTTTGTGATTGATAAAATATTGTCACAGGATGGACAAATTACCTTTTTAAGTAACAAATTAGGAAGAACATGATTTTTGTTACACATATTAAGGCATAATGATAATAAATACCTTCTAGTTTGCTTTCACTACCGTATGAATTCTTCGACTCACACCTGTACTATGGAATACTGTTGTGGAAAAATACATGAGGCTTGGCTTACATCTTCCAGTAACAGATGAATGCCATTAGGTGTATTCTGGATTTACCTCCAGAGGGACTTGCAGAAATTAGTTCAGATTACTTAATGTAATGACAGTTACTACTCTATTCATATATAATTCACTAATCCATGCTGAAGAAAACTCAGACTGAGGAATAAAGTTCACTCACACAATACATGGAATATTCACAGAATGTGTATCCCATATTCTAGATTCTCTCTCACGCACAATAGCTATCAGCGTATGGGGTCTGATATTCTTCAACAATTTGTCAAACACTGCATACGTCACTCCCTTGCATAAGTTTAAAAAACTTGGCTAAAACATTATGAATTTTTCTCAGTTGATGAATTCAAGGAGAGTGATTTTTAAGACTTGTGGAGTAGCTGTGGTTCAGATTCTATGTTAAGCAGTAGGTCCCCTTTCCCCAGTTGGATAATTGGGGTAGGCTAGGGACACACAAGTTGCTCAAGTGGCATCCAATTGAAAGACTTGTACACGAAATTATTATTATTATTACCTAACAGTAAAATCATATGTAATAATCTTATGCAAATATACAAATGTAAATAAGAATAATTTTATCCCACTTTGTTCAAGTAGTCATAAGTAATGATAAAATGAGTATGTAAATATTTGTAATCAGTTTACAATTGTTTTTAACCCTTTCAGTCCTGAATTATTTTTTAAAAAGAATAAAACATTTTCTTGCACTGTTTCATGTCCATAGGACCCTATCTATTGTATATCTGAGCAAAATTAAAAATTTTCACAAGAAAGGAAGGACACAAACATGATGCAAAAACTTGTTTGACCCTTCGAGTCCCGATATGTCAAAAATAAGTAATCTTCTAATAATTTGCAAAAACATCACTTGTATTAGCCTCAAAGGTGATGATAAAATAATAATAATAAAGTTTCATTAATGAAGGTTGTTTCACTGTGAAACCACAGGGACACACCATCTTGAACCATTTATGATTTTGAGTGTATTTTTAAACCAATTTCGAACTTTCCACTGGCACAATCCCACATTACACCATTACAATGCCATGTTCTTCTGTGAGGTTTGTCTTTTGTGCTGCAGTGTGTACGATGACAAGATCGTCCTTGTATTGGCATGTGTTCAGACTTGGTTTTTCTCAGTTCTTGAGGCACCATCTTTCTGAATTTGTCTGCATTTTTATTCTTGCACCTTCTTGAAGATGTACCATTTATTGTGCCAATAATTCCATGAACCACTGCAATCTAGAACTTCTAAAGTGACATAGTTGCCCCATTGCTCCTTTTTAGAACAACAAAAATGAATTTACAATAGAAACAGCCAGCATATACCAAAAAATTCTAAGCCACCATATTTTGCTATATCTATCAATCTCATATAGAGATTACAGCTTGTCTGCTTTTTCAGTGCACCCCATATGCATGATGTATTGTTTCACATGACCCATCTCTTTGTTTTCGAGACTCTGTTGTTATCGACCGCAGATCGTAAATGATACAGAAACTGGAAATAACATGTAGATAATGTTGTGGGAAAGGTGAACCACAGACCATTTTATTGGCAGAGCCCTTAAAAGAGGCAACAAAACTACTAAAGAGACTGCATACACTACGCTTGTCTGTCCTGTTTTAGAGTATTGCTGCCCATTGTGGGATACTTAGCAGGTGGATTTGATGGAGGACACCGAAAGAGTCCAAAGAAGGGCAGCTTGTTTTGTACTGTCACAATACAGGGGAGACAACGTTACAGAAATGATACAGGATCTGTGGTGGGATTCATTACAACAAAGGCACTTATCACTGAGGCATGAGCTAGTCCCGATACTCTAATCGCCATCATTGTCCTCCAAATGTGAAATTCTATTGTTGACTGCTACTTACATAGGTAGAAAAGATCATCAAATTCGAGAAATCAGAGCTTGAACAGAAAGATTTAGGTGTTCTTTCCTCCCGCGTGCTATTCGAGAATGGAATGGGAGATAAATAGTATAAAGGTGTTTCAGTGAAGCCTCTGCCAGGCATTTAAATGTGATTTGCAGAGTATCCCTTCCAGTCCTTCCATGCCAGTGTAGGCATGCCTTCTTCTGTGCATCTGAAGTCATATTCTCCTCGCTGAAGATGTTTTTCAGACTTCTAATCTTTGGGCAAGTACTGTTGACCTCGTTTTACTGTCTCACAAGCATACACACCATGATCATGGCTTTTCATTAGGCTAACAGAAGTAAATCTTATGGTATTTGTTCACCAGTCAATTACTCCACTACCATTTGACCCAGTTGTTTGCTGGACATTTACTAGTAGTCACTAGATGTCTTTGCATTGTACTACCATCAGTGGTCTCACGTGAAAGTCATTGGTCCTTCCAAACATAATTAATGAAATTGTGGTTTCAGGCTGAAACCACTGGTACTCAAAGGGCTAATATTTACTACTTATTACTTACTTATTAGTAGTATGGAAACCAACATATATGAAAAACAGCTGAGACCGTTATCATCATCCAAAAAGGTGTCAAAATTATAATCCCAGAACATGATGTAGACTCCGAATCCCTGGTACAGGAAAATCTGATTTGCTAGGGACGAGAGTACCATGTCATGGGCTGGTCTCATAATTTCAAACATTTTCTTTGATGATGTCTGTTTCATTTCTTGGTTTCTGCTGTACAAACCATAATAAAGTTAGTGTAGATTTGAAATGGTAAAAATATCCAGTTGTCATACTTGGCATGGTGTGAGTTATCCATATTAATAATATCTTCAGTTAAACACATGCATTGATAATGGCCAGTTACTGGCCGAAATCATGATTTGCTAATAAAGATTTTTTAAAAAGATCGACTGATAGCTGAAAATCTCAGAGTATTGGAAACATACCACAGTCGTGGAGTGCAAACCATGGAAAGTAACCTGATAATAAAGTTTTTTCATACCATGTCCTTTCTTTCTCATGTTATGTGTCGTCACTACCACACTAGGAAAGTACTACTAACTATTCTTTCCTAAGTGATTTTTTACTGTCTAAGGGCACTCTATCTCTCTTAAAAGTTTGTAACCAATATGATGGGAAATGTATTATGAATGTTCCAGTACAAAATGTTAGAACCCCAAGAACATGTTCAGCTGAAATGAGCACTCAGTAAGTATAAATATTGTAAGTACTTACCTAGTAAACACAAGAAGTAAACCCATAAGGCTATGGTCCATATATTAAATAATGGAAGCAATAATGTTGGGAATAAACAGTTTCTGAGTAAGAAAGGACAATTTATTATTGAATGGCCCCATAATAAACAATACTAGTACTATATTAGAATGCCAGTAGCATGTTCAAATGTCTACAACCAATATTTTTCTTCTGCTGGTGAAATTGTTAATGAAACTTCGGCAACCACTCACCCACCAAATCAACAAAGGACCAAATGTGTGACATATCATTGTAGCTGGATCTTTGGCGTTTCAGCTTCCCTGAGCCTGCCAGCCATGTTAACTTTCAATTGTGTATTAGCCCTTGTTTGGTTTAATAATAAAGTGATCTAAAGCACATGTGGTTCTTATTGGGGTTCCAATCCCACATTAAAACCCATACTGGTGACCCCGAAGTCAAGTTCACCTCCTATTTATGCAAGTAGTGCAACAACATTTGGTTTTTGTGCAGAATTTTGCCATAAAATACGGAAGTCATTGTCCTGATGGTTGCTGCAATAACCATAACAGTGCCACCTCCACCAGGATTCTGTACTGCAGCATTTTCATCACCATGTATATTCCTGCTTCTGGTGCCCACCTCTGCTCATTTGCTGTCTGCAAGAATAAGCTCCATATTATTAGTACAGCTATTTCCACAGCTAGTTCAGAGGTGCAGCAAGGAAGTGCCATTCGCTGTGTCACTACCCAAATGACAAGTGCAGGATGGTTTAGGCACCGCCTCCTGCTCGGACACTCATGGGCGCCTACATGTATTTCATTCCATTTGTGACTTTTCTGCATCATGCAATCATTTGTACATGCATAACTGTGCTTGAGATGTTCATTTTGTGACACTGGTGCTGATGTATCACTGCTTCCACCTTCAATGGCTACCTGTCCTCTGCGCTCCACAGTGCTATACTTCATGCAGTCAATGACACTCAGCTGCCGTGTGCAGGTTCAATGGCATTTCCTGTTTGCTTGTCACCAAAGTGTGAACTCTCGTGGAACGTTTTTGTAGCAGATGTGCCAGAACCCATCTTAGGCATGGACTTCTTAACGCATCATAAACTTTCCCAAGATGTTTCGTGACATTCGATGTTTCACTATCTAACAAACAGTTACTTTTCTTGTGCTCTGTTGAGCTCTGACTCTTGCCTTGCTAGTGCACCAATTGTTCATGAGTGTTTCCAAACTATTGAAAAGTTTGATGCTCTGTTTTCAAAGTTGTGTCGCAAACATGAACAAGTGATCAAACTGTGCCATGAAAAACAAGACTCTGTTCTTGAGTGCTTTGATACTATAAACAATCTGAATCACTTCTGTCAAAGTGGTTGAGCTAACATGAATGTGTGTTTCATATGTGCTGCAAAAACAAAGACTTGGCCCACCACCTCACAGTCATGGAATCACAGCTTGTGCCTGCTTGGCATCAACTTTCGTCTTTGCAATCATGCCAAAAGGACATTCACTCAAAGGTTAGTATGAGTGTTGCTTCAAAAAGTGTTCCCAGTGCCGTCGTGCCCATGCGCAATGTAAATAGTGTTTGTGGTCTCCTCGTCATTTGTACTCACATGTTTGTAAACAGACCTGTGTTTCCATGCCAACACCTCATGTGAACTCTTAGCCTGTGCAGTGTCCCAGTCTGGTGGCTGCATCAAACACTACATTCTCTGCATGCACCCCACGTTCATCACTTCTTGCTGCTCCATCAGTCGAGCAGTCTGCTACGGCAATGTGCATGCCTCCACCAGATGGTGGTCACCTCAGGAACTCTCACGCAATGGCATCTTGTCCCAGACCAGTGGCACGCACAAGTAAACTCATGGCTGGGACTGTAACTTCTCCAGTACCTCGGCTCACCCCATCGGCTATAAGCGCGGCTTAGCTACACCCCACCTCATACACTCCATGTGACACACTCCTTATTTCCACCTGGCATAGCACAACAAACATTAACAGTAAGTGTAAAAGTAGCCTTCCTGCCATTTCTCGTGGTGTCTCAGTGGTTACGAACAGCACAGTACACAAATAGTGCCCAAGGAGGATGGTCTTGGCATATGTATAGAGATTACTGCCAGCACAATGCTTGCACCATAAAGGACAATTATCCAATTCCAAACATTGCTGACTTCCACAGATTCTTGCAGGTGCAAAAATGTTTTTGTTTGTGGACTGCAAACATGCTAACCACCAAATCCCTTATGGTTCCTGAAGACATTGAAAAGACTGCCATCACTACTCCCATAGGTCTATTCCACTAAAGATTCATGCCTTTCGGCCTCATCAACACCACTCAGACTTGGCAGAGATTTATCAATGAGACTTTATTTCCCTAAAAGTTTTGTTTTGCATACCTCGATCACATTTTAATATTTAGTAACTCGATCGAGGAGCATAAGAAACATTTACAAATCCTTCTTGTTACTCTGGCTGCAGCTGGCATCGAATTAAATGACAACTGCATCGAAATGCAGTGTTTTTCCTCAGCTTCACAGTTTGTCTGATAGTATTTCCCCTTCTCCTGATAGGATTGATCACATCAGAAACTTGCAACCTCCTACAACTTTCAAAGAATTGTGTCATTTCCTTGGCACCATTAATTACTATTGATGATACATGCCTGGTGCTGCTGAGCTGCAGGCCCCACTTACAGACTCTTGTTGGCAAACACATGTCGGACAATTGGCCAGTTCACTGGATGGATGCTATGTCTTCAGCATTCTTAGCCCTCAAAAACCTGCTCGCTCAAGCTGTCACCATTGCTCACCCTCATCCAGATTCTGAACTGTTAATAACTACTGATGTGAGTGACACTGCCACTGGCACAGCCCTCAACCAATCCCTCAATGGAGTCACTTCTCCTTTGCAATTTTTCTCAAAGGAACTCAATAACACTCAGAAAAAGTGCTTGACCTTTGATAGAGAACGCCTGGTCTCCTATGTGGCCACCAAACCCTTTTGCTCTGCTATAGATGACCGTTCGACACTCTCACAGACCATAAACCTCTTGCAGCTGCTATCTCTAACCCTACAGTGGACCCTCCCCAGGTTCCACTATTTTGACTATATTTCTCAGTTCATCACTGACACCCGCTACATCAAGGGCATGGAATATCATGGCCAGTTTCCTTTTGCACACTGAAGCAATTTCCTCTCTCTTCAACCTCTCTCAGCTTGCCACTTTACAAGCAGCTGACTACGACACCATGCAACTGATTCCCTGGCATATTGGGTGAGATTTGGTGCATGCTCCGCCCCTACATTCCTCACAGCCTATGATGCGAAATCTTCAACAAACTACACATCCTTACTCATCCAGCAGTTAAAGCCTCCACGAAGTTTCACATCGTTCTAGTTGGCCCCCTTCTCCCGGCTGATGGTTTCTGCTATCTGCTAAACTTCATCAACTGCACCACACACTGGTTAAAAGCCACGCCCATTCCCAACATCATGGCGGAAATGGTTGAATGTGCATTCTTGCAGTTCTGGATCTCTTGATTTGGCTGTCTTTCCATCATGACCACCAATTCAAGTCCTCCCTCTTTCGAAACCTTTGCAAGCTGCTTAGCATAAGACATATTCACACAACCCCTTATCACCCCCAAGACAATGGACTGGTTGAGCACTGGCACCAGACCTTAAGGCAACACCTTCATCATCTCCCTCAACAACTCTCCCACCACCTTCTCCATCAACCACATTAAACCTGCCTTCATCGAATCCTCTTCTTCTCCACCTCTGACAGACTCTGCCCCCTCCTGCCCTCCTCCTCATCTGTCGCCCTCTCCCCCACCCTTCCGATCACTACTCCTTCTCCCTCACCCTCTCCACCTTCGTCCTCTTCACTCTTTCATGGCTTCTTCCCTTCTCCTCTCCCCCCCGTCTCCGTACCTTGAGTTCGTCGTCCCCATCCCCCCTCCACTTGCCACAGGCATCTCAATCATCCTCCATGACCACACAATTTTTATCCTCTATCCTTCTTCCTCTAACATGTATACACGTCTAATCTCAGAATTCTGCTGTATCACCACATTTCAAAAGCTTCAAGTCTCTTGTTGCCTGAACTGTTTATTTTCCTAACTCTTAAATCTATTTTGGGAGTCAGCCAATTCCCCATCTTAAGAAAAGCTGTTCTTGCCACTGAGAATCCTCTCTACTTTGGCCACCATAAGTGTTTTGCTATCCAAATAACAAAACTCAGCTACTACTTTTCTTGTCTTGTTTACTAATGTCATTTACTCTGCATCACATGATTTTATTTTATTGTACTCCCATGCCTTCTTTTTGCTTTTTTTATAATAATCATCTCATATTTTCCTTTCAAGAATCTCTCCACTCCATTTAGCCGATCTTCTAAATATTCTGTTGTCTTTGACATAATTGTAATGTTGTTAGCAAGCTTCAAAGTTTTTATTTCTTCTCCCTGAACTTTTAGTTCCTTCTCTAATTTTTTCACTGGTTACCTTTACTGTTTGCTAAATATACAGATTGAATAACATTAGGAACTGCCTATAACCCTGTGTCATATCCTTCTGGGTCACTGCTTTTCAATCATGCTCCTTATTTCTTATGTCTGCTATCTGGTTTTTGTACAAGTTGTAGGTACACGAACTTCTGTTTCTTGTATTTTACTCCTGGTACAATCAAAATTTTAAAAAGCTTCATTTCTCTTCTTGCCTGAAATATTTATCATCAATGTCTCACACTCCAGACAAATATCTTCATAAAAGGCCTCGTAACTCTTAAATCTAGATCTGATTTCAACAAAGTCATCTTCTTAAGAAATTTGCCATTGCCAGCTTAATTTTATGTTGTGGAGGTGAAACTAACTCAAAATATATTGATTAACTAAAAAGTGCACATATCTTCTGTACAAATGTAGGCTTTTGGGTTATTATTGTTAAAATTAAAATTCTTCTGAGCAATTTTGACTGATTCTTCCATCAGTTCTTGGTAGAACACAATCAAATAAAAGAAAAAACACAATTTTGAGTGTGTTCTATGAGTTTGCAAACTTGTAGAACACACACAAAATTGTATTTTTTCATTTACCTTTTAAGCTATTTGCCATGTCATGATGATAAAATATTTCCAACATTTCATATCTGTTACAGGAGCCTTCCTCAGGGAATGCTGGCTTGTTTCCTCCTCTGCTTGTCTTATAAAGCCAATTCTGTCCCTGCAGGTTAGTTCTGATTGGTTGAAATTTTGTAGCAGGAAGGAAAGGAATAACTTTATTGTTGCTTGCATTGGTGTTTCTGAGTGGTGGGAATACAAGAGGAAGATGCGCTTATTGGTGTTTGCATCAGTGGTTCTGATTGGTGGAAAACAGGAAGGTGTACGTTTGTTGCTGTTTGCATGTCAAACATGTCACTTGAAGAGCACAGAGCTGTAACAAAACTAAAAAAAAGACATAGACATTGTCATCTTGCAGGCAGACAAAGGAAATGCCACATTTTTCTTGGACACTGCTGAGTATGAAACAAAGATGAAAGATCTATTAAATCATCAATCTACCAGGAGTTAAAAGGTGACTCAATGGTCAAGATAGTGAGAAAGATGCAGGCTCTCATAAAGGAGTCAAGAATAGATTTTGACACAGCCAGGACACTCAACCCAAAAGTACCAGTAGCAGTTGGGAGCTATGGGGTGCCTAATATTCACAAAGAGTCCTGTCCATTATGGCTGATAGTCAACAGCATTAGCCAAGAAACTATGCAAGCATGTTGGTAACACAAGCTCATACACGAAGAACTCTAAAACTTTACTGAGCTTATTAAGAACATGACCATCTCACCCACTGATTTGATGGTAAACTTTGACATGGAATCACAACACAGAAGGAAAATAACACAGAGGTTGAAGAGTTACTGATGGCACATTTGCCATACATTAAGGCGATTAGTGAGTGCACTGGGAAAGTCTTACAACGAGCTGGCATCAAACCTGTTTCCTCCAGCAATAACAAAATTAAAGATATTCTCACATCAACTAAGGATCCCATAGGAAAGCTGAATACTGAAAAATGCAGATGTGGAACTGTATACATAGGAGAAACAGAAAGGCCTATACATGTACAGATGGTGGAACATGAGAGGTACATACATTTAAACCAGCATAGCAAATCAGCGGTTGCAGAACACAAGGAGGAGTGTGGCCACAATATAAACTTCAAGGATGTACAAGTGCTCTCTAAACAGTCATTTAAAACCAAGAGAAAAATTCATGAAGCAATTGAGATTAGTAAACACCTGTACAATATGAACAGAGAAGATGGATACAAACTCTGACAATCTTGGCTACTGGTTTTGGTAGCATGATGAATGCTTTACGGCAAGTGGTACAACGGGCCCTTGTGCTGCTGATGGGCACTCCTGACAGCGTGGCAGCAACATCACTACTTAAAAGGACTAGATTGATCAGGAAACTTCAGTTATTGCTGTTGCCAGCCAATTCAGAAACATGAATGCAAGCACCAAAAAAATTATTCCTTCCCTTCGTGCTACCAAATTTCAACCAATCAAAACTAACCTGTGGGGACAGAATTGGCTTTATAAGACAAGCACAATATTCCCTGAGGAAGGCTCCTGTAACAGGTCCAAAACATGAAAATATTTTATCATCATGATGCTCAGAAGAATTTTAATTTTGTACATATCTTGTCTTTTAGCCTCTTTGGATGCTTCCCACCAGAAGGCTGGCATATTTCCATCAGTTCAGTTCATGTTTTGTATCTATTGTGTAAGGTAATAAAGTATCGTGCTAACAATATATATGATTTAACCCCAATTATTCTCTTAGTGGTGACCCTAGTGGTGTTCTTTGCCTTTTTGTTTATCTGAAGCATTTCTGTGGCTTCTGTGCTGGTGTTTCTCACCAAAATGTGATGTGCAACCATTCGACAATTACAATCATCTGCCTCTCCAACAGCCACTGGGTTTTCACTTTGGACCTCATTCCGTTGCAAGCTTGTCTAACCCGCTGGGATCAACAAGTGCTTCATCATCATCTCTGCAGCTTCCAGTTTTGCAGTTATCACAAGAAATGTTTTCAATGCTGCACTCCACCAGTAAGGTTATGTTCTCTCACAAAGACTCTGGTTTCGATATGTCCTATATACTTTTGAGTGTTCCACCCCTGTTCAGTGTTAACAGACATAAAAACAGTTTTCTGTGTGCACAGAATTTTCCTGCTGCTGATTTGAACAATTCAGGTGTTGATAAAATTTTCTCTGGCTTCCAGCCGTGTCATGTGGTTGACTGTCCATGACGTCGTCCAAGATCTTCTCCGCCATTGTGGTTGACTGTCGAGTGATTGCTACTGTTGTCCTTATATAGCTGCACTGCGGGCTGTGATGTCATTGGTGCTCCGTGACATGACCATAAAAGGCAGTGTTTTAGTCGCATGCCTGTCACGCCTGCTTCAACCTTCCAATCGCCGGGTTCCAAGCCGTGCTCAACTGCAAGCCACTGTGTCTATTAAGAGTATTGTCAGCTATTTTTATCTCAATTACCTCTTTTATTACACTATCCCAGAAACTGCTTGTTCTTGTAATTATTGATGTCTCCTCAAACACAATACAATGTCTGTTTTCAAGTGCATGCTCCACAATTACTGACTTTTTGGGCTAACGTAAATGATAACATCATTCATATTCCACACAGTGCTGTTCAATAGTGCACACTGTTTGTCCTATATAAAATTGTCCACAATCACACGGTATTTTATATACTCCCAGTGTTCTTAGACCTACATCATCTTTAACAGGTCTCATCAACTGACGTATTTTTGAAGGAGCCCTGAAGACCAAGTCGATGTTGTGTCTCTTAAGGAGTCGGCTAATCTTTCCAGTGATTCAGCCACAAAACGGCAAACAGGCAAGTTTCTTTGAGTCCTCCTCAAGGGTCTTCTGCTTCTGTGTCATCGCGAAGATAGCTTTTGTAATCTGGCTTTTGCTGTAGCCGTTGTCCCTAAAAACTTTCCATAGGTGGCTCGGTTCCTTTTGCAAATTTTCAGTGTCTGATACTACTTCCACTCAGTGCACCAAGGTCCTTAAAACAGACTGTTTCTGTGATGGATGATGATGGCTTCTGGCATGCACGTACCTATGTAAGTGGGAGTCAACAATACATTTTCGCATTCAGAGTAGAATGTTGGTGATTGGAGTTTGGTAAGTAGCCCATGACACAGTGATAAGCGCCGTTGCTGTAATGATTCCCATCCCAGGTCCTGTATCATTTCCATAATGCTCTCTCCCCTATATTGTGACAATACAAAATAAGCTGCCCTTATTTGGACTCTTTCGATGTCCTCCGTCAAACCCATCTGATAAAGATCCCACACTGGGCAGCAATACTCCAAACAAGGATGGACAAGCATAGTGTATGCAGTTTCTTTAGTAGTTCTGTTGCATCTTGTAAGGGTTCTACCAATAAAACAAAGTCTCTGGTTCACCTTTCCCATGACTATATCTACGTGTTCTTTCCAGTTTAAGTCTGAAGTAATAGTAATTCCCAGGTATTGTGTGGAGTTTACAGCCTTCACTTTTGATTGATTTATCTTGTAAACAAAGTGTAATGAATTTCTTTTCATACTCTAGTGGACGACTTCACACTTCTCATTATTTAGAGTCAATTGCCAATTTTTACACCATAGTGATATCTTATTCAGATCGTTCTGCAGTTCGTTTTGATCTTCAGATGATTTTACTAGACGGTAAATTATGGCGTCATCTGCAAACAACCTAAGAGAGAGATACTTAGATTTTCTTCCAAATCGTTTATGTAAATAAGGAACAGCAGAGGACCAATAACACTACCCTGTGGAACACCTGATATTAATAGTATTTCAATTGCAAATATATTTAAATGGGTTTTCAAACAATTACTGCATAATAAACAGTAATTATACAGAAACTAAAGAGGGTAAAACTTTCCTAACATTACTTGTGAAACACAGTAATTACCACTTTAATATTATGAAAAAAGAATTTACTTAGTTTTAATAGAAACACTAATTAGCACACTATCTGAAATTTAGCAATATACTTCTGGCACAAATTAATTAATATTTGCTAATTAAACAAACACATCTGCTGTCAAATAATTGAAAAAAACTTCAGCTAGTTTTCTTTACAACAAATAATAACAAAAGTTTTGGAAAAGAAAACGATAATAGACTAATTACAATCGTAGCTATTATTATGCAACAGTAGTATCGGGAGGTTCAGTAATGCAAGCAGATGGGAATAAATCCCAACTTGCTTCATTACACTGCGCCGTTTCTGTGCAGATTTTTGTAAACAATACTTGGTTGCTATGCCAACGTCTCACGTGGACACACCAATAGCTTGGCCCTGCTCACTCGTAGCTGCCGCTTGTACTACTAACGCTGTCCCTTCGTGCGCATGGCAATCTTCTTGTGTCTTGTGCTCCACAGAGCCATCAGTCAATCCCATTTCTGGAACTTTAACTTCTCCATGATCAGCGCCTTCACCCCATTGCGTCACTGTGGCAAAACACCCAGACGAGATTGTTTCAACCTGTGGTCAACAGGCTCACACTCAAGCTCATCACACACCCAGCCAAGTCAGAGCACTCTCACAATACTTTGGCCGCTCCACAATCGCTTGTTCCATGTGTCCCTGTCTCACCTCAGCAGTCATATTCCAAATGCGTGACAGTATTTCCCTCACCCAAGTTGAAGGCTACTGGCACTACTGCGTCATCACCTCTACAACCTTCAGCAGCTCTCAACTTGTCAAGTCTTCTGACTGTTCCTTGTGACAGCTGTCACTTTCACCTCTGGCTCTGGCTGTCACAACACCATCTCAGAACATTTTGGACACCACACCCCCTCCTGAGTCATGCATCCTGGCCGCACCTTGGCCCATTACAACAAAGCAGCACTCCGCTGATAAACAAACAAACGCTCCTGCATATTTATGCATCTTAGTCATTACTAATGGTACCATACAGAAGCTTTACCTTACAGTCAGACCTCCCATCTCCAACAAACCAGGATGACTTTGCCCAGAGAAACTTGCCATGGTAAATGAACAAATTGCAGAACTTCTTGATGGTGGTGTAGCGAAACTTCTTCAAACAATTGGTCCTCTCCCTTATACTTATTCAATAAAAAGATGGTACCTGGTATGTGTGTGTCAACTATCATAAGCTCAATTCTAGAACCATCATGGACAATTATCCTGTTCTGAACATCACTGATTTATTTAGTATTGCCAACATCATGGACACAACCTCTTAGGAACCTTAGGTAAAAGACGTGTAATATATAATATTTTCATACTCTGTTTAAAATACTGTGTTTCACATACAGGTACATATATGTACTTGGTACTGTAATGTTTATTTAAACAGTGTGTTAAATTTTACTATCGCTTTACATAATATTCAACAGCGGCACTTATCGCTGCGGCGTGGGCTACTTACCAAACTCCAATTGCCAACATTCTCCTCCAAATGCGAAAATATATTTTTGACTCCCACTTACATAGGTAGAAATGATCAGCAGAATAAAGTGCGAGAAATCAGAGTTCGAACGGGGAGATTCATGTGTTCTTTCTTCCAGCGCACTATTTGAGAATGGAATGGGAGATAAATAGTATAAATGTGGTTCAATGAACCCTCTGCCAGGCACTTGAATGTGATTTGCAGAGTATACCATGTAGATGTAGGTGAAGCTGTATATATTACGGTTTTGTCACTCATTTCTACTATCTGTCTGATACCAAAAAATGATTGCCAAAATTAACAAAAATACTATAATTTTAAACAAATCTGTATTTATGAAAAATTAAAACACAAATTGAAATTCACTAAAATAATGAGTCTAAGTAATAGTGCACCTAAACAATATTGTCAACACATATATGTGTACACTTCAAAATCACCAATACAGTTAATAAATTGAGTAAATTTAACACAAGAGAAAACACAAGTTTTAAGTTTGTGTATTATGTTAAATGCAAATTTCCAGAAACACGCATACGCATGAGCTTAATAGTTAAAACTTAAATGTAATTTTTTAATTCATATATTTTCGCTTACTTCAAGTAAAAAAAATGGTGTTTAATTAAGAACTGCAAAACTTTGTCATTAATCTTGTTGTGCACTGTCTCTGGAGGAGCTTAATGTGGAAGCCATGTTATTTCACTTTGTACTTAACTGTGAAGCTGTGAGCAGCTCTGTAATGTGCTGCTGGATTTTATTTTCAGTCATCGTGTAATCAAATGGCCATGTTGAAATGATGGAAATAAAGTCGTTTCCGTGAAAGTTTCATCAAGTACTTCTGATTTTCTACTGTGATCCTGCAACACATATTGTACCATTTAGAAGAGTCTAGAAGATGTCAATGCAATGTCCAAGACCAACAAGAAGATAAGTAAAATTTTTTTATGTTGCCCACCTACAGTGGAGTGGTTTGATATAGGCTGTTCAAATTAAATAATTCTCCGTTATTTAGGAAACTTCATCAAAACAGCTTAAACCATTCTGAAAAGGGGTGGAGCTGTTTCAAAAGGAGCAAGATCACAATACATGCTACATCCCCCCTTGGCTCTTTTCCAGTACCAGCAGAGCACTTTCAACATGCCCACATCAACCTTATGGGACCCCTCCCCCTGTTGACAGCTTCTATTATATTCTTTTAGCCATCGAGCACACCACTTGCTGGGTTGAGGCCACCCCATTAATCAAATGTACCACAAATCTGTAGCATGCGCATTTGTCCATTCCTGGATTTTGAATTTCGGTTACCCTTCAGTCATCACCACTGATCAAAGCCGGCAATTTGACTCATCACTCTTTAATGGCATTTGTGGGTTGTGCAGAATTTGATTCATTCACACCACTGCCTACCACCTCTAAACCAATAGCCATGATACACTGTGGACTCTTTCTCTTCCCTTTGTTCTCCTTCGGCTTCGAACAACCTACAAGGAATAACATGTAATATCACTATGTAATGGGGCATGTGATATAATAAATAAATAAAATAAATAATAACCTACAAGGAAGACTTACATGGCACAGTCACTGAGTTGGTGTACGGACAACCTCTTGTCTTGCTGGGGGAGTCGGTCAGCCCGACCCCAGGCCCACGGGTCGCAGAGCTGCTCAACCTCCTTGATCACATCCATCTGCATTGTGCCAAAATCAACCCACTCCTCATTTGAGTTACAACCCCTCCTCCCCCTACCCACACCCATTCTGTGGTCTCATGCATGTTAGAAGCCTGTGTCTTCATCATGCTCTGCGATGACACAGTGCGGCCACTGCTCCAGCCCTCATACTCTGGCCCTCGCTGAGTGTTTAGTCATGCACAGAACACCTCCTTGTGAAGGGTGACCCAGTGTCAGTCTCCATTAACCACTTCAAACCAGCCCATGTTGAGCAGCATCTGATCCTCCTCCTGTCAAGGTGGACAGCTGATTGTGCACTCTGTCGAGTGCTGCTCATGACGCAAGCCCACCATTGCCTTCATCTTTCTGCCCTCCCTGCTCTCCATTGAGAGTTCTGCCCAATCCTTCCACTCCCTCATGAAGCCTGACTTCTCCTCCCCCCCCCCCCCTCAGCATATTTGCATAAATTGAAGGTCATTTCTATTTGTTTACCTACTATTAAATGTGAATTGGTTGATGTGCAAAATAATAATTAGTGGTCTTTTGTGTTTCTTAAATGAAATTTGGTGAATGGAGAGTACTTTGGACATGTTTTGTATTATTTACAAGGTTGAAGGTTATTCTATGCCACTTTTATGATAAATGAAATTTACATGAATAACAGATCATTTTCATTGTTTGCCTACATTGAAGATTAACCTGTCTGATGTTTAATTTAAATTTTAGTATTGGATTTTTCAATGTTTATTTACCTGAAAATTGGTAATTAAAATTTCTGTTTATATAATTTTTGACAACTGGCTATCATTTAGTGGGCTTGTATAAGCCTTAAGGATTTGCGTGAGATTAAATGTTTAAAATAAATGGTTTTCTGTCGAAGTTATGAATACTGCTGCTTGGAGTCCACCCTTCCACTACACAGCCAACTGCATTGCACCTTCTGGATTTTAAGTGTGACTCTAGAGGAAGTTACCTCTTTTGCTAACTGTGTGCTTTTGCAAATATACTTCTTGCATGTACATATGTTCACATGCCAATGACAGGGACATTTTTAGTTTGACTGGGCATCAGTACCATCAGCTATACACCCTAACTGTTCTGTTTTCCCAATTGCATAAATAAAAAACATTGGTCATCCAAAACAGATTATCGTAAAGATCCCAGGCACTGTTGCAAACAGCATTTTTCACATCTAATAACTACCGTATCCATGAACTTTGCTAAAAGCTTAATTTTCAAAAGTGACTGTTTTTATTGGTCAATCCACATTTTAGGAACCCTGGTTACTAATTCCAATAAGTCTTATTGTTATAGTTTCTTGTTGGTGGGGCCAGCAGCATATCATAAAAAATATCTTACTGTTATCTGTAAATAATAATTTCCATAAGATATATTTTATTAAGAAAAAGTTTGAGGCCAAATATTACAAGTGATGTCCCTCCTCTGTAAAGTTTTGTGCTCAGCTGTATACTTAATGTTAAAATAAACACATATGGTATAATTCTTTTTCTTGCATCTTTGCCCCACTTATATGGGGGTCAATATGGTTAACTATGAATTTGTAAGGTTAACTTAAGGAATGGCCTGACACTCTTCTTGTCACCACAACTCACAGAAATATATGTACCCAACAGTCTATTGTAGTGTTATATATGTGATAGGGTGTGAAAGTTTTTCTAGATGTTTGTGAATCATGTAACTGTGGCAGAACTCTGATACAAGCTGAGTATTCATCTAGTGGGATGTTGGAAACCCCTAAAAACCACATCCAGGCAGGCCAGCACACCACTCTATGTTGTTAATCCACTGCATGGATTTGAACCAGGGCAGTATACTTCCTCATTCAATATGGTAGCATGTTAAACTGCACATTAACGTATAATGTTTCATTTTAGTGTTAATGAAGAAATAATTCAATTGTCATAGTACCCCAAGATATCAGTGCATATTCTATTCAAACAACACTCAATAGATATTGTTGTCTTGTTAGTCTTCAGTCCAGAGACTTGTTTGATACAGCTCATCACCCTAATCTATCCTGAGTAAATCTCTTCATATCCTCATAAGAATGGCAATCCACATCCATCTGAATCTGCTTAGTCTCTCTCTGTCATTTTTACCCCACACACTTTCCTCCAATGCTAATTTCACGGTTCATTAATGTCTAAGAATGTGTCTTACATATCAATCATTTCTTTTAGTCAAGGTATGCCTGAAAGTCCTATTTTCCCCAAATTGATTCGGTACCTCCTCATTAGTTTCACAATCTACCCACCTAATTTTCAACATTTCTCTGTAGCACCACATTTAAAAAAGCTTCTATCCTCTTCCTGTCTGAACTATTTATCACACATGGCTTAACTCCACACAAAAGCTTTCAAAAATACTTCCTAAATCTTAAATTAATGTTTGCTGTTAACAAATTTCTATTTCTCAAAAACTGTTCAAATGTTTGTAAATATATGGGACTTAACTACTCTGGTTATCAGTCCCTACGCTTACAAACTACTAAAACTAACTTGAACTAATCTAAGGACAATATCACACACTCATGCCCGAGGGAGGACTTGAACCTCCAATGGAAAGCAACCGCATGCTCCATGGCAAGATGCTTTAGAGTGCTTGGCCACTCCACCGCAGCTCTCTTTTTCAGAATCAGTTTTCTACCCATTACCATTCTGCATTTTATATTATCTATACTGTGACCATTATACATAACTTTATTTCCCATATAACAAAACTCATCTACCATCCGTTTCGTTACCTAATCTAAGACCTTCAGCATTGCCTAATTTTCGTACCCATTCCATTCTTACCATTACCCATGTTTTGCTCTTGTTAATGTTCATCTTATACACTCCTGTCAAGATACTGTCCGTTCCGTTAAATTGCTCTTCCAGGTCCTTTGCTGTCCCGGACAGATTACAATGCCATTGGCAAACTGCAAAGTTTTGGTTTCTTCATCCTGAACTTTAACCCTTCTCCTTGCTTCTCTTCACAGTTTGCTTGATGTACAGATTGAATACCAATTCGGAAAGTCTACAATACTGTCCTACTCCCTTCCCAATCAATGCTTCCCTTTCATGCCCCTCGACTGTTTTAATTGCTATCTGTTTTTTGTACAAGTAGTAAATAACCTCCCACTCTCTACATTTTACCCCATTGACTTCAGAATTTGAAAGCAGGTATTTCAGTAATGACTGACAAAAGTTTTCTCCAAATCTACAAATGCTGGTTTGCCTTTCCTTAATCTATTATCTATAATAAGTTTTAATGTTAGTACTGCCTCACGTGTTCCTACATTTCTTCTAAATCCAAACTTACTGCCCCTGAATTTTTACCATCTTTCACATTGATTCTGTAATTTTCACACCTGTCTGCACCGAGTTTCTATGGAATTAGAATATTTACATTTTTCTTGAAGTCTGTCAGTATGTGTGTGTGTGTGTGTGTGTGTGTTGATGGACGTGAGGGACCAAACAACGAGGTCATCAGTCCCTTTAACTCCGAATTGTATATGCAACAGAACCCAATGAAAAATGTGGGAAAGCTAAAAGACCATTCCACTAGGAATTAAAATCATCTCACCAACAAGACTAAAACCAACTTAGGGTAGCGAAAGCTACAGTGTCCGCTCCCATAGCTCCGGAAGCGACGACAACCTTCTAAACCACAAGTTACTAACAGCACAGTGGTCAACAGATCACAGCTTCAGAGTAGGGAGAAATAAAATGACGTTAAAAAGTAAAAGAGTGGGGGACTGGGGGGAGGGGAGAAGGCTCTAAACCCCGCAAACAGCCAAGAGTCACAAACCCACTCACCCCGACCAAGCGAGTCCTAGAGCTGAGAATAAAGCCTACTCTCACGGAGGAAGGCAAGGACACGATCAATAATCCGTGGGTCATCCGCCAAAACTAGAGGCAACAAAGGTGGTAGGCCATAGTCGCCACGAAGTGTCAAATGTTGAGAACATTCAACTCGAATATGAGACACGAATTGTACGGCTCCACAATCACAATGTGGTGGATTGTCATTGTGTAAAAGAAATCCATGGGTCAGCCTGCAGTGTCCAATACGGAGGCGACAGAGGACAATCGATTCTCTCCGGGAAGAGCGTAAAGATGAACTCGAAGCTGCAGTCATATCTTTGACGGTGCAGAGTTTATTGGAAGGGGCAGTAGCTTTCCAACTGCTATCCCATGAGGAGTGAAGCAAAGATCTGATCTGCACCTGCAGATCCGCACCTGGAATTAGAAAGGGAGGTGGGCAGTGAGTAATTGCCAATCGAGCCAACCGGTCAGCCTCTTCATTGCCTGTAATACCAACATGGCTTGGCACCCAGAGAAAGGTAACGGAGCAGGCAGCACGATGGAGGTCAGCAAGGAGATCATGGATGGAAATAACTAAAGGATGGGAGGGGAAACATCGATCAATAGCCTGCAGACTGTTCATGGAGTCAACACAGATTAAACCACATTCCACAGCAGTCTGTTTAATAAAACAGAGGGCTCTATAAATCGCCATCAGCTCTGTTGTGAACACACTGCATGCCTCTGGCAGAGAATCGCATTCCACCCCAACGGGAGATGTAAATGCATATCCGGAGTGGCCCGCAGTTTTTGTGCCATCAGTGTAAAAAATAGAGGCTTCCTGAAACTCTTTTAGTAATGGGCACACCAAAAGACAATGGGGGAAATTAAAGCTTTTGGGCACTGGAAGAGATCCGCCCGAATTAGTGGTCACAGCACCATCCATGGGTGTGTGTGTGCAGTGAAATGGAGGGTGCAATCCAGGGAAGGGAAGTGGAAATCTCGGCAAAGAGAGGCAAGCTGCAGTCCGACGGGCAATCCTGCCCACAGCCGGGTATCAGGGGGTCAAAGCCCTTCATATGCAAAAAGAACCCGGTAAGTGTGATGAGCAGGATATTGCCGGATGGCGATGGCAGAAGTCTGTCAGTATTTTGTCTGCCTCATAAATATTGCGCACCAGGTGGAATACTTTTGTCATGACTGGCACTCCCACAGACTTCAGTAGTCTACTCCAGGGGCCTTGTTTTGGCTTACATCTTTTGGCATTCTTTCAAATTCTTCTTTTTGTATAGCATCTCCATTTACTAACAGCTTACATGTATTTTAGTGCCCTAAGCAAATCTAGTAACTCTTTGTATCTGTAGTTAATATATATTGTCGATATCACGTAAGTAACAGTCATGAATGCAATGTGTTTGAGCTGCAGTAGGTTTGTTCGTTTTGGGTTTCAATGCAGCTGTTGTGACAAGTGGTTTCATTGGGGGGGGGGGGGGGGGATGTAGCGGTGTGGGACAGAGGGAAGCAAACGAGTCTCTTCCTTTGTTTTGCAAAGTGTGTTCAAGGGACAGAAAAATAGCTGAACAGGAAGGGAAGATTAGAGCCCTTCAGGCTGAACTGGATAGTGCTAGGGAGGAACTTACAAGGTTAAGGGAGGAGAAGGGTGAGCAGGGGTGGGAAGTGGCAGCAGGGAACAGGGGCCACAGAGAGAGTATAGTTCCTGACAGTTTCACATTTGGCACAACCAACAGATTTGCCTTGCTACCACAGTCAAGTGAGGAAGAGGCTCCTTTAGAAGTAGGTGCAGTTAGGAAACAACAGACTTTCACAAAGAAACCAACAGTTTCAAAAAAAGTAGATAGTAGGAGGAAAGTTCTGTTGTTAGGAAGTAGTCATGGAAGAGGTGTGGGCCAGATTTTGCAGGAAAAAATAGGTGACAGGTACCAGGACACAAACTTTTTCAAGCCCAGTGCAGGTCTTAGCCAGGTGGTAGAGGATATAGGTTCCTTGTGTAAGGGTTTCACAAAACAGGTTCATGTTGGTATAGTGGGTGGGGTGGGAAACAGCATTGATAGGGATTGGGGCTACAATATTGAGTGTGACCTGGTTAAAATAGCTTCTGCAATGACCCAGACAAATGTTGGATTGTTGCCTGCTTCCATGTGGTATGATTGACCCCAATTGAACCGCTACATCAGGAGAGTCAATATGGAGATTGATCAACTGCTTAGGGCGGCTACTCTGTCGGACATAGGTTTGGTTCCTGTTGATGTTATTGATAGGTGGGATTTCACTAGGCATGGCCTGCATCTTAATAGGAAAGGGAAGGGGAAACTAGCTGGGTTGATAGCAAAATCCTTAAGGGGGGACACTGCAATTCATGGAAGTACTTCTTTTTTTAGGCTAAGATCAGTGTCCAGTGAGAAGCTCAGGCAGGCGGGTGCTAAAAATGTTGAAAAATCAAATGTTTCTCAGAAAAGTAAAGTAAAAAATAATGTTAGCATTTTTCACCAGAATATTGGCGGACTAAAGAATAAAATAGATGAGCTTTTAGTTTGTTTAGATGATATAGAAACTGATAATATAATAGATGTACTATGCCTGTATGAGCATCACATTGTCACTGGTATGGAAAATGTGAATGTCTGTGGATATAAATTAGTCTCAAATGTAAGTAGAGATAATAAGATAAGAGGAGAAGTTGCCATATATGCCAAAAGCTATCACAGTGTAAAAAATTTAGAAACAAAAAAGTTTTGTGTAGAGCAGCATATTGAAGCATAACCTGCCAGCTTAAACTCAATGATGATTATCTTATAATTGTAACAGTATATAGGTCCCCTTCAGGGAACTTTCAGTTATTTCTGGAAAACTTGGATGCCTTGTTGTGCTTTCTGTCAGATAGGGGGAAGCAAATTATTATTTGTGGTGATTTCAATGTAGATTCACTGAAAGAGTGTAATAGGAAGAAAGACCTGGAAGTCTTACTTGGCTCATTCAATCTGACATCCGTTATTGATTTTCCTACTCGCGTAGTAAAGGACAGCAGTACATTGATAGATAACTTTTTTATAGAGCAAGATAAGTTTAACAACATAAATGCTTGTCCAGTTGAGAACGGTCATTCGGATCATGGTGCACAGCTAGTAACAATAGATGACATAGCTCCGTTCAGTAATTCGAAACAGTCCACCAGAATTGTGCGCTCGATTAATGACTTAACAACTAGAAATTTCAAAGAAAGTCTACAGCAGTTAGACTGGGATGAGGTTTACAAGGAACAGGATGTTAATTTAAAATATAATTTATTTCACAATACATTTGTACGGGTATTTGATAACTGTTTCCCCAACAAATTGGTAAAATTTAATTCTAAGAAACCATGCAAAAACCCATGGCTTACTAAAGGAATAAAAATATTGTGTAACCTAAAAAGGGAACTATATCTGTCCGCAAGAAAGAGTAATAACCCAGAAACAATAAAATATTATAAAAGCTTCTGTGCTACATTAAGAAAAGTTATTAAAAAATCAAGAAGCATGTGCATCATGTCTGAGATTAGCTCCTCTGATAATGAAATTAAAACAATTTGGAATATTATTAAAAGGGAGGCAAGGCAACCAAGAGCAGAGGAAGAGGGTTTTACCATCAAAACAAATGAAAACTTTATTAACAAAAAGTCAGAAGTTGAAAACAATTTTAATGATTACTTTTTAAATGTTGTAGAGAAAATAGGATCTAAATGTTCATTAGAAGGAGCAAGGCAGTTAATGGAAGAGGGCATACCTACACAATTTGATACAACTGAAATTCCACGCACCTCACCTTCAGAAATTAGGAAAATAATAAACTCTCTCAAGAGTAAACAGTCATATGGAATTAATGGCATTTCCAGCAGGGAATTAAAAACTTGTACCCAGGAGATAAGTAGGATTCTCTGTCATATTTGTAACAGCTCATTAAAGCAGGGTATTTTCCCAGATAGACTGAAATATGCTATCGTTAAACCTTTGCATAAAAAAGGGGATACATATGATGTCAACAACTACTGGCCCATCTCACTTCAGACAGCTTTATCAAAAATTTTTGAAAAAGTTATGTATTCTCAAGTTGCTTCACATATTAGTATAAATAAAGTTCTAACAAAATGTCAGTTTGGTTTTCAAAAAAGCTTTTAAACTGAAAATGCTATATATACGTTCACTGATGAAATATTAAATGCTTTGAATAACCGGACATCACCAGTTGGAATTTTTGTGATCTCTCAAAGGCTTTTGATTGTGTAAATCATGGGATTCTTCTAGATAAGCTTAAGTATTGTAGTATGAGTGGGACAGTGCACAAATTGTTTAAATCATACTTAACTGGAAGAGTGCAGAAAATTGAAATAAGCAGTTTACATGATATAGATGAAACAATTAATTCTTCTAACTGGGGAGTTATCAAAAATGGGGTCCCACAAGTTTCGGTCTTGGGTCCTTTGCTGTTCTTAATATATATTAATGACTTGCCATTCTACATTCACGAAGATGCTAAGCTAGTACTTTTTGCTGATGATACAAGTATAGCTATCACACCTGACAAACAGGAATTAACTGATGAAATTGTAAATGATATCTTCCAGAAAGTCATTAAGTGGTTCTCTACAAATGGACTCTCATTAAACTTTGATAAAACCCAGTATATACAGTTTCATACAGTAAATGGCATGACACCATTAATAAATTTAGACTTTGAACATAAATCTGTAGATAAGGTAGAATATTCAAATTTTTTAGGTGTTTGCATTGACGAGGGACTGAATTGGAAGAAACATATTGAAGATCTCCTGAAACGTCTGAGTTCAGCTACTTATGCTATCAGAGTCATTGCAAAATTTGGTGATATACATCTCAGTAAATTAGCTTACTACGCCTATTTTCATTCACTGCTTTTATATGGGATCATATTCTGGGGCAATTCAACATTGAGTAAAAAAGTATTCATTGCACAAAAGTGTGTAATCAGAATAATTGCTGAAGCTCACCCAAGAGCATCCTGCAGACATTTATTTAGGGATCTAGGGATACTCACTGTAGCTTCACTCATGAAATTTGTTATTAACAATCCAACCCAATTCAAAAGTAATAGCAGTGTGCATAGCTACAACACTAGGAGAAAGGATGATATTCACTATTCAAGGTTAAATCTAACTTTGGCTCAGAAAGGGGTGAATTATGCTGCCACAAAAGTCTTTGGTCACTTACCAAGTAGCATCAAAAGTCTGACAGATAGCGACCTAGTATTTAAAAAGAAATTAAAATAATTTCTGAATGGCAACTCCTTCTCCAATGTAGATGAATTTTTAGATAAAACTTAAATGTAAAAATAAATAAAATAAAATAAAAAACAAAACAAAAAATTCTTAAAATATTGATTGTCAAGTATAGACAACATTTACTAAACTGACACGTTCCACATCATTACGAAATGTCGTATATATGATCTATGAAACAAGTATTAATATAATCTAATCTAATCTCCTATATCATCTTCATCTACATATCCTGTAGGTGGTATGTATCTTTCCCCTAGTCATATATTCTTCTACAGACTTGCATTTGCCCTCTAGTTACTCCTGCTTAGCCATTTTGCACTTCATGTCAGTCTTATTTTTAGTCGTCTGTACTCCATTTTACCTGCTTCATTTACTTTATTTTTATATCTTCTCCTTTCCTCAATTAAATTTAGTATTTCCTGTGATATCCAAGAAGTTTTTATAGGTCTTGTCTTTCTACCTATTTGGTCCTCTGCTCCCTTCACTATTTCATCTCTCAAAGATACCCATTTACCATATCTTCTACTGTGTTACTTCCCCTCATTACTGTCAACTGTTGCCTAAAGCTACCTCTGAAACTATAAGAACCTCAGGTCCCTTCAATTTATCCTTCCCAACTCTTTTCTTCCTACCTTTCCACAGTTTTTTCATTTTCAGTCTACTGTTCATGATCAGTAAGATACGGTTAGGGTCTATATGTGCCCCTGGACATGTCTTACAGTTTAAAAGCTGGTTCTAAAATCTATGTCTTATCATTATAAAATACATCTGGTACCTTTAGGTTCTTCTGGTATCTTCCACCTATACAATCTTCTTTTGTGGTTCTTAAACAAAATGCAATTTTTATTAAATTATTTTCTGTGCAAAATTCTACCATATGGCTTCCCCTTTCATTCCTTTCCTCCAGCCTTTTCCTACTACTGAATTGTAGTCCCCCATCACAATCAAGTCTTCTTCTCCCTTAACTGTCTGAATAATTTCCTTTCTCTCCTCATACATTTCTTCAATCTTCTCACCATTGGCAGAGCAATTTCACATAGAAACTTGTACTACTGTGGTCAGTGTTGGCTATCTATCTATCTTGACTACAATAATAGATCCAGGGCCAGCCAATCCGTATAGGCAAACTAGACAATTGCCTGGGGCACTCAAATTTGGGGAGTGGCAAATAGTCATGTGCTCGTTGTGCGGTTTACTTTACTGTTGTGCTGCAGTTCCAAGAGCGATGAATTCCTAGTTACTACTACACACAGACAGAGCAACAGGCAAGGGACATGATGCAAGTCAGTGTTACATGCATTCTCTTTGACACTTCTGAATTTTGCTAGTAAGCATTTAATGAAAAGATAAGTAGCAATTTGCAACTAATCATCATCGTGTCAGCTGGGACACCCCACGGCCAGATGCAGTCTGCAGTACTATACAATGGGTGCTAATGACCTTGCCACAGGGCGCCATAAGAGCACACAAAATCATCAGTGGTGAAAAAGACTAAAAGGAATAGGGTGCCAAATAACACAGGGCATGCCTTACATTTGTACCTAAACAAAGGGAAAAGTACAATAAATAATTTTTTACTCGAGCCCTCCTGTACATTACTTTTGCCATCAGTTTATCAGTTTCTTGGTAAGAAAGATCCCCTTCCCCTTCATAATAATGCTATACATAGTTATAAAAATAAAGAGGGTTTGACTTACCAGGCGAAAAGGCACCGGTTTGTTGACACACACATAAATAAAAACATACACAAACACATACACACACACTCAAAAACTGAGCTTTCACAACTGTTGATTGCTTCATCAGTAAAGAGGAAGGAAGGAAAGGGAAAAAGTAAAGGATGCGAGTTTTAGGGGAGTGGGTAAGGAGTCATTCCAATCCCGGAGTGGAAGGACTCGCCTTGGGGGGGGGGGGGGGGGAAAGGACAGATAAACAAGCATATACACTCACACACATACACACACACACACACACACACACACACACACACACACACACACACACACGCCAAGGCAGACAGATCCAAAATGCAAAGAAGTTGGACAGAGATGCCATATGAGGCAGAGGCTCTATCCAGATATTGGAGGCAAAGATGTTGTAGAATGGTGGGCAGGAGAGGTTAATGGCATTGGTGCAAGTTCTAGGAAGTTGAAACTTACCTTTCTGTGGAATACATGACACACAATACCTATGACCATGAAAACTATTTAAAAATTGTTGAATACTGGCTGTATTTGATCCTGTTATACAAAAACCCCTGAAAAAATGTCTAACAAGGAGATTCATGTTCATTGTCTGGGAAAAGTATCCAAAATGAACTGATCAATTTGTTTGCCAATGCAACAAGGAAAGAAATACTAGAGTCTATTTACTCTGGTAAATATTACTTGATAATTCTAGATCGCACACCTGACATAAGCCATGCTGAACAAATGACCATGATCATTTCATTTGTAAAGGTAAGGTATGAGGATAAAAATCCAAGTATAAGAATGAAATCACAGAACATTTTTTGGGCTTTATTTCTCTTTTGACACAACTGGTGCCTGGCTTAACATAAAATTTTTTGAACAGTAATATGACATGTTCTTTCATTAGAAAATTTACATGGACAGGGATATGACAATGTAAGTAATATGAGAGGTAAACTCGGTGGTGTCCAAAAAAGGATTTTGGATAAAAATCCAAGTGCGTTCTTCATACTGTGCAGTTTGCATACACTACATCTTGTGGTGAATAACGCTGCTAAATGTTGTTTCACTGCCACATCCTTCACATGTATGTGTATTTTTCTTCTTCAACATAGATGGGATGTTCTATTGCACCATGTGCCTGCTTTGATGCTAAAACCAGAGAGCAATACTAGATGGGAGAGCAGGATTGATGCATTGCATCCTTTCCATTATCAGATAGCTGATGAGCATGATGCACTGATGGATATTTATGAAGATCATACATAGATTTAGCTGGAAATCAAATGTGAATTGAGGCTCAGTCCGTATAGCGAACTTAAACATTTATTGCTTCACTTTTTGCATTGTACAATATGTTGTTCGACGTAAGTTTGACTAGCAGACTTCTTCAGTCAAAAGAAACTGATCTTAACTCTGCTACAAATGCTCTGCAAAAAAACAAAAACCTTACTTGAAGATTGTAGAAACGATTTGGGATTTGGAAAAAAAAAAAAAAAAAAAAAAAAAAAAAAAAAAAAAAAAAAAAAAAAATGCTGGTAGAAGCAAGAGAATTTCAGAAGCACCCTACATTTCTGCATCATTTTTATCAGATACGCAGCCAGTCCATTTAAGACACAAGAAAAGACAGTTTGGTTGTGAAGCAGAAGCTGAACCTATTCATGAGGAGCAAAATCATTTCAAAATTACTTTTTAAATTGCAATGCTGGATATTGCAATAAATTCAATTGACAAGCAATTTCATCAGATTAACAACCTATATCGTGTATTTGGCTGTCTGTACAACATATGTGATGTACAAGATAAAACTCCCAAAGCCTTTCTTGAAGAGTATTTTAATTTGGAAGAGTGTCTTACTCACAAAGACTCTAGAGATATTGATGCTACTGATCTACTGATCTATGCAATGAATTACAAGCCGTAGTTAGAAGAGTATCCAATAACTCAGGTCCATAGGATGTTCTGAGTTATATTTGTAAAAACACTTTTACAGACATTGTACCTAATTTAGTAAATGAACTAAGAGTGTTGCTTACTCTTCCTGTGTCTGTAGCCAGTGGTGAGTGCAGCTTCTCAAAATTAAAACTCATAAAAACATATCTGCCATTCACAATGACTCAGGAAAGACTTGTGGGGTGGCAACTTCGTCAATTGAATGAGAAACAACAGATGCAATTGATTTAAAGGAGATCGTCTCAGATTTTGTAAAAGCCAAGGCAAGAAAAATGAAATTTGTGTGACTCTTTGTATAATGAAGCTTATAATTGTTCAATTATTGTAAACTATCAACCAAAACCTTCTTAACAGACAAAATATAAAAACAATGAAAAGTAACATTGTTGTATAATTTAATAAAATGCATTTTTAGCCATCAGCTGTTTATTAAAATCCTTAAAATTGATCAGTTTCAGTCCAGGACCATCATCATAGATAAACTACACAAAAATACAAAATAACATAATAAATGTACACAATAAAAAAGAAAGTAAGAAGCAAATAACACACATAGGATGGATAAGTGGAAATAACAGATTACTTTGTGTTATAAATACTTGCAAGGTATTAAAACAACAGGAGTCAGTTTGAATAAAATTATAAATTTCGTACAAAATTATCATAGTCAATACAAACATAAAATGCGAGAGTCGATTGTGAATACTGAAGAGTACACAATGCTGACTGCATAAGTCAAAGACCATCACAAGCTATGGTATCAAAATTGAATATACAGTTATGGAGTCATTCTTAATGGTATGGAGTATCTTTGGCAGAACATGTTTGGTTAAGCCTGTTGCGTTGCTAGCCACCAGCGTGTGTGTACGGTGTAGACCTATACATCGACTGTAACATAACCGTAGAAAGACTATGTGTGTGTCATATCTTGCTGGTTCTGAGTTCTTTGCCTATGTATCGGCCATACATTAGTCTGGCCGCAATCGTTGTATAGTACGCATCCATTAAAGAGTGTTCAGACAAATGGTGGTAGTTGTGACTGGGATCACCTGCCTGCCACAGTGGTGACCCTGACGTGATCTGAACACGCAACCTTCTGATGTGGAGTCAGCGTAGTTGGGCTTCACTCATCCATCTCACTAAAAAACATGATGGCTCATGGCGCATGTGCGGGGATTACCGGAAGCTCAATGCCAAAACCATCATGGATCGCTTCCCCATTCCGAGTGTCATGGACTTTTCTAAATTATTAACAGGTTCCATAATTTCTTCTGTTGTT
Source organism: Locusta migratoria (assembly GCA_026315105.1). Lineage (NCBI taxonomy): Eukaryota > Metazoa > Arthropoda > Insecta > Orthoptera > Acrididae > Locusta > Locusta migratoria. Next base: position 525,627,439 of record CM048745.1, read on the forward strand.
GACTGCAAAAGCGCATACCATCAGATTCCTATGGCTCCAGAGGACAATGAAAAGCCTACCATCACCACTCCACTTGGCCTTTTTCAATGCCACTTCATGCCCTTCGGTCTCAAAAACGCAACTCAAACCTGGCAGCACTTTGTCAACGAAATTTTACAGGACTTAAAATTCTGCTTTGCTTATCTTGATGACATACTCATCTTCAGTTCCTCGGTTGAAGAAAACAAATGCCACCTTCAAACACTTTTGCAGGCATTAAATCGAGCCAGGATCAAAATTAATGATGACAAGTGTCAATTACACCCTTCCGTCACCTTTCTGGGATACTCTGTGTCTGCTGAAGGCATCTCCCCACCAGCCAACAAGGTCAATTCCGTGCTGAATATTCCCCACCCCTCTACTTTTAAAGAACTTCGTCATTTCTTAGGGATGGTCAACTATTACCGCAGTCACCTCCCTAATGCAGATGCCATTCAGGCCCCTCTCACGGACGCGCTAGCAGAAAAGCAAACTTCTGGCAACCGCTCAGTTCCCTGGATGGAGCCTATGAAGGATGCTTTCACATCCCTTAAGGATCTCTTGCTCGAGCGATTATGGTTGCGCACCCACACCCTGATGCCGACATCTTCATAATGACAGATGCGAGTGACACCGCCATTGGTGCTGTTATGAGCCAGTCACTTAATGGTGTGATCTCTCCACTACAGTTTTTCTCCTGTAAACTGACACATACCCAGCAGAATTATTCGGCCTTCGATCAGAAGCTGTTCGCCATCTATGAGGCTATTAAACATTTTTGCCCTGATGTCGAGAACCCTCCTGCTGATCCTCCCCCCTGACGCTTTCGATAGTTGGACTTTATTTCTCAGTTTACAACCGATGTATGCTACATCAAGGGTGCTGACAATGTGGTGGCAGAATTCCTTTTCCAGATTGATGCCGTTACCTCGGTCGTAGACCTCTCCAACCTCACCGCCCTGCAGGCTGCAGACGAAGAGCTCCTGTCTCTCCTCACTGACTCCGCCTCCTCCCTCCATCCTGTCCACACCACCTTTCAGGGCATCACTGGCGAGGTGTGGTGTGATGACTCGACAGGTAAACTGCGCCCCTTCATTCCCCGTCTCCTCCAACATTCCATATTCCTACAGCTGCACGAGCTGACACACCAATGGTGTCATGGCATCCACTCGCCTTGTGTGTGAGCATTTCATCTGGCGTGACATGAGACGGGACTGTCAAGCATGGACCCGCTCTTGTGTCACCTGTCAGAGGAACAAGATCACCTCTCACACATCTCCAGCATTTGGCTCCTTTCCCCCTCCCGCGGGCAGGTTCTAACACGTCCACTTGAACCTGGTTGGTCCCCTCCCTCTGGTCGACGGTCACCGGTTCATACTCTCAATGATTGACCGTACCCCCCTGTCGAACATCACAGCTGAGACCGTCACTCGGTCATTCCTATCCTCCTGGGTCTCGTGCTTTGGCTGCCCCTCAGTCATAACCACTGATCAGGCCGCCAATTCTAAAGCTCCTTGTTCTCCCAAATCTGCCACCTGTGTGGCATAAGCAGGATCCATACCACCACCTACCACCTGCAGAGCAACGGGTTGGTGGAGCAGTGGCACCAGACCCTAAAGACCGCCCTCCGGTGTCATGGAACCCTCTGGCTCGACACTCTTCCCTGGCTCCTCCTTGGCCTCCGCTTGACCTACAAGGAGGACCTCCGTGGCACCATCGCCAAGTTCGTCTATGGGCAGCAGCTCATCCTCCCAGGTGAGCTTGTTGCCCCTTCCCCACCCCCTCTCCAGACGAGCCACCATCCCTGGCGGATCATATCCACCTCATATGCTCCTCATCCTCTCCGCCTCCCCCTGCCAGCCACTCCCCTCCCCCAGTCCGCATTCCCTCTGACCTCCAGTCTTGCTCCTTCATTTTCCTTTGTGACGACACTGTATGTCCCCCTCTCCAGCCTCCTTACTCTGTCCAACACTCCATCCTAGCTCGTGCGGCCAACACATTCTCCATCCTCCTCAACAGAAAACCTGCCATTGTCTCCATTAACCGCCTCAAACCGGCCTATATCGATCCCTCCTGCGACTCTGAACCCTCCTCCCCACAATCTTCATTCTCTTCCTTTGAGGCTCCTTCCCTCCCCTCCTCCCCCATCGTGATGTTGCCCCCCCCTCCCCCTCGGGCGCTGTCCCGTCATTCCCCCTTCCCTCTCCTCCGACCTCTCCCTTCTCATCCATGACCACCACCTCTTTGTGATGTGTGCGTCGCTCGCGAAATCTGAGCTTATCAAGTCCTTTACCATCCCGCTTGACTGTGTTCCCTCTGAGGTACACACCTTTCTGTTACCGTCCTCCACTGTACTCATTTTGGCTCCATTGCCCTCTGCTCCCCCTAAATGCATGTTGCGTCAGGTTCGCCTCCGGTCGAGGTATCTTAACCACGAACTGCTAGGTCCTCATGCTCGTAGGCCCTTCCCCCCCCCCCCTCTCCTCCCCTCCCTGAAGGCTCTGTTGAGCTGTTGATCTGCTTGCTCCCCTCCCCCCCCCTCTCCTACTCCCCTTCGTGTCGGTGGCGCCTCTCCCTCTCCAGCTCAACAGGAGTACTCCGTACTGCAGAGGGGGAAGGGGGGGGGGACTGTGTGGCAGCGCTAGCCACTAGCATGTGTGTACAGTGTAGACCTATACAACGACTGTAACAGCACCGTACAAAGACTATGTGTGTGTCATATCTTGCTGGTTCTGAGTTCTTTGCCTATGTATTGGCCATACATTAGTCTGGCTTCTACCGTTGTATAGTACGCATCCATTAAAGAGTGTTCAGACAAATGGTGGTAGTTGTTACTGGGATCACATTCCCTGCCAATTTCCCACAAGCGTAAGTAAACAAAGTTACAAAGTGCAGTGATCAATAAGTTTTAAAAATAAGTGTATTTGAAAGTTTACATCAACAAAAAAAATGTGGTAAAATTAAACATTGTCACAGGCTTCCAACATTAAATGCTATCTACATCAATTTAATGTGTTATTAGCAACAAAATGAGAGTGATCATTGTCTTAAAAAGGTTTACATTACAACAAAATTCATAATTATATAAACAACCTTAATCCCATTGTTGTGCAAATTGAGTACTATAATAATAATAATAATAAATTTATTGTCATTCAGCCATAACAGCAATAGACAAAGTCATACATACAGGGTGTTTCACTAAGTGTGTTTGCCTCTGTAACTTACAAAATAATAGGTGACGGGAAATTTTAATGCAGTAAGTCAACACAAGAAATGTTACACTTTCTGCGGAGCTATGAACATAGTTTATTGTATCATTTTCCAAAGAGTTACAGCAAAAAGATATAATTTTTTAAATGGAACAATAGTTTTTTCTATCGTGCACTGGATTCGTTGAAACCAGCAGCGTCCAAATCAATTTAAACTACATTCCTATCACTGTTAGTTTGGGAGCTACAACCCTTCAAAGTTTCAGGGGCAGATACCACATGTTGTACATAATACATGGCTGTGTGGTGGGTGATGGATGTTATGGCGGTGGGAAGTTGATTTACATGAGATGTTCAAATGTGTATCCATGTTCCTCAATGCATAATGCAATGTTCTGTCGAAAGGATCTGTGGACAAGGTGTAACATCGCCAGTGTGATGGAGCGACGTGCGTCCTCGATGCACCGTTTCAGATCTCTGGGGATGTGGGCTCACTGACATAAACATGATCCTTTAGATATCCCCACAAAAAGAAATCTACTGGTGTTAAATCGGGCAACCTTGCGGGCCATGGATGAGGACCATGGCGCCCCAACCATCTTCCTGCAAACCTGTTGTTTACTTCTTCCACAACAGCATGTGCAGAATGGGCTGGGTGACCATCGTGCTGCATCCACATGTGGACTCTCGTGTGTAGACACACATGTTCAAGGAGACCACCCAAACTGTCAGCTATAAAAGCACGATATAACTTACCTGTCAGAGTACTTGGGAAGTAGTGTGGACCGATGATTTCATCCCCAAGGATTCCACGGCACACGTTAATAGACTACCTACGTTAACGGTCGACAGGTCATACCCACCGAGGATTGTCTGCGGCCCAGTAGTGCATGTTATAGCGATTCACTGCACCATAATTTGTGAATGTGGACTCATCAGAGAACATAACACTTTGCAAAGACTCCAGCGTGAAATTATGCACTCACAGAATGTCACTCTTGCACAGAAATCGTTCCCATGCAGCTCCTGGGTCAGTGACAGGTGGTATGGGTGAAACCTGTGGCCGTGTACTATGTGCCACGCAGATGTGAAACTGACACCAGCGACTGCAGCAACGGCTCGTAAGCTGACATGAGGATCATGGTGTAGTGCAGCTAAAACAAACACCTCTGTCTCCTCACTTCTTACAGGTCTTCGTCTGTTACGGCGGCGCATTACCAAGCTGCCTGTTTCCCAAAGTCGTTGTTCAGCACGTAAGAACGTAATGGCTATGGGGGCTCTTCACCTAGGATATCTCATGGCATATGCCATGGCTACTTCAGTGGCATCGTGTCGGCACTCGCCGAGCATCAGCAACATATCAACGTACTCGTTGTTTATGTGTGCCATTGTCATCTGATGTCAGTAACTGTGGTATATTGAGCCCCGGTTATTTGTGTGGCTCCAACTGTCAGGTATACGGCCTTGTGCGGCAACAGTCGGCAGTCTAACAGCGCATTGAGGAAGCTTCTCGCTCTGTGACACTGGCGACGTTACAACTCGGCCGCACCACATTTAGAAGGCACATTGCATTATGTGCAGCGTTTCTGGTATCTGCCCCTGAAACTTGTAAGGGTTTTAGCTCCCAAACTAACAGTGATAGGAATGTAGTTTAAATTGATTTGGATGCAGCTGGCTTCAACGAATCCAATGCACGATAGAAAAAAACTATTGTTCCATTTAAAAAATTATATCTTTGTGCTGTAACTCTTTGGAAAATCATACAATAAACTATGTTCATAGCTCCGCAGAAAGTGTAACATTTCTTGTATTGACCTACTCCATTAAAATTTCCCGGCACCTATTATTTTATAAGTTACAGAGGCAAACACACTTAGTGAAACACCCTGTATATTACATACAATTTATAATTCAAAATAAACAGTTTTGCTAATAGGAGACAAAGACATACATATATTACATAATTGATGAATGAAAAGAAACAGTTTTGCTAAAAGGAGACAAAGTCATACATATATTAAGTACAATTGATAATTCAAAAGGGACAGTTTTGCTAATAGGATTACAGTGTCATATTACAGTTGAAATATTCATTTACTTCATAGAATGGATGGGCAACTAGCCAGTCATACAGTGTTTGTTTGTACGCCTGTTCAGGTAATTCTTTTACAGATTGTGGAAGTTTGTCAAATAGTTTTTGACAAGTCTGTGGTATGGGGTATAAATACATCTGGTCCTTCTGGTGTTGTAATGATGAACATTTTCTCTACATTTTGTCTCCAGTAACTTATTTTTTGTGTAAAGTAAAACATAGCATATGTAGAGGTTTATTACAGACATGATTTTTAGTGCACGGAACAGAGGTTTACAGTGTGCCTTATATGTAGCACCAGAAATTACCCTAATAGCTTTCTTCTGCAGTATGAGGATGTTATGCACAAAACATGAGTTTCCCCATAAAATGATGCCATATGCTAGAATGCTTTGGAAGAAAGAAAAGTAGGATGTTCTAACATAGTTTTCAGGTACACAATTCATAAGCAGCCTTAACAAATAAATCACTCTAGACAACTTAACACTTATATGTTCTATATGTTGAGCCCAAGACAATTTATTATCCAAATATACACCAAAAAACTTAACGTAAGTTAGATCATCTGAGGGAAGCTTGTCTTTTAAACTAACAACCATTTGTTGTGTTTTGTCATTATTAAGTAGGAAGCCATTTGCCTTAAACCAATAGGATGCTTGTTCCATTGTTTCTGCAACACAGGTTTTGAGGTTACTGAACTCATTGCTACAATGGAGAAAAGTTGTATCGTCTGCGTATAAAATGGTAGGAGACTTGATAAATGATGGCAGATCATTTATCATGATTAGGAACAGAAATGGGCCTAATACAGATCCTTGTGGAACACCTATGTTTACTTGTTACATACTGGCCATTTCTTTTCCGACACAAACTACTTGCTTTTGGTTCGGTAGATATGATTCTAATAATTTAAGGCTGTTACCTCTAATGCCATATAATTCCATTTTTTCTAAGAGTGCCTTATGCTCTACACAGTCGAATGCTTTACTTAAGTCACAAAAGGTGATTTGAGTAAAGCTTTTATTCTCAAGAACTTGATGATAGTATTTGACTACTGAGTCTATAGCATCAAGAGTTGACAGGTTTTTTTCTAAAACAGTACTGTGACTTGCTAATTATTTCTGCATTTTCAAAATAAGCATATAATTGTTGATAGATTACACAGTCAAATACTTTAGAAAGAGCTGGGACTATGGAAATTGGCCTGTAATTAGAAGGGGAGTCAAAATCACCTTTTTTATATATCAGAACTACTCTGGATACTTTCAGCTCATCCGGAAAATATACTTCAGTTATACACTTTATTATTATACAGTATGTTAAAGGGTACACAATACTATCTATTACTTTCCTTAAAATAGTGCAAGAAATGTCATATATATCTACACTGTCAGATGATTTCAGCTGTTTTACTATTCTTATGACATGACTAGGAGACACCTCAGAGAAGGAAAACATACTTGTATTTGCTGGTGGTTTAGAAATATTTTTTGAAAGGATCTGTGACGAGGTAATATCAGGTTTGATGATTGCATTTCCTACTTCTTGTACAGATTTAATAAAAAAAATCACTGAATTTCTGGGGACTTACATTAATTCTCTTGTTTCTTTCATGTTTAGCTAAACTGTTAATTAGTTTCTATGCAGCTTTACACTTATTGGTGGAATTCTCAATGGTGCTGAAATTGTGTGCTTTCTTGGCTTCTACAATGGCTTTTTTATACTCATTTCTAGTTTTAACATAGGCTAATCTAACATGGTCAGTCTTAAGATTTATATATATATATATTGTACAAGAGCATAACTTGGTTTTCAAGATTTGTTAATTGTATGGTGTACCATGGATTTTGCTTATTTTTACCCTTACTGCTATGGTCTTTGTTAGTTATTTTACATTTCTTTGTGGGAATACAGCCATTAACTTGTGTTATAAATGCTTTAAAAAACCTTTCAAATATTAGCTTTGGTGGCAAATCATTACATAAACTATAATGTGTGACACTGTATTGACCAAACCAATCTCTGTTGGTAAGGGACTAACAAAATCTGACAGTTTTGTCATCTGTGGCAGGTCTGGTGATCACCACCTTTGGGACATATATTTCAATATTACTCATATCAGCACAAAATCTATTGACATAATTTAAAGATACAGGATCATGATCAGAGAATGGGAATACTGTTACTTCGCATGATGATTCTGTAGTTTCAAAATTTACAAATATATTATCAAGACAAGCTTTATCTCTTGTGGGTTTACTGTTGGTAAAGTGTAAATTTTACAGTCTTAAAATAATTTTGAGCTCAGTGACACTATGTTTGGTTGTTGTTACATCAAAATCTGTATTCAGGTCACCACCTATTACTACATCATAATGTGACCACTTTATCTTACTAAATATCTCTAGAAGCATGTCGAGTTTTTCTAGAAATACACTAATGATACCCTTAGGTGACCAGTACAAGGATATTATTATTATATTTGGTAGGATGAGTAAAACTATGAATATATTAAATGCCAGTGTGGAGATGATCAAATACATAGAGTTATTAATTGTTGTGAAAAACTGTAACATAGTAGATAGTGAGCTTACAATGACAGTTTACTGTAGGACAATAATTTAATTTTAACACAATGTTAGAATTTAAATGCTTCCTGATTTAAATAATAAAGTATGAGAACTTAGACTTGAGGATACTTATTTCATACAAAGGGACTTGAATCACAGGGGCTATCTTATGTAGCAGCCATGAAATTTATAGAATTATGAAAATGACAAATAACATATAGGTAACTAAATCATGACCATAAAGTTTCATGTCATAATGAAAATTGTTCCATGTTATAACATAGGTTGCTTATAATAGCATAGACATGAGGCAACATGTCACTTCTGCAAATTATGAATACCTGGATATAACAATGTCAAGAAATAAAGCATTGTTATGTACAATTATACAAAGGGATTATAAACACAGAGTTCTTGACTCTAGAAGAATAAGTCAGAATAGTAATACTTAGAGCCAATAATATTACATCATAAAAATTCAGCTATAAAACAAGGGTTACTGTAGAGCCTACAAAATACAGTTAAACTCACACTAGATGTGCTGTACATAATTCTGTGTAACAATAGTTAACATAATAGTTTTCTTTTTTATTGTGTACATGAATTATTTTATTTTGTATTTTTGTGTAGTTTATCTATGATGATGGTCCTGGACCGGAACTAGTCGATTTTAAGGATTTTAATAAACAGCTGATGGTTAAAGATGCATTTTATTAAATATATGATGGCTGTTAGCACTGACCTTACCAAAACTTTGAAATTGTAGTATAAAACGGTATATGTGTCCCATTTTAATGGGTAAATAAGTTTATGTAATGTACCGGTATATGTTGTGATTAAGTATCTGAATAAAAAAAAGATGCAACATGTATTTTACACTGATGTTTTATTGTGATGTTATTAAATTGGGTGCCATTAAAATAATTTGCTTAGGGTGCCAAATTTGTTCATAGTAATATACAGCCGGCCGCGGTGGCCGAGGGGACTGAGGCGCTCCAGTCGCGGTCTGCATGGCCACTACGGTCGGGGGTTCAAATCCCCCCCTCGGGCATGGATATTTGTGCCGTCCTTAGTATTAGCTAGTTCGTAAGTAGTTTGTAAGTTTAGGGACTGATGACCCCGTAGTTAAGTCCCATAAGCTCTACAAACATTTGAACATAGTAATATACATACATTTCTATTTTCTTATTCATTATTAGACTAACTCCTGTAATACCCCCAACAGATTTTGTATTTATAACCCTGTACTCACCTGACCAGAAATCCTGCTCATCTTTCCACCAAACTTCACAAATCCCCGCTATATCTAACTCAATCTGCCCATTCAGTTTTCTAAACTCCTTACCAAATTAAAAGATCTAACATTCCGTGCTCCAAACCATAAAATGCCAGTACTGTCCTTCCTTATGATGATATCCTCCTGATTAGTCCCCGACCGGAGATCTGAATCGGGGACTATTTCAGCTCTGGAATATTTTACTCGAGATGATACTATGGGATTTTAATGGCTTGTAGAACAATAACACCATTCAGAGAATGGTACTTTCTATAGGTCCTCACACAAGACACAAAAAACAAAACTCATTGTGTATAGGGAAGAAAATCATGGGTCCGATCTGAGACAAAGAACATTGTTCTGGACAGGTGTAATACAATCAACAGAAATAGTTTATACTTGTTGCCACCCCCCCCCCCCCCCACATCTGTATGGGGTACTCCCTGATGGCAGGGGGAGGAGGGGAGTGTCTGCTTGTGTGGTTCAACATACTTTTATTGCAAATATTCAGAACTACAGTAACACACAGGTAGTACTAGATACCTGTATTCCTTAACTTCGTTAAAAGAAGTCTGTAATGGGACAATAATCTTAAAGCACAATAAATGAAAAATTAATATATTACTTCTTCACTATTTACAGCTTACACAAGCATGGATGACTTTGGCAGAAACAATTTGAAAGTCCGGGAAAACCTGGACATAGCCCACTAGCCTTTAATATTAGTAGCCAAGGCAACAGTTGGTGCATGACACCATGTGTGGAAGAAGCTGTAACTACCTACACACTCAACCCCATTTGATCCCAGGAAGTGTTAAGGTTGTTACAGTATACTAGTAGGCTATGGTTAAACACTCCCAACCCTATTACATCTAGACTGGCCTGCAAATCATTTGGCCTAAACCCCCATAATTAATAAGATAGAGACATTGGAATGACGGGTAAAATGCCGACATTGGCATACAATGTAAGGAATTTCACGATCAAACCCTCAACAAGTGGATTAACCTACTTGTGATGTACCTGCAAAACATTGTTGTCTTACTTCCCAACTTTAGCGGTTTTTCTGAGCTTCAGCTTGGTGTTTACAGCATTAAATAGAAGCAATATAATAGTCAGGATATAGTATATGTAGAGATTCATAGCTTAACTAGTGTATCATTTATTTTGGAAAACTTGATTCAAGCACATAGAAACAGTTGAGATATAATGACGCCACATCGGTAGATTTACTACAAGGAACCACTTCGTACATATGTTTTGTTGGCTGAATGGAATTGCTGACAGTTTATGAACATAAGGGATTGGGGGGGGGGGGGGGGCAAGTTTGAGTATCACTAGAGTCAATGTATTTTGTCTGCCACACGGTGAATCTATAGTGTTAAGCTAAGATAAATGTATCAGCAAATAGGCATACTTTTTTAAGTACTTAAATGTGGTTTACATGAGTAAGTAACTGTGCCTTCCATTATCTGCTGTTTCCAGTTAATTATTCATTCTTTAACTCCCGGACGACTATTTGACTGTTACAATAATGAGAAAGGACAGGTAGCTCATTGATAGCGTCAACATTCCTGGTTAAGCGGTGTGCATCAGATCAGATGCCACCGAAGCCTTTACTTATTTATGTTTTTCTTGCTTTAGTTACTGTTCTTTTATGAAATTATATTGGTTTCAGTTTTTTCAGTATTTTCTTTAGTAAATAACTAATTCCAGTTTGTTGATGTGATGTCTAAAAGTAATCTTCCTTGGAAGGTAATATTTATTTGACCACCCATAACAAAAAATAAACATCCTTGGAGGGGATTTTTCATTTTACCTCCCATAAAAATAATTTTCCTTTGAAAGTAATATTTATTTGACCTCCCATAACAAAATAAATAAATAGACATCATTGGAGGGTGTTATTGATCTGACCTCTCATAAAAATAAGAATAATCTTCCTTGTAGGTTGATATCGGTATGACCTCCCATTAAAATTGTGGCGTCCCACATATTGATATCACACACGGGAACCAAAAGTAACCTCTTTGGTCGAGGTACACGATCGCTGCCTCAGCAGCAAGACAACCAGTGTTGCCCGAGATGTTGAGTGTTGCACCTCTGTTGTTGTAGTATGTAAATAAAGTGACTTTCTGCCAGTATTTCCAGTGTTATTCAATCGTAGTGTTGGTAGAAACCACAGTGGTGACCCTGAACTCGTTTGTCAACTGCATCACGTGTGAAAAACTTAGTTTTTTTGTGTTTTTTGCTGTGGAACTGCATCCGACAACAATACCGTTACGGCCAAACAATGGCTTTCAACAGTGGACAAATTGCACCAAATCCCCAGGAGCCTTCGCAATTTTCAGCACAGGATGAACCACTCATTAAATTTGAGGACAATTTAATGAATGCTTCTGACCATTCACCTCTTCCAACTGCACCATGCAGTGTTTTCCAACAAATGGCATAGACTTCAGCACCGTATGCTCCTGCCGCCACATTGCCTCATGCTGACAGAAAACCAGTGTGCACCCAAGGACACGAGATTGACACACATAGGAATTGACTTCTTGAAGCATTATGAATTATTGTTGCACCTTCAGACGGCGTCCATTCATCACGCCCCTTCTCAACGATGTTTTCGTGGACAGTTTGCACCTGCAAAGTCCCAGTATAAGTGTACAAGATGACCTTTTAGCAACTACTTCCAAGTGCACTCACCTCTCAGCGAAACTGGCTAATGTTATTATGGACATTGCTCGCGTCTGCACTGAGTGTGACGTTTTACGACGCGACAATCATGTCATGCGCCACCGACTCGATGTCATCTCCAGCGCACTGGCAAGCTATCACGCAGAGGCATCCACACCCGCAGCAGCCTCAAAGTGTACTGCCACTCCGCCTGCATCTGCAGCCGACGCCACACAGGTTAGTGATTTGCTTGTTGCAGCGCAACCGCTAGTATCAAGTGTGACAAACGGTACCCTCCACAGACTTAATACAACCGAGGGCACCCCGGTGAGCCACAAGGAAATGCGCTTAGCAGCACATAAACTGCAGGCCGTGAAACATATAGTGAAGGAGCTTCTAGACAGTGGAATATTGTGTCCTTCTGACAGCAACTGGTCGTCCCCCATTCATTTGACAAAACAAAAGGCAGCACGTACCGACTGTGTGGTGACTACCGCAAGCTCAATGCCAGAACAATAATTGACAATTACCCAATACTCGACATTAAAAATTTTGCACAGCAACTTCACGGTGCTAAAGTTCTCAGTGGTCGACTGGCACAAGGCATACCATCAGATTCGATGGCACAGGACGACATACAAAAAACCGGCTATCATTACTCCTTTTAGACTTTTTGAATACTGTTTCACGTCTTTCAGCCTAAAGAACACAGTGCAGACGTGGCAGCAATTCATTGATTCCATCCTCTTCCAGTTCCCTTTTTTCTATGCTTACCTCAACGATATTTTAATTTTTTATTTATTTATTTTTTTTTTTTTTTTTTTCGTCCTCCCAGCAAGAGCATACTTAAGGCATTACAAGAGAATGGCATCTGTATTAACAATGACAAGTCACTAATGTGCAAAGAAACGGTCACTTTCCTTGGACACAAGGTTTCAGTGCAAGGCACTTGCCCCACCTCATATTGCATTTCACTCATATTACAACTCCCACTTCCGGAGACTTACCTCTCCGGGGACACCACCTTGACGAAGCACTGTCCATGTGGGTGGAGAGGCTTGTGCATCCATGGGAAGCTGAGGGCTATACTGAAGGTAGAGAACCTATTGCCGGAAAGGCCTTAGCTGATGGATCAGACTAAGCGTGTCCCACAATGTCCCGTCTTCCTTATCCTCTCCCAGTCCTTTCCCAACCCAAGGTGTGATGCGATCTGTGCCAAGGGGTGCATGGCACATGGGTGGATGTGTCTCGAACGGAGCCTCAGGCATACTGGGCGACCTCCCTGAGTAAGTAGCCTAGCACCGCACGGGGTTATCGTGGTGTGGACCAAATAAATCCCCAAATCTTGTGGAACTAAGATGAACACAGAGAAAGAAAGTATTTTAAAAGAATCTGAGGGGCAATCTGAGACCTCAGATACTCAGACATCGGGATCAGGACCGATGGAGTGCACTCCTACTTCTGAATCAGGGTCTAGATAGACCTGAGCAAGAAGTGGGAACTGTAACAGAGAAGTTGGACCAGATTAGGATTAAGGCCTTGTCTGGGGCTCAGAGGAGGTAACTTCTCAAGGAACAAAAGCAAAAGGAAGGAAAAGAATGGCTTCCTAAGCATAAGTGGAGGGAATCAAAAGAGCTTGAGCCCAAGACCCCCAAAAAGAAACTGCCTCAGATCGAAGGGGATACACAGACCCCCTCGACATCAAAGACAGGTGGCAAGATGGTTAGGGAGGAATCTAAGACTCCCCCTCTCTGAACAAGCGTGATACTAAGAGGCTGAGGCAGGAAATAGGGAAACAGACCTATAGTACTGCAGACTCGGTCTTTAGAATGGCGGTTGTCCAAGAAGGATACCCACTGGTAAGCATCACCTCGCAGCAGGAGGAGCTCGTGCAGATGGCCCTCTTTGAAGAGATTGGGGGGGATGCTGGTCCAGGACCCAAATTCAGAAGGGTCTACCTAGATCGCGTTGCCCTCATTTTTGTCTGTGAGGGAGAGCACTCAGCAGAATGGCTTAAGGACAAGGTGCCCATGATAGTCCCATGGGAGGATGCGAAGCTGCTGGACAAGACAGCAGCCGAACTCCTGAAAAGGTATCAATATGGGTACCAAAGATCCTTAAGGATGTCTCTCCAAAGAATCTGTTCAAGAAAATAAAGTTCCAGAACCCAAAAGTCTCGACAGAGAATTGGGGGGGGGGGGGGGGGTGATTAACCAAAAGGTCGTTCCAGGAGGACGAACCCTGGTGGTGGAGGTCGGAGAGAAGTCCCTGAAGGCATTGCGAGAGCAAGGCCTGAAACTTTTTCCAGGGTTCTCACAGGTTGCCGTCAGGGTAATCAAAGACCTTAAAGGCAATAATGGCAGCAAGATGGGGACTGGAAGTGTTGCAGATACACCTGCAGCACATTAAAGGGGCCACTGCTGCCGTGAGCCATCGCCTGGGGAGACAGGAGGTGGACGTGGCCCTGATACAAGAACCCTATTTATACAAAGGGCGTGTTCGGGCCTCGGTGGTACTGGAGGTAAGCTGATTTATGCTAGAAATCTAAAAAAACTCCAGAACATGCATTTGGGTTAGAAATGGAAACCCTTTCATACCAATGATGGATTTTTGTTCCAAGGACCTGGTGACCATCAGGATGCAGAAACATGAGGAAGGTATCACGAGGAAAAATGTTTTGGCCTCAGCATACTTTCCTTACGAATACATCTCTCCTCCTTCTTTGGAAGTGAGGAGACTGACGGAAGCCTGCCATCGGCAGGGTGACGAACTGTTGGTAGGATGTGATGCCAATGACCACAATTTATCGTGGGGCAGCAAGGACACCAACAGTAGAGGGGAGCACCTTCTTGAATTTCTCCTACCTAACAACTTGGAGATCCTGAATAGGGGTGATGAACCTACATTCAGGAATAGTAGAAGGGAAGAAGTAATTGACATAACTTTTGGTTCATGATGATGGGCAGTTACGTCAAACAGTGCCATGTGGTCCTGGAGCCATCCTCATCAGATCACATGTATATTAAATTCAAGGTTGAAATGGGAACCAGACAGACCATGGCCTATACGAATCCCAGGAAAACGGACTGGGAGACATACAGGAGAGACCATGACTTCAGCCTATCTGAAATTAAAACTTCGATAAGGAATCCAGTAGAGTTTGAGGAAGTAGCAGAGGCCGTAACCTCTGCTATAGTGACCTCATACCAGGACAACTGCTCAATCACCAAGAAGTGCACAAATATGAGTGTGCCTTGGTGGAATAATAGCCTGGAAATGCAAAGGAAACAGATACGAAGACTGTTTAACCTTGCGAGGCACAAAGGACAATGGGAAAAGTATCGTGAGGCCCTTGTCAATTACAACCTTGCCATCAGACGGGCAAAGGAGGCATCCTGGAAGGTATTCTGTGAGGAAATGGAGGGCATGTCTGCTCAAGCAAGACTTCATAAAACCCTCACTAGGGTACTAACTAATCCAGGAGGAACATTGAGGAAGGAGGATGGGGAGTATACAAAGACAGCACATGAAACGCAGGAACTGTTCCTCAAGACTCACTTTCCTCAATATACTCTGGTGGATAACTCACACCAGAATGCGATTCCTGAGAGACAACGGTTCTCAGGAATTTGCAAAGAGGACTGGGATTTGGCCAAGGAGTGTGTCGATTTCAGTAAGGTCCGATGGGCGGTGGGAACATTTCAACCGTTCAAATCACCTGGCCCTGATGCAATCTTTCCAGCTCTCCTGCAACAAGTGGGAGAAAATCTTATTAGATTCCTATGCAGGTTATTCAGGGTTAGCCTAGCAGTAGGAATCATTCCCAATGCCTGGAGGGCAGTGAAGGTTGTCTTCATTCCAAAACCAGGGAGAATTGATCATACCAAGGCCAATGATATGAGACTAATCAGCCTGTCCTCCTTCATTATTAAGACATTGGAAAAGCTGGTTAATGTGCATGTTGGAGAAAGGAGGTTAAGTAAGGCTCCTCTACATTCAAACCAACATGCCTATCAGCCAGATAACTCATGTGAGACAGCTCTCCGCCAACTCGTTGGGAAGGTGGAGAAAGCACTACACTTTCAGGAAATAGCCCTCTGTATCTTCCTGGACATTGAGGGGGCTTTTAGCATCACGACCTTCGATTCCATGGTTAGGGCAGCAGAGGTGCATGACCTAGGGACCACTGTATGTAGGTGGACTAGGGCCATGCTCAGTGGAAGATAGGTAGAGGCTACCATGATGAATGAAAGAATGGTAATCAACACCATTATGGGTTGCCCGCAAGGAGGAGTTCTTTCCCCTTTATTGTGGAATCTAGTGGTGAATGATCTCATTGGGGAATTAAACTCTAGGAAGTACTTTTGCCAAGGATACGCAGATGATCCTGTCATAGTAATACTTGGCAAATTTGCTGACACAGTCAAGAATATGGCACAAGGTGCATTGGACATTGTGCAAGACTGGTGGAAAACAGGATCTGAGGGTTAGTCCTAAGAAGACTGTTGTTGTACCATTCACAAAGAAGTATATCCAACATTCAAGTTGGAATCTAAAGCTTTTGAATGAAGCGCTACCTGTCAAGGGGACAGTGAAATGTCTAGGGCTTACCTTAGATGAGAAAGAGACATGGACCCTTCACATCAGGAATATTTGCTCCAAGACAAAAGGTACTCTGGTAAGTACCAGGAGAGCTTGTGGCAAAAATTGGGCCTGAACCCCAAGGATATGCACTGGATATACACCACAGTGATTAGACCCAGGATCACTGCCATAACAGGCAGAATTAGCAGCACACCAACTGCTGGGAATGAAAACCATGTTGGATATGCCCCCATTACACCTTTGGGTCAAGATGGAGGCAGCGGCTGGTGCATACAGACTCAAAACTGGCAATAACTGGAACTCTTTGGGATATCCAGAATCACACACTAAAATAGTGAGTGAGGTAAATATAGGGAAGGTTGGGGAAATGCCAGCCGACTATATTATAACCACATACTGCTTCAACAAGCCTTTCAATATAACAATTGGAAGTAGGGAGCAGTGGGAGAAAACAGTTCAACACAGTACAGGGGATATTGTCTGGTTCACTGACGGGTTAAAATCAGACCAAGGCGTTGGGGTCGGGGTATACGGGGTGTAGCCAAGACTGAAGGGCGTCATCTCTCTAGGGAAACTGGCCTCAGTATTCCAGGCCGAAATCACTGCCATCAGGGCGTGTGTGGAGGAGAATTTGCATAGCTGCTACAAAGACCATAGCATCTATATCTGTTCAGACAGCCAGGCAGACCTGAGATCACTGGCAGCTCCTGCAACAAGGTCTAAAATTGTTGCAGAATGTCACAGGGTTCTGGTGGAGCTAGGGGGGTCCCTGGCCACTCGGGGATCAGTGGCAACGAACGTGCCAACAGATTAGCCAGGATGGGGTCAGAGATTCCATTTATTGGACCGGAACCTGTCCTGACAATCACCAAGGCAATGATCAAATCGGAGCTACGTAACTGGCTCAGAAGACAGCACGTAGAATATTGGACCAAATTCTACTAACAAAAACATGGCAAGGTAATGATGCAAAGCCATGTTTTAAAAGAAGCTCTGCAATCCTGGGCCTGAACAGGAGAGAGATTAGACTCGTGGTTGGATTGCTGACAGGGCATGGGAATTTCAAAAAACACCTACATACAATGGGAATAACAGAAGAGGACCCTAAATGTAGGATCTGTGATGATGGTGATGAAACTGCATCACATCTAATCTTCGAATGCATTGCATTGGAGAGTAAAAGGCACAGAACATTTGGGACAACCAGATCCAAAGAAATTGTGTCTACTAAAGAACTGGTAAAGGGACTCCTAGCAATGTTCAAGGGCATTGGTTGGCTTTACTAGATGTACAGGGAGCAATATCGCACAATAAACTTAGTTTCGGTGAGGGCAGTGGCGGGTTGGACCAGGACTGTTTTGGCTCCTCTGAGAAAATCAAATCAAATCCGGAGACTTGTAAAGAGCTGTGCTCCTTACTGGGGATTAATTTTTTCAGGCAGCACATTCCGCATGCAGCTTCACTACAAGCACCATTAACTGATGCACTAACAGGCAACAGCAAGTCAGGCAAGAATAAGGTCCCTTGGATGGATGATATGACTGCTGTGTTCGAACAATGAAAGACAGCACTCACTCGCGCAGTCACTTTGGCAAGTTCTATCCTGAATGATAAAATTTCAATTACCACGGATGCTAGCGACTCTTTAGCGGGCGCCATGCTACAACAACACGTCGGTGACCATTCCAAGCCATTATTTTTCTTCTCAAAATTAAATTAACGCCCTCTCAATGTAAATGGTCAGCATTTGACAGGGAACTCTATGCTATTTACGTTGCCATCAAATATTTTAGAAAGGACATTGAGGGCCACCCTCTGACTGTCTATACCAATCACCAGCCACTTGCCGATGCTATACGTAACCCATCAGGTGATTCCCCTCCTCGACACTGGCAGCATAGAGACTTTATTTCACAATTTACTACCAATGTAAGATACGTGTGCGGCACAGACAATGTCGTAACAGATTATATGTTGCGCATCTGTACTATATCGGAACCTGTGGATTTTGACAGACTCGTGTGCCTTCAGCAGATGGACAACGAAATACAAAAGCTACTCCGCTCTCCGGACACGTCACTGCGCATTGAACCACGCTCGTTACCTGGCTCAGGCATCCCAGTTTTTTGTGACATTTCCACCGGCGTGGCGCACCTCCTAGTTCCAATGGCGATGTGCACGGACATTTTCCGTTCTCTTCACAGCCTTTCCCATCCTGGGGTTAAGCCAACCTTAAAGTTGATTTCCCAATGATTCATTTGGCCGAATATGCAACGCGACTGCCAGTCGTGGACTCAGGTGTGCTTATTGTGCCAACGCAGTAAAGTCAACAGGCACACGCAACCCCCAATAGGCAGTTTCGAAACCTCCACAGGCCGATTTAAACATATTCATTTGGATCTTGTGGGCCCCCTTTCCATTTCGGACGGGTTTCGTTATATACTATCAATGATCGAGCGTACTACTCAATGGGTCGGCGCTGTCCCGCTCAAATACATTTCCGCAGCAACTGCTGCGCGTACTTTCATTGATATCCTCACTTACTACGGATCAGGGGTGGCAGTTCGAGTGGCACTTTTCAATAATTTATGCAATCTGTGCAGCACCAATAAATTTTGTACCACAGCCTACCACCCACAGAGCAACAGGCTTGTAGAGAGGTGGCATCGCACCCTCAAAACGGCCCTCACATGCCATGGTGGTAACTGGACCAACGCCCTCCCATGGGTTCTTCTCGGCATCCGCGCCGCACATAAGGAAGATCTATGCGCTTCCCTGGCCGAGGTAGTTTTTTGGCGAACCATTCGTACTTCCCGTGGATTTCATCGGCAACATGGACCACCCCTCACAAACCGACTTGCCAATGCTCGTCGAACGCATACGTGAATACATCGTGCATATTTGGGTAACCCTGCTGCACACCCATTGTACACCGCGCGTGTTTGTACACAAAGCGCTGGAGGGCTGCGAGTTTGTAATGCTGCGTGATGACACCATGCGCTTCCCACTACAGCTGCTTACGGTCTCCACTGACCAGCTGAAACCGAGTGGACGCTTTTCACTGTGTGAGACATCCAACAGGCAAGAAATGATGACACAGACAGCACCTCAACAAGTGATCTTAAGAGTGTGTGATGATCTTTCACCTTCACACATTGTTCCTGCGTGTGACAACGGCCTCTCAAGTGCCAAGCATGCGTGTGATGATTAAGTTTTTGGCAGTGATCAGGCAGACTCTGCCCCGTGCAGCCACCTCCTGGTGCAACACACATCACGCTGGACAACACACCAGCGTTCGCAGTTTTTCTCCGACATCCAACTTCGATGCCTCCCAACCCTGCGCCACACCGACGACAGTGCACATCGCCGATTCCCGCGCTCCTGACGCAGACGCCTATGTCACCTACACCATGGACATCTCCGCCTATCCACAGGACAACATGACCGTTGAGCTGTGGGACAAAATGTTGTTTGTCCTTTACCTCCAGCCCTGTTCCGACACCCCCTCCACTCCAGTTAACATCACATTAATCAAACGCCTCCCTTTACCCTCTCCCGCCGACGCCTCAGAGATCTCGGCGTCTTTAAGTGGATCAGGTGTCCTACATCTGTCAATTCCCCCTCCTTCCTCCTCCTTCCCCTCCCTCTATTGTTCCGATCTCCCAGCTTAGTTGGCACCTCTGTCACCTATGCTGGTTGGAGGACTACATATTGTCTTCCCCATGTTTCACCTCTCCACCGGATCGGCACCCACGACATTCTACGCCACCAGCGTCATCGCACACGCCGGAAGGGCGTGCCCTCCCGGCCACACAGTCTGCACTGACAACCCCGAACAAGCCATGCTGCCACAGCCACGCTCCCCTTGGCAACTGCGCCACACTGTGCGGCCTCACCACGGCGCGCACTCCACACCCCTCGCCAGACTACAGGCCAGCACCATGTGACAACACACCAACGGTGTCAACGCTGACGCCTCCCCCGTGCTCCACACTCCCAGGGAAGTGCTGTGTGGCTTCCCACGTATTGATATCACACACAGGAGCCAAAAGTAATCTCTTTGGTGGAGGTACATGATTGCTGCCTCAGCAGCAAGACAGCCAGTGTTGCTCAAGAAGTTGAAAGTGACGCATCTGTGTTGTTATAGTACGTAAACAAAGTTACTTTCTGCCAGTATTTCTGGTGTTATTCAATCATAGTGTTGGTAGAAACCACAAAATAAAAATAATACAATGTAGTCTATGAATATCTTCTGTATTTTGACCACATGCCACTGGCATGATGAACAGCCCAGATCCATCGAGGCATAGAATCTAGTGGGAAAAAAGGCTTCATCCGCGGCATCTCTCCCATGAAAAATAAACCAACTCCCACAAAGCATCCACAGTACTTGGAAGAGGAGCTGGCCAATTATCCAGCACAGTTCTTGAGTTTAGCCCATACGTTATGTATGGGATTAAGATCAGGTGCCATGGTAGGCACTGAATAATATTCTCTCTCTTTTGGAACCAGCTCTGAATCCTAATGCTGGTGTGCGATGGATGATTATCATGTTGGTAAATGAGACGTCCTTCATGGTACCAAAGTTGAGCTTCAGGAATGATTACATTTTCAAGGAAACGTTAATACCATGCTGAGCTGAACTAGTATTGGATTCATTCTAAGGTTCCTCCATCCATAAAAGATATTCAACCCCAATATTTCAAACTTGTGCATCCGCTTCTGGTGCATGTAGTCACAAAGTAGGAGTCATATCATGGTAAACAAGAACAGAACCTCTCCTTGTGGACTCAAATTGTGCACTCAATGGTGAAAATGACTTTCCTCCAATCAACATTTTCCAGGAACTCACAATTGACGGTCTGTCCAAGGCTTGATTGTCAGATAATGGTTGTTTAATGAGAGCATGACAGGACCTGACTCCACAGTTTTTTTACTCTGCTGAGAGTTTTCAACGAGCCTGGGAGATGTGAAGCTCTCCGTAATTCCCAAATAATTGAGAAAGGGACAGTTTAGGTCTCACTGTCCAATTCATCATCTTCTCTTCAAGTAGAGACTCGTGGTCTTTCAGATATTGGACATCTGCTTACCTCGCCATTGTCTCTGAATCATCTGATCCACCTCCTTACTGTGGAAGCATCAATACCACGACGATGTTTTGCCTCAGACGCACTAACACTGCTTTCAAAGAGAGAAATTATGTGCCTACGAAGGTTCACATCAGCCATTTTGAAGTAGACCTATGACATATGCTAATCAGCTGATATGTTTCTCTTAGCTGAAAACTGCAGACACACCACATTTGAAGTCAAAGAAATTACAAGTAAAATAAATCCATTTTCAATATTATTACTATGAACACGTGTCTGTCTCATTAAAGATTAGATTATTATAAAACAGAATCTTAAAAAAACTATAAAAGCCTATAAGTGTACAACTTGTAGCAAATAAATATTGGAAATATTACCAGCAAGAGGTCAAAAAGTATGACTCCAGTCAGATTCGAATGTGTGTCCGTTGCATTCATAAACCGTCAGCCTATTCACTCACCCAATGAAACATATGAGAGAAGTGGTTTGTTGTAGTAAATGTACCCACGTGGAATTCTTATACCTCAATGGTTTCTACATGCTCGAATATTTTCTTTCAAAATAAATTATATGTGAGTTAAGCTACTATTAATCTCTACATATGCTGTATCCTAACTATTACATTGCTTCTATTTGAGGATGTTAACACCAAGCTGAAGCTCCGAAGATCGCTAGAGTTAACAACACTCGCACTTCAGAACTAGGGCATGCGCAACAACTGTTTTTGGACTTTAAATTATTTGGGCTGGGTAACCGTTTCGTCCCCCATTGTACCGGGTGGTCAAAAAGTCAGTATAAATTTGAAAACTTAATAAATCACAGATTAATGTAGATAGAGAGGTAAAAATTGACACATATGTATACAAATTTCACAAAATGTCTGACAGATGGCACTCCATCTAATCAGAAAAGCAATAATTAGCATAACAAATTAAGACAAAGCAAAAATGACATTCTTTGCAGGATCTTTAAAAAAACTATAAAAGCCTATAACTGTACAACTTGTAGCAAATTAATATTGGAAATATTACCTGCAAGAGGTCTAAAAAGTATGACTCCAGTGAGATTCAACATGTGTTGAAGTCACCATCATTCCCCAACAATAGCTGTAGTTGAGGAAAAATGTTGTGAGCAGCACTGTAAAGCATGTCCGGAGTTATGGTGAGGCATTGGCGTTGGATGTTGTCTTTCAGCATCCCTAGAGATGTCGGTCGATCACGATACACTTGCGACTTCAGGTAACCCCAAAGCCAATAATCTTACGAACTGAGATCTGGGGACCTGGGAGGTCAAGCATGACGAAAGTGGCGGCTGAGCACACGATCATCACCAAACGATGCTTGCAAGAAACCTTTCACGCATCTTGCAATATGGGATGGAGCGCCATCCTGCATAAAAATCGTACGTTCCAGCAGGTCCTGGGCTGGGGATGATGTGATTCTGTAACATATCGGCGTACTTCTCACGGTAGCAGTCACAAAACCACAATCACACAGTTCCTCTAAGAAAAAAGGCCTGATCATGGTAGATGTGGTTCAAATAAAACCCTATGTCATTCTAAGCATGTGTGTCAATTTTTACCACCTCTCTATCTACATTATTCCATGATTTATAAAGTTTTCAAATTCATACTGACTTTAATCACCCGATACATAACATAAAATGACGATTGTGGTTTATTTAAGGATAACGAATTTTTTGCCTGGTAAGCTTAGTTAGAAACAACAAAACAAGAGGGAAAATATTCACAAGCAGTCCATGCCCACTTTCGCTCCAAGTAGCCTCTCCTAGTTATTTGATAATTCAAGTAACTAGGGAGAGGCTCCCGGAATACCACAGCAAGACACTTAGTAGTTACAATACAATATTCATTTAACAGTGACTTCCACACATGAAGGATGTTTTAACGTATGATGGTCACAGTACAGAGGATATAAAATGGAGAATGGCAATGAGAAGAAAAATGTTTCTGAAAAAGCTAAATTTGTTAACATTGAATACTAATTTAAGTGTCAGGAATTCTTCTGAAAGCATTGTGTGGCATGTTGCTTTGTATGGTTGTGAAACATGGACGATAAATAGTTCAGGCAGGAAGCGAATAAAAGCTTTTGAAATGTGGTGCTACAAAAGAAAGCTGAACATCAGTTGGGTAGATCATGTAACTGATGAGGTGGTAATGAGCCGAATTTGGGAGAAAAGAAATTTCTGGGATACCTTGACTATAAGAAGGGATTGATTGGTAGAAAACATTCTTAGACAACAAGAAATTTAGCGTTGGAGGGAATTGTGTGGGAGAAAAAATCGAAGAGGGAGGCCAAGAGATGAATACAATAAGCAGGTTCAAATAGCTGTGGGTTTTGCTCTTATGAGGAGATGAAGAGGCTTGGTCATGATAGAGCAGGGTGAAAGCTCCACCAAACCAGCTTCCAGTCTGAAGACCACAAGTAGTTTTTGTTGTTTTTATAAGAAAAAATCATTTCAATTTGAAGCCACCTTTACATGTAATTTGGCTGCTTGCATAGAAATCGGCAAATGGTACTATATAAACAAGATGTACCTGCCACAGGAAAGCTTCATTGCTCACAAAGTTATATTCTTGGATGTGTACTGTAATTCCTAATCATAAGAAGTAGTTGGATAACTAAGACAATCTACCTTTACCTGGGAATCCAACATTACTTTACAAATGATAAAATGCAATGAGAATAAACAAGCCTTTAGTTTTCATCTCTGTTAATAGTGGATCATATTACAGTGATCGAGACGAATTTCAAGTGAAAATGTAATTCCACTTTCTCTGCATCTAACTAAAATGCACTATTTCCCTTTAATGAAATGCTGTAATTTCTGTATCAATCTATTTCACAATACTAGCTATAGTATTAACGTACTTTACATCCCCTAATGCTGACAAAGGATTTGTAAAATTATTCAAGCATACTGTGACAGATTATTATCTTCTTGACTACCAAGCAGCTGCCTCTACTATGGTCATTGGTAGTCTAGTGACAGTCAACACTTCAATAAAAATTAGGAATAAAAGAAAATTAAGAAAGCCAACAACAATTCTGCAGTGGCTACACCAGTTTCCACTCGACCACCGAAGTTACGCCCTGTTGAGCATGGCTAGCAACTTGGGTCACCATCCGGATCTGCGAGCACTGTTGGCAAGCGGGTCCATTCAGCTTGTGATGCCAAATGAGAAGCTACTTGATTGAGAAGTAGTAGCTCCGGTCAAGAAAACTGACAACATGTGAGATTGTCATGTGGTGATGTCCCCCTCTATCCACATCTGTTAATGCCTTCCAGTGGAGGAAGATATGGCAGTCAGATAGCACTTGTTGGGGATTTTTAGGCTGGTAGGACGGAGTAAAAATATACACACATTCACATTAAACTGCAATATGGTATCCCATTTCTGTTTCTTAATTGAATGGTTGTGGGCAGGAACAGGGTATCCAACATGTCAGGAGTTTTTAAGTTAAGATGGCACGTGTACATTCTGTTGCCTTTCCCATCTACCCTTCAAGTAGTTAGCTCCTATCATTAACTGCACCAGTTTTGTTAACCCACACTGGCCTCATTTAGTCTAACCCACAAATCAAGATGGCTGCTACCAGTGGTATTTATGTTACTCCTGGAAGGAAAAACTGAGGTATTAGTTTGATCCATGTGGTTTAAATGCCAGTGGCGTGTTTGAGGCCTCAGGAAGTGAGTACAGTCCAAATACTGAAGACTTGGAAATCAGGGATGCAGAACAAGTAACCACTTCTGTTCATTGTCATAAACAATGTGGGATGCCATGTTTTGTTCCAGAAAACAATTTCTTTCCCCAAAAGTGGTGTGTGTGTGTAAATTCGGGCCAGCACACATTCAACATTCAACATTCGGGAGGCTATACCAAAAGTATTGAGACTTCTATATCAGGCACAATGGCCTCTTAACATTATTTTGACAACAATTGTATTCCCTGTTGACAATTTAGTTCCTACAAGGAGTATTTCTGGAACAAAATTTTGAAATGTATTAGCAAAGAAAAGAAATACTTGAAAATGTGGTTTTAAAAAGAAATGTGCATGCATCTGCACCTCTCATAAAGTCAGAGAAAGAGAGAGAGTGTGTGTGTGTGTGTGTGTTTTCACAATACACATTTCTGCTGCCAATAGCATAGATCTATTAGCAATTTACTATCGTAGAAGAGCACGCCGAAACAAAAAATGCCGCAAGGCTCGAGAAAAATTATAAGTTCAACGGGGTTAAGTGTATCTTAACCAATATTAAATGTATGTTAAGACTGAGAATGTAATATTTTTCTTCTTTTCATTAATTATGTGGGGAGACTTAAATAAATTTTGTTTCTTACTTTACACTGCTGTAAAAATCACAAAATATCGTAACCCATATGAGCAGAGTTAATTTAACAGTAAATCTAACATATGATTTGTGTATTTAGCGTTATACCGCAATTTTAAGTGCATTTACTAACAGCTTACACATATTTTAGTGTCCTAAACAAATCTAATAATGCATTGTATCTGTAGTTAATATATGTTATCGATAGCACTTAAGTAAACCTCGTAACAATCATGAATGGAAAGTGTTTGAGCTGCAGTAGGTTTGTTCCTATTGGTTTTCACTGCAGCTGTTGTGACAAGTGGTTTCATTGGGGGGATGTAGTGGTGTGGGGAAGAGGAAAGCAAACAAGTCTCTTCCACTGTTTTGCAAAGTGTATTCAAGGGACAGAAAAATAGTTGAATAGGAAGGGAAGATTAGAGCTCTTCAGGCTGAACTGTATAGTGTTAGGGAGAACTTATGAGGTTAAGGGGGGGGGGGGGGAGAAGGGTGAGCGTGGTTGGAAGTGGTAGCAGGGAGCAGGAGCCACAGAGAGATTATAGTTCCTGACAGCTTCACAATTGGCACAACCAACAGATTTGCCTTGGTACCACATTTAAGTGAGGAAGTGGCTCCTTTAGAAGTGGGTTAAGAAACAACAGACTATCACTAGGAAACCAACAGTTTCAAAAAAAAAAACAAAAAAAAAAGTAGATAGTAGGAGGAAAGTTCTATTACGAAGTAGCCATGGAAGAGGTGTGGACCAGATTTTGCAGGAAAAACTATGACAGGTACCAGGTCACAAACTTTTTCAAGCCCAGTGTAGGTCTTAGCCAGGTAGTAGAGGATGTAGTTTCCTTGTGTAAGGGTTTCACAAAACAGGATCATGTTGTGATAGTGGATGGGGTGGGAAACAGCATTGATAGGGATCAGGGCTACAGTATTGTGTGTGACCTAGTTAAAATAGCTTCTGCAATGAACCAGACAAATGTTGGACTGTTGCCTGCTTTTGTGTGATATGATCGACCCCACTTGAACTGTTCTGTCAAGAGGATCAATATGGAGATTGATCAACTGCTTAGGGCAGCTACTCTGTCAGATATAGGTTTGGTTCCTGTTGATGCTATTGATAGGTGGGATTTCACTAGGCATGGCCTGCATCTCAATAGGAAAGGTAAGGGGAAACTGACTGGGTTGATAGCACAATCATTAAGGGGGGACACTGCAATTCATGAAGTACTTCTGTTTTAGGCTAAGATCAGTAACCACTGAAAAGCTCAGGCAGGCAGGTGCTAAAAATGTTTCTCACAAAAGTAAAGTAAAAAATAATGTTAGCATTTTTTACCAGAATATTGGGGGACTAAAGAATAAAATAGATGAGCTTTTGGTTTGTTTAGATGATATAGAAACTGATAATGCAATAGATATACTATGACTTTCTGAGCATCACATTGTCATTGGTATGGAAAATGTGAATGTCAGTAGATATAAATTAGCTTAAAATGTAAGTAGAGATAATAAGGGAAGAGGAGGAGTTCCCATATATGTCAAAAACTATCACAGTGTAAAAAATTTAGAAACAAAAAAGTTTTGTATAGAGAGCAACATATTTAAGCATGTGCCTGCCAGCTTAAACTCAATTATGATTATCATATAATTGTAACAGTATATAGGTTCTCTTTAGGAAACTTCCAGTTATTTCTGGAAAACTTGGATGCCTTGTTGTGCTATCCGCCAGATAGGGGGAAGCAAATTATTATTTGTGGCAATTTCAACATAGATTCACTAAAAGAGTGTAATAGGAAGAAAGACCTGGAAGTCCTACTTGACTCATTCAATCTGACATCCATTACTGATTTTCCTACTTGGGTAGTAAAGGACAGCAGTATATTGATAAATAACTTTTTTATAGACCAAGATAAGTTTAACAACATAAATGCTTGTCCCACTGAAAATGTTATTTCTGATCATGGTTCACAGCTAGTAACAGTATATGACATACCTCCGTTCAGTAATTCGAAACACTCCTCCAGAGTTGTGCGCTCGGTTAATTACTTAACAACTAGAAATGTCAAAGAAACTCTACAGCAGTTAGACTGGGATGAGGTTTATAAGGAACATGACGCTAATTTAAAATATAACTTATTTCATGATACATTTGTAAGGGTATTTGAAAGCTGTTTCCCCGAGAAATGAAAAAAAAACCCATGGCTTACTAAAGGAATGAAAATATCTTGTAACTGAAAAAGGGAACTGTATCTATCTGCAAGAGAGTAATAACCCAGAAACAAATATTATAAAAACTACTGTGCTACATTAATAAAAGTTATTAAAAAATCCACAAGCATGTGCATCATGTCTTAAATTAGTTCCTGCAATAATAAAATTAAAACAATTTGGAATATTATCAAAAGGGAGAGAGCGCAACCAAGAGCACAGGAAGAGGGTATTACCATCAAAACAAATGGAAACTTTATTAACAAAAAGTCAGAAGTTGAAAACATTTTTAATGATTACTTTTTAAATGTTCTAGAGAAAATAGGATCTAAATGTTCATTAGGAGGAGCAAGGCAGTTAATGGAAGGGGCTATACCTACACAATTTGATACAACTGAAATTCCACCCATCTCTCCTTCAGAAATTAGGAAAATAATAGAACCTCTCAAGAGTAAAAGGTCATATGGAATTGAAGGCATTTCCAGCAGGGTATTAAAAGCTTATTCCCAAGAGATAAGTAGGATTCTCAATCATATATGTTATAGCTCTTTAACACATTCGCTGCGGTCTCCAGTGCGGGCCACTAACGCTCTAGGTGAATGCCTAGAGCTGAGAGCTGAAATCAGACCCCTGCAAAACCTGTAAAATTAAAAGCGATGGTGGTGCTAAGCTGCATGCTGATTATGTCATAAATGCAAGCTCTCTGACTTATAAGAGTCATACGCGTTTATTGCAAACAATTCTAACAACGCCTCTGATTTATTGATTTTTTTGCAAACTGGGAAGGAAATTAAATTCAAACAAGCGATAAATCCGACTCATTGAGGAAGAATTACACTGAAAACACCAAAAGGTTTATCAAACAGAGAAAAAGAAACATGTCTCATTTGCAATGTGGTGCTGTGGAAACCTAATCCCATATAACAAATTTGCAAGGTGTATAGGCGATGTTTTTATAGCAAACCACTAAAGACGAAAACACACAACTGCAGACATGAAAATATTATGTGATGTTTTTTGGTGGCCTGTACTAACACGAGTGCACAACCAAACTAACTAAACTGAGTACTCAGCTAGCGTGCCGCTTATAAGTGTAGGCAGCTCTGGCATGTTGATTGTGGAAACGCTTATAAGTGTCAGCCGCAGCGAATGTGTTGAAGCAGCATGCTTTCCTGGATAGACTGAAATATTCTATTGTTAAACCTTTGCATAAAAAAGGGGGATACATCTGATGTCATCAACTACTGCACCATCTCACTTCTGACAGCTTTATCCAAAATTTTTAAAAAAGTTATGTATTCTCAAGTTGTTTCACATATTATAAAAATAAAGTTCTAACAAAATGTCAGTTTGGTTTTCAAAAAAGCTTTCCAACAGAAAATGCTATAGATACCTCCACTGTTGTTTGTTGTTGTTGTGGTCTTCAGTCCGGAGACTGGTTTGCTGCAGCTCTCCACCCTACTCTATCCTGAGCAAGCCTCTTCATCTCCACATAAGAACGGCAACCTACATCTGTCTGAATCTGCTTACTGTATCCATCTCTTGGTCTTCCTCTGCAGTTTTTACCCCACACACTTCCTCCAACGCTAAATTCACAATTCCTTGATGTCTAAGAATGTGTCATACCAATCTATTCCTTCTTTTAGTCAAGGTATGCCAGAAATTTCTTTTCTCCCCAATTCTATTCAGTACCACCTTATTAGTTACGCGATCCACCCACCTAATCTTCAGCATTCTTCTGTAGCACCATATTTTAAAAGCCTCAATCCTCTTCCTATCTGGACTATTTATCGTCCATGTCTCACTGCCATACAAGGCAACACTCCATACAAATGCCTTTAGAAAGGACTTCCTTAGGCTTAAATCAATATTCAATGTTAACAAATTTCTCTTTTTCAAGAACACTTTTCTACCCATTGCCATTCTGCATTTTATATCCTCTGTACTGCGACTATCATTTGTTATTTTACTGCCCAAGTAACAAAACTCATCTACCTCCTTTATTGCTTCGTTACCCAATCTAATTCCTTCAGCATCACCTGATTTTTTTACACTGCACTCCATTACCCTAGTTTTCTTTTTGTTAATGTTCATCTTATATGCACCTTTCAGCACACTGTCCATTCCGTTCAATTGCTCTTCCAGGTTCTTTGCTGTATCTGACAGAATTACTATGTCGTCGGCAAAACACAATGTTTTTAATTCTTCACCCTGAACTTTAATTCCTTCTCTAAATTTCTCCTTGCTTTCCTTTATAGCTTGCTCAATGTACAAATTGAATAACAATGGAGAAAGACTACAACCCTGTCTTACTCCCTTTCCAACCCCTGAATCCCTTTCATGCCCTTCGATTCTGACAACCGCTGTCTGGTTTTTGTATACGTTGTAAATAACCTTACGCTCCCTATATTTTACTCCTGCTTGCTTCAGAACTTGAAAGAGTTTATTCCAATCAACATTGTCAAAAGCCTTCTACAAAAGCTGGAAATGTAGGTTTGCCTTTTCTTAATCTATCTTCTAGGATAAGTCGTAAAGTGAGTATTGCCCCCTGCGTTCCTACATTTCTCCTGAACCCAAACTGATCTTCCCCGAGATCGGCTTCTACCAGCTTTTCCATCCTTCTGTATATAATTCGCGTTAATATTTTGCAACCATGACTTATTAAACTGATGGTTCTGTAGTTTTCACACCTGTCTGCACCTGCTTTCTTAGGGATGGGGATTATAACATTTTTCTTAAAATCTGAGGGTATTTCACCTGTCCATACATCTTACACACCAGGTGAAACAATTTTGTCATGGCTGGTTCTCCCAGAGACTTCAGTAGCTCTGAGGGAATATCATCTACTCCAGGGGCCTTGTTTCGACTTAGGTCTTCCAGGGCTCTGGCAAATTCTTCTCTCAGTACAGTATCTCCTATTTCATCTTCATCAACATCCTCTTCCCTTCCTACAATATTGTCTCGAAGTTCATTTCCTTTGTAGAGCCCCTCTATATACTCTTTCCACCTTTCAGCTTTCCCTTCTTTGCTGAGAACTGGTTTTTCATCAGTGTCCTTGATATTCATAGAGCTGTTGTTCTTATCTCCAAATGTTTCTTTTATTTTCCTGTAGGCTGTATCTATATTTCCCCTATTTATACATTCTTCTACATCCTTGCATTTGCCTTCTAGCCACTTCTGCTTAGCCATTTTGCACTTCCTGTCAATCTCATTTCTTAGTCATCTGTACCCCATTTTACCTGTTTCATTTACTGCATTTTTATGTTTTCTCCTTTCGTCGATTAAATTTAGTATCTCCTGTGATATCCAAGGATTTTTTGTAGGTCTTGCCTTCCTACCTATTTTGTCCTCTGCTGCCTTCACTATTTCATCTCTCATTTTTTACCCATTCCTCCTCTACTGTTTTATTTTCCCCTGTTTCTGTTAATTGTTGCCTAAAGCTCCCTCTGAAATTCTTAAGAACTTCAGGTTCTTTCAATTTATCCAAGTCCGATCTCCTTATTTTTCTACCTTTTTGTAGTTTCTTCAGTTTGAGCCTACAGTTCATAACCAACAAGTTATGGTCAGAGTCTATATCTGCCCCTGGGTATGTCTTACCATTATAAAATCTATCTGGTATCTCCCGGTGTCTCCTGGTCTCTTCCACGTATACAACCTTCTTTTGTGATTCTTAAACCAGGTGTTTGTTATAACTAAATTATGTTCTGTGCAAAATTCTACCAGGCGGCTTCATCTTTCATTCCTTTTGCCCAGACCATATTCACCTACTATCTTCCCTTCCCTACCTTGTCCTACTACAGAATTCCAGTCTCCCATAACAATTAAGTTTTCCTCTCCCTTAATTGTCTGAATAATTTCCTTTAGCTCCTCATATATTTCTTCGATCTCCTCATCATCGGCAGAGGTAGTTGGCATATAAACCTGTACTACTGTTGTCGGTGTTGGCTTCGTATCTATCTTGACAATGATAATGCGATCACTGTGTTGCTCATAGTAGTTTACCCGCATTCCTATTTTCTTATTCATTATCAATCCTACTCCTGTGATACCCCCAATTTATTTTGTACTTATAATCCTGTACTCACCTGACCAGAATTCCTGTTCATCCTGCCACCGAACTTCACTAATCCCCACTATATCTAACTTCAACCTATCCATTTCCCTTTTTAATTTTCTAATTTTCCTACTTGATTAAGGGATCTAACATTCCACGCTCCGACCCGTAGAATGCCAGTATTGTCTTTCATGATGATCACACCCTCCTGAGTAGTCCCCACCCGGAGATCCGAATGGGGGACTATTTTACCTCCGGAATATTTTACCCAAGAGGATGCCATCATCATATGTTCATACAGTAAAGCTGCATGTCCTCGGGAAAAATAACTGCTGTAGTTTCCCCTTGCTTTCAGCCGTTCGCAGTAACTGTGTGGCAAAGCCACATTAGCTGAAGTTACAAGGACACCTCAGTCAATCATCCAGACTGTTGCCCCTGTAACTACTGAAAAGGCTGCTGCCTCTCTTCAGGAACCACACGTTTGTCTGGCCTCTCCATAGATACCCCTCCGCTGTGGTTGCACCTACGGTACGGCTATCTGTATCGTTGAGGCACGCAAGCCACCCCACCTCGGCAATGTCTGTGGTTCATGGGAGTGGACCTCCACTGATGAAGTATTAAATGCTTTGAACCACCAGTTGGGATTTTTTTGTGATCTCTCAAAGGCTTTTTTGATTGTGTAAGTCATGCGATTCTTCTAGATAATCTTAAGTATTGTGGTACGAGTTGTGGCTTAATGGTTTAAATCATGCGTAACTGGAAAAGTGCAGAAAGTTGAAATAAGTAGTTCACATGATATAGAAGAAACAATTAACCAGCTGAAAAATGCTCCTGCCGGAGCATAGAAGGGGGATATGTTCACTGACACAAAAGTGTGGAACCAGCTGCCTCAATCCTTATTTCGACTTCCTCACCAAAAATTTTGGCATGTGAACATATTCACGCACTTTTAGCGCATAACTTTGTAAATACTTTTGCCCAGTTAAGCCGTCATAGTCAGCAAAGTTGTCTCATTGTCAGTGTCTATATATGCCTCTGTCCGTTTGTTTGCTGTCTCTCCCACTGCCGCTTTCTGTCTGTGTCAAACTTTCAATGTCTTCATCCCTTTCCCTCGCGTTTCCTCACCGCTGTCTGTTTCTGCCACTTTCACTATCTCTCTGTCCCATTCACTTCCTGCCCTGTTGCCAGTATCTTTTCTTTCTCACTTAACACTTTCGCTGCGGCTGACACTTTTAAGCGTCCACGCTCACTGTAGGATAGTGTCAGCCGCAGCAAAAGTGTTAAGAGTTGGCTTTTCATTGTCTTCACTCATGATTGCCTCCTTTACACATATGTCAATGTGGATGGTTTGCTTGGGGTTTGACCTGTAGACCGGAAAACTTTAGAATGTGGGTACTGGGGATGGGAAAAATTGGACAAATTGTTTCGTGCTATAGTATTGGAGCCACACGCTCATGCTTTATGTATGGTCTCCATTAGTCTCTGTTTCCCACTGTTTTCTCTTTTGCTCCAGTTGCTACTAACTGCATCCGTCTTAGTTTGTTGTTGCCACTGTTCCTGACTTCCGATATCTCATTTCGGTTCCCACTGCTGTTTTCATGCATATGCCTTTCTCCTGTTCCATCGTATGTGGCTCTCTCTGCCTGTTGCACTGTCTCTGTCTAACTCACATTCAGTCAAAAAAAGTGCGAATATGTTTGCATGACAAAATTTTTGGTGAGGATGTTGAAATGAGGCAGCTGGTTCCACACTTTTGTGTCAGTGAACATATTTGCCTTTTCTGTGCTCCGGCAGAAGCATTTTTCAGTTGGTTTTCATCTTTTTCCTGTTACATCAGAGTGTACTGCTTATATAACATGAAATCAATGGTGAGTAAAATTTGGATAGTATTTTATATTACAAAACATCGTAAAAATTTCAACGATTTGCCATTAATAAAAGTGTAGATTTGCCAATGCACGCAGCTGGATCTTTTGATACTAAAAATTATGATTTTTGTAGCGTATCGCGATAACGAATACACATTTCTGAAAATGGGAAACGGATTTTCCAGATAAACACCTAAACAACATACACATAACATTTTAGTAATTTCCTTTTCCTCAAGGTATGTTACCTCATAATCAGAAATAGCATTTTTGAACCCATTACTGTCGCATGCTATCATTCACGGACCAATATCTCAAGAAGCACGTACAATATCATTTTAAATAAAATTTCGATATCTTATCTAAATTTCATATGCAGCTATGTGTAACCTAAAATCAACCATACGAGAAGTCTACGCAATGTGTTTTAACCTCTGCAAATTCTAAAATATGTTGCAACAGTTCACTAAACCAGATGCTGCATATTAACTGTAATGTAAATGAAAACAAAGATCACCCCTTCATCGACCAAAGATTTCAATCTTTTAAGATGTACAAAAAACATTTTTTTTTGCGGAGTACCTTTTTTCAAATCACATGGAACTGTATGAACGCAACCTTTCAGCACAATACGCCCTTTTTCTAGCAAAATATCGCGGTTTTTCAGCCATATCTTGCTAACGGACTACGATTTACGAAAACTGAAAAATGCCATTTATAGATAAATGTCTACATGATGTATTGTAAATATTTGAACAATTTTCTATGATTAGTTATTTAGATATTTGCGATTCACGGCGCTAAAATGGCTAAAAATCGGGTTTTGTGATTTTGTGCAAAACTATGTTAAGTTTTAATCTCTGGATCTCGATATCGAAAAAATTTAAACCTGGCCTTGAGAATATCATCATAAGAACATATGGTAGAAATTTCGAAGATTTGCAATGAATAGAAAGTATCGAAGTGAGATTTTCTCAGGAAATGCCCATGAATGAATAGTGCTTTTGTAAGCCGTTTAAATCCCACCATAGGCTACACGTCATGTACAAAGCAGACTGATTTGTTCAATTTTGATGGGCTCCAGGAAATGTGTAACTCAAAATTTTGATGATGTGCTGTATGATAGCTATACTGTACCCATTCTTCCAATATGTACACAAAAGATCTATCCAGAATACTTTACCCCTTCACTCTGAGATGAATAGAAACAGAGATAATGGCCCCTAAAGAATCGCAAATTCGCACGCGCCATTTACGAACATATCAGTATCATTCCTCTAACTCGGGAGTTATCAAAAATGACGTCTCACAAGGTTCGCTCTTGGATCCTTTAATATATATTAATGACTTGCCATTCTACATTCATGAAGATGCTAAGCTAGTTCTTTTTGCTGATAATAAATTTAGACTTTGAACATAAATCTGTAGCTAAGGTATAATATTCAAATTTTTTAATTATTTGCATTGAAGAGGGATTGAATTGGAAGAAACATATTGAAGATCTGCTGAATGAGTTCAGCTACTTATGCTGTCAGGGTCATTGCAAAATTTGGTGATATACATCTCAGTAAATTAGCTTACTGGGGCAATTCAACATTGAGTAAAAAAGTATTCATCGCACAAAAGCATGTAATCAGAATAATTGCTGGGGCCCACCCAAGATCATCCTGCAGATATTTATTTAGGGATCATCACTGTAGCTTCGCAATATATATATTCACTCATGAAATTTGTAATAAACAATCTGACCCAATTCAAGAAGTGAGCATAGCTATAACACTAGGAGAAAGGGTGATATTCAAGGTTGAATCTAAGTTTGGCACAGAAAGGGGTGAATTATTCAGCCACTTACCAAGAAGCATCAAAAGTCTGACAGGTAGCCAACAAGTATTTAAAAAGAAATTAAAGGAATTTCTGAATGGAAACTCCTACACTACAGATGAATTTTTAGATAATTTTTTTAAAAATTAAAAACAATAAAAAATCCTTAAAATATTGACTGTCATTTATTGAAAACATTTACTAAACTGACACGTTGCACATCATTACGAAATGTCGTATATATGCTCTATGGAACAAGTATTAAATCTAATTTGACCTATTAGGATTAACCATTCACCTAATAAACATGACGATATCACATTTATAGCAAGAATAAAAGATTTCACAGTAGTTTTTCTCCCTTTTCTCAAAAGTATTATTTTGTGGGTTACCATTATTTTTGCTCACTACTCATCAATTGGTAGATCCAAGAAAATCTTTCTGCTTCTTGTTTTCAGGGAATGATTTTAACATCTTCTCCTATTCTGCAAGACTCAGGAGTTTAGAATAGTCAACACACTGATGAGGTTGTTCCCTCACTTATCTAAACCTACACAAGCATGTAATGTGAAATGGTACTTAAAATTAATGGTCAATTTGAGCCAACATATTTATGGAAATTCAGCTATAAACACATACAATAAATGTCCCTCTTACGCATGTTATCTTGTCTGAAAACTGCATGCTTGGAGACCTTTATGGAGCAATGATCACCTTTATAGCAGCCACTAAATCTCAACAGTCATTACAGATTGAACTGCTTGCTTGTTCCACAAAGGTTAGAAGCATGACAGACAGAGGGTCTGGACTATTTGAGTGTCCTGAAGTATAATTTCCAGGACCTGGACACAATTTAGGACAATGGGAACCACTAAAAGAATAAAAGGCCAAGGTTGTCCACAGCAAGAGACAACTTATCTCCTGTCAACAGCCCATCGAGACAGGAAGCCGAAAACAACTCTCCAGCTATGCACCCTCTAGGGTTACTCAGCAACAGGATGCGCAATATCAACACCCATGGTCCATAATCACCTTGGAGAACATGGCCTTTACATACAGAGGTCTACAGTGTGTGTGCCACAAAAATCATGACACCGTTTAGTCCACAGAAACAGGGTGGAGGAAAATCAGGATTGAAACCCTAACGAAGGGCACCAGGTTCTGTTCAAAGACGAGTCAAGATTTTGTGCTCAACCAGACAATTGTCATTCCCTCATTTGGAAAGAACATTTAACAATCCTGCTTATGTGCAGCAAATACCACTACCATATGGTGGTGGACGAATGGAGTCAGTATTGGCAGATGTAGGGACCTGTATGTCATTCAGAATGGCACTTTTACTACTTAGAGACGAGATCCTTTGACTTTCTGTTGTGCCCTTCACCAGTGCCATAGGAGATGGGCTCTTTTGTGGTGGACGATAGCACTAGGGATGGACTGTGAGCGCTCTCGAGAAACGCGTGACGCTAAAGCAAAATCTTGAGAAGTTGTCGACAGTGCTGCGATCTCTGGAAGCTGAGTGAAACTACTGTACAAGAAAGCATAGCGACACAGCAGTCTTAATCGTTGTCTTCCATATGTGCAAGGAAGAAGCTGAATTATTATTGAGTAGTTGAATTATTATTAAGTAGTAGTACGTTACGCTGGAAACAAAAATCATAGGATTATTAATAAAACACATATCTTATGCAAAACAAGAACTTCATTGTTACAAAAAACAAAGATGTATTACGCATGTATTCATACATGAGGAAAATGCTACAATATGTTACAACCAAAAACTCCTTACATACATGTACTAATTGTAGAAAAAAATTCAGCAGAGCTTATGGTATTTGCCAGTGTTACATTCCTAAGGTTTCATCCTTATTTCAGCTTAAAGCTCAGTACTTTGTCAACACGATTTACAACTACAATACTGATTGTTGGTGGTTATGACCTCTGTTCAAAAGTTTAGATAGAGCTGATTTTTGATGCATTTTGCTTGTTATTGAAGCCAAATTAAAAACTACACTTTTCCAATACTGGCGGACTGCTTCAGACACTAACCTTTTTGTCAAATTTCTTTTTAATGTGTTTGAATACGAGGCACTTCCAGAAAGTAATTTCCGTTTGCTTATATAAAACAAATGGGCACAGATACAGAAAAAATAGTGATTGTACAAAAATCTACAACTGTTAAACAATTTTTGGACATAGCTTCCAAAATTTGGTAGGCAATTGCCATAGCATGGCATAAGGTTGTGTGTGCCTTTTTCATAGAATGTTGCTGCCTGTGTATTCAACCATGTGGTAACATATTCTTTCAGCTAGTCATCATCGTTGGAAGTGTTGTCCACCAATGACAGATTTTAGGTGTAAGAAGAGGATTACTGTCAAAAGATTCCCCCCCCCCCCCCCCCACGATAATGTCTGACCTCACACACACTGAATGTTACCAAACAATTCTTACGGAAATTTCAATGGGACCTATTTGATCATCCTCCATAAAGCTTGGACCTCTCTCCTAGCGACTTGAATCTCTTCTTACACCTAAAATCTGTCCTTGGTGGTCAACACTTCAACGACGATAAAGAGCTGTTACCACATGGTTGAATACACAGGCGGCAACCTTCTGTGAAGGATGCACGCAAAAGCTTGTGGCACGCTATGGCAAGTGCCTACAAAATTTCGGCAGATATGTGGAAAAGTAGTTTAAACAGTTGTAGGATCAACATATGTTCGATTGCTGGATATATTGTGTAATTTTAAATGTTTTATCATGCACGTTGTATCTTTTTGCTACACTATGGAGCTTTGCAACAGATGTCTTCAACCTCCGAAAAGTACTGCCAGCTCTGTGACTTTGGTTTTTGTGTATACAGTGGCCACATTTAAATAATAATCACAGCGAGTGTTGCAAATAATCGCAGCGCGTTTCATGGCGTGTTGCCCCAGTCAACCGCCGGACAGCAGCATGCGCCGCTTCTCATGAACTTTGAGAACAGCTCGAGCACTGACAGTTCAAGAAACTCTCAGTGAGCTTCTTGAGTCGCCGTTCCTCACAGTCCCATCCCTAGATAGCTCTCTTCCGTACAGAGCTGCACTGGTAGACAACATGCTTTAAGCTGAGAGAATTGGAAGTGGCCAGCTTAATCACTGGACTGAAACTAGATTGAGCATGCCTCAGATGCACTTGGCAGACATATTGCAGTCAGACCAGAACCTCCCTGGGTATTGCACTCATGGAAGACTGGCCAAATATCCCTAAAAGAGGTGATTGATAACCTCTTACTGTCCATTCTATGCAGGCATCCAACTGTACTGGTTGTCTGAGGTGATCACATCCTATTAGGGGGCCAACAAGAATGATTTTTTTTTTCACTATTATGGTAGTCCTACAGTGCGTTGCTCAAATACCATGCACACCTGAAGAGTTAAGATAGCAAAATATTGTATAGTAAAAAAAATTATTACAATTGTAACCAGTATCTGATTTTAAAAATGTTAGCATATTTTGTTTGGGATATCTCACCTGATCCCCTAGTTGTGTATGGAGAAGGATATTGTGTGCGGCTGACTACTCGAAACGTGTTTCTCTACACCAAGAAAATGTCAAAAAAGCTTCTGACAGGATGCAATGTACTGCAACGTATATTTGTGGAATGAAACCAAAACATAGAATATGCCAATGATAAAATTAAAAAAAAAAAGAAAAACTCATTGCCCATATTTACCTTACGAAAAGTGTTACCACCAGTGACACAAAACTAATGGCAACTACCCTAAACTTAGAAATAATTATTTGTTTCCTTAGAAGGAGTTGGTTAGTAAGGATTAACACGTTGGCTGCCGTCTGCCATCTGGCAGTGTTAAGGTGTTTCACTGACAAGTAAATTTCTTTCTTCTACAAATTAAGACACCAAGTTTACATTACACAAAGATTGTATTTTTTATAATGTGGATTACAAAGAAGGGGTGAAAGTACAACTGACCTAAATAAATTAAAAAGTCTGATGGATAAATCACAACAGTGAACTTTTTATGATTACAATTTAAGTGTTCCTTCTTTCTATGTACTGTTGGTGTGTGGAACAGAGAAATGAAAGCACTTCAATGAATCCTCTGCCCATGCACTTCAATGTAATTTGCCAAGTATTATGTAGACAATTAGATGATAATGAACCTGGAAATATCTGAATGCAGAATCCTATCAACAAATTTAACTACATGCACTCCCTCAGAGGGCAACTTGCAAATTATTGTGTAAATAGTCCTGTACCTATAAAATACTGAAATTTTCCAAACCCAGCCATGCTTTGCAATTGTGTGGGAATTTTATATACATCCTATACCACTTCCCGCTGTCTCCCCCCGTTCCTTACCTTCCTCTCAGAGTTGTGTGTATTAACTAGCTGAAAACCCAGTGTTGCTTGGGTATTTCAATATTCTGTTTTCTAACCATCCATCTACCTTCTTCACTCCCCTACATTCCACACATTTAGCACTACCTTTCCACACCCTGCCATCCTCTTCTCCCTTCTGTTCATTTCCTTCAAAGAAAATGCCAAATATTGCGATCAAACAAAGTCTATTGTAAGTAGATATATTTAGACAGTGCCATTCCTCTTGTTTAAACAAGTTCAAGTGTGCAAAATTTTATCGAATCGAATACAGCAACACACCAAAATATGAATCTAATTCAAATTGGTAATACTCTTACACAACTCTTTCCCAATTCTGTATTTCTTTTTTCCTCTTTGTTACAAACCACACCCTTGTATTAAAGAAAACAAAATTAATTAAAAAATGAAGTCAGGAATGCAATTTCTGAATTTGGGAAGACGATGAACATAAATTTTTATATACAGGGTTGAACAAAAGTCACTGGCTGCAAACCAAAGATTGTGTATCATAAATACAACCAATCATTTACCATGCTCAAACTGTTTCCCTTTTACTCCTACATTTTTTAAATACTTGTGGACCATGGCTTAATGTGGTATCACAGTCAAAACCATGAAATGCATCATGAGTAGCATTTTGTCATCAATGGAACTTTTGAAAGTAGATGGTGTGACGATACTGCTGGCCCTCTCATCTCAATGTTATTGTACGATACAGTCTGCGTTGGACCCGGAATCATGTGGTGTAATAGTGATATATTTTGCGTGTGAAGTTACAAACGAAATAGCCAGTCTAGGAATCAATGTAGGAGTGTCTCGGTGATACTGTGATTAAAACAAGCGATAGATTTCATTAATTAAGAGATTTGTATAAGACGTTTCCAGACAGTTCTATAAACAATAGTTTTGTCATTGTATGTTTTTCAATAAATAGACGAATGGTAAAAACTTTTGTATCTACATAAAGACATTAAAATAAATAGCATTGTATATATGTTAGCCTTATAAATAAGTTGCATTAACCAGCTAATTGTGTTAATAGTTGAGATTTGAATATTGTTGTTCTTTGTATATATTGACTGACTTAAGATGGAGTAAATTTTGTGAATGGCCAGAATATTTAATAGTTCAGTATATGTTAGGAACATGTATGATGTACTCATTAACTAATTGACATAACATCTCACTTTGTTGTCAACAGAAAGATCAGAGATTTCGACTAAAAAAATACATGCCATGTAAAATTATTGTATGTATAGTTTTCATTTTATATTGTGATTATTTTTGTGTACATGAAATGTTATCTTTGTGTGTGTTAACTGTAAATCAGTATATTCAATTGTTATGAACAATTCATAATGTAAGGTCACTATTGTCGATGTTATATATTTGCCTCACCACTTTGCGTGGGGGAGTTTGAGTTTAGTCTTTGTCAATGGCTCTATGTCACTGTTTTGAAATGGAAGTACTACCCTTCTGATGCTTTGTATATGTTTGGAAATTGTAATGTTTTGGTGGAGAAGTTTGATTTAAATTAAAGAAGATGTGAAAAATTGTACATATAGAGTAAGTATTTCTATCAGGATGCCCCAGAAGAATAATGTTGCAGCGAGCAGAACCCCCATACATCGAAATGTTGAAAAGGAGTATTATGTTTGAAAGTGGTAGAATAGACTAATTAATAATATGGAAAAACGTTACAACGGAATCCTTAACACCTCATAGAAAAATTTCATGGTCATATCTGGTGAACATTGACACACTTCAGTAGCTGCACTTCAAGTAATTATTTAAATGAAACTCATTTGGAAAGTATTCTCATCAAATGCATTATATACAAAGTTGAAAATGCATAATTACCACCAACAGGTTAAAACTTCTTACTATACTATGTCTTGCTTTTAGTTTTTGTCGTCTTAACCATGCGTCCAGTGACTGGGCCATCTTTTACACCAAGATTCATTGTGAAAGACACATTACAAAAACTTTTTGGGATTAACTGAAAATTTTAAAACATTTTACTATACAGTAAAGATTTAACTGACTAGATTTTATATTTTCAAAAGGTGTGTGTGGGTGTGTTCCCTGGAATATTGCTACCTGTCATTGATTATATGCCAACCTGGAGTTTGTTACATAATAGTCACACGAAGAAAGCTGTTCAAGCTGTGTGAATGTGAAATTTATCTTGTAAAAACCTTATGTTTTCCAATACATTCTTGTAATGTCTCCCAGAAGTAAAAGAATGGCAAATTTAACTAAGCCTAACATGACAATGTTAAAGATGTGAAGTTTAAAATTATATGTATAGTTGAAGGGTTTAAAAATAATTTTGTCAAATGGAATATAAATTTTCACTGCTTAAGTGTTCGCATACCAGTATCATAATCCTCATCTCACATTTGGTCTGACAAAGCGTTGGAAGATTGACGTTGTTAACTCCAGGTGTGCAGTAGCAGTGTGATGAAGTAATTATCAAAGTCACAAGTTCAATGCCCAATCATTTCCAACATTTTGTATCCGTCACCCCTATCGCTTTGGTAATTTTGTTAATGTGTAAAATGCCATGGCAAGTGACACTGAGTGGTAAGAGCAACAAATGCCTACTGTTCCAGTGTTCTGTTAGAAAAAGTTGGGTAATGTCCAGTTGGAGACTGCTTCCTGGAGTAATCAGTGGGTAGGATTTTACAAGACTACACGAAATTCAGCAAGTCAGCACCCAAAAAGGATAGAAATGGAGATCTCACATTGAGAACATTTTGATGCTGTATCCATAAAGCAGTTTGTGATATGCTTGTTTTAAAATTTTAATTCTGTGGGCACTCAATTGCAGCAACCACTTTGACAAATTATAGAATGGGACTAAAATCTAAACCACAAATGTGAGATTTATACAACAGTGAATAGCATAGAGTCAGGCTTGTTATAACATACAAGGAAAATTCACTTTAGCTGTGCCTTATCAAGCACTAGCATGAAGTCTCAATGCAATGGGTATAATAGTGACTGGATAGGAAGAGTCAAAGAATACACACAGGGAACTAATAGTCTTATTACTTTCCTGTGGTATTTTTGAAAAATCACAAGTCATTAACTGACAATTTAAGAAACATGAAGGCAGTGACTACTCTTTGGAGATCACTGTTCATTGCAAGTACAATGAACTAAATTTAATTACATGTTTGAGTGAACAATCTATTATCTATATTAAGATTACAGCCATTTGATTATATTGCCATGATATTTAAGTATATATTTGTTTGGTCTTCCCTGTACCGAGTTTAACCTGTTGTTTCAACACTAAAGTGTCACTGCCAGACCAAGTAACTACACTGTTAGCCATGAAGTTCTGCAGACACTGACAGCAGACACTCAGCATTCAACATATTAAATGTAAAATACATTCACACTGAGATGTGTCAGGTTTGTAGAATGTTGACATGAACATGCACAAGGAATTTAAAACACTGGTATTCTACAGTTTAAAAACCTGAAAATTAAAGATTGCAATATGTTGATTGGCACAGCAAAGTGTGATGTAAAAGCCTCGTCTAGGTTGAGCTCAACTTCAAGAGGTCATAAATTCATTTTCATACTATTATTTTTAATGCCACAGTGCAATATAGCTGAAGTATCCATTATGTGAATGCAAAACTTTAACTTACTTTTAACACGCACATTTCTTCTATCTTAGATTATTTTAATACCCTGAACTTCTGTATATCCACTTACAGCATTGATGTTAGTAACTACAAAAATTCAGTGTGTTACAAATTTACATGTACCTGAATCATTGGAGCAGAAGTACGAAAGTTCAAAATTTTATCATAGGACAAGCAGTTATTTACAATGCAAAATAACTATTCCAATTAAGTTATGTACAGTCTTATAAGCAGATATGTACAAAAATAACTATACAAATTGAGTGAAACGTATTCTCATCCTTCAGCATTAAATATGTAAATGCGTAATGACCACGTGAAGATGGGCACAAGCCCAAAATGATTGCAAGATAAAAGCAATTTAACAAGCTAGCAGTTTAAATTATTCTGCACCCTATAAAGGATTTCTATTCTGGCCTCATGAAAAATATATTGTTCTTTTAATAGTGCCTGGGGGATTAAATGCTCCTGGTATGAAATTACTGCCAATCTGTTTAGCAATTATTAGCAATGGAAAATTTAGTGCCATTCATATAACTTAATTTACAAAACTTCATGGGGCAATTTGTAATCATTGCCAATATTTAAACTACACTCCACCAATATCCTTAATGTCAAAGAACTGCCA
Source organism: Locusta migratoria (assembly GCA_026315105.1). Lineage (NCBI taxonomy): Eukaryota > Metazoa > Arthropoda > Insecta > Orthoptera > Acrididae > Locusta > Locusta migratoria. The sequence continues at coordinate 525,671,945 of CM048745.1, forward strand.
GAAAAGCTGCAATAAAAACATTTCACCTGATAACCATTGTAAACACTTTTTGAAATCTAGTGAGACAAACCATGAAACCAATTTTCTGTACCAGACATGCTCTCGAAACTAAAGAAAGTAATGGAAAGTATGTTTCACCAAGTATTCACAATATTAAGATTTAATATTTAAGTCTAAAAACTACCATATATAACATATAATATAGCCAAGACAATATTTGAAAGTACCAAATATGAGCCACAATGAAATATAATTTCAGAACAGAAGAATTTGATCTTGGGTCCAAATTAATTCTTTGTACAAAATTGACAACTTTATTAACAATCTATTTAAAATATATTTTGCTAAATTTACAAAGTTCATGCTCATAAACTGCTAAAAATTCAATAAATAAGAACCAGTAAATCTAGCAAAATCAGAAGTACAAAATACTGTAAACTGAAATATAAAATTTCAATCAAACAAAACTTTCAGGACACAAAGGAGAGGAATTTTTAGGAATATACAAACGATAAGAAAACCACTGTTTGCTGGACTTCAATTAGGAAATTTTGATCTTTATTTCCAAAAATTTCTTCTCACTGGCGGACTGGCCAAAAATGCCTGTAAATACAGAAAAGCAGTTTGAATATAACAGCTTGCCTATCCTTAAAACACAAAAAAAAAAAAAAATCTGAATAACTGACGCAGTAAAGCAATCCATGATCAAACAGGGTTTTAATTAATTGACAAGCAAAACAATTTAATTTAATAATTTTTATTAGTGCACTAAATAAGATTATACAAAAATGATTTTCTTGGGAACTAAGCATTAAATTAGATCGTCTCCTGCATCTTTTTTGATTAAAATATCCTTTCCAAAATCCAACCAAACATCTTCCTAGACAACAAAATACCAGAGTATGAAAACAAATTAAATGTGTATCTTGGAATCTGTAATAAAATGACACCATTCTGAGTTTTTTCACCGTGTAATCATTAAATTGTTTGATAGATTTTAAAAAGTTTTCGTTTACCCAATTGATGTATGATGAAATATGTTTTACAGAATATGTATACAAAGACATATTTTCTACCCAGGAAAGCACTAAAAATAGATACGATTGAAGGAGAAACTGCAACAGAAGCACAGTCAGGTCCAAAGTTCAATATAAATACAGTCAGCCAACTTATTTTCAGTATTAGATTTCTCTCATGCACAGAGAGCCTGATAACGCAAACTGAACCCTTCACAAGGCAATTTTATATCTAAAAATGTTTAACACAAAACAGGAGTTTAACTAATCAACATACAAATAACCTGCCTGTTAGTTTATTAAACACGACACCAAATTCAGTCAATCAGGGGCTGTAAAAATCAGCACCCCGACAAAAGAAACAATCACTTTATGGGGGGGAGGGATGGCGAAGTCCAACCCCCAATACCCCATATGAAAGTCTCTCAGATAGGATCCAAGAACAGCACTAATCTGCGTGGATGCCTGGAGAATAAAGTGTGCATCGAGAGCCGACCAGCGAAGTACGATAATTCGCTATCACGACAGTCCAGAAACCATAGGTGCGGCCAGAACCTCGATACTCACACCATCAGAAAACTCGAGGCAATACAGAACAGCACTAGACTTAGATCAAGTCTGCTACATTCATAGGCATCTCATCAATATGCGTGTTGTAGAATTTCTCAATGTCCTCCAGCGTACGCCTGTCATCCTGGGTCACGAAGTTGATAGCTACACCTTTTCGGCCAAACCTTCCACCTCGACCGATCCTATGAAAGAGAATGAAGTTATTTAACTTTCAAATGGTCCAAAAAATTACAGCAGACGAAAGAACTATATAATCAAATGAAGTGTCATCTTACCTATGTATGTAGTTTTCTCGATTAGATGGCAGATCATAGTTTATAACTAGAGAAACCTGTTGTACATCTATACCACGAGCAAGCAGGTCTGTAGTAATGAGAACTCTACTCGAGCCAGTACGAAACTGTCTCATAATAACATCTCTCTCCCTTTGCTCCATATCACCATGCTGTAACAGAATCCAGTTTGTTACTTCCACAAATTTTATGAAAATACAATGGGCTAAAGAAACCCTGAGTAAGATAAACTTTAAGGATACATGAAATCAGGAGTATTTTTGTCAAATGAAGTACTAATACCATACATTTAAATTCACAAACAATGAGAAATAAGTAAATAAATTGTATAGGTAAAACTGTACTCACAAAGTAGCAACAGGAGAAAAGACAAGAGAAAAATGCGCAAGCATACAGAGCCTGAGGTTCGTAACTGAAGAAAGAGGGAACGGAAAAGGGATGACGGAATCAAGATTTAAGTAATTGGCTGGATGGCCCTGCTAAAATACAATTAGTACAACAGGGGAAAAAGGAAAAGGCAACTCAGGTTTCCAAAAGACCACTTTGAGAATTTTTATACCAGCTTTGTCAGATCCAGACTGCCACAATAAGGCCTTGCATATTACAAAAAGTTTATAACTTTTAGGTCAACCACTGGTATTGTATATTAAGATTCTGGAAACCTCAGTGTGCAGCCTACAAGGTGAACATATCAATGTTTGACCTATGATGCACTAACTTTTTATAACCTGCAACAACTGATTATGGCATCCTGGATCTGCCTAAGACTGTAGAAATATTTTTGAAGTGATCTACAATTTTTGCTTTACAGTTTATGAAAAACTAGACCACCTCCATAAGTAGACAATGTTGGAGATGTTTCCCCACTAGATCTCTTCCCCTTCAATGTTCTTTAAGTATGAGCCATTAATACAGAAAGGTTTTGCATTTCCACTGTTTTTCCTGCTACCACTTTGTGGGTAGATTTTTCTTTAAAACATTTGACCTACTTAAACATACTATGAATAATTATGTATTACTGCATTAGTACCAAAGGATGAATTAACGGTTAAATCACTAATTTTAATGATCACCAAAAGCTACATACTGGTAATAAGCAACAAAGCCCTCCAAATATTACTGGACAATAAACATTTAAAAGCATTATTCGAAATTTTGAAATTTTTCTACTGTACACATCTTTGAAAAATGTGTTTACACAAATGTTCATTTCCCAATACCTACTGTGGTACAGTTGGAAAATTTAGATACTGACAACAACTGTCTAGCCTTAACCAAATAAAAGTTTCATGGTGTTCCACAAATTGCACAGATTCATCTGTTCTTTATTTTTATCTATACATTGCCAAACTAAATCTTAACACAACAAATATAATCCAGTTTTTACACAAACCATTACCACAAGTATTAAGAGCTTATTGAAAGTTTGAACTTTCTACTTTATGTAAAAATTTAATACAAGTTGGCGTATCATCTGGGATGCATTATACCAAACTGGGAAAGCCATAGGGACCTGAAATTTTAACACCACTTAAGCTAAAAGCCACTAGCATTCGCCAGAAGAAAACATTCGCACAATCTCACAGACAAACTTTAGACACAACTCATCTTTGGCTGCTGCCGCCACCACCGTTTTCCCCAAGAATTTGGTATCACACTAGACATTCAAAGTGCACAAGCTGGAAATAACATGTGCCCACGTGAATACTCTTTCCTGACAAAGGATAGTGGCCAACAGCTTAAGTGTTGTATGTGGCTGTCTTCTGCACCTACTTTTACATCTTTGCAATAAGATGAAACTTATAATATTTTTTTAAATTCTGCTTCTTGTTTAAGGTATTTCTCAACCTTTATCTTTTACCATAGACTATGACACATACAAAATCTGAAAATATTAAGTTTTTCTTGATATTTATCATATGAACCCTACCCGACAATGTTACAGACAAAAACATGCAAGGAACTTAGAAAAAACTAAGAAGTGCCAGAACAAAAACCGATAAATCCACACTTGCTGTTGATACAGAAAGTAACAACTAGTAGTCTCCGAGTGGTTGCACAAGCTATGAAGAGAAGAAAACACTGATGCAGTAACAAACACTTTAGTGTCCAGTCTATTACCAGATTACTCTCTTACCCAGATATTAAAGCAACAAAAGGAAGATATCTGGTTATGCTGTGACCGCTTGGAGTTATCCGACCGTGGTCCAACCGCATTGAATATATCAGAGGTTTCGTGTAGGCAGAGTTTTTGATACTATCGTACTGTAACAGTAGGAGTGTTTCGACACTCATTTGCTGCCCGTCAATTGAGGCAAACATCCAGACAGTAATAAGGCTCCATCATACCTTCACAACACATTGTGATTGTGATATTGTGGGGCATAAAATGGATAAGGACAGAGTGAAATGAGCAAACTAGTATGTATGGTAAACTTCTTGTAGGTATTGAGATGCCAATTTTCTAGGATTAGACCTTGAGAGCATAATTTAGCAAAGTTGCTATGTTCAAGATTATTGATGAAATATCTTCAAAACAGGCAAGGGTTTTAGAAGAATCATTCAAATTGTCACAGAATGTGTTCCGTAAGTAATTGCAGCACTTTCACCACAATGGCGAAGAGAGAGAGCATCCGCAAGAAAAAGGAAGGGACGTGCATTTAGTACCATTTACCTAACAGATGCAACACAAAATAGACCTGTATATAAGGAATTTTGTATGAAGGTGTTTTGTTCCAAAAAGGATAGGGTGCACACAATAGCCAAGAGTGTTTGTGGTACAGATTCCTAAAGGATGAGGTGGGAACTAAGTCCATAAAAGCAGTTGAGAAGGAAAATCGAGAATTTTTAGGTAAACTACTGGCAACCGAGAGCCACTATAACAGATGCAAATCCAAATGGCTTTAACTGTTCTGTGAGCTAAGTCAAAGGAAACTACAGAAACTATAATTGAAGAGGAACTGAATTGTTAAGATCAAGAAGTATGTTTCACAAGGTATTTAATGGTTGTTTAATATTGTATGATTGCAGTACATGTACTGTGTACACACACACACACACACACACACACACACACACACACACACACACACACACACACAAATTACCTCATGTGCAAAGGCATTTTATAACTAGCAGGTCAAAACAGAACATCACTGAATCAAGAGCAAGTCCACCCCCTGCCACGAACACCTATCAGAGAATTTTATGCATGACAAATCAGTTTCTATACTATGTTAAGTTGGAATGGACTCTAGGAATCCAACATTTTATCAATGGACCAAGGAATTCCCAGGCGGCATGAGGGTCTACAAAAGTTCAAAAGTTGGTTCAGCACTATTGCATTACTTTGATTTGTTGGCATTGGACAGAACAAGAATGATTAGCTTCTGTGATGGGTGTGAGAAAACAAATTCCTACATCATTCAAACCATGTTTTGGCTTTTCAACAAATCACCTAAACAATTAGAGAAAATTTGATATTTCCACTATGAGACCATAGCTTTCTCCCAGCAGACTGTTCAGTCAAATTGAGAAGCACCTTAGGACAACACCAATTATTAAACATATTGAGGAATATGAAACAATATACGAGTATAGTACTGTACGAACCTTAGGACAGGACTGTCTTACAAACTATTAAATCCCTTTGAGAATCCTACAAATAGGTCCCTGGATTAAAGGACATAAAACAATTTAACTTCAAGAAATACATCATTATTCAGAGAAAAGGGCAGGATAGACAGCCAAAAACATTCTAATTAAAATGCTACAGGAATTACAAGAATGGAACAGTTGCAGAAAGGAAGCACTCCTGTATTTTTGAAGACATTTGATACTACATGTACAGTGTAGTCTCATAGCACCCAAGAAACAATGTTTGAGTTTTGCTAGTTGCGTAATTTTGAAGGGACTGGGCAATGAACGCTTGTTTCCTGTGCTACAAAAACCTAAACAGAGAAATCCACAAAGATGCAAATGAAGTAATAGTATCTACATATGAGCAGTGTGATTGGAAGAAACTGACATCCATTTTAACTGTATAGGATTATGCAACTATAAAAGGCGTGTTGCCAATAAAACCTGCCTTGTGGTCTCAACAGTGTATATGCCTTGCTGGATTACTAAAGGGTAGCCTGATCAAAGTTCGATAACTCCAAACAGTTGAATCAAAACCACACATCCCCATGTTTTCAAATGCATTGGGTGTTGCATAAACCTCTATTGAAAGGACTATATATTTTACATCGTACTTTCTGCTCGTACGTTTTGGTATCATACCACATTCAGCACTTGTGCAACTGCTGTGTCAAATAAGTGCTTCCCAGGAGTTATTCGATTTTGATTCAGTTGACAATATAAACAATGTCACATTGAGATGAATATTATTTTGTGGCAGCCCCCATATCCTCCTGCAGCTGAAACAAATATAGTGGAAGTGGATTTATTGGGTTTTGTTCTGGTGCTCTTCAATTATTTGCACAATAGAAGTAGAATTTAGCATATAATTTTATTAAAATTTCTGTAGTGCTTTATGCCAGACAAACTACAATTTTTATTGCAAGAGGGGGGCCTAGCCTTCCACAGACAGGGTAAAGGCCTGCACCCATTTTCTGTAAAGAGACAAATACACTTGCTCAAAGAGCATAGGGTCAATCAAAATTTACCACCCCTCAGGTTTAGTTTTTTCATTTCAAAATATGACAAACACGGGAATTGTTACTGAAGTTTGACAACATTTGCAATGGATTTGTGATGTAGTTAATGAAGTCAATGCAAACATTAACACCCTACCCACAAAACTTTTTCGAATTTTGGATTTAAATTCCAGACAAATGGGACTGTTCCAAGAAGCTAGGTCTCAGCAGTAGACTGCTATACCGCATTATACAACATATATCAATATTTTGACACCCACACACTGCAAAGCACTAAAGAATTAAACAAGCCAATAAATCATATGCAGAATTTTTAGTTAATATTTGATGCACACGTTTCCATAGTGTGCATAACCTGGCAAAGCCCAATTTCAGGAAATTGTAAATGAAGCTAAAAATAGCGTCTAATGGAAAATTTTTCCAATGTCTCTTGTTGTAGGAAAGGCAATTGTATTTAAGGAATTCCTTGGCTTTTGACTATGTACCACCTAAAATTAGGCCAAGTATTCTTCATAAACACCACCAAACAATTAAAAACAATATTTATTTAGAAAGCATTACTCACCATTGCCGAAACTGTGAAATCACGTTTATGCATACTTTCTGTTAGTGCATCCACCTTACGGCGTGTATTGCAAAATATGACAGCTTGTGTGATGCTAAGTGTATCATACAAATCACACAATGTATCCAGCTTCCAATCTTCACGTTCCACATTTATGAAAAACTGTTTGATACCTATAAAGAAAAAGCATTTTCATTAATACTGAATGGACACATTTAAGAGCAGAAATAAAATTTTATAGCTGTAGCATTTTATCTCCACCGCATCAAGTGCATCTACAATTTTTTTAACTGAAAACAATTTCGATTAATATTCATGCTAGGTGTCTGAGCAAAACACTTTAGGAAAGATTGATGTTAAACTCTGCGTTTTTCATTGTTTTGCCTAACAGATGCAAAATATTCACAGAGCACTAATCTGTCTATTGCACCATAAAACAATGGAAATACCTTAAAGGATTCAACAATATTTGGGAAGCATACGTTGCTACTTACCACAGATGCCCACTGAGCCACAGAAAGGCACACAACAGAATAATGAAAAAGTTAAGCTTTCGGCTGTTAAGCCTACATCTGCCCCCCCCCCCCCCTTCCACACACAAAAACAACCACCCTGCCTTTCTGCAGCTCATCGGGCATCAGTAGTGAGTAGCAACCTATCCTTTCCAAAATATTGCACCATGAATAAATTTACTTTTGATTTAAAAAAAAAAACTGCATGTGTAAACTTAATTATGCAATTTGGGTTTCCACAGCTGTAGCTTTAGGTCGTATTGAATACAAAATACCATACAGTGAAACTACCTTCTCCAATATGACACCAACTTAGAAATCACACTAATTCCAAATGTTACAATGTTATTTAATAGGAACATACATTAGATTAACAAATCAGTGAGGTCGTTAACTTCCACCATAAATCAGGTCTCCTCTAACTTATCAATCCCACCATCAAGATTTCTAAGTAAAGGAAAGGGGATGCAATGATAACTAGGGATGGGCCGAACCCCAATTTTACCAAATCGAATCCGAATCTTAAATAAAACATGTGCCGAATACCGAACCCGAATCTAATCTTCCGAATCTCGAACCCAAATAATCTGTCAACTCAAGTACCCTTATTTAAAAAGAATTACAACTATCACAGCCAGTGATGAAGATAAAGTATTCTGGGGTGAATCCAAAGTGACAATATTAACAGTAAAATTTATGAAATTAAAATTTCACTTACATTTTTATTTTCAAACTTAATTTTTTTAATACCCTCTACACTTAAAAGAAATTTGAATGAAACATTTTGATATAAGTATTATGATCCAAAATATAATAAGAAACTCTTCACTCTGTTACAAAATATTTCATATTGTGAAATAAAAACAATGAAAAGAAAGGATTACATTTTTTTTTCTTCTTTTTTCAAAGGCAAAGACTCAAAAATAAAATCTGAGAAGATAAATATTTTGTAAGTTAAAAAATAGGATGTGTAAATGTTAAGTAATTTTATAGTGACATATCAGGCATTCCGTAAGTGACGGACAGGACATTCAGACAAAGAAATCCACGTTTATTCGACGTGTGTGTACTTGTTATTGCCACAAAGACATTTCAGAACTGTGAAAAGTAATGCGCAGATGGCGCATTCCGGAAGGTTAAGCAATGGTATTTGTTAGATTTGTTTATTCTTTCAAACATTTAAGATCATGTAACTAGGCTGCACAGAATTTTTATTCGTAGAAGATTTAAAAGTCAGTACTAGAAGTTAGTTGCCGTGCATCATTTTTAACTATTTCCGTCCAGCATAAGAATAATACAAATGTAAACATTAACGTGAAACGTATTCTTCCGCGATTGCCGTTGTCTTTCGGGTTTGTTAGGCGGACGGAATTTAAATGTCCTAACAGCTAACACGGAAGATTACGTGGTGTAATGTTTACATTTGTACTATTCTTATGGCGAAAAGAGTGTGGAATTCACCAATCACGATTCATAGCAACAATCCCTTGCTCCTAATAGAAAAACACGTAAGTTGTAGCACGAAGGCAGTGGTTGTAGCGCAACACAGGCTTGCCAGTCGGCTTTGCGTAGTAGCTTTTACATAAGACTTCAAATGTACAGCTATTGTATGAACCTAAATGCGGAAATATAAAACAATTTTATTAGTCTTATAATACAAATTTTACGAATTGTTTATACAATTAGATACCGCTACGGTAATTCTAAATCGCTATCACATACCTGCCAACCTTCAAAATGTAAAAATCAGGAGATCCAGCTTAGAAAATCGGGAGATTCCTCAAAAAATCAGGAGATGTTCTATCAAAAACTGCGGTGCACTTTATTATAAGCCTTAAGATAACTGATTTTAGTCTTTTCCTATGATCTCATAACGCTACATAATGGCTACAAAAAAAGCAACTTGCATTAACCCAATTGTTGATTACATCCTTATTTTTGTAGGCAGTCAACGTAAAGTTATTAACTTTTTAGATCAAAACAAGAAAGTTCACAGCTGTATATTTGTGCTACACTGCTACCTGGGAACATGTTATGGAACAAATGACCCACAGTCGTATTTAATTGGTAAACCTTACTCTATAATAAACGATGTAAATAAGCTCTCTGCTTGTATGGAATATTCACTTTCACTTTTTTCAACAATTTCAGTCTTTTATTGTTACTCTGCACTATTTCGGTACATTGCTTTTTCCACCAGGTGATTTGGAAATATCACATTGGCAAAGAGTACAAAATAAGAGAAAAAAATGTTCCGAAAAGTACCTAAAAATTGATTATATTTCTTGCCATACTGAACCACCTACCACCGAATTGAAATCTTATAATCACGTAAAATATCTGTTTACATGAAAGTTGCCTGTTTTCTGCAATTCGCGTATGAAACTGATGGCCCCTAACAGCACAACTTCGAAAAACTACATGTGTATTTGCAAATACGTGCAAAGAGCAGATACAATTGTTATATAAATGCAACTCCTAATTTCTGTGAATTTCGATACGTATTTATTTTTAAGTGATAAATGAACAAAGGACTTTTGACCATTGGCGGAAAATCTAATCTTGGGTTTCAGGACAAACGCTAAAAATCAGGAGAAATACTGGCAAAAGCAGGAGGCGGGAGAAAATGCGAAAAATCTGGAGACTCCCGCATAAATCGGGAGAGTTGGAAGGTATGCTATCATTTGATTCCTTGTTACACAGTTCCTTCGTACTACAGAGCATCATCCCTCGTACAGTCTAGAGCATTCGATCTCTTAACATTTTTAAATGCCTGTTACGCAATCTGATTTGGAACCCACTTCTACGTATCATTCCATTGGCACATTTGTGCGTTTTACACGACCCGTTGGTGTAAGTTGTCTGTCACTTTTCGGTTTTAGGCAGTATTTATATTTTCGCCTGCTAAGCAAGCCTGTGTAGACGGGAAAAGTTACTTGTGGCAGCTCCTAGCGCCATTTATCAGAACTATTCAAAGAGGTCGTTTCATTTTTTGACATCGTGTCTTTCAGCGGATCTATGGAAAATAAAGTAAATAACGCAGACGAAAGCGCACTGTTATGCAAAGTAAACTCCAACATTCGTAACAAAGTTTCCACATAACACTTTGGATTCGGGATTCGGTAGTATTCGGCTATTATGCGCCGAATCTCTAATCCAAAACCGGTGTGCTGGATTCGGCGAATAATGGATTCGGCCGAACCACTCTGACACAACCCTAATGATAACCCAATTAAAATGTACTAACAAAAAATGAAAAACTGACCGGAAAATGTTCAACCTTTCAACAGATTTTAGCGTAATCTATACAAACTAATGTAATGCACACGCCCAAGTCCAAATAAACAGCATTAAACAACTAGCAATGTTACCAGATTTTATCGATAAAAACAAGATCCAAAATTTATGAAATGTTTCACAATGCTTGAGAGAATGAAGTGTCTAGCAAACATTTCAGAAACAGATCAAAACACAGAGAAAAGCACTTTTTAACTTTTGAATCTCAACTTTTAACTTGCAAACAAGACTAAAGCAACTTCAAGTGACAACAAGATGATCACTTGCTAACATTTTTCACACATTCAGCAGGCACTATACATCTTTATACTGGGTCTTCATGTGTCCATGCACTGAAAAACATTTTTCCTTTACTAGTAGTACAATGCTTCATACATTCTGCATAAAAACTGTATTTACATAATACTTTTTCTGTTAACCATGTTTCTTAAAACATGACTGTGGGACAATACAATTAAGGTAAATCTAGAAACAAAATTCAGCTCTATAATTTTAGTAGCAGTAAGAATTGATGAAATTCAAACAAGTCAATTCTACCTCACATGAGCATCAGTACTCTACTCTGGCAGATTATTCATAGGAACTTCAACTCACTTGAGCCATTTGCAGACAATTTACATACTGCAATGTGACAATTGTCCGTAGGGAAAGTCCTAGATTAACACATGATTGAGTCACTTTTATAACAAGGTTAATTTCAAACAATTGTTTAACATCCATTTGACACTGCAGAATCATCAACTTCATTTCATTTTACAACAATGGTTTATTTCATAATTGTGACTACCTGATATGCATATGCTACTTTAGTTTGCATATAATTACCAGAAGTACAACCTGCAGAGAGAAAATATTTACATCACATCAGGTTACTCCCCAATGAAAGTACAGCCCACTGCCTTAATTTTGAAGATTTCTTACTTGTTGGTAGACTAGCTTAGTTTTACAACGGGAGCTAAATATATAACATAAATAAATATTAATACTACACCAGTTTGTATCTACTGATATTTTCTGAAGATTATTTTTCAGTTTGCAGATGTCAGTGGCACCTTGACTGCTCAAATAGGGTTATACAAGTCCAAAGCTACAAAATATTTAGTCAATTTTAGCTCATTATCAAGAGAACACAAAAGGGATTACCATAATCTGTTTTCTGTGAACCACATAAAAACTTACTGGTTGATAAAAGCTTTTATTCTGAGAGACAAGCTTAAAGACAACAATGGAGTTTAGAAACACTGACTCAAATTGGTACTTTAGTTTGGTGAAGAAATGTTCAGATTTAATGAGTGCATTTTTGAGATCTAAAAATGAGTCAGTTGAGCCAAAATACAAAGATCCCTGGTACATAAGTCAATCAGCTTTGAGCAGCGACTGAGGCAGCAGACAATTGGATTAAGTAAAATGACACTGCTCTGAGCATAGGTGTCTGGCTACACTGTGCACTTATCAGTTCTGTCAAACAGCGAGCGTCAGCTATACTGTCCAACAGTGACTTAACTATTTGGTAACATGGTTGCATTCTGTTTCTACACCCCAATAAGCGGAACCATGGATCGTTTTGGCCTGACTAATAAACAAGTCTTTTGTTCTCTTTACTTCCCCAATGTGAAATTTGTGTAAAGAATAAATTTTAGAACAGTCTTCAGAACTGTGTTCCACATAATACCGAGATCAAGAAGTGAGTGTACACTGAGAAATTAGTTATTTATCCGATTTCAGAAGTTTAAAAGCTCTGCAATATATTGTAAGCCGAAGTACGTATGTCAAGTGCATAAAGGAAAGATTCAAGTCGATGGAACCAAACATATGGTAAATGTATTTTGCTGGCAATTATTCATTGACTGTCCAACATGCAGCTCTGTTCTCATGGGTGTAGCAGCCAAGCAACTTGACACTCATTTGTTGTAAAATTAAAATATAACTTTCGACTTCAGCATCAGCTCACGTATCTGAAGCAATTGCCTGAAGACTGCCAATTGCTGTACACAATTTTTAATAAGAAATCAATGTGTTACACTCACTAATTTCCTGAGTTACTTCCAAGATAGAAATGAATTTTTAATATCAGCTGAATGAAATTTTTCTACAAGCCATAGAAGGGATTTGGAATTACAAAGCATCTGACAGCACGATCAAATGAGGACCAGATTTGGACAAACCCAATTTTAATACAACAAATAATTTAAATGGAATCCAATTTCTGTTTCAAGAAAAGAAATTTAAGCTTTAGAAACTAAGGAAGGAGATAGGTTCAAAAATTGAAGAAAGATTAACAAGAGAGAATTTGTGGCATCAATTGGAATTCAAGTTTGCATTAGAGTAGTACCCGATAAATGTTTTTGTTACAAGTTACTGCAGTCAATAGTTTCCTACAGAAATATTTCAGCCTTACAATCAGGCCAATATACTGTCTGCATTTATGACTGAAAATGGACTGATGATTCAAAGGATTTCTTTAGCCCATGGACCTGCACATTCATTCTACAGGGCAGCCAGACTATATGTTAATTAGTTTTCAGACAAAAAGTTGTTTTTATTTCAATTACAAGAACAAGAATGGGCTGACAATATGAATTAAGTCAATTTTAATTGACAATTTCAGCAGCTATTAAATGAATTGAAAGATTATCACATAATATGGTTCTCAAGCCATAAAGCCACTGTGGACCAACACAAGCACACTATTTTTTTTTTTAACTAATGACAATTTAAGTTCAGAAAATTATTCTTCCAGTAGATACAGGTTGATGTGTATACTCCACTTTTTCCACAACAGAATTTATGAGTCACTGTGATAGTACAGAATGAAATTACAACACCACTCAACACTGGAAAATTCTTATGTGAGGAGTGCTTCTAAAGCATTTTTGTATGTGGAATTTGAAACTAAAGAATCCCCACCCAGCACTTTTTTAATTACATGAGAAAATATGTAACTTCTAGAAATACTGTTTCTAAATGAGGGTAAATTTACTAACAATAGTTGTAAACAACAACTATCAGCACAGTATTGCCTTTGAGACAAATTTTATCCTTTTAGAGTGAATTTCGTACAACTTATACATGGGAATAAAACTGATACACTGAAGTAGTACTAGAGCAATTCCAACTTTGCAAACTTCACCATATCTTGTTCATATAATTTTCTTCATTATAGGAAATTGCCTCATCGCCACTAACTCATCTGAATAATCCAGACTCTTGCAGTTACTCTGTAGAGAGTACAGACTTTAGAGGTATATGAATAAAATAAAGAAAAATTACAAACATTACTTCAGCATGGAACTTCAAGATTCGGACAAGGAGTGGGCACCACATGTGTCTTGTAATATTTTGTATAACAAGCTGGAAGGGTTTTAATTCCAAGTTTGTAGTACCCATACCTTGAAGCAAAGTATCACTTGACATTATTACTTTTGACTCTCAGATGCTTGCCTTACAAGCAGAAAGTCCAGGAAAATAACACTTCACAAAAATTTGCTTCTGCAGTCATATCCACACCACACAAAGCTATCCACTAACATTTTGGAAACAGCGAGAAAGTGGAAAGATTTGCCATCTACTAAAAGAAGTTATCCAATGTCACAAAATACGAGACTGGGATCCACATTCCTTTAACATATCTGAATGATAGGCCAAATCTCATGCAAAAATACTAAAGGTTGCACTAAGCAAAGAACTGAGGAAATGTAAATGACCACCAGAGGCACAAATTAATAATAACTAGCTGTTTCAAGCATTGCTTATTTTGTTATTGCATACTGTAAAAATTAACAATGCTTTAAAACTAATGCAATCAATAAAAAATAGTAAATGCAACTCGAGTGGTCATTTAATTACAATTCATTTCCTGCAATTTAAGTTGCTGAAAAAGCACACAAGAGAAATTTCAAGAATTGCAAAGATCTAGATTGAAAGAATAATCATCTGAGACTAGATACGAATTCAAAGTTTTTGTAAGATGAGTACTCAACAGCCATCATGTATTTAATAAAATGCACATTTAACCATTATCTGTTTTATTAAATCCTTAAAATAGACTAGTTTCGGACCAGAACCATCAAATGTTTAAATTTTTTAGAGCTTGTGAGACTTAACTACGGGGCTGTCACTCCCTAACCTATACTAAAGGGAGCACAAACATCCATGCCCGAGGGGGTATTCGAATCCCCAACGGAAACAGCCTCGTGCATCTTAGCATAGTGTCTCAATGGGATCAGAAGAAAGCACTCCCCATATTTTCAAGTTATGGCAAACTTACTTTCTTTAACTATGTATGTGACAATTAGAGCTCTGGACTTCAAATATATTACATACGACTGGTGACTCGCCAATGCTATTACGACTAGAGTGTCTTATGAGCACATGTATTCCAAAACTTCATATTTGAAAAAATGAAAATTGTGGCAAGCTCAAAATTATGATCGTGATATGTACACAGAAATGCACCACCAAGCATGGGTGTCATGTACAAGTGGGGAAAGTCAAAAGATTCCCATTTTAAAGGACAAGAAAAATTGAGGCTAAAAAATAATGGCTGAATGTGGAAAATGATTTATGTACCTCTCAACTGTAATCTTACCCCAGCAAAGAAACAAGGTGTATGTTAGCACCCAGCTTGGACAATTCAACAAAATTTTGAAGAAATCCAGACAAAAACACCAGGAAACTGATTTGAATTTAGCTCAATGATCACCAAATATCCCCAAAATTTTAGCTTTTCTGATTAATTTACTGTACCTTAAGTTTCACAGGAGCACTGTTTTAGCATGACAATTTTCTTAGATCATGAATCAGAATAAAAGTTTGCACATCTTTAGGGTGCGAAGTTTGATAGAAAATTGATGCCAAAGATTGCTTTTTGCAATTTTTTTATATTTTTGCAAAAACAGTTTCAGTATTCTAGCTGCCATCAGGTGCCCATTTGCATCAAATAACACCAAGCTTGTTGATGTTAATGGAGAGTGCTTCGTTTAAAAGACTGTTTCGTCTTATACACGTCGAGTCTTCAATTTTATGGGCATATTGAGAGAAAGGTACCAACTAGGTTGACAAAACGAATATAATTCTTAGAAAAGGTCAAAACTGAGGTAATTAAATGGATTGCTGCAATTAAGGATCCTCAAATTACCTGGTGTAACTTAGACATGCATGCCTAGAATTTGACAATGTCTCCAAGCATACTGGACGTATTAGTGACGTGTATTTTAAAATATAAGATGAAACACGCAAGGGTTTTTAACTAAGCACTCCCCATAAACAACAAAAAGCTTGTGTTATTTGATGTAGATGAGCACCTGATGGCAGCTGGACTGCTGAAACTGATTATGCAAAAATAAAATAAAAAAGCTTTTGCAATCTTTGGCATCAATTTTCTATCTCTAAAACAAAGTTAATTTACTTATTTATGTTGTGATGTCTAAAAACATTGGTTCTATAAAAAGGTGGCTAGTGGTCCAACCCTACCACTAATGGGACTAATTTGACAAGGGCTTATTTTAGTCCTTTATGGCCACTCCATGAAAACCGCATAAGATTAGTGAAACTTATCTAAATTTAAGCTACCATTATTGGAATCACCCTACCCTTTACTTCACATGCAGTGTATGTTGAGTAGTTTTCCATTCACAATATTTTACACAAGCATGTGAACAAGTTGTGTGTTCTGATATAAATTTTCTGAATTTATAATTTTTTAAAATGAAGTCTAGACAGGGTTTTAAAATTCAAGATGAAAACAGTCAAGTGTTGTTGAAACTTGTGAGGTCAATTTAGAAGTATTACAAGGAACACTAAACTGGGGTAAATTTTACTTTCCTTCCCAGGATAGTCATGTAATAATGTAGGCAAGGATGCCAAATGCCAGCTATCGCATGCTGTTGGCAGCAGGCAATAACGTGACAAATGTGTCATGAAATCTCCATTGTAGGAGTGAATTACTTTTACTATGTGGACAAGAGGACATACAAGAGTGTCAACCATAGAGCACAAATAGCATTATTAATTTGATTCTTGGAAGGTCCACATACAAAACACTAACGAAGTCCTACTATGTGGTTTGGATTTCTAGTATGAGCATCTTGGTAAAGATTTTCTACTGTGTTGTTGATGTTGCCAACAATAACTAGCCTGCCAGTACAGGAGGTAAGATTTTACTATAAAGTGATAATACTTTAAAAAAAAAATGACTACAGTGTAGCATGCAAACCACGTGCAACCCGTCATAAGAAATTCTCTATATTGCAAATAAATTCTTTAATATTGTCATGTGAAACATGGGAAGTACAACAATATGAACTTTTTCAGTTTTTAAGGTTTGCTAAAGACCAATGAATTAATTTACGTCAAATTTCTTTATCCCTATAAAGTTGTCAGTTTCAGTTAGGCTTGGCACAAACTATTACAAAATTCAGATAACCTTTATTGCATAACAGAAGCTCCAGGTGAAAATTTTGATGCATATTAACTACATGAACAAAAAAAAGGGGGGATCCCTAAGCAAATATTACAAATTAAAATGTAATTTCCCCACATTTTACATTTTTGTTAGTTAATGGGAAAGTATAAAAAAAGAGGATTCTACTATATTTCTGGACACAGTGTTACAATAGTTTCATGGACAAACATAACATATATGCACATTGTTTAACATACTCAATTTCTAATAGCCACCACATTCTCCGATACGATAAATTTGATAATGCTATCAGATCCACTTATTCACAATGTTGGAGCTAAAACTAGTGAAGCCAAATTGTGTTTACTTCAACAGTTAAATATCCCACAATATCAGTAGCTACATCCAGAATATGGCCCATTGCAACCAAAACTGAGAATAAAGTTAGCACAAAAATAAGCTACAAATTTCCATGCAGACGACATGATTCATCAAGTATGAATGGCTTCAGTTCTAAAACAATGCAAAATCAATGCCATTTCATGACACCATAAAACAGGCAGCACCTACCTTGATGCAGTAATGAAGTATTAGTGTCAGAAGTACATTTAGTCAGTCTTTTGTGTCAGTGTTATATGTACACCCAAACAGTTTTTAAGGAAGCTATGTTTGAGTATTTATGAAGTGATTTATTTCACAAGACCCGTTATGCCAAGCTTTTCCCAGGCTGCTTAATATGAATTGCCTGTTTCCTACATATGAAAATTTGGGTGCATACATTAAAGAAAAAGAAAACACGAATTTTACCTCTACTTCCTTTGAGTTTTAAAAGGCGAATGAGTAATTTGCTAGGAGCCATTTACATAGAATGAAATTGCAGAGCAATCAATATATATATCTCAGATATTCGACCCTTGCTCCGCTAGCAGTGACGAGAAATTAAGATGGTGGAACAGCTGATTTGTTTAGATAATACTAATGTTTCTAGAGTTAATAACTTTATGAAATTTCTTGGCCAATCAAATTGCAACCAGATCACGAATCGGAAAAGTAAATCGAGATCCACCCACCACAGAGGTCTAACAGTGTTTTACACAATGTAAATTGACCACATTCACTTTATTTGTTATCAATGAAAAACAGGCTTTTCAGCCAAAGCTATACAATTACAACAAACTATAGGTACTGAACAAGCAAATGTTATGAGTATTACAAATGTCACGATTTTAAAGTATGGGTTGGTCCATGGGGGCTGACTATGTGACCGGTTGCGAAGACAGCACTCCAAATCAACCCAGGAGGAACAAGACCACAAGGGAGACTGGCAAAGATGGACTGACATCATGGCAGACATAGATGCTGTTGGTTTAAGGCAAGAAGATGTCAACGACCGAATGAAATGCAGGAGACGCAGCAAAGTAGCAGACCCTGCAAGTTGGGATTAATGCTTGGAGAGAGAGGGGGTTAGGCAGTAACCTAAGAGTACAGCTTAACTTTTGAGTGAACAAGCTGTACTCTATTGCACTGCAATTTCATTCGATATACACGGTTGTTAGGAAATTACCTGTGAATCGATTCAAGCTTGAGGTGCAAGATCAATAATCTAAGCAATCCAGTAAGTATAGATGGTAAATCTAACAGAATACTAATTTGTTGTGTTTCCAGTTTCAATTGTCAGAGGAAAATGTTTAAACTTCTAAACTGTAGAGAACTGTATGTTGAGACAGTAAGTAAAGTTTAAAATGGGTACTGTGAAACTCATCTTTTTAGTTTCCTCTTAATCTTAACTCCAATATCAAATCTAATTTGAAGTGACATGCACAAACAGTTCATATTTAAGTCTGAACTGATGAGTCATTATGGTGCATCCTATTTATAAATATTTACATGATGGATGTTTACATGTTAATAGTCACACCTGAAGAGACACAAACAGTACTGGTACCAGATTTGTACCCGGCTACAGATGGTTAATCAGTTTCATCTTCAAGTACTCAACAGTGGATTTCACTGTAAGTCTCGTATCCCAAGGGTAATTTCACATTTACCTTCAACAGCCATATCTAACATGATCAGATCAGACACTAATTCTACTGAAATCTCAAAAGGGGCAAACCACAAACATTCACTGTATACATATTACAATGTGATTTCGCAAGTCCCAAAACTTTCTTAGGTAAAGTATAGGCACAGTTACAGGCATTCATTAGAGAAACTACATTTTCAAAGCATTAGCATCTGCACACCCACCAAATTCCAAAACCCACAATTATGGCCTCATCAACAACAGTGCAATATCATAACTGAGCAAATTGGATAACATTTCTGGGAGGGAGGTGGGGGGAGAAAGAATTTTGAAGAAGTGTTGCATATCAAAGTTACAAAATCCGAGCAATATTAATAAGTGCACTTTTTGTATTCATTATTACAGTCTACCAATTTGACACATTTTAAATGTATTAAGATATTTGACATTTCAACCTATGCACATAAATACACCACATATTTTACTGCATGGTATGGCATTTATTGAAGCCAATTTATATTGCTCTGCTGTTCAACTAATACATACCTGCCAATATTCAAAATATGTAAAAATCAGGAGGTTCTTAAAAAACAGGCGGTACATTCTATCAAAAACTGCTGTGCACTTTACTATAAACCTAAAGATAACTGTTTCTGGATATACTGAGAAATTACTTTTGACAAGTGATGTACAATCAAGCTGCATTGTAAACAATTCTATTCCTGCTCTATGGCATATAAGTTATCATATGTACCCTCGTCCACTAAGTAAATAAAACTTTATTACGCAAACCTTTGTTTTTGTAAATCTTTCCTCCACAATGTGAAATTCAGACTAAATACAATCTTTTTTAACATCATATAAAATGACTTCGGATTTTGGGGCCTGTTTTATGATTCAGCTATTGTCTTACCGGCAGAAATATGTGCAACTGTTATTCTCTCATTGATGAACTTACAGCTTTTACACAGTTTTCAGCGCACAGACTTTTAGGCAGACAAAGCCTAACAGTCTCAAACATTCTGAGGTAGTAAAATTTTAGCAACTGGGTTAAATGAAATGGTATTGGCCCTTACATTCTCCAATTCACCTACTCAAACCCATGGATTGGTTAAATTGGCAAGATTTTTGCATTACATCAAATTTGCAAATTAAACTTAAGTGCACTGAATGGGACGAAAGTGTCAACAAGACCACATTCCTTTCCACCTAAGAAACTGCAGAACTTCATCCACATTTACATTGAACAGAGCAAATAACCAGAGCAGACTGATTACATTAAGATAAATACCACAGCCTATACGCCACATTTACAATTTGTATTCAGTTCTCTTATCACCTTTAATGATTGAACAAGCTTACATTATCAAATTTCAGGATAGCTCAAGCACACTAACCAAAACAAAGCATAAATTTCTCAAGTATTTCAAAATTTCCTCAAATTTAACATTTGACTGTAGTAGCCCACTTAATATATTCCACAGCCATGAACACTAAATGCCAATACAATAAACCATAATGGAAAGTCCAGGTTGGAATTACTAATATAGTAAGGACAGTTTACAACTCACCGCAAAGACTTGGCAACGAGCTGCGACAGGCTCACAACACTTTCAGCTATTGGCCATAACCTTCTTCAGAAAACAGAACTTGCGCAATCTCACAAGCACACAACAATCATACAACCATCACCTCCGGCTGCAGCAATTCGAAGTGCGGCAGCTGCAGATGATGGTCGTACGATTATGTTGTGTGCCTGTGTGACTGCGTAAGTTCTATTTTCTGAAGAAGGCAGATAGCTGAAAGATTGAGTGAGCATGCGCGCGCTCGCAGTGAGTTATAAACTGTCCTTACTATATTATTAATACAACTAATCAGCGTGACTATCTTACTGTTACCCAGTTCAGAATCTACACACTTACCTTCAAGAGTAAGCTCTTCCTTTTTCACTAAAATCTGAATAGGATTCCTCATGAAGTAACCTGTCACCTCAAGTACATCAGCAGGCATCGTAGCTGACAGCAAAATGACCTGAAATAGGCTCCAAATTAACACTCGATTCTGCATGGAAGTCCATGTTACGAATAATATATGATGGCCTATTACCTGAATGTCTGGATTAAGAGTCTTGAATACATCATATATCTGATCCTTGAAACCACGTGATAACATTTCATCAGCCTCATCTAAGACGAACAGTTTAATGCTATTTGTTCCTAGAAAACAAAAGTCAATGTTAGAGAGAGTAATAGCTAATTTAAATCACAAAGGCACTGCAGATTTTTTTCATATAAAGAATTACAGGCTATCCAGCAC
Source organism: Locusta migratoria (assembly GCA_026315105.1). NCBI lineage: Eukaryota > Metazoa > Arthropoda > Insecta > Orthoptera > Acrididae > Locusta > Locusta migratoria. The sequence goes on from CM048745.1 coordinate 525,693,601, forward strand.
TTAAAAACTAAAATCCACCTGCAAAAACTCACTGTGCTCAAAAAAATTCAATTATTTTCCATCTCTATCCTGATGTAATAAAAGTATTATTTAAATAACTGACATTTTAACAAATAGTTGCTCACAGGAACAAACATTTGGCACTTTCAGTTTCTAAACTGTGCAATTAGTATATCTCTTGGCATTGCACTTCTCAAATCCACTGTTAACACATTGCTTCATAAACAAAGGTTTCACTTACTTAGGGCTCGTCTATTAATCATGTCCATTACTCGACCTGGGGTTCCCACTACAACATGAACACCCATCTCTAGCTTCTTCATGTCTTCACGAACGTTTGTTCCTCCAATACAGGCATGACACTGTGCATTCATAAAATCGCCTAATGCAATCACAACCTTCTGGATCTGTAACAGAAGTGTATTTAGTGATCCCACAGGCTAACAATTTATAGAATTAAATTTACTCAATAGCACAGAAGCTTCAACTCCTGAAACTACCAAAATGTCACCGACAATTATTCGAATTTGAACACTTCAAAAGAAAAAATACCTGTTGTGCCAACTCACGAGTTGGTGCTAAAATTAATGCTTGGCATTCGCGAAGTGAAGTGTCAATTAGCTGGAGAATTGATATTGAGAAGGTTGCAGTTTTCCCAGTACCTGGGGAACAAAGACGAAGAAAATTAGTGTCTAACTCTGTCTACAATGTAAACAAATGCTAAGTATTAGACCTACCAGACTGTGCCTGAGCAATGACATCATGGCCTTTAATGCAAGGCATGATAGCTCGCTGCTGAATAGCGGAAGGTTTTTCAAAACCATATGCATAGATGCCTCTCAATAACTCTTCCTTCAAATTCATGTCATCAAAGTTCTCAACCACCTAGGATCAAATTCACGTTTTCATAAACCACAACTAGTATAATCAAGAGTCACATGCAAGGTTGTCAAAATATAACAAACGAGCACTACCCATCTATTTTTGATCAACTTAGATGCTCTTACATATGTCTTACCTGCTCCCAGTTCGACTCAATAACGCCATCAGGTTCCATTCCAGGAGGTCCTTCATATGCGTCCTTTTCTGGGCCATTTTTGGACTCGTCCGCAGGCCAGTCATTTCTGCAATTAATAACGATTGTTCGTGAAATATGACAATGACAAAGTCACTTTAAAATTATCATGTAGAAAATATGCAGACATTGTCATGGCGATGTACGCTTAAGCATGCGTACAATATTTATCTAGCATTTAGATTCAATTATCAAATTATAAACATTCTTGTATCCATAGAAACTTTTCCCACGTTCTGAACTGCTCTTACAGTGTGCACAATCCACTTTTCATAATTACTACACTGTCAAAAGCAGGAGTTTTCTACATTGCTGTCAAGATTTGCTGCTGTGCGCGCGCGCGCTCTCCATTGTGGCATGTTCGACACGAGGTTTCTGCATTAACACTTTTCAATGAGGAAATTAACTACGATACATTAGAAAGAGCATGGTATACTCTCATCAGTCTGAATCCTACGAACCACACATTTTTCGACTCAAACGCGACACATTTTATCACAAATATGAAAAGTTTGTAAGCGGTTTTCACAAGCACAAATATGCACGAAGTTATTCTTGCACAATTTAAGATTTAAGGGACCAACCTCAGTCTTGCAAGGACGAATAAAACTACAAAGTATACCTGTGTCACCTAGTGCCAGTGCGGAAACGTGCCAAACTTCTTTCGCTACTGATAAGTAAACCAGCCAATTCTTAGGATGGCCACGTGCAAGGGGAATGAAATCACGAATATTTTGCAGAATATTTTGTCTTTAACACCAATGCGTGCCAGTAATTCACGCTCATTGTCAAATTATACCTGAACGCCATGTTGGCAATCTCACCACACCACTGGAAACCTTGACAATACGGATCACACAGCAGACTACAATATAACAAAATTACAAAATATCATCCACAACGTCCTATAACGTACAGCGTACATTTTCACGTAACTTTGAAACGAATATAACACATAGCTTCAAAAAAAACCTATCTCTTACCTTCTATCTGGTGCATACGACATGTTCAACTCACGATTAGAGCGACGGAAAGAGAAATTCTAGTGACTTCGCCAATGTGTTCATGCGCGGAGGGGGTACGAAGTTCGCGAATGTATACACTCAAAGTTTCAAAGATATTGAGTAATACAGTATATCCAAAATTTAAAAATAAATCCTCTTTACACTATAAAGACCAAAAGAAACTGATTTTAAAATTTTTTGATGAGCCCTACTTTTATATTGCGTAAGACGATTAGGTGATCATACAGGAAGTTGCGTATATACCCATAATTCTATGCGCTTCGAATTTGAGCAGCAAGGGGGGAGAAATTAAATGCGGGTTATAGAAACCTTGGAGCCAATAAGACTTACGAAATCACAACAAATGATGTACTTATGTTGACAAAACCAGTAATTACTTATCAGCCGCTGAATGTTGTTTCATTATTAATTTTCAGTGTGCGCCGCAAGTGTTTCAAAGACTGAAGCTCGCAGAATTTTCCTGTATTGAGGGCCACTTTAGAAACATACAATTTCGTTTAACATGTACTTATTTTCACAGAGAACGTAATAGACACATTCTTTGCAAAAAAAGTTCTGATATTTATTCTCAGATCACCTTCCGATTATTAATATCTAATGCCCTTGGTTTGATGTTAGATTCTTTATAGTATTGCTTCTCACGAGTACATTGAAACCAAAATTAAATAATTTCGCAACATATTTGGACACCTCATAATTTTTGGAACATAAGTTTTTCATCTATTTTATCTCAATAAATGACAAATGAAGAGTCTAAAAATGTTCGAGTGAAGTTTCATATCTACGTTTTATCACAAATATCAGATAAGCCTGCAAGCAGTGTTCTGCTCTTACATTCAGTGTAAATAGTCCATTTTCTCGTTATTTGAATCACATTAAAAAAAAAAAAAAAAAAAAAAAAAAAAAAAAAAAAAAAAACAAAAAAAAAAAAAAAAACTCATCTTTGTGTGACAATGTCAGACAACTCTTGAGTAGTTTTCTGTTTTAAGTGTTCATAAATATCAAAACACTAGTGCATTATTTTGTCAGAGATTTGTCAGTCTAGTGAGACATAGACCTATGTTAGGTCTATGTTCCTTCTCTTAAAGTATTAGTACCATTAAAACCACAGTGTTATGGAATGGGCAATTGCACATTGAGTTTTGCTGGATATCACTCTGCCCCTCATTACCTCTTCAAGCCATATGTTCCACAGTAACACTTAACATACCTTATGTTTTTCACAACAAATATCAGACCATCTCTTCCAGTACTTATGTAAAAAGTATTTGAAAAAACTGCTGCTATCCAGATTGAAAATTGAGAGATTGATTTTTCAAAATAATCTCTTCACCATTGTGGAAAAATCACTATAGATGGAGCCTCATACTTTAGGGTCAAATTGAAATAAGTTATGGTGCTTCCACAACTGTTTATATTGAGACAGAACCAATGGTAGCGAATGCATATATGTATGCCTTTTGTGTTATGGACATAGGATGGGTCAATTGAAGTCTGCGATATGACCCGTCAAAATTGACCAGTGACGTCATATCCGAGTTGGAATTTTTGGGCAGAGAGCTGTGATAGATAGTACATTCTGTTGTAGAAATTTGTATTTGACGAGGATAATCACAGACTACTATCTAAATTAGATAAATATTACGATATTATCCCGCATGTTTTTATTTGTTGATAGTTTTTTGCTATTTGGTATATTTATGTAGTGTATCTTGTGAGACTCAGATATGAAGACATTGGTTAAAGACAATGGGTTGTATTGCCGTCATCAATTATGCTGCTCATACTGTTCACAGCTCGAAGCCATTATGTAGCTCATAGTTCAAAGTGATGAATGTATCTCAGTGCAGGCATTGGAATGGTACATGCCATTCTGCCAGATCCCTGATGTCTGTTGTATTTGGGGAATAAGAAGCTTGGACCCTAACAAGCAAGTGTTTATTTATTTATGCGAGGGTTTCATATACTAATGATTTATCACCAGGGGAAAGAGTTCATAGCTGTGAGACCCAAATTTTCCACTGGCCAATGGACAGAACCTGTCTTTTTAATATGATAATGAGGGCACATGGTGTTCAGATGCTCGTAGACATAAACATTGAAATGGGCCAGTGTGCAAGCATGGTGGAGCCATACGCTGACAGATAATCATTGCTTGTGGCCACCAGTTTTGGTGTTGTTTGTCCTTACTTCAGAAATGTAATACAAGTGTTGTGACTGGCAGTTGTTGCTTCTTACCAATTACTTTTAGGTACATTGTGTAATACAATAAATATTAATTTCCAGTCATTGCTTACCAATCACAATTTTGCTTATGTACTCACTATTGCCAGTTTCAATTTGACCATGAAAAGATTTGAGACAGCCTGTAAATCTAATTGCCAAGTTTGTTGACAAGATTATTACATCATGAGGCAATAAGTTGCAGAAATCGTTATTGGGTTAAAGTGCAGTTTATGCATATGTAACTGCTGCTTGATGTATAAATGTTGAAAATGACACTATGAATTATGGGAGGTGAAGGCAGCCAATGAGAAGTCGTGTTCAGGCGGCCAATAAGATTACATGTTTGATGGCAAGTAATTGTGACATCAGTTTTAAAATTTGTTTTGGCTTTTGGGTGAAGCTTTTTTGGCAACATAATTGATATTTCCTGTATAATCCAAACTAATTGTGTTTATCTTTACCAGTTTTTATGGTTTTTATGGCACATGTAATTTTGATGAAGTAGTATACCAAACAACCAACTACTGACATGTAGTATTTACGGCGATAATTAATTTACACACAACAAGAGGGTACATCGCCTTGCGGAAGAAGAACTACAGCTCAACATGCTGAAAACCCATTACCTCACTACAGATTTAAATGATTCTGATACCACATATTTATTGAACTTTTTTCACTTTTGGGATAAACAGCACTGGAAGGCTGCCAAGCACCTGTCCAGCTCCACAACATCAATGGTGTTGCAGTCCTGAAGATGGTCCAAAAAAGGACCAAAACTAGTTGATACAAATAAAAATCGTTGCACTCTAGACTGTTTTTTATATAATGATTCTGATACCATCAGCATTAATGGTGTTGACCTGCTAACAGCACACTCTTTCAAGTACCTGGGCTCGACTATTTCTGCTAATGGAAACCTCAGTGCAGAAATCTCTAACTGCCTCCACAGTGTTGGCTTGAATAGTGTTCTGTAACTGGTGTACTCTGCAACAGGAAAATCTCAAACAAGCTAGAGTCAAAAGTAAACCGATCAGTAATCATCCAGTGGCACTTTATGGGGCTGAATGCTAACGATCAACAAAGACTCGCTGTTACGGTAACAAATATGCTCATGTGGATGGGTGGATTAACACTGCACAATCACATCACAATTGATGAAGTTTGTAAGTTATGCAGAGCAGCTCCAATAGTAGACAAGATGAGAGAATGCTGTCTGTGTTGGTTCAGAGATGTCCTTACAGTAGGCGAAACAACAGTGGCAAAGGCTGGTTTTTATTTGAAAGTAAATGGAAAATGGTCAGTAGGACGACCTAGGCAACAATGGTTTGACAACCATTAAGACCTCAAGGTCTCACACGTCCACCCTGACTAGGCACAAGACTGCTAAAAGTGGTGACAGCTAGCTAAACCAGTGGACCCTGCCAACAGGCAGGACAAACACTAAGGAAGACGAAGACAAGGGTATATCAACCACCTCTCAACCATAGAGCAGTAACAACATTAATTATGTATTTCATGGTGAACAAAAAAAGCTCTTTTTCAAAATCCATTGACAGATAAGAGGAATAATCTGTTGTGTCCACCATGAAATAAATAAATGATGCTCTTCCAACTCTATAGTTGACAGGTTCTTGATGTACTCTTGTTGGTGGGTATATCAATTATTCTTGTAAGTACTACATGTCATCAACCATAAGGACTAAAGCTATTTCTTACTGGCCGCCTGATCACGACTCCTGATTGACTTTACAGTTTTAGAAAACACTTTTGCCGTTGCCATCATCTGCATGTCAAGTGCCAGTCATGTACGCTTAAAATGCACTTTAACTCTTTCTTTGACCTCACAAAAGACCGACTCAATTATCACCCGTATTTCACCTACAAACTTGAGAGTTATGAATTTGACAATGGTTTACTTCATGCTTGTACAATAGTTAACAACAAGTATTTTTGTCTACAAATACAGCAAATTATTCTTCAAAATGAAAGACAGTTGCAAAGTTTAGCTCAAGATTCTGCCCTGTGACTTCTGTTGCTATTATACATTGATGCCTTTCTAATAAATTTAGATCCCCCATTGGTTTTATTTGCTGATTTTACATCTCTATTAACTGAAGCCCCTGAATTCAAAAACATTCCTATCTACATCATCAATAAGAAATATCGTTAAAGCTTAGAGGATTAACGTTGAACATTCCAAAAACCTCACATGACAAGATACAGAACAGAACAGCCAATTTAGCAGGAAATTAAAAATAAATAAGAAAAATTAAGGAATATAAGAATTGAATTCTATGAAACTTTTAGGGTTAAACTTGTACAGGACTTTAAATTGGGGTGAAAAATAAGCTAAATATCTAGTAAATAGAAGCTGAAGCTTTCCAGTTTTAAAGCAAATATCAGCTTATTCCAATCAGTTATAAGATGTAGTATTGATATTTGATTTGAGGAATTTCAGCAACACAACAGACATACTGAAATTAGTGAAAAGAATAATTAGAAACATGTGCAACATATTCAAGGAAATCATGTCACCATGTTTTGAAAAGAAACTACAAGAAAGAATAATCAGAAACATTTTGTATGCATCTAAGGAAATCATTTCCTCCAGCAGACTATTTAAAATTCTGAAATATAGGTGCAAATAAAAATGGTCCATGGATCAGAGTTTAAGACCACCATTCATCTCTTGGTACTTTTGAACCCTGGTCAGCATGTTCCTTCAGGCTGATGGAAACTGGAATTGCTGCCATTTCATCCTAAATGTTCTGCTGCAGCTCTGTAAGACTATGAGAGTAGTTGTGGCACATCTAAGACTTGGGAGCTCCCCATACACAGTAATCACACACTGACATTGCCAGCTAGGGCTGTGACCAGATTGAACTCTCACCCAGTTATAAGAAACTGCTGGTTTTTTCCAACTCTGCTAATGATGACACATTTCAAAATGTTGGCGATGTAACTTGTTGAAGTCAGTGTGTGATGAAGGGAATCAGTAGTTTGGTGTGTAGATAATAAAAACTAAATCTCAACCTTTTGGTAATGTAATGGTGTTTCTTGGAAGTAATTCAGTTTCTCAGCTTCCCAGAACCTGTAATTCTGCTCTATCATTCCTCTGCTTTGTACTGCTACATTCACACTGACACAAGCCGTACTATGCTGTGTGGATCACATAGGTGTACAAATTGTGTGTTTGTCACATTGTGTGATTGTATGAATACGTTCATGTCGAATTATATCCATTTTTCTGGATCACTTTTATTTAACCCTGCCCTGTATTGACAGTTACTGTGTGTTTATTTTATCTCTTTACATTGTTTTTGTTGTGGTCTTCAATCCAAAGACTAGTTTGATGCAGCTCTCCACACTATCCTGTCCTGTGCAAGCCAATTCATCCATGAATAACAACAACCTATATCCTTTAAACCTGCTTACTGTATTCATCTCTCAGGCTCCCTCTGTGATTTTCACCCCACACACTTCTCTCCAATGCTAATTTGGTGATTCCCTGATGTCTAAGAATATGTCCCACCAATCAGTCCCTCCTCTTAATTAAGGTATGCCAGAAATTTCTCTTCTCCCCAATTCTTTTTAGTACCTCTTCCTTACCTACGTGATCTATCCACCTAATATTCAGCATACATCTGTAAAATCATATTTCAAATGGTATCTATCATCTTTCCGTCATAACTCCTTATTGTCCATATTTCATTTCCATACAATGCTACACTCCAGACAAATGCATTCCGAAAGTGCTTCCTAACATTTAAATTAATACTGGATGTTTATAAATTATTATTGTTACTATTATTTTCCAAAGCCATTCTACATTTTGTATCTTATTTATTTCTGCTGTCAGAAGTTATTTTGCTACCCAGATAACAAAACTCATCTACTACTTTCATTGCCTCATTACCTAATCTAATTCCCTCAAAATCACCTACATTCCATTACCCTTGTTTTGCTCTTGTTAATGTTCATCTTATAACCTGCATTCAAGAAACTGCCCATCCCATTCAGCTGCTCTTCCAGGTCCTTCACTGTCTCTAAGAGAATTATAATTTCATTGACAAACTGGAAAGTTTTTATTTCTTCTCCCTGAACTTTAATTGCTTCACAAAAGTTCTCCTTCCATTCCTTCATAGCTTGCTCAATGTACAGATTGAATAACATTGTGTCTTATTCCCTTCCCAACCACTGCATCCCTTTCATGCTCTCTGACTCTTACAACTGCTGTTTGGTTTATGTAACAGTTATAAAAAGCCTTCTGTTCCCTATATTTTACCCCTGCTTCCATCATAATTTGAAAGAGTATATTCCAGTCAACATTGTCAAAAGCCCCAGTGCCCCATGATAATCAAGTTTTTCTCTCCTTTAACTGTCTGAATGACTTATTTACCTCAGGATATATTTTTTCAATCTACTCATCATCAGCAGAGTTAGTTGGCATATAAACTTGTACTACTGCGATCAGTGTTGGCTTTGTGTCTAACTTTACTATGATAAACAAAAATAAAAATAGAAAAGAGATGACTTACCAAAAGGACCGGCTCGTCGATAGAAACAAATAAAATAAATAAAATCACACACAAACACACATACAAGCTTTCACAGCCTAGCTGCTTCGTCAGGCAGAAGGGAAGGAGATGGAAAAGGAAATGATGAGGGTTTTAAGGGAGTGGATAAGGAGTCATTGCAATCCCGGGACAGGAAAGACTTACCTTGGGGAGAAAAAAGGAGGGTAAACAAATACACACACACCCACACATTTACACAGACGCAAGTACACCTAGGCAGACATACTGTAGAACTATAATGTGTTCACTATGCTGTTCATGGTAACTTACCTGAATTCCTATTTTCTTATTCATTATTAGACCTATTCCTGTGTTCCCCCAACTGCATTTGTATTTATAACCCTGTACTCCCCTGAGTAGAAACTGTTCATCCTGCAACTGTACTTAACTTATCTCCACCAAATCTAACTTCAACCTATCCATTTCTCTTTTCATATTTTCTAACTTACTTACCCACTTAAGAGTTAGAAAATTCCACACTCAGATAGTAGAATACCTGTTTTGTATTTCTTGATGATATCCTCCTGAGTAGTCCCCACAAGGAGATCCAAATGGGGGACTATTTTAGAGTTGCATATTCTTGGGAAAAGTAATGACTGTAGTTTCCCCTCACTTTCAGCCATTTGCAGTAGCTGGATGACAAAGCCATACAGCTGATGTTACAAGGCCACCTCAGTCAATGATCCGGACTGTTGCCCCTGTAATTAGTCGAAAGGTTGCTGCCCCTGTTCAGGAACCACACATTTGTCTGGCCTCTCCACAGTTAGCTCCTCTGCTGAGATTGCACCTACAGTATGGCTATGTGTATCATTGAGTCACAAAATCCCCCCCCCCCCCCCACCTCAACAATGTCCATGGTTCATGGGAGTGGTTCTTTGCATAGCAATTTATAATTCTGAATTACATAACATGAGAAATAAAGACAATTTTATGGTTCCTACTCATCATGTAAGCTTACATTCTCAGACTCTCCTATATATGGGAATGAAAATACACAAAAAAAGTAAAAGCCAAACCAATTCTGAGTATGAACCTAGAGCTACTGCAAAAAATAAATAAATAAAATATATAACCATACTGCTACAGAGTTGAATATTTCATGAAATGTGAACTGATCATTTGTCTTGTTATGTAAATAAAAGTAGTAGATAAGTTTTATTATTTTGGTAACAAAATAACTTCTGATGGCATAGGTAGAGAAGATATAACATGCAGAATGACTATGGGAAGAAAAGTATTTCTGACGAAAAAGAATTTGTTGATATCCAGAATTAATTTAAAATTAAGAAATATTTTCTGAAAGCATTTGTCCAAGATGTAACATTGTATGGGAGTGACATGGCCAATAAGAAGTTCAGACAAAAAGATGGTAGAAGCTTTTGAAATGTGGTGCTACAGAAGAATGCTGAAGATTAGATGGATACATCATAATTGTCAATTTAGCATTTGGAGGGAGACCAAGAGATGAATACAGTAAGTAGGTTCAAATGGATATAGGTTGCTGTTCTTATTTGGAGATGAAGAGGCTTACACAGGTCAGGGTAGTGTGGAGAACTGCACAAACCATTCTGTGAACTGAAGACCACCACCACAACAACAATAGTGTCTTTTTAGTTTTTCATAAAACATTTACATTAATGTTTAAATAGTGTCCTTTCTTATCAAGTATAGTTTTATGTCAGAAAAGCTGTATAAACCCTGTTTCCACTTTTCTCCTACACTCTAATAAAATGACTACCATAAGTTTGTTATAGGATCAATAAATCACAATTCACAGTCATGTATTATAATTTCATCCCTAAACTCTATGCTTCCCTTAACTTGCAGCTGGTTGTGAAATGAAGCAATGGTGTTTTTTATCAATTCAAAACTAGGATCTAAGATATATGAATGTAATATCTGTAAACTTAAGCAGTTAATGGATAGATGGGAATTTAAATCATCATTCTCAAAATGGGAGTCCAGTGTCTTAACAATTATTAATCCAACTTACTTGATATCTTGATCAGTGATTCACTAATCACTCCTGTTTTGGGTGGCTATTTACTTTGCAGTTGGCATGTACCTCACACTGAATGGAGTACTTTTCTTGACCATTTCTCTGATTGGTTTCTACCCAGCCTCCATCCACCAAGTCGCCTCAGTTATGCATACTACTTGTTGGTTTCTTTGTATTGACTACAGAATCGATATATACTATTTAAAACAGGCCTCAAATGCGTCACAAATACTGTATTGTTAGTTGTAAGATTAAGGCGCTGACCACATTGGACTGACTTGTCAGTCCTGTACAAGTCAAAGAGTGTATCTTGTTTCTTGCTTGTTTCCTTATTCATTATTATGTCAACACCAGACTTAATGATACACCAGTCACAAAATATGGACTATACTAAGTCACAATAATTCAGAAAGTCACAAATGAATGTGAGGTGACACATGGTTACAGCAAAGTTATTGAAACAAAGCTTAGTAAATTCAGCTGGGTAAGGTATGTGGTATGTTTTATGGAAACCAAGAAACAAAACCAGGAAAGAATTGAATTAAATTTTACAAAACCACTGCAGTTCCCACACTTCTCTATGGAAGAGAGACTGGGATGATTACCAAGGAGCTAGACAGCTGTATTCAAGCATAAGAAATGAAATTTCAGGGAAGACAGGCTAAGAAATCAAGATATTAGAGAAGAACTGCAAATCTTTAACTTAAATAACAATATTTGAGATTACAGAAGAAAATTGAATAAACATTTAGAAAGAATGGAAAGTGAGATGCTTCCTTTAAAGGCAAGAAATTGTAAGTGTCATTGAAGAAGAGATAGAGGAAGACTTCGACAGAGATGGGTACAGTAACAGGGAATTCCTGCAACAAATTATGATGTATCCTGTCATTTTCTTTATCATTCAGCTGCAGATCCTTTCCTATGTAGATATCTAGTTGAGTTACAGTATCTTGTTTGATGTCCTCACTTTTGAAAGCTCATAGCTCGAAGATACAACATGCAAAACAATGAAACCTTAGTATCAGCAACTGAGGAAAAAAAATCACAGTGGTAAGGCGAGTCTTTCATGCATGAACAGTACGAGGGGCATTGAAAAAGTCCATGCAAAGTCCAACAGATGGCATGACTGGCCTGTAACAAGGTCATGTTTAGTTAGTAGCATCTTTGGAAAGAATGCACACCAAGTTTCAGCCATATTGGACTATTTCTTTGTGTTTGGCATTCAGGTGAATCAAGGAAGTTGAGTGATTGTCAAAGAATGGACAAAAACGAATTTGTGTTGTGATTAAACATTACTTTATTAAATGAAAAACGCCTCAGGAGACTAAAGAGAAGCTTGATAAACATTATGGTGATTCTGAACCTTCGGTTAGAACAGTTTATAAGTGGTTTCAAAATTTTCAGAGCGGCCATATGGGCACAAGTGACGCTGAATGTTCTGGATGCCCTGTGGAGGTTATGTCTCCAGAAATCATTGATAAAATCCATGATATGGTGATGAATGACAGAAGACTTAAGGTGTGTGAAATTCCAGGTGCTGTGGGCATCTCGAATGAATGAGTGCATAGTACTTTGCATAAACATTTGGACATATGAGAGCTATCTGCAAGATGGGTGCAACAATTGCTTTTGCTTGACCAAAACAGAATCATGTGAAGTGTTGCAAGGAAGGTATGCTGCTGTTCAGGAAGAATCCACAGGACTTTAAGTGTCGTTTTGTCACTCTGGATGAAACATGGATACATTACTATACTTCTGAGACAAAAGAACAATCTAAACAATGGGTTACCAAGGGAGAATCTGCACCAAAAAAGTTGAAGACCGGTCCTTCTGGTTATGGCAATGTTCTTTTGGGATTTGGTAATCCTCTTCGATTATCTATCTGAAACAGAGTAAAACTATTACAGGTGCATATTATTCACCGTTATTGGAGCATTTGAAAACTGAGCTGCAAGAAAAATGCCAGTGATTGGCCCAGAAAATATCCTTTTCCATCATGACAGTGCACCAGCATACACCTCAGCAGTTGTGGTCACAAAATTATTGGAAATACGATTCCAACTCATTTCACATCCGCCCTATTCTCCAGACTTGACTCCCTCAGAATACTAGTTGTTCCCCTATTTGAAGAAATTACTGGCAGGATAAAGATTTCATTCAAACAAGGAGAATATTGCAGAATCTAATAGGTATTTTGCAGGCTTGGGAAATTCCTATTATTTGGAAAGGGGCAACAAATTAGAACAGTGTTGGACAAAGTGTATAAGTCTTAAAGGAGACCATGTCAAAAAATAAAAATGGTTTTCTCCAAACACATAAGTAGTTTTTTCAAACACCCCTTGTACTGTCTGAATAAAATATAAACTGAATATATGCTCATAATCAAATGTCACTATTTAACCTTTTGAGCACTGCAGACGGGATATCCCACAGTGCTCCACCGAGCCGTGGGGCCGACGGACGTGGTTTGTCGTGGCAATGGTATTTCCAGCGGGCCCTGCAGGCGGCATTCACTGCGCGGCCTCGCAGGTACCTGGGTGCTAATGCCGGCTTACACTGCAGCCGGTCCCTTTGCATGCAGGTCTGCAGACGTGAACAGCCGCAGGGCTGCGTGCCGGCATGTCCCGAGCTCTTTTGTCCTTCCACTGCACCGGATGGATGTTTCCTATTTATTTTTCTGAGCTGCTGCCCCTGCTTTCTGGGAAACACTCTGCTATGGATTTCACAGTTGCTGTTCAACATTCGTGCTATCTGGTCCATGTGACTATCTGCGTTCTGCTTCTGTGCTGTGGTGTTGTAGCTTTCTGCCATTTCGTTAGGATTTTTAGAGTTCGACAGAAAAATGGCACATCGGCGTCATTGCACTGAAGAAGAGATACTGGAGATACTGACAAGGAGTGACAGTGACAGTGAAGGTGGCATCTTCAGTGAATGTAGTGACGATGATGATTCATCAGAAGAATCTCATAGTAATACACCTCCACGTACTTCACCTAACAGAGCTCCCAGGACAGTTCTTCATATTCTGAAACTGAAGACGAATTGATCCATCAAAGGCGTGATTTTTGTCCAGCAGTTCATACATTTGATGACTCATCTTCAGGACATAATTGCCAACTGGCGTCTATCATTTTTCATGCTATTTCTATCAGAAGATCTGCTGAAATTTATAGCACTTGAAACGAACCAATTTTATACATTCACCATGGCAAATACGTCAGAATCAGTTTGTTCTCGGCTATCCACCTGGAAAGATACAAGTTTTGAGGAACTGTATAGCTTCATTGGTCTTTGGCTTCTCATGGCTCATGTTAAAAAGTTGAGAATAAAGGAATATTGGTCCAGAGATGTACTACTAAGTACTCCAATTTTTGACGAAGTTATGTCCCGTACCATTTTATGCTACTTTTGAGAATGCTACATTTTAGTGACAACTCGGCCAATCGTGGGGATGACAATTTGTTTAAAATTCGGAAAATAGTTGATACAGTTTGTGTGGCGTTTCGAAGTGTATTTAATCCATACAAAAAACTCTGTGTCGATGAATGCCTGTTATTGTTCAAAGGTCGGTTATCTTTTAAACAGTTCATTCCTTCAAAGCAAAGTAGATTTGGGATCAAGACATTCGTGTTGTGCGATTGTAAAACTGGATACGTCTTGGATTTCATTGTATACACAGGCACAAGAACAGAAATTGAAGTCCATAATATAGGGAAATATGGAGATATAGTAGCAACACTAATGAAGCCATAGCTTGAACATGGACATACCCTGTATGTCCACAACTGGTACACAAGTACAGCCTTGTTCCTCTGGCTTCACAACCAGAGAACAGCAACATGTGGTACTATACATAGCAACAGGTACAATTTTCTGAAGCTACATTAGAAACTGAAACGAGGAGATGTTGACTTTATGGCAACTGACACAATGCTTGCTATCAAGTGGTGCGACAAGAGAGACGTGTTCATGCTAACTACCTGTAACACTACAGAAATGTGTGACAAGGGCAAGACAAACAGGAAGACCGGCAAGAACGTAATGAAGCCACAATGTGTTGTCGAATACAATGCAAATATTGGCGCAGTAGATCAATCTCACGTGTTACTGTTGCATCTGTGTATAAATCTGTTAAATGGTAAAAGTTCCCCCCCCCCCCCCAATGTTGTGGACCTTTGTGTTTTGAATGCTGACACTCTTCACAGATCAGTGACAGGGAGAAAAATGTCATTAGCAGATTTTCATTTATGTCTGGTACGAGAACTTGTGGAAAAATTTTCTACAGAATGGAGGAGAGATAGGAAAGGAAGACACTCTGGTGACGAGAATCCTCTTCGCTTTACTGGGAGGCACTTCCCAAATGTGATTCCAAGTGACCAGTCCAAGAAACATGGACTGTGGCATAGATGTGCAGTCTGCTTGAAACAGAATGTGCACATAGGAATGAAGTATGAATGCAAAACATGCAAAGTACCCTTGTGTGTTGACCCATGTTTTGAAACATACCACACAAAGAAGAACTTTTAGCCAAGTTGCTACAGCTGGAAGATGAAATTAAGCCATCGCTTCTCAAAAAATTGTTTAAAAATAATAAAAAAACACAAAAATTTAAAAAAAATATATATTTTTAAATTCGCCATTGCCGGTCCAAAGCCAGGATGAGAAAGAAGGATGGGAAATATAACAGTGCAAACAAAGACAAAAAGAAAAATGAAACACCGAATTGTCTGAGCTTTAAAAGGCTCTCCAGATGAATTACTTTGCTGAAAAACAACATCCAATCTGTGCTGACAAACACAGACTGATTGCTTCAAATTTTGAGACATAGAATGCAAAAATAAATACTTAGTGCAAATTTGTGAATTCTTCTGTAACATCTTGATAGATATTAAACCTTAGATATTCTTAATTAAACAAAAAATTCTGGCATTATTATTTCTAAAATATTCTGACCTGGGTTGCGGTAAAAGGTATTTATTTAAACGGAGACTAGTGTCAAGCGAAGCCCAAAGACTGTGACAATCACATTACAGCTATTCATATCCTATGATTTTATTAACTGCAAAAATGTGGTTGTCACATTTCTTTTTTACATGGTTGAAACTGGGCTTCGGCCGAAACTAGTCGCCACTTAAATAAATATCTTTTACCGCAACTGAGGCTACAGTTTTCTAGTGATATTTAGTAACAGGTTGCTGTTCTATTTTTCCAGGATATTGGATTTGTGAAAAAAATTATAGGCCTGGACATTCATGTCCTTATGATAAGCAGAAATTATTCAGTACTTAGAAACCTTGATTTGATTTATCGTTGCCTGCAGACAATTAACTGGGTTTACCTAATCGAAATGTATTCGCAAACTTGGAAAGGGCGTCTTTCCACAAATTGGTCAGTTGCACTAACTCACCCGTTTCTGAAGCACAAAAGTTCATTAGGAATTAAAGGTGACATTTAATTAGGTAGTTTAGAAACTTGAGTATTTCCTTATCTAATTCTAAAGCAAAAGTTGTACATCATCGATTATTTCTACAGTACAATAACAATTGCGTCCCGTATAAATGGAATTCAGTAATGTTGACTATTTTTTTTTTTTTTTTAGTTTCCCTACAGATATTTTGTTGGATTAATGCTCTCAAAATATAGTGGTTAGATTCAGAAGTGTGACTTGGCTTCCAGATGCTTTCGTCGAAAGTAGTTTGTGCGAGAATTACTGAGCTAGTACAGAAGAACGTCAACGTTTAGTCGTTAAAAGATTCTAGAGCATTTGAATCGCAAGTTGCGTACAAAAATCAGATAATTAAATATCAGTATGCCAAATTAAATTCAGATGTATACAAAGACCTTATGATGATTCTTAAGAACTAAACACAAATAAAAGAAAGCCTCTGATGAAGAGTGTCATTCCACGTCAGCTTACCTAACACTGCCTATTCGACCATTGCAGATTTTGTTGAAATTTTACATGAACATTCGCTGAAATTTCTCTTGCCAACCTATCACGTATTAAGTTTCATGAGCAGCATGCATTTACAGTCGGAGATAGAACACATAATTTACAATTTTCTCGCGACATGATTTATGCGTTCACCTTTGATTTGAATCATCTAGCATTGTTGGCCTGCATTGGTTAAACATTTACACTTTTTTTGCAATTAAAATAATGTTCTATCTAATAAGCTCAGTTTGGAAAATTTTATAGAACACAGGTTTTCACAAAATAAGGTTGAAAATACCACATTTTTATCCTTTCTAATATCTTCAACTTTTACACTTAATTTATAAGGAATTTCAGTGTACATTGTCTGTCGGGCAATTATATCAAGATTCAAAGTTAAGGAATAAGTATCCAGATATTCTGTTTATTTGTAACTTCAGCAAGCACTCTGCGAGACTGGTTGCAGAAATACTCTGGCCAGGGCGAGGTCGGCCAGGCGGAGAGCTCAGGCACAAACACCAGGCTGCGGAGATGGCGGCCAGTGCAGGTAGATGGATTAGGCGGCCACCAGGGCAGGCTTGACTCAGCCAGCCGGGCGAGCAGGTGCAGCACTCAAAGGGTTAACACATTGACTGTTGCATGCTTAATGATAGATTTTTCACAGTAAGACCAGAGATGCACTGTTAGGCATGAGGCTCTTCTGTGGTTGGCAGAGGCCACACAGCAGTCAACAACATGTTAATACTTATAACTGACTAACAAGAAGAGTTGTCATCAATATTTCAAATATTTATTTGAGTAAAAAATTAAAAAATAAGAGCTGTTGAGTTTTGGGTAGACTACACTACTTTTCAGCATTGTATTAAGGTACTAGAAACTAAAGTAACATATCAATGGAACAACACTCTTTGTGCACTAGTAGGCTTAGAACTTTGATTTCCATTCTTATATCATAGTGAAGTATCTGCTCAGGGATAGTTTAGGCTACATGTGTGATTCACCAATTTAGGATCAGACAGACATAATTACAGTTTTTACACTTTTTAGTCTCTATTACCATGAGCTCTACCTTCCAATCAAACAAGTGTAACTCTATCTGAACTGCTTTATGTTTTTGCTGCCAATATATCTACATGTGTTGTAATTTGCAACACATTTAATAGTATGAGCACAGTTATGACACAAAATTGCTACACGTGGCTAGATGCTAGTGAACACATGATAGTCTTTACAATCTGGTCACCGACACAAGTGGCCCATGACCCCAGCCCCATGTGCCTAATCCCTGTGGATCTGTGGTGGCATTATGGTGAAGCTACAATCATTTGGACTGCCATCTGGAAGCCGGTCGCGCACACATTTTTGTGGAGTGCTCTAATTGGGTTGCACGCATCATGGAGTTATAAGACTCCTCCCCCATACAGAGAAATGTCTACCAAGGAAGACTGAAACCATGCGATGTCCATGGGCATCACTGAACTGGGTGTGGGTTCAGCCAGGAGGCACTGGCCTATGTGGGTGGTAATGACATTGCCATGTGGGCCGAGGGCAGCCCACAACACACGATAGACACCCAGTGATGATGGGAGAACCCAGTGCCAATGTGAGTCCAAAACGGGAGATGATGGAGTCATCTGTAGCTGTGGAGGATGGACAAGCATCCTGCTCGGGCGATGAGGTGTCAGGCAACATAGTATCATTGTCCCCGAAACAAGATATGTTTGCAGCCAAGCCTGCTGCCACTGAGACACTGCAGGCAGCACAGCAGGAGAAGCAGTAGCACGTACAGAGGGTGGCACATCCATGGAGACAGGAAGAGGCACCTCTGACGGCGCGCTGACAGGAGCGGCAGGTGGCGCCCAGGAGGGCGCGGTAAAGGCAGCCTCGACCAGGGACAGTGCTTGTGGTGAATGCTCCGACCACAGCGGCTGCAGTGGTGGAGGTGGAAACGGCTTACCAGCCTTTGCAGGTACCCACGGACACAGCTGATCCAGTGACAGTGCACCGTGCTGTCAGGAGTGTACACCGAGCAGAGGCATCAGTCTCAGAAGGGCACGACAATAGACGGCACCCAGTGAGGGCGCACTCGATGCCCCGCACCCAGAGGGTGGAGCCCAGCCAGTAGCGGTGCTGCAGCAGCCCAGGGTCAGTCATGGCAACAGCAGGTGCAGCAACGTCCGTGGTTGGTGGCTGTGAAATAGTTCAGTGGGCTGCGATCTCCCACCAGCATAAAGCGGTATGAGGACAGATAATGTAGCACCACATCATCAACTGCACTTTAAATGTGCACACCAGTCTTTCGGCTTTTCTGATCAACTGAGGGTGAAAGGGGGCAGCTGTTACTTGGTGAATCCCCAACTGAATAAAGTTATGAGAAGCTGTCGATGTAAACTGTGGGCTGTTATCCGGATCAAGGTGTTTGGCAGTCCTCTGATGGCAAAAACCTTAGACAAAAAACATAGGGGTAATTGGAGTAAGCTTTCGCCAACCTCACACACACACACACACACACACACACACACAAACAAACAAACAAGTAAGAATCATGTAGGGGCCTGCATAATCAACATGAATATGTTCCAACAACTGTTGAACTTGAGGTCAGGGAGAAAAAGACGCACAGGAGCTGCCTGTTGCGAGGCACACCGCACACAGGCAGCCACGATGTGCTCTATGTCACTGTCCATGCCCGGCCAAATGACATGCTGATGAGCAAGAGCTTTCCTGCGGGATACTCCCCCTCTCCCCAATGTCCATGATACAACATTTGTAACACCTGATCGTGGAGAGCCACTGGAATGACCACACACAGTGACTGGCCTTCCATAGCCAAAAGGAGAACCTCCTCATACTCAGACAGATGTAACTGAAAAGAATAGTATTTTCACAGGGGATTGAACCCCTGCCATGGAGAAACATCTGGCCACCCTTCACGAACTTAAGGAAAAGTTGTCTAAGCACCGGGTCAGATGCAACAGCAGTCAACAATTGAGATGAAGTAAGAGAGAAACTATCCACAGTAGCCTGAGCTTCAGCAACAAGATGAAAACACAGGAGATCTTCCTGGTCAAAGATAGGATCTGGTCCAGCAGGGAGGCGAGACAGGGCATCCGCATTGGCGTGCTGAGCCATAGGGCAGAAGTGAATTTCATAACTGTACCAAGAAAGAAACAGAGCCTAGTGCTGTAGCCAATGAGCAGTTCTGTCTGGCAAGGATGCCATAGGATGGAAAAGTGACAATAAAGACTTATGATCCGTAATAAGATGACACTTCACACCATAGAGGTAAACGTGAAATATTTTTAAGGCATAGATAATGACCAGCACCTCTCTCTCAATCTGTGTAAGTGTCAAGGTTTTTTGATGCATACACAATGGGATGTTCAGGTCCATCAGATTATCCGTGCACCACCATTGCTCTCTCCCCATACAAAGACATGTTAGTAGCAAGCACAAGGTGTTGACCCGGAGTTAAGCACAGTGCAGACACAAGATGCTGTTTCAAGGTACAAAAGACTCATTCACAGTCCACGGACCAAACAAAGGGCACACACTTATACAAAAGGCAGTAGAGGGAGTGCAGCCCCAGGCCAAAATCTATGTGATTTCACTGAGAAAAACCTGCAACTCCTAACCAATGTGGGCTGAGACAAGTTAACAACAGTGGCCATGCAGTCCATAAGGGGGTGGTCCCCAGCTGAAGAGATCTCAAATCCATGGTACGGAATAGACTGCTGAAAAAAATGCAACTTTGCCTGATTACACCGAAGACCCACCACCTTTCACAAGAGGGGTAACCTACTCACTACAAGAAATAGATTTATTTACCTATAATGCCTGCAGGCAGTTTTGTTCAGCCTTGACTTATTCCCACAGAGTCACCAGAACCTGGTGGGCTCAAAACAATTTTAGTCACACCGTAGGTTTTATGGTGATGTACAAAGTGAAAGCAGTAGCACATCCTTAGCCGTTGGCAAGCAAGGATGTAAATTCCTGACAATGCAACTGAAGTTCATGAAAAGGAATAGAATCAGAGACCAAGTTAACAGAGTCTGAAATAGAGAAACCAAAAACAGTAAAGGCGTCAAGGTCAAGACTGTTAGCAGCCACTGTATTGTTGACAACAAAAAATGTCACAGGGTGAACCATCGATTTTTATGGTATAAGAGCTGTGAACTGGCCCAAGACCAGAATGCATTGATGACTGTAAGTCTTTAAGATGCTGATCTAAGGATGAAAATGGTGGTGAACCCAGCCTAAAGGAAGAGAGACTGAGGCTCTCCATGTCTACTTGCAAAGTCACAAACATGTCAAACAACTGAAACTTGATAAACAACTTGGTAGGGCAAACCTGCAAAATACCAAAAAAATTAACAACTGTATCCATGTTAGTGGAAACGGACTACAAACAACACACACATGCCATGTGGCCCTTTTTGTGACAACTGTTGCAAACAATGCAATGCTTAGGGCTGATTGCCTGGTCATGATCCACAAAACAAAATTGGCAAGAAGGAATAGATTGTGGCATAGGGGACTGTTCTCGCTGTGGAGGCTGTCAGTGTTGTGTACCATGAGGCTGTTGACGGCTGCGAGTGAGGTGAGTGGGGCACTCGTACAACGCAGCAATCTCGGCTGACCAATATTAGGAGAAACAGCAGCAATTTTCCCCCATGACTCAATCTGATCCCCAGGAGAATAGGAAATGTCAAACAACTGTGCAATATTCAAAACATCAGCAAGAGCTGGGTTTTCAAATTGAAGAGTATGTTGATGAGCCATGTGATCCAGCACCAGGCATAGATTAGCCTTGCGAACCATGTCATCCACATAGGATTTCTGATATGTAGGTGTAACAAACATACAGCAACATGAAGTTCAGCCGCCCACACATGATAGGACTGATTAGGCCTCTTCCGCGACTGATGAAATTCCACATGGGCCGCAGTGATGTGCATCCATGGCTGGTAATAAGCAGACAGCAAACAACACATTTCCATCAAAGGATAAGGCCGCTGGTTCTTGTAGAGGGGTGAGCTGACACAATAAATGATAAATATGGCAAGAAATTGTAGACAGAAAAAGAGTTTTACACAAGTCAATATCAGAGACATGAAAAGTGAGGAAGTGTTGTTGCAACTGTTTCTCATAAGAGTCCCAGTATTCCAAATAGTAATCAAACCCAGAAAATGTTGGAGGAATAGGAGCAAAAACATGTCGGACAGTGGAACCATATATATATATGATTGTGAAAAAAAAAAAAAAAAAAAAAAAAAAATAAATATATATATATATATATATATATATATATATATATATATATATATATATATATATATATATATATATATATATATATATGGTAATAAAATGTTCTCTTAAAATGATTACTTAATACAAAATTATATACATAATACTGTAAGTCACTATTATTAAAATGGCCCATCTTTGCAATATTCAGGAAGAATAATACGGACATAAAATATTTACACAGATCCACTAGTGAATTTGCAGAAACCACTGTTTGTCGTAAGCACAATATTGCTCATTCTGCATTGACTCGTCGAATGGCTCGGTAGGCAGTCCCGGCCGTTTGACAGCGTGACACCAGCAGATGGCACGCAGCTCACGTCAGCCTCCTGTGGCTAGGCCGGGAACTATCTTGGCCTGGCCCGCACCAGCCAAGGAACGCAATACCGGCGCGCGCGATCTGAATGGCCCGCTAGGCCATAACATTCCTCCCCCCTTGGGGTGAGGAGCCGGGCTACGGAATGGCAGTGCCAAAGTCTGGCTGCTGGGACTCTTCCACCTCCGTCCGATCGTCCGGTGGCTCCGTCCACTCCCTAGCCGGAACCACTTCATACAGACGGAACCCCTTTGAGTGATGAGGGGTTCGCCCTCGTGAACGATGTCTTGCTGCTCACAGCACTGGCGATGGAGGTGGGTCCTCCATTCCCCCCTCCTGTGGCACTTCCATTGGCAACTCCGGGCCTCCGTCAGCTGATGTCAAGGTGATGGTGACCGGATCTGTACACTCCTTGGAGCTGGCCGCTGGGGCTGCGGTGGGGAAGTGGGCCCCGGACCCCGATGGTGGCGGGAAATCCCCTCGCCCCCAAGCCACTGTCCGCGAAAATGATGTTGGTAGAGAACTGTCCCCTGATGGCGCTCGCGATAGAGGGGGGCTAGACCCAGGAGAGGAGGAAGGGATCGTAGGTG
This sequence comes from Locusta migratoria, assembly GCA_026315105.1. Lineage (NCBI taxonomy): Eukaryota > Metazoa > Arthropoda > Insecta > Orthoptera > Acrididae > Locusta > Locusta migratoria. Next base: position 525,716,657 of record CM048745.1, read on the forward strand.
TGGGAGGAGGATGGCGGACCCGGAGCAGATCGTGGTGGCGGGTGAGGATCCCAGCAGGAGAACGGACCTCACAGAGATGACGGCCAAGCCCCCGAACGACCACGGCCAAGACCCAATGAGGATGTCGGCCGTAGCCTCGAGCCCAGATAGCCGAGCCAGGGGCAAAACGTGACAGAGGATGAGGACGGGGTGCAGAAGGGCCCGGATGCAAGAGGGACAACAGCGTCCTATGAAGGCGGCCCTGAAGGAGCTCAGAGGGGCTCTGCTGACCTGCCGGGGTGGACTGATAGGATGACAGGAATCAGAGAAGGGCTTCCTCCACTGAAAGATGCACCACATACTTGCGCATTTGCATCTTGAAAGTGCGGACAAACCTCTCTGCTGCTCCATTTGACTTTGGGTGGAAAGGTGGGGCCAGGACATGGTGGATCCCATGGGTAGAACAAAAATCGTGAAAGTGTTGTGAAGTAAACTGTGGCCCATTATCTGTCACCAATGCGGCCGGGAGACCCTCAATAGAAAATATCTTTAACAGGGAATGTGTGGTATCTTCCACAGTCGTGGAGGCCAGACGAACGACAAACGGGAAGTTGGAGTATGCGTTAATGATGCAAAGCCAATAGGTATCTAAGAAGGGCCCCACAAAATCGACATAGAGTCATTCCCAAGGTACCGACGGAGTGGGCCATGGAGAGAGAGATGAGTGAAGAGCTGCTTGTTGGGATGCATAAGAAGAGCATCCTGCAATGAAGCGGGTTATGTCCCCATCTATGCCTGGCCAATATACATGTTGGCGGGCAAGCATCTTTGTGCGAGAGGTGCCCCAGTGGTCCCGATGTAGAAGATCGAGAATCTGACGGCGCAATGACGCTGGACCCACCACTCGATGGGAGCCGTCTTCCATGGACAGAAGTACAATGCCCTCGTAGGTGCTAAGGCAGTGACGAATGGCATAATAATTGCGGAGAGGGTCTGATGCCCGACTCGGAGGACGCTCCGACCAGCCTTGCCTCACCCGTTGAAGGACGACCCGGAGGACAGGGTCAGCAGCAGTAGCCTCCACGATCCGTGACCTATTGATAGGGAAACCGGAGACTACATCTACAGCTGACTCATCAGCTGCAAAACACGAAAGCTCTTCGGCATCAAAGACTGGGTCAGGGCCTACTGGGAGGCACGAGAGGGTATCGGCATTGGCGTGATGAGCTGTCGAGCGGTACTGTATCTCATAATGAATACGAGAGAGGTACAAGGCCCAGCGTTTAGACAATGGGCTGCCTTGTCCGGAAGAGCCGCCGACGGGTGGAACAAAGACACTAATGGATGGTGGTCCGTGTACAGGGTGAACTTTGACCCATAGAGATAAACGTAAAATTTTTTTTAGAGCAAAAATGATGGCTAGGGCCTCCTTGTCCACCTGGGAATAACAGCGCTGCGCCACCGTAAGAGATTTAGATGCAAACACCAACGGGCGCTCTGACCCATTGGGAAACCAATGTTCCAGCACTGCCCCCACACCGTGCTGGGAGGCATCTGGAGCCACCACAAGCAGGACCCCAGGGGTGTACACCGCGAGGCATGGAGCCTCAAGGAGGGCCGCTTTAAGTGATTGAAAAGCCCACTCACAAGCTGGAGACCAGTGGAACGGGACGCTCTTATGCAGCAATTGGTGCAGGGGGTGAGCCACTGTGGCTGCCTGTGGGAGGAAGTGATGATAATAGGCGATCTTACCCAGAAATACTTGAAGTTTGTGAACGGAAGAAGGACGGGGAAGATCTGTGACCACATGCACGTGCTCTGCCATGGGACGCACCCCCGACCTCGATACCTTGTAGCCCAAGTACTTGATAGTCTGTTGGAAGAAAGAAGATTTCTGGAAATTACAGTGGAGGCCAGCCCCCTTCAGATCGGAAAACAAGGAACGGAGGTTGGCTATATGGTCAGCAGCTGTGGATCCCGTCACCACAATATCATCCATGTAGTTCACGCAACAGGAGACCGGTGCTAGCAACTGCTCCAAAAACGCTGAAAGATTGCGGGGCACTGGCCACCCCAAATGGCAATCTCTGATATTGATATAGGCCAAAAGGTGTAGAAATCACCAGCGCCTGCTTGGAGGCATCATCTAAAGGCAACTGGAGATAAGCCTCTGCCAGATCTATCTTCGAAAAATCCTGGCCCCCTGACAACCGATCTATTAATTCCGCTGCACGAGGCATGGGAAAAGAATCAATGATGAATTGAGAATTTACAGTTTTCTTAAAGTCACCACATAAACGCAGGGCCCCTGAGGGCTTGCGTATGACAACTAGAGGGGAGGCCCACTTGCTTGCTGTGATAGGACACAAAATACCTTCCGCCGTCAGGCAATGTAATTCAGATTTAACAGTGCTGTGGAGGGCGATTGGGAGAGGCCGAGCCTGACAGAAGATGGGGCAAGCCATATTTTTAAGTGTAATAGTGGCCCTAAAATTCTTAGCACACCCAAGACCTGGCACAAACAACGACGAGAACTCTGCACGGAGTTGGGTGAGACTCTCGTACGGAATTTGATCGGAAAACAAGCAGAGAGAATCGGTAATAGTAAAGCCAAAAGCGTGGAAAGCGTTGAGGCCAAAGATATTCGTAGCCGTTGCACTGTTTACTACCACAACCGATACTGAGTGGCTAATGTTCTGATATGTAGCTTTGGCGACAAACGACCCCAATAGTGGAATAGGGTGGCCGCCGTAGCTAACCAACGTGCAAGGCGCCGCACTCAAAGTGGGGGAGCCTAATGCTTGATGAGTAGTAGAACTTAGAAGAGATGTCGTCACGCCAGTGTCCACTTGAAGCGTGACAGTTTTCCGCAGAATGCGTAGGTCTATAAACAATTTCGGCCGACGGGAACAACCTTATTAATATCCATGGGCGATGCACCAAAATCACGAGAGTGAGAGGTCCTTTTGCGGCCCTTAGCAAAGGAGCTGCACACTCGGGCGATGTGTCCAAATTTTCCACAACGATTACACATGGCTCGTCTCTGCGGGCACAATTTCCGAGAATGGGACGCCCCACACGAAAGACATGAAATCGGCTTGCTCTCTGAGGCGGGCGACGCGCGCCGCCTTTCCCCCCGCCTATACAACACAGGCGAGTGCCGCGGCATTGGAAGGGAGGGAGGGGAGGGCGACGCAACAACAGTCACTGAAGAAACCGGCGCCGCAGATAATTGGGCCGAATCGACAACTGAGGATTCCTCCCCCCCAAGCGGAAAGTTGACTCCCCACAGCCTCAGAAACTTCAAATGCGCATGCAATACGCAAAACCTCCACTAATGAGGGATCGTCCGATTGAAGAGCTTGCTTGCGAACGTCGAGGTCGGGAGCAAAACAAATCAAAACATCGCGGACCATAGAGTCCCCAAACGAATCACCGTGTGGCTCGGACCGAAACAGACAATGACGGGCCAGCCCCTGCAGTTCTGTGGCCCACGCTCGGTACAACTGACCTGGCTGTTTCCGCGAATGGTAGAAAGATATGCGGGCCGACACCACATGAGAGTGGCGGCGAAAATATGCCGCAAAGCGAGAATAGGTATCCGGAAAGGACAGGGATGCCTGCGCCTGAAGCGGCGCCAAATTGCCCAGCAAACAAAAAAGACGAGGCGAGAGCCACGAAAGGAAATAAGCTTTTGCTTACCTTCATCACACACCTGGAAGGCTGCGAAGTGTTGGCGTAAACGCTGTTCGTAGTTGGACCAATCCTCGGCATTGTCGTCAAAGGGAGGAAACGGACGAACGGGCACAGAAGACCGCAACCCGACCTGTTGTGTCACCGCCAACGGTGTCAATAGACGCCGTGAGGGAAGCATTCTGTTGAGCCAAAACTTCCGGTAACGACTGAAGATTTGTCAGCAACGCTCTGCCGTGACTGCGGCAGGAAAACCACGCTACCATAAACCTTGTCGCCACTGCAGAAAACACTGTTTGTCGTAAGCACAATATTGCTTGTTCCGCATTCACTCGTCAAATGGCCCGGCAGGCAGTCCCGGCCGTTTGACAGCGCGCCGCCAGCAGGTGGCGCGCAGCTCACGTCAGCTGTTTCGATGACCGTGCCGTCATGTGGCTAGGCCGGGAGCTATCTCAGCCGGACCCACACCAGCCATGGAACACAATATCGGCACGCGCGATCTGAATGGCCCCGCTAGTCCATAACAGAATGGCCTGTATGGAATCCAGACCCATTACATGGGTCATACACTTCAGAGAGGCAATGTGAGAAGGTGTTAAATGAAAGACAGGAAGTCAATTTCCTCAGACTCATCATTTTAATAAGTGACACAATAGATGAAAGAAAAAAATTATAAAACGATTTATATCCAGGTAGAGCCCTCATCTAATAATGTATCAACCCAAGAAAACCATAAATATAAGCAGTGTAAACAAACACTGAGTCAGAACAAAACCAAAACTGGTTGTAATTTGGATTAACACCATGTTGCCTAGTCGTACCGTTTGTCAATCAAAATGCAATAAAGTTCTGTATTGTGAGTGGTAATAGTGAGTGCCATCGTAGATGAGTGTCAAGTTTGTTAAAAGAAGTGAAATAGGTAAAGGGTTCATAGAAATAATAATATAGGACCCAGTCTGTGAGGTAATGATCAATTACTAATGAATTGGTTGTCAACTTACAAACATCTATCTCAGCCTGCATGCAATTGCTGCACATGAATGTATTTCATATAATGTATATGAAAAGTGGACAGAAAGTAGTAGCAAGAAAGTGTGTAAAACAACTGTGCAGTTGGAAATGCTCCAAACAGAAATGCAAAAATAAAAACAGTGTCATAGGGCTCATTGGTTTACAAGGGCTCCATGGTCTGAAAAGATAAAGTACCTTTATTATATAACTGCAAGGTGAAAATTAACTTAGTATTTTATAAAATCCCATTTTAAGGTGTAATTAACTCCAACCTCTTTACTTAGTGACTTTGTAACATGTTTATTGTTTAACAATAGTTTATATATAGTGTTGTATTCACGGAAAACAACTCTCTCACTGCTACACAGAACACTGGCGTGCACTGGCTGTACGAGTACCCGCGAAGTGAGCTCGTACCTGGTAAACGACACACTCCACGCAAAGCACAACTCCGCACTGTTTGTGGTTGACTCGCCCGTGGCGTGCACTGGCGTTTGCGCATTTTCCCGCGGTGCACTCTCGCGGCCGACTTCCGACGTATGTTATCGGCTATGTGTGTGCCTTACAGCATTCCTTTCCCCTTGGGGAGGCTCAGATGCGAGCAATGTCCATGACATCGTCATCTGTTGGGCTCTGACTGAGGTCGCGGGCAGGCACCGTTGTGTAGGTTCGGAAGTACTTGGGGCGCGGGCAGTGTCGGCGCCTTTCCCCCGACAACCCATATGGCAGGACTGGTGATGGTGGCTCGGTCTCCATCTCCACCTCGGTCCCCAGACCTGGTGATGGTGGACCCGAAGGGAGCAATGCATCAGGAGGAGATGAATCCAGCATGGGTGTTGGCTGCACCTGCAAAGGTGTAGGTCCCCCTGAGGAGGGACCTGGGTCAGTCCCTGGCTGAGGCGGACAACTTGCAGGTAACGGCAGGAACCTCTCTTCGGCCTGTGGGCTGGTTAGTGGAGCAGACTGGTGCGGGATGGGGAGCTCCCGCTCTTCCACACGCAGGCGCAGCTGGTCGTGGTGACGTGCAGTGATTCCGTCTTCCGTGCGTATGTCGCAGAGATGGTGGCCGCGGCATCTGGTGATGATGGCAGGAATCCATTTCGATTGATGTCCAAACCCAGCGATCCCTGGTCGGAAGCGAGAAGATGGAGACACAGATGAATGTCCCGGGCTCGGATGCAGGAGATGAAGCAGAGTCCAGGGCTGCCGGCCATGGAGAAGTTCCGCAGGACTCTTTGTCGCCAAACAAGGTGAACCGAAAAGATGAGAGAAATTGATCGAGGGCAACATCAGAAGGGTACCGAGCCACATATTTTTTTAACTGGGTCTTAAAGGTGCGAACAAATCTTTCAGCCTCCCCATTTGACTGCGGATGGAAGGGTGGGGCCAGGACATGGTGGGCGCCTCGGGTGTTGCAGAAGGAGGCAAACTCACGTGAAACAAACTGAGGACTGTTGTCTGACACCACCATAGTGGGAAGGCCTTCAATTGAGAAAATGCGTGACAAGGCTGCAACTGTGGCTGTCGCTGAGGTTGAAAGGCAACAGACCACGTAAGGGAACTTAGAGAAAGCATCAATAACCAGCAACCAATAGGCATTAAGGAAGGGGCCCGCAAAATCAATGTGCAGGTAATCCCAGGCCTGCGAAGGTTGAGCCATGGGGTGAATGTTGCCCGAGGGGAGGCTTGATGTTGCACACAGAGCGAGCACGAGGTAACCATACGAGACACGTCGCTGGCCAGGCCTGGCCAAAACACATGGCGGCGGGCCAATGCCTTAGTACGAGATACCCCACAATGATCGGCGTGTAGCAGCTTGAGGACCTCTGAGCGGAGGGCCGATGGAATGACGACCCGAGGAGAAGAATCCTCAGAATCAAGGAGAAGCACGCCATCTACAACAGAAAAACGGTGTCGAAATTCATAGTAGTTTCTGAGGGGGTCCGATGCCCGTTTCGGCGGAGTCTCAGGCCAGCCCTGCTGGACCAAATGGATCACCTTGCGGAGGGCCGGGTCTGCGGCACTAGCCAGAGCCACCTTGGCACTTGTGATTGGAAAACCGTCCACTGCTTGCTGAGTGGCTAAGTCGACATGAAAGCACAGCAATTCTTCCTGATCAAAGTCTGGGTCTGGTCCAGCCGGAAGCCGGGAGAGCGCATCCGCATTGGCATGTTTGGATGTAGGGCGGAAGTGTATCGCATAGTTATATGGAGATAGGAACAGCGCCCAACGCTGAAGACGGTGAGTGGCCTTGTCGGGTAGTGATGCCAAAGGGTGAAAGAGAGAAACCAGTGGCTTGTGATCAGTTATGAGATGAAATTTTACGCCATACAGAAAGACATGAAACTTCTTCAGAGCGTAGACAATAGCAAGGGCCTCCTTCTCAATTTGCAAATATCTGGTTTGGGCCGGAGTGAGCATTTTAGAGGCGAAAGCGATAGGTCGCTCCGATCCGTCTGGATATTTATGAGCGAGCACTGCCCCAATCCCATGTTGAGAGGCGTCCGTTGCTAAGACAAGGGGGTGGCCGGGTTGATAGGTGACGAGGCAGGGGCCTGGCGGAGGGCTTCAAGGCGATGTGGGCTTGGAAATTATTAGCACAGCCCAATCCCCGCTGAAAACAGTGCTGAAAATTCGGTGCGTAAAGAGTCTAGTTGCGGGAAAGGCACCTGGTCAGAGACAATGTTGCCATCGTCGGAAATAGTGAACCCAAACCCCTGAAAGGCATCAAGACCAAACAAGTTGTCCGTGTAAGCCTTGTTCACAACAAGAAAAGTGAGCCTACGATTGACAGATTTGTATGTAACAGGCGCTGAGAACTGTCCCAGGATCGGAATATTTTGTTTATTGTAACTGACCAATTTCCGTGACACCAGTAAGAGAGAGGGAGAACCCAGATCCAAATAAGTCTTTGAGTTCAATAAGGTGACGGCCGCGCCTGTGTCCACTTGCATACGCAACTGTTTGTGGAAAACCGTGACGTCAATAAAGAGCTTGTTGTGTGCAGCCGAAATTGCTGAGACGCAATTTACGTCCATCTCGGCGTCGGAATCTTGGATTTTGGAGGCACGAACAGAAGCAATGTGACCTTTCTTGTGGCACTGATGACACGTGGACCACCGCTTGGGGCAGTCAGGTCTATCATGATCGACAAAACAGGAGGGACATAAAGGAAGCATGTGACCTTTCTTGTGGCACTGATGACACGTGGACCACTGCTTGGGGCAGTCAGGTCTATCATGATCAACAAAACAGGAGGGACATGAAGGAAGCATTTTCCAGTCGTGTGACTGCACGCCGCCTGGCCTGAGTTTCCGCAGCCTTGGAATGGGCCGATCGCCCTGGCGCCGAGGCTGCACGCGGACTGCTGCGACCACGTCATCCCTTTGCGACCCTGCCTGTAATGGGGAAGAAGTGGGTTGGATTTCCGCCACCTCACACCAAGCCTCAATTTGGTTGCCCGCCGCCCGCGAAACCTCGAAAGACTGCGCAATGTTAAGGACCTCTGAAGGAGAAGGATTTTCGCACAGGAGAGCGCATTCGCGAACCTCGCGATCAGGGGCGAGCCAAATAATAGCGTCCCGGACCATATGATCGGCATACGATTCTTTACGCACATCTGTAACAAAATGACAACGACGGCTTAAACTGTGGAGGTCCGCGACCCACGCCCGATAAGACTATTGTGGCTGCTTCCTGCAGCGGTGAAACTCAACACGGGCCGCTATCACATGAGTCTGTTTGCGGTAATATTGTGAAAAAAGGCAGCACATTTGATCAAAAGATAGCGACGCCGGATCCTGCAAGGGGGCGAGTTGGCAAAGGAGCTGATACAGATGAGGTGACAGCCACGACAGGAATAATGCACAACATAAGATGCCATCAGACCAGCCAAAAGCCTGAAAATGTTCTCTTAACCGTTTTTCATAAGCGTCCCACTCTTCGATGGACTCGTCATACGCCGGAAAAGATGGCAGATAAGACAGAGGGGGCGCGGGGGGCGAAACAACCTGTGGGGTGGACGGGGGTTGGGACCCACTAGACAAGGCTGTAGCAAGAGATTGTAATACCTGGTTCTGAGCGTGAATCGCCGATGCAAAACCTCTTGTTGTTCGACGAGGTGATGCAGAATCTCATCGGAAGAACCAGTAGACATTGTGTAAGACGAACAACCACTTCAGACGGAAAATGCGCAGAGGAAAAAAAAAATACCGCACTCATCGCCAATGTTGTATTCACGGAAAACAACTCTCTCACTGCTACACAGAAAACTGGCGTGCACTGGCTGTACGAGTACCCACAAAGTGAGCTCGTACCTGGTAAACAACACACTCCACGCAGAGCACAACTCCGCGCTGTGGTTGACTCACCCGTGGCGTGCTCTGGCGTTTGCCGCATTTTCCCGCGGCGCACTCTCGCAGCCGACTTCCGACGTATGTTATCGGCTGTGTGTGTGCCTTACAGCATATAGATATATATACTGCTTCATCAGGCCGAAGGGAAGGAGAGGAAGAAGGAAATGATAAGGGTTTTAAGGAAGGGGGTAAGGAGCCATTCCAATACCGGGACAGGAAAGACTTACCTTGGGGGAAGAAAAGGAAGGTGAACAAATACACACACACCCATACATTTACACAGACGCAACCACACCTAGGCAGATATATAATAGAAACTAAAGAAGTTAAGAAGTTAACTTGTTTGGTTTCTATAGTATGGCTGCCTAGGTGTGATTGTGTCTGTGTTGTCCTGATGGACAAAGAAATAGAAAAAATAATAATATCATTTGGTCTGGATTCAAATGATGAATCAAGTTAAATTGTATGATGCTTCTCGCCAGGCTGCAGTGGTTATGTTAGCACCAATGGTAATGATCACCAATAAATGTTTTTTTCGTGACAACTTCAATTAAAACGAAAATTATTTTTTTCTGAATGGACAAGGATACATACAAGAACCTGTCAACCATAGAACAGGTTTCACTCACAGCAATAACATTTACTCTGTAGCTCATGAAAAATATTAACGCAATTTTACACTTCATTGTTCAACTGTTGCCAACATAAGCACTGGAGCCTGGTGAGAAGTGTAGTAAAATTTTACCGATGAATCATTATCAACCGAATCGGCAGACGGTGAATCAACAGAGACAGCTGAGGAAGGTGACATCAGCATGGGAGGTAGTTCTACATATACTGCCAGCGAAGCTCCGTAAACAACTGAGGTAAGATTCTGCTATCAGGAATATATCATAGATTCAGTATTATAGCTATTGTTTTTAATTGAAATTTATATTCAATGTTGTTCATTGGAAGAAATACTTTGTTTTGATTATTAGCTTTGTCTTTACCCCTTTTGAGTACTTGTAACATCTTTATCCATTCAGAATACTTCTAGCCATCATAGGTGTTGGACATGCTTGGCTGCAGTACAGTTCAACCAATGATTGCTTCTTAATTTTTTTCATAATATGAGAGGAATAAAACACTCAGAAACTGCCACTGAAAGGATTAGTAAAATTGATGTCTAACCACATCGTCAAACATTGCATTCAAATTTCCAAATTAGATTTAGTCTTCTGCAAATTTAATCATGAGTAAACACGCTGTGTGTAATAGGCTAGCAGCAACCCACTTACAAGAAAACTGGAGCATACATGTATGCCACACTGCTCCTCCCTCTCTGTTTCTCCAGCATACACACGATGGTGCTGCCACCGTTGTGAGATTATCACTTGGATTTGCTGAGTAATAACTGTTGTACTTGTCTTGTTTTGTTAGGGGCCTGAAGGTAGTATGATCATAACACCAAAACTGATCACATAATTGAATAAATAATCTTAATACAGCTGCTGGTACTTTATTTCACCTTCAAATTTACCAGCTGTAGCCCCAGCCCATTGATTATGGAGAAAATTAAACTTCATGTTCCCCTTTAAAGTCCAAAAAATTGCACAGAATCTCCAAATCAAATGGAATAACACCTCCACAAAGTGACCCAGAGACTTTTTCAAGTCACAGACATTCAATGTGTTTAATTTACATAAGACACCTGTGCCTGGGTTTCTGGCATTATCCTTATTTTGTTCTGTGTAGAGGTGCAATTCAATTTGATTTTGAGAGCCTTTGAAATGTTGCTCGAGTTCATGGGAAACATCATGCAGACTGAGGCAGAGTTCAGAATTTGAACAGAGTAGTGTGGTGTGGCAGGGTAAATACATACAGTTGTGCAAAGCCACTCTACGAGGGTGGTGCAGTGGTTCACACTGCTGCATAGTGAGTAGGAGACTTGGGTGCAAAATCTGGCCTTGGTACAAATTTTCAAGACATGCAGGAGTAGCCGAGCGGTCTGGAGTGCCACATTGTGGATCGCACGGCCTCCCTCGTCGGAGGTTTGATTCCTCCCTCGGGCATGGATGTTTGTGTTGTCTTTAGTATAAGTTAGTTTATAAGTAGTTTTTAAGTTTAGGGACTGATGATCCTGCAGTTAAGTCCCTTAAGCTTAACAAACATTTGAACATTTTGAACAAATTTTCATGTGGTGATTCAGTCTACAGTATATACATTCGTCATGTAACTTCCTTCTGTTTTGCTGGGTAAGGTATGTTTCCTTCTAGAATGTGACAACAACTAAAAATAGCATAGGACTAAGCATATCCGGTGCTTACAACATGCCTTGTGAGATATCTATTGACAAGATCATTATCTTAAACTTGAAATTTCAAAAAGATAAGGTAAAAGTTATCCAGATTTATGCACCTCAAGTGGATGTAACAAAGAAGAGAAGATAAACATTGAAAATGTGTTAGAGACTTGTATTCAGAGTTGTAATATAGTGATGGGAGATTGTAATGCATAGATAGGCAAACACAGAAAGGTATTTCGACTGATAACCGTTGCTGTTCAGTCCTTTCCAAAAACCAACCAACAAAGGTATTTCAACAAGTGTTGGGTTGATTTGGATATGGAGGCGGAAATGAAGAAGAAGAAAGACTCCTGGATTTGTGTCAGAGGATTTGAATCAAATAGCGAACAGCTGGTTTTTGAAGAGAGAAAGTCACATCATCACCATATTCCGCTGGGATGAAAGCACCAAGAGTGTAGTTGATTATATTCCAGTAGACTGGGAACGGGGACAGAAACTAAAAAAATTGAAGGTAATTCCAAGTGTAAGTGGCGATGGAGACCATAGATTACTGGTGGGGTAGTGGGAAATGAATCAATATCTGTGGAAAAGAAAAGAAAAAGAAATGAAATGAAATGATGAAATGAAATGAACTAATCATACAAAATTTACCAAAGGAAGGTGTCAGTGATGTAGAGAAAGAATGGAGTTTACTGAAAGAAACTTTAGTATCTATTAAAGCATCTGGAAAGCAAAAAATAAGACATACAAGTTCGGGGATGATACCACAATCCAAGCAGTTATAACAAAAATGGAGCATGGAGAAAGTGGTGGAAAACTAGAAATGAAGAGAACCATAAAAGGTATATAGAGGAAAAGTGCAAAGAATTAGTGGAAACAACAAAGAAAAACTCATGGGAAGAGTTCCAAAAAGGACTCACAAAAGAAGATGTGAACAGCAAGAAGAAAATGTTTTATAAAATGATGACTAAAAGGAAGGCTTCTGTAGTAACCCACCAGTACATAAGGAAACAGAGGATGGCACTATCACTGAAGAGCTGTGGAGTGCAAAAGATCTCAAGAAAGAATATTTTAGGAAGCTATTAAAAACTGAGGAGCGGGTATATGAGGAAACAACAAAGAATGGAGATATTGAGAGAAGTCGGGAAACAGGATTAGGCCAAATTACTTGGGATGAAGTGGAAATAGCTGTGAAGATGAAGAATTGGGAAGGCCTTAGTACCTGATGAAGTATCAGTAGACATGATAAGAGCATTGGGAATGCAATGGCTGTATAGAGTACTGTCAGTGTGTGGAGAAATAGTGAAATACCTGATGATTGAAGAAGAGGAAAAACACTTATAAGTCATACAGCCAAGATTTTTCGAAAGAATTGTACTAAATTGAGTAAATGGAAAGCTAAGAAAGGAGCTGGGTGTGGAACAGCATGGGTTTAGAAAAGGAAAAAGCATGATTGACCTGATTTTTCTACCCATCAACTAATGGAAACAGTTGGGAGTATAACAGAAGGGTGGTAATGGTCTTCATAGGTATAGAAAAGGCATATGACTCAGGAAAGACTTTGAAAAGAAATGGAGAAGATAGGTATAGAGGATGTATACATTAATGTAATAAATGCAGTGTACAGAAGACACAGTTGTAGAATTAGAGCACCACTGGGAAACTCAAAATACTTCAAAATATCACATAATCTTAAACAAGGAAGTATTCTATCTATATATAAAAAATAGATGAAGATTACTCACCAGGCGAAGGAGCACAGGTGGTGATAGTAGCACAAATAAAACACACACACACACACAAACACAAACACAAGCTTTTGCAACCCAGTTGCTTCTTCAGGCAGAAGGGAAGGAGAGAGAAAGTAAATGATGAGGGTTTTAAGGTAGGGGGTAAGGAGCCATTCCAATATTTTAATGTTGTGACAGAGGGTGTGGCTACTGCTTTCACAGTCAGCAGTCCTCTATTCCCTCTGGGTTCTTTGGACTGACATGGCTCTAGGTGAGCTGCCATAATTTAGTTCAGTCTGCTGTTATACTTCACACTGTATGAATCTGAGCATAATAAAGTTGGTTATTTACCAATAAATTGTGTTTTGGTCATTTTGCTTTTAGTAGAAATCCCCACATTCATGATCCCAATGACATACTTCATCCGCGCTGTATGAGTCGAACCGTGTTTCGTAGTGATAAGTGAAAAACTGTCGCTGAACAGTGGCATTCAACAGTGGCCTACTGCTGAGGGATCCGAACTGTTCACTGATGATTTCTCCAGATGATACACCACTGATCAAGATTGAGGATGCCATGGATGACTCCACAAACCAGCCTCAATCGGAAACTGTTTCAGTTGGGGCTAGTGTACAACCAACCTGGCCCCCGACACCTTGTGCTTCGGGTGCCATATTTCCACCAGTGTATTTCACTGAGCAAATAAATTTAATGCAGTGTTTTCTCATGAGTGTGATGTTTCATTTTAATCAATGGTGTACAAGTTTTGCCCTTGGCACTTTACTGCCATCACTGCCTGCCACTTTTACTCATTGTTACACACATCCATGTCCTGGCTCACTAACGACGCCTGGTGTTAGCTCCACGACACCATCTGCCGTGTCTTACTCATCATGCCTACCCACAAATACACCCCTTCTTGATCTGAATTCGACACCCGGTGTCACCACCGTGATGCCATCTGCCACGTCATCTCCACCCGTGACACTGACTTTTTACTCACTGTCTGCTGGGCCTCTCGCATTGCACCTACCCACAAGCATGCAGTAGTTCGACCCACTTTCGATGCCTGGCATTACTGCGAAGCTGCTGTCAACTGCACCTTCCTTGATGTGTTCCATCACACCTACATGTCAGTCCTTGATGCCCACAACACTTAGCACCACCACTGCAACATCATCATCTGATGCCGCACCGTCTAAGACTCCAGTGAGGTGTCATACACTGGTGATGCCACAGTTTTTACATGACTGTGCTTCCCAAAGCTGCCTCTGCTGGACAGAACCAACCTAGTTACTTGGTTCATGCTGTGGGAATCCCTGTTTGAGCTACAAGGAATTGTAGGGAGGACACACATTTCCTGTGCCTAGTTATACACCTTCACAACCAGGCGGACTTGTGGGTGACATCATCCTCTTACCCCCCGCACCGCCCAATTTTTGCAATGTGAAATAAATGCTTCTCTGACACCTGTCCCATTCACCAGACCAGGCATTGCCCTCATAATAGACAAGGATCGCAACTCGATGACACCTTTTTATCAGACACAGTACTGTGGACAATTTTTTTAGAGAAACTGCCTATGGACCTGCAAATACACCTGATCGACCTCTCCACTCAGCCCCTTGATGGACACCTGGTCTATGCTGTATGAGGTGATGTGCCACCAACAGCTGACAAACCATTCTGCTTCAGTTACAGTTCAACGACCAGATGCAGGTCCCCTACTTTCTTCCCCATTGATTGGGCAGTCTAAATGCAAAACTGCGCTACAAATGGTGAAGCAACTTTTTGGTGGCAGTCAGGTCCCATCTCCACTTTCAGCCTTCCCCTTGTAACGTTTCTGCTATGCTGCACATCCCATACATTGTGAGTTGCTTGGCATTGCCAAAATTACAGACATAAATTATTTGGACACCTAAATAAAACTTCACCACTGGACATGTAAAATATCACATTTTTGCACTCAGTTTAAATACTATTAACACTATTAGTAAAACATGTTTAAGAAATAGTATGTTGGTTTAAACTTAACTTTGGCTGTCTCTTTACATAACATTCAACTTGAATATTTTCATAAATAATAACTACAAACACTAAAAATGCATTACACATAGGTATGGAATATGCTGATCCTATAAATGTGCATACTGATATTTAAACAACAACACTACATGTTAAAACTGTTGCACAACATTATTACATATTTACCTTTTGTTTAAATAAATTATGGCAGACCATGTTTTATACATCACTGGATCCTAAATCAAATACTTATTATAAATGTGCCACTCATTTCATCAATCCATTTGGTACCGTAGTAAGAAACTATCACCGAAATTAAGAAAATTGCGACGACTTCTTACAAATCCGTATGTATAATAAATTAAAGCACAAATAGAAATACACTAAAATTATAAGTCTAAATAATAGTACACCTACACAATATTGTCAAAACATATATGCGTGCACTTCAAAACTACAAATAATGTAAATAAATTGAGTAAGTTTAACATGAGTCAAAACATGACATTTAGTTTGTGTATACATTAAACACAAATTTCACGAAACACATACACACATTAAACTAAAGAGTTAAAACCTACATGTAATATTTTAATTTAAACATTTTGACAAACTTAATGTATAACTGTGTTGTTTATTTGAGAACTTCAAAACATTGTCATTAATCTTATTAGGCAGTACTGTTGTAGAGAATCCATGTTTTGGCACACTGTATTTGGATGAGCGACTGTAAGCAGCTCTGAAATCTGCTGCTGGATGTTTTGAACATTATAATGTTGCACAACTATAAACAGAAATAAATCTGTTTCCTTCACAATGGAACTATCATCAAGAACAATGTTTTATTGTGCTCCTAAAACATACCATTATTGTGAATGTAGAAGACAGCTCCAGAACATAAATGAATGTCACCCAGAAGGTAAGAAGACAAGTAAAAAATTAATATATTTCCCTACCTGAAGTGTATGGTTGACTACATGGCTGCTACAAAACAAATTTTTCTGTATTTAAGGGATAAATTTTGAGCAGGCTCCATCGTCCAGCAAAAGGTAGACAGGTTATACCCTCCACCATGGCTATACAGCCCGGCACACCTATCTGCCACACAAATTTCAATGCACACCACCACCCAACCCCCACCCTGTGTACCCGGTGTGTTAGTACTTCGTGACCTCTGGGGACAAGAACTGCCTCCTACTGTGCGCGGTGTCAAACACTAGGTGCGGGTATCATTACGCACTGCTCCCCAGGCACTTTCCTCTCAGGCACCGCACCATCAACTAACTATTCGGCACCCTTGAACACCACCACACTGGTAGCCTCTATATTACACTGGTATTTTCCCTCATCAATATGGGTGCCAAAGCCATAGTCATTCCCTCTGACCTAGCACCTAATAACATTTGTCGTTTGGTGCCACTGCAGAGCACCTCCAACAACTCCATCATCAGTGCATGGATTGGCAGAAATGGACATACAGCTATCTTCAGATGATGTTTTCAAGTGGTGTTTTCACGTAGCCAACATCAACACACCTGTCATCAGAATCGACTTCCTGACGTACTTTGGTTCTTCTGTTGACATTTGCCTTGCTAGTGAATGCACCAGGCAAGCATTTCTGTGGTTCCTATAAACCTTCTGACCTGTCTCTCCCAATTGTTCACAAATGTGAAGTTACTTGGAATGACTGCATACGTATTGCCTTCGACTCTCAACAACTGAATGAAGCTCTGCACTGCAGCATCATTGACGTCACCCAGCAACTGATAGCCAACATTCTCAATGAACTCTGCAGAACACTCCCCATCTGCCGGTGCGATCGGATACCGGACACATTCATGTCAGTGAACTGTTTACACAGCTGTGTTCCCGTGCCTCACGGTGCAATGCTATAGTGTCAAATGGTATTTTTCAAAAACTTAACAATATGTTATGCCCCTTTGTGTGCCACAAAGCACAACACCTCACTGGACTTACTAGGTGTTGCTAAGGACACTATTCAGAAACTATTAGACTCTGGTATCATACACCCTTCTTCTGGTGACTGCTCATCACCAAATCACCTGGTTCAAAACAGGATGGGTCTTTCAGGCTCTGTGGCAATTACCAAAAACTCACTGCCAGATCAATCATTAATAATCCCTCATACCCAGGACTTTGCTCAACAGTTACATGGTGCATCACTTTTTAGTGTTTCGACTGTCACATGGTGTACCATCAAATCCCAATGGCTCCACATGATATTCATAAGACTGCCATCATTACCTCCTTCGGGCTCTACGAGTACTGTTTCATGCCATTTGCCCTTAAAAACACAGCACAGACTTTGCAGCAGTTCCATTAACTCTTAAACAACCTGCCTATTTATTCTGTCACCCCACCCCAATGATGCCAACACATGGACTTAATCTGTCAATACACTACCGGCACCCTCAACATTAAAGACATGGACAGTATCATGGCTGACTACATGTCCCCTCTCGCCCACATTTCAGTCAAGATTGACCTCAAACAGCTAAGCCAAGTGGAACAACTGGACAATGAACTCCAACACCTATTGGGTCTCCTTGCTTATTTGTGCAAACAAGATGACTAAAAGACGTTTCTTCTTCAGTCCATGACCTCACACATCCTGACAATCAGCCCACTATTTGTCTGCTATGTGACCAATTGATGTGGCCAAATATGAGACATGATTGCCATGACTGAACCCACACAAGCATCCTGTGCCAGCGCAGTAAAGTGGGACGCCAAGCAAAACCAGCCTTGGGTGAGTTTCCAATCCCTGAGGGTGGATTTATCTACATCCATTTAGATCTTTCTGGCCACCTTCCTTGTTCTAAGGGTTTCAAATACATACTTTCAATCATCGATTGCACTACCTGCTACATCAAAGCCATCACATTGCCAACATATCAGCTGACACTGTGGCACGGGCTTTTGTAAATTGTTGGATTTCTCGATTCGGCTGCCCCACTTCATTCACCATCAACCAAGGCCAACAGTTCAAGTCTTTTCTCAGCTCGACGTGTTCTGTCCGGCACCTCCATATACACCACCATATACCACCCTCAGAGTAGCAGGTTGGTAGAGCACTGGCACCACACCCTCAAAGAAGCTCTCACTTGTCACAGAACTTCTTGGACACATATCCTACCGTGGGTGCTATTAGGAATCTGAACCACCATCAAAGATGACCTTTAAGTTTCACCCACAGGAGTTCTTTATGGCTCACCGATAATGTTACCCTCTCAATTTGTTAAGGGTCCCCCCCCCCCCTTTTCCCACATCTCAGTTATCCACAGTCAGGGCCGTATTTAGGCAGGTGCAACATGTGCAGCTGCACAGGGTGGCAAACTTTAGCATCAAAAAAAAAAATTAAATATTAATCTAATGCCAACAGAATGATCATTATTCAGAGTTTTGATTCCAGCAATAAATTTAAAAATTCAGGTCGTTGGTTTTTTGTTTAATCCCGGAGAGGGGGGGGGGGGGGGGATCAAATAAATTACGGCACAGGGGCATCGCATACCCTAAATATGGCCCTGCTCACACTTGCCAAGCATGTTCGCTTCCATATTGCTAGCATCTGCTACCCACTTCATGGGCCCATTCAACTCCTACTGAACATCAATTAGTCCGACTTGAAAATAGTTTCTTGCTACTGAAAGCTGACACTAATGAAAATTTAAATTAAAAAATATAAAATTCTTGCTATTACATTTATACTTGTATTTTTGTACTGTATGTTGGTTGTGTAATGTCATGTTGGTTGGTTCGCATTTTGGCATTGTTCGTAAGCTGAAATTCCACTGTGTCTGCTCTGATGAATTGTTTGGTGATTCAGTATCATTTAAGCTGCAAGTTAATTAAAGTGATCGTTTCTGCAAACATAATAATATCATACAGCACAGTAATTGTCAATCTGAGATGATATCAATTGTTGTATCACTTACCTTCAATCAATAAAATTACAAGTTTATTTTCCTAATTATTTTCATTTTAAAATTTTTTTTATTAAAATCAGTAAATTTAGTCTATTGTTTTATTCCGTTGTCTCCACCATATCCTTTCTTTCAGGCGTGCTAGTCTTGCAAGTTTCGCATGAGAACTTCTGTGAAGTTTGGAAAGTTGGAGGCACGGTACTGGCAGAAGTAAATTGTAAGGAGGGACCGTGAATCATGTTGGGATGGCTCAGTGGTGGAGCACTAGCCTACAAGAGGCAAAGGTCCCAGGTTTGGGTCCCGGTTCCGGCACACAATTTTAATCTGCCAGGAAGTTTCAAATCAGTGCACACTCCACTGCAGAGTGAAAGTTTCATTCTGGTAACATAGGCAATTTCTGCACACTATTAATTACTAACATCATCATCTCCCTGGCGCAGCTGAGATACGGGCAGCCTTGATGGACACACTAGCCAGCAAGCAAACGTCCAGTACATGTCCCAGTCAGTGGACTATTGAGGTGACAGACACCTTTGCAGGACTCAAAGAGCTCTTAGCTGAGGCCATTACCATCACCCATCCTCATCCAGATGCCAAACTTTTTATTACAACGGACATGAGGGACATGGATATTGGCACAGTCCTCAGCCAGGCTGTTAATGGTGACACCTCACACTTCAGTTTTTCTCTAAAAACTAAATAATGCACAAAAGAAGTTCTCAGTCTCTGATCACAAATTAGTTACCATGTATGAGGCAATTAAATGTCAAGGGATGCCCTTTGCACATGCTTACTGATCACAAGCCTCTGGCAGCTGCCATCTGGAACCCACCCGCCAACCCACCACATCACAGGTTTCAGTATTATTATTTCATTGCACATTTCACAAGCTGATGTGAGATACATTAAAAGAGCAGAAAAAGTACTTGCCAATTTTTTAAAATCACAATTAGATGCTATATCCACACTAATCAACCTTTCTAACCTCACAGATCTTCAGTCAGCTGATGAAAAAAATATGAATTTTAGATCACAACTCTTTGTTTAAAGCAATCTGTATCTCTTTCCCCAGAGATGTGGGCAAAATTTGGTGTGACAAATCCACAGAACTGCTTTGCACTTTCATGCCATGACCACTCCAGTGGGAAGTTTTCAACAAACTCCACAATTTGGCACATACATCCAAGTGTCAAGTATCTACTCGATCAGTGATGGAACGTTTTGTATGGCACAATGTGAAATGAGACTGCTAAGTTTCGATCCACCTTGCATCCCATGTCAGGTGAGCAAAACCACATTATGTCACCACTTGGCAGCTTTCCCATACCAGCCGGTCACTCTCAACATAGATTTAGTGGGGGCCCTCCCCCTAGCAATGACCACCAGTACATTCTCTCTGCTACTGACTGGGCAACGCAATGGGTGGAGGGCACACCACTGATGAACATTACAGCCAAAACGGTAGCAAGCACTTTCATCCATTCTTGGATTCCATGCATAGGTTGTCCTGATGTTATCATGATTGACCAGGGTTGACAATCTGAATTGGCTCTGTTTAATGGCATCTGTGAGATCTGTGGCATTCAGTGTATACGTACCACCATCTTCCACCCTCAAAGTAATGGCCTGGTAGAGCAGTGGCATTAGAAACATAAAGCAGCCCTCCACTGTCATGATATGCTTTGGACCAAGTTTTTTCTTTGGACACCGCACAACTTACTAAGAGGATCTATGGACAATCGTTGGTACTGCCGGGGGAACTAATCAACTCTGCACCATGCCCAACTATTGCAGAACTACTGACATTACTCATTAGATTGCGACTTCACTATTTGAAGATTCAACCACCTACCCCATTTATTCATAAATCACCATGTCCACTTGTACCACATACCTACTCATGCGAATTTGTCATGTGTTGTGATGATACGGCCCAGCCGCCGCTACAACCACCATACTCCAGCCCTCATCATGTACTCTGGTGCTCACAAAACAATATTTTAATGGTTCACTGTCTATCAGCTGGATGATGCCAGCTCATATCAAGCCTTCAACCAGCTCCCCTCCAGTCAAGGATCTACAAGCGTCCATAGTCATGCCCTACACTCCCACTCATGAAACTCCATCAAGCACACAGGCTACCCTCCTGCCTTTATTCACCCCACTCTTGATTGAGTAACAACTCATCATACCAACAAACTTCTGCTAGCATGTTGAGCTATTGTCACTCTAGGTTAAGTAGTCTCTCTACATCACCCGACCCAGCTTCTACTCTGATGAGATTAACATCCCCCCAACCCTGCATTTCCCTTTTGATGTTTTATCCACTCCACCTCACTTGGACTCTTGTCTTAGAATACACCATTCCTGATGTCTAATTGCAAATTCATCATCCCCCTCCACTCCTGTTGAGTGTCAGCTCTTTGCTGTATTGAGTAACTTGAACAGGTTGATCTTTCCAACTTAAATGTGTTTGTGCTGCCATCAGGTGAAGTGGTGAAGTGTTAGTGTACACCCCTCACACTCGTCAGACCAACATCCCTCCCCCGTATGACCAGTGCCTCCAGGACTATGCTATCGGAGGACGTACTGCCCAATGACATCAACCTTTGACTCCAGTACCAGACGATGCAGTCGAGCTTTTGATTGTTCGGAAGCCACAACTTACACCAGCAGACACAGAAGTCACACCAGCAGACACAGAAGTCACCCCACCCCTCCCCCTGATCCAACAGGAGTACTCCATACTGCAGCAGAAGGGGGTGGGGGCACTATTTGGCAACATACATAAATATGAAACATTAAGTTTCAGTCTCCATATCATATATCATGTCTTTACAGCATATGTTCTTTGGAGACAAACTCTTCACTAGAGGAAATTACCACCATGAAATATTCTGTCACCAAGAGTAATAAAATTCAGTCTCCCGTAAATGTGATTGGTTATTGGAGGTTAAAACCCCTCAACTTCCCCATAATTCTATAGTGCAGTTTCTAAAATATGTAAATAAAGTTGTATGGCTTTATGAAAGCAGTTCAGCCCAAGGTTGAACTAAAATCATAACCTGAATTTTAATCAAAACCAAAACCAAAACTTTCATAACCAAAGCAATAATTTTCAAAACTGAGGGGGTGGAAATGGTTTTAGACAGAACCTGGCAGAGGGAATCAGCAATTTAAGAGAGATAATAAGAACTTTTAAAACAGGAATAGACAATGGAAAATTGTAATCAACAACAGCAAAACTTTGTACCTATTAAATCTAAACCAAACAAGGTAAACTAACTTACTCTTGGTTGGAGGTCTTCAATGCGAAAGACTCCACAAATAACAAGGTAAGTACCAGTGAATCAAACAGTGTAAACAAACAAGTGAACAGGTTCAGTGTTAAGCAGGTAAGATATTTAAAATTAATGCAGTTGCAGTAGATGAAAACTTTTGGAATAGTTATTGGAAAGAAAATGTGTCTACTGAAAATGCAAACATAAAATCTGGTGAAGAAGAGTTTAGTTTGAAAGATGGTGAATTGATAAATATTTTACTCAGAATTTTGGGGGTAATATTAATGAAAGTGAAGATGTAGAGGAGAAATTGAATTTCAAAGGAAGTTTTCAAGATAAGGTAATTGATACAGTTGGTGAGAAGGTGGATGATGTTTCTGAAGTGTGGTAAACAGAAAGTACTGGGTGTGTGGACTGGACAGATTTTGCAGAGGGTCTGTCATTGGGATATGATCCCTGTGGTAGGGGGCTGGGTTTTGGGTGACATAGGGATGGACTAGGATGTTACGGAGGTTGGGAGGGTGACAGAATATCTCTTTGGGGGGGGGGGATGCAAAGGACCCAGGGCAATATCTCTCATTTCTGGGGATGAGGACAAAAGATCAAAACTTTGGTGAAGGATGCAGTTTAATTGTTTGAGTCCAGGCTAGTACCGGGTGACAAGGGGAGCACTCTTTTGTGGCTAGTTACTGGTGGTAGAGAGAGGATTTGTAGTGTGTGGGGTTATGAGATGGGAGATCTGTTTGGGGAATAGCTGTGTGTGGTAGTTTCTGTCTGTGAAAGAATTTATGAGACCTTCAGTATATTGAGAAAGAGAGTTCTTGTCACTGCAAATACACCATCCACAAGTGGCTAGACTGTAAAGGATGTGTTTTTTATGTGAAAGGGATAAAAACTGTCAGAGTGTAGGTACTGTTGGTGGTTGGTAGGTTTAATATGGATGGAAGTGATGATGGAGCCATCAGCAAGGTGGAGGTTAACATTCAGAAATGTGACATGGTGGACTGAGGAAGACAAGGTGAAGTGGATGGGGAAATATGAGTTGAGGTTTTGAAGGAAGGAGGATAAGGTCTCCTGGCCCTGAGTCCGGATCATGAAAATATCATAAATAAATTTGAACCAGACCAGAGGGTAAGGGTTTTGGGATGCTAGAAAGATGTCCTCCAGATGACACATAAACAGGTTCCCATAGGATGGTGCCATGCAGGTGTCCATGGCTATGCCACGTATTTGATGGTAAACTTTCCCCTCAAAGAAAAAGTTGTTGTTTGTTAGGATAAAGTTGGTGAACATTATGAGGAATAAGGTATCGGGCTTGAATTCAGATGGATGTTGCAAGAGGTAGTATTCAAGACAAGCAAGGCCATGGACATATAGGATGTTGGTGTGTAGGGAGGTGGCATCCACTGTGACAAGTAAGGATCTAGAAGATAAAGGGGTGGGGATGGTGGAGAGTCAGTGATAGTATCATTGATATGGGGGGATAGGTTTTGGACAATTGGTTGAAGGTGTTGGTCAATGAGTGCTGAAATTCTTGTAGCTGGAGCACAGTAACAAGCCACAATTAGGTGTCCTGGATTATTTGGTGTGTGGAATTTTGGAAGCATGTAGAAGGTGGGTGTGCAGGGTGCTATTGGGGTGAGGCGGGATATGGATTCTAGAGGATGCTCAACTGACCCTATTCATGCAACCTCCTTCATTATTACCTTGACCAACTACATCCTTCTCTTTTGAAGTCATTACCTACTTATAAAATTTGTGGCACAGTCATGGTCACCTGCATGGCACCTTTCTATGCCAAATTGTTCATGGACTATGTAGAGGCACCCATCCCGACTATCCAGAATCCTGAAGCTGTCATATGGTTCCAATTCGTTTACAATATCTTCATAATTTGGGATGATGGTGAGGACACATTATCCACATTCCTGCAAAGCATTACCACCTTCTCCTCCATTCACTTCACCTGGTCCTACTCAACCCAATGTATCACCTTCCTCGATGTTGTCCACCTCAAATACAGCCTTATCAGTGCCCCTGTTACATCAAATCGATCAGCCATCAACAATACCTATTTTGATAGCATTCTACACCAAAAAGTCCCTTCCATACTGTCTAACCACCCAAGGTCATGTATCTGCAGTGATGAGCAGTGACTCTGAGCCTTGTCACTTCATGACATGAATTAGAAACTGAATGGTTGCCTTGAAGCTCATCAGTCAATTACTGATGTCTTAGAAAAATCAACAAGATATAATGTAAAACTTTCTGTTAATGAAGTGCTTTAATGTAAATAAACATGAAATTCAAGAACAAATGTGTTAAACAAGTTATTATCATCAGAACGATAAAAGATCTATCAGCACTGCACTGAGCAACACAACTGCAAGACTCCATGAGGCTCCACTGGCTAGATGATAAAAGCTAAGTGAAATTTATATTTTATATTCTATTTTTTCCCTTCTGTGTACACTCCTGGAAAAAGATCTGACAAAAGACTAACAATGGAAAGTCCAGGTAGAAATTCATTAATATGATGACAGTTTAAAACTCACACCAGAGGCATATGACAAGCTGCAACAACAACATAAAAAGGACATTGATATTGAGAGTGTTGAAGAGAAGATTCAAATTATTTAGAGGTAAAAGTGAAAGGAGCTACAGGAAGAAATAGCAAACAAGTAAATACTCAAGCTTTAATTACATTTAAGATAGATGATGTGTGTTATGACTATGTTTCCTGGTTATACCAGATATAGGAGAGAATTTTCTGACTGGTTGCTGAAGAAAAATGCACTGATTGACTGGAAAGAAATATCTTTAACTATGTTAAAGCAAAATGATGAGTATACATATACTTTTTTGCAGAAGATAATGAATGTCAAAAAAGTAAGGTCAACAAAAGTCATGTATTTTAGAAAACATTTTTGTAATAGAAAAAATTGAAGACAGAAGTGAAAAATTGATTTGTGGAATTACGGTAGTTATTGGTAATGTGTCAAAAGCCAGTGATTTAAATGAGCAACCAAAGGAGGAACTTGAGTCTTTCATATGGTAATACAAAAACATATTTAGTAATGAACATAGCATGGTTAAGAACTTTGAATGTGAACTTAAGCTAATACCATGCAAACTCTTCTTTCAAAAGCCATATGATGTACAAATAGCCAAAAGAACAGCTGTTTAGAAGGAACTACAGAAACTATGTGAATTTGGACTCATAGAAAGAAGTAAGAGTGAGTACAATAACCCAATTGTTATTGTTAAAACAAATGGTAATGTATGGGGGTTTAAGACTCTAGACCACTAAATAAATGTATCCAAAGTGAAAATGACCACTCTGGAAAGATGGATGAGCTGCTACACAAATTTAGCAATGTTAGAATTATGTCCAATTTAGATTTAAGTTCTGGTTTCCATCAAGTACTATGAACAGCTGAATCTGGAAAATACATTCCTTTTCTATACAATGGTAAGTGTTACCAGTACCATGTTTTTCCATTTGGACTTACTGTTTCGTTTTCAGAATTCATCAGAGCTGTAGATAGTGTACTTGGATCTGAACTCAGATACAAGTTGGCAATTCATGTGAATTCAACAATATAATAAGGGCAGTTTAAAACTCACCACAAGTATGTACAATGAGCTGCAATATGCAAATAAAAGGCGCACATATACAACACTTAAACTATAGGATATTACACTTCTTCAGAATAAGGAGCATTCACAAAATCACACAACCATCATATCCAGCTGCCTCACTCCAAATCACATGCTGCGATGAGGGGCTAGGAGGAGAGGGGTGGGGAGGTGGGAACAGAAGGTTGCATCACTGCCCAGATGGATACAACACAGCCTTACAGAGCATATACATATTAGATGGATAGAATCAGATACAGCTTAGGAATCCCTCCCCCCTCCCCTCCCTGTCCCTCTATGCATTATTCCCTACTGCAGAGTATGATTTGGACTGCGGCAGCTGGATATGACGATTGTGTGACTGTGAAGTGCCTGTGTGATTGTGTGAATGCTCTTTATTCTGAAGAAGGTTGTCAGCTTAAGTGTTGTATGTGTATGTCTTTTTTATGCGCCTGTCGCAGCCCATCATACGTCTTTGCATAGAGTTGTAAACTGTCATAAAAAAATAAAGGGGAAAAAATCCCTCTCTGCCCAAATCCTATGACCATTGTAGATGATGGAGAGGAGTTTTATGGAAAATAAATAATCAAGAAGAATGTGACACACTGCAGCTAGTGCCGACAGAGGGCATAACAATCCCCCCCCCCCTCCAAATCTCTCATACCCCCTCTTTTGGTATTGTGCCATGCACAGAGATGCAGCTAGAAACTGCTGCTCATCCTATGTGGATCTGTTTAGGCACTACAGCCCTGCAGCATCAAACACAGGAATCCATGTAATCATGATTCACCCAAATCCATGATGGCATAATTTAAATTAAGGATATGCTCACCAGGATGCACTTCCTCAGTGTCACAGGTAAAGATATGAGTATGCTTCCTGTCACACTTTAATACCAGCTCACTCGATGCAACATGTCACAAACAGCACAACTATTGTGGTATATGGTACTGTGAATCTGATTCTCTCTCCCACATCTTTCGTGTCACTGAAGTCAAGAGCTGGTAGTCACAAAGTCAAATGGTCAGAAATAGTAATTTAAACTTTTTACTCCCTCAACACTACTCTCTGTAATGCTGTTATGTTTTTGACCCTACTGAACATCCTCGTCTGTCTCTAACTGTTGACATGAGATATATTTCAATCAGTGCTGCTCTACAGCACTTTGGGAATCTACCCAAGCAGTCAAATTCTTTTTCAAAAATCCATCTTTCTGTCACTGCAAAGGCTCTTTCAACCATGAGTTTCTAGATAGGTAGAAGTAGGTAGAAGCCGTCAAATATTTCTGCAAAGATATCAATTGTTGGTCTTTTACTAGCAACATGGACAATAAACCTTTGGTAGTTGCCATACATAACTTCTCACACAATCTTCCTCTCACTGGTTTTACCATGTGGATCTAATAACCCAATTTACTACAGACATTTGATACATCCATGATGCTGATAATTTGGTTGTAGACTGTTTGTCCCATGTGAATACGATTCATTCCTTTCAGAACCTAGAATAATTAACAAGACTTCAGACAAATGAACCAGCCTTTTCTAACTTCACAAATCACTGGATACAGAACTGTGTTTGGAACAATGAAAGCTTTCTGGCTCCCCTATCAACTCTCCATGGTTTGTTGTCCCAGCACCTCTCCAACACACAGCTTTTCCACCCTTCACGACTGAGTGCACCCAGGTGGCAGAGTGACAACTCACAACAACAGATTTTTTTTATGTATCATAACATTAATTGTGATTGTGGTCACTGAACAACTGCCTGCATTTCATGCCAAAGAAGCAAAGTTGGATGTCATGTTACCATTGAGCAAGTTTCCTATTTTGAACGGGTGACTTCGCCACATAACTTCTAGTTCCATCTGATGGTTTCCACTACATTGATCTGTTCCAACAGCTGCCCAATGAGCAGGAGCACTCATGGCCCCAGTTTGGAGTTGAAAAGGTGGGGCAAGCCTACATCATAGATACTAATATTTTGCAGGCACAAGTAATTCTTGCACTCGATTAGTTCTTGTGAATGTGTATTTTTGACAGCAACAAAAGTATCTGGTCATGAAAGCCCTGTGCCTTCTTCATTAGAATAACTATATTTATTCAGGGACAGAGACAAATATCCTCAGTGTCTAGTGTGCCACAAAACAATTTTTTTGCAAAATAAATAAATAAATAATACAATAATACAATCCTCTTCATGCAGTAGATTACAACTGAGTTGAAGGGGATGTTGGCAAGGAACTGATTTCTAATTTGAGCAGGCAACATACAGGAAGATATAAATATACAATATTGTAAGTGAGGAATTTTTGGAACTGTAGAAAACATCTAGTATGGTATTACAGTAATGTATTTTTTCATTAGAGATGAGTGCTGCTAAGGAAAACCAAAATGAAGCTGTAATATGAGCAAGTTACAAAGTGGCTCATATTGTAGCACTGTCTGTCAAACAATTCTCTTTGGGACCTCCAATTAAATCATGCTTAGTAGCAGTAGCAGAATGTGTAGTTCCAAATGAATTAGCAGTGGTTCATGGTGTGGGTTCCTGTAGTCATGTCCTAGTTCATGAATCATGGGCAACGTATGAGTGGCCAAGCAAGTGGTCCTGACAGTTGGGATACCAGTTATTTTGGAATAATATTGGGCATCTCGGACATGTTCTGAGTCATGGCCACCTTTGTGCTCATGACGGCAAAGACTACCAAATCCACCGGTTAGTCCTTCAACCATTAGGGGTAAAACCCAGTGGGGCCCTGGGCAAGTAAGGCTAGCAACATGCTTCCCAGGTACTTCAATATGACACTGGCAACAATCAGAGCAAAATGCCTCGGATCTTTGGAGGTGATGGAGTCCCACCTCTAACTGACAGACCAGGGACTCCTCCGATACGACTTGGCAAACAATGTGGATTGAGATGGGGAGTTATTAATATCAATGGGGATTACACTGGGAAGAAGCTAGAGCAGGCGGAGGCTTCAAGTAAGATGGAGTTAGATGTTTTAGCTGTTAGTGATGTTAGAGTAAGGGGAGAGAAAAAGGACAAAGTCAGAGAATACGAGGTCTACCTGTCATGAGTCAAAGTAGGAAGAACACAGTGGGGTGTAGGGTTTTACATCAGGAAAGCAATCAAACCCAGCATAATTGCAATAAGGTATGTAAATGAATGACTGATGTGGATAGATTTGGCCATCTCCAGCAAGAAAATTAGGATTGTGGCAGTGTATTCACCCTGTGAAGGGACAGATCAAGATGAGATGGACAAATTTTACAACACACTTAGTGATGTAGTGGTTAGAGTGAAGGATAAGGACAGTGTTTTACTCGTGGGTGATTTCAACGCCAGGATAGGAAATTGAACAGAAGGTTATGAAAAGGCTATGGGTAAGTTTGGAGAAGATATGGAGTCCAACATGAACGGAAAACAGCTCTTTGATTTCTGTTCCAGTATGGGCTTAGTTATCACAAACTCCTTCTTTAAGCATAAGGACATTCACCGCTATACTTGTGAAGGAAGGGGGTTCTTTGATGATACTGATCATTATTTAATCTGCAGTGAAATTGGTTTTGTGAGGCCAAAAGAGCAGAAAGTCAGGTCCATGTGTAGAAGGATAAGAGTGGAGAAGCTTCAAGACAAGGAAATTAGGCACAAATACATAACAATGATCTCAGGAAGGTAACAGTTAGTTGAATGTAATGATTTACAGTTACTGGAAGAGGAATGGTCAAGGTACAGGGACACACTACTGGAAGCAGCTAGATAATGTGTGTGGTGTGTGGTGTGTAAAGGCAGGAAGAAGTAAACAGCTTGATGGAATGACACAGTCAAGGCAGCCTGTAAAAAGAAAAAGAAGGCATTTCAAAAATGACTCCATACTAGAAATCAGGTAGACAGATAAAGTTATGTTGAAGAAAGAAACAAAGCCAAATGGATAATTGCAGACTCCAAGCAGAAATCATGGGAAGACTTTGGAAATAAGCTAGAACCATTTTGGAGCATAATTAGCAATCTTTGAAAGGGAGAGAAGAAGGAGTTAGCAAGTGTTTTGGACAAGTTAGATGAAAATCAGTGTGGGTTTAGGCCTCTCAGAGGCTGTCAGGACCAGATCTTTAGTTTACGGCAGGTAATGGAAAAGTGCTATGAGTGGAGCAGGGAATTATATCTGTGTTTCATAGATCTGGAAAAGGCTTATGACCATGTTCCTAGGAGAAAGCTACTGTTGGTTCTTCAAGATTATGGTATAGGAGGCAAACTTCTGCAGGCAATTAAAGGGCTTTACTTAGACTGTTAGGAAGCAGTTAGAGTAGATGGCAAATTAAGCTCATGGTTCAGGGTAGTTTCAGGGGTAAGACAAGGCTGTAACCTGTCACCACTGTTGTTCATACTATTCATGGATCATATGCTGAAAACAGTAGATTGGCAGGGCGGGATTAAAATAGGTGAAAACAAAATAAGCAGTCTCACATATGCAGATGACTTAGTTGTAATGGCCGATTTGATTGAAAGGTTGCAAACTAATACTTCAGTGCTTGATCAGAGGTGCAAGGATTATGATATGAAGATCAGCATCTCCAAAATGAAAGTAATGCCTGTGGGAAAGAGATTTAAACAGATTGAGTGCCAAACAGGAGGAACAAAGTTAGAACAGGTAGACAGTTTCAAGTACCTGGGATGTATTTTCTCACAGGATGGGAACATAGTGAAAGAACTGGATTCGAGGTGCAGCAAAGCTAATGCAGTGAGTGCTCAGCTGAGATCTACTCTCTTCTGCAAGAAGGATGTAAGCACCAAGACTTAACAGTGCACCGCTCTATCTTTCGACCAAATTTGTTGTACGGGATGGAAAGTTGCGTTGATACAGGTTACCTTATTCATAAGGTAGAGGTTACAGATAAGAAAGTAGCAAGAATGATTGCAGGTACTAATAGATGGGAACAATGGCAGGAGGGTGTCCATAATGAGGAAATCAAAGAAAAACTGGGAATGAACACCATAGATGAAGCAGTTAGAACGAACAGACTGAGAAGGTGGGGTCATGTTACATGCATGGGAGAAGCAAGGTTACCTAAGAGACTCATGAGCTTGGCAGCGGAGAGTATGAGGAGTCGAGGTAGACCAAGAAGAAAGTACTTAGATTCGGTGCAGAATGATTTTGAAGTAAAAGGCATAACATCAGACGAGGCATCAATGTTAGCATTGAATAGGGGATCATGGAGGAATTTTATTAGAGATACTATGCTCCAGACAGAACACTGAA
Source organism: Locusta migratoria (assembly GCA_026315105.1). NCBI lineage: Eukaryota > Metazoa > Arthropoda > Insecta > Orthoptera > Acrididae > Locusta > Locusta migratoria. The sequence continues at coordinate 525,747,858 of CM048745.1, forward strand.
AGGCATAATCAGTCTCTAATGATGATGATGCTGATGATGATGTATCTCAAAGCCAATGGTGTCCTGTCAAATTGTTGACATGGGAGCTGATTTGAAGGTACAACTCAGGATTAAAGTCCAGATTTTCACAACTTTTCCTCTTACACTCAGTGAGAGCACAGATCTAGCCAGTGGACTCAGCTTGCTATTCTTGTATGTGGTGTAAACATGTAACTGCAAGTTACAGAGGAACTGTTGGATATAGTATCACTAGATTACACAATAACATGAGTCTATATTCTTGAAGTCATATGTGAAATATATGCATACAGGTTGACTTAGACAAAATTTCTAGTTGGTGCGAAGAATGGCAGCTAGCTCTCAATGTAGAAAAATGTAAGGAAAAAACAATCCTATAATGTTCGAATACAGCATTAGTAGTGAGCTTCTTGATGCTGTCGCGTCGTTCAAATATCTAGGCATAACATTGCAGAGCGATATGAAATGGAACGAGCATGTAAGGACAGTTGTGAGTAAGGCAGACAGCCGACTTCGGTTTATTGGGAGAATTTTGGGAAGATGTACTTCACCTGTAAAGGAGACCGAGTATAAAACGATTGTATGACCACGTCTTGAGTATTGCTCAAGTATTTGGGATCCGCAGCAGATCGGTTTGAAGGAAGACATAGAGGCAGTTCAGAGGCGAGCAGCTAGATTTGTTACCGGTAGGTTCGACCAATGCGCGAGTGTCACGGAAACGCTCCGGCAACTCAATTGGGGATCGCTGGAAGAAAGACGACATTCTTTTCGTGAATTGTTGTTAAGTAAATTTAGAGGGCCGGAATTTGAAGCTGAGTGTAGTACGATCTTGCTGCCGCCTACTTACATTTCGCGTAAAGATCACAAAGACAAGATAAGAGAAATTAGGGCTCGTACGGAGGCATATAAGCATTCTTTTTTTCCTCGTTCAATTTGGGAGTGGAATAGGAAAGGAAATGCCTAGTAGTGGTACAGTGTACCCTCCGCCACGTACCTCATGGTGAATTGCAGAGTATGTATGTAGATGTAGATGTAGAAACTGTGGACAACATTAACTATTCTTGGATAATTTCATCCTGTAGTCAGAGTGAGCCACAAATGGTTGGGCATCAACAAGCTTCAGTTGCTCACTTGAAAAGGTAAAAAATGAACTAAAGAATGACTTTGAATAGAAGATCTGCAGTACACACTATTTCATTCATCAGAAGACATTGTGTGCTGTAACTGTGGAACTTTGTTATATAATGGACATTGTTGTCATGTCATTTTGTATGAAGGCATAGTGTGAACCATCTACAGTTCAAAAGGTTTCTTCAGGATAACGAAGATGTACCACATCACTGCACTATCAAGATTAGCATAAGGACTTCCATGCGAGAGACATTCAACATCTTTGAGAGCAATATTTTGTGTGCTGATTTGGCAGAAAATCCTAAGAAATTTTTGTCCTGCGTTAAATCAGTTAATGGGTAAATCCAGACACTCTGTGACCATCACAGTGTTGAAACAGAGAATGATACATAAAAGGCCAAAATACTAAATGTCTTTTTTCAAATCTGTTTTAACAGAGGAAAATTGTACTGTAGTTCCTCCTCAAAACCATTGAATGAATGATAAATTGGCAAATATTGAATAAATGTCAGAGGGATAGAAAAGCAGTTGAAATAGCTCATCTAAGGAAAGGCCACTGGACCTGATGGTATACCAATTTGATTTTACACAGAGTATGCAAAGGAACTTGCAATGGTGTAGCAAACGTCTCTAGAGTAACAAAGCGTTTCTAAGGATTGTAAAAGGGTGCACAAGAAGGGTTGTCAATCAGATACACAAAACTATAGGCTTATATCCTTAACATCGGTTAGTTACAGAATTTTGGTACATATTTTAGATTGAATATTGTCATTTCTGGAGAACAGAAATCTACTTCTTAGGAATCAACATGGTTTCTGACAGCAATGACAACACTTGCTATTCATCCACGATATCTGAGGGTAGTTGATTACAGGATCTCAGGTAGATTTTGTGTTTCTGACTTCCACAAGACATTTGATACTGTTCTGCACTGTTGCTTGGTGAACAAAGTATGAGCATATGGAATATCAGACCAACTGTGTGACTGGGTTGAGGTGTTTCTAGCTTACAGAATGCATTATGTCATTCTCAACCGAGAGAAGTCTTCAGATGTTAAAGTGATCTCAGGTGTGCCCCAGGGAGTGTTACAGGAATGTTGCTTTTCACAATATGTATAAATGACCTCACAGATAAGACTGGAATTTCATTGAGGCCTTTTTGAAATGATGCTCTAGTTTATCAAGAAGTCACAATACAAAAAAGGGTAGCAAAATTCAGAATGAACTGCAGTATATTGACACATGGTGTAGGAAATGGTAATTGAGCAGCAACATAAGCAAATGTAAAAGTGTTGTGTTTACATAGAAAGAAAGAACCTTTATTATATAACTATAAAACAGCAGGTCAAACACTGGAAATAATTACTTCCATAAAATATCTGGAAGAAGACATAAGGGGCGATCTGAAATGGAATGACCATATAAAATCAGTCATTGGTAAGGCAGATTCATTAGAAGAATCCTCAGGAAGTGTAGACTGTCAACAAAGGAAATAGGTTGCAAAACTCTCATTCGGCCATTGCTAGAGTATTGCACTTCAGTGTGGGATCCGTACCAAGTAGGCTTAATAGAAGACATATAGTAAGTGTGAAAGCATCACAGAGATGATTAGGAAACTCCAATGCCAGATACTGCAAGAGAGGCATTCTATATCACGGTACATGCTTCCGTCAGTTTCAAGAACAAACATTCCATGAAAAGTGAACCAATATTGCTTTCTCTAATGTATATCTCGCAAAGCGACCACAAGGATAAGATCAAGGAGATTAGGACCCACACAGAGGAATTTTCCCACGAACCATATTAGCCCAGTCAATGAGGACCAAAAATAGTGAATAGGGGAAAAAATCGTATAGTCACAAATTTTTGTACAGTGGTAGGGAAGACCGTCATATATGACATACTAAAAATCCCAACCTCTGGGGTATGAGCTTGAGTGTGGGTTTAAAGGTACTCTTTTTAGTTTTTCTTAAATAACTGAAAAATCGTTATCTCTAGCAAATAAGTACAAGGGTACAAAATTAAACTGCATAAGATTTACTACAAAAAATCTCCTCTTCAAATTTCTCTAGGATCAATATTTTGTGACATACGGCAGAAGCAAAATTAGAAAATTCTTAAAAACCAATTGTTATAGTATAAAGTTACAATGTAAAGTCAATTGAAGTAGTTTGCAATCAAATAAAAAATTATACATCATCTAACAGCCTTATGCAGTGTCTGATGTGGTATAAGGGAAGGGGAGGGTGATGGACGTCTGTGCTGTGAGGTGGTAGGTAGGCAACTGGAGTGAGTTCTTGTTTCCTGTGACTTTTCTTGTTTAAGGCATCTGTGAGCTATGTCTGAGAAGAGTAAAGTTCATGAATGTGATGTCGTCTGTGACATTTGTAACATTGGGGAAAAGGAATTAGTGGATTGGTTCATGGAAGTAATTTAAGAAATGATCAGAAAACTAAAGGTTTCCTAAATAAGAAATACAGTGTTGTTTATAAGTCTTGTAGGAAAGAATCCACTCCCATGAACCACAGACATTGCCGAGGTGGGGTGGCTTGCGTGCCTCAACGATACAGATAGCCGTACCGTAGGTGCAACCACAGCGGAGGGGTATCTGTGGAGAGGCCAGACAAACTTGTGGTTCCTGAAGAGGGGCAGCAGCCTTTTCAGTAGTTACAGGGGCAACAGTCTGGATGATTGACTGAGCTGGCCTTGTAACATCAGCTAATGTGGCTTTGCCACACAGCTACTGCGAACAGCTGAAAGCAAGGGGAAACTACAGCCGTTACTGCTGTAAGGCACACACACAGCCGATAACATACGTCAGAAGTCGGCCGCGAGAGTGCGCCACGGGAAAATGCGGCAAATGCCAGATCACGCCACGGGCGGGTCAATGACCCAAACAGCGCGGTGTTGTGCTCGGCGCGCAGTGTGTTGTTTACGAGGTACGAGCTCACTTCGCGGGTACTCGTACAGCCAGTGCACGCCAGTGTTCTGTGTAGCAGTGAGAGAGTTGTTTTCCGTGATCACAACATTGGCGACAAGTGCGGTATTTTTTTTTGTTTTCCTCTGCGCGTTTTCCGTCTGAAGTGGTTGTTCGTCTTACACAATGTCTACTGGTTCTTCCGATGAGATTCTGCGTCGCTTCGTCGAACAACAAGAGGTTTTTGCATCGGCGATTCACGCTCAGAACCAGGTATTACAATCTCTTGCTGCAGCCTTGTCTAGTGGGTCCCAACCCCCGTCCACCCCGCAGGTTGTTTCGCCCCCCGCGCCCCCTCTGTCTTATCCGCCACCTTTTCCGGCGTACAACGAGTCCGTCGAAGAGTGGGACGCTTATGAAAAACGGTTAAGACAACATTTTCAAGCTTTTGGCTGGTCTGATGGCACCTTATGTCGTGCGTTATTCCTGTCGTGGCTGTCGCCTCGTCTGTATCAGCTGCTTTGCCAACTCGCCCCCTTGCAGGATCCTGTGTCGCTGTCTTTCGATCAAATGTGCGGCCTTTTTTCACAATATTACCGCAAACGGACTCATGTGATAGCGGCCCGTGTTGAGTTTTACCGCTGCAGGAAGCAGCCACAACAGTCTTATCGGGCGTGGGCCGCGGACCTCCACGGTTTAAGCCGTCGTTGTCATTTTGTTACGGATGTGCATAACGAATCGTATGCCGATCATATGGTCCGGGACGCTATTATTCGGCTCGCTCCCGATCGCGAGGTTCGCGAACGTGCTCTCCTGTGCGAAAATCCTTCACTTTCGGAGGTTCTTAACATTGCGCAGTCTTTCGAGGTTTCGCGGGCGGCGGGCAACCAAATTGAGGCTTGGTGTGAGGTGGCTGAAATCCAACCCTCTTCTTCCCCGTTACAGGCAGGGTCGCAAAGGGATGACGTGGTCACGGCAGTCCGCGCGCAGCCTCGGCGCCGGGGCGATCGGCCAAGTGCACGGCCGCGGAAACTCGGGCCAGGCGGCGTGCAGTCACGCGACCGGAAAATGCTTCCTTCGTGTCCCTCCTGTTTTGTCGATCATGATAGACCTGACTGCCCCAAGCGGTGGTCCACGTGTCATCAGTGCCACAAGAAAGGTCACATTGCTTCTGTTTGTGCCTCCAAAATCCAAGATTCCGACGCAGAGATGGACGTAAATTGCGTCTCAGCGATTTCGGTTGCACCCAACAAGCTCTTTATTGACGTCACTGTTTTCCGCAAACAGTTGCGTATGCAAGTGGACACAGGCGCGGCCGTCACCTTATTGAACTCAAAGACTTATTTGGATCTGGGTTCTCCCTCTCTCTTACCGGTGTCACGGAGATTGGTCGGTTACAATAAACAAAATATTCCGAACCTGGGACAGTTCTCAGCGCCTGTTACTTACAAATCTGTCACTCGTAGGCTCACTTTCCTTGTTGTAAACAATGCTCACACGGACAACTTGTTTGGTCTTGACGCCTTTCAGGGGTTTGGGTTCACTATTTCCGACGACATCAACATTGTCTCTGACCAGGTGCCCTTCCTGCAACTAGACTCTTTACGCACCAAATTTTCGGCGCTGTTTTCGGCGGGGTTGGGCTGTGCTAATAATTTCCAAGCCCACATCACCTTGAAGCCCTCCGCCAGGCCCCGCTTTTTCCGCGCTCGGCCGGTTCCGATTGCACTCCGTGACCACGTCAAAGCGGAGCTGGACCGCCTGGAGGAAGCTGGGGTGGTAAAACACATTCCATCTAGTGAATGGGCGACTCCCATGGTCATTGTAAAAAAACCGTCGGGGCGGTTGCGCCTTTGTGGCGATTTCAAACGTTCCGTGAACGCCCAATCTATCATCGACACTTATCCATTGCCGCGCCCAGACAAGCTTCTTGCAAAATTGGCGGGTGGACAATATTTTTCAAAGATAGATCTCTCTGAGGCGTATTTGCAAGTTCCTCTCGACGCTGACTCTCAACGTCTCTTGGTCCTGAACACGCCCTTTGGTCTGTACCCAATACTTGAGGTTGCCCTTCGGGGTGGCCAGCGCTCCAGCAATTTTTCAGCGTTTCCTTGAACAACTCACACTGTCTGTGCCCGGTTGTGTCAATTATCTCGATGATATAGTAGTGTCCGGGTCCTCAGCCGATGAACACTTACGCAACTTACGGGCACTGTTCACGGTACTACAGGAGGCGGGGTTGACGTGCAACCTGGAGAAATGCCACTTTTTTCAGCCTTCTATCACGTTTTTGGGGTTTGAGGTTTCTAGTGAGGGCAGCAAGCCCCTCCGTCAGAATGTCTCTCCCGTATTGGCTCTCCCTCGGCCGACTTCAGTCAAGGACCTGAAAGTGTTTTTAGGAAAGGTCGCTTATTATCATAAATTCTTGCCGGGGGCTTCATCTTTGTGAAACCCCTGCATGACCTGCTGCGCAAAGGGACTTCCTTCCATTGGTCATCGGCCTGTGAAACAGCATTTTGCACATTAAAGGAGCTGCTGCAATCAGCTCCCTGCCTCGTCACCTATCAACCCGGCCTCCCTCTTGTCTTGGCAACAGACGCCTCTCAACATGGGATTGGGGCAGTGCTCGCTCATAAATATCCAGACGGATCGGAGCGACCGATCGCTTTCGCCTCTAAAACGCTCACTCCGGCCCAAACCAGATATTCGCAAATTGAGAAGGAGGCCCTTGCTATTGTCTACACTCTGAAGAAGTTTCATGTCTTTCTGTATGGCGTAAAATTTCATCTCGTCACTGATCACAAGCCGCTGCTTTCTCTCTTTCACCCTTCGGCTTCGCTACCGGACAAGGCCGCTCACCGTCTTCAGCGTTGGGCGCTGTTCCTATCTCGAGATAACTATGCGATACACTTTCGCCCTACATCCAAACATGCCAATGCGGATGCGCTCTCCCGGCTTCCGGCTGGACCAGACCCAGACTTTGACCAGGAAGAATTGCTGTGCTTTCATGTCGACTTAGCCGCTCAGCAAGCAGTGGATGGTTTTCCCATCACGGGTGCCAAGGTGGCTCGGGCTAGTGCCGCAGACCCGGTCCTCCGCAAGGTGATCCGTCTGGTCCAGCAGGGCTGGCCTGAGACTCCACCAAACCGGGCATCGGACCCCCTCAGAAACTACTACGCATTTCGACACCATTTTTCTGTTGTAGATGGCGTGCTTCTCCTTGATTCTGAGGATTCCTCTCCTTGGGTCGTCATTCCATCGGCCCTCCGCTCAGAGGTCCTCAAGCTGCTGCACTCCGATCATTGGGGGGTATCTCGTACTAAGGCATTGGCCCGCCGCCATGTGTTTTGGCCGGGCCTGGCCAGCGACATGTCTCGTATGGTTACCTCGTCCTCACTATGTGCGCAACATCACGCCTCCCCTCGGGCAACATTCGCCCCATGGCCTCGACCTTCGCAGGCCTGGGATCGCCTACACATTGATTTTGCGGGCCCCTTCCTTAATGCCTATTGGTTGCTGGTTATTGATGCCTTCTCTAAGTTCCCTTACGTGGTCCGTTGCCTTTCAACCTCAGCCACGGCCACGGTTGCCGCCTTGTCACGCATTTTCTCGATTGAAGGCCTTCCCACTACAGTGGTGTCCGACAACGGTCCTCAGTTTGTTTCCCGCGAGTTTGCCTCCTTCTGCAACACCCGAGGTATCCGCCATGTCCTGGCCCCACCCTTCCATCCGCAGTCAAATGGGGAGGCTGAAAGATTTGTTCGCACCTTTAAGACCCAGTTAAAAAAATATGTGGCTCAGTACCCTTCTGATGTTGCCCTCGATCAATTTCTCTCATCTTTTCGGTTCACCCCGTTTGGCGACAAGAGTCCCGCGGAACTTCTCCATGGCCGGCAGCACCGGACTCTGCTTCATCTCCTGCATCCGAGCCCGGGACATTCATCTGTGTCTCCATCTTCTCGCTTCCGACCAGGGATGGCTGTCTGGGCACGTGGGTTTGGACGTCGACCGAAATGGATTCCTGCCATCATCACCAGATGCCGCGGCCGCCGTCTCTGTGACATACGCACAGAAGACGGCATCACTGCACGTCACCAGGACCAGCTGCGCCTGCGTGTGGAAGAGCGGGAGCCCCCCATCCCTCAGCCGATGCTCTCGCACCAGTCTGCTCCACTAACCAGCCCACAGGCCGAAGAGAGGTTCCTGCCGTTACCTGCAAGTTGTCTGCCTCCGCCAGGGACTGATCCAGGTCCCTCCTCTCAGGGACCTACACCTTTGCGGGTACAGCCAACACCCATGCTGGATTCATCTCCTCCTGATGCATTGCTCCCTTTGGGTCCACCATCACCACGTCCGGGGACTGAGGTGGAGATGGAGACCGAGCCACCATCACCGGTCCTGCCATATGGGTTGTCGGGGGAGGGGCGCCGACGCTGCCCGCGCTCCAAGTACTTCTGACCCTACGCAACGGTGCCTGCCCGCAACCTCAGTCAGAGCCCAACAGATGACGACGTCATGGACATTGCTCGCATCCAAGCCTCCCCAAGGGGAAAGGAATGCTGTAAGGTACACACACAGCCGATAACATACGTCGGAAGTCAGCCGCGAGAGTGCGCCGCGGGAAAATGCGGCAAACGCCAGAGCACGCCACGGGCGGGTCAATGACCCAAACAGCGCGGTGTTGTGCTCGGCGCGCAGTGTGTTGTTTACGAGGTACGAGCTCACTTCGCGGGTACTCGTACAGCCAGTGCACGCCAGTGTTCTGTGTAGCAGTGAGAGAGTTGTTTTCCGTGACTACAACAGTTACCTTTCCCCGAGGACATGCAGCTCTACTGTATGAACAGATGATGATGGCATCCTCTCGGGTAAAATATTCCGGAGATAAAATAGTCCCCCATTCGGATCTCCGGGCGGGGACTACTCAGGAGGATGTGATCATCAGGAAAGACAATACTGGCATTCTACGGGTCGGAGCGTGGAATGTTAGATCCCTTAATAGAGTAGGAAAATTAGAAAATTTAAAAAGGGAAATGGATAGGTTGAAGTTAGATATAGTGGGGATTAGTGAAGTTCGGTGGCAGGATGAACAAGATTTCTGGTCAGGTGAGTACAGAATTATAAATACAAAATCAATTGGGGGTATCACAGGAGTAGGATTGATAATGAATAAGAAAATAGAAATGCGGGTAAACTACTATGACCAGCACAGTGATCGCATTATCATTGTCAAGATAGATATGAAGCCAACACCGACAACAGTAGTACAGGTTTATATGCCAACTAGTTCTGCCGATGATGAGGAAATTGAAGAAATATATGAGGAGCTAAAGGAAATTATTCAGACAATTAAGGGAGAGGAAAACTTAATTGTTATAGGAGACTGGAATTCTGTAGTAGGACAAGGAAGGGAAGGGAAGATAGTAGGTGAATATGGTCTGGGCAAAAGGAATGAAAGAGGAAGCCGCCTGGTAAAATTATTTAGTTATAACAAACACCTGGTTCAAGGATCTCAAAAGAAGGTTGTATACGTGGAAGAGACCAGGAGACACCGGGAGATACCAGATAGATTTTATAATGGTAAGACATAGATTTCGGAACCAGGTTTTACAGTGTAGGACATACCCAGGGGCAGACATAGACTCTGACCATCACTTGTTGGCTATGAACTGTAGGCTGAAACTGAAGAAACTACAAAAAGGTAGGAAAATAAGGAGATGGGACCTGGATAAACTGAAGGAACCTGAGGTGCTTAAGAATTTCAGAGGGAGCTTTAGGCAACAATTAACAGAAACAGGAGAAAATAAAACAGTAGAGGAGGAATGGGTAAAATTGAGAGATGAAATAGTGAAGGTAGCGGAGGACAAAATAGGCAGGAAGGCAAGACCTACAAAAAATCCTTGGATATCACAGGAGATACTAAATTTAATCGATGAAAGGAGAAAATATAAAAATGCTGTAAATGAAACAGGCAAAATGGAGTACAGACGACTAAGAAATGAGATTGACAGGAAGTGCAAAATGGCTAAGCAGGAGTGGCTAGAAGGCAAATGCAAGGATGTAGAAGAATGTATAAATGGGGGAAAAATAGATACAGCCTACAGGAAAATAAAAGAAATATTTGGAGATAAGAAAAACAGCCCTATGAATATCAAGGACACTGATGGAAAACCAGTTCTCAGCAAAGAAGGGAAAGCTGAAAGGTGGAAAGGTGGGCTCTACAAAGGAAATGAACTTCGAGACAATATTGTAGGTAGGGAAGAGGATGTAGATGAAGATGAAATAGGAGATACTGTACTGAGAGAAGAATTTGACAGAGCCCTGAAAGACCTAAGTCGAAAAAAGGCCCCTGGAGAAGATGATATTCCCTCAGAGCTACTGAAGTCTCTGGGAGAACCAGCCATGACAAGCCTGTTTCACCTGGTGTGTAAGATCTATGAGACAGGCGACGTACCCTCAGACTTTAAGAAAAATGTTATAATCCCCATTCCAAAGAAAGCAGGTGCAGACAGGTGTGAAAACTACAGAACCATCAGTTTAATAAGTCATGGTTGCAAAATATTAACACGAATTATATACAGAAGGATGGAAAAACTGGTAGAAGCCGACCTCAGGGAAGATCAGTATGGGTTCAGGAGAAATGTAGGAACTCGGGAGGCAATACCCACTTTACGGCTTATCCTAGAAGATAGATTAAGAAAAGGCAAACCTACATTTCTAGCTTTTGTAGATTTGGAGAAGGCTTTTGACAATGTTGATTGGAATAAACTCTTTCAAGTTCTGAAGCAAGCAGGAGTAAAATATAGGGAACTTAAGGTTATTTACAACTTGTACAAAAACCAGACAGCGGTTGTCAGAGTTGAAGGGCATGAAAGGGAAGCAGTGGTTGGAAAGGGAGTAAGACAGGGTTGTAGTCTTTCTCCATTGTTATTCAATTTGTACATTGAGCAAGCTATAAAGGAAAGCAAGGAGAAATTTGGAGAAGGAATTAAAGTTCAGGGTGAAGAATTAAAAACATTGCATTTTGCCGACGACATAGTAATTATGTCAGATACAGCAAAGGACCTGGAAGAGCAATTGAACGGAATGGACAGTGTGCTGAAAGGTGCATATAAGATGAACATTAACAAGAGCAAAACTAGAGTAATGGAGTGCAGTGTAAGAAAATCAGGAGATGCTGAAGGAATTAGCTTGGGAAACGAAGCAATAAAGGAGGTAGATGAGTTTTGTTACTTGGGCAGTAAAATAACAAATGATAGTCGCAGTACAGAGGATATAAAATGCAGAATGGCAATGGGTAGAAAAGCGTTTTTGAAAAAGAGAAATTTGTTAACCTCGAATATTGATTTAAGCCTAAGAAAGTCCTTTCTGAAGGCATTTGTATGGAGTGTTGCCTTGTATGGGAGTGAGACATGGACGATAAACAGTGCGGACAGGAAGAGGATAGAGGCTTTTGAAATATGGTGCTGCAGAAGAATGCTGAAAATTAGGTGGGTGGATCGCGTAACTAATGAGGAGGTACTGAACAGAATTGGGGAGAAAAGAAATTTCTGGCATACCTTGACTAAAAGAAGGGATAGATTGGTAGGACACATTCTTAGACATCAAGGAATTATGAATTTAGCATTAGAGGGAAGTGTGTGGGGTAAAAACTGCAGAGGAAGACCCAGAGATGGGTACAGTAAGCAGATTCAGACAGATGTAGGTTGCCGTTCTTATGTGGAGATGAAGAGGCTTGCTCAGGATAGGGTATTGTGGAGAGCTGCATCAAACCAGTCTCCGGACTGAAGACCACAACAACAACAAACAGGAAAGAATACACAAGAGCACATTCAATTACAAAACTCAGTGCCACTTTTTCGTAGCAACATCCTTCAACTTCTTGTGATTTCCCATATTTGCATTCAGCTGCAGTAAAATTTTATTTTAAAGATAGCTGTTTGTGCGGAAGCTATAGGCCATGTGATTTATAATGAACAAAAGAAAATGCCTATTGATTTGCATCATAAGGGTTACAATGTTCGATCCTTTACCTATGACAGTTCAGTTATGATCTGTGCACAGGAAAGTGGGGTGTAGCAGGAGGGGACACCATCCTAAGACTTATCAATTCAGTGCCGAATCTGTATGCTGCAGATACTGAATATCATGAGGATTGCACTAAAATGTTCTTCATAACATCTACACCTATGTCAATAAAAAGAGGGCCTCTGCAAGAGGAAGATATTTCTGCAGCAGTGGAGGAGATAAAGACACTCAACAAGAGATAGGTATGGGAGGACCGAATAGGTTTCAGCACAATTTGCAAAAAATACTGTTATGTGCTTTCAGTGAGCAGATGAAAAAGTTTTGAATAATTTGTGCTTGTGGTATTTTTCAAGAAGCAAAGACAAACAGGCAGAATGGGAGAGAATAGTAAGAGCAGCTGCTACAATAATCTTGGAAAATATTGAATAAATGACATATGACAAATCTGCATTTCCATCTTGTGATGAATTCAGCAAGGGAGCTGAATAACTGAAAACATGTTCCCTGTGTGCATTCACTGATTTCATTACAGTGAAAAAAAATTCAAAACATAAAATTGAAAAGTAGTTGATATCTGTATCACATGCTCTAATTGCTGCCATCCGCCTTGATATGGCGTGTTCTTCCTGACACGTGTTCCAACAACTTGTCGATGGAGAAAAAGCAGTCATCATTTACTATGATGTAATTAAATAATTGTTGCAGAAATATCTTTATCTTCCAGACAAACTCTTTTCATTTACATAGGTCTAGACATTATAAATAATCTTTTACTGCAGTTCTCATGATATACAGTATTCCTTAACACTGTATGAGGCCCCCAGATGTGACATGAAATCCCTGGTGAGGTATGCACCCATTTTTGAGTTTTAGTTATAGGACATTGTTTTTTTTTTTTTTTTTTAACCTAATGTTCAAATGTTTGTAGAGCTTATGGGACTTAGCTACAGGGTCATCAGACAAATCAAATGTTCAAATGTTTGTAAGTCTTATGGGACTTAACTGCGGGGTCATCAGTCCCTAAACTTACAAACTACTTATGAACTAGCTTATACCAAAGATGGCACAAACATCCATGCCCGAGGGGGGATTCGAACCCCCGACCGTAGTGGCCGTGCATGCCACAGACCGTTTGGCCCCCGCGGCCAGCATTATTAGGGACACTGTAGGAATATAAAGTCTACAGTTAGTGAAGTGGCTGTTCATTTATTGACACGTTTTGAAATAATCATCATCAAAATCTAAGCTTGGGGTAAAGATTTATACTAATCATATATACAATATAGATTTTGATGATGATTATTTCAAAATGTGTCACTAAATAAACAGCCGCATCACTGCCTGTAGCCTTTATATTCTTACAGTGTCCCTAATAGCACTGTCTGATAACTAAAATAGCATGAATCTATTACACATGCAAAGTGTGGCAGCCGTAGATGATGATTGTGTGTCTGTGTGATTGCATGAATACTCCTATTTCTAAAGAAGGCCATCGCTGATATCTGAAAGTGTTGTATGTGTGTGTCTTTTTTTTATGTGCCTATCACAGCTCGTCGTCCTGTCTTTACAGGGAGTTGTAAACGGTCCTTTTACTACAAGTCATATAATCATTTTTATTTGATTGCAAACTACTTTAACTGACCTTACAACATAACTTTATAGCATAAAAACTTGGTTTTTAAGAATTTGCTAATTTTGCTTCTCCTGTATGTCATAAAATATTGATCCTAAAGAAATTATGAAGAGGAGCTTTTGCAGTAAATTTTATGCAGTTTAATTTTATACTCTTCTACGTTTTAACTAGAGATGCCAGTTTTCGAGTTATTTAAGAAAACGTGAAAAAGTACCTTTAAACATCCTCCCATGCTTGAGCCCACACCCCAGAGGTCAAGACTTTCAGTATGTTGTTCATGGTGGTCTTCCCAAACACTGTACAAAAATTTGCGACTACACAATTTTTCCCCTATTTTTTCTTTGATGGCTGGACTATATGCAACTGGAATAGAAGGAAGTGACAATGGTACACAAAGTACTTTCTGCCCTACACTGTGAGCTGATTTGTGGAGTATGAATGTTGATGTAGACTATTCAGTGTTGTTGTTGGTTTGTTTGGGACAGGGGGACCAAACTGCTAAGGTCATCAGTCCTGTGGTTGGGAGGGGAAGATGTAGGGATGGGAAGGGAAAGGAAATGCAGTCCAGGGAGGAAAGGAGGACTGCATTAGCTTGGGGCCCCATGCTTGCCATACACATACTCACAGAAGAACCATAAGACCCCTGGGGGGACTGTTCATTGGATCAGCAGAAATAAGGCTCTTGATGTGTTTTTGCAACTTAATAGGAAATTGATTTGTTCTTAGACATGAAAGAGGAAGAATTTCCTTACCCCAGAGATTAAAAATGGATGTTAAATCCCTCATTTTCTGGATGACATGACAGTGCTCATAAATATATTCATTATATCTGTTGCAGTGGAATAAAAAAAACTGCCGTAACACACGATTTATATTTATTGATAGAGAAAGGAAAAACTGCATACACTATTTCAACAGTAACAGACGAGCATTAAGATAACACACAATCGTCTTAAAAAAAAAAAAAAAAAAAAAAAAAAAAAAAAAAAAAAAAAAAAAAAAAAAAAAAAAAAAAAAAAAAAAAAACGCCAAAGATAATTAACACAAATAAAAAGAATAAATATAATAACCTTTTCCCACTTGCTAATCACTTAACAATATCACTATAGGGGAAAGAGTAGTTGATTATACACTGGCATTACAGACTAAGGGCATTCAGAGATAAACTGTGTCTGTTTGAGAGGCAAATGGGAAATGGAAATCCGACTTTACTCTCTAAATTTACCTTACGACTTCTCCTTTTTGAAATATCAATGTACAATTAAGCAGACAAGTAATAGTTTTGAGTCACACTTCCAAGAACTGAAGCTTCCATCAACAGAATCATCATGTCTACTCCTCTCTGAGCTCCTTGGTCAATAGTTCCTCATCTGACCTTACTTCCACATAGCCTTTACTGATTCACCCTCCCCTTCCCCCCTAACAAACATTGTGTTTTCTGTAATTGTCTCCTATTTCCATGTCAAGGACATATCCAAAGAGCTGCATGATGGCACAAATATTTTTATATTCACCTACCCTTTCCCATTGAGCCTAAACATATTTGTCACCCACATTGTGTTTCTTCAGTCATTCTGGATTCCCCATTTCAACATCCTTATTGGACAACACTCTCTTCTCCATCTTCATACCAATTTAGGCGACCTTTCTAACATGGGCATTCAATGTATAACCTCCAAGTTCTTGAGCAAGTTGGCCCTCCAGAGCCCTACGGGTGCACCTATGGCACATGCCTGGATACTGAAACTGCCTTCAAATACAACACTTCTATACCAGCAACCTCTCAGCTGGTCACCACAATGCCCTGAACAGGCCTCTTAGTTGCATTCATGCCTCTGTGCTCTATACTTGTTGCAGGGTAGGGGTAGGAGTGTGCCTCTATGATGACTATCGATACTTACTGGGATAGGTAACACTGTACCAATCAACACTATCAAATCCAGGTCTCAATATGGTTTTTATTCGCCATATTGTTGTTTCCATTCTGTTAATGTGTTTATTTGGCTAATAGATTAGTACTTATAGCCAACTTAAAGTTTCAGCCAAGCATCAATATATTAGTTGTGCTGGTGTGGACAGACATGGTGGTCGTGTGTGAATGAGTTATGTCTGAGCCATTATGTGAATGTATATATCTTTTTTTTCTGATCAAGACTGTAGCCAAACATTTAAGTTGTATGAATGTGATTATTCTATGTGCCTGCCTGCTGTTCAGCAATCATCTTTATGGTGAGTTGGTATCTATCCTTCATCATTGATGGTCAAACCTGACTGTACACTGCAAACCGTAGCATGATGTACAATACCAAAATCCAAGATGGCAAATTGGTTAAATGCAACCAGCTACTTACAAACAAATACAATACTTTGTATGTAAATTTTCATCCATCACATATAGTTTCAAAACTGATAGATTATATAAGATTTGAAAACATTCCTGTAAACTAAGAAGTAAGTACTTAATTCCTTGGTTTGTAGGTAGAAAACAATCTACAATCACACAAATGCAAAATAGTTACCAAATTACGCTACACCTTTATGTCATGAGCAAAGTCTGTGATACCAAAATATGCCATTTCACACTTCTACACTCACATATTGTGAGCCATTTTAGAGGACTGTGCAAACAGCTGTGCTGAGAACGGCTACGATATGCAGTCACAATGAGGCGTACTTAAATGTGGAATGCTTCCAGAGGCCAGTTCTGAGACCTTAGTTGTTTATAATTTATATTAACTGATATACCTTGTAGTATAAGAGGTGATCCTAAAATATTTCTGTTTGCTCGTAACACCAGCTTGGTAGCAAAGGATGTTGTATGCAATATTGACACAATATCAAATAATGTAGTTCAAGGCATTAATTAGTTGGTTCAAGGCTTGTAGAAAATAGAATGATGCTAAATCACAATAAGACTCAGTTATCTTGGTTTCTAACAAACAATTCAACACATTCTGACAGTTTAATTACACACAGTGAACATATGATAAGTTCAAATCTTTAAGCATGTAGATAGGTAGTAAGCTATGGTGGGAAGCCTGCATTCAAGACTTGTTCAAAAAATAATTTTTCCATTAGAACAGTAAAAGGGGTGGGTTTGGAAGATGGGGGTAAGGGACTTCTCATTACAGCAAATTCGCTGCCCACAGCTGGAAAGGCCATATTGTAGGGAGTTTTTTATGTGGAATGGATGGCGCCTGTCAAAGTGCAGGTACTGTTGGTAATTGGTAGGTTTAATGTGGATGGAGGCATCAGTGGGCTGTAATTTACCATCCAGGAAATTGACATGCTGAGTTGTGAAGGACCAAGTGAAACTGGTGGGCAAAAAGGAGTTGAGGATGTGAAGGAACGAGGGTAGTGTGTTCTGGCCGAGTCCAAATCATGAAAATATCATCAATGAATGTGAACCATACCAGGGGTTTGGGAGGCTAGGAAGGTTTCCTCTTGACGGCCCCTGAATAGGTTGGCATAGGATGGTGCCATAAGGGTGCCCATTGCTGTGCCATGGATTTGATTGTATAGTTTCCTTTCAAAGGTAAAATAATTGTTTGTTAGGATGTAATTGGTAAGGGTTATAAGGAATGAGGTATAGGGGTTGGAGTGTGAAGGACACTGAGAAAGGTAGTGTTCGAGAGCAGCAAGATCATTTGCATATGGGATATTGGTGTATAGCGAAGTGGTATCAACAGTGACAAGTAAATATCCAGGAGGTAAAGGACTGGGGTCTAGTGGAGAGTTGGTGGAGGAAATTGTTGGTATTTTGGATGTGGGAGGCTAAGTTTCAAACAATTGATTGTAGATGCAGGTCAACAAGGGCTAAAATTCTTTTACTGGGAGCACAGTGATCAGCCACAATTGGGTGTCCAGGATTGTTAGGTTTATGAATTTTTGGAAGCATGTAAAAGATAGGTGTGTGGAGTATTGTTGGGGTGTGGAGGGAGATGGATTCGGGGGAAAAGTTCTGGGAAGGGCCATAAGATTTCAACAGGGATTGTAGGTCATGTTGGAATTTTGGGATAAGGTCTCTGCGTACAACTTGTGTGTGGAGGAATCAGGAAAATGATGTAGGCCTTCTGCCATGCAATCACTGTGATTCATCACAACAGTGGTGGAATCCTTCTCTGCAGGGAGGATGATTAGGTTGGAATCAGTTTTAGGATTGTGTAAGGCTGTCCTTTCTTCTGCCGAAAGGTTGGTAATCTTACGAAGGGACTAAGAGAAGGAGGGTGATGCCTAGTTGAAAGTGAGGAATTCCTCTAAGGTGACCAGAAGGGTAGGTATGTGGGAGTGAGGGAGGTCACAGCTGGATGGTGGTATGAACTGGGTGAGGTTCAATGTTGGAATTACATTGGCGAGATTGGTGGCAAAGTAGTTTTCCAACTGTAGGGATAGGCAGATGGAAAGGAGGTCTTTGACAAGTTAGTTTATTGAGTATTTACCTTGTACAGACTTTTCCTATGACTCTCATACCAATAACATGATCAGAGGCGACCCTAGCACAACCAACTTGCATGTGAGCACTATCTTGGCACCTCTGATTCATGATAAACTTAGTGTGACTACACAATGCATCGTAAGTATTTGGAAACCACTCTCCCTGTTTAAGCTAGTGAAAAGATACGGCACATGCACCACCATATAGGGTCACATTTGAGTATGATGAACTATGTTCACTTCCTATACATTGAAACAAAATGATGGCACTAATGGACATAATGGTAAATTATTCCATAAACAGTAGTAAATTGCTGACTGTGTGAAAAAGAGTGATACAAAATATAGTGCATAGTGATGCAACAATGGCATCATTCATGTTGTTTTGTGGAGACTAAACTCAGTAAAATATTGTGTGATGGTGAAACTCAGTGTAAAGGACTTGAAGCTGGTTTAGAAATGTCTAATGCTGGATTCAAAATAAGTGTTAAGGAAGAACTGCAAAACAACTTAAATAAAGCCAGAAAATATGTTGAAATGCTGACAAGTCTGATTCAGTGTATGGATATTTGCACAGAGATGCAAAGCTGTGGATGAGAGAGTATGTATATTAGGCCTATAAAGTTCTCCTGCCCTGCATTAAAAGTAGTAGTTGTCTTCAGTCCGCAGA
Source organism: Locusta migratoria (assembly GCA_026315105.1). Taxonomy (NCBI): domain Eukaryota; kingdom Metazoa; phylum Arthropoda; class Insecta; order Orthoptera; family Acrididae; genus Locusta; species Locusta migratoria. Next base: position 525,766,685 of record CM048745.1, read on the forward strand.
CTGGTTTGATGCAGCTCTTCACACTACCATGCCTGTGCAAGCCTCACCTGAGGATACAAACGACAACCTACATCTTTCTGAGCTCTTTACTGTATTCGTCCCTTGGTCTCCCATTATGATTTTTACCCACACACTTCCTTTTAACGCTAAGTTGACAATTCCTTGATATCTAAGAATGTGTCCCACCCATCTATCCCTTCTCTTAGTCAGGATAGGCCAAAAACTCCTTTTCTCCCCAATTATGTTGAGCACCTCCTCATTAGTTATGTGATCTACCCATTTAATCTTCTTCATTCGTCTGTAGCACTACATTTTAAAAGCTTCTACAGTGTTTTTGTCTGAACTCTTTATCATGCAGGTCTCACTCGCATAGAATGCTACACTCCCGACAAATGCTTTGAGAAAAGACTTCTTAACATTTAAATTAATATTGGATATCAACAAATTTCACTTCTTCAAAAACTCTTTACTTTGGCCATCAGAAGGTATTTTGCAACCTAAATAACAAAACTCATCTACTAATTTTATTGTCTCATCACCTAATCTAATTACTTCAGCATTTCCTATTTTTCTGATACTACATTCCATTACCCCTGCTTTGCTCTTGTTAATATTCATGTCGTACCCTCCTTTCAAGACACTGTCCATTCCGTTCAATTGCTCTTCCAGATCCTCTGCTGTCTTTGACAGTATTACTATGTCTCAGTAAACCTAATAGGTTTATTTCTTCTCCCTGAACTTTAATTCCCTCTCCAAATTTCTCCTTGCATTCCTTCTCAGGTTGTTCATGTACAGATTGAATAACATTGGAGAAAGGCTACAATGCTTCTTACTCCCAAGCCATTGCATCCCTTTCATGCCCTTCAACTCTAATAACTGCTTTCAGGTTTTTGCACAAGTTGGATATAACTCTTTGCTCCCTTTATTTTACTCCTGCTAATTCAGAATTTGAAATAGTGTATACATGCCAATATTGTCAAAAGCTGTCAGAGCCCTATCTAGACATATCAGGAGTCCCATATCCGTATGCATCCATTTGCTCAATACAACTGGAAATGAGACTCATCAGACCACGAAACATCAATAAGTCATCTACAGTCACATGTCAGTGTTGGGTCCGAAATCCCATATCGATGATGTTTCGTTGAATGGTTCACACAATGACATTGATGGCCCAGAAATCTGCAACAATTTGCTAAATGTTTGCACTTCTGTCACACTGAACAATTCTCTTCAGTCATTGTTGGTCTCATTCTTGAAGGATCTTTCTCTGGCTGTAGCAATATTCAAGATTTGATGTTTTACCGTACTCCTGATACAGTGCGCACATGAAACAGTCATACGGGAAAATCCCCACCCTATCACTACCATCTCTCATTCACCAACTATAACACCACATCAAACGCATTTATATCATAACCAACCATTGTAGCAGCAGTAACTGATCTAACACCTGCACCAGACACCTGTCATCTTATATGGGCATTGCCAACTACAGTGTTGTCCTGTGAGTGTTTACATACTTCTGTGTTTGCATGTGCATATATATACCAGATTCTTAGGCTATTTGGTGTAGTTTGCTTTTCCTTACACTGAAAAGAAGTTATCAGAAGCAAAATTAGAGAAAATGTACGTGGTTACAACACTATAAGAAATAGATGCATATATATTCCATACCATAGACTATGAAAATGTCTTAGCAGCAGTCTTGTGAAATATTGTTGAGTACATTTTCTGAACACTGCTTTGAGCAGCTAACTTGTGAGCCCACACACAATGGAAATATTTTGCACATTACAGCTACAAACAGGCCAGCCTTGTCATGATGTCACTGTAGGGAGAGGGATTATTGATCATGTCGTCGTCGTAGTGACAATGGCCACCAAAGTAAATACATTCAGTCAGGAAGCCTAGGAGAGTGTTTGTGCTAGAAAGAGCAGATAAGCAATTGTTAGCATCCCACTTAAGGAATGAATGGATATTGTTTAGTTTCAGTACAGTGGACGTAGAGAAATTATGTGCAAAATTTAAATGCACTGTAAATAAATTGCTGGAGAAATAAGTGCCGAAAAAGTGTATTAAGGTTGGGAAAGACCCATTGTGGTTTAATAGTAATATTTGAAAAATGCTGACAAAGCAAAGGCAGTTGCACACACCATTGTGACAGCGCATCGTAAATTCAAATCTGCTTCCGCGCATAACGTGCGCAAAGTAATGTAGGGCCGCTACTGTAACTAGTCAGTGCTGCGTAAGTGAACTGGGGGTCATTTGCAACTCAGCAGAGCACAGCAGTTTGAAGTGAACAATACAATACACTGTTTCCTGTATGTTAATAAAGTTATAACACTCTCAGTTCAAAAATGGGCAAGCAAATCAAATCAGAGAAAAGTTAATAGAGATTCATGTGTCTATAAAAAGAGCAATGTGCGAAGCATACAGTAACTACCACCGTCAACAAAAGACCTTGCCGAGAACCCAAAAAAATTCTGGTCCTATTTAAAATTGGTAAGCAGATCACTTGTTGATCATTCTGGGGTGGTGATAGAAGACAGCAAAATGAAGGCCAAAGTTCTAAATTTAACATATAAGAACTTAATCACAGAGGAGGACCTTGCAAACATAGCTTCATTTGATCGACGCCAATGCTTGTTTTTGGTGAACATACACTAATCTGTAAGGTGAGTCAGATGAGTAGGAGAAACAATCCCATAATGTTCGAATACAACACTAGTAGTATGCTGCTTGACAGAGTCATACCAATTAATTACCTAGGTGTAACGCTGCACAGTGATATGAAATGGAACGAGCATTTAAGGAGAATCGTGGGGAAGTCGAATGGTCAACTTCAGTTTATTTTGGGAAGGTGTGTTTTGTAAAGGAGATCACTTATAAAATGCACGTTTGACCCCTTCTTGAGTATTCTCAAGTGTTTGGTAACACCATCAGATTGGTTTAAAGGAGGACATAGACGCAGTTCAGAGGCGGGCACCTAGGTTTGTAAGAATCGAATACGCGAGTATTTCTGAAATGCTTCGGGAACTCAAATGGGAGTCTCTGGTAGGAAGGCAACATTCTTTTCCAGAAGCACTGTTGAAGAAATTTAGAGGGCCAGAATTTGAGGTGGACTGCAGAATGATTCTACTGCCACCCAACTTATATGTCACATAAAGATAAGATCAGCGAGATTAGGGCAAATAAGGATCCATACAGCCATTCCTTTTTCCCTCATTCTATATGGAAGTGGAACAGGAAAGCAAGTAACTAGTAGTGATATCGAGTACCCTCCACCATGCACCTTTGGGTGGATTGCAGAATATGTATGTGGATGAAGAACTTAAGGGTCACAAATTGTTTTATAAGCTACCACAGTCTGTACCAAAAAAAAAAAAATCTCAACAAGCACACAAAGAACTGTAACATTATTCAAAAGCCAGTTTCTGTTATACGTATTATATGTGCGACTTTGTGTTTTGGCTGAATGACAATGAAATTATTATTATTATTATTATTATTAGTAGTAGTAGTAGTAGTAGTAGTAGTATTAGTAGTAGTAGTAGTGTGATAATCACCATTAAAAATTTTCTGGACTTGGAAATATACAGTGTCTACAGCATTCTGTTATCTTCAGTAGTTGTTACAGGGATGTATTTTGTACAATAATTATGTGGTCACTGTAAAGGACGCATGGAGGTAATGGTGAAGACAACTTATCATTATGACTGTAGAAGTGATCCTGTGAAACAATCAACTGTGACATTTGACAAGAGAAAGTAAAACTTTGTTGAAGTAAATGAGAAGTCAGTATATTTGTAATATCATCAATCTTTATTATACAATTCCATCAGTTTGAATATCACATTTAATGTTTTGCTAATTTGTACAGTGCACATTAAGTACTAAAATATCTCTTTGGGTCTTTATGTAAACAAAGTAACACAAACACACACACACACACACACACACACAAAATTACTCACTCACTCACTATTCAGTATTTAATTTTAACTGGGTTGCCACTTTATTGCAATTTCCTAGCAACTTAGCAAGAGATAACATTCACAAGAATGGGGAATGATTATATATACACACACGTTTCTGTCAAAAGAAAATATTGTAAAAACTATTTTGTGTGAATAATTAGGGCTTAACATTGTTTTAAGTAAATGACAGTTTATCAACAAAATCACTCTTCACTACACAAACAAATAAGGAACACAGTAGAAGACACAAAACTATTTTGATTCTGAGGAAATAGTTGTCAGATCTTTAAATGGGATATTCTGAGAAAATTTGTAATTAACCAAGGAAAAATACAAAAAGAGACTGATACAATATCACATATAACCATGATTTCAGTTGCCTAATAAATTAGTTATTCGTCATACTGAAAATGTTTCATCTTAGTTTTCCAGTATTAATGTTTATTAATAATACACACCCAGTGAAATAACTTCTTTGTGATAAGAAAGAGTCATGAAAACAATCAGTCATTTTTAATGAGTTAAATGATATTATACCTGTCTTCTCATCCAGTACACCAATACCTGTAGAATTTCTTTTATATTTAGGGCAACCCTCTTATCACAGTATGCAATAACATCAACTACATGGAAGACCTAACAAATATACAAATACATAAAAATGAAACATGATTTATGTGCTTATCGATAACAAAAATAAAATTATTTCTCTTTAAGTTTAACAATGATAATGACACAAACTTCCCTTTACATAAAGTGTTAGCTATATTTCAAATATAGTAAACTCATTTTGAACTGAAAATATCACACTTTACTATGAAAAAGTCTACCAAATGTATTATTATTTTAAGAACAGTTTTCAGTCTCTTTTATCCCAATCTGAAGAATTTCTTTACATTTCACTGTCTGAATCAAGAAAACAATCACCAGGAAGAGCTTATGTCACATGCCTGAATGCAGACGATGATCTCAAGAAAGTACTTAATCAGCTCACACGACTTTTTCTACACACTTGGAATTTGAAAATACCACATACCAACTTTTGGAAAGAATTACTAGTCATATATAATGTAATTTCTTTATAGAAAACAGTATACATTTTTTGAATAATAATTAAAGTATTACTAATCATATGTGATATAATTTCTTTATATAAAACAATATATTTAAAAAAAATCATGATTAAAGACAAGAGAACAAATTAAAACCAAGTGGTATTAATGATATAAAAAGTAAATATTCTGAATGCAAACTGCATCACAGTGAAAAACCAGTGTTTAAAAATGATGAAGTTTTCTTTGGTTATCACCCATATAACAGCTTCACCTTGAAGCGCAACTAATTTGCTGATGACCTGAGAGGACATCAGTGGAATTTACAAAAAAACAACACCCATGCAGTCTCATGAAAATAACATCATCATTACATTAGCCACATGAGAACAAATGACCAAGGAATGATTTTACATTTTAATATAGATAAATATACTAAATCATCAATGTGTGTAAGTTGATGCGATTTTGTAAGTCTTAATTTCATAAATGCTTCATCTTTATAACATCTACTATGCTACAATGAATTTCATTGTTTGAAACTTCTGACCATGTTTAGTAATAACAAAATGATGTACAGAAAATGTTGAATGTGTATAAAACAATTGGCACATGAAAGGTACTTATTCAAAATTACAAAGAAGCATGTAAATTATTACATCATCTTCACAGCATTCAATTTTTAAGAATAGAACTAAAGTATAAAGGAAAGCAATTTAGTGATAAGAATTAAAAGAATAAATGTAATACTGCTTCTATCTGTCTACATCCCCATTTGAAGTAGCACATAATCACCCTCTATCCTCTTTCAACCTTCTCAAATACAAATGATATTATCAATTCAGTAAATAGATAGGAACATTATAATTTATGTGTAAAAATGAAAGGCAAACACTTGCCTATAGCTGATTGTTAGGTGACACATAAGTACATATAACAAAAAGTAGTATTTTCACTAGTTCAGAGAGAGAGAGAGAGAGAGAGAGAGAGAGAGAGAGAGAGAGAGAGAGAGAGAGAGAGAGAGAGAGAGAGAGAGAGAGAGAGACCCTCTGCTCTTGTTACTTCCTCACTACTTTCCTATCCCTCTTCCCTAAATGTCTTCTTCATCTCCATCTACCTCTCTTTTCCTCCGCTCCCTCCCCAATCGCCGGCCTTAGCTAGTGCAGGGCCCTGTGCAAAATTTCCCTGTCCTCCCCAGCAGGCATTATATACCTTCACCACGTTCAAAAGAATCCTAAGTTTCAAAATACTGTTACAACAGTAGTTTCAGATTGTAGGTCAGACTTGAAGTCTTGATGGAGGTGTGCAGCCATAATTATCAATGTAATAAGAAAGAAGTTAAAAAAGCTGATGGGCTGCCGACAATAAAACCATGCAGGTAACGATAAAATCTTTATTCCTTTTGTACTGACGCGTTTCGGGTATAGCCCATCTTCAGAGTACCTGGTAAGCGTAAAAACTAAGATAATATATGTACAGTCGAACAGTTAAAAGTAAACATGATACAAAAAGAGAAATGACACAAGAAAGAATTTATACATTCCATAACACTACCCATTTAAGTATAGACAAAACGCAATGGCCAGTAGAGGCTGGCCACTCATCAAACACTGATAACATTAATATGTGTGTAAAAAATTAGTACAAACGTTGAAAGCTAAAAGAAAACTGAAATCAAATTTTTTCAGTGCCATTAGGGCGACTACAAACCACGTGAGGGAGTTCTTAACTTTTTGGATTTGCATATTATAAAAAATTAACAAATTGAGTGTAGAAATCTGCCGTAAGCCTATGGCGACGGACTTACTTATTGCCAATTATTCCTGCCACCCACCAGCGCAGAAACACGCTTTCTTTAACTCAATGTTCTATTGAGCGGCTAAATTAGCCATTTCTGAAGATGTTATGGAGAAATAAATTAATCTCATTATTCAAATAGGCTTTGCCAACGGCTTCAATGAGGCGTCGATAAGGAAAATTGGTGATTCTGTTTTTTAAAAAAATTAGAAAATTTCCCTTGGCAGAGAAGGAACCCACCAGATACATTTCACTCGCATATTTTGGTCGTATCACAGATAAGATAGCCAATGCCTTCCACAAAGCTAATGTTAAGGTGGATTTTCGAACAAAAAGCAAGCTAGGGCAAATTTTGCGACACAGCGTAGAGCCTGTTCCAGATAAACTTAGTAGGGCAGGGTTGTATAAAATCCTGTGTGGATCGTGTAATAAATTTTATATAGGACAAACCGGACATGACTTCAAAATTAGGTATCGAGAGCACGGGTATGCGAGTAATAGAAGTGCATTGGGTGACCATTTATGTGAATGTCAGCACCATTTGTGGAACATTAACGATGGTTTGACAATTCTGCACGTTAGTAATAAGGGTGTTTCATTGGATATCTTGGAAGAGATCGAGATTTATATTAGCCACCAGAGTTGCCCGGACCAATTAATTAATGTTCGGTTGGTGGGGTCTCGCAATTGGTTCTTTGATTGTTTTCATAAATATTTGATGCATGGCAATGTATAAAGTTGTTGGGATTGAGGATGGACTGGCGCCCCGTTTCCCTTGTCTCATTGTATTTGTGAACCTGATGGTCTTTTCAAGTTTTAATACCATCTTTCTAAACTTCTTTCCACCACTCAGCAGAAGCTGCCCTCTGGCGAATGGCTCTCATACGCTGTGCCTGTCACATTTATGTTAAGACCTGACTCGAGGAAATTCTTAATTTTGTCCATGTTAATATTCTGCAAATGTCTCTACAAGACTAAATATTTTATTTTGTTTGTATATATGGACTATTATAGTCACATATCTTTATGACGTCTTAGGTGAGGTGCTGCCCTTATGTGGTTTGTATTCGCCCTAATGGCTCTGAAAAAATTTGATTTCAGTTTACTTTTAGCTTTCAACGTATGTACTAAGTTTTGTACACACATATTAATGTTATCAGTGTTTGATGAGTGGCCAGCCTCTACTGGCCATTGTGTTTTGTCTATACGTAAATGGGCAGTGTTATGGTATGTATAAATTCTTTCTTGTGTCATTTCTCTTTTTGTATCATGTTTACTTTTAACTGTTTGACTGTATACGTATAATCTTAGTTTTTACACTTACCAGGTACTCTGAAGATGGGCTACATCCGAAACGCGCCAGTACAAAAGGAATAAAGATTTTATCATTGCCTGCATGGTTTTATTGTCAGCAGCCAATCAGCTTTTAAACTTCCTTTTTATTACATTAGTAGTTTCAGAAGCAAACTTACAAATGACAGTTTATACATTATGTTCTAATGTTTTTGTGCGGGGCTTGTAGAACTGCAGGGTGCTGTGCAATTGCACCTTTTGCACATGCCTAAGGCCAACTCTGTATGTGTTGTATCCTCTGAACTCATTTTGATTTTTGTACAGCCACTGAGTGCATTATCCCACTACCCCCTCATCATCTCACGTGTTCTTCCCTAATCCCTCCTTGCCATCTGCCGATGTGACTCATTGATAATCCACAGTTGATCTTGTTATATCCACAGACAGTTTTTGTGTGTGTGTGTGTGTGTGTGTGTGTGTGTGTGTGTGTGTGTGTGTTTTGGAGGGTGAGGGGGGGGGGGAATTGTTAGTGTGATTTCCTGTGTTTATTTCTACTACAAGACAGAGCAAGATCTTGCAAGCTAGTGTAAATACTGTTTCCTGTTATGTGTTTTGTGCATGCACATCAATCAGCTACAGGTGAGGTGTGTCCTGTCCTTTATTTCAGTTTTTTTTTTTTTTTTTTTTTTTTTTTTTTTTTTTTTTTTTTTTTTTTTTTTAACCAAGAATCCCCACTGTTGTTGAACATTACCGTTACATTAAGTTTCACAAAAAATTGTGAAATTGAGCCATTTACATATACAATAGATAAAGATACTAGAAGATTAACTCTAACTTAAATAGTGAAATTTTAAAAATCTTCAGCATGGAATGGAAAAAATGGAAAAGAAGTTATTATAATATATACATATTCCTAAGGCACTTCATGATACTACATCTTACAAACATATAGACATCTCTTCAGTGACCTGCAATAACAATTGGTTATAACTGCATTTGGTGCCTGCACAAAAAATATTATTTTCTGCAAATTTATATATACATTTCTTTTAAAATTTTCTTCAGAACTGGGACAATAATACGTAAATTAATAACTATACAAATATAAAACTTAGAGCAGCCTTATGAGCATGTGGTATTACAGAGAAAATGTGAATTTATAGGTAATCATTGAAAAAAATTCTGACATGCAGCTAAATCTGCACTTTCACTACAAGTGGAAAACATTACAAAATTCAGTCTTTCTAAACTGCAAATTACTGCAGCTGTCACTGTACAACTCACAATCAATTTACATTTGACCCTCTATCATTCTGTGACTTCTTGTTTATGAGGCAGTACTGTGACTTCACTGCAATAAATTAAAAAACAAAACAGAAAACCCACTGTAATCTTTAACTATGTTCTGATAATATTTAATAAAAATAAGTATTTTTAATAAATAAATCTGCATGCAGCATCACTGGCAATATTTCCTGGGACAAAAAATGTGTCACTCTTATTCTACTTAGTTATATAAAAAATTGTGATCAAATGTGTGCACATTGTCCTTGGAGAAATAGAATCTCATCATATTACTGAATTCACTCAGTACTTGCAAGACAATGTACATCTACATACCATCAGTTACATGGCTCCTAGGTATAAGAGATCAACTTCCACAACTCCTCTATAGCCTAAAAATTCTTAGAAGTGATCTGAATTTGTCTTCAACAGAACTCCTCATAAATAGCAACTGTAAACAAGTAACAATTATAAGCTAAACCGGATTCTGTCTGCAGTAGAACTTTGATAAAAAAAAGAAAGAAAGATCAAAACTGATGTATGTTGTAATTCAATATGAATTGATTGTCTTAATTATGTTGTGCTCCTCAGCCTGAAGACTGGCTTCATACAACTCTCCAAGCTACTCTAGCCTGTGCAAGCCTCATCATCTTGAAATAACTGTGGGAACCCACATCCATTGGAACTTGCTTACTGAACTCATTGTCCCATTCTATCACAAGTGACATTTTAATAGAGATAAACAAAGAATTGAGAATTAATACCGTAAGCTTGATCAAACAATGTAAATACTTTAAAGGATTCAACAATATTTTTGAAAAGGATAGATTGTTACTCACCACACAGACGTCCGATGAGTCGCAAAAAAGGCATACATAAAAGAATAAAGAAAACTGAAGCTTTCAGCAGTTAAGCCTTCATCTGCCACAGAGAACGCGTGCATGCATGCATACACACACACACACACACACACACACACACACACACACACACACACACACACTAACCCAACTGCCGTCTCTGGCTGCTGTGGCTGGACTGCAACAGACAGCACAGCTGAGACGCCTCAGCCGGAGCAGCTTGTGATGGCTGTTGGGTTTTTGTGTGTGTGTGTGTGTGTGTGTGTGTGTGTGTGTGTGTGTGTGTGTGTGCATGTTCTCTCTGGCAGATGAAGGCTTAACAGGGGAAAGCTTCAGTTTTGTTTATTCATTTATGTGTGCCTTTTTGTGACTCATCGGACATCTCTTTGGTGAGTAGCAACCTATCCTTTTCAAAAATATTGTTGATACCATAAGCTTGGTAACATAGTAGTTCAATCCACAGTCAGTACTAGGACTTTTGTCTGTCACTTTTCAAATCTTTTACTTCTGCCAATGTTGCTGACATGAAACATGTTGAATAGCACAGTGATTTGGAATCCATTTTAAACTGTAGGTTCCCCTATAACTGGCTGCGAGAGGAAGACAATGGCCCTCCAAACAGCACCATACCTAGTAAATCATAGTGGTCTTCAAACCAATCTTCGGATTGTTGATTAATTTACCTTTAGGATTATACACAATTCAATTATTTTAGTGTATTCTTACATTATGAATCAACAATGCCAACATTCCTCCGTTTAAAGTAATTACAAAAGAACAAAACGAACTTATCCCACATTCCTGATAGTGCTTGTATTATTCCTCAAAGTGCAAATGCAGGTTTTTATGAAGTGGATAAAATAAAGTGGAAGAGAAAAATGTGCCCTCATTAAAGCACAGTTTTACATTCAATTTTCTGCACCAAACTGTACGCTCAAATTGCAATATGCTTGATGAGAGGCAAGTTATTACATCGACATATTCACATCATCATTTGAAAATATAACTGGTAGGCTTTTTGTATTGGGCAGTTTGTACAGCGGAGCAGGTGTAGCATGGCCAGTGAGTCAGTGATGCGCAGTCGCTTCCGCGTCTGTTGGAGTGGAGGGGATAGAGTAACGGGACAGCACAGCGGCAGAGCATAGTGCACGTCAGTCTGGCCGTCCCACCACTGCCAGCACTGAGTAGCTTACTTCCAGGAGTTGACACTATTATTCGCTCTGTGTAGTTTGTGTATTTTGTGCAGCTATTACCGATTATGGAATGTGACAGCATTAAGAGCAAGTTAGGCGGTAGGAAAGTGATCCACAGTCAGGCTCATGAAATTGTTGCAAATGTCTACAGGTTCCTGAAGAGAGAAGCAGAAATGAAAACACCTATAAGAATTAGTAAAATACAGGAACGTGTGTGTGAGGCTACTGGGGTGTCTGTTCGTACCCTCAGAAGAATTGTCACAGAAGAAAAGCAATGTATCGAATCACATGGCTGTTTTAGCACGCTTAACAAAAGAATAGTGCGAAAAATGCCTAAAACATATGTGGATGATTTTTATTTATGTGCAATAAGAAGAACTATTAATGAATTTCATCATACTGAAGGAGAACGGCCAACTGTCAAATCCTTGTTAGCTGTTCTGAAAGAAAAAATTGACTTCAAAGGAAGCAGATGGTCTTTGACGAGAATTATGAAGAAACTGGGATTTAGGTGGAAACAGTCAATAAACAAACGAAAAGTTATCATTGAAAGGTCAGACATAACGACAAATGAGAGTGCAATATTTGAAAAGTTTGTTACAATTTAGAAAAGAAAACAGACCTATAATTTATATGGACGAGACTTATGTTCATTCGACCCACACACAGACGAAAGTTTGGACTGATGCAGGTGGTTCAAGGTTGAAAGCTCCTATTGCCAAAGGACAATGTCTCATCATTGTTCATGCTGGTAGTGAAAGTGGGTTTGTAAAAGACGCACTGTTGACATTCAAATCTGGGAAGACAACTAGAGACTATCATCATGATATGAACTATGGCAACAATGAACAATGGGTAAAAAAATAAATTAATTCCAAACCTTCCACCAAAGTCAGTGGTTGTTATAGACAATGCCCCATATCACAATGTTCAGCAAAATCCGGCACCAACATCAAATTCTAGGAAAGCGAACATGGTTAAATGCCTTCAAGAACGTAACATCCCACACTCCAGCTCAATGTTAAAACCGGAACTGTACAGCATCATTCAACTACACAAACCAAAATTCAAAATTTTTAAAATTGACTTTTTATTTTCTGAGCCTGGACACACTGTTTTAAGGCTGCCACCATACCACCAGGACTTAAATCTAATTACAATAATCTGGAGCACTGTGAAATGAAACGTGTCAAAAATAAATATTCATTTTAACACTGATGATGTGGCCAGATTAGTAACAGAAACATGCAACTCTATTACAGCGGATGATTGGAAAAAAAGATGTGACCACTGTAGGAAAATTGAAGAAGAATACATGGACTTAGAGCCTCACATAGATGACGCCACAGAACAATTTATTATCAGATTAGGCAAGGACTCTGACAGTGAAGAGTGGAGAAGAGACGGACAGCTCTAGTGAATGTGAAAGAGACAAACCAGACTTAACGAACCAGACTTAAGTGGAATAGAACCACTGAACTCTTAAACCTTTGTATAAATTGTATACATTGTAATCTGTAAATATTTGTAAATAACTTTTAATGCAGCCTCTGGTAGTCTCAAGCCTGCAAATTGAGCATTATAATAAGCTCGGAATGCAGAGAGAAAGTTATTTGTCAGATGACAATATACTCGTAAATTATAAAATATGTATCACAATTTATGTATTGTGTTGCAGAGACACTAGGCATTTCGCTCAACAAAACTAAAGAAGGAATGCAGCTAGAAATAAATACCTTTTTTTAAACTAGTCCATTTTATTTGTACAAAATCATAAGCGATGCAGGTTTTCCACAGTTTGGGTATTTTTTTCCTAGTGCAAGCATTTACTGAAGTAAAGGCACCTCAGGCACACCCCGCATGGTGTGGAGGGGTGCAGCAGCCTTGTCGGGCCTCTCTCCCCACTCCGCTCCCTCACCCGCCTCTCTCGCGCATTTCACTGGCCATGCTACACCTGCTCCGCTGTACGTGAAAGTGATTTTGAATGTAAAATTTGGCATTGTTCTCTACTATTTTTTGTTTGAACCATTTCATTAAAATCCCACATCTGCAGTTAGACAACTAATAAAAGCACTATTGGTGTGTGGGTTGTGTGTGTTTGCACTATCATAATTAATTTAAATAGAAGGTTTTTGACATTGTGAATGAAAATGTAATCATACACTGACGTTATTGCAGTATGTATTATTTACATCCTACAGTGTTGAAATCTTGTTACTTTGTTTCTCTCTATTAAAATGCAACTTTCTGCAAGGAAATGTCACAGACAACTTTTTATTTTTTAATGATTAAGTGTTATTCTAAGCATGATTTGTTGTAATTCCAATTGGTTGTGGTCAGAGGTGGTGTCACCTTGACTAACTTGATGGCAGAAAGGCTCTGGGACCTGCCCTTGTAAGAAAGCATAACAAGTAAATCCTAATGTGTAAAGATTATGATTAGGTTGCTGCTGTGGTTGTGGTGGAGGTGGGGTTGGTCAAGATGTATACTTTTTAAAGTATTGTTGCAGGCTGAGCAATGTGACTTTACTATTATGAAATGATGTGGCATAACATGAAGTATGTGTTCAGAAATGACGGCTGTACTGATATTTTATTCAGGAAGTTGTCTCATACTTGGCGTATAGTGTACAAAATTCAGCTCAGACTCCAACTATGAGATAACTCATTGTCAACAATCTGTCAGCAGCTTGCTTATTTCAGAGCATGGTTGACAATATGATCTGTGTCTCTGTTGTTACTGCATTGCTAACTGTTCAGCCTCATTTGTTGTTATCTGTGTTCACATTGTAGAATGGCTAGTGATAAGAGAAAACTGAGTGATGTGTATTTGGGGCTGCTGCTGCACATGGGATCTTTTTGCAATGTTACTTTCTGGATATCTGTTATCAGTAGAAACAGATTCTAGTTGTTATTGAGATATCTACACTTCTCATACAACTCATTGACTCTACAAAAATTAGACCAGTTTTTGACCATTTGAATAGCATAATGAGAAATAATTGTGCTGCAGATAAGAATCTCTGCATTGACGAATCAATGGTTTTGTATGTGGCCATTTGTTCCTCAAGCAGCATACCAAGAATAAGAAACACAAGTATGGTGTAAAACTTTATGAGTTCTGTGGTTCCACTGGTGTAGTTCTCAAATAAAAACCTAGTGTGACAAGTCACAGGAGAAGGAAGCTACAGGTCATGTATCTAACATGCATCTAACAAAGGATATGTACTTAATATGGGCAATTTTTATAATTTTGTTACACTTAGGTAACTGCTGTCGACTTATAAAACCTGTTTGTGTCAAACATTATGTAGCAACAGAATGGAAAATCCAAAATCATTAGGTATTATGAAATTGAAGAAAGGTCAAGTCAAAATGACAATTTTCTTGTTTGCAAATGGAAGGACAAAAGGGAAGCCTTGATTATTTCTAGTATGCACTACACCAAAATGGTGTAAATTTACAGTAAAAACTGCAATGTTTTCCTGAAACCAAACATTGTCAGAGGCTACAACAATGGCATGTCAGGTATCGATCAGTCAGATCAAATGATGTCTTATTATTCAGCATTGCAAAAAAACTATGAGATGGCCAAAAACAATTTCTCTACACATAATGGAAAATTATCTGCAAAATTTCATTGCTTTTATAATTAGACAGCAAGAAAGTATATCAAGTCTCTAACTTTTAGAAAATAATAATAAAAAGATGAGGTACTGACTGAGGATAGGATGCGGGATACCCACGAGAAAATCAAGACAGGTGGCAGCTTCTATTATTTAGAAAAAGTGTGTGTGTGTGTGGGGGGGGGGGGGATGTTGCCAATAAACACATGAAGCAACAAAAGAAATGCCTTAAATTGCGGTAATTTTGTCCTGTTTGTGAAGAAAAATAAGCTCTCTGCATGGAAGCATACCTCAAGATGAATCATCAATTTTAAAGAAAGAAAAATTTTATTTTCATTACTTTTATGTCTAAAGCTAAAAATATGTAAATATGTGTATGACGTTTTGTATGTAGTCTTCTGGTACTTTATTCTAAGTGTAAAAATAAACATTCTCTTCCACAATGCCCAGATTATTTACTCTACCTGTACCTAATGCCAAATAGCTGTACATTGCATGTATTTGCTACAAAATACCTGACTTTATGTAGAAACTTGTTTCTTATTAGTACACTCTTAGTGGATGCCAGCAGCCAGGAGTGACAGAAAAAGATTGGTCTGGTAAGTAAATTCTACATGATAAAGTGTGGAAGTGACACATTGGTGGCTGGCCCCCAGCATGACAACTTAACCAATGCACTGCACCCAGGCAATCAACTCAAGAGATAAAGGGACCACAGATTTATACATATTCTTGGGACAATCAAGTACATTGCACAACTACCTGAGAACAAAAGGTAATGAACTGGAGCATGGGTATGAAACAGAGAATGGTAACTTACTGTTGAAAAATGCAGAATGATCTAATCAAGTACAACAACTCAAAATGACACAAAAAATGAAGAAATGTAACCTTGCCGTCAATCTCAGGGTCTCACTTTTCCTTTTGTGCATTATTACATTTACTTACTTTCAATAAGTACTACAAAATATTCTTAAAATCAGTGTCAAATATTTTGCAATTATAAATGCATAATTTTCCATAATACATTTCTCACATTTGTGGAAATATTTTTTCCACTCAGCAGCCAGTTCAGTCTGTTTTGAGACAACATCTATAACATGAAACCCTTTTTAATTCACTTTCACCTGAGTATCTACTTACAGATAATTCAGACATAGGAGTATATATTAAAGCAACAAATAACACATAAGTAAGCAAAGAAGCACAGCTTCAGCATCTTACTATACCTATCCTATGTTACATGAAAGTGAGTTGCATAATGACAATACTCCAGACCAATTTCTAGTCTGTTGTCCAAGAATGTTACAATAGAGTGAAAGATAGACCAGATATTCATTCAAAGGAAAGCACAACCTAATATCAAGAATAAGACAGAAATTGGAAATATTATATAAACTGACATTCGAGGATAACAGCTGGAAATTAAATATAACTTTCGTTCATCCTCAATGGCACTGTAATGAGGCATTTCCAGTATTACCACTTCACTTGACCAAAAAGATAAATCAAAATTGCATTCAGTTTGATTTATACAAGCATGTGTGTAATTAGTATACTTGAATCTAGGTTTATACATTTCAAATACTGCATTAATAGTATTATCAACTAAGTCATTGTCACTATAAAATATGTAATGATAGTAGCCATCTTCTTGTACCTTATAGTCTACAATTGTTGTGTATGTCATATTACTTGCACCTTTTGTACAATTCTGAGATGGCACAAGGTCATGCTCAAATACAATGTGTTCTCCGAAACAACGTAGCAGCTCATTTTCAAAGCTCGACTCCGAAGATTCTGCATCATCATTAGGTTCAGTGTAATTAGCAGCAGAACCACCATGAGCAATACCTCCATCCAATGGATGTACATCCCTCTGTTGTCTTTGGTACTCTCTATCACCAGAAACACTCACTTCTTTATGTCGGATATTTCGAGCTCTACTTTTTGCATGTCGCATCTTTCTTGAAGAATTAACACCTGTGTCATTACTTTGATGTAAATATAGTGTTTGAAATTCTTCAGCACCCAAATGAACATTTGAACCACTACTGCCTAAATCACTTTGATTCATCTCAGCTACATTTTTGATAGTTTCCTTGGTCTGTTTAGGAAGTAGAGGAAGAACTACTCTGTCTGATCCCTTTAAAAATGAGAGTGGATAATCACCTCCTTCATCTGTTTCATCTTCTCCTTCAAACTCCTCAGCAGATTGTTGTGACATACCTTGGATATGAGTATCATGGTGTGGAGCACTGTGTACTCTAGCTGTAATATCTGTAATACTTTTTTGCTGTTGGTTAATCTCATATACAGTGATTCCTTTATTATAGAACCTGTCTACAAGAATTCTGTCAGACACCTTTCGAACACCATGGTCAATCATGTTGCATTTCTTGAGAGTTCGGTCTCCCTTGACAATCAACATCCGTCCTCCAGGGTTGCTGTGGAAGAAAAACAAAATATAATAAAGTATGTAACAACATGAAAAGCTACACATGAGACACACAGTAAATGAAATGAAAAGCTACACAATTGTAATAATCCTATTAGATAAACTGTAAGGTATTTCACCACTGATCGTACAGTATAATAATGATTCTGCAATTCAAATCATATTTATAAGAACAAGTTAAGGGAAAGCACATAGGCAAAATAGTTCTTCTACTGCTATATCTACATTTACATCTATGTAGATACACCACAGCCCCCTCAGAGTGTGTGGTGAAGGTTATTTTGTGTACCATTGTAACTTCGACATTTTCCTATCCCAGTAACAAAATGATTGCAGATATGCTTCTGTATGGGCTCTAATCTTTCTAACTTTATCTCCTTGGTCATTTCACACGTAACACAAAAGAAGAAGCAATATACTGGTGGTCGTTGTTGTTGTGGTCTTCAGTCTGCATAATAGTTTGATTCAGCTTTCCACCCTAACCTGTCCTGTACAAGCCGCTTCATCTATGAATAAGAACGGCAACCTACATCATTTTCTATCTGCTTACTGTATTTGTCTCTCAGTCTCCCTCTACAATTTATACCCCACACACTTCCTTCTAATGCTAAGTTGATGATCCATTGACGTCTCAGAATTAGACCTACCAACCTATTCCTTCTCTTAGGCAAGATATGCAAAAGAAACTCCTTTTCTCCCCAAATCTGTTAAGTAACTCTTCATTAGTTTCATGATCTCCCCATTTAATTGTCATCATTCATCTGTATCACCATATTTCATAAGCTTCTAACATCTATTGGTCTGAACTCCTTATCATCCACGTTTCACTTCCATACAATGCTACACTCCATGTGAAAGATTTTAGAAAGGACTTCCTAATATTTAAATTAATTTTGGATGTCGACAAATTTCACTTCTTCAGAAATGCTTTTCTTCCCATAGTCTTTATGTATTTTATATCATTTTACTTAGGCCATCAGAAGTTATTTTACAACATAAATAACAAAACTCATCTACTACTTTCATTGTCTCATTACCTAATCTAATTCCTTCAGCATTGCCTGATTTTCTGGTACTACATTCCATTACCCTTATTTTGCTCTTGTTAATGTTCATTTTTTCGCTCCTTTCAAGACACTGTCGATTCCATTCAGTTGCTCTTCCAGGTCCTCTGTTGTCTCTGACAGTATTACTATGTCATCGGTAAACCTAAAAGGTTTATTTCTTCTCCCTGAACTTTAATTCTTCTCCAAATTGCTCTTTGCTTTCCTTCACAGCTTGCTCAATGCACAAATTTAATTATGTTGGAAAAAGGCTACAACCCTGTCATACTCCCTTCCCAATCACTGCATCCCTTTCTTGGCTTTCAACTCTAGTAAATGTAGTTTGGATTACGTCCAAGTTGTAAATAATCTCCCGTTCCCTATATTTTACCCCTGCTGACTTTCATAAGTTGAAAAAGTGTATTCTAATCAACATTGTCAAAAGCTGTCTCCAAATCAACAAAAGCTAGAAATATAGGTTTGCCTTTCCTTAATCTATCTTATATAAGTCATAAGGCGAGTATTGCCTTCTTTGCTTAATACTGGTTTTCCATCTGAGAGCTTGAGATTCATGCAGCTGGTTTTCTTGTCTCCAAATGTCTCATTTATTTTCCTGTAGATGGTATTTATTTTTCCCCTAGTTAAACATTCTTCTGCTGTCTTGCATTTGTTGTCTAGCCACTCCTGTTTAGCAAGTATGCACTTCCTGTCAACCTCATTTTTCCAACGTCTATATTCCCCTTTGCCTACTTTAGTTGCGACATTCTTGTATTTTCTCCTTTCATCAATTAAGTTCAGTATCTCTTGTGTTATCCAGGGATATCTATTGGCCTCGTCCTTTTTTCTATATGATCCACTGCAGCCTTCACTACGCTCTCATAGCTACCATTCTTCTTCTAATATATTACTTTCCCCTGTTTCAGCCATTCCTCGCCTCTGAACCTCTGAACAAATATTCGAGTATTGGCCAAATTAGTGATTTGTAAGCAACTACCTTTGTTGATGGACTACACTTCCTGAAGATTCTGCCTTACCCACAATCAATTTTATGTGGTTGTTAACATTTCAAATTGCTTTTTATATCTACTTCCAGATATTTTATGGAATTAATCAACTTCCAGTGAATGTTCAGCTATTGCATATTTATATAACAAATTATCTTTCTCTCTATTTATTCGCTGTATGTTATGTTTGTTTATATTAAGAATCAATTACCAGTCCCTGCACCATATATTGATACACTGTAGCTCATTAGTAGTGCAGCAATAGTAGTGAGCTTCTTAATGTAGTTGCCTCATTCAAATATCTAGGTGCAATATTGCAGAGTGATATGAAATGGAACAAACATGTGAGGTTAGTTGTGAGTAAGGTGGACTACAGTTTATTGGGAGAATTGGGGAAGATGTACTTCATCTGTAGAGGAGACTGCATATAAAACACTTGTACAACCACATCTTGAGTATTGCTCAAGTGTTTGGAACCTGCAGCAGATCAGTTTAAAGGAAGACATAGAAGCAGCTAGGTTTGTTACTGGTAGGTTCGACCAATGTGCGAGTGTCACAGAAATGCTACAGGAACTCAAATGGGAATTGATGGAGGAAAGATGACGATCTTTTCAGAAAATTCTGTTAAGACAATTTAGAGGGCCAGAATTTGAAGCTGAGCGTAGAGCGATCTTCCTGCCACCTACTTACATTTCATGTAATGATCACAAAGAGAAGATAAGAGAAATTAGGGCTCGTACAGAGGAATATAGACATTCTTTTTTTCCTCATTCTATTTGGGGGTGAAACAGGAAAGGAAATGCCTAGCAGTGGTACAGTATGCCCTCCGCCACGCACTTTAAGGTGTGAGCCGTGTCGGGTGGTCACCTCCTCGCTTCCTGGCGCGTAAGTTCTGCATTGCTCCTTATCGACCTTGTAGTCTCCTTCATCCGTTGATGGTACTGTGAGTGACTGCAATTGCCCTACCTTTGCTTCCCCATCAGATATGACATGTAAGAGATACAGATGGTCTGAGAAAAGGGACGGCGGCCCATCAGTCAGGAAGCAGATTTCGATAGGCTCGAGCTGTGTGTGTGCTGGTCGCCACGAGGACGCTGGGGCACGCCAGCACTGCTTGGAGTGTCTCGGGTTAGCACAGAGATAGCTGTCGGATGGAGCCCACCGTGCTCGGCTGTGCGGATGAGAAGGCAAGTCTACACAGCCGTGTTAATTGAGACCGAGTGCTTCTGCAGCTGCATGTTGGAATTCTCCTAGCTCTTACAATGCCTTCAGTACAGTTCCTCGTGCGTAACCTTAAAAGGTTTTCTGCAGAGTAGCGTGTGCCCTTCCTGTCTCGTGGCGTCCTGTTTTCTGTAGCCACCCAGCGTATGGTTTACATATTCGTACTGCCCTGTTCCTTTCGTGTGTCTCTTTCTTCTACCCCAATTGCCCAAGATTGTATTTTAAAGGGGTCTCTGTTATTATATTGCCAGAGAATCCCTTCCTTAACGGTGGTTGATTGTACCAGTTGTTTAAAAGGGGGGCACACAGTTCCTTCAAGTCTCCTAAGTGGTTGCGTCTGTGCATGCATGGAGGTGGACTATGTTTGTGGTAAACATTTTCATTGTGGTTAACTATTTTCAAGTTCAAATTTGATTGTTCCAAAAGTCACTTATCTAAGATTGTTAAAACTGATGGGCACACAAACTATGTTTGTGCTTAACTATTTTCAAGTTCAATGTTGATTGTTCCAAAGGTCACTTTTCCAAGATCGTTAAAATTGATGGGCACGCAAACTATGTTTGTGGTTAACTATTTTCAAGTTCAATTTTGAATGTTCCAGAGGTCCCTTTTCTAGGACTATTAAAGTTGATGGTCACAGAAGCTAGCGTATTTTATTGTCTCTTATAAATTGTCTCATACCTTGTTATAATTTAAAGCTGGTGTATTTAATAGTGTCCTTAGTAAAGCTCACCAGCAACTGTTAAATTTACTGTTTAGAGTGCCCAAGATTCCTGGTAAATTCATATTATAATTATATTTGACGTACTGAAGTGGTACATGGAATTCTAAATTCCCTGTCCGTTTCCCACTTCCCTTTCTTTACGTATATTGCAACCACACCAACAAGCATTGCACAATGGTTTGCAGAGTGTATATTTAGATGTATAATTTTGCTACAATTTTTTAAGATTGCGACTTCTTGATATACTACAGAATCATCTGCAAAATGTCTCACTGAACTTTTGATGTTATCTACAAGGCCATTTATGTACATTGCAAAATTCAACAGATCTACGATGTGTGGCACACCAGAAATCACTTTCATGTCATTGAGAATGATATGTTGCATTCTGTTAGCTAGAAAAACTTCATTCTAATTATAAAATTGGTCTGATATTCCATATCCTTTTACTTTGTTCAATAGGCAACCATGTGGTACTGTATTGAACACCTTGCAAAAGTCAAGAAACATGGCATGTAACTGGGAGCCAGTATTAGTGCTTTCTGGGAATTGTGGTCAAATATTGTGAGCTAGGTTTCACATGACCGTTGCTTTCGGAACTCATGTTGATTCCTACAGAGGAGATTTTTGGTATCCAGAAATGTCATAATACTTTAACATAAAACATGTTCCAAAATTCTTCAACAGATTGATGACGGGGATATTGGCCTATAGTTTTGTGCATTTTAAAATGGAAATTGCCTGCAATGTTATCCAACCAGTAGCAATGGTTCACTCCTCTAAGAGACCTACGGTATAATGCAACTAGAAAGGGAGAAGTTCCTTCACATACTATGGGTATAATCGAATTGGTATAGCATCACATCCAGCTGCCTTTCCTCTGTTGAGTGATTTCAATTGATTTTCTACCCCTCTGCCATTTATTTTGATATCTGGCACTTTGTCATCCATGCAATGATTTAGCTGCTGGTGCTGTTTTCATCTATGAAACAGCATCTCTACAGGTTTTTCTGCTAAAACTATGTTTCCTAAGCATTGGTTATATACTGTAAGTAAGATACTAGACCAAGACAAGTAACATCAGTGAAACACTGAGTTGAGATGTTGGCCAAATATATCACAATAAAAATTTCACTGGAAATTGGGCTTGTGCTTTTGTATGTGAATGAGTAAAAAACTTGATTTACCTGTGAAATACACCACAGAGAAAAATTTCAGAGGGGAGGGAGGATAAATTTATATCTATGTGTAAATAGTACATGGTGTATGGTGGAGTGTACCTTGTACCAATGGTAGTACTTTCCATTCCTGTTCATGAGTGAGGGGGCGGGGGGGGACACTATATGCTGCCATATGACTTGAGTGAGGAAAAAGAAACATATATGCCACCATATGAGTCCTGATTTATTTTAACTTATGATCCTGGCACAAAATGTGTGTTGGTCCCTAGGATGAGACTGTTGAGACAGCTTCTCTGAAGTGCCTTCATGGAGTACTACATCTGCATCTAAATGGGATACTCTGCAAAACACATTTAAGTGCCTGGCAGTCTCTGGTTCACCTTTCCCACGACATTAACTACGTGTTCTTTCCAGCTTAAGTCTGAAGTAATAGTAATTCCTAGGTATTTTGTGGAGTTTACGGCCTTCACTTTTGATTGATTTATTTTGTAAATAAAGTTTAATGTATTTCTTTCCGTACTCATGTGAACAACTTCACACTTCGCATTATTTAGTCAATTGCCAATTTTTATACCATAGTGATAGCTCATTTAGATCGTTCTGCAGTTGGTTTTGATCTTCAGATGATTTTACTAGACGGTGAATGATGGCGTCATCTGCAAACAATCTAAGAGAGCTACTTAGATTTTCTCCCGAATCGTTTATGTAAATAAAGAACAGCAGAGGATCAATGTGGAACATCTGATATCACCTCTGTTTTAGTCGATGCCATACCATCGATTACTACAAACTGTGTCCTCTATTACAGGAAATCCCCTATCCAGTCGCAAATTTGGGGCAATATACCGTAACCACGCAATTTGATTAAAAGCCGCTTGTGAGGTATGGTATCAAAAGCCTTCTAGAAATCAAGAACTACGGAATCGATTTGAGAACCCTTGTAGATAGCACTCATCACTTCGTGTGAGTAAAGAGCTAGTTGTGTTTCGCATGAAAGATTTTTCTAAATCCGTGTTGACCTTGGGACAATAGATCATTCTGTTCGAGATAATTCATAATATTTGAATACAGAATATGTTCCAAAGTCCTGCTGCAAACTGACGTCAATGAAATAGGCCTGTAGTTTAGTGTGTTACTCCTACCGCCTTTCTTGAATATAGGTGTGACCTGTGCAACTTTCTGATCTTTTGGTACAGATCTTTCTTTGAGAGAGCAGTTAAGTAAGGGGATATTTCCTCAGCATAACCAGATAGAAATCTAAGGGGTATAGAGTCCAGAGCAGAGGACTTATTCTTGTTAAGTGATTTAAGTTGCTTCACTACTCCGATAATATCTACTTCAACGTTACTCATTCTGGCCTCTGTTTGTAATTCGATATCTGTAATATTGGTTTCCTCTTCTTTGGTGAATGAGTTTCTGAAAGCTATGTTTAGTAACACTGCTTTTGTAGCGCTATCATCAGCAGGATCACCATTACTATCACATAGTGAGGGTATTGTTTGTGTTTTGCTCCTAGTATATTTAACATATGACCATAATCTCTTAGGGTTTTCAGTCAAATTTCTAGAAAGAGTTTCGTTGTGAAAAGTATTGTAGGCATTTTGCAGTGAAATCCTTGCTAAATTTCAAGCTTCAGTGTTGGATTGCCAATCCTGGGGATTTTGTGTTCATTTAAATTTAGGATGCTTTGCAACAGTGTCCTGACTTGTTTTGTGTACCAAGAGGGATCACCACCTTTTTTTTTATTAATTTATTTGGTATAAAACTGTGAATTGCTGTCGATACCACTTCTTTGAATTTGAGCCACATCTGGTCTACTCTTACGTTTAGTGTTAGGAATGAGTGGATACTGTCTTTCAAGAAGCAATGTATTGCATTTCTATCTGCTTTCCTGAACAAATATACTTTTCGTCTACTTTTGGTAACTTTGGGACTTTCGATATTCAATCTCGCTATGACAGCTCTGTGTTCATTAATACCTGTAACCGTTTTGATGCTCATTATGAGCTCAGGATTATTTGTTGCTAAGAGATCAAGTGTGTTATGACATCCATTTACAATTCTAGTTGGCTAATGAACTACTGATTCGAAGTAATTCACAAAGAATGCATTGAGTACAATTTCGCACGATGTTTTATGCATACCTCCTGATTTGAAAATATAATTTCACCAACAGATTGAGGGTAAATTAAAATCATCGCCTACTATTATTGTGTGAGTCAGATATGTGTTTGCAATTAGACACAGGTTTTCTTTGAACCTTTCTGCTACTGTATCGTCAGAGTCGGGAGGCCGGTAAAAGGAACCAATTATTAACTACTTATGTTTTTCAGGTACAACTTCTACCCCTAATAGCTCACAGGAACTATCAACTTCAACTTCACTACACAAAAGACTACTTTTGACAGCTAAAAACACACCTCCACCTTTCTGAAAACAGTTAGATCTTTTGCGAATACTTCTGCTGAACTTATTTCCGTCTTGAGCCAACTTTCGCTACCTATAATGATATGTGTTTTGGTGCTTTCTATTAACACTTGGAGTTCTGGTACTTTCCTGACACAGCTACGACAATTCACAACTGTAATACTGATAGTTTCTAGATCTATATTTCTCCTGTGAAGCTTGGGAAGCCCCTGGACCAGCAGTATTGGATCCTTCAGCCACTGGCCGTGATCCTCCATTCCACTTGTTGAAGCCTCAGAATGTAGTGTCCCGAGGGACCCCTTCCTAGCAAGAGAGGCCAGGGAAGGCTGTTGTTTTTCCACCCGAGGAATGTGGATGGTGCCCAGGATGGTTGGGGGGAGGTTGTTCCTACAGCAGGTGTTGGCGAAGTAACTCAAGAAGAGTGGCCCCCACCCAGCTACGTAAAAGTTTCAGTTTGATGGTCTGTAGAACCCACAGAGTGATACTTGCCTTGTAATGCCGTCATCCCCAATGGGGTCGGTGATGACATGACAGCACCAAACGATGTTATCATTCCACAGGGTGAAGCCGCTTGTATTTGTTTCTTGCCTCAGTGTATGTCAACCTGTCCAATGTCTTAACCTCCTAATTCTCTTTCTTTGTGCCAAATAGTAGAGTCCGCCAAACAAAGTGGACGGTGTTGTCCACAATTCAGACAGCCAGAAGGAGGGTACACAGAGTGTCCTGATGTGATAGCGGCCCACATTTCCTGCATGTGGGGCTGGAAGTGCACCAGGAGGACATTTGGCCAAATGAACTTCTTTGCTTTCTACAGTATGTCTGCTTAGGTGTGTTTGCGTCTGTGTAAATGTGTGGGTATGTGTGTATTTGTTTACCTTCCTTTTTTTCCCCTAAGGTAAGTCCTTCTACTCCTAGGATTAGAATGACTCCTTTTCCACTTCCTTAAAACCCATATCCTTCCCTTTCTCCTCTCCTTCCTTCCTCTTTTCCTGAAGAAGCCACCAATGGTTGTGAAAGCTTGTATGTGTGTTTGTGTGTGATTTTATTTGTGTCTGTCGACGAGCCTGTCCTTTGGGTAAGTCGTCCGTTTTCTATTTGGATGACTTTACTTCCAGTTTCACAGTAATGTGGAATCCAAATTACAGTCCTTAATTTAGCAAAAATTAAATATGAATATCATGGTTTCCACTCAAAATCACCTACTTCTCCTGTTGGCTACATATGTGTCATTATTTGATTGATTTCTTTAACATTCATTCGAATGATATAGACATTTCATTTGAAATTGTGGAAACGTTAGAAGAAATTGGAAATAACTGTGACGATTACACAAATTGTGATTCGGATGACGTCAGTTGTGCCAGTAACAGTTCTGAAAAAGAATACCTTCCAAACTTGAAAAAAAAAGAGAGAGAGAGAGAAAACACACACACTGCAACTGCTTTCAGTGACAAAGAAATGGCAGTGAAATATCGGTTAAACAAAGGAGAGAAAGAAACGCTTGAAGTTAAGCAATGTGCAATGGTATTTTTGTTTCATAAAATCTAAGCATGAACTTTATAAATGGAAACTTGTGTGTCTCTAGCCTACCCCAGTTATCCAACCAGGGAAAGGGGACATACAGTTTAACGTGAAATCCGAACCACCTGTCATTTCTGGTGACTACTTACATCATTGAGAGGTGAAACATGAACCACTGACATTGCCAAGGTGGAGTGGCTTTATGTCTCAAACATAAGCATAGTAGGGGGGGGGGAGGAGGGTATCTGTGGAGAGGCCGGACAAACATGTGGTTCCTGAAGAGGGTCAGCAACCTTATCAGTAGTTACAGGGGTAACAGACTGGATGATTGACTGAACTGGCCTTGTAACATCAGCTAATGTGGCTTTGCCACACAGTTACAATGAACGGTTGAAAGCAAAGGGAAACTACAGCCATTACTTTTCCCAAGGACATGCAGCTCTATTGTAAGAATATATGATGATGGTTTCCAATTGGTAAAATAATCCGGAGGTAAAATAATCCCCCATTCAGATATCTGGGAGGAGACTTTTCAGGAGGATGTGGTCATCAGGAAAGACAACACTGGCATTCTACGGATCGGAGCATGGATTGTTAGATGCCTTAGTAGGCAACTTTTCAGTAGTTACAGGGGCAACAGTCTGGATGATTGACTGAGCTGGCCTTGTAACATCAGATATGTGGCATTGCCACACAGCTACTGTGGATGGCTGAAAGAAAGGGGAAACTACAGCCATTATTTTTCCTGAGGACATGCAGCTCTACTGTATGAATATATGATGATGGCATCCTCTCGAGTAAAATATTCCGGTGGTAAAATAGTCCCCCATTCAGATCTCTGGGCGGAAACTACTCAGAAGGATGTCGTCATCAGGAAAGACAGCACTGGCATTCTACGGATCGGAGTGTGGAATGTTAGATCCCTCAATCAGGTAGGGAGGTTAGAAAATTTAAAAAGGGAAATGGATAGGTTGAAGTTAGATATAGTAGAGATTGGTGAAGTTTCATGGAAAGAGGAACAGGATTTCTGGTCAGGCACATACAGGATTATAAATACAAAATCAGTTGGGTGTATTACAGGAGTAGGTCTAATAATGAATAAGAAAAAGTAATGCAGGTAAACTACTATGAGCAGCACAGTGATCACATTATCAGGGTCAAGATAGATAAGAAGCAAACACCGACCACAGTAGTACAATTTTATATGCCCACTAGCTCTGCCAATCTATGAGGAGGCATAAAAAATTATTCAAACAGTTAAGGGAGAGGGAACTTATTTGTGATGGGAGACTGGAAGTAGGTAGTAGGAAAATGAAGGGAAGGAAAACTAGTAGGTGAATATGAAGTGGGAATAAGGAATGAAAGATGAAGCTGCCTGGAAGAATCATGAAAGAAGATTGTATATGTGTAAGAGACTAGGAGACACTGGAAGATACCAGATAGATTTTATAATGGTAAGACATAGATTTTGGAACCAGGTTTTAAACTGTGAGACATCCAGAGGCAGATATAGATTCTGACCCTATCTTATTGGTTATGAACTGTAGACAGAAACTGAAGAAAGGCAGGAGTATAAAGAGATGGGACTTGGATAAATTGAAGGTACCTAAGTTCTTGAGAATTTTAAAGGGAGAATTAGGCTTTGAGAGATGAAATAGTCGAGGCAGCAGAGGACAAAAATCTCAGATATCACAGGAAATTCTAAATTTAATTGAGGAAAGGAGAAAATTTAAAAATGCAGTAAATGAAGCAGTTACAATGGAGTACGGACAATTACGAAATGAGATTGACAGGAAGTGCAAAATAGCTAAGCAGGAGTGGCTAGAAGTCAAATGCAAGTCTGTAGAAGAATGTATAACTAGGAGAAAAATAGATACCGCCTACAGGAAAATAAAAGAGACATTTGGAGACAATAAAAGTAACTGAATGAATATCAAGAACTCAGTTCTCAGCAAAGATGGGCAATCTGAAAGGTGGAAAGGTTATATAGAGGGGCTATCCAAAGGAAATGAACTTACAGACAATATTGTAGGAAGTGAAGAGGAAGTAGATGAAGATGAAATAGAAGTTCTATACTGAGAGATGAATTTGACATAGCACTGAAAGACCTAAGCCAAAACAAGCCCCCTGGAAAAGATGACATTCTCTCAGAGCTACTGAAGTCTCTGGGAGTACCAGCCATGACAAAGTTATTTCAACTGGTGTGTAAGATGTATGAGACAGGCAAAATATCCTCAGACTTCAAGAAGAATGTAATAATCCGCACTCCAAAAAAAAACAGGCACAGACAGATGCGAAAATTACATAATCATCAGATAAGTCATGGTTGCAAAATATTAACACAGATTATTTACAGAAGGATGCTACCTCAGGAAGATCAGTTCAGATTTGTGACAAATGTAGGAACATGGAGGCAATACTCACGACTTATCTGAGAAGATAGATTAAGGAAAGGCAAACCTATATTTCTAGCTTTTGTTGATTTGGAGACAGCTTTTGACAATATTGATTGGAATACACTCTTTCAAATTCTGAAGTCAGCAGGGGTAAAATATAGGGAACAGAAGGTTATTTACAACTTGAACATAATCCCAACTATAGGTATTAGAGTTGAAGGCAATGAAAGGGAAGCAGTGGTTGGGAAGGGAGTAAGAGAGGGTTGTAGCCTTTCTCCAATGTTATTAAATTTGTAAATTGAGCAAGCTGTGAAGGAAAGCAAAGAGAAATGTGGAGAAGGGATTAAAGTTCAGGGAGAAGAAATAAACCTTTTAGGTTTACTGATGACATGTAATACTGTCAGAGACACCAGTGGACCTGTAAGAGCAACTGAGTGGATTGGACAGTGTCTTGAAAGGAGCGTATAAAATGACCATTAATAAGAGCAAAACAAGGGTAATGGAATGTAGTACCAGAAAATCAGGCAATGCTGAAAGTATTAGATTAGGTAATGAGAGAATGAAAGTAGTAGATGAATTTTGTTATTTAGGTTGTAAAATAACTAATGAAGAGGTACTAAACAGAATTGGGGACAAAAGGAGATTTTTTTGGCATACCTTGACCAAAAGAAGGGATTGATTGGTAGGACACATTCTTAGAGATCAAGAAATCATAAATTTAGCATTGAACGGAAGTGTGTGTTGGGGGGGGGGGGGGTGCGCGCGTTGAGAGAGGCCAAGAGATTAATATAGTAACCAGATTCAAATGGCTGTGGGTTGCCGTTCTTATGAAGAGATGAAAAAGCTTGCTCACCATAGAGTAGGGTGGAGAGCTGCATCCAACCAGTCTCCGGACTGAAGACTACAACAACATAGATTTAAGGGATAAATGCTTTTAATTTTCTGCTATAATATAAACACAAGGTTTGATGACTGTAAGGGAAAGTAATTCAGGACATCTTGAACATACACAAGGGACTGAAAAAGAAGTGGACCTAATTAATGTATACTAGGTGAAAACGTTCATTGATTTCCCAGAGGAATATCAAATATGAAAGACATTCCAATTGTAATGAAGTAGAACATGATGAATTTTTATATTTAGTTTTATAGTTTACAAAGATAAAGTGTTTACAGTAATTCTGTGACTATGTGTTTAGTGATGTAGCGGGATGGGAGGCGAGTATGACATCTTCCATCTGAGCCAGGAGATGTGTAATGGTACAAGACATGCTGGTGGTTCCATATAGATCTTTTGCCAACGAATGACATGCGCTACACAAAAAGTTTATGGGGATTTTTGGTTATAAACAGGAGAAATGTACTGTGGGAGAGACTGTTGTTATGTGGTACGAAAAGAAAGTTGTCTTGCAATTTCTAAGTCTGGTTGAAGTTATGGTAGATGTGCAGTTAACAATGAGACTGTTTCTAAATGATTTTTAAAATGGTGCCATACAGTGAAATACGCAAAACACTGTGAACGAAACTTTTATTTTGTTAGAGGAAAGAATTTTCTCTGACAGCACTTCTCTGGTAGTACAAGATGAAGTCCGATAACATAGCATAGCAAGCAAGGTTCTAGCAATATGTGGTGTAGACTCGTGAGCTTTTTGTTCACTTCTCTTCAGTAGCCTGGGAATTTTTACAATGACCTTTTAATACATGTTCCCTTTAATGTTGCTTGCTCTTAACAATATCAGCTTATTGCCAAGAGTTAGTAGCTTTCACTCAGTTAATACTAGACAGAAATCTAAGTCAAGTGAAGTGTTGACTATCTCCCCAAAAACTGTAGGTTGGACCACATGTTTCATTTCTGTCATTATAACCTGATAAAATGAGTTTTTTCTTGAATTTATTTCATATGATGAGTGTAGTAATGAAAGTAATGAAAAGAGCGTATCAGTATCCATTCATTGCAAAGAGCAACAATAGTTGTTACCAACATATAATTACTGAAGAGATCATAAAACTCTTATGGAATACTGTACAGTCACATTCACATGATTACTTGGTACTTAATGTTTTTTATGCTTGACCTTTTGAAACTGGTTTAATAATGAAATAAAAAAAAATAGGTTTGAAATTATGTACTGTGGAAGTTAAATGTTTTTACAAGTGGAAGACAAAACATACATATAATAAAAAACTGATACATGAAATGAAAATAATGTTCTCAACTATTCAATCAGCTAAAGAAACTAAACATAAGAATAAAATTTATTGCTTCATTCTGAAGAAGGATCACAATTATGAATCTATAGAAATATTTTAGTTGTATATATATATGAACATATTTGGATAGATGTGATCAAAGCAATACATACTAATCCCAGTATGGATAATTGCTGTGTGCATGACTTTTACTTCGTTTGTGAAGTCTATCTTGCAATAATCAACATATCTAGCTACATAGCAAGTCAGTCAGAAAATGTACATTATACCACAATCTTTTCTTACAGAAAAAGAAAATAACAAGTATCTACTTTGCTGATGCATACACATTCTTAAATCTTCTGAAAATGACAGAGTAGAACCAAGCAATTTAAGGCAAATGGGAAGTACTGCAATTAATTCCATACCGCATGCCATAACAAGTAACAATGCCATTCTTTAGAACCTGCCAATTCGTACCACATATGTCATTGCCACATTCTCAATATTGCTTTTCATTACAGAGATCATATCGATAGATGTGAGTAATGAAATATATTTATAAGTAACAATTTATAACTTGGTAGTGAATAGGTACTATTTGATACAGTTTAAGTGATGGGTATGCTATTTGTTAACTAAAAGATGTTTCGAACCTCAATATTTTCTCAGAATTTAATCTTCTGCAAAGTGAAGCAATCTGTTGATGCAGAATTTTTGAACTTCATTTATTATTTATATTTATCTTGTTCCCAGGACCTAATAGGGGAGCACATTACCATGGCAATAGAATTAGTCAGTACATGAAATTGTAACAGAATAGTAGCAATAAATCAAATGAAACTTATAGGGACCCAATGGATCTGCCACACTAAAGAATAAGTAAACCCAGTCAACAAAATAAGATAGAAATTAGCTCAATCTTTTAATTTATCAGGAGTTCTATTAATAAGCCATGAGGAAACTCTTCCATTTAGACTTGAAAGTGTGTGAAGTACTCTTAAGATTTTTTAATTCTTCTGGCAGTTTATTGAAAATACATGCAGTAGAATACTACTCTATTTCTGCACAAAAGTAAAGGAGGTGTCATGCAGAACCTCAACACACATTTTTTTAGTTATTGACCCCTTTGCTGTTTTAACAAATGACTAATGGTTATCTAAATTTCTTTTGAATGACATTATAAAGTATGTGATTAAACTAATTAACGTTTGAAAATGAATTTCACTAAATTATTCCAGAACAAACCAGTTTGAATTAAAAATGTTCAAATGTTTCTAAATCTATCAGACTCATCTGCCGGGTTATTAATCCATAGCTTAGAAACTACTTAAATTAAGGTAAACTAACCTAAGGACAACACAAACATTCATGCCCAAGGGGGAACTCAAACCCCTGATGGCAATTAAAAAAGGAGTGAAATCTGATTAGTGTGGAAGTAAGGCCACATGCCTATCAAACCAGTGCCAAAGCTAATTACATGACTAATTTTGTAAGAAAATTCAGGTACTTAAATCTTGGAGGGCAAACTGTTTTTATGGAGAAAACTGAGGGCAGATGAAATCATGCAAGGGTGGTCTACCAACACCAATGGCAAAGACAGCATATGTAGTGTGTAAGACAAAAAGTGGAAGCAATCAAACAAGTTATGAATTACTATATGGGGGACCCTGCAAATGCAAAGTGGAGGCAGCTCATTGTGAAGTAAAACAGTCATGAGTCAACATGGTGTGGATAATACAAAGACAGAAAAGAATAACAGATTCTCGAGTAGATTCTCAATGAGAGAAGAAGAATGAGGAGTGTCATTCGAAAGTCAGCTTAACCATTAATCGCACAAAGTCTATTAGTCAGAAGGTTATATCAACAGAATGATTAAGAGAGGGAGGTTTAGGGGGGGCTGTAATTTCTATTCCAGTCCTGTCACTGGCTTATCCTACCTCATTAGAAGCTGGACCCTCTCTGAAAACAGATATTTAATTAACTAATCCTTCTGCAATCTCTGCATATCTTTTTGTAATAGTATATCTACCAAGCAGATTTTCTTCAGAATGAATGACCACCATCAAACATTGGCCCAATCTAGGTGGGCTACCTCATGGCTCAACTTGAACTGAGCATAACACTCTTAATTTCAATGGCTAGCTCACAACCTGGACCATCTGGACCTCATCTCCACCACTAGCTTCTCTGAACTGCAGACACGGGAGTTATTGTTACAGCACATCCTCCTGCCTTGTAATTACCTTGACCTGAACCTGTGGCAGACTACTATCCCAACATACCCCTCAACACCTCCAACCAACAGTCCCTGTTTCTCTATTCTATACCTTCTTCGAATTCTTGACCAATTCACCACTGTCTGAAATATTTTCCCCTCCTCTAATCTGCCCCCTCTTGCTCTTTCTAAGCTACTTCTCTATCCAATCTGATACCTGCATCCTGTAAACTCCATGGCATGCACAAGATTGAACAGCATGTGCCACTGTGTGTGTGTGTGTGTGTGTGTGTGTGTGTGTGTGTGTGTGTGTGTGTGTGTCACTAGACGGCGGCCCGGGCTGCAGCAGTGCCACCAACCTCAGGGCCATGAAAAATATATAGTGACTGGCAGAGGAGCTCTCGGCCTCATTTGTATTGTGTAACTTGCCTTAGTCAGATCTAATGTACTTGTGTTTTACTAATTACTATTGTAGTGCCTTACCATTGGCTAGAGAGCCACCCAACAATGACATTATTTGCATAACTCAACTGGAATCTCAAGTTATAATGTTGTTCATAAAATCCATAGTGTTGGTGACAGCCATGTTCAATGTGTTCTGCTTTACAACACATCTATTGGTGACAAGTCTGGTATTAGGGCTTCCGCACGTTTATCGGCACATCTGTGTGGCTATGACTTCGCAAGACGCTGCTACTCCTTTTGATTTTAAACTCCCTCTGTGGGGTCAGGTACTTCAGACCAGGCTGCAATCTGTTGTTGATTCGGTTCAGCGACTGGTTATGGTTACAAATGTCACGTGGACTGCACAGACACTATTGCATCTGTTATTATGACACTGACTTCGTCTTTTGCAGAGGCATTAGGTTCCACTGCCTGCCAAGTTTCTGCTCCGTTTCCACCACCCTTTTCCAAGTTCGATAACTATTTGAAAGACTGGGACTCTTATGAGAAATGGTTGCATCAACACTTCCTAACTTTTGGTGTCTCTGATATGACCTTGTTTAATGCTCTTTTTCTGTCTTGGATTTCTCTTGGTATTTATTAGTTACTGTGACAGTTCACCCCTTTCCAGGACCCAGCAGCCTTTTGATGAAATGGGTCGTTTGCTATCTGCTTATTACCAGCCTTGTACTCGTATTATTGCAGCCTGTGTAGAAATTTATCAGTTGTGAAAGAAACCTAATACTCCTATCATGCATGGGCGGCTGAACTTCATGGTCTTAGTCGCTACTATATGTTTGTTACCCCTATTCACTGGGAACCCTACGTGGGCGACATGGTTCGCAATGCTATTCGGTGCTGAATTGTGAGCTTCGTCAACGTGCCCTTCAATTTGAAAACCCGACACTTGGAAATGTTTTGAATACTGGTCAGTCATTTGAGGTTTTCCATGCTGCTGGGGATCAGATTGAGGTGTGGGGGGTTGTAGCTGCTGTCTTCAGATCAGCTGGTTGTTTTCGATATTGCAACCAGCAGTGGTTTCATGGTAAATAGCATCACTGGACTCCGCAGTATTGACAGCCACGTGCACCACAATCTCTTTCTTCTTGTCCATTTTGCTTTGTGGATCACGACCAGCTAGCCTGACCTAGGAGGACACATGGCCTCTGTGTGCCACTCCCACTGACATGGACAGGGAAGTTAATTTTATTGGAAGTTTGCAGACTCGCTCTGATAAGTTGTCCATTGATATTCAATTGTTTGACGAATTTGTCACCTTGCAAGTGTACATGGAAGCCTTGGTTTCTCTCCTGAATTATCACTCAAATATTCACCTGGGTTTGCCTTCGTTGTCTCCTGTTCATCGTCACCTAAAAAACTATGGTCATCAGTGCACTCCTGTTCTGGGTCAGTTCACAGCTCCTACGGCTTACAAATCCTTGGTTCGTCTGGCGACTTTTTGGTGGTCGATGATACTGCAGCTGCTAACATTTTTGGTCTTCACACTTTCGATATTATCGGTTTCTCTTTTTGAGACTCTGTTAATCTGGTCTCTGATTCTGTCCCTTTTTATGACCTTGAGTTACTTTGTAAGCAATTTTCATCCTTTTTTACCGATGGCTTAGGTTGTGCTACTGCTTTTACCATGCACATCACCATGAAACCATTAGTGCACCCAAGTTTCTTGTACCCTTCAGGTTCCGGTGGCTCTGCGAGACCAAGTAAAGGCGGAACTCGACCGCCTGCAGGCTTTACAGGTAAATTAAATCTATTTCCTCTACAGAGTGGCCTACATCTCTGGTGACTGTAAGAAACTCTTGAGCCCCTTGCATTTATGTGGCAACTTTAAGGTTACTGTGAATGCTCAGTCTGTTATTGATTCCTATCCATTGCCATGATGCACTGATACTCTGTTTGCTGGGTCCCACTCTTTTTCTCAATTGGATTTGACTGAAGCTCATCTATAACTTCTGTTGGACGAAGACTAAATGCTAAAAGATTTCTTTTGGTCTTTACCAGTACCAATGACTGCTGTTCGGTGTGACTAGCACCCTGGATATTACTTTTGCATCTTGTCCCTGGCTGTGTTAACTATTTGAACAATATTGTGGTTACAGTGTCTTCCCCCACTGACCATTTACATAGCTTGTGTGCCCTTTTCTCTACTCTCCAGATGGTGGGTCTTCTGTGTAATTTGGCCAAGTTGTGTTTCTTTCAACTGTCTATTTCTTACCTAGGGTTTGAGATTCGTTCGGCTGGGGTCCACCCCATTCTGGACCACATGGCCGCCATTGTTTCCCTGCCTCGACTCATGTTGGTTAAAGAGTTGCAAGCTTTTCTGGGTAAAATCGCAAATTACCATCGATTTCTGCCCAGCACTGCTACGCTTGCATACCTGTTCCATCACCTTTTGCATGAACATGGGCCTTTTGTTTTGTCCACGTATTGTGAATGTACCTTATGTACCATGACACAGCAACTTGTGACTGCTCCGTGTTTAACTACTTATTCTCAGGGTCAACACTTCGTGCTTGCTACAGATGCCTCTCCATGTGGGGTGGGGGTGGTGCTTGCACATAAATATTCTGATGGGTCTGAATGCCCATTGTGTATGCATCACAAACTTTGATGTCTACACAGCAATGTTATTCACAAATTGAGAAGGAGGTGTATTTATGTCTTGAAAAAATTTCATGTGTATCTGTATTGTGTGAAGTTTCATCTTATTATGGATCATAAGCCTTTAATGTTACACTTCAACCCTACTGTGTCCTTCCCAGACAGGGCAGCTCATTGGTTGCAGTGCTGGGGCCTGTTTCTTTCTCGGTACAATTATGAGATTCATTTCCGTCCTAAGCAGACAGCTTGTCTCAGCACTCTGTCAGACTTGATCCTGCCTTTGACCGAGAGGAACTCCTATGTTTTTATCTTGATGCTGAAGCTCGGACTACTGTCGATAGTTGTCCTCTTACTTCCTCTTGTTTGTCGACCACTATTGCATCCAATCCTGTGCTTCAAATAAGTTTGTGTAACTACTATTCTTTCCAGTTACGCCTATCCGAGTATGAGGGAGTACTCCTTTTAGTTACAAAAGGTGAGTCACTGTGTGTGGTTACTCCGACGGCTCTCTGTGCTCGAGTGTTACAGATGCTGCATCAGAAGCCATGGGCGAGAGGGGGGTGGATCCCGTACGAAAGCTCTTGTTCGACGGCACGTGTTTTAGCATGGCATAGACAATGACATAGTGTACCTTGTGCCCACTTGCACTCAGTGTGCTTCACAACAGGCAGCCCCATGCGCTTCTCTTTTTCCCTGGTCTCACCCTAACAACCTTGGGAACATATTTATGTCAATTATAAGGGTCTGTTTATGAATTCTTAGTCATTTTGTGTTGTAATTGCTTATTACAAATTTCCCTATGTTTTTTGGTGCCCTACCATGTCCATGGCCATGACTAGGCACACTCTAAGGTTTTTGCTATTGAAAAACTGCCGCTCATCTTGGTTTCTGATAACAGTCCCCAGTTTTCGTCGACAGCTGCAGGTTTGCCATGTAATGGCTCCTCCCTTCCACACCCAGTCGAACAGTGAAGCTGTAAAACTGCTGCACACCTTTAAACATCTGATGTGGAAGTATGTGTTCTCCTCTTCTGTTGTTGATGCAGTATTGCATTTTCTGTCCTCCTACCACTTCAAGCCGGTGGGAAATCGCAGAACTGCCAAACTATTTCATGGCCATCAACCCTGGATGCTGCTCCTGCAACGGCGAATTACCGTGGACATGGCAGACCCTTGGGCTGCCTCAGTGCCACTGCCAGCTCGGCTCCGCCCCCGCTGGGTATCAGGCGTCACTGCAGCATGTTTAGGCCACCGCGTCTGCTCAGTGTACACTTCTGATGGCGTTATGCACCGCCACTGTGATAAGCTGTGCCCCGGGGCACCTCCTGCTGTACCAGTCAGTGCGCTTCCACAGGCACCTCTTGCTGACTCCGTGGCCACACTGCCCCTGACGCCTGCTGCTGCTGCTGTTGCTGCTGCTCCTACTGCCACTCTGTCTGCAGCGTCTCCAGGTGAAGTGGGTGTCACCACCCCACCTGCCTGAGGGTGGCACCACCGTGCTATCCAATTCCTAATCACCCGAGTGGGGCAGGCCGCAGCAGTGTCCCCACCACGGCACACATACAGTGACTGGCAGAGCAGCTTTTACCATCATTTGTAATGTGTAACTTCCCTTAGTCAGACATAATGTACTTGTGTTCTACTAATTACAATTGTAGTGCCTTACCATCACGATTTCATT
Source organism: Locusta migratoria (assembly GCA_026315105.1). Classification (NCBI taxonomy): domain Eukaryota; kingdom Metazoa; phylum Arthropoda; class Insecta; order Orthoptera; family Acrididae; genus Locusta; species Locusta migratoria. The sequence continues at coordinate 525,804,895 of CM048745.1, forward strand.
ATTTGTATATCTCAACTGGACTCTCGAATTGTATGGTTGTTCATAAAATCCACAGTGTTTGTGACAGCTGCATTTAATGTGTTATGCTTTACAACACTGCACACTATCAGGTAATGCTGAATCTCTACCCCCAACCTCACCCAGCATCAAACAATTCCCCTCCCCAATGCAAACACTCTTATTGTAGGGGCAACACACCGGAAATATCAGCCAGAGATAATGGTCATGTATGCATATGACTTGTGTCTGCATGGAAGTGTAATTGTGTGTGTGTGTGTGTGTGTGTGTGTATGTGTGTGTGTGTGTGTGTGTGTGTATTATTTTCTGATGAAGGCTGTGGCCAAAAAGTATAATTGTCTTTTCCAGATCTGTGACTCAGCAATCATCTTTACAGAGAGTTGTGATCTACTATCATTATATTATTGTTGTAAACATCATTAACATGTCAGGTCAGATGCAATGTAATCATTGACCATTTGTGGTTAACAACTGTGGATATCCAGTATGGTTCATTATTAAATGTGCGAGTTCATGAGAAACAGTTTCACCCAATGTAGGGACACCCGTGTAAGCAGTCTTATAATAAAAAAAATTACTGCTTTAACTTTTCCATAATATTTTATGTAAGTATGACCACCAAGTAGCTGCCTGCTGGAATCAATGACTGCTGTCAAATTATGGCCACGGTAAATACCCTCTGGTGCATATCCTACTTAACAAAACAATTTCAATGACCACTTTAGAACTCCTGCTAACTAGCTCCTTCAGGGCTCCCTGCTTGCCAACCTGCTTAGCCAAACTACATAACTACATACATTATTTCAAAAAAGTAGATAATTTGTTACAATGCAACCTATGATCTCACAGCAATATTGTTGCTATTAACACTGTTGCAGGGTGTCTGCAAAGAAATACATATTGTTGAGTAATGTCAGTTTAGTCCACCAATGAAGGAAATATTTCACATGATTGGGCCATATGTTCTTGTTGGAAAATACTTTCCTCTCACTTTCAACTAAGCTTCCTCTTTCTCAAGCAGGCAGTACAGTAGCACTGTTGTTGTTGTTGTTATTGTTATTGCTGTCTTCCATCCAGAGACTAGTTTGATGCAGTTCTCCAGCCTACTCTATCCTGAATAAGCCTCTTCATCTCTTCATAAGAACGGCAACCTACATTCATTTGAATCTGCTTACTGTATTCATCTATTGGTCTCCGTCTGCAATATTTACCCCACACACTTCCCTACAACTCTACAATCATGATTCCTTTGTCCTACCAATTGATCCCTTCTTTTAGTTAAGGTATGTCAGAAATTCCTTTTCTCCCAAATTCTGTTCAGTACCTCCTCATTACTTGAGCAATCCACCCACCTAATCTTCAGCATTCTTCTGTAGCAGCACATTTCAAAAGTGTCTATCCTCTTCCTGTCCACACTGTTTATTGTCCATGTTTCACTCTCACACAAGGCAACACTTCACACAAATGCCTTCAGAAAGCACTTCCTTACACTTAATATTCGATGTTAACAAATTTCTCTTTTTCATAAATGCTTTTCTTCCCATTGACATTCTGCATTTTATATCCTCTGAACTGCGACCATTGTATGTTATTTTACTGTCCAAGCAACAAAACTCAAAACTCATTTACCACATTTATTGTTTTGTTACCTAATCTAATTCCTGTTTTTCTTAGATGCACTCCATTACCCTTGTTTTGCTCTTGTTAATGTTCATCTTACATGTACCTTACAACACACCATCCATTCCGTTAAACTGCTATTCCAGGTCTTTTGATGTCTCGGACAGAATTACAATGTCATCGGCAAAACGCAATGTTTTCATTTCTTCACCCTGAACTTCAACCCCTTCTAAAAATTTCTCCTTGCTTTCCTTTATAGTTTGCTCAAGGTACATATTGAATAGCATTGGAGAAAGGCTACAACCCTGTCTTACTTCCTTCCCAACCTCTGCATCCCTTTCATGCCCTTCAACTCTGATAAGTTGTAAATGACCTTCTGTTCCCTATATTTTACTCCTACTGATTTCAGAAGTTGAAAGAATTTATTCGAATCAACATTGACAAAAGCTCTCTCCAAATCTACAAAAGCTAGAAATGTAGCTTTGCCTTTCTTAAATTTTTCTTCTAAGTGTTCCTACATTTCTTGTGAATCCAAACTCATCTTCCCCGAGGTCAGCTTCTACCAGCTTTTCCATCCTTCTATAAATAATTCATGTTAAAATTTTGCAACCATGACTTTAATAAATCATGGTTGCAAAATTTAAACATGAATTATTAATAGAAGGATGGAAAAGCTGGTAGAAGATGAGCTCGGGGAAGATGAGTTCATGGTTCTGTAATTTACACACCTGGATGCACCTGTTTTCTTTGGAATGGGGATTATTACATTTTTCTTTAAGTCCGAAGGTATGTCGCCTGTCTCGTACATCTTCTGCACCGGGATGAAATAGTTTTGTCATAGCTGGTTCTCCCAGAGACTTTAGTAGTTCCGAGGGAATGTGATCTACTCCAGGGGGCTTGTTTCGACTTAGGTCTTTAAGTGCTCTGTCAAATTCTTCTCTCAGTATAGTGTCTCCTATTTCATCTATTTCCTCTTCCCTGACTTACTACAATATTGTCTCAATGTTCATTTCCTTTTTAGAGCCCCTATATATACTCTATCCACCTTTCAGCTTTCCCTTCTTTGCTAAGAACTGGTTTTCCATCTAAGTTGTTTATAGTACTCATACAGCTGCCTTTCTTGTTTCCAAATGTCTCTTTTATTTTCCTGTGGGCAGTATCTACTTTTTCACTTCTTATACATTCTTCTACAGATTTGCATTTGGCTCCTAGCCACTCCTGCTTAGCCATTTTGCTCTTCCTGTCTATCTCATTTCTTAGTTGTCTATACTTCATTTTGCCTCTTTTATTTACTGCATTTTTATATTTTCTTCCTTCATCAATTAAATTTAGTATTTCCTGTGATATCCAAGGATTTTTTGTAGGTCTTGCCTTTCTACCTATTTTGTCCTCTGCTGCCTTCAGTATTTCATCACTCAATTCTACCCATTCCTATTCTACTGTTTTATTTCCCCCCATTTCTGTCAATTGTTGCCTAAAGCTCCCTCTGAAATTCTCAAGAACGTTAGGTCCCTTCAATTTATCCAGGTCCCATATCATTATTTTCCTACCTTTTCGCAGTTTCTTCAGTTTCAGCCTGCAGGTCATGACCAACAAGTTATGGTCAGAGTCTATATCTGCCCCTGGGTATGTCTTACAGTTTAAAACCTGATTCTAAAATTTATGCCTTACCATTATAAAATCTATCTGGAATCTTTCAGTGTCTCTGGTCTCTTCCACGTATACAAGCTTCTTTCATGATTCTTAAACCAAGTGTTTGTTATGATTAACTTATGTTCCTTGCAAAATTCTACCATACAATCTCCTCTGTCATTCCTTTCGTCAAGTCCGTATTCACCTACTATTTTTCCTTCCCTTCCTTTTCCTACTACTGAATTCCAGTCTCCTATCACAATTAAGTTTTCCTCTCTCTTAATTGTCTGAATAATTTCCCTTACCTCCTCATACATTTCTTCGATCTCCTCATAATCGGCAGAGATAGTGGGCATATAAACTTGTACTACTGTGATCAGTGTTGGCTTTGTATCTATCTTGACTATGATAATGTGATCACTGTGCTGCTCATAGTAGTTTGCCCACATTCCTATATTCTTATTCATTACCAGACCGACTCCTGTAATACTCCCAACTGATTTTGTATTTATAATCCTGTGCTTGCCTGACCAGAAATCCTGTTCCTCTTTCCATCGAACTTCACTAATAGACTATACCTAACTCCAACCTATCCATTTCCCTTTTTAAATTTTCTAACTTCCCTACCTGATTGAGGGATCTAACATTCCACACTCCGATCCGTAGAATGCCAGTGCTGTCTTTCCTGATGACGACAGCCTCCAGAGTAGTCTCCGCCCAGAGATCCGAATGGGGGACTATTTTACCACCGGAATATTTTACTCGAGAGGATTCCATCATCATATATTCATGCAGTAGAGCTGCATGTCCTCAGGAAAAATAATGGCTGTAGTTTCCCCTTTCTTTCAGCCATTCACAGTAGCCGTGTGGCAATGCCACATATCTGATGTTACAAGGCCAGCTCAGTCAATCATCCAGACTGCTGCCCCTGTAACTACTGAAAAGGCTGCTCTCCCTCTTCAGTAACCACACGTACATCTGGCATCTCCAAGGATACCCCTCCATTCTGGTTGTACCTACAGTACGGATATTTAAATCACTGAGGCACACAAGCCACCCCACCTCGGCAATGTCTGTGGTTCATGGGGGTGAAAATCGTGTGTATGGAGGCATTAAGAGTGGATGAAGGAAGTTGATGTTTTCATATCTTACGGGGTTATTAGATGGCAATATGCTGTGAAAGGTACTCGTCTAGCACAACAGCCATCTAGATGCCATCTAGGGTGGAACTATAAGGTCAACCATGTTGTCAACAGTGAAAATCAAAATTTTACAGTAATGGAATAATGTACTACTTGGCATCACTATTTTGTATATCATCCTGAAAGAAAGGTCATCTGCTGCTACTACCAGAGAATTCAGTCTAAAATAAACCAGAAAAGTCAATTAAGTTCCTAAATTTTAATTACTATCAATGGAAATTCAACAAAATAACAATGACAGTTTATAACTCACCGCAAAGACAAATGTCGAGCTGCGACAGGAACATAAAAAAAGACACTTACAGTCACAAAACTTTAGCTTTCACCTTTTAGCCTTCCACACGCTCTCACACTCACACTTCACAGACGTATAACTGTTGTCTTTGGCCACTGGCTGAAAGCTGTGGTTTTGTGTGTATTATTGTCTTTTTATGTGCCTGTCGCAGATCAGCATACATCTTTGTGTTGAGTTGCAAACTATCCTCATTAATTTTTAATTACTTCATATTCAATAGCTACGACTTCCTACTTTCCTTATTGCATGGTAATGAAGGGTTCAGGAAGAACTAAAAAACTGCATACGAATCAATTCCAATTACATTTTAAAAAACAATACAAATAGTTAAAGATTGCATCAGAGACAATGACACGAAGCAGATGGGGAAATTTAAAATTAGCAGCTTCACTGCTGTAAAATAAGATACAGCTATACTGAGATGAAAGTCAGCACAGAAGAGAATTCAAAAAAATATAACCTAATTGCTGCAAATATAACATACTCTATTGGTATTTCCAGTGCCATGAACTCCAATATATTGTCCTTATGTTAAGTGGCCAAAGAGAACTTAATTTTAGAATATTTTTAAAATGAATTCTTGGGTTGCATTTGTTTTCTATGATAAAAGTAATATTCAGAGTGATTAGAAACTTTACTGAAAATGAAACATTACTGACCTTGAGCAAAGTGTTACATTTATAGCAGATCCTTTTGGTAAAAAGAAACCCCAGTATTCCCAAGTATCATCAAGAAGTGAGAATTTTTTTATTATTTTTGAAGATTTCATTTTGGTACCAATCTCAGGAACAGTCCTGAGTTGAAAAGCATTAAAGGTGGAATTCATCTTCAAAGAATGGCTCTGAAATTACAAAAATAACCACACTAAAGTGCAGAAACAAACCAATATAAAGTGAGCACATAAAATTTCACTTATCTGCATTTATTAAGACAGTAAATACTACATTCAAGTAGAAAAAATATAATGTATAACATATTTACAGTTCATAATTAATGATGGCCAAGTTCCATTTTATTTTCATGGATACAGGAGAAACCCATTGTTAATTAACCTATGATTAATTTAAATCCTGGGTGTGATGAGGATGATTGAGATCAGAGGATATCACTTACCATAAGAAAATCAAATAATGAATGACAGATGTATTCTTAATTGGCATGAAGAACTATTTGCTTAATATAATAATGGAAAGTCCAGGTTGGAATTAATAATATAGTAAGGACAGTTTACAACTCACCGCAAAGACGTGGCAACGAGCTGTGACAGGCACACACAAAAGACACACACATACAACACTTTTAGCTATCGGCCATGGCCTTCTTCAGAAAATAGAACACTCACACAATCACATAGGCACACAACACAGTCATACAACCATCACCTCCAGCTGCCGCACTTCGAATCACGCTCTGCAATGAATCGGGGACGGGAGGGAGGGGGGGAGGGGAGGGGATAGGAAGGTTACGTCACAGTGGTGGGAATAGGTTAGATGGAAATACCGAGATGCAGCTTAGGAATGGAGTGGGGAGGCGGGTGAGGGGAGAAAATAAAATAAAATAAACAAAATAAAATAAAATAAATATATATACAAAATGCACACTGCAAGTACACAAGACCGTGTGCGCGCGCGCGCGCACACACACACACACACACACACACACACACACACACACAATCGCACATTCACACAGCACTCAAAATAGGCAAGGTTTGGGATAGAGAGGTAGGAACTGGGAAGTTATCGTAGGTTGATTTCGGGATCGGAGAATGTATTGTAGGGATAACTCCCATCTGTGCAGTTCAGAAAAGCTGGTGGTGGATGGGAGGATCCAGATGGCCCATGTTGTGGAGCAGCCATTGAAATCAAGCATGTGCTCTGCTGCAGGCTGTGCCACAGGGTGGTCCACCTTGTTTTTGGCCACAGTTTGGCGGTGGCCATTCATCCTAATGGATAGCTGGTTGGTTGTCATGCCAATATAGAAAGCTGTACAGTGTTTGCAGTTGGTAAATTATGTGGCTAGTTTCACAGGTGGCCTGGCCTCTGATAGGGTAGGATAAGCCTGTGACAAGACTGGAATAGGAAGTGCTGGGTGGGTGGATTGGACAGGTCTTGCAGCGGGGTCTTCCACAAGGATACGATCCCTGTGGCAGTAAGCTGGGTTTCGGGGTGGCATAAGGATGAACTAGGATGTTGTAAAAAATAGATGAAGTACACTTACCAGGCGAAGGGGCACAGGCAGTGATAGCAACAAATAAACACACAAACACACACACACACAAAAAAACGCTAGCTTTCGCAGCCTAGCTGCTTCATCAGGCAGAAGGGAAGGAGAGAGAAAAGGAAATGATGAGGGTTTTAAGGAAGGGGGTAAGGAGCCATTCCAATCCCGGGAAAGAAAAGACTTACCTTGGGGGAAAAAGTGGAGGGTAAACAAATCCACACACACCCACACATTTACACAGACACAAGTACACTTTTTCTACAGTTCTACAGTATGTCTGCCTAAGTGTACTTGTGTCTGTGTAAATGTGTGGGTGTGTGTGCATTTATTTACCCTCCATTTTCCCCCCCAAGGTAAGTCTTTCCTGTCCCGGGATTGGAATGGCTCCTTACCCCCTTCCTTAAAACCCTCATCATTTCCTTTTCCCTCTCCTTCCCTTCTGCCTGATGAAGCAGCTAGGCTGCGAAAGCTAGTATGTGTGTTTGTGTGTGATTTTATTTATTTTATTTGTTTCTATCGACGAGCCAGTCCTTTTGGTAAGTCATCTCTTTTCTATTTTTATATATATATATTCCCGTAACCCGGAAAGTGTACACGATCAAAGGCAGAGCCACTTGCGATAGTACCCACGTGATCTACCAACTGACATGCCTGCACTGTGAAGCGTTCTATGTGGGAATGACCAGCAACAAACTGTCCATTCGCATGAATGGACACAGGCAGACAGTGTTTGTTGGTAACGAGGATCACCCTGTGGCTAAACATGCCTTGGTGCATGGCCAGCACATCTTGGCACAGTGCTACACCGTCCGGGTTATCTGGATACTTCCCACTGACACCAATCCTTCAGAACTCCGGAGATGGGAACTAGCCCTTCAGCATATTCTCTCTTCCCGTTGCCCACCTGGTCTCAACCTCCGCTAAATTCGAATTCCCACCCACCATCTTAACATCTTTGTTTTGGTTCTCTGGACAGAGCCTCTGCCTCAAGTGGCATCTCTAACTTCTAACTTCTTTGCTTTATACAGTTCTACAGTATGTCTGCCTAAGTGTACTTGTGTCTGTGTAAATGTGTGGGTGTATGTGCATTTATTTACCCTCCATTTTTTCCCCCAAGGTAAGTCTTTCCTGTCCCGGGATTGGAATGGCTCCTTACCCCCTTCCTTAAAACCCTCATCATTTCCTTTTCCCTCTCCTTCCCTTCTGCCTGATGAAGCAGCTAGGCTGCGAAAGCTAGCATTTTTGTGTGTGTGTGTGTGTCTGTGTGTTTATTTGTTGCTATTACTGCCTGTGCCCCTTCGCCTGGTAAGTGTACTTCATCTATTTTTTACGTATATTTTTCCTGTTAGGAATTTTTCCTCTATATATATATATATATATATATATATATACACACACACACACACACACACACACACACACACACACACACACACACACACACTTTAGGTTACGTTAGTAACACTAAAAGTGGGCCTTTGCAATAATCTTTTGACAGCTTGAAATTTAAATTAAAATAACGGCTAAACTAATCATCTGACACGAAAATTGAATAACCTAATTGGTAGAGGAGAAAATTCTCTACAACTTAGCTCCCTTATGTTTTCTTCATATCTTGTATCGTTTGAGACATATTTGCAAAAATAACAGAGATTTGACACCCTCCATTGAATTAACGAGAATCAGCCGTTCGGAGATGTCACGTGACATTCCTCGCTTATTTGATGATTTTCTTATTGTAACTCACACGTTGTCATTCCAAAGCAACGGCACACTGTGAAATTAACAAAATCACATCATTCTTTGTACGATAAATGATAATCTAAATGTCTACAAATGCCATATTAACATCAGTTACTAACGGCCATAAATAGTATGAGATTAAATATTTGTTGTTTTGATTTATAGCCGTAACGTAGTGGGCAAGGTGCTGGACTGTGACATGAAAGATCGGTGGTTTGAAACCCACTACTACCTAAATTTTTCCCCCCTAAAAGGGTTTCAGACACTCTTGTTAATTAATTTATTATTATTTAGATTATTATTTTGGTCCAAAATGTTTGCAAAAACTTATAAAACTACAAATCTAAAGTGGGCCGTAAAACATGTCAGTGCATTTTTTTTTCTCCATACCTTACAGTTCCTATCTCTCTATTCCAAACCTCACCTATTTTAAGGTGGTGTGTGAATGTGCGATTGTGTGTGTGTGTGTGTGTGTGTGCGCGCGCGTGCGCGCACGTGCTTGCGTGTGTGTGTGTGTGTGTGTGTGTGTGAGCCCGTGCGTGTGCGTGCGCGCATTTGTGTGCGTGCGTGTGCGTATGTGTGTGTGTGTGTGTGTGTGTGTGTGTGTGTGTGTGTGTGTGTGTGTGTGCAGTCTTGTGTACTTGCAGTGTGCATTTTGTATATATATTTATTTTATTTTACTTTATTTTATTTTGTTTATTTTCTTTTACTTTCTCTCCTCACCCGCCTTCCCACTGCATTCCTAAGCTGCATCTCATTATTCCCATGTAACCCATCCCCACCACTGTGACGTAACCTTCCTATCCCCTCTCCCCTACCCTGCCCCCTCCCTGCCGTCCCCGATTCACTGCAGAGGGTGATTCAAAGTGCGGCAGCCGGAGGTGAAGGTTGTATGACTGTGTTGTGTGCCTTTGTGATTGCGTGAGTGTTCTATTTTCTGAAGAAGGCCATGGCCGATAGCTAAAAGTGTTGTATGTGTGTGTCTTTTGTATGTGCCAGTCGCAGCTCGTCGCTATGTCTTTGCAGTGAGTTGTAAACTGTCCTTACTATGTTATGAACTATTTGCTTAGCTTTTTGAACTCCCTTCTTCAGAAGTAGTTTATACATTCACATGTACTTCTGACATCACAACATTACTACAAAGAGAGCTAGCCTCAGCCAAGGAAATGAGAGAGGCTTGCAGGATGGTGAACTGTACAGCACGAGTAGGGAGTTCAGACAGGTTGTAAATGAGGAAGTAAAGTAAGAAATGAGGATGGTCAGAATACTCAAAAAATGTTGGTACATTGATGATCATGATGATGATGATGATGATTGGTGCTTTAGGGCACTCAACATCGAAGACATCAGCACCTGTGCTCAAACAGATGGAAGCATAATGGTGCTTGTCGTATGGACTTGCAAAATTGAAAAGTATACCTACAGTTGTAGGGGTATCTTAAAACAACTTATAAAAGGACTAAAACTGAAGATAAAACATTGACAGATGTATGTGGCCTGGTGACTACTTAAAAATAAAGAGTGACCGAGCCACTCGGACACTTTAAAAATCGCACACACATTATTTTGGGAAGAAGTGCAGGTGCTGTACAAAATCTTAAGACACGATCCACAGCCACCTCATCGTCACCTAAAATAGATTTTAAGTCCTGCAAGAGACCAAAACTTGCCCTCATACCAGTATATAAAATGCATTCTGTTAAAATACATCATATCGACAGTGGTGTCCTACATCTGTCACACTCCGGCAGTTCTTTGTGGCACAAAAGAAAACCAGACGACAGTTGGCAATGTCCAATTCGAAGAGAAGTGAGGCCGACTTCATCAGCTTGTCGAGGGCAGAAGGAAGTACGGTATGGACGCACTGGGGAGTTTAGTGCACGTAATTTATTGTCCGCCACATCCAGTCACTGATCCTTCTACAAAATCATGATTTTTTGTGTCACAAAGAATGTGACGGCTTTCAGCGGGACAGAACAGCATACGGCAGGGGGGAGAGAGCAAGCCTCTTTAGCTGCTTTGTCAGCCAGTTCGTTTCCTTCGATCACTGTGTGCCCAGGAACCCAACAGAAGAGTACCTCCTTGTGGTGTTGTTGCAGTGCAAGGAGAGCGTCCTGTATGTCCTGCACCATTTGGTCTACTGGATACATTTGATCAGCAGTGAGGAGGGCGCTGTGGGAGTCTGAGCAGAGCAGGAACTTCTCACCTTGATGCCTTTTGATCTGTTCTAGTGCCCTCAGGATAGCAAACAGTTCCACATAATACACAGAAAATGTTTTGGGATCCCTATCTGAAGGACAGAGTGAGGGAACACAATGAAGTAACCTAGACGATCACCCTGCTTGGATCCATCTGCATAGATGATAATAAAATCTGCATGGTGGTTTAAAATCTCAAAAAATCTTCTTTTATAAAAACTGTCCGAGGTACAAGGCTTCCTAAAAGCAATCAGATCTTAGATCAATGTAGGCCTATGAAGGAGCCAGGGAGAACACCTACTCCACCGCTGGCATTGAACCTTAATGCCCTGCACCTGCAGCAACTCAAGGCTTTCCTGTATTCGAATCCCAAACGGTCTTGTCGCCTGTGGTCGATTATGGAACAAACGTTGGAATGGCTGCTGTGCAACACGAAAGAAAGTAATGTGTCCAGAACTGACAGTTCCCTGTACATCAGGAGTGCCACAAGTAGAAGACGGTGAATAGAAAGTGGAAGCTCACCAGCCTCTGCACACAGGCTTGTGTGATACGTACCAGTGGCCAAAAGAAGAAATAAAAACTTTGCTGTTTGCCGATAACATAGTAATTTTGACAAGAACCACAAAAGATCTAGAAGAGCAACTGAATGAAATGGACAGTGTCTTGAAAGGAAGATATAAGATAAGCGTTAACAAGAGTAAAACGAGGGTAATGGAATGTAATGTCAGAAAATCAGGCGATGCTGAAGGAATTAGATTAGGTAATGAGACAATGAAAGTAGTAGATGAGTTTTGTTATTTGGGTAGCAAGATAACTTCTGATGGCCGAATTAAAGAAGATATAAAATGCAAAATGGCTATGGGAAGAAAAGCGTTTCGAAAGAAGCGAAACTTTTCCTCCCTTTGTTCTGCAATGTCTTCTACTTTTTCCATCTTTTTTTGTTTCCCTCTTTCTTAATGCCTCCTTACCCTAAACCCTCACCTTTATCCTGTCTGTAAAACATTCCTGCCTTCACTCAATTCTAGAAACTGCCACATAGGTATGATCACATGGTGTAAGATTTTATGCCACATATTGCATGGCCACTCCAGTTTGAGGTTTAGAGTCATCCCTCCTGTGTATGTGTGTGTGTGTGTGTGTGTACTTTTCAGCGACCACCGTGTCTATACTGAGAGAAGAATTTGACAGAGCACTTAAAGACCTAAGTTGAAACAATCTCCCTGGAGTAGATGATATTCCCTCGGAACATGGGTTTGCCATAATGTTGCTGTGAATGGTGGAAATGAGGGAAACTACAGTCGTTACTTTTCCCAAGGACATGCAGCTCTACTGTATGAATGTATGATGATGGCATACTCTCAGGTAAAATATTATGGAAGTAAAATAGTCCCCCAATCAGATCTCTGGGAGGGGACTTCTTAGGATGTTGTCATTAGGAAAGACAGCAGTGGCATTCTAAGGATCAGAGCGTAGAATGTTACCTTCCTTAATCGGGCAGAAAGGCTAGAAAATTTAAAAAGGAATGTGGATAAGTTGAAGTTAGATATAGTGGGGATTAGTGAAATTCGGTGGAAGGACGAACACAATTTCTGGACAGATGAGTACAGGATTATATACACAACATCAATTGACAGTATTACAGAAGTAGGTCTGATAATGAATAAGAAACTAGGAATATAGGTAAACTACTATGAGTAGCACAGAGATCACATTATTGTACACAAGATAGATACGAAGCCAACACTGAGCACAGTAGTACAAGTTTATATGTCAACTATGACAATTATGAAGAGACTGGAGAAATGCATGAGGAGGTATAGAAAATTATTCACCAAGTTAATGGGACGGAAAAACAAATAATAGGTGAATTTTGACTGGAGAAAAGGAATGAAAAAGTAAGTCACATGGTAGAATTTTGCTCAGAACATAATTTAATCATAACGAACACTTGGTTTAAGAATCATGAAAGACGGTTGTCTACTTGGAAGAAACCAGAAGTTATCAGATAGATTTTATAGTGGCAAGACATAGATTTTGAAAGCAGGTTTTAAACTGTGACACACATCCAGGGACAGATATAGATTCTGCCAATATCTAATTGGCTATAAGCAGCAGACAGAAACTGAAGAAAGGTAGGAGTATAAGGAGATGAGACCTGGATAAACTGAAGGAACCTGAAGTTCTTGAAAGTTTCAGAGGGAGCTTTAGGCAGCAATTGACAGAAACGGGGGACAATAATACAGGAGATGATGAATAGATAGCTTTGAGGGATCAAATAGTGAAGGCAGCAGAGGTCCAAATATGCAGAAAGATAAGACCTAGAAAATATCCTTGGATATCACAGGAAATATTGAATTTAATTGATGAAAAGAGAAGATATAAAAATGTCCTAAATGAAGCAGGTAAAATGGAGTACAGATGACTAAGAAATGGGATTAACAGGAAGTGAAAAATGACTAAGTAAGAGTGGCTAGAGGGCAAATGCAAGTCTACTGAAGAATCTACATTTACACGGATACTCTGCAAGTCAAATTGAAGTGCATGGCACAGGGTTCATCGAACCACTTTTTCAATAATTCTCTATAGTTCCATTCTCCAATAGCTTGCGGAAAAAAGAAACACCTAAATCCTTCTGTTTTTGATCTGATTTCTCTTATTTTATTATGATTATCATGTCTCCCTATGTAGGTGGGTGCTAACAACATATGTTCGCATTCTGAAGAGATACTTGATGATAGAAATTTCACAAATAGATCGAGCCACAACAAACAATGCCTTTCTTTTAATGATTTCCACCCCAACTCATGCATCATTTCTGTTACACTCTCTCCCCTATATCACGATAATACAAAATGAGCTGCCCTTCTCTGAATTTTCTCTAAATTGTCAGTCAGTCCCATCTGCTGTGAATCCCAAAATGCACAGCAATATTCCAAAATAGGATGCACAAGTGTAGTGTAGGCAGTTTCTTTAGTAGAACTGTTGCATCACCTAAATATTCTGCAAATGAAACATAGTCTTTGGTTCACCTTCCTTATATTTTCTGTGTATTCTTTCCAATTTAAGTTGTTCATAATTGTTACTCCTAGGTATTTAGTAGAATTGATGGCCTGTAGGTCTGACTGATTTATTGTGTAACTGAAGTTTAATAGATTTCTTTTACTGGTCATATGGATGACCTCACATTTATCTTTATTAAGGGTCAACTGCCAATTTTTGCACCAGGCAGATATCTTATCTAAATAATTTTGCAATTGCTTTTGATTTTCTGGAGACTTCATTAACCGATAAATGACAGCATCATTTGCGGACACTCTAAGAGAGCTACTCAGATTGTCTCCTAAATTGTTTATAAAAATAAGAAACACTTTCCTGGGGGGATACCAGATATCACACCTGTTCTACTCGATGTCTTTCCATCAATTACAATGTACTGTGTCCTTTCTGACAGGAAATCACAAATCCAATCACCCAACTGTGGTGATATTCCATAAGCACATAATTTGATTAGAAGAAGCTTGTGAGGTACAATGTCAAAAGCTTTATGGAAATCTAGAATTATGGAATCTATTTGACATCCCTTATCGACAGCATTCATCACACCATGTGAGTAAAGAGATAGCTGTGTTTCACAAAAACGATACTTTCTGAATCTGTGTTGACTATGGGACAATAGGTTGTTCTCTTTGAGGTAGTTCATAGTATTTGAGGAAAATATATATTATAAAATCCTGCTGCAAACCAACATCAATGACATAGGACTGTAATTTTGCGTATCATTCCTATTGCCTTTTTTGAAAATTGGAAGCAACCTGTGCGACCCTCCAGTCTTTGGGTACGGAACATTCACCAAGCGAGCAGTTGTATATGGTAGGTATGGGGCTATTGCACCAGCATACTCTGAAAGGAAACTAATTGGTATACAGTAGGGAGTGGGAGACTTAACTTTTGTTAAGCGATTTAAGTTGTTTTAATACTCCAGGGTTATTTACTTCTAAATTACACATGGTGGAATCTGTCCTTGATAGTAATTCTGGAGAATTTGCTTTGTCTTCTCTAGTGAAGGAATTTTGGAAAGCTGTGTTAAGCAATTCTGCTTTAGCAGAACTGTCACCGGTAGCATCACCATTTCTATCGTGTAATGAAGGTATGATTGGGTTTTGCCCCTAGTATAGTTTACATACGACCAGAATTTCTTAGGATTCTCTACCAAATTATGTGACAGGGTTTCGTTGTGGTAACTATTGTTGGCTTCTCTCATTGAAATTCGAGCTAAATTTCTAGTTTCAGTTATTTGTGCATTTAAATTTTGTATGCCCTTTTTTTTTTTTTTTTTTTTTTTTTTTTTTTTTTTTTTTTTTTTTTTTTTTTTGCCTGAATGCCTGAAGCTGAAGATAATTCAGCTGAAATTTTTACAAAGGGTCAAATGGGATTCAGAAAAGAGAGGTAGAATAAAATAGGTGGTGGTATATTTATTGCTGTCACAGGCAGTTTATCCTGTAGTGAAATTGAAGTAGATTGCTTCTGTGAATTGGTATGGGTAGAGGTTATACCTGATAACCAAAATAAATTAATAATTGGTTGTTTTTTCAACCCCCTGACTCAGATCATTTGCCAACTTTCATTTACCGTTTATATGTTGGCAAAAATACATGTTCAAAACTAGAGGCAAGCATAAAACATCTTCCAAAATGGTACTGAATGCATTCTCTGAAAAATTATCGCGAGCAATTAGTTCATGAACCCACTAGGATAGTAAATGGTTGTGATAACATACTTGACCGCCTAGCAACAAATAATCTGAAGTTAATAATGAGCATCAAAACAAATACAGGGTTTAGTGAACACAGAGTTGTCATAGTGAGACTGAATATCAGACTTCTCAAAACCACTGAAATTAAAAGACTATTATATTTATTCAAAAAAGGAGATGAAAATTAGATAATGCTTTCCTGGGTGAAAATTTCCAGTCTCTCGAAACTATGAATGTGAGTGTCGATCAGATGTGGCTTACATTCAAAGAAATAATATCAACAACCATTGTCAGATTCATACCAAACAAATTAACAAAAGAGGGGGCTGACCCACTGTGGCACGCAAAACAGGTTAGACCACTGTTACAAAAGCAAAGAAAAAAGCATACAAAATTTAAATGAACAAATAACTGAAACTAGAAATTTAGTTCGAATTTCAATTAGAGAAACCAACAATAGTTACCACAATGAAACCCTATCACGTAATTTGGTAGAGAATCCTAAGAAATTCTGGTCGTATTTAAAGTATACTAGGAGCAAAACCCAATCATACCTTCATTACACGATAGAAATGGTGATGCTACCGGTGACAGTTCTGCTAAAGCAGAATTGCTTAACACAGCTTTCCAAAATTCCTTCACTAGAGAAGACAAAGCAAATTCTCCAGAATTACTATCAAGGACAGATTCCACCATGCGTAATTTAGAAGTAAATAACCCTGGAGTATTAAAACAACTTAAATCGCTTAACAAAAGTTAAATCTCCCACTCCCTACTGTATACCAATTAGGTTCCTTTCAGAGTATGCTGGTGCAATAGCCCCATCCATATACAACTGCTCCCTTAGTGAATGTTCCGTACCCAAAGACTGGAGGGTCGCACAGGTTGCTTCCAATTTTCAAAAAAAGGCAATAGGAATGATACGCAAAATTACAAGCCTATGTCATTGACGTTGGTTTGCAGCAGGAATTTAGAATATATATTTAGTCTTATTCCTGCATGACTCTGATCTGATATTCTGTTTGTGGGCCTGTACTCCGCAGTTTGGAAAGGCCAAATCATCCTGCCAGCAACTTCACTAATACCCACTACAATATATCTAACTTGAACCTATTACATATTTTTGACAACGTTACAGCGTCCATTTTTAATGAAATAAATCGCAATTTGGGATCAATTATGACTTCACTGTACTAGGTTCAGATGTAATACCAATGTGCGGCGAATGTAAATTTGTGCCTGGCCGGGATTCGAACCTGGGATCTCCTGCTTACTAGGCAGATGCATTGACCACTCCGGCACTGAGGACACAGTGACCAACCCGACTGCAGAGGACTCTTCCTGCCACACCCAAATCTCCATTCGCCACACTGTCTCTTTGCTATTAACCACAGCCTCTTAATTCTGTGATGCTTGCAGCCACAATACATTTGTGTCTTGATACCTCATAGTCTGTTCTCCCTGACGCGGGAATACAGTATTGTGGCTGCGAGCATTACAGAGGCTGTGGTAATAGGAAAGAGACAGTGTGGCGAATAGAGATTTTGGTGTGGCAGGAGACGAGCAGGGAAGTGACCTCTGCAGTCGGGATGGTCACTGTGTCCGCGGTGGCAGAGTGGTCAACGCGTCTGCCTAGTAAGCAGGAGATCCCAGTTTCGAATCCCGGCCAGGCACAAATTTTTATTCACCGCACACTGGTATTATATCTAAACCAAGTACAGTAAAGCCATAAATGATTGCAAATTGCAATTTATTTCATTAACTTGAACCTATTTTTAATAATAGTAATAAAGACAGTTTACAACTCACCACACAGACCAGACAATGAGCTGTGACAGGAACATAAACACACACACACACACACACACACACACACACACACACACACACACACCACTTTCAACTATTGGCCATGGCACAGAGAAACATATACAGAGAAGTCCCCTCGAAACCTCTGTCCTACGCTGCCCTTGTAGTTCCATAAGTTGCTAGCAGATGTCAGACGGTCCCCCGGCTTAGTACCGGTAAACGACACTAGAGGCGCTACTGAGGGTGCCTCTCGCACATAGAGGGTAGCATGGAGAGGAGGCTGAGGGGAGAGCTCGTGCCGCCTGCCACAAGGCCAAGGCTGTGTCCTGTGTGTCGGCGTTTGAGGGGAAGTGGTGGTGGGGGCAGCCACTACCTGCCACCTGCTCTGGCCAGTTTTAAAGGGCTGCTTCTGACCGCAGCTCAATCATGGGACATCTTACAGAACTGCTGGTAACCCTCCCTCCCCACACCCCTGAACGTGTGACCGGGCCCTTACGGAGGTTTCCTGTCTGTATATTTTTGTCTGTGACCATGACCTTCTCCAGAAAATAGAACATTCACGCAATCACACAGGCACACAACACAGTCACACAAGCATCAGCTCTGTCTGCCGCACTTCGAATTACGCTCTGTGGTTTGGAAACAGAGGAGGGGAGGGGGGATACGAAGGCTGTGACATGGTGGTGAGGATGGATGTAGCACTGCTTTGCAGAGCAAGTACGTATTAGATGGAAGGAAAGAGATGCAGCTAAAGAATGGAGTGGGGAGGCAGGTGAGGGGAGGAAAATAGATAAAATAATAAAATAAATCAAACAAACGCACACCGTGTAAGAGCGCGCGCGTGCGCACACACACACACACACACACACACACACACACACACACACTTGCTGACACTCGTTTCGTCATCACCTAACATAGAGGGCAGATCACCACAAAGATTTGCCTCTATCCTCTGTGCATGATATAAAGTACACTCAATTAAAATGTGGAGTATAATAATCTGCATGCCACAGGCATCACAGTTTCCTCATATTGGAATAAGCAGCAG
This sequence comes from Locusta migratoria, assembly GCA_026315105.1. Taxonomy (NCBI): domain Eukaryota; kingdom Metazoa; phylum Arthropoda; class Insecta; order Orthoptera; family Acrididae; genus Locusta; species Locusta migratoria. The sequence continues at coordinate 525,823,439 of CM048745.1, forward strand.
CGTGTAAATAGACAGTGCCCAATTTGGACAGCGGTAATGGCTACTTCATCCCTCCTGAGAGGCTGGCATGATTGTCATGGATGGCCAATGGCCTTCAGCAACCTCTGCTTGTTATTTGTCACTGAAACCCATTCCTCTAATACAATCCCGGGACTGCAGCCGTAACAAAGAAGTGGTATCCTGCAAGCGAATCGAGCACATTGTCACTTCAGGTGTTTTTCAAGTCTCTTTAGCAGCCCGATCAGCTTCTTCATTGCCCTGAATTCCCACATGTCCTGGCATCCAGCAAAACGACACCACTTTCCCATGACATTGGAGGAAGTCTCAGATGGATATAACTCTTCAAATGACTAGAGCACTAAGAGAATCAGAACAAAGAGGAAATTGTTTACTCTGTATGTAATGTATCATCTGTAGTTCCTTCAAGATGGCACGTAGTACAGCAGGAAGAAACAGAACAATTATCGGGGAGGCGAACCTTGACTACATGGTTGGGGAACACAATGGAACAGTCGACAGAGTCCCCTTGCTTGAAGCCATCAGTAGTTTCATCTTTTCTGAAACTTGACAGGTCTAAAACAAGTCTGAACCTCTGGAGGAGCCAAAGGGGAACCTTGTTCCAATCATGTAAAATATTAAAACCAGCAACTCTCATATGTAGAAGGCAATCCCTCGTGCAATTCCCATATGGTATCACTGCTTGTCGCTGATTATGAAAGAGCCTTTCCGTTGGAGGCCAAGTAACAGCATGGTATGCTGGTTTGAAAGATGTGGACAGTATTTTATATGCCTGGCACAACAGCATAAGTAACCTTTACCTGATAAGATAGTGGCAGCTCTGCAGCCTCAGCACAAAGACTTGGTATGGAGCTCGTCCTAAATGCTCCAGTTGCCAGCCAAATCCCTGCATGGTGTATCGCATCCAGCATCTTTAAATAAGATGGCCATGCAGACCCCTACAGTGTGCACTCATAATCAAGTTGGGATCACACATAGGCACAGTAAAAATGGAGCAAACAGGTATGTCTGGCACCCAAGAAGTGTGACTAAGACATTTTAAAACTGCCTATGCTTTGAGGCACCAAGTCTTCAGGTTCTCAAGGTGTGGCAAGTCTGGAATCGAATGTAAGGCCTAGAAACCTCATTCTGTCTTTAAAAGTGAGAACAGAGCCCTTCATCTGCAGTTCACGTAATTTAAAAGCAGTGTCTGAACAGTTACAAAGGAGACACAGAGACTTCTCTGTGGAAAACTTAAAACCACTATTCCCTGCACATTCATCCAACTGTTGAAGAGTGAGCTGCAGCTGACGTGTAGGTGATGCAAAGCTGGAAGAAGAACAAAGGACAGATCAAAGGGAGAACACTGGACAGGACTTAACAACAGAAATATTACTCTCAATTGCTATGGCAAACAAGTTCACACTTAAAAGACTATCCTCGGGGTTTCCATTCTCCTGCTGTAAACAATCAGAAAGGCCATCTAAAATAATGTGGAGAAGGAAAAGACTGAATAAAATGGGAAAGACAACCACAAAAACCCCATTAATGGAGCTGCCTGAGAATAAGATGCTACCAAGTATTATCTTAGGACTTATATTTATACAAAAATACACCCAGAAGGTGATGCAGATGCAGGAAAGACTGTTGTACAGCCACCTCCAGTAAGGGCAGGTTATCAAAGGTGGAGTGATATATCCTGAACCCACACTGAAAGCAGCTGAGAAGCTGTCTGAATTCCAGCATTGGGACAAGGCGGCAGTTGACACTCCAGTCTTAAGGTCTTTCTCATGCAGCTAGTGAAAGGAACACTACAATAGCTACTACAACACATTGTTATTTCCCAGGTTTTAAAAGAGGAATTAAAATGGCCTCCCTCCATGAGTCGGAGAACTGGCCTGATGCACAGATGAAATTAAAAAGGTTCATCAATGTAGGACCGGAAGTCCAAAATGCCACTCTCGGCAGCCAGTTGGTGGTGCCGGAAAGCTGCATCATAACTGGCAGTGGCATTAACTGTAGAAAAAATTGGCTGCCATAGTCTGAGCAAGTTTTTGTGGCTGGTCTGGAGAGAACCATTCCTCATCACAGCAGCCACTGGACACCTCCCTCCTGTCTGATGGTCTCGCCTACAATTGAAGTCTCAGGGGAACAGTTAATAGACTTTAGAAACTGTTGCCATGACTTCTTATTATATCAAATAATCCAGCAAGATTTGGCCCTTACCACCCAAAAGGCTGTGAGATTCTCCACAGTAGGTCAGCACTCGAACCGCCTCAGAGCTACTCATCTGGTCCTGACGGCAGAATGACATTTGTCATTCTATCAAGGGACTGGGTGCCTTTTTGGGTGCCCTGAAGATCATGGAATGGATTCATCAGCAGTGTGGTGGATCATTTCAGTAGTATGATCTGTCCATTCCTGGATGCCGTCATGGGGCTCAAGTTAAGCAAGTTACCTGTAAAGCATCCAGTCTGCTCTATTAAGCACCCATCAAGGTGGCTGTCTTTTGTGTTTTACTCTGTCAGGAAGATGAATCAAAATTGGAACATGATCAATACAATGCAGGTTTTTATTCACTTCCCATTAAGCAGAGTGGGTAAGAGCCAGAGGGCAAAGAGAAAGATAAATTGCAGAGAACAACCCAGTGGCAGTTAAGAAGTGTGTGCTCTGGTCTATATTTAACACACTGGCACATGAAGACAAGAGAACCCTTTCAACTACTCTACCCCTATGTTAGGTAGCTTCAGAGCCCCAAAGCACTCCATTTTTGGAGTATCGCAGCCCAGTGTGGGATCCTTATCAGGTGGGTTTGATGGAGGACATCGAAAGAGTCCAAAGAAGGGCAGCTCGTTTCGTATTGTCACGATACAGGGGAGACAGCGTTACGGAAATGATACAAGATCTGGGATGGGAATCATTACAACAACAGCGCTTATCGCTGCAGCGTGGGCTACTTGCGAAACTCCAATCGCCAACATTCTCCTCCGAATGCGAAAATATATTGTTGACTCCCACTTACATAGGTAGAAATGATCATTAGAATAAAATACGAGAAATCAGAGCTCGAACAGAGAGATTAAGGTGTTCTTTCTTCCCCCGCGCTATTCGAGAATGGAATGGGAGATAAATAGTATAATGGTGGTTCGATAATCCTCTGCCAGGCACTTAAATGTGATTTGCAGAGTATCCCATGTAGATGTAGATGTGCATTAAAATCACCACAGATGATGAATAGGTGAGGCACCTGTTTAAGAAGGTCTTCAAGAGCCTCTTCATTCAGAGGACCATGAGGAGGCAGATACAGGGAACATATAGTCAGTTGGTGGCGCGCATGCGATGGCACTGCACCTGCTCGTACGGTTGTGTTGAGAGAGATACATTCAGTGTGGTAGGCTGGACTGATGAAAACAGCCACTCCTCCTCTCGCTCTCTCTCCACTAATGTCGTCCTTTTTGTGGAGACTGTAAATGTGTACTCAAGGTTATCAGAGTGCTTGAAATTTGACACCTGGAGACATATACACATAGGTTGTCCCTGAGATAATAAATTTAGTTCCTCCATGTGCGGTCTAAATCCCTGCAAATAGTTCCTCCACATGTGATCTAAATACCTGCAAGTTCCACTGCAGGATGGGAGCTATTTATCAAGGACGTTAAATCTTCACTCCCTCTTTCTTAGGGGGCTGGCAGCCTGTGACAGGAGGAGGGTCATCTTTGGGGCGAGATGTTTGCCCCAGTGGAAGGTCAGTTTTGGAGTGAGTTGTCTGCCACAGAGTTACATAAACTCCATTGGTTCTGGTGCTGAATCACACGAAACATCAAGCATAATGACATCAACCTGGTCTGACTGTTTACTTACAGGTTTCACCTAAGACTTTTATTTATCATTTTTGTCTTAGATAGTTTTTTGGGTGTTTCAATAGTTGTAGTGGTCACTACACTGGTCTTTGGAATGGGTTCCAGCACTAAAGGTGGCAGGAGCTCTCCAATTTTGATAACAGTACATTTTTCACCCACTCCCATGAACCACAGACATTGCCGAGGTGGGGTGGCTTGCGTGCCTCAACGATACAGATAGCCGTACCGTAGGTGCAACCACAGCGGAGGGGTATCTGTGGAGAGGCCAGACAAACGTGTGGTTCCTGAAGAGGGGCAGCAGCCTTTTCAGTAGTTACAGGGGCAACAGTCTGGATGATTGACTGAGCTGGCCTTGTAACATCAGCTAATGTGGCTTTGCCACACAGTTACTGCGAACGGCTGAAAGCAAGGGGAAACTACAGCCGTTACCTTTCCCGAGGACATGCAGCTCTACTCTATGAACATATGATGATGGCATCCTCTCGGGTAAAATATTCCGGAGGTAAAATAGTCCCCCATTCGGATCTCCGGGCGGGGACTACTCAGGAGGATGTGATCATCAGGAAAGACAATAATGGCATTCTACGGGTCGGAGCGTGGAATGTTAGATCCCTTAATCGAGTAGGAAAATTAGAAAATTTAAAAAGGGAAATGGATAGGTTGAAGTTAGATATAGTGGGGATTAGTGAAGTTCGGTGGCAGGATGAACAGGATTTCTGGTCAGGTGAGTACAGGATTATAAATACAAAATCAATTGGGGGTATCACAGGAGTAGGATTGATAATGAATAAGAAAATAGGAATGCGGGTAAACTACTATGAGCAGCACAGTGATCGCATTATCATTGTCAATATAGATACGAAGCCAACATCGACAACAGTAGTACAGGTTTATATGCCAACTAGCTCTGCCGATGATGAGGAAATCGAAGAAATATATGAGGAGCTAAAGGAAATTATTCAGACAATTAAGGGAGAGGAAAACTTAATTGTTATGGGAGACTGGAATTCGGTAATAGGACAAGGAAGGGAAGGGAGGATAGTAGGTGAATATGGTCTGGGCAAAAGGAATGAAAGAGGAAGCCGCTTGATAGAATTTTGCACAGAACATAATTTAGTTATAACAAACACCTGGTTCAAGAATCAGAAAAGAAGGTTGTATACGTGGAAGAGACCAGGAGACACTGGAAGATACCAGATAAATTTTATAATGGTAAGACATAGATTTCGGAACCAGGTTCTACAATGTAAGACATACCCAGGGGCAGATATAGACTCTGACCATAACTTGTTGGTTATGAACTGTAGGCTGAAACTAAAGAAACTACAAAAACGTAGGAAAATAAGGAGATGGGACCTGGATAAATTGAAGGAACCTGAGGTTCTTAAGAATTTCAGAGGGAGCTTTAGGCAACAATTGACAGAAACAGGGGAAAATAAAACAGTAGAGGAGGAATGGGTAAAATAGAGAGATGAAATAGTGAAGGTAGCAGAGGACAAAATAGGTAGGAAGGCAAGACTTACAAAAAATCCTTGGATATCACAGGAGATACTAAATTTAATCGATGAAAGGAGAAAATATAAAAATGCAGTAAATGAAACAGGCAAAATGGAGTACAGACGACTAAGAAATGAGATTGACAGGAAGTGCAAAATGGCTAAGCAGACGTGGCTAGAAGGCAAATGTAAGGATGTAGAAGAATGTATAAATAAGGGAAAAATAGATACAGCCTACAGGAAAATAAAAGAAACATTTGGAGATAAGAAAAACAGCTCTATGAATATCAAAGACACTGATGGAAAGCCAGTTCTCAGCAAAGAAGGGAAAGCTGAAAGGTGGAAAGAGTACATAGAGGGGCTCTACAAAGGAAATGAACTTCGAGACAATATTGTAGGAAGGGAAGAGAATGTAGATGAAGATGAAATAAGAGGTACTGTACTGAGAGAAGAATTTGACAGAGCCCTGCAAGACCTAAGTCGAAACAAGGCCCCTGGAGTAGATGATATTCCCTCAGAGCTACTGAAGTCTCTGGGAGAAGCAGCCATGACAAAATTGTTTCACCTGGTGTGTAAGATATATGAGACAGGTGAAATACCCTCAGATTTTAAGAAAAATGTTATAATCCCCATCCCTAAGAAAGCAGGTGCAGACAGGTGTGAAAACTACAGAACCATCAGTTTAATAAGTCATGGTTGCAAAATATTAACGCGAATTATATACAGAAGGATGGAAAAGCTGGTAGAAGCCGATCTCGGGGAAGATCAGTTTGGGTTCAGGAGAAATGTAGGAACACAGGAGGCAATACTCACTTTACGGCTTATCCTAGAAGATAGATTAAGAAAAGGCAAACCTACATTTCTAGCTTTTGTAGATTTGGAGAAGGCTTTTGACAATGTTGATTGGAATAAACTCTTTCAAGTTCTGAAGCAAGCAGGAGTAAAATATAGGGAACGTAAGTTTATTTACAACTTGTACAAAAACCAGACAGCGGTTGTCAGAGTTGAAGGGCATGAAAGGGATGCAGTGGTTGGAAAGGGAGTAAGACAGGGTTGTAGCCTTTCCCCAATGTTGTTCAATTTGTACATTGAGAAAGCTATAAAGGAAAGCAAGGAGAAATTTGGAGAAGGAATTAAAGTTCAGGGTGAAGAATTAAAAACATTGCGTTTTGCCGACGATATAGTAATTTTGTCAGATACAGCAAAGGACCTGGAAGAGCAATTGAACGGAATGGACAGTGTGCTGAAAGGTGCATGTAAGATGAACATTAACAAGAGCAAAACTAGGGTAATGGAATGTGGTCTTAGAAAATCAGGTGATGCTGAAGGAATTAGATTGGGAAACGTAGCAATAAAGGAGGTAGATGAGTTTTGTTACTTGGGCAGTAAAATAACAAATGATGGTCGCAGTACAGAGGATATAAAATGCAGAATGGCAATGGGTAGAAAAGCGTTCTTGAAAAAGAGAAATTTGTTAACATCGAATATTGATTTAAACCTAAGGAAGTCCTTTCTGAAGGCATTTGTATGGAGGGTTGCCTTGTATGGGAGTGAGACATGGACGATAAACAGTGCGGACAGGAGGAGGATTGAGGCTTTTGAAATATGGTGCTATAGAAGAATGCTAAAGATTAGGTGGGTGGATCGCGTAACTAATGAGGAGGTACTGAACAGAATTGGGGAGAAAAGGAATTTCTGGCATACCTTGACTAAAAGAAGGGATAGATTGGTAGGACACATTCTTAGACATCAAGGAATTGTGAATTTAGCGTTGGAGGGAAGTGTATGGGGAAAAAATCGCAGGGGAAGACCAAGAGATGGATACAGTAAGCAGATTCAGACAGATGTAGGTTGTCGCTCTTATGTGGAGATGAAGAGGCTTGCTCAGGATAGGGTATTGTGGAGAGCTGCATCAAACCAGTCTCCGGACTGAAGACCACAACAACAACAACAACATTTTTCACCATTTTTGGAACGACTATGGGGGCTGTAACCTCTGCTGCATTGTATGTGAACTGGCATGAGAAGGTATCCGCACTGACATGGTGAAATCCATTTATGTGTAGACGCATCAACTTTTGAAGCAAACTTTTGAAGGGCTGCCGCAAAAGAGGTGGTTCATGATGGCGGTTACATGGCCTTATAGATTTTTTTGGCTTCACCATAAGAGACGCATTTGGCAGTCTTTACCTGCTGAACCTTGCATTCTCTGCTTCCAAACAGGATGGCCTCCAGACAGTTGATGCATAGGAGAGTAATCATCTTCATCATGAATGACCTTAAACATATTTTCCACACGTCTGTTCTCCATTACATCCCAATGCGGTATGCTCAATTTGAAGCGACACATTGGGTTGGGGAAATAAGACAGACATATAATCTAAGAAAAACCTGCCTCAACGTGTTCTGAGATCTTTGGAGTATTGAATGTTGAGATAAATGATTCAGATTTAACCAACTCGCCATTTATCCTCTTTATATTGTTTTGGACACCTACAATTCCTTCTGGAGCCCATTGTTCTTTTAATTCTTCCTTAGGAATGTCCATGAGATTCCTACATGTGACTACACCTTTGCTATAGTTGAGGGTGTAATGTAGGTCTGATTCAATAGCATACTCTCCAAGGTATTTAGCCTGTTGGATGTTTACTACCTGTTGGGAAGTAGATGCCTCTACCAACAGTGTCCCATTATACAAATATTTCACCAACTTCAAACTATCAGCAAATCCCTCTACTTTCTTTTGCATATAAAAAGCAAGATCTTCTAAAGTGCCCTCTTCTCTCTTAATCAATACACATATTCTGCAGAGAAGAAAGTGCTCTGTTACTACTGACAATTCCCCTTTTATTCATCCCCAAATCCTGAGGACTGGCTACCCAAGTCCTCTTCTTAGAGTAAGTGTTAGAGTCCCCCAGTGGTCAACCATCCCACTAGAAGGTGGAGACGTAAAAGTAGAAGAATTCATGCTGGTCCCATGAGCAGCTAAGGAAATAAATGTCTGCCTAGACAGAGTTCCTCATGCCTAGGTAAGCCTTGTACAACTAGGTTTCGGCAGTATCTCCAGATGTTACCCACTAGCGGCTGTTTTGTCTCAATAGCCATGTGTCAAACTAAGATTCTGATTCCCTGGTACACACAACATTCCCCCACCACACCACATGGTGGCCGCTGAAGTGTGTCCAGAGGTTACAGTGTCAGAGGACTGGTGGCGCTTACCAGTCCCCAACTCAGGGGCCCCGGGTTCACCAAGCCCATACATAGCTAATTAATGCTGAGCCCTCTGAGGGGTATGTTTATAAGGAAAGATGAGTCATACTGTTCATATTGTAGTCACTGAAAACACTGCTTTCCCCGCATCAGAAACAACATGTTTGTCTCTCCAATAGGCATGTTTCCATTGTGGTTGCACCTAAGGTACAGCTAGTTCCAGTGTTAAATCACACAAACTATCCCGCAGTAAGGTCCATGGTTTCATCATTTGTCCAAAATTTATTGCAACATTTTCAGAGCTTGTTGTAATAGCAGTCTGACAGCGTATATTTTAAGTCCCAGTTCTACCACACCCAAAATCAAACCATTCCTAGCAGTGTGCAACAAGATTCTTTATCTACCACACGCAAAATCAAGCAATTCTTAGCAGTGTACTACAAAATGATTATCTACACCAGGGGTGGCCAACCCGCAGCCCGCGGGCCGCATGCGGCCCGCGAGCCGATAAGTTTTGGCCTGCAGAGCTGTTTCATATAGAAGAAAAAATTACTTTTATATCATGTATAACAGCAAAATAGCATTACATCAAACGTCTTTAGTATCATATCGAATTACAGTAGGAATATTTCATTCATTCAACTATCATTAAATTTTCGTGTAAATTCCTGTTTGTAAAACACTACAATATGTTGCGTGGCATGTGGCTGAGACGGTAGACGGTGTGAGAAGTAAGGGGACGGAAGAGGCACCTTGTGGTGCGTCGGACGGCCGTTGTGAATTCCGTGGCGGCCAGTTCCATGCTTGCGGAAGTCAGTTGAGGATGGAGATGCGGACGTGTGGTGGTGGTGAGTACGGCGAGAGGACCGCGGATAGAAAGGCAGCTTCGCTACCTGCGAGCGGGCGGGCGAGGAGGAGGCGGAAGAAGGCTCGGGTTTAGGAATCTTTTCCGTTCGGTTGTGGCGACTGCAGGCTGGAGCACAGACAATTGAGTGACGTAGCGTGCACCTTCTTTGCTGCCACATCAGCCGAATACACAACGGTGTCTACAGTTCCTCCGCTATCGACAGAAGATAATAATTCACTGCACCAAGTGACAGAGGACCCTTCACATTGATGTTGCATTCTTTGAACCATAATTGCTTCAGCTACTGCGTTAGCATTGAATGTTCAGAAATAAATTCTTGAATCGTCTCCAGTCAAAGTGAGTGGATGGTAATAAGGGCACGATTAGTAGCGGTTGTGACTAAACAGAGTAATCTTTCAAGTAAAACCTGGTTTTATCTTCTTACAATTGATCTAAGATGCTTGTCTTTATTTTTACTGGGCTTGTATGTATTTTTTATATTGTTTGGCAGGTAGGTACACCAGTCGACATTAACAATGGTTTCTGCCTCAGTACCATCTTTTAATTCCAGTAGTACAAAACTAATTATAATAATGTAGTTTTACTGATGACTTTTAAGGATTGCGTCTTACAAATGTACAGATATGATCCTGTCTTTCTGTGTTATTTACAGCAACTAATAATGTTATAGACCTAAAATGTAGAATAGTTTTCACTAAGAATCATAACAAAAGATGCCGAAATTTTAAAGTAAAGCTGTCAGGTTAAGTGAAGCATCAACAATGATTTTGTTACAATCGCCTAACAGTAATTAACTTCATACATTTTCCTACACTATCAAAGCTATCTGACGTCACACATAAGCTGCGATTTAATACGCTTCTTTAATGTCTGACTTGAAATACGAATTCGGAACCCGATTTAAAGATTATTATTATTTTTTTTTTTTTTTTTTTTTTTTTTTCCGGTCTGTCTTTGCTTTGCCACTGTCTTTAGACACGAGTTCACTACCGGGACATCTACAAATACTATAGTATGAAATACAATGCGATGTACAATTAAGAGAAATCTCATCAGGTTGGTTTGGAAACGTTCTGCCGGCCGCGGTGGCCGAGGTGACTGAGGCGCTCCAGTCACGGTCAGCACGACCACTACGGTCGGGGGTTCGAATCCCCCCTCGGGCATGGATATTTGTGCCGTCCTAGTTCGTAAGTAGTTCATAAGTAGTTTGTCAGTTTAGGGACTGATGACCCCGTAGTTAAGTCCCATAAGCTTAACAAACATTTGAACATTTGGAAACGTTCTATAAAACATATTTGTTCAAATGTTTGTTAAGCTTATGGGACTTAACTACGGGGCCATCAGTCCCTAAACTTACAAACTACGTATGAACTACCTTACACTAAAGACGGCACAAATATCCATGCCCGAGGAGGGATTCGAACCCCCGACCGTAGTGGCCGTGCAGACCGTGACTGAAGCGCCTCAGTCTCCTCGGCCACCGCGGCCGGCTAAAACATATTTAGACGAGACATATCCAGTGTATACAAACATGCTATAAAAATGATTTCATTAGTTGGAAACACGTACATGTGTGTGAACAGACTTTTAGTTGGATGAATTACATAAAATCAAATATGACAACACGGATTGCAGCTGGAAAACTCTTTGCACGTAGCAACAGCTTAACTTGACGTCAACATTGACTCATTTCAGTGAAACAAACCCAGACATCCCATCAACACTGTATTTCATTAAATTGCATAATAAATTGTATAGTAAAAATTTTATAATAATTTGTACAATAAATGTCCTTTAATCATATTTGTATTTTTTAGTGAATATTTCTTGCTTTTTTACTTCACAATAGAAAAATCGATCATGCGGTCCGCTGGGTAATCCACTCTCAATGATTTGGCCCGCCGGCCGTAAAGGTTGGCCACCCCTGATCTACACACATTAGACATAAACAGAACACGTAATTTAATGAATGCTGTGACATTGCTGAAAAAGTTAATCTGTTAATAATTGTTAAATAGAAGGTCTTTCTACCTTTACTGCATTGTAGTTTGACTTAGAAGATTAGATGAGTTTGGATTAAGCATTTGTATGACTGACTTTTCAGAGCTATGTAGTGAAGAGGCTCAACTGGTAACTAGACTGGGTTATCAGTTAGAAATATTAGCTTCACTGGTGCACAGCTCCAAAAACAGAATGATACAGAAAGGATCAGTAGGACCCATTACGCAAATCACTTTTGAGAACAACAGTGAAGTGTTGCAGGAAATCATTAGCTTCTATAATTCAGCAAATAAGCCTGTGGGAAATGGATTTCAGATGCTACACACACAAACACAACTGTGGCTATGGACAGTCTGAAAGTTCATTTCACCCCTTGTAATTCAGTTTCTGCTCTTAGTAACAACCTACACACTACTAAACTACAACTGTATGTGACTAAAATGAAATGTGTGGTTCAAAACATGCACAACAATGACAATATTTATTGCTTCCTTCTAAAGTATATTTTTACACTCATTTTGCATTAAGTTTGTTTGTTCAAATGTTTGTAAATCTATCGGACCAAACTGCGTGGTCATCAGTCCGTAGCTTACAAACTACTTAACCTAAGGTAAACTAACCTAAGGGCAAACACACACACACCCATGCCCCAAGGAGGACTCGAACCTCCGATGGCATTAAGTTTCTTGAAAATCTTTTCCTTTTTAATTTATGAGATTGTGCTCAGCTAAAAGTTAAGGTTTTACAAATAAACATCATGATGAGTAATTGACGCACCTGGCAGAACACAGTAGATATTCCCTCTACTGTTTCAAGAACCAAAACTTCATCCTCAGCAACTTCAAATACTCTGTCGGAGAAAACACTGTGGCGCAGGTACAGGGGTATAACGAGGAGGACAGTAGGAAGAACTGCTGTCAGCAAGCAGAAAGTTGCAACTCGTCGAGCTCCATGCATCGCTCCCTTCTCTGGAAAAAAAAATGGAAAGTAATCTGTATCACAATAAAACTGTAAAATTGTCTTGTATCTTGTTAATATGTTTAAACACACGAATCTCCTAAACTAACCAATGAATTTTCATGGGGGATTTTCACAGGTAACTTAAGCTTTGTTTGGGGCAACATACAAACATTATTTACTTCAAAAAAAAAAAAAAAAAAAAAAAAAAAAAAAAAAAAAAAAAAATAGATTATAAAAGAAGATATTGTGATTTACAGGTTAATCTGTAATTGTCTTGTGTCTGTCTCAACATGCTAATATCTGAATGTACTAGACATATTTACACGAGGTTTCCACAGGTAATTTGAGTGTCACTTGGAGCAACATATAGGCTTTACATCATCAAAATTGAATCAAGGGGTGGGAGATATATAATTTCCTGTTTCATCCAAAACCATTGTGTCTGCCTATCAGAACACACTAATCTGCAAAACAACAAGACAAATTTGTATGAGAATTTAATACGTACTTTGAGTGTATCTTAGGGCAACATAAGCAAAATTGGATGAAGAAAATATAGCATAATTTATAGTTTTAGGCAACTGCTCCACTTGGTAGTGCACCAAAGAGCCAATAGATGGTGTTGTTAATTTTGTAGTATATCAAAGAACCAATAGCAATATGGCATACCACTATAAATTTTTTAACTTCACGACCAGTGACAGTCATATTCCTCGAAGTTTACATCAATGATAGAACTAACTGCCACTTTACTATCTTTACAAATGTAATCTAACGTTAAATTTATTTGGCTGTTGATTTTCTAGTTAAACCTTTTTTGTAGGTTTTATTTATATTTGACATCTTAGCTATGAAAAAATAATCACTCAAGGAAGTGATCCTATAAGGGTTCCAGTATGTGAAGGCCCTACTTTAATTTCTATTGTGAAGCACAGGCATACATATATACAGCCTTGACAAAAACATAATAATGCTGCCACCTTGTTATGTTATTTTGCAACTTAGTGTAAGATACATTACTTGAAAAAGTGAAGGTAATACAACTTGCATAAAATATGTGAAATTACCAGTACATACTCTAAAATCCTGCTGCAACTGATGTCAATGATAAAGGCCTGTAATTTTGCAGATCACTTCTATTACCTTTCTTAAATATTGGAGCGACCTGTGCAAGTATCCAGTCTTTGGGTAAGGAACTAATTGTGAAAGAGCAGTTGTATATGGCAGCTAGGTATGGGGCTATTGGATCAGCATACTCTGAAAGAAACCTAATCAGTATATAATCAGGACCAGGAGACTTATTTTTGGTACATGCTTTAAGCTGCTTTACTACTTCAGAGGTATCTATTTCTAAATTACACATGCTAGCAGCTGTTCTTGATTCGAATTCTGCAGTATTTGCTTCATCTTCTTTGGTGAAGGACTTTCGGAAAGCTGTGTTAAGCAATTCTGCTTTAGCAGAACTGTCATCAGTAGCATTACAATTTATATCATGTATTGTGTTTTTTCCGCTGGAATAGTTTACACAGGAGCAGAATTTCTGAGGATACTCTACCAAATTATGTGACAGGGTTTCATTGTGATTACTATCATAAGCTTCTCGCATTTAAGTTTGAGCTAAATTTCTAGTTTCTGTAAAAAATTAAGAGTTTTGGAAATTTTGTGGCCATTTAAATTTGGCATGCTTTTTTCTTTGCTTTTGCAAGAGTGATCTAATCTGTTTTGAATGTAAGCCACGTATGATCTACATTCACATTGTTAGTTTTGAAAGACTGGAGATCATCATTTAGGAAAACATTAATCAAATTTTTATCTACTTTTTTAAATATAAATATACTTTTCTGTGAATTTTGATGGATTTGGAAGGTTCGATTCTCAGTCTCGCTATGACAACTCTGTGTTCAATAATCCCCATGCTGTTTTGATGTACTTTATTACCTCTGGATTATTTGTTGCTAAGAGGTCAAGTATGTTGTCACGGCCATTTACTATTCTAGAGGGTTCATGAACTAATTGTTCCGAGAATGTGTTCAGTATAATTTTGAATGATGTTTTATGCTTACCTTTGGTTTTGAACATTTATTTTTACCAACATATCGAGGGTAAATTAAAGTCACCACCAATTAAAATTGTATTCTTTGGGTACAGTTTAGAAATTTTATCTGTAAACAATTAATAATTTATTTTGGTTGCCAGGTATAACATCTACCCATACCATCTCAGAGGTACAATCTCTTTCAATTTCGCTACGGCATAAACTGCCTGTGACAGCAATCAATATCCCACCTCCTATTTTATTCAATGTATCCTTCCTGAACACCATGTGCCTCTTCATAAAAAATTAAGCTTAACTTGTCTTTGGCTTTAGCCAGCTCTTGGTACCTATAATGATTTGAGATTCAGTACTTTTTATTAGTCTTTGATGCTCTGGTACTTCCACACACATTTATAATAATTTACAACTGTTAGACCAATGTATTTTAGATCTGCATTAGTCCTATCTCTGACCAGTACCCTTTGGATTGAAACCCTTTCTGTGTGTTCTCTCAGGTCCTCTAATCTAAAAAGCTACCCATTCCATGCCACACAGCTTCTGCTACCCCTATAGTGAACTCTCTGACCTATTCAGCGCAACCCAGAACCCCACTAACCAATGGCACAAGACGAGAAATCTTCACTATATATGGTCGCAGAACCATCTGAGCCTCTGGTCAGATCCTCCATTCGGCTCTGTATCAGACGTCCACAGCTGGTCCTGTCAACTTTGCTGCAGATTGTGAGGTCTGCCTTCATGTTGCAAGCAAGGCTGGCAGTCTTTACCACTTCAGATATCTGCTTAAAACTAAAGAGAATCTCCTGAGATTCAAAGTGACACAGATCATTGGGACTGACATGAGCCACCACCTGCAGCTGGCTGCACCCCGTACTCTTCATGGTGTCTGGAAGAACCCACTCCACATCTGGAATGATTCCACCCAGTATGCAAACAGCTGCACATTGGCCATCTTAGCAGCCATATCCCTAAGGGGCTCCAGTGCTCGCCTTACGTTGGAGCTCCCAACTACAATCAAACCTACACCCTGTGATAGACCTGATCTTGCAGGTGTGTGGTCTCCTCAGGACAAGCGACACCATCCGGCTCAGGAACATTAAACTGGGTAGGTCTCACGACTGGTTTCCCAGAATGTTTTTCACTGCCTGCGTCACACTGGAGTGTCCTCCCATGAAATCATGAGTGGGGTGTCTGCCTCATTGTGAGCAGTAACAGGGCATGTAGCTGCTGCAGGCTGATTAGTGGACATGATGAGCATCCGGCCAACAACAACGGCAAAGCCTTGACCACAGCCTTAAGCTGTGCAATTGCGGACAATACAGCCCGAAGCTGGGAGCGAAGTGTCATCAGCTCAGTCTGCATCCACACACAGCAGTCACAGTCCCTATTCATGACTACGATACCCAGAAAAACTAACGAGAAAGACATGATGTAGACTTTACAGAGGGTAACTGAGGTAAACAATGATGACTGGAGCTAATACTAATCCAATGAAAGCAAAACAGACAACTGTCAGGATTCACACTGTGCAAGAATACATTAACCAGATACTTAACACGAATCTGAACCTGATATACACACGTACACATGATGAATTTAATAAACTGAAGCAAGAACCTCACAGGACAGTTAAAATATGTCGCTTCTAGTAACAAGCTGATTACATTTACAAGGAGTGGTATGCTCTGTCCTGCACTCAAAGGAAGACTACACTGTTGCTTAAACATGAATTTGAATCTAATATGCGAGCGAGCATGTATAAATTTACAAACTAAAAGAAAAAAGCACAGAGAGAAATCAAATTACTGTATGTTGCTTCTAATCAGAAGCCGGTTACACTTACGAAATATGAAGGGACGGTCTGTTGTGCATCAGCTGGTGGCCAAACAGATACCTAGAATAGCCTTTCACTGCATCACTTCTTCAACTTGTTCTCACATAAGGAGTTCTTGGCTTGATGCTGCTGAATACTGCTGCAGCAAATAAAGATAATCTACTGTGAGCTTGAAGCAATGACTCAAATGCCATCAAAGCTACAAAAGAGAGATTTACATATGCCTTTCTGTCAATGTCACATAAATCAATGTCAAATTTCCAGCCATCATATGACTGGAAGCTGCTTGTACCCAACTGAGTAACACCCTGGATATTGTGCAATATGTGCTGTATGAGTTGGGCCACACTAATGGTTTTGAGACAGCTTACAAACTGTATTATTACCCATTTATTATCTGCTATCCAACCACCTAACACTGTAGCACAGGCAACAGCATGTCACGTAATCATCTCCCCCACAGCCCCTCTTAAATTGATCAGTAACATATCACAGTTTTGTTATGTCAGTACATATAGTCAAAATTGACAGTTTATTGGGCGCTCAACTTTTCAGCAGCATCCAACAGTTAACCACCCTAATGAGAACCACTACATAGTGGTTGAATTTTATAATGATATTGCCGCGAGAGACCACGAACACCAACTGGCGGCATGGCGCAGGGATAGCGTCACGGACTTCGGAGCAGAAGTTGCCGGTTCAATCCCGCCCATCGGCAAAAATTTATTTTTTGTAATTTATAATTCCAGAAGGTTCTACATCTTTCTTATGTTCACTTGTAAATTCTACTTGTTTCTTATGTTAACTGTTCTTCTAATTTCTGGTAAATTCTGTCTGTGTATAAATAGCAGAGCACTCTGCCTGAGAGGCAGTCAGTGCTGCGTGTATGTTGAGTTCGTAATAAACATGCTTTCAGTGTAAATGCTGTGTTTAGTTGCCTTCGAAGTCAAGCCTACTTCCATTGCAACGGGAAATTGTTTGGTGGAGGCGCCGGGTACACTGTGCAACAGCTGCATAACCGTGGCTCCGATTAGGCAACGTAAAAGCCGTCGCTTACACAGACTGGAACCGGAATACAAGGGATACACCGAGTACATCCTTCCAATAGTCCGTATTATCAGAAGAACGATGGAGACGAAACCAGCAATAAGCCAGCTGCACATCAGGCACCCGTCGGTGTTCTCTGGGGATGCTGGACAGGACCCCAACAAATGGCTAAAAGGATTTGACCGAGTCGCCAAGTACAACAGGTGGGATCATAAGATGTGCTTGGCCAACATTTATTTCTACCTGGATGGAACAGCCCAGCAATGGTTCGAAAACAATGAAGACAAGTTGAATGAGTGGGAGACGTTCCAGGAGGAACTTAAGAAGACGTTTGGAGACCGCCAGCGACAAATCCGCTCGGCGGAAGAACAACTGAAGAACCGGGCCCAACGACATGGTGAGCCGACACAATCGTACATACAGAGTGTTTTGGCCCTGTGTAACGTACTCAATCCGAACATGACTGAAGTGGACAAAATCACGCACCTGATGAAGGGAATTGCAGAAGATATGTACCAAGCTCTTCTGATAAAAGACATCGCTACGACAGAAGAGTTCATCAAGTGGTGCCAGCGTATTGAAGAGATGCAACAAAGGAGGGTTGGACGCAAGAAGTATGACAGGCTTCCAAATGTAGTCCCTATGGCCATTGTGGAAGACCAGCAGGACTTGGCTCCTCTCATACGACAAATCATTAGAGAAGAATTACAACAGTGCATGGCAGTCGGGACTATTAGACCGAGCGAGCATCAGATTATGGCCATGGATGTGAGCCTTGTAAGTCATGAGGTAGCCGACGCCGCTGAGGACGAGGTATTTCAAACATTAGCTCCTGTCTGCCCCGTCAATCGCACCCGACGTGAAGAATGGCGTCGCCGTGCTATGACTTACGCTGCTGCCGCCAAACGGCAGCCCATGAACCGACCGACGCGACCACAGCCAACTCCCCCGGTAACTATGATGCCCCACAGAAGAACAGACGCCTGGAGGACAGAAGACAACACACCACTGTGTTTCCACTGTGGACGCCCTGGTCATGTCGTTCGCTACTGCAGAGAGAGGAGGCGAGTATTCAAAGATTATTTTGCCGCAAGACGTCAGCCATCGGAGCAGTTCTATCCAAGGCAGTCACCTGCTGATGAGTTCAGTCGGCCTATGGGAAGAAGCCCATCACCGTACCCTAGACGAGGTCGCTCCCCGACGCGCCGCAGTCGTTCACCGTCGCCGTACAGAGGTACCAGCCACTCCCCTAGCCGCCGCGCCTAGGAAAACTAAGCGAGGCGATCATCTACGGAGGTGAGGCCGCCGCAGATGAAAATCCTGTCAAGCAGTCGCCAAGATGTCGGGAAATCTCATCGACGTCATAATCAACAGCCAATCTGTCCGGGCACTTGTTGATTCAGGAGCCTCTTTTTCTGTATTATCGGATAATTACCGCCGCACACTAAAGAAGACAATGTTCTGTGATACGGGAGCAACTGTGCTGAAGGTCGTGAATGGAAAGTACGTCCATCCAGCAGGAACTTGCGTCGCAAGAATAACGATCAACAACAGGACACAGCCATTTGAATTTGTCGTGTTAACAGAATGTAGTCACAATGTCATCCTCAGATGGGACTTCCTTCAGGCATCCCAAGCTATCATTGACTGTGGAAGATCTGAGCTGCAAATTGAAGAAGTTGTTCCGCCAGATACCCGTAATACAGAATTTTCTGGGAAGTTATTCGTCGTTGACAATGTGACGATACCGCCGTTGACAATGAGAAGAGTTGCAGTCACAAACACAGATGACTGGTTAAACTGTGAAGTTCTTGTTGATAGTAAAAAGTTTATCAGGGTCACAAAAGAAATTTACATACCAGTGGCTATCATAAGCATTACTGGTGGTCAAGGAGTGATTTGGATCACAGATTGTCACGAGCAGTCACAACTTATACCCAAGGGAATGTTTATCGGGACAGCTGAACCAATCCAGGACGGTGAGCTCAACGTCATCAATGAAGATCCATGCCCTGCTATTAGTACAGACAAAACGCTGGAGGAAACAAACATGGAACTGCCAATAGGGCCTGGACTGACCAAGGAACAACGCCAGCGGGTGTTAGGTATACTACACCAATATTCGGGTGCATTCACACCACAGCAGGGGAAAAGTCAGATGAAACGGCCCACGATAAAGCACCGTATCAATACTGGGGACCATCCGCCAATTAGCCAGCGTTCGTATAGAGTGTCGCCAGCTGAAAGACGGATAATTCGGGAGGAAGTGGAGAAGATGTTGCGAGATGACATTATTCAACCTTCAGAGAGTCCTTGGTCGTCTCCGGTGGTCCTCGTAAAGAAGAAGAATGGCACGTGGCAATTCTGTGCCGACTATCGGCGGCTGAACAGTATCAAAAAGAAAGATGTCTACCCATTGCCGCGTATTGATGACACCTTAGACTGTTTGAAAGGAGCAACATACTTCTCAACTATGGACATGCAGACAGGCAAATCGAGGTTGACGAAGCTGACAGGGAGAAGACGGCTTTTATTACACCTGACGGTCTCTATGAATTTAAAGTAATGCCATTTGGATTATGTAATGCTCCAGCCACATTCGAACGCATGATGGACAACTTGCTTCGACACCTTAAGTGGACGACATGTCTCTGCTATTTAGATGACATTGTCGTTTTCTCGAAAACATTTGAAGAACATCTGAGTCACCTGTCAACTGTGTTGAAGTGTGTTCAGGCTGCAGGTCTCCGCCTCAATCCAAAGAAGTGCCTCTTCGTCGCCAAGCAGATAAAAATCCTGGGGCACCTAGTCAACGGAGATGATGTCCGTCCTGATCCAGATAAAGTAAGGGCAGTCACAGAATTTCCAACTCCTCAGCACATTCGTGATGTGAGAAGTTTTCTCGGGCTGTGCTCATACTACCGATGTTTCATAAAAGGATTTTGTAACAAGGCACGTCCATTACAAGAACTTCTGCAGGGAGACGCCAAATTTTACTGGGATGGGACAAAAGAAAGAGCTTTCCGAGCACTTAAGCAGGTTCTAACTTCCGCACCAGTGCTAGCCTTGTACGACGAGAATGCATAAATGGAACTTCACACAGACACCAGTGGCTATGGGATTGGTGCAGTGCTTGTACAAGTTCAGGAAGGTGCCGAAAAAGTGATAGCCTATGCGTCAAGAGTACTCTCAAAGTCCGAGATAAACTACTCTACAACTGAAAAATAATGTCTCGTGGTTATCTGGGCTATCAACAAGTTCCGGCCGTATTTATTCGGCAAACCATTCACCGTTGTGACAGACCACCATTATTTGTGTTGGCTGACTAGCTTAAAGGATCCATCAGGTTGACTAGCAAGATGGGCACTAAGACTCCAAGAGTACGATGTCACAGTGGTATTCAAGAACGGGCGCAAACACAAGGATGCCGACTGCCTTTCGAGGAATCCATTAGTGGAACACAACAGCATTAATGACTTTTCAGCTCTCACTGAATTAGATGACGTTACAGCTGAACAGAGGGAAGATCCAACACTGTTAAAAATGATAGAGGCCTTGGAGAAAGGAGAACCGACCAATGGAGAGTTCCAACTTATAAACGGAACATTGTACAAGAGCAACTACGATCCAGGTGGCCCCAAATGGCTACTTATTGTTCCAGCTCATCTCCAGCCAGCTATTCTCAAATATTTCCATGATGCTCCAGTATCCGGTCATCTGGGATTCGTGAAGACCCTAGACAGAATCAGACGCAGGTATTACTGGAAAGGTCTCTACCGATCTGTCAAGCACTATGTGAGTCACTGTAAAGAGTGCCAGCGACGGAAGCATGTGCCGCAATTACCTCCAGGACATCTCGTACCGATTCCGCTGGCAGCAGCTCCATTCCACCGAGTTGGGATCGATCTTTTAGGGAGGTTCCCGAAGTCGACAACCGGTAAACGTTAAGCTGTCACCAAACCTGTGCCGACTGCAGAAGCTCCAGAGATCGCAAAATTCCTTGTAGAAGACATTAATTTGAAGCATGGAGCACCACGTGTCATGATATCTGATCGTGGAAAAGTATTCCAGTCAAAACTAGTAATGTCACGGTGCAACACTGTTCACAGAATGACAACTGCATACCATCCTCAGACAAATGGTCTTACGGAACGTTTTAACAAAACGTTAGCCGACATGCTGTCGATGTACGTCGATGTTGAGCAGAAGGATTGGGATACAATTCTGCCAGTCATGACATTTGCTTACAATAGCGCAAGACAAGACACCACAGGCTTCACTCCGTTTTTCCTGCTCCATGGTCGTGAAGCCGAGACGACAATGGATACTCTGTTCCCGTTCCAACCGGACGACACTCAGGATGACTATGTTAAACAGCTCATCACCAGGGTTGAAGAAGCAAGACAGCTGGCTCGCATACGGACACTGGACGCCCAGGAGAAGGACGGTCAGCGGTATAACGACAAGCACCGACCTGTTGTGTACAGCCCAGGAGATCTGGTATGGATTTTTACCCCTGTACGGAAGGTTGGACTGTCAGAAAAGTTATTGAAGCGATACTTTGGTCCGTATCGTGTCATACTCCACCTGTCAGACGTCACATACAAAGTTGAGGATTATGAGCCATCGTCGAAATGTCAAAAACGAAGAGACATTGTTCACGTCCTGCGCATGAAGCCTTACTACAATCCTGAAGAGAAGGTAGACGACAATGGCTTCTTGTTCGAGGACTTTAAGGACGGTAATGTTCCT
Source organism: Locusta migratoria (assembly GCA_026315105.1). Taxonomy (NCBI): domain Eukaryota; kingdom Metazoa; phylum Arthropoda; class Insecta; order Orthoptera; family Acrididae; genus Locusta; species Locusta migratoria. The sequence continues at coordinate 525,845,517 of CM048745.1, forward strand.
GATGAAGCCACAACAGGAACGTCTGTCGTCGATAATCGCGGAGAAGGGAAGGATTCTCTTGAACTGTCATACAGAGGACCCATGACACGGTCAAGATCGAGGACATTGCAGCTGGCTCCACAGGGATCATAACAGTGGGTCACTGTTTCTCCAGGAGAGGGAGCAATGCCGCGAGAGACCACGAACACCAACTGGCGGCGTGACGCAGGAGATAGCGTCACAGACTTCGGAACAGAAGGTTGCCGGTTCAATCCCGCCCAACGGCAAAAATTTATTTCTTTGTAATTTACAATTCCAAAAGGTTCTACATCTTTCTTATGTTCACTTGTAAATTCAACTTGTTTCTTTTGTTAACAGTTCTTCTAATTTCTGGTAAATTCTGTCTGTGTATAAATAGCAGAGCACTCTGCCTGAGAGGCAGTCAGTGGTGCGTGTATGTTGAGTTCGTAATAAACGTGCTTTCAGTATAAGTGCTGTGTTTAGTTGCCTTCGAAGTCAAGCCTACTTCCATTGCAACGGGACAATATGGCCAAACATCCAAATCCATTTCATTCAAAACTGCAACAGCAGAATCCTGGATATTCTAGAAAACTATGTGACAGGTTTTTCTGTGAGCAGGCAGTGAACCAAAGCTGGCCAACAATGGCATCACCATCTTTAAATATGCTTGTGTGATGTGGAAAGGACCATTTCCAGGCACAAAACTATCCTCTGCAACAGCTTTGAAAAGTGGTACACAGTAGTAAAAAAAATTTATTGTACTACAACTGTTCCGCAGAGCATATGCTGACTTATGCTATTTATTTTCAAGCACTGCAAAAAGTAAGTACTAGATTCACAATCTGTTCACAGGTGAATTTCGCATTAAATGGACTAGTATTAAAAATAAATAAATAAATAAATCACTAAATTTGCTTTTAAATAAACTAGCAATCTTTATATAAAGGTTGTTTCAAAAAGGACTTCACAACTCTGAAAATTGATATAAATTCTTTCGTAGTATGTACAGCGGTGATTGTAGTTTCAACTTGTTGGGAAATAAATCAAGTTTTGACTCTCGTAGTTCATTAGTGGCAAATCACACTGTAAGGAGCTATAGCAGCAGTTGTGTTAAAGATGGCTGTCTTCACTGGGCAAGAGTGTACTTGCTGCATGTATTGGTTTGAAGAATAGAAGTAAGGAACAACAGTTCAGCATAATTTCTGTATCAAGTGCACTAAAGATCTGCATAAAAGGCCTACAGTTTATAAGTGGCATAAATGTTTTGTAGAAACATGGTGCTCAGTAAGACATGAGAGATCATCACGTCATCCAAGCACATGAGCCAATGTCGTTGAGCGAGTGAAACAACTTTTTGTCAACAGCTCTACAAATTTGACCTGATGTGCATTTTGTGAATTGCAAATCCCACATACGACTGTTTGGTGTATCTTGATAAATTGTTTTCATTAGAACCAGTAAATACTGACAATCAATCAAGCAATAAAAAACATTGATAAAATTGCTCACAATAACTTCTGTGCAGATATGTTAAATTGATTACATGAGGATGAACATTTCTTGAATAAAACAATCTTTTCTGACAAGTTGACATTTTACTTAAGTGGCAAAATTAACACACATAACTGTAGTATTTGGGCAGTGAAAATACACATCAAACATTGTAACATGTTCATGATAGCCCTAAATGGATTTTTTTTTCCCCTTTGTGTGTGTGTGTGTAGTGAGCAAGAAAATCCATCAACGGGATAGTGTACATGGATAAGTTACAACAATTTTTGATACCACAGATCAATGAAGATGACCAAGAACAAAATGTTTACTTCATGCAAGATGGTGCAACACCCCACTACCTAGCTGACTGACATTCGGAATTTTTTCATTGACCATTTTCCAGGTCAATGAATTGGCTGTGATGTGCCAATTGCATGTCATTTACTTTCCCCAGACATGACACTTCTCAACTACTGAGGATATCATGTTTGTACATCCTGTGCCGGCTTCACTACCTGAACTTGGAGCAAGACTTTACGCCACCACTGAGCAAGTTACACCTGCAATGCTAGCGAGACCTCTGATGGGATGTGTGCAGGATAACCAATGGAAGCACGTACAACATCTGTAGTTTAAGGTAAAGAAGGGGGGGGGGGGGGGAAGTGATGTGTTTCCCAACAAAATAGCACTACACCCAGCTCTATACCTTGTTTCAATAAATTTATATTAATTTTTTTTAAGTTATAGTCATTTTTGAAACACCTTGTACAATACTAGCTGAAATCACAGTGTTGCCTGAGATCTATTCATTCGAATGTTCTTTTAGTCCATCACTTCTTTCTTCCACCATCTCCTCCTCTCAATTATCTTTGTTTATCTCCTATGGCACCAGGCTCCATACAAAATAGTATATAGACAATGATATTCCTCTTACTTTGAAGGTCCAGTGCGCAAAATTTTATCAAGATCAGAATAAAACTGTAGTTTTGCATCAAAGCCTGAGGTAAAGTACCCTCTGCTAGGCACTGTAAGAAATTTTATGTGGACAGTGAATTCCTCTTGTTTTGAATAATAGGTGTGCAAAATTTTATTAATATCAAAATAAAACTGTAAATAGGTCTTTGAATTTCAGTGTGGATGTGCATGATGCTTGAATTCTTTACGGAAATCAGCTAAACATGGTCACAAGCAACTAATGGGCAATAAAAACAATGATAGTAGTGTAGATCGTAAGTTTAGAATTTGTCTGGCTGAGAGCTAGTTCAGTTAGTTCCTACAACTGTAATATCCACTGTATCCTAGGTGGTACAGTGGCTGAAGCATCTGCTTAGTAAGGAGAAGGCTGAAATGTCTATGACACCCTTGATTATATTTGAGCATTGGTACCCAAAGTAGGGAGAGTAAAGCTTAACATCCCATTGATGAGAAAATGAATTTGAGATGGATAATAGACTTGACTTAGGGTATTCAACTGTTTTCTTAAAAGAAACCAAGGCAGTGTTTCTTAACAGCAATTTAGCAAAAACATAGGATTGTGTTTCAGAATGTTTATCAACGGCATATTTTGCCCCTCTACCCAAATGGTATTGTATTCAAATAAGACTGCAAGACAATTCTACTGCATCCATTATGTACATCAATAAAGAGCCATGAGTATAAGGTTTACTTTGCCACTTCGCAGTGCACTCCTCTACGCCTCCATAGGTCTGCTACAACTTGATGTTTCTAATTACAGACCTTCAGTTTATTTTTACAATGGCCACCTTCACTCCATTGCCAATCTACGGGTTTTATCGAAAATACGGTGGTCAAAATCACGCGACTACATGTCCCACATTTTAACGTCCATGTTTTTTATCCTGAAAGACAACCATTTGATTTTGGACTTGGACCCTTGTATTTGGCCCTATTGAATTTTAACCAATTGACGGATGAAACCAACTAGAATGTTGGGACTCAGTAGCGAATTATGACGAGAGAATAAAAAGTTTAACACCTGAAGATGCGTCTCTACTGACGCGAAACCGGTTGTGGACCTGTACATAAAAGGATCTCAATAAAAACAGCTGAAGCGGCTCCAGAATTTATTGATTGTTTTATAAGAGGACATTTCTATTTCAATTTCCAAAATAGTTTCTTTTATTATATAGTCATACAATCAATTTTTTAAAACAATTGATAAATTCATAAAAGAAAACAAGGTAAGACTTTTTAGTAATAAAAATATAGTTTATTTTTCTTTCTATTTCGCATTCAAATAAATTGAACATAAAGTTACTACTATTGGTATGTAATAATCTCTCTCTTGTATTGAACATTACGTACATAACCATGTTCTTGAAGAGACTATGCATTTCAGAGGGATAGCTACATACAGAGCAGACTCAGTTATTCAATCACCAGCTTTACACAACTTTGTGATGACCAGAATGTCGACCAGGAGTAAATACCATTGTAGGGCAGTCTGTGTGCAAATTGATATGTTCCACTACCACTACTCGCCTGTACCTCATGTGATCTTGGTCCATGTGCTTCATTCAAATGTTTGTCAAGCTTATGGGACTTAATTGCGTGGTCATCAGTCCCTAAACTTACAAACCTCTTATGAACTACAGTAGAATCCCGCTTTTACGTTCTCGGAATTTACGTTTTCCCGCTGTTTAAGACATTTTTCATCGGTCCCCTCAAATTTCCTATGTTAACAATGTTAATTTGCACCCGTTTTTGCGTCATCATATTTGCGACTTCCCCGAGATTTACGCTTCGTGAAATACTGTTCGTGGAGAAAAAAACGGCCATAATTGACATAAAATTTCGCTTGCCTTCAAGTAGCCTAGTGTTACAAACAATATGGGGTTAACTTCTTTTACACTAGAATGCTTTGTACCTAGCAGAACGTACCTACACACGCTCCGATTTACTGTCCAGCTAACAAGCTGTCCAACGAACCAACCAATTGGTAGCAGTCTATACATGTTCCGACCAACTGCATGCAGAGCCTTCTTGTTCTGGTGTCCGTTTGTCGAACTGTTTCTGTTTTCATGTGTTTGTTGTGCAGACGATCGCAGGCAGGAAGTTGATGGGGTAGTGCTACACACGCACAATTTGTCGGGTGAAGCGGTGGGGGAATCGGAGATCGGGCGGTCGGGCACAGCCAACTGGCCGACAAGGAAAGTTTGTCGGGTAGCACCTATATCCGCCCAATTCATCGAGTAACCAAGGAATTGGTACAATAAATCGCATTGTGTGTAGGGCCCAAGGACAAATTCGTGTAGTAGTTTTGATAGATATCGGAGAAGTTGCGACTTTGATCACACATTCATTTGTTTCTTATCGCAACCAACTACAATGTGTAGTATGGCTACAATATTGTCGCCATAATTTTTCATTGTTAACTTTGCCCTGTTATTATGATAAAAAGAAAACACGGAAATTCCCTTCTCAGTGTATGTAATGTAATAAAATACAGTAGTTATTATTATTATTATTATTATTATTATTATTATTATTATTTTTTTTTTTTTTTTTTTTTTTTTTTTTTTTTTTTGTGGTTTTAGGGCGCACAACTGCCGTGGTCATTAGCGCCCAACACTGCCCATAGGGTCGAGATGACGTTGACCAGAGATCAGGCTCAGGTTTAATGGCTCGCAATTTGTTCCCTGACAGGGATGACCAATGTAGATACCAACGGGAGATAATACGCTGGGAGATACCAGCGCGAAGGTCATCAGAGCTAGTTGAAAAAGTAGATAGCCGAGGAAGAAGAACTGCCTCCTTGGCAGCCGTATCCGCAGCCTCATTCCCCAACACTCCCACGTGGCCAGGGACCCACAGAAACGTGACCGTAGTTCCGCTCGTTGAAAGAGAAGTAAGGCAATTGCGGATGCTTTGTACCAGGGGATGGGCCGGATATAGCATGCGAAGACTCAACAAAGCACTCATAGAGTCCGAGCAACTGACAGTCTTACTGAGCAAGTTTCGCCGGACGTATTGTGTGGCTTGATATAATGCATACAGCTCAGCTGTAAAAATGGAACTCCACTCAGGAAGACGATATTTAAAAGAGACGTTGCCAAGTACAAAAGCACACCCAACACCCTGGTCTGTCTTTGAGCCATCAGTGTAAATGAACAAATTGTCATCAAATTTAACCCGGGGTGCGTGAAATTCTCTCTGGTAGACGAAACTAGGTGTGGAGTCCTTTGGAAGAGAATGAAGGTCAAAGTTAACAATGACTTTGGGGCTTCGCCACGGTGGAGAGGTGCTCTCTCCAAAATACAGTAGTATTATCGTCTGATAACTAATGTTGACATCATTGGCAGCACTGACAAAACTGCTGCCGCAAGGAAAGAGTATCGATATCGATTTCAAATGACTCTGATACATCGTTTTCTGCCGAGAGAAAAGTACGGTCATGTTCATCGTGTTGTTGTGTATTGGTGTTCTGTGCTTAGTGTTATTCGCTTCAACAGCAGTATAAGTTCCTATCGAATTGTAAGATGGAAAATATGGCGGTTACGAAGAGAGAGAGAAAAACTCTTTCGATGAACGAGAAAGTGAACATCCTCGAAAGATTTCAACTTCACTGTGGAACACGTGTGGCTTTAGCCAAGGACTTAGGCATACCCGTGTCTATGCTGAACACTATCGTGAAAAACAAAGACTCAATCTTACAAAGTGTCAATAATAGTAGAACGAATTTAAAAAAATGAAGTAGTTATTCTAAGTATGTGCAATTAGAAGAAATAACGAAGAACTGGTTTCAGGCAGCATGTGCGTCGAACATTGCAATAAATGGCACAATGTTGTGTGAAAAGGCACTAAAAGAGGCAAATATTCTCAGAATTGAGAACTTTAGTGTTTGTAACGGATGGATTGATAGGTTCAAGAAGCGACACAATGTGGTGTACAAGACTGTATGTGGCGAATCTAATAGTGTAAATATGGAAACAGTTAGTGAATGGCAGAATGGGAAATTAAACAGACCTTTTGAAGCTTTACGAGCCGAAAAATGTCTTTGACATTGACGAAACTGGTTTGTTTTATAATGTCCTTCCCAACAAAACACGCGTACAAAAGCGAAAATTGTCATGGTGGAAAGCACAGCAAAGCACGCTTGACAGTAATGTTAGGCACAAACGTAGATGGGTCTGAAAAACTTAAACCATTTCTGATAGGAAAGTCAAAAAACCATCGATGTTTCAAAAACATGAAGACATTACCAATGCAATACAGTTCCAACACCAAAGCTTGGATGACGTCTGAGATATTTGTAAAGCAATTACATAGCTTAGATGCAAGAGTGGGGTGTCAGAACTGGAAGATTCTGTTATTTGTGGACTGTTGCCCTGCACATCCGAAGGATGTAAGTTTAAGGAATGTGCAATTGGAGTTCCTCCCACCAAATTGCACAAGCAAATTACAACCTCTGGATTTGGGCATCATCCATGCCTTCAAATCATATTATAGAAGATTACTGTGCAGAAGGCATTAAGTTGCATGGAGTCTGGAAAAGACCAAAATGCAATTAAAATTACAGTTTTGGATGCATTACATTTTATTGCCAAGGCATGGGGCGAGGTTAAAGCATCCACTATTTGTAACTGCTTTAGAAAAGCAGGATTCATTGCAGCAGATGGAGAAAGTGTATCAGAAGTGAGCAATGATAGTGAAATCCTTCCAGAACTCAATTCATCTTGGAAAACACTGCAGTTGGAATCGACACTTGAAGACTTCCTGAATGTTGATGTTGCCACTGTGGAAAGTCTGTCAGTAGATGATGTTGAATTTTACAGTCAGCAAAATACTGTAGGCAGTGTTAGTGACAGCGATGATGATGATGATGATGATGATGATGATGAAGAGTCTCCTCTATTTCCGATGTGATTGCAGCAGTAATGACAATTAAAAAATATTTCTGCTGCAGATGTTGATGACAAAGTTTTTCATTGTGTTTACAAGCTTGAAAACCACATCAAATCAATACACAAATAAAATTAAAGCAATGTAAATTTTGGATTATTTTGGTAAAAAGTAATATTTACTGCACTGTAATTATGTGTATAGTATGCTATGTTTATATATTAAAGGTATGTATAAAACTTTAATAGTCTGTTTGGTAAAATTTTACAGTTCGTGTCACGGTGTAGTGTTGAGTGTTCAGATGTTGGCAATCCGAAGCAAACAGAATTTTATAGAGTGATGGGATTACTTTTTCATGCCAAACATGAAGTAAATAATTAATGCTGTTCCTGCACTATGGTTGACAGGTTGTTGATGTACCCTTGTCTGCTTACTAAATTGTGTAATCGTCACCAGAAAAATTCATAACAAAACATTTGGAAAAAGATCCTGGTTGCCATACTTCACATGCAGCAACTGTAAAGACAACACTCAGTTGAGTAATACTGTATCGATAGAAACAGTAAGGTCAGAGCTTAACATTTACAGAAGGACTGCAGTTGCCAAACTCTTAATAGCAGAACTAATGCTAAACTGTGAAGGAAGTGGTGCCATGATCATAAAATCTGTGCACTTGATGGCTGGAAGTATGCTGTATGGTCCAATCAATCATCGTTCCTTGCTTCAAAAAAAAAAAAATAAAATAAAAAAAAATAAAAAAAAAAAATAAAAAAAAATTGATTTATCCACCAAACCCCCCCCCCCCAAAAAAAAAAAAAGATTACAATATGGGTCATTCCACTGCTGTGACATTTCCATGCATAAAGTTATATTTATTTGACAAGAGTAGGGCTAACTTTAATTTAGTGTAGTATGATACAAAAGTTCTAGCTCTTAATGTTAGTTTCAAACTGAGAAGAAAGAAAGAAAGACAAAAGGAAAAGTGTTTCAGCCGTGACAAAACTTTACCCTTTCTTTGCATACCACCATGATCTTCAGTTATTTCGTCTTATAATTTTGAATCAGGGTGTTTGATAATTTTTTTATAAAACAAAGAAAGGAATAAAACAATACAAGATATGATCACTTTTATTCATAGTCACTTCCAAGAGGCAACGTATTTTTTCCTTCAGGTCGCGGGTGTGACAAATAGGTACATTAAGATTACTGAATGAAATTTAAAACAAAACAGTAACAAATTGTTATTTTAAATATTATGTAAACATTATAGAAACTAAAACAAGACACAAAAATTTCAATACTACTCAAACAAAAATTGTCCCATGTTATTCAATAGCTTGGGTGGATTTACACTACTGCCCATTAAAACTGTTACACCAATAGGAAAGGCAGATGATAAACGGGTATTCATTGAACAAATATATTATACTGGAACTGACATGTGATTACATTTTCACACAATTTGGGTGCATAGATCCTGAGAAATCAGTACCCACAACAACCACCTCTGGCCGTAATAACAGCCCTGATACACCTCGGCATTGAGTCAAACAGAGCTTGGATGGTACAGATGCCCATGCAGCTTCAACACAATACCACAGTGACTGACGTACTGTGACGGGCTGGTAGCTCGGCCACCCTTAACCAGACGTTTGCAATTGGTGAGACATCTGGAGAATGTGATGGCCAGGGCAGCAGTCGAACATTTTCCGTATCCAGAAAGGCCCATACAGGACCTGCAACATGCGGTCGTGCATTATCCTGCTGAAATGTAGGGTTTCACAGGGATCAAATGAAGGGTAGAGCCATGAGCCAGGGGTTGTAACACATCTGAAATGTAATGGCCAACATGCGAACAAGAGGTGACAGAGACATGTAACCAAGGCACCCCATACGATTATGCCAGGTGATACGCCGGTATGGCGATGACGAATACACGCTTACAATGTGCATTCACAGCGAAGTTGTGAAACACGGATGCGACCATCATGATGCTGTTAACAGAACCTGGATTCATCCAAAAAACGATGTTTTGCCATTCGTGCACCCAGGTTCGTCATTGCGTACACCATTGCAGGCACTCCTGTTTGTGATGCAGGGTCAAGGGTAACTGCAGCCATGGATCCAAGCTGATAGTCCATGCTGCTGCAATTGTCGTCAAACTGTTCGTGCATATGGTTGTTGTCTTGCAAACGTCCCCATCTGTTGACTCAGGGATCAAGACGTGGCTGCACGATCCGTTACAGCCATGCGGATAAGATGCCTGTCATCTCGACTGCTAGTGATACAAGGGCCATTAGGATCCAGCACGGCATTCTGTGTTGCCCTCCTGAACCCACCGATTCCATATTCTGCTAACAGTCATTGGATCGCGACCAACACGAGCAGCAATGTCGCGATGCAATAAACCACAATCGCGATAGGCTACAATCCGACCTTTATCAAAGTTGGTAACACAATGGTACGCATTTCTCCTCCTTACACGAGGCATCACAACATCGTTTCACCAGGTAATGGTGGCCAACTGCTGTTTGTGAATGAGAAATTGGTTGGAAACTTTCCTCGTGTCAGCATGTTGTAGGTGTCACCACCGGCGCCAACCTTGTGTGAATGCTATGAAAAGCTAACCATTTGCATATCACAGCATCTTGTTCTTGTCGATTAAATTTTGCATCAGTAGAACATCATCTTCATGGTGTAGCAATTTTAATGCCTAGGAGTGTACTTTCTGCACTGAAATATTTTCTCCGAGATATGTCTTCTTCTGTGAGCCAAATGCAGCCTTTCCACTAAGTTGCATTCAGTGTTATATGTCAAATAATTTGTAGTTTCATGATTATGAAGTGATATCACAATTGTGAACTCTTGGGCATATGTAGCAGAAATGCTGATAACTCCCTCTTTAACTGATTTAATGCAATGGAGTTTGTGAAGCCCTGGAATAGGCTCTACACATTTCCAACGATTATCCAACATTGACAATGATTAATTAAATTCTGCAGATGATAAGTAGAGGATTGCAATATCTTTACTTCATCCTTATTGCACTTGTAAAAATAATAAGGGGTGTTAATAGCAGCCCTCCGTGATTTAATAGTTTTGCACTCTGTCCTTTTCACGGTACACCAACACCATCTACTGCACCTTTACCTTGTGAACTGGCAAAAAAAATTCCAGACACCTGTAATGCCAAATTCAGTTTATAAATAAGTAACATTCAATAGTGTGAAGCCGTTCTTGAATTGTGTTGCACAGTCACCAATGTAAATATAATTGTCTGTTGTTGATGCCAGTGAGCACTCTGGATCTCATCCTGACAAACAGAAGTATAATTTTCAGCATAGTCAACCTGCAAAACCAAATCATTTGTACTGAAACTTACTTTTGCAGTGTCAAAGTATTTTGACTGCTGCTTCTTAAAATAGCAATGAGGTTTGAATCCTGTTTTTCTATTTCTTGAATGGCATTACAAACTGTCCCAACTGTAACTATACACTGAGGGCGACCTTCAACATTTTTCCATTCCTGTCCACTAAAGCTCATTGTCCAGTACTACTTCATCAACAACACTCTTCATATTTAAAGTGTTACACTTTTCAAAGGCACTGGACATACACTCATAATTTTCTGAGTCACAAACAAGTATCCTAACTATATCTTTCCCCTACTTGGAAATGTACTGGTTTCTCTTGTAACACTTATAACCAGATACTGCATGTTTCCATGATATCAACATACACACACATTATGTGGCATAAACAATACAGGATATACAAAAGGTGGATGAAGAGAGAAGAATTTTGACCTTTTTACCTAACACTCTGGATATTCAAGAATGAACTATTCAAATGCTTCAGATATTATCATCATGTAGCACTTCTGTTTTTTGCTGCCTTTTTCCAGTTTCAGGGTTCTTAACACTAACTGTATCTTTTCTTCTTGGCTCTTTCTGGCTTATGTCATCACAAAGGTAGAAGTTCTTAATTTTAAATTCTGTGTCTGCACTCAAACTTTTACTTTCTGTCTTGTACATGTCTCTCTTAAGTTTCTTTGCAACTTCAGGAAGCTCATCAATAAACAACTTGGCAACTACTGTCTTTCATTTGCTTGGGCTACATGGTAAGCTTTTCTTCACCTTCTTTACAGCTTTTCCTAGTGATCTTTTGGAACTGTATGATTTAGCAGAAGATAAAATGGAAGATGATGAAACAGACTGAGCAGAAATTTTACTCTTTTTCTCTACACCTTCTATGTCTTGCACTAAATTGAAGTTCATCCTACAGTGCAGCTTTATTTATTTTTCTTTTCTCTCTCCATAATTTATCTCTTTCACTCCTTTTCTAGTGCTACTTGATACTTAATTGGAGATTGCTTCAGTTTTTCCCTAAACGTGCGGCACCTTTCAGTGAATAGTTATGATAAATGACAAGAACATTTTCAGCTGGTTAACAACAACAACAAAAGTAATAACAACAATTAAGAACAACAACAACAGTGTTTGTTGGTACACTAAAATTTCCATGTTACAAAATCCTCTGTAACACCAACACGTCACACCAAAAAAAATTACAATTCAAAGTTGTAGCCCATGTAACTTTTACAGATTTCCAACTTAACATACCATTAAACTATGCTGATAAACAAATAAATGTCTATTTCTGGGCTGCGGATTAACATAAAAATTTTATTTACCTGCATTATATACATAAATACACTGTTACAGCTTCACAATAATCCAGACAGTATATCAACAACAAAGGTGTATCTAACTTCAAGACCACTAGGTTTCAGGGCTGCCAACATTTCATGTTAAATTTTATCATTTTGATCCCTAACAGGCAGGAGTAAGTTTGTAGCTGTTGCACATCTTCCAGGTCAAGACAGATTGAAAACTGATATTGGTTTCTGCATCTCTGAGATTTTGACTACAGAAAGATATGGCACACTTGGAGATTTGTTTTTAATTTTATTTTTTATTGGGAAGGGTACCATCACATGGAATGACCCATACGGCATGCCTGCTTCTTTCAAACATGTAGTGGTTCTATCATGAATTGGGTATCTATATCATGTGGTTGATTGTTTCTATCATTTTCCTCATGGTCAGATAAATGTGAATGAATATTGAACCACTCTAGACAACAAACTGCTTACTGTGACTAACATATTGCTAAGAAACACTGACCAAGTCGAGTCTATTAACCATCTCAAAATCATTTTCTCATCAATGGGATGTTAAGCCTCACTTTCCCTTACTTTGCTGAAATACAATCAAGGATGTCACAGGCATTCAAAAGCCTTCTCCTTACAGTGCCACCTTGGACATGATGGATATCACAGCTGTTGGAAATAACTGCACTAGCTCTCAGCCAGACACAAATTCCAAACTTATAACCTACACTACTATCATTGTGTTCCTCGTCTATTACTCACAGCCATGTTTAACTGATTCCCATAAAGAGTTCAAACATCATGTGCATCTACACTTCAAAATAAAGCACCACACACACACACACACACACACACAACCAAAATATTTCAGATATGCTTTGTACATCAGAAAGTTATCATGTGTCAACATAATGTTTAGAACCATTATGGGGAGTTTTATAGCTGAGAGTGAGGACTAAACTTACAGCTCCAAAGGCAAAGAGGAAACAGAAGTAGAAAAACATGTTAGCTGATATGAATGAAGCACATTCTTTTAAATATAGTTTTAAAAAAGAATGGAACAAAAATGATAACTTGGGTGGATGAAACTGGATTAAGTTGGAAATAATTAGCTTCTTGGTGACACGGTGCAATTCTAAGATATAAAACTAGTAAAGGGAAAGTAACAATACAATACAAGAAATCCCCAAATGTTTTTAAACATGAGAGTTGCCTTAAAAATGTGAATTAACATGACATATCTATTTACTGGTTGCAACAGGAATTTCATCTTTGAAGAAGAAAAAGAAAAAAAATATTAAAGCCAATTTGTAAGAAAAGGAAAATTAAGTATTACAATTATTTTATTATTTTTCTTTGAAATGACTTTATTGACAGAAGTACTTTTAGTGAAACAGCTTGATTTATATGATACCTCATGTTATTTTTTACCCTTCTGCCATATGTCCAAAAGCATTGTACACTATCTGCGTGTTTATGTTAATGCTTTGTATTGACATCCCTATGGGGGACAGATAATGAGGTAGCTGGTGTTCTACCACATTCATCATTACTTCTTATACAGCCCTAGGAAATGGATGAGCTGAATTGTACTATAAATGAGAAAAATGTGCACATCTTAAGTTATGCAATTTGATTTATTATCTTTTTATCTTATTATTCTATGAATAAAACAAATAACACGAAAATATTATTGTTTCCTAGTGAAAAAAAAAAAAAGAAATAAGCACATTGATATTTACAATAATTCTTAGAGTTTTAACAGTTAAATGGGTAAAAAATATATATTTATTGCTATTCCATTGGATGTGGAACTGACCTTCAACAATTATTAGCGTCTGCTAGCTAACTACGAAGAAGCGACAAATCATAAACAATGAATGTCATTCACCGTATCATGACGTATTGATGAAAACGGCAATTTTTAAAATAATTATCTGATTACGTCTAATACAATGGTTTGCTGGACTAAGTGAGTTGTTTACAGAACAGGTAGTTGTTGCTTACACTGTTAAAAATTACATTGAATTCTCGATTCTCAATGAATGTCACAAACACTTCCTTACAATGAGTATATTTACACACCTTGTTTACTACAAAATTCATTAATAAAGTCTTGTAAATAAATCTTAGTTGTTTTTTTCACTACACACACACAATCAGCTGTGTTCTGTTTACTTACTAATTTTGCACAGATACCGTTAACAAGGAAGTGAACACTCGAGAGTAATCGATTACTGCGAACGTTGAATTAAAACCACAGATATTATTTTTATCTACAATTGTATTTCATATATATTTCAACCAATCAGAACTTTTGATCTTAAATAAAGTATTATCAGAGTCGAACATAAGCGTCATAAAACTCCCACTGAATTTCTGCAACTTCGCGACTGCAGCGCTGCCAAGCGGCTGGGTCGTACGAACATACCGCGAAAACTATTGAGTAATCAATGTGTATTTTAACGAGCTTTTGTGGCGCTGTGAACTGTAGCAACTATCAAACTATAATTCGGAAATCTCTAATTTACAAAGGATGCTCAGAAGTAACATGATACTGTTATGAATAACAAGTGTTCATTTACGGCTGCTATACTTTTAGGCATATAAGGACTGTGACATAAGTTAGTAATTTATTCACGACCAAACTTCTGCTCTTAATCAGAATCGCAAATACTTGACCACTATTAAATAATATTACTGCTGTATAAAGGTAATATCTGCATGCTTCCAGCAGCAGTTAATCAATTACTTCATTAGAGCCTGCTTAGTTTCATACCTCAGTTTCACAAAAATGATAAGACTGTATACTAACATATTTCGGCAGTTTAATAAAGTGTTTACATAGCTACAAATAAATAATATGTCCATATATAAAGTGTTAATCTTAGCATGTAACATTCTTGAAGGTATCCAGTTTGATACCTGTCACGTAGCTATATATATATGATAGGTACACAAAAGGCAAAGAAGCAAGGACAAGCTAAAAAGATAATTTATACGGCTATGTAGAATGTAGTGCCCTACAATGTAAAAATCGCATGTACTTTTGAAAATTTTACAATGTCCGAAATACGCTACAACAAAGCTCATGCAACATATCAGTACGCACGGAGCATGTGAACATAATCTCTTATTTTACACTGAACATGTAGACATGACAGTAGGCAGGCAGGCAGCATTAACTACGGCTCTTCAGCCGAGAGAACGTAAAATACATGTTGTTGTTGTTGTCCTCAGTCCATAGACTGGTTTTGATGCAGCTCTCCACGCTACCCTGTCCTGTGCAAGTCTCATCATCTGAGAATACGTTCGGCAACCTACATCCTTTTGAATCTGCTTACTACATTCGTCCCTCGGTCTCCCCACACGCTTCCTTCTAATGCTAAGTTGATAATCCTTGATGTCTCAGAATGTGTCCAACCAATCTATCCCTTCTCTTAGGATATGCCAGAAACTCCTTTTCTCCCCGATTCGGTTAAGCACCTCCTCATTAGTTACGTGATCTACCCATCTAATTTTCATCATTCGACTGTAGCACCACATTTCAAAAGCTTCTATCATCTTTTTATCTGAACTCCTTATCGGCCACGTTTCACTCCCATACAATGCTACACTCCAGACAAATTCTTTCAGAAAGGACTTTCTGACATTTAAATTACTATTGGATGTTAACAAGTTTCGCTTCTTTAGAAACGCTTTTCTTCCCATAGCCATTCTGTATTTTATATCTTCTTTACTTCGGCCATCAGAAGTTATCTTGCTATCCAAATAACAAAATTCATCTACTACTTTTATTGTCTCATTACCTAATCTAACTCCTTCAACATCGCCTGATTTTCTGACATTGCATTCCATTACCTTTGTTTTACTCTCGTTAATGTTCATCTTATATCTTCCTTTCCAGACACTGTCCCTTCCATTCAATTGCTCTTCCAGATATTTTGCGGTCTCGGACAGAATTACTATGTCATCAGCAAACCGCAATGTTTTTATTTCTTCTCCCTGCACTTTAATGTCCTCTCCGAATTTCTCCTTCCATTCCTTCACTGCCAGCTCAATGGTCAGATTGAACAACATACGGGAAAGGCTAGAACTCTGTCTTACTCCCTTCCCAACCACTGCATTCCTTTCTTGCCCATTGACTCTAATAGCCTCTGTCTGGTTTTTGTATAGGTTGAATATAACTCTTCGCTCCCTATATTTTACCCCTGCTACCTTCAGAATTTGGAATAGTGTATTCCAGTCGACATTGTCAAAAGCTTTCTCCAAATCGACAAACGCTAACAACGTAGGTTTCCCTTTGCTTAGCCCATCTGGCAGGGGAAATACCCTTTGACTTCTAGAAGAATATCGTAATTCCAGTTCCAAAGAAAGCAGGTGCAGACAAATGTGAAAATTACAGAACTATCAGTTTAATAAGTCATGGTTGCAAAATACTATCACGAATTATTTACAGACGAATGGAAGAACTTGTGGAATCCGACCTCGGGGAAGATCAGTTTGGATTTAGGAGAAATGTAGGACCATGGAAGGCAATACTCACATTACAACTTTGTAATGTGAGTATTGCCTTCCATGGTCCTACATTTCTCCTAAATCCAAACTGATCTTCCCCGAGGTCGGATTCCACAAGTTCTTCCATTCGTCTGTAAATAATTCGTGATAGTATTTTGCAACCATGACTTATTAAACTGATAGTTCTGTAATTTTCACATTTGTCTGCACCTGCTTTCTTTGGAACTGGAATTACGATATTCTTCTAGAAGTCAAAGGGTATTTCCCCTGCCTCATACATCTTGCATACCATGTGGTACAATTTTTTCACGACTGGCTCTCCTAACGATATCAGCAGTTCAGACGGAATATCATCTACTCCAGGGGCCTTGTTTCGACTCAAGTCCTTCAGTGCTCTGTCAAATTCTTCTCGCAGTATCATATCTCATCTCATCTTCCTCCACTTCGTCTTCCATTTCTAGAATACTGCCTTCAAGTTTATTTCCTTTGTATAGGCCCACTATATATTCCTTCCACATTTCAGCCTTCCCCTCTTTGCTTAGTACTGGTTTTCCGCCTGAGTTCTTGATATTCATACAGCTGCTTTTCTTGTCTCCAAATATCTCTTTTATTTATATCTATCTTTCCCCTTGTTATGCATTCTTCTACGGTTCTGCATTTGTCCTCTAGCCACTCCTGCTTAGCCAGTCTGCACTTCCTGTCAATCTCATTTTTCAGACGTTTATACTCCCTTTTTCCTGTTTCACTTGCTGAATTTTTATATTTTCTCCTCTCATCAATTAAGTTCAGTAGATCCTGTGTTATCCAGGGATTTCTATTAAGCCTTGTCCTTCTGCCTATATGGTCCTCTGCTGCCTTCACTACCCTATCTCTCAGAGCTACCTTTTCTTCTTCTACTATATTACTTTCCCCCATTTCAGCCAATCCTTGCCTAATGCTTTGCCTAATGCTTCCTCTGGAACTCTCAACCACCTCTGGTTCCTTCAATTTGTCCAGGTTCTATCTCCTAACCTTTCTACCTTTCTGCAGTCTCTTTAAGTTTTAATCTGCAGTTCATAACCAATAAGTTATGGTCAGAGTCTATATCTACCCCTGGATATGTCTTACAGTTTAGAACCTGGTTTCTAAATCTATTCCTTACCATTATAAAGTCAATCTGGTACCTTCCAGTGTCTCCTGGTCTCTTCCATGTATACAACCTTCTGTCATGATGATTAAACCAAGTGTTGGTGATGATTAAATTGTGCTCTGCGCAAAATTCTACCAAGCGATCTCCCTCTTTCATTCCCTTTTCCCAGTCCATATTCACCTACTACGTTTCCTTCTCTTCTCTTTCCTACTACCGAGTTCCAGTCCCTCATCACAATCAAGTTTTCGTCTCCCTTAACTTTTTGAATGATTTCTTTTATCTCCTCATACATTTTTTTGAAATCCTCATAATCGGCTGTGCTAGTTGGCATATAAACTTACACTACTGTGGTCGGTGTTGGCTTCGTGTCTATCTTTACTACGATAATGCGTTCACTATGCTGTTCATAGTAACTTACCCACATTCCTATTTTCTTATTCATTATCAGACCTACACCTGCGTTACCACCAACTGATTTTGTATTGATAACCCTGTACTCACCTGACCAGAAATCCTGTTCATCCTGCCACCAAACTTCACTAATCCCTACCATATCTAACTTTAACCTATCCATTTCTCTTTCTCTGCCGACGACCAGCTCCTTTGCCTCACCCACCTCCTCTCCATCCAGCTTTATTCCGTTGCTCCGCCATCTTTGTCTCCCTTGACATAGAAAAGGCGTACGACCATGTATGGCATTCTGGTCTCCTTTTCAAGCTCTAGTTCTACGCCCTTCCTGTTAATTATATCCGCCTCATTGCTTCCTTGGTCATCCACCGCCCCTCCTATGTCACTGTCTGCAACTCCAACTCCCGTTTGTTCTACCCCTCCGCCAATGTGCCTCTCCTTCATCTCATCTACTCTGCAAATATGCCACAACCACAACCTCCTGTCTATCTCCTACAATATGATGATGATGCTGCCTTCCTGGCTCTCGCCCCTCCCTTGCTCATTCCCAGTTTTTGATCCAGTCCCACCTCACTGAGTTCGCCTCATGCTGTAACTAGTGGCTGCTTTCCGTCAACCCCAAAAAATCTCAAGCAATTATTATAGGTCGTTCCACCCATTCCTTCCGCCTCTCTGACTTCTATCTTACCCTCCACAACCGTCCCATCTGCTACACCCCCACTCTCAAATACCTCAGCCCAACCTTTGATTGCTCCCTCTCCTGGACCCCACATTCTGCCAGAGTGTCTGCCAGAAAGCCCTCTCCCACCTCAATCTCCTAAAACTTCTTACTGGCCGGACGTGGGGTCTCAGCCCCTCCACCATCCTATACACTTACCGCTCCCTCATGCATACTGTCCTCTGCAGTTTCCATCCCGCCCTGATTTCCACTCCCCCTTCCTATTACAAAACCCTCCAAATCCTTGAATTCCACGCCCTCTGACACACCTACTGTATCCAGCTCCCATCACCCATGCAGATTCTATATGACCTTATCCCATTTCCCCATCTCCACCAATACTTCAAACACATCCAGATCCTATACATCAACTGCAAGACAGACTCTTACAATCCCTTGGTATACCCCATCCTCACCAATCCTGGGCCTCTGGCACACCTTTACCGTTGTGTCCCTTCCTCCCTTCACCTCCATATGATCCACGTCCTTTCCTAGGGTAACTTCCGCCACCTCCCCCTCCCAGATGACGCCCTCCATCCTCAAATATACCCGTCCTACCAACCCTGATCCCCTTCCGTGGATGAAGCGCCCACCCCCCTCCACCTCCCCCACTGCTTGGTTCTTCCTCGTCATGCCCTGTAGTCCCTACGCCTCTCTGCCCTCTCCCTACCCCCTCCCCCACGCTTCCTACTCCCCCCTCCCTATCCTTCGGGATCCTGGGCCACTAGTTTTAACAGTGCTTTGTCCAGTTTTGTGTATCACATTGCAGCAGTGTGTGTGTTTTATCTGCTTCCACCGCTTTCAGACAAGTGTCGCAAGCGATATGTTTCTAACACTGTCTCTGAGTGCACTTCGTCTTGTCTGTGTTTTGATGTCATACTACGTGTTTTTTAGTGTCACTGTGGCTCATTATTTTAACTGACTATGTCTGTTTTATTCATCTGTTACAACTGTTATTTCTTCGATTTTTATCGTCTTATCTATGTTTTAAATCTCCATTGTTTTAACTCCGTTTCATGTTTTAATTCCTCATGTTCATGTATTTTTCCACCCCCATAAACAACAGAAATTGCTGAGGTGGGGTGGCTTGCATGCCTCAACGATGCAGATAGCCGTACCATAGGTGCAACCACAGTGGAGGGGTATCTGTGGAGATGCCAGACAAACGTGGTTCCTGAAGAGGGGCAGCAGCCTTTTCAGTAGTTACAGGGGCAACAGTCTGGATGATTGATTGAGCTGACCTTGTAACATCAGCTAACATGGCTTTGCATTATAGTTACAGCGAACGGCTGAAAGCAAGGGGAAACTACAGCCGTTACTTCTCCCGGGTGGGGACTACTCAGAAGGATGTTGTCATCAAGAAAAACAAAACAGGCATTCTACGGGTCGGAGGGTGGAATGTTCTAACCCTTAATCGAGTAGGTAAGATAGAAATAGGGAGGAACTGGTGTCAGTTGAGGTGCTGATGGATATGTCAGGAGAGGATGGTTTCCAGGACGGAGATGAGACTGATGGGACGATAGGATGAGGTCTGGGATGGGGGCTTGTCAGGTTTGAGGATCATAAGAATATGGGAGGTCTTCCACAGGTCGGCATAAAAGCCAGTGAAAAGGACAACCTTGTAAAGGGTTGTGAGGATGGCATGGAAAGAGGGGTGGCAGGCCCAGAGGTGTCGGTAGGTCAGCTGGTCGTGACCGGGGATGGTGTGAAGAGTGTCAATTATGTTATGGGCTGTGACAGGCGTGTTCAATTCTGAGAGAGGAGTGTGGTCCATGTACTGGAAGTCAGGGGCAGGTGAGGGGAGTGGGTGTTGGTTCATTCGTGGACATCGGGAAAGAGAGAACAGTTGAAGTTAGGATTGTCAGGAATGGAAAAGACTTCAGAGAGGTAGGAGGCAAAATGTTCTGCCTTACTGGCAGTGTCAGAAAAGGGTTGGTCATCATGGAGAAGTTGGTAGTGGGGCGAGGAGGGCCAGTAAGGTGGCGAATGGCATGCCAGTAGTTGGAGGAGCTGACGGGAAGCATCGAATTTAGGCGGCGCCAGTCCCGGCGTTTTTTCGTGGACAAAAGGTTTGTAATGTGACTTTGGTGTTGCCGGTGACATTGGAGTGCATCCCGGTCAAGAATCCAGAGGAAGGAGCAGTAGAGGCAATAGGATTCGCATAGGAGAAGGATGGCCTGTGGAGGGAGGGTAGGAGGGTAAGGGCATATAGCACTGGTGGGGAAATGGGCATGGACCGCATCAACAACGGCATGGTGGAGGAAAGAAGAGGCGTGGTCAATGTCGGCGGAGGTGTGGAGGCGAAAGGGTGGCTTGTGACCAAAGTGTCAATGGAGCGATGGTAGGCATTCCAGTTGACATGGGAGTAATCATGGACAAGTTTAGGAGGGGGCGTAGGACAGGGATTGCAGGCAGGGCCGGGGCGGTAGTCAAGGGTGAGTAGGACAGGGGCATGGTCACTGCCTATAAGGTCAAGGACGTCTGCCGTGATGCGCCCAAGGAGGTTGGGAGATGCCAGTATGACATCGGGTATGGTGTTGCTTTCGGAGCGGGTGGGTGAGGAATTGATGCCACCGCTGGAGTTCAGTGGGTGTATGGGAAGAAAGATTAAGGTCTCTGGCAATCACATAGGTTGTAAAGGATTGGTCAATGTGGAAGAGAAAGGCATACGGGATGGGAGCAGTACTGTGAATATAGATGCTGACTGTAAGGGATGGGAGAAAGAGGCTGAGGATCAGGTGCTTGGTGGGATCATTGATGAGGGATTGGAGCCAGACGTGGTGATGGTGGAGGTGGCCAATTGCCACTCTGCCTCGGGCTAGGGGTGGGGGGGGGCATCTGTGCAGTGGAGGAAGTAGGGAGTGGTGCTGATAAGATGAGGGGGTTGAAGAAACGTTTCATTGAGGAGGAAGGCATCCACATGGTGGTGGGTGACGGTATGTATGAGAAGGTGTTGGTTGGTGGGAAGGGAGTGTACAATGTGATAAAGGAAAGTATAGGAAGGGTTTGCTATATCGGTCCACGGGGAAGTGGGAAGGGAAGGAAGGGAGGAACAAAAAAAGATTAGGGTGTGCTTAAACGAGGGTAACCTGCCGGAAGAATGTGAAGTGGGAGTGAGCTCGGGAGAAGATGGTGAAGGTCTCAAGTTGAAAGACAGAACAGGCGGCGTGGGCGATCTGCTGGAGGGTATAGCGATGCTGGAAGGGATGAATGTTTTGGAGGACAGTGGTCACGAAGCGGATGACGTCCTCGACAGTGGGAAGGGGGCAGAGAGAATTGTTGGGGATTAAGGGAGGGTCGACGGGATGGTGAGTTCTGGATTGGTGGGAGCGGGGACGGATTTGCACTTATAGAAGTAGGCGGGGTGAGGGCTGCCACAGGTGTTGCTGGCAGGAGGGGAGGCGAGGTTTGGGCTGTGCTTGTGGAGGTGAGAGAGCTTGCAGTGGGGTAGCGGGGGTAGCGGCAGCACTGAGTCAGGTGGTCGTTGTAAACGAGACACCTGGCACAGTGGTAGGACTGGGGCGGGGAGTGAAAAGGTTCCACCTTGTGGTGGTGATCACAAAGTTTTGGATGATATGAATATGACTCGGGTATTGTGAACTGTGTGAATTACACTGCACTGACAATTCGTTACTATAGACTGCCATTAACAGAAGCAGTGATGTTATTTAATGAAGTTTTCATATTTGCATTATAAAGTTCACAACAACTTTTAATGACTAGGAAATGTGAAAGCAACAGCATTAAAAACGGCAACTTCTCGGTTAGTATCATGCCATTCCTCTGTTATTCCCTCCTGGCTGCTAATATAAGCTACATCACATGGCGCCACAACCTTAAATGTAGAAAACGGACAGAAACTGGTAGAAATGTATTCACTTGAAAGTGCATCAAGATGCTAAATGTGATTCTATAAACAGTGGCATTCAGAAAATACTAAAAGTACGTATAGTAACAGTCCTGAAAAAATATGTACATTGTGTGTCTCGTAGGAAGAAACGAAATATTACTGAAAATTCAGTTAACCCGTCTCAACTGCGCAAAAAGAAACGAAAAGTTCTATATTTTGCCGATTGTCATGCTAAGATGATAGGAAAAGTGTTAAATGTGCATACAAACCTAACTGATTGGGCAATCGGGAAGCATTTGCAGGCTATAAATAGATCACAAAAACGGTTAAATTATACGGCTTGGCTCGTCGGTCCTGGGAGATAATGTTAGCATCAATGGTCAAAGGCGTTAACTCAGATGACCAATCTCGAGGTAGATGTAGACAGCCAATGAGACTCGTATTTTTCCGACAAAACTGTAATACTTAATTTACGAGGAAGTCAACCCTCCAAGAATGAGCAGTTGGTAGCGTATATTCCAAATTACAGAACCCATTGCCAGGAGGCGAAATTTTCAGAATGATAACTAAAGGAAGACAATCTTCAATACCTGTTACATTCGCAGGATTCAACGAATGAATCACATGTGGTCAATAACTAATGTCCCTCATCAATCAATATGTGTTCTCACATTTTCTTTCCAATTCTTGCCAGATTATGTCACTGTGTACAGCAGGCGATGCCCAGTTAGGCCAACCATTCCATCAGTTAAATAGTGTTTCCGTTGCCTCCAATATGGTCACTTATGTTACCAATGCCAGTCACAGGTTCGATGTAGCACTTGTGGAGGTATCATGAGGCATCTCTACACACCAGCGAAACAGTATGTTGCGTTCACTCCATACTGCAAGAGATAAAACTCGACCTATGTACCTGAAACAACCCAAGAGGTGAAGAAAGCTTCAGGGAAGCTGAAGAATACGTAAACACACAACCATATGCTACTGTGGCAGGAAATCATAATAATAATAAGCTGAATTGGAATTTCCTCGACTACAAAACTGTCAGCAAAGATTTACAACAATTGTACATCCAAAAAGACCGAAACCTGAAAAGCGTACACCATTTCCTACCACTCTCTTTGATAATATAAATTTGCCTGCTTTTCCAGTAACAGAGAATCCTTATGAATCACTTCTCGTGTTGTTCCTCAACAGTCAGACACACCTATTCAGCTTCGTGCGAAGAGTATAGGAATACAGATGTGGCGCCATAAATAAACTTTAGTGATCGATACTAACACATGTATGTTCGTCTTTGTGACGATGCTCTCTGAGTCAGACTTCTGGCACCAGGATCTGCCGCCATGTTAGCAGTGTGTACTTGTAACTTGCTGAATGAAAAATACAGCTTATACGTTCTCTGTATATGGTGTTTATCTGAGGACACAACCCCACTTATTCCCATAGTGGTGACCTCGTGTTCGTCTTTTTTTGACTTCTTCGTGAGTGCAAGTAAAATTCTGGAGTTTCGCGCCAGTTTTTCGCTAAAATACGACGGATCTTTGTTCAGCACCCACTGGCTACAATGACCTCACCGCTTCGACCACCGCCAGGATTTCATCTTGCACCTTTCCCTATGACACAAGGAACTGCTCTTCATACTTCGTCGACCATTACATCCTCGCCTTCGCAACCCAGACTTTTTCAGGACATGTTCCCCACGCTGAGAACCTCGTGTGCTGAGATACTGTAACGACTCCAGATTTGTGACTCACAGTGTTATTTCCGGTGTCTTCCCTACATTTAGTGCAGATGGTTTACCGAACTACCACCCGTGTGCCCCTAATGTGCAAAATGTGGCTCTTTTGGACTTGCAAAATTTGAACAATAGACCTTCTACCACACCACCGCGCATGTTAGTATATCACACTGCTGACCACGGTCAACAGGGCACAAATTCTTTAGCCCACTCAAACTTTTTATTGCTTTGGGACACAGTGAGTTATTTTGAATCATTCTATCAATTCTGGAGAGTTTATCGTGCCTTGGGCACACCTTTTTTCATCCTCGCAACGAACTTTGAGGACTGTGCTGTATCCACTAGTATTATGCAACTGTCGTTTTCACCAGTGTTCAACAACAGCTTTGTGGCCCCTAACCAGGGTCCCTGCAGTGCAACACACTCAAACTCTGTTTCTAGTGTCAGCGCTTCCTATGTGCAACTATGTTCCACATCACGTGATGCGTCTGCCGTGCCGCGATGACAACAGATGTTACCGCTCAGTTACACAGCTGATATATATGGACTCCCGCGGCCGGTTTCGTTTGTGCAGTCGCCCGTTTTCACAGCACCAACCGCTGCCTCTACCGCGCCGGACTTCCGCGCCATTGCTCCTGACCGTACTCATCTGCTCGCCATAACGGTCCCACTGGGGAAACCAGCTGCACCGCGCGTGATTCAAACACTGCCTCTGCAAATAAACATCGACACTGCTGTCAACAAAGCTCCACCTTTTGTAACTGATGCATTGCCATCTCCGCCTCCTGGTCGACTGCCCAAGCTGCTGTCTTTCTCTTTCTAGGCTCTCACAATTTGGTTCACTTTTGTTGAGCAAATCTTTGACCACTATTTCCTTGATGACACCACTCACTACCTGCGTCTGATGACTCACCTTCATGAACATGTCGACCTCATATGTGACCTCTTGCTCTCTCTCCCAACTGCCAATGTCTATGCCGCCACTAAGAAGACCAGAAGACCATCCTGGAGAGGGTCACCATCACTTCTGATGAGATGATCAGACAGCTTATCCATGAAGAGCAATTAGGAGAAAACTGGTGCCACCTCCGATTGTTAGTCAGTGAACATTACATACCTGACTCCACCCTCATGGCAGTCTGGTCAAGCAAACTCCCACTTGCTGTGCAGATAACTTTCACCTACTTTCAGCCATTAAGTTAAGGCAACCACATCGCCAACAGGGAGTACGAGGTCTATCTCCATGAGGTGTGCCAGTCCCGATTCATCTATGAGTGGTCACTCACAAGCAGCTGGACCCAGATCGTTACTTTCACACCAAAGGTGTCTCAACGTCACCTTCTCCACCTCGACCACCGGCACTGCCAGCTGACAGCCTCCTCCACTCATCTTCAGTCCTGTGAAGTTGGCACCCCTTTTTTTGAAAATGTACATTTTTTCAGAGTTCTAGACAGATATACAATAGTTTTGGAGTTCTCTGTAGAAAATTTAAATAGTTCTGCAAAATTTCGCCGAAAAAATACGAAAAATTACCACAAAATTTAGTTTTTTTCAAAATAATTTTTTGCCTAATTGTACAAACATAGTTCTGATCACAGTTCTAAATAGCTCTCAAAGAGTTCTACAGGAAATCCTCTTGACATTTTTCTGTGCAGATTATACTTCATGAGATAATTGCAATAATGGGGAATCCATTTACACGCTACTGTGAAGTTGGCACCCCTTTTCTCAAAAATGTGCATTTTTTTCAGAGTTCTAGGCAGATATGCAATAGTTCTGGAGTTCTCTGTACAAAATTTAAATAGTTCTGCACAAAATCGCGCAAAAATTACAAAAAATTATAACAAGTTTTAGTTTTTTCCAAATAATTATTTGCCTACAAGCGTAAACATAGTTCTGATTCAAAATGTTCAAATGTTTGTATAGTCTATGGGACTTAACTACGGGGTCATCAGTCCCTAAACTTACAAACTACTTATGATCTACTTACGAACTAGGACGGCACAAATATCCATGCCCGAGGGGGGATTCGAACCCCCGACCGTAGTGGCCGTGCAGACCGTGACTGAAGCGCCTCAGTCTCCTCGGCCACCGCGGCCGGCATAGTTCTGATCACAACTCTAAATAGCTCTCAAAGAGTTCTGCAGAAAATCCTAATGATATTTTTTTTGCCCAGATAATAGTTCATGAGCTAATTGCATAAATGAGGGACATAAACTACACAAAATTGTGCCAGAGTCGTGTGAAGTTGGCACCCCTTTTTTTTAAAATGTAATTTTTTTTCAGAGTTCTAGACAGATATGCAATAGTTCTAGAGTTCTCTGTACAAAATTTAAATAGTTCTGCAGAATTTCGTGAAATATCGCAAATCTGAATAGTGGGAGAGCTGTGAAGTTGGCACCCCTTTTTTCAAAAATGTAAATTTTTTTCAGAGTTCTAGACAAATATGCAATAGTTCTGGAGTCCTCTGTACGAAATTTAAATAATTCTGCAGAATTTCGCCGAAAAAATAGTAAAAATTACTACAAACTTGGTTTTTTTTTACTGTTTTTAAAATAATTATTTACCTATTACCAGAAACATAGTTCTGATCACAGTTCTAAATAGCTCTCAAAGAGTTCTACAGGAAATCCTAATGACATTTTTGCGTGCAAATTATACTTTATCAGATAAATGCAGTAATGTGGAATTCATTTTCACGTTACTGTAAATTGGCACTATTTTTTTCGAGAAATACAAATTGGGTTTTTTTTTTTTTTTTTTTTTTTGTGTGTGTACATATACTATAGTTCTAGAGTTCATGTGAATATTTCTATGTAATTGCCCGAAAAAAAATTATGTTCACAATTTTGAATATCTGTCTTATTTGTGCCCCTTATTCCAGAAATATACATTTTTCTTAGGTCTTGACAGATATTCTATGCGCTGCACATTCAATTTGCTGTTTTTACGTCTGAGTGATTACTGCTTATCGTAAACAAAAACTGTTGCACATGTCCCTAGAACTCTGGAAAAAGTCTAATTTTTTGAAAAAAAAAAAAAAAAAAAAACCCTTGTGCAAATTACACAGTAGCATGTAAATGGATACTCCATTATTGTAATTATCTCATAAAGTATAATCTGCACACAAAAATGCTATTAGGATTTCCTGTAGAACTCTTTGACAGCTATTTAGAACTGTGATCAGAGCTATGTTTGCGCTAATAGGCAAATAATTATTTTAAAAAAACTAAAAAAACTCAAGTTTGTGGTAATTTTTACTATTTTTTCGGCGAAATTCTGCAGAACTATTTAAATTTCGTACAGAGAACTCCAGAACTATTGCATATCTGTTCAGAACTCTGAAAAAAATTTACATTTTTGAAAAAAGGGGTGCCAACTTCACACGACTCTGGCGCAATTTTGTATAGTTTATGTCCCTCATTTACGCAATTAGCTCATGAACTATTATCTGGGCAAAAAAATATCATTAGGATTTTCTGCAGAACTCTTTGAGAGCTATTTAGAGTTGTGATCAGAACTATGTTTACGCTTGTATGCAAATAATTATTTGGAAAAAACTAAAACTTGTTATAATTTTTTGTAATTTTTGCGCGATTTTGTGCAGAACTATATAAATTTTGTACAGAGAACTCCATAACTATTGCATATCTGCCTAGAACTCTGAAAAAAATGCACATTTTTGAGAAAATGGGTGCCAACTTCACAGTAGCGTGTAAATGGATTCCCAATTATTGCAATTATCTCATGAAGTATAATCTGCACAGAAAAATGTCAAGAGGATTTCCTGTAGAACTCTTTGAGAGCTATTTAGAACTGTAATTAGAACTATGTTTGTACAATTAGGCAAAAAATTATTTTGAAAAAACTAAATTTTGTGGTAATTTTTCGGCGAAATTTTGCAGAACTATTTAAATTTTGTACAGAGAACTCCAGAACTATTGTATATCTGTCTAGAGCTCTGAAAAAAATGTACATTTTCAAAAAAAGGGGTGCCAACTTCACAGGAATCTCATCTTCTTCCCACAGGGACAGGTTCCTCATTACGAGTACCATAATCGTTTTGGTGATGCGGCGAAGAAGTGTCGTCTGCCGTGCCTTCATCCCAACGTAGAGTGCAGGAGGTTCTAGGTGCTGCCTCCTGGTCTGACAAGAACAAGCGCCAACATGTGCTTCATTCTTATCTTCGGATGGTTGCCTTTATTTACACAACTGTGTTACCTTGCCCGTTTTCTCGTGGACACCAGTGACGATGTTTCTCTGTTACGCACTTCTAAGGCTACTGGCCCCATTCACCCACATCACACACTACTTCAGGCTGTCAGTGCCACGCAACTGCCACGTACAGTTTCAACTACCTTCACTGTTCACCTGCACACTCAAATGGAACTTTCTGGTGGCCGACATTCCGGACATTATCGTAGGCATTGACTTTTTATCTCACCACAAATTTTTCCCTGATGTTGTGCTTCGATCGGTGTTTCATCACCCGTCAAACAAGCATTTTTTACGTTGCTTGCAGTGGCCATTTAGCTCTTCCGTCGTGAGGCTGATATTGTTGTGAGTGTATTAAAAATTGTGACAAGTTCGAAAGTCTCCTGTCAAAGTGGTCTAGTGATCACAAACATGTGCTTCACCTGTGGAGTGAGAGAGAGGACACTGTCCACCGCCTCACGGACGCAGACATTTCAACTCTTTAAGCACCTCCGAACAAAAACCGCTCCAAGGACAGTACTTCTGTTCCCGCTGTCAGTGTTATCAATGACGTCATGCCCACGCGCAATGTTACCAGTGTTTGTGACAGTTCTGTGTCTATGCGCCACTCCTTCATGGACGTTTGTAAAGAAGATTTAGTTGCCATGCCAACGCCCTGTTCAGACGCTCCACCAGTGGCTGCCTCCCGTACTGTTTCTTCTACACCTGTGAGGTGATTTTGTGTTTCACATTCACCTGCTCCATTGGTCGAGCACGCGTCTGGAACTTTAACCCTCTCATGCACGAATTGTCAACCCGACAATGAACAGAATTTCTCATCCATTATTTGGTACCTTAAGACCTATCTTGTACAGAATTAATCATAATTTATCTAAAAACATAGTTTCATAGACCAGTAGGGAGGTGTCCTCAAAAGAGGACAGTGAATGCTAAAACTGCTACATTTTACATGGAACTTCTATTAATAATATCAAAGAATACATGAAGAGTGTCCACTATTTTGTATTTTTCGTGCAATGAAATTGTTTCAGGCACTCAGGGCACACAGCAAGTTTACACTTTTCCCAACTGTAACGTGTTTTCCGTCGGCAGTCCCGATCATGACACCTCTTGGCATTGGGATCACTTGACTTGGCTGACCAGTATTATACCCCATTGAAGGATAAATCGTTGGGTACCGAATGACAGGCTTTCTTGTTTTTCGATGTACAGACAAAAATGTAGTTTCATTGAAGGCCTGGCTCTACTCTTTCATGTAATCTTTACTTTCCGTTTCTTTGTTAGCCCAACAACTAACACTGCCGTCAAGGAGACAGTCTAACATTCATTATTAGCCCTCATATGAGGTACCTGTGCTTTTACGGTCGCCTCAGATGTAAAAGATGACAGAAATAAAACAAAAATTAAGTGTCCTCATTTGAGGACGCGACGCATGAGAGGGTTAATTTCTCCGACTCACACACCATCACCTGCGCCTGGTCTCCCTTGTGCACACCTGTGGCCCGTGTGGCTGCTACTTCGGCGCCTCAGCAGCCCTCGGCTGTCACAAACACCTTCCGAGCTGCCACCCAATGTTGCACCTACTTCGGCAGCAGGTCTTGCACAGTGCCACGCCCCCTGATGATGCGCGTAACCTTGTGCCGATTCGTGCCACCACAACAAACGTTACACGTGCCTGTAAACAAACACTCGCATCGTCGCCTCCTAACGTTTCATACGTCATGAATGGAACTGTGCATAGACTTCGTTTAATTTAATGTCCCTCCATCTCTAGCAAACTGCACCGGCTTTG
Source organism: Locusta migratoria (assembly GCA_026315105.1). Lineage (NCBI taxonomy): Eukaryota > Metazoa > Arthropoda > Insecta > Orthoptera > Acrididae > Locusta > Locusta migratoria. The sequence continues at coordinate 525,875,915 of CM048745.1, forward strand.
CCCCTAAGAAATTTGAAGCCGTCAGACAACAGATTGCCGAACTTTGGGATGCTAGTGTCATTGAACCCTTGTCCAGTAACTGGTCTTCACCTATTCATTTAGTGGACAAGAAGAACGGTATTTGGCGCAAGTGCTGCGATTATTGCACACTCAACACCAGGACTATAATGGACAACTGTCCCATTCCCAACAGTGTGCTGATTTCACACAAACTTTGGCAGGTGCAAATGTGTTCTCTGCAGTGGATTGCAAGCGTGCATATCGTCAAATTCCGATGGCTCCTAAGGACATTGAAAAAACTGCAATCCCGACGCCCATCAGTTTTTTTATTGGCATTTTAAGACTTTCGGCTTGAAAAATGCAAATCAGATATGTGAACATTTTATCAATGAGACCTTATTCCTATTGGAATTTTGTTTTGCTTACCTTGATGGCATATTAATATTCAGCGATTCAGTCAAAGAGAACAAGAAAAATGTGCAGATCCTTCTTGACTCTTTCGCCTCAGCTGGTATCGAACTTAACGAAAACAAGAAACAGTTACACCAACGCTCTGTACTGTTCCTAGGTTTTAGTGTTTCTGTGGATGGGATTGCTCCTGCCCCAGAGAAGGTTGACCACATCAGGAACTTGTCCCTTCCCTCAACCTTCAAAGAATTATAGCGTTTTCCCGGGACAATTAACTATTACTGATGCCACTTATCCGGAGCTGTTGAGCTCCAAGCCCCCCCACTCCCCTCTCCACACACACTGACGCCCCAGCAGGTAAACATACATCCAGCACCCGCCCCATTCCCTGGAATGATGCCATGACTTCTGATTTCTCTGCTCTCAAGGATCTCTTAGCAAAGGCCATCTTGCTCACCCTCATTCCGACACTGAACTTTTCATCGCGACTGATGCATGTGACACCGCCATTGGTACAGTTCTCAGGCAGCCCATTAACAGCGACACTTCTCCCGCACAATTCTTCTCAAAAAAGGTCAGTAAAGTTCAAACGAAGTATTCCACTTTTGACAGAGAACTCCTGGCAGTATACAAGGCTATCAAAAACACTTTCACGCTGCTATTGACAACACCCCTTTCATGTACTAAGAGACCACAAGCCTCTGGCAGCTGCCATCCAGAACTCTCCTGCCAATCCCCCACCATGCAGGTTCTGCCACTTGGACTTCATTTCCCAGTTTACCATCGACATTAGGTACATTAAAGGAGCTGATAACATGCCTAGAGTGGATGCCGTCTCCTCAGTTTTCGACCTTTCGAATCTCGCTGCTTTGCAGTCCACCAATGACCAAACAATGCAGCTCATTTCGGATCATAATTCATCTCTTGAGCCAATTTGCACCACATTTGCGGGAGTGACGGATGGAATTTGGTGTAATGAACTCTTCGTATTTTCATTCCACAGCCATTCCAGCGGGAAGTCTTCAACAAGCTGCATTGTTTAGCGCATCCCGGTCTCAAAACGTTCACACTTTTAGTCACCGTACACTTCATATGGCGAAATGTGAAACGGGACTGCCAAGCATGGACTCGTGCATGTGTCCCCCGCCAAAATGGAAAAATTGGCAAACATACAACCCCCCCCCTCATTTTGGCAACTTCCTTATTCCAGCTGGCCGATTTCAGGATATCCACACAGATTTGTTCAAATGTTTGTTGAGCTTATGGGATTTAATTGCGGGGTCATCAGTCCCTAAACTTCCAAACAGCTTATGAACTAGCTAACACTGAGGACGGCACAAATATCCATGCCCGAGGGGGAATTCGAACCCCCGACCGTAGTGGCCGTGCAGACTGTGACTGTCGCGCAGCAGAACGTTCGGCCACCGCGGCCGGCACACAAATTTGGTATGACCTCTTCCCCCCACTGGTAGTTACCTATACATTCTCTCAAACATTGATCGATCAATTCGGTGGGTGGAGGTCACACCTTTACATAAAATCACGGCCGAAACTATAGTGCTCCGTTTGTGCAATCTTGTATTACCCGATTCAGCTGCCCAGCGGTTATAACCACTGATCAGGGCCGACAGTTCGAGTCGGCTCTGTTTAATGGCATTTGCGTGCTTAGTGGAATTCTACGCATCCACTGCCTACCACCTGCCCTGCAGAGCAGTGGCATCGGACTCTTGAAGTCAGCCCTTCACCGTCATGAGTCATTGTGGAATGAGGCATTACCCTTTATACTGCTCGGACTCCATACGACGTATAAAGAGGTTGTGAAGTTCGAATATGGTGCTCCCTGAGCAATTGGTCTCCCTGTGGCACACCCAGTTCTCGCTGAACTGCCCATGATACATGACAGGGTGCGCCTACATTGTGCTAAAAATCAATCCCCCGAATCTGTCAAGTCACACATTGCTGTGCTCTTACATACCGCCGGCCGCGGTGGCCGAGGGGACTGAGGCGCTTCAGTCACGGTCTGCACGGCCACTACGGTCGGGGGTTTGAATCCCCCCTCGGGCATGGATATTTGTGCCGTCCTAGTTCGTAAGTAGTTCATAAGTTGTTTGTAAGTTTAGGGACTGATGACCCCGTAGTTAAGTCCCATAAGCTGTACAAACATTTGAACATTTTTTTCTTACATACCGCGTGCTTTAGACACTTGCAAATACATCATGCTCCACAACAATACTGTTCGAATGCCGCTTCATCCGCCATACACTGGCCTGCATAAAGTTATTCGCTGTGCAAAGAACATTTCTGTTAAACGACCTCCTGTCACAGTATCAATGAACAGAGTGAAACCATCTCACATCGAGCTAGCAACCAATCACCCTCCAGTCGAGGATTTTGACACACCGCTAATCGTGCATCACACACCTGCTTCATCTTTGTCATGCTTTCCCATCCCACACCCAAGTGATATACACTCTGCTCTTGCGCTGAGCAGCAATAGCTCACTGCCAAGTGTTCTTCGTGACCGCTGCTCTCCTTTATCGAGATTGACACCTCTCACTCCTGCCTCACCAATACAAGGCTTCAGCCCCCCTCCCCTCTCGTCTTTCCTAGCCCTGGAATACGCCATTCCCATTCCTCCTACTCTCTCAACAGACATCTCAATCACATTGCGCAGTTGCTCACTTTTCATTTTATGTCTAGTCGCGAGTGCTTTGCCACCTACCGCTCAGCTTGATCTCACAGGTGTGCATATGTTTGTGCTCCCCTCCTGTGAAGTCCTAGTCTTCGCCCCCCCCCCCCTCCCCGTCCCCACACACATAGGCACACACACCTCGACCCAACTGGCCGGTGCATAGCCCACACTGCTTCCAGGATTATGTCGTCACGGGACCCCTACTTGTCGACGTCAATTCTAGAAGACGCTGTTGAACTGTCAGTGGCTTGCATGCAATGACTCACACCTGTGGACGCCAAGTAATCCCCCTCCCCTCTCCGGTTCAACAGGAGTACTCCATACTGCGACGGGGAGGGGGGGGGCTGTGTGAGGCCGTAAATAAACTTGTGTGATCAATACTAACACATTTACGCTCGTCTTTGTGACCATGCTCTTTGGGGCAGATTTCTGGCACCACCATCCATACCATGTTAGCAGTTTGGACTTTTAACTCGCTGAACGAACAATAAAGGTTATAAGTTCTCTGTATGTGATCTTTATCTGGGACCTCAACCCCACTTATTCCCATACAGAATTTATTTAAAAGCTAGTGTCTGGAATATTAAATTTTATAACACAGTTAACATCTTCAAATAAACATATCGTGGAGCATGGAGATATTCACAATGTGATTACCTCTATTTGTTTCAGTATATATAATATGGACTTAAACCAGATAAACACATCTAATTCCAAGACGATCCTGAACATATTACAACGGAAAGCTAGGTCGGCAATTTCAAATGAAGAGATACTAGAAAAAGAACTGTATAATTACAATATTTCAATCGAAGCTATTCAAGAAATGTGTTTCATACCTCAATCAACAGTTAAATTCAAAGGCTTCAACCTAGTGAGATCAGATAAACAAGTTGGTAAAGGAGGAGCTGCATGTCTAATTAGGATCACCATAAGTTGCAAAGAAATACCTTTGAGATATAGCAATTTGCTTTTTCAAGTGGCAGCTGAGGAAATAGACTCTTTGAGTTGTAGGTTCAGCATTGTGTCCACTCAGTGATCTCTATACAAACTGGATGTATAACTCTGGTGTCTGAGCATAGAATCTCAGCGTGCCTGCACATTCAGATGTTTTGCGCATGATTTCGCATTATCCGCCATGTTTAAATTTGGCAAACGAGTTTCCATCAGTTATTACGTAACAAAAAAAATCGTTTGCTTACCTCTTGATTTGGAATTTAAGCCAATATACGATGTAATAGGCTGATATGGGAGCGGAATCGAAACGTATTTTCTTTTCGTTTTCTTTTAATACTTCATAGCAGCCATATTTGAATTTGGCAAGGAACGTAATATGAACATCTATAGCTGGCACGCTGAAACAGCTGAAGTTCACCATCCAGGTAGTATAGAGATCAATGTGTCCACTCGTAAATCACCACAGATCTTAACCAGTAGTAATGATTGGCATCAATTGTTTAATCAAAAGCATCCCCCTGTCCTAATGTGTTGATTTGATTTAGAATGATGGATCACCGACATTAACACCTTCCCATTTTCAACGACCTACATAAGTCGACTATATCTAGTGTCCCCTTATTTCCATAAAATTACTAAATGGGAAATATTCAGGTATTTTATGGGATAAAACCATCTCACCATCAAAAAGTATTATTAGAATAGCCCATGGAAAATAAATGACGCTTGCTGGGAACAATATACATTAAGAACTCAAGAAACAAACTTCGCTTTGGATGCCAAGGGAAGCCTATGCCGCACTTGTCGGCTATTGATCTAGCAGCTTCTAACTCAATACGCCAGCGTAAGACAGAGTTTTATTAGACGAAACCGCGTGTTTTCTGGTGGAATTTCAAAGCTGTAGCTAAGAAAGGCCAGCTTTAAGTACAGATGTATCTGTTTAGTCGCCGGCTGATACACAGCAGTCGCAGAATTCTGTAAGTAAAACCGTCTTCTGATTAGTAGCGATATATAGCATTTTGATTTTTGTCTGCGCGTTTTCGTTTCAGTTTGTAAATTTATACTGTGCTCTCGTGCATATTAGATTCAAATCCGCCTTTTTAGAAACAGAGTAGTCTTCCTTTAAGAGCATGGCGACCGTAGTTTTTGTTTTCTCGGCATTGTAATCATGAATAGGGACTGTGACTGCCGTGTGCAGATGCAGTCTGAGCTGGTGACACTTCGCTCCCAGCTTCAAGCTGTGTTAAGCTCGGTTGCACAGCTGGAGGCTGCGCTAGAAGGGCGTCGTTGTTGTTGGCCGGTAGTGGGGACCGAACGGACTCTCGTCGTCTCCACCGGTCGGCCTGCGGCAGCGACATGCCCTGATACTGCTAGCAATGATGCGGATACCCCACCCGTGGTTGTGTGGGAGGTCGCTCCAGTGCGTGGCAGGCAGCGCAAGACATTCCGGGGGACCGATCGTGAGGCCTGCCCGGCTCGTCTTGTGAATAGGTTTGAGGCGCTATCTGCTCAGGACAACGTTCCTGAGCTGGATGGTGTCTCTGAGATCACCACCCAGCCTGCAAGATCCGGGCTTTTCCAGAGGGTGGGTTTGCTTGTAGTTGGGAGCTCCAACGTTAGGCGGGTGATGGGGCCCCTTAGGGAGATGACAGCCAAGGAGGGGAAGAAGGCCAACGTGCACTCCGTGTGCATACCGGGTGGGGTCATTCCAGATGTGGAACGAGTCCTTCCGGATGGCATGAAGGGTACGGGGTGCAGCCAACTACAGGTGGTGGCTCACGTCGGTAACAATGATGTGTGTCGCTTCGGATCCGAAGAGATTCTCTCAGGTTCAGAGCGGCTATCTGAAGTGGTAAAGACTGCCAGACTACCTTGAAAAATGAAAGCAGAGCTCACCATCTGCAGCATAGTTGACAGGACTGACTGTAGACCTCTGGTACAGAGCCAAGTGGAGGGTCTGAATCAGAGGCTCACAAGGTTCTGCGACCGTGTAGGCTGGAGATTCCTCGAATTGCTCCATCGGGTGGTGAGGTTCCGGGTTCCGCTGAATAGGTCAGGATTGGCTTAAGCCGGAAATAAGTTCAGCAGAAGTATTTGCAAAAGATCTAACTGTGTTCAGAAAGGATAGATTAAACAAAATAGGTGGATGAGTATTTGTAGCCGTCAAAAGTAGTCTTAAGTGTAGCAAAGTTGAAGTTGATAGTTCCTGTGAGCTATTATGGGTAGAAGTTATACTTCAAAAATATAAGAAATTAATAATTGGCTTCTTTTACCGGTCTCCCGACTCTGATGATACAGGGCAGAAACTTTCAAAGAAAATCTGTGTCTAATTGCAAACACGTATCTGACTCACACAATAATAGCAGGCGGTGATTTTAATTTACCCTCAATCTGTTGGCGAAATTATATTTTCAAATCAGGTGGTACGCATAACACATAGTGCGAAATTGTACTCAACGCATTCTCTGAGAATTACTTCGAACAATTAGTTCATGAGCCAACTAGAATTGTAAATGGATCTCAAAACACACTTGATCTCTTAGCAACAAATAATGAGCTCATAACGAGCATCAAAACGGATACAGGTGTTAGTGAACACAGTGCTGTCGTAGCGAGGTTGAATATCGAAAGTCCCAAAGTTACCAAAAATAGACGAAAAGTATATTTGTCCAGGAAAGCAAATAGAAATGCAATACGTTACTTCTTGAAAGACAGTTTCCACTCGTTCCTAACTCTAAACATAAGTGTAGACCAGATGTGGCTCAAATTCAAAGAAGTGGCATCGACGGCAATTGACAGTTTTGTACCAAATAAATCAATAAAAGAAGGAGACGATCCTCTCTTGGTACACAAAACAGGTCAGGACACTATTGTAAAAGCAACGGAAAAGGCATGCTAAATTTAAACGAATACAAAATCCCCAGAATTGACGATCCTACACATAAGCTCGAAATTTAGCGAGGATTTCAATGCGAGATGCCTAAAATACTTTTCACTACGAAACTGTTTCTCGAAATTTGACTGAAACCCTTAAGAGATTTTGGTCATATGTTAAACATACTAGGGACAAAACACAAACAATACCCTCACTACGTAATAATAATGGCGATTCCGCCGATGATAGCGCTACTAAAGCAGAGTTACTAAACATAGCTTTCAGAAACTCATTCACCAAAGAAGACGAAACAAATATTCCAGATTTCGAATTACAAACAGAGGCCAGAATCAGTAACGTTGAAGTAGATATCCTCGGAGTAGTGAAGCAACTTAAATCCACTTAACAAGGACAAGTCTTCTGGTCCGGACTGTATACCCATTAGATTTCTGTCATTATGCTGAAGCGATAGCTCCTTACTTAACAGCCGTATACAACCGCTCTCTCATAGAAGGATCTGTACCAAAAGATTGGAAAGTTGCACAGGTCACACCTATATTCAAGAAAGGCAGTAGGAGTAACCCATTAAACTAAAATAAGGAATTATTGGGTCGTTCACAGTTTGGCTTTATTATAGGTATAGGAACGCTAAACAACTTAAAAATTCTGTGCAGCGATGTTCTCTCTGCTTTCTACGAATAGAATTATTCTTAGATCATTAGCCTTTGATGTGACATCAGGATATGATAACGTCGAAATCAATATCCTTCTAGAAAATCTGAAGCATTTTAATATTGTGGTCAGTTGAATATATGGAATTAGTACCTTCCTCATGCGGAGAACAATATATGAAAGACATCAGAAACAATTCATAGGGCTTCTGTTTCTAGGGAGAAATTCTTAGCCCCCTGACATGTACATTTTTTCTATAGATCTTGAAGAAACTATTCCAGCACATATTGCAACTAAGTGCTTACCGTACCCAAGGGAGTAATTCGTAGCCTCGTGCTATACATTCTTTTTTTTCTAAAGATCTTGAAGAAAATATTCCATACATTGCGGTAAGCTGATGACATATGCTTTTACTCATATGACCCTAAAGAAGACTGCAATAGATCAGTTGAGTGCAGCACTTATAGAGCTGGGTGATTGGCTATAAGCAGATGGCCTCGAAATATCGTCTTCTAAATCTTCAGTTATAATTTTTTCAATAAGGCAAATGCACCATAACGAAATTCATCCAAGGAGATATTCATTCCAAGTCAAATCATTTGTTAAATTCTTAGGAATGCGGTTAGTTTCCAAGCTTATATCGATATCACACATTAGTCACATTACTACTAACAATATTCCAATAATGAACAACATCCGATGATTAACTAGAGTCTACTGTGGTGCGAATCCCAATGTGTTATTGACCATATACAGAGCATTAATTAAAAGTATGATCGAGTATGGTTGCACAGTATATGGCAATGCTAACTTCAACTACATCTATAAACTGGATACGCTACAATATAGTTGCATTCGGACATGACTTGGGGCAATGAGATCTACTCCTACCGATGTTCTCTTAGTAGAGACACTGGAAAAGCCTCTTCATTTTAGGCGCCAGGGACCAGCCAGCAAATATATTTTAGGAAGGGTGGCAATTCCGAATCATCCAGTAAGTGAGAAATGTGAAATGCTGCAGGTTTTCATTTCTGATCGCTGCGAGAAAAACATGCTAAGTTGTGCTGTAAAAATGTTCGGTTTTGTTTTCCTTTTCCCAGTCATATTTAACATAAAGCAGAAAAGTTGTTTTTATGCCTAAATTTATAATCATACCTGTCCGTACAATAAAACCATTATAAGTACGGCAATTAAAGATAAAGCAGCTCGAAAGGTTAAAAGCTGTATGTGTGTTGTTTGATGTTGAACCTATCGTTAAATCAGACAACAAATTGTTCGTTAACACAGCAATTCGGTTTAATTATGCCCCTGATATAGATGTATATACTGGTAAATAAGAAACAGTGCATTAAACTGATTATGTGCGCAACGGATATTTTAACAAAACAACTGCATGAAACACACACTGACTATACTCAAAAAATTTGACTGCGAGAAAGATATTAAAAACACAAACCACTTGCTTAATGTTTGACTGCGAGAATTTATTTATTTATTTTGCAGGTCTGTACCTGATTATCAAAATTCAGCATCATAATCAATTAACTGCAGTGTTGCAAAACAATCATTTACTATGGCACAAATAACGAAATCTGTTCAACAAGATTACCAAAATCAATACTGCACTTTAAATCCACAAATAACTAATTATCAAATGAAGGAAGTAGGTTAATCTTCTAACTACGTAAATGAAACAGGAAAGAAAGGTCAACTTTATTACTTATTATTAATAATCACCATTACATTACCTACATAATACAACCTTTTCCTAATGACATCAAATGTAATTACCTTCATTCCAGTGGTGGTACAACGTTTTCATAGTAATAATATATATATATATATATATATATATATATATATATATATATATATATATATATATATATATTCCAAATACAATCAAATCAACTTGCTGGCACAGCAGCCTCTGTTCTACATCGGAGCCATACACACAACTCAACCGCTCTCTAAGCGAGCTAAACCACGAGCCACAATGCTATGCAATGCATAATCTTTGCCAAAGATGAAACTTCACAGACTTAAGTACACATATCGATACACACAGTAGAAGCAACATTATACATTTTCTTGCAAGCAAGTTACTCGACACAAAACAGGAGGCACAATATTAGACATTTTCTTACAAATTTTTTATTTATGGACACGTTTCAAGGTCTCTCTAATAACCCGTTTCCAATTGATTTACCCATCCATTTTGACTTCTATTCCCAATCAGGATCCCGATTGCAATAACAATAAATAAGATCAGAGAGACAGGGGAAGGAAGAGATAGAGGATGGGGGAATGAAACTGATTTAATAAGGGGGGACGATATAGAAGCAGAGGAGGGAGAGGAGATGGATATGGTGAGGAATAAGAGGGAGTGGTGTAAAGACAGGGGCAGATGATGGTGAAATAGAGGAGGGAGGAAGGGATAGACAGGGAGAAGAAGATAAGAGTATATATGCTATACACATTAGCTACTGCGAAGTGTTGCCGGGTTTGCTAGTCTCCTAATAAACATTATCTCCTGATTGGCCACTGACCAATCTTCAGTTTTTGAATCGTGTTTGTATTAAAAGTTTATGCATGATTGTAAACGCCGTCCTACAGGACTCAATAGACCCAACAGGTACCGATCGGCCGCCGTGTCATCCTCCGCCTGAAAGCGTCGACGGATGCGGTATCGAAGGGAAAGTTGTCAGCGCCCCGCACTCCACGCCGTTCTGACGCTCTTCGTGACCGGATGACGCATGATGGACGTAGGACAAATTTCGTAGTATACATTGATTGTAAACGTTCCTGTCCTCCACTAAATAAAAATTTTATTAATGCTTTCTGTCACTTCATTATTTATTTGCATATTTTACAAAGGATTTCTTGATAATACACACAACTTTTAAAATCATGTTTGCTGAAGAGCGTCATATGGCAACCTCCGACATCCCCTCCCCACATGGAAAATGAACCGTTAACGGAAGGAAACTTAATCACCGTTTCACTCTTAACCCTTATAAGGCTGAATTATTTTTTTGTTTGGATTTTGTCGAAAACTTTTATTCTTGTTGTTGTGGTCTTCAGTCCGAAGACTGGTTTGATGCAGCTCTCCACAATACCACATCCTGAGCAAGCCTCTTTAACTCCACATAAGAACGGCAACCTACATCTGTCTGAATCTGCTTACTGTATCCATCTCTTGGTCTTCCTCTGCGGTTTTTACCCCACACACTTCCCTCCAATGCTAAATTCACGATTCCTTGATGTCTACAAATGTGTCCTACCAATCGATCCCTTCTTTTAGTCAAGATATGCCAGAAATTCCTTTCCTCCCCAATTCTGTTCAGTACCACCTCATTAGTTATGCGATCCCCCCACCTAATCTTCAGCGTTCTTCGGTAGCACCACATTTCAAAAGCCTCTATACTCTTCCTGTCCGCACTGTTTATCGTCCTTGTTTCACTCCCACACAAGGCAACACTCCACACAAATGCCCTCAGAAAGGACTTTCTTAGGCTTAAATCAATATTCGAGGTTAACAAATTTCTCTTTTTCAAGAACGCTTTTCTACCCATTGCCATTCTACATTTTATATCCTCTGTACTGCGACCATCATTTGTTATTTTACTGCCCAAGTAACAAAACTCATCTACCTCCTTTATTGTTTCGTTACCTAATCTAATTCCTTCAGCATCACCTGATTTTCTTAGACTGCACTCCATTACCCTCGTTTTACTCTTGTTAATCTTCATCTTATATGCACCTTTCAGCACACTGTCCATTCCGTTCAATTGCTCTTCCAGGTCCTTTGCTGTCTCTGACAGAATTACTATGTCGTCGGCAAAACGCAATGTTTTTAATTCTTCACCCTGAACTTTAATTCCTTCTCCAAATTTCTCCTTGCTTTCCTTTATAGCTTGTTCAATGTACAAATTGAATAATATTGGAAAAAGGCTACAACCCTGTCTTACTCCCTTCCCAACCACTGCATCCCTTTCATGCCCTTCAACTCTAACAACTGCTGTCTGGTTTTTGTACAAGTTGTAAATAACCTTACGCTCCCTATATTTTACTCCTGCTTGCTTCAGAACTTGAAAGAGTTTATTCCAATTAACATTGTCAAAAGCCTTCTCCAAATCTACAAAAGCTAGAAATGTAGGTTTGCCTTTCCTTAATCTATCTTCTAGGATAAGCCGTAAAGTGAGTATTGCCTCCCGTGTTCCTATATTTCTCCTGAACCCAAACTGATCCTCCCCGAGGTCGGCTTCTACCAGTTTTTCCATCCTTCTGTAAATAATTCGTGTTATTTTATTAATCACTTATTTATAATAGAAGTTAGATGTACATAATAGTTTTACACTTTTTATTTACACAATCTTTGAAAAATGGTCCATTTTTTGGGTAATTATCAGCTGAATTAACATTCAATTGACACGAATTCATTATTGAAGTATCAAATCGAAACTGTCTTAAATGTGATCTACAGGCAAATCTGCGATATAATGTTCCAGCTTCTCATATCTGAGAAAATTTTTGTCACTTTAGATGGTCTTTCTCTTTGCATTGTAACATGGCAGTTGGATTCCAGAAACGCGGTGACGATTCTTCAACGAAATGCCATGTGTCTCAATTTACCACCATTCTCCTTGTATGGCTGCCATGCATTATGTTTAGCCGCATCGACAAAATGAGCAATAATTAGGAAGTACAATTTTTTCCCTGATAGTCTACAGAGTAAAATATTTTTGTCAACTCTAGTTGATCCCGTAAACTTGTTGTAGCCGTTGTAAGCATTGACTGTGGGTGAAGATTTCTACTATGTGTGCGAGTTTTGTTGACTGTGTCAGTACTCAGTATGCAAATTCCCCACTTGATACGATATTCTGAATTAATTCTTTAACTGCAGATATCAAACATAGTTATAAAAACACGAAAAACTATTTGTATATTGACCTCGCTTGCTCGGTAGCGTTTGATATGGTCAAACATATTTATTTTATAAATTCCTAACCAATATCACAATGAAAGGTATCGTCAATGAAGACTTAATTCACTCGGTACACCCTCATGTTAACTAACATTTGGTTGCCCCTCCAAAAGTAAGAATGACTGGGTAGTTTTCAATTGAAAGAATGTACATACGTCAGGTGCAATTTATTTACCATAAACAATTCATCCTGTCACATGACAAAGCTAACGAAATATTACACAAACTTTGAAACAAAATGAGATCCTGTACGCAACAATTAAAAAAGATTGAAAATTAACAACATGAAGTTACGTTGGCTATATATTATCACCATCAAATTACTGACTGATAACAAGGAAGATGGAAACCTATTCAGGTAGAAAAATTATCCAAACTACCACCGCAGATACACAAACTCAAAGAGCAGATGAAGTTTACCAATCTGAACAAATAACCCCGCTTATAAAAATAAAAAAAATCCTTCAAAACAGCAATATACTGGCCCTAGCAATTATGCAGGCGACACGATACCAAATATTTGGAGCAGACAGGAGTCGGCAGCGGCAGATGAAGACTGCAGATTAGAGCTGAAATAAAACGCGACCGATTTATCATTCCCTTCTGTAAAGCAGAAACGATATTTAACTAACAGCCTCTCTAGCGTCGGTGCTGCTAGACAGACAATAGTTGCACAATTTTATATCGCGAGCAGACAAGTCGATTGTAGTGTACCTGTGAAACAGTGTTCACAAGTGCAAATCACTAAAGTCAAACTTGCGTCACAAAATCTTAAAATAAGCACGATCGGCAAAGTGCGAATGCTCAAAGTGAGACTTCCAAAATATCTAAGTCAACTGTGGCCGCCGGAAGCGAACCCACAGGGGAAAAAGCAAAATTCAGACAACAGCACAAGTAAACTAAGAAATCAAGAGGTCCGATCACTGCGAAGTCCTCGGCGCGAGACCTCAATCGATCCGCACACTGCGGAGACTTGCAAGCGAATCCCCTTAAAATCTCTCTCCACGACAGAGTTCCTGGACCCGACACGCGACCCCGCCTGTGCGGCCAGAATTCTCCCATTACCACATTCAGCAAATTGCCTGCTCAATTATATCGTGAGAAGTAGTTGACAAACTTCTAAACTGTTACAATCCTAAGCTCTGGAGAATCACAGAGCATTCCGCAGACGCCCCTACAAGCTCCTCCCACACGATAAAAGTTCCCACAGAGACGTTACCGTACATAGGTCCACAACCTCTCCGGAATTTTCGGAAGCTTTCTTTCCGTCCCAGGCCTCAAAATACATAAATTTTATGGCCACAGGCGGAAGCCCCCGCTCAGACGGCTGACTATGTGCCCAGAAAACTACTCAACATTCGTCACGCAGAAGAACGTTTCTGCAACCACACACACTGGCAAATTCCGAGAAACCGAACAGGAATTCGTAACCATAAAAACTACATGCCGTTCTGGCGATGGTACTATTGAGATGTCTGAGAATTTTGCCCTGAGGCGGAACGTCCAATTGTATTACGGCGGCGACAGTTTGGCGGACATCCTGCATTGCGTCTGCAGAGCATTGTCCTGCTCTACCAGTACAGTAATAGCAAACAAAAGCTCTCAGGTAGTGGCGGCCAGCCCTGGTCGACTGCTCTCTCTGTCCACTGCCCACCGAACGGAACTTCACAGATACCAGGCCACGACAGACGCCCCCCTTCCACAGACGAGTAGGCAGTTCCGCAACAGAGAAATTCTACGAACGCAGATGCCCAAACACGCTAATTTATGGACACCAACATACCAAAGGCCAAGGCTACATGAGAGAGGGCACGCCCTTGCCGTCGCCAGCCTGTCCACTGGACAGCAAACATCAAAAGGAATGGTAGTAAAATTCAATAAGAAACCGCTGTAATTGAACGTGTTTTCCTTAGACGATATGCCCCCATAGAAACGTAACTGGTAACAAATCTAACACAAGATAGTGTATCACAACGACACTGAACTTCCCCATCTGACCAAAGACAAAAATAAAAGATTTTCTTTTTAAAAAATGACTACATATTACCGCCACCTCACACAGTAAATGAGTCTTGGTGGTTGAATTGCTATTTGACATTGTTGTTGGTTGGAAATTGCATTACTGGATCAGTTGGATAGATGGTATCGAAGTTGGCTACACTGTCACCACGCTGTTATCATCCCATGAAATCACTAATATATTGGCTGAACTGTCAGATGTCTCTCTAGTTTTTTATTTCTTTTCTTTCTCTAGATTACTATCTTCAGCAATTCTGTTGGTCCTTGTTGTACCTGTGACCTGAATGTTTCTTAGATGTAAGTCACAGAGAAAATGACAGGAAGTAAATAAATTGTCAAAATAAATACTATAAGCATGTGTAATTATGATGCAAGAAAAGAGAAATGTCAGATAGTACTGTGTCTGATTTTTCTGTGCATAAAGCGAATATCCATCCAAAAGGATCTCCTTCAACAGTCATGGAGGTACTTTACTACGTTAGTATAACATTCTGAGAGAATGTGTATACAGTAATATCTGTATATGTACACAGAGACGTAAGTATACTTATCCACCAGTCACAAAATCCATTTTCAGCAAACGAAGGTTTGTCACGCACATACAACAATTGTGACTCAACAATGAAGGGTAAATATTGGTATAAACAATAGAAAGGGTTATTTGGATGAAGTGTGTACTATTGCCAACTGTTGGAAGATAGAAGAAACTAGTACTGTAAGTAGTTTTAGTAGAAGGATAACAGCCATATCTGGTTTAAAATAATATTAAACAAGTTGGTTGATATACGACGATAGAAGAACGATTAGTTATCCGCTCTGTTCTGAAAATCAGTACGCCTCAATCGCGTTGTTAATTAGTAACTAAATTGAAAGTCGACGACAAACCATAATAGATGCCTCAGTAATACAAATGTCCTGACAAACATGAAACAAACGTCTAGTTAACTGAAAACAAGTGTTGATGTTGGTAGCCTGGCGCCTTATCAGAAACTGTTAGCAGTGGCATCTGGAATCGCAGCGTTTGATCTACGTTGTACTATGGATTTATCAGGATTAGCGTGTCACTTCATTATCAACTTATCTGTGCAACAATCTTGTGGTGACTAGGCAAGGTCTCCTGCCATAACAGTGATGGGCTGACCTCGATGCTAATCGAGATTTTTACTGCTTCATGTCTACGCGAGTACTAGAAGACTCACAAACAGAGTTGCCAGGTTTTTCCAGTGCTCTGTCGCCAAATTTTAAACAAAAAGTAGCCAAAATATCGCCATCTTTTCATCAATAAAATGCCAAAATATAACCATCTTTTCATCAGTAAAAATGACAAATATCGCAACCTTTAATCTGTTAACATTATTATGCTATGGTAATTATGGCATGTTACTCGACAATAATAATCCTGAAATTCAGGGAGTAAGCTGGTTACTCAGTAAAAAGTAACACAAACTGTGGCACTCTCACATTCGCAGACACCAGACTGAACTTTCCAAGGAAACTCGTACTTCACAGAAACATTTAACTGAGTCCTTCCAAGAACTGAACCCAGACACACCACCAATGAGGCCAGTTAAAATATTGTCACATTGTAAATATAACAGAGAGACTCCGGAAATTCGGTTACATTTAACTGTCACATTTATTAATTTCATAACTTACAAAAATTACAACACAAAACTGTTGAAGAATCATTCTTACACAAGGGATGTTCTCATGCATAGTTTCGATTACCAATCACTTTCATCTTCTTAAAAACAAATATTTAAAGATGTTAAATAGAGTTATTGAATCTTTCAAACATTTCTTTAATACACACAAAATCATTAGAACATTTTGAGGTGAGGTAATTTATAGTAATGCACTAAGCAATCCATACTTTGATGGACTTTAATTCGTAATAATGCGTCATGACACACTGATAAATCAGCTATCAGAACGACAGGGAAATCACCGCGAGTTCTCCATCGACTTTTATACTATGCAAACCATTGTTATGCAAACCAATGTTACGAATTTCTGTTGTGTTGAACGCGGAAAAAATTACTGTTTAAATGTCTCCTTGCGTGCTGTAATTTATATAATCTTTTCCTCGTGTTCTCAGCAGGAGCCATGCATACGGTGTTGTAGTATACTTCGAGATATCATTTAAAGTGTGTTCTCGAATCATCGTAAGAAAGGTACGTGAGGTAGTTTACGTCTATCTTCAAGAGTCTGTAAGTTGAGTTTGTTTACATCTCTGTGACACTCTCCGACACATCCATGATACTTGAAAACATTTGTGTTAACTTGTGTTGGTTGATTACATTTCCCCAGCATTCTACCGAAGTTTAGGCGGTATCATTCACGCAATGTCTAAAGAGTGATTGCTTTACATTCGTTGTATTTGAAGTAAAGTAAAATAGCCACTAAGTCCCCAACCAATTCCTTTAATAGCCAAATTTAATCGCCAGTCGCCAAACTGCTAGAATGGCTACTATTATAGGAAAAAAATAGCCAAGAATGCGAAAAATCGCCACACCTGGCAACCCTGTTCACAAACAGTTGAACGTCTCATTATTACTCTCATCATTCGTGTTGTATATTTTATATATATACAACACGAATGATGAGACCATCCTAGACACATCTTAGTCAGTCATTTGAGACTCATAGTAAGTAATACAATGTAACATCGCCTCTACCTTTGATAGCGGCTTCATTTCGGCAAGGGTTCTTCAGGTATCCAATAACAGACTGCAATCACCGATGATCAGATGACGTACAGCAACTAAACTGCCGAATATTGATTACTAGATATTTCTGACATACAGTTTGTATGGGATTAAAATCGCTGATCTTGAATATTTATTGATTTAGCGGACCAAATGACTTCTTATGAGGTACCGACCGTTCATCACACAAAGATCGTATGTGTTTTGTGAACATGGTTGTTGGCTACAGAAAACTTTTCATTAAGCTGTATAAGAAACGGCAGTAAGGTAATTAGTAACCGAGAATGTTATAATGATCCCTAGTTATTGAAATTTTAAATATGCGGTGTTAATGTTCCACAATAAGATTTATTTAATGGTTGCAATATGTAGCAGTTTTCGGCTTTTTAAACCATCGTAGGATAACAGTACAAAACAGAGGGTCCACATATCAGTTCGTAGCTATTCAAAAATGTTTTTTCAAAGGTATCTGACATTTTACGACTATAAGCTATATCGAGATAGGCCTCTATGTGGTAGACAGTGAACGATGGACAGTTTGGAAGATTCGACACGTTTGCTTATAACACAGCTGCCTTTCATTTATGCCACAAACATAATGCCTCGTTTAACTAACTACAAAATAGCAATTTATTTTTAACAGTTCCTGTATATCAATTAATTTTACTTACTACAAGAAATTGGTCATAACTCTTTGTTCAGAACGGAATGCATTTTTATTACGTTAAGATGAGCGCGATTCGTAACATTTCGTTGCTTAGTGGTCAAATTTTTTAAGTGAAATGTGTTAACCAGCACATGATTCCAGCTTCATGTCCAATAGTAGTGTCAAAAATCTACTCTATGAAACATAATATTGTTTCCCTCCCGAAAATGTTTGTAAATCTATGGGACTCAAAATGTTAAAATGTTTGTAAATCTATCAGACTCAACTGCTGCGTTATTAGTCCGTAGCTTACAAACTACTTAAACTAAGGTAAACTTACATAAGGAAAACACAAACACCAATGCCCGAGGGGGGGACTCGAACACCCGACGGGGAACGGCCGCGCACACGCAGCACGACGCCCTAGTGCGCACGGCTAATCCGCCGCGGCAAGAATTTAACTACCGCAGTTATCAGTCCATAGGTTTACAAATTACTTAAACTAATCTAACGTCAAAATATACACCCATGCCCGAGGAAGGACTCGAAACTCCGACGGGGAGCAACCGCGCGCTCCGTAGCAAGGCGTCTTAGAGCGCTCGACCATTAGACCGCCGCTTCCTTTCCGAATTCATTAGTGCTGTACATTTATGACTAACATACAAGTAACCACCAGTAAATATATAACGTTCGATAAGTGTCGTTACAAGCTACAATACACTTTAACTGACCACACCATTTACCTCTACAATGGCGTACAACCAATGGTTCAAACTGTCCAGCACCTTCAGCTAAGGAATTCCAGTTATTTTATCAGGTCTTTGGTGCTTCCACTGATGTGTGGACAACCAAAAAAATGTTCAAATGTTTGTATAGTCTATGGGACTTAACTACGGGGTCATCAGTCCCTAAACTTACAAACTACGTATGAACTACTTACGAACTAGGACGGCACAAATATCCATGCCCGAGGGGGGATTCGAACCCCCGACCGTAGTGGCTGTGCAGACCGTGACTGGAGCGCCTTAGTCTCCTCGGCCACCGCGGACGGCTGTGTGGACAATCATTTTACCGTTAAGATAACTGACGATGTCCTAGAAAGCCGAAAAAGTTTACTAATAAAAATAAAAACCTATCTGGATACCTCCAAATATCGTGTCGAACATCCATTTGTCCAGCGAAGTGAAGAAATACGACGTGGCATGGACTCATCAAGTCGCTAGAAGTTCACTGCAGGAATAAGGAGCCATGCAGCCTCTATAGCCATCCACAAGTGTGAAAGAGTTGCCGATGCAGGATTTTGTGCATTCTATGACCCAGAACAACCACCTCTGGCCATAATAACGGACTTGATACTACTGGGCATTAACAGAGCTTGGATAGCGTGTAAAGGTACAGATATGCCCATGCCCCTTCAACACGATACCACAGTTCATCAAGAGTAGTGACTGGCGTATTGTAACGAGCTAGTTGCTCAGCCGCCATTGAACAGACATTTTCAGTTGGTGAGAGATCTGGAGAATGTGATGGCCAGGGCAGCAGTAGAACATTTTCTGTATCCGGAAAGGCCCGTACAGGATTTGCAACATGCGGTCGTGAATTATCCTGCGTAAATGTAAGGTTTTGCAGGGATCGAATAAAGGATTGAGCCACGGATCCTAACACATCTGAAATGTAACGACCGCTGTTCAAAGTGCTGTCGATGCGAACAAGAGGTGACCGAGACGTGTAGCCAATGGCACCCCATACCATCACGCCAGGTGATACGCCAGAATGGCGATGACGAATCCACGCTTCCAATGTGCGTTCACCGCGATGCCGCTCAACACAGATGCGACCTCATGATGCGACCATCATGATGCTGTAAACAGAACCTGGATTCATCCGAAAAAATGACGTTTTGCCATTCGTGCACCCAGGTACGTCGTTGCGTAGACCATTGCAGGTGCTCCTGTCTTTGATGCAGTGTCAAGGGTAAACGCAGTCATGGTCTCTGAGCTGATAGTCCATGTTGCTGCAAACTTCGTCGAATTGTTCATGCAGATGGTTATTGTCTTGCAAACGTCCCCATCTGTTACCTCAGCAGCGGCGTATAAGGGGTGTGGGGTGGGGGGGGGCTTCGGGCTGCACTCCCCTCCACACCTTTCTCGAACCTCGCCTCCCCCCCCCCCCCAGAACATAATGCAACCCCCCCCTCAGACCTTTCTCGAAACCCCCCCCCCAGACTATGCTTCGAGAGAGAGGGGAAAGCAAATAGCCGGCCGCGGTGGCCGTGGTGACTGAGGCGCTCCAGTCACGGTCAGCACAGCCACTACGGTCGGGGGTTCGAATCCCCCCTCGGGCATGGATATTTGTGCCGTCCTAGTTCGTAAGTAGTTCATAAGTAGTTTGTAAGTTTAGGGACTGATGACCCCGTAGTTAAGTACCATAAGCTTTACAAACTTTTTTTTTATAGCAAATACAAAGGGGTGTAAAGGCGCAATACTGTACGGCGACCCCCCCCCCCCGCCCTTTTTTTTTTTTTTTCCCCCGCGTCAGGTCGGAATGAACTCAGCCCCCACCAGACCACGATATTGGATTCATCACTGTGACTCAGGGATCGAGACGTGGCGGCACGATCCGTTACAGCCATGCGGATAAGATGCCTGTGATCTCGACTGCCAGTGATACCAGGCCGTTCCGTATTCCGTATTGCCCTCCTGAACCCACCGATTCCATATTCTGCTAACAGTCATTGGATCGCGACCAACGCGAGCAGCAATGTCGCGATACGATAAACCGAAATCGCGATAGGCTATAATCCGACCTTTATCAAAGTCGGAAACGTGATGGTACGCATTTCTCCTCCTTACACGAGGCATCACGTTTCACCAGGCAACGCCGATCAACTGCTGTTTGTGTATGACAAATCGGTTGGAAACTTTCCTCATGTAAGCACGTTGTAGGTGTCGCTACCGGCGCCAACTTGTGTGAATACTCTGAAAAACTAATCATTTGCATATCACAGCGTCTTCTTCCTATCGGTTAAATTTTGCGTCTGTAGCACGTCATCTTCGTGCTGGAGCAATTTTAATGGCCAGGAGTGTATTTGATACTTAATACAACAACAACTGTTTATCATCACTATCGCTACTTGCAATCCATCCACAGCACACTGAAGTTGATATCTGGGTCACACCACGGTACATTGAATGCCATTTCTGGCAATATCTACAAACAGTGTAGAAGTTATCACACCATCTCAACAACTGACGAAATACGAAGATTGGGTAGAAAACGTAGCTAGACGACGGAGCGAGCATATCATTTCGGAAATCGTTAGGGAATTAAATTTCCACAGATCCACAGTATCAAAAGGTTGGAAAACACAGTATCCAAGCGGCCTACACTTTTTGACTGAGAAGAGCGGCGTTTACGTAGAGTTGTCATTGCTTACAGACGCAAAACAGCGTGAAATAAGTTTTGAAATCAATGTGGGATGTACAGCGAACATACCTACGAGGACAGCGCGGCACTGGCCGCGGGGACTGAGGAGCTCCAGTCACGGTCTGCACGGCCACTACGGTCGGGGGTTCGAATCCCCCCTCGGGCATGGATATTTGTGCCGTCCTTAGTATAAGGTAGTTCGTAAGTCGTTTGTAAGTTTAGGGACTGATGACCCCGTAGTTAAGTCCCATAAGCTTAACAAACATTTAAACATTCGAACAGCGCGGCACAATTAAGGACATTTCATACCGGCGCACAGTGGTCTGGATCTGAAAAAAGGTGGCCAAAAATCGAAAACTGCCACAGTCAGCGAATAGGCTGGCTACCATAGAATCTTGTAGTAGAGGCTTTGGTGCGTATTACTCTCAAAGAAAGTGATATATCTTTGATATCTGAGATGTTACGTCAGTTCAAAGCTACTGTTTTCGGCATAGCGTTAACGTCGTGCTGTCTCTCCGAAATAGCACCATTACTAAAAGTGCGTGTAACTTTTTACTGGAGTGTCATATTTTATTTCTGTTTCATGGAGGGTACTAAAGAAGGTACGTCGAATATTGGCATATATAATGTTTTCGTTAATTTGTATTTCTTCAAGTAGTAAATCATCGTCAAATGTGTTTCTGCATATTGGTTATCCTTCAGAATTATTTACCGAAAATTAGCAAAATAGTTGTTTATTCGGCGTTATTTAGGAATTTCCGGCAAATGGCATATAGCTTATGATGTTTTGTAATGGAATGTGAAAGAAAATTCTCACCCGATCTGCCCATGTACTTTTGAGGTTAAAAATAAACAGCACCGGGCACGTTGAGCAGCTTTCTTGATATGCTACGGTTAACCGCAAACATCACTGTTGCCTTTCTTTTTATAACTGAAATACACAAGACGGTTATGTTACTGTAGTATAGCATTAAATATATATCACCTGTGTAACCAACAATTTGAATCAAGGTTATGTTACAAATATGGCCGGCCGCGGTGGCCGAGGGGACTGCGGCGCGCCAGTCACGGTCTGCACGGCCTCTACGGTCGGGGTTCGAATCCCCCCTCGGGCATGGATATTTGTGCCGTCCTTAGTATTAGTTAGTTCATAAGTAGTTTGTAAGTTTAGGGACTGATGACCCCATAGTTAAGTCCCATAAGCTATACAAACATTTGAATTTTCTGATTTTTACTGTGTTTTCCTCGTTACATTTTTTTTAAATTGTAAAAATTACTACCAATAGCGGGTACATCAAAAAATTTCAAAATAAAAACCGATTATAAACAAACTAGTTTATATTATAATCGTGATTTCCCACTTCTAAATTAGAAATCATTATGTAGTATTCCTGATCAGAAACCTCAAAGATAATTACATACGGATTTAAAAAAATTCCAAGAATTTCGAATGAAGAGGTCAGCCATATTGAATCTGCTATTAGAAATTTTGAAATTTTAATATGAAATTCGCAATCAGCGGCCTCAGTAACCCCTATACAGCAATTTTCGTTCAAATCTAAACACTTTTTATATTTTTGGCCAACTTTTGTGTGATCTGTGCCACAGTGCGGCGTAGCGTATGTCGAGCTACGTCCTCGGAAGACGTCGCAGTACGTAGTACGTATCTTCGTGCGAATCAAGGAAGTCGAGTGATTGTCAAAGAATGGACAAAAAGAACTTCGTGAGGTGATTAAACATCACTTTATGAAAAGAAGAACGCCTCAGGAGACTATAGCTTGATAAACATTATTGTCACTGCACCTTCGATTAGAACGGTTTATGAGTGGTTTCCAAACATTCGGAGTAGCCACATGGGCACAAGTGACGCCGAACGTTCTGGGCACCCTGTGGAGCAGTGGCGTAACTATGGGGGGGGGGGGGGGGGGGAATGAGGGGGATAGAAACCCCCCCCCCCAGAACCCCCCCCCCCCAAAAAAAAAGAAAAAAAGAGAGAGAGAGAAAAAGAAAGAAAAATCGTATAACAGCAATTTGGTAAAGGTAAAGATTGGAAACTTGGGGTGTTTTACCATAAGCTTTCATTGGCTGGGAGTAAATTAGTTTCTTCAACGGGAGTGGTAAATGGTAATCTGTTCCGAAACTGGCTAAAATTTTGCTCGTCAAGCAGACCTATCCCCCCCACCCCCAAAGCCAAGTCTAGTTAGGCCACTGCAGTGTGGAGGTTACGATTCCAGAAATCATCGACAAAATCCGTGATATGGTGATGGATGGCAGAACAGATTGCTAGTGCTATGGGCATCTCGAATGAATGGGTAGGCCTACACAATATTTTGCATAAACATTTGGACATGAGAGAACTATCCGCTAGATGGGTGACATGGTCACTCACGCCTTACCAAAAACGAAATCGTGTCAAGTGTTGCAAGGAAGGTTTGCAGCCGTTCAGGAAGAATCGGCAGGACTTTAAGCGTCGTGTTGTACTATACGTTACTATA
Source organism: Locusta migratoria (assembly GCA_026315105.1). Taxonomy (NCBI): domain Eukaryota; kingdom Metazoa; phylum Arthropoda; class Insecta; order Orthoptera; family Acrididae; genus Locusta; species Locusta migratoria. The sequence goes on from CM048745.1 coordinate 525,899,800, forward strand.
CTTCTGAGACCAAAGAACAGTTTAAACAATGGGTTACCAAGGAAGAGTCTGTACCAAAAAAAGGCGAAGACCGGTCTTTAGGCCGGAAAGGTTATGGTGACGGTCTTTTGGATCGCAAGGAATAATCATCGACTATCTGGAACACAGTAAAACTATTACAGTAGCAAATTACACGTCGTTATTGAACCGTTTGAAAATCAAGCTGTAAGAAAAATGCCGGCGATTGGCCCACAAAAAACATCCTTCTCCATCACGACAATGCATCAGAAGTTGCGAAAGCAAAATTACTGGAAATAGGATTCCAACTCGTTTCCATACCCCCTATTCTCCAGACTTGCTCCCTCAGACTACTATTTGTTCCCCAATTTGAAGAAATGGCTGGTGAGACGAAGGTGTCATTCAAACGAGGAGGTGATTGCAGAAACTAATAGCTTTTTGCAGACTTGGACAATTCCTATTATTAGGAAGGCTTCAACAAATTAGAACAGCGTTGGACGAAGTGTATAAGTCTAAAAAGGAGACCATATCGAAAAATAAAAATGGTTTCCCCCAAACACGTTAGCAGTTTTTATTTTTGCACGGACTTTTGAAACGCCCTTCGTATTAGTACAATACTCATTTTTTAACGGGAGAAGGGAACACCGAGCAGGGAACATAACTAACAAATGCTCCATTAAAGTTTGTGGATGAAGTGTTTATATACTGGTTTCGTGTTAGGAAAGAGCAGGTTTTTAAATATTATTCGGTTTACGTTTTCGGGTCTTCCGTTCTTTCTCTGTATACCCTTCTCACGAGGATTCTGAGATTATTTCTACAACAATTTTCGTCCCTACTGCACCTATGAAGCTAAAATTTTGCAGGTATGTAGTTTATAGTCAGAAGACATCAGCGAAGAGAGTTTTTTGCGATAAGTCTGATTTGAAGTGCATCTTGATGGATACCTTTGCTACAGACTGAAATTTTCAGTTTCATTCTGATCTTCATGAAATTTTGCACGCTTGACTTTAAAAACAAGAGGAAGGGCACAAATGTTCGTATAGCTTATGGGACTTAACTACGGGGTCATCAGTCCCTAAACTTACAAACTACTTGTGAACTAGCTAATCCTAAGGACGGCACAAATATCCATGCCCGAGGGGGGATTCGAACCCCCGACCGTAGACCGACCGTGCAGACCGTGACTGGAGCGCCTCAGTCCCCTCGGCCACCGCGGTCGGCAGGAAGGGCGCAGTCTACCTCAAAATTCATACGGTGCATGGGGGAGGGAACTCTTACAATAATCTTAAGTACCACTTCTCCCAGGCGGCACCGAGTTTTACGGTTGTTTTTATATATGTACGAGATAAGAGATTACACGTTACCAGCTGTGTTTTTTCCCGCAGGTGGTCCTTGCAATGTCTCCTGCTAACTGAAAGTACGTCTTTCAGTGAAAAGATATGTTAAATATCTGGAGGTGTAGCTAAATAAGCAATCAACGCAGCTACAACACCTCACAGGAACCTCCTCCTAAGGAATGGCAACAATGATGCAAATATATGCATTATTAAAAAGCACGGGGCTATCTCAAAAGGCAGAGCTGCGAATCTGGAAGACAGTAATACTCTCGGCACTCCCATGCGTGTGAGAAGCCTGGAGCACTGCCGCTGACAAAAACATAATGAAATTTGAAATAAAACGCTACGTATCATTACAGATGTGCCTTTTTTCGTCAGTAATGAGTAAATTAGAACTGCTCTTGTACATCCTACACTCAGCCGTATCATTAAACAAAAATTTACCACATTCTTCTAAACATGCCACAATTCTCCTTATAAACTCATTAAACTCATTTGGGCTAGACGAACATCCTGATCACAGAACGCCCTCCAACAAATTAGATCGCCAATTTAGGCAATAAATAAACACCCCATTCTCACTAAACCCATCATCATCATAAAATCACTTTAAAATATTTTTCACAAACACCTTAGGAGCCAACTCCAATAACACATGAAGACAAACCAGACATTTCCTGTAAACCAAGGAAGCCAGTAGAAGTCAGTTACAGGACGATGGTACTTCAATGATACACACCCAGACATTTCAGCGATGAATGTGTCTGTGCGTTTCTATTGTACGCAAATCTACAGTTTTATAATATTTGAACTTAAAAAATAAAAGGAAGGGCACCTTGTTCGGTGCACGGCGGAGGGTACTTTATTTATGGATTTCGCTAAAATCCAGTTTGGCTCCGATCTTGATGAAATTTTGTACACTTGACTTCAAAACAAGGGGTGGCTCAGTGTCTACAATAAATTATGTATGGAGCATGGCGGAGGGTACTTCACTTTCGATCTTCGAAATAATGTTTACCTTTGCCTCATCATGATGAATATTTTCACACTTCGTCTTTCATTCAAAGGGTAGGTCACATTACATAAATTTTGTACCGAGATTGGCAAAGGGTACCGTGCCAAAAAAAAAAAAAAAAAAAAAAAATATATATATATATATATATATATATATATATATATATATATATATATATATCGACGGAACATTACACACCACCCTCACTAGTATGTATATCAAACAGTGGCGATAAATCGTGTCTTCTCATATATCCTGCTGCTTGTGTGTTGCGTTGTGTGAATAGTTGAACGTGATAAATTCGCTGATTTTAAAACATTGTTCGGTAAGACATATGACTGAGCGGACAACCGTCGTCAGGTTTGTAAAACTGAGTACAAAGTTACAGATTAACTGTGCTGATGTAATTTGTCGATAATACTGTCAAATATCTAGTCGCAGTACCCATCAGAAATGATACGTGACTACATAAAAACATACGATAAGTTAGAAGAGGTTCTGGTAATTAATCTTTGATTACAGTTATGACTCACGCCTACTGTACCTCTAATGTTTGAAGTTGTTGTCTGATAGAGAACGAAAACATTGAGACAAGAAAACACAGTAAAGGGAGGCGGTGGTGTGAGCTAATAGACAGTTCCATGGAGCTAATAGGCATTATTAATTTGCTGAGAACTGCATATCAGAGAAATCGGTAAAAGAAATGATTAGGAAAATCATTGCCGCTGTCACTATCAGTTGTTGAAAACATCCAATTGTCCAGCTATTTTAAATTAATGTACATCTATATCTATAAATGTGAATGTCTGTTCGGAGTACGTTTTCACGTCTGAACCACAAGACATAAAGAGCTGAAATTTTTTACATTTACTAATGTCTACCCGGGGAAGGCTTTAGGCACGGTTTTATGGCGATGTGTGAGAAATGTAGTAATTTGAAGAATATAACGCGAAATGCGGAACAAAAATTACTCTTTGAAAATTATATTTACTTTTTGAAAATGGTTTTATTGGTTCCATTGTTGCTTGAGGGTTGATAATGATAAAAGGGTGGAGTATATGGGGAAGGAAAGTTATCACTGTACGGTATATAAAATTCTACGTGTGTGTGTGTTGATATTTCGCTGTGCAGCGAAAACTACAGATCACAAACGAATTGTCTGTGTGGGCTACTTACGAAACTCCAATCGCCAACATTCTCATCCGTTTGCGAAAATATATTGTTGACTCCAACTTAGATAGGTAGAAATGATCATCAGAATAAAATACGAGAAATCAGAGCTCGAACAGATAGATTCAGGTGTTCTTTCTTCCCACGCGCTATTAAATTTTGAGAATGGAATGGGAGATAAATAGTGTAATGGTGGTTCGATGAACCCTCTGCCAGGCACTGAAATATGATTTGCAGAGTATCCCATGTAGATGTAGGTGTAGAATTGTTTTCCGAAGTCTCCCGTTGTACACCATAGCAGTTCCATGCCGATAGCTATAAGGGGGTGGAAGATATGATGGTTGAAAGTCTTCAAATTATTAAAAAATTCGGACTGAAGGCCAGCGATGACGTTTGCGACTCTATAGTAAGGAGGTTACATGAGCGAAACGTGATGCCACAGACCATATCTTTGATCTATGCGTGCTACAATGTCTTCAGCTCTTTCTCTGTAAGGATAAGCATACGAATAAGGAAATATAAATAAATAAATGAAGAAGTAAAAAAATTCATTTAATACATCTCTTTAAAAAATCGATTTGACATTTCGTGCATTATGTATCATAATGAACCAACACGCGAGCGGAGCTGCGGGTTTAAGCTAGTATGATTATATAAATCGACAGCTTTCAATTATCATCAAACTATTCTGACGATGCTCTTGTTACACTGTGAAACCGGTTAAATGAATAAATAATTATAGTGACTTGTGACTGCTTATAAAATCAAATTTTTAAATTTTGGTAGTTGAAATAGCGTTTGGTTGTTGATGTTTACTTGGTCATTTAATATGTGATCCTTTTCTATTATTGCATTTTCAATATGGAATTTCTCTCCGAGCGTTAGGAGATATTGGAGATATTTTTTATTGTTGAATCTGACGATTTTCATGTCTGTTTCTGTGGTGGTAGAGTAGTGGTTTTCTTGTCTGAGATGTGAAGAAGACAAAGAAGATGTTAAAATATATTTTTATTTATTTATTCATTTATTTATTTATTTTATTTATTGTACTTTGAAGCCACTGGAAGGTGACAGGCTGGCAGCAGCTTCAGTGCTGCTCTTCAGCCAATTGTATAACAAAACCTTGACATGAAGATTTAAAATATATACAAGAAGAAAAAATAATGCAGAATTTACACAATTAAAGGAGATAAAATCGGAGAAATAACAATGGCACATAGAGCAGTAAAACCCACATTCAGAATTTAAAACGGCCACGGTGGTTAAAAGATACATATATGTGCGGTGTTCATAAAACTCATGGAGATTAAAACACATTCATTTGAGGGCAGACGACGGTAACGAGAGCATACACTTAAAATCACATGGCAACTCGAATATTCAGCCTGTTCGGCGGTTGCTGACGTCTTAAAACTGGAACACGTACCGGTAACATAAAAACACTGGCACTACCACTTAAACACTTGACGAAGCACTAATTAAAACTGATGGCACAGGTTCCCCGCAGGGGGTAATGATGAGAGGGGAGGTGCAGAGGGGGAGGGACAGGAGGTGAGTGGGGGTGGGAGTGGGGATGACGCAAGAACTCCCTGGAAAGGGAGGGAGGGGAAAGCCAAGCGGTGCGGGGAAGAGTCGGGAGGGGGAAGGGAGAGGGGGCGTGCATATACGAGAAGGGTTAACACCTTGACTGCCGGCCATATAAACCAATCCATAACTTACAATGCCAGCCATTCTGCATGCAGGAGTAAGCCGAGATGCACTTGGTTTCCTTATCTTCAGTCTGTTATAAAGAATTGTCTGCTCCTTGAAATGAGCAAGAAGGTCTCTATCCACGGAACGAAAAGAAGTACAGAACTGAACACACACCACCTAATTCATACATAACTATGACGCCAGTGGCTCCACTAAAAACGTCTATACTTTGCGAACAGCCTGTATAAGTCCGCCCCTCTGTAGAGTCACTACTATGTTGCTGTGCCGCCCCTCAGTCTTGGACTCCTCTCAGTACCGACATGAGAATATATTGCGGATATTTTGCGTTTTTACATTCATTTTGGTATCTCTACCTTCATTTTATGAACCTACAAACAAAGAAAAAAAATCACTGTTCAGAAATTCGAGAAAACTACATACGAAACAATCGGTTCAAGAGAATAAACTCGAAATACTTGAGACACAATTTTTGTTGCACAAAATCTGTATCATCATCGGAATTGTTGATTTCGTCGTCCTCACTGTCATTATCAATAAAAATCTTTCTCAAATTCATGCAAAAAACATCCAGCGTAAGAGAGCGTGAAGCCATGTCCGTTCATTAACCTAGTCAGTGAGTGGACAGCAGTTTCTACCTGCCCCGTTTCATACGAGTACAATGAATGCGATTAGCGGGCCGATGTTGAAATTAAATTTACAAGATTATAGGCTGTTTTAGACATTATATTTACCAAGTAAGGTATTTAAGATAGACACGTCAAATGACGTGATTGGCATTCTACAGAAATTTCCGTATCCCGTCAATTGACATGAGTGGCAGTCAAAGTGTTAGGTTGATAGGATGGGTAAATGTGGACCGAGGGCGTCATCTGGGGGGGGGGGTGACGGAAGTTACCTTAGGATAGGATGTGGAGAGTATGGAGGTGAAGAGGGAGGGATAACGAGGTATCGGCGTGGCATAGGCCCAGATAAAGCAAGAGTCGGGATACAATTGGGTGCTGGGAGTCAAATTTGCGGGTTAAATATCGTAGACGGAGGTGTTCGAGGAACATGAGCAGGTGTGGGAAAGGAATAAGGTCATAAAGGATCCGTGTGGGGGAGGGGAGATGGATGCAGTAAGTGAGGCAGAGGGCATGGCTTTCGAGGACCTGGAGGGAGTGGTAGTGGGCAGGGGGAGGAAGCAGCATAGGATAGCATGCATGATGGAACAGTAGGTAGCTTGCATTTATCGCGAATCTTTAATTCAGCGCAAAGTTCCTAGTGATTGGAAAAAAGCGCAGGTGACTCCCGTTTATAAGAAAGGAAAGAGAACTGACCTACACAATTACAGGCCAACATCGTTGACATCAGTTTCATGTAGAATTTTGGAGCATATTCTCAGTTCGAATATAGTAAATTTCCTTGAAACGGAAAAGCTTCTTTCCATGAATCAGCACGGGTTTAGGAAACATCGTTCATGTGAAACTCAGCTTGCCCTTTTCTCACATGACATCTTGCGAGCCATGGATGAAGGGCAACAGGCGGATTGTGTTTTTCTCGACTTCAAAAAGGCGTTCGACGCGGTGCCACACTGCAGACTGCTAACGAAGATACGAGCTTATGGAATAGGTTCACAGATCTGTGATTGGCTGGAAGACTTCGTAAGTAATAGAACGCAGTACGTTGTTCTCGACGGCGAGTGTTCATCAGAGACGAGTGCATCGTCAGGCGTGTCCCAGGGGAGTGTGATAGGACCACTATTATTTTCTAGCTATATAAATGATCTGATGGACATAGTAAGTTGTAATTTGCGGCTGTTTGCTGATGATGCTGTGGTGTATGGGAGGGTGTCGTCTGTAACTGACTGTAATAGCATACAGGATGACTTTGACAAAATTTCTAGTTGGTGCGAAGAATGGCAGCTAGCTCTCAATGTAGAAAAATGTAAGGTGATGCGCATGAGTAGAAAAAATAATCCCATAATGTTCGATTACAGCATTAGTAGTGAGCTCCTTGAAGCTGTCGCGTCTTCAAATATCTAGGCGTAACATTGGAGAGCGATATGAAATGGAACGATCATGTAAGGACAATTGTGAGTAAGGCGGACAGCCGACTTCGGTTTATAGGGAGAATTTTGGGACGATGTACTTCACCTGTAAAGGAGACCGCGTATAAAACGCTTGTACGACCACGTCTTGAGTATTGCTCAAGTGTTTGGGACCCGCAGCAGATCAGTTTAAAGGAAGACAGAGGCGGTTCAGAGACGAGCAGCTAGATTTGTTACCGGTAGGTTCGACCGATGCGCGAGTGTGGCGGAAATGCTCCGGCAACTCAATTGGGGATCGCTGGAAGAAAGACGACGCCCTTTTCGTGAAATTCTGTTGCGGAAATTTAGAGGGCCGGAATTTGAAGTTGAGTGTAGTACGATCTTGCTGCCGCCTACTTACATTTCGCGTAAAGATCACAAAGACAAGATAAGAGAAATTAGGGCTCGTACGGAGGCATATATGATTTTTTTTTTTTTTTCTTGTTCAGTTTGGGAGTGGAATAGGAAAGGAAATGCCTAGTAGTGGTACAGTGTACCCTCCGACACGCACCTTACGGTGAATTGCGGAATATGTATGTAGATGTAGATGTAGAAGAGGATGGTGGAGGAGTTGAGGCCCCATGTCCAGCCGGAAAGGAGTTTGAGGAGCTTGAGGCAGGAGAGGACTTTATCACAGACTGTTTGAAGGTGGGTTTTCCAGGATGTGGAGCGGTCGAGGGTATTTGAGGGTTTTGGTTTGTGGAATGGGGCGGTTATGGAGCGTAAGGTAGAGTTTGCTGTGATGGAAGGATAGGGTGGTGTGACCAATGATAATTGTCTGGGATTTGCTGGGGTTAACGGTGAGGAGCCAATGGTTACACCAGGTGGAGAATTTGGAGAGATGGAACTGAAGGAGGTGTTGGGAGCGGGCGAGGGAAGGGGCAAGGGCCAGGAAGGCAGTGTCGTCAGTATATTGCAGGAGGTGGACAGGAGTCTGAGGTTGCGGCATGTCAGCCGAGTATATGAGGTAGAGGAGAGGAGAGAACCCTGGGGCACCCCAGCAGAGGAGTAAAACAAACGAGAATCGGAATGATTGACAGTGACATAGAATGGGCGGCGGGCGAGAAAGGATGCGATGAATCGGACATAATTAACAGGAAGAGCGTAGAGTTGGAGCTTGAAAAGGCGATGATAGGTCTTCTCGATGTCGAGGGAAATGAGGATAGCAGCATGACGGGAGTTCATCTGGATAGAAAGGAGGTGGGTAAGGCAGCAAAGGAAGGCCGGAAGCCACAATGGAAGAGCTGGTGTTGATGGAGCTGCTGGTGGATGCGGCGGGACAGGATGATTTCCAGGACGTTACTGAACACCGAGCTGTGGATGGTAGGACGATAGGATGTGGCGTCAGAGGGCGGCTTGCCGGGTTTATGAAACATGAAGATACGGGAGGTTTCCCACAGGTCGAGTAACAAGCCGGTGTATAGGATGACGGTATAGAGGGAAGCAATGTCTTTGTAGAAAGGACAGGCACAGGCCCGAAGGTGCCTGTAGGTCAGGAGGTCGTGGCTGGGAGTTGTGTTGCATTTTGTGCAGAGTGATGTTTTGATTTCAAGGGCATTGATCGGAGTTACAATATATTACCACTTTTGTACATATATACCGATTGTAAATGCGTATATTTTGTCAGTTCAGGATTTATAAGTGTAGATCGTTGTGTTTCCTGCTGTTCTAAAATAGCGTTGTGAATGAGGACTGATTTGTCTCATTGCATTTTATTTCAATTATGGTTGCAGAGAATGTAACTAAGTATACAGTCACAGTCTAATATATACATTCGCGACACTCACTGCTGTGAAAGTTGTTACCAACTGACAGTTGCAATGACACTGGCTCTCCTAGTGGTGGGCAAGTTGCCGTAAGAGAAATGTTTGTTTGTAATTACTTTTCTACGTAATTAACCAAATAATTTCTATAATTTTTTCGTTCCAAGTTTTAGTAACATATCGAGAGAGATAAATAATCGTAAAATAAATGTAAAAACAGCCTAATTTCCCTGATTCAGTGATATAAACGACAACTTATTCCTGAGGAAATACATACGAATGTGTGTATATATTGTCATAATGATTCGAACATTTTTTCCTTCCCCCCCCCCCTTCCCCTTTTCCCACTGTGAATTACCTGTGTCGACATATTTTAACAGTACGCCGTTTAGTATTGTGACAGTATTTGTGCTCCATGTTCAAGTGATGTTTTAGTACTTCAGCAGCAGCCGATGAGGCCTAATATTCGAGTTGCCACGTGTTTTAATTCTGTGCTTCGTCGACGTCATCAGGTGTTACTTTACTCACCATGGCTTTTATTAATCTACGTATGCGTTTTTACCACCGTGGCTCTTTTAAGTTAGGACAATGTATTTTTCAATTCTCTTTGTCTCTTGTAATTGTCTCGCTTTTTATCCGCCTTCTTTTTGTTAATTCTGCTTCTATTTTCTCCTTTAAGACTTTTTATATTCATATTGTACCAATTTGTACTTCTCTTAGCTGCAGAGCAGCGATGAAGCTGTTGCCAGCCTGCCCCACCCGGGGCGTGAAATACAATTAAAAATAAATAAATAAAAAATCGAACAATTTTACACTTCACTCCTCTTTGTTATAAACCCTTATGCGTACTCTTGAGTATAAATACTTTTGATTATAAAACGATTGTCTTGAAAATTCTTGCGGTTTGTGGTTCGGAGGTAGTAACAATTGTGGAATTGGTTTCTACTTTGTTGGTAAACTGTGTTTTTGCTTTACATGTTTTATTGTCACATTTGTCAGGACTTTCGTTCAGCTAAAACTGTAGTGGCTAATCTGGTACATTTAATAATGTAGGTAATACTTTCTAATGTTCAAGACTTACTGATTTAGCTGGAATTGTATTGAAGAAATCCTGACGTTTCTGAGTAGAAAACTGTCTTTCTGTACATCGTTGGATCTTCTGGTTTATTGGCAATTTTTTCTCTTAATAGAAACTGAAATTCCCGATTAAAAAGATTTCAAGATAATCTCCAATAAACTGTCCTGAAAAGTACCGTTTCATGCCTTCCATTGGTTCTTATGAAACCACATAAAGACGAATGTGGAGGTAAAATGTTCAAATGTTTGTGAAGCTTATGGGACTTAACAGCGGGGTCATCAGTACCTAAACTTACAAACTACTTATGAACTAACTTATACTAAAGAGTACACAAACAATCGAACCTCTGACGCGGGAAATGTGGAGTTATTTTGTGGTCAATATCTATTTTTATGCCATTACATACCTTCCCCGTTGTAAAAAGAATATTAAAATCAATTTAAACGACACTATTCACACTCATCCGATATCGTATTCATAAATGTACTTCGCCAGCCGCTTGGAGCGCTGCTGTCGTGGAGTGGAAGCGTCGTGACTGTATAGAGTGGCATGTCACCCGCCTGTCGCTATGCTGTTTACAACGTTCGCTGTTGTTGGCAGTCGGCATACACGAGTCTATTCCGAGAGCTGTTTGTACATACGGTATTTTCGCGACCGAGGTAAAAGCAGAAAGACGTAAGCAGAGAGAACCGTTTTCCGTGTGATTCAAGGGCAATATAAGGACTAGCGGCGTAGACCTAAGGATTGAAGGAAGTAGTAGCAAACGTCTTGAGGATTGACGATGTGACTAATCTGAAAATAAGGTGATACATGCCGTAGAAGTTTCATCGTGTGACAGAACACTTGACAGTCATCTTTAACAACCGTTCCGTATTATTTTAACTGACAAGTGCGCTGTGCAGTACCTGCTAAGTTTGAAGGACAAGAGCTTAGAGCTTATTAACATGTCAACGATTTCTGCATGACAATGGTATACAGCATAATTTCCATCAAGTACTATTGACAACGAGTAGATGTGTGAGGAGATATGCGGTGTTCACGCACAGTCCCTTAAATTTTCATTATTAAGAATTTGTCTTTCTAATAACAATTACATATTTTTTATTATTGATATTCGCAAGCCATTCTTCCTGAGTTGCTACTTTAATGATGTTTAACCTCTAGATAACAATAATAATTCTCGGCTATTCTAACTAAATTTTTGCGATCTTCAACATGTTTCACAGAAGTGCGGTAGGCACTTTCAGTAGTTTGTGTCTTTTCTACATTTTATGTGTACCAATTATGTCTCTTGTAAAGACTTAACGAATTCGAACTTTTTAGTATTTATCAAAAAAGTATCAATTGATAAGTGCTTCTCATGTCAGGGACAACACACATCTAACTCGTATCCATGTTTGTAGCTGCAGCCTCTGTGTTATCTTGCTCTGAGGAAGTGCCGTTCACTCTCTGTTTACATTTTATGACGTGGTTGAATTCCTCTCTTTCTTCCCGCCCCTCCCCTCTCTCTTTCTCTTTCTTCCGGGTTTGGTCTTATTTAAGCCTTCCACGTGCTGTGCTCGCAACACGAATGTCTTATGTAGGACTGCTCTGATCACGAGATAGTCAATAACCGAAAGACTATACGTTCATCTGTAACTTTCAAAACAAATTTTGCTTGAGATAACAACTATTTGTGCGTCCACAAGTACCGGCGAGAAAGTTCTGAAGAATGTGTGGTGTCGTCTTCAAAGTGCCATGTTAAAGTAAATCTGACACGAATCTGAAACATAGCAGTACTTCACTGAGGTTGAGATTGGAGGAGATAGCGTGTACATTACCTCGTCCAACCTTTGAGTTAATTAAACGAGCCTTTCGCAGGGGAAACCTAAAGTGTAAGTACCAACCACAGTGTAGCTTGCAAATTTTCAAGTTAACAAATCACCTCCAGGAAAGGTAGAAGCGATAAGTGACAAGAAAAGTCCAATAACAAACGGAAGGCCGCGGTGGAGTGGCCGAGCGTAAAAAGGCGCCTTGCTTCAAAGCGCGCGGACGCTCCCTGTCGGAGGTTCGAGTCCTCCCTAGGGCATGGGTGATATATATATATGTGTGTGTGTGTGTGTGTGTGTGTGTGTGTGTGTGTGTGTGTGTGTGTGTTTTGTGTTGTCCGTAGGTTAGTTTAAGTAGTTTGGAACCCTAAATGACTGATAACCACTTCAATCCCATAGATTTTCCACAATTTGAACATTTTTATTTGAACAGACGGAAGATTGAACCCCGGACCTGCCTAAAGTTTAAATACCAAACACGGCGCAGCTTGGAATTTTTCAACTTAACAAAAACACCTCCAGGAGAGATAGAAGTAATACGTGACAGAGAAAGTTCAATAAGACACTGAAGGTTCGACCCTGGACCTTTGTATTTGACGAAAGGTATTTTACAAGTCTTGCAGTCTATTTATAAAATCTCGCAACTAATACTCTGAGCCGCACCGGAATGGTTGCACGGTCTGTGGCACCTTGTCACGTATTGTGCGGCTGCTCCCGCCGGAGGTTCGAGTCCTTGCTCGGTCTTCAATCACTAGGGACACAATGATCGCCCCAGATTCGCGGTCTTCCCTTGAACGCCTCGCCGCAGACGTAAATTCTCAACTTATCCACACACTAACATAGTGCCCCTTTACTCGAGGCATTTTGCCGATTCCCGTAACAGTTCTGGCCTAGTGTGAATCCGCACTGAATGCGAGTTGCGCCTGGACACAAATTTTCATCTTTAACCATTGATTTATTTCAATGCCCAGTGGCAGTTAGCGTAGTAAATTCCTTTGTATTTTGAGTGATACCAGCTGTGGGAACTCAAATGTTGTCTGTTCTTTCGGACATATACATGTTAAGTGAGGCGGACATGCCAGTATGAAACGAGTACTGTATTGTAATGTCGGTAGAGAATCAATAACAGCAGAATTATTGCGCCAGGAGAAGTCAATAACCGTATGTTGACTAATCAGTGGATGGATGTTTTCTGAGATTGAAAACGATTGAATAGTGTCGGGCGTAATCGCAGTGTACGGTAACGAGTTCAGTCAAAATGCCGAATAGAGTTACAACGCCATACATTTCGTATAGTATCGCATTGGACACTGCTGCATTCCTATATAGGCCTGTTGTGCATTCGTTGTCGTTAGAGAGATCGTGCAGATAGATCCGAGTAATGAAATATATTTATGAGTTACGATTCGGTACTTGAAGACGTCGAAGTATTCCTTTTAGTCCTTAATCACCACCGAATACATTCGGTTTGCAATAGTTCTACTGAGAGCCATTATAACGGTAATAGCCTGGTACGTGACTTACACGGACACGCATGGAATATCGTATATTTTTTGGTGCATAACAAAGGCATGTATTAACTATAGCTGTGCCATGTACACGTATCAGAATACGCGAACAAAAATGGTGAAGAAGTGCATCGTTTAACGGTACGAGTAAATTCGGAAATGGAACGAATAATAGGCTACCTTTCCCAGATTCGTGGATTTATTTGGATGCTTAATATTATGAAATTTAAATGATCGAGCCCACATTTTCAGACGGGATATAGTAAATTTACAAAATCTTCAAATGTTTTTTAAGCTTAAGGGACTTAACTGCGGGGTCATCCGTCCCTAAATTTACAAACTACTTATGAACTACCTTATACTAAAGACGACACAAACATCCAAGCCCGAGGGGGCTTCGAACCCCCGACCGTAGCGGCCGTGCAGACTGTGACTGGCGCGCCTCAGACCGCTCGGCCACTGCGGACGGCCTGAATTTACTTTTATTTTTTTAATTTTAAGAGTACATAGCTGCCGTTTTTGACGGGCACAATGAACATGAGGCTCGAAACGTGTTGCCAAATACACTTCACCTCAAATGTTGGGAATACTAAACACCTCAATGGTGTTATTCACACTCATGCCAACGTATTAACACTGTCTCTAATAACCTGCCTTTATTTATGAGCAAGCAGTTATGGGGAATCTAATTCGTGAAAAAAATTCGTTAAAAGGCACTGATTGCTGTTTTCTCACATGTTAAATTACTGTTTTGTAAGTACCTTCTTAAATATTACGTTTCTGACCTAACTTAAAGTAATATTTTATAACCAGTACAGCAGTTGGAAAAAGAATTAGGTGTTACTCGTCAAAAATCACTTATGGAGGTTCCAGGACTCGCAATGGACTTCATTGAGCGGTTCACATTTTCGGCACGCTGTTTCTTCAGCTGACCGTCTTCTTCATCTCCGCTTTGGTATTCCAAAATCAGTAACTTCTCCACCAACCCACTCTTTAGATGCTTTAAATTCTGCACATTGCTGTGGTTCCAATTCATGCCTGCTAATTTCAGCACAATAATCACAACGAAGTTTTTTGTTTTTTATTACTAGCCATCTGTTTTCAATTACGAAGTAATTGTACTGAAACTCTGACCCGTATTCTGGATTATCAAGAATCACTGAACTTGTTAACCTAAAGGAACAATTAAATTACTATGTTTGGATGCGTGGTCGCCTTCCGTAGCAGCTGTTAAAATTAACTGTAATAGATTTCCCGTCTAATGCTGACCGCAGTTAGGACAATTTTTTCACACCATACACGTTTCGCCTTTTACTTATATTTTCTGTGGTTCTGTACATTTTGCATTGCATCTGTAGATTAGGATCAGTTTCTAACTTTTCGAGCACGTTCTGTGTTTATAAGTTGGTGTACAAATGTTCAAATTTTGTACAGCCTATGGGACTCAACTACGGGGTCATCTGTCCCTAAACTTACAAACTACTTATGAACTACATACGAACTAGGACGGCACAAATATCCATGCCCAAGGGGGGATTGGAATCCCCGACCGTAGTGGCCGCGCAGACCGTGACTGGAGCGCCTCAGTCCCCTCGGCCACCGCGGCAGGCTCTCATTTCTTCCTTTTCACTTGTTTTCACTTAACTTTTTTCTTAGTTGGATAAAGTTTGCACATCTTCCGTTTTTCTAGTGGGATCACTTTCGATGTATTTTCACTTCACCACAGTGTCCCGATGTTATTTATGTCTGTTCAACTGTGAAGGATTAAATAATAATTTTTGATTTTTCTTTCTGAAATATATTCGACAATTTACAGTTGGGCTATTTTTTACAGATGTAGTTTAACCGGTACGTTTATAAAGAGTTTGGATTTTAGGTGTACGTCGTACAGCAGTGCTTATAACGAATTGCGGTAACATCACCTGTGGGACTGTGAGATCTTAGATGTTACATTGATATCTTGTCACATTTTCTGGAGGTCCACGTTTTTGTCAGTTAGTTTGTTTATTTATACGAATAACAGTAGTCACATACAGAGTGTACTAATTACTCCTGGCGCGCCGTAATACATCATTTTTGAGACATATTAATGTGTGACAGCAGAGTGAATCTGTCATGTCATCTCGCATATCTCACTGGCTAATCTACAGTCCGTTGATTTACCTGGAGAGATTGTCTTTTCTTTGACGGAAGGATTAAATCGCGCGATAATATCGTCTGATTATCACTAAATTACTAATCATTCCTTTTTTTCGGAATTTCTGATAATCGTGACGTAGTAGAGGAGTTTTAAAATTTGTTAAAATTGTAGTGGAATTAACTTCCTTTGGCTGAATCCCATAAATTTATGTTCCTGAGTACAGAAAATATTTATATTCACGGATTGTATGACGTCAACTGCGAACGGGTAAAGTTGAAAATGTACCCAGCCAAGACTCGAACCCGTGTCTCCTGCTTTGCTGGCAGTTGCGCTGACCTCAATATAATTGGGGACTCAGCGATCACATCTGCGATCACATCCTCCCGTCAGATACAAATTCTCAACTTTACCCCTGCTCACTAGAACTCGTCGTTACTGCAAACTAATTCCCGTAATACTAAGGGCCTAGGAGTGCCTCCGCACTGAAGAAAGGGTCATTGCCCGTCATATATATATATATATATATATATATATATGGTGTCTGCACTTTCGGACAGACTCTTACCCTTACGGGAATTAGTTCTAATAGGCAGGAGTAAAGCTGAGAATTTGAATGGAGGGGTACTTGAGTAATTCTGAGCAGATGTGGTGGACGCTGTGTCCCCAGTGGTATAGAAGTCAGCGCAACTGTCGGGAAAGCAGCTAACCCGGGTTCGAGTCCCTACTGGGTACACATTTTCAACGTTACCCATTCTCAGTTAACGTAATGCTAACTGCTGGATCAAAGGTGACGTCTGTTCTTTCGGATATATATAACGAACAGAAAATATATAATTCAATATTATGTTAATTTTCAAATGTTAGTAATTTATCCACCCCCATGAACCACAGAATTGCCGAGGTGGGGTGGCTTGCGTGCCTCAACGAAACAAATAACTGTACCGTAGGTGCAACCAAAGCCGAGGGGTATCTGGAGAGGCCAGACAAACGTGTGGTCCTTGGAGAGGGGCAGCAGATTTTCAGTAGTTGCAGGGGCAACGGTCTGGATGATTAGCTGTAACATCAACAGACGTGGCTTTGCCGTGCAGTTACTGCGAACATCTGAAAGCAAGGGGAAACTACAGCCATTACGTTTCCCGAAGACATTCAGCTCTACCGTATGAATATATGATGATGGCATCCTCTCGGGTGGAGGTAAAATAGACCCCCATTCGGATCTCCGGGCGGGAACTACTCAGGAGGATGTTGTCATCAGGAAAGACAACACTGGCATTCTACGGATCGGGGCGTGGAATGTTAAATCCCTTAATTTGGTAGGGAGTTTATAAAAAATAAAAAGAGAAATGGATAGGTTGAAGTTAGATACAGAGGGAATTAGCGAAGTTCGGTGGAAAGAAGAACAGGTTTTCTGGTCAGGTGAGTACAGGATTATAATTACAAAATCTGCTGGGGGTATACAGGAGTAAGTCTGTTGCTGAACAAGAAAATAGGAATGCGTATAAACTAATATGAGCAGCGCAGTGATCGCATTATCAAAGTGAAGATAGATACGAAGCCAACACCGACCACAGTAGTACAGGTTTATATGCCAACTAGCTCTGACGATGATGAGGAGATCGAGGAATTGTATGAGGAGGTAAAGGAAATTATTCAGACAATTAAGGGGGAGGAAACTTAATTGTGATGAGAGACTGGAATTCGGTAGCAGTAAAAGAAAGGGAAGGAAAAATAGTAGTTGAATGTGGACTGGGGAAAAAGAAAGAGAAGCCGCCTTGTAGAATTTTGAATGGAACATAATTTAAACATAACAAACACTTGGTTTAAGAATCACGAAAGAAGGATGTATACGTGGAAGAGACCAGGAGACACCGGGAGATACCAGATAGATTTTATAATGGTAAGACATAGATTTCGGAACTAGGTTTTAAACTGTAAGACATACCCAGGGGCAGATATATACTCTGATCATACCTTATTAGTCATGAACTGTAGGCTGAAACTGAAAAAACTGAAAAGTGGTAGAAAAATAAGGAGATGGGACCTACATAAATTGAAGGAACCTGACGTTCTTGAGAATTCAGTGAGAAATTTAGACAACAATTGACAGAAGCACTGGGAAATAAAACAGTAGAAGTGGAATGGGTGGCCTTCAAGATGAAATAGTGAAGGCAGCAAAGTACCTAATATGTAGGAAGGCAAGACACACAAAAAAATCGGATATCACAGGAACCACTAAATTTAATTGATGAAAAGAGAAAATATAAAACTGCAATAAATGAAACAGGCAAAACGGAATACAGACGACTAAGTGCAAAATGACTAAGCATGCGTGACTAGACGGCAAATGCAAGTCTGTTGATGAATGTATAAATAGGGGGAAAATAGATACCGACTACAGGAAAATGAAAGCGACATTCGAGAGAAGAAAAGCTATTAATATAAAGAACTCAGATGGAAAACCCGTTCTCAGCAGAGAAGGGAAAGCTGAAAGGTGGAAAGAGCGCATATATAGAGGCGCTCACAGAGAAATGAACTTTTAGACAATATTGTAAGACGGAAGAGGAAGTAGATGGAGATGAAATAGATACTATACTGAGAGAAGAATCTGAAAGAGCGTTGAAAGACCAAAGTCGAAACAATGCCACTGGAGTGGACGACAGTCCTTCAGAACTATGAAGTTTCTGAGAGAGACAGCCTTGACAAAACTACGGCATTTCACCTGGTGCGTAAGATGTATGACACAGCGCAAATACCCTCAGGCTTTAAGAAAAAATGTAATAATCATCATTCCAAAGATAAACGGGCGCAGACAAGTGTGAAATTACAGAACCATCAGTTTAATAACTCATCGTTGCAAAATTTTAACGTGAATTTTTTACAGAAGGATGGAAAAGCTGGTAGAAACCGACATAGGGGTAGATCAGTTTGGATTGAGGAGAAATGTAGGAACGCGGGAGTCAATACACACTTTAAGACTTATCTTAGATTAAGGAAAGGCAAACCTGCATTTCTAGCTTTCGTGGATTTGGAGAAAGTTTTTGAAAATGTTCATTGGAATACACTATTCCAAATTCTAAAGCAAGCTGGAGTAAAACACAGGTTCACACCTATATTCAAGAAAGGCACTAGGAGTAACCCACTAAAGGCCTATTTCATTGACGTCAATCTGCAGCAGGGTTTTAAACATATCCTGTATTCAAATATTATGAATTATCTCGAACAGAACGATCTATTGACCCAAGATCAACACGGATTTAGAAAATATCGATCATGCGAAACACAACTAGGTTCTTTATCCACACGAAGTGATGGGTGCTATCGACAAGGGTTCGCGAATCGATTACGTATTCCTTGATTTCCAGAAGGCTTTTGACACCGTACCTCACAAACGGGTGTGTGGTTATGGTATATTGCTCCAAATTTGCGATTGGAAAGGGGATTTCCTGTCAGAGAGGACACAGTTCGTAGTAATCGATGGTAAGGCATCGGCTGAAACAGAGGTGATACCGGGCGTTCCACAGGGTAGTGTTATTGGTCCTCTGCTGTTCCTTATTTACATAAACGATTTAGGGGAAAATCTAAGTAGATCTCTTAGGTTGTTTGCGGATGACGCCGTCATTTAACCGTCTAGTGGAATCATATGAAGATCAAAACCAACTGCAGAATGATCTGAATAAGATATCACTATGGCGTAAAAATTGGCAATTGACTCTAAATAATGAGAAGTGTGAAGTCGTCCACATGAGTACGAAAAGAAATCCATTAAACTTTGTTTACAAGATAAATCAATCAAAAGTGAAGGCCGTAAACTCCACAAAATACCTAGGAATTACTATTACTTCAGACTTAAACTGGAAAAAACACGTAGTTAATGTCATGGGAAAGGCGAACCAGGGACTGTGTTTTATTGGCCAAACCCTTAAAAGATGCAATAGAACTACAAAAGAAACTGCATAAACTACGCTTGTTCGTCCTTTTTGAAGTATTGCTGCCCAGTGTGGGATCCTTTTCAGGTGGGTTTGACGGAGGACATCGAAAGAGTTCAAAGTAGGGCAGCTCGTTTTGTATTGTCACGATACAGAGGAGACAACATCTCGGAAATGATACAGGACCTGGGATGGGAATCATTAGAACAACGGCGCTTATCGATGGGGCCTGGGCTACTTACGAAACTCAAATCGCCAACATTCTCCCCCGAATGCGAAAATATATTGTTGATTCCCACTTACATAGGTAGAGATGATCATCAGAATAAAATACGAGAAATCAGAGCTCGAGCGGAGAGATTCAGGTGTTCTTTCTTTCCGCGCGCTATTCGAGAATGAAATGGGGGATAAATAGTATAATGGTGGCCAGGCACTTAAATGTGATTTGCAGAGTATCCCATGTAGATGTAGCTGTAAAGGAAGGTTATTTACAATTTCTACAAAAACCAGACAGCAGTTATCAGAGTTGAAGGGCATGAAAGGAAACTTGATCTGAAAGTCAGTGGTTTTGTATCGCCTTCCGTACTTTATTTATAGCTGTAAGGAAAAAAATAAGCCTTGGCATCATAAAAACGAGAGTTTTATGGAAAATTAAATCTTTTTCTAACACTCGCGAAGTGTTTAGTGAGGAGGAATCCGGACTCTGACGGCTGCTGCAACCCACATCGTGGCAGATTCGTCCACAACATATGGCCACATCGAGATACGGTAGATGTGGAACACGTGGTGGTTCGTCTAGGAAGAGCTCTCGACGGGATCCGTTAGTCGCCGGATAAGCGGCTATGTAAAGATAAAACACCTCTCTTTAGGTTTGCACTGACTTATGCTCAGATTTCCACAGAGATTATCCACAGCATTAAAAGCGAGTCACTGATAACAAGAGCAGTCTGCTTTTTATGACAATTCCAGCGAGAGAACTTACACTACGTAATTTCATAAGATGACAGATTCATTTTCTGACTTGCTCCGTAATATATACTGTTGTGATTCCTTCTGACAGACACAGTATCTTACAGATCTTTTTTTTTATTTACATATGATGGAGCTGACAAATCAAATGCATTTCGCAAACCACTGTGAAGCGCGTGGTAGAGGGTATTTAGCATTGTACCATACGATAAAGTTTGTTCCATCTGAATCACGTATGAAATAATCGATGGCATTGTTACCCTGGGACAGCTGGACACCATGAGGGCGACACGAGTGTCAGTGATGATACAAATGAATCACGTATAGAGCGCGAGAAGACTATTACTGCTCAAATGCCTATGCGCGCGATATAAATGGCCCTTACGTTGTCGCCGTTTTCCATACGGGGAGACCAATGGGCGGCTGAATATATTTCCAAATTCTGCACGTAATATCAGTTCTAAAAATTTTCTAAGCAGGCTTTGATAGGATAATCTACAGCTGTCTTCAAGCGTCACCCGTTTCAGATTTTCCAGCAGTTCGTAACTCCCGTGAGTTAGAGAAACCTATGACCATACGTGTTGTCCTTCTTTGAATAAATTCGCTACCCCTGATAGTCCCATACACTGAAGCAGTCCGTCCTAGACTGACTGCATTTTCCAAATATCCTGCCAGTGAATTGCATTTTATAACTTGCCTTGCCTCTGAATGAACCTATGTGATCATTCCACTTCATTGGCATACAAAATCTTTAAACTCAGGTATTTCAATGAGCTGTGATTAACTGATATTAAACTAAGAGCCTATAGTTTTCGTTTGTCTTTTCTTTTTTTTTGTTATGTGCACATCTGAGTTACATTTCTGAATATTTACAGCAACTTATCAATCTTTGTACCATTTGAAATCCTATCACTATCCGATAATATTTCTGGAACTTCCGTATGCTATAAACAATGTCTACTAGATTATTAAAATGCAACGTGAACAATACGGGTCCGAACACACATCCCTGGGCATGAAGTGACCCGCAGACAAGAGAGTGAGAGACGCCGTCTGGCGTCACTGATCGACGCACACTGGTCCCAGGGTTTTCTTCCACTGAACGTAGCACACGCTCTTCCATTTCAGGCGTGCAGACAGCAGGGCCTTCCACTGACATTCATCTGACGTGCTAGAGTCCCTAAGACGCTGAAGAAGTTTTCCGAAAAGCTTATATGTGGATATTTTTCAGCTTAGAGGTCACGGGCCTGCGGGTTACGTCCATTTGCTAAACAATACCAGATTATCATATCCACCATTTCACTTGTCGGATAGCCCGCGGAATACAGAAAGTGTGAATATACTTCTCCAGGGGTAGGCAATCGCAAAGTCGTGGCGATCTGCTATTTCGTACCATTGTATCAGAGTGATCTACTTCTTTTAATAATACAATAATTCCTCATTTTTTATATTTAAGTACTGCAAAAAAAAAAAAAAAAAAAAAAAAAAAAAAAAAAAAAAAAAAAATTATATACCTTCGCCGTCGGAGATTCGAGTCCTCCCTCTGGCACGGGTGTTTTAAGTTAGTGTAAGTAGTTGGAAGCCTAGGGAGTGATGACCAACGTAGTAAAGTTCCTTCGATTTACAAACATTTGAACCACAATAAACTTTTACATCAACACCATGTGTTCAAAACATTAAAAAATATGTTCCGTTTAACACGAAACTTGAGTTGATGTTTAGTTAACATTGCCCTTGATATATGGTGTATAACGCGTTACACTTACTCAGATGCAAGAATCAAGGTGTTAGTCAGTCAACCTTGTCTGCGTTTATTTTTAATAAAATTCGTAGTTGAAAACAATTACAAAACAGTAACAAGAAGCAAACGAGGCCTTTATTCTAATTGCAACATTAACTAATATACAGTATTTCCCCTGGTGCATTAGAGTCCAACATATACTAGTGGCGTCTATTCCGAAAGAATAGACGTCGCAGTTGTTATTCTTTCATATAAACAATATATGACATCAACTGTGAATGGGCAAAGCCGAAAATGTGTACCCAGCCGGGATTCGAACCCGGGTGCACATTTTCGGTTTTGCCTGTTCCCAGTTGATGTTATATATTCTGTGAATGTGATAGAGTCCAACAGTTTTTAAGTTGTGTAATACTTTTGAGAAACAAATAATTTTTGATGATGTTACTTCAACTGCTTAGTACAAGGAACCTTTTGAATATCTTAGTCATAAAATATACCATCCACACACAAACACTATAAAACTCAGAAGTTCGTAGTTTACTGTACCACAGAAGTTAATATTCCAATTTTCTTGAATGGCACGAGGTATGACACTCGACTCCTTCTCCAAGCACGTACGTAACCAATACAACACATTGCATAAGATGAATCGAATAGTGTAGTCACGAATGGCGCGCAGGTAGCGGCTGATTGAATCAATGCGGGAAAACAGTTATAAAGGTTCAAGGTAGTTAGTTGTTGATAATTGTTCTAAGCGATTGTTGGTAAGTAAGATAAACTTGTTTGTCAAACAACCACAAATTTTGACTGCGGCGAAAAAAATTGTCAATTTTATTCAATACTTTTTCTTCTGCGCTGTCAGTACTCACAAGATCTACCAAATAAGCATTCGCGATCTACCAGCGGATCGCAATCGACTTGTTGCCGACACTTGTACTACACCATTTGTACGTACAAACAGAACAGTAGCGGTTTTTGTAAGACGGTAAAACACCATGATGCATACCCTGGTGTGATAGAACTGTATAATAAGGCACACAAACACGACGATTAATGACTCGAACCACAAAACTGACTGCAGACTTCCTAATGGTAGATAGAGTACTGTAAGACACCATTATACACTGCTGACACATTTCACGGAGCACCATTGCAACGACTGTGCTAATGCTGTCCTGGTCCTTCCTATATACGTGAGTTTATGTCAGAAAGTATACGATTTCGGACCCTCGTTTCGATGAGTAATACCAACTCTTATGGTATTCGACATTTTACCTTTGTGTAATCTGTGTAAAAAAATACAAAAGGAGAAATATTGTATCCAAAAATCTCGCAAAGTTATTGACAAATTAACTAATTTAATACGGCAAACAATAAAACGACCATGTACAAACGTTTTTGCTGTGCTGTGAAAATGTATGATTTCGTTTTCTTTCTGGGAAGTCAGTATCTACAACGATAGCAGGTCACGTTTTTCTAAGGTTGATTTTGTCCATTTTACGCATGGACGCTGGAGCTTCAACCGTACATATAACAATAAATACAATGAATAATAACACCGTCAGCTGTATTTTCATTTGTTATTTCCTGGTAACCAGTTTCGATGGACCACGCCAAAATAATCAGGCCCGTAAAATAGGGTAAACTGAATTTTGCTGCATTAAAAAACAACAAAATGATTGTGCGGCACCAGTCATTTTGTTGTTTTTTTCTTAATGCAGCAAAATACAGTTTACCCTATTTTAACGGCCTGATTATTTTGGCGTGGTCCATCGAAACTGGTTGCCAGTAAATAACAAAATGAAGATACAGCTGACGGTGTTATTATTCATTCTATTCATTGCAATATTGTTTTTCCCAATCATATTCCTCCTCCTTATATAAAAATGAAAATATATAGACAACAATATGCTGCTTAGTTCCTCGACATCAGTTTTGCAGAAACAGGGAAGTTGTATTAATGGCCTAAGGTACGTGAATCGTCCAAAACTTTATAAGCCCGCCCATTCTTAGAATAAAACTATGTGAAATACAGTCATTAAGGCTACTATCCTGAGATCCAGCACCTAGAGCTCTCTCTCTCTTATCATGTGGACCAACTACAGGTATTTACAAAATATTTTAACTAACTTCAATTTGCCTGCAATAATAGTAAATGAGACACTAGGTCAGAATGAAGGGCAAGAAAATGGAGTTCAAGTGTTGAGCAGAGAAAGGGGAAACGAGTTTAGGACGTATATCCAATTCCCATATATATTCAGCTATTGCAAAGCAATGCTGGTTCGCTGGTTCAATATATACCTAACTTATTGATACAAATGGACAGTATTCAGCCGGCCGCGGTGGCCGAGGGGCCTGAGGCGCTCCAGTCACGGTCTGCACGGCCACTACGGTTGGGGGTTCGAATCCCCCCTCGGGCATGGATATTTGTGCCGTCCTTAGGATAAGCTAGTTCATAAGTAGTTTGTAAGTTTAGTGACTGATGAGCCCGTAGTTAAGTCCCATAAGCTATACAAACATTTGAACATTTGAATTTGACAGTATTCATCCATGAATCCATTGCGAAATTGTATTATTATCTGTTCCGTAGATTTGCAAAGCGATATTCTTGTACATACGCTATGAAACAACTCTTAGTTCTTCCTGTTCTGCGGATACCTAACATTTACCAGAATGAAATGCTCCGTTGCATAAAATACAGCCGCGGCGGAGTGGCCGAGCGCATTGAAGCGCTATGCTCCGATGTGCGAGGCCGTTCCCCGTTGGGCTGTTCGAATCCTACATCGGACATGGATGTTTGTGCTGTCTTTAGTATAAGTTAATTTATAGGTAGTCTGTAAGTTTAGGGACTGATGACCCCGCAGTTAAGTCCTATTTTAAGCGTAACAAACAACAACATAGAATACGGTACGTTTAATCGCTGTAATGAAGCAAATCGTGAAGGAAATGATAATTTTTTGGTGATGGCATTTAACATCGGTATTTTAAGAGGAATTTTAAAGAGCAATAGACTAAAGTTCCAAGTAAAATTCATTCTTGTTTACTTCCACGCTTACGTGATTGACCTTGTGTACAACTGTTAGTGTTCGAGTATTGTGAAACTGTCCCGAGGCTTCATGAATTCTACTCGTAATGCGTGACTTTGATGGCCCCTTAACGATCCGTAACTATTTTGCTCCCACGATGGAGGTTCTAAATATATCGGCCCATAAACACGAAAAAAATTATCAGTGAAAGGGCAGGCGCCGTCTCGTCGAAAACGGCGAGAAGGGTTGCAACACTTAACGTGAGACCTTTCTGCATAACTATAAACAAGAAGCTCTCGTTTTTCAAATCTAAAGCGTTTCTTATCAGCCGCAAATGTTCAAAGATCAGTTCCTGTACAAGTAACTAGCTAAACTTGGCGACCCTTAGCTGTGGCTGAGTTTGATAGCAAATGAATGGGAAAGTAAATAGAAATATTCTTCCAAACATTGATCACCGAAAAACACGCCTATCCAACAGATATACAGATATCCTGCTTTCTGTTTCTGTGTCTATTTCATATGAAATGACTTTTTCAGAGAAAAATCATTGTTTATTATAAAAGCAGTCGACTGAAGACATCCATTGTTCGTTTTCTGCAGAAACATCATCAGACTCTTTACTGACTCTGCAGCATGCGTCATATAACTGTCCACCAGAGAATTGAGGGAAGTAATCGATTTCTACATTCTGCCCATTATCTGCCCCTATTTGGCTCTTCTTCCTTCATCTCTGTTTACATCCCCCTCCTCTTCCTCTCTTTTCCTCCTCCCTCCAATCATCCGTTTATTTCCTCCTCCTTCTGTGATTCACTTTCCCTCAATTGTGCGCAAGCCGGTGACGTAGGAGGGGCGAGTCCATTTACTCAGAGTTAAGGTAGGTATGTCAACAACGTGTGCTATCAGCGACAATAGTAGATTCCATTGCATAGTGTCTCCATAGCAGTGTTGCCACTATTTAAGTAAACAGAAGTAATACTCTCATGCATAATGCGGCAGGTTTTCACGCATCTCGTCATTTATAATGTCATTCCAGAACCATATGTCATACAATGATATAAATTTATAGGTGCACTCAGCGGCATCTCTGCTACTATCTCCGAAATAACTTTCCAATAGAGAGAGTAGAAAATAAATAATATATCAAAGCGTCATGTAAGATGTGGCAGTGTTTCACACGCCTGAGTGCTTATGAAGTCTGTCCCCTTAACTTTGCATCGTACCGTTGTATAGTTTGTATATTAAAGAGTTATACCGGACTCGGCAGTTCCACTACATTAACAAGGATAGTGCAGTAAGCGAAAACGTGTTTTGCTTTCATAATGTTCAAATGTTTGTAATTCTAAGGGACCAAACTACTCTGGTCATCGTTTATTATACATGCAAACTACTTGAACTAACTTATACTAAGGACACCACACACACCACCACGAACGTCCCGATCTGCTACTACTCCCTTTACAATACGAAGACCTTAGCGGACGTCTGTGCCGCGTGGACGTCCATAGACTCGTCTACGGGTGTGAGAATGTTTGTGCGTCCATTGCAACCAGCATCGTTGTACAACAGACTCAACAACTACGGTGGCATTTCCCATTTCCCCATAGAAACAACCCGTTTACTCGGAAGGTCACAATATGCTATTTACCTGATTTCTGGAGAGCGTCTTAAATAGTAAATTGTCATATTATGCTCATGAGATGCTTTTACCCCAGTGAATTTCAGTATTTTGTAAAGAAAAAATGGAAATTAAATTAAAATTATTTGGAAGTCCGCTGAAACGCTGCATTTGAATTATATGACGTCTGTGACGTCAACTGACATGACGCTACGCTGCTGCCTTTGGTTTTAGCTACCTTAACATTTGGACAGTTACGTTTCAATAACAGTCTATAAATACTTCGTAGAATAATACTGTACAAGCACATCGATAAAACTTTGCATGTTACAAGCAATGAAAAATGCGTTAGATATGGTCGAAACCAGCTCTCAGAGATCGAAATTGCCGGACGTGGTGGCCGAGCGGTCTGCGGCGCGCCAGTCACGTTCTGCATGGCCACTACGGTAAGGGTTTCGAATCCCCTCTTGAGAATGGATATTTATGCCGTCTTTAGAATTAGCTAGTTCATAAGTAGTTTGTACGTTTGGGGACTGATAACCCCATAGTTAAGTCCCGTAAGCTCTACAAACATTTGAACATTTAGATAGAAATTAGATAGAGTAAATTCGTCTGTTTACTTTTGTGAGGATCAGTGTCATGCGAGTAAATACTCCATACGATACTTATTATTCCATCAGATCATTAGTAAGTATCAAGCTCTGCAGCAAAGGTGTAGAACTCATATTAGTGAACGGATGTTTACATTTGCGAAACAGCTATGATCCGTATGATATGCCAATGATATGTATTTAAAGTCGTTTTCTAATATAGTTAGTGAGAGTACAAATTTCATGTTTCCAGAATGAAACTTTCACTCTGCAGCGGGGTGTGCGCTGATATGAAGCTTCCTGGCAGATTAAGTTTGGAAAGTGAATTATTTTGTTTTGCTGAGATTTTCGAAGGAGAAGAATTTCAGTTATATTTTCAACAATGGATCAGAAGAAATAAAAAATAATCAAAAAATTTAATAAATTTTAATCTGCGAGGAAGTTTCAAAGTTCATATTGGTCGTCAGTTTTAATAGTTACATCGGTGATGCAGTATTTCTGTATCTTATAGATAAATCGACGATTTGTGTTGCAAAAGGCCTTTTGAGCGCATCTGGTGAATGCAACTATTTGTAATAAAAATTTTATGATAACTAATTCCGTCAATAATTCAATTCTATTTCAGAGTATCACATTCATTCGTGACAAGTGAAAGTGACGAAAAACAGTAAAAGATGGTTGGATTTGAACACAGAAAGCAAAATTTTTAATCCATGATGCAAACCATTATATTACCAAACAACTAGATAACCTCACATTACAGATATTGACAATGCAAAACTTCGACCGTTATTTGTTTTCGAAAATAGTGTTGGCTCCAACGCCAAAATATTTTACTTATAAATTTTACTCTTCTTTAGCTCCCACCTTCCGATTTAATCTGACAAGTTCATTCTAAACAATCAACACAACTGCATACTGATACGTAGAAAGTAACTTAGTTCATATATTGCAAAAATTAATCCCAATACAAACTACATAGTTATCCACACACCATGTAATTTTTACAGTAGTCACTAATTTAAAAGAGAAATGTATCTGGTAACAAAACAAAGACCGAATCTAGGATGCAATGTTTATTTATACATATTTATGGAGTGTAATACTATCTTTGGACTAAAGTCAGCTTTTGATACAGTCAGCAGTTTGGTTTAAATGTCGGTATATTTTACTTCAAAGGTAGTTTTCGTCTGTGCTATATCCGGAACATAAAAATTCGGGTTGTTTTCGAAAAACTATGATACCATAAACGGATCAGACGTAATCTCTAAATTGAATGATTTTTAAATTTTAATTTCAGAAAAAATGTTCAAATGTCTGTAGATCTATCGGACCAAACTGCGTGGTCATTAGCTCGTAGCTTTCAAACTACTTAAACTAAGGTAAATTAACCTAAGGACAAGCACGCACACCCATGCCCCAGGGAGGACTCGAACCTCCACGGCGAGAAACCGCGCGCTCCGCAGCGAGGCGCTTTAGACCGCTCAGCTACTCCACCAGAAAAAAAAGTGGTAGCTTTCTCGTCTTACAGTCATAGAATCGGTGGTACGAAACACGCTGTTTCAGGTTTTTTTTCTGTTCGAATTCAGTTATGTAAAGCAATTTAGGATCTCTAATTCGACGTGTTGTGTCATTTCATGTGTATGTAGACGAGCTGAAGACCTTTCGTCACCTAAAACGGTGGTTGAGTAAGTTAGCTGCTTGGATAGCCATTAGTAGCTATGAAGATGACTTTCCAAAAACGGCTTCGTAACTCTTCACAAGCTGCATAATCAAACACAATCGTCGCCAACTAATAGTGAAGCCAATACTGTAAGAAATGTAACTTATGTTTCTTTTATTGAAACCATCATTATTAACAATCTTTCATAAAATATATAAAATTACGAATACGTGCATTTTTCGTAAAATTGCCATTAGATATTAAAAATGTGTAAGTATAAAACA
Organism: Locusta migratoria; assembly: GCA_026315105.1. Classification (NCBI taxonomy): domain Eukaryota; kingdom Metazoa; phylum Arthropoda; class Insecta; order Orthoptera; family Acrididae; genus Locusta; species Locusta migratoria. The sequence continues at coordinate 525,929,208 of CM048745.1, forward strand.
CAACGAAGATATTCGACCCACTGACCCTATGGTTCAAGTTCAGATCGCTACCACCTTTCTCTCTCTCTCTTTTTCCCCTCTATGGGTAGTTCTGTTCCCTGCGGTCACCATGTTTGTTCGTTGTTGTTCGATGTGTTCTGGGGCTCAGCCTTCTTATTACAGAAGGCCTTCAGCCCTCTGTCAGGGCGCGCAGAGCCACTATGCCCGGCACCCCCTGAACTCCACCGACAGATGCTGCAACTCTCTTAATTACCGCTACTTACATGTACTTGCAAAACTTAAAATTAGATGTTCTCGACAAATTTCTTGAGAGTTGCATCGAATGGCTTTGGATGATTGTTATTTGAGCTATGAACTTCACGTACCATAAATATATATAAAAAAAATTAAAATCCGATTCCCATGTGGGCTCCTGGTGAGTCTGTAAACGCCGCGGTGGAGTAGCCGAGTGGTCTAAAGCGTCTCGCTGCGGAGCGCGCGGTTGCTCGCCGTGGAGGTTCGAGTCCTCCCTGGGGCATGGGTGTGTGTGTTGTCCTTAGGTTAGTTTACCTAGGTTTAAGTAGTTTGTAAGCTACGGACTGATGAGCACGCAGTTTGGTCCGATAGATTTACAAACATTTTTTTGACTGTAAACATTCCTTATTAAAGGGTGGTCATAGACGGCGCTCTGGTACCTATTTGACTACGCTATCTGTTGCCCGGACGACGTTGAAACTAGGCCGTCCGCACACGGGTCTTTTCTCAGTCGACTTTTTTTTTTTTTTTTTTTTTTTTTTTTTTTTTTTTTTTTTTTTCGAGTCGCCACCCTCCCCTACAACCCGTCCTTCCGCTTGCCAAAATAACCTTCGTCGGCTAGCTTCAGTAGCTATGACATAGTACTTGTATTCCTAGAAGGAAAAATCTAATTTCTTCTTTAGAGAAAAATAAAATTCTTCTTGTAAAAGAGTTAAATTGTCGAAGGACTCCTTCTTCTAGAGTCTGGGAAAGAAAACGTTTTCCTGAAACTAAATTGAAACTTCTTCTTCGAAGTTGTTGTTTTCCATGTTCTTCTGCGAAAGCCAAATTAAATATAAACAGGCCGCGATTTTCCTTCAATTAGCTTGCGACATCCAACGGGGAGCTACAAAACGGTGTTGGTTATTTCCTAAAATAATGAACAGTTCTTGTGATTAGGGGGACGCTGTGACGTTCTACTGGTACCGGCGCAAGAAAAGGAAGATATAAAGAGTGTTATGGGTGCATCCGTACATAGAGACGAATTTTCATCATCGGTTGTTCGTTGGTACTACAGAACTGGAAGAGACAGACACAGAATTTTTAGCATCCTACGAATATATATTACGTGGCTTGAGAAAGTGGGATATGCCCGAAACTAGTCACCAAAATAAACATCAGCATCGAGATATAAAAAAAGGTCTTTTCTTGAATAATTGCGAGCTGCAAGACACGACATACTGAAAATATTTATATATCATCATATATATTCAGAATGAAACTTTCACTCTGCAGCGGAGAATGAAAGTTTCATTCTCGATACATCCCTTAGGCTGTGGCTAAGGCATGTCTCCACCATATCCTTTCTTCCAGGAGTGCTAGTCTTGCATGGTTCGCAGCAGAGCTTCTGTGAAGTTTGGCGAGGTACTGGCGGAAGTAAAGTTGTGAGGCGTCATCGTGAGTCGTGTCCGGATAGCACAGTCGGTAGTGCGCTTGCCCGCGAAAGGCAAAGGTCCCAGGTTCGAGTCCCGGTTCCGGCACACAATTTTAATATGCGAGGAAGTTTCATCATATATATTATTTCTCATCGGTGGTTTCTGTGGGTACGCTATATCTCCTGTATTATTTACCCAAAGTTTATGATTGAGGTAACATCTTCAAGGTTTGGTTCTCCACTAATGACAAAAAATACAGATAGTTTAAAGTTATTGTATTCAGAAAAGCACTTTACTATGAGAATAATTGTACTGTTCGTACAATCTAAGTTGATACCCGGCGATCGATCGTAAATGGGTCACGTATTTACGGTTGCTCCCATCAGCCACCGCGTCGTGTATAATTATGTTAATTAGAAATCTTAACGCTAATCAGGGAATAATTAATGGTGCAAGATTAGTGGTGACTCACTTAGGCGAGTACATTATCACTGCTAAATTCATTGGCTGCGATAAAACTTCTAATACCCCGCATAAAACTCACACGTCTGATCCAACCTTGCCTTTCCAAATGGTAAGAAGACAAATCTCAATAAAAGTAGCCTCCGCTATGACCATAAACAAATCACAAGGTCACACATTTTAAGGGCAGCATTATATTTCCCAGAACTTGTTTTTCGTATGGACAGTTATGCTTGGCTTCGTCACGAGTTCGCTCCTTCAGTGATATTTATGTTTATGCTAAAGACACATTGCCGGCCGCGGTGGCCGAGGTGACTGAGGCGCTCCAGTCACGGTCAGCACGGCCACTACGGTCGGGGGTTCGAATCCCCCCTCGGGCATGGATATTTGTGCCGTCCTAGTTCATAAGTAGTTTGTAAGTTTAGGGACTGATGACCCCGAAGTTAAGTCCCATAAGCTTAACAGACATTTGAACATTTTGAAAGACACATTATAACTACCAACTTTTTTTTTCAAAGAAGTTTTGTAAAATAAATATTTTTCCAAAAATAAAATGAACATGAAAAAGTCAAAATCTAATTTTTTATATGTTTCACAATTAATCATATTGTAATTAATTGCATGCATGTTCTTACAACGAGACTTGTATTTGTTACTATTACTCAAAGTTCGGTATATATTTTTCATATGAACTTGCATCTACTTTTTCTCCATTACTATCCTACCTATCTGTGACTGATCAGGATAGAGTGCGAATTATTCGCTCTGGTCAACTAGTTATGTTCTTATTCATTTATTAAAAGTTAACTACATTTATTTCATACACATCTCGTGGGCACTAAAGTGTTTTATGCACTGGAAATACAGAAAAAAATACATGGTAAATTACCTCTATGACGTACGATCCGCTCTTCGCGCTCTAACTTTCCCGTGCACTGCAGGTCGCAAGAGACGAGCGTCACTCGCAACGACTTCGAGACGATTAGGAGACGCGTGCAAATGACCCCGTTGGCAGCCTCCCATTTACTTAGGTGGGCAGTCACGTGGGGACGGAATCGCGTCGAGGACGAGACGCAGTCAAGACGAGCGAGGAACGACTCGTGTGTGGACGGCCTTATCAATACAGCTACTATCCCTCAGAAATGTTCAAATGTCTGTAAATCTATCGGACCAAACTGCGTGGTCATTAGTCCGTAGCTTACAAACTACTTAAACCTAGGTAAACTAACCTACGGACAAACACACACACCCATGCCCCAGGGAGGACTCGAACCTCCACGGCGAACAACTGCGCGCTCCTCAGCGAGGTGCTTTACACCGCTCGGCTACTCCACCGCGGCTACTATCCCTCAGATGACAACGTCATCGGATAAAATTCGACGTCGCCTTTCCATGTGTACTAGTTTTTTTTTTTTTTTTTTTTTTTTTCAGAAGTGTAGTTTGTAAATATTTAAAAGAACGAGAAGAACTTTCCCGCGCTGCATTGTTACGATATGAAACAGGATGATCAGTTTCAGATATACACTTTATTGGCGACATAAGAAAATACGTGCCGAACCGGGACTTGAACCCCGATTACCCGCTTTTAGAGAGCGGTTGTGTTAATCATTACAATACCCGTGCACGCCTCCCGGACAGAACCAAAAAGTATCAGCTTTCGTAATCTATTTTACGAATTAAGGAATAATTTGTAGCCCTCAAAGCAGGAAAAGCGGTGTCGTATTTGTTGCGCTCACCACACTTGTGGTCCCAAGGTCAGAGTGGAGTTGTTCGTCAATGTCGTACTTATCTTTAAGTACACTATAAAATTTTTTATGAATGTTGAGTGCAGTGTGATGAGTACACTCCTGACGTCCTGATCGACGATAAGCAGCGATACGCTGACAAATTGCCCACGCCTCAAGTGTTTAACGTGAGATGTACTCCAGTCGGGTCACCCCTACATAGAACACCTTTGACCATCACAAAACCATGTGGTTTATTGTCATTTCCGTGCAAAACGATGCACTCCACTACAAGTGACATTTTAACCGACAGAAACAAAGTAACAAGATATCAATACCATAGTAAAAAAAAAAAAAAGGTAAAGCAGTCAACAATCCGACGATTGGTTTGAACACCGCAGTGCTTTACTAGGCATGGTCCTGTTTGGAGGTGGTATGCCGTTGCCTTCCTCCGACCTTCGAACTGACTTACCCGACCTGGCGGGGATTGAACCCGCGACCTTTGGATTTGTAGTCTGGCACTCTACCACTGTGCAACCGATAGTACCAGTGACAAATATATAAAACAGAGTGTCCGTATGTTTGTACGTGTTGCATACAACTCTACAGTTTTCTTCTAATCTTTATGAAATTTTGTACACGTAAGCTTCAATCCATGAGGACGGTCGCCGTAAGTGTAAGAATCACATACGATATATAGTTGACGAGATATGACGTCATAGAGAATGAGATGCGCGAAAAACTGCTGCATTTTGCGACAATGCTGCTCATTTTCTCCTAAACCATTTGGACCGATTTCAACCAAATTTGGTATACCCATTCCTTACCGTGAGGTAACAATTGCTGCATGGTTAAGAATCACATATGGCACATGGCTCAAAATACATTACGTCATAAACAATAAAAATCGCAAAAAATGCCATATAATGCGGCGAGACTTTCGAAATACACTGTATGAGAATGACAGTACTTAGGACTTGCAACAAACTTTAAATATAATTTCAAACCTTTATTAAACTTTTTCTCGCTGGCAACTATTGTAAAATGATGAATGGAAAAAAGTTTCTCGCTTACTACTTTTCCGCTGTTTATGGAGTAAAGCTACGGCTCTCGGTATGACGTTACAATCTATAATTTGAACACTACAAATTGTAGCGACAGGAAATTTTACAGACAGTATACACATATATAGGTGAATGTAGCTTCTAAATTGTATCACATTCCGTCATATAGATCATGAGATATGATCACATAAACAGAGAAGTTCATGGAAAACCGCCGCATCACGCACCAAGTGTTAATCTATTACTTCTTCGCTATTAATTGTATTCCCAAGAGATTTTACAGTCATACAGCCCTTATACAAATGAACATATACCTGAAAAAGGAAAGGAATAAATAAATAAATACCCGGGCAACGCCGGCTTTTCAGCTAGTAAGTTTATAAATAAATTTTCATTCAACAGTGCTAAAAGCCCTCTGCGTAAAGTAATTAAACTAATGCAAAATACATACATCCTTCTCACCTGGCAGTGCTTATATTAGTCCTCAAAGTGCAGATGCGGGACTTCGAAGAAGTGGTTGAAGCAAAAAGAGGAAGAGAACAACTTTCACACATCACTAAAGACAAGTTTTTACACTCAAATCACTTTCGCATTCAAGCAGTCTATAATAAAAAAAATTACACTCATTATATTTTCAAATTATGATACGGATATGACAATGTCATAATCTGCGTTTCGCCTACCATATTTGTATATAGGCTTATACTTTGGTACAGAAAACTAATAATAAATCAGATATGATAAAACAAAACTCGTATGTCTCTTCCACTTTCTTGTAACCACTTCATCAAAATCATATATTTGCACTTTGATAACTTATATAAGGAAGTGTCCGAACGCAGTGGAGTAACGTGCGTTTTACAAATGTTCAAATGTTCGTACAGCTTAAGGGACTTAACAACGGGGTCATCAGTCCCTAAACTTACAAACTACTTATGAACTAGCTAAGACTAAAGACGGCACAAATATCCATGCCCGAGGGGGGATTCGAACCCCCGACCGTAGTGGCCGTGCAGACCGTGACTGGAGCGCCTCAGTCCCCTCGGCCACCACGACCGGCGTGCATTTTACCAGTCCGTTTTGAAGCAATTGTTACAGCGTATTTGGCGGGTTCGGCCACAGTTGCACATGATTCTAAAATGGATGCTGCTCCATGACAATGGATGGCTCTGCACACTATCCGTGAGCGGCAATGCCTGGCGCAGAATATGGCAACTGTTCTTCAATACCCTTGGTACTCCCATCACCTGGCTCCTGCGGTCTTCTTCCTGTTTCCCTGCGTAAAGACGTCCACAAAAGGTGGACTCTTTGTGGACATGAATGCCATCAAAGATCGTGGGACAGCCGTTCCACAGGAGGCCTCTACTGATATTTTCTAGAAGCTGCACGAACATGGTCAAAAGTGAGTAGTAGCGGGAGGAATCTACTCTGAAGGGCAATAAAGAACATTTGTATCTTTTGTTTTGTTAGTTTTCTGGTAGCATTCACCGAATGTTTTTGGCACAACATGTAATCGTCCATCATTTAGGAAAATGAGTCACTCTGAAAGGTGAGACTAACACCTTCCTTCCGGTCTCATGGTTACAGCTTTTCTGTGAGGTGACAAATAAATTGCTCCTGGTACTTTCGTACCATCAGCTTCGTTTATTGACGTTAAACAATACTCTCCTAATGATAATGAAAATACACGATTTTGCGTTTGTTCAACAGGTTTGTTTATTTTGTTAATCGATTTTCGGCTTCTTAGGCCGTCATCAGACATTTACTGAAGTTCAGTCAAAGAACTTGCGTTTGTCAATAAACCAGAAGAGATGTTAGATACAGAAAAATAAATTATCTTCTTTGATGGAGCAGTTACAGTGTAAATAAATATTTAAATAAAATCTGTAAATTAATAGTACTGAAAAAAGGGGAACATAGATACTATACACCGAGAAACAGTGCAAACATAAAGTCACCAAGCCGGTTCCATTTTATTTCCACAATTCTAGTATCGTCTTATTTTGCCTTACTCTGTTTTTGAATCAGCATATGTTTGTAATAGTTTTCAGTACTTTTGTCAAACAATTACTTTACTGATACGAAGTTGCAAATCTAATTTGAATTTGGTACAGCCACTGTTTATCTACTTACTAACTCCAAATTATTCTGTTCTCTGTCCTTACAGTAATTCTTTATTTAATTGTGAATACTATAATTGAATATGTTTATTTTCACCGTTTTTCAGTGAGAGTGCGTCCTCCAATGCACCCCACCTATACCCTACTATCCCACCCCTATATTTTGTTTATTTAGTTATAATAGGGAGCCAGATTTCTAATATATATATATATATATATATATATATATATATATATATATATATATATATATATATATATATATATATATATTAGATTTTGTGTCACCTTGTGTCTTTTACAACCCTTCAAGAGTAGATTCTTGTTTAATTTTTATTTTATTCACTGTAGTCATAGTTGTATGACTTTTATGTTTGCACTGTTTCTCGATTACATTACCTATGTTCTCCCTTTTTCAGTACTATTAATTTACAGATTTTATTTAAATATTTATTTACACTGTAACTGCTCCACCAAAGAGATAATAAATTTTATTTTATTTTACTTATTTATTTTTTGTATCCAAAATCTCTTTTGCCGGCCGCAGCAGCCGAGGGGACTGCGGCGCGCCAGTCACGGTCTGCACGGCCACTACGGTCGGGGGTTCGAATCCCCCCGCGGGCATGGATGGTTGTGTCATCCTTCCTATTAGCTACTTCGTAAGTAGTTTGTAAGTTTAGGGACTGATGACCCCGTAGTTAAGTCCCATAAGCTCTACAAACATTTGAACATTTTTAAAAAATCTATTCTTGTTTATTGACAACGCAAGTTCCTTGAGTGAACTTCAGTAAATGTCTGATGATGACCTAAGAAGCCGAAGATCGATTAACAAAATAAGCAAACCCGTAGAACAAACACAAAACTGCGTATTTTAATTTTCATAATGAATTTGTTCTACCGAGAAGCGACGGAAGAATCAGTTAACGTAATACTCTCATTCTTTCCTTACTTAGTTTAATGACACAGAATCAAGTTAAAGACCATGATTTACTAGTCTCAAGGTGCCCTAGCCTAGGAAACTGACAAGCAAGCAAGCTTAGGGTTTAACGTCCCGTCGACAGCTTGGTCATTAGAGACGGAGATAACGCTTGGAGTTTTGGGTAAGGATTGGTAAGGAAATCGGCCGTTCCCTGTGAAAGGAACCATCCCTGCATTTGCCTGGAGTGATTTAGGGAAATCACGGAAAACCTAAATCTGGATGGCCGGAGGTGGGTTTGAACCACCATCCTCCCGAATGCGAGTCCAGTGCATTACCACTGCGCCACCTCGCTCGGTCAGGAAACTGACGTAGGATTAGTGTTTTTTTAAGTGTTTTTTCTTGCTGTTTTATTTCTCTTATAATACTAGGTTTACAATTATTACGTTTACATGCTAGAAGTACGCGTTAAGTTGACGTTGCAATAATAATTAGTAGGACGTTTTGTTTCGAACGGCAGAATGCTACAGCTTCTGAACCACTCGATTGGGCCGTTTATATGGCAACCAACATTTTATACACAAGGAATCATTAGTTGCCAGTGGGCATGGAAATAAATGAATGGGACAATTTGAAATTTGCCGTCCAGCCGGAATTCGCACCAGGGGCTTCCGCTGACTAGACAGCAGCGCTGACCCGCTGACCACTGCGTCTCTGGGGACGCAGCGATCAAGACGACTACGCCGACTACTCTAGCACGCCTCTCACTCAAATGTTTGTATAGCTTATGGGACTTAACTACGGGGTCATGTCCCTAAACTTACAAACTACTTATGAACTAGCTAACACTAAGGACGGCACAAATTTCCATGCTCGAGCGGGGATTCGAAGCCCCGACCGTAGTGGCCGTGGAGATCGTGACTGTCGCACCGCAGTCCCCTCGGCCACCGCGTCCGGCACGCCTCTCGTCAGACGTAAGTTGCCAACTCATCCTCCCGCGATTGACGTAGTGCCTCTGCCCACTATCAGTACTCGCGGAATGCAGCTGATACCCGCAAGAGTTATGGCCTGTGTTCAAATGTTTGTAAAGCTGTGGGACCTAACTACTGCAGTGGTCATCGGTCCCTAGACTTACAAACTACTTAAACTAACTTATTCCAAGAACAACACACACACACGCACACACACACACACACACACACACACACACACAAACCCGAGGGAGGACTCGAACCTCCGACGTACCTGGTATGCGTTCGTACTCAAGAAACGATCATTGGCCGTCATCGCCTTAATTATATAAATTATATATGTAGGGTCTGTTCTTGATTAGTTGGCATGCAAAGATCAAACATTTCTAGATATTATGGTGTCAATGTTTTAATAAAGTACTGTAATTTCTTTATAAGTAACAACATAAACTATTAACTTCTGTTCAAACAACTTACGGGTATGCTGCCGGCAAGTTGTTTGAACATTCATTATGCCGGGAAAAGTTAAGGTCTCATATTAACTTCTGTCCTGCTTAATAACCTGCCTTTCGTTAAATTTGTATTCAAATAGCTAGATCTCATCCGTCCAAAAATAAAAAAAATAAAAAGTTCAAATGTTTGTGAAGCTTGTGGGACTTAACTGCGGGGTCACCAATCACTCCCTAAACTTACAAACTATTTATTATCTACCTTATACTAAAGACAGCACAAACATCCATGCCCGAGAGGGGATTCGAACCCCCTCGAGGAACGGTCTCGCGAATCGCAGCATAGCGCCTCAATGATCTCTACCCATACTAGCTCACAGGAGGTATCAACTTCAAATTCATTACATCACAGACTATTTTTTCCGTCGACAAACATTACCTATGTTGTTCAATTTACCTTTTCCGAACGCCGCAAAAATTTCGGCCGGACTTATCACCTGCTCGAGTCAGGTTTCACAACATCTAACGATTTGACCATTAGTGCTTTCTGTTAACGCTTGGGCTCCTGGGTACTATCGCAACAGCTATGACAATTTACGTTATACCGATAGTTTCTAAATCTACGTTTGTCCTACGTTCGACCTGCAATCTGTGTGACAGGAGCCCTGAAATCGTCTACGGTAAAAAGAAGAAAAAAGTCCAGGGCGCGTCATACTGTCCCAGCTACCCGTGTAGCCTCCTCCTGTGTATAGCGGAATCCTAACCTATTTACCGGAATCCAAGAACCCAAACTAGGACGCAAGGCCAGGAATCTGCATCATATAAGGTCGCAGAACCGTCTGAGCTCCTGATTCAGATCCTCCACTCGGCTCTGTACCAGCGGCCCACAATCAGTCCCGTCAATTATGCTGCATATGGTAAGCTATGCCTAAGCAATACTTGCAGCAATTAAGACTTCAGATAGCCGCTGGAAGCAGTAGAGAATCTCCTCCCGACCCTCAGCGTAGACTGCATGTTTTCCTCCCACGACACTCCTCGTCGCTCCCTATATCCCACACCACCCGATTCATCTTTATCTCATACACTATGACTCCGTAAATCAATCTATATTTCGAGTGAAGGAGTCTCCTAATCAGTACTGCGATGTAAGTGATATTCCTTCTTAACATTTTGCATTTTCAAAATGTGTCACCAATAAAACATACTTGTTTTGAGACTCGGTACACCATTCCTCAGTTAATTTATATCATCTTTACTTTTCAAAACTCTTTTAAATGAAGGGAGAAGAATTGACTGCTTCCAAGCCATTTTAGCCTGTGAAGAATGAATGAAAACAAAAAAGAGAATCGATGAAAGTGAACTGTCTACAGCAGATCAGCCCAGTATCCTAACATTCTGTAACAAATAATAAGACTGTCATTTCTATCGGCGTTGTGAGAGTCGTAATTAATTAGATTCGTTAATACCGTGTTCACAGTCCAGTCAGCTGTTCACTTCAGTCAGGTGGAAATCTTATCGGATCGGAAAAATACGTCGGCTGGTCGTCGGTAAAATACAGGAATTATTGGATGGGTGGGTGTCTGTGTGTTGTCCTTAGGTTACTTTAAGTGGTTTGTAAGCCTAGGGATTGATAATCGCTGTATTTAAGTCCCACAAACATTTGAGCATCAGAGTTGAAGATATAAAAATATCTGCTTCATTTTACGTTTATTCACTGCTGTAGGCATTTTTTTTAATTTATATCTATCCTAAAATACCTATCGTATAAATAATATTAAAAATCTGTATTCCAGTTTTCGCTTACACATATGAATAGCACTATCTCCAATCTGATCACTCGCTTTTCAGATTCAACCTAGGAACTACGATTGAAAAGCAGAGCTCAGAGGACGTTGAAACGTATTATAAACCAGAACCGGATCTAAATTGAGTTGGGGGGGGGGGCGGAAAAGGGGGTTCACGGGTGTCAATAGCTCCCACAAAAATAAATAAATTCAAGCGTTTGTAATTTTACCTATTAGGAGCGTTAAAAATAACGAAAATATATTTTTGGAAATAATGTTGTAGATTCCTGTACATCAGTCTTAAGCTTTAGAATATTCCTCATTTGATATTAAACACTTGTGCCTATAATTTTTCCAATAGATGTAACACAGCTGGAACTCTATATTTTGGATAGTCTTTGGATCTCTACGTGATAAGGTTTCTACCTCGCGTACCTGTGACTATGAATGCTGTGGAGTCATTACGGTCTTATTTTTTGCCAAACCTTCACGAACATGATGTGTGAGTATTATCACGGTGCAAAAGTCATGCTTTGTTTCGCTACAAATCTGGATGCTACAGCGTTGGATGTCTAAGCAGTGCTTCTTATTGACGGTTCGACCTTGTGACAAGAACTCGTGATGCACTACGTGATTACGCTGTTATCACCGAAGAACACTGTGTCTACAAGTCCTCATTTCATCCTACTAACAGAGGGTTTTCTTTTTTTAATTTTTTTTTCTTCGATCTTGACGAAACAAAATGTTTGCACAGGGGCCATTTAGACTTAGTTTCGACGTCTTATCCTTCCGGTAGTTCTGAATAATTGTTTACATCACTGGCAACTCCTTACCGTCTTACACTGTCTCCCGTTTTGGCTCGTAAGTCAACATCAAATGTTCAAATGTTTGTAAAGCTTATGGGACTTAACTACGGGGTCATCAGTCCCTAAACTTACAAACTACTTACGAACTACTTTCGAACGAGGACGGCACAAATAGCCATGCCCGAGGGGGGATTCGAACTCCCGACCGTAGTAGCCGTGCGGACCGTGACTGAAGCGCCTCAGTCCCCTCGGCCACCGCGGCTGGCAAGTCAACAACCAAACGAATGCCATAACACGAGTCAGTTGTTATACCAATATTCCTTGCTTACTGTCTGGCGATCGTTCATTATCATTTCTTTCATCATTTAATGACGCGCAGAGCCGTCCAGAGCTTTCACCTTCACAGCCTTCGGACGAACGTTTATACAACTTGTAAACACTTCTTTTACTTACAACATACTTATCTAATACCTTAATGCACTTTATTTCTTTTTTATACCAAAATTTAGTATAGATTCTGTGATCCATTTTTATGAAGACAAATAATCGCCGAACCTACTAATTAGAGACATGATTGACATCGAACGCTCAGAGGTCAAATGTTTGTAATTCTTATTGGACCAAACTACGTTGGTCATCAGTCCCTAGACTTACAAACTACTTAAACTAAGTTAAACTAACCCAAGGACAACACACACATCCATGCCCGAGGAGGGATTCGAACCCCCGACGCGGGAGGCCGCGAGATCCGTAACGTAGCGCTCCAGACCGCTCGGCTACTCCCGCGCGGCGCTCGGAGCTCAAAGGTTTTCCTCCTTGTAAGGTACTTTTTTTTCACTGCTTGCAACAGACAAAATATCTGATTAGGCAGTTATTTATCAAATATGTTTAGTAACGGAACACGAAAAAATCGCGCGAATCTTACACAACACGCGAAATAATAAAAAGAACTTTGTGCTGAAACATTGCCCTGTTAACTGACCCAAACAAATTATTATTATTAGCTGAACTGTGTGACACTTTGCCGCGGCTCAGTCTGATACGAAATGAATGGGTAAGTAAATGAAAGGATTCTTCTAAACATAGACCCAGCGAGGAAAAGAACCACAAGTAAAATCAATACCCTACTTTCCGTTACTGTGATTATACGCAATAAAACGAAAATTAGACAAAAAATTGTATTGTCAGAGAGTCATTTATTGTAAATCCAGTGGGTTTAATAAACATTTTATTTTGTCATTTTTCTGCATAAATATATGGTCTATCGACTGTCGACACATGCCTCGTAAATTGCCCTTGATATGAGCAAATGTTTTCGATTTTCTTCCCATCTACTACCTATCCCCTATCTCCTCCTCCCATACTATCCTCCTCCCCCACGTCTCTATCCATCCCCCATTTCTGTGCATCTTCTCCTTGACTTCCTTCTGTCTTCCATCTACTCCTTCCTCTCTCTCAATCTCCTCCTCCTCCCTCTCGCTGTCCAGTTCCTCTTTCCCCACTCGTAGCTATTCACAATTAAGAAATTAAAAAGTACGAGTTTTGGGTTGAATCCAGGATTTTGCTCTGGGGGCGGCTAAGTTCATAGAAATCTTGTCTCATCGTGCCGCCTCAGATTTTCTACAGAAAACTAAAATATTTTTTTCTTACTCTGGTATAATAGCAAATACGATTTTCAAGTCTGTTAAGCAGTGGCGCAGATAATTTCATCTTCTTTGGCGGCATTAGTCCTGTTCAACTACAAGATATTCATTCAGATCAGCTTTCAAACGTAAGATGACCTTCAGAGGGTCTTAACCGTTTACTAACGGAACACAAGTTGCACCAGAAGCAAATAAAAAAAAAAAAAAATAATAATAAAAAAATAAAAAATAAAAAACCTCTATCGATATGATAGAATGACCACGCCCCTGCCCCCATTATCTATGATCCTGCTGTTAAGTCTGAAAGCTCAATCTCGCTGTATTTCTCTGTCTGTCCAATTTTTTTTTTTTTTTTTCGGGATTGAGAGGAAGCACGTGCCGCTCTGGGCGAGGCTACAGCACCGTAGCCGCCTCCCTGGAGGAATTTACAACGTATTTTAAGGCAACGGCGGAAAAATTTCACAAAGTTACTCTTACAGTAAACTAGGAGAAACAACGACGCCAATAAAAATCATTGTTTATAGACATCGTTACCATGATGTTTTGACTTCCGCTGCCACGCTGACATCGTCATCGACCTATCAGTTGTACTTGTCCGCCTTGTGTGTGTTATTGCAAATGAAACATTTAAACAAGAACGTCCCTATAATTCGATTTCAAGAAACGTTACTTTCGTGTGTCATCTATCATAGCACCTGATTGGAACGCAGGTAATTAGTTGGTATCACTTCATTGTTTTTATGGCCACGTGTTCTTATTGAGGATTTAATTGCGTGATACGGAAAGTAATGCTAGTCTTTGTAGATATGAAAGCATTCAAGCCTTTTTACCACTCTTAATAGAGTGTGTAACTAATATAAAAATTGGTACTACCATTTTCCTGGTAACCTATTAAAATTATTATCATTATTATTATTATTAGTAGTAGTAGTAGTAATAGTAGTAGTAAAAGTTAGTAAATGTATGAGACTTGACTGCTTGGATATTAGTCCCTAGCTTACAAACTACTTAAAATAAGTTAATCTAACCTAAGGACAACACAAAAACCCATGCCCGAGGGGGGACTCGAACCCACGACGGCGAATGAACCGCGTGCACTGCAGCACGGCGCCTCAGTGCGCACGGCTATCCCGCTGCGGCTATTAGTAGTAGTAGTAGTAGTAGTACTAGCAGTAGTGGTACTTGAAAGTTTTTCAAATGTTTTATGGTTATTTATAAATGTATCATCATTATATTAAATCGGTTAATACATTTTATTGTTTTTTACACATCTGTGGCACTAGCTACACACAGTCGCGGCGGGCGGGTGAACGACATTGTACCCCAGATCACGAGATCTGGGATTGTACTCTGCCCGCGGGCGCGCCCGCCGGGCGGAAATGTTGCACGTGCCTGCCCTACACTTACAAACTACACTACTGGCCATTAAAATTACACCAAAAAGATATGCAGATGATAAACGGGTATTCATTGGACAAATATATTATACTAGAACTGACAGGTGATTACATTTTAACGCAGTTTGGGTGCATAGATCCTGAGAAATCAGTACCCACAACAACCACCTCTGGCCGTAATAACAACCTTGATACACCTGGGTATTGAGTCAAACAGAGTTTGGATGGCGTGTCGAGGTACAGATGCCCATGTAGCTTCAACACAATACCACAGTTCATCAAGAGTAGGGACTGGCGTATTGTGACGAGCCAGTTGCTCGGCCACCATTGACCAGACGTTTTCAATTGGTGAGAGATCTGGAAAATGTGCTGGCCAGAGCAGCAGTCGAACATTTTCCGTATCCAAAAAGGCCAGTATAGAACCTACAACATGCGGTCGTGCATTAACCTGCTGAAATCTAGGGTTTCGCCTGAATCGAATGAAGGGTAAAGCCACGGGTCGTAACACATCTGCAATGTAACGGCCACTGTTCAAAGTGCCGTCGATGCGAACAAGAAGTAACCGAGAGGTGTAACAAATGGCACCCCTTACCATCATGCCGGGTGATACGCCAGTAGGGCGATAGTGAATACACGCTTCCAATGTGCGTTCACAACGATGGCGCCAAACACGGATGCGACCAGCATGATGCTGTAAACAGAACCTGGATTCATCCGAACAAATGACGTTTTGCCATTCGTGCACCCAGATTCGTCGTAGCGTACACCATCGCAGGCGCTCCTGTCTGTGATGCAGCGTCAAGGGTAACCGCAGCCATGGTCTCCGAGCTGATAGTCCATGCTGCTGCAAACGTTGTCGAACTGTTCGTGCAGATGGTTGTTGTCTTGCAAACGTCCCCATCTGTTGACTCAGGGATCGAGACGTGGCTGAACGATCCGTTACAACCATGCGGATAAGATGCCTGTCATCTCGACTGCTAGTGATACGAGGCCTTTGGAATCCAGCACAGCGTTCCGTATTGCCCTCCTGAAACCACCGATTCCATATTCTGCTAACAGTCATTGGATCGCGACCAATGCGAGCAGCAATGTCGCGATACGATAAACCGCAATCGCGATAGGCTACAATCTGACCTTTATCAAAGTCGGAAACGCGATGTACGCATTTTTCCTCCTTACACGAGACATCACAACAACGTTTCACCAGGCAACGCCGGTCAACTGCTGTTTGTGTATGAGAAATCGGTTGATAGTATTCTCATGTCAGCACGTTGTAGGTTTCGCCACCGGCGCCAGCTTTGGGTGAATGCTCTAAAAAGTTAATCATTTGCATATCACAGCATCTTCTTCCTATTGGTTAAATTTCGCGTCTGTAGCACGTAGTCTTCATAGTGTAGCAATTTTAATGGCCAGGAGTGATACTAATACTACGGACAACACAAACACACACACACACACACACACACACACACACACACACACACACACACATGCCCGAGGGAGGATTCAGCCTCACAGCGTTATCGGCCGTAAAATTGGATAAAGCTACCAGAAGAGTAGTATTCCAAAAAAAAAAAAAAAAAAAAAAAAAAAAACTCTAAAGCGTCTATTTATGTGACGATTGAGCTACTGAACAAAGGGATTTAATAGGAATCCGGCTTCACTGGTAGTAGGTAGCTGAAAGTATATGCTGACTGGTATAAACTAAAAATATTTCTTTATCGGAGATAAGCAGCAAACCCTTATTTGTAGCGCAGCAGAAGACTGGAACCAGACGTCTGAGTTTATATTGGGACGAACACGACGGACTATCAACTGAGTTTAAATACACGACCTTATTGAACTAACAACGTGGTT
Organism: Locusta migratoria; assembly: GCA_026315105.1. Lineage (NCBI taxonomy): Eukaryota > Metazoa > Arthropoda > Insecta > Orthoptera > Acrididae > Locusta > Locusta migratoria. The sequence continues at coordinate 525,946,050 of CM048745.1, forward strand.
AGCATGCTGCAAGCTTGCGTAGCCTTCCTTCGACTGCAACTCATGTCGTACACCATTTCTACAATTTGGCTTCAGCATGTGCACTGATGCAGAATCTGATATCGTGCACGCGTATGTTTTCACTGTTGTTTGTAGCTCGAATCGTGAAATTGCCGCGGCGGGGTTATCAGTACACATACTAGTGACCCAGATACCAATTCTTAATCAAGACCTCTCTCTTCCGGGTTATGATACAAACAAATAGTTTTCACTTGTGACTACCCCCTTACGGTTTTTAATCGGTTTGTCCTGTAGTAGCATTCTAAAAGCATCATCGACATTTTTTAAAAATATTATTTTGTAACTACTGATTACGAATAGCAACTCTGTTCTGTTGAACAAATTCATCCAAATGCAAGTGCTAAACCTGTAAAACACACATACATTGCGACTTTAGTAGATTAAAGTCGAAAAAATGGGTTTATCTCGATAATAATGTGCACTAAAACGCAACACATTTTCACATATAAAAAAGGAAACGTCGGTTTAGCGTCCTGTAGAAGTTGAGGACATGGACCACTGCCTGGAATTTCTGAGTACACGACCCAGCACTTACCTTTATTTATATAGATAAATAAAGGAAAACATAAATCTGGATGGACAGAAAGGGTTTTGAACCGATGTCCATGAGAGTTCAAAGTCAATGTGCTACTTACTGAACCTCTAAGTTAAGGGTCACAAACTCAAAAGAGAGAGATTATAGTTCCGTCAGAAAAAAAAAAAGATTTATAGTAACGTAAATTTATTTAGACAAGCGTAGTACATAGCAATATAATGAAAATGATTGCCATGTGCTAAGCATGGTTTAATCACTATTTGATTTATAAACCACAACTGGACACCCGTTCACAAAGTAGCAACATTATTACACTACTTGAACGCTGTTGTTGGTGTCAGTGGGAAACATCACAGTCAACAAGACTGCCGAGAAGTACCTAAATCGGAGGCAGGGGGAGCAGTGCTTAGCACATTGAACACGTATTTCTGCATGACGGCGGTTCAAATCCACCTCCGGCTATCCAAATTTCGGTTTTTCGTGATTTTCCTAAATCGCTCAAGGTAAATTCCTGAATGGTTTATTTCCAAGGGCACGGCCGATTTCCTTCCCTATCCTTGACAAAACAACTTGAGCTTGTACTCGGTATCTAATGACCACGCTGTCAACGGAGCGTTATATCTTAATCTTCCTTCCTTCATCTTACACACTGCTCAAAATAATTAGGAGATCAAGTAAGATATCAGACACGATATACATATGATAACGTATTTTACTCAGATATTGGTTACAAATGTATTCGTGTACGACACATTACGATATTTTGCTACATCTTTCCTTCAGGTTTACCTGGTGTTTACTTAGAACCAGGCACCATGGGACTACCATAATAGTGAACAAGTCATTTTCGTTGTCCTTTAATAAGGTGTGTGATCACCTCAAACGGTTAGTAAAGCTAACACATCTGAGTGGCATGGACAGTATGAAGTTATCAATCAGCTGTTGAGGGATATTGGGCTATTCTTCTATGAGTGCGATACCCAGTTTTGGAGCCGTTGAGGAAGGTGGTGGTCTAGTTGCAATGCGTCTGCAAAGTGCATCCCAGACATGCTCAATCAGGTTAAGTCCGGTGAACAAGCTGGCCACTCCAGTCGTTCAATTCTCTCAGTTTGATGCTTGTTGTCCACCAGTGAAGCTGTGTGGGCGCGAGGGGTATCATCCACTAGAAGGAACCCATCTCCTATAGAACCAGCGTAGGGTACAACAAAAGGTCAAAGGATCTCGTCTCTATAGCTCTGAGCAGTCAAGACGCCATTCTGAACGATATAGAGGCCGGTACGTCCGGCAATACTGACTCCTGCCCACACCATTCGTCCACGACCATGAATTGATCTTTTCTGCACATAAGCAGGATTTTTCCGAGTTACATGTCCACTCCAGATCAGGTAACGTCCGGTTGAACATAAAATCTTGACGCATCTTAACAGAATCCAACCCCTCTCGTTAGGATTCCAATCCTGATGTTCCTCTGACCAGTTTATGTGAACTAAACGTTGGCGTGGTTTTAATGCGATACACACCACACGCCTCCGTATGAAAAGTCCACATTCCCGAAGGCGATTTCGGACTGTGTAGATACTGCGCGTCCTGTTGCTGCCTGGAGGGTGCGTTGTAGCTAATTTGCTTTCAGCCTCCTGTCTCGACGACCTGTTAACCGGAGGTAACGTCTTTTAACGATTCCTGTTTGAAATCGCGTCCAGGACCAGAAAATTACACACACTCCAATAGCTGCAGCCACCGCCCTCTGGGTCTGTCCCGCTTCCAAACTTCCTATGGCTCTCCATACATTAGCTTCGGGTAAGTCAAGTTATTGTTACTTTGCACTACCTGATCACTACACTGTCTGCACCCAAATGCTCGTGTAATTCGCTTGGTAATCACAATTCAGCACCAACCGCCTCTGCAGCAACGTTATTACCCCTATATCGGTTGCCGTAATATTGTCTCCACCCCGTAGAACCGACAGAAAGACGTCCATTTTAGTTCATTCTGTTGATGACAATACTTCATAACCTAGATATCTCAACTGATCCTCTAATTGTTTAGACCATTGTAGTACCGAAAGGTTTCGAGCATAGGGAAAATGGGGGCTCGCGACACCCTACTGAACAGGCGCTGTTGTTCCACTGGTAAATGTCAACAGCCATGTCTGTTTACCCCGTATTGTAATTCGTTCAATAAAGTTACAAGGTCTTTCATCATAATTATGTAGTTCCATTCACTCCCAACCACTCCTGTGTGCGTCACTGTTTGACATGGATATGTGTATGCTTTGGGGGACCAGTAAAATGTTTTAACGACAGAAGTGTTCTATCACGAGGCGTCATCGATGATGTGACATCAAGAGGAACAAGATCTCCTACCTGACGAAGCCTCCGTAGCAGTAGGCAATACATTCAATCCCAATACTATTGTGTCCGTCTTAAGAGTTCACGAAGCATTTTTAAGACAAATCGTCTGGTTTCGCTTGTTCAAAACGATCTAGGGCGTGCACCGAAAAAACGCTTGGACTTATTGGCCGAAACGTTTCCAAATGAAAATGTATCCTACTTCAAGATATGACGTTTTACAACTTTTGAGCTCGAAGTACAGTAGTAAACTAGGCGAAGAAATTGTTCAAAAACAAGGATTAGCAAATAATTAAAACTTTAAGCCTCGTTTTATGAAAACACTTCAGAGGAAGATTGTTGCAAAATGATCCTTAAGTGGCTTCACTAGTCCAGTCAAATGCGGTGCCTAGAAAAGAGCTCTTCCTGATTTAGTCAGCACATCATTATTACTCTTTAATTATATATTAGAGGGAGATAGCTTGACGCTAAGGCTAATGTTTCTACTCCACATTCACCAAAATCAGTCTCTCTGCACAGAGCGACTGATTTAAGTGAAAGAAAACTTCTACTAATATGACATGAAAGTTGAAAACCGAAAGCTACAACTGAATTCCCAGAATCGATTAAGGAGTGTTTATATGACCGACCAGAAACGCCGTTGGGAAACACATTTACGAAATCTGCTGTAGGAGTCCCATGTAAACATGACAGTCGAGCGCGTAACGTTTGTTTACAGGATGGGGCATCATTTTGAGATTAAAATTAAAACCTTTGTATTTACTGAACAGTTAAACGGTTGGTCAGAAAGACCATCTTCAGACGATATGCACCATGCTTACAGACAGTGACGTGGACTGAGTAGATATCGCGACTGTACGAACGTCAGCTGCTTCAGCCAGGGATTCCATCAAATGGGTTTGTTGTTAAGCATACAAATTACTACTTTGCAGTTTACTGACATTTAAAGCCTAATGATTAATCATATGTTCACGCTTGAAATTCAAGCTTGTCGTGTATTGCAAATGTGTGTTTCAGGACCAATTGATGCACATGTTGATTGTAGTTAGACGTAAAAAAAAACACAGAATTAATGACAAAATTGTACAGCTTTTGGCATAAGAATGACTTTTTCCACACCGCTACACTTTTCAAGTGTCTTGTCTCTCTTTCACAGCAGATTGCGAGCAAGGATTACTAACCACTGCAGTGGATAAAGAGGTTTTTCGTAATATCAACATAATACCCAGTGTTTATTTACTAACGATCACTACCGCGTATGTTATGTCACGTAGATGCAACAACCTCAATAAAAACACCCATTGAACATTACATGGGAAAACGTGTTTCAGTAACAACATATGCAAAAGAAAAGATCTTGGCGGCTTTGCAGTTTGTCTCTGACAGTATTCTAGTCACTTTGTAAATGTTTACCATTGTGTAAATTATCTTCCTACTATTTTGTAAAAAACTTATATTTTGTAGACAGTGGCTGCGTAAAAAGTACAAGTCAACTCTTCCAAAGAAGAATATATCAACCATCCACTATTAATATCGAACAGATTGGTTCAAATGTTCAAATGTTTGTAAATCTATCGGATCAAACTGCGTGGTCATCAGTCCGTAGCTTACAAACTACTTAAACCTAGGTAAACTAACCTAAGGACAACACACACACCCATGCCCCAGGGAGGACTCGAACCTCCACGGCGAGCAACCGCGCGCTCCGTAGCGAGACGCTTTAGACCGCTCGGCTACTCCACCGCGGCCAGATTGGTTCATCTTCAGATATTAGTATTAGCTTTATTGTTGTTGTTTACATCAGTCGTTAAAAAAAGCAACTAATGTAAATAATAACTACTGTAAAATAAATATTAACAGCCGTCTGAAGATGAACTTGTCGGTTAGAAAGAGATAACGGGGCTATTTGTGTAAATAAATAGCGTTATTATTTTATTAATATAGGGTTGTTGTTGTTAGCGTCTTTGCAAGAAAATACTCGTAAAACCTATTTTAATAATAATTTATCTACTCGTTCGTCAATATCAGAATATAGCTGTAATTTGTTGTTGTTGTGGTCTTCAGTCCGCAGACTGGTTTGATGCAGCTCTCCACGCTACCCTGTCCTGTGCAAGCCTCTTAGCTGTAATTTATGGATATAAATCAGTTATGTACATACAGATATTTTTCCATTTCCCTGTCAAATGCCGAATTTGGTACTTATTGTCAGAAGGTCTTCCATGCTCACTTTTTAAATTAAATGGCTGGATTTACACTATCTTAATTTTTTTGATAGGCTAGATATGTATATCGTATCAGAGCTCGGAATGAAGTTATGTACCGTTCGTAGTATTTGAGTATGTCTCAAGATAAAACCGGAGGAATTTGTAAGGAACGACGGGAGAGCTGTAGCGTACTGAAGCCATCAGGAAGTTTATTTGGCACGCTCGTACAGCACGTTGGATAGCGAGCTTACTGCGGAAGATGAGGATCCGCTTTCGGCCCTTGGTACAGCACTAAAGAGCTTGTCATACATATTATTTTTGTTGTTCTGCATGCAGCATTTATAACAGAGATGCCCAATCTTTCAGCTTACTTGCTTCACGTTGGAAAAAATGTTCAAATGTTTGTTCAGCTTAAGGGACCATCCCGAGTGTGGAAGTAGTGCACGAAGTACGGTAGTAGTGAGGTACAATGCTCCATTTGCTTTCAAAAGCTGAAAATGGGTGGAGGTACTACAAAGATGCCGTATCATTTTAGGAGAAAGCATCCAAAATGTTTTTTGGAAGAGAAGGTAAATTCGATTCATATACCTATTATGTAAGTGATGTACTATAAGCTTGGAATAATAACTTTTTATGTATTATCATATTGTTATGCTAACAACTTTTATTAATGTGATTCTTTGAAAGCGAGGGGCTTTTTAATAACCAATATGGTTTTAGGTAACATTAATCATGTGGTGCCTCGCGAGTTAGCTGTGCGGTCTGTAAATAGACTGCGCGACTGCTCCAGTCGGAGGTTCGAGTCCTCCCTCCACCCGCGGTCATGGGTGTGTGTGGTGTCCTTATCGTAAGTTAGCGTAAGTAGTTTTTAAGTCGAGAGACCGATGACCCAAGCAGTTAGGTCTCATAAGAACTCACACCCATTTGAACATTCTTTGATCATGTGGTACACAGCATTCCTAGTTCAATTTGCGTAAATTTACACTGACAAAAATCATATATATATATATATATGTAACGAGATACCCGTATGCGCTGGCTCACAAGTCCAGCTTATGGAGTGGATGGCTCAATATTCGCAACTGCCGGATGGAAATACTAGGCCAGTAAATCTGTATGCTTCGTATATCGTCTTCTATGGACTCATTGTTAGGCTTACACACACTCAAGAAGGCGTAGTATTGGGAGGGGTTCTTGCAAAATATGAAATAGCTAGTGATTTGTATTATAACGTAAATTTACCTAAATTTTAACCAACTCCCGCAAGTTTCGGTGGAAACTGGAAGAACCGAAAATTCGATTACGGTTTCTGTTTCGGCCGCAAAAAATGTTTCAGTCGAACTCTATTGGAAATAATAGCAATAAAAACCGAAAACCGGTTATTTAAAAACCGGTTATCTTGAGCAATTTTTACAGTGCTGTTAAAGTGGAGATGAAAAGAACCGGTATAACCGAAAACCGGTTGTTTCAGCAATAATCGCCATCCCTACCCCATACCCGCGCCAGGACTCGAACCTCTGACGGGAGGTTTTTGACAAGGCGTCAAAAACCGCTCGGCTATTCCCGCGCGGCACATCCACACTACAACGTCAATAAACACGTGGAAGGGTTGAAATCCACCACTCGCGGATGCCAGGGCGGCATGTGGACGAAGAATACGTGTACCATAACGTACAGCCGGCCGCGGTGGCCGAGGGGAATGAGGCGCTCCAGTCACGGTCTGCTCGGCCACTACAGTCGGGGGTTCGAATCCCCCCTCGGGCATGGATATTTGTGCCGTCCTTAGTATTAGCTAGTTCGTAAGTAGTTTGTAAGTTTAGGGATTGATGACCCCGTAGTTAAGTCCCGTAAGCTACACAAACATTTGAACATTTTATAACGTACACTAAGATTAGATTGCTACATCTTCCGAAGACGTAAACCGAATTTTGAAAACCGTCTTTCGCTGTCGTGTTTACTTGTTAAAGGCCTGAAGAGGACTAGCTAACCCAGTTGATTATGGCGCCTGGAAAAGAGCCGTTGTGGTTTCTGATTTAGTCAGCACATTCGTTTGTATCTCTTTACTTAAATTGACCGATTCACGCTCAGTTTATCATTCATACTTGTCCTTAGAGCAGAAAAAGTCACTCTGTCGAAAATTCTTGACAACAAGACGCAGTCTGACAAACAAGGACGTTTCAAAAACGGTTCCGAGAATCGATTGTGGAAATGGGATACCGCTTTATAGAAACAGATTTTCAGGTTCGATTTCGGAATGTTTACCTGAGTAACCAGAAGCGGAATTGGGAAACCGGGTTTAGGTGTCCAGTGGTATACAGGGTGTTTAAGTGAGGTCGAGTAAAAATTTAACAGGACATAGAGGATGTTCCGCTGAACAATTTGTGGAAGGAAACCTGAGGTCAGAAAAGCCAGCTCAAGGAGATGTGTAAGCGCTTTCTAATTTAGACAGTGGTGTAAGTGAACTTGTCTACCGCTTTGTCTCGCGTTAGTGTTTCGTAGCGTATATACAAGTCTAGCATGCGTACAGGTTTACTCATACTGTGCTGCTTATTTAAATGTAGATTCGTTATTACCTGCAAGGAAATAAGGAGGACGAGTCTGATTATTAGGAAGTCATAGTGCAGGTTTTGTTCACTTGTCCATCCGGTGGCTCTGTTGCATCGTATTTAATTTGTGCCACGACAGAATGTGCTGTGAATCCACGACAGCGCAATTTATTATTCAGTGCTATTCAGATGTCAGAGGAGTTTTTCATTACCGACATAGAAATGAAACACAAGTGGATTCAGCTGCGTATTTTACCCGTTTGTTTCTAGTGCATATATACAGTTGCAAGCAGCTATGTAGCAAAATACTATTTTGTTTTTAGACAGGGTCTATTAATAAAGCCTTATGAAGTTAATTCAAAATAAAGTGCATACCAGGACTCCACAGACTGTATCACAAAATAAATATTAGCTTACTACACCTATTTTCATTCATTGCTTTTATATGGGATCATATTCTGGGGCAATTAAACATTGAGTAAAAAAGTATTCATTGCACAAAAGCGTGTAATCAGAATAATTGCTGGAGCCCACCCAAGCGCATCCTGCATACATTTATTTAGGGATCTTCACTGTAGCTTCACAATACATATATTCACTCATGAAATTTGCTATTAAAAATCTGACCCAATTCAAAGGTAATAGCAGTGTGCATAGCTACAGTACTAGGAGAAAGAATGATATTCACTATTCAAGGTTAAATCTAACTTTGGCTCAGAAAGGGGTGAATTATGCTGCCACAAAAGTCTTTGGTCACTTACCAAGTAGCATCAAAAGTCTGGCAGATAGCCAGCTAGTATTTAAAAAGAAATTAAAGGAATTTCTGAATGGCAACGCCTTCTATAATGTAGATGAATTTTTAGATAAAACTTAAAAAATAAAAAATAAAAAAATTAATAAAAAAATAAAAAATGTAATAAAAATCCTTAAAATATTAATTGTCAAGTGTAGACAATATTTACTAGACTGGCACGTTCCACATCATTACGAAATGTCGTATATATGATCAATGGAACATGTAATAATCTAATCTGAACTAATCTACAAGATACTGACGTAATTTTGTATTGCTCTTGTTCATTCTACCCAAATCGATTGGCCTATTTAAGATGCGTTTTCTGCCTTTGTAATCGTGACTTCTGTTATGTTAGATTTAAGTATACTCGACAGTAAAATTAATAACTGCTGAATTCCGTACCTAGCAGTCTGTTTCTTGTAACAAAATCGCAGGGCCTATCGCTAATGACCATTGTGTGTCATATTTAACAAAAAGTATCCTGTTTAGAAAGCTCTGACAGATTAAAATGCAATGCATTCTCAAAGTTTCGTTCGCAAATTGTGCTAATCCAACTTCACTAAAGCAGTTTCTCTCATGACGAAAATTGTGTAACATAGAAGAATAAATAGTCGTAAAAAGTCCATATTTAGTCTTAGTAATATGCTGCCGCACAACAAACTAATATGTAAACAAAGTACAGTTCTTCCAGAACACGTATATGCCTACTCCAAATTTGTACACTGAATAATTTGCCTGATTGGGCTAGTTTAAAGAAATACACGATTGAACAGCTGATCTGTGGCGGACATGACACACGAAGAACCTACTCAATGTGGAGGGGAACTAGCGAGAATGAACTTCTTATTCAGAGCATATACCTCGGAGTTTTTATTCATACGATATTGAGAATTACTCAGAGAACGTTCTTTTGCTCTGAGAATCTTCTCCGGAACATATTCTCTTTCTTATTCATACGGCCCCTTATGAATGCCCTTGATTATATCTATGGCAATATCTACAATCGCTTTTTTATGAGGCCCCAGTGGATACGGAGATGGAATTCATTGTAATTATAGCTGCTGGTGATGTCATTCGAAACACACCAGAGATGTTTGTCAGTGTGTGTCAGAATCTTATTTGCCGATGTCATGCTTGCAGTGAAGTTGATGGTCGTCAATTTCAGTTCATTCCATAAGATACAGTGCAAATGGTACTTTTATTGTGTCTGTGATGCTATCTGCTGTTATCTGTAACCAATGCAAGTTAAAAAGTACACAGTTATGTGACTGTATTCCTGTTATTATTCTGGCTTCTCGACCCCAGGTGCCCTATTTCTCATTGTTCAGTGGAGCATTCTTACGTCCTGTTCAGTTTTTGCACGCTCTTTTATTGAAACTTCCTGTTTACATAGAGGATGCCCCATAAAGCGCTGTTCCGGATTTATCACGTACTACCGTTAGGTGACAGTAGACGTCAGGCGGTTCGCCTGCTTAGTTCCAGTAGACTAGAGTAGAAACGCCTCTGGAGATAAGTCACTGACGTCAGAGGACACCTTACTGGGGATACAACGGGAGAAACGTTGTCCGGTGTCACATATTGCATTCTTCTAGTGTTTGATGAGGCGGTAGTGGAACCTGCTACCTGGACAGTGTTTGCATAAGCGGGGGTTGGAACACTTGCGGGGAGTGACACTTGCGGGTAGTGACACTTGCGGGGAACCCTGGGCCCTCGGGGTGGTTTCCTGGGTACAGACACACCAAGAAGTCTAGGACTGCTGTTGTCAAGTTTCCATACTGTCAACATAACACGAAACTCAGTAAAATTGCTCAAACCTTTGCAAGCTGAAGAGCAATATAGTAACTTGTTCTAACTACATATTAATTCATTGAGTGTTCCTCCTCAAAACAAAAAGGTATTTTAATAGTGAAATGTTTGGAAAGTTATTAAGACATTTTCTGTTACTACAAGACGATGACTTTCCACAGTCATACCTCCTAAAAGCATATTATTCAGAACACTAAGCATATCAAGACACCTGCGCAAGCAATAAATATATTAGGCATCCTGCACATATACGCTGATGTAATTGACCGTTATGTAGTTAACCCCACTATAACTTCCATCTCTTTAAAAATAGCTACTATGCTTTTTAATAGGACACGCAACCTTAAACCTTCAATTAAAAAACGTTAATAATAATTCAATGAGTATTTTACATACTTGAAGCGTTTATTCGTAGACCCCAAAACGAATTACAAATACATCTAAGAAATGTATGAAATACGGAATCTAAGAAATGTATGAAATACGGAATGTGTAAGGGAATGTCACACACCGAAAAATGCTAAAGATAAATACTAATTTCTATCACCGTCATATAGAACCATCTTTACACCGAACTTGGGATAAACCAAAAGAAACAAGTTGCAAGACTTCCAGGAAAAATGAAGCGAAATTGGAAGCCAATAGTTGGTTATAAATTACATTGCCTGTTAACTGTATAAATATAAATTACGGAATACGCGGAACTACTGTTCAGTACAGTCAAAAAGGTCTAACGTAATAGGCAGTGGTTTACAATTAGATATCCGTATCACTCTCCTCCTCAAGAAGTCTGTGTGAAGATTTATATTCAGAACATTCAAGAAAAAAGCTGCTATGGTGTTGAAACTACAAGAAGCAGCTCATTTACTCAGGAAGGGAAAACGTTATGGTCCCCGTAAATTTGAATGGCTGTATCTCTTGCAGTAACATTCATTTTTTGATAAAATGTTAAAATCCAATATACCAGAATTTTGTTTTTCTAAACTCAGTGCCAACTATTTTTGTCGAAATTTTTGCAGGAAGTAGTCTTGAGGTGATTTCATACTTCTATGCATTAATATTATCAAACATGTAATTTGTGTCACAAATTGCGCGGCCGGTCCGGTGGGCCTTTCCCTGAATACAAAACAGGTAGCGGCTGGAGGGCGTGGAGTAGGGGTTGTGTATCCCTACTTCTGGAACACCCTGTTCACTACCTGCAGCGTCCGGGTCTCCCCGCAAGTGTCTACACATTCCCTTTCCCCGCAAGTGTCACTCCCCGCAAGTGTCACTCCCCGCAAGTGTCACAAACTCGCATAAGCGTGCTAGAGCGTGTGGAACGTAAATTTGATCAGGCATCAGGATTGTGCAAGCAGTTTGATGCTTGATCGAATGCATGCTTGTGCAAGTCATGTGTATACTTGAGCTTGTACAGCAGGTGTAAATGATATAACTGATATGATTTGTATTTGGTGCTATTAAATTACATTCCGTATAAATATTGTACTCTCTTGTTGGGCCAGTCAAATGGAAAAGGAAGGAAAGTAATAATTTCATTCGTCATACTTGAAGATTTAGGGAAGCTTGTAAATCGGTCATTCCTGATTTAAATACTGAAACACTGTCTCAGCAACTTATTTTTCACGTTTAGCAGGGTGCGATTCAAGAATCTATTATTTAATTATCAGTTACAAATATTTACAGAAGTATTTTGTATTAGCGTTGTTCCGACTCTCTTGCATTGCTGTGTTTTGAGGATATAAAAAAAAAATGTTCAAATGTTTGTAAAGTCTATGGGACTTAACTACGGGGTCAGCAGTCCCTAAACTTACAAACTACTTATGAACTACTTACGAACTAGGACGGCACAAATATCCATGCTCGAGGGGGGATTCGAACCCCCGACCGTAGTGGCCGTGCAGACCGTGACTGGAGCGCCTCAGTCTCCTCGGCCACCGCGGCCGGCTTGAGGATATCCAACCGTCAGAAAATCAGACAGGAAAAGTCTTCATAAGTTTTCTAGAAGCTTATGTTAGAATTTCTATTTTTGTCTATCAACTTACAAGTTCCGGAACTGTGCCTCCTCCATCATGCAGGAATCAAAGAAAAACTCCAAATGTTTGAAAATGTAAGGGCCTTAAGTCCTGCATTTATGAGTCACTAGGCTTACAAAGCACTTAAACTAAATTATGCTAAGGACAACGCACGCTCCTATGCCCGAGGGACAACTCCTATCTCCGACGGCGAGTAACCGCGTACTCTCCAGCAAGGCGCCTTAGAACGCTAGGCCCTCCACCGCGACAAGGAAACAAAGAGATTGAGCGCCTTTTCTATTGCATTATAACGTCAAAAGGACGATTACAGGGCAAGAGAGGCAGAACAATACACTTGCATACATCAGGCAAATATACTTGAGTAAATATTTGAACCTGACATGCAAAGCAAGAAGAAATACGTAAATGCTGCAGTGTATCATTACTTAAATGATGCAGTGGTGGAGTGGCCGAGCGTTCTAAGGCGCCTAGCTGCGGAGCTCGCCGCTGCTCGCCGTCGAAGGTTCGAGCCCTCCTTCAGGCATGGGTGTATTTCTTGTCCTTAGCATAAGTTAAAATAGTTTGTAAACCTAGGGACTGATCACCAGAGTAGTTAAGTCCCATACATTTACAAACATTTGAACTTAAATGATGAAAAATAACAGCATAATATTTCCGGTTCTTGAAACACTCTGTTCACCATGATCTCGTTTCCTCTATAATTGTATGTTATTTTAATTGTTTAGTAGCATAAACCGGCCATTCCCTCCATCCTCGGGAATGGGAGTGTGTGGGTGTTGTTCTTGGTGTAAGTTTGAGTAGTTTGTAAGTCTAGCCTTACAAACACTTGGAAAATTGCCCTTACATTTATCTTGTATTAAAAAATCGCAATAAAAGTCCTTCTTTGTGTATAGGCCATTTTTATTTGTCTCTCACCTTATAATAAAGTACTACACCGTAGATTTATATGGTTACAATTTTAAGAACTGCAAATAAAATATAGAAATTTAATACCCAAGGGCACATTTTGCCCTGGGTTGGTACTCTATGTGCCCATAATTCTTAGTGTCATCCTTACAACCACTAGGCATGGAGGAAAAATGTATTTTAAAATCAGAGTCCATCACCTCTAATGTGAGTATATTCCGTCTATTTACAAGCTTAACTGACCTACTGACTGCTGAAATTATTGTAAATAATGGTAAATAAACAATATTTCACAAGACTGCGAAAGTAACTCTTTCGGTCCTATATCTGCAGGTAATCCAAGACGACAATACTGCAATAAGGATGACGCAATGTACATATGTTTGACAGACAACAGCTGATGGTAAAAACAAAAAAATACATGCATTTTACAGGATTAACAGCTTATTGTAATACGGACAAAATTTGCCCTTGCTAGGTGCTCTGTGTAACCTAAAATACCTTGATGCTGCTAGGGCTATGAACTGATGACCATAGCAGGTTCATCCAATAAGTTTACAAACATTTGAACCTTTTGTAACATAAACAAAAGTTTCCCAAAGCAAACTCATCTACGTTTGAGCGCATCTGCTGGTAAACAAACTGCTGTACAAGTGTGCATGAACCCTGCGGAGACGCGAGATATTTGTGCATGCTTGTGCAAGCGTTGCTGTCGAGAATGGAGTTACGCCCGGCAACCCTAGTCCGCGCAGAGTGACCGAGTGGTCTAAGGCGACGTACTGCGGAGCGCGCGGTTGCTCGCCGTCGGAGGTTCGAGTCCTGCCTGGGACATGGGTGCGTGCGTGCGTGTGTGTGTGTGTGTGTTTGTGTGTGTGGGGGGGGGGCCGCGGTGGCCGAGCGGTCTGCGGCGCGCCAGTCACGTTCTGCACGGCCACTACGGTCGGGGGTTCGAATCCCCCTCGGGCATGGATATTTGTGCCGTCCCTAGTATTAGCTAGTTTATAAGTAGTTTGTAAGTTTAGGGACTGATGACCCCGTAGTTAAGTCCCATAAGCTCTACAAACATTTAAACATTTTGTATGTATGTGTGTGTGTGTGTGTGTGTGTGTGTGTGTGTGTGTGTGTGTGCTGTCCCTAGGTTAGCTTAACTTAGTTTAAGTAGTTTGTAAGGTGAGGGAGTAATAACGCCGCGGTGGAGTAGGCGAGCGGTCTAAGGCGCCTCGCTGCGGAGCGCGCGGTTGCTCGCTGTCGGAGGTTCGAGTCCTCCCTGGGGCATGGATGTGTGTGTGTGTGTGTGTGTGTTTGTCCTTACGTTAGTTTAAGTAGTTTGTAAGCTACGGACTGATGACCACACAGTTTGGTCCGATAGATTTACAAACATTTGAACATTTTTTTGCAGTAATAACCACAGAACCACTACGTTTACATGCAACACATCTTCCGGAAGACGAAAACCGAATTTCGTAAACCGTTTCTCGCTGTCGTGATTACATGTTCTAGCCTGAATCAGATTTCCTAGCCCACTTGATATGGCGTCTGAAAAACAGCTGATTCACTTCCTGATTTAGACAGCACAATCGCTATTTTCCTTTATTTAAATACACAAATTCATGCGCACTCTAATATTTTACATTAGAAAATATCAGTCTGTCCATATGTGCCGAAAATTCTTAAGAAGAAAACACAATCTGACAAGCAAAGAACGCTTCATAAACGGTTGCGTTTACATGGGCACGAAAATTGATTGTGGAACTGGAGCCGGCCGCGGTGGCCGAGGGGACTGAGGCGCTCCAGTCACGGTCTGCACGGCCACTACGGTCGGGAGTTCGAATCCCCCCTCGGGCATGGATATTTGTGCCGTCCTTAGGATTAGCTAGTTCATAAGTAGTTTGTAAGTTTAGGGACTGATGACCCCGTAGTTAAGTCCCATAAGCTATACAAACATTTGAACATATCAGCGCACACTCCGCTGCAGAGTGAAAGTTTCATTCTGGAAATATGAAATTTCTACTCTCATTAACTATATTAGAAAACTACTTTAAATACAAATCATTGGCATATCATACGGAGCACAGTTGTTTCGCAAATGTAAACATCAGTTCATTAATCAGAGTTCTACACCTTTGCTACAGAGCTTGATACTTAATAATGATCTAATGGGATAATAAGTATCATATGGAGTATTTACTCACATGAAAATGATCCTCACAAAAGTAAACAGACGAATTTACCCTATCTACTTTCGACCATATATCACTCATTTTTCATTACTTGTAACATGAAAAGTTTTATCTATGTGCTTGTACAGTATTGTGCTACGAAATATTTAGACTGCCGGCCGCGGTGGCCGAGGGGACTGAGGCGCTTCAGTCACTGCCCCCCCCCCCCTCGGGCATGGATATTTGTGCCGTCCTTAGTTGTAGGTAGTTCATAAGTAGTTTGTAAGTTTAGGGACTGATGACCCCGTAGTTGAGTCCCTTAAGCTTAACAATCATTTGAACATTTGATTTATAGACTATTATCGAAACGTGACTATCCAAACAATATGTTACTTTTATTAAATGTTGAGGTAGCTAAAACCAAAGGCAGCAGTGTCATCTATCATAGCACCTGATTGGAACGCAGGTCGCCGACCGCGGTGGCCGAGGGGACTGAGGCGCTCCAGTCGCGGTCTGCACGGCCACTACGGTCGGGGGTTCGAATACCCCCTCGGGCATGGACATTTGTGCCGTCCTCAGGATTAGGTAGTTCATAAGTAGTTTGTAAGTTTAGGGACTGATGACCCCGTAGTTGTCCCATAAGCTATACATACATTTGAAGATTTTGAACATTTTGTGGAACTGGAAAGTTGCTTTAGAGAAGCGGATTTCCAGAATCGATTTTGGAGTGTTTACACGACCACCCAAAAGCGGAATTGGGAAATCCGGTTTTGGGACCCATGTAAACGGGGTGAAGTTAAGTCGCACAGATTTACAAACATTTGAAGAACTCCGGGTACTCACGCGGCAGACGCAGCAGGGAGGTGTATCCGCCGCCGCCGCCGCCGCGGTAGTAGATGACGGTCTCCAGCGACGTCTCGGTCATGGCGGCTGCGTGGTCGGGCTCTCGACTGGCTGCCTGGCGCCGGTGTCATCTCCGGGGGACGGACGGCGGCCACCAGCCAACGCCAGCGACTGCCGCGATAAGCGCGCCGTGCTGTTGACACAGCTACTGGAGACGCTCCCCCGGGGGACCCGAGCGCGCCCGCCTTTATCTGCAGATAATGGCTCCCAGCTGCAACGCGCTCACCCAGTGCTACGCAGCCGGCCCACTCACTGCCGAGGTTGCCACACACGCACGCTTGTTTATGTTTACTTTTTCCTGCCCCTTAATCTCCGAGGGCGTTGCAGGAAGGCACGAACCGTCAAGGAGAGCTGAAGTACTGAGAACACGCCCAGATGCAAATTATGTCTAAATTCCGTTGCGCCATAAATGTTTACTTAGCCACCTTTCTAAGATAACTTTAATTGTGGTGGCTTACTTAAGGTAAAGCAGTCAACAATCCGAAGATTGGTTTGAACACCACAGTGCTTTACTAGGCATGGTCCTGTTTGGAGGTGGTATGCCGTTGCCTTCCTCCGACCTTCGAACTGACTTACGCAGCCAGTTATAGGGGGACTTACAGTTTAACGTGGGTTCCGAACCACGGTGCTACTCGGTATTTTTCACATGAGCAATACTGCCAGAGGTGAAAGAAGTGGAAAGTGACAGATAAAAATCCTAGGACCTGGCGGGGATCGAACCCGCGACCTTTATATTTGTAGTCTGGCACTGTACCACTGTGCAACCGAAGCGCAATTGTCTTTATTTACATAAACGATTTAGGGGAAAATCTAAGTAGCTTTCTTAGGTTGTCTGCAGATGACGCCGTCATTTACCGTCTAGAAAAATCATCTGAAGATCAAAACCAACTGCAGAACGATCTACAGTTCGCGCACTTTTTCGTGGCCCCACTGTGATCGGCGGAAGTCGGCTGACTTCGTGTGTCTACGGAATGTTTATGCTCTCTACCAACCTTACCTCGTAACAGCATTGTACACCGTAGACATCGTCACTATATTGTGCTTGGTATTGATTATTGTCTTCCACTTTGTTATTTGCTAAAATAAGTCCACATACCCTGACGACTTCTTTTACAAAAAGGAATGCTGTTCTTGAAAGAGGTGTGAGGAATGTTAACTCCGATTGTTATTCATTTGCGACAATACAAAAAGGCAAAAAGCATTGCTACACTCGCTTAATAAGTACCTTAAAAATAAACGTTCCAGTTTTCTATTACTCAAACATTCAAGTGAATTTCGTGTTCCATTTGTGACGCTTTAAGCCCGTACATGTTTCTTTTAAAACCTGTACGCTATAGGCCATAAGCTGGCAGCACTGGGACAAAGAGGCGGGGCTTGTTCTAACAGCCAATGCGCTACGAGCTGAATGCAAGCTTCAGATCCCAACATGCTCCGCTCAGGGGCCATGTTTCAGTGCGAGATCTGTAAATAAGATATCAGTATGGTGTAAAAATTAGCAATTGACTCTAAATAATGAGAAGTGTAAAGTCGTCCACATGAGAACGAAAAGAAATCCGTCAACCTTTGTTTACAAGATAAATCAACCAAAAGTGAAGGCCGTAAACTCCACAAAATACCTAGGAATTACTATTACTTCAGACTTAAATTGGAAAGAACACGTACATAATGCCGTGGGAAAGGCGAACCAGAGACTGTGTTTTATTGGCAGAACCCTTAAAACATGCAATAGAACTACAAAAGAAACTGCATACACTACGCTTGTCCGTCCATTTTTGGAGTATTCCTGCCCAGTGTGGGATCCGTATCAGGTGGGTTTGACGGAGGATATCGAAAGAGTCCAAAGAAGGGCAGCTCGTTTCGTATTGTCACGATACAGGGGAGACAGCGTTACGGAAATGATACAAAATCTGGGATGGGAATCGTTACAACAACGGCGCTTATCGCTGCGACGTGGGGCTACTTACGAAACTCCAATCGCTAACATTCTCCTCCGAATGCGAAAATATATTGTTGACTCCCACTACATAGATAGAAATGATCATCAGAAGAAAATACGAGAAATCAGAGCTCGAATGGAGAGATTCAGGTGTTCTTTCTTCCCGCGCGCTATTCGAGAATGGAATGGAAGATAAATAGTATAATGGTGGTTCGATGAACCCTCTGCCAGGCACTTAAATGCGATTTGCAGAGTATCCCATGTAGATGTAGAGACCACATGGGTATCGGATTTTAGAATTTCTTTACATTTACGATACGTGAAATTTACAACTTAAATAACAATCAGCCAAAGACATTCGATGCAAATCTCAAAAATTCTCGACAATTTGACTTTGTAGTTTTGCAAGTAAATTTAAGTAAAAATAATTAAAACAATTGCAGCATCTATCTGTGTAGCTCAGGTGGTGGTAGCATTCTGGCCCCACAACCATAGGGTCGGTGATTCGAATTCCGCTGTGACAAATATATTGTGGTCCACTTTAGGTTACGGTAGTAACACTAAAAGTGGGCCTTTGCCATCGTTTTTTGACAGCTCGAAATTTAAATGAAAATAACGGCTTAACCATTCATCTGACACCAAAACTGAATAACCGAATTTGTAGAGGAGAAAATTCTCTACAACTTTGCTCTCTTATGTTTTATATCGTATCGTTTCAGAGATAGTTGCAAAAATAACGTCGATTTTGGGATGTCCGTCTATCTGTCCGTAACGTGTTCCCACTTTTTAAGATGAACCGTTCATCCGATCAGCACCAAATTTTACAGACATGATTGTAGGCCGCCACAGACCAGAACCTCCCTTTTTCAAATTTTTCGGACAAAAAAAAAATACGGCAGTAATACTAAAAAAAAGCCGTTTGTAATATAATTGTATTTGCAAACGAACCGTTCATCTGACACGAAAATTGAATAACTGAATTTGTAGAGGAGTAAATTCTCTACAACATTGCTCTCTTATGTTTTCTTCATATCGTTTGAGAGATATTTGCAAAAATAACGGCGATTTGACACCGTCCATTGATTTTACGAAAAACAGCCGTTCGCAAATGTCACGTGACATCCACGCCCAGAACTCTCTCTGGCATACGCCATCTTGCGTTGCGTAGTTGATGATTTTCTAATTATAACTTTCACGTTGTTATTTCAAAGCAACGGCGCACTGAAGAATTAACAAAAACACGTCGTTCTTCGTACGTTAAAAATCTAGTGTCTAAAAATGCCATATTAGCATCAGTTAACAACTGCCATCAATAGTAAGAACATGAAGGACGAATTTCGTAAATGATTGCTGTACTGTAGTAGGCGGCGTGTTGGATTGTAATGCGCGTGGTCCGTGGTACGAGAGCCGCCAACCTGACATATTTTTTCTCCTTTTTTCCTAAAAGGTTACGTATTGGGTGCATAGATATTATCATAATAGTAGAGTCGTAATCATATCACTATAATTTTTTATTATTTACATTATTATTTTTGATTGAAATGTTTGCAAAAAATGATAAAACTACGAATTTAAATCGCCCGTAAAACACGTCAGTGCGATTTTTGTTGTTGTTTTCGAATTCAGTTACATAAAACATTATCGGTTCTCTAATTTCATGTGTTGCTTCAGCTTTTGTTTATGTGTACGTAGACGAGCTGAACGCCTTGTAGTCACGTAAAACGATTGTTGAGTAGGTTATCTGCTTGCAAAGTCATTAGTAGCTATGAAGAAGACTTTCGAAAAACAGCGTCGTAGCTCTTTACAAGCTAAACAAAGACTACCGTCGTCATTTACTAGTGAAGCCAATACGCCGCGGCGGAGTGGCCGAGCGGATTGAGGCGCTATGCTCTGCTGCGCGAGGCCATTCCCCGTCGGGGGTTCCAATCCCACCTCGTGCATGGATGTTTGTGCTGTCTTTAGTATAAGCTAGTTTATAGTAGTTCGTAAGTTTAGGGACTGATGACCATGGCCCCCACATTCGATTACGGGCCCTGGGCCCAGCACCACCGACGGGCCCCCCCTTCCCTTCCCCCTCCCCCCTCTACTTTACAGTCTTGTGCTACATTAAAATTTAATGGTTATTTGTTACCAATACTGTGCTTACAATGTAATTTAACTAGAAAAAAACAGGTTATAGTTACAGTAACTATTTTATTAGTCAATATTAGACTTTATTTAAAAATTGTTTTACTTAAAAAAGATCACAGCAAGTATTATTATCTGACAAAGATTAAAACAAAAATAGTTACAAAACACTAAAATTATAATAAATGTCCGCCATAGACACAGAGAGAGACTACTTGTAAGAAATGGTAAGCCTGTTAAAGGCTCCGCTAGGAAGTTCAACTTTCCTGAAGCTACTTTGGGTCACTATGTAAAAAAAAAAAAAAAAAAAGACATCTTGATGAAGTAGGATCTGCTCAGTGTACGGGACTGAATTACAGGGAAGCAAAGCAGAAATGTTTCTGTCTATTTTTGATGGCTACATAAACATCAAGAAAAGTCTTTGTTTTCTACATAAAATGTTCATTTCTTCATCTTATACTAGCTATAGGGAAAGTTGACGAATAGTACTACTACTAACAGAAACAGATCTAGCTAAACTGATTCAGTCTTAGGAAACGTTTAAGAGCTTTATTACAAAGGAGATACATTAAGTAATCGCTTTTCCATGAATTAAGTATCTGATTTCAACGTAACGCCGATAAAAAAAATATAGTATAGTTAATGTAGCTATCTTACCCGACCTTCCCCTAATTTGAATTCATTTGATGCTTCCAGCAGAAGGTTTTCAGGCGTCTTTTCACCTCCAATGACTTTTCTTGTGATAAAAAACTCTGATGTAATACCAACTGCCTCGAAAACTACTTTAGCTTCATTTCAAATGGTTTCCCATGAATCTCGAAGGACCTGTATTTCATTAAGTAAATCTTCAATTAGTTGCGTCACTACGTTGAGAGAAATTCCTTTTTCTTTATAATGACGTTTTTCTTATCACTGGAGGCCGTATTCTTGTGCCAAAAATGTCATCAATAGGCCTTTGAAGGATGCAAAGCACTTCTTAAGTCCAAATATTGTATTTCTTGCTGATGGAGTTAATGTGGGTACCTTATCCACATGGAAAAAGTCTAAAAGTGTGAGGATTGAAGAATAATGCTTCAAAATAGGCCGCACAGCTTGTAGTCTTTCACTCCAGCGAGTTTCATAAAGACTTTACAGAGACAAAGGGACACGCTGCTTCATCAGTTCCCAACGACCAGGACTGCAAGAGAAGAAATTATAAAAACTTTCAATTTTTCCAAAAACATCTCACAACAACAGAATTCAGCTTAGCGGCGTTGACACCCACTCTGTTCAGAGAGTGTG
The DNA here is from genome assembly GCA_026315105.1 of Locusta migratoria. Classification (NCBI taxonomy): domain Eukaryota; kingdom Metazoa; phylum Arthropoda; class Insecta; order Orthoptera; family Acrididae; genus Locusta; species Locusta migratoria. Next base: position 525,967,690 of record CM048745.1, read on the forward strand.
CTCCGCAGTTTTCTTGACTGAACAGCACTTGTGTGAGCTCGCATGTTGGAGACACCGTCGTAGCCCTGCGCAAGACAATTGGCAAGAGGTATTCCATGAGTTTCCAATGTGCACAGTTTTTCGTCAGTTATGGCCTGACGTGTTTTCCCGTTAATATTCATGAATTCAGCGAACCTTTCATAAATTTCGAATGACTATTTTCTATATTTTGCTATACATAACGCAGAATGAGCACATTCTGCCCCTGGTGGGAAATGTCAGGAGCTGCATCAACAATAATTTCCTAGAATCTTTGATGTAAAATAATTTTCAAAAGTTTTTCGCCAAATAGGGAAATAAATCCATTTTGTGAGTAACGTGATAGTGAGCTTGACCTGTCATATTTTTATTCATCAGTGGGTTCTCTTTTACTATGACTAGATGTTCACGATTTACTTCGTCATATTTGCCAATAAGTTCCAAAATTGCTAAAACATTTCCATTGTGAACATCACCAATCTGGGTATTTTCGCTTTGGAAAGCTAAACATCTACTACTCAAGAATCCACCTTGTTGCTTTACAATTTATCATCGGTTGAGGATTACAATCGACACCATGGAGTTTCAAGGATAAACGAAGGGTTTTCCATTCTAGGTAACGTTTTCGATGCTCAGAGCATTTTTCATGAATCGGTAACAACCTGTAAAGTCTTTTGTAGGGAGCTGTTTGAGGGAATAATCCTTCTTCAACAAATTTGCTTTGATTTGATTTAAAAATACTGTAAGGGAAACAATAAATACTGTGTTTCGACTCGCTCTACATTAACCATTCATGTGGAAATAGTTTACTTGTTCTGTTAGCTGTTTTCATGTACAACAATGTCTCATGAAAGAATTTCCCTGAAAGGTCAACTGGAAAAGACTTTGATCTGGTTTAAAAAATGAAAAACCAACGTAATACGACGCTATTTCTTGTCGCAGTTTATCACTCATCACTCCTGGCCAAGTACTAGGATCATCCAAAATACAACAGTTGGTTTCATCAGTTTTCATACAAGGTCTAAATTACCACATTGTTCACTACATTCACGAAGGATTTTTTTTTTTTTTTTTTTTTTTTTCGTTTAAATTAGATGTTCATATATGACAGTATCTTGTTGTGCTGTGATCATTTTGGGCTGAAACTGAATGAACTTCAGAACACGAAGGTCAGTTATCTGGGGTGTTGTGGGTTCTGACATAGCATGGACTTGCAACTCTCTTTTATCATGATACTTCAAAAATGTTGTAATAGTCTGGTGACCTTTAGCTGCGTTTTCTAATTTGTCTCTTTGTAGCTCGACATCTTAAATTGTTGCGCTATGTCATCTGAAACTAAACAATACAGTCCATTTAAAGCACAGTGCTTTCAAGAGCTACGATTATAGTACGGTAATGGGATCACGGGGCAAGTGTCCTCCTTCTTTGGATTACGACCCGAATACTCTATATTTATTAGCTGCAAAATTTTGTAAGAGTAATCGAATTTCTGTTCAGAGAATCGTCATCACTACGTAAATAATAATAATAATAAAAGTCAAACATTTTGATAGAATGACTGAAACATCAACTCGAAACACTCCGCCCTTAGGATAACAAACGAATGACGAAAAATTAGACTTTCGAATAACACTGTAGTAGCTACCCCAACATGGATGAGTTGTAGAGTGCCAGAAACCTGTTCCCCATGATGTTTTACTTTTAATTATACCGATCAAAATAAGTTCTTTACGGTCCCTCCACAAGTATCAACATACTTGTAACTTATTCTGAGTTACATCAGCGCACATCGTAGAAGAGCAGCATATTGAAGCTAAAGACTACTATTTGCATTTTATTATGAAATTTACTGAATGGTATATTACTATCTGAAATGCTCTAGCCGACAGAAAGTTGAAGAAAATGTCCTTAAAACAAAGGAAATATGAGCAGCCTAATATCAGACACGGACATCTGACTGCCGGGTCAAAATTTAGTTATTAACGGATTCTGATAGGAATTTTCTGGACTTTGCATTGGCGAAGTCCGTTTGTTTCCTTAACGGACTCAAGTATGATAAACATTGAGGTTCACTGTTCACTTCAAAAGCGGACATCTACACAGATGTTTGGTATCAAATACGGAAATGTTCTGAATAAAGCAGTCTGCACCAATGGTACAGCGTATATGATCAAATGACCAGGAAAATCTGTCACAGCGACAGCCTGTCCCAGATATTAAGAAACGCTAGGCCGTACATCAGTTTTTGTATTATTTTTACAGGATTGTTACTAATAATTAACTTTTAAGTGAGTGCAATGAAACGAAATATTTCACAGCCACAGAAGTAAAAGCTAGGAAGAGATCTCGACAGCCTGAAAAATGGAAAAGACAAAATGGAAAGAAACAAGTGTAAGACTCCTGAAAATTCCACAGTTATATTTTCGTGTGTGTTGCACAAAATTATCAATTGTCGGAGAGAATTTTGATGTCAGAAATAATGTAACGTTTCACAGAGACGACAGATTTAACTGGCCTTATGCTAAGAATTTTAGAGACGCAATGTGATGAAATAAAGTAATATTACTCTCCGAGAAATGGACAATTCTTAATCATTATTGACTGATTGTGTATGCTATTCTCGTGATAGAAACTGAGGTTACAGGTTGCATTGTTGGTTAGAGGGGCGTAGAAGACGGTGTGAGCGATTCTACTGTACGTACTAAAGTAACATAAAAATAAATATTAAAATGCAATACTGGAAACAAAAAAGGAAACGTGTTTACAAGGTGTTTCACTTACGTCGCCTTGGGAAAGACAGCTGCGCGCGCTTCTTATGAGAGTAAACAATGATTCTGTTTCATTGCAGGTACACACCGATAATAGTTTCGTGGTAATGCAAGTTGACATTCCACATAATGACGTTGATGACATTGGTGATTGTGAAGTCGTGTCTAGTAATAAGGTAGTTCTACAGATTTCGACAGTTTTGTACATTTTGATGACAGCCTTGCTGTGTGTGTGTACAAGATGAAAAGATTACTGCTGATGTGTGCCAACAACGCAGCGATGATCAAATCAAATGTTTGTAAATCTATCGGACCAAACTGCGTGGTCATCAGTCCGTAGCTAACAAACTACTTAACTAAGGTAAACTAAGCTAAGAACAACACACACTCCCATGCCGCAGGGAGGACTCGAACCACCGACGGCGAACAACCGCGAGCTCCGCAGCGAGGCGCCTGAGACCGCTCGGCTACTCCACCGCGGCCAGCGATGATCAAGGAGTGAGAGTGATAGAGATGACGATATTAATCTTGAAACACCTGAACTGAGTTAAGTGTTAAGTGCAATCAATCAGTGTAGGCGTTAAATTACTGCAAAAATTTGTAGTGAAAAATATCTGAAATAATTAATAAATACGCAAAATGAGGTGTATGCACATAATGCATGGAAGATGAAACAAGCCAAATATTTTAATCCCTTTAAAACATGATCAAGTTCAAAATAATATCTTCTTAAAACAGTGTGAATTGCTAGATTACATTATTGTATCTAATTTTTTTTAAACTGAACAAAATGAAAAGATCTTATTTAAATACTGTATTCTATCTTTATTGTTTATAAATGTTATAAATACAACCTGTCTGGATTATTCGGCCGCCTAGTGCAAGTTTGTTTACTTGACGCCACTTGGGCAACTTGGTGTCGATGATAATGATGACGAAAATGATGATAAACACAACATACAACAAACAGCCAGTTTCTGCTGGGAATCGAATCTGGGCCCCTGCATGGTAGTCAGCGGTGCTGTCCACTGAGCTCATAAATAATGATATCTGTATCTGACCTCTAAGTAATTCTGAGTTACAAATAATACTTTCCTCTTGACATGCGTTTCAAAAGTTCAAATGTTTGTACAGCTTATGGGACTTAACTACGGGGCATCAGTCCCTAAACTTACAAACTACTTATGAACTACTTGCGAACTAGGACGGCACAAATATCCATGCCCGAGGGGGGATTCGAACCCCCGATCGTAGTGGACATGCGTTTAAATTAGGTTCTGCTTTAATTAATTTTTTTCTCAATATCTCTGAGTTTCTGTTTCACTCTATTTTATAAATCAATTATAAGATAATTCAGGTGCAAATATTACGTATATAACAAACTAAACATTTGTTAATATTTTTATTTACAATACGTTTTTGAGAAAATAGGCAACAGACATAAAAACTGCTCCTCCCTAAGAGAAATCCTGGATACGCGCCTGAATATACAGTTAATCTACGTTTTTCGAATTGAATTGTTAGTAGTGGTATCTGTGGGGAGTATTTTCTGAGCTGTATTAAGCTAATTGGTATTCTGTGTTATTATCTTTGATTGTAAACAAAAAAGAGTACAAAAAACTGTTCTTCACTTGTCACTGTATTACGCTTCCATGATGTGTGATGTGCAAGATAGAAGTAAATAAATGTGTGGAAAAATAAGTGTTAAATGTAATGTTTAATGAACCGTGTGCTACAAAATTGGTGACCCCGACGTGATCGACAAAACGACAGTTGCGACGAAATTTTTCGGCGTAATTTTCGACGAGATTTCCGTAACTTGAGTTCGTCGTATTCTGTGTCCAACAATACGCAAGATGTCGACAGGAGAAGCAAACGGTAATCAAGGGAATCGTTCTGGATGTAGCAGTAAAGTGGAAATTGATAAGGTAAGCGTTAAGCTACCGCCGTTTTGGACGGAAAAGCCGGACATCTGGTTTTGTCAAGCCAAAGCGCAATTTACGATCGCTGGTATTGTTACGGAGGCGACTAAATTTAACTATTTACTCGCTCAGCTGGAGCCAAAATTTGTTGAAAATATATGGGATCTAGTTACGAGTAACGATAACAACAAATATTCTCTCGCAAAAGAACGTCTACTGAACATATTCAGAGAAAGTGAAGAGCGCCAAATTAAAAAACTTTTGAGTGGCTTAGAACTTGGCGACATGAAACCTACCCAATTATTACGAAAAATGAGGAGCTATGCAGGTACAAATGTATCAGAAAAGATCCTAAAAACACTTTGGCTTGACAAACTTCCAGCTAGTATCCGAAGCATTTTACTTATATCTGACGAAACAGTGGATAAGATTGCTCAAATGGCAGATCGTATGATCGAATTAAACGCTGTTGACGAGGTTCAAATTGCTTCCACCCATTCCATTCCGTCAACATCGTCTTTATCAGTTCAAGATCTTCTCATGAGAATTGATGAATTGGAAAATGAGATTAAAATGCTTCGAAACACTCGCAACCACAGGCAAAGATCGCGCAGTAGAAGTAGAAGCAGAGCAAGATACGATAAAAACGGCAAATACTGCTATTACCATTTCAGATTCGGCACACGATGTAAGCCTGGAAAATGTGTTCAGCCTTGCCAATGGCAAAATAAGGAAAACTAGAAGTGGTAGACACAATAGCGGCTGAGTGTTCTACCCCTGTGCACACATTAGGCCGCCAATATCGCCTATTTGTCAAAGATCGAAATTGTGGAAAATATTTTCTGGTAGATAGCGGTGCAGATTTGTCCGTTATACCAGTTGCAAAAAGCCAAAAAAGGTCAACCCTCTGACTTCAATCTTTATGCTGCAAATGGGTCACAGATAAAAACTTACGGTTCAAAACTGTTAAACATTGATTTAGGACTCAAACGCAATTTTGAATGGCCACTCATAGTAGCAGACGTATCAAAAGGCATATTGGGAGCCGATTTTCTTCATCATTATGGGCTACTGGTTGACCTCAAAAATAAAAAGTTGATAGACAACACCACAAAATTAAAAATTGTAGCAGAAGTAACCACTGTAGATGCTAATGAATCAGTAAGCTCACTCTATGCAACATGCCAGTTTTCAAAACTTTTAGAGAATTTTCCTGATCTAACTAAACCATCTATAGTACCAAAAATATTAAAGCATAATGTGCAGCATTATATCACTGCATCTCCTGGTCCACCAGTATACTGTAAAGCTCGTAGATTGGACCCACATAAATTGAAAATTGCTAAACAAGAATTTCAATTTCTGTTAAATAAAGGTATTATACGTCCATCAAAATCACAATGGGCTAGTCCACTACACCTTGCTAAGAAGCCAAGTGGTCAATGGCGAGTCTGTGGAGATTATCGCCGTTTGAATGACAGGACTCTCCCAGACCGGTATCCAATACCACGAATTGATGACGTAAATTTTATGCTTCAAAATAAAAATATATTCTCAAAGGTAGACCTACTGAAAGCCTATTACCAGATTCCACTAGCCGAAGAAGATAAGTCAAAATCAGCCATTATAACACCATTTGGTCTCTATGAATTTAATTATATGCCATTTGGACTTCGCAATGCACCTAGCACATTCCAAAGGTTTATACATGAAGTTGTGAGAGAACTAGAATTTTGTTTTCCATATTTGGATGACATTCTAATAGCATCTGAATCACCAGAACAACATGTTGAGCATCTAAATTTACTTTTTGAGCAGTTGAATAAATACGGTCTTGTCATAAATGTTTCCAAATCAGTATTTGGTGTACAACAGCTAACATTTTTAGGAAATTTAATTACACCTGCTGGAACAAAGCCAGATCCAGAGAGAGTTGCAGCAATAATGAACTACAAGCGACCCAAAACAGTCCGTGAACTTAGAAAATTCTTAGGGATCATCAACTTTTATCTTCGACATTTGGAACATGCTGCTGAAAACCAAGCATTGCTGAATGATTTCCTAAAAGGAACAACAAAAAAGGACCGACGACATATTAACTGGACAGAAGAAGCAATTGCTCAATTCGAAAAATGCAAAGAAGATCTAGCAAATGCTGCACTTTTGACATTTCCTGGTTTGGACAATCAACTTGCATTATTTGTGTATGCATCAGATTTTGCAGCAGGTGCTGCATTGCAACAATGGCAGGATGAACAGTGGACACCAATTGGATTTTTTTCAAAAAAGTTTACAACAGCACAGAAGAAGTATTCCACGTATGATAGAGAGCTGCTTAGCATCTATATGGCTGTCAAATATTTCAAATATCTGTTGGAAGGAAGATATTTCATTATTTATACTGACCATGCGCCTCTAACATATGCATTTAAACAAAAGAATGAAAAAGCAACACCAATTCAATTACGTTACCTCCAGTACATTTCGCAATTTACCACTGACCTACGTCATATATCTGGTAAAGAAAATGTTGTTGCTGATGGTCTATCAAGGCTTGAAGAACTAGTTCCAGTTAACTATGATGAGATAGCCCAAGCACAAAAAGATGATGAAGAGCTTCGTCAACTACAGACCAGCCCTCATACATCATTGAAGTTAAAACACCATCTGACACATGGAGGAAAACAGCTATGGTGTGATGTGTCAACACAAATCATTCGTCCTTATATTCCTAAACCATTTAGATACTCTATTTTCCAACACTATCATAATCTGGCTCATCCAGGCATTAAGACAACAGTAAAAATGATCTCATCAAGATTTGTCTGGATCAGTTTAAAAAAGGATGTCCAAAACTGGGCAAAAACATGTATGGCATGCCAGAAAAACAAAATATCACGGCACATTCAAACACCAGTAGGACACTTTCCTAGTAACGATGAACGTTTCAAAATTGTTCACCTTGATTTGATAGGACCAATGCCTCCATCTGAAGAATATATTTATTGTTTAACATGCATTGACAGAGTTACAAACTGGACAGAAGTAGTACCTCTTCGGGACATACAAGCAGAGGCAGTAGCACAAGCATTTTTCAATTGTTGGATCACTAGGTTTGGAACACCATATCAGATAGTGACTGATCAAGGCAGGCAGTTTAACTCTGAGCTATTCCGAGCACTGTCAAAACTGTGTGGTTGTAACCAAACACAAACTACAGCATACCATCCTCAATCAAATGGAAAAATTGAAAGATTTCATCGCACACTTAAAGCAGCTATCCGTACCCATGCAACTGCCAAATGGACTCAAGTAATACTTGTAATCCTCCTTGGCCTGCGATGCTCCATCAGAGAGAACAGTAATGCTACAATTGCAGAAATGGTTTATGGCTCACCCATCAGAATACCAGGTGATTTTTTTCAAGAGTATGCAACAAAAATGGATGCAGACTTACCTCAATTCGTTTCACAACTGAAGCAGTGCATGAATCGTCTGAAGCCTGTACAATACTCCCACAAAGCAAAAGAAAGACCTTTCATACACAGGGATCTCAATGAGTCAACACATGTATTTGTGCGAGTTGACCGAGTCAAAAAAGCATTAGAACCTCCATATGAAGGCCCATACGAAGTAATAGAAAGAACCCCAAAATTTTTTGGTGTTAAAATAAAAGACCAAGTCAAGAATATCTCCATTGATCGACTGAAACCTGCGTACCTCATGAATCATAATGAGAAGCAGCCTGAAGACACTTCAACTGAACGGTCAGCCCGGGTCAAACAACCAGACGCAACCGACAGTGGAAAACCAAGAAGAACAAGATCTGGTCGTGAAGTTCGATTTCCTGCAAGATTAGTTGAAGAACTGCAGTGTTAAGTGACTATATGACTGAGAAGGGGGTGATGTGGGGACATGACAAATTATTATTTGTATTTTCTGAGCTGTATTAAGCTAATTGGTATTCTGTGTTATTATCTTTGATTGTAAACAAAAAAGAGTACAAAAAACTGTTCTTCACTTGTCACTGTATTACGCTTCCATGATGTGTGATGTGCAAGATAGAAAAATAAATGTGTGGAAAAATAAGTGTTAAATGTAATGTTTAATGAACCGTGTGCTACAGTATCTCTTACCATACTTTGTTGAAGAATATTATCACATAAAAATCACCGTAGCAAAACGAAGTACTTTCTGTAATGTAACTTTACATCAAACTTAACCAAATAACGTAACCACTTTCATAGCAGGAGAGAAAAGTGACAAATTCAGTACACATCACAGGAAGCTGACAGGTGGACTGCATGCGACTGATGACCAGTGCAAGCAGCTTGGCCGTGGCGCAGATGGTCAGCTGTCAGTGTAGAACACGGCAGTCAAATGCGCCAACAGCTGCCGCAGGGGTTAGGGGTACGCAGCGCCGGTAGGCACACAACTTCACACGACATACGCAGTGACAGTAACTGTTAGCACGAATTTAATGAATTTGTTACAATAAACGGTTTGTCATTAATATATGTTTTAAACATTTGTCTGTTTGTTAAGCAATGCTCTAACATTCAGCGGATAAAAATAATGTTCCAGTTTGAATTAACACAATTAAAAAAATATACTGTATCTGATCGTTCCCGGGCCCCCTTCAGGTCCGAGCCCTGGACCCAGGGCTCCACCCAGCCCCACCCTTGTGGGGGCCATGCTGATGACCCCGCAGTTAAGTCCCATAAGCTTTGCAAACATTTGAACATTTTGTTAAGCCAATACTGTAAAAATTTATCTTACGTTTTTTGATTGAAACCATCAGTTTTAGCAACCTTTAATAAAATATAGAAAATTACGAATAAACAAAAATATCTGCATTTTTCAAAAAATTACCATTATATATTAAAATTATGTAAGTATTTGAATACAAGGGAAAAAATAAGGCAGGATTCGAACCACCGACCCTATGGTATGAAGTCTAGAACGCTACTACGTGAGCTACACAGACAAATGTAGCAGTTGCTTTAATTATTGGTACTTACGTGTACTTGAAAAACTTCAAAGACAATTTTCTCGAGTATTTTTGAAAGTTGGATCGAATGGCTTTGTCTGATTTTCATTTGTGTTCTGAACTTCACGTACCATAAATATGAAAAAATTCTAAAATCCGATACACATGTAGTCTCCTTGTTCATGTCCTTACTTTTTGTGAAATACTAGCTCAAAACTTGGCGACGATCGGGCACGTATTTATTCGAATCTTAAGTTCAGTTCTCCTTCTCTATTCCCTCTCTTTCCATTTTCTCTTTCCTTCTCTCTCTACCTACCTTCCCCTCTCCCGTCTCTCTCTCTTCATCTCTAATGTCCCGTCTGTTCATCTCCTACCACCCCTCTCTCTCTGCCCATCTCCGCCTTTCCCTTTCTCTGCCATCACCTCCTCGTCTCTGTCGAACTCCTCCTTCTCCTCCATCTGTGAAAAATTATGTGGCTCTGATATCTTTCATGGTGATCAGTGGTGTCCAAGGTACCCTCCTATTGACTAACACTATCTTGAAAGTGTAGGCGCAGTTAGTTGTCCTTAGAAGATGGTATAAGGGGGCGTGCCGCGGTGTAGTAGCCGAGCGGTCTAAAGCGTCTCGCTGCGAAGAGCGCAGCGCGGTTGCTCGCCGTGGAGGTTCGAGTCCTCCCTGGGTCATGGGTGTGTGTGTTTGTCCTTAGGTTAGTTTACTTTAGTTTAAATAGTTTGTAAGCTACGGACTGATGACCACGCAATTTAGTCCGATAGATTTACAAACATCTGAACATTCTAAGGGGACGTGCGGATTTACCGGCCCACACTGTCCATCCGGGATCTGCAATATCAAGCTGACACACCTTTGAGCCAGACTTGTGATCAGACTTGTTGTCATTCCTCCTACCTGTTTTGTAGGAAGTGCTCTCGACGATGTAGTCCGTGGGCAACTAGACAGCACACTGAAGTATTGCTGGAAGTGCTATTAAAAGAGCTGAAATATATTGATTAGTTACGGGTAGGTAATTCATCTGAATAATATCCGGGGTGCCAGGTATGGGGCTTCATTATTAGCCACACCATAATACAATACTGATTACTGACTTTCAAATTAACAATTAAAATTTTACGGCTAACTAGACCGGTTCGGATTACGTCCTGATGCCAATAGACGACAGCGGCGCGCAGCCGAGACCTACTATAAACTTCGTACATCTTCGTAGGTGTTCGTAAATGTTCGTTAAAGACGTTGTAATTCATTTATTTGAACATTATTAAAGAATATGAAGTCATCATTAACTACTTCTATTGACCCCCAGCCCGCTACTATGGTCTATATGCCACCAAAACATTGTTAAATAAAAAATATTAATAACTGCAAGATGCTAGTTCGCGGCATTCTTCGTACTTTTCCCGATTTATAGGCGAGACGGCTACAACGGATAGCGTCGCTCTGGAGCTTTCGCTACCCCACCTCCTCTGCCGACGCCATATGGTGCCTCTGGGCCGTGGGAACTTAAACGGCTCCTACTGTCGACAACCGCCTAGCCGTTCCTAACTAAAAATGTATCTGCCGCCGACTCGCGCACAGAAATCTGTTAATAACTTATTAAACAAAATAAAATAAAATTTTACCTATTTATAAAAACCTTTACACAGTCACCGTATGAAATTTTGTGTAGACGGTGATGTCCCTCTTGTTTTGAAAGTTAAGTGTGCAATATTTCAAGATCGGAGTAAAACCGCAGATTTTGTCGACGATCGTAGGTAAAGTACTCTCTGCCACGCTCCATACAAAATTTTACGTAGACTGTTGTAACGAAGCAAGTTGGAATTTATTCCCATCTGCTTGCATTACTGAACCTCACGATACCACTGCTGCTTAATAATGGATATGAATGTAATTAGTCTATTGTTTTCTTTCCCAAAACTGTTGTTACTCTTTTTTTGTAACGTAACTAGCTGATGTCATTTTCTATTATTTGACGCCGGAGAAGTGTGTTTAATTAGAAAATATTAGTTAGTTAATGCCAGAAACGTATTGTTATATTTCATATTGTGTGCTAATTAGTATTTCTGTTGAAATTAAGTAAATTCCTTTCTCATAATTCTAAAGGAGGTATTATTGTGTTTCATAACTAATGTTAGGAAAGTTTTGCCCTCTTAAATTTCTGTATAATTTGACGTTAATTATGAAAGTATAGTTGATGAACATATTTTGTTAAATACCTAAATGAAATACTATTAATTGAACTGAAATTTGTATATTAACTTAATCGGTATTATTTACGCTATCTTTTAGTACAGTCAGTTGTATATAATTGTTTATTTTTCCATTATAATTAATGAAACGAATTCGATTAACAATACGTAATTTTCAGTGACATTGACTGAAGGTATAAATAGGATTCGTTCGCGACATGTAATAGAGTATTGTTTCATCCGTTGTCTGGGACACAACGCAAACAAGTTCAGAATACTGTTTCGGTCACGGTCTGAGGCACAAGACACAGTAGTTGAAACTTAAATTTGGGACAATTATGTAAAAGTTCGTCTGTGTTATTCATGCAGAAAGTGCAACTACCGTGATTAATCCATATCTGTGCCATGCTGTACACTTCAGACGTGTGTATTTCACACCCGAACTGTGTAAATGCGTATTATTGATGTGTGGAATGTGCGTTACTGGTCACATTAACTGAAATTAATGAGACTTGAAAGCTGACCATAAATGGGGATAACTGGGCATTTATATATCATTAAAAGTGCGAAAGAACTGCAATTCTGTGTGTTGGCTTTGTCACTTGTAGTGAATTAGTTTTCTCCCCATGAGATTTCAGCCAGCCGTAACCGTGAGCAACGATCGTCAACAAAATTGATAAGCAACGATCTACGACCAGGTAACGGTGCACAGTGACTTCCCTCTTGGTTTGAAGATCAAGTGTGCTAAGTTTCTTCGCAGTCGGATGAACGGCGCGGCAGTGCATAAAATACGAAGAAATATGATGCGGCAGTTTCCCCACGCATCTTACTGTTTATAACGTCATATCTCCTAAACTACAAGTCGTACAATGAAATAATTATGTAGGTACATTCATTGTCATAAATGAATACTTTTTGCAAAATTTAGTAGCAACGAAGTAATGAATTAAAACGTCAATCATAAGGCGGCAATTTTTCACGCATCTCAGTGTTCATGCCGTCATATCTCCTGAACTATGTGCTGTACAGTGATATAATTATGCCTATAACCTTCGATAAAAGTGCGAGAAATATGTTGTCAAAGTTTCATCGAAATCGAATGAATGTTACGGCATCGCATAAAATACAAACAAACAAACATTCATTTGTGTATAGTAGCCTAGCTGTACATGGCCATGTATAGCTGTGTCTTGTTACAGTATAAGGGAAAAGAATAAAAGATAAAGAGCACATTTCTAATATGTGTAGTTTCCTAATGCTTTGTGAATGGGAATGGGTGCACATCCTTATCCTACACTCCCTGTTCTGCCGCCCCCCTCGGCCACTCACCTTGCAGTTCATATCCTCCTCCCCACTCTATCTGTGTATCTTCGCGCCTTTCATTTTACATTTCCATCCACCCTCCTTTGTCCATCCGATCCTCGTTCCCCCTCTTTCTGTGCATCTCCTCCCTCTCCAACTCCTCATCACGCTCTCCCTGTTCATGTTCTCCTCCCCCCACCCTGAGACGATGGTATACCCCTCCTCCATCTCCGTTTGCAACTCTAACGTAGAGCCTAGTCTAACGTTATGTTCAAAGTTTTATATCAACACTACTGGCCATTAAAATTGCTACACCAAGAAGAAATGTAGATGATAAACGGGTATTCGTTGGACAAATATATTATACTAGAACTGACATGTGATTACATTTTCACGCGATTTGGGTGCATAGATCCCAAGAAATCAGTGCCCAGAACAACCGCCTCCGGCCATAATAACGGCCTTGATACGCCTGGGAATTGAGTCAAACAGAGCTTGGATGGCGTGTACAGGTACAGATGCCCATGCAGCTTCAATGCGATACCACAGTTCATCAAGAGTAGTGACTGGCGTATTGTGACGAGCCAGTTGCTCGGCCACTATTGACCAGACGTTTTCAAATGGTGAGAGATCTGGAGAATGTGCTGGCCAGGGCAACAGTCGAACATTTTCCGTATCCAGAAAGGCCCGTACAGCACATGCAACTTACATTCGTGCATTATTCTGCTGAAATGTATGGTTTCGCAGGGATCGAATGTATAGTCACATGTCGTAACACATCTGAAATGTAACGGCCCCACTGTTCAAAGTGCCATCGTTGCGAAAAAGAGGTGACCGAGACGTTTAACCAATGGCACCCCATACCATCACGCCGGGTGATACGCCACTATGGCGATGACGAATACACGCTTCCAATGTGCGTTCACCGCGATGTCGCCAAACACGGATGCGACATCACGATGCTGTAAGCAGAACCTGGATTCATCCGAAAAAATGACGTTTTGCTATTCGTGCATCCAGGTTCGTCGTTGCGTACACCATCGTAGGCAATCCTGTCTGTGATGCTGCGTCAATGGTAACCGCAGCCATGGTATCCGAGCTGATAATAGTCCATGCTGCTGCAAACGTCGTCGAACTGTTGGTGCAGATGATTGTTGTCTTGCAAACGTCCCCATCTGTTGACTCAGGGATGGAGACGTGGCTGCACGACCCGTTACAGCCATGCGGATAAGATGCCTGTCATCTCGACTGCTAGTGATACGAGGCTGTTAGAATCCAGCACGGCGTTCCGTATTGCCCTCCTGAACCCCCTGATTCCTTATTCTGCTAACAGTCATTGGATCGGGAGCAGCAATGTCGCGATACAATAAACTGCAATCGCTAAATTTATTTTTATTCATTTATTTAGGCTCATCAGATTATGGCCAACAGGCCCTCTCTTACATCAGATTAGGGTTTTTCACGTACAGTACTTCTTTACATGTGAGTTACGTATAATATAATAATGATTTTAATAGATAAACAATTAATAACATGAAACTTCGTGGCAGATTAAATTGTGTGCCGGAACCGGGACTCGAACCTGGGACATTTGCCTTTCGCGGGCAAGTGCACTACTGACTGTGCTATCCCGACACGACTCACAATGCCGTCTCACAACTTCATTTCCGCCGGTACCTCGCCTCCTACTTTTCAAAAAAATAGCGAGCGTTAGAGAGCATGGGCGATGGGGGCGCTACAGCTGTAGAGTGCGAGTTGTGGAAGTTGGAGACGGAGGCGAGCGCGGGTAGCTAAGTGGTTAAAGCGACCGCTGGCACTAAGCGAGAAACCCCAGTTAGATTTCCTGACCCGGCTCACATTTTCATTATTCACCTTTGTATAATATCAATGCCCCAATGCCCATAAAGTCATTCCTTTCCTTCCTAATCCATATTCCTTCTCCGCAATAAATAATTTGCAAATTATATAACTTAATTTATACAGATTGAAAACATGTAAAAGGATGTAAATAAATAGTTTTGACATAACTCCAAAAGGATTAATACTAGCATTAATACTGGTACGCATTTCTCCACGAGGCATCAAAGCAACGTTTCACCATGCAACGCCGGTCAACTGTTGTTTGTGTATGAGACACCGGTTGGAAACTTTCCTCGTGTCCGCACGTTGTGTCGCCACCTGCTCCAGCCTTGTGTGAATGCTCTGAAAAGCTAATCATTTGCATATCACAGCACCTTCTTCCTGTCGGTTAAATTGCACGTCTGCAGCACATCTTCGTGGTGTAGCAATTTTCATAGCCAGGAGTGTATGTAGGTTCTCGAGCGAATGCTTTGACATTTTGACGAAACATTGCATTGTTATACACACGTGTTTCTATGTGCCAAATTTTTAATATATGTTAGATATGATCTAAATTCTATAATGGGCAAACGTTGTTGTAAAAAATCTCAAAAACTTACACAAACATGTGATATATATTAATGCCATGATCGCCGGCCGCGGTGGCCGAGTGGTCTGCGGCGCAACAGTCACAGTCTGCACGGCCGCTACGGTCGGGGGTTCGATCCCCCCTCGGGCATGCATGTGTGTGTCGTCTTTAGTATAAGCTAGTCCATAGTCCCTTAAGCTTAACAAACATTTGAACATTTAATGCCAAGATCTCTTCTTGTCTTGCCTGCTTATTCACCTCATTTGTCTTCTTTTTTTTTTAACACTAATGACACTTTATCAATTTTTGTATCTTTGGGCTGCAGAGTGGCGTAAGAGGCTGCTTACAGCCCATCCCTCTCGGCGAATCATAATAAAGGGAAAAATAGGTCATACGTACAACTTCGCATGAGAGTCCGTAATAGCGAGCGTAAAAGAGCATGGGCGATGGGGGCTCTACAGCTGTGGAGTGCGACTTGTGGAAGTTGGAGACGGAGGCGAGCGCGGGTAGCTAAGTGGTTAAGGCGACCGCTGGCCCTAAGCGAGAAACCCCAGTTAGATTTCCTGAATTTCCTGGCCTGTCTGACATTGTCACTTTTCACCATTGAATAATATCAATGCCCCAAAGCAGCTTAAGTCATTCGTTCCCTTCCTAATCATTATTCCTTCTCCTCAATAAATAATTGTAAATTATATAACACACTCAGTTCATCGTCTATTTCTGTTCGGAACTTGACAGTATTAACTGTACGACCACTCTTACGCCTTTGGTAATGTGAAGTAGGGGTAGGTCCTGAAACGTCTTCGGATGGCGTGATTAACACGAGCGCTCGCGAAAAGTGGGAAATCTGGGTTCGATTCCCGGTCCGGCTCAGATATCGTGTGTCACCATTAAACCATACAGCTGATGCTGATTAATATTCGCTATTGCGAATGCATTTCTGGTACTTAATGCTAACACTAATTCTGGAGGATTGCGACAAGTCGATACGAACACTACATCTGCTAGATAGAAAAATGAAGTAAACGAACATCTTCTAGGAGTTGGCTGCCCTACACGCATACTACTCAATGCTGCCAAGACAGCCTGTAGCGTGACGTAGAAACCGTTGTAATTACACTTTTCAGTTACTTTTCCGTACAGCCTACACTGTGCGAATGGACCGTCTAAAGGAGTTCTGTTAGTTTGTGGACATAGAATAGCATGTATTATTGTTACAAACAAAACCATCGTAAGAAAATTATATAAAGCTCTTAAGTCACTCTTCCTCTTAGAAGAAAAGGCACGTACATTTCTGAAAACCCTCTTCCACAATCCGTTACGGGAAGTAAATCTGTGATTCGTGCATAGTCAGATGACTGTGTGTCAGAGACAAATACTTCAACATTAGAAGGCAGAACACAGTGTTATAGAAGTATCTACAATTTTGGAACATATTTGCGGAATCATAGAACGGCGTCAAGAGAAACGTTTTGTTCCACTCAAAGTGACATACCTCGCTAAACACCAAGGTTGCATTAAAAGCAGTCAACAATCCGAAGATTGGTTTGAACATCACAGTGCTTTACTAGGCATGGTCCTGTTTGGAGGTGGTATGCCGTTGCCTTCCTCCGACCTTCGAACTGACTTACCCAGCCAGTTATAGGGGGACCTACAGTTTAACGTGGGTTCCGAACCACAGTGCTACTCGGTATATTTCACATGAGCAATACTGCCAGAGGTGAAAGAAGTGGAAAGTGACAGATAAAAATCCTAGGACCTGGCGGGGATCGAACCCGCGACCTTTGGATTTGTAGTCTGGCACTCTACCACTGTGCAACCGAGGCGCACTAAGGTTGCATTAACTAGTAAAAATCAAAAACATTTCATATTAATGTAGAATAGTTTCATAAACGTATACGGTTTATTTAGAAAAGTGATCAATAAATCTCAATGAGTATTCAGTTTTTAAATGGATGTTGTTGCATGCAGATCCTGGCTGGAGCTATGTCACAAGGGCAACAACGTTTGTTTACCAGTTTTCTTTGCCCAAGCAGTTCACATAACGATAATTGGGTTAGTAAATCGTGTCAGGAGAAATGGACTAATTTCTTTCGACAAATTGGATCCAAAGAGCAGTAAAAGATTACAAGTGTCAACACTCGAGGCATGTAAGTTCTACTAAATTTTATGAATACCTCATACAGAGGCAAGGTGGCCTCTCCAGAGCTTTAATTTTAGATAAATATGAGACTTTGGATAACAAATTACCTAAACTGTGTATTTTACTAAAAAAAAAAAAAAAAAAAAAAAAAAAAAAAATAATAATAATAATAATAATAATAATTTGTATCTCGTATTAAAATGTCATAATGAAAATTTACTATGTTTTCAGTACGTATTATAAAATATTGAAGTCCCAACGTCTGTTCGATAAACTAAAAAACTACTGAATGGATTTTCATGCCGTTTTCAACGGTGTGATTCATGACGGAGGTTTGAGTGTAGTCTGTAATTCATTAAGGTGCCTGGCAGTGGGTGAATCTGTCGAGCAAAAATCCGCGAAAGAGAGCAACAAATAATCTTATTAAAAGCTGTATATTCTGTAATTTTCGAACATTACTGTAATGTGAAAATGCTGTTACTGTTTGATAATGCCTAGGATGAACATGAGATACCTTTCAATCTTTCAGACATGCTCGACGCATCGGGCTGATACGACACTACAACAGAAAAAAATGTTGGGTTATATATGAGATCTGGTCGGGTTGCTAGTTGTAAAATATGATTACGATTTGAATGTCCTCTCTTCTATTTAATCTGCCATCAGTCGTGTATACTCGGCTGCTGAGTACTGTGCACCCGTCTGGTTGGAAAGGGCACGTGTGCAGAAGGTGGATATGAAAATGAATGATACAATGCGTTGTGTGACAAGTTTGATTTTATATCTTTATTGGTTAAGTAATAGTATTCAGAGTTTTCGTAGCTTAGTTTGGACTTGTGAAGTTGCCTGGCAGTAGGCAAAGTAGCATGATGTCATCGATGGAAGGAGTGGGAAAAGCATAACAGATTGCACAGATCATGTATGGACCGTGAGAAAGCATAGACGTGATCTTAATGGCTGCCGCCTCCCCTTCCGATGTCATCATTCCTACATTTCAATAATTAATATTTAAGAAAGTAAATATTACATAATAGCGTAATTTCAGTGTAACACTTTTCTGTTAATAAGTTTTCATTTGAACCTATTTGGTACTTTGTTCACTGTAATTTATATAAACAAAATACCGGCAACGACTCTAGAAGGTTCGTTTGGCAGCAACTAGCGGCCTCGCCTGTCCAAGGACAGTCCAGTGCTGACCTTCAAACTGCCGGCCGGGCCGAGCCGAGCCGAGCCGAGCCGGGCCGAGCCAAGCCGACAGATTAAACAGATTGTTTTAAATTGCGCTGTTCACACTGGCAGCCGGGCCGAGACGACTCCGCTTCAGCCGGCTCACGCCGAGCCGATGACATTCGGAATGTTTAATATTTCTGGCGCGAGCCGATTGGGCTATGGTATTGCTTCTGCATTCTCACGTCTACATCCTGTTTCCGATACAAGTCCCTGCATAGCGTTTTTATCTTTTTATTTTATTTTTTTTTTTAAACACTAGTGAAATATGTTCTGTTTATTTTTTCTTGTATTATTATTAATTCTTACAAGGAAAAACTCTCCTAAATGTCAGTCGAAATTCATGGGACGAGTCCATTACCACCTGTTTCTTATGTGATTAAAACTCGACGAGTCACGACTGTCTGAGAACAGTAGTATTAAAACTAGAGGACCCATGCAAATATTTCACACCGTTAGTGGAAAGACAAAAAAGTTGGGAAAAATGGAAGTAAAGTTAAATGTTCACGCATAACTTTCTTGAGAATCAATCAATACAAGTGTTTAAAAGCGGAAATGAAAGAGCTTGATCTGCTGAGTGTTGTTAGGTAAAAAAGAACTGCATACCTTAATTAGAACCGAAGATATCGTAAAACTAACCGTTTAAAATATTCAACGGAAGGACAGAAGGATACCGTATTTGAATGAAAGTAAAGGATGGAGTCTCTTAATTCTGATATTTGATGACAAATCTGCGAATGAATACCTTTCGTTTAAAGCAAAAATGAAGAAAATCGGTCGGATAGAATGTTCCGACCGACTAACTTATTAATTCATTCTTAACTTACTCTCAGACGTGAGGGTACCGCTTTAATGTGAGACAAGCTGTAAACAGTTATTTTCACGTTCTCGTACAAAGTTTTTCGAGAGCTACAGAAGCGAAAATAAAACAGGGATATATTTTGTATTAGGAGTAGATGCATCTATAAATATAAGTGTATTTTTGGACTACTACTTTTATCAACTCCAACTAGAAAGCTGTTAAGTATAACGTCCGAAAATTTTATTTCAGTCCATCAACAGTAAAGTCGCAGTTTACATTAATTTTTTCTTCTCTTATATTTCCAAACAAGAAATATATATTAAATTAATTGTCTGGTGTGGACAAAAAACCAGTTGTATGCCTGTTTCTAAAGTCAAGTATGACCAATTGTAAAACCGTAGCAGATATTTGTCCATTATAATGGGTCAGCATGCAAAAAAAAAAAAAAAAAAAAAAAAAAAAAAAAAAAAAAAAAAAAAAAAAAAAAAACCTTGTTTTCTGGTTACGGATCATTAACACATCACGGGGGACCTATACACGTGGCCAGCAATTCCAATTTTTCGGGACTGCAGTGCCTCACGCTACGCTCAACAGCCGCAGAGTTCGTAGGCTTGCAATCGCGGCATGACGCCGCTCAGGTAACTCGCAATAATTTGTGAAATGAGGTAGTTACCTGTGCGACTACTATTTCAAAAACTTTTTCATACTTTTAGCTCCATTTCATTCGCTGTAATGTATGGTCTAAAATGCATAGAATAGTAAGCTGCCCGCTATCGAACTTTTTCAATACACGATTTGTAAATCAAGTGCGCATAATTGACAAAAAGCATCATTTGAAAACGACTGATACGAATTTCGAAAAGGTGAATGTTTTATTCGAAAGCTAAGATGTTATACTATCATGTGTCCAAAATTCAGATTTTTTAACCGCATACGTTCATCAAAATCGAGTGAGGCGCGTTACGAAACTAAAAACTCTTGCGGAATGAAAAGTAGACTTTTTATTTTTTCACAGGCAAGGCAAAGCTTTTAAGGAAAAAATAACTTCATATAACGATGTGGCGTGGTCTTATACACCGTCAAAATTATTTGCAACGTGAAAATAGGAAAAGTTGATTTTCCCCCTCTTTTTCGGCTCGGCCCGACCGAGCGTGCAGTGTGAACAGTGAACACCCATGCTGTCGGTGTGCGCCGACTAGGCGTGTTCACACTGCCGGACGGGCCGAGCCGAGCCGAGCCGAGCCGTGCCGGGCCGAGCCGACAGATTAAACACATTGTTCTAAATTGCGCTGTTCACACTGCCGGCCGGGCCGAGACGACTCCGCTTCAGCCGGTTCACGCCGAGCCGACGACATTCGGAATGTTTAATATTTATGGCGCGAGCCGGCGCCGGCGCCGGCGCGAGCCGATTGGGTTATGGTATTGCTTCTGCAGCACAAATATCACACGTCTTCAACGTGTTTTCAAGTTTCTTTGCATGATAGATTTTTTTTCATTTAAATAACATTCGTAAAAATATGTTGTTTAGTTTTTCTTTTATTACTATTAATTCTGTAAAATGAATACAAAATCCAGAATTTTTTTAGCTGTTCTCACAGGGAAAAACTTTTCTAAATGTCAATCAAAATTCATGGGATGAATCCATTACCACCTGTTTCTTATGTGCTTAAAATCCGATAGGTCACTACAGTGTGACAACAAAAGAAATGTAATAACAAAATCAGTGAAATGTTACCTGTTTCAGTCAGCAGTAAAGACGTTTTGGTCACCACCGTGTTTCCTTCGATCTTCAGCTGACTGTGGGTGAGGATAGCTTGTTGCTGGGGACAAGCCCACCAGGAAGCAAAAAAACAAAACACAGCAAGATATAAAGTGGCACACGCTTCTCATCCTTTACTGACGTGACTTTGTAGTTTCTCCGTCTAAACTATATCAGCGCATTTTTTCTTTCATTTAACATTTTTTTTTTAATCGAAGTATCATTGAAACAAAGAATATTGTCAGCAGATGATTCAGCAAAATGTTCGTAGAAACGCAGTTTCCCTCAGACACCTTCTTAACAAAATAAATAGATAATGAAACTCTGATACATGTGTTAAGTTCTTTGAAAGTGGAGATGGGTTGAAATACAGTACAGTGTGTCCTACATAAAACAGGTAAACCTCACGTATACCACCACTTGCAACATCCCTTATGAAGAGGTAACTACATATTTTTAATGTTAATATTATCTATTATTTTTTACTTAGTTCGTTCTTAATTTAATCCCGGGCATGAGAGGTATTGCTTTTATGTGGGACAAGCTGTATATAATTATTTTTACCTTGTGATAATTTTTCTGAGAGTTACAAAGGCGAAATAAAAAAAAAAATTGTTATACTTAGGTGTAGAAATACCTATAAATTTCAGTATAATTTTGGGCTTCTTCCTTTTATCATTTCCAACTAGAAACCGAATAAGTATAATGTCAAAAAAATTTATTCAGTCCATCTACCAAAGTAACGGTTAACATTAATTTATTCTTCACTTCTAATTCCATTCACGAAATATATATTCCATTTATTGTGTAATGTGGACAAGAAATTAGTCATAGGTCTTTCATAAAGTATGACCTCATGTAAAACCATAGAAGGACATTGTCAACTATCGGTTGCCACCCAAGAAAAAATTATACTTGTATTCTGGTTACGGATCATTAACACGTCACGAGGAAGCGACAAACGTGGTCAGCAATTCATAATTTCGGCGCTGCAGTGCTTCGCGCTATGTCCAACACCCGCCGAGATCGAAGGCTTGCGACCGCGGAGTAACGCCGCTCAGATAACTCGCAATTACTTGTGATAGGTGGTAGATATCAGTGCGGCTACCATTTCAAAAACTTTTCTGTACTTTTAGTTCAATTTCACTCGCTGTAATGTATGGTCTTAAATGCATAGAACAGTAAGCTGCCCGCTATCGAACTTTTTCAATACACGATTTGTAAATCAAGTACGCATACTTAAAAAAAAAGCATCATTTGAAAACGACTGTTACGAATTTCAAAAAGGTGAATGTTTTATTCGAAAGCTAAGATGTTTTACTACCATGTGTCCAAAAATCAGATTTTTTAACCGCATACTTTCATAAAAATCGAGTGAGGAGCGTTACAAAACTCACGCCGAATGAAAAGTAGACTTTTTATTTTTTCACAGGCAAAGTAAAGATTTTAAGGAAAAATTGCTTCATAAAACGATGTGTCGTGGTCTTATATACCGTCAAAATTTTTTACAAATTGAAAATCGTAAAAGTTGATTTTCCCCCTCTTTTTCGGCTAGGCTCGGCCCGGGCGGCAGTGTGAACGCACCCTTAATGTAGCACCTTGTCAATTATACGGAGCATTATAAGACTTGTACATCTATCATCATGGCACTAGTTTCTATTGTAAAGTGACTATCGTTCAATGCACCGCTTAGACTTGTGGATTTCGCTGAGCATGTATAAAAGTTGGAAGAACATACTTAAAATTCACTGACATCCCATAGTTTGTGATGAATATCGTAGTTAGAGCCCTTAAATCATTTCCACAGCATTTTAGCTTTAGACATCAAGAATCTGCGACCTGTGTGCTGGCCGGCCGCGGTGGCCGAGGGGACTGAGGCGCTCCAGTCACGGTCTGCACGACCACTACGGTCGGGGGTTCGAATCCCCTCTCGGGCATGGATATTTGTGCCGTCCTAGTTCGTAAGTAGTTCATAAGTAGTTTGTAAGTTTAAGTCCCATGAGCTATACAAACATTTGAACCTGTGTGCTGAAACTGCGTGGGACATTATCTACTTCGAGATCTAAGGTTTTGCCAGTCTGAAGAATTGGTGAAACCTACGGCCCCTCATGCAATATGCAGTACCTAGTGCAAATAGGACCATATTTGCATGCATGCATGCATCCATAGTAATAGGAGTGAGGGGAAAGTAGGAGAAATTTATAAGAGGGTGGAAGATTGTGCTGAAAGATTGTTAGGTTCTAACTAGACAGTTTTAACATCGTATATAAAGACTTGCTCCTCTCAGTCAATGAATATTTTCTCCCCTCTTGATGAACTCCTTTATTTCATTAGGAGAGACCATCAAATCAACTCCAAGTCACTGGTTATCTATGCTGAGTACCATCCCTTCACCTCACTTAAGGAGGAAGCAAGCTTTACTAACGGAAGCTAAGAGATTCTTCTCAACACCCTCTCTGCCATTGCACCAAGAAATCTGCCATCCATCACAGTAGCGACTGCAATCAAGAAGAGCAGTAACTGTCACTGTGGAGCAGCTCATTGCTGATGCATTTGACCTAAATGAAAGCTATAGGCAAGAGTGGTCAACAAAAACATTGGGAACAAGTGCCCTTCATCTTGTTCAGATGTTTGTAGAGCTTATGGGACTTAACTATGGGGTCATCAGTCCCTAAACTTACAAACTACTTATGAACTACCTTATACTAAAGACGGCACAAACATCCATACCCGAGGGGGGGATTCGAACCCCCGACCGCAGCGGCCATGCAGACCGTGACTGGCACACAGCAGACCGCTCGGCCACTGCGGTCGGCCCACCATCTTGATCTCACAAAGAAACCAAACGGCTTCTCCCTACCGAGGAAATTCTGGTGTCGCATCAACATGGTTGCTGCAATTACTGCAAGCACAAGCGGGTCTGGATCAGTTCACCGATGTACGAGCGTAACCTGGAAGAACAGACGATCGAACATCTGGTCCAACACTGTCCTCATCATTCGTACCTGACATTCTTGACGATTTGCTCGCTCTGACACCCGGTTTAACTGATGTTTGACAAGAACGGTCTTTACAGTTTCATTTTACCTTGTTAGGTATAATTGTATATTGTATAAAATTACCATATGATTAAATTAATAAATAACTATTTACTGAAATTAATTATAGTATATGAATTCAACTGAATACAGTAGTAATTTGCACAAACATATCATATTTTTATGCTTAAGAAAAATACCCTATATCTTCCGCTTTATAATTCACAGCTGCGGCGGAATAGCCATGCGCAATGAGGCGCTGTGCTACGGTGCGCGCGGCCGTTCCACGCAGAGAGTTCGAGTCCTCCCTCGGGCATGGATGTATGTGTTGTCATTACGTTAACTTAGTTTAAGTAGTTTGTAAGCTAAGGACTAATAACAAAGCAGTTGAGTCCCATACATTTACAAACATTTGAACATTTTATGATGCACGAAATATCGCAGTTTTAATCAATTTGAGAGAAACATTCCTATTTTCTAGCAACACTAAACCTACCCAAACCAAATAGTAAAAGAATTTGAGCGCTAAGACGTCGACAACGAATATTATAGTAACTCAGACGACGATGCGAACGAACCTGAAAATTACACTACTGGCCGTTAAAATTGCTACACGAAGAAGAAATGCAGATGATAAACGGGTATTCATTAGACAAATATATTATACTAGAACTGACGTGTGATTACATTTTCACGCAATTTAGGCGCACAGATCCTGAAAATCAATACCCAGAACAACCACCTCTGGTCTTAATAACGGCCTTGATACGCCTGGGCATTGAGTCAAACAAAGCTTGGATGGTGTGTACAGGTACAGATGCCCATGCAGCTTCAACATGAACCACAGTTCATCAAGAGGAGTGACTGGCGTATTATGACGAGCCAGTTGCTCGGCCACCATTGACAAGACGTTTTCAGTTGGTGAGAGATCTGGAGAATGTGCTGGCCAGGGCAGCAGTCGAACATTTACCGTATCCAGAAAGGCCCGTACAGGACCTGCAACATGCGCTCGTGCATTATCCTGCCGAAATGTAGGGTTTCGCAGGGATCGAATGAAGGGTAGAGCCACGGGTCATAACACGTCTGAAATATAACGGCCCCACAGTTCAAAGTGCCGTCGATGCGAACAAGAGGTGACCGAGACGTGTAACCCATGGCACCCCATACCATCACGCCAGGTGAAACGCCAGTATGGCGATGACTACCGATACCGGTACTTTAGTTTTCAATAACCGTTTTTTCGGTATTTATTTGGTGTCGGTTGTAACCGGTTTTTTTTAGCTATTGACAAGAACCGGGTAAAAAACCGTTATGACTATTTCCTGTAATAGTGGTTCAAAATGTGTTTTTTGTAAATAATTAAAAAAAATTAAAACTAGTAGACCCTAATATTTAGGGCTATTCCTAAAATTTCCACTGCTGTGAAATATTAGGTCATCGCAGTAACTAAGAAAAGCGATCAGTGATAATTCAAGAACAATCCCGGCAGTCAGAAACGTGCAACAAACGCGTGGCATAAGATCTTAAGAACTGGTGCAGCTGTTGAGGCATCGATGCACCTATTGCCTTGTGGCTTGGCCTATTAGACGACGCGCGTGCACCGGCAGTGTACAAGACTTGCCTCCATCTGGTCATGCGGCAGTTCCTTGATGTCGTCGCCAGACATCGGTTGTGTCTAAAATGGCACCATCCCGAGTATGGAAGTACTTCATGAAGTACGGGAGCAGTGAGATACAATGCTCCATTTGCTTTAAAAAGCTGAAAACGGGCAATGGCGGCGCTAGGCGTCGGCGACCGCCGACGGCCTCGCACCTGTGGGGGCCTCGCAAAACATTGTTAATTTATTTCTTTTTTATTTGATATTTAAAGATGAAGGACGAAAACAACATCCGAACCCAAGGGTGGGATTCTACCCCCGACGGGCGGAACCTCGCGCACCGTGATATGACGCCTTAATTCGCTCGGCCATTCCCGGCGGGCACATATTTCGTTGTCCGTATTTATTTTCGTATGAGTGCAGCAGTGATAAAATTTTCAGTTAAATACTTTGTGTTATCGATACTGAGTTTACTGTTTGACACATTAAACAAGGAAAATAATGCAAAAAAATAATGCAAAAAAAAACAACACAATAACTACAGCACAGCTCAGTTACAAATAAGACAACACGGTAGACAACAATGTAGTGACACGCTGTGCACTTGACAGCGTGCATCGTCATCCCAGCACGGCTCCAAGTCTCACGAGTGCTGCCGATTGTTACCGATCAGTTAAGGGCTTTCCCATACAACAGCTCTCGTGAATCTGCGCAAGCGCACTAAACGGCAGTGACGAAATGTCGCACAAGACTCAATGTGTCAAGAGACTCGCACTTAGAACACTTCCGTCTACGTGTCTTGTCGTTACTGAGTGAAAAATTGGTTGTTTGTATTGTAAATACGTTATTACGTATATTTCGATACATTTGTCACACTGTTGGGATTGATTTCATATTTGTTAGGAAAGTCAGTATTCAGATACATTTCTTAGCATATTTATTTGTGTGCAAAGCATAATTTGTATCACTGTCGTAAATTTTATTGAAGTGCTACGGTCTGACTAAAATTACTTGATAGTTGAACCAGGGGTGGACTTTGTCTTTTGGAGGCTTGGGGCGGCGTAGATAACAAACTGAGGTCTCCCAGCGTTAAATGGCGCAACGACTACTATTTTAATTTGACAATATGGTTCACAGTGACTTCCCTCGTCTCTTTTATAAAATAGCATTTTTTTCTCTGTTGTTCGGATGTATTATTTATGTCTTACGACGAAGCCGCCATATAGCGAGCCACATTATTAAAAAAGAAATGTCAATTTCATAGAGACATCTGCAAAGGACGTTCCTAGAGATAAAAAGGTATCTTTCAGTGTTTCAATTTTTATGGATTTCTGCTTGTCTGCAGAACAGCTCGTAATAGTTATCACAAAACCATTAATAGGAAGAATAATTCAACATTCTTTCATCCTTAAGTCAACATATCGACACGTCTCAGCACTATCACACAGATAAGCTTATCCAAATGTTCTGTGTCCAATCAATGACAATTAAACTGAAGATATACGCAGAATGATCAAGTATATTCCCGACTATAATGGATCCAAAACATTTTATGAGAAAATTGCAGTTGCGAACTAAAGACAAATGAGTAAAATTACAAATCTGTTTCAGAAATTTTTTTCTTGTACGTTTTTTCCCTGAATGATTTACTGTTCTATGTATTCTGAATGTGTTTTTCAACAAATAAAATACATATTATGTATTTATATACTGGAATTTTATTACATAAGAAGCAAAACTGTAGTTAATTCGAAAAACGTCCTTCTTTAAACCAAAATTTGAACATAGAGGAAGTACAAGATCATGCTTTTGTAATGACAGTCTTATGTGGTTTCGATGTATGTAACATATAATGCATAATTTAGTGCAATATTTGCTTCAGTAACATAATAGACAGTCCTTTTTTTCTGAAAATGTACCTTAGGTACTTAGGTCGTTCTGCAAATTCAGAATTCATGTATAATGAACTTATAAACGAATCTGGTCCATATGTCGTGAAGCAGAAGAAAACAAGGAACAGACAGGTGTAACTCCTTTTGGGGTTCGCTTGTAATAACTGAAGCTTAAACTCGAGTCTCCATAATAAAAACACCTATAGTAGGAGGACATGTGGAACACACACACACACACACACACTAACATCCATCTGATAGTATGTATAGATTACTTAAATAATTCTTAAATTTTATGACTTGTTGTTCTAGCATCATACATGACGAAATATAAAAACTATGCTGCCATGTATGACGATACCACGTCCAGTTCTTTCTACACTATAACACTGGGTACTTTTAAGCACCGTCAAATGGGGGTAATTTAGGACAATATGGTATATTTGCTGTTTCGCGATGCATAGCAACAATTTACCGCTCACTTTCACTTTCGTACACTAGTTATTTTAAATGAGGACCTGTATTTTCGCATTCCGCGACTATTTTTATAGTCTTATATAAACCCTTATCAATATTCGATTAACAGTATCGAGGTTGAAATTTCACGCAGTATTGTGAATTAGAATTTTCTATTCTTCCGACAAGCGGAAAAGCGTTCTGAGGTTGTCATCCAGGTCATTATCCACTTAACTGACAAAGAATGAAATCTAGTACAACCTATAGAAGTTATGATAAAAACAACCTCAAAACAGTACGGAATCACTCCATTTGATGGAACTGCACTTATCAATGTACGTAACAAAATCTAATTTTTAGATCATCATGTCTGGGGGACCCTCGAGAGAAAGAGACACAGGGAGGAAATGGGAGTCCGGTGCATAAAAAAGAAGAAGGATTAAATGGATGGAGTTCTATAAAGGAATCAAATATGGGAAAACATTAGATATAGGAAAACTGGAGACTGATTAGGGAATCACAAAAGTATTGGTATAACTTGTTTGAAAGATTGATCGACATTATCAACTACTTAGCCTCACACAATCTGGCGTTTAGAGGTCATCGAGAATCTCTTAACCTGAATGATACAGAAAACAGTGGAAATTTTATAGGCCTATTTAAACTGTTATCCATATAAGATCTAAAACTAAAAGAGCACTTGCAACGTATTAATGAAAAGCAACTTTCTCAGCATTATCTGAGCCACGAGATACAAAATGAATTAATTTCATTAATGTCAAAATCTGTCATTAACTAAATTGTAAAAAGAGTCAAACAAGCTAAACATTATGCCTTCATGACCGATTGTACCAGGGATGTGAGTCGTTTCTAACAAATGTCAATAATATTAAGATTTTGCAATTCCTCAACTGGAGAGAGATGAACACTTTGTTGGGTTTATTGCCGTTGCAGAAACAACGGGAGAGTATTTAACAAATGTAGTGTTAAAGGAACTAGAAAATAATGAACTAGATATAAAAAAAATGTCGACGATAGGGATATGATAACGGCGCCAATATGGTTGGCATTAATAAAGGTGTTAGAACAAGAATACTCAATATTAATCCACGAGCATTCTTCACGCGATGCGGATAGCATTCTTGGAATTTGCTTCTCATAGATGCAGGTAACTGACCTACAACAGCTACAACTTTTTCGTCTTCGTCAATAAAATTTATGTGCTCTTTGCAACGTTTAGCAAGCGTTGGGCACTTATAAAAACTGAATTAAAATTGACATTCAAACCTCTGCCTGAAACAAAATGGGAAAGCTGAATCGGAGCACTAAACTCTATATTATTCCAATTCGATGATGTCATCGAAACCGTGAATGACCTGAAAAGTGAAACATGATTCTGTAGCTCTTAGTGACCTGTGAAGCAGTCTTCAACGAAATGTTAACATTCGAGTTTATTGTTGCAATGCAAGTGTGCTACGAGATTTTATTACGTGTGAACAATATAAATAAATAATGCCAGTCGGTTAAAGTGAACCTGAAAGTAGCTCTTGACGATTTACGTTCATTTCGTGACTGGATTCGAGAATTCCGTATTACAGGATTTGAAACATGCATTGCAGAAGCTCGATTGTTTGTAGAAGAAAGTAGTTTCGAAATTGAGTTTGAGTTTGAAAAGAAAAGAATAGCACAGAAAAAAAGAATGTTCGATTGGGAACAAACTGATGAACCAACACAATCTGTTGAAATGCAGTCCAGAGTTAATTTTGTTAAGACAATGATAGATGCTGTATTAGTCGACAGTGAATGTCGATTCAGAGCGCTTGAAGAATATTTTGAGCGATTTTGGTTTTAGTTTTGATATCAATTACTTGAAATCTCTAACCAAGGTGGATCTTATCAAGCATTTTAATGATTTATGTAACAACTTCTTCAGTGCATTTTAGAAAACAATTTGGAAGAAGTATATCCAAATGTTTATATAACAATCAGAATGATGCTCACAGTTCTAGTCAGTACAGCTTCGACTGAGAGAAGCTTCACGAAGTTAAAAATTGATTTAGACTTGAGAAGCACAATGAGCCAAGAAAGACTATACGTGTTGCAGTACTATCAATTGAAGAGAAATAGCGGCTAGTATTAATTATGATGTGACGTTAAAAAATTCAGTGAGGCATAAAACCGAAAAGTTTCTCTATTTTGTGTTCCTTTATTGTAATTTTTGTCATTGCAATAATACTTGCGTATTATGCTAATACAATTTTAGTGTAATTATTATTGGTTTACAATTTAGCTCATTTTATTTAACATTTTTTTCCTTACTGAAAAAAATGAAAGGGGCCTCGCAAAGACGAGTTCGCCGACGCCCAGTTTTCGTCTAGCACCGCCACTGAAAACGGGTGGAGGTATTACAAACATGCTACGTCATTTAAGGAGAAAGCATCCAAAATGTTCCTTGGAAGAGAAGGTAAATTCGATTCATATACTTATTATGTAAGTGATGTACTCTAAGCTTTTAATGTATCATCATAATGTTATGCTAACAAGCTTTATTGATGTGATTCCTTCAAAGCGAAGGGCTGTTTTAATAACCAATATGGGTATAGGTAACATTGATCATGTGATGCCTCGCGAGGTAGTCGTGCGGTCTGAGGCTCCATGTCACGGACTGCGCGGCTGCTCCAGTCATGGATATATATGTTGTCCTCAGCGTAAGTTTAAGTTAGATTAAGTAGTTCGTTTGGTTTGGTTGTTTAAGGGGGACAAAACTACTATGGTCATCAGTCAAGTAGTTCGTAAGTCTAGGGACCGATGACCTAAGCATTTAGGACTCATAAGAACACATCAATTTGAACATTCTTTGATCATGTGGTACAGAGCTTTCCTAGTTCAATTTGCTTAAATTTACACTGACAACAATCATACTGTTAGTCGGAACTGTGACTTTATACTTCTGTAGCACTTATTGAAGTTTGCCGGCCGCGGTGGCCGAGGGGACTGAGGCGCTTCAGTCACGGTCTGCACGGCCACTACGGTCGGGGGTTCGAATTCCCCCTCGGGCATGGATATTTGCGCCGTCCTTAGTTGTAGGTAGTTCATAAGTAGTTTGTAAGTTTAGGGACAGATGACCCCGTAGTTAAGTCCCTTAAGCATAACAAACATTTGAACATTTTGAAGTTTATTTACTGACTATAACTTGTTATATACACCATATATATGAGATATTCATATGCGCTGGCTCACAAGTCCAACTTACGGAGTGGTTGGCTCAATATTCGCAACTGCCGGATGGAAATACTAGGTCAGTAAATCTGTATGCTTTGTATATCGTCTTCTACGGATCCCTGGCTAGGCTTACACACACACTCAAGAAGGCGTAGTATTGGAAGAGAATCTTGCAAAATATGGAAAGACTAGTGATTTGTCGTATAACATAAATTTACCTAAATATTAACTAAATTTAGTAAGTTTCGGTTTCGGCCGAAACTAGAAGAACCGACGATTACGGTTTCTGTTTTGGCCACAAAATATGTTTCGTTCGAACTCTACTGCAAATAATAACAATAAAAAAACCGAAAACCGGTTATTTAAAAAACCGGTTATCTTGAGCAGTTTTCGGTGCGGTTAAACTGGAGATGAAAAGAACCGGTATAACCGAAAACCGGTTGTTTCAGCGATAACCGCCATCCCTATGATGCAGTGTCAAGGGTAACCGCAGCCATGGTCTCCTAGCTGACAGTCCATGCTGCTGCAAACGTCGTCGAACTGTTCGTGCAGGTCAGAAAATTACTTAAATGTTAGCAATATAATCTGTAGGCATTTATCGATAAACTCTATGTTCCTTTTTCAAGATACACCTGTAAAACCATTATGCTTGCTACCGAGTGCCAATTGTGTTGAGCCAGATTGTTCTCGCTACTAAGAAAGTAAGCATTCGATTTTATAAAGATCTACTCGGCGAAAAACTTTTTGTTGTTGCGCCTATTAGTTTGATATCTTCGCTCGAGTAAGGACTGGTTTTATTTTCGTGACTCGTCACAGTTACTGTCCAGCAACAAATAAAAACAACGGTGGTCACGGGTTCCAGCCTTGCCTTACCCCTGAGACTACCATGAACTCAATTTACTCTCAACTCTGATACCGGAATATCTACGTAGAAGACCTTTAATTTCCCGCAAACGTTTGCCTTCTATTCCATAATATAGTAGAGCTGATAATAACTTCGTCCTAGGAACACGGTCATAAGCTTTTTCTAGATCTATAAAGCATAGATACAATCATAGAACTTCTCTACTATCTTCCGTAACGTAAACTAAAGCATTGGTGTAGCGAACGTAACTAGCGTCCGGGGCACTACACGTGATAGTCGCCTCCCCCCCCCCCCCCCTCGCTCTCGCTCCCACCAAGGTTCCCGTGGTACAACACTATACTTCATTGGCGCCATCTCCTTCCAGAAATATATATATATATATATATGAAATTGCATCTTTACGTTGTTTGATTTTCTGCTTCAGTGAGCGGTTTTCACTGGTACAAGCCTGTGCTTTACTGTTACCTTTTTGTTTTGGCAGTAGATATCAGAGTCTAAGTACTCTTTGATGCCGAACAAACAACAGGACCACACTGCGAACACGAAGAAAGTAGTTCTAAAATATGAATGACTGTGAAGGTCAACAAATATCTTGCTTTACTTTGTAAAACCAGATTGCTGAAATATTTACCTTAAGACTGAGAACTTACAGTTGTCTATGAAATTACTTACGCACAAAGATTCCGTAATGGCAGTGCAGTACTTGATGAAGTGCTGATAGACTAAAGTATGAGTACATTCCCGGTACTACTGCAGATATTTTACAAAACATGAACCACAGACATTGCCGAGGTGGGGTGGCTTGCGTGCCTCAACGATGCAGATAGCCGTACCGTAGGTGCAACCACAGCGGAGGGGTATCTGTGGAGAGGCCAGACAAACGTGTGGTTCCTGAAGAGGGGCAGCAGCCTTTTCAGTAGTTACAGGGGCAACAGTCTGGATGATTGACTGAGCTGGCCTTGTAACATCACCTAATGTGGCTTTGCCACACAGTTACTGCGAACGGCTGAAAGCAAGGGGAAACTACAGCCGTTACCTTTCCCGAGGACATGCAGCTCTACTGTATGAACATATGATGATGGCATCCTCTCGGGTAAAATATTCCGGAGGTAAAATAGTCCCCCATTCGGATCTCCGGGCGGGGACTACTCAGGAGGGTGTGATCATCAGGAAAGACAATACTGGCATTTTACGGGTCGGAGCGTGGAATGTTAGATCCCTTAATCGAGTAGGAAAATTAGAAAATTTAAAAAGGGAAATGGATAGGTTGAAGTTAGATATAGTGGGGATTAGTGAAGTTCGGTGGCAGGATGAACAGGATTTCTGGTCAGGTGAGTACAGGATTATAAATACAAAATCAATTGGGGGTATCACAGGAGTAGGATTGATAATGAATAAGAAAATAGGAATGCGGGTAAACTACTATGAGCAGCACAGTGATCGCATTATCATTGTCAAGATAGATACGAAGCCAACATCGACAACAGTAGTACAGGTTTATATGCCAACTAGCTCTGCCGATGATGAGGAAATCAAAGAAATATATGAGGAGCTAAAGGAAATTATTCAGACAATTAAGGGAGAGGAAAACTTAATTGTTATGGGAGACTGGAATTCGGTAATAGGACAAGGAAGGGAAGGGAGGATAGTAGGTGAATATGGTCTGGGCAAAAGGAATGAAAGAGGAAGCCGCTTGATAGAATTTTGCACAGAACATAATTTAGTTATAACAAACACCTGGTTCAAGAATCACAAAAGAAGGTTGTATACGTGGAAGAGACCAGGAGACACTGGAAGATACCAGATAGATTTTATAATGGTAAGACATAGATTTCGGAACCAGGTTCTACAATGTAAGACTACCCAGGGGCAGATATAGACTCTGACCATAACTTGTTGGTTATGAACTGTAGGCTGAAACTAAAGAAACTACAAAAACGTAGGAAAATAAGGAGATGGGGCCTGGATAAATTGAAGGAACCTGAGGTTCTTAAGAATTTCAGAGGGAGCTTTAGGCAACAATTGACAGAAACAGGGGAAATTAAAACAGTAGAGGAGGAATGGGTAAAATTGAGAGATGAAATAGTGAAGGTAGCAGAGGACAAAATAGGTAGGAAGGAAAGACCTACAAAAAATCCTTGGATATCACAGGAGATACTAAATTTAATCGATGAAAGGAGAAAATATAAAAATGCAGTAAATGAAACAGGCAAAATGGAGTACAGACGACTAAGAAATGAGATTGACAGGAAGTGCAAAATGGCTAAGCAGGAGTGGCTAGAAGGCAAATGTAAGGATGTAGAAGAATGTATAAATAAGGGAAAAATAGATACAGCCTACAGGAACATAAAAGAAACATTTGGAGATAAGAAAAACAGCTCTATGAATATCAAAGACACCGATGGAAAACCAGTTCTCAGCAAAGAAGGGAAAGCTGAAAGGTGGAAAGAGTATATAGAGGGGCTCTACAAAGGAAATGAACTTCGAGACAATATTGTAGGAAGGGAAGAGGATGTAGATGAAGATGAAATAGGAGGTACTGTACTGAGAGAAGAATTTGACAGAGCCCTGAAAGACCTGAGTCGAAATAAGGCCCCTGGAGTAGATGATATTCCCTCAGAGCTACTGAAGTCTCTGGGAGAAGCAGCCACGACAAAATTGTTTCACCTGGTGTGTAAGATATATAAGACAGGTGAAATACCCTCAGATTTTAAGAAAAATGTTATAATCCTCATACCTAAGAAAGCAGGTGCAGACAGGTGTGAAAACTACAGAACCATCAGTTTAATAAGTCATGGTTGCAAAATATTAACGCGAATTATATACAGAAGGATGGAAAAGCTGGTAGAAGCCGATCTCGGGGAAGATCAGTTTGGGTTCAGGAGAAATGTAGGAACACGGGAGGCAATACTGACTTTACGGCTTATCCTAGAAGATAGATTAAGAAAAGGCAAACCTACATTTCTAGCTTTTGTAGATTTGGAGAAGGCTTTTGACAATGTTGATTGGAATAAACTCTTTCAAGTTCTGAAGCAAGCAGGAGTAAAATATGGGGAACGTAAGTTTATTTACAACTTGTACAAAAACCAGACAGCGGTTGTCAGAGTTGAAGGGCATGAAAGGGATGCAGTGGTTGGAAAGGGAGTAAGACAGGGTTGTAGCCTTTCCCCAATGTTGTTCAATTTGTACATTGAGCAAGCTATAAAGGAAAGCAAGGAGAAATTTGGAGAAGGAATTAAAGTTCAGGGTGAAGAATTAAAAACATTGCGTTTTGCCGACGACATAGTAATTCTGTCAGATACAGCAAAGAACCTGGAAGAGCAATTGAACGGAATGGACAATGTGCTGAAAGGTGCATATAAGATGAACATTAACAAGAGCAAAACTAGGGTAATGGAATGCGGTGTTAGAAAATCAGGTGATGCTGAAGGAATTACATTGGGAAACGTAGCAATAAAGGAGGTAGATGAGTTTTGTTACTTGGGCAGTAAAATAACAAATCATGGTCGCAGTACAGAGGATATAAAATGCAGAATGGCAATGGGTAGAAAAGCGTTCTTGAAAAAGAGAAATTTGTTAACATCGAATATTGATTTAAACCTAAGGAAGTCCTTTCTGAAGGCATTTGTATGGAGTGTTGCCTTGTATGAGAGTGAGACATGGACGATAAACAGTGCGGACAGGAGGAGGATTGAGGCTTTTGAAATATGGTGCTATAGAAGAATGCTAAAGATTAGGTGGGTGGATCGCGTAACTAATGAGGAGGTACTGAACAGAATTGGGGAGAAAAGGAATTTCTGGCATACCTTGACTAAAAGAAGGGATAGATTGGTAGGACACATTCTTAGACATCAAGGAATTGTGAATTTAGCGTTGGAGGGAAGTGTATGGGGAAAAAATCGCAGGGGAAGACCAAGAGATGGATACAGTGAGCAGATTCAGACAGATGTAGGTTGTCGCTCTTATGTGGAGATGAAGAGGCTTGCTCAGGATAGGGTATTGTGGAGAGCTGCATCAAACCAGTCTCCGGACTGAAGACCACAACAACAACAACGAACGTAGCTATTAGATTAAATTTTAACAGCAACGGTATTTCGACACAGTGGCATATCCAGGTTTTTGTCTGAGGGGTTGGGGGGGACTGAAGCCATTAAGCTATTGTATCGTATAGTCGGTACCATATTTCCTTGAATGAGGAACAGTGTTTTCTTACCTTTTGTTTCTCTCTCCCCCACTCTCTCTCTTCATTTTTTAAAATTTATTTACACATTTCCTATCAAAATTAGGTCTCGAGGGGGGGGGGGGGGGTCTGCAGCCTGGTACCCACTGTTTCGATATACTTTATTTACTCGGAGAGAGTACTCGCCTTTATCCATTTTTTTTTTTTTTTTTTTTTTTTTTTTTTTTTTACTTCTGAAATTAGGGATGGTACTATAAGCAGAAACTTTGTAAATTCAATAGTGCAGATTCGGTTGCTTCAGGATGTACTAAATTTGTCAGTCATGTTATCACACTTTATATGAAATTCCTATTTTATTCAATTTGTCAGTTTCCATCGCAAAAGTCGGTCTGCGTTATGCTCTACTTACATGGCCGTTCGTGGCTAGCAGAAGACACGTGCTGTTACAAGTGAACACAGAAAAACGAAAATGTCTCATTCACGAAGCTGAATGGAGAATAGGGGGTCGGGGTAATCACGTAAATCACTGATGCCGAATTTCATGTTAACAAACCCACGAATGTTAGAGATTTTTTTTTTCCTATTTTGACTTCAAAAAATTGACGGGGGTGCTATAGGCGGTGGGGTACTATAGCCGAGTAAATCGGTATCGTAGTTATTGCCCATCTCTCATGACCATTCTGTCTTTAGTGTGTTTACTTGTTTCACGTCTTTTGGGAGACGAAAACCAAATATCATAAAGAAACAGCTATACCAGTTTCCGATTTGGTTACCAGTCGGTGTTCTTTTTTAATTAAATTTCAGGGTTAGATAGCTTCATAGTCAGTCTAATATTTCTACTTTTCCTTCAGTTCACAAGTAGTCACTCTACCCAAGACGTAATTTGATAACTCTAGTGCGCTTGAAAAACTATTGCGCGCTTACATGGGAGCGAAAATTGATTGTCGAAGTGGAAAACCGGTATATATAATCGAATTTTCTGAACCGATTTTGGAGTATTTATATGACCAGACTTCCCAGGAAATATTGGGAAATCGGTTTCAATACTATTTTGAGAGTACCGTGTAAACGTAGTGAGTGCAGACGGTATTCAAAAACGTAATACGGATAGCAAGCAATATCTTATTTTCCAGAATTAATCTTCCAACCTGCGGTGGGATAGTTGCTACTTTGAAACTCCTTAGCAGATTAGAGCTGTGCGAGGGAAGGATGGAAACAGTCTTCTAGGCAGCGAGTAAACGATTTCTCCACAGTATCCTTTCTTCCGGGTGATTTAGTCCCGTTATGAAGCTTGGAAAGCAGCAGAGAGCTAGCAGCAGAAGTACAGTTCCGCACATGTGTTACGTGTGATAGAACGCTGCTGTCGGGTCCCATGGTGTAATGGTTAGCACTCTGGACTCTGAATCCAGCGATCCGAGTTCAAATCTCGGTGGGACCTTACATTTTTACTCGCACAAATATTGCAGATTACGGATATATGGATACATATTCATCGAAGAAGCATGGATTATACACACGTAACAGGAAA
The DNA here is from genome assembly GCA_026315105.1 of Locusta migratoria. Taxonomy (NCBI): domain Eukaryota; kingdom Metazoa; phylum Arthropoda; class Insecta; order Orthoptera; family Acrididae; genus Locusta; species Locusta migratoria. Next base: position 526,006,029 of record CM048745.1, read on the forward strand.
AGGAGTAGAGCGAGTGAAATGGAAAAAGCATTCGTCAGAGATCTGTTTCTCATCGCACTTCCGTCGTTACAAAATGAACCAGAGAATTGAGAAACAAAATTGGTGGGTATAGAATGCATCACAGTGAAAACAATTAATACAAGCCGGCCGCGGTGGCCGAGGGGACTGAGGCGTTCCAGTCACGGTCTGCACGGCCACTACGGTCAGGGGTTCGAATCCCCCCTCGGGCATGGATATTTGTGCCGTCCTTAGAATTAGTTAGTTCATAAGTTGTTTGTAAGTTTAGGGACTGATGACCCCGTAGTTAAGTCCCTTAAAAAATGTTAATGTTAATTAATACAACGCAACTGAGTGTACGACATGGACACTTAAGCATATATCAACAAATATTTCCATCCTAATTACAAATAGTATATGTGATCAAAATACACCAGAGAATATAAGAGTCCCTTAAGGAGGAAAACGTTACCAAAGGTCAAATATACGGACATTGAATAGATAATAATTAATTATTTTGAATAAAACACACAAGATATTGTGTAAATTTTGCAGATTTATTGCTTACTAAAAGCAATAAATTTGCAGAATATTACACGATTATATCGTGCGTTTCATTCAAAATGAATAAAGAATTCTGTCAAGAACTGACGGAACAGTCAGTGGATAGTTAATTACTTAAAAATAAAAAAAATAAAAAAAAATAAAATAAAAAAAATAAAATAAACGCATATACTTGTGGCTGCACCAATACGAAGTCAGCGGGTACTGAATAGATAAACATCGACACATAGAACCAAAAACTGTCGTACACTTTCGCGGACGAGTAAATGTACGATTTGATAATGACATAGCGTTGTGTCCGAAGTGTCTTTCGGGTGCACGAAACAGGAACAAGAATAGAAAGCAGTAAGAAAGTTATAATACAAATTTAATAAAGTACGTTCGTTCAACTGAGTTCAAACAGGTCATCCCATCCTAAATGTTCAACTGTTTGTTAAGCTTAAGGGACTTAACTGCTGGGTCATGAGTCCCTAAACTTAGAAACTACTTTTAAGCTAACTTATACTAAAAGCAGCACTGAAATCCATGCCCGAGGGGGGATTCGAACCCCCGACGGGGAACGGCCACCCACATCGCAGCATAGCGCCTCAATGCGCTCGTCCTCTACGCCGCGGCATCGCATCCTTATCCATCAAAGAACGACGAAGTCACTACAAACGGAGTACAAAATGAGAAAGGAAACCATCCATATCCTTTTCAATGGAACAATATCAGAATAAGCTCTTCAACAGAATTTTAAAACTTAAATCTGTAAGCGCGGATTCAGCTCTGATCTAAGGTAAGCAATGAAGCAGTCACAGCGAACCTCAATTAAAGCGTCTTCCATTGTATTAAGGTGTTTACCAGTCACCGTCGCATCCTCCGATTTAAGAGGAAGATTAGATGCAGTTACGGCGATAACGCAACACTACAGACGGAAACTGAATGCGCTTTTTGAGTGAAGGTCATATTGCATAAAGATATCAGGTTCCTAGAGTCTGACATTCTTCTTGTGTTCTCGAGTTTACGTATATGATTCAACAACTGCTACAACATCTGAGGCCGATCAGACCTTTCAAGATGTACCTGAGGGGGGGGGGGGAGCAAGAAAGACCACCTTGTGCTCTTCTCCTGATTATACGGTACAGAAATTTATTCATATTCATTATACGAGGGTAGGAGCTTAAATAATGGAAACTATTTATCCACAACCGATACAGAAGCGTTACATGTTTGCACCTGTTACTACCCTACAAAGTAGTCACCAGCGTTGCGTAGAACCCGTTACCAGCGATGTGGAAAGCGTATTATACCGTTAGCAAAGCCTGTTCTGTTGATGATGCAAATGGAGCGGTCTACTGCTTGTCGAATCTCTGGAATAGTTCTGAAGCGAATGCCATGAAGTGGGTCCTTTGGTCACAAGGACGTAAGTCCTGGGAGTTTGGTGGATGGTACATTACTTCCCATCCCATCGACCTAACAGCAGCCACAGTTTGCGCTGTATGCGCCCGCGGGTGTCGTACAAAATGATAGGTTGGTTGCGCACAAAACGTCAATCACTGTTCACTAACGCAGCAACAATATGCACTTCTTCTTCAGAGACGCTAGGACGCTCCGCCCGATGCATGTCTGCCACAATTTGCCGACCCTCGTTGAAGGCTTTTAACACAGAGTAACTATACAGAGAGGAACCACCCCCCCCCCCCCCTCCCCTAAACCACTGTCCTACGCGTAGTTCCGTAAGATGCTGGCAGATGTCAGGCGGTTCCCCGGCTTTAATACCGGTAAACCCAGTCCCAGTGATCCATATAGTACCTGGATCTTCGACCATAGATACTGGTAGACTGGGCACGGCATCGTATTCATGGCACCAACATCTTTGCAGCTAAACCATTATTTTGCCAACAGTCACGTGGAAATGTACATATGTCATACAGCTTTGCCTAGGATTATACAGAGCTTTTTGAGAAGGCAAGTAATATTAAATTCCAAGTGAAAGTTTTATTAGTAAAATAATGACATTTCTTGAAAACTGTCGTGTTGTTTATTATATCCGGCTAATGTTTGTCAACAGTCACATGGTCATATGTTTGAACCACACCATATGTATAGCTGCTCTGGTGTTTGGCCGGTCTCTTAGTATCTATGGTCGAAGACCTGGATGTTGAATTAGAGGTATCTGAGCGTGCCAGCCAAAGATGTTCATATTCTCTTTCTTGAGTAATTACAACATGGGTTGCTACGAAGTATTACAAGAAAACGAAAAGGAAATATGTTTAGATTTCGTACTAAATGTTGAAATGTTTGTATAGCTTATGGGACTTAACCATTGGGTCATCAGTCCCTAAACTTACAAACTACTTATGAACTAGCTAACACTAAGGACGGCACAAATATCCATGCCCGAGGGGGGGATTCGAACCCCCGTCCGTAGTGGCCGTGCAGACCGTGACTGGCGCGCCGCAATCCCCTCGGCCACCGCGGTCGGCAAATTTCGTACTCACTAGAGTTTGTTACTTCGCGTATTGACATAAATTTCAAATCCTGTGGGAATCTAGCTATTATTTGTCACGTACTAAGTGATGTAAATTCGTTTCACTAATTACAACATGGCGGACTATGCAAATTCGTGTGCCAAAGATATGAATGTGCAGGCACGCTACAGTTCCATGCTCAGACACCAGAGTTATGTATCCATGTTGTATAGATATCACTGTGTAGACCACACAGTGCTTTTACCCAACGTGCCACTGTTCTGTATGGCAATGCTGATTCCCCGTACGCCTCTTGAAGACCTTGATTACACTGTCGTGCTGTACGACCTCTAGCACATTCAATCTTGACCCAACTCCAATGTGTCTGTTTCGAAAACATAGTGACACCTTAAAGGTTAGACCGCTCGCTCACGAGTGACTGTTTCCCTGGATTGTGCGCACGCCGGTGACGTGGGACCGGTGAGACCATTCATTCGGACGTAAGGTAGTTATGCCTGAAACGTGTGCTATCAGCGAGAATGGTAGATTCCATTGCATAGTGTCTCCACAGCAGTGTTGCCACTATTTAAGTTCTAACCCTCGTAGTATTATCATACAATTCTTGAAGTGAGTGAAAACCACACAAATTTTCTACGATGTGTTTCTTTTGGTCAAATTTAAAATGAAGTTCTTGTGGCATGACACAGCTCGAAGGTGAACAGTTCATTTTCATAAAAATAGCAATTTCACAATCGTGCCATGATCCCGTTTCCTGAATTAATTTCCGCAGACACCCATACCCATACAGAAGAGTAAACTTTTCCAACCATCGCTTTAGACAGAACACTTGCGCTACATTTCATTCCTTTTCGTTTAATAATAACTTCTGTTACAGACCAGTCGTCTTAATTTATTGTTGCCCTCCTTGTTTTCCAGTTAGTTTAATTCGCCAATTATTCCTTTTTCCCCTTTCTATTACAACTACGTCGACATCAGTGCTTCTTTGGTCACATTAGGATTTGGGGCTGTGCCATTTCCCCATTCTCCTGCCCCGGTGACGAATGTCTCTCGGAAAGAGCGATTGCTGGTTAAGGCCCTCGTGGTCTTTTCGCGAGATAAACATAGGAGGAAGCAATATATAGAGTGTGACATCTGAAGTTTTCCTGGCGTATTTCTTCTTCCAATAATTTTCCGGTGTGCAGCCGTATCCAGTTGACATTCTGCCAAGATTTTTCGGCCCAGAGAAATCCGGCCTCTTCAAGTGAGTAGACAACTGCTAAAGAGCTCAGATGCAGTCATGGTATTTTGGGCGGTTCTTGCGCATGTCAGATGTGCTGGCGTCGTTTTGCGCAGTAGTTTAGGCGATGACATGGGCGATACAGTTGAAATGTATATATTGCCCTTGGTGGCGGAAGAGGAACAGTGTTCCAGTTATTGATTATCAATTGATAACGTTGATTCCGCTGTGACTGTATATATTAAATCCTTTAGAAGATTTACAGTTGAGAAAAGCAGGTGTGAATGTGGTTCTGCAATTTATATGTGCGATGTTACATGAACTTTTCCAGGAGTAGTGTACAGAACAGCAAAGACACACCCGTCTTCAGCAACCGTCTAAATCAGCAGTAGGAGAACACTATATTTCTATGGGACATGTAATGGAATATAATAAAACTTTTAGCTTCAGTTTCTAGGGTTCAGCAATTAAAGAATCGGCAGAATAGGTCTAGCCGACGGTCTTATAATCGCGACAAAAACTTTCAACTGGATACAAATTGGAATCCTATAATTAACCGTTCACGGGGAAATCGACGTTATCAATCGATAATGATTAGAAGACTCTTTCTCTTCCACCAGCCAGGGCAGCACGTACAGTTCGGCTGTATAGCACAAGACACCAGCCAATGCGCAAACTGACGGTCATACATAGCCCGCATAAATACCGTGACTGCACCTCAGCTCTTCAGTTGTTATCTACTCACCTGAAAATGGCCGGAGGTCTCTGGGCCGAAATATCGTGACAGAATGTCAATGAGACCCGGCTGCACGCCCGAAAATTATTGGAAGGATATACAGTGTATCACTACGGTCGGGGGTTCGAATCCCCCCTCGGGCATGGATATTTGTGCCGTCCTTAGAATTAGTTAGTTCATAAGTAGTTTGTTAATTTAGGAACTGATGACCCCGTAGTTAAGTCCCATAAGTTATACAAACATTTTGTCGTGTTAAACGATTAAGTCCAAATAAAGGATATTTGAGTTTACAATACTGACCCAAAATTAATTCGCGATATTATTCTACTTTTTAAATTTAAACTATCATTATTAACAACCTTTTATAAAAACAGAAAAGTAATAATAAAAAAAGAAGTGTTATTTATCATAAAAATAACGATTATCTGTATTCGTTGAAATTTATATATACATGACTTTAGCACTCGAAGGCAACGAAATAAATAAGATTACGGTGGGATTCCAACAACCGAAACAACGTTAAGTTGATCGCAGATCTACAACGCTACCAAATAGACTACGCCGATAATATCTTGCACTATAAGAGGTATTTAAATGGGCTTTTCTCGAGACACTTTGGGAGTTGCATCGAATGGGTTTGGCTGATTACTATTCGAGATTTGAACTTCACGTATCATAAATATAAAAATATACATAAAACTCCGATGCCCGTGTTGTCTTCCTGTTGGAAACCATTTGGCGCCCCCTTTGGGTATGCCTCCCGGGGCAGACACCCCCCTCCCCTAGATAGTGCTTGAATATCGCTGTGCAACGAAGTCCCTATTCTTAGAAATAACAGCAAACAACGGGATCAGCAGGTGAAAGAGACTGGCAGTTCGTTGGATCAAATACGTTGTGATACGCCTTCGGTTAGCGACGTAGAAATTGGTGCGTACATGTGTTCGAGAATCACCCGTAAAAAGACTACGGTCCATGGCTTACAGACTTCAGATGTTACACGCTACACACCCATCTGATAGACCCAAACGATTCGAATTTGCTATACAGAAGTTTCATGAGATTGACAACGACGAACAGTTCCTACAAAGGGCAGTATTTTGATGATGAGGCCATATTCCATATGTGTGGTTTTGTTCATCGCCAAAACGTCATAATATGGGCTTCTGAAAATACTCTTGCTTACACTGAGTACCAAAGTGTCTCCCCTAACTTAAACGTCTGGTGTGCATTCATGCTTGATAAAATAATAGGGCCTTATTGTGGCGTCGAACAACTACCTAGACTTGTTGCAATCGCATCCGGTATCATCTTCCTAGAAGACGCCAGAACTATCGGGAGTTTCTGGATACTGTATCCAGAATACAGCTTTTCCTCAGTGAAAGATAGGGAGGGGTGGGTTTCAGGTGTGGCCACTACGATCCCCGAACTTAGTGCCCCTAGACTTTTCCGTATTGTTTCTGTGAAGCAACATGTTTACAGTTTTCATGGATGATGTTGTCAATTTAAAGGAGAGAATTAGAGACGCCATTAACTCCGATTCACCTGATGTCCTTCAACGTATGTGCATGTACTAAAACATCAGTGAGGTGTATGTAGAACGAGATATGGATGCCACATCAAACTGCACTGAACAGGCATGCAAGATTGGAGAGATTTGTTCTATTTGGTGAAGCTTCCAAATTTTCATCTCGTTTCGTTGCTTTTCGCGGCCGGCTGAGACTTCATATTGACATTACGGATCCGCTGCAGGTACGTAATTCGCTTGTTGCGTCATTACATGAGTTTTTGACCATCTTCCGTTCAGTCCCGACCTCGCGCCTATTGCTTTTCTTTTCTTTCGGCATCTGGAGTCGTTACTCGGTAGTAAGCACTTCAACGATGAAGGAGAGGTAACGGAACATGTTACCTCATTGACAACATAGGCGGCAGTATTCTATGACGACGGAATGCGGAATCTTATACCATGCTATGAGAAATGTCTAGACAATCACGGGATCAATGTTAAAAACGTGTGTTACAGATTTTTGATAAAGAAATTTACTGTCTTAACTACCCTAATATTTTATGAAAGTAACTGCATCCAGTGATTGCTCTACTGTCGGTTAATAATAAAGATACAGAGTAACTGTGCCTATGTATACGCAATACATGACTGTTGTGTATGTAGAGGACTTTTCACGAACACAGTTTTCCAGACTGACAGAGCAAGCTAGGTTTCACGATCGTTGTTTTCGGAACCCACGCATAATTCCTACAGGAGAGATTTTCAGTCTCCAGGAATTAAACTTTGAAAAGACTCACTACATGCAGTTCAGAACATGTAAGGGATTTCCCACCAGCATATGCATTAAGTATGAAGAAGAGCAGATAGAAGAGGTTGGCAGTATTAAATTCCTGGGATTACAGCTTGATAATAAATTTAGTTGGGAGGAGCAGACCACAGAACTGCAGAAACGACTCAACAAATCTGTATTTTCAATACGAGTGTTATCAGACATAGGAAACATAAAATTAACAAAGCTTGCATACTTTTCGTACTTTCATTCCCTAATGTCATATGGTATAATATTTTGGGGTAAATCTTCAAGTCAGTCAAAAGTCTTCAGAGTCCAAAAACGGCCGGCCGCGGTGGCCGAGGAGACTAAGGCGCTCCAGCCATGGTCTGCACGGCCACTACGGTCGGGGGTTCGAATCCCCCCTCGGGCATGGATATTTGTGCCGTCCTTAGTATAAGGTAGTTGATAAGTAGTTTGTAAGTTTAGGGACTGATGACGCCGTAATTAAGTCCCATAAGCTTAACAAACACTCGAACATTTTTAGTCCAAAAACGTATAATACGTATTATTTGTGGAGTAAATTCACAGACGTCCTGTAGAAGCCTCTTCAAAGAACTAGGTACATTAACTACTGCCTCTTAGTATATTTATTCCTTAATGAAATTTGTCATAAATAATATATCCCTTTTCCCAACTAACAGCTCAGTTCATACATACAATACTAGGAATAAAAATGATCTACACAAGGACTTAAAAGCACTTACTATAGTTCAAAAAGGGGTCTACTACTCAGGAACACACATTTTCAATAATTTACCATCAAGTATAAAAAAATTTAGCTACAAATAAAGATCAGTTTAAGAGGAACGTAAAAGACTTTCTAGTGGCCAACTCCTTCTACTACATTAGTGAATTTCTAAATTGTACCAAATGATGCATGTACTCATACTATATTAGTATTATTATATTATCAGCTATTAAAAAAACCTTAAAATTGTATGTATCTGTATTTATATTATTAGTATTATCTATTATTCAACTTGTAAATTTTGTTTCTTGACATGTTCCACATCCACGAGGATCTCCTCAACATGGATCTACGGAACGAAAAATTAATCTAAACTTTACAACGCACCAACGTCAGAGATACAGCCCGCACTATGGTCCTTGTCTGTTGGACGACTCTTCGTGAAATCGAGAACAAGATTTACTTTTTTCCAGTCACTATAAATGTTTCGCTCCTCTGTCCTCAAAAGACCTTCGGTACTTTGCCGCTAAAAGTTAGGCAAGTTCTTCTGCTTTGTGTTGAATCGAATTGGTATCCCGTCAGGTCCAATGCCGTTTCATTTGTTGACTACTCTCAGTAGTTTTATTCCGTGGTCACTTATTTTGATATCTGTCCCTATCTAGTTCGCGCGACGATTTGAAAGGTGAACTACAGTGCGAACTTCCTATGTGAAACAGGTTTTGGGGAAAAGACATTAAATATTTCGGCCTTTGTGTGTCGTCCTCAGCTCCAGTCGACGGGAAGTAAAGCCTTCCATTAGTGAGCACGTGGACGTGTGCCAGTTGCATATCATAACTGTTGGAGAAGTGGCGACAGTGCGACAATCTGACAAGAGCAAAGACCGTTGTTGCCTCCATGGTCTATGCTCTGCGCGAAGAAATGGCGGGTTACGTAACGCCAGAGTAGAGGTCGTCTGCTCTGCGTAATCACTTTCGCTTAAGTAAGCTACAAATGAGGTGGCTGGCCGTATTCCTTCGGTAGCTCAGTTGGTAGAGCGGTGGACTGTAGTGGGTTCTTCAGCAGATATCCATAGGTCGCTGGTTCAAATCCGGCCCGAAGGAAAATTTTAAACTTTTGTAACCCTGCAGCGGAGTACTTCAGAGTTATTTACAATCGTCAGAAGGATCTTATTGCATAAATTTATTGTGTTAGGTAAGTTTCAATACAACCCTTTATTGGTCGATGTTTGCTTATGCAATAAGGGGAACCATGTCAGCTACTGATTGTGGGCCACCTACAAGCTTGTCTTTCCCGACAGTGAAGGCATATTCCAGTAGGATAGCTGTCAGTGCCACAAGGCCATAAATATGCTACAGAGCCGTCAGGAGCACTAGAGCTGCTGTTGTATTGCGTCCCCGAACTGTACGAACATTAAATTTTGCACGTTGTCATAAAGGGAGGCGTATCAAGAAAGTAAGTTACTTTGGCAACAGATACAGCAATTTTGAGCTATTTTGCGTATACTCACCATAAAAGTTGACACACCTTTCATATGGTAGGACGAACGTTTGAATCCCTATGCTGTAGAAATGTGCCGCCTTTGAATGAGACCAGCGTATGACAGTCGTCTTCAGCTCTTCGACGTTGTCAAAACGATTTCCGGAGGACAGGAATATCTTGAGGCCCGAGAAAAAATGGTAATCCCTGGTAACGAGATCAAGACGGTATGTTGGATGATCAACAGTCCCTGCCCAAACTGCTGTGAGCCCATCTGTGTAGCGACGAGCGTTGTCCTGGAGCTGCACGAAGTGTTCCATTTTTTCTTGCACCTCAAGGAATTCCTGTCCTCTTGTCAGCGTTTTGACGATAGCCAAGAGCTCAAGGCGACTGTCACGCTGGTTCCATCCACAGGCGACGGACTTAAACGACACAGGAACATAAAGTTGATCCCACTACATGACAGGAGTCTCAATTCTTTTGGTGACCATGTCGAAAAATTTCTCAAGCTGCAAACTTTTGTGGAGGTTGGGACTGCGGCTGGTAAGTATTAAGAAGATAAATTCCACCAGCCGTAATCATAGATTTTTTATTTAACCCTTGTGTTCACATTGGGTTACCCGGGTAACGTTTCTAATTTTAACAGCCCATATTTCAGGTGTATTGAAACTAGTGCACACAAGCCCTTATGTTATTCCTCATTTGCATCTTTATAAACGTCATAATAACAGGAAACATTTAAACACTTTCATAGAAGGGCATTTAAATGGGATGCAATAGAACACACCCTCTAATCTATATTTGAGTTACCCAGGTAACCATTTATCTCCATTATAACAGGTGTGAAGTTAATAAATTTACGTAATACTTTATTTTATACATTATATTAAATGTTTCATAATTTATTAGACGACCATGTAATAGTACAACAGATATAGACATAAATAAGTGAAAAATATATCAGTTTTTTACATAAAATTATTAGCTACTAAATTTTGCGGCTCGTTACAATGGAAAGATACACTTGGAATTATTATTTGCTCACAAAGTTCACACACCGTTGTAATGCAATGCTCATCAGATATTGGTTTTTACATGTCTCCCACAAGCAGATTTACCTGTATAAATTTGGCCAGTTATTGGATAAGAATTTCGCAAATCACAAACCCACCAAACCTTCAAGCAATATATTTTAGTTGGCTTTGAGGGCGGGTACTGGGTAAACCTGGTCTTTCCTACGTAAGGAAAACCCCGTTCATCAACTGTTACGCAATCAGAAGGCACGTAGGTTTCATGAAGATTCGAATTTAGCATTTCAAAAATGTCAGATATTGCAGCAGCTTTGTCACTTTTCAAATGCTCCCTCCTATTTTTCACATTGTCAAATCTTATAAATCTGCTTATCTGGCAAAACCTGTTGAGCGATAGGCTTGCACGAAACAATGAGAATGCATTTATTTTCACAGTTCGTTCGTGTGTTCAGTGTTAGAGAATCTCACTCCACCTGTAATCAATATACCAAGATATGCGTCAAATTCTTCTGAAGTCAATTGCTTTCATACTTTCGCTGGTCCTTCTGAATTGATAATATAGTCTGTGACTACCTGTTGCCTTCCTGTTGGTTTCACGTATTATTATGTCACACATTTCTTTTGTAAATTTACTCTTGAACATGTCTATAACAGAAAAAAGTTTGGTTGTACGTACTGGACCAGCCCTTTTACCGCAAAATATTATTCTTCAGCAACTTTCTTGTACCGAAAGGTTTCTTATGCCATTTCGTTCCATCTTTGCCACGTAGAATGCCTGCAGAAAAAAACAGTTGCTTTACTGTTTTCGTCTGCTCTGTCATGTTCATCACTACTAGTATCGCTTGTCTCTATTTCAACTTCAATATCACTACAAGCAGCAATAGTATCCTCAATGTCTGAAGCAGCAGCATCCTCCTTAGACGGAATCCATTCGTCTGTAGAATCTTCGTAGCTGAAATCTGAAGCAACATCGTCTTTTGTATCAATAATCAATAACTTTCTGTTAAATTCTTCTTTCGCGTCATAGCTTAAGTTATTATATTCAGATTTGGAGAGTTCCAGTTTATCACCCATGAGAATCTGGAGTTGATGTCACCGTAACAAAGGTTACACAGTAATGAACAGTACACAACGCTGTGAAACAGTAGCAACTGTAGCCAGCAACAATTAGAATGCCTTGTTGCAACAATTACATATATACCCAGTGCTTAGTGTTGCCAACCATAACTGTACCGCAATAAATTCATTGGGTTACCCAGGTAACCTGGTTAGAGAACAAAGTATAATTTTTTGATTGTGGATACAAGGGTTAATTAGGCTACCAGTTTCGGTGACGAATCTATCCTTAATCATAAATCCCTGACTCTTCTGTGAATTTAGAATTTTTTATTTATTTTTTAAATTAATTAATATCGAGAATCATAGAAAAATATCTAAACTGCATCTCAAGTGATTTTATATTAATTTAATGCTTCCCTCGTTTTGGTGCCGAGTACTTTCTTCGGTGTCCGGACACTTGCCACGCCGGACATTTGCCACACTTTTACCTGCTCCGTAGGGTCGGGTGCCCCTGTCTCCTCCTCCTCCTCACCCCCCCCCCCCTTCCACCCGGCCCGAGAACTCCGTGGACGGTGTCCCGACATATGCACACTGGTCGCTTCCGAATTCGTATTACGACCGTCAGTATGGAATTATTACAACGGCCAAGGGCAGGCCTTTTGCCCACTACAATGGTTACGGGACAATAAGGTGTGGATGTGCTTATTTCGAAAACAGGATCATTGCAAGGGAAAGCTGCTTTCGAAGAACGGATACGTCTTGAACGTAGAGAACACGTGTGAGGACCACCTTACGATGCGACCTTTATTAATTGTGAAAATAAAAAGAGTGTATCAGACCTCAATATCCTTAAATAACTTAATGATGAAGCTAGCTGCTCACAGTTCGGTTCACTAGCATTTAATCAATAAGCGGTGAAATATGACTCAACGAAGCAAATACATTAAACATACATTAAATGATCCTCCTGCAACCAGAACTTATAGTTAAATCTACCGCTTTTCAATTTGCAATTTCTTATTTAGGTAAAAGCTCCTACAGTTGACACGTTAAGATAACTTTCTTCTACCTTCTATATTAGGCCATACCGTCAAAGATTCCTGTAACTTCAGACCCGCAATTAGCTCCTACAAATTTCTTTTTTGTTAAACTGATAAGGTACGCTTTAGGTTTTAAAAAGAATCTGAACTTTAGAATTGCACCTAAAATACACACCCTAAAACAGATCTGCTCTTAAGATTGACAAGTTCGGCAGCTATAGTGTTGAAATAATTCCCTTATCTCCAAAATTAGACAAGGATAGAAATAACTTTACAGTAGACGTAGATCTCATGAAGTACATTTAGATGTAGTGCTTAAAAATTAAAGTTTCTCACTATGTTGTTGATTATTTTTAATCAGGCCAGTAAAAGCTATGGAAACACGGCAAGGAGCTTACTATTAAAAAATATTTATTACAAAAGAATATCATAAACAAATGTATTAGACGTATTTTTCTTATGCATTAGAAACTTTTGAAAACATAGTTTATCATTTCGTCTGCAACATCACTTATTTGTTAGGGTGATTTGCTTTGCATCACCAACAGTATTTACTTTTATGTTATGTTTGCAGCAGTTCTCATTTCGAATTGTGGAATATCTACTTCGTCTTATTTGATGAAAGAATTTCTGAAAACTACATTTAATAACTCCGCTTTAGTGGCACTGTGTTCAGTAACATTACCGTCCCTGTTGCGCAATAAAGGCATTCACTTTGCTTTTCCGCTGTTGTAGATAACATAGAACCAGAATCTCTGTGGATTTTCCACCAAATTTCTACAAAGAGTTTCGTTGTGATAAATGTTAAACGAATGAATGTCGCATTGAAGGCCGCGCTAAATTTCAAGCTTCAGTAAAACATCCGCAATCTTGGGGATTTTGAAATCGTCTAAATTTTCTGCAAAAGCTTTCTGTTCTGTTTTATGTACCATAAGGTACCAGTTCAGTCTCTTATTAATTTATTTGGTTGGAATCCCTCCAATGCTGTTGATACTATGTCTTTGAATGTAAGCCACATATGGTCTTCACTTACATAGTTAATTTAGAAAAAAAAATCGAGACTGTCTCCTAGGAAGATGTCAGCCGAATTTTTATCTTTTTTTCTTTTTTTAACAGACGTATTTAGCGTTTAGTGTTGGTGAATATCTTTGTTACAGATTTGAGCTCGCTACAACTTTGTGTTCTTTTATCCCTGTATCCGTCGTGATGATCAGGAGTATTTGTGACTAAGAGCTCAAGTGTGTTTCCGAAACCATTTCCAATTTTAATGGGCTCGTGAACAAAGTGTTCAAAATAATTTTTAAAAAAGCATTTAGAACAATATCGGAAGTTGTATCTGTCACCTTGTCAGAAGGTGTGTTTTTGTCAACATACGGATGGAAGATTTAAGTCACCGCCAACTATTATTGTATGAGTAGTGTACCTATTTGTGTTGAGACTCAAGTTTTCTATGAACTGTTCAGCGGCTGCATCATGGTAGTGCCGGGGTCGGTAAATTAAAATGTTCAAATGTTTGTTAAGCTTAAGGGACTTAATTGCGGGGTCATCAGTCCTTAAACTTAAAAACTACTTATGAGCTGCCTTATACTAAAGACGACACAAACATCTATGCCCGATGGGGGATTCGAACCCCGACGGGGAACGGTCTCGCGCATCGCAGCATAGAGCCTCAATGCACTTGACCGCTCCGCCGCGGCAGTTATTAATTTATTCCGGTAGTCGATTATAACATCTGATCACACTGACTGACAGGAACTATCGACTTCAATTTCGCTTGTGAGCTAGTACACATATTACATTGTGCTTTTTGTTTCTTTTGTAGTGCAGATCATAGGAATTATGGCATTTCCATTAAAAGACTAGGGTGTTTCCTCTGCGACTCAGCTAAACAATGTAGAACAAGATAGCATAGCATAGCATTCTATATTCGTTCATTTCTTTATTTCAAATTTGTATGGCGACTTTGGGTGATCTGTCATAGACGCTCTTATCTATATTTTGTAAACGTGTTTTCTGTCATTGATTTGAACATTCTCCCAATTCACTTTATTAACTAAAATTCGCCGCAAAAGAGTAAATTTATGAAGTGTATCGTTCTTCTTTCCTCCTTTGTTCTAACGCAGTTGTAGCAATTAATATATATGTACAAATGCAGTGATCAAACTTGAATGATACGCGAACATTCGAATTATCTTTATATCGTTCCTTTCACGTTCCTTCCATGGCTATGGACTGTTTATATCGCAATCAGTAAGTGTGGGAGAAAGCTACCGTACAAACGGAGGGAGAATGGATCCTTATTTGTGGTTGGAAGAACTAATTACAAAGTGACATAGCCAACGGTATTGCTTTCGTTTCCGAAAAGTTGTAAATATTTCGATTTCGGGATATTGAAAAGAAGTTGTACATTTCGGCGAGATGTCGAACAGATATATCTCTTTCGTAATAGCTGTATCGTGTAAGATCGGAGACTTAAGTTTGGAAGCAAACAGCAGGAGTACGGGGAAGGACGTCCCTTGCCTGAGGGGCCGCTAATCCGACTACCTGGCGAAGGGTCAGGTGTGGCAAAAGTCCGGCGTGGCAAAAGTCCGGTGTGGCAAGTGACCGGCATCCCTTTCTTCTAGTCATCCTATTGCAAAGAATCCAGATTTCGCACTGACTATACAAATCCGTCATTTGCAGCGAGTTATTTACTATTCACGACCGAAGTTAGTTATTGCATTGCAGTGTAAAGTGCGTCAGTGTATAAGTGGCGTAGGTGGCAACTTGTAACCTGCCTACGTAACACACATGGCGAACAGCTGGTTCAGCCACGTTACATTTACATACAGTATAATCGTACAAATTAAGTTGGCACTTGGAGTGGCGGTTGGTGGGAGCAACAGTAAAGTCATTTTCCCGTAAGTCATGAGCCGAGTGTCAATTTGCGCGTATATTACAAGTAATGAAAATTACACCAATTAATTGTAAACAAAGGAACTTTGAGATTAAAATGTATCAGAAGGAATCGTTATGAACTTGATGAGCGTCATGCACTGAAGGAAAAAAATGCGAAGAGGGTGGCAGTAAATAGTTTGTTGTTACCTAAGTGCATTGATGAGAATAGCAACGAAAGATGCCACCATCCGTATCAGACCAGGCAGGTGTATCTTTGACGCCTTTGGACGCCACCATCCATTTGTCGCCGTCATTATATCCATGAACCCATCAGATTCGGTAACTCATAACTGCTGAGAACACTAACAAGATTCCGTTTCGAACACAAGTTCAGAAAGGTCAAAGAAAAAATCCGGTCAGCATTAGATTGCGACCTCCTAACACTCTCCACACTGAACTGCGAGCAATTATTTAAATGTCCGATATTCCATTTAGTGGTGACTGTTATTGTGGTGTTTAGGGAAGGTTTGATAGCACATCTGTCGCATTTACATTTCTCTCTCTCCCAGACACTATACCGCTGCTGTATAGCAGTTTGCATTGCAAAATCAGAGGCTGATTTGTCACACCTATTAACCAATCAACAACAGTCAATAGCACAAAATTAATTTGAAATGAACCGTTTATTCATTTCAATAGCTTCAGCGCAAGACTGGTGCTCGAGTGTTCCTGAAAAGGTAAGCAGTGTCCTAACCCCAAACGTGACGCTGTTTTATTGCGTCTTAATACAGATAATTAAAGTAGCGAGGATGACTGCACGAACTAATAGATGGGAAGAATATCGGGTAGGTGTCCATGATGAGAAAATCGAAGAAAAACTGGGAATAATCACCACAGATAAAGTAATTAGAGCGAACAGGCTTAGATGGTAGGGTCATGTTACACTCATGGTAGAAGCAAGATTACTAGAAACTCATGGGTTCGGCAGTAGGGGTGTGAGTCGAGGGAGGCTAAGAAGAAAGTACTTGGATTCATCGAGGATGATTTTAAAGTAACGAGGCATCATTGTTAGCACTGAATAGGGGACCGTGGAGGAGTTTTACAAGGGGGGGGGGGGGGCTATGGTTGAGATTGTACACTGAAAGGCAAAATTAATCTTGAATGATGATGATGATTATGATATACTGTCTGCTTTGATGAATAGAACTTGACCTTCTGAAATCGATAAGACGAACAGAAATACTGTTCAGTAAATATCCACACTCTACAGCCTCCATGGGCCATGATCCTGCTATTATCAAATTCCTACTTGTAGTGCGAGAAGTTTATCCTTCTTAGACCAGGCAAAACACGGTCTTCTATCAACTGCCAAAGCTTTCCACTTAACAATATTCAATCTCCCCAGGGGGCTCACGGTTGTTTCGTGAGTACGTGAGTGGCGAGCACGGGGTCCCGAGCTAATGCAGCCTTCCTTCCTAATTTACCTCCCGGAATGCATTTCGTTCCCCCCTCCCCCCTTTCTTATCATCATTCCTCCCCCTCCCCATCTAAGAACTGATAACCTTAACAATTTAGTTCCTCTATCCCAACCTACAACCCCAACCCAACCACCCTAACAATATTTACTGTGTTCTTCCACATCCATGAGGATCTCCTCAAAATGGAACGAACATCTAATATAATCTCCTTTTTGGGTACGATGTGTATTTTTCAAGTTATTTCAATTTGTCAGGTTAAATGGAACACGCGGTATATGCAGAAAAAAAAAAAAAATACTTTTCAGTTCACTTACCGCAGTGTCAATATGCTGGATCGTCAGGATCTGAATCGGTGTCAGTCATTTCGGTCACAGTACTGGTAAACAATGTAGTAGGTGCAGAAGGTGCACTTTTGTAGATGTGGAATAAAAAGCAAGTGTACCAGTGTTCTTCAGTATACTGTCAGGAATTTGATGGTCAAAACAACAATCCCCAACATGTTTTAGGCCCGCCCTAATATAAAGAAGTCAATTTAGGATTCTTCGTCCATTCTATTCTTTATATCAGTTTCCACTAAAGGCATATGGGTATGTTGTTGTGGTCTTCAGTCCGGAGACTGGTTTGATGCAGCTCTCCACAATACCCTATCCTGAGCAAGCCTCTTCATCTCCACATAAGAATGGCAACCTACATCTGTCTGAATCTGCTTACTGTATCCATCTCTTGGTCTTCCTCTGCGATTTTTACCCCACACACTTCCCTCTAATGCTAAATTCACAATTCCTTGATGTCTAAGAATGTGTTCCACCAATCTATCCCTTCTTTTAGTCAAGGTATGCCAGAAATTTCTTTTCTCCCCAATTCTGTTCAGTACCTCCTCATTAGTTACGCGATCCATCCACCTAATCTTCAGCATTCTTCTGTAGCACCATATTTCAAAAGCCTCAATCCTCTTCCTGTCCGCACTGTTTATCGTCCATGTCTCACTCCCATACAAGGCAACACTCCATACAAATGCTCTCAGAAAGGACTTCCTTAGGGTTAAATCAATATTCGATGTTAACAAATATCTCTTTTTCAAAAACGCTTTTCTACCCATTGCCATTCTGCATTTTATATCCTCTGTACTGCGACCATGATTTGTTATTTTACTGCCCAAGTAACAAAACTCATCTACCTCATTTATTGCTTCGTTTCCCAATGTAATTCCTTCAGCATCACCTGATTTTCTTACACTGCACTCCATTACCCTAGTTTTGCTCTTGTTAATGTTCATCTTATATGCACCTTTCAGCACACTGTCCATTCCGTTCAATTGCTCTTCCAGGTCCTTTGCTGTATCTGACAGAATTACTATGTCGTCAGCAACGCAATGTTTTTAATTCTTCCCCCTGAACTGTTATTCCTTCACCAAATTTCTCCTTGCTTTCCCTTATAGCTTGTTCAATGTACAAATTGAATAACATTGGAGAAAGGCTACAACCCTGTCTCACTCCCTTCCCAACCACTGCATCCCTTTCATGCCCTTCAACTCTGACAACCGCTGTCTGGTTTTTGTACAAGTTGTAAATAACGTTACGCTCCCTATATTTTACTCCTGCTTGCTTCAGAACTTGAAAGAGTTTATTCCAATCAACATTGTCAAAAGCCTTCTCCAAATCTACAAAAGCTAGAAATGTAGGTTTGCCTTTTCTTAATCTATCTTCTAGGATAAGCCGTAAAGTGAGTATTGCCTCTCGTGTTCCTACATTTCTCCTGAACCCAAACTGATCTTCCCCGAGGTCGGCTTCTACCAGTTTTTCCATCCTGCTAAATTTCAGCATTAGACCATGGCAAAACTAATACACCAAAAGCTAGCATAGAAAGTTCTTCAAATGGCTTTTCTTCACAAGCATCCGTATAATTAGCAACTTGCTGCCAAAGTCAATTATGTTTCCTGTATGTCGCCAATCTACCAACGTCAGTTTTTTTTCATTGAAAACCTATATTCGTAATTTTCTCGTATGTAAACTATTGATGAACACATGCAGGAATTCACTGGATCAAAGCACTGACATTTTTTGAAGAATTTCTATATTTGTATGTAACCGTTGCTGTAGTTGAGTTGCGAGTTTCGCTACAAAATTAACACATCTTTCCTTGATCACTACTACATCTGTCGAAATTAATTTTAGGTTTTCCATCTACTGTATTTTTCTTTTTACAGTATATCCTTGATACGATTTGCCATCGATAAAATTGATTATATTGTCTTTGAGAAAATTAGTTCTGCATCCTGGAAGGACAATTTTCTTAGCTAATCCTTCAACAGGAAAAACGAGATCATCGACACGTTTATAGGTATCACCTGAATTCGATTAAAATGCCTTATTAAATTTCTGTGCCTCAACCAAAATAGGTTTCAAAAAGATAAAATGAAATTCATTTCCTGGATCACTTAACATTTGATAGAGTATCTGAAGTACAACATTTTCTGTGTTTCTTGCAAAATCGAATCGATCTTTCAGCTCATATCATTGATCAACGAGTAACAAGCAAGCTCTATAGACAGCCACCTTGTTTGCTACACTTCTACAATTTTCAAAGGATTTAACCCCTTATTAATTGTCTCATGGATTATTTTATACGTGACTTGTCTACTTGATGATCTAGCAAAACAATATAGGTTTCAGATGGTAGGAATTCTAGGCGTCTCCGAAGTGCATCTGCAGTGGCAGAAGACAAAACCAACTGCACTGAATGGCAGACACACAAGAACAAGATGTTCTACTTTTTTTTTCGTTTGTAATTTTCTGTAAACGCCATTATTTACACCCGACTTAACACTGTGCTCTATGGGTCCCTATGCCCCTACGTTGTGCCATATTAACATTGGATTTATCAGTAGCAGACTTTATGACGCCAACAATAGCATCACATCTGCAGATAACAGTTCAAACAAACCCAGGAAGGTAGAAATCGTGAGCTTTCAATTTGGAATAATGCTAAATGCATAAATCTTAATTGTTTTACCACATTCGCATCAGTAGATTCATCAATTACACTACTGCCCATTAAACCTGCTACACAAAGAAGAAACGCAGATGATAAACGGGTATTCATTGGACAAATATATTATACTAGAACTGACATGATTACATTTTCAAGCGATTTGGGTGCTTAGATCCTGAGAAATCAGTACCCAAAACAACCATCTCTGGCCGTAATAACGGCCTTGATACGCCCGGACTTTGAGTCAGAGCTTGGATGGCGTGTACAGGTACAGATTGTAAAATGTAAACTTTCACGGCCGGAATGGTCAAAATTACTAAAAATTTTCGGGCTGTTATGCCGTGGTCTAGTGGATTTATTATTAAAACCCAACATTTCGTCCCCGACTGCGGATGACATTCTCAAGGGGGATGGTGGCACTTTTGGATGGCCGATTCACACCCTGGCTCGCTACTGTCAATGTGCATGCTCGCTAGCATCAATGTGCATCTCACGTTGCTGTTGAAAGTGAGGATCCAAAACATTTTTTACTATAGCCGTACATTTTGTACGACGCAGTTTGATGTCACTGGCAGTAAAGGATAATTTAGTCAAAGATCGATGAGATATATGACACCCTGTGAATAGGACCACTAAACGATTTTTTTTAATGATACAACATATCTTTCATTCCAGCTTTTAAATTGCATCTACAAAAACGACCACGAACAAGAGAATTATCTTCCGCAACTTCTATTATCCAATCTTTCAGTTTCTCATCCCTAAACAGTTCTTTCATAACTTGTTCACGCACTTACGGTACTTTAAAAATTCTTTAAAAATAGAAGGAAAACAACTGTATAAAACACTTTTAGTTTCACACACTGTATCTAAACACCAAGCCACATGAACTAACTTCCAGTTGCAATAACAATCGCGACAATGACCTACGTCAGTCCACTTATTATTGTTGAATCATTCGCGCTACTCTAAACTTTAAAAATAGAAGTGTCCAAAGGAAATGAAAATACATTTCAAACAAGTGAAAAATCTCCGTCCGAGGACCAAAAATCTCTAATTTTCCCTCGTATCTCTGATTCTTGTTTTTACCCTCTGATGGATGCAAAATGCCTCCAGACTCAAAGGGAAACCTCAGACATTGGCAACCCTGCTTGCAGTTTGCAGCGACAATCGCGACATTGACCTAGGACAGTATTCACAACTTATTGTTGTTAAAGTGAATTATCTCTGCCACTCTACATTTTAAAATAAAAGTGACCAAACGGAAAAACCTTTTTCTTTTGTTATGGGCCTCAACGAACGAGGGTGCTCTGTCGTCATGAGCTTGACCAGTAAAATAAAAATTCCGTAACTAGTTTTTAAAGTGTTCAAATGTGTGAAAGTTCTTAAGGGGCGAAACTGCTGACATCAATTTGCAGCTCCCTAGACTTGCACACTATTTAAACTAACATATTCTGAGGACAACACACACACACCCATGCCCGAGAGGTGACTCGAACTTCCGACGGGAGCAGCCACGCAGTCCGTGATGAAGTTACACTGATTTTCAATGACTGTCATTCAACATATTTGTGGAAGAGAAGTGTGAAGTTAAGAAGAGGATAATTTTGAACATGGAAACCACTGAAAATCTGAAGCACACGTAAACCACATTTGCAGATCACTTCACGTCACCTTTATAAAGAACGCTAGAACCAGTAAGAATAATTTGTGGACAGCTAATAACCGATTATCAGAAAGCAAAACAACGTAAGAGAGCAACTACAATAACATTAAGATACGCCAAAATTCCGAATTGAACACATTTTTTGAGGTTATGATTTACGCCTAAAATTTCTGATGAAGAATCAGATTGTGAAATTTATTGTCTTTTGGGTGCTACAATCTCTTTCTTTCCTTCACTAAACGTATCAGTTACTCAGTCTTCATCTGATTTGTGAGAACGTCGGTCGATTTGACCCAAGAAAACAAACTGATTTGAATTTCAACGACTGTCGTCAAAAGTCTCTACATTCGGGCGATGATATCGGCTACACTGAGACCGTGCTCATAGTGGAGTACTGATTTGAAACGTTCGGCCGTTTTCCGCCGATGCTGGTCGTCGGTAAAATCCACAAGATATCAGTCTCACTGCGGACCAGTGTTGCCAACTCGTACGATAATTATGGGGCATACGATAACTTCAGTTCTTGTACGATGTACGATA
Source organism: Locusta migratoria (assembly GCA_026315105.1). Taxonomy (NCBI): domain Eukaryota; kingdom Metazoa; phylum Arthropoda; class Insecta; order Orthoptera; family Acrididae; genus Locusta; species Locusta migratoria. The sequence continues at coordinate 526,028,198 of CM048745.1, forward strand.
GTACCTTGTACGATACTGGTCAAACATACGATAATTTCTTTCCGGCTGGAGATACCATTTAAATCGTGCACATCAAGTACAGTTAAGGCAATAAGAACTGTCGATACAACTAAGTTATATTAAACTCATCACAAGACGTACGTTCCGGTACTATAATAATGACTACTACTTCACCTTCCGTGTCATGATTATTTAATAACTTAAAGTGTCCGTTTTCCTAATAATAATAATGTCGTGTGTTTCATTGGCCTGGTGCAAGTCTTTCAATTGGACCCCACTTCGGCGACTTGCATGTCCCTAACCTACCCCAGTTATCCAACCGGGGAAAGGGGACCTACAGCGTAACGTCGAATCCGAACCATGTGTCGTTTCTGGCGACTCCTCACATCGTTGAGAGGTGAAGGATGGGTTAAAGTGCAGACTGAAAAAATCCGAGGTCCGACCGGGTTTTCAACCCGCGACCCTTCGGTTTCCAGTCGAGCACTTTACCCCAAGACCACCGGGCCCGACAGTTTTCCTAATATCATTTTGGTAATTTACAAACAACGATGTACATAGAAGTAGCAGCATCAGTGTAGCGTAATACTTTCTGTTTCTGTTTGTTTAAAAAATCTCACGGGATGGTATGTGGATGCGTCAATGTAAATGGATCAGTTTTTATTGTAAAAAGTAAAGGCACGTTAGTCAAACGTGCGATATATATCGCTGGCACTAATGCCGCTACTTCGATGTACCTCGTTCCTTGGAAATTACCATTATTTTTTCATTTACTAATTTATTTGCTTTTTTAAACATTTTTTGTCTGATGTACGTTGATTCTGAGTCAAAATCTATAATTTTGAGTTTGTAGTAAGATGTTTTCGCATTTACGAGTTGGCAACACTGCTGCGACCACAGCCTTTTGGTAAAGTTTAGAATCGGGCGGGCACCGAGACTCGGCGATTCTCATTGTCATCGTAGTGCCGGCCGTTGCTGTCTACACTGATGAGAAGCAAAAGAAAATGCAGTGTCCACCAAAGAAGTGGAGTAGTAGAAATCTGAAGTAATTAAAAAATGAATGGGAATAACAGTTTTTCCTTATGCAAATTAATGTGAATTCAGAATTTTTAATATGTGGCCGTATAGTCGCTAGTTAGCGGAAATTTGATGTAGAATGCCATTATAACTTATTTCACTAAGATCATTACAGTTTATTTTCAAATTGTGAGCGGATGGTAAAATTAAAGGAACTTAAAAATAACTGTCAGGGAACAGATAATGAATCTGACGTAATTCGCTTTTTTTCACGAGAGTTCTACAAATGTTCAAATGTTTGTAAATCTATGGGCCCAAACTATTTTGGTCATAAGGCCCTAGACTTACAAACTACTTCAATTAAGTTAAACTAATCGAAGAACAACACATACATCCATGCCCGAGGGAGGATTCGAACCTCCGACGCGGGAGGCCTCGCGATCTCAACGTGGCGTTCCAGAGTGTTTCGGTTTGTCTCTCGCATACGTGACGGATCACTTAATAGACTCCTATAAACCCGAGCTGAACTGTCCGCCATTTTTCCCCCAAGCTGTAGGAGTTGCCACGTTCCGGACGAAGCTCAAACGTTACCTCGCGTTTCATTCAAATCGCTCATACTCGCAAACTACTCACTATGAACGTGGAATTTTCATCAATGTGTTCGTGAAGGACTACACTACAATTTAGTTTCATTTGCGGCAATAGTTTATTAAGAGGATTTACTGACAATTTATGAACATGCACTTTCTGACTACGTTACGGAATTTTCGACATGCGAGGAACTTTTTTTTTTCAGTTGAAGTTAGATTGAGCACATTAAGCGAATGAAATGTTCAAAATACATCAAATTTTCATCCTCTCCAAACAGGAACTGTGTGAGAAACTTATAACTTGAGATAATGTCAATTAAATATGAAGTGCTGGGATCCGCTCGCCCTTCCAGTAATACCTCGTCTTCAGTATTAGAACTCCTAATAATTTGTCACAGGTTGTTACTGCATAATATCCATGCTAGACGATACTTCTGCTACTGACTTCTTGACCCATTAAATTTAATAGTTGCAAACTACAAAAGTGCTGTGTCTCTATGTAATATTCAATTTCAATTTTTGAGTTATACGAAAATGACATTCTAAATATCTCAATGCAGAGTGCTTTATTATGTGTGAGGGAATGAAAACAAGTGAATTTATTAGGTAGTGAAGAGATTTTTTGGTATCTGTCACTTTCTAGTATTCTCACATAAAATTTTCATTAGATCCACTAACCTTCGTTCTGTTACTGCTAGGCGTTAAACTGAAGGAAATTTAACTCCTATTAGTTTTTGAAAACGGAGTAGTAGCTCTGAAACACGTTAGAGAACAAGCAAAGAAATAAACATTTGTGACTATTGAGCAAAGAAATAAACATTCGTGACTATTGTAAGAATACCTGTACATAGATTAATAAATCCATAACTTTATACATTTCCTCGAATAACGCGACAACTAATGAAGTTCTGGGTAGTAACAATATGACAAAATATGCCCCTCCTTGCATGTTATCATCTGCCAAAATATCATTTTGAAACCTGGAACCGTGAATGACATATGCTGTATTTCATTGTGGCCTTAGCGCCATCGGATATGAGTTCGCTACATAAAACAAATTTTAGAAATATGAGTGAGATCTAAAGATCTCCTCCTAAGTGGAAATTAAAATTCAATACGTTAGGAAAATTTCATCCGCAGCATCATTCGGTGAAACATGCACCAAACGGAATATCATAGCAGCCCCTATTTTCTACTGCAAATTGTTCCTAACCAAGCGCAGTCTCTTATTTCAACGCCAATATCTTACTAAATATGACTATTAAAGAAATGATGCGCATTTCGTCAGAATGCTGACATACAAAGATTTAAGTAGTGAAAAAATTAATTATTTCCGTCCATTACTTTTTGCGAAATCGTTTGTGAAAGACGGAAGGGAATGTGCCTTTATGCTGTTAGTGCAGCGCGATTCCAACCGTGTTGGGGTAAACATGGCGGACGATTCAGCCTAGGTATTTAGGAACTCTACTTAATACAGCGGCGTTTTCGATTTTTCAGGACGACAGCAGTGACAATCTAGCACTACATGCAAGTTTCAAGGCTACATTTAAAGGCCGCAGTGAGTGGCCAAACGCTGTAAGGTGTCTTGATGCGAAGCGCGCGGTTCCTTGTAGTATGGAGGTTCGAGTCTTCCTTCCGGCATGTGTGTGTGTGTGTGTGTGTTGTCCTTAGTGTAAGGTAGTGTAAGTAGTTTGTAAGTCTAGGGACTGCTGAACGAAGGAAGGAAGATTAGTGTTTAACGCTCCGTCGACAGCGTGGTCATATAGAGGCGCAGCTTACGCTCGGATTGCTTGGCTAAGGATGGGGAAGGAAGTCGGCAATGCCCTCTGAAAGGAACCATCCCGGCATTTGCCTGGAGTGATTTAGGGAAATCACGGAAATCTAAATCTAGATGCCCGGAGGTGGATTTCAACCACCTTCCTGCGGAATGCGAGTCCAGTGTGTTACCAATGCGCTACATCGCTCGGTAGGTGGGGGGGGGGGGGGGGGGGGCAGACTGATGACCATAGCAGTTTGGTCCAGTAGGTTTACAAACATTTGCATTTGCACTTAAAATAGCAAGAGCAAGAAAACCGTTTACTGGCAGTGAGTTCACAAAGAAGTGCGTCAGTGACGCTGCACTGAATGTAAATCTGTTTCAAGCAATCAGCCTTTCTTGCCGCACAGTTTGTCGCCGCATGGCTGGAGACGTTTACGGGCAATTAATAAGTAAAGTGAAGGTCATTTCAGATACTGCGCAATTAGTGATTTATCTCAGAGGCGTGGACTCGGGGGGGGGGGCGTTCGAATCCCCCCTCGGGCATGGATATTTGTGCCGTCTTTAGTACAAGGTAGTTGATAAGTAGTTTGTAAGTTTAGGGCCTGATGACCCCGTAGTTAAGTCCCATAAGCTTAACAAACATTTGAACATTTGAGCGTGGACTCGGATCTACACGTAACTGACGTTTATTTTATTTATTTATTTATTTATTTTATTTTTTTATTTATTTACTTTTTTTTTGGACATATCTTTAGAGACTGCTATCACCGGCGCGAATATTTTAAAAGCAGTCAAAAAAGCTATGGATTACGTTAGTTTAGACTAGGAACGTTTGGTGCCGGTGACAACCGACGGAACTCCTGCGTGAATGAGAAGCAAATGGGATTTGTAATTCCGAATTCCAAAGAAAGCAAGTGCAGAGAAGTGTGAAAATTACAGAACTATCAGTTTAGTAAGTCTTGGTTGCAAAATACTAACACGAATTATATACAGACGAATGGAAAAACTTTTGGAATCCGACCTCGGGGAAGATCAGTTAGAATTTAGAAGAAATGTAGGAACACGAGAGGCAATACTCACATTACGACTTATCTTAGAAGATAGGCTAAGGAAAGGGAAACCTACGTTTTTAGCGTTTGTCGATTTGGAGAAAGCTTTTGACAATGTTGCCTGGAATACACTCTTCCAAATTCTGAAGGTATGAAGGGTAAAATATAGGGAGCAGTTATTAGAGTCGACGGCCAAGAAAGGGACGCAGATGTTGGGAAGGGAGTAAGACACGGTTGTAGCCTTCCCCCAATGTTGTTCAATCTGTACATTGTGCAGGCAGTGAAGGAATGGAAGGAAAAATTTGGAGAGGGCATTAAAGTGCACTGAGAAGAAATAGAAACATTGCGGTTTGCTAATGACATAGTAATTCTGTAAGTGACCGCAAAAGATCTGGAAGAGCAATTGAATGGGATGGTTAGTGTCTTGAAAGGAAGATATAAGATGAACATTAACAAGAGTAAAACGAAGGTAATGGAATGCAATCTCAGAAAATCATGCGATGCTCAAGGAATTAGATTGGGTAATGAGCCGTTATTTTTCCCGAGGACATGCAGCTCTACTGTATGAACATATGATGATGGCATCCTCTCGGGTAAAATATTCCGGAGGTAAAATAGTCCCCCATTCGGATCTCCGGGCGGGGACTACTCAGGAGGATGTGATCGTCAGGAAAGACAATACTGGCATTCTACGGGTCGGAGCGTGGAATGTTAGATCCCTTAATCGAGTAGGAAAATTAGAAAATTTAAAAAGGGAAATGGATAGGTTGAAGTTAGATATAGTGGGGATTAGTGAAGTTCGGTGGCAGGATGAACAGGATTTCTGGTCAGGTGACTACAGGATTATAAATACAAAATCAGTCGGGGGTATCACAGGAGTAGGATCGATAATGAATAAGAAAATAGGAATGCGGGTAAACTACTATGACCAGCACAGCGATCGCATTATCATTGTCAAGATAGATACGAAGCCAACACCGACAACAGTAGTACAGGTTTATATGCCAACTAGCTCTGCCGATGATGAGGAGATCGAAGAAATATATGAGGAGCTAAAGGAAATTATACAGACAATTAAGGGAGAGGAAAACTTAATTGTTATGGGAGACTGGAATTCGGTAGTAGGACAAGGAAGGGAAGGGAAGATAGTGGGTGAATATGGTCTGGGCAAAAGGAATGAAAGAGGAAGCCGCCTGGTAGAATTTTGCACGGAACATAATTTAGTTATAACAAACACCTGGTTTAAGAATCACAAAAGAAGGTTGTATACGTGGAAGAGACCAGGAGACACCGGGAGATACCAGATAGATTTTATAATGGTAAGATATAGATTTCGGAACCAGGTTTTGAAGTGTAGGACATACCCAGGGGCAGACATAGACTCTGACCATAACTTGTTGGTTATGAACTGTAGGCTGAAACTGAAGAAACTACAGAAAGGTAGGAAAATAAGGAGATGGGACCTAGATAAATTGAAGGAACCTGAAGTTCTTAAGAATTTCAGAGGGAGCTTCAGGCAACAATTGACAGAAACAGGGGAAAATAAAACAGTTGAGGAGGAATGGGTAAAATTGAGAGATGAAATAGTGAAGGCAGCAGAGGACAAAATAGGTAGGAAGGCAAGACCTACAAAAAATCCTTGGATATCACAGGAGATACTAAATTTAATCGATGAAAGGAGAAAATATAAAAATGCAGTAAATGAAACAGGCAAAATGGAGTACACACGACTAAGAAATGAGATTGACAGGAAGTGCAAAATGGCTAAGCAGGAATGGCTAGAAGGCAAATGCAAGGATGTAGAAGAATGTATAAATAGGGGGAAAATAGATACAGCCTACCGGAAAATAAAAGAAACATTTGGCGATATGAAAAACAGCTCTATGAATATCAAGGACACTGATGGAAAACCAGTTCTCAGCAAAGAAGGGAAAGCTGAAAGGTGGAAAGAGTATATAGAGGGGCTCTACAAAGGAAATGAACTTCGAGACACTATTGTAGGAAGGGAAGAGGATGTAGATGATGATGAAATAGGAGATACTATACTGAGAGATGAATTTGACAGAGCACTGAAAGATCTAAGTCGAAACAAGGCTCCTGGAGTAGATGATATCCCGTCAGAGCTACTGAAGGCTCTGGGAGAACCAGCCATGACAAAATTGTTTCACATTGTGTGTAAGATGTATGAGACAGGTGAAGTACCCTCAGACTTTAAGAAAAATGTTATAATCCCCATTCCAAAGAAAGCGGGTGCAGACAGGTGTGAAAACTACAGAACTATCAGTTTAATAAGTCATGGTTGCAAAATATTAACACGAATTATATACAGAAGGATGGAAAAGCTGGTAGAAGCCGACCTCGGGGAAGATCAGTTTGGGTTCAGGAGAAATGTAGGAACACGGGAGGCAATACTCACTTTACGCCTTATCCTAGAAGATAGATTAAGAAAAGGCAAACCAACATTTCTAGCTTTTGTAGATTTGGAGAAGGCTTTTGACAATGTTGATTGGAATAAACTCTTTCAAGTTCAGAAGCAAGCAGGAGTAAAATATAGGGAGCGTAAGGTTATTTACAACTTGTACAAAAACCAGACAGCGGTTGTCAGAGTTGAAGGGCATGAAAGGGATGCAGTGGTTGGAAAGGGAGTAAGACAGGGTTGTAGCCTTTCCCCAATGTTGTTCAATTTGTACATTGAGCAAGCTATAAAGGAAAGCAAGGAGAGATTTGGAGAAGGAATTAAAGTTCAGGGTGAAGAATTAAAAACATTGCGTTTTGCCGACGACATAGTAATTCTGTCAGATACAGCAAAGGACATGGAAGAGCAATTGAACGGAATGGATAGTGTGCTAAAAGGTGCATACAAGATGAACATTAACAAGAGTAAAACTAGGGTAATGGAGTGCAGTGTAAGAAAATCAGGTGATGCTGAAGGAATTAGATTAGGTAACGAAACAATAAAGGAGGTAGATGAGTTTTGTTACTTGGGCAGTAAAATAACAAATGATGGTCGCAGTACAGATGATATAAAATGCAGAATGGCAATGGGTAGAAAGGCGTTTTTGAAAAAGAGAAATTTGTTAACATCGAATATTGATTTAAGCCTAAGGAAGTCCTTTCTGAGAGCATTTGTATGGAGTGTTGCCTTGTATGGGAGTGAAACATGGACGATAAGCAGTGTGGACAGGAAGAGGATAGAGGCTTTTGAAATGTGGTGCTACAGAAGAATGCTGAAGATTAGGTGGGTGGATCGCGTAACTAATGAGGAGGTACTGAACCGAATTGAGGAGAAAAGAAATTTCTGGCATACCTTGACTAAAAGAAGGGATAGATTGGTAGGACACATTCTTAGACATCAAGGAATTGTGAATTTAGCGTTGGAGGGAAGTGTGTGGGGTAAAAATCGCAGAGGGAGACCAAGAGACGCGTATAGTAAGCAGATTCAAGTGGATGTGGGTTGTCGTTCTTATGAGGAGATGAAAAGGCTTGCTCAGGATAGAGTAGGGTGGAGAGCTGCATCAAACCAGTCTCTGGACTGTTGACCACAACAACAACAACAACAATGAGGCAATAAAAGTAGTAGATGAATTTTGTTATTTGGGTTGAAAGATAACTTCTGATGGCCGAAGTAAAGAAGATACAAAATGAAGAATGGCTATGGGAAGAAAAGCATTTCTAAAGAAGCGAAACTTGTCGACATCCAATATTAATTTAAATGTTAGAAAGTCCTTTCGGAAAGCATTTATCTGGAGTGTAGCATTGTATGGCAGTGAAACGTGGACGATTAGAAGTTCAGATAAAAAGATGATAGAAGCTTTTGAAAAGTGGTGCTAAAGGCGAATGATGAAAATTAGATGGGTAGATCACGTAACTAATGAGGAGGTGCTTAACCGAATCGGGGAGAAAAGGAGTTTTTGGCATATCCTGACTAAGAGAAGGGATAGATTGGTTGGACACATTGAGACATCAAGGAATTGTCAACTTAGCATTAGAAGGAAGTGTGTGGGGTAAAAATCGTAGAGGGAGACCGAGGGACGAATATAGTAAGCAGATTCAAAATGATGTAGGTTGCCGAACGTATTCTCAGATTAAGAGACTTGCGCAGGACAGGGTAGCGTGGAGAGCTGCATCAAACCAGTCTGCGGACTGAAAACCACAACAACAGGCCTGCTGAGGAGAAAGCTTTAGTATACGGAAATGTAAATGAGCGTATGGCTTTCTTGGCCGGGAGATTCCTTGCGGGATTGTTCGGCCGCCGTAGTGTAAGTCTTTAGTTGACGCCGCGAAAGATTCATTGTACAGAATACCCTTCATTTTGCACCAAGAGGTTCTTGCTCAAAAATAGCAAAATTAGAGGTTGTCATGCACGTGGTTATTCGGACAGTCCATTACTTCAGATCCCATGGTTTGACACAGACAGTTCCAAACATTTTTAGCTGAAATTGGAGACGAGTACGGTGACATACCCTACTTTAGTGACGTGCGCTGGCTTAGCCGCAGTAATGTACTGAGAACATTTTTTGAATCGAGAATGCCAACAAATCAATTTTTAAAGGACAAAGGAAAGATAACTCGTAAATTAGAAGATCCAGAGTGGGTTGCCGATCTTGTGTTTTTAGTTGATATTACTTACCGCAGGAATGATCTGAACAGAAGCTTTCAAGGAGAAAAACAATTACTTTGTGAAATGATTGAAAAAGTCCAGGCTTTAATGAGAAAGCTTGCGCTGTGGGAAAAACAGCTTTCATCAGAAAAGGCTGCGCATTTTCCTACACTGTCTTTTGTTCAAGAGAAAAATTACAAGGAGTACATGTCTGTTATTAATTTTTTTCTGCGATGAAACTTAATAAATCTTGATTAAGAGCAAATATCAGCGATGAAAATGTACGTAATTGTTTGCGTTTGTCATGATGCAGAATTTGTGTGCTGGATATTATTTGTATTGTAAATTCTGCTTGAGGCAATTGAATAAAATGAATCAAAAGTAACACTCTTCAAACCCCCTTAATTTCTTTCTAGTTGTCCTATTAAATCCTGTTCCCTTGCTTAACAAGGCAAGCGAAGTAGATTGACGCTCTATTGAGGCAGAAAGAACGGAAATGGCTGAACCTACGTTTAGTGGTATTGAATCCATAATTACTGGTGGAACTGCGACTGCGGCTGGTCAAGTGTATGTAGGAAGTGGGATACCAACAGCCGTGTGTTTAACAGAAACATTTATTCTTTCACTACCGGTTTCGGCATTCCATTATGCCATCTTCAGGTCCCTGTGTATTATACAAACCTATTCAAGTGACTAAGACAAAACGTTAAACTATAAAAAACATAAAAGTATTGTACGGTAATACACTGAAAATACAATAACGTATGAAACCACTATTCAATAACACATAAAGAATATGTATAAACGTAGTCAACTTTAACATGCTTTTTTAAAATAATTAATCTTATAATAGCGACATTTAGAATCCCTAAGCTGACAAAGAAAATTATAGTGTACGACTAAAGATAGTCGTTTTTGGTGATTAAAACATTAACATATTCATCGGCAGAGGCAAATAAAAACTAAATAAGCTAGGCAGAAGCGCCGACTCCGTGGGTGCTCTGGGGCTCGTGCACACCCCAATAATTTTTTGGGGGTGCTGAGCACCCACATAAAATTGAGGTGGGAAATAAAATTGTATAAATTAAAAAAAATCGGGAAAAATCAAAACCTACCTTATGACTCAAGAGGCAATGCAAAACGTGACCATAGCGAGAGACTATGTTTCATACGTGAAAAAAAAAATGATCAGTTTTGTACGCGGGTCCCCAAGGGAGTAGTAATGAAATGAAAATGTTCAAATGTTTGTAGAACTTATGGGGTCATGGGGCCATGGGCTCATGGGGTCATCAGTCCCTAAGCTTACAAACTACTTATGAAATAGCTAAGAACTAAGAACGGCACAAATATCCATGCCCGAGGGGGGATTCGAACCCCCGACCGTAGTGACCGTGCGGACCGTGACTGAAGCGCCTCAGTCCCCTCGGCCACCGCGGCCGGCTACGTTTTTTTACTACTTTACTATATAGCTTGTGTAACGTCTACATGAGTGTTGGTATTTACAGCCTAGTAATATTTTCATCAGACGTGAGTAGCTTTTGTCTTCAACAGTGCCCTACGGCTGTCTAGGTATTGATTTTCGTTGTTTCTCTCACCATACGTGTGTAGGGTTGCCAGATTGAACTCCAGGCAGGCCCGGAGAGCAGACGTGCCCACCTCCCCCTTGTCCAATGACTCACCCTCACCCCACCCCCTCCCCCAACTGCAGCCAACTCCCCCCCCCCCCCAACTAGGATTACACATAAATTCTTTTAAAAAAAAAAAAAAAAAAAACTGTCATTGCTAGGGGTGGCCTTCACATACCGCAGCTGACCGGCCAGGCCGCCAGTTGCTGTGGATCAACAATCGGCACACTTCAGTCGGCGTGGCAGCAGAAGTGGCGGCAGCATCAAAGCTGCTCACATCGACAGCTGCGCCTTCCAAGAGTTGCCGCTTGCGGCTCCGCAAACTGGTCGCCAAGAAGAGCGCCAAATACCTAATGAACTTTTGTCGCCACTCTTTATAATTTTCTTCCTGCAACCATTCTTCACGGAACGAACTTAGATATCGTCTCTTCATTTCACTGTTATTACTCACTAATCTGAGTTACTGTAAGCTTGTCTGTTCACACACGATCCGAGTATTCCAAAAATTGCCGGTAAACTGATAACAAACAATGAACGAACGAACACAAATAATAGACGTCGCCAGTTGACATGTTGCCGCAACAGTGTTTGCTTAATAATGCGCTAGCCGATTACTACCGACGCAACAGCGAAAAGTTTTCAGAGGAAGAATAGAAAAGTAGCGTTTTGTTGCAGTAAGAAATTGACATTTATATAAAGTTATTCAAACTCACTAGAGAGGAGCTGGCCGGGAATGGCCGAGCGCACTGAGGCGTCTTGCCACGGTGCGCGAGGCCGCTCCCGCCAGAGGTTCGAATCCCCCCCTAGGGCATGGATGTTGTGTTCATCCTTAGTTTAAGTTACGTTAAGTTCGATGTAGATCGTCGCTACATAAGCATAGTACTTAAATAGAGTCGTAAAAAAAAAAAAAAAAAAAAAAAAAAAAAACAGTTAAGATGAAGTTAAGATGAAGGTTACGATCAAGCCCGGAGATGAGTCATTGGCCCGTAGACCCGGAGAATTCATTCCAAACCCGGGCACTCCGGGCGGCGCCCGGAGATCTGGCAACCCTATACGTGTGTTCAAACCGTCTTGATTGCAAATTATTTTATTAGTTAATGACGCGTTTCGCCCTATCTTCAGATCAGGGTATCTTCAGATTACAATGCGCTCTCCGTGGTGTGACACCGTAAGTTGTTATTGCGGTGTCACGCCACGGAGAGTGCATTGTAATCTTAAGATGCCCTGCTAAAGGGCGAAACGCGTCATTAACTAATAAAATAATTTGCAATCAAGACGGTTTGAAGGAATATTTATTCTAACTGATTGCTGTACACCATGGATTGGAAATCATTTTATATGTGTGTTATGGCGTAGACGCCATCTTGTCCCCTCCCCTTACTATTGCCCCCCTTTCATAATAGTTTTTGGAGTACTCAGGTTCTAAATGTGATTTTGACTTTATTTAATCTTCCGTTTTAGATAAGAAATGTATGTTAAATACAGGTTGTTGTATGACCTTGTAGTCCTTAGTGATTACGATATGTTGTTATTGTAGTCAGAGTTTATTAGCCCATTTTTGTACTTTTGTGCACGACGGCACATCCATAGTATGGATGCATGGACCTCACAAGGGCGGGGCTGAGTGGAACCATGGGTCCAGGGCCCGGTGCTGAAGGGGACCCGAGCCCAGCCCTAAATGACTCAATTTTTTGTTTACTGAAATTAAAAACAAACTAGAAAAAACATATTGAATATTTTTCGTCCAACGAAAGTTTAGAAGATTCTACAGGCAATTGTATTTATGATAAACCGCAATTTTAAACGATTACTTCGATTGATGCTCTTAGTTACTGCCATTGGTTCGTATTGTATGTATGTATTAACTAAGGTGACCAACTGTGCCGATTTTTTCGGGACAGTCACGATTTTTGTGTGTCTGTCCTGAATTATTTCAAAGGTAATTCGGTACTCCTATTTGTCCCGGATTTAACAATTATGTTCCGATTTAGAAATTTATCTCACCTGTATCGGTCTATTTTATTATTAGTTTTAATTATGACGGGAAACTGTTTGACAAAAGATTCGTTAGACTTAAGGTACTTATCACAAGCTGTCGAAACCGTTTCAAACTGTTTCCACTGAGCATACGCGCACTTTTATCTTCCTGTTTTTAATTTTGTAATCCAAGATTGACAACAACATCTGCGAGCTATGAACAATTTTTTCATCCGTTTTCATCAATTTTTGGATTTCGTGGACCAAGAAAGTAATGAAATGAAAATTAAAATCACCAATCCCATCTCAAAGTATCCTTCACATTTAACAGATACTGACAGCTTCTTCGAAACTCTACCCATGTAGACCGTCTTCATTAGGCCTGTAGTCTGTCAACCATAAACGAATCCAATGAAGGTTCTCAGCAAGTTTATGAGAATAGCTTCAAGCAATTTTTTTGGTACTGAGTACAACAATTAGACATTTTTGTAAGATTCAGGGCCGGATTAAGGCAATCGCAAGTACCGTGGCCGCCGGGGGCCCCGAACTAGAGGGGGCGCCGTCATAATCGCCTTCGAAATTTTTCAGTATTTAACGAAGAGCCTTATTTCTTAGTAAAAGGGAAAAAATTCATCGAATTTAGAATATTAACATGATGCATTCACAATAATCCCGCAATCAGAGCACCTTTACTGTTGTCTCTACTTTTCCTGTAACGGGACAGCAGTGTTGAATACAACGGCAGTCTTACTTCACGTGAACCAGCGACAAACGTAGAGTTACCAGACGTCCTCTTTTACCCGGACATGTCCTCTTTTTTGGACCATATAAGTGGTCCGGGCGGGTATTTAGGAAAATGGGTAAATGTCCTCTTTTTTGCGTTATGCAACTGTTTCGATGTGAAAATGCATAAATACTGCTCTCTGAAGTATCACAATCACTAAATCTAAATAATATAACCGTTTTTCAAACAATGTAATTTTTTTTCTAGAATTCTCTCTTCTCTACGCCGCCGCTGCTCTGAGGTAAAGCTACTTCAGAACAATTGAAATAACAAGCGTGGCAATTGTTGCAGAATAGAAGCTGCGAGGCAGCCAATTAAGAACACAGGTCTGCAACAATGCAAGATACACCGACTTGTAAGAATTTTACGTTAGAACAGCATAACTAGGGTTACCACACGTCCTCTTTTTCCTGGACACATAGTCTTTTTGATGCAAGAAAATGTGTCCGGCCAGAATTTATAAAATTCTACAAAATGTCTTTTTTTTTGGGTTCCGAGAAAGAAAATTTATTTTTGTGTCATTGGCGACGACGGATTCGTTTGCACTGCAAGTACTAACTGTTCCCAACTATCACGCGCATACTCAGAGAGAAATTGCAGTTCACAATTTCATGGGTCTGACAGTTGCAAATGATTCGAAACTTCTCTGCGAAGAAACCCAATTGTCTATCATTCTGTGTTCTGCATATGTTCTTTGGCGTTGCTTTTAATCTACTTTGTGGTTTAGCTGAAATCTGTATTTTTGCTTCAAAATAAATTACGAACTTAAATACAAATACAAAATGCCGAAAAGAAAATCAGTGTTGAAAGATGTGCTCCTGGAGAAATACAAATCATTCAAGGGAGGAAGAAACGAACATGAAGCGGAATGTTTGATTTGCCCTACTGGAACGTACATATTCGTTGTAAACAAACGTAAGTCGTAGAAGTATCGTAAGTTTAATACTGGATCGTAAATATAGTTGGTTCAAAAGTGAAAAGACAAGAATGAGACAATTGTCTCTAGTGATGATGAATAAACGTCAAAGTTCGTAATATTTTGGTTTACAATAACCACACAAGGTTATTGATGTAGTTTGTAGTAGTTTTCAAATGTTTGTTAAGCTTATGGGACTTAACTACGAGGTTATCAGTCCCTAAACTTACAAACTACTTATGAACTACTTACGAACTAGGACGGCACAAATATCCATGCCCGAGGGGGGATTCGAACCCCCGACCGTAGTGGCCGTGCTGACCATGACTGGAGCGCCTCAGTCACCCCGGCCACCGCTGTAGTAGTTTTACGTGGTTCGTAAACTAAGTTGTAAATTACAGTATGTTAACAATAAAGTGTCCTCTTTTTTATATGAATTGTCCTCTTTTTTGATGACGAACACAGGGTAACCCTAGACAAACGACAATACACATTTTGATTTGTCGCCCAGTCGGCCGCCGATTTGTGTCGAAACACAAGAAATGTTTGATGTCGCCGACAGGCGCAGTTCGTCTTTTTTGCTTACAACGCGGCGCTTTAGGCCCACAACAGTGGGTAGTGTCTGCAGAGGCTGCCCTAAGCCGGTGCAACATCTGCAGTTCCCTCCGTTTCTACGAATAATTTGAAAGTTAACTTTTGTTATTAGATGAAAAATCTGCATATTCATATTTGCCGTGAAATTATTATCAACTTATACAAACACTACATCAGACATTACGATACCGGATATTGCAACAATGAATTTCTATTTTTTTCAGCCAGAAGGAACTCTAGAAATATGCGAAAAATATTATACCAGATGTTAGGAAAGCCTTTCTTTAAAATTTGGAAAAATATTTGCCAGTTAACTATAAAGTCATAAATTAGATAAATATAGAACAGTTTTAGTGTCACTGTAATATTAAAAATACCTAATACATTGTTACATTCCTATTTCTCCCGTTTTATGTTGTGTTAGTTTTAGGTACAAGTTCGTTGCTTTTAAGCTCATATTGGTGTATTTTGTTAAACATTTTCGTTGTTTTACCTTAAATTTCCCACATTTTGTGCATATTTGAACACGTACGTTTCATTTCATTCCATTCCATGTTGGTGGTGGTGGCGGCTGGTGCAGCAACAGTGTTGAATAGTTAAAAAATTCTCAGTCTCTGTTGCAATTCTCTGTTATTCTCCAATAACGCGTTTCGCGCTGTTAGCGCATCGGCAAACGGGAAAAAGAAAAATGTTTTGTTACAGTCCGTGTACCTGGCGGGCAGCGAATCTAACGTGGCTAAGGTGAGTAAATTTGAAAATTCAGACTTACTTGGGCGGAGATGGAGCCACAGAACTATCTACAGCTGTGGAGGAGGTATCTTCACAATTTGTGTTGTCATTGGGCCCCTGCAAAGGGTAAACGTACAAGGTACGTAAGGGTTATTTGAGCTAGAACAACTAGGGACTAAAGGGGTATGTTATGGAAATTAATGGAACGATTTTTATATCATAAAACTCACCATAGCAGCAGAGGAGTCGCTGTCGCGGCAGGTCCACGGTTTCAACTGGGCCGGCCGAGGGGACTGAGGCGCTCCAGTCACGGTCTGCACGGCCAATACGGTCGGGGGTTCGAATCCCCCCTCGGGCATGGATATTTGTGCCGTCCTTAGTCTTAGCTAGTTCATAAGTAGTTTGTAAGCTTAGGGACTGATGCCCCCGTAGTTAAGTCCCATAAGTTCTACAAACATATGAACATTTTGGTTGCAGTTGTTAGTATTGTTAATAACTGCGGAACATAAATGCGACCGTTAAACAGAGTGGTATGGGCAGAGTCACGCCTGCGAGAATGAGCGGCTTGCCAAGCGGTAGCTTGGTATTATTAGAGATGTTGTGTTGTGACGTGGGGGAATGAATCTTGTGAAATAATACATGTTGGTATGAAACAATAATAAATGAATGAAAACGAAATTATTAGAGGCCTGGGTGTTGGGCGGAAGAAAGATGTTGTGAATTGTCAGAAGGGGGTCATTTTGGAAAAAGATGGATAACATGATGTCGTAAAAAGTTTGATTTTTTGTGATGAGCTGTTCGTTGAGACTGTGTTCTGGGGACCGTTTTAAAAACTTAGTGATTTCTAATTCTTCAAGCAGTGAGAGTTTTTTTCCTTTGGGGGCGATGTGAAGGACTTGCAATTTGTCAAGGGGGGGGGGGGGGCTGAATGTGTTTGCTTCTTTTGAGGTGCTCGGAAAAGGCCGAATTATTTTTGGCAGCGCCTTTCTTAGTTCAAAGATGTTCTTGGAACCTAGTTTTGAAGGTTCGTCCAGTTTGGCCAATGTATGATAAGGGGCACTGCAAACATTGTATTTTGTAGACGCCTGACTGGCTAAAAGAGTCTTTAACTAGCTGTTCACTGTGGTGAAAGCTATACTGGATCTTGTCATTGATCGTGAAGGCTACTTTTATGTGGGTGGTTTTAAGAAGTGCGGCGAGTCTGTAAGAAAGATTTCCTATGAATGGTAAGGAGACATAGATGGATTCAGTAGTGATGGTGCTAGGGAGGAGGGAGGTGTTATTTTTAGAGTTTTTCTGCTGTACAATCGGTCGACCAGGCTGGCCTGGTATCCGTTGGTATCCGACAGTGGCGTAGCTACGTCACCAAGGGCCCCGGGGCAAAATTGACATTGGGGCCCCCTTTAAATTAGAAATATACAGATGCAAAACTACATCATCAGCTCCTTACCATCCACTGGAAGACACAATAAGGCAAACCTAAAGACTACTAAGTAAATTATTATGTGCCAGGCAGCAGATAATATTTAACCATACTCTCTAATATAATTATAATTATGAAAATTAGTTTTTTATGCTTTCACGCAAAAATTAATGGGTGGATTTGGATGAAATTTTGCATAGGGATAGAGCTGGACCTGGGTAGAACAAATAAAACGAACCCATTGGATAGTTTTGGAAGTTGTTCCATACTAAGCGAATGAAGTCGCAGGCAGAACCTAGTATAAATAAACAATGAGAAGTATTACTCAACCACGAAAACATGGCCCCCTGCCGTGAAGCAAACCGGGAACAGCCAAGTCAGGTCTCGCGCGTCCGCGGTGACAGCAGGCGGACTATTGTCAGTGCCGACAACTCACTGTCTCGCTAAAATACTGTGCTGTTACCTCATTGGCCCATACCGATCAGTCTAATTTCGTTGTAATCCCAGTCAAAGAAGAAAAATAGAGGAAGTATTCGTGTAGGATAGTTTCAGCAAAATGAACTTCCCGGATTTTGTTTGTTGAAACACTTTTGATTGAGCCGTGCCGCTACCAGGCATTATGAAGTATATTATCTGGTCTGGCCAATAAAAAGTAAAATAACTAAGTTGGCAACTTCGGTTATTGTCGTGATAGTGGGTAGAGGGCACCGTCTTCAGTGCACAATTGTTGCAAATTATAACGCTAAACATCTGATTCGTGAATGTATCTCAATCGTTAAATAGCAGAATAAATAAAGTGCGTGGGTAGAAAAGTCCCTTAAAAAGTAGCGTGAAGCGCTGAATTCTCACCATTATTTGAAACCAGTAAAGTTCTTTTTGTTTTCTCATTTAGAACTGACCAGAATGCGACGGACAGTATAGTCAGTTACTAATGTACGTAAATTGAAGAACAAATAGTTCTTATGGTATGCGAAGGCACTAAATGCCGAATCCATTTCCCGCCTACCATTGCAGCGCAGTGTGTAGATAGTCCAGTAGGGTCAAGCCGTTTAAAATGGAATTCCCAAAGTTGACCTTATATTTCTTGTCATGGAATTTACCCTTGACTTTGAAAAAAATTAAATTACTGTTCAAACATTACTCATTATAATGTTATTTCGCAGCTCTCTGCATAAAACCGACCTTGAGACCTAGATTTGTAAATGTAAAGTTTAAATGTTCAAATGTTTGTATAGCTTATGGGACTTAACTACGGGGTCATCAGTCCCTAAACTTACAAACTACTTATGAACTACTTACGAACTAGGACGGCACAAATATCCATGCCCGAGGGGGAATTCGAACCCCCGACCGTTGTAGCCGTGCTGACCGTGACTGGAGCGCCTCGGTCCCCTCGGCCACCGCGGCCGGCTAAATGTAAAGTACCGTACCTTAAATGCATGGCAATGAGAGTACAAACTTAGCCGTACAGAAACGTGTGGTCCATTTCTCTTTTGGTGTCATCAAACGCAGATTTTATTCCTCTACATCGTTTTTGTGCACCACTTTTTTGGTAGATGGATTAGTTTCAGCGATATTACCAAGAACCTGTAAAATTGGTCCAGTTTTGAAGAGCACTAGTATGGAAACGGGTGGTCAAAAAAATATGCGGCTTGTCTTATTCAATGCAGAATTATATGCCCTACAGCTTTTAATTTCACTATGTTTTCGATATTTTGAGTCATTTACAGATATAATCACAAAACCGAAAAAATACCCCTTTTTCGGGTATATTTTTTCTCTCCCCCTCCCCCCCCCCCCCCCTCTTACTCGAAACTTTGCCGAGGGGCAAAACCTAGAATAGTCATACTAGACACTAACGAAGCCATTAAAACAATAAAACCCTTATCAACAATTATTTCCGATTTGACCGCTAATTCTACTGGACTAAGAAACGTATACAGATTCTGTTCGGTATTCCTTTTAGTATTAAAACATTTGTGGAAAATAAACACTCCCGAGATTTTTCCTGGTGCAACGAATTTTTGTCTGCGCAGTACGTCATCAGTGATTTATGAGGTGCGCTTTGGAAGGTTCGGTACAACTTTGTGAAATACCGTATAGTTTCCTTTTGCGACGTATTGGGGAAGACTGAGTGGGACTCTCTCGCTATTCATTTTGCGGTGGCCGTTCCAGCGGTCTGCCTTTTCCTGCGCCTTCTGCCCTCCACCCCCCGCCCCCCACACACACCCACCCTCCTTCTGTCACATCCCCACAATTCCAGAACATATCATATGTTGTCTTAGTCCATTCTGTTTAACAATAACCATATTAAAACATTGTTATTTAAAAGTTAGTAATTTTTCCATTTCAAATCAAATGTTTGTAAAGCTTATGGGACTTAACTACGGGGTCATCAATCTCTAAACTTACAAACTACTTATCAACTACTTACATACTAGGATGGCACAAATATCCATGCCCGAGGGGGCATTCGAAGCCCTCGACCGTAGTGGCCGTGCATTTGTGACTGAAGCGCCTCAGTCTCCTCGGCCACCGCGGCCGGCTTTTTCCATTTCTTGTAATGCGAATACTGTCAGTACTCAAAAAAAATTCGTAATTATTTTTCGCGCTTCACTATGTATCACGAACTTAAGGAGTGGCGTTTTCCAAGTCGTGGAGAATTCGTTCATGTTCCATCACGCACCAAAGCCGGAACGAAAGAAAACCTACTGGATTAATTCAATACCTCAAACTGTTATATTGCAAATGTTTGAAGAGATATGATTTCTGATCGGTAATTGTCGGGAAGCGTCGGAGGCAGGGGCTACGTTTTCGTGGCTGTAGTACATTACAGTAATAACATGGGTACACAATTAGAAAGTACTCAATTTTATTTTTTCAATTGCTATGAGTGCCAAATGACCCATGCTGTTCGTGAGACACGCTTTTATAATTTTTAATTTGCTGAATGGTCTTTCAGCTGTTGCAGAAGTGACGGGTATTGTATAAAACAATAAAACTGCGGTAAACACCTCCGTAATCCCGCATTCTAATAATGCATATTTTGTAATAATTTTCTTGCATAACTGGCGAACTGTCTATGTTGGGGACAATTTCGGCAGGACAAGGTGATATATGTTAATAAACGGAAGTGAAAAACTATGGACTACATCAAAATATTTACTTTGGAACTGATCACATTTTTGTAACAAAACTGCTTCATCTACAGTGACCAAAAATGGTCTTAGGAGATCAAATACTTGACAGACTGCACTCATGCCAGTAAAACGTGTTTAATTGAGCTTTTATTATATCCAGTACATTTTTGAAAATAGTAACTTTAAATATTTCTTACCTGTATCGAAATCGGTAGTCAGTAGCTAGTTCATCAAAATGTTTTTTAACTTTCTTTCGCCGTTTTTCTTGAAAACTGGGATCTGTCATATTTTTCAGTTTCACTGGCTTTGCACCTGAATGATTCGAAATCATTTCTATAAAGTTTGTTTTGTTTCAACATCTGCTGAAACTCTACTTGCCTCGTCCAAATCGATATCGCATTTTTGTAATATTTTGTATGCATGATTGTCATTCAATATTTGGTACTTGAATTCACAAAGAAATACAAACTAGAAATTTAGCATTTTTGTTTTAATATTTTCTGCTTCTCTACGCTCAGCTTTAACTCTTCATAGGCCAGTCAAATTAGACATTGAAAACGCAAATCGTGATGTAGTTCTAAATTTTTGATATCTTGTTAGGACCAGTTAGAGTAGTATGAAACCAAATTTGCAGCTTCGAAAACCCTGTGCTTCCCAAGTTATAAGTGAAAAACTCCGAAATTTGCAGACATTTTTTTTAGATTTTGCCTTCTAACGCAAAAACTATGAGTTTTACGATGTTAGTAGTTCTCACCATTTCCAAAGTACATAGAATATGTAACAATTTAAGCCTAACCGCAGCGTTATACGTCCAATAGTTTTCTAGATATGAAGCGTCAAAAATCGACTTTTTTTACCAAAAATGAAAATTTTAAGTTTTGCTCTGACTTCGAGCTGAATTTAGCATAACCGCTCATCCTACGAGAATAGACATGAGAATTGAAGTTGTAGTAAATTTTATTACCTTTTAAAAATAAGCACAAGATGAACTCTCTAGAGCGAGTAGTTCTCTTCAAATTGTACAAAAACGGAAAGTCAGGAAACTGAAATTTTTGAAGAAATGAGCCTAAACACTAATGACAAATTGTGAGCATGCAAAGAAATAAAAATGTAGACCACTGTCTTTAAAGAAATGCAGTTGTGTAATAAAAAACATACATTTCAATAACTGAAAACTCTGACTGTTTTTGTTTCTTAGAAGGTCCTGGTCGTTCAGTCGTGTTCTAGGACATAAGGAGGCTCCTGCGGTGCTGCATCCATTCCTGGCTGTTCGACCGAAGGCGGGAGATCATCGTAATCGTCTTCATCCTTGTAGATCAGACTCGTAGTGACGTTGTAGCAAGTGGTGCCAGAGCAGTGAGTGCACAAAGCTGAGCACTGAAGCCCGGCTCTCCGGCAGTTGTACGATCCCATGCATCCCTTCTTGCACTTACATGAAATCGATCTGAGACGTTTACGTGGGGCTGGTTCACATAATGTAGTTACTGGTAATAGACCAACGGAGCTCTTCGACCAACCGCACTGTGTGGCATCCTTCGCCACTCCCAACCATGTTTGCACTAAGTGATATGTGCGGTAGGAATGGAAGGAAGCAACTTCTTTGGTCAGGGGCAAACGTCCCAGGTCCACCTTCGCATTGGCTGCTGAATTGACGAACAGGCGGAATCGAAGGCCGTGTAGGTTGTCGAAGGATGTCCCCTCCACACAGAGCGATAAGGCACTTCTCTCCAACATCAGCTGTAGTTTCATGACTAGTCAGCAATGTCTCGTATCATCTGTGCTGACCACATGTCAATGTGTTGTTCTGATGTTACAGAAGAAATGTCCCAAAAACGTTCCAGCTCTTCGCACAGGTTTAACATGCACACCATTCCTCCTGTCCACCGCGAAAGCACACTGCTGGATATACCACGGCCGTGAGTTAATCCTCCCTGGCTCTTCATTGATCTCATTAGAACCTGTTCGATAGTTAAATCTGTCCACAGCCGTGACCAAAATTTGAGATCTGCGAATCGTGAAGTCTCCTCTAGTGAAAACAGTAAATTCCTCTGGGACCATTCGGTGTTGTAGGTTACTCAGTTATTGAAATGTGTGTTTTTTATTACACAATTGCATTTCTTTAAAGACAGTGCGACACATTATTTCTTTGCATGCTGACAATTTGTCATTAGTGTTTAGGCTCATTTCTTCAAAAGTTTGTTTCCTGACTTTCCGTTTTTGTACAATTTGAAGAGAACTACTTGCTCTAGAGTTCATCTTGTACTTATTTTAAAGGTTATAAAATTTACTACAACTTCAATTCTCATGTCTATTCTCGCAGGATGAGCGGTTATGCTAATATTCAGCTCGAAGTCAGTGCAAAACTTAAAATTTTCATTTTTGGTAAAAATAAGCCCATTTTTGACGCTTCATATCTAAAAAACTATTGGACGTATAACGCTGCGGTTAGGCTTTAATTGTTACATATTCTATGTACTTTGGAAATGGTAAAAGCTACTAACATCGTAAAACTCATAGTTTTTGCGTTAGAAGGCAAAATCTAAAAAAGTCTGAATTTCGGAGATTTCACTTATAACATGGGAAGCACAGGGTTTTCGAAGCTGCAAATTTGGTTTCATACTACTCTAACTGGTCCTAACAACATACCAAAAATTTAGAACTACATCACGATTTGCGTTTTTAGTCCCCCCCCCTTTTTTTGTACGATTTGACTGGTCTATCAGTAATATATCTGATAAGGCCTTGATTATATAAAAAAAACGTTTTATTGCAGATATTGTATTAACTCTACTAGCCTATCTAGTCGGATTTTTTTTTTTTTTTTTTTTTTTTTTTTTTTTTTTTTTTTTTTTTTGAGAAAGATTTCTGATTCCCCGGTGAATTTTGACAGTAGATCCCAACGCTTAATGCTGTTCCCGATATTATATTTCTTGCACTGTAGCGAAAAAAAAAAAATATGTACTTCCACGCAACTGCTAATGGCATCATTCACCACTAAATTCAAATTATGGATATTCGGAAAACCGGTTTATTCGGATAATCGAATTGTACACTTTTATTTGCCAATAAGTACTTACAATAACAGTATTTATACAGCATTGGCAATCGCGCTACCCTCCACACGCCGCAGCATTTGGAAGGCGCAGCTATTGCTGTCAGCAGCTGTGATGCTGCCGTGCCGCGGTGGAGTAGCCGAGCGGTCTAAAGCGTCTCGCTGCGGAGCGCGCGGTTGCTCGCCGTGGAGGTTCGAGTCCTCCCTGGGGCATGGGTGTGTGTGTGTGTTGTCCTTAGGTTAGCTAGGTTTAAGTAGTTTGTAAGCTACGGACTGATGATCACGTAGTTTGCTCCGATAGATTTACAAACATTTGATGCTGCCGCTACTTTTGCCAACTGAAGTGTGCCGATTGTCTTACACAGCGACTGGCGGCTTGACCAATCAGCAGCACCACAGTGGCGTCGTGTGTAGGCCCCATTAGAAGCAACGTTCCGCCTCCCATGGGAAACTTGATTGAAGTTATTGGGAGATGTGAACGGTAGGATGGTAGACTTAAAAAAAAATTCGACACTCTACTGTAACTTTTTCCGAACGTCACGGGCGCCGAGGGGCCCCTTGAACTCGGGGGCCCCGGGGCACTGCCCCGGCTAGCCCTATGATAGCTACGCCACTGGTATCCGAGTGTTCTACTTCAGATAGATTCCTAAAAGTTAAGATTACTACCTAGAAGGACCGCAGGTCCAATCTAGCCCCTAATAGCTTTTCTCTGTATTTTCGGCATGTTTCCTTGTAATACTTGTCTCGTTGTTTAAACACGCGACAACAATGCCAAACATTTCAGCGCTGATTGCGGTAGGGCATCTGGGGATAGCGGTCATGTATGAATGAGTTATGCCTGAGTGACTGATTATGTGAGTGTGATCTTTACTGACGAAGGTCATGGCCGGAAATTTCAAGTTTATGAATATGACTTTGATGGCAGGTCAGCGATCATCTTTATGGTGAACTGCTAGCTATCCTCAAATTATCAACATTCCAATCTGGACCTTCCATTGTTAAAAATCAATAGAAGTACATACGACTGTTACAATGAATTATCTTTCACAATCTGGCCGTATAAGCAATATAACTGCATGGAGCCAAATTGGCCTCAGAGGTTCTTAAACGTAGTAGATTGCATGCGATCCTTCTAGTATTCAATGCCAAGTAGACTAGATAGCAGCTATAAAAGCATGATATAATTAGTTCCTTTGCCCATTTTACTCTGGTTGTCATACCGCTTAGGCATTCGTTCTCAAGTAATGCCGTTGGCGCAGCAGTTTGTTACTTCTGGCGTGGCTTGAAAAGGAATTAATGGATCGGCTTTCGGTTGTAATGTAGTGACAGAGTTTTTTTCGCCAACTTCCTGCAGGGATGAGATTTACATGTGTGTACAGCAATTCCACCTTACCTAGCGCAGCGCCTGCCAAAAGTACGAAAAAGTGTTACGTTAAATTAGGGCTTACTGTGGCCCAGGGCCGTAGCCGGGGGGGGGGGATGAAGGGGATCAACCCCCTCCCCTGAAAAACCTCACTATTCACCTAATTCCTGATAAAGTAATTCCAAAGTATGCTGAAGATGCCCCTTTGATTTATATTGAATAACATTTAATATTATCTCTATTTAAATACAGCCGCGCCTTTAATTCAACTTATATTGTAAAGTTTCACAAGTTAGAATATATGTCATAATTAAGTACTTTCTAAAAAGAACATGATTAAGATATAAACTTGCAATTACGAACTACTGCACACAACAGTAAAAAAGACAGTGGGATGGGGAGGGGGGGTGTCTCTGATTCTGGGTCCAGGGCTCGCAATCGAATGTGGGGGTCATGGATGCATGTTACAGTTGGTTACGTTTGTATATATTTTTATGTGTTATTCAATAGTGGTTTCATACCTATATTGTATTTTCAGAGTATTACCATACAATACTTTTATGTTTTTTATATTTAATTATTTTTGCCTTAGTCACTTGAATATGTTTGTTTAATACACAGGGACCTGAAGATGGCGTAATGGAATGCTGAAACTGGTAGTGAAGGGTTGGCGCGGTGAAGGGAGGGGGAACGAAGCAGGTAGCTGGCCTGCGCATGCCCTGACGTGCATGCCACTGGCTGTTAACTGCTCACGTGCACTGTACACGAGTGAAATTCGTGCCCGCCCCTGTTTCAGATGATTCTGAAATACATGTATTGCGGGGTTGTAAAAGTTTAAAATATTCCTTCGGGCCGGATTTGAACCAGCGACCTATGGATTTCTGCCCATTCTTCCACTACAGTCCACCGCTCTACCAACTGAGCTACCGAAGGAAGGCATCCTGCCACGACGATCGCAGTGCCCTTCACATAAAACAGATAGTAGTCATTTATTCAGCAATTACAATAGGCCGTACAGAATTGGCTTCAATTCACCTGCTCGGTTTGGGTTCCCGTTGACGACGATCTCATTAGAGATAAACGCTTCTGACACTAGCCTTACGTAATTTAAGAAAACCTACTTGTGAATGATCATACGACGGAGATATGAACTGCTCTACTTCCAAAAGCTCGTATGTTATGTCATTAGCCGTCGATACCACGTAAATACTAATTTGTCGCAATTAACTCTTAAGTCTAAATTAAGATGTCCATCTGTTGACAGAAAAGTTTGTCGCAGTATAGTAGCATAGGCCTAGTAACTTGTATTTAGTGGTCTTCAATCCGGAGACTGGTCTGTTGCAGCTCTCCACCCTACTCTATCCTGAGCAAGTCTTTTCATCTCCTTATAAGAACGGCAACCCACATCCATTTGAATCTGCTTACTACAGTATATGCGTATCTTGGTCTTCCTCTGCGATTTTTACCCCACAAACTTCCCTCCAATGCTAAATTTACGATTCCTTGATGTCTAAGTATGTGTCCTACCAAGCGATCCCTTCTTTCAGTCAAGATATGCCAAAAATTCCTTTTTTCACCAGTTCTGTTCAGTACCTTTTCATTAATTATGCGATCTGCCCACCCAATCTTCAGCATTCTTCTGTAGCACCACATTTCAAAAGCCTCTATCCTCTTTCTATCCGCACTGCTTATCGTCTGTGTTTCACTCCCGTACAAGGCAACACTCCACACAAATGCCTTGAGATGAGACTTCCTTACACTTGAATTAATATTCGATGTTAGCAAATGTCTCTTTTTCAAAAATGCTCTTCTTCCCATTGCCATTCTGCATTTTATATCCTCTGTACTGCAACCATTGCATGTTATTTTACTTTCCAAGTAACAAAACTCATCTACCACCTTCAGTGTTTCGTTACGTAATCTAATTCCTTCAACATCATCTGCATTCTATTATCTTTGTTTTTCTCTTGTTAATGTTCATTTTATACTCTCTCATCAACACACTGTTCTTTCCATTCAACTGCTCTTCCAGGTCCTTTACTGTCTCTGACAGAATTACAATCTCATCAGCAAAACACACTGTGTTTATTTTTTCACCTTGTACTACAATCTCTGTTCCAAATTTTTCCTTGCTTTCCTTCACAGCCTGCTCGATGTACAAATTGAATAACATTGGAGAAAAGCTATAACCCTGCCTTACTCCCTTCCCGACTAATGCTTCCCTTTCATGCCCTTCAAGTATAATAACTGTGGTCTGGCTTTTGTACAAGTTGTAAATAACTCTCCTTTCCCTGTATTTTACCCCTGCTGACTTCAGAATTTGAAAGAGTGTATTCCAATCAACATTGTCAAAAGCTTTCTCCAACTCTACAAAAGCTAAAAATGTAGGTTTACCTTTCCTTATTCTATCTTCTAAGATAAGTCATAATGTTAGTATTGCCTCCCGTGTTCCTACATTCCTCCTGAATCCAAACTGATCTTCCCCGAGGTAAGCTTCTACCAGCTTTTCCATTCTCCTATAGATAATTCGTGTTAAAATTTTGCAAACCATGACTTATCAAACTAATGGTTCTGTAATTTTCACACCTGTCTGCACCTGATTGCTTTGGAATGGGGATTATTACATTTTTCTTAAAGTCTGAGGGTATTTCGCCTGTCTCATACATTTTACATACCAAGTGAAATAGTTTTATCATGGCTGAATCTCCCAGAGACTTTAGTAGCTCTGAGGGAATGTCATCTACTCCCGGGACCTTGTTCTGAACTAGGTCTTTCAGGGCTCTGTCAAATTCACCTCTCAGTATAGTATCTCCTATTTCATCTTGATCTACTTCCTCTTCCCTTCCTACAACATCGTCTCTAAGTTCATTGCCTTTGTAGAGCTCCTCTATGTACTCTTTACACCTTTCAGCTTTTCCTTCTTTGCTGAGAACTGATTTTCCATCTGTGTTCTTGATATTCATAGAGCTGTTTATCTTGTCCCCAAATGTCTCTTTTATTTTCCTGTAGGTGGTATCTGCTTTTCCCCTTGTTATACATTCTTCTACAGGTTTGCATTTGGCTTCTAGTCATTCCTGCTTAGCCATTTTGCACTTCCTGTCAATCTCATTTCTTAGTCGTCTGTACTCCATTTTGCCTGTTTCATATACTGTATTTTCATATTTTCTCCTTTCATCAATTAAATTTAGTATTTCCTGTGATACCCAAAGATTTTTTGTAGGTCTTACCTTTCTACCTATTTCGTCCTCTTCCACCTTCACTATTTCATCTCTTAATGGTACCCATTCCCCTTCTACCATTTTATTTACCCCCGTTTCTGTCAATTGTTGCCTAAAGCTCCCTCTGAAATTCTTAAGAACTTCAGGTTCCCTCAATTTATCCAAGTCCCATCTCCTTATTTTCGTACCATTCTGCAGTTTTTTCAGTTTCAGCCTACAGTTCATGACCAATAAGTTATGGTCAGAGTCTATATCTACTCCTGGGTATGTCTTACATTTTAAAACCTATTTCCGGAATATATGTTTTACCATTATAAAATGTATCTGATACCTTCCGGTGTCTCCCACATATACAACCATCTTTCGTTATTCTTAAACCAGGTGTTTTTGTATGATTAAATCATATTCTGTGCAAAATTCTACCAGGCAACTTCCTCTTTCATTCTTTTTGCCCAGTCCATATTCACCTACTATTTTTCCTTCTTTTCCTTTTCCTACTACCGAATTCCAGTCTCCCATCACAATTAAGTTTTCCTCTCCCTTAATTGTCTGAATAATTTCTTTTAACTCCTCATGCATTTCTTCGATCTCCTCATCATCGACAGAGCTAGTTGGCATATAAATCTGTACTAGTGTTGTCCGTGTTGGCTTCGCATCAATCTTGACAGCAATAATGCGATCACTGTGCTGCTAATAGTAGTTTACGCACATTCCTATTTTCTTATTCATTATCAGTCCTACTCCTGTGATACTCCCAAATGATTTTGTGTTTATAATCCTGTACTCACCTGATCAGAAATCCTGTTCATCCTGCCACCGTACTTCACTAATCCTCACTATATCTAAATTCAACCTATCCATTTCCCTTTTTAAATTTTCTAATTTTCTTACCCAATTCGATCTAATATTTCACGCTCCTAGAATGCCAGTATTGTCTTTCCTGATGACAATATCCTCCTGAGTAGTCCCCGCCTAGAGATCCAAATGGGGGACCATTTTACCTCCAGAATATTTTACCTGGCCATCATCATATTTCATACAGTAGAGCTGCATGTCCTCTGGAAAAGTAACGGCTGTATTTCCCCTTGCTTTCAAATCAAATGTTCAAATGTTTGTAATTCTATCGGACCAAACTGCGTGGTCATCAGTCCGTAGCTTACAAACTACTTAAACCTAAGTAAACTAACCTATGGACAAACACACACACACACACACACCCATGCTCCAGGGAGGACTCGAACCTCCACGGCGAGCAATCTTGCACTCCGCAGCAAGACGCTTTAGACCGCTCGGCTACTCCATCGCGGTCCCCTTGCTTTCAGCCGTTTGCAGTAACTGTATGGCAAAGGCAGATTAGCTGATGTTACAAGGCCAGCTCAGTCAATCATCCAGACTGTTGCCCCTGTAACTACTGGAAAGGCTGCTGCCCCTCTTCAGGAACCATGTGTTTGTCTGGCCTCTCCACAGATACCCCTCCGCTGTAGTTGCACCTACAGTACAGGTATCTGTATCGTTGAGGCAAGCAAGCCACCCCACCATGACACTATCTGTGATTCATGAGGGTGGATAGTAACTTAGTTGAAGATATATTACGGCATGCATCAGTTCCTGGAACTGTCTTCTCTAGGTCCACCCCAAGCCACTGTTAATTACCTTGGATGCTTAGTGTACCGGGTAACCTGTCTGTGATATTTTCCATTTGGTAGAGGCTGCGAGAGAATGACAGCAGTGACAAACAAAAATTTTGTAATAGGTGAGAGAATCATGTTTGAATATAAAATTGTAAGAGTTTAGTTTAACTACCAGTATCTAAATAATTCCCCATTTATCAAACAGACTTCAGTTGACTAATGACAGAAAATCTAAATCTTTATCTCGACAATGGAGCTAGATATGGCATTAGAGATAATGGAAGATACAGTTACAAAACTTGGTTCAATTGTCATCATTTTAATTTCGAACACTTGATTACAACAATCGAATCAGTTGTAGAGACAATGGATACCAAATTTTGTTTGGGCCTCTGCATTTATTTGCTAATAATTTCTATGTCTCTTTGCATACCCTTTTATCCTGAGAGTTAACATCCGTTTTGAGTTTCACACCGCTTTTTGACACTTCTACAACTAGTGTCATTGGTTGTCTTTCGATAAAAGAAATGTTTAAGCAGTCATTAACATTAGCCTTATTTTATTTATGTATGTCATGATTTTTCATTCATTTATTTAATGAAGATTTGATGATGAAATAAATTGTCAAATGTCTCACACACTTGTGCAAACGCATTGTTGGTGGTGCTTTTTCACCTTTGATTTTCTTTTTTGTTCTCTGAGTCCCTTAGTTCTGTTCTAACCATCGAGGTATGAATATGTACTGTATATGAAAGTAATTGTCTATATAAATAGGTACTTTGAAGAAATATCCGTCTTCTTTGTGTCCCTCAGACCACGGCAAGCAGTTGGTATGAAGTGCTGTGACAGCTCTACTAACCACTTTTTATTCTCTCACCATAGCCAAGGTGCTTTTCCTTCCAAACCACATGCTCCTCCCCAGCCCAGGAAAAATAGTTGAACAGAACTGAGTTATGTGAGTGCCATGACTTAATTTTGGTTGACATAATTTGGGAGTTATTGCATAAAATGTATTGTACTGTAAAATTTCACTCTTGTTTCACCAAGAAGCTCTGATATTAAGGGCATATTCATGTTAGAAATACATATGGTGAACTGGTATGCGGCAAAGACTCATCGTAGATTATTGACATGAACAAGGTTGAACATGTTTCAAAATGTAAGAAACATGAAGGAGGGGGGATGGTGGCACGTGAAATTTATGCACAGGGCGATGACATTCTTTGAGCTGGCCTTGGGACTATGCAGTGGTCAGAGAGGAATGCAAGGAATTTATTATTATCATCAATCCAATGTGCAGCTGCTTCTTCAGTAAACACAAGGACAATTAATAGGTGGCTCACAGAAATGGAGCTGAATCAGTTTGTGCTATCATTGACCTCTATAACTACCAAGTCCATCTATCACAGCGTTATCTGTGAAAAATCTATTGGAACGTCCAGTGCTCTCTGCTAGATCTAGGTAGTGGCACATTTGGCCTGGAATATTATAGAGTGAAGCAGAACTGTTTTCATTGATGTTTCCCACTTTGAATTGAGTCCCACCAGTGAATCCATGTTTGGAGACACCCAGATTGTTGTTCGCCATACAACTCCATAACCAGGCGTTGTAGTCTGAGTGCCATTTCATTTCATAGCTGGTACCCTTACAGCATAGCACTAGGTCAACAATATTCTACATCCCATGCTTGCTATATGCTGTACAAGAGACTCACTTAGCTAGTGTGGCTGATCTTAAGGCAAGATACAGAACACCAAGATAGGATATAGTAAGTGCCACATACCATCAAGCACTTGGGAAGTGTTACTTTTATTTACAACAACATATAAAATGCCCAACTACTGTCGTCTGGCATTGACTACACAATACACACCATCACTATAAAAGTGGAAGAGGTTTCTGTAGTTAACGTTTACACGCCTTCCTGTGGTTTCTCAAGGTACTACCACCATTTCCCCCATGAGCTCTGTACTTGAGAGAATCCAACAGTTACCATACAACATGGAAATACATCATCAGTGTATAGAATGAAACAGCACTCTGTCTGCATGGAGGAAAACATCCCTAGTCTCATATTTGATGTGAAATAGAAAGGAATTTTCAGTTAAGCAGGATGAGTGCGACTCCAGTCCATATCTATGTTTCTCAACCCAGAACTACAATATCCAACCCATGAACATATCCAGATTGGTCTTATCAGGTATAAGCTATAAATGAAATAGGCATACAAATTCCAATGATGTGATCGATCCCAAAGACATAGATGGAATTTCCAAAATATCAAATTGGGGTCTGTTTTCCAAAGAACTTGAGATATTACAATAGATTCATAGGTACAACAATTGCAACAACTTTGACTGTACTTATTTATTTACTATTTTAATCATAGTTGGTCCTCAATCTCCTGTACAGTAACACACCATTCCTTGCTATCTTTAGCTTCTTTAATTTCTTTTCATCTTTTGCAGACCCTTACCAATAGCATCCATCTAACTCATCCTTGGACTTACTAATGGTCTCTTTCCCATTGGTCTTTTTTCCATCACACCTCACACACTACTGGCATCTTGTATCACCATCTGACCTTACCAATTTATTCTCCGACTTTTGATTATGGCTACTAAGTCTGGCTCTTTGTAAATGTTCCAGAGCTCCTTGTTTCATCTTATTCTCCAAACATTATTTCCCATTACTGATCCACATATTTAATCAGCATCTTGTTTTCAAATGTGATCAACCTTATCACGACCTTTTGTGTCATTGTGTTTTGCCGATGTAAGTAATTATTGTTCTGACAATTATCTTGTATATTCTGGCTTCGTTATATACAGCAGTAGTTTTCACTGCTTGGAAGAAACCTAGCAGGTAAGCTTGGAGTTTACAAAAGAAGTTTGAGGGAAGGGGCTAGGGGCGAGGAGTGTAAATCCAATCAAAGTAACTTGCATAGTGTTGCCAGATCACATAGGAAACTGACCTGTATCACTATCTGGTGTACAATGAGATAAATACCAAACACATGAAGTAAAAAGGTAAGTCAAAAACATGCAACGAACAATGCCTCAGGAAGCTTTATCTTTGAAGAACTAGAAGTGGTTTTTGGTCATGTAAAAATGTGGAAGTTGCCTGGTTTTTATAGAATTCACACAGAGTTCCTGCCGTAAAGGAAACAAAGAAATAGTTTGACCAAGTTTTACTAACATTAAAAAAATTGGTTGCATTATACAAGACTTTAAGTAATGTTACTGAAGTAACTGCAGTGCTGAAACCAAACAGACCACCTTACAAAATGGAAACGTTAACATGTGGTTGCTCTTCTCAGCTACTGCTACAAATTTTCTAAAAGGCTACTTTTGAATAAGCTGGATTCACAAAACCTAGAAATTGTCTCACCTGAGCAGCCTGGTTTCAGACCAAATAAGAGCTGTACAAACAATGTTCTAAATCAAACCACAGAGCAGTATCTTTCATGGACCTGTGTTGAAGGAAAGATTTCTATACAAAATGTATGCTGAATTACATTGAGACCAATAAAATGCTTTTGGATAGAAACTGTACTTCCAGATAGTACGGTACAGGGTAGATACATAAGCAAACAACTCTATCCACAGCATCTTACTTCTTCTTAAGCACATTGCACACTGCCAGGGGCTATGCTGGCAGTAGATACTTGAGTTGAAGCATATCCAAGATCATGTTTCTTACATGATCTGAGGCATTATCAAGCAACATTACAGACGTAATGTACTTATACTCACACATGAGGAGCAGTTTTTCATTAACCAAATGCTTTAAGACCTCATATCTCAGGAAGGTGTGTCATATGATGATATAATTTCAGAAGTAAATACCGTGGTAGTGTGTCTACTATCTGTAAAATGGCTTGCAAATGCAATTAGTAGTGTAGAAGTAATAAATAATTTGTAACATCATATTGTATGCATGAATGGCAAAAAAGTAATCACTGATAAACTCGTATCCTTTCATCAATTTCTTGTGATTCTAAGGGAGAAAAAGTTTTGAAATGGTGTGTAGTGACTTTTGCAAGTCACTAATTGTTCTCTTTCTCAAATAGTAGAGAAATAAATTCTTGTTATTCTCACTTGCACGATGGGGCAGTTTTCATTGTTTGTGATGTCGCATCTCCTGTACTGTGTGCTGTAAGTGATCCCCCCCCCCCCCTACCCCCACCTCCCCCTGTCAAAGCAATGTGAAAGGATATGTGCACTGAATTTCTTTGAAACTGGTCAATTACTTTAGGAGGAGATGTGAAACATTGCTGCATGCTGTCATATCTCATAAACCATATGCCATAAGTGGTTCTGGTCCCCAGAGCAAATGGTGCCCAATAGCTAGGCATATATGTACCAAGTTCAGTTGACATCATTCCAGCATTTTGGAGGAGATTTGACATATACATTTTTATAATATATATGAATATAAATAAATATAGATTAGTGTTAGAATCTTGTTTAGTGCTGTATTAAACATCAGTGTTGGTGATATAATGTCTCATTGTCTTATTAACTTCAAACTGTTTTGAAAGTGCTTTTCCGATTTGTTGCAAAAACATTATGATTTGATGAGGCACAACTAGGTCATCCTTTTATCAGTTTCTTTGCAATATCCACACCTTCCACATTTCTCCTCTCAATGTGTCATAGGCCCTATTGAAGTCTAGGTAGTATGTACTTTTGTTGTATTCATATTTCTCTAGAATCTGCCTCAGCATGAAAATATGATCTGTAGTAGACTTTATTGCACTACTACTACTGTCTTCAACATAAAGTTTGTCTGTTTATATTAAGAGAATTTTGTATGCTACACACAGCACTTTGATATCCTCGTGTAGTTCTTTGTCATTGTATTTTGTCCATACTGGACATTATGATGGCCACTGGCCGTTCTTCAGGTGTGTCTTCCTTATCCCATATCCGTGATATCAGTTGGCAAATTTATGTACATGTCTTCTCTTCAGCATTATTTTATCATTTCTACTAGTACCTGATCTCTTCCTACAGCTTTGTTGTTCTTCAGCCTCTTGATAGCCATCTTCACTTCTTCCAACACTGCCACTACATTTTGCATTTGTACATGTAGCCATGATAACTATGAAAAAAATTACATAAGAAATTACAAATTTCTTAAGGAATATACATTACAATTATGTACAAGAATGCTATTCTACTTATGCATAAAGCCACCAGGTTTCTTGTCGTTTCTCTATGCAGGAGTTGCAGTATTGTCCAGAAAAGGTGAGTAATTGAACAAAGTTTGTTCATTCAATAATAAATATGGGGATACATACATCTTCCTCTAAAATTTCCACCTAGAGGTTTTCACCCTTTAATTCTATATATAAAGCATCTATATTATTATAATAGTTTTCCTTTAGACAACATTCAGCAAAGGATAGATGTGGCTTCTTTGATGTCCTGCATCTACAGTGTTGTCTGGGTGTAGTCTATAAAGACAACTCAGTTTGCCCAATAAAGCAAGACAAACTTATCGCCTGGTTGTCACTATTTTGGACTGAAGAGAATTCCTCCTTCTGTCTATGGAATATAGAATAGCACATGCATAAACAGAATTCCACTCTTTCTGTAAATTCATATGTAATTTTGGTAGAATTTTCATGGTTATTGTAATTGCTATTTAAGAATATTTAAATCCTTATGTAATTTGTTAAGAACTGTTAACAAATAACACTTATGCAGTTAAACTCAAGAATCAATAGCTGACGTAGTTAGCTTGGGTCTTATCTTTGGGGTCAATTATACTAGAAAATAAACTTGCAATTCAAAACCTAGGTCATACTATAATAATAAATGCTGCGAAACAAGACAAAAAGTGTTTTGTCTAGTTAATACAATATGTTCCACTTGTTGTCCAAAATTTTTCTACTTTGGGTTTCAGCTGAATCTTTCCTCTGAACATTTCCATTATTATCAAGCTGTCAATGTGATTTTGTCAAAGTACCTTTAAGTGAATTACTCTTTCATTCTTATGATGTTAAGATGCCTGGTGACAGCTGATACCTATAATTGCTCCTCAACTGTACCAGAAAAAAAGTGAATGCAACTTCTTCACCCAATTTGGCGGGTGGGTGGGGGTGGGGGTGGGAGGAGGGGCAGGAAGAAGGGATGGTAGCAAAAACACTGAGGGACTGGAGATTGTGGCCAGCATTTAGCAATAATGACCCCACAACCAGTCCATCTGACATAGCATGTAACCAGGTAGTGAGAGGAATGATGGGGAATGATAACAAAGACGGTGCAGTGCAGCTAAGGTGTTCATTCTATTGGTTTACCCAAAGATGATGCCAAGATATGCTGTCAAAATATCATGTTTTGCCAAGTACAACACCCAATTAGATACAGTGAATTTGCCAGGAATGCTTAAAATCCTGCAAGTTTTGTATTCTTCATTTCTGCTGGTTAAACATTTTAACATAAAATGTTTTCACAAATCAATTTCAATTTCATCAGAATACTTGTGCAGAGAGAAGCACTGGATTATCAAATGTATTGTGGATTAATTTATAATCCATGCTCATGTCTAATTGATGAAATCTGAATAAATTGAGGTATTTTTCATAATTTACCTTTTTATCATCATACTTGATATTTCGAGACGGAATCTAACAACTAAGGCCTATAGGAACATTGCAGCAATGGAAAATGTATTTGAGAGTAAAAGTGCAAATAAATGTAATTCATTTATTAAACAATGGAAATTCTAGGAAGGATTCTGCAATATTTTTGAGAAGGATAGGTTGCTTACTCACCACAGAGACGTCTGATGAGCTGCAGAAAGGCACAAATAACAGGCAACAACATTATAGCTTTCGACCGTTTAGGTTTTCATCAGTTAGAGACACAAACATACACACACACTCCACAGACATGACCACAGTCTCTGGCCACTGTGGCTGATCTGAGCTACCCAGCATGGCCTAGGTGAGAGCAACCAGTGGTGGGGGGTGAGGAGGTGGCAAGGAAAGAGAAGCAGGAGGGGAGGGAGGATGCACAACATGGGTGGGGGAATATGCTAGTGCTGTCTGACAGGGAGTGAGTGAGGAAGGAAGGAAGGAAGGAAGGAAGGGAAGGGAATGAAATGTGTGGCGGGATGGGAGACGAATGTAAGGATAGAGAGCGGCAGGGAGAGTAAGGAAAGAGTGGTAGAGGATGGAACTAGCGAAGGTTTAGGCCTGGGGGATCACGGGGGCATAGGATATATGGCGGGGAGAGTGCCCATCTGCACATTTCAGAAAAGCTGTTGTTTGTGGGGAGTATCCATATGACACAGGCTGTCTAGCTGGTAATGAAGTGAGACACACTATGCAATGCTGCATGCTTTGCAACAGGATGGTTTAGCTGTCTCGTTGGCCACAGTTTGACGATGGCCATCCATTCGGATAGATAGCTGGGTGCTGGTCATGCCCACACAGAAAGCTGCACAGTGGTTGAAGCTCAGTTTGTAGATAACATGACTGCTTTTACAGGTTGCCCTGCATTTTATGGAATAGGAAATGCCAATTACAGGACTGTAGTAGGTGGTGGTGGTGGGATGGTGGATAGGACAGGTTTTGCACGTAGGTCTATTGCAGGGGCATGAGTCGTGAGGTAAGGGGTAGGGAGCTGGGATGGACAAGGGTATTATGTAGGTTTGGTGGGTGGCGGAATACCACTGTAGGGGTTGGGGTGTGGGGTGGAGAGGATATTTGGTAGGGTATTTCTCATTTCAGGCCAGGATGAGGGGCAGTCGAAACCCTATCAGAGTACTTGGTTTAACTGCTCCAGTCCTAGGTGATACTGGATCACAAGAGGGGTGCTCCTTTGTTGCCAGACGGTGGGTGTGGGGGAGCTGGTGGGTGACTGGACAGACAGGGCCCATGAGATCTGTTTCTGGACAATGTTTGGAGGGTAATTGCAATCAGTGAAGGCCTCAGCGAGGTGTCTGGCATATTTGGAGAGGCACTGCTTGCCACTGCAGATGTTACAACCACGGGTGGTTAGGCTGTATGGAAGGGACTTTTTGGTGTAGAATGTGTGGCAGATCCGGCACATTGGACTTCTCTGTGGTGAGTAAGCAAACTATCCTTTTCAAAAATACTGTTTAATTCATTTTTTAAGTATTAAGCAAGCCAAACCCAATCACACCCATTTTTACAGCACCAAGTTAGTCAATTAATGCATAAATTCTCCAAATGAAGATTATGGACTCCAGAATCATCTGATCAAGGTTTCTGAAAACAGGAGTAGGGGAGAAAGGGGACATGACAGGTCGTGTAGTAAAAATTAACAAGTATTGTTTAAGAATGGATTGCAATGACTCACACTGTTTACAAGTTTAATAGTGATAAAAAATGAATGAGCTAAGGGAAATAGGAAACAAAAGACATACATATAAAATAGAAAATATGAGGCATTATTTTATTTGTTTATTTTTCTCATGGAATCGTTCTCAAAAACAATGAGATAATAACAGTCTGTATACAGTTACATTATTTACACTCCATATTACCATGAAACATTTTTATCACAACTTTCTCCATCATAGGTGATAAAAATATATCTGTAATTAATCCAAAGAGTTTACATGCTTTTAAATGGAAGACCTATATCCTTCAGTGTTTGTAACTTTCTTTAATGGCAGTCAAACCCTCAACACACAGACAATGAATATTCAGTACAATTTAGACTTTTCATACACCAACTTCACTCTGTTAGACTTATGGAGGCTGAGGACTGATAATATCCATCCTTTGCGGTAGAATATCTCTGAGATAGATGAATTGTTTCAATCAGCTGTTCACCAAAGTGAAAATTCTCAAATATCTATAAACAAAACAATACAAAGATTAGAACAGGACAATAAACAGCTGTTTTATTTATATTTAGCCATGAGTAAATATTATTCAACAAAAAAAAAATCATGTGTTGTACAAGATACTACCTTATAACCTGAGGTAGAGTAAAAAGAATACCAATGAGAACTACGCAATACCAATATCACATTCTTGACAAAGTTATTTGAAGAAGTTAGTTAATTCTAACTGAGAAGAGAATAGCTGACACACATAGAAACAACTTATGGATCTTGAATTGAGTATTTTGTCTTAGAATTCTTAGAATAACTATTTACCTTCTCCAACATTACACAAGACTGACATTTGAAGCAACTCAAACTTTCTGTGTAGTCAGAACGAATTTATCATAGTGCCTAATAACACAATTAGCCAACATCCGTTTTTACATGCTGCTTCTTTGTTGTTTTTTTTTTTTTTTTTTTTTAGGCCTCGATTTCTGCAGTTGCAGGTATGTAGTTTTTATAGGATAATTTATCATCTTTTGCAACGGTAAAAATTAATCAAAGACTAAATACATAGGAAAAAGGACATGTCAAGAACTTTCCAAGAACTTTTTATTGTAATGTGCACTTGTGTAATTGAAAAGGTCACAAAGTGCCAGTAGGGGGAACCCACAGTTATCCTGGAGAACACTGCAAGTGAAAACGGTGCTTATGACATACAGAGCTCACTTCACTGGTACTGCTAAAGGAAGAGCACAACTGTGCTCGTCCTCACTCGCGTGTTTTCTCTACGTGCCTAACTGCGTGAACCACTGCATGTGTCTCAAGTGCCGGTGGCACAGTGTTAGCCGTACTACCTTGGGAAGTTACTTCACAGGTGACAATTGTTATCATGCCCAGCCTATTCTTTCCTGCAGTCGGTTCTCTTCTCCTGAGTACGATGACAGACAGTAGAATTAATGAGATTCTTCATAGGCTAATAGAAGAGCAAGAGGTTTTTATTATGAATTTGCCACATCAGACTCAAATTCTCCAACTGCTAGTGGGGAGACATCCTCATTCACAACACTCTTCACATGTGTTTGTCCACTTTTTCTGGCATATGATGACTCTGCTGATGAATAATGTCTCAGACAGCACTATCAGGCTTTTGGAATAATGGGTGCAATGTTGTGTTGGGCATTATTTCTTTCATAAATTTCTTGAAGGTTTCTGGCCACTCTTAGGGCACTGTCAACTCTCACTTTTGATCAAATGTGCACTTCTTTTTGTGCATTACAGTAAAAATACTCATGTTGTTTTTCAATTGAATTTTATCGCTGTCATAAGCAGGTTCATCAATTTATCATGCCTGGGTGCCTGACCTTGATGGCCTGAGTTGGCATTCTTGTTTTGTGACAGATATTCACAAGCAGTCATATGCACACCAAATGGTGAAGGCTGCTATTATTTGCTTGGCCCCAGATGGGGAAGTGCTTTTCTGCATTAAATCCCATCAATTTAAGATGTATTGCAAATTGCGCAGTCTTTCGAATGTTCAAGGAAGGCAGAAAATCAGATTGAGACATGGAGTGATGTGTCCACTATTAAACCCTCGCCTTCTCCTTGGGTCATAGGTAGTATGGTAGGGGATGATATGGTTGCGACAGAATGTTCACAGTTCCAAGATCAAATCGGCTGACCTCACGCTCAGCAGCAGCTACAATCGCAACATAAGCAGGTCAGTCGCTAGGAATGTGCACATTCAATGCTTCCCTTGTGTCCAAGGATCAATTGGACTGTTTCAGTTATTGAGTAACATTCTGCAATTTGAAAAAGGTCATATTGCTTTTCTCCTACTTCAGCCTCTCTACAAACTGTTTATTAGTGTTGCGCTTTTTCGTTTGCATGTGCAGGTTGTTATGGGGATGTCAGTCACTCTGTTTAATTCACAGATTTATATGAGAAGGCTCCTCCCCCACCACCACACACACCTCTTCATA
The DNA here is from genome assembly GCA_026315105.1 of Locusta migratoria. Classification (NCBI taxonomy): domain Eukaryota; kingdom Metazoa; phylum Arthropoda; class Insecta; order Orthoptera; family Acrididae; genus Locusta; species Locusta migratoria. The sequence continues at coordinate 526,068,455 of CM048745.1, forward strand.
TTCAAGGTCAATATTTGGCCCTGGTAGCCTGAAAGTCAGTAGCACAGCATCTGACATTACTTGTGGCAGACAATGCACATGCTGTGTTTGGGTTCACTATCTCAGATGAAGTCCATCTGGTTTCTGATCAAGTTCCTTATCCACATATAAATACATTGCCTTCCAAGTTTTTTTCTTTGTTTTCACCTGAATTAGAGTGTGTAACAACTTCCACTCATACACTACAAAACCTAAAGCCCGTCTCAAAAATTTTTTTTGGCACACCAAATTCCTGTGGTACTCCATGTACAGGTCGTGAACTTGAGGGTGGTCTCCCCTATTCATTGAAAGGTCCATTCCCTGGTCACTGTAAAAAACAAAAACTGGCCACCTCCACTTTGTAGTGAATATAAAATTATAGTCAATCCATCATGATAATCCTTTATCCCACTCTGATGAAGTCTTTGCTAGTCTGGTAGGTGATCAGTATTTTTCTAAAATTGATTTATTCAAGACCTGCCTACAACTTATTCTGAATGAGGTTTCCTGTGCCTGCTAGTTGTCAACACATCTTCAGCCTCTATAAATATTTGCAGTTGCCTTTTGGTGTAGGAAGCTCTATGGGTACATTTGAATGCTTTCTACCATAACTTATGACATCAGTCCCAGGGTGTGCTAATTACTTGGACAATATTGCTGTTTCAGGTACCTCCAAATGAGAAACACGTGTACTTTATGCCAAACTATTTCAGTCTTACAAGTGGCTGGAATAAAGTACAATCATGATAACTATCAATTCTTTCAACTACCAATTGTTTACCTCTGGTTTGAAGCATCTTATGACACCCTTAAACTTTTGCGACAACTTTTCTTCTGTATTGGCTCTGTCACATCACACATTCTTCAAAGAGACCTACACTTTTCTAAGAGAAATTGCTTACATTTTAAGTATTCCCTGGTCACTGTGTCTATAGCAGGGCCATTACACACTCTGTTTCACAAGGAAGCTGTATTTCCTGGGTCACCAGCATGCACGCACTCCTCTGCTTTGCCATCTGTTTAGTCACTTTTACATCTACATATATACTCCGCAACCCACCGTAAGGTGGGTGGCGGAGGGTACACCGTACCACTACTAGGCATTTCCTTCCCCATTTCACTCCCAAATAGAATGAGAAAAAAGAGAGTGCGTATATGCCTCCGTACGAGCCCTAATTTCTCTTATCTTGTCTTTGTGATCACTACACGAAATGTAAGTGGGCGGCAGCAAGATTGTGCTACACTCAGCTTCAAATTCCGGCCCTCTAAATTTCCTCAACAGAAATTCACGAAAAGAATGTCGTCTTTCCTCCAGCGATACCCAATTGAGTTGCTGGAGCATTTCCATAGCACTCGTGCATTGGTCACACCTACCAGTAACAAACCTAGCTGCTTGCCTCTGAACTGCTTCTATGTCTTCCTTTAAACTGATCTGCTGTGGGTCCCAAACACTTGAATAATACTCAATACATGGTTGTGCAGGTGTTTTATAGGCGGTCTCCTTTACGGATGAAGTACATTTTCCCAAAATTCTCCCAATAAACCAAAGTCGGGTGTCTGCCTTACTCACAACTGTCCTTACATGTTCGTTCCATTTCATATCGCTTTGTAATGTTATGCCTAGATATTTAAACAACACAACTGCATCAAGAAGCTCACTACTAATGCTGTATTCTAACATTATGGGATCGTTTTTCCTACTCATGTGCATCACCTTACATTTTGCTACATTGAGAGCTAGCTGCCATTCTTCACACCAACTAGAAATTTTGTCCTGTATGCTATTACAGTCAGTTAAAGACGACACCCTCCCATACACCACAGCATCATCAGCTAACAGCCGCAAATTACAAGTTACTCTGTCCATTAGATCATTTATATAGATAGAAAATAATAGCGGTCCTATCACACTCCCCTGGGGCATGCCTGATGATACACTCGTCTCTGATGAACACTCACCGTCGAGTACAACACACTGCATTCTGTTACTTAGGAACTCTTCCAGCCAGTAACAAATCTGTGAACCTATTCCATAAGCTCGTACCTTTGTTAGCAGTCTGCAGTGTGGCACCGCGTTGAACACCTTTTTGAAATTGAGAAAAACACAATCCGCCTGTTGCCCTTCATCCGTGGCTCTCAAAATGTCATGTGAGAAAAGGACAAGCTGAGTTTCACATGAACGATGTTTACTAAACCTGTGCTGATTCATAGAAAGAAGCTTTTCCGTCTCAAGGAAATTTACTATATTCGAACTGAGAATATACTCTAAAATTCTACAGGAAACTATTGCCAATGATATTGGCCTGTAATTATGTCGGTCAGTTCTCTTTCCTTTCTTATAAACAGAAGTCACCACACTTTTTTTCCAGTCACTAGGAACTTTACGCTGAATTAAAGATTCACGATAAATGCAAGCTAAGTAAGGAAGGGGCCAATGCTGCAGAATACCCTTTGTAAAACCGAACTGGTATTCCAGACCAGCAGGCCTTTTCATATTTAGATCTCTCAGCTGCTTCTCTACACCAGAAACACCAATTACTATGTTCTCCATTTCTGAATTAGTATGTTGATCAAATGATAGTACATTTGTGCGGTCCTCCTCTGTGAAAGATTTCTTAAAGGTTAAATTTAGAACTTCAGCTTTCTGTTTGCTTTCTTCTATTACTGCCCCAGAATGATCACCGAGTGACTGGATAGTGGGCTTTGACCCGCTTATTGATTTTACATAGGACCAGAATTTTTTTCTCGGAAAGATCTTTTGCTAAGGTATGGCTGTGGTAATTATTGTATGCTTCGTGCATCGATCTTTTCAACTAGGTTAGCACTTGGTCTAAGCTACCAATGCTTTACGACATCGGTTGGGGCTGTGCTTGTGCACAAATGTGTGGACAAGTCAGAGAGGCCTATTGCCTAAGCATAACTAATTTTGACTTTTGGTGTAGTTTTGTTACTCTCTGATTGAGAAAGAAGCCATAACTATGTGTAAGCTTGAAAAAATATCCGCCTTCTCTGTCAGAGCCGCCGCACCCGGGGACACCACCAGCACTATGAGAGCACTGCTAGTGACAACTGTTAATGTCTGTGGCTGATAGAGCTTGCTACACTAGCTCTACTAAGGATGAGCATAGCCTCACTCATCCTCAGTTGTGTATTTTCTCTATGTGTTACTTTTGTGATACCTTGTGTGTATCTTGTGTTTCAAGCGCTAGTGGGACTGTTACTGAACACTGTAATTAAGTTTACTTATTACATCATGAAACAGCCAATGCATTTAATAATGGATGACAACTCATCATAATGACAATTGCTGAATTGCAGACAGGCACATACAATATTCTTGAAAAGAGGTAGATTGCCTTGGTAGTACTTACCTCTGTTCTGTACCGCCGACAGTTACACACAAACATGAAAATAGAAATTAAAATATGACACGAGCATTTGGAAATATTTTCCTTCACCAGGTATGAGAGGAGGGAAGAGGAAGGGAAGAGAAGGGAAAGGTTACCCATGACCTAGGCCATGAGTAAATGATGAGTGATTTGTGGAAGTCAGAGAGACTGTATGTCAAGTCTCTGTACGTCTCTGAATTCCACAAATCACTCATTTCTCATGGCCTAGGTCATAAATGACTTTTCCCTTCCTCTTCCCTCCTCTTGTACCTGACAAAGGAAAATATTTCCGAAAGATTGTGTCAAACTTTTCATTTCTATTTCCATGTTTTTGTTGGCAGTACAGAACTAAGGTAAGTACTAGTCAGCCAATCTCTCTCTTTTCAAGAATATTTCAGCTTCTCAGTAAAGAATTTCCATCAATAATCAATCATAAAATAGAGATAGTCACATTCACAAAACTTCAATTTTTTGCCTTTGCCTTCATCAGACAAAGAAACACATACAATCGCTCAGACACAGCTCAAGCACACATGACCACTCCATTGCAACAGTGATTGCGGAGGGAATGGGAGGGGAAAAGACGCTGGATGCAAGTGGGGATGGAGAGTTCACAACATGATCACCATTACAGTGAGTTGTTATCTATCCTCTATTATTGACATCAAAACCTGGATTTTTCATTGTTAGTTGATACAGTCATCTTTTGGTCTCAAACATTACTGAATTAGGAGAGTTAAAATACTCTGTACTACAACTTATATAGGGTTTGTATTAAACATAAAATAATTCAACAAATTGTTATGATACTAATGCAGATCTAAGTATTTGGGCAACATATTTAATGCAATCCTAAATATAATGATATACAAAAAGAAAAAGAAATAGTTACAAAAGAAGTTTGTGTCATATCTGATCAGTGAAAAATGAAGCATTTTTTTAAATTTATTTTTAGAAATGGAAACAAATTTTTGTGGAGTGCACAAAAAATAATAACTAGTTTCATCATCAAAGTGAAAACTTTAGTTAATAAATACACCATCTTTCATTATTACTATACAACCAAAATGAAAATTAACACGTTGACTGCTACGGCCAAAATGAGTAAACTGCTCCCAGAAGCCATCTTAAGCACTTCATACAGTTTGATTCGTCATCTCATTTGAAGTCCATCTGTATCATCAAAACTTTAAAATTAACATTTTTGGCGGGAAAATGGGGTGTTCGAATTATCTCGTAGTTGGCGTATGGAGTAGAAAGTTCAGCTCAGATGCCAGCTACGAGATAACTCGTTGTCAACAATCAGAGACGAGCTTGGGTATTTTGAAGTACATTTGACAATACGAAATGTCATTGTTGTAACCGCATCAGTATTTATTCAGTCTTCATTGTAAATACTTAACTGCTTGCTCTACACATCATAGAAATTTACCTTCAGAATGCTCATTGTTTCTATAATCAGACAGCAGGAACGAGTATCAAGTCTCTAGCTTTTAGAGAAAAATTTATTCAGGCATTGATTGGGGATAGGACGCCAGACACCCATAAGAAAAGAAAGAGTGAGGGCAGCTTTCATTATTTAGAGGCAATACCACCCACAGAGAAAAAACTGCGGCCAACAAAGCCGTGCAGAGTGTGCACACAACAAACGAAACACCGTGAATCGCTATACTTTTGTCCCATTTGTGAAGAAAAACCTGCTCTTTGCGTAGAAGAGTGCTTCAAGACATATCATAAATGAAGAAAAAAACTTTGTTTTCATTGCCATTAGCGAGACAATATATACATTTTACGTTTAAAGCTAAAATATTTGTATGATCATTTGTGGGAACTTTTCTGTTACTTTATTCAAACTGTGAAATTAAAAATCCTGTTCCACCACGCCTAGATTATTTACTTCGCCTGCCCCGATGCCCAAGACCTGTAAATCGCACGTATTTGCTACGAATGTTCTCATATCTGACTTTATGTACAAACTCGTTTCCTACGAGTTAACTCGTATTGGGCGCCTGTGGCCAGTTCGGCACATACGAGATAACTCATAGTTGGCAGTCAATGTGTTAACATTAAGTGACTGGTCATTGCAAAATTGGCTGACTGAGACTATTTTAAGGTCAGAGCAACTGATCAATAGGTCACAGTGCCTACTAAACAGTAACAAAGTTCAAACTGAGCTCAGAGTTGAAGAACATCTTGTTGTAGTAGATAATCATTCACCAGCCTAGAGTGATTTTTTATATTTATTGAACATTGACTTGTTTCAAATAGTTGACCACACCAGTCCACATTTTCTGCTCCAACCTCGGGACTGAAGATGATATTGTAAAGATCATCATTCAATAAAACCAATAAATGTACATGCCGTTTAGGCTGTTGTATGTTTAATTTCAAATATATTGTAGAGATTTCTGATAGTTTATTCAACAATCTTTTAAAAAATAATCATCTTATTTTACTTAATGTAAATATTGTAATATCAACATATAAATGGTCTGGACTCCCATATCCTCATCATGGAAAACCCTCTGTAAAAAAATTTACATCCCAGAATAAGAAATCTCAGTAACAATAATTATATTAATATAGGGTGGATCCAAGAAGTAAAAAGAAATGGGAATACGGGGAACAGAAATACACAACAAGATGATTTTTAAAACAAAAATTCAGGCCTTTTGCAGGTTTCAAGGACAGAACTAGACTGATAACAAAGTCGTCATGGACAGAAGAGCGAAGAAGGTTGCAAAGTATGAGAATGAAATAATAAAGGAAAAGGAGGAAGAACAGAAGAAATGAAGCTGATATGAACTGACATGGTCCTAAGATGACCGAAATGGAAGAATAAGACGAAGAAGAAGAAGCTGCAACTACATGAGTTACCTACTTCCATTAGCTTAATATAATTTTACACCAACCTTTAGTACTGATGTTGCATCAAATGATTCTCTTGGTTTTTGTTTCCTTTTAGATGTTTCAGTTTCAGACACTCCTCCTCTGTCCTCACGAAATAATGTGTTCATAACGGTTGCATGCAGTTTGACTTGTTCATACTGCTTTTGCATAAGACCTATGAATAATTTATTCAAAGTTGTATAACATCACTATTAAACTAAGGCAAAGTAAATTTATTTGGTCAATAACTGCACTACAAACTCTGCATATAAATGTGCAGAAGGTTATTTAAATTGATGGGAAAATCCAGGAACAAACATACTTATGTATATGAGGACTGATCACTGTTCGCCAAATAGTAGTGATGCTAACCACCAATAGTATTCCAACAGTGTGAAAAGGTAATGTAAAGTTACATACTTTCTTCCCCCCCTACATCATATGTAAAACAAATAAAAGCACAGAGGTAACAAACAGTAAAACGAGTCAATGCAGACAAGTAAAGTACAAGCCTAAAATGGTAGTGGACTAAACACTGAGTGAATGGGCTGATCCTATCATCCTCCATGTAAAGTTCTTAATATTCTATGATCATGCCACTGTCATCTCATTGTCACCTGTAACCAGCTTGTATCCTCTCAACATCATAGGAGAGACAAGCATTTAAAAAATTTGCCGGACAGTAACCAGCACACCACTTGCATCACACGTAGACTAAGAAGAAAGCCATGGGTCAGGGGGCAGTGTCCTATTTCAAGTCTTCTTAAACAGGCCACCAGCTACTGAGTATCTCTCCCAAATGGTGGGTAGTGATCTGTACTCATACGCATATAGTATTGCTCCAAGATCTCTCAACAAGTTTCAGGTATGCTATAGGACAAACCAAAGAAACAGTTTCATAAAAAGATGTGTTTACAGAATTATTATTACTAACCTCTGTTTGCGAAATATTCTACAATACCATCAGCAAGTTCCTGTAGCAGATATTCCGAACTGCCTTCAATTCGAACCTTACCATAAAGAACGTCCACCTCTGCTGGATCATCATTCATGTACTCAACCCCAGTCATACGTAATTTCAAAGGGCGCTTTCCAAGAAGTGGACTGAAATTATTTTTGACAAGACTTAGCAATATTTCACACACAAATAGACATATTAACAATATGAAATATTTATGCCTATTCATAATTATAAAGTGGTTTAAGGCACAAATTTCATCAGGTACTCTTAATCCTTTCACTGCTATGGATGTGCTCTCTGGATGTCATGTCCACTGTGGATTTGTTGTTGTTCTGTTCACCAACAATACCGGGTCACATATGTCTAGACGAATATGGGAAAAGCATATTTGTCAGGTTCAAGCAACAGTTGAAATACATGTATATACATCCTCTGCACTTGAAGAAAGCTTATGGCTTGCAAGTAATGGCACTTACTTGCTTACATAGAACTGGTTACATGCCAGTACCATCAAGTGATGACAACTTGCAACAAATAGAATAAAATCCACTGAATAATGTGCTATAATTAAGATTACCTTTGGCAATGCCTACAACACTCACAACAGAGCATTAAGATCAATACTGAATGCTCATTGGATGTCAGAGACAGCATGACTTAAATTCACAGAACACGCCTAAACTCAACCACCATTGTTCCTGGTTCCAACTATAATTAACAGACTTTTAAGCAAACTGTTCAGTGAAAACACTGATTTCTGTACATATTATCTTCACTCAATGAATTTGTTTTTGTTATTTACTGTAGTTTACTTGCTACATCAAATTAAGTAAAGGATTGCATGACATATTAAAGAGTTTGCATTTCGTAAATTATACATTACATTCATTTTAACTGGCAGATTGTGTGTATGAAATGTAGAGATAATATAAAAATTCTATTTCAAACTGAAAGGTATCACTTTTCATCTTGGAAATATTGGTTTCTACCTAGGTTAAGGCAATGCCCAATTCTTCTCTGTGTACCAGTTATCATGCGAACATAGCAACTGCCATATTTCATAAACAGTGTAAGACACTGAAACAAGTTCTTTTGCACATTTTGGCATGCAAAGAGGCACACATGTTGTGCTAAAAATACTTGAAACTTTTTTATTCTTAAATAATAATAATAATATATGTAACTACAGCAGTGAGGAGGACTATACAAGGGGATCTGTAAACCTGTTAATAGGCATTAACCAGAGGCCAAAATTATTTATATTCACAGCACCTAAGGAGTGGAGAAGTATGATGAATTAACTCATCTACAAAAATGAAAGGATTAAGAGTCTATAATTACATGTCATGAAATATATTAAATGAAAGTTATTGTAATGTCTTCAGAATAGAGAATAAGACAAACATTTAAATTTTATTAATTGTATTCAATACATAAAACTGATTAACTAATATTATATCATGACTAGCTAATAAGAAATATGAGACACATCCATAAAGGATGTTTCCCTATTTTTGAAAAAACAAGACAACATAGTTACATGAAAAACTGTTGATAACAAGTACAGAAACGTTTGAGCTGTTTTTCAACAAAGTCACCTAAAGGATTAAGACATGTGTCATATTGTGTAATCACCTTCTTTATTCCTAAGTTGTATAAGTCTGCTGCTTGTGAATAGAACCAGAGTGTGACAGGGGTATTCAGCTTTTACTGTGAAACACTGCAGCAAATAAACAAATAAACTCACAAAAAGCAACTTCAGAGGCACACTGCACTGTCACTACTGGCATACCGGCAGGTCTAAGGGCAATGCGGCATGGCACACGCAGAGGCCTCTAATGGGCAACTGCAGAGTTTTGCAGATGCGGGAGTATCACTAGTGCAATAAGAGACTTTTACATTATCTATCATACAATTTTGGTGTATTTCTGTTTGTTCGAGCCTAAGTACTTTCCTGGTTAGACACTATTTATATAAAAGTATGACAGCCTAGGCTTTCACTAATAAAAAGACTCCTATTCTTCAATGATGCAAATGTATGTAGTATGGGATGCATGCGGGTTAGGGTGGTGCTAGAAAAAATGGGGAATAATGCCAGAAATAGAGGAATGAAAGTATTAAGTGGTTGTAAATAGAAATTAATATTGTGTTGTTGTTGTTTTGTTGCTGTTGTTACGTGGTCTTCAGTCAAAAGATTGGTTTGATGCAGCTCTCCATGCTACCCTGTCCTGTGCAAGCCTCTTCATCCCTGAATAAGAACAGCAACCTACTACTTTTTAAACCTGCTTGGTGTATTCATCTCTTGCTTTCCCTATATGACTTTTACCCCACACACTTCCCTTTAATGCTAAACTGATGATTCCTTGATGTCGCAGAATTATGTCCCACCAATCAATCACTTTGCATAATCAGGTTATGCCAGAAATTTTCTTTCCCCCCAGTTATGTTCAGCACCTCCTCATTAGTTACACAATCTACCCATCTAATCCTCTACTTTCGTCTATTACACCACATTCAAATGTTTCTATCATCCTTATGTATGAACTCCTTATTGTCCATGTTTCACTCCCACACAATACTAAACTTCAGACAAATGCTTTCAGAATGTACTTAAACATTAATTTCAATGTTGGATGTCAACAAATTTTGCTTCTTCAGAAATGCTTTTCTTCCCATAGCCATTCTGTAATTTGAAAGAGCATATTCCAGTCAAAATTTTCAAAAGCTTTACTCAAATCTACAAAAAGCTAAAACAATAGGTTTGCCTTTCCGGAACCTACCTTCTAAAAAAAGTCGTAATGTGAGTATTGCTTTGCATGATCCTACATTTTTTCTAAATCTAAACTGATCTTCTCCAAGATTTTATGATATCAGTTTTCCATTCATATGTAAATCATTTATGTTAGTATTTTGCAACAATGACTTATTAAACTGACAGTTCTGTGATTTTCACATTTGTCTGCACTTGCTTTCTTTGGAACTGGAATTATCATATTCTTGTTGAAGTCTGAATGTATTTCCCCTGTCTCATACATTTCGCACACAAGATGGAACAATTTCTTCATATCTGACTCTCACAGCAATTTCAGCAGTTCAGTGGGAATGTCATCTCCAAGAGCCTTGTATTGACTCAAGTCTTTTAGTGCTCTGTCAAATTCTTCTTGCAGTATTGTATCTCCTATCTCATCGTAATCTACTTCCTCTCCATTTCTACAATACTGCCTTCAATTCCCATTTATAGGTTCTCAATATATTCCTTCCACCTTTCAGTTTTCCTTCCTTTGCTTAGTACTGGTTTTCCACCTGAGCTCTTGATATTTGTGTTGCTGCTTTGTCTCCAAATATCTCATTATTTTCTTGTATGCGGTATCAATCTTTCCCCTAGCTATACATTCTTTTATGGTCTTACATTTGTTTTTAGCAACTCCTGCTTAGCCAGTCTGCACTTCAAGTCAACCTCATTCTTAAGCTGTCAGTACTGCCTTTTGACCACTTCACTTGCTGCATTTTTATAATTTCTCCTTCCATCAATTACGTTCAGCACCTCCTGTATTATTCAAGGGTTTCTACTATGCCTTGACCTATCTATATGATCCTCTGTGACCTTCACTACTGTTTCTAAGAGCTACTCATTCTTCTGCTGTATTACTTTCCCCCGTTTAGGTCTGTCTTGCCTAATGATTTCCCTGAGCTCTCAACAATCTCTGGTTCCTTTAATTTATCCAGGTTCCATCTTCATCCTTATTTAAATTTTCCTAGTCTCTTAAGTTTTAATCTACAGTTCATAACCAATAAGCTATTCTCAGAATCTATATCTGCCATTGAATATTACAGTTTAAAACCTGGTTTCAAAATCTATGTCTTACTACTATAGTCATTTTGGTACCTTCCAGTGTCTTCTGGTCTCTTCCATGTATACAGCCTTCTTGTATTGTGCTTGAACCAAGTGTTTCTGATGACTAAATTGTGCTCTGTGCAAAATACCAGGTGACCACCTCTTTCATTCCTTTTCCTAGTCCGTATTCACCTACTATTTTTTCTTCACTCCCTTTTCTTACTACTGAGTTCCAGTCCAGTCCTCTCCCTTAACTGTCTGAATAAATTGCTTGATCTCATGACACATTTTCCCAAACCCCTTATTATCTGCAGAGTTATTTGGCATATAAACTTCTATTACTGTGGTTGGTGTTTGCTTTGTGTCTACCTTTGCAACAACTGTTGCCCCTGTAACTACTGAAAAAGCTGCTGCCCCTCTTCAGGAAATGGATAACAACATCTTAGATTGGTGAATGAGTGAGTGGAGAAAGCCTATTTCTGATTTAACATTTCTGTTACCTGGTGAATGGTCTCCTTTATTCCACAATTATTTGCACTCTACTAGAACTTTCCTACTATAGCAGTATACTAGATATAGCCAATCTCTCTGTTTGCTATTCCCCTTATTACTTAAGAGAATAAAACATAGGACAATCAACTAAATCACTCAGATGAATTACTCACTCTATAATGATATCTTTGCACTCCTTTAATACCTCAGCAGCTTGTTTTCTTTCTTCGTTATCAGCAAGAACCAATGTCCCTATAGTTAAATGTAACTTCTCTGGTACTTGGAATATTGATGCATCTATGCCACGATTTGTACAAGATTCCAAAACTTCTTTCTGTAACAATAAAAAGTTATTTGAGGCTGAACATATTTATCCCATAAAAATATTGATAAAAAAGTAGAAAATGATCCTACAAATAGGCAAATAGATTCCTAACCTTTGCCTCCACTGTTTCTTCTTCTTCTTCCCTAAATCATTCATCTCTGCTCACCTTTTTATTAGATATACTTCTATTTCCATCTTCCCATCATTTCATCTTAATTTTCCAATTTTCATTTCTCTCACTTCTCTTTCCATGTTTTAAAAACATTTATATTTATTTTGAACATTATTGTGTTGTCATTATCAAACTATACCTGTATGGGATTCTTACAGGAGTGTCCTGTGGAAATACGATGTTCGGTTGTTGTTGTTGTTGTTGTTGTTGGAGCTTTAGGGCGCTTAACATACAATGTTTGTCTATGGCCAACTTGGCCAAAGCGAGATTCTTTTGGGATTGATTGATTAAAGAATCCGTGGAATTACATTTGACACAAGATCTTATTAATCATGATGGCCATTTTTAACTGGACAAGACTTGGGAGCTAGTGATCTCTTTAATATCTTCAGAGAGCAGACATTTTATTCATAAAGACATTTCTAGCAACAGTTTAAAAAAATTAGTGCACCTTATGACAGAAGGGTGGACATTTAGTTTCACTTTTGTGCATGCACCTGTGCACCACATTTAGATCTGAATACATAGAGGATGCGAAATTTGACAGAGGGTGCACATGTAACAACCACTATTGTACACAAAGGCAGTGCCGTGAACTAGCAATCTGCAGTGGCTGACACTCATCTGATTATTACTGAATGATTTTCAGCCTTAATATCATGCCAGGAGGTTGATGTTATTCGGCTACATTTCAGAAACTTTATTGAGTGTTTCATTATGTAGAAGCAAACAGCATGTTTCTTTCCAAAGGAACCAGCCTGCCATTTGCTTTTAGAAATTTCGGAAAATCATCTACATCAGAATGGCTGGACTGTATTTGAATCGTCAACCTCTGGAATGTGAGTCCAGTGTGTTAACCACTACACCACTTCACCTTGTTCCTGTTAAGTACAGATTACAGAAATTTATTATGAAACTGGAGATATAACTGTGTCTTTAAAATGCAGTTGTAAAATAATTCCAATATAATGTTTTGTTCTGTTCTTGTAGTATATATTTGAACTATCTGCCTCTGTCACAACTGACTACCATATAGCAGGTCAACTTAGCAATGTTATTACATTTGTATACACGTGTTAAAATTTTTCCATGTTAAAATTATTGACTATTTCATGAAAGTGATTCTAACAGTAGGCATTAGAAAAAAAAAAAAAAAAAAAAAAAAAAAAAAAAATTACAATGAAATCCCTAAACTACAGTAATGACAAGTTTTTACAGACAATGCCATAATCACAAATTTTACTCTCTTTCATAAAAGATAATGTTATATATTGCAACAAAGGTGCTTTTTTATTGATATGCTGACTAGTTTTGAGATTTGCCCATTTTTGTAAGCCACATTCCTTTATATTTGGACACTGTGTAGGTCACACTGTTTATTTCCAATACTTTGGTGTAATTTTACAAGCTGTTTATCCAAAAACAGCTTGTAAAATTACATCAAAGCATTTTAAATAAACAGTGTGACCTACACAGTGTCCAAATATAAATGAATGGGCTTCCGAAAACGGGCAAAGCCCAAAACTAGTCAGCATATCAATCAAAAAGCAGTTTTGGTGTAATATATAAAATGTCTTTTATGGAATATTTAAAAGCTGCAGAACTTGACCTATTAAAAACTTTTTTATTCAATTTATTTCAAAAATTCCCAATTTTTGAAAACAATTGGACTCTTTTAGTAACAAGTATGTACACAAATCTGAGAGGAAATTAAATAAATAATAAAATATAGTCACACACACACACACACACACACACACACACACACACACACACACACGAGAACACTGTGGTAACAATGTTGTTTTGTGTGTTTTTAAAATGTTACCCTACAGAAGAGAAACTTTCTACAGCAGTGAAGCAAGTAAAATATGTAATTAAATGAGTTTGAGATATGTCAAGCAGATTATTGCTACTTGTCTCACATCTCAGTTACCCCATGAAATACGGACCTATGAGATCTTTCTGCAGATTTACTTAACATGTTCTTCCTAATTAAGTTTTTAATTTTTTAGTCAACATGAGTGTTACAAGTTTGTACTTCTAATTCCTATATCCTTAAAGGAAAGTACAGCACAGTTAATTAAGAATAATAACTGAGTGTTTTCAATGTAGGTATCAACTAGAGCAATTCATCAGATTGAAGAAACAACATTCTTCACATGAACTGCAACTCAAAATTTTCTGTGCACAGTGATGATGCAAATATTTACTTTTTACTTGAAGGTGAAGGTAAGACATGTCAAAGCACAGGCTGTGTTACTTGCTTGAAATCTTAAAGATGTTGCTCTGAATAAATAACGACAATGAAACATACAATCAAGATTATTATGATTATGATTAGTATTTAAGGGTGATAAAAGGCCAGGTCATCAGTGCCTGTGCTCAAACTATAAACAGAAGAAGGCAAAATGGAGCATGTCTATGGTTGCTGTTGTCATGGTCTTCAGTCCGCAGACTGGTTGATGCAGCTCGCCATGCTACCCTGTCCTGTGCAAGTCTCTTCATCTGAGAATAAGTTCAGCAACCTACATCCTTTTGAATCTGCTTAATGTATTCGTCCATTGGCTCCCCTCTACGATTTTTACCCTACACACTTCCCTCTAATGCAAAGTTGACAATTCCTTTTTGTCTCAGAATGTGTCCCACCAATCTATCCCTTCTCTTAGGCAGGATATGCCAGAAACTCCTTCTTCCCAATTTGGTTCAGCACCTCCTCATTATTATTCATAGAATATATGACATCAACTGCGATTGCGCAAAGCAGAAAATGTGTACCCAGTCGGGATTCAAACCCGGGTCTCCTGCTTTCTAGGCAGTTGCGCTGACCCCTACACCACTGGGGACACAGTGATCACCGCACCTGCAAGGACTACCTAGGCACGCCTCCCGTCAGATACAAATTCCCAGCTTCGCCCTGCCCACACTACTCAAACTCTTAGTTATGAAACTAATTCCCGTAAGAGTAAGGGCTTCAAACTTGTCCACCCCTCCCCACCAACGATAGGATCATTGCCCGTCACCGGCATATTATATATATACATGTGGCGTCTGTTCCGAAAGACCAGACGTCATAACTACGAGTTTGAGTACTGTGGGCAGGGCGAAGCTGGGAATTTGTATCTGACGGGAGGCGTGCCTAGGTAGTCCTTGCAGGTGCGGTGATTACTGTGTCCCCAGTGGTGTAGGGGTCAGCGCAACTGCCTAGAAAGCAGGAGACCCGGGTTCGAATCCCGGCTGGATACACATTTTCAGCTTTGCCCAATCGCAGTTGATGTCATATATTCAATAAATAATAACAATTGCAGGATCAGAAGTGACGTCTTGTCTTTCGGAACAGATGCCACATGTATATACCTCCTCATTAGTTACGTAATCTACCCATATAATTTTCATCATTCATCTGTAGCATCACATTTCAAAAGCTTCTATCATCTTTCTGGGTGAACGTCTTATCGTCGACCTTTCACTCCCATACAATCCTACATTCCAGACAAATGCTTTCAGAAAGGTCTTCCTAACATTTAAATTAATATTGGACGTCAACAAATTTCACATTTTCAGAAACGCTTTTCTTCCCATAGCCACTCTACATTTTATATCTTCTTTACTTCGGCCATTAGAAGTTATCTTGCTTCCCTAATAACAAAACCCATTTACTACTTTTATTGTCTCATTACCTAATCTAATTCATTCCGCATCGCCTGACTTTCTGATGCTACATTCCATTATCCTTGTTTTACTCTTGTTGATGTTCATCTTATACCCTTATACACTGACCATTCCATTCAATTGCTCTTCCAGATCCTTTGCGGTCTCTGACAGAATTACTATGTTATCGGCAAACCGCAATGTTTTTATTTCTTCACCCTAAAATTTAATTCCCTCTCCAAATATCTCCTTGCATTTCTTCATTGCTTGCTCAATGTACAGATTGAACAATATTGTGAAAGGCTACAACCCTGTCTTATTCCCTTCCCAACCTCTGCTTCCCTTTCATGTCCTTCGACTCTAATAACTGCTGTCTAGTTTTTGTATACATTGAATATAACTCTTCACTCCCTATATTTTACCCCTGTTACCTTCAGAATTTGAAAGAGTTTATTTCAGTCGACATTATCAAAAGCTTTCTCCAAATCTACAAATACTAAAAACGTAGGTTTGCGTTTCCTTAGCCTATCTCCTAAGATAAGTCATAATTTGAGTACTGCCTCCCGTGTTCTTACATTTCTCCTAAATTCAAACTGATCTTCCCCAAGGTTTGATTCCACAAGTTTTTCCATTCGTCTGTCCAACCTGGACTTTCCATTTATATTTTGCAACTATGACTTATTAAACTGATAGTTCTGTAATTTTCACATTTGTCTGCACTTGCTTTCTTTGGAATTACTACATTCTTGAAGTCTGATGGTATTTCCTCCGTCCTCCGTCTCACACATCTTGCAGACCAGGTGGAACAATTCCTTCACGACTGGCTCTCCTAATGATATCAGCAGATCAGATTGAATATCATCTATTCCAGGGGCCTTGTTTCGATTCAAATATTTCAGCACTCTGTCAAATTTTTCTCACAGTACTATATCTCCTGTCTCATCTGCCTCCACTTCATCTTCCATTTCTAGAACATTGCCTTGAAGTTTATTTCCTTTGTACAGGCCCTCTATATATTCCTTCTACATTTCAGCTTTCCCTTCTTTTATTAGTACTGGTTTTCCATCTGAGTTCTTGATATTCATACAGCTGGTTTTCTTGTTTCCAAACATCTCTTATTTTCTTGTAGTCACCCATCTGGATCTCTCGGCGGAGACTACTCAGGAAGATGTAGTCATCAGGAAAGACAACACTGGCATTCTACGCATTGGAGTTTGGAATGTTAGATCCATTAATCAGGTAGGCAGGTTAGAAAATTAATAAGGGATAGTAGGGATTACTGAAGTTTGGTGGAAAGAGGAACATGATTTCTGGTCAGGCGAGTACAGGATTATAAATACAAAATCAGTTGGGGGGTATTACTACTACAAGCAGTGCAGTGATTGCATTACTGTAGTCAAGAATAGCCAACAATGACCACAGTAGTACGAGTTTATACGCCCACTAGCTCCGTTGATGAAGAGGAGATCAAAGAAATTTATGAGGAAGTAAATAAATTATTCAGACAGTTAAGGGACTGAAATTTGGCAGTAGGAAAAGGGAAGGGAAGGAAAAATAGTAGGTGAATATGGACTGCAAAAAAGGAAAGAAAGAGAAAGCCACCAGGTAGAATTTTGTCTGGAACATAATTTAATTATAACAAACACTTGGTTCAACAATCATGAAAGAAGGTTGTATATGTGAAAGAGATCAGGAGACACCATAAGATACAAGAAAGATTTTATAATGTTAACACATAAGATTTGGCACGAAGTTTTAAACAGTAAGACATATTTGCGAGCAGATATAGACTGACCTTATCTTATTGTTTATGAACTGTTAACTGAAATTTAAGGTACTTGAAGTTCTTGAGAATTTAAGAGGGAGATTTAAACAACACCTGACAGGAACAGGAGAATGTATAACTAGGGGAAAAATAGATATCACCTACAGGAAAATAAAAGAAACACTTGGAGACAAGAGAAATAGCTGTTTGAATATCAAAAACTCCGATCGTAAACCAATTCTGAGTATAGGGAAAGCCGAAAGGTGGAAAGAGTATATAGAGGGGCTTTACAAAGGAAATTAACTCCGAAACAATATTATAGAAAGGGAAGAGAAACTACATGAAGCTGAAATAGGAGATGTATACTGAGAGATGAATTTGACAGAGCACTGAAAGACCTAAGTCGTAGCAAAAATCCTGGAGATGATGACAGTCCCTCAGAGCTACTGAAATCTCCAGGAGAACCAGCCAAGATAAAACTATTTCACCTGGTGAGTAAGATGCATGAGACAGGCAAAATACCATCAGATTTTAAGAAAAACATAATAATTCCCATTCCAAAGAATGCAGACACAGACAAGTGAGAAAATTACACATCAATCAGTTTAATAAGTCATGGTTGCAAAATTCTGACACAAATTATTTACAGAAGGATGGAAAGGCTGCAATAGATGATGAACTAGGGGAAGATCAGTTGGAATTAAGGAGAAATGTAGGAACAGGGGAGGCTTATCTTAGAATGTCAATTAAGTAACGGTAAACCTACATTTCTAGCTTTTGTAGATTTGGAGAAAGCTTTTGACAATGTTGATTGGAATACACTCTTTCAAATTCTGAAGTCAGCAGGGGTAAAATATAGGGAACTGGAGGTTATTTAATACTTCTACATAAACCAAACAGCAGTTCTCAGAGTTGAAGGGCATGAATGGAACGCAGTGGTCGGTAATGGTGTAAGATGGGGCTGTAGTCTTACTCCAGTGTCATTCAATTTTGTACACTGAGCAAGCCGTGTAGGAAATCAAGGATAAATATGGAGAAGAAATTAATGTTTCGGGTGAAGAAATGAAAGCATTGTCTTTTGCTTATGACATTGTAATTCTGTCAGAGACAGCAAAGGACTTGGAAGAACATCTGAACGAAATGGACATTGTGTTGAAAAGAGCATATCAGATGAACATTAACAAGAGCGAAACGAAGGTAATGGTTACAGTATTAGAAAATCAGGCAATGCTGAAGGACTTAGATTAGGTAATGAGACAATAAAGGTGGTAGATGATAAATTTGTTAACATTTAATATTAATTTAAGCATAAGGAAAACTTTCTGAAGGAATTTTTGTGGAGTGTTGCACTGTACGAGGGTGAAACATCCACAATAAATAGTTAAGACAGTGTGAGTTTACCGCCTAATAGAAAAACCAGTAATCAATAGCATTTGATAATTAAACAGTATGAAGTTCACAACAAACATTGACCATGCCAATGCACTAAATGTTACACAATTTTAATCTTATTAATTATGGTAGCAATGTATGTACACAGTTGGGTGACAAGATTTATAGTTAGGCCATAGGTAGAAATTCTCCACGTTTAGATTTGCTGTGTGCTTGTAGCTGACGGGAGGCCAGCGAGCAGGCCGACGTTGGTGGGGTGTTCCAACTTAGGATTTTCCAGTTCGTTTCCGGTGAGGGGAGACAGGGACAATGGCGATTGCCAGGCACAGTGCAATGCACAAATATTGTAATACTACTGGCATTTGAAGTAATACGATACAGTTAGGAACCTTTAAGGCCCTCATTACAAAATAGCCTGTTGATAAATAAACAATACATTAGCTGATATAGTCACATCTAACGTAATATGTTTAATTGACAATGAAAAGTAATAAATTACCAACGAAGAAAAGACAGTTACACAACTAGCATGGCAATGTTTGTTTATAAAAATAATATATTAACTATTTCTCATTTTATTTTCAATTAATCTTGTGTATTTTACCTAGAAATATTCAGTTAAATCACTTATGTGTGATATAAGAAATTGCACGATTATAATAAATAGTACAAAGGATGTTTATACTAATATAAAAACGTATGAAAATATTTGTTTAATGTGTAGTGTAATTACTTTGATTTTAAGTAAAGTTTTAGAAATGTATTGGCTGAGCGCTGTACGTTGGCAAATCGGTTAGAACAGTTCACATGCGGAAGTTGATGACGTAGGGGAAAAAACCCCGGCAGTTGAGTTTTGCGCGCGCGAGGGCAGGAAGTGACGAGACGCGAGCACGTGGTGTAGCTGGCCGGGCGGCGTCGCTCTGCTTTCAGTCGGCATGTGGATCTCAAGGTGGTGACTTGAGATTTGTCTGTGGCAATCGCCACGTGTGGTTGCTCGTCGTAGACTGTACCAAGTTGAATCGAGTGCTACTGTGTGTTTGTGAATATTTAGCCGGCGGAACAAGGTGTGCATCGCATTGAATTAAAGTGACTGATTTGTTAATGTAACACGTGTCGTCGCATAGGCATGAACATAAACGGTGTTTGAGACAGCCACGTGGTGTGAAAACAATTCGCGACAAATATTCATTTTGTCTGGGGGCTCACGAGCTATAACTTTATTTGGTAAATGTGTCGATGTACAGACGTATCAGCCACAGGGTTCAAATATTGTGAAATAAACAACATAAAGTGAACTTTTACGTGATTTCAAAAATAGTAGTTAGTACACCCTTTTCTCTCATGAACTTGATTTTATTATGAATTTGTTTTGTTAATCATATGCAGGGAAGAAAAGCTGCGAACATGTGATATCATCCCCTAGAAAACGAGTCAAACAGTCGCAATCACAGTTCCAGTGTTTTTGCATGTTTAGGAATTTGGTTCGCAGCTGGTGGTTGTGAGTTGTAAAAATTAAACTTTCTCTATTTTAAACTCTCACCCCGACCTTCACGCTCACATTTGGGGGCTCGTCCGAGATAAGTTCACGTTGGACTTGCTCGGACGGAGAGATTAGGGTGTGTATAGGATAGTGAACAGTTACGAACAGTTGCAAACAAGTGCGCGGACGCGACAGACAATTTCAAGTGTGTGTGGCGGCTGGCAGCAGCGAGCGGGATAAATTCACACTGGTCTTGCTCGGACAGAGAGGTATGGTGTGCTTAGGACAGTGATAGTGGACAAAACAGCATAATCGGACGATACATAAACGCGTCGCGTGGTTAACGACGGTTGTTGACTGGCAGAGTTCGGGCGCGGGCATCCGTAACAGGCGATCGACGGCACATCGGCCTGGCAGCAGTGAGCGGCGGCGCGCGGGATCCATGCACTCAAATTGCATCTTCTGCAACGGACGGCAGTGATCGTGGGGACTTCGCAAGTCGCCAATGGAGCGTCGGGGCCCAGTAGCTTCGATTCTACAAAGGATAAGGGATGCAGTGAGGGCATATTCCAGCCACAGCTTCTACAACAGATGGCAGCGAGCGTTGGGGACGTCGCAGCGACTTGTGGATTAAAAAATAAGTAAAGCAGCTGACGCTATAAATTCTTGTGTGTTAATCAAGCTTTCTTGTGGTACTAAATCATGGTGCAGGTTTTCAAAAAGTCACCAAGCGACGTAGATTCAGAAAGTAGCATACCAGAAAGTCCAGAGAGGGTAAATACTGGGGGAATGTTGTTGACACCGGAGATGTTCGCAGCCATGTTAGCGAGTTTTAGCTCAAATTTAGAATCAAAAATAGAAAATTCAAACTCAAATTTAGAATCAAAAATAGAAAATTCAAACTCAATTTTAAAATCAGAAATAGGAACTGTAAAATCAGAAATAGGAACTGTAAAATCAGAAATAGGAACTGTAAAATCAGAAATAGGAACTGTAAAATCAGAATTGAAAGCAGACTTTAAGGCAGACATTGGGGCACTACAAAATTCAATGTGTGCATTAAAGGCAGAAATAATCACAGACATTGACAAAAAGATAGGAAGTCTAACAGAACGGTTTGATAATAGGGAAAAGGAGGTACATGCCAGAATTGGTGCTATTGAGACTGAGGTAGGAGACAGGTTAGATGCTGTGAAACAAATATGTGATCACAGGATTGAGGGCACTATGCAGGCGTTGGCTGAGGTTGACAAGAGGATGGTGGCAGGTATTGAGGGGGAAAAAAAACCTTGTTGTCAGGAAAATTAGAGAATACAGAATGTAACTTTAGGAAAAAGATAGAACAAGTAGTGACAGTAAACAATACTGAGATTGAGAAGGTGAACACTAGAATAAATAATCTAGAATTGGGTACTGCATCAGGAAACACTAATTGGTCCATGGTGCAGACACCTAATGGCAAAAAGTTTTCAGGAGTGGGTAATTATCATCCAGTAGATTTTTTGGCAGGTTGCAAGGACCAATTTGTGCCTGGTATGTCAGACCAGTGTAAAGTGAAGTTAGCAAAGAGAATGCTTGACTGTTCTGCTCAAACTTGGGCAAATCAGTGTGCTGATAAATTTGTTACTTTTGAGACGTTTGAAAAATTGTTTTTAAATAAGTATTGGGGGGAGACCAAGCAAGCTAAGATACAAAATGATTTCTTGAACGGACCAAACTATGTGAAAGGGAGACAGAGCATGAAGGAATTTTGTCAGGAGGAACTTGAGAAACTAGTGCATTTAGAAACACCTTTGAGTCTTTTAGCAGTAATCTCCACTTTGTGTAGGAGGTTACCTGCAGATTTGCATTGGCAGTTAATTCACCATCCCACAGATTCAGCTGAGAATTTCATTGAATTTGTAGAAAAAATAGACCAGGGTTTATTTATGGAATGACAGCTCAGGGGGACACAGCATGTGAACCACAATGAAAACAGAGGCAGTAGAAATGGGGGTCACAACCAGGGAAACCACAATAGAGAGAGGAATTTAAATGAAAATTGGAGAGGTAACAATAACAGAGGAGACAACTGGGAGAATAGAAACCAGAGGGGAATATGGGAAAATGATTGGAGAAATCAAAGGCAGGAAGGTGGAAATAGGAATGGGGATAACAGTAGGAGAGAAAATCAGAGACAGAATCAGGGAAACTAAGATTTGTTCCAAATGAGGTCCGTTTTGGGACAAGGAACTATTCTAATAATAGGACCAGAAGATGGGATAACAGGGGATCTAATGACCATAATTACAGTAGGAATAGAGATGGGGAGAGAAGGGAGGAAAAATTATGTCACACGGACAAAGATAATGATAGGAAAGAGGAAGTAGGAGTTCACAAGGGCAAGGATAAAGAAAAGAAGGAAGAAAACATAAATAGAGTAAACAAGGAAAGGGAGAAAAGAGAGGAAAGTATGTGTCAAATGGATGCTGTTATAGGTAGTGAGGAAATTTTTGGGGATTGGTTTAGGCAACATGACAAAAGAAAGGCAAACAGGAGGAGAAAAGATAGGAATGAGGACAGTAAAGGGGAATATGATATGCGAAATTTATTTGATAATAACATTAAGGTTTTATGCGAAATTTATTTGATAATAACATTATAAAGGATAAAAACAGTGTTGGGTTAGCCATAATTTTGAATAGGTCAGAGGCACAAGTGTTGACTGAATGTGAAAGTATGAATGTGAATACTGATGATACTCTAGCCAGCATAGATGTTGTGGAATGTATGAATGAGAGTGAATGTTTTTTTAAATTAAATGTAAATAAATGTGGTCTAGTAGAGACAATAAATGACAATGGACCTAATGTAAATTAAGGCCAAGTTGACAGTGTGGATGCACAAACCAGAAATTTAATTGGGAAAATAAACTGGATTAGGAAGTGGGCACCAGATGATTGGCTATTGCACAAATATGATTACTTGGACAGACTAGGCAAACAATATAATAGGGACCAGACTTATGACAATGTGTTGAAAGAGTTTGTGAATGGGGACAATGAGTATGATCAATTAAGGGGATTAGGCATGTGTACCTTAGATCATGTTGAGATAAGTGAGGTACATGAACTTATACAGGAGGGGTCAGGTGATAAGGAGAATAAGATACAATCCTCTGTCATTTATAATAGTGAACAATATACATGCATGGATGAAGATGGGTTGAATGTAAGTTGGATTAACAAAGAAGTGCATGACTATGGGACTGATGATTGGATCAGGTTTTTAAAATATTTAAAGATTGTAGAACCAGGGGCATGGGAAAAAGAAAAGTGTGCATTTGCAAGAAAAATAGAAGTGTTAAATGCAGGGAACCCAGAATTTGAAGTAACCATTAACGAGGAGCTGTTTATTCAAGATTTATTAGTCATAAAGGGACTTTGTTTAAATCTAATGTTAGGAAGTGGTTTCCTGTGCAAATATGAAGCTCAGTTGGAATATAAAGATAAAGTGTTAATGCATGAAGAGGGTGAAATTCAAAAATTTTGTAAGTGATAAAGATTTAATGGCATGTTTACACAAGTGACTGCCATAAACCAGTGTAAATTATGAAATATGAGATTCAATGCATTGTAGATAGTAGGTTAAGAATTTGTGTATATTTGTTCTGTGGTCTGTGTTAGTATCTACTTGTGTGTTTAGATTTAAGCATTGGGGTCAAGTTTACAAGTGTTCTTTGTAAATGTTTTTCTTTTGTTGTTTGTGTTAAAACATGTGCTTGTATCAGATTTGCAGTTCAACAGTGGTACATGAGGTAAATATGTATGTATGTATGTATGTATGCCAACACTAAAGGATAGAGGAAGTGGGAGTGTACTGTTTATGTGTGTGTATATGTGAGCAGGGCTGGATATGTGGTGTGAGTTGTGGGGTGACTTGGAGAATGAGAAAGTGGTGGACATTGATGCAAGCAGTGGGGTCTGTGGCTTAGATAAATTGTGATGAAAATGTCAGCTGACAGTGTTGCATATGTGGGTGTGACTGACCATATGGGTCAGAAGTGAGGAATGTATGTTTGTTGTGGCTGTTTTGGCTAAAGGTGGGTTGGATTGAGAAATGTTTCAATGAGAGAAGGTGTTTGCTCTTTAATGTCTGGCTCTATGAGTGTTTGGTAGATAACGTGTCTAATATGGAATGCTCTGCATTGTTATATTAAACTGTTTCTGATAACACATTTTGGTTTCTTTAATGGTGCTCAACTGTTGACTGCATAATTTCTGCAACAACAGTTGACGAGAACTATTTTTCTGTCTAGCCTGAGTATCAATAGGGTTTGGTGATACTTTATTTAAAAAATGTAGATGTTTTGTGAGAAACTAATTTTGAAATTAGACTTTAAACTTAGATATTTTATTGTGGGGAGTACTTGTGGAAAGCACATGAGGCTGATGACAGGGATCCAAATTTAAATCTCACACCAGCAAAAATAATTTTTTTTGGTGCGAAGGGGTAGGATTTGTATTTATGTTTGTAGGTATCAATATGATGGAAGAGAAAATTCTCTATGATAACATTCTTTTGGTAGTATTATTTGAGCTTTAAGATATATTTTTGACATAGGCAGGGTTTTATTTTATTTTTTTTTATTTATTTGATGGAGTAATACTCCCAAGTAGGCCACATATTCTCTTGTCTGTTTCATCTGAAGCTATGGCTGATGAGAGTGCAGGCATGGTGGTTTGGGTTAATCTGATAATGACTAACACCAGCCACTTTCAGTTCTTAATTCTGTTGATTTACATGTTACTATACATGTCTCAATGCTTAGTTTCAGTTGCACCAAGTCTGGATGGCAGGGGGGTGGGATACAAATCCAACCGAATCCTGGTGTCCAGACAAACTTTTGTCTATGTTGACTCATGAGTGCCTTCTGCTCTTCCTGTTCCGTGTAGGGTGCATATGACGTGTATGAACAAGAACGCTTGATCCAGTGCCATGAATCTAAGCTGCAACAGCATGTTGGTTGAAATGACGGAGACATAGGACCATACACCATGGACCAGAGTTGCTGCAACGATGACTCTGGGGTTCTCAGTGTCAAAGTGGTGAGAAATTTCCTTTAAACGAGTGGAGTGTACACCATCAAAAGTTTTTATAGTGAGAATTCTAGTTTTTCCATGTAGAACAAGGTCCCCTAAAGACTAAAGGTTAATACTATTATAAATTTGGTGCCAATTCTGTATATAAACAACAGGCACACTTAAAATTCATGGATGTAATTAGTTATAAGGATTCTTTTCTTAAAAATATGCACACACTACAAGTGATCTTAATGGTACAAATATTGGGAAATTTTCTCACTGCCCTGTTTATTTTTTATTTATCTATTTTTTTTTTTTTTTTTTTTTTTTTTTTTTTGCATTAGTTGAGGTCATAATTGGCATAGTGTTTGAGCCAATCCGATTCAATAATTTTGTAATTTAAAATTTTGCTCATTTGAATGTATTAATTTTGGTGCTACTTGCGCCATCCTGCACATGGTTTGGATGCCGCAAGTGGGGGTATTGTGAGATTACCGCCTAATAGAAAAACCAGTAATCAATAGCATTTGATAATTAAACAGTATGAAGTTCACAACAAACATTGACCATGCCAATGCACTAAATGTTACACAATTTTAATCTTATTAATTATGGTAGCAATGTATGTACACAGTTGGGTGACAACATTTATAGTTAGGCCATAGGTAGAAATTCTCCACGTTTAGATTTGCTGTGTGCTTGTAGCTGACGGGAGGCCAGCGAGCAGGCCGACGTTGGTGGCTTGTTCCAACTTAGGATTTTCCAGTTCGTTTCCGGTGAGGGGAGAGAGGGACAATGGCGATTGCCAGGCACAGTGCAATGCACAAATATTGTGATACTACTGGCATTTGAAGTAATACGATACAGTTAGGAACCTTTAAGGCCCTCATTACAAAATAGCCTGTTGATAAATAAACAATACATTAGCTGATATAGTCACATCTAACGTAATATGTTTAATTGACAATGAAAAGTAATAAATTACCAAAGAAGACAAGACACTTACACAACTAGCATGGCAATGTTTGTTTATAAAAATAATATATTAACTATTTCTCATTTTATTTTCAATTAATCTTGTGTATTTTACCTAGAAATATTCAGTTAAATCACTTATGTGTGATATAAGAAATTGCACGATTATAATAAATAGTACAAAGGATGTTTATACTAATATAAAAACGTATGAAAATATTTGTTTAATGTGTAGTGTAATTACTTTGATTTTAAGTAAAGTTTTAGAAATGTATTGGCTGAGCGCTGTACGTTGGCAAATCGGTTAGAACAGTTCACATGCGGAAGTTGATGACGTAGGGGAAAAAAACCCGGCAGTTGAGTTTTGCGCGCGCGAGGGCAGGAAGTGACGAGACGCGAGCACGTGGTGTAGCTGGCCGGGCGGCGTCGCTCTGCTTTCAGTCGGCATGTGGATCTCAAGGTGGTGACTTGAGATTTGTCTGTGGCAATCGCCACGTGTGGTTGCTCGTCGTAGACTGTACCAAGTTGAATCGAGTGCTACTGTGTGTTTGTGAATATTTAGCCAGCGGAACAAGGTGTGCATCGCATTGAATTAAAGTGACTGATTTGTTAATGTAACACGTGTCGTCGCATAGGCATGAACATAAACGGTGTTTGAGACAGCCACGTGGTGTGAAAACAATTCGCGACAAATATTCATTTTGTCTGGGGGCTCACGAGCTATAACTTTATTTGGTAAATGTGTCGACGTACAGACGTATCAGCCACAGGGTTCAAATATTGTGAAATAAACAACATAAAGTGAACTTTCACGTGTTTTCAAAAATAGTAGTTAGTACACCCTTTTCTCTCATGAACTTGATTTTATTATGAATTTGTTTTGTTAATCATATGCAGGGAAGGAAAGCTGCAAACATGTGATATCATCCCCTAGAAAACGAGTCAAACAGTCGCAATCACAGTTCCAGTGTTTTTGCATGTTTAGGAATTTGGTTCGCAGCTGGTGGTTGTGAGTTGTAAAAATTAAACTTTCTCTATTTTAAACTCTCACCCCGACCTTCACGCTCGCAACAGGAAGAGGGTAGAGGCTTTTGAAATTTGATGCTACAGAAGAATGCTGAAGATTAGGTGGGTAGATCGATAACTAATGAAGAGGTACTGAACTCCTGGGGAGAAAAGGAATTTTTGCAATACCTTGACTAAAATAAGGGATCTATAGGTAGGACAGATTCTTAGTCATCGAGGAATCGAAAATTTAGCATTGCAGGGAACTGTGTGGGGAAGGAATTGGAGGGGGAGACCAAGAGATGCATATAGAAAGCTGATTCAAATGGACGTGTGTTGTCGTTCTTTTGAGGAGATGGAGATGCTTGTTCTGGATAGAATAGGGTGGAGAGCTACATCAAACCAGTCTCCAGACTGAAGACCACAACAAAATCAATTTAAAAACTCAAGAAATTGGTTTTGATTGGTATAAGGTACAAATTTTCCTATAGACAGTCAGATCCAAAAGCAACCTGGGCCTATTAAGCAGCCATGGAGAACCCCTCCTCCACTTCTGGCACTGGACTTACTGCCGTGCACCTGTAACAGCTCAATGCTATATTTTGCTCTGACCCTAAATGGTCTCGTTGCCTGTGGACTGTTAGAGAACAAATGTCCCAATAACTGCTGTGCGACAGGTAAAGGTGCTAGTAAGTTAGGAACACACAAAGACCTGTGTATCTGACATACCATGAGAAGAAGGAAGGGAATACAAAGCGGAGGCTTACCGACCTCTGCACACAGGCTAGCCACTGGACTTCTGCGGTATGCACCCGTTGACAATCTGTTACCTTCTTGGTGAACTACATTCAACATTTTCAGGTAGGATGACCTTGTCAATTTTTAACCCCAACACCACCTAGAAGACGAGGCCTCACAACTGGCTGTGCCTACATCACACCAAGAGACCACAAATGCGAGCTGACTGGCCAGCCACTACGAGGCGATGGGCGTGCCACAGCGGCCAGCCAGTCAGCTAGTGGCCGTAGCCTCTCCGAGTGATGTGGGCATAGCCAGTTGT
The DNA here is from genome assembly GCA_026315105.1 of Locusta migratoria. Lineage (NCBI taxonomy): Eukaryota > Metazoa > Arthropoda > Insecta > Orthoptera > Acrididae > Locusta > Locusta migratoria. Next base: position 526,096,927 of record CM048745.1, read on the forward strand.
GAGGCCTTGTCTTCTAGTTGGTGTTGATAAACCTGGCATCCCTATTCAAGCCGGGGTCACTAAAATGCCTTATAAAATTCAACTGGACGTGGTCTGTTGGCTTCCCAGGACCTATAGCTAACACATTTAAGGGGGTTTAAAGCCTTGATGTGTCTTAATTTTCATTCAATAAGGTGTGGGAACTACGTTAGCCTCTCATAAAAAGTGAGACCAAGATATTTCACCTTATTCTTAAAGATGAAAACAGTGTCCCCCAGTTTTAAAGCAGGTAAATCAAATTGATTAATCAATTAAAATCAATAAAAATAGTTTTCTCCAAAGGAAACTTAAAACCAGTGGTGTTACACCATTCCTCTAAATACACGATCATCAAATGCAATTGACACAGTTATTGCAACAGAGGAGGATACACAGAAGACGGAGAAACTTTCCACAAACAAGGAACACTGGACAGGTCAACATACTGTGGACGTAATGCTGTTGATGGCAATGGCATCACACTTAACATTTCCTTGTGGGACACCATTCTCTTGCTTAAAACAGTCAGATAAGGCACACCCAACCTTTATTTAAAATATCTTTCCAAGAGGAAAGACCAACTAAAAGTGGGTAAACATCTGCAAACCCCCACTCTTAGAGCTGCTGTAAAACTTTAGGCCAAAAACATTGATAAGGTGTTGTTTATGCAGGAAAGCTTGTTGAATCTCATATTCTAGCATGATGAGGTTATCCAATGTGGAGTGGTACCCCCTGAGCCTGCAATGGGTGTGGTTGAGTAAGGACCTGTTTTCGAGAACCCATTCTAGGCATTTGTTGACCATATACTCCAAAGTCATTCCTACAAGCTGCTGAGACTAATGCTACAGTAACTACCTCGCTCAATTTGTTCTTTCCCTGGTTTTAAAACAGGGATTAAAATTGATTCTATCAACAAGTTAGGAAAGTCTCACGTCAAGCAAATTTCGTTAAAAAGCTGGAGGACCTACTCCGATCATGGTTCCAACTATTGCAGCATGCTGTATGTTATATCATGTTGTCTAGGAGCAATCATGAGCTACTGACAATGCAGACTCCAGCTCCCAGCTGGTTGATTTCCTCAACATGGGTGGATTGGAAATCAAAACCAACTCTCTCCTGCATTGCCCAATACTGCTAAAGGTTGCATTCTAGCTGAAATCTGATGCAATGTTGTAATACCATATTGCCATTACCTGAGCAATGTCTCTTGGTGATGGTAGGAGATGTTCCTGCCCTCTTATAGTTTCTATTGGCAGTTGGGTGTTCTGCCTTGTGATCCGTCTAATGGCTTCCCATACTTTGCTAACTGATGTGCACTTATTAGTGGAATTCAGGAACTATTGCCAAGACCTCTGCTTACTCTCTCTAATAATTTGTCTTGTTTGTGCTCTTGCCACTCAAAAATCTGCAAGATTTGCATCTGTAGGGTACCAATGGAATTGCCACATAGCTGCCCTCCTATCCCTGATAGCAGAATGGCACTCATCATTCCAACAAGTGACAGCCTACCTATTAAGTGTTGCCTTTGATTTGGGGATGGATACATAATCGCCATGAATCACTGCTGTAATGTGATCCACCCAGTTTTGTACGCCTTCATGCCACTCAAAGCACAGCCAAATGTTTAAAAAGCTCCCAGTCCGCTTTGTTGGCGAGCTGCTTTGGCAGTTTTAGCCATATAAGGTGTCATAAAAATTATCATCCACCTCCCACTGGGCAGTGTCTGCAAGAGTAGGCAAGCAGAAGGAGAGGTCTTTGGCTGAAGACTAACCTGTAGCAATGCTAAAAATGTGTAGTCTGACTCATGTTCAGCAATATTATTTCTGTTGACTGTATCATACCCTAAACCATCCCACCCCTGGGAGAAGTGGTGGTAGATACTCGTAATGCATTTTGTGCATTAAAGTCTCCTAAAAGAAGAAAGGGGCAGGGAAGATCATGAGTGAGTTGTGTGAAGAATGCACTGTCTACGAGCTCTCCAGTTGGCAAATATAGACAGCAGACTGCAATATCAATATGGGCCAGAACACAGACAGCAACCACATGTAGCGTTGTAGTTAAGGGCACGGGTGACTATTGGAATGTGTCCCTGACAAACATGCCACACCAGCTTGCACACTACTTCACTAATGAGGTTATCTTACCAGTTTAAGTACAGGTGTGTCAGACTGTTTGAAATGTGTGTCTTTGAGGGAGACACAGAAAGGTATACCCTTCACAAGAAGTTGTAATTCCTCCAAACGAGTCCTGAATCCAGCCAGGTCCCACTGGAGTATGGTAGCCATGACAACAGTGTAGTTCTATTTTACCCCTATCCTTGCATCAAGACAGCGAGACACTTTTGGAGCGGAGGGTTAAGGCTGCCATCACAACATCCACTGATGCCTGTGGTAATATTTTGACCGAACATCATGATCTTTTCTTTCACTACTACTTTTTGAAAGAAGATGAAGAAGGCGGGAGTTGTTGGGCACTCTATTTTTGGGGATTGCTCACCTGTTGGGTGGAACTATCCTTTTAGGGATTTCTCAAGTACCTTTGTAATTACTGCTGCTTTCTCTTCCACTGGATCTGCCTCTACTGCTACATCTTTACTAGCCGGAGTCTGGAGTTACATATGCAGGTACAAGTGGTGGTGCTGGATATGGGCATGGTCTGTGATGAAGCAACAACTTTCAGCGTGGGTTACTGCAACTTGCAAATGGACATAGACAAATATTGAAAATTGATATATTCATTTGTAACTACAGGAGAACCCCTATTCAACATTTTTCTAGGGTCTGGAATTTTTTAACATTAAATGGGGGTTTACCTTAAATTGAGGTTCTGACAGACAGCAAACCTTTTTCAGAATTGTTTGCCAGTATTGACAAGAATTGCTCCACCAACACACATAATTTACACAACAACAACAATAAAACAAGGAGATACTTGCCACTGATCTAGACTTGACACATGCTAGACACAGCATTTCAGCGATTTTGTACTTTGTGTGTTACGTACATGGGCTTTTTGTTTATGAGCACACAGACCTGTTTTCCACCAGCATGATATGCGTACGGTATATGTCATTATGAAATTTGCGATTTATAATGTGAAGAGGAAAACCTCAATTATAGGCCTTAAATCGCCCTTCACCAGCTTATGACGTCTTTTTCATATGTTTTTATTGTTGCATAAGCATAACAAATAGAAATAAATACTTGAGAATTTCAACATTTCCTAATGCTAAATGTGGGTTTTGCCCTAATATGAATTACATTAAAATGAATATAAAATTGCATTGCACTTATGGAATAATTTTCGAGACTTGAAAATTCTTCCATTAAATGGGGGTTTACACTAAATCGAGGTCACGCAAATTCAGGGTTATACTGGACTTTGACTGTCACCTCGTGTGTCTACAGGTTTTCAGCTAAGAGAAAGTATCACCTGATTGCTGTTGTTGTTGTTATGGTCTTCAGTCCGGAGACTGGTTAGATGCAGCTCCCCACCCTACTCTATCCTGAACAAGCCTTTTCATCTTCTCATAAGAACGGCAACCCACATCCACTTGAATCTGCCGACTATACGCGTCTCTTTGTCTCCCTCTGCAATTTTTACCCCACACACTTCCCTCCAATTCTAAATTTATGGTCCCTCGATGTCTAAGAATGTGTCCTACCAAGCGATCCCTTCTTTTAGTCAGGGTATGCCAAAAATTCCTTTTCTCACCAATTATGTTCAGTACCTCTTCATTAGTTATGCAATCTACCCACCTAATCTTCAGAATTCTTCTGTAGCACCACATTTCAAAAGCCTCTATTCTCTTCCTGTCCGCACTGCTTATCGTCCATGTTTCACTCCCGTACAAAGCAACACTCCACACAAATGCCTTCAGAAAAGACTTCCTTACACTTAAATTAATATTCTATGTTAGCAAATTTCTCTTTTTCAAAAATGCTTTTCTTCCCATTGCCATTCTGCATTTTATATCCTCTGTACTGCGACCATCGCATGTTATTTTACTACCCAAGTAACAAAACTCATCTAGCACCTTCATTGTTTCGTTACCTAATCTAATTCTCTCAGCATCGCCTGATTTTCTAAGACCGCATTCCATTATTTTTGTTTTGCTCTTGTTAATGTTCATTTTATACGCTCTCTTCAACACACTGTCCATTCCATTCAACTGCTCTTCCAGGTCATTCGCTGTCTCTGACAGAATTACAATGTCATCAGCAAAACACAATGTTTTTATTTCTTCCCCCTGAACTTTAATCCCTATTCCAAATTTTTCCTTGCTTTCCTTCACCAACTGCTCGATGTACAAATTGAATAGCATTGGTGAAAGACTACAACCCTGTCTTACTTCCTTCCCAACTGATACTTCCCTTTCATGCCCTTCAACTCTGAGAACTGCTGTTTGGTTTATGTAGAAGTATTAAATAACTCTCCTTTCCCTATATTTTACCCCTACTGACATCAGAATTTGAAAGAGTGTATTCCAGTCAAAATTGTCAAACGCTTTCTCCAAATCTACAAAGCTATCTTCTAAGATAAGACGTAAAGTGAGTATTGCCTCCCGGGTTCCTACGTTCCTCCTGAATCCAAACTGATCTTCCCCGAGGTCAGCTTATACCAGCTTTTCCATTCTCCCATAGATAATTTGTGTTAAATTTTGCAACCATGAGTTATCAAACTGATGGGTCTGTAATTTTCACACCTGTCTGCGCCTGATTTCTTTGGAATGGGGATTATTACATTTTTCTTAAAGTCTGAGGGTATTTCACCTGTCTCTTACATCTTACACACCAGTTCAAATAGTTTTGTCATGGCTGGCTCTCCCAGAGACTTTAGTAGCTCTGAGGGCATGTCATCTACTCCTGGGGCCTTGTTCCGACCTAGGTCTTTCAGGGCTCTGTCAAATTCATCTCTCAGTATAGTATCTCCTATTTCATCTTGATCTACTTCCTCTTCCCTCATTACCTTTGTAGAGATCCTCTATGTACTCTTTACACCTTTCAGCTTTTCCTTCTTTGCTGAGAACTGGTTTCCCATCTGAGTTCTTGATATTCGTAGAGTTGCTTTTCTTGTCCCCAAATGTCTCTTTTATTTTCCTGCAGCGGTGTCTACTTTTGCCCTTCTTATACATTCTTCTACAGATTTGCATTTGGCTTCTAGCCACTCCTGCTTAGCCATTTTGCACTTCCTGTCAATCTCATTTCTTAGTCGTCTGTACTCCATTTTGCCTGTTTCATTTACTGCATTTTTTATATTTTCTTCTTTCATCAATTAAATTTAGTATTTCCTGTGATATCCAATGATTTTTGAAGGTCTTGCCTTTCTACCTATTTTGTCCTCTGCTGCCTTCACTATTTCATCTCTCAATGCTACCCATTCCTCTTCTACTGTTTTATTTCCCCCCTGTTTCTGTCAATTGTTGCCTAAAGCTCCCTCTGAAATTCTCCAGAACTTCACGTTCCTTCAATTTATCTAGGTTCCATCTCCTTATTTTCCTACCTTTCTGCAGTTTTTTCAGTTTCAGCCTACAGTTCATGACTAACAAGTTATGAACAAGTGAATGTGCCTTCCAGTATCTGTTGTTTCCACTTTAATATTTCTTCTTCAAATTCAGAATGGTTATTTATGCATTAGGCTTAGAAGAAGAGATCAGTAGCTGCTTTGTCGCTGGCATGGTTGGCTCAGCGTGTTCTGTCAGAGCACTATTTGCCCTGTGTCGCAACAGAAAAACTCAACCAAGAATTCATAAAACAATGTACAGAATTTGAGGTATGAACCTACCTACTTTTGCAATAAATAACAACAAATTTGGTAATATATAACACTGAATTGGTACATAAACTCAATTCTGGCAATGAAATAACAATAATTTCTCAAAAACACCAAATTTGACAAAAAATGATGACAAAGTTCGCAATTAAAAAACCATGACATTTGGGGAAAAATGACACTAAACATAGCAAAAATAATACCAACATTGGCAAAAAAATTACTCAGATTGTGTGTCAAACTTGCCGAATTTCGCAGCAAAAATGCCAGATTCACAGAAAACATCAAATCTGGCTGAACTAAAATCTACTTTGGCAAAAATTACAAAACACCACATGTGGCAATCAAATGATACATTTCTCTTAACTGGAAACAATAGAGATACCATGTAATTACAAACAAATGCATCAATTTCCAATATTTTTACTATCACCATTTGTATCTGTTTAAAGATTAGAATATTATCAAATAGAATCTTTTGAAAGAATATGGAATGTGGAAAAGCTCACAACTGCACAATTTTTAGTGAATTAAGGTATAAAGTAGCACCTACACAGGTCTGAATAAAAAAAGAAAATAGACTTGAGTCAGATTCAAACATACATCCTTCACATTCGTAAACCGTAACACTATTCACTCCACTACCGAAGTAGATGTTAAAACACTCATCAGTCTCCTAATGCTACAGACATGGAGTTGTTATATCTCCACCTTTTCTACATGTTGGAATAACCATTTTCAATAGAAATGATATGAAGAGTTAGGTTGCAATGAGTCTGGACATAACATTGTATCCTGACTCTTACATTGCTTCTATTTGCCAATGTAAACACCAAGCTCACGCTCCACGGATGCTAAAGTTGGGAACACTGGCACTTCCGAATGTGGGCAAGTGCAATGCTCTGTTCTTGGATTCTAAAGTATTTAGGCCAAGCAATCTTTTTACTTCCCATTATACATAGCGACGACTGGTCAAGTTCCTTTATGTGCTTCCCATTTGACATAAGCTTGAACCACATGTAGTTTACCTAATGCTGTAAGTATAACAAGTATTATCAACAATGTATTTCATGAGTTTATCTCTGGTAGTAAGGAACAGACCAGATACAAGAGAAACATCATTTTCATAAATACAACTAATATTCTGATGTAACACAACATCATACACATCATATGGTTATTCAAAGCAATTGATGCATTAATGGCTTACCCTAAACTTGGTAAAACCTTCTATAATTGAGGTCCCTGTAAGTGGAATGGAGAAGAAATGTGTAAAAGGCTGCTTCTGTCGTGCTGACATAACAATAAGGTCGATTCTTCTTCTGGCTGCTGCTACACCTTTTTTGTCACTTCCTGTTATCACTGAAATGAAATACAATAAGAATCACAATTTGAGACATTCAAATTATTCCCAATATATGTACTAAATAAAACACAAATGATCAGTAAACATGCAGCCCTAGAATCCTGTAACAAAGCTTGTGCCAAGATGTATGCATTAATTGACAGTACTGAACACTAACAAACATCTTGATGTGTATAAATTTCTGCAGGATATTCTGAATTATTTTTGTTTTGTTTAATTTAATGAAACAATAGTCACTTGCTTATTTTTAATTGTGACAGAAGTCTTGTGTTGCCAAGAGGGCCTCTTAAGCTTTACAGATATTCAATTTGGTTAATTTGTTAGAGCTTATAAATAAAGTGAAAGAATCAACTGTTAAATTCAGCACTTTAACATTTCTTGTTGTGAACATATGAGAGACAGTTACAACACAGCACTTGTCAGTGGCTACTTATTTTTAGCTCACATTTTAAGACTTGACCTTATGATGAACAAATTTTGCATTCTCTTCATGAGAAGTAGGAATTTTCTGCCTAAAATGGGACAGTCTCTTATCCAAACACTTACCTCTAGCTTGTCTACATAGATGGAAGAAGTAATAAGGGCATGTTTCATGCTTATAAGAATACAGAAAGTATGAATGTTTTGACACACAGAAAAACTTATTATGAAATTGTCCACTATTTATCTTTTGCACCAATTAATAAACACCTATGGCAGTACCGATATGAAAATTTTGAACTATTGATTAAAGTACATGACAATGTAGTCAAACCATACTCAGGCATAAATTGTGAGTTATTTACATAATAACTCTCAATGAGAAACCTGCAAAGTACTTTATTTATTTTTTGTACATCTCACATCTTTTCAGTTCCTCTTAATTTTCCCTTTTCTAATTCTATAACTCATCTATTTCTTTTCTATGGATCTTGTACAGCCTCACCAGCTTGACTACTAATTCATCCAGTCTTATATTTTTCAATATGCTAGCTCATTTCATTGCTTTTCAACATACTAACACACCCCTTATCAATAACAGAGATAATATTATTTGTCTGAATTACATATGGCTAAATTATGGCTGAATGCATGGTAAATCACCATAATTAGTCCAGATAAACATCCTTCACTGTAATAATTAATAAAAGTTTCAGCATAAAAATTATTAGTAGCACACAGAGGTTCTATAATCAAAAACATACCTTTTTTCTCTATTTTGACAACTTATTACACTTTTCCACTAGTAGAGAACAAAACAAGAATAAGTTTTGAAAAGTAACTTTCCTTACCAATATCGCCATCAACTCCTTGTTTTGGCACCCAGATGTTTGTTTTTGTTTCAGTCTCAAGGCGTTTTCTAGTGGCTCCTTTGGAGCCAATAACAAAGGGAAAGTATGCTCTACAACATAAAATAAGTATAATATTAAAACACAATGAAAAAAAAGACAGTTTGGACAAATATATGTTGCAGATGAAACTTATAAAGATCTAAGTAAATCACAAATAGTGAGTACCAGGATCTCCATAATTATCAGTTTGGTGCATAAGTCAGTAGCATTTTCGATTTGTGTGTTGGCATTATACAGTGATTGTAATATTTTATTAATAGTTCACCATTGCTATCTGAGTTTACTTATAATTTTGTAATCTGGTGATAGTGCGAGTGGAGCAAGAAGATCGAGTACCAAGTGGAGCCACAAGGGAGTGGTTGTGTGCTTCAAGACACCTTGCTGCGGAGTGCACATCTGAGCCCTGTCAGAGGTTCGAGTCCTCCCTTGGGCATTATTTATTTATTTTGGGTGGGGGGTTCTTACCATAATTTAGTTTAAGTAGATTGTAACTCTAGGGACTGCAGTTTGGTCCCATAGCTTTACAAACGTTTGAACATTTGATTAGCAAAGTGGAGAAATCACAACATTTTGGTCATGTTTGTGAGCTTGAGTTCAACAGAGTTGTGGCAATAGTGGAAGTAGCCAGAAACATTTGCACTTTGTATGGGAATAATGTCACTTGTCAGAGTAGGGCAAGAAAATGATTTTTCATTTTAAGGAGGATAATTTTGATCTTAAAGACTCTTCATATTTAGGGTTTGATGCACATTGTAAAGCACATTAATCCACAAAGATCCACATTAGTGTACTTGAGAAAAGGAAATGTGATTAACCACGATCATTCCTAAACCATATGAAATTGACATGCAATGGGGAAGGTTAAAAAAAAAAAAAAAAAAAAAAAAAAAAAAAAAAAAAAAAAAAAAAAAAAAAAAAAAAATTGGGTGTATGGCTACCACAAGCTCTAAGCCAAAAGCACAAAAATCAGAGGGTGACCATATTTACATCTCTGGTTGTTCCTCATTAACTCCCTCGTGACCATGACTATTCCTATTCTGCATCATTACTGGTGCCAAAAAAAGTTTATGGTACCACAAGGAAAAGAAAGGGGTGAATTATACCAAACAAATGAGTAATATCCCATACAAAGACCTGCACACACATCCACAAAAAATGATGTTATGCACCTGATGGGATAGCAAAGATGAGGTGAACTATGAATTGCTTCCACAAAGTGTAACCACCACTGGTGACATCTATTGTTAATAATAGATGTCTTGCAGATACAATCTAAAAATGATTAATTATGAATTGGAAGACTGGATGAAGTGATTGTACAAAATCATATAGTTTCTACAGTTTTTAAATTGAAAGTTCCCCTTGCACTAGCCGACTGTTATAAATAGTCAAGGAGAATATATTACTGATGACGTCTCTAATATGTATATCTGCTCTGTGTATTAAATTTAGGGAAAAGCACTCCAAACTTATGTGCCAACCTAATAGAACATATTCGTGCTGTCATTGTGAAATCAATTATTACTAATACACTGGCAAAGAGTTCTAATACTGAGTAACAGCACATGAATTCTAGTGAGGAGTTCAATTTCATTAACTAGATACCAGGACTGTTAACAACATTCAAGTGGAATAGTACACCTGCCACTTTATGTAGCACATTCAATGCGGAATGGACAGCTCAAGGAAATGTTATCGCTATGTTAATGTTTGATAATTACAATAATGCCCCATTGGAAACAATACACTTAAAATTACTGAAAATAATGATAAAATGGTCAAATACATGAAAAATAACAACTAACTGTTTAAAATACTGCTGAGAAACTCTGAACTGAATATGATACAAATTGCATTTGCAATCTTCCCATTCATCATCTTTGAACATCTGGACCTGAAATATTCCAGTGAAGATTGAAACCAATTGCCATCAACTTCAAGTAAACAAAAACACAAGAACCCAGAGAATGCTTCACATGTATATTTAGATAGCTCAGTCCAATTAGTATTTTAAGAGAAAATATTAAAAGTTAGATTTTTGCATAGACCTTCATTATGCCTTTCTAAACAACATACTACACATCCCCAATGATTGGGCTGGAGCTTCATGTGCCATATTGAAAGAGACCAGCAAAAAAATCACCTTTTCTCATTTTTATAGAAAATGGCTGTGTATATGAGAGAAACACTTCAGAGCAAACACAAAAGTATCTACAAAAACAGTCGTATCTACTGTTTCAATTGGATTAACACTGCTTCAAAACCATGTTTATAAATTATTATTATTAATAATGTTGGGAATTAACATCTCCAGTTTGCTTGTACTAATAGAACTTTCATGTCTCTTACTCTCCTTGTTTATACTTTCTATTAATTATGGAAATTATCCTCAGAGATGATAAATTATTTTTCAAAAGAGATAGATTGGCTGGCCAGTACTTACCTTTGTGCTGTACCGCCAATAGTGAGACAAATGAAGAAAAAGAAAAAAGGGACAGAAAACGACAAGCTTTCAGAACACAGTTCCTTCATCAGGTGGGGGAGAAGGGAAGAAAAAAGGATGGGAACAGAAGAGAAAGGTAATTCGTGACCTAGGTCAAGAGGGTGGTGTTTGAGGAGTGTGGAAGTCAGAGATACTGGATATTAGTACTGAGCCAAGCCAGAGAGGATATATATAACCAAAGAGGAAAGATCAAGCAGTAAAGAGAAGAGAAGATGAGTAAACTGAATGATGCTGAGGGGTGTAGGAGGGGCCAGGGGGGGGGTGTCTAAAGCATTTTTGATTTACAGGGAAAGATGGAGACACACACACACACACACACACACACACACACACACACGAGAGAGAGAGAGAGAGAGAGAGAGAGAGAGAGAGAGAGAGAGAGAGAGAGAGAGAGAGAGAGAGAGAGAGGGGTGGGGGGGGGGTAATGAAGGGATAATAAATAGGTGAGCTGAGGATGGAGGAAGGGGAGGGGTTAGCATAGATTTAGGTCAGGGGGTTGGAACTGTGTTTCGAAACCTTGTCCTTTTCCGTCCCTTTTTTTTCCTTTTTCTTCATTTGTATCACTATCGGCAGTACAGCATAAAGGTAAGTACTGGCCGGCCAATCTATTTCTTTTGAGAAAGGATTATACTTTCTTTAGTATAACCTTTCTGGCAATCAATGTTGAGTTTCAAACCTAATGAACTATTAAAGCTTTGCATTTCCTGTCACCACATCTTACAGTGGGACTCATCAATGTAGGAAGGCCTTTATCCGAAACTGTACAAACAATTCCTTCAATAATTAGTCAATCACTAAGCAAACATTTATCATAATTCTACATTATAAATATTATGACTTTCTATTTCCAGTCATATTGAGCAATAAATCTTCAATAATGGAACAACTAGAAAGTTTGTTAACAGCTATCACAATGTCTTGAGTCATCACCACACTGTATTCAATTCCTGCAAACAGTAATAGAGGAAAAATTATTAGAGGAGTTCTCAGTGAGACACTGTATAACCTCTCCTCCCTTATATATAGAGAGATAAACATCTGTTTATATAGTTTCTTGTGGGAGACAGTACAAAAATGTTTACAAGATGTAGGGACACACTGTTTCGTGATATAAGGTGAAATACAAGACCTTTAATGTCAAAGCATTAAAATTATGAAAACACTAAATACGACATTATAGATAAGTTCAAGTTATTTAATTTTGTAACTAAAGTATTTGTTTCATAAGTCTAATGGGTTTGGATAAAAATGCAAAAAGGTAATTTTCTCTGACATTTTCTAATATGGTAGCCAAAACTCCAGCTCAATGTAGCTGTTATTTAGAAAAACATAAGATGTATGTAAAATTTCTACCCTTTTCCCTTTAAATTTGGCCTAATTTTATTGGCCTAAGACGAACTACCAAAATTTGATGGAACAATGTGAATTTGAATTTTTATGCTGTCGAATGGTCCGAAAACTGTCTTGAGCAGTTAAACCGGCAACCCACGCTCAATGGAAATATTCTAGACCTTATAGCCACAAACAGGCCTGACCTTATTAACGATGTCTGTGTAGAGACAGAAATTAGTGATCATGATATCATCATAGCGTTGATTGTGACCAAAGTTCATAAACCAATCAAGAAGGCTAGGAGCGTGTTTTTGTTGGGAAGAGCCGATAAGCAAATGTTACAATCGCACTTAGAAAATGAATGGGCATCATTTAATTCTGGGACTATGGATGTAGAGGAATTGTGGACTAAATTTAAGTGCATTGTTAATAAAGGAGAGAAATATGTGTCAGTAAAGACGATTGAGGATGGAAAAGATCCACTGTGGTATAATAATAATGTTAGAAAGCTGCTGAGAAAGGAAAGGCTGTTGCAATCTCGATTCAAAAAAGAACACGCAAATGATGACAGGCAAAAGTTAGTTAGAGATTCGTGCGTCTATAAAAAGATCGATGCGCGAAGCATACAATAATTATCACAGCCACACCTTAGCTAAAGATCTTTCCGAGAACCCAAAAAAATTCTGGTCCTATGTAAAATCAATAAGCGGGTCAAAGCCCACTGTTCAGTCACTCGTTGATCATTCCGGGGCAGTAATAAAAGAAAGCAAATGGAAAGCTGTAGTTCTAAATTTAACCTTTAAGAAATCTTTCACGCAGGAGGACTGCACAAATGTACCATCATTTGATCAACGTACTAATTCCGAAATGGGGAACATAGCAATAGGTATTTCTGGTGTAGAGAAGCAGCTGAGAGAGCTAAATACGAAAAAGTCTGCTGGTCCGGATGGAATACCAGTTCGGTTTTACAAAGACTATTTTGCGGCATTGGCCCCCTACTTAGCTTGCATCTATCGCGAATCTTTAATTCAGAGCAAAGTTCCTAGTGATTGGAAAAAAGTGGAGGTGACTCCCATTTATAAGAAAGGAAAGAGAACTGGCCCACACAATTACAGGCCAATATTGTTGACATCAGTTTCATGTAGGGTCATTCCACATGAAAGGGACCAATATTAAAAAGTGTCCCCACTCGACCATCTCTAAATCTAATGAAATTTGGTGTGAAGGTTCTATACGGTCTTTGATAGTTACATACCAAATTTCAGGTCAGTATCTAAAATAGTTGAATTTTTAGTAATTTATAAAGAAACGTTAGTCATCTTCGCGTCATGTATGAAGGTGCAAAAGTGCCAGGTTTGCTAGGCGTTCTTGAAAGTTCTAGCAAACATTTGGTCATTTGCTTTAATATACATAGGCAACTCCATACAGTGATTCACACCTTGGCAAAAATTGAAAGGTTTAGTCTCACCTAAATACAGATACGAGCCTCGAAAGTGGCTAAAAAATTCGCCGCTCTGTTCTGAGAGCCAAGGTCTGAAAGACCACTGCTGCTTTTTATATGAACCAAATGCATCAGAACTTGAGATGGTGAATCCCACCTATGAGATTATATATGGATCAAATTTAATTAATACTGGATACTTACACTAACAGATATGCATCTGCAAAGTTGGCCAAAATTTTCAATGTGCAAATTTTTGGGGATTTTTAGGGGCCAATATCTTAACTGTGTCATTTTCAATCCTTTTTCTCTTGCCACCAATAAAAAGAGCATACCTTAAGCTTTCAAAGCTATATTGTTTAATTTCTGGATCTTGCATTTTGATGAGTAAGAATACCTTTCAAAAGCAGGGAAAATGGACTACTGATAAATACAAAACATTAATAAAACTCAAGTTGTAAATCAAAGTACGACTAACTTGTAAGTGTCTTTTAATAGTATATGATGTGCCTGTGGATTAGGGAATTAACTAAAGTAACGAGAAAATTTTTTAATATTATTTTACAGTATAAAATGTAAATATAATAAAACCTAAAAAATGACTATGATATTGAAGAAACATAGACTACAAGCAATGATTCACACTGACAGACACACAATGGAGACATGTCAGAGATCTCTTGCAGATTTAATGGCTACATTGATTAAAAAAAAATTATCAGTTTAAGAAGCAATCACTTTGTCTCAAAACATCAAAGTTTATACCTTAAGCAGTTAAAAGGAAATCTTGCAGAAAATGAATTAATCATATGGATGGATTTTGATGAGAAATATTCATTTGTGGTTCAAGACTCTGTGCAAGGATTTCTTTGGGACAATAGTCAGGCCACATTTATAAACAAAGATTGAGAACATTTATTATTTTAGTGATGGTTCAGCTGCCCAATAAAAGAATTACAAAAATTTCATCAATTTATGTCTTCATGAATAGGATTTTGGCATCACTGCTGAATTGAATTTTTTTGGAACAAGCTATGGTAAATCTCCTTGTAACAGGATTGGGGGAACAGCAAAAAAGAATAGCAGCTCATGCTAGTCTACAGAGGCCCTCAGATAACCAAATATTGACTCCACATGATTTTTTTTCCAAAAGAAGAAATAGGAAAAATTCAGCCTGGTCAAGAAAAAAAGCTGGAACAAGAGAACATCATCAATTTCAGCCATTTAATTTAATCATCTCAGAGTAAGCAGAGTTTCCAGTGATGCTACAACATTCACAGATGGCTTCAAAGCATATGAAGAAATTCCAGCAGTCTCAATTGCAAGTTTACAAACAAGACAGTATGTTGCATGTTTACACAAAGATTTTTGGTGGGTTGCTAATGTGTATGAAATTTCACATGAACAACAAGACGTCTTCATCAGTTTTATGCACCCACAGGGTCCTGCTTGCTTGTTTCACTGGCCAACTGCAAAAGACACCTGCTGGATTACTGATCAACATATTTCCATGACTTTAGAAGCACCATCAACATCATCTGGAAGACAATACAAGTATCCACCATCTGTACTTCTCAAAACTGTAGAACTATTTAACTAAAAATGGAAATAACTTTTTAATAGTTTCGTGTTGAAAACTTGCTGTGTTATGTATTACACTTGGTTTTATGGCTTGTATTAAATTAATGTTTGAAAAGTCCAGGTTGGAACTGATAATATAGTAAGGACAGTTTACAACTCACCTGAAAGACGTGGTGCCGAGCTGTGACAGGCGTATACAAAAGACACACACAAACAACACTTTTAGCTATCGGCCATAGCCTTCGTCAGAAAATAGAACACACAGGCACACAACTGTCATACAGTCATCACCTCTGGCTGCCGCACTTCGAATCGAAGTGCAGCAGCCAGAGGTGATGGTTGTATGACTGTGTTGCGTGCCTGTGTTTTCTATTTTCTGAAGAAGGCCATGGCCGATAGCTGAAAGTGTTGTACGTGTGTGTCTTTTGTATGTGCCTGTCGCAGCTCATCGCCACATCTTTGCGGTGAGTTATAAACTGTCCTTACTGTATTATAATGTTTGAAACAGATATATACATAAACTTCAATTTAAAAATAGTTGCAAGTGTTAGAATAAATGAGCAAAATATGTAATTTTCAATAACTTATCAAAGATATTCTTAATTATTAAATTTAAAGATACAGAAATTAAGAGCAATTTTTGAGGTTTTATAATATTTATATTTTATACTGTAAAATTATATTAAAAAAATTCTCGTTGCCTTAGTTAATTCCCTAATCCACAGGCACATCTTAGACACTTACAAGTTAGTCATATTTTGATTTACAACTTGAATTTTATTAATGTTTTGTATTTATCGATACTCCATTTCCCCTGCTTTTGAAAGGTATTCTTACTCATCAAAATGCAAGATCCAGAAATTAAACAATATAGCTTTGAAAGCTTAAGGTATGCTCTTTTTATTGATGGCAGGAGAAAAAGGATTGAAAATGACACACTTGAGATATTGGGTCCTAAAAATCCCCAAAAATTTGCACATTGAAAATTTTGGCCAACTTTACAGATGCATATCTGTCAGTGTAAGTACCCAGTATTAATTAAATTTGATCCATATATAGATATAATAGGTGGTAATCACCATCTCAAGTTCTGATGCATTTGGTTCATATAAAAAGCAGCAGTGGTCTTTTAAACCTTGGCTCTCAAAACAGAGCGGCGAATTTTTTGGCAACTTATCGAGGCTCGTATCTTTATTTAGGTGAGACTAAACCTCTAAATTTTGTCAAGGTGTGAATCACTGTATTGAAGCAAATGACCAAATGTTTGCTAGAATGTTCAAGAACGCCTAGCAAACTTGGCACTTTTGCACCTTCATACATGACGCGAAGATGACTAGTGTTTCTTTATAAATTCCTAAAAATTCAACTACTTTAGATGCTGACCTGAAATTTGGTATGTAACTATCAAAGACCATATAGAACCTTCACACCAAATTTCATCAGATTTGGAGATGGTTGAGTGGGGTGCCCTGGTCCCCTTGGTGTAGAATGACCCTGAGAATTTTAGAGCATATTCTCAGTTCGAATATAGTAAATTTCCTTGAAACGGAAAAGCTTCTTTCCATGAATCAGCACAGGTTTAGGAAACATCGTTCATGTGAAACTCAGCTTGCCCTTTTCTCACATGACATCTTGCGAGCCATGGATGAAGGGCAACAGGATTAGATTAGATTAGATTATTTATTTGTTCCGTAGATCCATATTGAGGGGATCCTCGTGGATGTGGAACATGTCAAGAAACAAAATTTACAAGTTGAATAACAAGTAATACTAATAATAAATACATACACTTATAATATAAATACAGATACATAATTTTTTAAGGTTTATTTTTATTTTTTTATTTTTTTTTGCTGATAATATAATAATACTAATATAGTATGAGTGCATGCATCATTTGGTACAATTTAGAAATTCACTAATGGAGTAGAAGGAGTTGGCCACTAGAAAGTCTTTTAGGTTCCTCTTAAACTGATCTTTATTTGTAGCTAAATTTTTTATACTTGATGGTAAATTATTGAAAATGTGTGTTCCTGAGTAGTGGACCCCTTTTTGAACTAAAGTAAGTGCTTTTAAATCCTTGTGTAGATCATTTTTATTTCTAGTATTGTATGTATGAACTGAGCTGTTTGTTGGGAAACAGGCGGATTGTGTTTTTCTCAACTTCAAAAAGGCATTCGACGCAGTGCCACACTGCAGACTGCTAACGAAGATACAAGCTTATGGAATAGGTTCACAGATTTGTGACTGGCTGGAAGACTTCCTAAGTAATAGAACGCAGTACGTTGTTCTCGACGGCGAGTGTTCATCAGAAACGGGTGTATCATCAGGCGTGCCCCAGGGGAATGTGATAGGACCGCTATTATTTTCTATCTATATAAATGATCTGATGGACAGAGTAAGTTGTAATTTGTGGCTGTTTGCTGATGATGCTGTGGTGTATGGGAGGGTGTCGTCTGTAACTGACTGTAATAGCATACAGGATGACTTAGACAAAATTTCTAGTTGGTGTGAAGAATGGCAGTTAGCTCTCAATGTAGAAAAATGTAAGGTGATGCGCATGAGTAGAAAAAACAATCCAATAGTGTCCGGGTACAGCGTTGGTAGTGAGCTTCTTGATGTTGTCGTGTCGTTCATGTATCTAGGCGTGACATTGCAGAGCGATATGAAATGGATCAAACATGTAAGGACAGTTGTGAGTAAAGCGGACAGCCGACTTTGGTTTATTGGCAGAATTTCGGGAAGATGTACTTTACCTGTAAAGGACACCATGTATAAAACGCTTGTACGACCACGTCTTGAGTATTGCTCAAGTGTTTGGGACCCGCAGCAGATAGGTTTGAAGGAAGACATAGAGGCGATTCAGAGGTGAGCAGCTAGATTTGTTACCGGTAGGTTCGACCAATGCGTGAGTGTCACGGAAATGCTCCGGCAACTCAATTGGGGATCGCTGGAAGATAGACTACGTTCTTTTCGTGAATTTCTGTTAAGTAAATTTAGAGGGCCGGAATTTGAAGCTGAGTTTAGTACGATCTTGCTGCCGCCTACTTACATTTCGCGTAAAGATCACAAAGACAAGATAAGAGAAATTAGGGCTCGTACGGAGGCATATAGGCATTCTTTTTTTTCCTCGTTTTATTTGGGAGTGGAATAGGAAAGGAAATGCCTAGTAGTGGTACAGTGTACCCTCTGCCACGCACCTTACAGTGAATTGCGGAGTATGTATGTAAATGTAGAAGTCTAGTTGAACGAAAGTCTAGTATCTCTCTTACCATTGTCCCATCTTGAGTTTATCTTCTACTTTTCTATTTATCTGATGGTCATAAAAAATCACAATATTAGAAACTGCAAACTAATATACACTCACGCCTTTTTGCGGCAGGATATTCATGTACCATTCTTTCAGAAATACATAGATTAATCATCAGTTCACTGTTGAATAAAGCACAGTGGAAGTTGCTATCAGTATTGGAAGTGCTGATATCATTATCAGTGAATGTTCAAAGCAGAAAAAGGTGAAGATGAAAATCTGTGATACTCTTCTCAATCAATTCCAGCAAGAAGGGGAGAATCTTTTAAACAGCACTATGTCATGGTAAGATGTGGGTTCATCATTACACTCCAAACTTCAGAAGCAAGGAATGGCAAGGAAAAAAGTCTGCCTGTCAGTCAAGAATGTTCTTGTTATTGTGTTTTATTTTCCCTACAGAGGGGTGTTACTTATTAACTCAATGTAGGGCAACTGCAGCTTACTACTGCCAGTTGTTACCAGGAAAAGCCATCTACTAAAACAAAAAATGTGAAATGTACATCAGACATGTCTTTCAAAAAAATGATGACATTGAGGAGTATGTGTGCAATTGGTTGATGGTATGCTCTCAAAGATTTTATGGACAAGGAATGTTCAAGCTTCCAAAGAACTAGCAAAAGTGTGTGTGGAGTGCGCAGGAAGCAATGTAGAGAAATGCTGAAGTTTTCAGTTATGTAGATAATTAATCAGTAAATGTACAAAATATTAACAATAGAATGTCAAAAATTAGAATACCCCAATATAATAAGGATATTCTGCAACTCACTGCAAAGATGTTTGTTGAGCCGTGAAAGGCACATAGAAAAAGACACTCATATACATGCAACTTTGCTTTTGGCCACATCCTTTGTCAGATAAAGAACATATACTCTCATTCAGCACACAACCTTCATCTACAGGTGCTGCATTCCAAGTAACACTTTATGGTGATTGAGGGGTGGGGGCGAAGAGGATGCAAGATGGTGGAAGGAATGGATACAGCACTGCATTACAAAAAATTTAGGTTCAAATGCATCTATTTCTACCCATCTAGCTACCTAAGTGCTCCATAAGGCAGCACTATATCCATCTTCACCACTGCCTTGCAATCCTATCACTTCTCCCCCTCCCATCCCTTTGGGATAAAGTGTTACTTGGAATGCTGCAGGCAGAGATGACAACTGCCCATCTCTGAAGTGTGCCTGAGTGTCTGTCTGTGCTGCTGAATCTTTACCCACCTATCAAAGATTAAACTTGGGAAGAAATAAGGTAAGGATGCATAATAATGAAATTATATATATATAATGGTAAGTCCAGGTTGGAATTAATAATATAGTAAGGACAGTTTACAACTCACCACAAAGACACGGTGACGAGCTGCGACAGGCACATACAAAAGACACACACCCACAACACTATCAGCTATCGGCCATGGCCTTCTTCATAAATTAGAACACTCACGCAATCAAACAGGCACACAACACACTCATACAACCATCACCTCCAGCTGCCACACTTCGAATCACGCTCTGCAGTGAATCGTGGATGAGAGGGGTGGGGAGGGGAGAGGGGATAGGAAGGTTACGTCAAGGTGGTGGGGATGGGTTAGATAGGAATAATGAGATGCAGCTTAGGAACGGAGTGGGGAGGCGGGTGAGGAGGGAAAATAAACTAAACTAAAATAAAATATATATATATACAAAATGTGTGCACACTGCACACACACACACACACACACACACACACACACACACACACGCACACACACACACACATATATATATATATATATATATATATATTTACCTGGGTATATGGAATGATGTCCTAAACCTACCACCGTCTGTTGTTTCAATTTCAAATTCATCACATGGCTCATCAACTGTACACTCAGCATCTGTAAAACAATCAGAAATTAAACATTACACTAAATAATTTTGAGAAGAGGGGGAAAAAACTGAAATAAAATTATCCTTAAGACATACATGGAAAATAATCGAAGATACAAAATACTGTTAACAATGGAAGGTCCAGGTTGGAATGTCACAATGGAGATAGGTAGCAACTCACCATAAAGCCAATCGCTTATGACAGTGAAAAGACAATTACATTCACCCAACTGAAATCTTCAGCCACAGCCTTAATCAGAACTAAAGAGTGTATATATATTCACACAATACCTCAGGCACAAGTCATGCACAGCCTGACTATCTTATACAGTGAGGGAGGAGGGAGGGGAGGGGAGTGGGAAGGATGCATGGCAAGGGTGAGGGGATAGAATGTTCCTTGCTGCCTGGCAGAGTATAGAGGCAGAGAGTGATGCAGACTGGAACACTGTAAAGTGGGAGGGGGAGGAGGGAGATTTTAGGTGTGAGGTGGAGGGATGATAGGTTACCTTAGGTTGACACCAAAATGGTCATGAGACTGTAGAATGTGATGTAAGGTCAACTCTCATCTATGCAGCACAGATCAGCTGGTGGTGGAGAAGAACCAGATAGCTCAGGTAGCAAAGCAGCCATTGAACATGTTATGCTCATTGCATATTATGCTACAAGGTAATTCACAACCTGCTTTTGGCCATAGTTTGATGGTAGCCATTCATTCTGATCAACAGCTACTTGGTAGTCACACCATTATTAAAAGCTGAGCAATGATTCCAGCAGAGCAGGTAAATCACATGGCTGTTGTCACGAGTGGCACGGCGTCTGATGGGGTAGAATAAACCTGTAATGGGACTGGAATAGGAAGTTCTGGGTGGATTGTGTAGGTCTCGCATTGGGATCTTCCATAGGAATGGGATATCTGTGATAAGGGGTTGAGATTAGGAGAGACATAGGAATTGTCTAGGATGTTGTGGAGGATGCACGAAATTAGTAAGTTCAGAATGCAAAACAAATTGAAAACATCATAAAAAATACAAAAGGCCCTTCTCTTCCTTCAGAAATGAATTAAAGAAATATGTATATTGGCATTAGGAAAAGTTTGAAAAGCTTTGCCTTATGACAACAGCTTGCTGCTTCCCACTTCTGACTACCCAGTATCCTACTCCTATGTGATGTCCACAGAACACACCAGAAATTCACTAAGTAAATGTGCCCCCAATGCTTTCTACTATAAAAGTAGCATCCTGACATGCAAATGGTATTCTACAATCATACCATGCATGGCAGTGGATACCCCTAGGCCACGTGATTTTTTATGCATATCAAAAATATTGGCATGCCACAAATACAATATAGTGACAAAAGTTAAAATACACACTTCCTGCAGCCTAGTCAAATTGAACAAATCAGATCATTTTTGCTCAGTACATGTGATCTGAGATGGCTCATAAAAGCACCATTTATTCATGGGTGGTTCCTGAGAAAACCATGATTTTTAGTATAAAAATTACAAACCGTGGGGATGGCCACTTCCATACTTTTTATTCAGTAAAACGGTCAACATTTTTACCATGTGTTCTTAAGATTATATTCACAAATTAATTTTTATTTTTGTTATTTGATACCGTTATCATGTAACATCAACTCGCAAACTATTGCTACCTATTTTAAAGAGTTTGCAGAGGTAAAAACACACTATATAGAGTTTGTGTATGGTTGATTTTAGTTCATACACAACAACTTAAAAAATCTTGAATGAGTAGCTTTTGAAATTCAGAGGATATATCATTTTATTTACAACTGAGAGCACAGCCATATCTTATTGCATTCTTGAGATATTGGTTTCATATCCGGCAAGCAAACCTACACGGTTTACTCACTTCCATCCAAGCAGACCTGATGTCCATTATGCAATACTCATCATCTCGCTTTAAGTTAACTATTCTGTGAATTAATTTTATATTGGGCACTGTACGCTCTCTATAAATGATATTTTATTTTTGTTATTTGTCATCCCCCATATATGGATATATTGAAGCATATAAGGAATAAAATCTTCATAAATTTACAGCGGACTTGCAATTGGAAGGATGGCAGTTCAAATCTGCTTCCAGCCATCAAGATTTAGATTTTCCCTAATTTCTCTAAATCGTAACAGGCAAATTCCAGGATGATTCCTTTCAAAGAACCCATCGATTTCCTTCCTCACCCTTATCAAAACAATCCAAGCTTGTGCTCCGTCCCCAGTGATCTTGTTATTCCTTCTTCACAGATCTAAATTTGTCTTTTGGAAGCAGTATATTCTGCTGTAGCAAAGAAAAGAAAGGAACAACCTTAAAAAATAGTGCATTTGAGGCAAAAAAAAATAGCAGTTTGAAAAATAGCAGTTTGAAAAACTGACAAAAGTGGAGAATCAGCTGCTTCAATCCTCATTTCACCTTCTTCGCCAAAAATTTTTTGCACACAAACATATTGGTGCTTGAATGAAACTTCCACTCTGCAGCAGAGTGTGTGCTGATATGAAACTTCCTGGCAGATTAAAATTGTGTGCCGGAACCGGGACTCTAACTTGGGACCTTTGCCTTTTGCGGAAAAGTGCTCTAACAGTGAGTTATCCTGACATGACTCATGGTGCAGCCCCACAACTTCAATTCTGTCAGTACCTCGCCTCCTACTTTCTAAACTTCACAGAAGTTCTCTTGCGAAACTTGCAAGACTAGCACTCCTGGAAGAAAGGCAAAGGTCCCAGGTTCGAGTCCTGGTTCCGGCACACAATTTTAATCTGCCAGGAAGTTTCATATTGGTGCTTCTTCGTGCTGAAAGAGAACAGCAGAAAGAAATGGTGGCAAAGAGGTGAGATAGTGCCAGTGGAAGAGAAACAGAAGGTACTACACTGTCAAGGTGGGACAGAGACAGTGGCAGTAAAAAAATAGAGGCAGAGTAGCAGTGGAAGCAAAAGAGAGAGTGTTTTGGGGATCTGGACCTCCCACAGTGTCAAACATTAACAAGAAAAATTTGTCCACTTTCTCCCATTCCCTCTAACCATGTAATAAATTTCTTGGTGTGGGGTTTTCAAGCTTGACATATCCGCCTGCAACAGCTGGTGTAGAAAGGAGAAAATGGTGACAATAGACAGTCATCAGACAGAAAAAGACAGCAGTAATGCACAAGAATCAATTGCGGCTCATGCTCAGTTTCGTTGGCGGGGCCCAGACAGAAAGTTAGTACCCAGTACAATGGAATCTGAAGTGTTCATTATACAACCTCCATTTATATAAAATCATTTAAACACATTTGAAAGATATTAAATATGCTAATGATGCACTAATTAATATAATCTATGAAACACTGTAGCTAATAAAAATTAAATAAATGTACAATAAACATTATTATTATTATTATTATTATTATTATTATTATTATTATTATTTCGGTGGGGATTATGTGTGTGTAATATTGTAGTTGGTCTGGTCTACCAGCTCGCTGGTTTCCGGGTATTTTTGTGGGTGTCTAAGTTTATGCTGGGGTGACACAATTTATTGAAGAACTTGGGAGAGGGGGGGGGGGGGCTGGCTTGGAGGTGTTTGGATTCGAACCGAAGTTCACCAACTCTTCTCATGCTAAAGTTTGTATGTATTGTAGTTGTGCCTCTGTGTACTGATTGTGATGTCAAAATCAAAATGAACTGTGGCTTCTTTCCCATTGGGAATGCACCAGACACAGAACAGGGACCCTCCTGGGTTTTCCTTACGACCAAGGTAAAAACTCTGGGCAAAACATTGGCTATGAGCAGTTTCATGAGTATTTTACCTATCACTTTAACTAATAAGGTCTGTGTTCTGACAGGTTATTTATATAGTAAATGTGCCTTCAGTGTTTTTTTTTTTTTTTTTTTTTTTTTTTTTTTTTTTTTTTTTGTGGTTTTAGGGCGCACAACTGCTGTGGTCATTAGCGCCCAACACTGCCCATAGTAAAAAAGAACCGGGGTTAGAAATTAAATGGCTTTCGCCATATTTGCACGATGTATAAAAAGTAAAACTCTGTTAACCGATTGCGGGTCATCAGCTAAAATGTCAGGCATTTCAAATGGGAAACACAGATCATGACGGAGACGGTTAAAAAATGGACATTGCACTAAAAGATGGTTCACAGTAAAAGGTGCATCACAGTGCTCACATAAGGGAGCAGGACCACCACGTAATAAATGCTGGTGGCTAAAACGGCAGTGGCCAATACGAAGCCGGGCCAGAACAATCTCCTCTCGGCGGGAGGGTCGAGATGACGTTGACCAGAGATCAGGCACAGGTTTAATGGCTCGCAATTTGTTCCCTGACAGGGATGACCAATGTAGATACCAACGGGAGATAATACGCTGGGAGATACCAGCGCGAAGGTCATCAGAGCTGGTGGAAAAGGTAGATAGCCGAGGAAGGAGAACTGCTTCCTTGGCAGCCGTATCCGCAGCCTCATTCCCCAACACTCCCACATGGCCAGGGACCCACAGAAACGTCACCGTAGTTCCGCTCGTTGAAAGAGAAGTAAGGCAATTGCGGATGCTTTGTACCAGGGGATGGGCCGGATATAGGATGCGAAGGCTCAACAAAGCACTCATAGAGTCCGAGCAAATGACAGTCTTACTGAGCGAGTTTCGCCGGACGTATTGTGTGGCTTGGTATAATGCATACAGCTCAGCTGTAAAAATGGAACTCCACTCAGGAAGACGATATTTAAAAGAGACGTTGCCAAGTACAAAAGCACACCCAACACCCTGGTCTGTCTTTGAGCCATCAGTGTAAATGAACAAATTGTCATCAAATTTAAACCGGAGTGCGTGAAATTCTCTCTGGTAGACGAAACGAGGTGTGGAGTCCTTTGGAAGAGAATGAAGATCAAAGTTAACACGGACTTCGGGGCTTCGCCACGGTGGAGAGATGCTCTCTCCAGTCGAGAAGATAGCAGGCATTGTAACGCCAAGCTGGCCGAGTAGCGAACGCAAGCGTATTCCCGGTGGTTGCAGAGCAGACGGGCGCAGAGCGAAGAGACTGTCAAGTGAGTCGTTAAAAAAAAAAAACTGCGTACGTCGGGTGTCCTCGCATGGACGACAAACGACTAGCGTAACGGCTAAGCAGGAGTTCCCGACGGTAAGAAAGGGGTAGTTCGGCGGCCTCGGCATAGAGGCTCTCAACGGGGCTAGTATAGAACGCTCCCGTTGCCAGACGGAGACCTTGGTGGTGGATTGTATTAAGGCGGCGCAGTATGGACGGTCGAGCCGAAGAATAAACGATGCTACCATAGTCCAGTTTGGACCGAACTATGGTGCGATACAGATGGAGGAGAGTAGACCTGTCAGCTCCCCACGAGGTGCCACTTAACACCCGCAGCACATTGAGAGAGCGGGTACAGCGAGCTGCCAAACGGGATATGTGGGGAGACCAACTTAACTTCCTGTCGAGAACAAGTCCCAAAAACGTCGTGGTATCCACAAATGGAAGTACTATGGGGCCCAGACGAAGGGACGGGGGAAGGAACTCCTTCCGCCGCCAAAAGTTCATGCAGACTGTCTTGTCAGCTGAGAATCGAAAGCCAGTGTCCATACTCCATGCGTGGAGATTGTCTAGGCACCGTTGGAGGCGCCGCTCCAGGAGACCCGTTTGCTCAGAGCTGCTGTAGATCGCGAAGTCGTCAACAAATAGGGACGCCGACACTCCCAGTGGAAGGTGATCGGCTATAGAATTGATTGCCACTGCAAATAAAACAACGCTCAGGACCGAGCCCTGGGGGACTCCGTTCTCCTGATTAAAAGTGCTCGATAAAACCGAACCAACACGCACTTTAAAAACACGGTCTGTTAAAAATTCGCGGATAAAAATTGGCAGGCGACCCCGAAAACCCCATGTATGCAGAGTGCGGAGGATGCCCATCCTCCAGCAGGTGTCGTATGCCTTTTCCAGATCAAAGAACACCGCTACTGTCTGGCGCTTCCGTAAAAAGTTATTCATTACTGAGGTAGATAGGGCAACAAGATGATCCACCGCAGAACGGTGCTTGCGAAACCCACATTGGACATTAGACAAGAGATGTCGCGTTTCAAGCCACCATACCAGGCGCCCGTGAATCATGCGTTCCATCACCTTGCATACGCTACTGGTGAGGGAAATGGGGCGGTAGCTGGAAGGGAGACATTTGTCCTTCCCAGGCTTTGGTATGGGAATGACTATGGCTTCACGCCAGCGTCGCGGAAAGGTGCCTTCTATCCATATGCGGTTGTAGGTGGCCAGTAGGAATTGCAAGCTCGTTGGTGAAAGGTGTTGCAGCATCGCCACGTGAATGCCATCTGGTCCTGGAGCGGAGGACCGCGAAGACGAGAGTGCGTGGTGAAGCTCTCGTACAGTGAACTCGGTATTGTAGCATTCACGGTTCTGAGAGGTAAAGGGCAATGGAGTTGCCTCCACCGTCCGTTTCCTAGCTAGGAAAGCGTCAGTGTAATGTGAAGAGCTAGACACCTCTGCAAAATGTCGACCCAGTGCGTTGGCTATTTGTGGAGGATCGACGACGGTGTCAGTTGCGACACACAGACCGGGAATTGGGGAATGAGCCATAGTGCCCGAAATTTTTCGAAGGTTACCCCAAATGATGGAGGAAGGGGTAGACCTATTAAAAGAGCTCGTGAATGAGCGCCAACTGGCGCGTTTACAGTCGCGAAAGAGGCGACGACAATAGGCCCGCAGCCGTTTGTATCGGATGCAGTTGTCGAGCGTGGGCCGTTGTTTGAAGATTCTAAGGGCACGTCGCCGTGCTCGCAGAGCGTCACGGCATTCCGCGGTCCACCACGGGACAAGGGGACGACGTGCGTGGGAAGTCTTGCAGGGGATGGAACATTCCGCGGCTGTCAGAATAACTGTGGTAATGTGTTCCACTTGGTCGTCTATACTAGGATAATGGTAAGTACCAAAATCCGCCAGTGACGTGTAGAGCTCCCAGTCCGCTTTCGTTAACTGCCAGCGGTGTGGATGCTCAAGGGTGTCAGGCATCATTAGGTGAATTACACACGGAAAATGATCGCTCGAATGTGTGTCTGAGAGAGCAGACCATTCAAGACGCCGTGCCAGCTGAGCAGTGCAGATAGCTAGATCTATATGGCTGAAAGTATTTGTGGTGTCTGAAAGATAAGTTGGTTCACCAGTGTTAAGGCAGATGAGCTGAAGGTGGTTCAGTATATCTGCCAGGAGGGAGCCCCGTGGACATGGTCGTGGGGAGCCCCAAAGGGGGTGGTGGGCATTGAAATCTCCCACCAACAAAAACGGACGCGGAAGCTGGTCAATAAGATCTAGGAGATCTGATCTAGTGACGGGAAAAGAGGAAGGAGCGTAAATATTGCACAGTGTGAAGACAAATCCAGGAAGGTATATCCGGACAGCAACAGCTTGTATTGGAGTACACAAAGGGACCGGTGTACTGTGTACGTCATCCCGAATAAGCAACATTACGCCCCCGTGGGCTGGAATTCCTGCCACTGGAGGAAGGTCAAAGCGAACGGTAGTGTAGCGTGGGAAAGTAATTCGAGTACCAGGGAGCAATTTTGTCTCCTGTAGAGAGAAGATGATTGGATGATATGTTCGCGTTAGAAGCTGCAGTTCTGTCCAATTCGACCGGATACCACGAATGTTCCATTGAAGAATATCCATAATGGGATAAAATGAGATGAAGGTGGACATCAGCCCGACGAAGGCGGCGGGCCACAGTGCGAATGTTCGCAACTGGTGGTGTCTGAGACAGGAGGGTCTTGCTCCATATTCTCAGAGGTTACCACAGCAGCTGCGTGAGTGTGGTCGGCAGCCCCATCTTTGGCTGATGCACCTGGAGAGACTATAGGCTTCCAGGGGATGCCATCGTCACATTGTGAGGTAGGAGGGGGGAGAGTTTTCCCCCTATTTGATTTCTTGGAGCCCTGGTGAAGCTCCTTGGTTGGCTCAGATGTTTTGGTAGGGGTGCGGAGGAAATCCTCGCGCGAATGCTCTTTCTTAGACTTTCGCGTCTCTATCTGTGGTTTCACAGCTGAAGATGAAGATGAAGACTTAGAAGAGGTACTCACACTTTTCGTTGAACGTGACGCCGTTGTCAATGTAGACTGTTTGACAACTACCGTCATAAACTGTAGGTCACAAGTCTGTGTGGCCATATCCCGTGTTGGTGGAGGCGTTGCAACTACAGTACTGTAGTTACCACGCGGCGGGGTCTTGGGCTTACGACTGGCGTACATCTTACGTGCAACTGGTATGGGAACCTTTTCCTTTACACGGATTTCCTGGATGGCTCGTTCATCGGCAAACACGGGACATTCCCGGGAGGAAGCAGCATGATTCCCGTTACAATTGATGCAATGAGGGGACGGTGGTGGACAAATCCCCTCATGGGCCTCTTTACCACAGGTGACACATGTGACTGGGTTCTTGCAAGACTGGCTTGTGTGGTTAAATCGATGGCACTGATAACACCGAGTAGGGTTAGGGATATAAGGTCGTACTGTGATGACCTCATACCCTGCCTTGATCTTCGGCGGCAGAGCCACTCGGTCGAAAGTCAGAAACACTGTGCGAGTGGGCACTACAACATTGTTCTCTTTTTTTGTCACCCTGTGTACTGCGACGACGCCTTGAGCTGCCAGATATTCTTTCAGTTCATCCTCAGTCAGACCGTCCAAACTGGCCGAGAAGACTACCCCTTGGGAATAATTGAGGGTTGGATGGAGCTCAACACGAACCGGGTAGCTGTGGAGCAGAGTAGCCTTAAGCAGCCGCTGTGCCTGGGAGCCACTTTCTGTTTCTAACAGTAGTGTTCCATTACGTAGGCGGTTGCAGGTCTTAACTGGGCCGGCAATGGCATCAACCCCTTTTTGAATAATAAATGGGTTCACCGACGAAAAGGATTGTCCTTCCTCAGTACGGGTCACCACAAGGAACTTTGATGTCTGTAAATTTTTCTGTTCAGACACACTATTGTCTAGTACATCAATTTCTAAAGGCTCTTTCCATTTTCTTTTTTTTTTTAACCATCGCGGTTGTATCCCCCACGATTGCCAGTGTCTCCGATGGCACGCTCCTTCCTGCTGGGGGCCCCCAACGGAAGCACACCCGCCTTGGGTGATTGTTCACACCCCAGGTCACACCTCCCGATCTACAGACGGAGGGACCAATCGGCGAATCGGGAAGGTATCAGCGCAGGCAATCGCCCCTCCCCTGGCCTGGCCTTAACCAGGGGGTACGCACGCACCCTACATGCCAGCCCGGGGCTGGGACTTACGCATTACCCAGTCACCCAAATGGGAGGCCTTCAAGTGCGTACAGGGAGGAGGAAGAGAGAAATAGTAGGAGGAGAAGCCTCAAACGCAGACGCGGAGGCAAAGAAAGAGGTGAAAGAAGACTGTAAAGCCAAAAGGGTCAGAACTTCGGTTCCCCGAATGATGCACAGACTCGGTCCCCAAGAGAGGGGAAAAGGACAGTAGAAGAAGCGTCATGTAGCACGGAAAGGAAAGAGTGCTACAAAGGCTGGGGCCCCGTGCTCGCCACGCACGTACTCACCACAGAGCGGTGAGCCCCCTGAGGGGGTGCCTTCTGTTGTTCTGACTGGAAAGCTTGTCAATTACGCTGTTGTTGAAGTTTGGAATATCACTGATTTCCTCCTTGTGAATGGAACAAACAGCCAGTGAGTTCATCCTTCCCAGACTCCTACTGTTCCTGAGGAAGGTTTTGATTCTTTTTAAGGTGCTGAAATTGCGCTCTGCTTCTGCTGTTGAAATCGGTGTAGTTAGCACAATTTGTAATGTTTTGTGCAGTTCAGTGAAAGATTCTTCAAAGGAATATTCCACAAAGAAAGTAAACAGCTCACAAACCGATGTTATGCATCAAAATGTATCATTGTGATAAATCACTGACAGTTCATTTTTTTTCAGTTTATCGTGGCAAATAAAAGGACTGTAGTTTAATGAGAAAGTATTGACCAAAGTGGCTGGGAAATGTTCTGTAAAAGAAGCAAACTGTTTTGGATTAATGATTTCAAAGCTTCTAAATACATGAGAGTTGGAAATGGTAATGGCATTTCCACTCTGCATCTGAGCCGTGTTATATAAAATATCAAAGTTTTTCATGATATCAGAAAAAATTAAGGAGGAACAAAAAGTCTGGATTGTGAAGTAAATTTCTTGAGGCAAAAGCTTCTCTTATTTCAACCTCATCCCAGGAATCCTCTTTCTCAATCTTTTCAAAAACATTCCAATAAGAGCAATTTGTTTTCTTTGACAGTATTTACAATGTGGGACTGGAAGTTCAATCTAGTTGAAGAGACTGAAGGGATTCTCTTGTTGCAGACTGTCTTAACAAATGACTTCACTTGTAAAACCAGAAATATTTGTGAAGAACAACTTATCGACTTTTACTGCAAGCACTCTAAAGAATCAAATTCATTTGGTACGCATAGTAGTGAACATACTTCGCATGTGGGAAATTGCTCTGCACCAGTGTCCAGACACCACTGTGACTTCCGCTCATTACTCGGGCGCCATCGTATGTCTGAGAAATGAGTTTTTCTTGAACATTGAAAGGCTCCAGACTTCAGTTTAAAACCTCACAAAGACCATATGCTATCCTATAATTAATGTTTTCTGTTTAATATGTGTCTGTTCTTCATAACTAATTCATTATATTTCTGAATTGACATTTTACACACCAAATAAATCTGAGCAGCAATTTTAATTGTGCCAAACATTTTATATTTACAAGCATTTTCTAAATGAAGTCCACTTTCCTCATGTTTCTTAATTTGTTTTCTTAAATGTTGTAGATCCTTGCAGCTGACTGTTGTCCACAATCCTTCATCACCAAACATGCAGTAGAAACTAAACAATTTTTTTCTCTTGACTCACAGTTAGCCAAGACTTTTTGCAGAACCATATATTGCAGAAAGTTCTCTTATTCTTTCCATCGAGTTGAGACATCAAGAAATCTTTTGGTTGATGTGCGTCTAATTGCTCGATTTCTAGCATCCCTTCCATACTTAATAAATGAAAGGAAATTTTAAGCAAAGAGTCTAGTTTACTCATTTTATACTCAGTTTACATACACTTAAGTTGCAATGGCACAGCTCCAGAATACGTTTTGACGTAGGTGCTAAGGGTCCGTGGTCGCCAGCCACAAACTCTGTGCACCTGTGGACAAAAGCACCAGGGGCGGGGAGTGGGAGCGCGAAAGGTACAGCCCACTTCACCAGAGCCTGCTTTGCCGGGCCCCAAGCAGCACTAGGGCAAGAGGAGGAAAGGAAAACATCTCTGCGACATCACTGAAACTGCAGTATTAGGAGCATGGGGTGCAGGGGGAGTAAGGGCCAGCCGCCGCTGGCCCTCGGCTGTCGGCATGGCTGCGTAATGAAGAGAAGGGCACATGCTAGCGGGCTCTCAGCTATGCTGCGGCAAGAGGCAAGTGAAACCATTTGATCACGTCATTGTAAATTA
Organism: Locusta migratoria; assembly: GCA_026315105.1. Classification (NCBI taxonomy): domain Eukaryota; kingdom Metazoa; phylum Arthropoda; class Insecta; order Orthoptera; family Acrididae; genus Locusta; species Locusta migratoria. The sequence goes on from CM048745.1 coordinate 526,128,946, forward strand.
AGTTAGGATGTTGAGGGGATCACATCACACTCCAACTCTTTGATATAACACTGCAAAAGTAAATCATAAATTTTCTTGTGGGGCTGGGCCCCTGTGGCCCTTTAGATCGAGTTGTCCCTGGCAAGATAATAAATGAACGTAGACAATGGAAAGTAGGCAATGAAAGCGCCAAAGACAGTGCTAAGGAAGATCGAGAAAAAGGGATGATGAGAGTGACAGTGGGAGAGATAGTCAGGTGAATGTGCCAATGGGAGAAATAGGAGTCAGTGAGAGAAAGAGAGAGAGAGACGCATTTGTAGACAGTGGTTGTGAATGGGTGAATGTGTACATAAATTTCATTGCAGTGAGACACCAGATTTAAGGATTTAGCCTATTTTATATTAAAAGAGTGAGAGTATGTTCGCTTGCCAAAAATTTTGTTGCAGAAGGCAGACTGAAGCAGTTGTTTCATCACTTTTCTGTTGGAGTCTTGCCAAGAGGACCATATTTGCCTGTTTTGTGCTAAGAATGGAGTATCTAACAAAACAAAAACAAAAAAAGGAAGAGATGAAATTTTGTAATTACTGTAAGAGATGAGAATTTGTAGTCAAACAGGTCAAGACTGCTGTGATGAAAATGATTTTGTGTCCCAACTTCGTCGCCGCTTTTGTGTCCCAGCCTCGTCGTAGGTGTCGGTGGCCGAGTGGAACGAGACCGACACAGTAACAAGACAGCACGCCGGTGCAGGTACGGAGGGGAGCAGCCAGAAACCACAAACACTAGAGTAAATTAGAAAGAGATATATTTTGCACAGAATGTAACAATACTTAACTTTTACATAGTACTGCAGAATGTTGATACATAGTTGTTAGAGGCCTGCCTAGTGCCTGTACAATAGCAAAGTCTTCACTCGTGCCTATCTGATTATGAAGGTCCTAACTCGTTGCTATCTCAGTCCGAAGTGCCCGATCTCGTTCAGTCGTGGCCACGAGCGGGGTTGCAGCAGAGGGCGCTCGTGGCTGTCGTCGTAAGATCGCCGCGCCGTGCGTGCATGACGGCGCGCGGCGAAAGTAGGTGGCGCGCACTTTGTACTTGTGCGACACCACACCCCTCCCCCCCAAACCGCCGCGCCGTCGTGGCGTAGGGCTGAGGGCCACGGCGACGGCACTGGGAGGAGGGCCTGGGCGGGGGCGTTACTGGTGGGACGGGCGTCGTAGCTGAGGCCGGGATCGAGACGCCGTCCGCGCCCCGGCATCTGCCTTGAGATCCTCCAGGGAACCCGCCGAAACCTGGGGAAGGGCGCCCGCCCCCGCCCAGAGGGAGCAGGTCATCTTCTTCTGAGGTGCATGGCCCAAGCTGGGGGGGCCCGCACGGTCCCGGAGTCCCTCTCGGTGACGCTGTCATCTGCGGCGGCGACAGCGGCGGCGTCGCGTCGATCTCCATCGGGACGATCTCGTAGTCCGGGGACGCTGGACCCGTTGACGAACGATGTGTTTGTGCTCCCTGGCGGCGAACTGGGTCTGGAATCAAGAAACCGGAGACAGGATCGCGCGGCCTGTGCAAGCGCAATTGGTTTGCGTGGCGCCGCAGCTCCGACCCTGTGGAAGAACGTACAATATACATATTGCGACCAAGCACGCGTTGAATGGTGCCCGGCAACCATGTCTTCTTGTTTCCAGCAAACACCCTGTACAGCACCGGCGTGGAAACCTGAAAACGCGTAGCGCCATACGAACCGACTCGGTGCGTGGGAGGCAGCAGCAGGTGAAGGAGAGTGCGGTGACGGCGGCCGTGTAGCAGCTCGGCAGGAGACGGGCCGTCACGTGGCATGCACCGATATGTAGACAGGAAAATTTGAAGAGCTTGCTGCCTGGAGTGCTGACCTTTCATCTTCTCCATGTGAGACTTGAATGTTCGAACGAAACGTTCTGCTTCACCATTGGACTGAGGGTGAAAAGGTGCGGTGGTGATATGCTGAATGCCATTCACACGACAAAACTGTTGAAATTCCGCACTAACAAACTGAGGTCCATTGTCACTGACGATAGTTTCAGGCAAACCTTCGATGCAAAACACTGATGTTAAGGCACTGATTGTACTAGAAGCTGTCGTTGAGTTCATGGCAATCACAAAAGGAAACTTGCTGAAAGCGTCTACAACGATTAACCAGCGCGTGTTCCAGAAAGGTCCGGCAAAGTCAATATGTAAACGTTGCCATGGTCCCTTGGGGCGTGGCCAGTCCGAGAAACGTTGCGGAGGAGCCGCCTGATGCTCCGCACAAACAGTACACTGTGACGTCATGCTCTCTATCTGAGCGTCCATACCAACCCAGGTACAATGACGTCTGGCTAATTGCTTTGTCCTAACAATACCCCAATGTCCTTGATGCAGGAGGCGTAACACTTCTCGTTGCAGGGAACGAGGAACAATCACTCTTGCTTGGTCGTTGTCCGTATGTAACAACAGAACACCCTGACTTAAAGATAATGCATGACGTTGTGCAAAATAACGTCGAACCAGAGGCCGATCAATGTCTTTGGCTCTGGCAGGCCAACCAAAGCGAACAAAACGTGCTACCACACTTAGGTCTGCATCCGCAGCTGTTTCCTGTGCAACCCGACGAGAGTTCAAAGGAAAGTCTGCGACAGCGGAAGCATCTCTGGAGTCTATCTGACAACATGCCATTTCCGAAGAATCAAATGATACATCCTGGCCAACCGGAAGTCGGGAAAGTGTGTCCGCGTTAGCATGTTTAGTGGTAGGTCGGTACAAAATCTCATACTGATAATTAGACAATATCAAGGACCATCTCTGAAGCTTTTGTGCCGTACGTGGCGGAATTGGCTTTGTGGGTGAGAACAACGACGTGAGAGGCTTGTGGTCTGTCAACAAATAGAATTTTCTGCCATACAGATAATGATTAAACTTTGTGACGCCGTAAATGATTGCTAAGGCCTCCTTTTCTATCTGACTGTAATTCTGTTGCGTCGGCGTCAGTAGCTTGGATGCAAAGGCAATAGGACGATCGTGAGAACCAATACGATGTGAGATTACTGCGCCCAGACCGTACGACGAGGCGTCAACTGCTAGCACTACAGGCTTCTGTGGGTCAAAGGGAATCAAACATGCATCACTGAGTAGTGCAGACTTTAGTTTGTCAAAGGCAACCTGACAATCTTTGGACCATACAAAAGGAACATTCTTCCTACGTAAGTGATGCAGTGGAGCTGCAATCTGAGAGGCATTGGGAATAAATCTGAAATAATAGTTAAGCTTTCCCATTACTGCTTGCAATTCCTGCACATTCGTAGGAGGAGGCAATTCTTTGATCGCTCGAAGATGCGACTGTAAGGGATGGATTCCTTGGGCATTAATCACATGGCCTAGGTACTCTATTTCAGTTTGAAAAAACGAACACTTTGCTTTATTACAACGTAGACCTGCTGCAGTCAAAACTTTGAAAAGGCACTCCAGGTTTGCTAAATGTTCTTCAACTGTACGTCCGGATACCACAATATCATCTAAGTAGTTCGAGCAACACGGTACAGAAACTGTCAGCTGTTCCAAAAAGCGCTGAAAAATAGCGGGGGCGGAAGAACTGCCAAAGGGTAGGCGTTGAAATTGAAAAAGGCCCATGTGAGTATTAATGACGAAAAACTTTTTGGACTCGTCATCAAGTGGAATCTGTAAGTATGCCTCTGCTAAATCAATCTTAGAAAAGAAACGAGACTGTCCTAATTTGTCCATCAGTTCCTCAGGTCTGGGCAGAGGGTAAGTGTCTACAATTGTTTGACTGTTCACTGTTGATTTGAAGTCCGCACAGAGACGAAGTTTTCCTGACGGCTTAGGTATAATTACTATAAGCGAGGCCCACTGACTCGCAGAAACAGGAGAAATCACCCCACTATCTTGCCAACGTTTAAGTTCTTCGGCAACTGAATCACGCAATGCGATAGGCACTGGTCTAGCTTTACGAAATTTTGGAACTGCAGATTCTTTTAAAGTTACATGTGCCACGAAGTCTTTTGCACAACCTAGTTCCGGCAAAAACAAGTCACTATATTTGTCACACAATGCATTGATTTTATCCTGAGGCACTATTGACGAAATTTGAAGCACATCTCTTTGAATTGATAAACCAAACAAGTCAAAAGCATCTAGTCCAAAAATGTTCTGTGTCGATTTGGCCTGAAGAACAACAAAAGCAACTGTTTTTGTTACACCTTGAAAAGAGGCGGGCAGGCTACACGTTCCTAGCACGGGAATATTTTCACCTGTATAAGCTGTTAACACTTGCTGTGACGGCGACAATTTTGGCGAACCCAGAAGTTCATATGTGTCTTTATTTAGTAATGTAACAGCGGAACCAGTATCAAGCTGAAATTGCACAGTCTTATTTTCTATAGAGAGAGTAACAAACAGCTTGTGCTTCTGGCGCACGACAGGTGCGCGAATGTGGGCAACGTCCGCTACGGTTTGTTTACTGGGCTTGTGCGGGCCGCGTAGTGAAGTAAGCGGCGCAGACTCGGCACGCAGCGGATTAACAACACTATCACTAGATGGCACTACTGCCGGATCGGCGTCCGAGCATTGCGAGGCCACTGCACTAAAATTACTTTGAGTAGCTACACCAAGACTACTGTTACTAGCTACACAGTACTGGGCACTTTTACAAGAAGAAGTTGCAGAAGGCACTATTTTCACTACAGGAATGCACTGTTCATAGTCATTTTGCTTGTCCCGAACCCCTTTCCGTTGCACTGTTTTACGCGCTCGTCGGCGCTTGCTACGTGGTGCACTATATAGTTTTGCCATAGGCGCAGAACTACTTTCTTGCAATTGAGATCCAAGGAAAGCACTGTTCAATTCCGCAGCCCGTATAACATTTACAGAATGAACTGTTCTCGCACTCTGCGAAGCACTGTTTCTAACGTTACTGTTCTTTGAGTTTTTAATTTGCATACACACAGACTGCACATGTCCCAATTTGCCACATTGATAACAGGTTGCGTTGCGACTAGGGCAATGAGCACGCTTGTGGCGAGACACACACTGGGGGCAAGATTTACGTACATTTTTCTGAAATGAGCGTTGGCGCCCGTTATTCAAATCACTGTTTCTAACACGACGGGGCGACCTTTGTGTCGCACTTTTACACTGGCTACTGTTCACTGTCTGTTCAGCACGGCCGGTAGAAAAATAAGAATCACTAGTGCTATACTGAGAACTACGGCTAGGAAAGCGTCCGTTGCGGCGCACTGAATTAACACTGTGGCTTTGCATTTCTACATCTGCTAAGTCAAAAGTATCATGCGCTTCTATAAGCTGCAGTACACTGTCTAATGAGGGGTCAGACTGTTTCAGAATTGCTGCTCTAATTCTGGGGTCCTGAATATTCTGCGTAATCGCATCCCTCAACATCACGTCACTATACGAAAGTCCACAAGAGCAAGTAAATTTACATTGGCGGGTTAAGCCCTTCAATTCCGTAATCCACTCTTGGTGTGATTGCTGCGGTAATTTTTTAAGTCTGAAAAATCGGTACCGTGCAGCGGCTACAAGAACTTTTCTCTCATAATGAGCATTTAGTGCCTCTACTATTTGTTCAAAGTCTACATCACAAGGAGATGCTTGCGGGAACAGTTTCTGCAGTAATACGAAGGTTTTGGGGCCCACTACGGACAAGAAAAGATGTTAACAGTCTGACCTGTAATTTGATGAGCCGCGACGAGTTCTTGAAACTGTGCGAAATAGTCGCTCAATTCTTCCTCACGTTCGTTGTATTGGCGAAACGTAGGAAGTGTTGCGGCGGCAGGTGTGGGCTGCTGAAGCGGCGGCTGTTGTTGTTGGTTAGCTGCCTGCGCTGTGAGCTGGGACATCGCCTGGAGTAGCTGGGTAATTTGCGCCGTCTGTAACTGAATAATTTCCATTAAGTTTGGGTTCGGGGTAGTGGCCATGCTGACCGATAAGGCGCCGCGCATACAAGTAAATTATAACAAAACACAAATGCAATATGAAAGAAGACGCTCTGCAACAAAAAAGTCCACAAAACACGTAACTGAATATATAATAAGGGTGGGTGGGCGGGAGCAATTTCTGCGTGCTCCGACTGCTGCTGTCTGGCTGCTGTAAGCGGGCTGGTCCAAGGTTCTATCACTCCTCGTCGCCACTTTTGTGTCCCAACTTCGTCGCCGCTTTTGTGTCCCAGCCTCGTCGTAGGTGTCAGTGGCCGAGTGGAACGAGACCGACACAGTAACAAGACAGCACGCCGGTGCAGGTACGGAGGGGAGCAGCCAGAAACCACAAACACTAGAGTAAATTAGAAAGAGATATATTTTGCACAGAATGTAACAATACTTAACTTTTACATAGTACTGCAGAATGTTGATACATAGTTGTTAGAGGCCTGCCTAGTGCCTGTACAATAGCAAAGTCTTCACTCGTGCCTATCTGATTATGAAGGTCCTAACTCGTTGCTATCTCAGTCCGAAGTGCCCGATCTCGTTCAGTCGTGGCCACGAGCGGGGTTGCAGCAGAGGGCGCTCGTGGCTGTCGTCGTAAGATCGCCGCGCCGTGCGTGCATGACGGCGCGCGGCGAAAGTAGGTGGCGCGCACTTTGTACTTGTGCGACACCACAAATGAAGCCTGGAAAAGCCTCTGGCCCAATGACCTTACAGCAGAGTGATGGTGTTCCCATCATCGGAAGGCAGCCATATGGTTAACAGAACTCTTAACAAGATCGTTGATGAGGGAGAAACACTAAGTGATTAGCAACAGAGTACCACCGTGTCTATCTTGAAGGGAAATCATGCTGAATGCATCAACCCAACTTCTCTGCAATGCCATGAAAATCTTTGAGTGTGTTCTAGACCAAAGGATCTGTTAGACTGCAGATATTTCCAGACAACAAACTGGATTTGTAAAGAACTGCAGCATAATTGATGTGATCATACTAGAAGACTCTCAGTTGAGAAACATCATGAGAAAACCAAGCCCCTGCATCTAGCACTCCTGGATCTCGAAAAGCTTTTGATCCGGTGCCATACAGTTTCATCTGGCTAACACTTTGATAGCATTATGTTCCAGAGCAGGCTTATTAACTGGGTGCCGTTACTTTATGCATAGCCAAGTTATGTCCATACAACTTCAGTACTATCCAAGGACTTACCCACCACAGTCAGTGTCGATCAAGTTTCTGTACTGTCACAGTCCATTCTTGTAGCGGTTGAACTGCACCAGCTAGTACCATGGTCCCTAATTTATGCTAATGATATGATGCTGACAGCAGAAAGCAAGCATGATCTGCAGAGCCATACTCAAGAACAGAGTGATCGGTTAGTTCGTTTACACCTTAGCTTGAAAAAAAAAAAACAGAGTGCATGACATCAGACAGACGTGAAATGTAAACCATCACAATCAGTGGTGAAGATCAGACTCTTGTGAGTATGTTTAAGTACCTTGGTTCAACAATGATTGTTGATGGTGAACTCACCAATGAGGTCAAAACCAGAACTTATGCAGCGTGCATGAAGTGGTGAACAACAACCAGAGTCACTTGCGACCGCAGGATGAAAGATAATTTAAAGTAAAAAATGTATTGCATTGACATTTGACCATTCGGATTGTAAGGTCCTGAATGCTGGCCAACTACAGTTGAGACACAAAGCTGCCTACGTGTAATGGAAATGAAGACACTAAGGTGGACAACAGGCCTTATCAGGTTAGATCATGTTTCCAATGACGGCATCAGGAAACAGTTTAGTGTTGCACCAATCCAAGACAAAATGCACAAGAGTCATCCTTGATGGTTTGGGCATGTTCTACGGGCCAGTGATGACTATCGCCAAAAAGGCTTACACACTTGAAGTTGTCGGCAAAAGATTCAAAGGACGACGTAAGCAACACTGGGCTGATATGCTTCATAGAGACCTCAAGAGCTTGAACATCCATCTTGATGCAGCCCGAGACAGAGTGAAATGGAGGCAAACTATTCATGTAGTGGACACCACAGGTGTGTGGGACAAAATCGGCAAAGGAAAAGAAGAAGAACCTTTGTTCTGCAGTGGATGTCAGATGAGTAATGGTGGACTGAGTGTAATACATATGGAACTACAATTAACTTCTACTGCACTGTAAATTCAGAGAAAATAGCTTGACAGTGAAGAGTAACTTACTACATCGTTCAAGGAATAAGTCAAGTGAATGACAAATTTATTTTAGATGATAACTGGAAGTATTATCAAAACCACAGTTATTACCTAACATTTGAATTGTATCACAGCAGATTTTACTTATTGTGTCGAAACACAGAAAAAGCAATCTTCAGATCTCAACTAAGAAAGTGTCTAAGATAAGGCCAGTGGTGTACATACTCCAGTCTTTTGTGCAGGAATGTTGGCAGTGCCCATCACATTTTTATTTTATGCAGCCAGAGCAAGAGTCAGACAATATGTTTCACAGTAATTTACATGTGCTGTACGGTTCCTGACTAATCACATCCAAAATAAATGTTGAGTATTCATTATAAAAAAAAGATTTGTGGCAAACAAGGCTATCAAAACGATTTCACTCAAAACAATTAAAGTTATCCTATTAGGTCCCTGCTTAACCACACTCTCAAAAATAAGTAGGAATAACAAAAATTATCGGCATATAAATTTTGAGCTACCTCATACCTCATTATAACCCACATTGGGAAATAGTGAACAAAATACATTTTAGCACTATAAATACAGTGCCTCATCTCTGTTCTCTCATTGGTTACATATGTGACACTGCAAATACACCAGCCATGTGAAACTAATGTTTTGCCAATCTATGAGCAGTACTACTAATTTTTATTGATGAAATAGATTCCTCTAACCGTATTGACACAATTTGCCTCTCAGAACATCGTGTGACCACTGGTATAGATATATTAAATAGTCCAGGATTTAATTTAGCTTCATACTTCTGTAGAGTATATATGGAGGGAGGAGGAGTTGCCACATTTATTAAAAACTGCCACAAATTCAAGAATATTGATATAAATAAATTCTGTCTGGAGCAGTAGTTACAAGCTTGTGCAACAAAAGTAGAGTTCCATATCATGCTATATAATAGTAGCTATTTACCAAGCACCTGCTGGAAATTAGAATCTATTCCTAAATCATCTAGAAGCTCTATTGGATTATTTAACAGGAAGTTCAGAGAAATCTTGGTTGCTGGTGATTTTAAACAGATTTCCTTATTCAGTCTTCCCGTAAACACTTATTGCAGTCAGTAACATTGTCTTTCAATCTAACGCATACTGTAAACTTTCCAACTAGGATAACTAAATCCTCAAGGACAGCCACTGATAAAATTTTTATAGACAAATCAAAGGAACAAAATCATGTCATAAAAGCAATAATGAATGGCCTATCAGATCATGATATGCAGCTCCTTTTAGGTACAGATTCAAAGCAGATTATGAAGACTGCAAAATCTGCATACTGGAGAGTAGTCAATCTACCAAAAATTGAGAATTTTAGAAAGATGCTCAAATATATGAACTGGAAAAATGTTTATAGTGCTCATGGACTGAATGAAAAATATAACATATTCATTAATAATGTCAGTGTCATGTGTTAAAACGGTTGTCCTCTAAAAGTAACTCAAAAGAAACAGAATTCTATAATAAAACCATGGATTACACTTAAGGAATAAATATTTCATGTAAGACAAAAAGGAAAATGTATCTATCAGCTAATAGTAGTTCCACTAATGATGGTTCAGCTAAATATAAGGAATACTGTAAAATATTTAAAAAAAGTAATTGGGACATCTAAACAAATGCACTATAAGAAGAAGATAGCAAAATCGGACAACAGAATAAAACAATACGGGATATAGGGAAAGAGGAGACTGGTAGAACTAGAGAGGAACAGTAGAGATAGCATTAAGAGAAGATGATACATTAGTACCATAACTGATGGGCATAGTGGGCAAATCTATTTAACAAGTACTTTATATCTGTTACTGCTAGTTTGGGATTGTTAGGGTCAGTAAATAATGCCTTTGAATGTTTGAAACAAGCATTTACAAATAACTTCAGGTACATGAATATGTCACTCACTTCACAACAAGAAATAACTTCCTTAATAAAATCTTTAAAAACAAAGCATTCTAGTGGTTCCAGTCAATACCAACAAAGTTAATTAAAGCATGTTCTATTATAATTGGAAAAATTCCTGATTGGTTACAATATGCAGATATTAAACCTCTATTCAAGAAAGGGGATAAAGAGATACCATCTAACTATAGACAGATTTCACTTTTACCAGCATTCCCAAAAATTCTAGAAAAGCTAATGTACAAGCAGCTTCTCAACCACCTAACCTCAAATGACACATTGTCTAGAACACAGTTTGGATTTCTGAAATGTTCCGATATTGAGAAGACTATTTACACCTACAGTAAGAATGTACTTAATTAATTAGATAATAAATTACAAACAGCAGGTATCCGCTGCAAAGCCTGCAGGAGTACTGGTTAAAGTAAAATATGTACCACAAACATTTATGAAATTATTACTGGAATTTTTAGTTTTTCTGTGCACAATTAATACTCTTAATGCACATTCTTCAGTCAGTCTTCCCTTTCTTATAAGATGGCACACAGATTACTTCTCAGATGGTTTTTAATTATGTACTATCTAATTGTACCTTTTTTTGACAAATGTTGTCAGAAAAATGATGCTCACAACGCACTCAATGAAATTAAAAATGCATCACACATGGCCCATAACAAGAATTATAGCTTTCTCAAAAAGACAGACTAAGTGGCTTGTTTCACTAATTCACAATCAAAATATTATGTACCAACTTAACTTAGAATCAAAGGTGTCTGTAAGGACGACTACAGTCAGAGAGATTTGAGGACAAGAGGCACAAAGAAGGCTTGTCCCCTCCTGAAATCTGGATACAGGTCTTTTATTCATTACATAATGACTGTCTGAAATTGTATAAAACTGCAGATTTACATCTGCAGAATGTGACAGGAAATACGCTGATCTGAAATAGTGCTGGAAGGAACTGGCACCATGCATCTTGCAGGGCTGTCCATAAATCCATGAGAGTATGAGGGGGTGGAGATCTCTTCAGAACAGCAGTTGCAAAGGCTTCACAGTAGCTTCTCAGTATATACATTCACTTATGAAATTTGTTATTACCAATGCAGTGGATTTTATTTATTTATTTTTGTTACAATGTTCTTGATAAATCAGGATGATTCCTTGGGTTGCACAGGTTTTCACACTGTTGTGTAACCAAGAAGGTTCTGAAGCTTTATAGAGCAGTGCAGAAATAGTGCTATCCATGTTTTCTCTGGAGCTTAATTGTATAGTCACTTGACTAAGTGTTTTTTAAAGTTTAATCCTTGTTTCTCTGCTTTAATGATTATTAGTGTAACATTTCTTATCAACAGTCAACTGGATTTTCTCTACTGTACCAACATTTGTCCTTTAGTCCAGATTTTTGCAATTCAGTTTTATAATGGTAACATGAATAATTTTTTGTTAATATTTTATAGCAAACTTGTGCTCAGGATTTTGCAATACAGCCTTGTAATTTCACATTTCAATAAAAAAGGTGTCCTCCACATTCATAATAACAATAGAAAAGATGATCTTTGCAAATACTATAGAAACCCAAATGTTGTAAAGCAGTGGTCATCAGTCCACAAACTAACTTCTGCTACAGACAACACACACACTCATGACCAAGAGAAAACTCAAAACTCTGACAGGGAGCAGAAATGCACTCCACAGCAAGGTGCCTTAGAGCAATATTCTTACTATTTATGTACAAAGTAATATACCTCAAATTTACTAAATTGCCGCATCTTAGCAGTACTACAAAATACTCAAATTATAAGCACCTCTGAAACAATTATCATAATTTGTGTACTGCCCTAATGAGAGTTCTCACATGGTAACTCTCCATACTTTCCTCTTCTCTGCCACCTCCTTCACTTCCATGTAACTTCCAATTGCTTTTATACTATTTTCGTATAGTTAAGGTGAAGCTGTGAGAAACCAAGAGACACACTTCAAGCTGCAAAACTAGAGACCATGCAGATGGAAGACCCAACTGGTTGTATTTAGCTAAGCTAAAGTAAACAGGAAAATTAGAGCCTTGCAAACTACAGATGCTACTGGTGGCAGACACAGGGTAATGTTTTCAGCTCAAAGAAAGAATAAACAGTTACCTTCATACAAATGCCTAGACACTGTTGTAAGCTGTCACCAAAACATGTAGTTGTGAGTAGGTATATAGAAAGCTTAAATAGTAGGCCCTGAGAACAGCAACATAAGTGGGTTCACAACAGTAACAGTGAGATACGAAATGAGTGAAATGACTGGTACAGCAACTCTGAGGAGCTCACAGGGCAGGGCCAAATGACATGGAACATTGTTATTTCTGGCAATACTTAGGACAGCAGTATCATTATCTTTCAGCTGAACAAAAATTGTTCTCAGAATGAACTTTGTTATTGCAAAGGTCAGGGGTAGCAAAGCAAATGACCCAAAATATGGTTAGGCAGAAGTCACAGAGATACAAAACATCACATTAGACTGACTGAAACATGCCAGAGTGCTGGTAAGTAGATAAAAAACAGTGTACCCACAAGAGCCATTAAAACCACTCTTTGTATTCCAGGGAGAGTTCTAAAACAGATAAGCTGCACCAAATCTGTGTTATCTCCTTTAGCTTCAGGGTACGTGCCGCACAAGTATTTTTCTTCTCTTGGAGTGCCAACTCCAATAGATTGTCTTTCTTTAATCCTGCTAGTGTCCACTGCTGCAATTACCATCCACCCCAACATTACAAACATTCAGTACTGTTGTGGTAATCGTACTTTTGCTTTCTAAACTAGCCTCAGTTTGTAGCAGTTAGTCCACATTACAATAAATACATTTTTCTCAGAGCTATTAAGAACCTGAATATCCTGTATGAAAATTCCTACAGAATCTAAAAACTACCATAGCTCACAGGTGCATAGCAACCGTGTTAGATACTGAATCTTATCATCTGCCTTCACTGGAAGTCTGTTGTCTGCATTTGTGCCTGTCCAATCGGAAAGTGCCAAATGACCTGCAACCTCTTCTTCCTCCTTTCCTATAGCAAGGACACTACTCATCTCAAGCTCAACTGATAAAAGAACCACTTAGGATCTAAACTAAAACTACACCCTGAACACACTCCAGGAGATTGTGAAGTGTTAGTTTTTAAAATAACAAAAATGTAACTATGGAATGCTGAAGACCGAGAAGTAGGGATACCAGGTTGTCTTGTAACCCTTAAACCCTGATGTACTTCAAGGTGGTCAAGAGACGATAATGATGTATCAAGAGATGTTAACGATGTATCAGTTAACTGTAAGGAAGTAGCACAGTATGATGGTACTGATGTCAAAGTTTCCATTGTTTTTGAAATTGACCCTGATCAAAGAGTGACATACCTACTATTTGGCCACAATAACTTGACGATTTTGCTGGTTCTGCCACAAGTGGCGAATGTCGGCACTAGTTGAAAGTTATTCTTTTATTTACAAGTACTGCCAACATTACAATGGTCCTTGACACGGAAGATTACTGTACACATTGTTAGAGTAATGGTTCCAGCACTGTAGCAAGCTGCCTTACCCTCACCCTTCACTCCCTACAGCAGCCATAATGGAGCTCCCAGCAGCCACTGCATAAATCATCAAGTTATCGTGGCCAAATAGTACATCTACATCTAATTTCCGCAAGCCACCTCACGGTGTGTGGTGGACGGAACGGTGCATATCACTGTCACTTTGGCATAAGTGAAGGATGTGATTTCACCTGTATGCTTTGATCCATTATATCACCTACATGGTAGCAATGATGTATATACTTGTAGCCAATATGGTGACCAAAACAATCACAAAAATCCAATGAACAACCTTGCACAAAACCAATAGTATGAAAACGATAATGAATTCTTCAATTAACCTATACTACACATAGAATCAAGAAAAGATACCAATGAAACCCCATCCAGAACCCATCAACATTAAAACGGTATCAACTATTTAAATTTACCTATACACATCAAATGAAGAACTCAACCCCCCCCCCCCCCTGAAGCAAAGAGCAACAAAAAAATATGGCTGAAGTGCAGTTTATGAGTCCGCAAATGGCGTTTCATGTTTGGACGTTGGAAACAGCACCGGAACCAATCAGCAGTTGCGTTCGCACAGCCAATAACAAATGGCTTTCTCTTTGTGGTTTGTAAACAAATCGGCGTAGTGGATGTAAAGATCTTTGGATCAACATAATGCATTTCAATAAGTGTGAGATTTATAATTACGTTCTGTAATGGAGATTGAATGTACAGGCTGTACTATGTAGTCAAAATTATTTTCACCAGTGATTTTAGTTGTGGAGACTGCATGAGTTTCTCTGCCTTTACAAGCGCATTACTTATACTGAGCGGTTCTGAACTGGAGATAAAGGCGCTACAATACAAGACATGTACCTAACCTTAAGGCTGTGCTGGACTGTTGTTGTTTTTGAAGTTATCAATAGTGTGTTAAAGAATAGTCTGAAAGTGTGTTGGAAACATCCTTTCATTTAAAAACCTGATCTGTAGCATAGCCTTGAGATGGTTAGGTATAGGTTAAACAAGATTTTTTTTTTTTAGTACGTGAGGGCGCATAGCCCCCGATTCTTCGGTTCAGAACCGGAACTTCAAGATACACAGATTGTACCAAATGAACCAACATCTGGTTTTTTCTTAGGGAAGTGAACACTAATTTATTCACGTATTGCAATTCACTGGAAAAATTGTCAGTCGTATTACTTGAGAGAGAAACACGTAATTGAATTTACACTGCAAGAAATCATTAAATCTGAACGGAAAACCATGTGAAGAAAGGCCAAATTCATAACACATGAAACACGAAATGTGGTTGGCCGCCTTCACCTGCGTCATTCATCGGGCCGTTACCAACGTCTACGCATGAAGCACAACTCACGGACTCAAACTGCACTTTTACCAAAAAATATTACCAAACACTTCAGTCATTTCAAATGTTCAACTCTAACATAATCTTCTCAACCAAAACAACTTTTGTAATTTCACTTCCATTGGCTTCACCGACTCACAACCAGACTGTTGCCTCTCAACCTAACTGAGACCTTTGTTTACACTACAGATCAGTTTGTCTCACTTTTCACATTTTCTGGCTTTGCCAAAAGCAATAATCACATCACATCACATCACACACACACACACACACACACACACACACACACACACACACACACACACACTCTACAGAAATACCACTGAAAATCTCCCTTACACTAATCTGAACTGTACACAAACATCCTCAACTATCAACAACACCAATAGAAACTAAACTACATCTACAAACATACTCTGAAATCTACCCAAAGGTGTGTGACAGAGGGTATGTAGTACCAATACCAGCTACTTGTTACATGTGCCAAGATAACCGCACAGTCACTCTCAACTTCGACCTTAGTAGACATATTATTTTTGTGGCTTGCCATTAACACACTCCCTCTGATTGTAACTGATCTAGCTTTGTGATATATATCCCATTCTTTGCTAAACATTTCAGAGCTTCCAACACTGGGATCCAGCCAACTCTCAGTTCTTAGGATTATTTGAGCGTGACAATATTCCTGCAGTGCAGTAAATTCTGGAACTTTGTTTCTAATGAATAGCTACTTCATTTGTGTAGTGCTGATCTATTAAGGGGACCCTTTCAATTCCCCACTCAATAATGCAGGTCCAGAAATCTGTAACCATGACTGTCAAACAGTCAATGAAGTCTTTGGCTGTGACCCTCCACTGGGATCCAAACAAAAGTTAAAAAGTCTCTTTGCCCAATGACATTTTCCAGGCGCATATATATGATTTTAGGGCGCTCAACTACAGTGATCATTAGCATCTGATTCTGACCCTAGATTGATTGAAAACAAGGTAAAAAAAGGTGCCGATAAGGAGAATTTCAGAATGTCACTGAAACAAGAGATAAAAAATAGCATTGGAAGAAATTAAATGTCCTTGGACAGATTTGTCATACGTATAAAACGCAAAACTCTAGCAGCTGCCCGTGCGTCGTCAGCTAAAATGTTCTCTAAAGTGGACGGTAGATTTATAGCAACACGAATATGAGTAAAATTGGGGCAGAACATTACAACATGGCACACTGACATTGGGGGACAGCAGGAACATACTGGTGGAGGGTCGCCTGTTAATAAGTGTTGGTGGCTGAACCGGCAATGACCGATTCTCAGCTGGACCAAGATTACCTCCTCCCGCCGGGAGGCACACCTACGTGGCCAGGTACCCACAGGAAGCAAACGCAAAAGCCATCTTTAGCTACCAATTGAAGAGAGTATTGGAGTTTGAGTATAAAAGGATGGACCGGATACGGGTGTCTAAGACACTGAATGGCACTCAGGGAATCTGAGCAGATGACATAAGAAGGGTGGCGGTGGCGGCGAACATATTGGACTGCCTGATAGAGTGCAAAAAGCTCAGCTGTGAAATTGGAGCATTGGTCGATGAGCTTGTATTGAAAGCTGTCGAACACGACAACACAGGCATATCCGACACCATCAGTGTTCTTAGAGCCATCTCTATAGATGAAGATGTTGTCATCAAGCTGCGAACGAAGTTCAACAAACCTTGAGCAATACACCGAATTTGGGGTACTCTCCTTTGGGAGCGAGCTGCGTTCGAGGTGGAGGCGAAACTGTGCCTGAAGGCACGATGGTGTTGGGCTCACACCCATTCGAAGGGTGTCAGGAAGGGTGAAATCGAGTTGCTGAAGCAGGTGACGAAAACGAACTCCGGGAGGCAACAGTGCAGATGCAGGGAGTCGATCAAGGGAGTCGATGAAAAATGATGGGTAGGATGGGTGTTTGGGCATTGACAGCAGCCGGCATGCACACCGACAGAGTAATATATCACGCCGATAGTGCAATGGTAATTCGGCAGCTTCTACATAGAGGCTTTCAACAGAGCTGGTGTAGAAGGCTCCAATTGCTAGGCGTAACCCCCGATTGTGAATTAAGACGGGGCAAGATGGACGACCGTGTGGATGCATAAACAATGCTTCCATAATTCAGCTTCGATCTGACAATGGACCGATAAAGGTGAAGAAGGACGGTTCTATCAGCTCCCCATGATGTACCACTAAGAACACGGAGGACATTAAGGGAACGTGTAATACAGCCAGCCAAGGAAGACAAATGTGAAGACCAACAAAGTTTCCTATCAAACTTTAGTACTAAGAATTTCGTTGTCTCCACAAATGGGAGAGCGACGGGGCCCAGATGTAGAGATGGTAGAAGGAACTCATTATATCGTCAGAAGTTGATGCACACTGTTTTCTCAGTGGAGAAATGGAAGCCATTTGCAACGCTCTAAGTAGAGATGGTCAAGACAACGCTGGAGACAGTGCTCCAATAAACACGTTCTTTGAGCGCTGCAGAAGATTGTGAAATCATCCACAAAGAGGGAACCAGAAACTTCGGGTGGGAGGCAGTCCATAATTGGGGTCCACAAGGACTGCGTTTGCTACGGTCAGGCCTGATATGGGGGAGTGGACCTTAGTGCCAGATAACCGGTGCAGGCTACCCCAGACAACCGAGGAGGGAGTGAATTTGTTAAAAGAACTAGTGAAGGCAGTCCAACAGGCTTTTTTGCTTTTTTTATAACACGACGGCATTACGCTCACAGTTGTTTGTAATGGATGCAATACGCCATTGTTGGGTGGTATTGAAAGGTGCGTAGAGCACGTCGCCGGGCTCTAAGAGTGTCACTGCATGCTACATTCCACCAGGGGACTGGGACACAGCATGGGGAAGAGGAAGTATGAGGTATGGAATGTTCGGCAGCAATGAGAATAACCTCTGTGAGGTACTGGACCTGGCTGTCGCAGCTGGGGAAATGCTGGTCATGGAAAACCGCCATGGAAGAATAAAGCCCCTAGTCAGCTTTGGAGACGTTCCAGGTGGTGGAACACGAAGATGGGGTATGATGCAGTAGGTGGATTACACAAGGGAAATGGTCGCTTGAGTATGTATCAGAAAGTGTGTACCACTCGAAGCGATGCACTAGATGAGGAGTGCATATCGCGAGGTCCACGTGCGAATAGGTGTGCATGGTGTCCGAAAGGAAGGTTGGTGAACCGGTGTTTAGGCAGACAAGATTGAGATGGTTGAAAAGGTCTACTAGAAGGGAGCCTCTTTGGCAAGAAGCTGGAGAACCCAATAGGGGGTGGTGGACGTTGAAGTCGCCAAGCAAAACAAAAGGCGGAGAAAGCTGGGCAACAAGTTGCAGCACATCTGTCCCAGTTGAGGCAGATGATGACGGGGTATAGATATCACAGAGAGAGAAGGAAAGGGTAGAGAGAGTGATGTGGATGGCAACCGCCTGTATGTGAGAGTTCAGAGAGATGGGCTGGGAATAGATGATGTTGATTGGTAGGGGCAGCATCCTCTGCCGGTAAAATGCCGGTTGCCCAGCTAACAGTAGTGCGTCCTGGCGAGACAGAAGATGACCAGGGCCGACTACTCATCTTGTTTAGGTGCCCGCAGTTTATTAGAGGTTGATGAAGACTGAACTTTAGAAGCAGCAGGAGGAAGCGGGGACGTGGAACGGGCAATCTTCGGGCTGGCCGATCGCACAACTGTGTCAGCGAAAGTGAAATCGCAGGTCTGCGTACCTGCATTGTTAGTATGTTGAGTGGAGGTGAGGACCTTACTGTATGTGCCCGCTGGAAGGACAGTGGGCTTCCGACTCGCTAATAACTTTTGAGCGGCAGATGTTGAGACCTTTTCCATGACCCGAATTTGCTGAATGACCTTTTCATCTTTATAAACAGGGCAGTCCCTAGAGGAAGCAGCATGGTCACCATTGCAATTAAGACAGTGAGGAAACAGAGGTGGGCAATTACCCTCATGGGCGTCCCTACCACGAGTGAAACATTTTGCTGTATTGGGGCAAGATTGGCGGGTGTGGTTGAATCTATGGCATTGGAAACAGTACGTAGGGTTTGGTACATAAGGGTGCATGGAGATAACTTCATATCCAGCTTTGACCTTGGACTGGAGTTCAACTCTGTCGAACGTCAAAAACACAGTACGAGTTGGCATTAGCTGGTTATCAACCTTTTTCAACACACTATGCACGGCTGTTACACCATGATCACACATGTAGATTTGGATCTCTTCGTCTGATAACCCGTCAAGGGATCTTGTGAATACTACCCCCTGTGACGAGTTGAGCCTGCAATGCGCTTCTACTTGGACAGGAAACGTGTGTAGTAGCGTAGTCCTTATCAGTTTTTGCGCCTGGAAAGTACTGTTCATTTCCAGCAACATTGTTCCATTGTGCTGCCGGGAACATGTCTTAACAGGGCCAGCAATCACATCAACACCCTTCTGAATTACAAAAGGATTAACAGAAGAGAAATCTTGACCGTCAGTTCGAGAAACAACCAGAAATTTGGGAAGATCTTTCTTTTTTGGGTCAAAGTCACAGTAGAAGAGAAGGAAGTCATTGCGGAAGTGTCCCCATGATTACCGGCGTCTCCGATGGCACCATCCTTCCTAGTGGGGGCCCTCTCTGAGGGCTTACCCGCCTTAGGTAATTGTTCACACCTCCCGAGAACGGACAGAGGGACCAATCGGCATGTTCGGAAGGTACCAACTCGGGTAATCACCTCTCCCTGGGCCTGGCCTTTACCAGGAGGTGTGTACGTGCCGTACTTGTCTACCCAGTCGGGGAATTACGCGTTACTCCGTCACCTGCAACGCATGGCTTGGCCTTCAGACACGCACAAGGAGGAAAGAAGAAGAACAGAGGCAGTGAAGAGAAGGAAGTGTGTCTCAATGCCAAAGTGGAGACTAAATGAGGAGGAGAAGAAGGCTAGAAAAGTATAGCAGGGAGTGAAAGACAGTGAGGATAGCACAGGAAGAAACCAAGGAAAAACTAGGACAGGAAACCACCTTGACTCGCTATGCACGCCCATCTCTGGGCTAAGGCATGAACCGGGACGGAAAGGGTCAGCAGCTGACTGTACTAGGCATAGACCTATGTAGAGTGTCTGACAATTCACAATTTAAGAACATGAACCAGGATATAAATTTGAGTTTCTCAGTGATCAAGTGTTACCCCCTTTTCCCTACATCTCCGTTATGCTGCAGGCAACTCCATTAAAGCAGATATATGGTATAGACAGGTTTTTTCATGATCTGCATCAAACTTTTGATTAGCCATCTTCAGTTTTTCCCATTCATTGTTGTAGTAACAGCATCTACATGCCATGGAAAAACTACTGACAAGGAGAGGACGCCTACTCGTCATTGCTGAATTCGTCCAAATTTATTGAATACATAGGGTGTGGTGAAATGCGAAAATGCCCCAAGTGGGAACACCAGATAGCCAAGTGTTTAGGAAATAAAAGGAAGTTTTATATGGATCTATCACCACATGCATCTTATCAACAGTCCCTGTGACAGTGTATATAGGAAGTAGTGTTTGGCTTAGCGGTAAAAGATCAGACTCTTCAACTTCCACTTTGGATGTGTGTTTGCAAAATTATTTTGTAATCCTGTGGAACGGATTCTGGATCTTCTTTCATGATTAATTTTTGTTTTTTGCATTGGATTCATAGTCATCATCTGACGAAATGCCAGCCTTCGCTTCAGTATATTCACCTTCTTCATAGACGACTTCGAATCAAGTCATCGTCACATACAAAATTGTATTTGGCTAACACTGCCAGTATTTTTTGGTGTACCATATTTCATTTGCCATTTGAATGTGTGGTTAAATTGTACGACGCTTCTCGCCGGACTGCAGTGGTTATGTTGGTACCAATGGTAATGACGGCAACTCACATGACCAATAAATGTTTTTTCGTGACAACTTCAATTAAACCAACATTATTTTTTTCTGTAAGGACAAGGGTACATACAAGAAGCTGTCAACCATAGAGCAGGTACAGTATTAATTATGCTGCGAGTGAAACGAGGAGCAATAACATTTACTCTGTAGCTTGTTAAAAATATTATCGCAATTCTACACTTCATTGTTCATCTGTTGCCAACATAAGCACTGGAGCCCTGCGAGAAGCGTCGTAAAATTTTACCGCCTTATATATATACTCCAAAATACATCCCACAGAAAATAGGCCTATTTGGAACAGTAGATGAAACACAGTAACCAACATCTCCAAAATTGCACCTAAAAAATTCAGGATACAACATATCTTTAGAAACTTAAGGACTATGTTAATTGTTGGACTGAGGCGGTATTACATGGTGTTAGGGTTATGTCTATTGGTGTTTCTAGTATAGCTGCTGCACGACATTTAGTTTTGGATATATTTTATGCATCGTGAACAAGTAACTGATAGGACCAACTAATCAGAATATTCAGAAATTTAATAACAAGGCAAACCTCCTTTACCAATCTTTGCAAAACGTACACTTATTACATTGATACGGTGTTAATTTGATGTCAGAACACATGTTGATAATAACGAATTTAACTAGTGAGTATAATGTAAACATTATAGCAAAATAATGTTTACATTCGTTATACCTTCGTATCTGTAACTATCCGCACCATACGTCTCGAAGTCATCCCCTCCACCCTTTGTTACTGACGGATCAACAAAATTCACACGATAACATTTTCCATCGACCCACGTGAGATCAGGTCTGAGAACATCCATTCTTATTTACAATTTACATTCACATCTGTATTGAGTATTGACTGTTGATGTTGCTGCATTCGACGATACGAGAGAAATCGAATAATATCGAAAATGTAATCGTGACGTAGAGTCTCATTTGTTGAAACGCTATGAAATACAAAATGCAACAATCATAATAACAAGTTCTCACAGTTTTTTTGCCAACATAATTCAACAAAAATTTTAGTATGAACATATTGCTCAACTGACAGATCTTTGTTTATAAACATGGTTAACTGTTTCCATAGTAACGAAGTCAAGTATAAACACCTGTCTTCCCTTTTTCACACACGATTTTCCACGTTAAATTTGATTGTAGTGACGATGGTGGATGATATTGATGAATTGTTGGAAGAAGTAGAAAATAAATTTTTAAAAAGCAAGTCTAGTGAAAATTTGCAGAAATCGGAAAGGTGAACCGTAACCTTGTTATACCTAGTAGATAATATACTGTTACAAAAAAAAAAGTGAAACTAAGTGACGTCTGTTTAAACTGCTCACCCGAAATTAGTAAGTGAAAAAAAAAAAGGAAAAACATTGGCTCAGTCTCGACGTTAGGATTAACTTTATATAAATCATATGTCATGTAGTATAACAGGGAATTATAAGATATTTGTGTTTGCTGATGATACTTGGTAGAGAATGATGTTATTGCCAATATTCATGCAGTATTAAACAATACAGTTAAAGAAAAAAAGTTAACGGTTTGTATATAATAAGTTGATGCTAAATCACTGTAAGACTCAGTTTCTACCACACAATTCAACAAACACTGACATTTCAGTTGTGCATGAGCACATAATAAGTAAGATTGAACAGTTCAAATTTCTAAGTTGTCTTGGAAAGCCCATGTTCAGAATTTGGTTCAAAAACTAAATGCTGTGTTGTTTACCATTCAAACTGTATCTGAAATAAGTGATGGTTCAACACGAAAAGTAGTCAACTTTGTATATTTCCATTCACATATGACATATGGTGTTATTTTTTGTGGTAAGACCTCAGATTCAAATAACGGTATTTATTGCACAAAAAATGGGTCGTTCGAGCAATATGTGATAAGCTCACGTACCTCTTGTCGACTTCTTTTTAGTAGCTTGGTAATTTTGACAATGGCCTTTCAATACGTATTATCTTTGATGTTGTTTGCTGTAGAAAATATTTGACTATTCCCAAGAGTTAGCAGCTTTCACTCAGTTAATACTAGGACAGAAATCAAATCTGCATTGTGAGCACACCTCCTCGAGCTTTGTGCAGAAAGGTGTGCAGCATTCTGCCATATCCTTTGTAATAAACTTCCACAAGGATTCAAAAAGCATAGTACCGTAGTAATTCTGGGACTTTCTAGGCTAAACTGAAAAGTTTCCTTAAGGCTCATTCTTTCAATTCCGATGAGGAATTCCTGGAAACATTAAAAAACTAAGCTGATTTCTGTGTGAAGTAATAGGTCTTTTTTATTTTTTTTTTATTTTTAGACCTGTTGGGTGATGTACTGACTCATTCCATGACCATGGAGACTTGCTCCTTTGGAACAAGATAAACACACACACACACACACACACACACACACACACACATAATGTTGTTTTGTGGTCTTATCTCCAAAGACTGGTCTGATGCAGCTCTCCATACTATCCTAAGTATCCTACCCTATGCATTGAGAGACTTGCTCCTTTGGAACATGATAAAAACACACACACATGATGTTGTTGTTGTGATCTTATCTCCAAAGACTGGTCTGATGCAGCTGTCCATACTATCCTAACTATCCTACTCTATGCATTCAAGAAAGGCACCCTCAAACTTCATTTAATATTTGATGTCAAAAAATGTCTCTTCTTCAGTAAACCTAATACTATTTTTCTCAAAACCATTCTACATTTTATACCTTTTCACTTCCAGCTATCATATTTTATTTTGCTACTCAAATAACAAAAATCTTTAGCTACTTTCATTGTCTTGCTATCTAATTTCTTTAGCATTACTTACCCTTTATTTGGTCTTTTTAATATCTACCTTATACCCTCTTTCCAAGACACTGCTTTCTATTCAATTGCTCTTCCAGGTCCTTTGCAGTCATTAGTAGAATTTCAATGCCATCAGTGAACTGAAAAGTTTTTATTTCTTTTACCTGTATTTTTATTCCTTATCAAAATCTTTCCTCACTTTCCTTCACAGCTTGCCCAAAGTGCAGACTGAATAACATTCGGGAGTGGCTACAACCCCATCTTTCCCCTTCCATGCCCTTCAACTCTTATAACTGCTGAGTGGTTTTTGTACAAGGAGTTCCCTATATTTTACACATGCTATCTTATATTTTACACATGCTACCTTCAGAATTCAAAAGAATGTACTCCAATCAAAGCTGTCAAAAGATTTCCTGAGCTGTAAAAGTAGGTTTACCTTTGGTTAGGTATTTCCTCATGTGCTCCTAAATTTGCTACTAAATCGAAACTGACTCAGTGACTGATGGTGAGTACACACGTGTCACACAGCAGCAGCAGCTCTTCATTCTAAGTTAACTGTTTCTTACTAGAAGTGACTTATTTTCATTTCGTACGTGCTTTCTCTTACAGTTCATTAAACTTTCGTGTGCTCGCATGTTTATTTACTCAGAATCGCATTTAATTGACATATCAGTGTTAATATTTTGATTTATTAGCTCGGGTATATATTTTTCAGATTTGCCGTTAATAAACGGTTTAGTGTTAGGTACAAATTTTTCAAAGTTTTGTGTCCTCAATCATATATCCAGTCAGCTTCGCATCAAAGATACAGTTTAGTGTATTCACCCACAGTGTAAATCACAACAGTTGTACTTACTTGAAACATACATAGGTTTTTAGAATGGCTAGGTACTGTGACTACTGCGAACAGATGCAAGCCGAGTTAAAACGGTCGCATTTATGTTCCGCAGTTATAAACAATACTACCAGTTGTAAATGTGGACCTGCCGCGCCAGCGACTCCTCTGCTGCTATGGGGCCCAATGACAACACAAATTGTTAAGCTCCACCACAGCTATAGATAGTTCTGTAGCTCCATCTCCGCCCAATCTGACAATGCGCTAAGAGCGTGAAACGCGTAATTGGAGAATAAAAAAGTATTGCAATAGACACTGAGAATTATTTAATTATTCAACACTGTTGCTGCACCAGCCGCCACCACCACCATCATGGAATGGAATGAAATGTACTTTTGAAATGTGGTACTATAGAAGAATGCTGAAGATTAGGTGGGTAGATCGCAAAACTAATGAAGAGGTACTGAACAGAATTGGTGAGAAAAGGATTTTCTGGCATACCTTGACTAAAAGAAGGGAACGCTTGGTAGGACACATTCTTAGACATCGAGGAATTGTAAATTTAGCATTGGAGGGAAGTGTGTGGGCTAACAATTGCAGAGGGAGACCAAGATACACACATAGTAAGCAGATTCAAATGGATGTAGGTTGCTGTTCTTATGAGGAGATGAAAAGGCTTGCTCAGGATAGAGTAGGGTGGAAGATCATAACAACAACAGGACATTGTGAAAGGTAGTGTTCAACAGCGGCAAGGCATGAGCATTGGGAATGTCTGTGTAGAGGGAGGTGGTATCAACTGTGACGAGCATGTTCCAGGTGATAATGGAGCAGAAACTGTGGAGAGTTGATGGAGGAAATAGTTGGTATCTTTTATATAGGAAAGTAGGTTCTGGGTAATAGGTTGAAGGTGTTGGTCTAAGAAGGCAGAGATTCTCTCAGTGGAGGCACCATAACCAACCACAATGGGATACCCAGGGTGGTTGGGCTTGTGTACTTTATGAAGCATATAGAAGGTTGGAGTACAGGGTGGGTGTAGAGGGGCGAGGAGAGAGAGAGACTCTGGGAAGAGGTCCTGGGATGGGCCTAAGGATTTCAGGAGGGACTGGAGACCCTGTTGGATTTTTGAAATGGGTTCATTGTGGTAGGCTGTGTATGTGGAAAAATCTGACAGTTGGCGGAGACCCTTTGCCACATAGTTCTTGCGGTCTAAAACCTTTGTTGTAGAGCCTTTGTCAGCAGGAAGGGTCATAAGGATCATATGGTTGGGATTCCCCTCAGGGGCTCAGCATTAATTTGCTGAGTATGGGCTTGGTGAACCCAGGGTCCTGAGCTGGGGACTGGTAAGCGCCACCAGTCCTCTAGACACCGTAACCTCAGCCACCACTGTGTGGCGCGGCAGTGGAACATTGTGTGTACCACAGAATGGGGACCTCGGCTTGACTGCCTGGGTCACGAGGAAGCCAATACCTCTATAATAATAATAAAAAAAACCTCAACCTTAAGGTGTGCTATGGACTGATGGGATGCATGGCTGTTGAGGCGGAACAGTCGCTAGAGAGCAACCTCTGGGGATACTGCTGCACCTCAGTTGTATAAGGCTTACCTAGGCATGCGGTGCTCTGTCTAGGTGGACATGTACTTCCCTAGCTGCTCGTGGGACTGAGATGAATAATTTTAATTTGTCCCTCAAACCTTCCAGTGGGATGGGTGTACCACTGCGGGCACCAACACCCAATCCTAAAAGAAGGTTAGGATATCCAGTCCTCCTAATTTGGGGAGTAAGAAATAGACTTTTGTGTACAGTAACAGAACACAGGCTGTTGTGCAGAATGTGTTTATAGTTGTGAAATGAAAAGATGGCTTGTTTGAGGGAATTTCCACCTTCTATATTCAAAAAAGACTTTGAGGGAATTGCTGGCAGTTTAAAATCAGTGAACTGCTTGCCAAATGGGACATTACTGATTGAAACACTGAGTTCCCAAAAGGCAAGCAATTTGCAGAATGTGAAATACTGGGTGAATATGCCATAGAGACAGAGTTCCATAACACCTTGAACTACAGCAAAGGCTTAGTGACCTGAGAGATCTAGTCAACAGTCCTTTGGAAGAACTGAAATCTGAGTGGGCACAGGAGGGTATTTTGGATGTACAAAATATTATGAAAAGTGTGAATGGTGAGTAGGTGAAACTGGACTCATTCATCCTCACCTTCAATAATCCGCAATTTCCAGACCAATGTCAAGGCACATATCCTTCGTCTTAATGTTCGACCATATGCCCCCAACCCAAAGCGCTGCTTTAAATGCCAGCACTTTGGGCATAGCCCCCTGGGGTGCAAAGGTGAGGCCACCTGTGGCAAATCTGGCAAGGTCTCGCATGATGGAGCCAAGTGTACACCACCTGCCACATGTGTAAACTACTCTGGGGATCACCCTGTCTCAAGTTGTGAGTGCAAAGTATCCTTGAGAAAAAAAAAAGAAAAAGAAGTGGAGGAAATTAAGACCACAAAGCGCGTGTCATATGCTGAGGCCAAGAAAATCTTCCTGTTGCCAAAAGCGATGCTGTCGCGCAGACTGAGTCTGTTAGTGTTAGTACTAACAGTTGCACTTGTCAGCGCACCTGCCGGGCGGCTTCTGCAGCCACAGAAGCTTCCTGTTGCCCCCCAACATCAGAAACAAGAACAGATACACCTACTGTAGAGCTGATGCCCCCCCCCCCTTCCGGTAGCAGAGTTAGGCCAAAAATCCACCACAGCCATTACCTCTGCAACAGGTGCCCATCTATAGTCACCTAAGGCCAAAAAAGCAGCCGAGAAGTCTCAGTTGTAGGATAAACCTGCTTCATCTGACTCCGCACCAGAGCCAATGGAGCTTGATGTGCATTTGGGGCCACATAACCGCCCCGTCGGACCCTCCACCCCATGGAGGCTTGCAAGCTCAGTGGAAAGAGTAGGTGAGGGTGAAACCTCCATAAGCGATGGCTCCCATACTACAATGGAAGATGCAGGGCTTTAGGACCCATATGGAGGAACTTTGTCTCTTATCACAGGGTCGACCTCTGTGTCTCCAGGAGACAAACTTCAAGTCTTCTGACTCCCCTGAGATACATGGTTACTCTTTACATAGAAAGGACGACGTCAGTAGGGGAAGAGCTAAGGCGGAGTGTCTATTTTTGTTCTTACAGTCTACCAGTTTGAGCCCCTCTCCCTCATCACAAGCCTCCAAGCAGTTGCAGTATCTGTATATGTGCATCATCAACTGACTATTTGCTCCCTCTATCTGCCCCCTCATGGTACACTCAATGAAGAGGCCCACAAGGACCTTCTTACCCAGCTCCCCCAGCCATTTCTCCTCTGTGGAGACTTTAATGCACATAATGTGCTTTGGCAGCTCCTCTTGTCATTGAATGCACATTTACTTAACAGCAGTCAGCCCACACACTTCTGTAATGCAACAGGGTCATTATCAGCCATAGACCTCACTCGTTGCTCTCCAGCCATTGCCCACACTATACAATGGGTAGTGGTTGATGAACTTCATGGAAGTGATCACTTTCCAATCTCCATTTCTCAACCATATGGAATCGAACCTGAAAGACACCCACCACGATGGATGCTCAGAAGGGCGGGTAGACTATGTTACGGCCAACTTGCTAACCTTGAACATTGTGACAGTGTCACAGAATAAGTGCACCATATTATTGCTGTGATGCACTTCGCCACTGATGCATCCATTCCACAGTCTTCGCGATGTCCAAAATGGCAGCCAGTCCCATGATGGAATGACGAATGCTGATCTGCCATCAGGACCAGGCGGGCAGCTCTGCGTCGGTTCAAATGTCGTCCAACTTCAGAGAACCTTGCTGCTTTTCGGGTTGCAAGGGCTAAGTGTCATCAGATTATTAGAGAGGGTAAACAGAGGTCATGGCAGCAGTTCCTGAGTTCCATTAATCATTCTACAACCAGCACAAAAGTATGGGAGACCATCAGGAGGATCTCTGGAAGAGGAGGAAAGTGCCCTATAGCTGCCATAATGGGTAATGCCCGGTAGACATTGCCCAGACCGTGGCTACTTACTTCACTACCATTACTGCCACTGTTAGTCAGGATCCAGAATATTGGCACCACAGAGTGGCTGCGCCGTGGTGAAGTAGCCGAGCGGTCTAAAGCGTCTCGCTGCGGAGCGCGCGGTTGCTCGCCGTGGAGGTTCGATTCCTCCCCTGGGGCATGGGTGTCTGTGTTGTCCTTAGGTTAGTTTACCTAGGTTTAAGTAGTTTGTAAGCTACGGACTGATGACCACGCAGTTTGGTCCGATAGATTTACAAACATTTGATCAGAGTGGCTGCTGAGAGGGGACTCCTGGACTTCAGGTCTGGACTTACTGAAGAGTACAACTGTCCTTTCTCCCTGTGGGAATTGGATTCTGCATTGTGTGTGGCTCGAGACACTTTGCCTGGTCACGATAGAATCCACTGTGCTATGTTACAGCACCTTAAAGAGCGAAGCAAACTTATCCTCTTTAACATTTTTAATGGCATTTGGATGTCAGGTCACTTTCCTGACTTGTGGAGAGAGGCGATTGTAATTCCCCTTTTAAAACCTGGGAAATATTCCACATGCCCCAGCAGTTTAGTGTTGCCTTCACTAGTTGCATTGGAAAGACTCTAGAGCGGATGATCAACCACCGCCTTGTATGGATATTGGAGTCCAGGCAGCTCCTTAGTCATTTCCAGTGTGGGTTCGGGAAATATCATTCCACATTCAATAACCTGGCCTCTCAGGAGGTGGCTATACAACAGGCTTTCCTGCACTATCATTGCCTTCTGGGTATATTTTTTGATATCGAGAAGGCCTACAATACTACTTGGAGGCATCTTATACTTAGGCAGCTTTACGAATGGAGATTTTGTGGTTGCCTTTCCATTTTTATTTGGTCTTCTCTTCCTCCATGTTATTTTAGATATCGAGTTGGTGTTGTGCTCTCCGACCGCTTTGAGCAGGAAATCGGTGTCCCTCAGGATAATGTTTTAAGTGTGACATTGTTGGGCTGTAGCTATTAACAGTATTACTTCTGTTGTGAAAAGTCCTGTCTAGTGTTCATTATTTGTTGATGATTTTTCTGCCTTTTGCTCCTCTTCTAGCCTTGCAACGACAACTCAACAGTGCAGTCACTCTCAGACAGCTTGATGAATGGGCAAAGAAGACCGGTTTTAAATTTTCAACCAAGAAATCTGTGTGTGTTCTTTTTAACCGTTCACGTTCTATTTTTACTTTACATGAACTACGGTTGAGGGACACTGTTCTGAATTTTAAAGACACTGTGTGTTTTCTGGGACTCACATTTGACTATAAACTTACATGGTTGCCATATCTTAAAGTTTTGAAGAGAAGGTGCATCAAGGCACTAAGTATTTTAAAGTGTTTTAGCCACACTTCATAGGGATCTGACAGGACTTGTCTGCTCTGGTTTTATAGAAAATTTGTGTGTACTCGGCTTGACTACAGGTGCACCGAGTATGGGTCTGCAAGACCCTCTTATATAAAGATGGTGGATGTGGTGCATCATGAGGGGATTCAGCTCGTGACTGGGGCATTCGGCACGGGTCCCATACCAAGTCTCTGTGCCGAGGCTGGTGAGCCGCCACTTCACATGCGGCGACAGTACCTCATGGCTCGACAGGCATATACGACATTGTCTTCGCATTGAGGTTGGAGTAAATTCCACCCTGGCTCCTCCATAGGCCCAGATTACTTTTAGACTTGACACATTTTAAAAAGGATTCTACTTCTGATTTTACATTTCAATCTATGTTTTTTAACATTTTAGATGAGCATTGTGATTTTACCGTGGCGTACACAGATGGGTCCAAACAGGGGGACATGCTAGGTTGCTCCATAGTGTTCCCCAACACCACCATCAGGATTCGCCAACCCCTGCATACTATGTTTTCTCAGTGGAGCTCCATGCGATACTGCGGGTGCTGGAGCACATGCAGCGGGTTCGTGGCACACAGTTTCTTCTGTGCTCCGATTCTCTCAGTGTGCTGCAATCTTTACGCAATTTGTATCCAGCTGAGAGAATAGTACAGCTCATACACGACAGAATGTATATTCTCCAGCAGCGAGGGAAGAAAGTGACGTTATGTTGGGTACCAGGACATGTCAGAATTCGTGGCAATGAAATGGCTGATTGGGCTGCTAAGGAGGCTTGCGAAGGCTATGACATCACACATTGTGCCATTCTCCTGCCAGACATCCTCTCTGTGGTGCGGCAGAGTTCCCTTCGTTTGTAAGAGGAGGCATGGCAGGCAGTGACGAGCAATAAACTGTGATCAGTTAAGCTGACTGTTCAACCATGGCAAACCTCCTGTCAGTCACTGCGGCAGCATGAAGTGGCCTTGACATGTCTCCAAATCGGGCATTGTCCTCTGACACATGGCTGTTTACTCCGTCAAGAGGACCCCCTGTTTTGCGATGCTTGTGGTGTGCAAATCACTGTATGCCACATTTTACTTGAATGTATTTCATACCATGCTGATAGGGCAGTTATGGCTCTTAGTGGTGCCCTGCCCTCTGTTTTAGCTGATAACAAGGCGAGTGTGACGAAAGTTTTAAATTTTTGTGAACTGTCTGGACTCTGACCTAAGCTTTTAGGCTGGATTTTTTAGGATGTTAACGAATGGTTCACCCACCACTGTTATATCAGGGATCAGCTGTTCATTATACTGTGGTACAGCATTTTGGGGATGTCTATGACTATGTACCTTAGAAGAGCACCTTACATTCTTATCTTGCCATATTTGTTTGTGTATTTGCTTCGTTCCCCTTATTGTTTGTCTAGTTTGGTTACTTACTTTTCTGTTCCCTGTTTTTGTTCATTTCATTGTACTCAGGTCACACATATCACCTAATTATCTTGTATGGGCGCTAAAGACCTAGTTGTCGTGCTCGCATAACTTCCTATTCTATAAGGTTGGGATTGGTTTTTAGGTGGTGGATGGCACTTCTTTCTGTGGGGGTGAGATTGGTACCCATCTTGCCGGATTTGGGAAATGATGGTGAGGCCAGGTTGGAAGATAGAAAGTTCTGAAAATTAAAAGGGGATGGTTTGGAGGTAGTAGGGATGGATCTAGACTGGTGGTGAGGGGGGAGGGGTGAACTGGGTCAGGCAGGGTTCAATATTGGTATTAGGATGTGTTTGAACAGTGGGGTTGTTAGGAAAATGATGTTTCCATTGTAAGGTCTTAACAAGTCTGGCATGGTTGAATTTGGGAGTGGGGAAAAAGGTAGGGCATTTGGAAAAGACTGTCGCTTCTGTGGAGCTGAGGCTTTTGGAGGAAATGTTCATGACTGCATGTCTGGTCTGTTTATGTTGTGTATTGTATGTGGTGGTTGGGGGGAGTTTCTGAGGGTGTGGTAAATGCTCATGGCCTTGCTGCTGTTGAACACTACGTTTCACAATGCTCTACTGACTCCAAACCTACAACCTCCTTCCTCGTTACCTTAAACAACTACGTCCTCACCCACAATTACTTCTTTTTTGAAGGCATTACCTACAAACAACCATGGGCACCTGTATAGCTCCTTCCTATGCCAACCCATTCATGAGCCATCTAGAGGAATCCTTCCTGACTACCCAGAATCCCAAACCCCTCAACTGGTTCAGATTTATTGATGATATCTTCATAATCTGGACTGAATGTGAGGGCACACTATCCACATTCCTTCAAAACCTCAACACTTTCTCTTCCATTTACTTCACATGGTCCTACTTAACACAACAAGCCGCCTTCCTCAACGTTGACCTCCACCTCAAAGATGGCCTTATCAGTACCTCCATCCACATCTAACCTGCCATCCATCAACAACACCTTCATTCCGACAGCTGCCACCCATTCCACACCAAAAAGTCCCTTCCATACAGCCTATCCACCCTGGTTATAATATCTGTAGAGACAATCAGCCTCTCTCCAAATATACCATATGCCTCACTGAGGCCTTCACTGGCCACAATTACTCACCAGAAACAGTATCACAGACCCTGTCTATCCAGTCACCCGCCACCTCCCCCATACCCATCATTCGGCCACAACTCCCTCTAATCACGCAATACCACCCGGGACTGGAGAAGTTAAACCACACTCTTCACCAAGGTTTCAATTACCTTTAATCCTGCCCTGAAATGTGAAATACCCAAAATCCTCCCCCCCCCTCGGCCCTCCCCCCTCTGTTCCTGTGGTATTCCGCTGTCCACCAAATCTACATAATATCCTTGTCCATCCCTACGCCATGCCCGCCTGCAACACCTTACCCCATGGCTCATATCCCCGCAAGAGACCTAGATGCAAAACCTGTCCTATCCACCATCTCACCACCAATTACTTCAGTACCGTCGCAGACATTTCATGTCCCATAAAAGGCAGTGCAACCTGTGATAGCAGTCATGTTGTATACAAACTGATCTACAAACGCTGTGCAGCTTTCTGCGTGGCCATGACCAGCAACAAGTTGTCTGTCCGGATGAATGGCCATCGTCATACTGTGGCAAGGAGACAGCTGGAGCATCCTGTTGCAGAGCATACAGAACTGCATGCTGTGGCTCACTTCAGTGACTGCTACACAGCCTGTGCCATATGGATCCTCTCCACAAACACCAACTTGTCTGAATTATGCAGATGGAAACTATCCCTACAATATATCCTAAACTCCCACTATACCCCAGTCCTAAACCTTTGCTAGTTCCTAACCCCACCACTTGCCTCTCCTCTCCTCCTCTCCTCTCTCCTTCCTTTTCCTTTCCACACTCCACTCCAGCTTACATATGTCTCCCTTTTCACCATGTACTCCAGTCCCTTCCTATCTGGCAGACAGCTCTGACGTATTGTTCCATCCCCACTGGCATCCCTTCCCTCCCTTCCTGCTTCTCTCTCCACCTCTCCATGTCCTCATTCCCACCACGGGTTGCTCTCACCTCACCTGTGCTATGTGTTGCAGTCTGGCCGCAACAGCCAGACACAGTGGTTGTGACACTATATATATATATATATATATATATATATATATATATATATATATATATATATAAAAATAAAAATAGAAAACAGATGACTTACCAAAAGGACCGGCTCGTCGATAGAAACAAATAAAATAAATAAAATCACACACAAACACACATACTGCTTTCGCCACCACTGGCAGCTTCTTCAGGAAAAAGAGGAAAAAAGGGGAGGAAAAGGGAAGGATATGGGTTTTAAGGAAGTGGAAAAGGAGTCATTCCAATCCCAGGAGTGGAAGGACTTACCTTAGGGGAAAAAAAGGAAGGTGAACAAAAACACACACACACCCACACATTTACACATTTATATATATATATATATATATATATATATATATATATATATATATATATATGTGTGTGTGTGTGTGTGTGTGTGAGAGAGAGAGAGAGAGAGAGAGAGAGAGAGAGAGAGAGAGAGAGAGAGAGAGAGTGTTCTCTGTGACAGATGAAGGCTTAACAGCCGAAATCTTAATTATTTTTTTGTTTATTCTGTTATGTGTGCCTTTCGGTGGCTCATCGGACGTCTCTGTGGTGAGTAGCAACCTATCCTTTCCAAAATATTGTTGAATCCTTCAAGGTATTTCCATTGTTTGATTTAGCTAACATAATAGTGAGAAAAGGAATTTTTGGGGGGGAGGGGCAGATTTTTAGTCATTACAAAGGACCTAAAATCAATTCCATATTTCTAAATTTCCAGAACCCTTTTGACATTGTACGTAACAAGCAGATTATATGGTAATCTAATTGCTTGCTTATGGAATATCACAACACTTGTGTGTTTGTATTGTAATTTCCTGTCAGAAAGAAAACTACAAAAAGTTATCTATTAACACAAAAGTGACATCTGACATTGCCTGGGGAAGTGTTATAGGGTCCCTGCTGTTCTTTCTCTTTATAAACAATTAAGGAGACAATACGAGAAGCTCTGTTAGACTGTTCAAGGATGATTATGTCATTTATCAGTTAGTAAAGTCACCAGAAGCTCAAAAACCTCTGCAAAATGATTTAGATAAGAAAGCCTCATAGTGCAAAAATTGGCAGTTGACTCTAAATAATGAAAAGTGTTACATCATACATACAAGCACTAAAACAAATATGTCAAACTTCATTCACATGATAAATCAGTCAGATCTAAAGACTGTAAATTCCACTAAATACCAAGAAATTACAATGAAGAACAACTTTAATTGGAAAGAACACACTGAAGCTATCACTGGGAAGGCAAACCACGGGTTATGTTTCATTGGCAGAACACATGGAAGCTCTACCAAAGAAACTGCTTTCATTACAACTGTCCATACTATTTTGGAGTATTGCTATGCATTGTAGGATCCCCACCCAGTTGGATTGATGGAGGATATAGAGAAAGTTCAAGAGCAGCTTGTTTTGTATTATCATAATATAGGGGGGAGAGTGTCACAGAAATGATGCACAATTTGGGGTGGAAATCATTGAAAGGGAGGCATTATTTGTTGCAATGAGATCTATTTGCAAAATGTCTTTACCATCTTGCATCCACACTCGTGGCACCTCTACATGTTGGATCATAACATGATTCAGCGGGCTTGGTGCGAGGTAGGTAGGCTGTTACAATTTGGTATGTACTGGCAAACAATGGTCTGATGAATGTTTGCCAGTATCAAAGTGAAACCACCTACCTACTTCACATTTTGCCCATCATGCTATGATTCAATCTCAAGATGTGCCAGGAGCATGAAATATGTGACTGGGAAAAAAAAAAAAAAATAAATAAATAAAATAAAATAAAATAAAATAATTATTGCTACAGAGACTGATGTTTTTGTTTTCATTGAATTTCATGATGATTGAATACAGCATTAGTAGTGTGCTGCTTGACACAATCACATCAATTAAATATCTAGATGTAACATTGAAGATCAATATAAAATGCATATAAGGACAGTCATAGGGAAGGTGGATAATTGATTTCAGTTTACTGGAAGAATTTTGGGAAGATGTTCTGAACTGGTACAGGAAACAACACATAGAATGCTTGTGTGGCTGTAATGGGTATTGCTCAAGTGTTTGGAATTCCCACCACGTTGGTTTAAAGGAAGACATAAAAGCAATTGACAGACAGGCTGGTAGGTTTGTTGCTGGTAATGCATATTGATGCTTTGAGAACTAAAATCGGAATCATTGAATGTGACATATTTTTGAGAATCACTGTTGAGGACATTTAGAGGGCTTGAATTTGAAGGTCACTGAAGAATGATTCTGCTGCTGCCTACTTACATTTATCATAAAGACCAAAAAGATAAGAGAAATTAGGGCTGGTACAGAGGCACACTGGCATTCATTTCTCCTTCACTCTATTTGGGAATGGAACAGGAAAGAATGTGGCTTTAGTGGTATGAGGTACCATCTGCCATGCACCTTAAGGTGGATTGTGGAGTGTAACATGTAATTGTAGACGTAGATTGCTTTAGGCAGAAAAAGTAACTGAATCAAGGGAGTACTTTATATTTCTTCTTTTCGCCACTTTGATGGGTAAAATAATGGCAGAAATGGCAGTGTAGGTAGGTGAAGAAAATATGAGAGCAAAGGTGTTTGCAGATGAAATTATTCTGTGTGGTAAGAGAGAAGGAGAGGTGCAAAACAGGTTGAATGTGTGGGAGGCAGTAAAAAAAAAAAAAAAAAAAAAAAAAAAAAAAAAAAAAAAAAAAAAAAAAAAAAAGGTATGGTTTGAATTTTACTGCAAATAAGAGTGAAATGATGGTGACTGAGAAATAAGATTTACAACAGATCTAATAATATAGGAAGACTTCTAGAAGCATTTAAACAGTTTTAAGTATCTGTAGAGTGTCACTGGAGGAAGTGGAAGAAATGTGAGGAAGATTGGTGAAAGAGGAAGAGAGGCTCATGTATTATTGCTGAGTGTTAGAAGCTTATTATAGAGCAGAGACTTAAACGAGAAAAGAAAACCAGGCGATGAATCACGCATATTATGTTTCAATACTTACATGTGCTTCAGTACTATGGATTATAAAGAAGAGACAAGAGACAGGTGAACTGAATACAGGCGTGCAAGATGAAATTTCAGAGAAGCAGATAAGACTGGCGAAAAGGATTAGAGTAAGAAATGAGAGAAATTTCGAAATAGAGACCCCATTCAGGAGACCACAAAAGTGTCAAGATGGAGCTGGTATGGACATGTCAAGAGACTGGAGGGTGCCAGTTAAGGGTGATACATGAGATGGAAATGGATGACAAGAGAAAGGCCAAGAGATAGGTGGAGTCTGAGAGTGAAGAAAGGAATGAAAAGAGGAGAAGAATGAGACATAGTGAAAGGAGAAAGGTGGTGGGAGGATGAAAATGGTCATGTTCAATGAAAACCCATCCAGGAGCTGGGAAATACAGATGACAGTGATGATGATGATGATGACAACAGTGACAATGATGTCATGCCATATCTTTTGGTGGCTCACAGAAATGTGCCATGTTAGTATGAGAAGTGTCTTATCAAAGATTTTAGTGAATATTCATTTTTGTATGCAAATTTCATTTTATGTGTGTTTTAACAGATCTTAGTACATGTGTTGAACAGCAGTGATTTTTTCATAGGATGCATCCTATGTGAATCAGTACCTCCCTCAATATTAGCAGAAAAAGTGAATTAAGTTATTAGGAAAACTGAAGGGCACACCATAGGAAGTTGGCTGACATGGAGTACAATGATACTCTCTTAAAAAAAAAAAAAAAAAAACTTATATTCTATGCTGCATCAAGTTTACATCTTCAGTTCACATCCATAGGTGGGTTATCTGCATCTGAGGTTGGGGCTCTCCATCTGGTCAAGGACATCTGCAGTGTTCTTTTATTCACCGATATGCACAATGTCACGGTTATACAAGACCACATGTGTGTAATGATTTCCTAAATCCAAAATTACCTATAATCTGTGTCTGATCTGTATTTTGTCATGTTCACTCTTCCAGATACAGTTCAAATCTATTTTCATTTATGACAAATTTGCCAACTGGCAATGGCTTGTGACCCAGCTGTATTTCAGAATGAAATGTTTACTTTGCAGCAGAATATACACTGATAAGCAACTTCCTGGTAGATTAAAACAGTGTGACAGACCAGGACTTGAACCCAGTACTTTTACTTTTCATGGGCGGGCACTCTGCTACCTGTGAAAACACACTGCTGTACTTCCACCTGTATCTTGCCTCCTACCTTCCGAACTCCACAGAAGGACAAGCATTGCTGGAAGAAAGGGTATTGTGGAGAAATGATTTTACTAAAGCATAGGGGATGTTCCCAGAATGAAATTTACACTCCGCAGCAGAGTGTGTGCTGATATGAAACTTCTTGGTAGATTACAGATTAAAACCTTGATTTTGCAGACCCACACTTGAACATGAAAGCCAAAGTTCCTGGGTTCGAGACCTAGTCTGGCTCATATTTTAATATTCCAGGAAGTTTCAAGCTGTATTTGATTATGTTAAGACTGTGTTGTCACTAGTTGTAAGTGATTGTATATTACTAGACTCTATTCTTTCAGAGCAACCTGGTGATTATCCTCTTATTCATGATTACAACTTCTTCAAATGTATCAATGAAGTTCCTTTTTCCTATCCAGAAGCAACAAGAAAGAGTCCTGAACATGATAAGTGCATGATAGCTGAAAGTATTAATTGCAAAATTGTCTTGAGAAAAAGTACTGAAAATCTAGTATCTCTGTGATATATCTTTGGTTTCATAAACGCAAAGATCTGTTCAGTGCAAGATCTTCCTCTCCTGTTTATATATAGCATCTCAATGTTTGGAGTGAAATTACTGGTCATCAACTGCATCCATTCGGACAGTTCAACATCATTAAGATTACTCCTGACCTTCAATGTTGTTTAAAAACATTTGCACTCAAATATCTATTTATATTTATCGTGTTCCCCAGGACTGAATTGAGGAGCAAGCTTCCATTGTCATGGAATGAGTCATTACATCAGATTGTAACAATGGAGTAGTAATTGAGAAAGTGAAAAGTATAGCAATCGTAAGCACATGACAGGTCTAAGCATAAGTAAAAAGAAGCAACAATGTAACACAGAAAATAACTTATTTTTATTTTTATTTTTCCAGGAATTTCTCAAGAGAATGGAGAGAGTGAGCCATGAGGAAACATTTCAGTTTAGCCTTGAAAGTGAATGGATCACTACTAAGGTCTATAAATTCTTGTGGCATTTTATTAAAAATGGATGCAGCAAAATACTGCACAGCTTTCTGCACAAGAGTCAAGAGGGTGTGATTGAAATGCAGATTTTAATTTTGTCTCATATTAACTAAATGAAAGCTGCTAAAGCTTAGGAATTATCAAATATTACTAATATAAATAACATTAAAGAAATAGTGTATTGAGAGGCCAATGTCAGAATTCCCAGGCTACTAAACATGGGTCGATTAGAGATCTGCGATCTTATCCCACATATGTATGCACAATAACTACCCTTTTTGAATCAGAGGAGTTACCCAAAAAAATAACACCATACATCATAAGCGAATAAAACTATGCAAAGTATTTTGTATTGAACCATCACTTATTTCAGAAAAAGGTTCAAATGGTAAACGATGTAGCATATAATTTTTGAACTATATCCTGAACACGGGCTTTTCATGACAGCTTACTATCTATCTGAATGCCCAAAAATCTGGACTGTTCAGACTCACTTATCATGTGCCCATTCTGCATAATTGAAAGGTCATTTTTTGTTGAGTTGTGTCTTACAAACTGTAAAAACTGAGAATTACTGTGATTTACCATCAATTTAGTTTCTAAAATTCACAAACTAATTTTAATGGCATTATTTGATACTGCATGAATATTGCCAACAACATCCTTCACTAGCATGCTAGTGTATTCAGCAAACAGAAATGTCATAGATCTACCTGTTATACTAGAAAACATATCATTTATATTGTCGCGTTGAAATGGAAACAGGGTTGACTTCGAAGGCAACTAAACACAGCACTTATACTCAAAGCATGTTTATTACGAACTCAACATACACGCAGCACTGACTGCCTCTCAGGCAGAGTGCTCTGCTATTTATACACAGACAGAATTTACCAGAAATTAGAACAGTTAACATAAGAAACAAGTAGAATTTACAAGTGAACATAAGAAAGATGTAGAACCTTCTGGAATTGTTAATTACAAAGAAATAAATTTTTGCCGGTGGGTGGGATTGAACCGGCGCCCTTCTGCACCGCAGTCTGTGACGCTATCCCCTGCGCCACGCCGGCAGTCGGTGTTCGTGGTCTCTCGCAGCAATATAAATGAGAAACAACAGTCACTCCACAACAGAACCCTGGGACACCTCCCCGCACATACACACTTAACTCTGCCCCTTTGTGAGTGCATATCACAGCCAGTTTCAATAGTGCAGAGGCTCACCTGCTGCCTGTTATTAAAGTAAGAAGTGAACCAGTTGTGAGCTACTCCCCTTACTCCACAATGTTTCACCTTCTGCAACAATATCCTGTCATCAAAACAATCAAATGCTTTTGTTAAATCAAAGAATACACTTGGTGTTCACAATTTTTTATTTAATCCATCATGTGCCTCACAGAGAAAAGAGAATATAGCATTATCAGTTGTTAAACACTTCTGAAACCAAACTGCCAATTAAAGATTTGAAAGTAAATTGTGGGAGCTGAAATGATCAATTAACCTTGAATGTACAGACTTTTCAATAACTTTAGGAAAAACTGTTGGCATAAATGTAGGTCTAAAGTTGTCTACATTATCCCTTTCTTCCTATTTATGACGTATTTTCACTACTGAGTATTTCAATCTGTCAGGAAAGTGACCATTCTGTAAGGAAAAATTACAAATAAGGCTA
Organism: Locusta migratoria; assembly: GCA_026315105.1. NCBI lineage: Eukaryota > Metazoa > Arthropoda > Insecta > Orthoptera > Acrididae > Locusta > Locusta migratoria. The sequence goes on from CM048745.1 coordinate 526,169,443, forward strand.
AGCACTGGGCTAACCGAGGCAGAACAATATTTAAGTATTATGCTAGATACCCCATCCTAATCCAAAGAGTCTTTAGTCTTCAGTGATTTAATTACTGACTCAGTCTCTCCCTTGTCAGTATCATGGCTGCAGGCATCAGGCATCAGTCTTAGAATACTGTTGCCTAAGAAAGTTATACAATTACCTGTAGGAGCTTAAGGTTATGTATAATTCACCTGCTTTGTTCAGAAAGTGATTATTAAATACTGTACATGTATCTGATATATCAGTAAGAGAAACATCTCCATTGCACACTAATTTTATATCTTCAACTCTGTGGTGCTGGCTAGATACCTCCTTCGCGTCTGACCATATGGTTTTAATTTTATCCTGAGAATTAGCTATTCTTTTTAAATACCACATACTTTTTTCCTTCTTAATGACATTTTTCAGAACCTTACAATATTGTTTGTAATGGTCTACTGCAACTTGATTCTGACTGCTGTAATTCCCACTTAGTTCTCACAATATTCTTATTCCTCTTGTCAGCCAGCCAGGTTGCCTGTTAGTGATAGTACCTTGTTGCAAGTGTTCTAACAGAAAGTAGCTTTCAAAGAGCATGATAAATGTGTTAAGGAAAGCAGTATATGTATCATTTATATCATCAGCAGTATAAACACCCCGTGAATCTTGTTCCTTAATTAGGTTAGAAAAGGCCTCTATTGCAGCTGGATTAGCATTTATAAATAGTTTATAATTTAACTGATGTTTGATCTCAAAACCCTTTTGAAGTTGAAATTCATGCATTATGGTCTGAAAGGCCAGTCACTATTCTGTTAACAGAATGCCCGTCCAATAATAAAGAAAGAAAAAAATTATAAAAATAATAAATTTCCAGTTTTGTGGGTGATATGAAATATTTATTTTAAACAATCACATATCAATTTCATTGACATGATGGAACTTCATCAGTGCAGATGTCGAGTCATGACATCTCCTGTACTCCACATAGATCCATAAAACATATAAATACGAAAGGTCTTTCTAGTGCATGTTACTCGTATTATTTTCTATCTATCTGTTGGACAGAGCAACTTGTAATTTGTGGGTGTTTACTGATGATGCTGTGGTGTATGGGAGGGTGTCATCTTTAATTGACTGTAATAGCATACAGGATGACTCAGACAAAATTTCTGGTTGGTGTGGAAAATGGCAACTAGCTGTAAATGTAGATAAATGTAAGGTGTTGCGCATGAGTAGGAATAAACAATACCATGATGTCTGAATACAGCATTAGTAGTGAGCTTCTTGATGCAGTCGCGTCATTCAAATATCTAGGTGTAACATTGCAGAGCGATATGAAATGGAACGAACACGTAAGGAGAGTTATGAGTAAGGTAGACAGCCAACTTCAGTTTATTGGGAGAATTTTGGGAAGATGTACTTCATCTGTAAAGGAGACCACGTATAAAGTGTTTGTGCAAGCACGTCTTGAGTATTGCTCAAGTGTTTGGGACCCACAGCAGATCAGTTTAAAGGAAGACATAGCAGTTCAGAGGTGAGCTAGGTTCATTACTGGTAGGTTCGACCAATGCACGAGTGTCACGGAAATGCTCTGGGTACTCAAATGGGGATCGCTGGAGGAAAGACGAAGCTGAGTGTAGAACGATCTTCCTGCCGCCTACTTACATTTGCATAATGATAACAAAGACAAGATAAGAAAAATTAAGGCTTGCACGGAGGCATATAGTCATTCTTTTTTTCCTCGTTGTATTTGGGAGTGGAATAGGAAAAGAAATGCCTAGTAGTGGTACCCTCCACCACACACTTTACAGTGGTTTGCGGAGTATAGATGTAGATGTAGAAGTTTAAAAATCAAACTTGTTACATGTACTAGACCTTTTTTATTTAAATTTTTTATTGATCTGCATAGTAGTGGTACCCTCCACCACACACTTTACAGTGGTTTGCGGAGTATAGATGTAGATGTAGAAGTTTAAAAATCAAACTTGTTACATGTACTAGACCTTTTTTATTTATATGTTTTATTGATCTAGTTGTTAAATGTTTTGAGTTGATGAATCCTCAGGACTCAAAATCTGCACTGATGATATTCCATCAAGTGAACGAAATTGATATGTAATTTTTAAAATAAATATTTTATATAACACCATCAAGCTGGAGATATGTTATTTTTATTGTAATATTTTGGTGGTCTGGCACATTATCCATTTTGGTGTCGACATACAATGAAAACACTGTTGTCTATGATTGTGCCACTGGTCCCTGCATTCTCAATGGAAAGAATTCTGTTTGCAGAAAGTGATAAGTATTAGAGATATCTAAAAGCACCCTTTTCCTTGAACAAACAGTTACAAATAATGTTGAAATCACCACATACAACTAGTTTTTTGTACTTTCTGTAAATTGAACATAGAATGCTCTCTAGTTTGAACAGAAATATTTTAAAATCAGAGTCAGGGGACTTATAAATAACAACTGGAAATTAGTTTCATTCCATTCAATCACATTGGAACAACATTCAAATATCTTTTCACTGCAGTGGTTAGAAACATCAATGGACTCAACTTTAATAAGAATTTTCATGTACATGGCCACTCCCTCAAACCATAAAGAATTCTTGAAAAACTGGCAGCTAACTTGCATTCAAATATCTTTTCACTGCAGTGGTTAGAAACATGAATGGACTCAACTTTAATAAGAATTTTCATGTACATGGCCACTCCCTCAAACCATAAAGAATTCTTGAAAAAACTGGCAGCTAACTTGCATTCTGGGAAAGGAAGCCTCTGCAATTGACATTGTTTAAGAAGTGGTCTGACATAGCAATAACATCAGAGTCAACATCTAACTAGGCCTCCTGGCTCAGCAGCTGTTGTGGCAGAACACCTGAAGGAAATTCCTGATCATGTTTTGGGAGGTGATTACAATTTATCGGATATAGACTGGGAGGCTCAAACGTTTATGATGGGTAGCAGGGACAAAGAATCCAGTGAAATCGTTTCGAGTGCATTATCTGAAAACTACCTTGAGCAGTTAAATAGAGAATCGACTCTTGGCGATAACATATTAGAGCTATTCGAAACAGTTAACACAGAACAGGGAGTCAGCAATCATAAAGTGGTTACAGCTTTGATAATTGCAGCTATAAATAGAAATATTAAAAAATGTAGAAAGATTTTTCTGTTCGGAGAAAGTGACAAAAACCGGATTTCAGAGTACTTGACGGCTCAAAACAGAAGTATTATTTCAATTACAGATAGTGTTGAGGAACAGTGGTCAAAGTTCAAAGCCATCGTGCAATATGCATCAGATGAGTATGTACGAAGCAAGATTGTAAGAGATGAAAATGAGCCACTGTGGGACAACAACCAAATTAGAAAACTGCTACAGAAGCAAAGGGAACTTCACTGCTGACATAAACATAGCCAAAGCCTTGTAGACAAACAAAAATTACACGAAGCGAAATGTAGCATGAGGAGGGCTATGTGAGAGGTGTTCAACGAGTTCTGTGTACTGACTTGGCTGAAAATCCTAAGAAATTTTGGTCTTATGTCAAAGTTGTAGGTGGATCAAAACAAAATGTGCGGATGAAAATGGCAATGAAACAGAGGATGACAATCTAAAGGCTGAATTACTAAATGTCATTTTCCAAAGCTGTTTCACAGAGGAAGATTGCACTGTAGATCCTTCTCTAGATTTCTGCCCAGATTACAAAATGGCAAATATCGAAATAATTTACAGAGGAATAGAAAAACAATCAAAATCGCTCAAAAGAGGAAAGGCTGCAGGACCTGATTGGATACCAGTTCGGTTTTACACAGAGTACATGAAGGAACTTGCTCCCCATCTTGCAGTGGTGTACTGTCGATCTCTAGAAGAGCGTAGCGTTCCAATAGATTGGAAAATGGAGCAGGTCATCCCCGTTTTCAAGAAGGGACGTTGAACTAATGTGCAGAACTACAGACCTATATCTCTAACGTCGGTCAGTTGTAGAATTTTGGAACATGTATTATGTTCGAGTATAATGACATTTCTGGAGACTAGAAATCTGCTCTGTAGGAATCAGCATGGGTTTCATAAAAGGTGATCATGTGAAACCCAGCTTGCACTATTCATCCATGAGACTCAGAGGGCCATACACATGGGTTCTCGGGTGGATGCTGTGTTTCTTGACTTCTGCAAGGCATTTGATACAGTACCCCACAGTCGTTTAATGAACAAAGTAAGAGAATCTGGTCTATCAGACCACTTGTGTGATTGGATTCAGGAGTTCCTAGATAACAGAATGCAGCATGTCATTTTCAATGGAGAGAAGTCTTCCAGAGTAAGAGTGATGTCAGGTGTGCCACAGGGGAGTGTCGTGGGTCTATTACTGTGCACAGTATATATAAATGACCTTGTGGATAACATTGGAAGTTCACTGACGCTTTTTGTGGATGATGCTGTAGCATATGGAGAGGTTTTTACAATGGAAAATTGTATTGAAATGCAAGAGGATCTGCATCAGATTGATGCATGGTGCAGGGATTGGCAATTGAATCTCAATGTAGACAAGTGTAATGTGCTGTGAATACATTGAAAGAAAGCTCCTTTATCATTTAGCTACACTATAGCAAGTCAGCACTGGAAGCAGTTAATTCCATAAATTATCTGGGAGTAGGCATTAGGTGTGATTTAAAATGATATGACCATATAAACTCAATCGTTGGTAAAGCAGTTGCCAGACTTACATTCATTGTAAGAATCCTAAGGAAAGGCAGTCCAAAAGAAAGGAAGTACACTTGTTCGCTCAATGCTTGAATACTGCTCACCGGTGTGGGACCCATACCAGGTGGGGCTGATAGAGAAAGTAGAGAAGATCCAATGGAGAGCAGTGCACTTCGTTACAGGATCATTTGGTAATCGTGAAAGTTTTACTTTGATGATCGATAAACTCCAGTGAACTTTGCAGGAGAGACGCTCTGTCACTCGGTACAGGCTTTTGTCAAAGTTTCGAGAACATATTTTTACCAAGGAGTCTAGCAGTATATTGCTCCCTCCTACATATATTTCGCGAAGAGATGATGAAGATAAAATCAGAGAGATTAGAGCCCACACAGAGGCATACCGACAATCTATCTTTTCGCGAACGATACGTGACTGGAATAGGAGGGAGAACCGATAGTGGTACTCAAGGTACCTTCTGCCACACACTGTTGGTTGGCTTTTGGAGTATGGATGGAGATGTAGATGGTGATGTGGTACTCATTCCCCAACACTTCTTGTAACTTCTGACCTACACCTCTCCCATGCAAGCCCCCTAACAGCAGAACCTCCTTCTTTCTATTAGCCTTTTATAGCATTTTAGATTTCCTTATAGATAAAGTCTGTTGTTGTTACCTACACCTAAGGGCACAGGAGACTCCTCTCCACTCAACTCTGACAGTTGGTCAAATGTATTACTCACACTCATTGTGCTACTATCGGAGAACTACCTCTTCCTAACTGCCTTTTTGCCAACTGACATATCCCATTCCTTATCCCCCCCCTTTCCCTCCTCAACCTATCTAGTTCATCCTCTGCATTCTGCGACTGCATCTTGTAGTGTAACAGTTTACACTACATGTCCTATTAATATGTCTTTGGGGATTATCAGTTTATGAAGGCAGTTATTGTCCCAAGAACTCTGTTTGTACAGGTCCTGCACTGATCCAGCACAGTAGTTGACAGTCCTGGAGAAGTATATCAGCAAGGGGAACCAAGTCCATGGAAGATATGTAATATCTGTGTAACAGTGTCAGTGTACCTGAAAATGGAGGTGCTTCATTAAAAATTTTGTTCATTGTTTGTCACAAAAAGAATAAATTACCTTTGCTCACAAAGTACATTTGTTTGAGCTCTGTGGAAATAGGGATGAATATTTATTTTCTGAGTTCAAGTTTGTAAAGTTAAATAAATGGGGGTGGGGTGGATATTTGGTAGGGTATTTCTTATTTCAGGGAAGGATGTAATGCAGTTGAAACCCTGGCAGAAAACATGATTTAACTGCTCCAGTCCTGGGTGTTCCTGGCTCACAATAGGGGTGATCTTTTGTGGACGGACGGTGGGCTTGAGGGAGGTGGTGGGTGACTGGACAGACAGGGCCTGCAAGATCTGTTTCTGGACAAGGTTTGGAAGGTAATTGCGATCAGTGAAGGCCTCAGTGAGGCATTTGGCATATTTGGAGAGGGACTGCTTGTCACTGCAGATGCGATGACCACAGGTTACTAGACTGTATGGAAAGGACTTTTTGGCATGGAATGGGTGGCAGCTGTCAAAATGGAAGTATTGTTGATGGTCAGTTGGTTTGATGTGGATTGGAGGTACTGATAAGGCCATCTTTGATGTTTAGGTCAATGTCAAGGAAGATGGCTCGTTGGGTTGAGTAGGACCAGGGGAAGAAATGGAGGAGATGGTGTTGAGGCTTTGAAGTAATGTGGATAGTACGTCCTCACCTTCAGTACATATTATGAAGATGTCAATGAGTCTGAACCAGATGAGTGATTTGTGATTCTGGGTAATCAGGATGGATTCCTCTAGATGGTCCATGTACAGGATGGCATAGGCATGTGCCAAATGGGTGCACATGGCTGTGTGGTGAATTTGTTTGTAGATGATGCCTTCTTAGGAGAAGTAATTGGAAGTGAGGATGTAGTTCATCAAGGTAACAAGGAAGGAGGTTGTGGGCTTTCAGTCAGTTGGTGTTGTGAAAGGTAGTGTTCAACAGTGGCAAGGCCATGATCATTGGGGACGTTGGTGTAGAGGGAGGTGGCATCAACTGTGCCAAGCATGGTATCATGTGGTAAAGGAACAGAAACTGTGGAGAGTTGGTGGAGGAAATGCTTGTGTCTTTTATGTAGGAGAGTAGGTTGTGGCTAATAGGTTGAAAGTGTTGGAACCCTAACCGGCCACAATGGGATGTCCAGGGTGGTTGTGTATATGAACTTTAGGGAGCATGTATAAGGTGGGGGTGTGTGATGTATGAGGGGTGAGGAGAGAGATAAACTCTGGGGATAAGTCCTGGGATGGTCGTAAGGATTTGAGAAGGCACTGGAGATCATGTTATCTACAAAATGAACTGCAACCCCTGTACAGCTTCCTCCATGGTCATGACCAGCAACAGGCTGTCTTATGCAGATGAATGGCCATTGTCAAACTGTGACCAGGAAACTGCTAGACCATCCTGTTGCAGATCATGCAGTGCTTCATAATGTGCCTCACTTCAATGACCTACAAAGCCTGTGTCATATGGATCCTCCCCACGAACAGCAGCTTTTCTGAATTGCACAGATGGAAACTCCACTAGAATATGTGCTACACTCCCACAATCACCCAGGCCTAAACCTTTTCTAGTTACTGCCCTCACCACCCCATGCTACATTCTGGTTGGCGCTGCCGTAGCATCATTTTGAGAGCGGCACCACTGCAGTCCGTCACGCAGAATCTCACGGCGGCCGTGTCAAACATCGTGCCCAAAAGCACAACACAAAGGCTGTTATAGCTGGAAGCTGTTAAGTTGTATTCTATTATATAGGCCTTTCCCTGGCTCATCAGATGTCCCTGTGGCGAGTAGCAACATATCCTTCTCAAAAATATTGTAAGAATATTTGGACACTTACAGAATTTTGAGTGAATCCCACAATGGGATGAAGTTAACCCCTGTTGTGTCTGCCACTGGAGTTTTCCAATCATTGCCATGGTGCTTTGGCACTTATTAAATTAATATGTAATGGAATGTGTTGCTATCTGTAGCATCTTCTTTATCTTTTCTATCAATCCTATCTGGTATGGATCCCAAACTAATGAGTAGTATTTAGTATTGGCCAACAAATTTTTTTGTTAGCTACTTCCTTTGTTGATGGACTACATTTCCTGACAATTCTTCCAATGAATTCTGGCGTCTACCTTATCCACAAGTAATTTTACGTAGCCATTCCGTTTGCATTTGCTGTTTATGCCTACTTCCAGATATTTATGGAAGTAACAGTTTCCAGTGATTGTTCTCTATACCTAGACCAGTTGTAAGTGTCCAAATATTCTTACAATATTTTTGATAAGGATAGGTTGCTGCTGACCACAGAGACATACTATGAGCCATGGAAAGGCACATATAATAGAATACAACTTAACAGCTTTCGGCCATAACAGCCTTTGTCAGTTAGATACACACACACAGACACGACGGCCGTCTCCAGCTGCTGTAGCCATTCTGTGGGACTCATCACGGTCAAAAGTGAGAGCAACCAGCAACCAGTGATGGAGTTGAGGAACTTGCAAAGAGAGGGAAGTTGGAGGGGAGGGGGGAGATGCATGGCAGAGGTGTGGGAATATGCCATTGATGTCTGACAGACACAGCAGAAGGATGGGAAGAGACTGAAATGTGTAGTGGAATGGGATACGTACATAAGGATAGAGTGTGGGTAGGGAAGGGAAGGGAAGGGAAGGGGAGGGGAGGGTGGTGAGGGCAGTAACTAGAAAAGGTTTAGGCCTGGGTGATTGTGGGAGTGTAGCACAAATGAGGACAGTTCTTGTGTGACCATATCAGTGTAAACATGTATTAGTCTTTCTAATGTGTTTTGTTATGTATGAATTCCGGAAGTGGAATTAAAGTTCATTTAAAGTTACTACACTTTATTGGCGACGAGGATGGGATTTTCCGTCTCTATAAGTAATGTGAATGTTAGTGTTATGGCAGATCTCGAGCTGGTTCAATGCAACTCAATCGAACAGCAACAGCTTCTTACCACTGATATACGTGAGTTCGTTTCTGTCCACACCAATGCCCGCCTGTCATCATTGACAGTCCTGCTCGCCCATCCAGAAAGGCCTCTGATCTGCATAACTACTTTGTCCTTCGTTACCACCTCACTGCTCATAATGGTATTGTTCTCCAATTGGGCCTCACTGCGAGTGTTCGTTCCTGCGTCCCATCGGGTTTCTGTTCTCCGTTTGCTTCATCAGGAACACTGGGGTGTCTCACGCACAAAAGGGTTGGCGCATCGGCATACCTACTGGCCCTGAAATGATGCGGACATCACACACATGGTTGCTACCTGTGAACCATGTGCTAACCACACTCCTGCTCCTAAGGCATCTCTATCTCCATGGCCTACACCCTCACGCCCGTGGGAGCACATACATGTTGAGTATGCAGGTCCCTTCCATGGCACCTACTGGCTTATTGTGGTAGACACATATTCTAACTTTCCCTTTGTTGTACATTGTGCACAGCAGTGACCACCCTGGTGTTAGCCAGAATATTTTCTTTGGAACTGGTCTCAGACAATGGTCTGTAATTTACAATGGTCCGCAATTTACTTCTTCTGAATTCTTCGATTTTTGTACTCAGCATGGTGTTATGCACATCACTGCTCCACCCTTCCATCATCAATCAAATGGTGAGGTTGAATGCCTCGTTCGTACTTTCAAATCACAATTAAAAAATTGCTCACTACTTCTTCCTCTGATAAAGCCTTGTTCCAGTTCCTGGAGTCCTACCTTTTTACTCCCATGGGTGACCACAGTCTGGCTGAACTCCTTCATGGCCCCCCTCAGGGGCTCAGCATTAATTTGCTGAGTACGGGCTTGGCGAACCCGGTGTCCTGAGCTATGGGCTGTGTCACGCCAACAGTCCGCTACATCGCTACACACTGCATCCCATGCCCAGTTGCGGTCATTGCTTGCTTGCTTGCGATAAGCTGGGAGATGTCGAGGTCAACATTACGCCACATAAGTCCCTTAATCTGGTCCAGGGCATTATTTTTCATCGGGATCTCCTCTTACAGTCTGATGAGGAGCTACGCGCCAACCTCGAGCGGCGAGGTGTTTACTTCGTCCGGCGCATCCATCGTGGGTCGAAAGATAATAGGGTTGCCACTGGTGCCTTCATCGTAGTCTTTGAAGGCGATACACTGCCTGAGAAGGTGAATGTGATGTGCTACCAGTGTGATGTGAAACCCTACATCCCTCCTCCTATGCGATGCTTCCAGTGCTGGAAGTTTGGGCATATGTCGTCCCATTGCCCTTCCAGTGCCACTTGCCGGGATTGTGGACGTCCAGCCCACCCAGACGCCCCATGTACTCCACCGCCCATCTGCGTGAACTGTGGCCAGGAGCATCCTCCCTGCTCGTCGCAATGCCCTATTCTCCACAAGGAAAGGAAAATCGTTGAATATAAGACTATGGACCGGTTGACCTATATTGAGGCTAAAAAGTAGTATGAGCGCCTACACCCAGTTAGCATGACCACCTCTTTTGTGAGTCACGTTGTCGCCGTCGTCTTTGGTGACACGTGTCTTTCCCAGCACTTCCTATTCTGTGGGCCCTCTGGGCCGTAAGCCTTCACCTGCCCCAAAGGTGGTTGGGGGCTTCCTTCCTTCTTCTGCTCCAAAGGTAATTGCCTCAGGAGCAACCTCCATCCTTCTGCCGGAGAAACAAAAGCCCTCTCCAGCACCCCTCATTCAGAAGGCATCCATCGGGACACTCCCTTCCGAGGGTTCCACCAGTGTCATTGCCGACACACACCAGCAGCAGGCAAAACCGAAGGCTGCTGGATGCAGGGCCTCACGCTCCTCCTCAGTCCCTGCGGCTGAGTCTGAGAAGCCAGTTCTGCCGGCGAAGACCCCGAGGGTCAAGAAAGAACGGAGGAAAAAAGTGGTAAGTGAAGATTTGCAGGATACCATGGTGGCTCCCGTGCCACCGCCCCAATCCACCTCGACCTCTGGGGATGAGGTAGGGATTCTAGTGTCCCCGGACGACCTCGCTTTCGGAGACATCCCAGAAATAATGGATGCTGAGCCAGAAAACCGGCAGTCAGCAGATTTGAGTGATGCTGAGTTGTAATCTTCCCTCTTACCATTCATGTCTTCCCAGTTACCAGACAGCACCATCCTCCAGTGGAACTGCGGCGGTTTTTTCCCCCACCTGGCTAAGCTACGACACCTTTTAAGCATAACACCTGCTTCCTGCGTTGCCTTACAGGAAACTTTGTTTCCAGCAATGCGGACCCCAGCCTTCGTGGCTACAGGGGATATTACTGGAACCATAGCTCATATAACAGGGTCTCAGGTGGTGTGTGTGTGTGTCCTGACTTCTGTTCATAGTGAACCTGTGCCCCTTCATACACCATTAGAAGCAGTGGCTGTCAGGGTAAGGACAACACAACAGTTTACCGTCTGTAGCCTTTATCTCCCTCCAGATAGTGATATCTCTTTGAATGTTTTGGCTGCACTTATATCGCAACTCCCCCTGCCTTTTTTCTTATTGGGCAACTTCAACGCCCATAATCCATTGTGGGGTGGTATTACACTTTCTGGCCGGGGCAGAGTAGTCGAGTCTTTACTTTCTCAACTCGACCTCTGCCTCTTAAATAATGGTGCCCCCACACACTTTAGTGTGGTGCATGGCACATTCTCGGCCATTGAGTTATCGATCTGCAGTCACAGCCTTCCACCATCTGTCCACTGGAGAGCCCACGACGACCTTTGTGGCAGTGACCATTTTTCCCTTTTTTTGTCACTCCCACAACATCAGTCCCTAGGGCGCTCCCCCAGGTGGGCTTTCAGAAGGGCTACCTGGGAAGATTACACGTCCACTGCTATTGTTCGACCTCCCCCACTCAATACTATCGATGTGGAGGTCGCGGCCGTCACTCACACCATTGTTTCTGCTGCAAAAGCAGCAATTCCATGCTCCACAGGGTGCCCACGGCGTAAGACAGTGCTGTGGTGATCGCCGGAAATAGCTGAGGCTATTAGAGACCCTAGGCAGGCCTTACAGCGCTATAAGTGTCACCTCTCTCAGAAGCATCTTATCAATTTTAAACGGCTTCGCGCTCGTGCTCACCAGTTAATAAGAAGACGGAAACAGGAGTGCTGGGAGAGGTATGTCTCCACTATTGGAACGGGTACCTCTGCCTCACAGGTCTGGGGTAGAATCAGGTGGTTAAAGGGATTACAGTCACCAGCGGGAATACCCGGAATCTCCACAAATGGAGTTCTATGTATGGACCCGGCCACACTTGCAGAGATGTTTGCCGAGCATTATGCTCGCACCTTTTCCTCTGCAAATTATCCACTGGCCTTCCGTACAATGAAGGAGCAGGTAGAACACCAGCACCTCTCCTTTACTACCCACCGCTCTGACTCCTTTCACTGAGTGGGAGCTCCTCAGTGCTCTTACCTTATGTCCTGACATGGCGCCTGGGCCTGATAGCATCCACAGCCAAATGCTGAAGGACTTCTCTGCCGACAGCCGGCGAAATCTTCTAGGGGTCTATAACAGCATTTGGTGTGATGGTGTTTTCCCGTCACAGTGGCGGGAGATTATCATCATTCCGGTGCTTAAACCAGATAAAATCCTCTTTCCTTGGATAGCTATCGTCCCATTAACCTGACTAATGTTCCGTGCAAACTGTTGGAGTGGATGGTCAGTCGGCGGTTGAGTTGGATTCTGGAGACTCGAGGCTTACTGGCCCCATGCCAGGGCGGTTTTTGCTATGGTCGATCTACCACCAACAATCTGGTGTACCTCGAGTCTGCAATCCGCACATCCTTTTCCAGGCGCCATCACCTTGTTGCCGTCTTCTTTGATATGCACAAAGCATACGATACCACCTGGCGACGACACATCCTCAACACATTATATGACTGGGGCCTCCGGGGCTCCCTACCGATCTTTATCCAGAATTTTTTAAATGTCCGTAGCTTTTTGTGTTCAAAATAGTGCTTCCCTGAGCTCCTCTCATATCCAGGAAAATGGGGTTCCTCAGGTTTCTGTTTTAAGCGTTCCATTATTTTTAATTGCCATCAATGGTTTAGCGACTGCGGTTGGATCGTCGGTGTCCCCTTCTCTTTATGCTGACGACTTTTGTCTCTTTTAGTTCCTGCAGCACCCAAGTTGCCAAGCGTCGGTTGCAAGGTGCTATTCGGAAGGCGCAGACCTGGGCGCTTACCCAGGGCTTCCAGTTTTCTGCCACCAAGACCAGAGTGATGCACTTCTGTCGGCGTCGGACTGTCCACCCACACCCTGAACTTTATCTTAATGACAAACTACTTACCATAGTAGAAACTCATTGGTTTTTAGGACTGGTCTTTGACGCCTGGGTGACGTGACTCCCCCACATTTGTCAGCTGAAACGGGAGTGCTGGCGCCATCTCAACCTTCTCCGACACCTGGGTCATACAACCTGGGGTGCTGACCGCTCGACACTGTTGAGGCTTTACACGGCACTGGTGCAGTCCCGTCTCGATTTTGGGTGCATTGCCTATGGTCTGCGGCACCTTCGGCACTGCACCTACTGGACCCCATTCACAACTGTGGGGTTCGCATCGCGACGGGTGCCTTCCGCACCAGCCCAGTGAACAGTTTACTAGTGGAGGCTGGGGTCCCACCCTTGGGGATCCGCCGCCAACACCTGCTCGCAGCTTACACAAGCCTATGTATATTGCTCCCCAGGCCACCCGAACCATCATCTCCTCTTTTCTGGTGTGGACGTCCCTCCCCATCAGCAACGCCCCAGGTCAGGTCATACAATTGCCTATCGGGTTCAGTCCCTCCTGCAGGAGCTTGAGTCTTCTTCCCTTCCATCTCCCTATCGGCTCCGTGCACATACACCCCCGTGGTGCTTGCCAAGGCCGTCTACATGGTTGGACTTGGCCCATGGGCCCAAAGACTCAGTTCCACTGGAGGTGCTCCGCCATCAGTTCTCGGCTGTTGTAGCAGAGTTCCCTGGGTATGACCTGCTGTACACCGATGGTTGATGGCCACATGGGATATGCTTATCTCCATGGTGACCATGTGGAACAGCACTCTCTGCCGAATGGCTGCAGTGTTTACACTGCAGAGCTGGTGGCCATTCACAGAGCTCTCGTGCATATTCGGTCCTGCTCAGGTGAGTCTTTTCTTATTTGCAGCGAGTCCCTGAACAGCCTTAAAGCGCTGGACCAGTGTTACCCGTGGTCTCCCCTGGTGTTGTTGGCCATACAGGAGACACTTCGTGTTGTTGAACTGTCTGGGTGATCAGTGACGTTCATCTGGTCTCTGGGCCACATGGGTATCCCAGGCAATGAACGTGTGGACCGGTTTGCCAAGCAGGCTGTCGGTGCATCCATTCCTGAGATCGGCCTCCTGGCCTTGGATCTCCGTTCATTGTTACGCCAATGGGTAAACCGGCTTTGGGATACTGAGTAGCGCAGTCAGAGCATGCCCAATAAACTGCGGGAAGTCAAGAACACCACGACAGTGTGGCGTTCCTCCATGTGGCCCTCTCGCTGGGACTCAGTGGTGCTGTGTCGGCTCTGCATTGGGCATACATGGCTCACCCATGGACATCTCCTTCGTGGTGAGGCCCCGCCCCAGTGCCGGTGTGGCTCCCATTTGACAATAGTCCACATCCTAGTGGACTGCCCTGTTTTAGCCGCCTTGCGGCATCGTTTTAACATCCCTGACATTTTATCAGATATTTTACGTGACGATGCTTCAGTAGCAAATTCAGTTTTAAGTTTTATTCGAGCAGGGGGTTTTTATCAGTCTCTCTGACTAAACTTTTCCTTGTGCTGCCGAGTGGTTGACTTTTCCTTTTTTACTCCTATGGTCGGCCAACTGCTGACATCGGCTTCTTTGTTGTAAAGTGTCTTTGTGTGATCGTCTCTCTTCGTTTTGTATCTTGTAGTTTTTGATGATGTTTTATGGACTGTGGGACTCCTCTCCCACTTTACACATTAACCCTGGGCTTATCTCCTTCACGCCCACAGTATTCTTTGGACGATTTGTGGTGAAATGGGGGACTGATGACCGTTGCAGTTTGGTCCCCCTTAAACATCCAAACAACCAACCAACCAATCCTTCATGGCCACCAGACTTGTACCGTGCTGCACCCTCTTCGCCCTTCACCCCATCAGCCAGGTCAGACTCCATTCACAAAGTTTTTGGAGGGCGCTCCTGTTTCAGTACGGGAGTATGGCAGGTGCCCAAATTGTATTCAGGGTCGGATCTTGAGCCCTCGCGACAAACACCTTCACAGATTCCGCATGACTGGTGGAGAAGTGGTGCCCACATGGACTAACTTCGGCCCCAAGTGAGATTGGCAGCGGGTTCTACAGCAGCAGCACCACCAACACCATCTCCACTGAGAGCTGCTCCCAATGGGGTGGAGGTGCCATGATTCGTTCTATGGTCTGCTAGCACAGCAAGCCAACCACGAGCACAGCAACAGCCATCGACAGTTCCTGTAACGGTTACCAACCCAGAATCACAAGAAGACGTCATCATGCATGAGCTTGAACAAACACCTCAGGAAGAGTCATCCTCATCCCCTCTGAATATTAAGCCTCATCAAACACAAGGCTCTCCGGTCATTCCAGTGCACTATCGTGCATCATGTGTCCCAAACCAGTAGCAGACATCTGGCAGCTCTTGAATGTCTCCAATCATCACTTCAAGTCCTCTTCCCACAAGATTGGGGTCTAGTCAGGGACACTTTCATCTATATGTCAAGGTGCCTCCCAGGGAGTTCACAGACACACATGCAAAACACAAGGACATCAGTGCTCTTCGCACCACCTACAGCAAGTGAGTGCTCAATCCAAAAGGCGGAGAAGTATTGTGGTTTCACATGTGATGTTTGACACGGTCGCCATGAAATTCCGCATAACGGACTGCAGGCGTGCTGCTCTCAAAATAGTGCTACGGCAGTGCCAACTAGAACGCAGCCTGGGGTACTGCGCATCTACGTGGACAGTTCTTGTGTGACCATATCAGTGTACACATGTATTAAACTTTCTAATGTGTTTTGTTATGTATGAATTCTGGAAGTGGAATTAAAGTTCGTAAAAGTTACTACATTTTGTGAGTTAGACACACACACACACACACACACACACACACAACTGCCGTATCCAGCTGCTGTGGTCAGTCTGTGGGACTCATCATGTCCAAGGTGTGGAAGTTGCAAGGAGAGGGATGTCGGAGGGGAGGGGGAAGATGCATGGCAGAGGATGATGAATACGCCATAGGTGTCTGACAGACAAAGCAGAAGGATGGGAAGGGACTGAAATGTGTAGTGGAATGGGAGACGTACGTAAGGATAGTGTGGGTAGGGAAGGGAAGGGAAGGGGAGGGGAGGGTGATGAGGGCAGTAACTAGAAAAGGTTTAGGTCTGGGTGATTGTGGGAGTGTAGCACATATTGTAGTGAGAGTTCCCACCTGTGCAATTCAGAAAAGCTGCTGTTTGTGGTGAGGATCCATATGGCACAGGCTTTGTAGGTCATTGAGGTCTGGCACATTATGAAGCACTCCATGATCTGCAACAGGATGGTCTAGCAGTCTCCTGGTCACAGTTTGACAATGACCATTCATCCGGATAGACAGCCTGTTGCTGGTCATGCCCATGTAAAAAGCTGCACAGTGGTTGCAGCTCAGTTTGTAGATAACATGATCTCTAGTGCCTCCTCAAATCCTTATGACCATCCCAGGACTTATCCCCAGAGTTTATCTCTCTCCTCACCCCTCATACATCACACACCCCCACCTTATACATGCTCCCTAAAGTTCATATACACAACCACCCTGGACATCCCATTGTGGCCGGTTATGGTTCCAACACCTTCAACCTATTAGCCACAACCTACTCTCCTACATAAAAGACACAAGCTTTTCCTCCACCAACTCTACACAGTTTCTGTTCCTTTACCACATGATACCATGCTTGTCACAGTTGATGCCACCTCCCTCTATACCAACATCCCCAATGATCATGGTCTTGCCACTGTTGAACACTACCTTTCACAACACCAACAGACTGAAAGCCCACAACCTTACCTTGACGAACTACATCCTCACCTGCAGTTACTTCTCCTTTGAATAAATTTTAAGTCATATGTATCCGTCATTATTCTGAACTGTGAAAGTACAAAATGATTATGTTAAGTTGTAATGCCAAATCTGTGTCTACCTTTAAAACTGTCAGCTGTTTTATGATGTACACTGTTAATTGCCGAGCATTTTATTAGTCTTGATATTTAACTGATTGTGAATCTTAATTTTTTTTTTTTCACTTAATCATATTCTAGAGTCTGATGCTTTCTGTTTGCATGCCAAATCTGGTAAATTTGATAATGGAAGATGACCAATAATAGTTAAAAAATAGAAAAACAGTTATGGTTCTGTCTAAGAGAAAATGAAAAAGAGATATTAAGACAGAAAGCTGAAGCTCTGACATACCTCAAACAGACAAAGAGTGTCGATTCCTCTAAGGGCTGAGTTACGCATTGACAACAGTTGTGCATCTACTGAGGTCAACCCCACACCAGAACTATGAATTTTGAATGTACCTCATCTAAACCATAAATGAACTTAAATTTACTTACCACATCAGTATAATTTTAAAAATTGTATATTTATGAAGTTTTCCTAATAATCTAAACTTCTATAGCTGATAATACAAATTTACTCCATGCCTCACTAAATATTTCAGAGCTTCCTATAATGGGATTTAGCCAGCTCTAAGTCCCTAGACTAATTTACGTGCAGCTTTGCTCATATTTTGTCAGTCAATGTATCTTCCCTCTGAAAACAGCAAGAGTTTTGCTACCTGCTTGTTGTCTGGAAAATGTTCACCAGAACATCTCAAACCATCACATAGCCTAAGAAAACCATATGTGCACTCATCTAGTAGTCTTCTTCTACCCCCATTAGCTGCTTGCTCTGTCTAGTGAATCCTTGATGTATCAAGCAGAGCCCTTCCGTTCTTGACCCCATAACCCGGTTCCAGTAAGCTGCAGCCAGTACCATTATAGAATCAACAAAGACTCTGGTTAAGACCTACACTCAGCTTGAAAGTAAAGAGCCCCATTAGATTAATGTAGCCTGGCACTCTTGCTGCATTGGAAAAGCACAAAAAATAGCATACAATTTTTTATATTTTATTTTTGGTGTTTTTATACAAGAGCCACTGGGTTACATTAATTCAGATTTGAGGACTATGTGAAGTAACCACATCCTTCTGAATAAGATAGTATTTTGTCTAGGTCAACTGTACTTAATAAACCTTCATATGCAACTGGTTTGACTAATTCACTTCAATTATTTATATGGTGTCTGTTCTTTTCAGGCATGTTTGAAAAGAATAGACCGCATATAAATAATTGTATATCTGCGCCAACAGGCAATTGACAGTTTCAATGTGGACGCATTAATATGCTCAGTCCCTTGTGGGAATCCAGGCTGTGACCAAGTGGAACTGAATGGACATGGGGCACTACAGTCGTAGTGTGCTACAATATGAGAATTTGGTTTGAAAGGGAAGCATGCCTGGATAGCCTAATTGGTTAAGGTGACCACTGGCCCAAAGCAGGAAATCCAGGTTCAAATCAAAGTCTAGCACAAATTTTCATATTTGCCATTGGATTTATTTCAATGCCCTGAAACAGCCGAAATGTTTAAATATTTCAAATTTGTGAAGTGAGTTTGTTTGAGAGATTGCCGAAATTCATTAATTTTCAACTCAGATTTATTTTTGCTGATTACATCTAAATGTTTCTTACAATAGTTACATATTTTTTCACAGGTAATTAAAGTCTATAATAAGAATAGGCATTCCAATTTAAAATTTTAAATTCTCCCCCGCCTCCCTGCGATTGTGCAGGAGGTTCTAGCTTTATGTTTAATGGGTGTCCCATTTGGAGGTGAACAACTTCTATTAAAACATTTTTTAATCCGATTTGTATTTTCTCAAAAAATCTAGAAAAACAGTTTTAAGTGCCTCATCCTATGGTGTGAGACTGCCCTGAAACAGTCGAAATGTTCAAATATTTCGAATTTTTAATTCCTTTCAACCTGTAAAAAGTACTAATAAACAGTTGCTGAATCACAGCCATGTTTAAAAAAATTGTATTTTTATTTTATTCTTATAGATCTTATTATGCTGGAAAGCACAAAATTGTTTGACTGTACAAATAAAATGAAATGTGACCAATAATGAGTGTGTGTGTGTGTGTGTGTGTGTGTGTAACTTGTTGAACAGAGGTTCAAATGATTCAAAATACAGTCTTGTGTGAAGTAAGATGATGATGAAAACAGTATTCAGTATTGTCATCATTTCTGGCTATAACTGCTACTACATTTGTCAGCATTTTATCAAAGTGGCTCTGAATGTATGTTGGGTTTACTAGTCCATGCTGCTTGCACTTATTGTCAAAGTTAATCCAGTGTATCCCTGGCTAGTCATTCCACTAAAATTGACCAGACATTTTCGAAAGGCAAGATATTGATAGAACAGGAAGACCAAGACAGCAATGCAGACTGATAAATGTGGATTAAGTCTGCATGCAAACATGTGTTTACCCTGTTGCAACATAGCCTTCGGCATGCTCCAAATGTATAGGAGGACAACAGGTTCCAATGTAATGAAGGCTGATCAATGAAGGCCTGACAGTGGAATCAAATCGAACCTCAAACCATCAGACTGGGTACATAACCGGTATAGCGATGCCTAAGACAGCAATTCAACAGCCTCTGACTACGTTGCCTCCATTATAGTGGTTCAGGCAGAATTGGGACTTTGTAATGCAATGTTCTTCCAATTCTGTCTGTACCACCATGATGATATTGGATTTCACTCCCACTCCCCTTAGTATGCACTGCCAGTACACTAAAGAGTGAGCATTATACCTCTGAAGTGTTGGAGCCAGTGTCCTCCTATACCTTTGAAGCTTGCCAACAACCACGTTACAACATCTGGCATGCAATGTTCAAGACTTTTGTCACCCATCATATTGCATACCTGCTTTTGCCTACCAAAAGTCTGCCCAATGACTGCACATATTAACTTACGCAATATATGAAAGCCACATGGACTGCTATACCCCAACTCATCCAACGCCTCTTTGATTCATTCCTGAAGCAGGTAGCAGCAGTTATTGCCAACAAGGACACCAATACTCAACACTGATTTCATCATGTTCCTCTCATCATATAGGGCTGTATTTTCAATCATGTGATCTTTGGTCAAAATATTCTTTCTGAGATACATTTGACTGAGATATCTCCAGTCCTTCCTGATGTTGCATTTAGGATAGCCAGCAGCAAATTTATGTTAAGATCACTGTCATGTCAAAGTACCCTCATTTAATTTATGTTTGTATTTCAGTGATGTAAATCTACTGGACAGCATTCTTTGTGATATTGGAGATCATGAGTCATTTAACGATGAAGTTTTTGCTGAACAAATGAGAAATCCAAGAACATTGAGGAAATGTTTTCCAATTTACTTAAGTGGAACACACATCAACAAAGGATGCACAGCTGCAGGAGAAATAAGGTCAGGTAGATTTAGTATGTAATTTCATGTACAAAAGTTTAATTGGAGGAAACAAATGCTTATGACATAGCAAAATTAATTGATTTTATTATGTAAAGACTGATAACCAGAACCTGGCAGCACCTTTCATACTTACATACTGAAATGTTTTACTGGTTCTTAAGTAATTACAGTTCCTTTCTACCACTTCCAAAGAAGATACTTAGCTTTTCAACATTATGATGTATGGGGGTTCTGCTCGCTGCAACATTATCCTCCTGGGGCATCGTGGTAGAAATAAAAACTCGTAGGTACAACTTATCACTTCTTCTTTAATTTGCAACTAAACTGCTTCTCCACCAAAACATTACAGTTTCAAAACATACACAATGCATCAGAACTTAGCTGGTAGTACTTCCATTTCAAAACAACAGACTGACATAGTTTCCAGTGCACTTTAGAAAAGCCAAAACTCCAACTCCCCCACACAAGGCGGTGAGGCAAATATATAACATCGACAATAATGACATTGCATTATCCATTGTTCATAACAATTGAATATAGTAATTTACAATTACCAAACACAACAGTAAAACATTTCATGTACACAAAAATAATCACAATATAGAATGAAAACTTTACATACAATAATTTTAGATGGAGTAAATCTTTTTAAGTCTTAATCGCGGTACTTGCTGTTTGACAACAAAGTGTGATGTTAAATGTCAATTAATTTGTTAATGAGTACATCATACATGTTCCTAACATATATTGAACTATCAAATATCTTGTCCATTCTCAAAATATTCTCCAAATCTTACGTCAGTCAATATATACAAAGAATAACAATATTCAAATCTTGACTATTACCTTAATTTTCACAATTATCTGGTCAACACAACTTGTTTATGAGCCTAACATATATACAATGCTATTTATTTTCATTTCTTTTTGTTTTTCACAAAAGTTTTTACAATTCATCTGTTTAAATCTTTAAAATTACATACAATGACGAAACTATTGTTTATAGAACTGCCTGGAAAGAAAATATATTAATCTCTGAATTAATGAATTCTATCACTTGTTTTAATCACAGTATCACTGAGACACTGTCCTACACTGATTCCTAGGCTGGCTATTTCGTTTTTAACTAACTTCACACGCAACATGTATCACTATTGAACTACACGATTCCCGGTCGGACGCAGACGGTATTGTACGATAACATTGAGATGAGAGGGCCGGCAGTATCATCACAATACGCATTATCCTATCAAGCCAACTGATCATTCCAAACAATTACTCAGATTACTTGAGGAGTGGTTGTGTGTGACCCATCCCTCATGACTTCCTACAGAGATGATGTGCAGTGTTCTTGACTGAGTATATTTGGCATTCATCTGTCTAAGAAAAAGGAAAGGTCATCTATTGAGCAAACATTTCTCACTGGAAACACTACTTTGTTTGGTATGTCAATACTATACAATTACTATAATACATTATTATAATACATAACATTTTTTTCTATTTGTACTTTTACCTGACAATAACAAGATATATGTGCCTACATTGGAATGATTTTGAATGTATTGGTTCATACTGTAGAGTCCAGAAGAGAATGAAGTTAATTGAGAAATAAAGTGAGATTTTTTAAAGTACTATGGTTCACAGATATTGTAATCTACACATGATTGTTGAAGGGATGCAGGTCTTGATTGATTGTTTCTTTATTCACCCTGTTGATCAAAATAGTACATTGAATTGTACAGTAGATATGGGATAAGTCAGTTGTGTATACAAAGTTAATATAATTACACGGTTGTTTACAATTTAAGAGAAAAACATTTACCACAAAATAATTATATTATTGTTTGCAACATACAGTAGACACAATTTAATAGAAAAACTTCCACTTACAATTTGGACAGTAGTGTTTACAGTAGGTCTGATATTCTAGATACTACATATAACACACAGTAAACAGGCAGAAAGTTGTCTACAGTAATAAAATTTTGTCTTAAGAAATTCCTCCATAAAGTAAAAACAGTGAGAGAAATGTTGTAAGTCTAGTTTTCATTTCAATTGGTTTTTTGGTTAATTTGAACTCTTCTGGAAGATTATTGTATATTTTGATTCCTATGTACTTTGCACTGTTTTCATATAATTTTGTTTTGTGTGGTAAGACCTGCAACTTCTTGTTGTTTCTTGTATCACGGGAATGGCGGTCATTGTTTTTATGTAGTGAATGTAAATGTTTAGTTATAAAGCAGGTTATGTTGAGTATGTACAGTCATGGTAGGGGTAGTATTTCGTGTTTTTTTTAAAAAGTGACCTACAGTGCTCATATCTCTTATTAGAAGAGGGCATCCTTACTGCTTGGTTCTGTATTTTAAATATACTAGTGAATTCAGAGCTTTTCTTCCGGAAAATCAGACTGTAGCTCATCATGGATTCAAATAGGACATGGTATACCAGCTTCATAGTGGCTGCAGAGGTAATATCTTGTACTGACTGTAGTAAGGATCAGAGATTGCTGAGCTGCTTACAGACCATGTCTGTATGTAGTTTCCAAGTGTATCACTTATATGAATTCCAAGGAATCTGTTGTTGTGCATGGTTCTTACTAGGGATGGGTCGAACCCCAATTTTACCGAATCCAATCCGAATACCGTATCTTAAATAAAACATGTGCCGAATACCGAACCCGAATCGAATCTTCCGAATCTCGAACCCAAATAATCTGTCAACTCAAGTAAACGTATTTAAAAAGAATTACAACTCTATCACAGCCAGTGATGAAGATAAAGCCTTCTGGTGTGAATTCCAAATCACAATATTAACAGTAAAATTTAAGAAATTAAAATTTCACTTACATTTTTATTTTCAAACTTAAGGATTTTTTAATACCCCTTACAATTAAAAGAAAACTGAATGAAACATTTTGATATAAATATTATGATCCAAAATATAATAAGAAACTTTCTTCACTCTGTTACAAAATATTTCATATTGTGAAATAAAAAATAATGGAAGGAAAGATTACATTTTTTTCTTCTTTTTTCAAAGGCGAAGACTCAAAAATAAAATCTGAGAACATAAGTAGATATTTTGTAAGTTAAAAATAAGGATGTGTAAGTGTTAAATAATTTTATAGTGACATATCAGGCATTCCATAAGTGACGGACAGGACATTCAGACACAGAGAAATCCGCGTTTATTCGACGTGTGTGTACTTGTTATTGCCACGAAGAAACTTCAGAACTGTGAAAAGTAATGTGCAGATTGCGCATTCCTGAAGGTTAAGCAACGGTATTTGTTAGATTCGTTTATTCTTTCAAACATTTAAGATCACGTAACTAGGCTGCACAGAATTTTTATTCGTAGACGATTTAAAAATCAGTACTAGAAGTCAGTTGCCGTGCATCATTTCTGACTATTTCCGTTCAGCATAAGAATAATACAAATGTAAACATTAACGTGAAATGTCTTCTTCCGCGATCGCCGTTGTCTTTCGGGTGCTAACAGCTAACACGGAACATTACATGGTGTAATGTTGACATTTGTACTATTCTTATGGCGAAAAGAGTGTGGAATTCACGAATCACGATTCATAGGAACAACCTCTTGCCCCTTATAGAAAAACACGTAAGTTGTAGCACGAAGGCAGTGGTTGTAGCGTCAGGCATATTGACGCAACACAGGCTTGCCAGTCGGCTTTACGTAGTAGCTTTTAGATAAGACTTCAAATGTACAGCTATTATATGAACCTAAATGCGGGAATATAAAACAATTTTATTAGTCTTATAATACAAATTTTACGAAATGTTTATACAATTAGATACCGCTACGGTAATTCTAAATCGCTATCATTTGATTCCTTGTTACACAGTTCCTTCGTACTACAGAGCATCATCCCTCGTACAGTCTAGAGCATTCGATCTCGAACATTTTTAAATGCCTGTTACGCAATCTGATTTGGAACCGACTTCTACGTGTCATCATTCCATTGGCACATTTGTGCGTTTTACAAGACCCGTTGGTGTCAGTTGTCTGTCACTTTTCGAAAGGCAGTCGGTGTACATAGCTCGACCTTAAACGATTTATTGAAACAAACGTCAAGTGGTTGCTGAATTGATGTCATCCCGCCTCGAGGGTGCAGCATTAGAACTTTTTTTCCACATAGTAAATAATTTTCTTCTTGAAATCCTAGTGCTTCATTACAATTCACATATCCCAGCACTTCACGAAATTCAACGAAACAGTACGTGAAATCAGAATGAGGCAAGAATCCTAAAGCATTATGTATTGTTGGTATTTAAGTGAAGAAACTGATTTTTGTTGCTACTTATAACTGGAAGGCTTTTTTTTTCTTTTTATTTTTCTTTTTTACGAGAGCAAACGTTTCAGGCAGTATTCATATTTTCGCCTGCTAAGCAAGCCTGTGTCGCCTGTGTAGATGGGAAAAATTACTTGTGGCAGTTCCTAGTGCCATTTATCAGAACTACTGAAAGTGAGGTCATTTCATTTTTTGACATTGCATCTTTCAGCGGATCTATGGAAGATAAAGTAAATAACGCAGACGAAAGTGCACTGTTATGCAAAGTAAACTCCAACATTCGTAACTGAAAGTTTCCATATAACACTTTGGATTCGGGATTCGGTAGTATTCGGCCATTATGCACTGAATCTCGAATCCAAAGCCAGTGTGCTGGATTCGGCGAATATTTGATTCGGCCGAACCTCTCGGACACAACCCTAGTTCTTACATTGATTCTTCCAATATGTGCATCAGGGTTGCAGGGAGTAGTGTTTATTTTTGTGTGGAACCTGTGATCTTTTTTGGGCTTAATAAGTAAATTGTTGGTTGGTTTCAAATCAATACTGTAGATGAGAAGTATTTTCCTATATTATGTGTTGTATTGTGTATTTCAGTGGCGTAAGTACGGGGGGGGGGGGGGATGAGGGGGATAACCCCCCCCCCCCCCCCCCCCCCCAAGAAAAAAAAAGAAAGAAATTTTATAACAGCAATCTGGTAAAGGTAAAGATTGGAAACTGGGGGTGTTTTACCATAAGCTTTCATTGGATGGGAGTGAATTAATCTTCAACGGGAGTGGTAGATGGTAGTCTGTCTGGAAACTGACTAAAATTTTTCTCATCAAGCAGATCTATTCCCTCCCCCCCCCCCCCCCACCCCAAAGCCCCCACCACTGGTGTATTTGTTTTTGATATCAGTATATTTGTATCATCTGCACACAAGAATGTTTTAGCCTTGGGAATGTGTTCTGGAAGGTCATTTATAAGAAGTGTAAATATGATAAGACTGAGGAAAGAGCCCTGTGCGACACCATACGTTGTACTGAGTAAATTGGGCCTGTAGGATGCTTCTTGTTTTCAGTTCCTAATTTCAACAAATTGTCTTCTGTTGCCCCAGTAGCTCTTAAACTAGTTTTGGGCCACTCCTTGAATTCCATATTGCTCAAGCATTTTTAGGAGAATAGAATGGTTTACCATGTGAAATGCTTGTGATTGGTCTAGAAATATGCTGCCTATTTATGGTCAATTAAACTTAGCAGCTGACAAGGAAGTCATAATGGGCATTGACAGTGGACTTATTTTGTTTGGAACCCATATTGGGAGGATGAAATAATATTATTTATGTTAAAGTTCTTCAGTCTGATAACAATAGCATATTCAAATACCTAGGAAAAGGCTAATAGTGTTGCAATTGGTCTGTAGTTCTCCATGTCTGTTTCTTCACCTTTCTTATGTTTGAGGACAATTCTTACTACTTTTAGGGCTGGTTGCATAAAACTTAATCTACATTCAACTACCTGAAACTATCTCCAGTCAAGCTGAACTTTGAGATGTGTTGAATAAACTTTAATCCAAGATCAGTTCCCCTGATCTAAGTTCAAATTTGACTGATGAATTTTCTCCAATTAACATGGTTGAACTAAGTTCAGAGAAAGGATTGTTAAAAAACTGTTTGTATTTACAGACTGTTCCGTCAGTCCTTGGCAGAATATTTGATTCATTTTGAGTGAAACACACAAGATAATCGTGCAATATTCTGCAAATTTTATTTGTTACTAACCGGTTTTCGGCAGTTACACCATCGTCAGGTAAACACCACCGAGATATAGTTATACAGCTTAGAAGTTCACAGGTCAAAGATCTTAAGTTGTTGTACAGATAGTATGTATACAGAAATTTCTTAAAGAAGACTAGTGTTATAGGTATAATTACATCATTGAACTTGTAGAACTTTGATAAAATATAAATTACAACACAAAGAAATAATTAGTAACATTTAAAATTGAACAAAATGGTCTACTGATTAACTGCACAAATATTCAGAATATAGAATGGTGAGTATAAGATGAATGAAACATCTGTGAATATATAGATTCCATTTTATGAGCTATTACTGGCATAAATGTCCATTAATAACAGAACTAATTTATATCAGGCAAGTAGGCTATGGAACTGCGGTAGGGATGTGAATAGGAGTCAGTGGTTTATGTGGGTCCATTAGATTCTGCAGACAGAAGTGGTGAGTAGGGAAACTGAGTTTGATCATTCAGCACAAGGTGTGGAGAAGTTGACATATGTTTATTAATTTCGTATATCTAAAAAGTTCATTTTCTTCCCTTTTTGGATATGATGTAGGGCATCATGTTTAAAATGGTAGCTATGATTTTCATTTAGTAGATGGTCTGCAGATGTTGAGTTCCCTTTCCTGAGTTTCCAACTTCTGTGATGTTCTTTTAATCTAGTGCTTATTGCTCTGACTGACTGTTCAATGTAGAATTTGCCACAGTTGCAAGTGATCTTGTATATCCCACTCTTTTCCAAAGCTGGAATTTTGTCTTTGCCACTGGATAGAAAGTGACCAATGGTATGTTTCGTTGTCTATCTGTGTCTGTATGTTAATAAAATGAAGAAGAAGAAGAAATAGACTTACTATTGCTTCAAATAAAATGGTAAGTAACACTATTTGTAATTATTTGAATAATAATCCTTCAAGTTGTTTGTTACTGACTGTTTTACATGCATTGTGTACAAGTTATTTTACCTTAACCTTTCATATTACTCTGATGATTCATCCGAGGATGTAGAGTTTGAACACCAAAGTACTTGTTGGGCGTTTCTACACAGAAGGAATCCCCTGCTAAAGCTAAAAGACATGCAATTAAAATTACAGTTTTGATTAGGAAAGTACATAGTTGAAGAGCTGGAACAAAGGTTGCATGCACAATTGCAGAAACAAAAAGAAATCATGCACTGACATTGCAATTTGACGCAACTAGACGCTTCCAGATTGTAATCGGCGACTTGTATTGTAAAACAATATCAATTAAAATATCTTTTTTGTCTTTCTTGATATTTTCCGTACTAGTTTTCTTCTCCAATTCCTGTATTTGTTTAAGTATGCAGAGAAAATCTCGATTGATGTCGAGAATTTTCAGTCGTTTCTATATAAATTGCAAGTTTGATACAACTCGATTAGATACAAGTGCAATTATCTCTGTTATTTAGCGACATTGTTAAATCTGTTTTGCTGACCGTAGTTTAGTGATCTGAGATTAGTGTTATCTAACTTATACAGTTACAGTATATAACTCATACAGCCACTCCCATGAACCACAGACATTGCCGAGGTGGGGTGGCTTGCGTGCCTCAACGATGCAGATAGCCGTACCGTAGGTGCAACCACAGCGGAGGGGTATCTGTGGAGAGGCCAGACAAATGTGTGGTTCCTGAAGACGGGCAGCAGCCTTTTCAGTAGTTACAGGGGCAACAGTCTGGATGATTGACTGAGCTGGCCTTGTAACATCAGCTAATGTGGCCTTGCCACACAGCTACTGCGAACGGCTGAAAGCAAGGGGAAACTACAGCCGTTACCTTTCCCGAGGACATGCAGCTCTACTGTATGAACATATGATGATGGCATCCTCTCGGGTAAAATATTCCGGAGGTAAAAAAGTCCCCCATTCGGATCTCCGGGCGGGGACTACTCAGGAGGATGTTGTCATCAGGAAAGACAATACTGGCATTCTACGGATCGGAGCGTGGAATGTTAGATCCCTTAATCGGGTAGGAAAATTAGAAAATTTAAAAAGGGAAATGGATAGGTTGAAGTTAGATATAGTGGGTATTAGTGAAGTTCGGTGGCAGGATGAACAGGATTTATGGTCAGGTGAGTACAGGATTATAAATACAAAATCAGTTGGGGGTATCACAGCAGTAGGACTGATAATGAATAAGTAAATAGGAATGCGGGTAAACTACTATGAGCAGCACAGTGATCGCATTATCATTGTCAAGATAGATACGAAGCCAACACCGACAACGGTAGTACAGGTTTATATGCCAACTAGCTCTGCCGATGATGAGGAGATCGAAGAAATATATGAGGAGCTAAAGGAAATTATTCAGACAGTTAAGGGAGAGGAAAACTTAATTGTAATGGGAGACTGGAATTCGGTAGTAGGAAAAGGAAGAGAAGGAAAAATAGTAGGTGAATATGGACTGGGCAGGAGGAATGAAAGAGGAAGTCGCCTGGTAGAATTTTGCACGGAACATGATTTAATCGTAACAAACACGTGGTTTAAGAATCACAAAAGAAGGTTGTATACATGGAAGAGACCAGGAGACACCGGAAGGTATCAGATAGATTTTATAATGGTAAAACATAGATTCCGGAACCAGGTTATAAATTGCAAGACATACCCAGGGGCAGATATAGACTCTGACCATAACTTGTTAGTCATGAACTGTAGGCTGAAGCTGAAAAAACTGCAGAAAGGTAGGAAAATAAGGAGATGGGATTTAGATAAATTGAAGGAAAGTGAAGTTCTGGAGAATTTCAGAGGGAGATTTAGGCAACAATTGACAGCAACAGGGGGAAACAAAACAGTAGAAGAGGAATGGGTAGCATTGAGAGATGAAATAGTGAAGGCAGCAGAGGACAAAATAGGTAGAAAGGCAAGACCTACAAAAAAATCCCTGGATATCACAGGAAATACTAAACTTAATTGATGAAAGGCGAAAATATAAAAATGCAGTAAATGAATCAGGCATAATGGAGTACAGACGACTAAAAAATGAGATTGACAGAAAGTGCAAAATGGCTAAGCAGGAGTGGCTAGAAGCCAAATGCAAAACTGTAGAAGAATGTATAAGAAGGGGAAAAGTAGATACCGCCTACAGGAAAATAAAAGAGACATTTGGGGACAAGAAGAGCAGATCTACGAATATTAAGAACTCAGATGGGAAACCAGTTCTCAGCAAAGAAGGGAAAGCTGAAAGGTGGAAAGAGTACATAGAGCAGCTCTACAAAGGAAATGAACTTAGAGACAATGTTGTGGGAAGGGAAGAGGAAGTAGATCAAGATGAAATAGGAGATTCTATACTGAGAGATGAATTTGACAGAGCCCTGAAAGACCTAGGCCAGAACAAGGCCCCAGGAGTAGATGACATACCCTCAGAGCTACTAAAATCTCTGGGAGAGCCAGCCATGACAAGACTATTTGAACTGGTGTGTAGGATGTATGAGACAGGCGAAATGCCCTCAGAATTTAAGAAAAATGTAATAATCCCCATTCCAAAGAAATCGGGCGCAGACAGGTGTGAAAATTACAGAACCATCAGTTTGATAAGTCATGGTTGCAAAATTTTAACACGAATTATCTACAGGAGAATGGAAAAGCTGGTAGAAGCTGACATCGGGGAAGATCAGTTTGGATTCAGAAGGAACATAGGAACCCGGGAGGCAATACTCACTTTACGTCTTATCTTAGAAGATAGGAAAGGCAAACCTACATTTTTAGCTTTTGTAGATTTGGAGAAAGCATTTGACAATGTTGACTGGAATACACTGTTTCAAATTCTGAAGTCAGCAGGGGTAAAATACAAGGAAAGGCGAGTTATTTACAACTTGTACAAAAGCCAGACCGCAGTTATTAGACTAGAAGGGCATGAAAGGGAAGCAACAGTTGGGAAGGGAGTGAGACAGGGTTGTAGCCTTTCTCCGATATTATTCAATTTGTACATCGAGCAGGCGGTGAAGGAAAGCAAGGAAAAATTTGGTGAAGGAATTAAAGTTCAGGGGGAAGAAATAAAAACATTGCGTTTTGCTGATGACATTGTAATTCTGTCAGAGACAGCAAAGGACCTGGAAGAGCAGTTGAATGGAATGGACAGTGTGTTGAAGAGAGCGTATAAAATGAACATTAACAAGAGCAAAACAAAAATAACGGAATGCGGTCTTAGAAAATCAGGCGATGCTGAAGGAATTAGATTAGGTAACGAAACAATGAAGGTGGTAGATGAGTTTTGTTACTTGGGTAGTAAAATAACATGCGATGGTCGCAGTACAGAGGATATAAAATGCAGAATGGCAATGGGAAGAAAAGCATTTTTGAAAAAGAGAAATTTGCTAACATCGAATATTAATTTAAGGGTAAGGAAGTCTTTTCTGAAGGCATTTGTGTGGAGTGTTGCCTTGTACGGGAGTGAAACATGGACGATAAGCAGTGCAGACAGGAAGAGAATAGAGGCTTTCGAAATGTGGTGCTACAGAAGAATGCTGAAGATTGGGTGGGTGGATCGTATAACTAATGAAGAGGTACTGAACAGAATTGGTGAGAAAAGGAATTTTTGGCATACCCTGACTAAAAGAAGGGATCGCTTGGTAGGACACATTCTTAGACATCAGGGAATCGTAAATTTAGCATTGGAGGGAAGTGTGTGGGGTAAAAATCGCAGAGGGAGACCAAGAGACGCGTATAGTAAGCAGATTCTTATGAGGAGATGAAAAGGCTTGCTCAGGATAGGGTAGGGTGGAGAGCTGCATCAAACCAGTCTCCGGACTGAAGACCATAACAACAACAACTCATACAGAGAAAAGAACCAAGTTCTTTTCTGATCTTCGATCAAAACTGAACTACAATTAGCAGTATTTATGCAACCATCCCTTAGAAATTCAGGATACTTTCCTCTACAAATTATTTATGTATGATATGGAAGAGAGGATTACTGATAATGCATGAACATTATCATGACCAGCAGATTTTATATTTTTTACTTTCTTTTGTATAATATTTTCAATTTGTTTTGCTGTTATCAGGAGGAGGAAAAAGGAATTTGGGGAGCATTTGTAGTAGAAAGTGTGGTTGTAGAGTTCTTACTATTGTGTAATACATTTAGAGCAATTTTTGTGAAGTATCTGTTAAATTCATTTGCTATTCTATCTGTATTGTCTGTGCCCTCCTATATGTAACACCATGTTGTCTTTAGCTGTTTTCCTTCTTCTAGTTTGGTCATTTATAATGTTCCATATTATCTTGCTCTTGTTGGATGAATTTATAATAAGTCTGACATCTTTTTGCAGCTTTTATGGCTTTCCAGTAGATATATTTGTAATTCCTAAAATCTGATCCAAATGACTGTGTTTCCTATGTAAAGTTTGCTCATTGTGTGCAGTAGTTTCATCTTTTGAGATGCAAATGTGATGTCCTTTGTAATTCAGGCATTTTTCTTTTTGTGGCTAAGAGATTTTACATTCCCTGGGAAGTAGATATTGAAATAATATTGAAAGGTTTGCATGAAGTTGACAAACATTTCATTTACTGCTGAGGGGCTGAGAACATTGTTCCAATCTTATTTTTTGAGGTCAGAGGTAAAGTTGTTTATGTTATAGTTGCTGTAATATCTACTTGGGAGTAGGTGATGTGGTAGAGCTGCATGGATAGTGGCTGCCTTGTAGTCCGAGAAGCACACATATATTACTTCTACAAAGCAAAAGATAAGTTGCTGGTCACTGTTGTTGGTTTCATAACTTTTATCTCCATCTTGAAAGATAGCATTAAATTCACTAGATGAAATTTTGTATCACAATCAGTTAAAAAATCCACATTGAAATCACCACATATTACATTTTTACAGTTATTTTGGCATATTTTATCGAACATAGATGCCAAGTCTCTCAGGAAAGTGGTAAAGCTGCCACAGGGGGATCTACATGAGGCTATAAAGCATGTATTTAACTTTGTAGGCATTAATCCTGGTAATTGAAATGTCTTTGTCTGTGCAATATGTCTCACAGATGTTGAGACGGGGGGGGGGGGGGGGTCACTTCTAGTATAATTTTTCAGGTATATACAGGTACCACCATTATTGAAGTTTTTTTGTTCAGTACATGTGAACTAGTCAAAAATTTGGGATGTGCATGGAATTTAGCTCAGATTCCCTTAGCCAGTGTTCACTAATGCACAGAAGATACGTGGCTAACTGTGTGTTGTTATTGCTAGTAAGAATTTCATGTCGACTTTCTTTGTTTCTGAGCCCCTGGACAGTATGAAAATAAATGTTGAAGCTGTCTTCTATTTTATGTTCAGGGTACAACTCACTGGTCACTCCAGCTGGTCCTCTGCTGTGGTTGTTCACCATAAAAAATTTTCACTTTTCACTTTGCACTTTCACATTTCTGGTTCTGCTTGATCTTCTTGGTGCTGAAGCTGTTGCTGCTGCTGTTTCACATTTGCCTGCTACATCTGATGTTGTTGTTGCCACTACTGTTGTTGCTGTATCTAAGATTGTTGCTTGAGACTGCGGGTCTACTGTTCTTGTTTGGCTTCCCTCAGATGGTGTTTTAGATTCTGTGTGTGTTGGTATTTCTATCCCTTCTTTTGGTGATAATACTGTGGTTGCTGTTACTACCATAGGATCCACTAATAATTCTTGGATTGACAGCCTTCGTTCTCTGTGATAAGGTTTTGCCTCTGGAATGAATTTATTTGCTGGATGACTGCCTTGAGAGGAATGCTATATGTTGACTGTAATGATTGGTATATTGTGTTCTCTGAATTTCTAACACTTCATAGATATTTTTTTGTTAAGTACAATTTTTCCTCTTCTATTTAGATGCATGCCATCCTTTGTGCAGTTGTATCTCTCAATAAAATCTATGTCAACAAAACTTGTGTTTGGGTACATTTCACACATTGTTGAAGCTGCTTATTTGTTTCATTTATTTTTATGTTTACACATATGCTTAATAACTGCTTCTACAGAAATTCATTAATCTCTTTTTAGACAAATATTCCATTAAATAAAATATACATAATGGGTTTGTCTCAAATTTTCCATAGTTTAATGACAACAAGCTAATCTGTGTGTTTAAATGTTGTTTTTAGGCAAATATTGATGGGCTATCACCAAGTAAACAAAATGGTAGCTAATGAAGTATTAGACAAGTTTACTGTTCAGATTTATTATTCTGTAGACAGTAGAATGTGCCGCATTTGTTGTACTTGGATAATGTCAATATCACAAACGAGTTTATGGTACAGGCCTGTGTAATTCAATAATTATTTACTACAAAAATGCAAATTCTATAATACAGTGAAGTGGCCACAGCTGAATACTTACCTCATACTTAACCAGTCTAAGTTTGTTCTTAATATTTAATGCCTTGCCATCAACTAGGCCTTAAAGTCATATTTTATTTCCTTCTTTAAATGAATGCAACAGTGCATTCTGTAAGAAAGGATGTTGTGGCATGTTACACACATAAATATATCTCTGTTCTGCTTTCCTTTCATCCCCCACACTTCCCCGCCTTCCCACTGCATTCTTTAGTCACATCTCTTTCCACCCATCTAGTACGTACATGCTCTATAAGGCAGCACTATAACCATCCCCACAACAACCTTGCATCCTTTCTGTTCTCCTTGCCCTCTTCCTCTCCATCCCATCAATGCAGAACATTACCTCGAATACAGCATCTGGAGGTGACAGTTGTGTATCTGTGAGATGTGCCTGTCTGTATGAATACAAGTGTGTATTCTTTTTCTGACAAAGACTGCGGCCAAAAGC
This sequence comes from Locusta migratoria, assembly GCA_026315105.1. Classification (NCBI taxonomy): domain Eukaryota; kingdom Metazoa; phylum Arthropoda; class Insecta; order Orthoptera; family Acrididae; genus Locusta; species Locusta migratoria. The sequence continues at coordinate 526,203,641 of CM048745.1, forward strand.
TAAGTTGTATGTGTGATGGGTTTCATTATATTGTCAAATATGCACAGATACTCACATGCAACCTACCACTCATCTTAATTATGTAGCATTCATATTCCTTGAACACAATACAAAATGCTATGTGAACAAAACAGAACATTTTGTAATGTGATTTATTCTGCCAGATGTAAAAATTTAAATGCCTTTATTATATGGATTTCACTACCAATAATATTCTGTCTACAGGGCTTGTGACAGGCTCCACTGCACATCCTGTGACTTCTCAGTAGCCATGTATGGGAACATGGCATGGAGAGATGGCACAGATTACCTATTCCTTCGGACAAATATGCCAGATTTTGCCAAAGTGAGCACAAATCTCAATATGGCAAAGCACTGGCAGGCTTATGCTTGCCAGTGCTGCCACTATTCAACATGTGAACTTGTTGACCTAAATACATTACCTAACATCCAGTGGATTTGCAAAGGTCATTCCACAAAAGATACAAAACAGAGTAGTTCTTGAATATTCATAGTTGTTCTTATGTAATTTGTAGGTGTTTTCAACTGTTGCTGCAGCTTTCAGGTACTTCATTCAGGTATACTCTGTATCCTTCAGTTTACCCAGGAGATCCACTGCATTTATTTCAGTTCTGGTTGTAGTAATGTCTTCCTCTTCATTTTGTGAAAATATTCTAATACATCTGGATTGATGTTAATGGATCCATAAGGGTAATTATGATAATATTGCAAAGAGCAATGAATTGAAGTGGTATAGTAATTATAATTATTGGTAACTTTTATATATTATAACTATAATATATTCCCATGGTGTGAAAAGTAATTTTCCAGATTTTATTTACATATAGCTGATGCATAACTACTAGATATTTGCCTGATGTGATTTTCATAAGCTTGTTATTGGCTCTAGACATTGCATAAAACATCAAACTATCTCAGATATAAACAGCAACAAGTTACCGGTAATCACTTATTAAAGAGTTAAGCAGAAAAATTTATCTACCGCAACTCATTTCTATTTATGCTGTCTCCTGAGGACAATTTCACCAAATTTTTCCTTTAATAAGGTCCTTCATATTGGTTTCCTTATGAATTCAGCGAGTGCTCCACCTTATATGACCACTGCCACATGGAAAGTAAAATCTAGTAGAATAAGCTGCTAGTGATGCATAAGAGACATGTGGAATTGTTAACTTAAGACAATTATGTTCCAGTATTTTCTGTTGTATCTACATCAAAGAACTGTAAATCTCCTGTATGTCACTTGCAGAGTAAGGTGCATTTAGTCCTTCTACTGGCGGTGACATCTGATGAGAATAGATTTTGGGAATTCACATATTTTTAGGGTCAGATAAACATAGAACTCTCACACAGTATCTGTTTTATAAAAGTTAGGATTGTGAACAAATTAGCCACCACCACCACCACCACCAATAATAATAATAATAATAATAATAATAATAAAGATATTTAAAATATTGCTGCTGACATTAGAAAAAGACACCTAAAATTCTATGGACTCATACACAGACTCCCTGAGTATAGACTCACATGCCAGATTCTCACAGTCACTGAAAACCGTAAAGGTATGACAAGGGCCAAACAAGAACAAAGAAACTTTACTGATGCTCAATTCAATATTCAGGATGCTTCAGACTGTAACATCTACGGAAGCAAAATAGAAAAGTGCAAAGTCCAGCCAGAGACAAAACCCAACAATAATAATAAGCATAATTTTTCTGATGAAGGAAATAAATATTTTGTGGGATTTTTTGTTTTGTTCATACCATAATTATGTACAGTTTACAGCAAGAACAAAATATTGTAATGCACAAGTTTTTGCCACTCTCCATTTTGTCAGTCATATGTTAATACTACCAAAGTGTTACTGTTCACAATTTCTCCAATCCTGAAGTAAGAAACAACACAATTTTGTTAATGAAGTATGCTGTCCACATGTATGACTTAAGAATGTAGTAGTATGTCTGTAGAAGTTTGTTCAGTTTTTATGAATTAGTCTTTGAGAAGATCCTGCCTATAGAGAACTGTCACACAACTGAGTCAGTGGTGAATACAAGGACTCATATACATAGTACAAGCACTTCATTTTCCACATTTGTAAAGCCCATTCTCCATTCCTCATCTCAAACACCTCTGAATTTTTCAGTCTGTTTTTTAAACCATCCTTCACCTCTCAACTATGTGAGGAATCGCCAGAAACGACATGTGGTTCGGATTACACGTAAAGTTGTAGGTCCCCTTTTCCCGGTTGGATAACTGGGGTAGGCTAGGGACACGCAAGTCGCCGAAGTGGCGTCCAATTGAAAGACTTGCACTAGGCCACTGAGCCACACGAAATTATTATCTCAAACAGTTGACTATTTGTGACAACTGTTCATTTCACTTACAGCAATCTAAGCTGTACTACTAGCAAGCCGCCTATTCACACCTTAGATAATTGCAATAAGTTCAAAAAGAAAGAGTAAATATTAATGATGAATTATAAATGTTATTTAAGCTGTTGTCTTAGGTTCCTGCCTCACGACACCTTTGCAACATATTATAAAAAAGGTAAATATCTGTGATCTGTGACAAGTAAGACTATGTATGTCACGGCTGCTCCAGAATCTGTTTCAAACAGAAACCTAAGAAAAAAATATTAAAATATTTGTGCATACCAGGACTCTAATCAGTGAGTGTTATGTTTGAAATACCATGCACATTTAGCCATCAGGCCATACTAAACATCACTGCCTGAGAGTTTTCATTATTTTAGAACTTGTGACAGCTTTTACAGTCAATGTGTCATTGATTGACGACATTTAATTGTAAGAAGTCTTATCAAGGAACGTAGTTTTAGTTAAATTCTCTGTCCATAAAAGTGGTTAGCTGTAGCTATTTGAAAAGGAAAGCAGGCTACAGTTTTCCTGCACTTGAAGTGAGCAGCTGAGCATGAAATGGTGCATGCACATTGTATACCAGATTCTTGTGTATTGGGCTAATAAGGCAATGATGTCACGTCAAGTCATAAATGCACAGAAACAGCTTAAAAGGAGCACACCAAGGAATGTGCTCCTGACATTAATGCCAAATTTCAAGGAGTCCAGGAAGGATCACAACAATATTTTGAAAGGGACAGATTGCTACTCAGTACACAGATGCCCTGATACAGTCTTTATCAAATGTTCAAATGTTTGTAGAGTCTATGGGACTTAACTACGGGGTCATCAGTCCCTAAACTTACAAACTACTTATGAACTACTTACAACTAATGATGGCACAAATATCCATGCCCGAGGGGGGATTCGAACCCTCGACCATAGTGGCCGTGCAGACCGTGACTGGAGCGCCTCAGTCCCCTCGGCCACCGCAGCCAGCTACAGTCTTTATCAGCCACACAAACATATACACTCATACATACATGATCACTGTTATCAGGTGCTGGGATGATATTGACTTACATAAACAGCTATGTCATAAGGCCAAGTTTTCTCCATGATTCATTATCTTTCAGACTCCATATTATACATATGTAATATTGCACAGACTTTTATGTAATAATAAAATATTGTGACAATCAATTTGGAAAATTGTTAAAATTTTCAGTAGTTACAAATGAAATTATTATGTGAAACCTGTTAACCTACTGCAATATGGCACGAACATTCATGTATCAACAAAATATTGTAGCAATAAATTTGTAAAATTACTTGTAAAATGTATTCTTTTCTTTTCAATACCTTGTACAATAGAGTGATTACTTGTATCAATAAATACAATCCTTAAGGAACTGTGCACAAATGGTTTCAGTCATACTTAACTGGAAGAGTGGAGAAAGTTGAAATAATCAAAAATGAGGTCCCACAAGGTTTGGCCTTGGGTCTTTTGTTGTTCTTAATATATATTAAGCTTAATGACTTGCCAATCTATATTCATGAAGATGCTACAGCTAGTTGTTTTTGCTGATGATACAAGTATAGCTATCATGCCTGACAGACAAGAATTAACTGATGAAAACTGTAATTTTCTTTTATAAAGCCCAGTATATGCCATTTCATACAGTAAAAGGCATGACACCGTTAATAAATATAGACTTTGAACAGAAATCTGTAGCTAATGTAGAATATTCAAAATTTTTAGGTGTTTTAAACTGAAGAGGGATCAAATTGGTAAAAAGATATTGAAGATCTGCTGAAACATTTGATTTCAGCTACTTACGCTATCAGGGTCACTGGTGAATTTAGCTATATACATCTCAGTAAATTAGCTTATTATGCCTATTAACATTTGCTTTCGTGTGGTATCATATGCTGGAAAAAAATATTTATTGCATAAAGTGTGTAATCAGAAAAATTGCTGGAGCCCACCCTAGATCATGCTGCAAACATTTATTTAAGGATTTACGGATCTTCACAGTACCTCCACAATATGTGTATTCACTTATGAAATTTGTTATTAACAATCCAACACAATTCAAATGTAATAGCAGTGTGCATAGCTACAACATTAGGAGAAAGGGTGATATTCACTATTCAAGGTTAAATCTAACTTTAGCACAGAAAGTGGTGAATTATGCTGCTATATAAGTCTTTGGTCACTTACCAAGTAGCATCAAAAGTCTGACAGAAAGCCAACTAGTGTTTAAAAAGAAATTAAAAGAATTTCTGAATGGCAACTCCTCCTACACGTTAGATAAAAACATTTGCTTTCGCATTAACGGTGAACTTAAAGTCTCCACATACCCACAGTGCCCCCTTAGGCTGCACTACAATAACCATCATAGTTGCCCACTGACTAAAGGACATTGGGGACAGAACATCCATAGCCTGCAATCTGTCTAGTTCTGCCTTGACCTGGTCACACATGGCAAATGGAAGCAGTCGAGTGTGACAAAACTTTGGCATCGCTGATTGCTTTAGAGAAATGTGCGCCTGAAATTCCTTAGTGCAACCTAAGGTAGGTTCAAAGAGACTTCTAAATTTTTCACAGAATTATTCTAATTCTATGACAGGTATAGCTAGGGAAACAATGTTGATCTGGTCCTGTATTGTAAAACCAAACAGCACGAAAGCGTCTAGACCAAAAATGTTAGTGGTCATCCAGGAATTAACTACAAACAAGTTAGGTTCAGAGCTACATTTTTGTACATAGCTTCAACCACAATTTTACCCCACAGCAGAATAGTTTGACTTTCGTATGTCACCACTCTGTGCTGTGGTGCACCCAGCAGCAGAGAGCCAACGCACTACTTTATGTCCTCGTTGATCACACTGTTGTCCTCCTGCAATTCCACTGTCACCTTGTCGATGTCCAGTTACAACATGATGCGTTGCAGACCATCGGCCACTGTCCCTGGCAGCTTCACGACAGCATGCAGTGTGCTGGCAGCTGATGATGACACACGCCGGCTACGGCAGACACTTGGCGAATGCCCCACCAGCTGGCAGCGGGCAAATCAGATGACGTCACGGTATGGGCAGTCGTGCCACCAATGCATGGGCTGCACTCAGGGGCAAGACAGAATGGTATAACACGGGCGGGCATCCTCCAACAACGCCGAGGAGCATGGCGAACTAAGCGCTGTTGTCTGTGCATGTCTGCCAATGATGGGGGTGGAATTAACAAACTACTGAGGCCCGTGACGTCTGGCTACCAGAAACACATAAGCTCAGTGAAGTAGATGATGACCTTGACTGGGCGTCATCAGTTGATCGAAGAACACAACGAATAATACTACTAACGACATTGTGCTCAGAAGAATTAAACAAAGCCTGTGTGTAGTGCAAGAGGGTCAAATGCGATATACGACACGATTCATGTGTGTGTGCTTGTATCAGACTGTCTGTTAGGCGTGCCCACCACTAACTTGTCCACCACTCCTCTTCATAGTTTCTGGCTCAAGCTCATAGCACACTGCATGTGCAACAAATTGAAATGAAATCACATGTAAACATTATGCCAACTGGGGAAAAGTGAATCAGCAAGTTTTTGCAAGTTTGGTTGACACTGTTTTGTCTAGGGGCCAACTGCTCACTCCTCACTTTAACACCCAAATAAAAATAAAGTTCACACATAAATACACAGAACAGCTGAATTAAATAAAAACAATGTTCATTGCCAGGCAAGGCTACATAAATTGTAGTCACTCAAGGGTGTTTGCATTTTACAAATGATGATTTATTCAGTTTGGGCTTACACGATACTTGTCCCAAAAATTTCATGAAAATGTATTGTCTAGTTCGTAACTGAGAATAAACAAGAAGTGCCAAACCTATAACTTCGCTTCTGTAATTTCAAGAAAAAATGCAACTCCAAAACTGTCTCTGTGTGAGAATTCAAAGCTCAAACCCATTTACCTAATATCAAGAAAAGACAAAGTTCGAATCATACCTAACTTCATGTAAATTGCGAAGTAGGTCTTACTAATCATCAGACACAAATTTTCTAAGTGTCAACTAGATTCGTATGAACACCAAAATATAATCTTCAAGTTGTATAACTCGATGACTTTCTCCACACCAAATTTTTCTAAGTCGAAGTCCTCCATCAGCAAAATATTTCTCTGATTTCTAATAAGTTCTACTATGACCTTAGTCGGTGAAATATTTCAAAGTCCACGAAGGGGACACTTGGAACAATTTTCACAGGGGATGAGTGCAGATCTGACCCTCACCATGGTTGGATCAAGACTGACTTCAATATGGCGGCACCCCCATTTATACTCTTGGCCGAACTGCACAATTTGTTTGAAAACTTTAAATGGTACTTATTTAATAAAAGTAAAACATCAATACAATAAGAAATTTTATCAGCTTCACAGTATTGTAATTATGTTTTGCATACATTTAATGGTTTATAAACTAAGTATTTTTCAGTTAGCAGTTTGCAGCTATCATTACCATCTTTGTTAATAAATATAAATTGTTATATTACATACTATACATTTATTCCTAATGCTCAAACACTGTGTATACTGCCGTTCTTTTTAATTATTTATACATGCATTGGTTTCAAAGTACTTGGCTGAACGGCCACCATAGCACCCATCTTCAAACCTTGCCATTTCCGCTCGTGTTCTGGGTCTTGCCCATGACGTCAGTTGGCTGCATGAGCCGTCCCACGGCCCTGGGTATTGCTGACTTCAGTTGACCTGACTCGTGTCCAAACACTTTCATACTCACCAAAGTAGGAGACAGTTACTTCATACACATTGGCAATTGATAACACATCACTCAAAGTAGGGTCCGAGGTTCCTAATGCTTTTGCACTAACTTCCCGATTGGGAGCTACATGAATCATCACATCTCTAATTAATGAATCTGCATAAGATGCACCACACTTTTGACAGGAAAAAATCACACTTGTGAGCTAAGCCTTGTAAATCTGCAGCCCATGCTGCATAAATTGGTTAAATCAAACAACAAACTTATTAAATTGGAGCCTAACTGCAACAACATGTGTTTGGTGACCATAATATTTAGTCAGCAAACTGCAAACTTCAGAAACCTTTAAACTAATAGGGTCCGAGAGTGGGCGTAATTTTTGCACCACTTCATATAGGGTACTGCTGGAAGTCAATAACAGTGCACACTGGCAGGCAGGATTCTCAATTTGACTTGCCTTGCAATAGAGTTCAAAGCGCCATAAATAAAGTTCCCTACTTTTGTTTGCTTTGTCGAAAGAAGCAAAGGATGGAGGGAGATGCAATGACACAGTAGTCACCGACGTTTGATTTTGCAGAAGCTGTAATAGTAAAGCCTGCTGTGCTGTGTCTACTTTTGTTGCAATAGCTCCCACGGTTTGCCTTGCAGAAGCAACTGTTGCTGCCATAACTTGAGAAATTTGGGATCCATGCTCACGAAACAAACTTGTATGGTGAGGAAGTCCTGATGGTTCACACCCAACTTAACCACTCGCGATTGTATGCCTCGCAATAGACTGTATATACGCATTAAGACAGTGCTATCAATATGAGTGCCGTGCCTTGTCTCCGACCCTATTCGCAATTGGTGGCCACGGGATGGCACCATCTAACACTGTGTGTCTGGCAGTGGCGCCGTGCAGTAACACAGCCGGAGGTGGCTGCTCGTAGACTCCGCACCTCTGACATCTCTACATCGACAGAAGGTGGGGAACCTGAGTCACTGTCAGATACTAAATTTTTTGACTATAAATAAAAATATAGAAAAATCTAAATTAAAATAACTAACTTTTGCTTGTGTCATGCAGTTTCAACAAACTCTGGTTTAGATGACAGCTTATTGTCTCTAGCTATCATCTTGAAAGCATCACACTTGTATATATTTATTTAATGATTGATTTCAACTGATATAAGCTTATAATGAAAATATAAAACAGCTCATCATATTCTCCACACTAACACTGAAAAAGCAAGCTGCATGATTTACCTCTTGTATATTTAATTTAGTGTATCAATTTATTGTACAATTTGCCAGTAACAAATGTAAATATTGTATGGCAGGAGCAGTCAAGCTCATGAAAGCTGGTTTTTCAGACTTTATGTAATACTAATTAACTGAGATTTTTTATAACATTATATTTGTAAGCATGCGGTTTCAGACGGTCAGTTTTTACTTAAAGAAATATCTCATGTTGAGAGTGTTGTGGCATCACCATTCGCCACAATTCAGGTGGTCTACACACATTGCCGCACCACTTGCAGAAGAGCAATAAGTCGCCCCATGGTATTGTGACCACTGAGGGAGCCTCTAGTCTCTTAACCTCTCTGCCTGCTCCACATGCCAGCCAACAGCAAGACAGCAGCTCACCAAGATATGCTGGCACACCACAGCCATGACAGTCAGTCTATGAGTGAGTATGGAGCAGTACCAGGCAGTATAGCAGTTAGTATGAAGCAGAGCTAGGAGTGCTACAGTTTCAGGAGATCCGTCTACAGCAAGCCAAGCTGAAACACTACTACAGACTGGTGGAAGAGATCACTGCAGGACTGCTTTGTACCTAGGAAACAGCTGTATTGTACCACAACACATAAATTTGAGTATTCGTTTCTTTTGCAATAAAAGTATAGATTAAATAATCACTTCTTTAGTAGCAGACCCTTGTGCACATTCATTGCTAGTCAAAGGTCACCTCTCGAACATACTGTTCACAATAGCACATCCCGGAGATACAAAAAAGATATATTTGGTTTTGGAACAGACGGCGATTGGCCAATGAGGAAGCGGCCAAGGTACAGAACTGGTGGGGAACGTGTGTTTGAGAGTGAGGTGGTGAGTGAAGGGACTCTTAAGTTTGGCAAAAACAAGTGTACTCCAGTGCAGCTGATGTGTTTTTATGTTTTTACACAATAACTATTGAGTGTAGAAATGGTGTTTGGGAAACAATCTATTTGGAACTGTTGACAATTCATGCTTATGAAATATTCAGTTTTTGTGTTTCTTAAAGTTACGATTATCTCAGACAAGGCAACTATTTAATATTTTATTCAATTAACAATTACTCTTTCATCTGACCACTTCCAATAACAATGCAATTTGATTCAATAAAATTGATTCAACTAAATCTCTGACTTTGTGTCCATCATTTGCAAATATTAGAATAAAACCCTTTTTATTGATGAACCAGTTATTGTTAATCAAACTACAGCCTATGCATAGTGTTTTTAACTACAGGATCACAGACAAAAGATAATATCTGCAACAAAGGTAGTTGCTGGGGGGGCATGAAAGTAAACATATATGGCTCTACTCTAAGACAACATCAAGCAAAACTTCTACAGAACTGTACTTAGCCTAATACGCAGGTTCTTACAACATATAGTCACACTTGATTTAATATTAGCAGTGATAAATGTAGTGTGCAGTCACAACCACAACCGCAAAAACTCCCCACCAACAATCCACATACAAAGCCTAAACAACCCCAGAATACCGTTGTTAACCTTTCACCCAAAAACCTCAAACCGACAGAAGTTTCAATCCTATCCAAAAGTCAAACCTTCAGCCCCATACCCAAACTGAACCATGTTAGACTTGTCAAAGACCACCTTTCCAATAAGTCCCTACAGTGGGAACATTACGTTGCCACCAATCCCTCCAATCAAAGCAAATCTAATTCCAACACTGAACAATGCCTCTCCCAATTCATACCACCACCCAATCATGACCCTCCCTCACTCCCATTTGACCACTCTTTGGTCACCTTCCACGACTTCCAACTTAGCAACACTTAATCTTTAACAAGTTCCTTCTTAAGAATATCAATTTTTCAGCAGAAGAAAGGACAGCATTACACAACCTCAAAACAGATACCAACTTAATCATCCTCCCTGCAGACAAAGGTCTCACCACTGTTGTGATAAATCACGGTGATTACAAGTAGAAGGCCTAAATCAGTTGTTAATTGCTCCACCTAGAAATTCTACCAGGCTGATTCCTTCCCAAAAGTCCAACATTTGCTACAGTCCCTGCTTAAATCTTTTGGCCTTCCCAGAACCTCTCCCCTGAATTCTGCTCCCTCCTCGCCCCAACAATACCACAGACATCTACCTTTTACATGCTCCCAAAAATCCATAAACGTAATAATCCTGGATGCCCAGTCGTGGCTGGTTACTGTGCTCCCACTGTAAGAATTTCAGCCCATGTTGACCAGCACCTCCAACCAATTGTTGGAAACCTAGCCTCCCACATTGTAAATACCAACCATTTCCTTCACTGACTCTCCACTATCCCCACCTCTTTACCTCCTGGATTCTTAGTTGTCACTGTTGATGCCACCTCCCTATATACCAATATCCCATGCCCAAGTCTTGCTGCTCTCAAACACTACCTTTTGCAGCATCTTTCAAACTCCAAGCCCAATACCTAAATTCCTTACAACCCTTACCAACTACATCCTAACAAACAATTACTTTTCGTCTAAAGGAAAAAGGAAAAGTATACAACCAAATCTGCAGCTCAGCCATAGTCACCTATATGGTACCCTCCTAATAGTAATAGTAATAATAATAATGATAATAATAATTAAGGAGTAAGACTCCACGGTCATGGAACAAGTCAATATGTAAAGTTGAACACAAGAATGGTAATAAAATTTTTTAATGTAGTCCTATACACACGACAATCTTAAGACAAAGTGAAAACAATCAATAAAGAAAAAATTAATTAGCTTAATTGTTTAGCTTTTCTAGGAGTTCCTCAACAGAATAAAAGTAGTGAGCCATGAGGTAACTCTTCAATTTCTATTTGAAAGCTTGTGGGTTAGTGCTAAGATTCTTTAGTTCTTGTGGCAGCTTATTGAAAATGTATGCCGCAGAATACTGCACACCTTTCTGCACTGGTGTTGAGGTGGTGTGGTGCAAATGTAGATTTGCCTTCTGTCTAGTACTCACTGAATAAAAGCTACTAACTCATGGGAATAAGCTGATATTAACAGCAAATTACATTAAAGAAAAAAAATATATTGTGTCGCCAGTGTCAAAATTCCCAGACTACTGAAAAGGGGTCGACATGATGTTCGTGAACTTACACCACATATTGCTCGAACCGCTGAGTCAAAAACATCCTTTTTGTTTCAGTCGAGTTACCCCAAAAAATAGTGCCATATCTCATAAGCCATGTGTAGTAAGTGTAGTAAACTACTTTTTGTGTTGAAAAATCACTTATTTCAGATATTGTTCTAATGGCACATACAGCAGAATTTAGTTTTGGAACAAGATCCTGAACATGGGCTTTCCGTGACAGCTTACTGTCTACCTGAACACCAGTCTCACTTATCATATGCCTATTATGTCTAATCAAAATGTCAGCGTTCGTCAAATTATGTGTTAGAAATTGTAAAAACTGAGTTTTACTGTGATTTAACATCAACTTGTTTTCTACAAACCATGAATTTATCTCTTGAACTGCATTATTTGATACTGCGTCAATATTAAGAACAACATCCTTCACTACCAAGCTGGTATCATTAACAAACAAAAATATTTTATAAGCATCTGTTATACTCGAAGGCATATCATTTATATGAATAAGAAACAGCAATGGTCCCAAAACAGACCCCTGGGGCACCCCACACTTAATTGTGCCCCCTTGCGATTGTATGTCATAGCCATTTTCTACACTGTGGGGAATTACCTTCTGTTGTCTATTATGAAAGTAAGAGATGAACCAGTTGTGAGCTACTCCTCAAATTCCATAATGTTCCAACTTCTGCAACAATATTTTGTGATCAACACAATCAAAAGCTTTTTTAAATCAAAGAAGACACCTAATGTCCATAACCCTTTATTTAACCCATGAAGTGCCTCACCGAGAAACGAAAATATAGCATTTTCAGTTGTTAAACCACTTCTAAAACCAAACTGTATGTTTGACCACAAATTATGTGAACTGAAATGATCAATTAATCCTGAATATACAGCCTTTTCAATAACTTTAGAAACAAACTGATGGCATAGAAATCAGCCTATAGTTGTCTACATTATCCCTTTCTCCTTTTTTATAAAGTGGTTTCACTACTGAGTACTTTAATCTGCCAGGAAACTGACCATTCTGAAAGGAAAAATTACAAATATGGATTAGTACTGAGCTAACATATGGAGAACAGTACTTTAAAATTCTGATAGATACCCCATCATATCCACAAGAGTCCTTAGTCTTTAGTGATTTAGTTATTGACTCAATCTCCCCTATGGAAGTATCATGGAGGACCATTTCAGGTAACAGTCTCGGAAAGACCATTTTTTTCTAAAAATGTTATACGATTACCTGTTGAAACTAGGTTTTTTTTTTAGTTCACCTACTATATTCAGAAAGTGATTACTGCATACTGCACATATATCTAACTTGTCAGTAACAGAAACATTTCTATTATGCACTGACGTTATATCTTCTACCTGCTGCTACTGACCTGACACTTCCTTCACGTCTGACCAGATAGTTCTTTTTGCATACCACATACTTTTTGCATTCTTAATTGAATTTTTCAGAACCTTGCAGTACTGTTTGTAATGAGCTACTGCATCTTCATTCTGACTGCTTCTAACATTTTGATACATTTGAAAGCAACTTTCAAACAGCGTAAGAAATGTGTTCTGGAAAGTATTATATTTAACATCTGCATCTGCTCTGGTTCAGGTTAATTGATGATATTTTCATGATTTGGGCTCAGGGCCAGGACGCGCTAGTCTTGTTCCTTCACAAACTCAACTACTCCTCTCCCATCAGTTTCACTTGGTCCTTCTCATGCTGGCATGTCACCTTCCTGGATGTTAACCTCCACCTCACTGATGGCTCCATCCACATCTCGGTCTGCATTAAACTTAGCAATTACCACCAGTACATGTGCTTTGAAAGATGTCATACTTTCCACAGTAAAAAAAGAAATCCCTCCGATACAGCTTTGCCAGCCACAGATGACGAATTTGTAGTGACGAGAATTCCCTTAATCAATATGCCATAGGCCTCACAAAAGCCTTAACAGACAAACATCACCATCCTGACCTAGTCTGCAAACAGATTTCCTGTGGCATATACTGACACACCACCAACCTCCCTCCACCTCCAATAACCAGTCACAAAGGAGTGACCTTGTCACCCAATACCACCCTGAACTGGAACAATTACATCACATCCTTCCTGAGGGCTTTGATTATCTGTCATCATGACCTGACTTGAGAGACATTATAATGTAACAACATGAGCAGTCCTCTAGCGAAGTACAGGATACTACACTCTAGTGAAGCCCAGGATATCATATCTGTACTTTATAGTATATCCGGCACATTACTTTTGTTCCTACTGTCCCCATTCCTTTTGTCCTTTCTGTTCCATTTCTGTAATTGTATACTATTTATAGCATGGCTTGAAGGAAACTTTCCTGGTGGGATAAGTATGTATATAAAATAGAAATCGAATAACTTACCCAAAGCAGAGGCATGTAGATAGACATAAAACACAAATAAAAACACACACAAACACAAGATTCAAGCTTTTGCAACTATTGGCTGCTTCTTCAAGAAAAGAGAAATGAAGGAGTGGGAAAAGGGAAAGATGCGGGTTTTAGGGGAGTGGAAGAGGAGTCATTCCAATCCTGGGAGTGGAAGGACTTAGGTTAGGGGGTAAAAAGGAAAAGTAAATAAGCGCACACACACCCACACACACACAAACATTATATACATATATCCAAAGGAGCACAGGTAGTGATAGCAGCACACACACACACACACACACACACACACACACACACACACACACACACACACACAAAAAGGCTGCTTTCGCAGCCTAGCTGCTTCTTCAGGCGGAAGGGAAGGAGAGGGAAAAGGAAATGAAATGGAAATGATGAGGGTTTGAAGGGAGAGGAAAGACTTACCTTGGGGAAAAAAAGGAGGGTAAACACACACACACACACACACACACACACACACACACACACACAAATGCAAACACACCTAGGCAGACATACTGTAGAAAGTGTGTGTGTATTTGTTTACCCTCCTTTTTTCCCCCAAGGTAAGTCTTTCCTCTCCTGGGATTGGAATGGCTCCTTACCCACTCATCATCATTTCCATTTCATTTCCTCCAAGGTAAGTCTTTCCACTCCCGGAACTGGAATGGCTCCTTACCCACTTCTCAACATTTCCATTTCATTTCCTTTTCCCTCTCCTTCCCTTCTGCCTGAAGAAGCAGCTAGGCTGCGTAAGCTAGCGTTTCTGTGTGTGTTATTTACTTGTGCTACTATCACTACCTTCGCCTAGTAAGTAATATATATATTGTTTGACTTACCCAAAGCACAGGCTCGCCAATAGACACAAACAACACAAATGAAAACGCATACAAACATTCAAGCTCTTGCAACCATTGGCTGCTTCGTCAGGGAAAGAGGAAGGAAGGAGGGGAAAAACGAAAGAATGAGGGTTTTAAGGAAGTGGATGAGGGGTCATTCCAATCCCTGAACCTTAGGGGATTGGTCCCGGGATTGGAATGACCCCTCATCCACTTCCTTAAAACCCCATCCTTTCCTTCTTTCCCCTCCTTCCTTCCTCTTTTACTGACGAAGCGGCTAACGGGTGCGAAAGCATGAATGTTTGTTTGTATGTGTTTTCATTTGTGTTATTTGTGTCTTGCGAGCTTGTGCTTTGGGCAAGTCAAACAATCTATATTTTTATACATATTTTTCCCTCCAGGAAAGTCTCCTTCTAATATATATTATACATGAAGTCTACTTACCAGGTGAAGGAGCACAGGTAGTGATAGTAACAAATAAAACACACACACACACACACACACACACACACACACACACAACCCAGTTGCTTCTTCAGGCAGAAGGGAAGGAGAGGGAAAGGAAATGATGAGGGTTTTAAGGGAGGGGGGTAAGGAGCCATTCCAATCCCGGGACAGGAAAGACTTACCTTGGGGGAAGAAAAGGAAGGTAAACACACACACACACACACACACACACACACACACAATTTACACAGACGCAAATACACCTAGGCAGACATACTGTAGAAAGCAAAGAAGTTACGAAGACTGCAATGTATGTGACTAAATTATTTTGAAGCGATAATGTCATGAAATTGAGTATTTAATCAAATTGTGTAATGTAGAAACTTCTAGAAGTACAACTGTTCCTCATTGTTTGACAATAAGTAATTATGTCAATTACTGTCTATCAATTGCAAACTTTAATCAATTCACCTTTAAAACAAACCAAGCATGTTATTATGAAGTTAAGTTCAGTTCCATACTGTAATTTACATCAGATGTGTTACTTCTACTGTAATTAATACACCTAAGAATGTGCCATATTTTATTAATTTTTGATGTCTTAAAAGTGCTTAGCAATATGATTATTAACTGTGAAGCTTTCTGTGTAAAATGTATTTTCTATTGCTGTAATTATCCAGTCAAAAGCATCTGTAATACCAATGTTCTAATTATTGATTTACAATGTAATTAACCACAATAATGTGTGTGATATTGTAAATGTATTTAAAGAACACACCTGCACGCCGAAAGTTAGTTAGTTTTGTCTCGTTGATTGGCCTGGAATCTATGTCAGTGTGTACAGCAGTCATTGTTAAATAACAGTAACGGTGACTTTACAAAATCTATTTCATTTCACACCCCTTCATAATTTCAACTAAAGATTGATATAATTGCTAAGACTTTAATTTTTGCTGTTAGATATGGCGATCTAATTATAACTACTATAGAAAGGAATCATCATACATTACTTAGTCCGCAAACATTTCCTGTGCCATATACTCGCACACCACCAACCTCCCTCCACCCCCAATAACCAGTCACAAAGGAGTGACCTTGTCACCCAATACCACCCTGGACTGGAACAATTACATCACATCCTTCCTGAGGGCTTTGATTATCTGTCATCATGAGCTGACTTGAGAGACATCTTACCCAAGATCCTTCTAATCCCTCCTTTAGAGGTGTTCCCATCACTCCCAATCCCAACCCCTTACCACAGGGACCATATCCCTGTAAAAGACCACAATACAAAACCTGCACAATCCACCCAGCCAGCACTTTTTCTTCACTTCCTGTCATAGGCTTATTCTACCCCATCAGATGTTGGACCACCTGTGAAAGCAGCTATGTGATTTACCAACTCTGCTGCAATCCTTGCACAGCATTTTATATTGGTATGACAACAAATCAGCTGCCCATCAGGATGAATGGCCACCATCAAACTGTGGCAAAAAGCAAAATGTAGTGCACCATGCAGCTGAGCGTAACACACTTTATTTCAATGGCTGCTTTACTACCCAAATCATCTGAATCTTCCCCTCCACTACTAGCTTTTCTTAACTGTGAAGATGGGAGTTGTCTCTTCAATACATTCTACAGTCCCACAACCACCCTGGCCTCAACAAAGGATTACTTACCATGCCTATACCTAACATTCCCTTCCTTTCCCCTCTCATTATCCTGTACCCTTCAAATTCATATCTTCCTTCCAACTGTATGTCGCCCCTTACAATATTCCCGTTATTAATTACGTTCTTGGGACTGATGACCTAGCAGTTTAAAAAAAAAATATATATATATTTAGAGAAGACTTAAAAAAAAACCCCTCAACAACAACAACAATTTGTTTCCTACCTTTACTTTTCTTTCCTTATTACTTTTATTTTTATCAATTCAAATCCCCCCTCCTCCCTCCCCAAACAACTCTAAAGCTCTCTTTTACCCTCTCCCACTCCTTCCCTTTACTGTATTCAATGCCACATCTCACATTCACTCCTATCAAAGCCTTTACAATAAATCATGCAACAACGTGGGACTTTCAATCCCCAGCCCTTCCTGGCATCACTATCAAGATGCTTGTAGTGCAGGGACAGGCAGAGATGATGTTTGGTGTGGGGGGGGGGGGGATTTAAGTTTTGTAAATGTGATTGTCTATTTTTCATGCCTGTCAGCAGCTCAGCGACCCTCTATACAGTGAGCTGTTATCTTTCCTTGATCATTAACATTCCATTCGGATTTTCCATTGGTAGGCTTACCATCTTTTTCATTGTTTTTCCCTTCTTAGGCCATATAATCATGCCACCATGTTTCTGAAATTGTGCATGCTTATGATCATACAAAACAGAGAATCTACTCACATACTCCACTATGTATTGTCATCAACATGAAAGCTTCTTGTTGAGATAGCACACAGTAGCTTATTACAGTTCTCACAACCAAGTAGTTGTTTCCAGTCTGCTTCTGCAGTGACTGAGCAGCAATCACAATGACATCATGACAGTTGACAGCTGAGCAGTTAAAGTTGTATATGATCTGCTGCTTTGTCCAAGAACAGTAGTCAACTGCTTACTATCAATGCTGGCTACTGTCACGAAATAATACATTTAAAGCGCAGGAAGTAAAGGACGCTAATTGGCTACAGTTTTGAGTAGCTAATCAGATGCAAGAGAACTGGTGTGCATTTGTGCAAGGTGTGAGGGTTTATCTGAAACTGGAGAGGAGATGGTATTAGTAATGAGAAAGAAGGACAGTCTAACAATTGAAAATCCAAGATGGAATTCAACAATATAATGAGGACAGCTCACTGCAAAGACAATCGCCGAGTTGTAGACTGTCATATAAAACTGACAGTCACACACAGGTTAGCTCATAGCCACAGTATTCGTCAGTGCAGATCATTAGATTAGATTAGTTGGTTTGTTTCATAGATCCGTGTTGGGGATATCCTCATGGATGTTGAACATGCCAAATTTCTTTAAGTTGATAATATAATTTTACCAATACAGATACATATACTTTTTACAAACTGATAATATAATAATACTAATAGTATGAATACAGATACAAGCATCATTTGAATCTATTTAAGAATTCGTCAGTGGAGTCGAAGGAGTTGGCCACTAGAAAGTCTTTTAGGCTCCTCTTAAATTGCTAAATTTTTTATGGTTGTTGGTAAATTATTGAAAATATGTGTTCCTGTGTAGTGGACCCCTTTTTGAACTAAAGTAAGTGCTTTTAAGTCCTTGTGTAGATAATTTTTGTTCCTAGTATTGTAGGTATGAACTGAGCTGTTTGTTGGGAAAAGGGATATATTATTTATGACAAATTTCATTGAGGAATAAATAAACTGAGAGGCAGTAGTTAATATGCCCAGTTCTTTGAAGAGGCTTCTGGAGGATTACATGATTTTGGACTCTGAAAACTTTTGCTTGACTTGAAGAGTCATATTATACCATATGACATTATGGAATGAAAGGAAGTAAAGTCTCCTATGTCTGATACTACTCATATTGCAAATACAGATTTGTTAAGACATTTCTGCAGTTCTGTGGTGTGCTCCTTCCAACTGAATTTATTATCAAGCTGTAATCCCAGGAATTTTATACTGTCAACCTCTTCTATCTGCTCTATTTCGTACTTTATGCATATGCTGGATGGGAATCTCTTACATGTTCTGAACTGCATGTAGCGAGTCGTTTCCAAGTTTAATGTCAATGAGTTGGCTTTAAACCATTTATTAATGTTAATGAAAATATCATTAGCAAACCTTTCTAAAACTAAGCTTGACATGCTATTTATTGCAATACTTGTGTCATCTGCAAACAAAACGAACTCCGCTTTTGGCAGTGTAACTGATGAGAGGTCATTAATGTACACAAGAAAAAGCATTGGCCCTAAGATGGATCCTTGTCGAACACCACATTTAATTTCTTCCCAATCTGATGTCGACTGTTGGCTTAATTCACTAGTCCCTTGCACTGCCACCCTCTGTTTCCTGTTAGCAAGGTACGACTTGAACCATTTTGCAATAAGTCCCATGACAGCACAGAATTCTAATTTACTTAAAAGGATGTTACGGTTCATACAATGAAATGACTTTGATAAATCACAGAAAATACCTGCTGCTTGTAATTTATTATCTAATGAATTAAGTACATTCTTACTGTAGGTGTAAATAGTCTTCTCGATATTGGAACCTTTCAGAAATCCAAACTGTGTTCTAGACATCATTTGAGGTTAGGTGGATGAGAAGCTGCTTGTACATTACCCTCTCTAGAATTTTTGAAAATGCCAGTAAAAGTGAAACTGATCTATAGTTTGATATTATCTCTTTATCCCCTTTCTTGAATAGAGGTTTAATATCCGCATATTTTAACCAATCAGGAAATGTTCCAGTTATAATAGACTGGTTACACAAATAATTTAAAATTGTGCTAAATTCACAGGAGCATGCTTTAATTAACTTTGTTGATATTTTATCATAACCACAAGACTGCTTTGTTTTTAAAGATTTTATTATGGAAGTTATTTCTTGTGGTGAAGTGAGCGACATATTCATGTTCCTGAACTTATTTGTAAATGCTAGTTTCAAATATTCAAGGGCACTATTTACTGACCCGGACAATCCCATACTATCAGTAACAGATATAAAATACTTGTTAAATAGATTTGCCACCCAATGCCCATCTGTTACTAATTTATCATTTACTTTTAATGCTATCTGCTCCTGTTCCCGTTCCTTCCTGTTTCTACCAGTCTCCCCTTTCACTATATCACATATTGCTTTTATTTCGTTGTCTGATTTTGCTATCTTTTTCTTGTAGTGCATTTGTTTAGATGTCTGAATCAGTTTTTTAAATATTTGACAGTATTCCTTATATTTAGTTAAGTCATCATTGGAACTACTCTTAGCTGAAAGGTACAATTTCCTTTTTGTCTTGCATGAAATCTTTATTCCTTCTGTAATCCATGGTTTTATTATAGATTTCTGTTTAATTTCAGTTACTTTTATAGGAAAACAGTTTTCAAACAAAATACTGACATTATTAATGAATGTGTTATATTTTTCATCCATGCCATGAGCACTAAATACATCTTTCCAGTTCATATTTTTGAGCAGTTTTCTAAAATTCTCAATCATACTCTCATTAATATAATCACCCAGCCACAACTCACTAACACACATCTGTTATCTCCGGACATGGCATTCTGAGTGCTCAGAATGCAGTAGTGAGTTGTGTCCCTTTGTGACTAGATTAATGTGTGTGTGTCCTGGTATAGTCTGTTACATTTGAATAGGAACTACGGAAATCTCAATCTTCAATATGTAGCTCATATTAAGTTGTGAGATCTCTAGACAGCTTATCTGCATTGCTCTAACAGTTTATTAACAGCTGATTGATCAGTGGTATCACCTGTATCCAACACACTAGTAATTCTACTTCAAATGACAATGCCACAATCAAATTTTATACTTTTGCAGTTGCTACTTACCCTGAATAAGGGCACACACTAAGCAATCAATTTTTGTTGAAGAATAATCTGAATTATAGATATGGATAGAAAATTTTTTCACCATTCACTGTCTGTACTCAGATAATTTCAGCTTGAAATATTTCCAATGCTATGAATCATGATTTTGTCTTTCCATGATGGATGTTTGGAAGCTAACAATTTACCAGAAACACTTTTACTACTATGGATGATTTATTTTTCAATTTAGAGAGGGACAGATGGATATAAAAAATAAACATATTTTTTAAAAATTAAACAATGGAAATTCCAGGAAGGATTCAATGATATTTTTGAAAAGGATAGTTTGCTAGTCACCAAGAGAGGTTTCAATGCATTGCATAA
This sequence comes from Locusta migratoria, assembly GCA_026315105.1. NCBI lineage: Eukaryota > Metazoa > Arthropoda > Insecta > Orthoptera > Acrididae > Locusta > Locusta migratoria. Next base: position 526,224,751 of record CM048745.1, read on the forward strand.
AGGCACACATAACAAATTACAATTTACCAAGCTGTTAGTAAGTTTTAATCTGTTATGTGTGCCTTTCTGCGGCTCACTGACTGCAGCTCTGTGGCGAGTAGCAACTTATCCTTTTCAAAAATATTATTATTATTTTTTAATTCAAAGACAGATGAAAATTAACTTATTTTGTGAGTTAAATTTTTAATAATCCAACAACAAGCATACTTAGTGGAATATAATTTATTTTATCAACAGAATAGCAGGAAATAGTTGAATTTATAAAAGACATCCAATACATATCTGTATTTACATCTTTGTGTTCTTATGTAATTAATGTTTCCCATTTCCTACCTCATAAATAACTTCTCTCCTTTCTTCTGGTCACTGTACAAAGTCTCCACACAATATCAACAAAACAATGAGATTGATGCCAACACTTACCAGCAAGTGTTTATGTACTAAAATGGTGGCTCACTTTTCAGAACTTCCTTATGAACCAGTTCCATAATAAGGCAAGGGGAAGAAGACTATTTCTTCTCTGTAATTTGGCATCAAATACATCAAAATTAAGCAGTCTCAATTTCTCTAGATATTGACCAACAGGTACACCAGGCAAAAATATCCCGAAGGTAACTTCTGGAAGATCAATTTCTATGGAACGAGCCTGCAAGAGAGAATAACAGAAATACAAAATTGTATATTGTCAGCTGCTAGTCTTACCTCAATCAAGATTGAACAGAATTGTGCTGCTTCAAATAAAAAAAAGGTGAGCACAAAAGATATCCAGATACACAAATTGTAATAACTGAGCTGAATGCAGTATTAAAACATACATATATGACTTCTGCTTTTAAGGTATTGTGACTTTCTCTTCCTGCAGTAATGAAAGCAGCTTTATATAGTGACAATGATAATGAAGTGTGTAGAAGACAATATTAAATTCAATACCAACATCAATTATTTACTGCATGACCATAGTGTCCAAACTATTGATGCATAATGACTTCCACAACATAGTCTTCATGACTGAGACCAGAGATTCCCATATTTTTCCTCTAAGGGAACTCTCTCCTAATCCTTGTACTTTGATGGAGCATCTTGCTTAACTTGTTTGCTTCTGTTTTAACACATCAGAATGAATTTTTGATTATGAGAGAATGTTTCAAGTATCTTTCTACTTGATGACAAGGTAAACTTAGAGACATTTTTCTTACCATCACTTCATCATTTACAAGGATATATGACACCTTCTGACTCTGTATTCAGATATTCTGCTGGAATATTTTTACAGTTGCTAGCACTAATGACTCCTATTTATTTGCCTGTGTGCTACATAGGCATCAACTTACCTTTTCAAGATGTTGTGCAGCTCTGGCTGCAACAGTGAATATTACATCACGAGTGTTCTCTGCTCTACTACCACGGATAATATCTTCTTGAGAGACACTTTTCTCCATCATAACATCTTGTGGTAAGGGTGGTACTAGTCTCCTCTCTGCACAATGAGGTACTGAACGCACCATGTTGGTAAGACCTTGAGCTTTTCCAAAATGACTAGCAGCATGATCAGCATGAATGTTTTTAATAGCTAAAGGAAGAAACAACTGTATGAAAACTGCAATGTAAAATGCAACATTAAATGACTTTTAAAAAAGCAGAAAGCTTTTTATATTTTTTATACTCTGACTTGCTGTTTAAAAGAAAGAGTGAGTTATGACAGTGAAAGCAATTGAAAAGGCAATTCAATTATAAATGATAAAAACCATATGGATCATTTCTTTTAATAAAATTAATAGTTTCAATGTTACTAGTGATCATCTTCAGATCAATTGCTTTAATGTTCATTAGTGAAAAACTGCATCTTGTAGTACCAAATCAGAAAATAATCATGGTCATCAATAATACAAAAAAAGAAAGAAAAACAGAATACATTTGAAGGAAAGAAAGAAAATAGACAGGCTTCTCACTGGAGAGTACAAGTGGAGTCAATAAAAGGTAGGAACTTACGATAAAGACAATCACTGAGCCTTAGACACATAGAATAGGCAGTCAAATTCACATAACTTATATTTTACACCATAGCCTTCATCAGAGAAAGAGTGTACATACATTCACACAATAAGTCAGTCATAAGCCATGCACACATGGCCACCATCTCTGGCTATTTCGTTGTTACTAACATTTTGACAGTGAATAAAGAGGTGAAGTGAGGGGAGGGAACAGGAGAGGAGAATGCTGCTGGGCAAGGGTGTCAATAGGACACACTATGCTGCATGGTGGAGCGTAAAGGCTCTCATAGGCAAGAATGTGAGATGCAGCTTGGAATACAGTAAATCAAAGTGGGAGAGCGAAAAAGTGTGTGTGTGTGTGTGGGGGGGGGGGGGGGAGGCTTTCTTCGTCTCCCCTGCCTCCCCACTCCACTCCTACACAACCTTCTTGTAACTCCCCTCCCCCCTCACCTATTCCCTCACAGCAGAACATAAATTTAGAGTGTGGTATCTGGAGATGATGTTTGTACGACTGAAGTGTGCCAGTGTGATTGTGTGAATGTGAATGCTCTCCAATCTGAAGAAGGCCAATGGCTGATAGCTAAGGGTTGTAGGCACATCTTTTTTATGTGCCTGTCACAGCTTGTCATATGTTTTTGCAGAGTTGTAAACTGTACCTATTACATTGTAAAATTAAAGGAATATTGAAATATTACAAAAAAGAAAAAACAGGTGCCACACAGAGTTAGACATGAACTGGAATGAGATATAGAAAAGGGGGTGGGGGGGGGGGGGGAGTTACCCTAAACCCAATGCCTAACAGTCTGCCCCCCCTGCAAGATTATACTACTATCTCCTTTCTCTTCGTGTCATTCTTTTAACGACCACTGTAGTCAATTATTTTCTTTGATAACTGCATGTTTCCTTCTTTCCCAGTTGCCCAATATTTTTTTCATTCATTCTGATCTTTTCTGTCTTTGCTTGAATGTAAATACCCTTTTCATTGTATTTTGTTCGTCAATTTTTGATTTACATCTACTTTTCTTGTTTTTCAATTTCTCGAGGTTTTTTCTATTGTTTTGCAGATCATCCTGGGTTATTTTTAGTTCTTCCATGTCCTCTGTAATTTCCTTGGTCTATTCTACTTGTTACTTCAGATTCCACAGTTTCTCTATAATTTTCCTTGCTAATCTGGTTTCTGGTGATGTGGCCAAAGAAAGAAATCCTTTTCTTATGTGTCTGAGTGTTTCCAGGTTGCAAGCTTATTTGGTCTTCTCATAAAATATGTTGATTTTGAGATCATGTCATGGTTTCTGTAGAATTCCACCAATCTTATGCCAAGAATATATGCATCTACACCTCCCCTTTTTCACATCCCCACCTCTGTGCTTTACAGCATCCAACGTTCCTGAATATCAGAGTCTTTACACTTTGTCATGCAGTGCAGAACATTCTATCAGCTTCCATGCCCCATGGGAAATTTTGGATGATATTAACCCCACCTCTGAGTTTTTGGCTGACATCATGCAGGTGTTCTTTAAATGTTAGGCTGCAGTCCAGTTTAACACATAGGTATTCTGGTGCTCTTTCATGTCTTATATTTTGATCTGCTATATTTGAGCACAGCTTCCTTTCTGCTTGTTTGTTGTTCAGGTGCATCACTGTGCTTACTGTTCTTGATGCAGGTCCTGTAGTATCTATGATGCTGCACCAAATCAGAATTTAGGCCTGATTCCAATTGTTCGAATGACTCACCCTGCAAACCAATAGCCCAATCATTGGCATATGCAAACTTTCATGATTTGAGTTACAGCATATCAGGAATGTACAAATTAAACAGTAAAGGAGCTAGCACAGAGCCTTGTTGGAGTCCATTATTGAGAATTCGGGCTTTGCTCGTTTTTACATGAAGATGTACTCTGTAGTTATCCTAGTGGATAACATATTATAGAAGAGCTTTAATGACTTCTTACACTTGACTACTGTAGCAATCTTATACAATAATTCTTCTAGCCATACTGTGTTGCATACAGCTGAGAGATCTATAAATACTAGCTAGGCCAGTCTTTTTCTTGTTCTGAAAACCACATTCAATATGGATGGATGCCAGGATGTGATCGCAGCAGCTCCTCTTCATCCTGAAACCAGCTTGCTCCATGGGTGTTACTGCATCTATTAGGTGGGTCACTCTCTTTAGGAGAATTTTTTCATAAAGTTTGTACATCACACACTGCAGAGAGATAGGTCTGTGGCTCTTGGAATCTCTCGTTCTTTCCAGGCTTCAATATAGCTATTACCATTGACTCCTTCCATTTGTTTGGGATGTTTCCAGTCTCAAGTATGCTGTAGAAAAATTTGCAGAACCATGTGTCTCCTGTTGGACCTAGGTACTTTAGAAACTCCAGTAATATTCCATGAGGTCCAGCTGCTTTCCTTGATTCGATGTCATTTATTGCAGTTATCAGCTCTTCTTCAGAGATAGTGGTCACCATGTCTGACAGTTCTGCACAGTTCTTCAGTGCTTCAGGCATGAGTTTTTTTAGGTCCTCTTTCTGTTGTGTAGGGACATGGATCTTGGAGTTTTCAAATATAACTGAGCTTATTTTATTAGGGTTAACAGCAGTGTTTGGAGCTAGAAGGTACAGCTAATTTTCTGAGAAGCCCTCACCTTTTATGGCTGGAATGGGTGAAATCAAGTTGCTCAAATAGCTCATGCCATTGTTTCCTTCTTTCTTCATCAAGAAGCTTCATAAGTGAGTCTGTAATCTGGGGATTTCCAATGCTGTTATATTCCTGAAGGAGAGATTCACATTGTAAAGCCTGGTATGTATTCTCTTCTAGCTCCAAGTGGAATATTTTCTTGGGCTGCTCGCAGCAGCAGTTTAGTAATCCAGTCATAGTTCATCAGAACTGGAGGAATTCTGGTCTCAGTTTGTTCCACACAAGATTGCTATTTGTCCCATTGTGTCTTACGAATGTTCCAGTGGGGGGATAGTAGGGCTGTCTATGACTGGTATCTGCAGGCCAATGTTGACAATGATTGGGATCCCATCATCATTTGCCATCACAAAACAGAGGTCTGGTAAAGTTGAAGTTTTTCGTGCATTTGACATAAATGTGGCCTTGTCCTTAGCATCATACGAAAGATGGATATTGTTGACGTCAGCCCCATCTGCTAGCTGGAGACCTTGGTCATGAGTGGATCCCCACCTGAAATGGTGAGAATTGAAATCCCCAATGTATACTGCTGGGTGGCTTACATGTGGAAGAACAGAAGATGCCCACTTTTTGGACATAGGTTTGTACACATTGACTTTTGTTAAGTCATTTACTTTTATGCCTATAGTAAGGTCAGTGAGCATGGGAAGCTCTGTAGTATTATTCAATAGCTCATTTTTAATAAGTGTTGTGATTCTATGCTTTTCGTGGTCTTTGGAGGCAACTGTGATAAATTCTTGCACTTTAAGGTGGTGAGTTGAACTCTCATTGGTATATGTTTTCTGAAGTGCCGTACATCTACCTCATTTTCTTTCAAAATTTAGGAGAGGATATCACCTATGGCTCTGCTAAAGGCTTCAACATTGGTTTGGCATATCTTTAGAATGTGCCTAACTTATGGATTTTTTCTGGGTCACATTTTGCTAGCCTTTGAGTAGCGCATCTGGCACAGCCGGGAGGTACTAGTACGTCCGGCCATTGCTCGAGGGTGACATTCTATTTGTGTTTAGCTCATCTTTTTCTCATCACATTGAAACACCACTAGGGGAGTGGGTCACATCGATGCTGTCACTGTCCACTTGCATATCTATTGTACATTGTTATTTTAATTTGTCATGATCCATTTTGCAATAAAGCACAGAGAATTATATCTTACACATACCAAAATTAGAAGAAAAAATCTTTAACATCCAGTAAATTCAGATGTATATAAAGTGTTAAATAAGTTTTTGATGCAAGTTCATGGCAGGAGTTAATTTCCATAGAAGTCTTCTGGGCTGCAGAACATGTCATGTAAAATGATGCACCACTGTTTCAGTCACCGTTTCAAGTGTCTATATTTAGGAAGTGTAATACTAATGTTGAAATACAACTTTAGTTTTACACATTAACAGCAGCAGGACTGCAGCTGGCCACAGCAAAACCGCACACCTGACACCAGGCTGTTGCCAGTGGGCACAGCACAGCCTCAGCACTAACGCTGTATGCCTTGCCTGGCAGAAAAACAGCCATCACTATGTGTGTGGCATTCATTGTGGTAATATACTGAATTCTTCTCCACAATTCTTTATTGTTTAAGCACATCTTCACAGTGAGTTGCAATTTATCCTCAAGATATTGTTTTGTGTAAATAAAAAATAGTCACTGAATTCGAGGTAATATTAACTGGTGATAGATGTCCACAAAATATTTAAAATCTACTAATGAAGTATGCAAATAAATAAATAAATAAATAAAATTCATGTGTTTATGGGGAAATTGAAATGTGAGGCTAAGGCTTTGAATGATAAAAAAATAAAACTAGTTAAATTGAAAAATGTAATTAAAGGGATGTTGCAAGAGGTTACACACAGTTAGAAGGAAAACATGAAATGGAGGGATATAGGACAATGAATAGGGAAGGGAGGGGGCAGTTAGAAATAGGGTGTAGGAATGGCAAGTTATCTTAGACTGAGAGCAAGGTGGCTTTGGGACTGTAGGTGTGTTGAAGGGACAACTTCCACCTGCAAAATTCAGAAGAGCTGGTGGTGGAGGGGAGGATCTAGATGGGTCAGGTAGTAAAGCAGCCATTTAAATCAAAAGTGTTGTTTTCAGCAGCATGCTGTGCCACAGGCTGGTCCATCATACTTTTTACCACAGTTTGATGGTGGCCATTCATCCTAATGGACAGCTGGTTTGTTGTCGCACTAATGTAAAACGCGTGCAATAATTGCAGCAGAAATGGTAAATTATACGACTGCTTTCATAGGTGGCTCAAACTCTGATACAGTAGGATAATCCTGCGACAGGACTGGAATAAGAAGTGCTGAGTGGGTGGATTGGGTAGTTTCGCATCATGGTCTTCCACAGGAATATGATCCCTGTAGTATGGGGTTGGGATTGGGAGTGGCATAGGGATGGACTAGGATATTGTGGAGATTAGGTGGGGGATGGATCACCAGGTTAGGAGAAATCAGAAGGATCTTGGGTAGGATGTGTGTCATTTCAGGGCATGATGACAGGTAATCAAAGTCCTTAGAAGGATGATTTACTTGTTCCAGTCTGGGGTGGTATTGAGTGACAAGGACACTCTTTTGTGGCTGGTTATTGGGGATGGAGGAAGTGTTATTGGTGCGTGGAGATATGGCACAGGAAATCTGTTTGCGTAATAGTTCAGGTCAGTAATGTCTGTATGTGGAGATCTTTAGCATATTGGGTAAGAAACTTCTCATTACTGCAAATTTGACGTCCATGGGTGGCAAGGCTGTGTGGGAGGCATTTTTTTTATGTGTAATGGACAAAAGCTGTAAAGGTACAGATATTGTTGATAATTGGTGGGTATAATGTCAACAGAGGTGTGGATGGAGCCGTCAGTGACGTGGAGGTTAGTTTTGACGAAGGTGACATGCCGGGTTGAGAAGGGCCAAGTGAAACTGACAGGAGAGAGAGAGAGAGAGAGTTGAGGTTGTGAAGGATAAGTTATCCTGGATCTGAGTCCAAATCACGGAAATATCATCAGTGAACCTTTACCAGACCAGTGGTTTGGGGTTTTGGGATGCTAGGAAGGTTTCCTGTACATGACCCATGAATAGTTTGGCATATGAGGGTGGCATACGGGCGCTGATGGCTGTCCCATGGATTTACTGTATACTTTTCATTCAAAGGAAAAGAAATTGTTTGTTAGGATGTAATTGGTAGGACACTGAGAAGGACACTGAAGGACACTGAGAAAGTTAGTGTTCGAGAACAGCAAGACCTTGGACATGTGGGATACTGGAGTATAGGGAAGTGGCATCAACAGTGACAAATAAGGATCCAGAAGGTAAAGGGGTGGGGATGGTAGAGAGTCGGTGAAGGAAGTGGTTAGTGTCTTGGACATGGGAAGCTAGGTTTCCAACAATTAGTTGGAGGTGCTGGTCAACACGGGCTGAAATTCTTACAGTGGGAGCACAGTAACAAGCCGCAGTTGGGAATCCAGGATTATTAGGTTTACGGATTTTTGGGGTGAGGAGGGAGATGTATTCATGAGAGAAGTTTTGGGAAGGGCCATTAGATTTTAGCACAGATTGTAGCATATGTTGGACTTTTGGGATGGGGTTGTTCACGCAAAACTTGTAGGTGCAGCAGTTAACAACTGATGTAAGCTTTCTATTTTGTAATCACTGTGAGTTATCACAACAGTGGTGGATCCTTTGTCCGCAGGAATTTGGGATCTGTTTTGAGGTTGTGTAATGCTATCCTTTCTTCTACTGAGAGATTGGTATTATTAAGAAGGAACTTAAGGAAGGATGGTGGTGCCAAGTTTTAAGTGAGGAATTTCTGGAAGATGGCCAGAGTATGGTTAGATGGGACTGAGGGAAAGTCACAGTTGGATGTTGGTATGAAATGAAAGAGACATGGTTCAATGTTGGAATTAGCCTGGCTTTGATTGGAGGGATTGGTGGCAAAGCAGTGTTCCCACTGTAGGGATTGGCAGAAGGAGAGGAAGTCTCTGACAAGTCTAACATAGTTAAGTTTGGCTGTGGGGCACAAGGTGAGACCTTCTGTGGGGTTGAGATTTTTGGCAGAAAACTTAACAACAACTTTAGTGTTATTTATGCTTTGACTATTATGTATTGATGGTTGGGAGATTTGCGGCAAGTTGCAAGTGGCAAAGGTCTGCAAGACGAGGTATGGGTGCTATGAGGGGTTCATGGGGAGGAATGTTTTGAGTGGATAGGGTTTGGCTAGTGGTGCATCAAGATGGCAGTAGACTGGATAACTAATGGATGTGGTGCCTGCTCTTCCAGCTGCTGGAGTGAAAGGGATTCAATTTTGGATATGGGATATACATAGTGGGAATTACACATTACCAGTATCTTGCAGATGATTTGTTATTTTTTCTCCATTGTTGGCATTATCTTGACATATGATGTATCATATCCAGGCATAGTTTGGCATTATAAAAATTAACTGTTTTTGGATATTTCACATTGTTGCCTCAGCGACTGTTACACTGGAGTGCATATAACTAGGAATAAGCACATTTTTCTAGTCTTCCCTCACTAAGGTGTTAGAATAGTATCTACTTTGTACACATTTTAATACATCTGATCCTTTACTCTTCTCTGGAGGAATCAATATTTGTTCCCAAAAGGAGTTCTGAAAAGAAACATCAAGTGAAACCCAGATTGTTTTATTTGTCCAAGAGATCCAGAAAGCCGTAGATGCAAGCTAATGAACAAAATACAAATATAGGGAAAGATGGGTGACCGTGAACAAAAGACAAACAGCTCACATAACTATTGAGGAGAACTTCCTGCCAATAGGACAGTGTCGATTCGGCTGCTACAGCACACAGGCTCTCAACAGGACTGGTCTAAGAGTTCCTGTAGCTAAATGGATTCCTTGATGGTGTATCATGTTAAGACAACATAAAATGGATAATCATGCATATAAATAAATGATATACCAAAAGTCCAGTTTCACATGGGCATTAGAACAAGCAGAGGAGCTGATCCACTCTTCATGAAGTACTGCATAATGCACGTAGAACATTGCGTGAGCATGTACAGCATGCTGCCAAGTAAGATACATGCAAGGATCAACAAAGTTTCCAGTCAAACATTAGTCCCATGAATTTCATAGTGTCAATGAACAAATTAATGACAGGGCTAAAATGAAGGGACAGGGACTAAAACTCTGTATGCCACTAGAAATTCATACCAACAGTCTTGTGAGTGGAAAAGCAAAAACCATTGTTCATGCTAAAGGACTAAAGACAGCTGACACACATCTGAAGATGCTCCTCAAGTAACCAATTTGTTGAGAGCTGCACTAAATTGCCAAGTCATCAACTAAGGGAGAATCTGAGGTGCCTGGTACAAGGCAGTCCATAATACAGTTAATTGCTCTGGCAAATAGAATGACACTCAACACTGAACCCTGAGAAACACCATTCTCTTGAATAAAAGAATAGAACCCACAGTCACATTAACAACAAGGTCTTTTAAGAATTCATAAGTAAAAATATCTAGGCGACACAAGAATCCCGAAGTGTGCAAAGTGTGGTGGATACCCGTCGTACAACAAGTGTCGTAAACCTTCTCCAAATTAAAAATCATCAGATCTTAATCATTTAAAGCATAAAATTGAACACTACTACCTCTTTTACATCGACTTGAGGTATCTAAATATTAATTAAGTTGATATTAGGCTTGCACAGAACCGAAGCTCCTGCCAGAATCAATGTCTGTTACAGATTCTGGGGGCAAAATATGGCACAGAGTAGTCTCAGATTACATACAAAGTAATTGAAGAAGTTTCTCCATGATCTAAGAGTAGCTGAGAAGGACAGAAAAGACAAATGAATTAATTAATTCTTGTTGATTTTATATGTATGTTTATGGTAATTTGTATTATTCATTCACGACTTGCTGATGTTGAACACATTGCCCAATATTTATCTAGAAATATCAGCAGAACAATGTGGCTGGCTGATAACGAGGGTAATACAGGATGAGCCAGCCACTCTGCACACACTTAAAGCCTCCAGTTAAAAACAAGACATAAGTCATGAAGGAGACAACCAATTGACAGTTCTTTAGAGGTGGGGGCCCAAGAAATAAGGCAGATGAGCCCACCACCTATTAACATTGTGAGGTCCAACCAAATTACCTTGAGGCACTTTGTTGACAGTTGTCCACTTCCTGGTGGACTGTCCGTTTTTAGCCACCTTGAGGCAGTCTTTCACCCTGCCTTCTGCACTTCCCTTGATTTTAGATGATGATGTTTCTATGGCTGACTATGTTGTAGGTTTTATTTGACGGGAGGGAACCGGGCATTGCGTCGACCCGTGGGGAGAGAGGCCGCATCTTGACATTGTCATCAGGAGCCGACTGTTGGCATTGTAGACACCAATCCATAGTGCCCCTTCCCCAAGCCTCATTGAGCATTGGCTCTGTCTGTAAGGCATCATTGGGTGGTGGGAAGGGAGCGATAACGCAGCAGAGGCTGCCGGATGCCACCGTGAAGTTTGATGGATGCCTCTCTCGACCTCCGAAGCTACAGAATGGTATTCAAGAGGCACAGACTTGAGATCTGAAGGCGTTGGGGTGGGGCCCCACCTAGGACGTAGTTGTTTGAGATGGCGGGAGATTGTCACCCCGTCTGAATCTATCGTGCACAACCACGCGAATGCTGTACTACCTGTGGCATCCACCCTAGGTGGTGGACAAAGGCATGCCCAGACAGGGGTGCCTGCTGCGTAACGCTGAGGGTGTGCGGTCACCTCAGGTTGGGGCTCCGGGCACAGCAGGTGCAACAGCGTCCGGGGCTGGTGGCTGTGGAGGACCTCCGCCAGGCTCCAACCATTAATTGGTGTAATCTGATAAGTACTAAGAAATAAGGAGTGTGCTGTCTCAGCAGATGACTTTTCCAGACACTTACAAAGTTATGATTTAAAAGTACACACCAAATACTCTGCCTCCCCATTGGATTGGGGACGGAAAGAAGCAGAAATGAGGTTGGAAGTACCATTAGTGCAGAAGTGTTGAAAATAAGATGACGAATTGAAGGCCATTATCAAAGACGAGTGTCCGGGAAAGGCCTTCAATAGCAAAGATCTGTACCAGGGCTCATACGGGAAAAAGACAACTCGGCGGGCTCCGATAGTGGAGCTAGTTTTTGCAGTAAACAAAAAGTTCTGCATTTTTACATGAAGACATTTCATCAGAAATCTTGTCAGCCAGTTCTCTGAAAATGGGCTTTATTTCTTCCATGATGACTAATGGTTCTGAATGTTCTGGATGCTCATCTGTGGATGTGGTGTGAAGATACAAAGCCCATATAGCTTTCCTCATTTCTTCAAGATTGTCTGTATTTTACCTGATTGCATGGCGATAACAATTCTGAAAGTGGTCTATCCTTGGATAATATGTGAATCCCTTCTGGACAAACTTAAGACAGCTATCACACGTTAACACCCTGAAATGAAGAAAGTGTTGTGTCATCCAAATCTGAGCCTTTTGCTCAGTAAAAAATGACAACATTTCCATCAGCTTCCACATCTGCCCTCTTCACTTGATTAGGCTCCCTGAGACTTTCATTTGTTCCCAAAATTAAAACCTTTCCTGGTTGAACAAAAATGATGAAGCATTCCAGAGAGTTAATGAGTCTTTTGAGGGTGTTGAATAAAATCACTTTAGAGAACAAATCTTGAACCCAGAGAAACAATGGACCAAATGCACTGAATTTTGAGAGTATTGTGTTGAAAAACAAGGCAAGTAAGAACAGTTGGCTAAGTTTCAATTATACAACTGAAGCCTTTCATTAATATTACATTTCTGAACTCTAATGATCACAGAAATGAAGTACCAGAAACATTCAGTTACTAAAAGTAGGAAGTCTTTTTATGAAACAGACCAGTGTTAACAACATTTCAGTGTAATGCTAAGCTACATAATATGGAACAAATTATTTACTTTACCAAGATCAATTATTTCTTTATTAATTAATGTTTTTAATGAATAGATAAAATAAACACTTGCCTAATGCTTCCAGAAGCATGTAGTATACTGGAGACGTCGATTCTTCTGCATATGATTCCATTTCATCAAGAGTCCGAAATGAAGTAGAAAGATGATTGAATCGTGCTGATACAAGTCGTTTCAGGTACCTTTTAGACAATTTATGCCTATTGATGGCCTACAACAACAAAAATTCTCAAGTTAAATTCTGTAAAACTTGGTTTTTACACACTGGCAAACAGTGAGATCACTTTTGACAAAAGCCAAGCTTTTGATGGGTATTAATAGGAAAGGAAACTGACAGTATGTGCTTCAAAGGAACCATTTCAGCATTTGCCTTAAGCAATTCAAGGAAATCATATAAACTAAATCTGAAAGGTTGGATGGATATTGAGTCACCATCCTCCCAAATGCAAACTTAACTTCTTGCAACAGTGCTTTCTAGCTTTACCATATAAGAACCACTAGAATGTGTAAGAATTGTACTGGTACTACACTGTAGAAGGAAAGTATTAAAGTACTCATATAGGATTATTGATGACATAAGTTGGATATCTGAAACCAACTCAGTTTAAATCTAATGTTATATAGATTAGGTGCTAGTCTCATGTAATATCTGTACTTAACTTGTATTTGGAAGCAATTACAGAAGTTTCAAATATAATACTTTCAATCACAAATATGTCACACAATAACTACAAAGATTGGGAAAATTAAGATTGTCACGGTTTACAGGCAACAAAATGAATAAAATATAACCATCCACCATTCATTCTTTACCATTCAAGATTTTTCCAATATTACATCAAAGTTATTGTTTGGAATATGTACACCCAATATGCACATGTAGAGCTTGATAGATTGATGGTATTATCAGAGGAAATGGAAGTTTTGACAGGAGGGGGAAAAATAATAATACTATGCTTCTTTTACTGCCACTAACTGTGGTCCAAGCATTTTTATCTGCACTTACACTTTGTCTTCTGGTGATACAGATATCAAAGGCTATAAAGATACAGATTTCAGCAGAAAACTTACACAGGTTAAATAAGTCAAACTGTTCATAATAGAACGGTCAATACATAACATCATCAGACCACTATTTCAGATCACAGTGATGCAGTGACACTTATTATTTACTTAATGATGGTAATGAATAGGTGCTATTTGCTTTATTACCACTAATGCCCGCAACATATCTAATGCTTTCACTCCTCCTCCTCTTCTACTGAAACCACAAGACACTGTCTCTAGCCAGTAATTCCAACATCTATTATCCTTAATATTTTAGTGCTCCCTCCATATATCCTTGCAAAATCATCATCATGTTATGTCTTTAAAAGTTCATCATCAGTTTGTAATAGCCAAAGGGAATGATCATATGACATTATTCAGTCACCTGGTGCAAGTCTACTTGGTGCCATTTCAGCAGTGTGTACATCAATGAAGATAAGATAAAATGACTAAGACAACAGACAGATTCAGAGTGAAGAATATGTGGCCCAGCTGGAAATTAAATGCAGCACCCAGTGATCTAGGGCCAGTGATATTAACCACTACACAATGAGCAGTGGACTGTAACAGCCAATGTTTTGTGGTGACATTCTATTCTTATATAACTTAATTCTTACCTATATGATTCAGTTCTCAGGAATAAAGGTAAAAGACATGGATACGATTTTTAAGATTCATAAACAGTCCATGAGAATAATAACTAGAAGCAGTCCTAGCTTTAGTCTCCAACTCATTGTAAATAAATAAAAATGTAATATTAGGTAAACTATTAAGCTTTGGACAATAACCATAAAACAAAAATCTCCATGGGCACAAACACTGGGACCTCATAAATGTCTCACATCAGCACTTCCATTTTCTCTGCTAACACATTCCTCAGTCTGTTTAGAAGGTAACTTAATAATTTTTTTACCCAACTGATTTGAAAAGATGTTTCAAATGCATCAAGCTCTAAAGTGTATTACATCCCAAACGATGACTGCTGCCTAAGGCTGGAAGCTTGTAGTGTAACGAGTTGCACTGCAGACCTATGACCCGACATAAGAATGTCATATTTATTTAGGGAATATTAGTGGTCAGATATTTCCTTTGTTTACTTTTCAGAAAAATAATGAATGGGTTTCACTTGCTGTAGCGAGCTGAAGTTTCCATGGATTACTAAACAGAGACTTTATTTATTCCTTGTTGAAATTAATATATGTTCTTTGTTTATCATTGTTAAAGATTATTATCTGAAAATGTGTGAGAAGATTCACGTCATTCATATCGTATCAGCTTCTGTGATAACTATGGAAGTGCCTATGTGTAGTTACAGGAGAGAATAAATATTTGTTAAACATTAAACCTCAAGTTTGAGACAATTATTGCAAAAGTAGGTGTCTCTCTCTATTTTCTCATGCTGAAACAATTTTTGGAGAAGAAAGCCTGATGTTTTATTTAGGTAAAGAAGACTAAAACTAAATTCTTGGGGTACAGACTAGCTGGACCTCTTATGACTAGTGACGAAATACTGATTTCACGGTCATTCGCCTTAAGAACATTCAACAACATTAAAAAACTCTCCCAGTAATACTACAAGCTGCAACAATGTGTTGTACAGCTTTTTAGTCCAGTAACATTTTGCAAAAAAATTGGCCTGAATAGGAAAAAATGAGGGAGAGATGAAGCTTTTTGCAACTGTCTGAGTTAACAAGTCCCCGAAGCTCCGGTGAGTGGAATTGGGGTTAGGAGCTCACAAGAATTTGTAGAGTATTTTTTGAACCACTGAAAATTCCTACAGAATTAACATAAAAAAGGTTGTTTTTGCACCAAATTATATATGAAAGGTTGAAAATGTTTATGTACCAATATCCTACATAAATGTGAGATTTCATCTGAGTTACATAAAGCAAAAACAGAAAACTGTTTTTCAAGTTTCTTTGGAAGTCTCTCTATGAAAGTTTGGTATTTATGCAACACAATGACATCTTTTTTCTGCATTAGTCAAGTAACACATTCCTAGAACTTTAAAATAATACCAATATGTTTTCACAATAATTAATAATTATTTTAATTTATTTACCATAAAGTGTGATTATCCCCAAGTCAGACTGAATGTTATAATTTTAAAGAGATTTCTTTTTTTAACGTATATGTGAATATTCTCAAAGCGTAAAGAAACATCTATTTTCCAAATATTTCACAAATCTCCCACCCCCATGAATCAAAGACACTGCCGAAGTTGGGTGGCCTACTTGCTTCAACAATACAGATAGCCGTATGATAGGTGCAACCACAGCGGAGGGGTATCTGTGGAGAGGCAAGACAAACATGTAGTTCCTTTTCGGTAGTTGCAGTGGCAACAGTCTGGATGATTGACTGAGTTTGCCTTGTATCATCAGCTAATGTGGCTTTGCCATGCAGTTAATGCAAACTGCTGAAAATAACGGGGAAACTACAGTCGTTAATTTTCCCAAGGACATGCAGCTGTACTGTATGAAAAGATGATAATGGCATCCTCTCAGGAGGTAAAATAATCCCCCCATTCAGATTTGTGGGCGGGGACTACTCAGGAGGATGCGATCATCAGGAAAGACAATACGGGCATTCTACAGAATGGAGCATACATCTACATCTACATGGGATACTCTGCAAATCACATTTAAGTGCCTGGCAGAAGGTTCATCAAACCACCATTATACTATTTATCTCCCATTCCATTCCAATAGCGTGTGGGAAGAAAGAACACCTGAATCTCTCCGTTCGAGCTCTGATTTCTCGTATTTTATTCTGATGATCATTTCTACCTATGTAAGTGGGAGTCAACAATGAATTTTCGTATTCGAAGGAGAATGTTGGCCCACGCTGCAGCAATAAGTGCTGTTGTTTTAATGATTCCCATCCCAGATCCCATATCATTTCCGTAATGCTGTCTCCCCTGTATGGTGACAATACGAAATGAGCTGCCCTTCTTTGGACTCTTTCGATGTCCTCCGTCAAACCCACCTGAAAAGGATCCAACACTGGGCAGCAATACTCCAAAAATGGACGGACAAGCGTAGTGTATGCAGTTTCTTTTGTAGTTCTGTTGCATGTTTAAGAGTTCTGCCAATAAAACGCAGTCTCTGGTTCGCCTTTCCCCTGATATTATCTACATGTTCTTTCCAATTTAAGTCTGACGTAATAGTAATTCCTAGGTCTGTAGTGGAGTTTACAGCCTTCACTTTTGATTGATTTATCTTGTAAACAAAGTTCAATGGATTTCTTTTCATACTCATGTGGACGACTTCACACTTCTCGTTATTTAGAGTCAATTGCCAATTTTTACACCATACTGATATCTTATTCAGATCATTCTGCAATTGGTTTTGATCTTCAGATGATTTTACTAGACGGTAAATGACAGTGTCATCTGCAAACAACCTAAGTAGTTGCTGCTTACTCCGATGATACCTACTTCTACGTTACTCATTACGGCCTCTGTTCGTAATTCGAAATCTTGAATATTGGTTTCATCTTCTTTGGTGAATGACTTTCTAAAAGCTATGTTTAGTAACTCTGCTTTAGTAGTGCTGTCATTGGCAGGATCGCCATTATCATCACGTAATGAGGGTATTATTTGTGTTTTGCCCCTAGTTTATGTAACATATGAACAAAATCTCTTTGGGTTTTCAGTCAAATTTCGAGAAATAGTTTCGTTGTGATAAGTATTGTAGGAATCTCGCATTGAAATCCTCGCTAAATTTTGAGCTTCTGTGTAGGATCGCCAATCCTGGGGATTTTGTGTTCGTTTCAATTTAGTATGCCTTTTCCTTTGCTTTTGCATCAGTGTCCTGACCTGTTTTGTGTACCAAGGGGGATCGCCTACTCTTTTTATTAATTTATTTGGTATAAAACTGTCAATTGCTGTCGATACCACTTCTTTGAATTTGAGCCACATCTGGTCTACACCTATGTTTAGTGTTCGAAACGAGTAGGAAGGTTAGAAAATTTAAAAAGGAAAATCAATAGGTTGAAGTTAGATATAGTGGGGATTAGTGAAGTTAGGTGGAAAGAGGAACAGTATTTCTGGTCAGGTGAGTACAGAATTATAAATACAAAATCAGTCAGGGGTGTCACAGGAGTAGGTCTAATAATAAAATAATAATGCGGGTAAACTATTTTGAGCAGCACAGTGATCACATTATCATAGTCAAGGTAGATACAAAGCCAACACTGACCACTGTAGTACAGGTTTATATGCCAAGTAGCTCTGCTGAAGATGAGGAGATCAAATAAATTTATGAAGAGGTAAAGGAAATTATTCAGACAGTTAAGAGAGACAAAAACTTAATTGTGATGGGATACTGGAATTTGGTAGTGGGAAAAGGAAGGGAAAGAAAAATAGGTGATTATGGACTGGGCAAAAGGAATGAAAGAGGGAGCCGCCAAGTGCAAAATGGCTAAGCAGGAGTGGCTAGAAGCCAAATGCAAGTCTGTAGAAGAGTGTATAACAAGGGGAAAAGTAAATACCGCCTACAGGAAAATAAAAGAAACATTTGGGGACAAGAAAAACAGCTCTACGAATATCAAGAACTGAAATGGAAAACCAGTTCTAAGCAAAGAAGGAAAAGCTGAAAGGTGGAAATAGTACACACAGGAGCTCTACAAAGGAAATGAATTTAGAGACAATGTTGTAGGAAGGGAAGAGGAAGTAGATGAATTTGAAATAGGAGATACTATACTGACAAGGAAACTACTTGGGCTCGAACAAACGCATATACATGAAAATCGTACGAGAGATAATGTAAAGATCCCTTATTGCACTAGTGACACTCCCGCATCTGCAGAACTCTGCAGTCGTCTGGTAGAGGCCTCTGCGTGTGCCTTGCCACATTGCAGTTTGACCTGTCGGTTCGCCAGTAGTACATAAGTCATGGTTGCAAAATTTTAACACGAATTATTTACAGGAGAATGGAAAAGCTGGTAGAAGTAGACCTCAGGGAAGATCAGTTTGGATTCAGGAGGAAAGTAGAAACATGGGAGGCAATACTCACTTTATGACTTATTTTAGAAGATAGATTACGGAAAGGCAAACCTACTTTTCTAGCTTTTGTAGATTTGGAGAGAGCTTTTGCCAATTTGATTGCAATACACTCTTTCAAAATCTGAAGTCAGCAGAAGTAAAATACAGGGAAAGGAGGGTTATTTACAACTTGTACAAATGCCAGAGCGCAATTATCAGAGTTGAAGGGCATGAAAGGGAAGCATTGGTTGAGAAGTGATTAAGACAGGGTTATTCAATTTGCACATTGAGCAAGCTGTAAAAGAAGCCAAGGAGAATTGGAGAAGGAATTAAAGTTCAGGGCAAAGAAATAAAAACATTGCATTTTGCTGATGACATTGTAATTCTGTCAGAGACAGCCAAGGACCTGGAAGAGCAGTTGAAAGGATGGACAGTGTGTTGAAGAGAGTGTATAAAATGAACATTACCAAGAGCAAAACAAAGGTAATGGAATGCAGTCTTAGAAAATCGGGCAATGCTCAAGGAATTAGAATAGGTAACAAAACAATGAAGTAGTTTTGTTATTTGGGTTGTTGCCTGGCATCGCATAAGAAGGAGCCTTCACGCAGAGAGGTGGAGCGATAGGGGAAGTGCTATGATTGAGCACCAACAGTTGTGCCTGCGAGAGAAACATTGCGTAGTACGTGGCCAGCCACGCGCCTACAGAGTGAACATTATTACCTGTCTTTGTGGTAATGGAGGGGGTGCACTGAACAGATGAAAACTGGGCCACCTTCGTAGCTGACAGTCTGACAGTGAGTATTAAATAACATGTGACAGTCACAGTACAGAGGGTATAAAATGCAAAATGGCAATGGGAAGAAAGGCGTTTTTGAAAAAGAGAAATTTTCTAACATCAAATATTAATTTAAGTGTAAGAAAGTCTTTTATGAAGGCATTTGTGTGAAGTGTTGCCTTGTATGGGAGTGAAAGTTGGATGATAAATAGTTCAGACAGGAAGAGGATAGAGGTTTTTGAAATGTAGTGTTACAGAAAAATGCTGAAAATTAGGTGAGTGGGTCACATAACTAATGAAGAGGTACTGAACATAATTGGGGAGAAAAGGAATTTTTTGTATCCTTGACTAAAAGAAGGGATTGATTGGTAGGACACATTCTTAGTCATGGAGGAATTGTGAATTTAGCATTGGAGGGAAGTGTGTGGGGAAAAAATCATAGAGGGAGACCAAGAGGCACATATAGTAAACAGATTCAAATGGATGTGGGTTGCTGTTCTTATGATGAGATGAAGAGGCTTGCTCAGGATAGAGTAGGGTGTAGAGCTGTATCAAACCATTCTCCGGACTGAAGACCATAACAACAACAACAACAGCGCAAATCTCAATGTTTATTTTTACAAAAATAAATTAGGCCTGTATCTATATACATATAAATGCATATTTTCACAGTGATATGCATTAATAAAACTTTCTCGTGTTTCAAGGTGTGTCAGCAGTGGCTCATCCAGGATTTGGTTCTAGGAGGGGTGGGGGGGGGGGTTAATTTTGTTTAATAAAACTTATTGAATTTATTAATCTATGACTTATTTTTACACTTGTTATAATTTAACCAACTATACTATAAAAATAATTGCACAAGAAATAAAATGAGTAGGCTTGCCTTAATTTGTAAGTGGAAGAGGAGCAACATGGTGGAAATGGAGTGTATATAATCAGCTCATAAAATAATTAAGCAGTTTCTGTGTTACTAGCCTAAGAGAAAGATCTTTACAGTTTAATTAACATGAGACTATGTGTAAAAACTGAACTCAAATAACACTATTGTAGTTCATACGATCCCACTAGGTGGCACCGCTGACCTGCTAAGTAGCAGGTCGCAGCATGTGAACAATCGGCTCGTAACTTCAGCATAGCAATAACAATAGCAGCAGAATCAAAGCTTGTCACAATGGCATCAAAACCGCTCACAGTAACAGCAGCACACGTTCTCAGCTGCGGTATCACATTGGTGACCCATTGTCACGTTCACTTGTGCTTGGCAAATTATAGTTATGGTGTGATTTATTACTTCTTCAAATTTCTGATGGTAACCTGTTTAAAAAATAAACAAAAATGAAAATAATAAAATTAAAAAAGCTTTGGGAGGTGCTGGGAGGGGCTCCAGATCCATTAGCCCCACCCCCTACTCCTCCACACATGGCTACGTCACTGCTTGTCAGGCAGTTTATTGCCCACAAGCTTTCGACAGAGATCCCCTCTGCCGTTGTCAATGTCAAGTGGTTGACCGTCCAACTGATGTTGCTGCTGTACTTAAGTAATTACGCCGCCACAAGTGAAGTCACTGGTGTTCAGTTCTTCACCATATTAGGTACTGTTTTAGTCATGTGGCTACCACACCCATTTCAACCCATTCATTCATTTAGTAACAGACATCTAATCTAATGCAATTCAATGCTGACTTTTCAGGGTAGTGTAATCAGAAACAACTATCATGCTCTATGCAGTGTAGTTCTACAATGTGAATAGTCTGCCTACTATAAAATAGCCCACACTCACATTGAATTTTGTCTATGTCTGGTGTTCTGAGGTCTACATTGTCTTTCACAGGATTCATCAGTTGCCACATCTTTGCTGGATGCCTGAAGATTATGTCACAGTTTTATAACTCTGCAGCAGCTGGTTCATCTTTTTGTTCTTGAGCCACAAAACAATAAAAATCAAATCATCTTGCTGTCTTCTTTGTTGTTTTTTCTGCTATGTGTCTTGGATGAAAGAGCTTGCAAAATTTGTCTACCGTTATAAACATTTTCCTTAAAAACCCTACATAAATGACTCAGTTCTTTCAGTAGGTTTTCAGTATCCAACACTGTTTGACCTCTAAATACCAAGGTTGTCAGAACAGACTGTCCCTATGTAGCTTGCAGTGGGTGGGATTGCAGTAAACGCTGTGACCTGAACACCCATTGGGTTTACAGTGTCCAAGGTGTTCATAAATGGCAGGGAACTATCCTTCCATACTTCTGTGGTGAATCTGATGTGGCCAAGGATGTTGACATGTTCTAGGAACTCTTCTAGCTTATCCTGTCCATGAGGCCAGATGACGAAAATATCATTGACTTGGCGATATAAACAATGAGGTTTTGCAGGACAGATGTTGGAGGAAGATGTGTACCAATAACTGCCTCTTGACCCAATATACAGAATAGTGAGGAAGACTTGAGAGATTCTTAAACATTCATTGTTGGAAGAGAGTATGATTACGAATCTTCTCCCTCAGGCAAACAGACCAGTTACATTCTATGACCTGTCAAAGGTACATAAGTAGGATAGCATGGCTGATAGTGAGCAGTGTCAGATTGCCGACATACAGAGTTGGTAAAACACCTAGCCAGACTCCTCTCTACGCATGTTGGACACTGTGAACACCATCTAAAGACCATGACAGACTTCACAGATCGAATTAAGGGTTTATACCTTGCTGAAGGAAATATTATGGTCAGTTTCAATGTGGTTTCCATTCCACATGTGTGCCCATCTCCAACTGTGTAGACTTACTGCCCCAGCTGTTTGACAACACTATCATGGATTTATTTAAACTCACTCTGAAGTAATTATATTTCTTACATGATGGAGAATATCTTAACTAGGCAGATAGCATGACAATGGGAACCATTTAGCTCCAGTTGTAGCCAACCTCTTTATGGAGTATTAAGAGAACATCACCTTGGACATGCTCCAGCAAAGCCTCATTGTCTTTATTTCTATGTCAATGATACATTTGTCATCTGGCCTCATGGGCAGGATAAGCTAAAAGAGTTCTTGGTAAACATCAAAAACAACCACAGCCATATTAAATTCAGTAAGAAAGTAGAGAAGGATGGCCCTTGCCATTTCTAAATGTCCTTGTCTACCATAAACCCAATAAGTGTTCAGGTCACAGCATTTACTGCAAGCCAACCCATACAGATCAGTACCCACACCCCACAAGCTCCCACCACCCTACACAGAAACTGTTCTGACAACCTTTGTTTTAGCTCTATATACCATTTCAGATACTGAAAACTTACCAAAAGAACTGAGCTCCAGTTATTGCAAACCTCTTTATGGAGAATTTTGATGATGTGGCTCTAGAAACGGCACCATTAAAACCTATGTTTCTTCCAGTACATCAATGATACATTCATCATTTGACCTCGCAGGAGAGAGAAGCTTGGAGAGTTCTTGGGACATCTAAACTGCATTAACAAGAATATCCAACTCACCATAGAGGTAGAAAAAGACAACAGACTGTCCTTCCTCAATTTCCTTGTCTATAGGAAATGAGATGGATGCCTTGGTCACAACGTCTACAGATAACCTACTCAAACAGATCTGTACTGCTCGCCAACAGCCATTATCACCTGGCACAGAAGCACACTGTATTACAAACATTGGTGTATCATGGAAGAACAATATCAGATGCTGACAACCTGCCCCACAAATTGAACCACCTACACAAAGTGTTCAGGACCAGTGGATACAGTCGCCATGAAATAAATGACACAATTTCAGATAAAAATCATAGTAAGAATACGGAGAAAAGACAGGAAAGAAAGCTTGCTTTCTTGTCATTCTCTGGCTGGCAAGATAAGTCGCCTGCTGAAAAGACAGAAAATCAAATTGATTTTAAGACCTCCAACAAAAATTTGTCAATTACCGAGGCCAGTTAAAGATACAGCAGGTCTCAGAACACCTGGAGTCTATAGGATACTGTGTGAGTGTGGTTAGTCTTACATCGGACAAACTGTGAACCATAGAACAATGCAGGAAGGAACACGAGAGGTGTTATTGTTTACACTACCCAGAGAACTTAGCTTTACCAGAACACGTGTTAGAAAACATCCACCGAATCAAGTTTGATGATACCTCAGGCTTGGCTCATACCAATGGTTTCTAGGATTGCATAATTAAGGAAGCAATAGAAATTAAAATCAGTGATAACACTCTCAATAGAGACGCTGTCCTGCAGTCAACGCGGCGTGGAACCCGGCGATTGCGACGGTGGAGCGGGCACACCGACCACCGAACCAAAACATTACCATGCGCGCGCGCACGCGCGCACGCGCGCACACGCACACGCACGCGCACACGCGCACACACACACACACACACACACACACACACACACACACACACACACACACGTGACATCATGGCTGGCAGCTAGTGTATGTAAGGCCGCACCAGCAGCCACAGGCAGGCAGACCACTTGACGATGGTCAAGGAATGCTTGGCCAAAAGCTCATGGAATTTTAACCACTTGATGCGGTCGGAAACCTGAGATCTTTGTATTCAGCAACAAACAAATTTTGCAAGTTATTTCATCCAAGTCACAAAGGCAGAAAAAAAAATAAAGAAGCCACAAAGAACACTCCATTTTTACCGTTTTGTGGCTCAATAACAAGGAAGATTAGCTGGCTGCTGAACTGACATAAAACCTGCACAATCTTCATGTCTCAAATGTTCAAATGTTTGTAGAACTTATGGGACTTAACTAAGGGGTCATCAGTCCCTAAGCTTACAAACTATTTATCAACTAGCTAAGACTAAGGACGGCACAAATATCCATGCCCGAGGGGGGATTCAAACCCCCGACCGTAGTGGCCGTGCAGACTGTGACTGGAGGGCCTCAGCCTCCTCGGCTACCGCGGCTGGCCTTCATGTCTCCAGCAAAGACCAACAAATGAATCTTGTGAAAGACTATGTCGGCCTCCGAACACCAGGAATAGACAAAATTCCATTAGAGTAAATTGTTTTGACAGAAAGTAAATATTAAGGATGATTTTTAGGTAATTTTAGGCACCTAAAATAGGCTCCTTCACTACTTCATTTAGGCAATATCAAACTTAAAATAGGCTTTAATAAATATGATGCAAAGAATATAAAATATGCATGCTTAAAAGATGAACATGTTATTAGTCACTAAAAACAAGGAAAATGAAAGTATACACAATTTAAATATAAATTCAGTAACCCTGACACTGTTTTTCATCTCGAATATGTCCAAGACATTACTGATAAAGGAGAAGCAATGAATTAAAATTTGTGATGCAGCCGGGAATCGAACCCGGACCTCCATGCTTACTAGGCAGATGTTTTACCATTAGACCACCACACTACTAACGATTAAGATGCCTTGGAATAGTCTAAGTACGACTACCCTCCACATACAGTAAAACCTCGTTTTTACATTCTCGTTTTTTACGTTTTCCCGCCATTTACACCATTTTTTGTCAGTCCTGTCAAATTTCCTATGTTTACAATGTTAATTCGCCCTTGTTTTTGCATTAGCATATTTACGCTTTTCCCGCGTTTTACACTTTTTGAAAGCATGTTTGTGAAGAAAAATGACGTAATTTACATAAATTGACACTAGCATGGCTTTCCCCTTAAAGTATAGTGCTTAAAAATTATTCGCATTCGAGTTTCTTGACACTTTGCATTTATTCAAACGTATATTTCGCGTTTCGTTGTTGACTTAAAGATGCGCCGATTTGTGGCAATGTAGTTCTTCTTTTCACCAGCTTCTTCGGCAAAGCGCCTGGCATGTACTCAAACAATCAGAACCAGTTGCTTTGTTGAAGTGAGAAATAGTTGCGTTGTTTTTGTGATACATATTTCTGATTAATAAAGAACTTTATCTGTCAAAGTTGGGTATCATAATACCCACAACCTCAAAAAAGCGATAATAGTGAGAGATGCCGATCCTATGCAAACGTCACAAAAATACTTATGCATATGTTTGTACTCGAGAACGCGAATAAATTCTCGAATAATGTCGTGTGAAACATCGAAAAATACAAAAAGAACGGAACTGTAGGAGTTTCACTATGTAAATAATTAATTCCAGTAAAAGGCAGTAATTTTGAAGATGTGTTACATAGCCTGGCAGCAGCGTCCAAACGATATCTATCGAAGCGGTTCAGGTAATTTTGAAGATGTGTTATAGCCCAGCAGTGGCGTCCTCAATTATAATGAATGAAATTACGTAAAAAATTTCTACTTCCCATAAAATTACCAGTTTGCCTGGCACTTAAAATAGTGGCATCCTCGATTATAGTGACTGCAATTACGTCAAAAATTTACACTTCCCATAAAATTACCAGTTCTGCCTGGCGCTTAAAATAGTAAAAACTTGGATAACCTTTATTGTATAATCAACTCCCTGGCGAGTATTTAGATGTTTATTATGTACATATATCACACATAAACTACGAAAATGCAAGGCTGATCCAGTAAGCATATTTTGCCATTTAAAACATTATTTCCTGCATTTTACACCATTTCACTGAAGTCTCCTGAAAAGCGTAAAAACGAGGTTCTACTGTACAAACTTTCATTCAGCTTCTCTGTTCCATAGATAATTGCCACTAATGCCAAGGCTCTCCATGCAGCGGAAGAGCACCTCAGCAATGGACATGGTGGAATATTCCTGCTAAGATGATATAAATATCAATTTAAATATAAATTCAGTAACTCTGGGACGGTTTTTTGTCTCGAATATGTCCAAAACATTACAGATAAAGGAGAAGCAATGAATTCATAGATGTGGAGGGAAGTCATACTTAGACTATTCCGAGGCACCTTAATTGTTAGTGGTGTGGTGGTCTAATGGTAAGACGTCTACCTAGTAAGCATGGAGGTCTGGGTTTGATTCCCGGCCGCATCACAAATTTTAATTCATTGCTTCTCCTTTATCTGTAATGTCTTGGATACATTCAAGACGAAAAACTGTCTCACTAATTTTAATTCATTATTTCTCCTTTATTTGTACAATATACACAGTTACACAGCATAGCAAGCACTCTACAGCATTAATGTTAAACTTAATTCCAAATATTTTTTAGTTTCTGTATGATAAACATCTCCATAAAACACATATGTAGCAGTAGTTCAATTAATACATTCATGGTTTCATACAGTCAGACCATAGTTGGCTTCACAGTAAATAACCAAAACTTTTTTTTTTTTTTTTTTTTTTTTTTTAGATTTTCTAGGGAAAGACATGGCACTTGTCAGTGAGAATCAATTAGTATGCTGAAAAAGAACGTTCAACATCAACAGATGTGACAAAGGCATACTTCATTTTCGGCACATGTTAGAGAGGAATGCTGCAGTCAGGTGATCTGGATTTTCCACTAAGTATGTATGCAGCTGCACACAACTCCTACAGGCTGGTGTTGTTCTGCAAAACTGTTTGCATTTTCACCCGTACTTTTTCCCTTACTTGACCCAGTGCATCATTAATTTTCATTTTCACTCCTTCAAGCAAAGAAATGCTTTCATAGATAGGGCACCATGAGCCTTCTAATTGTGAAATTATTCTTGCCAGAAATGTGTAGTTGGCTCTAATGTAAGACAAGTCCCGTTTTACAAAAGAGTCCGAGTATCTCCATTGCTGCAGTTCCGGATGCAGCATCCTCTGGTATATTTTCAACAACTTTCTGGACAGCCAAGATATGCTTGCTATAGTATTCCACCCCTGATAGCCACATGCCCCAGCGAGTAGTAGTCTCTGTCAAGGGGACATTTGGAAGTTGTTCTTTGACTGCCTGTATTCTTGATGGTGCCTTAACAAAAATGTTCTTCACTGTCAATTTATTTCATTTACTTCAGGAAATGGTAGCCTTACTTGCTCTAATACGCAGTTGATACCATGCGCTACACAAGTTACATGCACCATCAGTGGGTAGAACACTTAACAATTGAAATGCTATCATATATGCAGTGCCATCAGTGATGGCCAGATCTACCTTGTTCCCATCTACGCCGTTTGTGTATAGCACCTTAAGCCTATTATTCACAAAGTTTTCTATTGTTTGTTTGTTAGTTTTTGAGAGCTGTTTTGAGTAAATCAAATAAGCCCTGGATGCTGTATCTGGATCTAGCTTGCCAATAATCAGTTTTGCAATGTAACAGCCAAAACTGTCAGTAGTTTCATCCACAGAAATCCATATACAAGACTCACGAAAGGTGTACTACTTTGGAAGAAAACCTATGAAAATAGTGTTTTTGGGTTTCTGAAAGGGGATGTTTGCTGCCACAAGTGCATGGCAGAAGTCACTGCAGAATTTGTTCTTTTTAGAGGATTCGTCAGATTTATTGATTAATAAAAGTTTGTTTCAATTTTGACTTTTGTTCAACATTTGCCTTATGTGTGATTCTATTTGCATGCCGAGTTATGTGAGATTTCTTAACACTTGAAACCTAATACAAGAGAGAAAGAAAATGCATTATAGAATTGCATATAAAGAGTATTTGGTATTGCTAAAGGATAGTGACAAAAAATAATCCCAAGTCACAGGAAAATAAGAAGTATAAAAACATAACAACCCCCCTTGTTGCATGCTTGTCCGAAAACGTTTTCCATCTGTTGTATGGTGTGGGAACTCTTGCAGCCACTATCTTATATGACTAAACTTTGAACTAGTTTCTTTTTCAGCATGATGTAGTATTGTCACATAGAAACTAGAATTTATTTTGCACTTTAAACATCAGTAACACTTAACATGTTAGTCACTTCACAATGTACTGTCTTTCATATTCACAGAATATATGACAACTGCATGATCGCAAGTGATGTCTGTTCTTTTGGAACAGATGCCACAGATATGTGCAATATGCTGGTGACAGGCAATGATCCTTTCGTTATTCAAACCTACAAGTTTGAGTACTCTGGGCAGGGTAGAGCTGGGAATTTGTATCTGGCAGGAGGCATGCTTAGATAGTCCTTGCAGGTGCATTAATCACTGTGTCCCCAGTGGTGTAGTGGTCAGCGCAACTGCCTAGAAAGCGGGAGACCCGGGTTCGAATCCCGGCTGGGTACACATTTTTAGCTTTGCCCATTCACAGCTGATATTCTGTAAGTACTGATTTATTTTCATGGGGAAAAACTCAACAATGAACTTTTTTTCCCTTTCCTTACTATGGTGCATAGGAGCAGTAGGTATACTCTCAACTCACTATTGGACAGAGGGGATCTGACAGATGGCCACCCTTTCTGGATAAGTGAATGGAATCATCCAGTGCTTCAGATGACATAATCTCACTTTTGAAAATTATTTTTTGAACCAGAAGGTTTGCGTACAATACTTTTCACCAAACACTGTAGTTTGTTAGGACTGGCTTTTGACAGCAGCGAGAAAAGGCTTGATGTGCATTAATTTGGCCATAGAGAGCGTCTGCAATTAACATTGTGATTTTTTTTTTTAATACTTGGTTACCTTAAGGTCTATGAAACTGTTTCTTAGTTGAAATACATAGCTGGCCAGAATTCTATGAACAAAAAATTTTCAAATATAATGTTTAGTACTTCTACATTAGATTCTCATATATAACTCTAATCTTTAAAAAGTCAAATTAACAAAATAAGTACTTTTTAGGATTTTGATCCAGAATTAGGCACAAGTAGGTGCTAATGCCAAAATAGACAATTTTAGGCCCTACAGAACTAATGGTGTTGAGTTTAATTAATCATGAAACGCTTAAGTACCAACCTATAAACAAATTGGAACCTACGAAAAATATAGGTGTTAACCTAGAGATCTGCAGTCTGCTGATAATACTGTCATTGTATCACCAAATTATGGTGCACTGTAACCAAAATAACTAATACATTATGCAAAAATAAAAAAATAAAAAATTAAGAAAGAACACACTGAAAGCCAATATGGAGTGTCACAAACTATTTTGTTTGTTACACTGTGAATAGCTGATTATCCTTACAAATTTAATGGTAAAAATATGAATGACATCTTAAAAATCTGAATCATCTTTCTCACTAATAAGTAAAATCTAATAATGGGAAGTCCAGGTTGAAATTATCAATATGTAATAAGGACAGTTTACAACTTACCACAAAGACGTGGTGACAAGCTGCGGCAGACACACAAAAAAGACATACACATATACAACACTTCAAGCTATCGGCCATGGCCTTCTTCAGAAAATAGAACATTCACACAATCACATAGGCACACAACTCAGTCATACAACCGACACTCCCGGCTGCCATACTTCGAATCACACTCTGTGGTGTGTAAATAGGGGAGGGAGAGGGGGGGGGGATAGGATGGTTGTGTCACAATGGTGGAGATGGGCACAGAATGGCCTAGATGGGAATAACGAGATGCAGCTTAAGAATGGAGTAGGGAATCGTGTGAAGGGAGGAAAATAAAATAAATATAGATATCACACACACACACACACACACACACACACACACACACATATACATACACACATCAAAAAGGATAGATTTAGGATAGAGAGGTAGGAACTGTAAGGTGTGGAAACTGCCCTTATTACATATCACTAATAAGTAATGTAGACATCTGCACAGAAAGTTTATCATAATTCTCTTCGAAATCAGAAATATTGGAATTGCTGCATGCAATACCATTGCAAGATACACACAAAACAGAATACTGTAAACCAACATTATGACAATGACATCACATCAGTTACACATTTGAAAGATATCAACTTTTAAGTTGGGAGCCAGTGGTTCTTGAATAGAAAATGACTGCAAACAACTATTTGTATTCACTTACTAGTTTAAGTAAATCATTTTTGGAGACCTATCCCCATGAAGTGGGTAACAAGTCTTTGCTTGTCCATTGTTTCACCTGAAGAGAAACATGTTTTAAATGCTCTTTTACTGCCACAGATGTTGAGATAAGTCACACAAGGTCTCTCTGAGTAATGATGGGACATGGTGCCATGGGATTTAGGAAACTAGTATATAGGAGTATTTAAAGATGTGGTTCCTTTGGGAGCACCATACAACGTTAATAGAAACCATACACCCCCTTCTGTCTCTTCTTGAGCATTTGCATTGAGATTATTGAATACTGAAGCAATTTGTTATAAACTGATCTGCATTTGGAGAAGTCAGAATGCTTTTTTATTTCACTGGCCAAACAAAGATGATGTCGTGCCACATCAGCATACAGCATACAGAAATAACACCCCTGACAAGTCTCCAAGTGCATCTTGAAGGGAGGTAGTATGGAAGTCCGTGAAGGGCATTTTCCCATAGACGACTTTTGATAGTAAATGGGCACATTACCAAGAGCAAGTGTAATTTGAAGGTTGAGTAAATCGACAGCTGTGCAAACCTCCACAGTTGCTGCTCCAACAATCAAGTATCAGCATCAGCCTGTGCTTACCACAAAATAGAAAGACTACTACTTGCCTCCAGGTGACTTCTCAGACCAGCAATAAATTGTTCCTTATTTCCACAAATGTTAAGAAAGTTTTCTTGACTTGCCATGAACATCATATTTACTGAACAGTGAATATCAAATGACTGACATTTTGCCTGATGATGTCTGTGCTGTTCACTTTTTGTGCTGGGGATGAACTAACCATCAAAGAGAACAGTTATTCGCAAAATTTTCACTTACATAAGGATAACTGCCAACTTTTGGAAAGGGCTATCAGTAAAACTAACTCGAGAGGAAAAAATCTAATGATTTTTGACGTATCCAGCTTAATGAAAATAATAATACTTCTTGATTGCAAAATACAATAATCCATGCTTTAAACAGGATACTTCAATGAGCTCATATCTACTTACATCATAGGTTACTGAAGTGTTCTGGATGCTGGTTAAAGTATATTCTTCAAACAACGAACCAACACTTCCATACTTAAAGTCACTTCCAGCCAGGTTAAGCACATAATTTAACGTAGCTGTATTCAGTTTTAATTAAGATATCCAGCCTCAGTTGTGCCTCTGTCATTTCCAATACATGCTATTATAATTTGTAGACTTCTTGATGTTAATTGTTCAATTACAATGTTCTTAATAGATATAAAGAAGAAAAATTGTACTGAGAAACTTCTTAAAAACTTACACTTATAGATGAATAACAGAACAACATGTTGAACATCAGTCAAACCACAGTCTAAGACACACAGTTGCGACACTCACTGCTGTAAAAGTTGTTACCAACTGACAGTTGCTGTGATACTAGCGCTCCTAGCGGTGGGCAAGCCGCCGAAGTAGTGATGTTTGTTTATAATTGCTTTTGTACTTAATTAACGAAATACTTACTATAATTTTTGTGTTACAAGCATTATTAAAATATCGAGAGACAAACATAATATGGAAATTAATATAGAAACAGCCTAATGTAAATGATTCTATGGTATAAAGCACAATTCTGTCATGAACAAATACCTACGAATGTGTGTATATTTGCAGCTTATTCCGCTGAAAGTAAGTTGCATATAAACATAATGATATAATAAATTTCTATTATGGTCTGTTCTTGCTATGACAGCCAGTTTTTGACTTTTATCAATTCAGTATGGAGTCTAATGATTCTCACATTTTTACACGTCACTCGTCTATCTTATACATACATATTCTTTTAAGTGTAATTACTTTAGCTTTAAAAAACCAATGTTTTGATGATTGTTACCTTTTCTGGTTCAGATATAGCAACAATTGTGAAATTGGGTTCTTCTTTGTTGGAAAACAGTTTGGTTGCTTTTATCGTTGTATTGCCACGTCTGTGACATTTTTCCTTCAGCTACAGCTGTGATGGTTGATTTGGTACGTTAAATACCGTATTTATTGCATTCTATTTGCGTTTCTTATGTTGCGCCCTCACTGATTTTACTGGAATTGTAATGAAGAATACTTAATGTTCCTGTGTAAAAATTGCTGTATCTCTGCTAAAGGGCATGTCTCCTGGTGTTTCCTAGGCATTCTTATTTTTAATAGAAAATGAAATTATTCATTTAAAGCCTGTATGTTACAGGATACCTGTAAATTAACTGTCCTGTAATGTACCATTTCGTACCTTGTCAGGGATCTTACAAAACCTAAGAAAGGCAAATGGGAAGCTATTTTTAAATTATTACCTATTTATAAGGTACTTCATACATTCCCTAATGTAAAAAGTATACTGAAGTCAATCTAAACAATACTATTCGCTCTCATCAACTATCGTATTCAGAAATGTAGCTTGCCGGCCTCTTGGCGCGCTGCTATCACAGCGTATAACAAAAATCTGTGGGAGTGTCGTGACTGTATATGTTAGACTGTGATAGTACCATGAACATACATAAAAATCAACAAGAATTAATGGTTCATTTGTCTTTTCTATTCTGTTCTGTTACTCTTAGATCACAGAGAAACGTCCTTAATTACTTCATGTGTCATCTATGACTACTTCGTGCCACCTTCCGCCCCCAGAATCTGTAACAGACATTGATACTGGCAGCAGCTTCTGCTCTGCGTAAGCCTAATGTTGACTTAATATTTAGATACCTCAAGTCAATGTAAAAAAGTAGTAGTGTTCAATGTAACACTACAATGCATTTCTTGTTGAACATTACAATCAAGAAGAAATATATGTTAAACAGCAGCAGGCTGATGAATATTGGCTTGGAGCATACATAAAAGAACTTCCTTTATAAATTAAGCACATATGTGATAACTGAAAAATGCTTTACACAATAACACTTGTTTCAAAGTCATAGCTGTGGTCTTTTTAGCTTCCTGGAAAAAGTCTTAAGGGAATGTTTTGTTATTACAGGGGCCAGAACTCCTGGTTTTCAAAATAGAAATAGACTCCCAAGATTCATTGCATATGAATGATCCGAACTCCATTCTTTGGCCATGGTGGAGTGGTCGAGCACTCTAAGGCGCCTTGCTGTGGAGCGTGCAATTGCTTGTTGTCGGAGGTTTGAGTACTTCCTTGACAAAGGCCATTTGCAACAGTGGCTGAAACATTGGAATTTTATATATTGACAATGCGGCCAAAAGCCCGAAGAATTTTATTAACAGTAACAACGCTGTGGAAGCCTTTGCTTACATCAATAATTTAAGTAGTTTGTAAGCCTATGGACTGATAACTGCAGCAGCTAAGTCCCTTAGATTTACAACTTTTTTTTCTGTTCTATTTTTTGTGTGACCACAACTTAATTTCTTTGCAACTTCTCATGTGTGAAACAAATAAACCACCAATGTAATCAGTCATACTTAAGAGCACATTGTGTGCTACCAAAAAGGACGTAAACAGACTCTGTCCTAATACGCAACTGTCAACATTTTTAGACTTGGCAAAATAGTTGTTTATTTTATTGTTATCTTCTTTTGATTTAACACATTACATGTGTAAAATTGGTTGTTCGAAACTGCGGATGATTATCGAATGTTAACATTCAAAATTTTTGTCTGCAAAATCAAAAGACGAGACTGACAATCTGTAAAATGCTGCATTTTTTGTAAATTTTACGGACAAATCATAAAAGTTTGCAGGTACCCAAAGGTAAAGTATAGTCCATATAGTTCTTTTTAAGTAAGACATTGTGGCCAAACAACTTTTAGCAATAAACATCCACCATCAACGACCTAGGCACAGTCTTGAGGAGGGAAGAGATGCTTATCACCTTGAACACAATACCAATTTTTGAGTTTTCTTTTGTAATAATCATCAAACAAAGCTAAGGGTCATGTTATTAGTTAATGTATTAAACATTTCTGGAGGTCCTCATTGGTTTTTGTGACACAACTTACTCTGTAGAGTAACTGCATGTTGGTTAGTGGTGTAACAATGTCATTGTTGATCTTAACAGTGCTGGTTATATGTACTGGTGTCTGCACATTTCAGTGTAAATGATCACCTATAAAAGTTTTCCCTACAATTCATCCCACTGCTGCTTTTCCTACATTAACTGCATCACAATTACTAGCCTCACCTACTGTAATTCCACTTGATTAAAGTATGAGCTCAGAATGATTTGTGAGCAGAGAATGAGAGACAAACCACACCAACACTTTTAAATAATTGACATTAGCACATACTTTTTCTGATTTATTAAGAGAAACATGCTGGTCAAGAGGAGATAACTTCCATACCCGAAAATTCCCCAAAGTGCTGAAAAGCTCTGACCATGCATACATCCCCTGCTCCCAACGATTCAGGGTGCCTTCATTATTCCACATCCATGTGTCAGACCACCAGATGATTTGAGTGATGTCATCAATATAATTTTGCAATTAAAAATTCCTAGATGTAAAAGCTATAAAAGTCTATCAAAGTCTATTTCATTTAATATAATTTTGCCTGTTGTGTAAGATATTCATATGGCTTCATAGTGAGACATGGACAATATTTTGAGAAACACTTGTGTGATGAACTAAACACAGGTTTTTCATTGTCTCTGGAGACTAATCACATATACTAAAAACTCTTAACATAAGATCTAAAAATATGTGCTTGAGAAAATGCAGGAATATTCTATCACAGAACATGAGTCTGGCTCATGAATACTCACTCTTACAGTAAACAAATTCAGATAACTTCCTTATTATTTAGCATAGTAAAGACGTATTGGTATTATTTTAAAGTGCTAAGACTGTGTTCCATGACTTATGCAAAAACATTGTCATTGTTTTGAATAGCTACCTAGTTATTCACAGATAAACTTTAAAAAAAGGCAGAAAAATGATCGTTTTTTCATCTTACATATATGCAGAATATTTCTACATAAACATTTTTCAACTATTCCTATTTAATTTAGTGCAAAATGAGCTTTATGTTAATTCTCTGGGAGTTTATAGCCATTCAAAAAATACTCTACAAATTCTTATGGCAGCCATACTGATGACCTCATAACACTGATTCCATAGCCCTGTGCTTCAGGGACTTTCAGCATGTTAACTAGGACATCAAACAGACTATTTCAAAAGGTTTCATCTCTCCCCTACTTTTTTCTTATTTATTGCATTAAAGTCCTGGACTATTTTGTTGGGGAAGCACTGGAACTGTTTTCTTGATTTATCATAAATTCTCACAACTTGTCTAATTTCAATCCTCCTCCTCTACCGTTAAACTATTTTTGTGTTTTTAGATTTCTCTGTACATCCTAGCATTGTAATTACATTAAATTGGGAAGTAACCTATTATTAAGCAATTATTTGGTACCT
Source organism: Locusta migratoria (assembly GCA_026315105.1). Classification (NCBI taxonomy): domain Eukaryota; kingdom Metazoa; phylum Arthropoda; class Insecta; order Orthoptera; family Acrididae; genus Locusta; species Locusta migratoria. Next base: position 526,260,407 of record CM048745.1, read on the forward strand.
TCTTCCATAATTGCTTTTAGTTTGTTGTGTTTCTTGGACTGTTGTGTTCTTCCAACATTGTAGAAAAAAACATTATCGAGTTTTGTAGCTTTTTGATAATCCCCTGTACCAAGACAATTTGTGTATGATGGGAAAACTCTGTATTTGCTGCAGAGTTCAACTATCTTGATTTGTACTGTGTGTTTGGCTGCTAAATATTTATCTGGGATTAATGGTATAAAACATGGGTGCACTTTCTGGACTACATAGAAAGGGCAGTTTCTTGCAAAAAGTTACTGTGAGGACAGCAATCTTCAAATGCTTTGGAAATAATTGTGTTAGATGCAATTTACAAAAGTTTCAAAGTTAAGGTAAAACAATCAACCATAGACAAGTTATTGAAATACAGTGTTACAATAGATTAACTCAGTAATTCTGATGATGAAGAAGACTTCTCATTAATAACATTAGCTGCCTATTATGAAAAGTAGGCTACTCCAGATTGTGTAATTAATTTGTAAGTAGGTTTACTTTATTTTCACACATATTATGATGGTTAAAGTACAATTTCTTACAAACAACAGCTGAGTGAAGTTTGGAAGGTTAGGTAGAGGTTAACCCATGAGGCAAGCCAGGATAGCCGAGTCAATAGTGTGCTTATCGACAAAAGACAAATGTCCATGTCCAGCACACAGTTTTAATCTGCAAGGAAGTTTCAACAGTTGAGTGCTTCTAATTATATTGTAAGCAATTTTTTTAACAATCCTAATACATTACTGTGTTCTTTAAGGTGGATTATCAATGGAATTCGGTTATTTGTGTCTTTAAAGTACCCAGTCACCTGGAATAATCAAGAGCTTAACAATAAGTAAAAAAACATAGCTGTGTATGCTTTATTTATTTTTAAAGGTCATTTTGGAACAAACTGCTTTTCATTTTGTTCCAACCAGAGCACAATTTGCAATGAATGGACTAATGTTTTCCATCTAACATTAAAAATTCAAATACTGCAACATAAGATGTCCAAAGTTTAACTGTCTCTGCTTATCTTCAAAATATGTGGAAACAACTGTAACATTAGAGATTATTGTTCACATATGATATGTCATGTGACTGCAATATACACATTGTTACTTACATAATTTTCACATAAATATTTGATTAATGAATGAAGCAGGAATTAAATGCAGTAAAAGCACTAAAAATCATAATTCAGATGTCAGGTATTTCCTGTGTATTATTTTTGAAAACATCTTGGAGATTTAGCAATCAGAATGATTAAATTCACTTAAAAAGTAAAAAACTGGTAACCTATAAATAAATTATAAATTATGATCCTGACTTTTTAAATGAATTTCCTATGTATGTAAGTTGTAATTTGCGGCTGTTTGCTTATGATGCTGTGGTGTATGGGAGGGTATCATCTGTAACTGACTGTAATAGCATACAGGATGACTTAGATAAAATTTCTAGTTGGTGTGAAGAATGGCAGCTAGCTCTCAATGTAGAAAAATGTAAGGTGGTGCGCATGAGTAGAAAAAGCAATCCCATAATGTTCGAATACAGCATTAGTAGTGAGCTTCTTGATGCTGTCGCGTCGTTCAAATATCTAGGCGTAACATTGCAGAGCGATATGAAATGGAACAAGCATGTAAGGGCAGTTGTGAGTAAGGCGGACAGCCGACTTCGGTTTATTGGGAGAATTTTGGGAAGATGTACTTCACCTGTAAAGGAGACCGCGTATAAAACGCTTGTACAACCACGTCTTGAGTATTGCTCAAGTGTTTGGGACCTGCAGCAGATCAGTTTAAAGGAAGACAGAGGCGGTTCAGAGGCGAGCAGCTAGATTTGTTACCGGTAGGTTCGACTAATGTGCGAGTGTCACGGAAATGCTCCAGCAACTGGATTGGGGATCGCTCAAAGAAAGATGGCGTTCTTTTCGTGAATTTCTGTTAAGTAAATTTAGAGGGCCGGAATTTGAAGCTGAGTGTAGTACGATCTTGCTGCCGCCTACTTACATTTTGTGTTAAGATCACAAAGACAAGATAAGAGAAATTAGGGCTCTTATGGAGGCATATAGGCATTCTTTTTTTTCTTGTTCAATTTGGGAGTGGAATAGGAAAGGAAGTGCCTAGTAGTGGTACAGTGTACCCTCCGCCACGCACCTTATGGTGAATTGTGGAGTATGGATGTAGATGTATGTTTTGGAATATTATGCATAAGTGATAATACTTAATAAATATATTATGCAGTCTTTCATCAAATCACTATCAATGGAAGTACAAATGAAGTCATTTTATGGAAATAATTATACTGTTACTGGCCATTACCTTTGTAAAGTACCTGTTACTAGTAACAGTGTTGCAAGTAATGCATTTCCAACTGTGGGTAAGTAAAAAAATTATTCAGACTTTCAATAAGACATTTTATTTTATTTAAAATGCAGTTTTGTTAACTTATTTTTTAATGTAGTCTCCCTTCTTTGAAAAACAATTGGTTCAGCACTCCTTTTTCCACCTTTGTTTTGAAGAAAAAACAATGATATCACAAAGTTTCTTTCAACAACCCAAACAAATGAAACAAATGAGATCTGGGTTTAAGGTAGATGTTCCATCAGTTCAAAACCGAAGTTTGAATGGTTTCAAGGGTGAAGCAACCTGTGTGATGATGGGTGTTGTGGTGAAACAGCAAAAGTTTCAGTAATAAAAGAACTTTTAATTTGCTGTGAAATGTTGGTTTAAATTTGTTAGTCAACAATAGAGAGTAACAGTCTTTGTTAATGTTTTTCCCCTTCTCCATGTAATCTTCCAGTATATAACCTCTTCTGTCCTAAAACAGGATGAGCCCACATTTCTGAAAAGGTCATTATCCTTCCTAAAACTTTATTTGCATTCTCTGTTGTGACAAATGAGTAAGTGTTGGCTGGTCAAGATGCTCGAGTTGTGTTCTTCTGCAAATTGTTTTTGTTCCCGATGGGAACAAACTTTATGGAAGCCAAGTTCATCATGGACGATGGTACAGACAAAACCATAAATGTGTTCAGTTCATCACAGAAACTACAGCATCCACAGTAGCCCAGCTATTCATAAAAAACATCAACTGACCTAGCTCCTTGTTGTTGGCTCTTTTGTATGTTGACAGAGGCACTGTTTTCTGTTTTAATGTTATATACGTTCAACAACCTTTAAACTTTTTGATCCACCCATATTGTGCTAATTGTCTTTGATAAATTTCTGCCCTTTGACTCCTTATGACCAAAAAAATTTTATCATTGCTCTTTGTTCTTACTCCATGCAAAACACTAGCAGAGCGGACATGTTTTGACAACCACTGCCAGCTCACATCTATTGCGATAATGGTTAAATGAGGCGCGTAACCATAGTAATATACAAACTCCAAGCACAAATTCACAGAATGCAGTACAACTGCTGCAAAAGTTTTTTAAAGAAAGTCTGGATAATTTTTTACTTACCCCTGTACATCCCAGACAACCACAAATAGTATAACCAGTCAAATAGGCCTCATAACCTGTCTTCACCCCTGAGTAGTGGCGATACGAGTTTGACAAAATCTGTCTCAGCCAATTCATAAGCCCTTCACCCTTACCCCCTGCCATGCACTTCAGTGAGTATTTACGTAGATGAAGATGACAGTTATTGCTGAAACAACCAATTTTCAGTTACTAAATTATATCTAAAAATCCATCCAATGGGTAAAAGGCATTGCCATTAAGAAATTCTTTTAATTGATTTTTAAATGTTATTTGGCAAGATGTCAGGCTTTTGATTCTGTTTTGTAGGTGATCAAAGACTTCTGTGGCAGCATATTTCATCCCTTTCTGTGCCAAAGTAAGATTTAATCCTGCATAGTGACGAGCATCCTCTCTCCTGGTGTTATTGCTATGCACACTGCTATTACGTTTGAACTGGGTTGGATTATTAACAACAAATTTCATAAGTGAATATATATTCTGTGAAGTTACTGTGAGGATACCTAAATCATTGAGTAGATGTCTGCAGGACAAACTTAGGTGGGCTCCAGCAATTATTCTGATTACACACTTTTGTGCAAAGAATACTTTTTTATTCAATGATGAATTAGCCCTGAATATGAAACCATATGAAAGCAGCGAATGAAAATAGTCATAGTAAGCTAATTTACTGGGATTCTTATCGCCAAAATTTGCAATAACCCTAATAGCATACATAGCTGAACTCAAACATTTTAGCAGACCATCAATGTGTTGTTCCAGTTTAATCTCTCATCAATGCATACACCTAAAAATTTTGAAAATTCTACCTTAGCTACAGACTTCTGTTCAACGTCTATATTTATTACTGGAGTTGTGCCATTTATGTACGGAACTGTATATACTGTGTTTTATCAAAATTTCATGAGAGTCTATTTCCTGAGAACTACTTAATTATTTTTCAAAAAACATTATTTACGATTACACCAGTTATTTCTTGTTTTTTGGATGTAATTACGATACTTGTATCAGCAAAAAGAACTAACTTTGTATCTTCATCAATGTAGAACGATGAGTCATTAATTTATATCGGGAACAGTAATGGACCTAAGACCGAACCCTGTGGGACCCCAATATTGATAGATCCCCAAGAGGAATCAGCTGATGTTTTGACATTACATGAACCACTTATTTCAACTTTCTGCGTGCTTCCAGTTAAGTATGAATTAAACAGTTTGTGTACTGCCCCATTCAAACCATAATGTTTAAGCTTATCTAGAATAATTCCATGATTTAGACAATCAAAGGCCTTTGAGAGATCACAAAAAGTACCAATGGGTGATATCCAGTTATTTAGAGCATTTAATATCTGATCAGTAAAGGCATATATAGCATTTTCTGTAGAAAAGCCATTCTAAAAACCAAACTGACATTTGATTAGTACTTTTGTTTTTACAAATACGGGACACTACTCTTGAATACATAACTTTCTCAAAAAATTTCAATAAAGTTGTCAGAAGAGATATTGAATGGTAGTTGTTGACATCTGATGTATCCCCTTTTTTAAGCAATGGTTTAACAATGGCATATTTTAGTCTATCGGGGAAAACACCATGCTTCAGAGAGTGATGACATAAGTGGCTGAGAATCAGACTTATCAGTGAGGAACAAGCTTTAAGTACCCTGCTGTAAATTCCATCAATTCCGTAAGAACTTTTACTTTTCAGTGAGTTTATTATTTTACTGATTTCAAAGGGAGATGTTGGTGGAATTAAAATTGCATAAAACTGTATAAATATAGCCCATTCCAATTAGTAGCCTTGCCTCTAAGGAACATCTAGATCCTATTTTCTAAACAACTTTTAGAAAATGATTACTGAAAATATTTTTAGTTTCTGACTTTTTCATTCTGTTATATGGTTATAAAGTCTTTCTGTGCTCTTGAATGCCCTGTTTCCCTTTCAATAATAAAAACTGCTGAAAATAACCATTTCTTTAAATAAACTAAATTACCGGTTTGCTGTTATTTATTGTTATTATTTCCTGTACCAAACGTAGAAATCAAAGGTTGAAAACAGTGCAAGGGGAATTTGAAAAGTCTGAGAGATGGCACCACTAGCACATATAAAGGTCATGTTTAGTTAGTAGCATTTTTGGAAAGAACACACACCATGTTTCAGCCATACTGGTCTATCTGTTTGTGTTTGGCATTCCTATGAATCAAGTAAGTGAAGTGATTGCCAAAGAATGGGCAAAAAAGAATATCATGTGGTGATTTTTTTTTTTTAAATCTAGCGGACCAAACTGCGTGGTCATCAGTCCGTAGCTTACAAACTACTTAAACCTAGGCAAACTAACCTACGGACAAACACACACACCCCCATGCCCCAGGGAGGACTCGAACCTCCACAGTAAGCAACCGCGCGCTCCGCAGCGAGGTGCTTTAGACCGCTCGGCTACTCCACCGCGGCCATGTGGTGATTAAACATTACTTTATGAAAGGCAAAACACCACAGGAGTCTAAAGAGAAGCTTGATAAACATTATGGTGATTCTGCACCTTTGATTAGAATTTTATAAGTGGTTTCAAAATTTTCAGAGTGGCCATATGGGCTCAAGCGACACTGAATGTTCTGGATGCCCTGTGGAGGTTATGACTCCAGAAAACATTGATAAAATCCATAAAATGGTGATGGATGACAGAAGAGTTAAGGTGCATGATACTGCTAGTGCTGTGGTCATATTGAATGAATGGGTACATAATATTTTGCATAAACAATTGAACACGAGAAAGCTATCCGCAAGATGGGTACCACAATTGCTCATGCTTGACCAAAAACAGTATCACGTGAAGTGTTGCAAGGAAGGCTTGCAGCTGTTAAGCAAGAATCCGCAGGACTTTGAACATCGTTTTATCACTGTAGCTGAAACATGCATACATTACTATACTCCTGAGACTAAAGAACAATCTAAATAATGGGTTACCAAGGGAGAATCTGCACCAAAAAAGGCGAAGACCAGTATTTCACCCAGAAAGGTTATGGCGATTGTCTTTTTGGATTCACAAGGGTTAATCCTCATTGACTATCTGGAACAGGGTAAAACTATTAAAGGTGCATATTATTCATTGTAATCGGACCATTTTAAAACCAAGCTGCAAGAAAAATGCTGCCAATTATCCCACAAAAAAGTCCCTTTCCATGCTACCACTCAGCAGTTGTGGTAGCAAAATGATTGGAAATAGGATTCCAACTTGTTTCTCCACACTTGGCTCCCTTGGACTACTATTTGCTCCCCAATTTGAAGAAATGGCTGACAGGAGAAGATATCATTCAAATGAGGAGGATATTGCAGAAACTAATAGCTGTTTTGCAGGCTCAGACTATTCCTACTGGATGAAGTGTACAAGTCTAAATGGAGAGCATGCCAAAAAATAAAATTGGTGGTTTCTGCAAACATGTTAGTAGTTTTTATTTTTGCATGGACTTTTCAAATGCCCCTCATGTAGTTTCCAGTAAAGATGGCGAAGGAGACAGGCAGGGTGATAGCAAGATCGTAAGGTCACAAGGCCCACATTGAGACTTTCAGTTGTTATCAATTTTGCACCCCAAAGAAACCACAAAATTAAGGGCTCAGTTATTATTCCAAGCTTATAGTAAATCAGTAACATCATAGGAGTATGAATCAAATTTGCCTTCTCTTATTAAGTACCTCCAGAATGGTGCCATTTAAAACACACTGCATGTGCATACATGTCGTCTAATTGGCCGCGCCACGAGGCAACAGGTGTGCTGATACCTCAACAACAGCTGTACCAATTCTTGTGTCATTGGTTTGTTGCTTATTTCTGACTCAGGATTATTCTTAAATTATCACTGATCCCATTTCCTAGGTTCTGTGACAGTGGCGGATGATGCTTTAGATGACTGGGGCTGAATCTTGATAGAAACAAAAATTAAACCCTGTGAAAATGATCATAAGGTGTGCACATGGAAAAGGTATTCAATGACTGTGAAAGCATAGTTCTGTGTACTGATTTGGCAGAAAATCATAATCATAAGAAAGTTTGGCCCAACATCAAATTAGTAAATCAGTTGAAATCAGGAATCCAAGCACTCTGTGACCATAATGACACTGAAACAGATGATGACACACAAAATGATGGAATATTTAACATTTGTTTCACAGAGGAAGACTGCACTGTAGTTCCCTTCTAAACCATCAGATGAACATCAAAATGGCAGATTTCTAAATAAATGTCAGAGGAATAGAAAATCAAATGAAATAACTCAACGAAGGAAAAGCTACTGGACCTAATAGGACATCAGTTTTATTTTACATGGAGTATTTGAAGGATTCTGCCCTTCCTTCTAGCAGAAGTGTGGCAAACACCTCTATATGAGCAAAGTGTTCCTAAGGATTGAAAGAAGTGCAGGTCCTTCAAGAAGGGTCATTGATCTGATGCACAAAATTATAGGCTTATATCTCTGAAACCTCTTAGTTGCAGAATTTTGGAACTCATTTTATGTTTGAGAATTATGACATTTCTGGAGACCAGGATTCTACCATTATATGGATCAATGTGGTTTCCAAAAGCAAAGATCATGTGAAACTCAGCTCACCTATTCATCCATGAGACCTAGATGGCAGCAAATACAATATGCCATGTACATGCCATGTTTCTTGACTTCTACATGGTGTTTGATATGGCACCATCACCTAGTACAAGCATCTGGACTATCAGAACAGCTGTACCTCTGTATTGAAGAGATTCTTGCAAACAAAATGCAGCAAGTCATTTTCTACAAATATAAGTCTTCATATGTGAAAGTGTTTTCTGGCATGCCACATGGGAGTGTTATAAACCATTGCTATTCACAATGTATTTTAATGACCTCACAGATAAGTTCAGAAGCACAGTGAGGCTATTTGCGGATGATGCTGGAGTATATTGAGAAGGCACAACATTGAAAAAGGGTAGCGAAATGCCGAAGGACCTGCAACAAATTCACGAAAGGTGTAGGGAATGGCAATTGAGTCTTAACATAAACAAATGTAAAGTGCTATGAACACAGTACAAAAGATCCTTTCATCGTATAATTATACAATAGCTGGACAAACACTTAAAGTAATCATTTTTATAAAATATCTGTAGACATAAGGAGCAATTTGAAATGGAATAACCAGATAAAATTAATTGTGGGTAAAGCAGGTGCCACACTGAGATTAATTGGAAGAATCTTCAGGATGTGTAGACTGTCAACAACTGAAGGAGGTTACAAAAGATTCGTTCGGCCAGCACTCAAGCATTGCTCATCAGTGTGGTCCGTGCCACATAGGGTTAATAAAAGACATTAAGAAAATCTAATGGAGTGTAGAATTCTTCGTTATAGGCTCAGTCAGTAAGCGTCAAAGCATCACAGAAATGATTACAAAATTCCAGTGGTAGACACTGCAAAATAGAAGTTCTGTATTGTGATACGGGCTCCTGGCAATGTTCCGAGATCTTATGTTTCTCAAAGAGTCAACCAATATGTTGCTTCTGCCTATGTATGTCTCACGATCACAAAGATAAAATTAGAGACATTAAGTACCCACACAGTGTCTTACTGACAATCCCCCCGTGAACCATACGAAACTAGAATAGGCTTGACAATGGTACATAAAATACCTTCCTTGCAGAGTATGAATGTAAATGAAAGAGAATTAATTAGCCGTAACAGGCTCAAAGTGGATGCCTCTAGTTGCTGGATAGCTAAACAGAAGAATGGCAGCACTTGGAACTAAGGCTTCCAATTTTAGGGAACCTCACAGAGGTTCTGATTCATGACTTGGTCTGAAGAAAGTGCAGCTTGCAATAGGCAATTTTCTAGCATATACAGTGATGGAGGGCAGATTTTATAGCAAGCAGGTACAATCCAAGGTATTTTGGAAGAATCCATGTATCTCAAGTTCCTATTGCACACTGTAGAGGTATTAAGGTGACAGGACAACACGAAAGGTCGCATAATTGAACATCACAATACAACCTGTTGATTTTGACCAATGACGTAATAACCGAGTCTCTCAAGATATGCTACGTAGATATACTAACTAGCAAAACAAACACTATCGATGAATATAAACATACGGGATAATATTGTAATACTTACATATTGTAGATAATAAATAATCTGTGATTATCCTCATAAATTACAGATCACCACAACAGAATGTACCATTGATCACAGGTCTTGGCCCAAAAACTCACGCCTTCGGTGCTCACTTGCGAACCCCTCCCTGTTGACCTATGCCTAACCATCAGAGAGAACCTACAGATCACTTTTTATACACAAAATTATAATCTATAATCTGCTTTCTGCTTGTAAACAAACTATCATCTTTAACACATATGTGACATCATTGGTCAAAGCCGAAGAGTCATAAGTGCACTTCAATTGACCCCAAAAAGGTTTGCAAGTGCAATTGCTTTTACTGAGTGGTTCTGAACAAAAAATTCTTGTGTAACCTATACTTAACCTTAAGGCTACACTGGCTTGTTTTTGGTTTTCAAGTTATTGACAGTGTACTAAAGAATAGTCGCTCTTTTGGAGTCATCCTCAGTTTTGAAAACAACCTTTTGGATGCAATAGTCTCATGTAAGTGCAGATTAGGTTTTTAATCATTGTGTGATGGCAGTTACTCTGTTAATGCTATGGTTCCTGGGAATCAGAATTCTATTTGTACTTATTTGATCCAAAAAAGGTGTTAACTGTTGTCATTTGTATTAGTGTGAATTATCCCCGGTGTTGACAAGCATTCTCAGGTAGCAAAAAAGATTTGCAACTGTAAGTGAAAGCTTCCAGTAACAACAAAATCTGGGATCTACTACTTATATTCCAATGGCAAAGTAGTAGTGGCAAATTCATGATGGTTATAAGACCACTCAGGCTGGTGCAGAGATAACCACACCAGTCCAATCTGTAGTTTAGATAATCCTTTCGGTGCTTTTGGATGGACTACTCCTGGAAGACAATAGGTTTGATTGTCCTTTCTTGAAAAAAAAAATAATAAAATAAAATAAATAACAATACACAAAATAGCAGAAAAACACATTCTAAACATCATGTCACCTCTAGAATGATCATAAAAACTTAAACTCAACAGACATCCAGTAAAGCCTGCACCCATTAACATGGATAAGGTGAAAACATTCTCTGACATCTGACTCTCCCCAGAATAAAATTGATGGTGTTAATTTGATATCAGGATCAGGTAGAATGCAATTAATTTCCCTGGAAAACAATGTCACACTGTAATAACTGTTTAAGAAGAAATTTAACTTGCGCAGACTGTAACATTGTTGAAAGAAAGTACACTTGTGTAATATAAATTTTAACATACAAAAAGTGCAGTCATTAAGTGGATCAAGTAGTGAGGAAAACCAATGAAAAGTATAATTTTTATGCCAAATTCATACACTGTAGTTATAACATTCCAGACACACTTTATTTAGCCTACTGAATCTAGACAATACTTGTCTCATTGAAATTAGTCAAAGGTATTAAGTGAGACAATCTCTCAACAGAAATTTTACTCTCATCCCTCACCTACTCTTGCCTTCAGCCTATTAACAATAACCTACCCTCCTATAAAAAAGATACCAACCATTCACTCCACAGACTCTCCAGAGTTCCTGTCCCTTTACCACTTGGTACCACCCTAGCCATAGTCAATGCCACCTCTCTCTACACAAATATCTGCAATGCTAATGGCTTTACTGCTGTTCGACACTACCTTTCACGATGCTTGGCTGACTACCTTCCTGCTCATCATGATCAATTACATCCTCATCCACAATTACTTTTCCATTGAAAGCAAATCCACGATACTGCAATGGCTCCATCCCACACCCAGTTATTCATGGGTCATCCAAAGGATTCATTAACTATTCAGAATTCTAAACCCCTCATCTGGCTCATTCACTGATGATCTCTTCATAATTTGGATTGAAGATGAGAATAGCCTAGCCACACTCTTCCACTCTAGACGTCCCATTCATTTCACAGGGCCCTCCTCAATCCTATAAGCCACTTTCCTCCATCTTGACCTTCACCTGAAGGGTGCCTGCATCAGTATCTCCATTCACACGGAAACTACTGACTACCACCAGTACCTTCATTTCAACAACTTCCACCCATTCTTCACCAAGAAGTCTGATCCATACAGAATTGACACATCTGCAGTGATAAACAGTCCCTTTCCATATATGCCAAAGGACCAACTGAGGCCTTCACAGACTGAAATTAACCTGCTTTTGAAGTTGATGGCATTTCAGGAACAGTAACTTGGTCACTTATTTCTTCAGCTTCCTGTGGCATATTTGTATAAAATGTATTCACTGTGGTGACTCAATTCCCCCAGCCACTGTCTCATAATTCCTCCACTTGCTGTCTCATATTTACCCCAAAAGTTTCAACAGCTATTTCTCTACCTTAAAATGCCACAATGTATTTTTATTGCATCTTTTCAATCAGTGAATATCCCAGCTTTACGGAAAACTTAATAAAGGTCCGAAAGTACATGCAAACTTTGTTGAAGGTCTCTGACTACTCCCGTTTTCCAATAATTGACACATAAATCTAGGTATTCTCACGCGGTGGCCTCTCATTGTTTATGGCATCATATCTCTTTAGCTGTGTGTTGTGCTCTTTTGTTTTTGGGCCAGGAACCTTCTTAGGCATATGGTGAACAGTTCACCAAAGTTGAATAGTTTATGAATGCATAGAGGACATACAGACAAATATTCAGTTTTATATATAGAGATAAAACTTGATTTTGTGCAAATATGACCCTGGAATTTTGTGCTGTCTCATAATTACCCCCCCCCCTTTTTTTTTGCTGTCTCCTTATTACCCCACTTGACCGTTCTCATGCCTTCTACAAACACGCACGCAACTCAAAATTATTGCGCTGCGATGACATCACAGGACGGTATCCCCATCTTCAGGTGGGCCCCTAATCCTGGATCTATATCCAAATTCTGTAAGCCACCTCATGGTGTATAGCTGAGTGTACTTTTTGGACCATTGTCAATTCCTCCTTTACTTATTCCAGTTGTGTGTGGTTCACAGGGGGGAAAATGCAGATATGCCTCTGTGTGGGCTCATATCACTAATTTGGTCTTTTTGCAAGATATATGTCTGAGGAAACACTTGTTCACCTACTGCTTGAATACTGCTCACCGGTGTGGGATCCGTATCAGGTGGGGTTGATAGAGGAAGTAGAGAAGATCCAACAGAGAGCAGCAAGCTACGTTACAGGAACATTTAGTAATTTTGAAAGCGTTATGGAGATGATTGATAAACTCCAGTGGAAGACTGCAGAAGAGACGCTCTGTCGCTTGGTACAGAATTTTGTCGAAGTTTCGAGAACTATCTTTACCAAGAAGTCTAGCAGTATATTGCTCCCTCCTACATATATCTCTAGAAGAGATCATGAGGATAAAATCAGAGAGATTAGAGCTCACACAGAGGCATACTGACAATCTTTCTTTCCATGAACAATACGTAACTGGAATAGGAGGGAGAACCGATAGTGGTACTCAAGGTACCCTCCGCCACACACCGTCAGTTGGCTTGCAGAGTATGGATGTAAATAACTGTTGACGTATTAAGAAACATATACTCTCAGAACTGTGACAGAAAAGCCCGTAATGCAATACATGATGTCTCTTTTACAGCATCTGCCACTAGAGTTTTCCGACCATATCCATGATGCTTTCATGCTGACTAAATGAACCACTAACTAAGCTGTTCTCCACTGGACTATCCCTGATCTCTTCTATCAGCCCTACGTGGTACAAATCCCACACTGTTAAGCAATACTTAAATCATTGGCTGAACAAATGTTTTTTTTTTTTTTTTTTTTTTTTTTTTTTTTTTTTTTTTTTTTTTTTTTTTTTTTTTTGTATGCTACTTCCTTTGTTGATAGACTACACTTCCTGAGGAGTCTACCAATGAATCTCAGTCTTGCATCTGCCTTACCCACAATTAATTTCATGTGTTCAATCCATTTCAAATTGCTACTTCTGGTTATTTTATGAACGTAATTACTGCAGTGATTGTTCTGCAGTTGCATAGTAATATATTAAAAGACTGTCATACGTATTCGCATTACATTTGTTTATGTGGAGAGTCAACTGCCGCTCCCTGCGCCATGCATCAATACACTGCATATCAGCCTGCATTTATCTACAATTTTGCAGCATTGTAACTTCTCAAAATCACCCGTAAAAAGCCTAATTGCACTTAACATGGGGTAATTTATGTATACTGTTAAAAGCAACAGTCCTATAACACTCCCTTGGGCTACCAGTAAAAACTTTCAAGTCAGATGACTCCTCTGCATTGATAATGACATGCAGCTTTCTTTGGGCCATCACAGCTACAAGCTAAGTGTCTGCTAGAATGACCATTGACAAAATGTGGCTAAGAGATGGCTGAACGTCCAGTTGCTGAACTGTTTGACTATATGGTAGACTTCACTCCAGCAGGTATGATCTCGATCTACATTATATCCCACATACCCTTAACCCGCTGGACCTCATCTTTGGCTATTTTTTGTCCTCCAAGACCTCTCCCCTTTCCTGCTTTCAGTTCAGTCCTACATTCACCTTCTATTCCATGAACATACTACAGTGTCTCCCAATCCCCTTGGTCCCTGCCCAATTCCTCTCACAGCCTCCTGATCCACATTTGTTGACCTAGATGTAGTCCGTGCACATTCCACCAGACAGCTTCCCCTGCCCATACCTTACATTCCTCCTCTCCTAACCCCTCATCATCCCTATTACTGAGTGCTGCTCCCACAGGATAGTCTTACCATACACAGTGGCAAGAAGTGCATGTGTTAGATCTGTGTGGTGAGTAGCAACCTACCCTTATCAAAATATTGTTGTTAATACTTCCTAGACTCTCCAATGCTCCATTTAAATTTTATGTTAGATGTTAATAGTGTGTGTAATATCACTTACTTTTTGCATTTTGACAGAGCTGTTTTTTCCCAACCAATATCTTTCAATTTAACAGTATTATATGGGCCTACTTTCAAATCTGTTGGCTAAAGTGTGACATTCCTATAAAAATAACTTTTGGATATATTTCGCTTTTAGATAGATTCTACTCATTTTTATCATGGCATTTTAGTATCATAATACAATAATTTCAAAGCTTTATTACTGTACCTTTACTTTCACCCCACTGACTTTCTTTTAACTTCTTTAACTTCACCCATACATTGGAAGCTGAGCAACTATTTTTATTTGTGTTTGTTTAAATTTTGAAATTAAGTTACTTTGTAATATTCATTATTTTTGTATGTATAAAAATAATGATTGTTTGACTTACCTAAAGCACAGGCTCGCCCATAGACACAAAAAACACACACAAACATTCAAGCTTTCGCAACCGTTGCTTTCTTCGTCAGAAAAAAGAGGAATGGAGGAGGGAAAAAGGAAAGGATGTGGGTTTTAAGGGAGTGGATGAGGGGTCATTCCAGTCCCAAGAGTGGAAGGACTTACCTTAGGGGAAAAAAAGGAAGGTAAAGAAATGTCCACCTAGGTGTGTTTGCGTGTGTATATGTGTGGGTGTATTTGTTTACCTTCCTTTTTTCGCCCTAAGGTAAGTCCTTCCACCCCCAGGATGGAATGACCTCTCATCCACTCCCTTAAAACCCGCATCCTTTCCTTTTTTCTCCTCCTCCCTTCCTCTTTCCCTGATGAAGCAACCAATGGTTGCGAAAGCTTGAATGTTTGTGTGTGTTTTTATTTGTGTTTTTTGTCACTATTGGCGAGCCTGTGCTTTGGGTAAGTCAGTCTTTATTTTTATACATATTTTTCCCACCACGAAAGTCTCCTTTTATAATATTCATTATTTTTGTAGTTATTTTTGAATCTGGAATCTAGACTGCTGTTGGACCGGCTCGTCGATAGAAACAAATAAAATCACACACAAACACACATACAAGCTTTCGCCACCACTGGCAGCTTCTTCAGGAAAAAGAGGAAAAAGGGGAGGAAAAAGGGAAGGATATGGGTTTTAAGGAAGTGGAAAAGGAGTCATTCCAATCCCAGGAGTGGAAGGACTTACCCTAGGGGGAAAAAAGGAAGGTAAACAAATACACACACACTCAGACATATCGAAACGCAAACACACCTAGACAGACATTTGTAAAAAGCAAAGAAGTTGGACAGAGATACCAATTGAGGCAGAGGCTCTGTCCACAGAACCAAGGCAAAGATGCTAAAGATGGTGGGCGGGAATTTGAATTAGCGGAGATTGAGACCAGGTGCGCAACGAGAGGAGAGAATAAGCTGAAGGGCAAGTTCCCATCTCCGGAGTTCTGAAAGGTTGGTGTCGGTGGGAAGTACCCAGATACCCCGGACGGTGTAACACTGTGCCAAGATGTGCTGGCCGTGCACCAAGGTATGTTTAGCCACAGGGTGATCCTCATTACCAACAAATACTGTCTGCCTGTGACCTTTCATGCGAATGGACAGTTTGTTGCTGGTCATTCCCACATAGAACGCTTCACAGTGCAGGCATGTCAGTTGGTAAATCACGTGGGTGCTATCACAAGTGGCTCTGCCCTTGATCGTGTACACCTTCCGGGTTACTGGACTGGAGTAAGTGGTGGTTGAAGGGTGCATAGGGCAGGTTTTACAGCGGGGGCGGTGGTTTGGGGGTTTCATAGGGATGGACTAGTTGGTTACGAAGGTTAGGTGGGCGGCGGAAAGACACTCTTGGTGGAGTGGGAAGGATGTCATTAATGATGAATCTCATTTCGGGGCAGGATTTAAGGAAGTCGTATCCCTGCTGGAGAGCCACATTCAGAGTCCGCTCCAGTCCCGGAAAGTATCCGGTGACAAAAGGGGCAATTCTGGGATTCTTCGGTGGAAGGTTCTGGATTTGGAGGAATGAGGCAACCCAATTCAAATTCCCGCCCACCATCTTTAGCATCTTTGCCTTGGTTCTGTGGACAGAGCCTCTGCCTCAATTGGTATCACTGTCCAACTTCTTTGTTTTTTACAAATGTCTGTCTAGGTGTGTTTACGTTTCGATATGTCTGAGTGTGTGTGTATTTGTTTACCTTCCTTTTTTTCCCCTAGGGTAAGTCCTTCCACTCCTGGGATTGGAATGACTCCTTTTCCACTTCCTTAAAACCCATATCCTTCCCTTTTTCCTCTTTTTCCTGAAGAAGCTGCCAGTGGTGGCGAAAGCTTGTATGTGTGTTTGTGTGTGATTTTATTTGTTTCTATCGACGAGCCGGTCCTTTTGATAAGTCATCTCTTTTCTATTTTTTATTTTTGTTTATCCCACCGGGAAAGTTTCCCTCTATAATTTTCGTTTCATCAATTTGAATCTAACTCTATGTATATATGGCTTGGATCAACACCAACTTACAGGATGTTTAAAGGATTTTGAAATTGTGTGTGACTATCTGGAGGACGTCATCTCTCTAGGGAAACTGGCCTCCAGTATTCCAGGCCGAAATCACTGCCATCAGGGCATGTGTGGAGGAGAATTTGCGTAGGTGCTACAAAGATCATAGCATCTATATCTATTCAGACAGACAGGCAGCCCTGAGATCACTGGTAGCTCCTGCAACAAGGTCTAAAATTGTTGCAGAATGATACAGGGTTCTGGTGGAGCTAGGAGAAAGTAATAGAGTAAACATATTGTGGGTCCCTGGCCACTCGGGGATCAGTGGCAACGAACATGCCGACAGATTAGCCAGGATGGGGGCAGAGACTCCATTTATTGGACCAGAACCTGTCCTGACAATCACCAAGGCAATGATCAAATTGGAGCTACGTATATGGCTCAGAAGACAGCACATAGAATATTCGACCAAAGTCCATCAACAAAAACATGGCAAGGTAATAATGCCAAAGCCATGTTTTAAAAGAAGCTCTGCAATCCTGGGTCTGAACAGGAGAGAGATTAGACTCATGGTTGGATTGCTGACAGGTCATGGGAATTTCAAAAAACACCTACATACAATGGGAATAACAGAAGAGGACCCTAAATGTAGGATCTGTGATGACGGTGATGAAACTGCATCACATCTAATCTTCAAATGCAGTGCATTGGAGAGTAAAAGGCACAGAACATTTGGGACAACCAGACCCGAAGAAATTGGGTCTAATAAAGAACTATTTAAGGGACTCCTTGCACTGTTCAAGGGCATTGGTTGGCTTTACTAGATATACAGGGAGTAATACCGTACAATAAACTTAGTTTCGGTGCGGGCAGTGGCGGGTTGGACCAAGACTGTTCTGGCTTCCCTGAAAAAATCAAATCAATGTATATCTAGGCTCTCTGATCAATGGCACAGTGCGACAAACGGATAAGACAAAGAATTATTCTTGGCCGAGCCGCAATGGTCAAACTCACCACGATCTGGCAGAATCAAGCAATATCCAAGACAACAAAGATGTGCTTGGTGGAAATGTTCATGTTTCCTGTTTTCCCATACGGATGCGAGACCTGGGCCGTGAAAGGCAGTGATAAGAGCCACATTGATGCCTTCAAGATGTGGTGTTGGAGGAAGATGCTGCGTGTACCATGGACTCAAAGGAGAACAAATGTTTCAATAATAGAAGAACTACACATCACCAGGAGGTTATCTTCTCGTGTTAGCCAAAAATACATTCAGTTCCTTGGGCACATCTTGAGAAGGAAAGGGGATAATTTAGAGAATAACATCTTGCAGGGAAAAATTGAAGGCAGAAGACCACAATGGAGAGCAGCAAGCAGATGGTTAGATCAAGTGGAGAAGATCACTAGTTTACCTCTTCAGATCATATTAAGAAAGGCTGAAGATCGCTGTGGGTGGAGACATCTGACTGAAGTTTCAACGATCTAACAATGAATGAGGTCACGACACTCAGCAAGGAGTAACTGACTAATGATGATGATTTACAGTAACAAAACAAAGTCAAGTAACTGGGGTATTTTGCAGATGACATGGTACGGCCCACAAAAAATGTTAGTTAAGTATGGCAACATCACGAAAATGCCTAAAACTGCCTTAAGGGAACCTAAAGAAGTTACGGTAATTAAATAGTGCCCACTTATTACAAGTTTACTGCATAAACAAAAATATATAATTGTGTTACGCAATGAGTGAATTTTGATGAAGTTTCAAACAGCAGAATGAAACCGTAGTCCTTCAATGAACAACGACAACATCACGAGGTGTTTGATGTCAATGTTTACAAACCTCTCAGTACGGCCTACCATCATCTATTCCACATTTCCTTCCATACAACCCAAAAGATTGTTTTGCAAATGCATGATCGCGTCAGCTGTAAAATGGTGTACCGGTACGATAATTTACTGTCACATACAGAATGCGTGAAAAACTGAGTAATTACATGCCAGAAAACTGATGACAATGCCTGTATGTCAGTGCGTAATAAATAATAGGCTACTTACCCGACAAAGTTCACTTGCAACTGGTTGTTTTGGCACATGCCCATTGTAAATATTGTCAATAGTTTCTTCCCAAAATTTCAGCCTCATCTGACCTATGCGTGGATCACTCACACTATCCTGAACTTTAGCTGTCTCGATATTAAATGCACGGATTGCAAATGCAGAAGTCCGAATATCTTTTGGGAGGAGTAATGTACACAAAAAATTTTCATAATCGAAATTCCTGCAAATTAAAAATATTTACAGTGGTAAGAGAAATTATTCATTCATTTTCGGCTTCGCGAGTTATCTTTATAAGCAGAGGTTATGAACGTCTTACTTAACCAAATTCACACAATAATCTGAAGACGTCCCTTTAAATGTACTGTAGTTCGTTAGTGGTGTCTTACATAATTTACTGTGTAGCAATAAATAATCAACTGATCGGTGCACACTACAGAACCACTTCATTTGAGCTCACCGCCTATGAGCACTTCGTTACACAAGCTGTATTTTCTTTACTGCCGCGATCAACATAAGAACTATAAAGGCCTGGAGTTCATCGTATACCGGGTGCCCCAGTTCTCACTTTTCGAGCTTGATGTAACAACTAGGCACTCGAACCTGTAAAATAAAATGGCAGGAAAACACTGTCATGATATTTAGATATCATGTTAGGATACGAAATACTATTTCTGAATTGCATATACCGCGATGGTCGGCCTATATTTTCTTCATCGCGCCAATTATGAAACTCATTTGATAATTTCTTCGCCCTATTGTGTTTCTATAGAGAAAGACGTACCTAACACTTATGCTAACGTAATCAGCTTCTCAACCAAACAATATTAAATGTGTATGAAGCTGTAGGAAGAAGTCCTATTAGTACCTGGTTGATGTGCCTCTCAGTAGATTAAATAAACTGTTTATAAAATCTAGAAATACTCTTTGTGTGTAGAGTAGTGATAAAAATATTTAATTAATATTTATTCGTGTCAGAAGCACTTGCCATGTAAACTGGTACACAATATTTACATGTTATGTGAATATATCATAGTTACAAAACAATTATTTACACTCTTCCATCCAGAAGTTAGCAACTTCTATTGCATATGGCGATGCATGCAGCAGATCTCCTGGTGTGCATGTTGCTGAAAACTGGGTAACTACATTGCTCCACATTCACAAAGCCGTGACTCCACTAGGAAACCCCATTTGATCATATTGCTCTTACATTTTGTGACACCTAACCATAGTCTGTTGAGTGATCTAACTGTACTCCACTTCTCTGTGTGATAGGGTGACAGTTTTTCACATGGTGTAGTAGTAGACCTTGCACACTGTATTTCAGCAATGCTGTGGCGTTCCACCCATGGCCTTTGTAGATCTGAGGAAGCTCTTTCTGGATTTTATTCATGGGTTTGTTGGTTGATATACATATGGGGGACAGGGCTACAGAAGTTTCTGATTCGTTTTGTCTAATTTTTTGGTGCTACCTCTCGGTGGATGTCGAGGGGTGCAATCTCACAAGACAGTACAGTTTAATTAGAGGAGTGGGCTTTAGGAAGCCAGTGATGATTCAACAAGTATCATTCAGAGCAACATATACTATTTTGGCATGGCTAGATTTGAACCACACTGGACTTTCATATTCTCCACCAGAATAACATAGTGCTAGGGAGGAGGTTCTTACAGTGTTGGGGAGTGTTCCTCATGTTGTGACTGTTAGTTTCCTTATGATATTATTTCTGGCTGCCACTTTTTGCTTGGTATTCAGGCAGTGTCTCTTATAGGTCAATGTGTGGTCAAGGGTGACTCTGCCTGTTTTAAGGTGTCAAGCACAAGTCCTGTTTTACTACTATTTAGTCTTAATTGGTTCTCCCTGTAGTAAGCTGACAGTTGTCTTAATGCTTTAGTCAGGATGTCTTCGCCGGCCGCGGTGGCCGAGGGGACTGAGGCGCTCAAGTCACAGTCTGCACGGCCACTACGATCGGGGGTTCGAATCCCCCCTCGGGCATGGATATTTGTGCCGTCCTTAGTCTTAGCTAGTTCATAAGTAGTTTGTAAGCTTAGGGACTGATAACCCCGTAGTTAAGTCCCAAAAAAAAAAAGGATGTCTTCAACAGTTTCAAAGCAGTGGGCTTGGGCAGTGATAGCATAGTCATCTGCGTAAATGAAGCTCTGTGTTGCTTCAGGTAGTGGTTGATCATTTGTATAAATGGTAAACAAGGTTGAAGCAAGCACACTTCCCTGGGGTAATCCATTCTTCTATGATTTCCATCTGCTTCTTTGTCCCTGAAATTCGGCAAAGATTCTTTATGAAACACGTTAGTTGGTGATCTTTAGTGACATTGTACAGTTTCATAAGAAGTCTTCTATGGTTAACGGTGTCATAAGCTGCTGTTATATCTATAAATACAGCATCTGTGATCTCTTTCTTTCAAAACCATCTTCGATGTGCTGTGTTAGTTTCATTACTTGGGATGTGCAGCCCTTACCCAGTCTAACTTCAGCCTGCTGTGGAATCTTTATTGTCTCTAGTTTCTCTGTTAGTTTGAGTAGAATGTGTCTTTCAAGAAGTTTATACAGATGAAATAGGAGAGATATAGGGTGTTAACTTTTAGGATAATTTTGATCCTTGCTTGTGAAAAGCTATAACTATGGCTTTCCTCCAGAGTTTAGGAATTTTGCAGGATTGGACACAATTGTTCATCAACTCTCTTAGATACTCTTTTGTTATTGGCTAAAAGTTCTTAATCTGCTCACTTCTTATATCATCAAGGCCCGCAGCTTTCTCATTTTTCATATACTGAGAGAGAGATCTAAATCAGCTTGAGTAAATGGTTGAAGCAGAGTGTTACTTTCTTGGTTAGGTTATTTCTCACATGCTTTCTTGTCAGACGTGGTTAAATAAGGTGGTTTCCCATTTTGTATGAGCTGGTACACAATTTGAAGAGCCTGGACATTCACATGCATATTTGCCAGTATGGGTCATTATCCAAGCATTTTAGAAGACTCCAGGCCTCATGAGTACTTTTAGTAATGTTGTAGTCTTCTATGAGTTTCTTCCACTGTACTCTCTTTCCTTCAGAGATTGAGGGGAGGATGGGTCTAACTGTTTGGGAGGTTTCCTTGCTGAATAGGTTTTCATCTTATTGAGTATAACACTCCTCAAGCAGCATAGTTGTTTCTGAAGTGACACCCTACAAGTAGTTTGTCCTGCAGCCTCTTCGAATACATGCTTGTGAGCATGAGAAGTGCTCATGTTCTTCAGGCTTAGGTTTAATTATATAAACATTTTTGTCCAGCATTATAGAGAATTTTGGCCAATCTTCCTTCTTGAAATTATACCTTCATCCAAATACAATTTCTTGGGATCTTAATATAGGAAGAAGTTGACACATTTTAGTCTGCCTCAGGTATGGATCCACACACTGATTTGTAACACTGTTCCCCTCAACATTTTCCCTTTCAGATAAGAGGTCAGGATTGTAGCCACCTTCCACTATTGAAGGACGGAGGTAGTTTACTATCATGAATGACATAGAGGGAATTAGTTTCAGCCCAAGAATAACAGTTTCGCCATTTTCATCCTCTTGTATGTATCCCCAGGTTGTGGGTATTAAAATTGCTTATTAACAAAGAAATTTTCCCTGAATCAAATTTTTTAGGAGGAACAGAGAATAATTTTTCTGAAGGAGGCTTGTATACTGACATTATCACACAATTGATGAGTTCTAAGATGATCTCAAAAATAACACATGTTTAGTATGAGGTATTTCTGCAGCTAGCATTTTTGATCACCTTTACTGGATATCTCTGTGAATTCTTGTAAGCACAGTACATCACATTTCAGTTCACAGTACAATTTGTGAAGTAGCTGTTGCTTACATTGTGACATACCTTCAATATTTATTGAAATAACTATAATAGCAGGTTATGAAAAGAACCATTTATTAAAATGTGTTTTGTTTGAACTCATAAGTGCTTCTGGAATGCTGATCTTCAGTACCTTTTTGGTACCCATGCACAGGCATCACAGGCAGGAATCATCTTCACACCCATAAAATTATTAATGTCATAATGATAAATTTTCAGTGAATGCATCTTAACTGATAAATGGGAAACAGAGATAATTAATGCTTGTATTAACATTAACTCATTTCATACAGCTACAAACAACACAATTGCACATATGATCTGCAGAATATGTCAACAAAATTAATAAATAAAAATAAGTAAATGCAATGTCCATGTCCTCGCCCTTCCCTGCCCCAAATGAAATCTCAGACTCATGAATTCCATGAACTTCCTTTTTGTAGACATTTTTCAGCCTTCTTTTATTAGAAAGTTAAATGTTAATGGCCAGTGTTTTGTTATCTCTCCTAAAGGAAGATGTCAGACTCAAACTTCAAAGGAGAGGAATTATAATCACCATTGGAGATATAGTTCTATTACTTTTTTTTAATTTTTTATTTCCATCAATTGATTCACTTGAATGCTAGAATGGTTCCTTCCACCATACCTCTTCAATGGATTAAATGTCCTAAAAATTCACACACACCACTGCAACAATGTCACTCAGCGACAGTAGATGTTACTTTGTGTGTTGTGTTGTGTGTAATCATAGTAATTGCTGGAGTCCATCCAAGATCATCCTGCAGTCATTTATTTGAAGAGCTAGGGATCTTCACAGTAGCTTCATAGTATATACTTTCACTTATGAAATTTGTTATTACCAATCCCACCAAATTCAAAAGCAATAGCAGTGTACATAACTACAACACTAGAAGAAACAATGATCTTCACTATTCAAGGTTAAATCTAGCTTTGGCATAGAAAGGGGTGAATTATGCTGCCACAAAAGTCTTTGGTCACCTACCAAACTGCATCAAAAGCCTGACAGATAGCACACTAGCATTTAAAAATAAATTAAAAGAATTTCTGAATGCCAACTCTTTCTACACTATACACTATAGATGAATTTTTAGATAGAAATTAGTAAATCTGGAAAATAAAAAATAAAAATAAATTGTGTCATGTAATATTTAGTACAAATTAATAATTTGTAAAGACACCTTTCATTAACCTGGTACGTTCCACATCATTATGAAGTGTCGTATTCATGATCTATGGAACAAGTACTAGTCTAATCTATGTTTTTAGAGTGAGTGGCTTTGTCAGAGAGCTAAGCTTATTTCACTTTTCTTTGTGTGCTTGTCTGCTTTTCAGCACAGCTTCTGTTTGGTTAGTACTGGTAGCTATGTGGCCTCTTGTACCAGATACAGCAACTTTTAATGATAACAACCCTCATTCAATGTCTATTTGATATTATCACCTTGGGCTCTTGCTAATTAGTCCTGTAGGTGCTGGTAGTCTCACTCATAATGTGGGTACTTTTTACATACAGACATGTGTTGAGAGGTATGATCATTTTTGAAGTGATCTTCATGAAGAATAATCATTTTGAGATCATCAGATTATGTATACAAAATACAGTGAACATGTGATCACATTTACAGATCACTGCTTAATAAATCAGTCAAAGATCCTCATATCCCTGCTACAAGATAACTGCCAGAGATACAACCTCTGCTAATAAATTTCGGTGAATGAAGTCAGAAAGGTCGATCAGGCAACACAGGCAAGTGCTGTACTGGTGTAATGGCCAGTGTTGACAAACTGCCCCCACTGTAGCTCAGTTGAGCATCGTGTTTGTTCCATGTTAGGCCTGTTGGACAAAATGCTTTTTAAGTTTGTTGGTTCTGAACTGAGAATACAACAATGAATGAGCAAAGGATCAATTTAAAGTTTTGTTTGAACTTGGCAAAACATCTAAAGAAACATATGCAATGCTGGTACGTGTTTATAGGAATCAAGCACTGTCCATGAAATGTGTACACAAGTGGTTCACCCATTATCGAGGAGGCTAGGAAAGTGTTTCTGACAATCCCTATAGCAGATGACTGGTGACTGCAATTAGTGATGAAAACATTGAGAAAATGAGGATATTAATCATAAACAATTGTCAGTTAACTGTACACATGATAGCGGATGAACTGCAGATTAACCGTGAATCTGTGTGACAAATCCTTACCCAGAAGTTAGGCAAAAGGAAAACATGTTGCTGTCACATCATTTGACTGACAATCAGAAGCAAGCATTTTTTAAGGCTTCACAGATTTTTGTCGAAACAGCAGCTGTGACACCCAAATTCTTGAAACATATTGTCACTGAGATGAAACCTGGTGTCTCCAGTATGAGACTGAAACAAAATGGAAAGCATGGAATGCTGTGAGAAAAGCTCAGAGGTGAAAAATCACACATCAAAACAATGCTCATCGCCTTTTTTGATAGTCAAGGCATTATCCACAAGGAATTTCTACCTGAGGGAATGACATTGAACGCTCCAAGGTATGTTGGAATTCTGACCTGTTTCATGCAGAATCTATGCAGGGTTGCCACCAGTATGATTTGATAAAATTCACCCATACACACCCAATATCATAAAACAGTTCCTGGCACAGAAGGGGATGGCACAACTTTAACACCCATCATACTTGTCGTATTTCAATCCTCCACACTTCTTCCTACTCCCTTGATTCAAACTCTCTTGGAAAGGAAAGAGATTTTACAATATTCCTGACATCCAATGAAATGTGATGAGGCTTTTGAACATCATCCGAAAGGACAATTTTGTGTTGCACAGTTCAGTGGTGCATAGTTGTGGCAGATGACTACTTTAAAGGTTATTTGTTTATTTATCATATCCAAGACAACTTTGTACAAAATTATCTTACAATGGAAAACTGGAAAACCAATTATATAGTAGTAGAGGTAGTGAAAATTAAATAAAATAATTTAGAAAATATGGAGGGGAAAAACATAGAAGACAAGAAAACATTTAAAAGAGCTTGGTGTAATTATATTGGGGAGTCCATATTTAATATCCCTCATTAAGCCCAATACATTGCAGTATCAATGGCTTTGTTATTTGCTGGGAGTACATACTTGTATGAAGGTTTGTCCAGTTTCCTGCAAACAAGTAGGTGTTGTAGTCTTGCAGTTCTCCACACTCGCAGGGCTCATCCACACTCATGTAGCTCCATTTCTTCAAGTTTACTCTGCACCAAGATACTCCCATTTGTAGTCTATTCAGTGCTTTCAATATTGTATATGGAGGTTCTTCTCTGGGGCTATTCCCTGGACTTGCTGGTTCCAAGTTTCACCACAGTTCTTCTTCTTGTGCTTCAAGTGAAAGAAGGGTTGATTTGGTTGTTTGTAGGAAACTCTTCCTTGTTTGAGGTTGGAGGTTATGTCTAAACAGTGGATGCCTGGGATCTGTTCCCTATTTACGCATTTCAATTTCTAAAACCGTTCTTCTTCTGATTTCTGGCTGGGCTGTGCCCATGAGTCGGTACAGCTGATTTGTGAGAGTTGGGCAAAGACATCCTGTTTGATGTGTCCTGTCTCATTCAAGGCTATGTTTACTTATTCTGCATGGGTGGATTTTTGCCAGACAGGTACCGAATACCCCGCAGCAGAGAAACATAATGCTAGAGCTGGCATACCAAGAACTGTGGGTTGTGTTCCCCAACTACTACTTGTGAGCTTGCAGATGATGATGTTCCTGGCACTCACTTTCATTCTTGTGTCCACAGTGTTCCTTGTTCAGAACATGTTTTAAGTTTAACTCCAAGATATTTTTGTGTGTCACAATGAGAAATGCACTGTCCCCTCCACATTATGTTGAGTATCCTCCTAGCCTTCCTATTTGCAAGTGAAAAACACAGGGTTTAAGCTGGAATGGCTTGAGTGGTTATTTTCCTAATAGACAGCTAGATTCTCAAGCACTAATGTTAATTTTCTTTCTACATCTTCAAAAGTTTTGCACTGAGCAGCAACTGCTGTATCATCTGCTTAGATGAAGGACTGAGTGTGTCTGGCAGCACAGACACTCATTCCTTCATCAATGCAGATTGTAATGAAGCATGTTGGGATTTATTATTGAACCTCCCAATACCACTGTTGCATAATAATATATATGAATGCAATTAGTCTATTATTATTTTTTCCAAAACATTTGTTATTCTTTTTATAATGTAACTAAATGAAGTCATTTTCTGTTATTTGACACCAGAGAAGTTTGTTCAATTAGTAAATGTTAATTAATTTGTGCCAGAAGTATACTGTTAAATTTCAGATAGTGTGCTAATTAATGTTCCTATGAAAACTAGGTAAATTCTTTTCTCATGATATTATAGTGGGAATTACTGTGTGTAATTGTGTAATTACCATTTATTACAAAAATATTGTTGATGAATCTATTTTGTTAGATATGTGAAGGAAATACTATTAATTTAACCAAAATTTTTATATCAATTTACCCAGTATTATTTAAGCTAATTTTTATGGCAGGCAGTTGCATGTAATTGTTTACTTTTCCATTATAATTAATTTAATGTACATAATTAACAATACACAATTTTCAGTGACATTGTTTGAAACATATAAATAGGATGCACTCATGGCATGTATCAGAGTATTGTTTCATCCATTGTCTGAGGTATAACCCATGCTAGTTGAGAATATTGTTTTGTCAGCCATCTGATGCTCAATCTATGTCAGTTCCGATTTTGTTTATTGTTTTGGCTGCGATCTGAAGTACAAGCCACATCAGTTTGGACTTTAAATTTGAACAATTCTGCAAAAAATTAGTCAGTGTTGTTAGTGTGCAAAGTGTATATACAGTGATTAATTAATATTTGTGCCACATTACAATGTACACCTTGAACTTTTGTATTCCACACATGGACAATGTTAACTTGTATTACTGATGTGTGGAATGTACATGCCTAGTATTAATGGTTGTAATGTGTAGGATGCCTTTCCAGTCCCAGAACACTGTGCACATCATTTTCTGAGGTGTCATGATTTGCTTTGGCTTTACCTTTGGTGGAGATGAAGTTTGCCTCCATTCCATTGATTGCCGCTTACTCTCAGGGGTGTTGTAAGAAACCCACGTTTCATCTCCTGTGACTATCCGTCTCAGAAATTCTTCGCCGCTTTCAGCATAGCATCTAGGTGATAATCACATTAGCGCTGTGGGAGATTCTGTGGGTGCCCATATCATGAGCAGCTGTTGTCATCAGTATTGCAGATGAAGGCAGAATGAGTAGCAAAGACAGATTGGTCAAGTGCACTACCCATCCGTTGTGTTTTGTGTTGCTCAGTGAGAATGTTCGGTACCCAATGTGAGCAAAGTTTACAGAATTTCAGTTGTTTGGTAACAATTTCATGCATCAGTGATCATGAAATTTTGGGGAAGTCCATAGCGAGAGCACTAATTGTAAACCTAAGGTTTTCCTGGATCTTGTCATCAATCACATGAACCAGTTCTGTAACCAGAGGTGGATGCCCACCTCATTCTTCATCATGCACATCACTACGTCCACCACTGAACTGTCGGACCCATCTTCTCACCATCGAATCACTCATGACATTTTGTCCGTAAACATCGCAAATTTGCCGATAAATTTCACTTGGTTTCATTTTCCACACATTCAGAAACTGAATCACCGACCTGATTTCACAAGCGGCGGGATTTTCCATCAACGCCAACATTTCAAACAAGCACAACAAAGCATACGTAACTGACAGCGATCTCCAAATGGTGCACGTTCTTTTCCTTGATACACTTCGTCTACAGAACTGCAATCGCAGTGCTGCAGTGGAGATAAATTGAAATGGAACTTACTTTCTTGATGCACCTCGTACGTAGTTCTGCAAACTCTGGGAATGTTTTTATGTGAGATAATTTTAACTAATTTAATAAATGTATCATATTTATTGGAACTTGCACCAAGGTTATGTTCTTTGTCAACTTGTTTGGAGAATTGTCCCACTGGGCATGTTTAAAATTAAAACATCTTTTAAAATGAATGTAGCTCAATGTTGTGTATGTGGGAGTGGATCCCCCAAATCCTTCCTCGTTTGTATGCAATAGGTTCAGTGACAAAGATGTTATCTGGTTTGTATCCATGGTTGCACCTGCTGCTGTTGAAGTTTAGGGTCATGTATAAATTTCAGGTCTATTGAGTCTGCCCAAGTACCAAGCTCCTCTCTGCTTTTATCAGTGTGTCTGTACCCCCAGGCTGAACCATGGCAGTTGAAGTCATCCATTACCAGTTTTCTTAATTTTGAAACATAGTTCAGTGGTTCGTTGAATCTGAACTAATTGTTCGATGTTTTATATGTCAATGTTACAGTGAAGGATTGTGACCAGATATCACTTCTGTTCTACTCTATGACTTTCTGTCAATTACAATGTACTGTGACCTTTCTAACAGGAAATCATGAATCCAGTCACACAACTGTGGCAATATTCCATAAGCACTCAATTTGATTATAAGATGCTGTGTGAGGTGCAATGACAAAAGCTTTCCAGAAATCTAGCAACACGGAATCTATTTGACATCCCTCGTCAGTAGTGCTCAAAACATCATGCGAGTAAAGAGCTAGCTGTGTTTCACAAGAATGATACCTTATGAATCCATATTGACTATGGGTTAATAGGTGACTTGATCTTCATTCAACTTCACAGAGTTTCTCACCTGGGCATTCTATGTTTGGTTCATCTAATGATGGAACACTTCTCCTGACCGAACTTCAAATGAGACTTCATAAACTGTCAAAGTAGTAAATTTGGTTGTCACATTCAGCCAACTCTTGAAATGTTTGAAATACCCTGAGGCAGATTCCAACAGATGCATACTGATCTCTAGGACCTCTGTTGGTCACTAATGGTTTCCAGTTTTGGTTTTGATGGGTTATGGGGTAATGCTCTGGGTGTAAACCATGACCCGCATGGATATTATCACTCGATTTGCCCCCTTACTGTTTGTCAATATATGGATTGGATAACAATGGACCAAGGCTGTCAATTTGAGTCCACACTTTTCAAGGTACTGTGCAAATTTTGTGGTGTCTGTTGGTTTGATGCAACAGTGAACCACTCATAGAGCAAGGACACCTCAATCTTAATGCTACTCTAATGTGTCATGGAGGTGAATGGACAGAGGCTTTGCTGTGGGTGTTACTTTGTGTATGCTCAGCATATAAATATGACCTACAAGTCTCTTTGGCACGAGTATTATATGGAGAACCTCTTCCACTGCCTGCAGAATTCATCCATTTCAATCCTGAGCCAGACAAACTGAACCTTCCCACTAGCATTGCACAAGTTTAGAGAGACATTGTATATATGCATCTTTCGCCACCCCACCTGCACAACTCGTCAAAATGTTTTTATTCATAAAGCACTTCTGTAATGTGAATTCATCATGCTGAGAGATCATACAAACCAAAATTACACCTATCAAATTCAGGTCCTCACAAAATCACATGACACTCCATTAACATGTTTGACTTATTTCTCCACAGCAAGCAGCCACCATTTCAGTCAAATGCTTCAAGCCTGCCTGGACTCTAGCTGACAGTATACAGCTATTGACATCCACTCAAAGACACTAACTATACCCATTCAACAGAAAAATGTGTCTTTGCTACTCATTCTGCCTTCATCTGCAATACCCAATGACAACAGCTGCTCATGATATGGGCACCCACAGAATCTCCCACAGCACTAATGTGATTATCACCTAGATGCTATTAGCCTGGTATGTTATGCGATTATCATCTAGATGCTATTTGAGTGGTATGTGGCACTTACATCATTGTGATCAGCACACCATGCATTACTAGCACCATGATCAACTCTATAGCTTATCAGTTTGCATTTGAGCACTGGTGGTTCAGGGTGACAACACCTCATCATCCACTGTGCCTCTCAGTGCTTTGCCCAAGGAAGAGAGCATGTGGAAGGGAGAGGGTGTCTCTGTGGATACTCACCAGAAATAAAGTCATGGAGGAAGTGTAATATACAGCCTCTGACAATAAAGTTTCAGTGAATAGCACTGTAACACTAATGTAGGTGAACTATGAACTGTAGTTACCTTACCATCATCAAGAAAGGAGCCTCCCCAAAGATCATGACAACCATTGGGTATACCCTGAGCAATGTTAGGCTTCTGTCTAGTGACTAAACCTTTCAAGACACCACAAAAAGAGTTTTATCAAGGCCAATTTAACAATAATGTCCATAAACATTGAAGGGTTTGCATCCAAGAAAGAGGTACTACTTGCTGAAGCATGTAAATCACACAACTGCAATCTCTTATTAATCCGAGAGACCTACAGTGGCCCCACCAATGGAGGACTGGAGATCCATGGAATGAAATTAGTAATTGAAAGACTACATGCACAATATGGTAGTGCAGTCTTCACCAAAATGAGCTTAGATATTATATCTGCACAACTGACATCTCAAGAAGACATTGTGACAACTTGTCACTTGATGATGGCTTAAGAAGCTGAAAGCCGGTTTGTGACCAATAAATAAGTTTTGCAGAACATCAGGAAGTTGTTCATTTTTGATATAATTATGAACAATTTAAATTCTAAAGAACACACAAAAAATATTGTAGGGAAGGTGAACCAAAGGCTATATTACACTGGCAGGACACTTAGAAGTTGCAACAGTTTTAATACAGAAACAGCCTACACTACACTTGTGTGTCCTGTTATGGAATATTGCTGTGCACTGTGGGATCCACATCAGCTGGGATAAAAGATGATGTAGAGAAAGTTCAGAGAAGGGCAGCTTGTTTTGTATTATTGTGATATAGGGGGGGAGGGGGAGAGTGTCATGGAAATGATGCATGAGGCAGGGATGGAAATCCTTAAAAGAAAGGCATTACTCATTGTGAGAAGAACTATTTATGAAATTTCTTTCACAACCTTTCGCTTCAAAATGTGAACACGTAGCACCGACCTACATAGGAAGACATGACTATCATGATAAAATAAGATAAATCAGATTGAAAACAGAAATATTTAGATGTTCCTTTTTCCCACTAGCTGTTAGAGAATGGAACTGTAGAGAAATATCATAAGAGTGGTTTGATGATCCCTTTGCCATGTACTTCAAAGTGACTTGCAGAGTATATATGTAAAGGTAGGCAATCACATCAAGGGTTGTTAGGGCCTGAGCCCTGGGAGGGATCTGTATTCAGTGTGAAGATTGGTATGGAAATAATTGTACAGATCCATCAGTTTATGATCCTGTGATGAGTGACAACCAGCTGTTATCAATTTGACTCAAAATAGCATTAATGTTATATGTATACTAGTATGCTAGAGAACTGTACATTGCAAAACAGCAAGAGTTAAAAGAAATTTGTTACATTAAAAAATATAAGTATCACAGCTAAAAAGATCTAAATATACATACTGATGCTTTTAGATTTACTTGTATAACAGATAGATCACAAGTAAACAAAATGTATTAATTTAATAACCAAAGCAAAATGTAAATGAATTGTTGATTATACTAGGTCAAAAGAGCTTAATTT
The DNA here is from genome assembly GCA_026315105.1 of Locusta migratoria. Taxonomy (NCBI): domain Eukaryota; kingdom Metazoa; phylum Arthropoda; class Insecta; order Orthoptera; family Acrididae; genus Locusta; species Locusta migratoria. The sequence continues at coordinate 526,292,784 of CM048745.1, forward strand.
CCAAAACTTAAAAATGTGGACAATCACAGAAATCATATAAACATATGCGGTCACTACATTTAAATACTGAAAATGCAGACCTGTCTGGATAAATGCGGGCATCTGGTATTTCTGTATTTGTGATCTGGATGGATGGATGGTTTGATTTTGAAAGAGACTAAAGTACAAAGGTTGTCAGTCCCTTGTTCCAATTGGAGAGATTACAGTAAAGATCACTAAAAAGTTGTATAAAACAATGTGTTGAAATTCATAATGCAACAGATGTAACATCAATAGGAAAAGAAAAAAAAAGTTTAAAAAAGGAGGGAAAGATTTAAAGAGAATACTAGTGTCTTGGCTGGGTGAACTCAGAAATAAAAGTAGAACAACCAGCTACTCTGTTACACGTTAAAACCACCTACCCAAATGGGGAACAGATAGTTAATGGACACTCAATAAACTTCATATGTAATAATACAATCCATTTGCATGATAAAATTTAAAACTGAATCATCTGTAGAGGCAATGTCAGCTAAAACCAGACTCAGGGTGTCAAGGAAATTGAAGGTCCGCATCTGGGTAGCTAGGTTAGGGCAATCCAATAAAATGTGGGTGACTGGTAAATGGGTGCCACAGTGAAACTGAGGTGGATCCTCGCGACGAAGGAGATGACCATGTGTTAGCTAAGTATGGCCAATACGGAGGCAGCAGAGGCCGACAGAGTCCTTGTGAGGCGCCCGCACATAGGTGCACCAGACATTCGTTGTCTCCTTTATTGTCTGTAACTTGTTGGGTGTTTGGAGGGTACGCCATTCTGTATTCCACAAATTGCAGGCTTGACTGCATAGCATTCAACATAGGTCAATAGATGGTATACAGACCTCCAGAAGGGGTTTATTCATGGCCACTTTGGCTAAACTGTCAGCTAGTTCATTCCCTATGATCCCAATGTGCCCTGGATTCCAGATAAATATTTTAGGACTCCTCACCAGCGCAGGTACGAATGTGGTCAAGTGAATGAAACATGGCTACTAACCCTACAGTGAAGACACTGAAGCCATTCAGTAAGGAGTGCAATTCATTATGCCCTGCATATGTGTAAGAGAAGCCAATATGACCATCTACCATTGAACCATCAGTGTAGATCACTTCCAAGCCCTGTGACATGTCAAGAATAGATAAGAATTGGTGGCGATGGGTCACTGGGTGAACCGAGGTTTTGGGGTACTGCGACACTTCCAAGTGAAGACGTGGCCGATGTATACACCATGGTGGTGTACATGATTGGAAACAGAAGAGACAAGGTAGTGGAAAAGATTCCATTTCACTAAGAGGTATTCGGACATGGACACCAAACGTCATCTCCGATCTGGGCCGCTGTTGTAGAATAAGAAGTGGCCTGTTAAGAAAAAGGAGACAGTGATTTGGATGAAGAGGCAAACCACAAATATGAGCTATGTAATTGAAAAGTAGCTGTTGGCACCTGGTTTGTAATGACCACAAGTAGACTGTTAACAGGGCTTGTTCTGAAAGCTCCTGTTATGAGCCTAACTCCACAATGGTGGACCAGGTCCAGCATCTGCAGTGCTGAAGACGATATTGAACCATACACAATGCCCCTGTAGTCTAATCGTGACAAAACAAGAGCTCTGTAACAATGCAGCAGATTACTGTGGCTGCCCCCCCCCCCCCAGTGGTATTGCTAAGGCAGCAGAGAACATTAAAGTACTGCCAGCAAATCTGTTTAAGCTGACAAATATAAGGGAGCCATGTCAGCTGGTCATCAAACACTAGTCCAAGAAATGATGCATTTAGTAGGTGGCCATCAATGTAAAGTACGAGATGTGGGTGGACTGTTCGATACTGACAGAAGTGCTTAACACAGGTCTTGACAGCAGAGAATTGCACTTTGCATATGGCTCCCTGCTGCTGGCGTTCAGCAACACATGTACTGGAAGAGCTAAAATAAGCAGGAAGTCGCCAGCATATAAAGAGGTGGAAACTGACAACCCTACTGCTGCTATTAGTCCATGAATAGCTACTGAAACGGGTACACTCAAGACAAAGCCCTGGGGAAACCCGTTCTCCTGTATATGCAAAGAGCTACAGGAGGCACAGACTTGTATATCAAAGATACAAGAAGCTAAAAAGTTTCAGATAAAATGGAAAATGAGACCTAGAGACCCCAACCATGTACCATAGTAAGGATGTGGTGTCTCCGGATTGTGTCGTAAGCCTTAGGTGAGTCAAAGAAGATGGCTACCAAGTGTTGACAAAGTTGTCGACAGCTGAGCGCCCCTTGCATAAACCAACCTGGCATGGAGATAGGAGACCACGAGACTCAAGGAGCCAGCACAATCGCCAGCCCACCATATGCTCTATCAATTGGCAAAGAATGCTAAGAAGACTGATTGGTTAGTAGCTATTCAATTCAGGCGAGTTTTTGCCAGCTCTGATCACTGGATGAACAGACACTCTCGCTATTGTGATGAAAAAGTACCATCACTCCTGATGTAATTAAAGATAGCTAGAATGTGTCACTGCAACTTGGGTGACTGGCGTTTCAGCATCTGATAATGGGTGCGATCTGGCCTAGGGACTGTGTGCAAGGGCACTGAGGAATTCCCATTCACTGAAGGGAATATTGTACAGTTCCATGTGGCGAGTCGAGCAGGACAATCACTTTCTTTTGTCCAGCTCTTTCAGGCTGGTTCAGCACTCCTGCTTGCGTCTTCTAATCAACTGTTGGGCTCGGGCACAAAGCCGTTTAAAAACAATTAGGTTTTCCAAAGATGGGTGCCACTTGTGGCACTGCAGGTATTGCCAGCGGTCTCTAACAGCCTCAGCAATCTCGACGACCACCAGGGCACTGTCCTCTGCCAGGAGAATCCCGAGGAACTAGGGATTGCACACTCAGTTGTAGAAGTAATGGCCGAGGTAATGCTGTCGATTACATCTATGTTAGAATGTACTGGAGAACCAACCGTGGCAGCAGAAGTAAAAATGTCCCAATTAACCTTATTAAGTGTATATGGGCAAGCATTCAGGGGAATGATGCTGGGGTGGTGACAAGATGATCGGGAAGTGGTCACTATCACACAAATCATGCAGTCTTCAGTGGATATATGGGAAGAGGCTAGGGCTACATACTGATAGGTTGATGGCAGAGTAGGTACCATGAGCCACACTAAAATGCTTGGGGGGCACCATTATTTAAAAGGCAGAGGTCGAATTGAGATAGCAACAGCTTGATTACCCTGGCACGGCGAGTAATCATAATACTACCTCACAATGGGTTATCGGTGTTGAAATCACCCAATACCAGGAAAGATGGGGGTAGTTGAGCAATCGGTGCAGCCAGAACATGTTAGGGTACTTCACTATCATGAGAGAGATAGTTGTTGCAGATGGTAATGTCCAGTGCAGCCTTACCCTGACAGCCACAGCTTCCAAAGGTAGCTGGAGTGGAACAGCTTTACTGTAGACTAGAGGTAAGGACATAGGTACGTACTCCATCTGATGCCCTATCATAGTCTGCGCGATTCTGATAGTAACCCTGATAGCCACATAAGGCAGGGATGCATATTGTGGGAAAGCAAGTTGCTTGGAGGGCAATGCAAAATGTAGATGAAGTGCTGAGAAGTTGTCGTAGCTCAGCTAAGTGGGAGGGGGGGGGGGGGCATAACCATCACAGTTCCAATGGAGTATGTAATTTTCTTTTAGACTAGAGGCCATGACAGGACAGATAAAACAGATCATTCAAAAAAAAAAAAAAAAAAAAGAAAAAAATGCTTGTTAAGCTTAAGGGACTTAACTACAGGGTCATCAGTCCCTAAACTTACAAACTAAGACGGTACAAATATCCATGCCCGAGGGGGGATTCGAACCCCCGACCGTAGTGGCCGTGCAGACCGTGACTGGAGCGCCTTAGTCCCCTCGGCCACCGCGGCCGGCACAGATCATTCCACAGGCTCATCTGTCACCTCCGACAGAATCAAGAACCACTGGTTCCAGCGATCCTGTGAGGGCGAGATCCTTGGGAGATGCGTGGATCTCCACCTCATCTTCGGAAGGGGAAGCCACAGGAGGTTCTTTTCTCTTCTTCTTCTGTTCCTTAGGCTGTGGCCACTGGTAGGGCTTCTCTGAAGTGACTTCAGGAATCAATGATGTTCAGGAAGCCCTTCGTCCAGCAGCTTGTGGAGCCTTCAACCATTGGCTAGAATCCTCTTTGGAACTTCTAGAAGCCTCAGAAGGGAGTGTCCCGAGGGACCCCTTCTGAGTGAGAGGGGTTGCAGAAGACTGATGCTTCTCTGGCTGGGGGTGGGGGGACTAGCGACCCCATTGTGATGTGGTGTAATCTGTACATGCAACTGAAATCATTGTAAATAAATAGCTGTAATGGACATTTAAAAAAGAGCATAGTGCCACTGCATCATTTGAATAAATACAAATATATTCTTTGAAAAATTAATTTGGCCGTATATCAAAATGAAGAAGCTATACCAGTACTCAAAATTCAATATTGTATCTCTGGTGCCAGCAGCCTTGGTGATTAGAATGTTAACAACTTCAACAAGCTGATGAAAAATCTTTGCAAAGCTTTTAATAAGCTTAGAAACACACACAGAATGGTTTGATTACTGTTTCGTACAGACTATGAAGTAAATAAATAATTCTGTTCCTATCCTGTAGTTGACAGGTTCTTGTATGTATCTTTGTCTGCTCAGAAAAAGTAAATGCCCTTGCAAAGCAAAGGTTTCGTAACAAAACATTTGTGTTGTCAGGTGATTGGCTAATGTCAATGTCACATAATTGCTAACATTATCATGCGAGACAGCCAGGATGGTATGTAAATTTTAACCACAAGTTGCATACCTGCCAACTTTTGTAAGAGGCTATCAGTAAAACACAGGGCCATGAGGATGAAGGGGATAAATACACCCCCCCACCCGAAATAATGTTGTAATGCTTTACATTTTAGAATATATAATTTACAGTTGTGTTTCATTATCTGATCCTCACTACACCTTGGAAAAACTAATGGGCGAGAAAAAATTATTTTTGACACCGGCCTGACAAAAATAATACTTCTGGCCTATAAAATACAATAATTCTTGCTTTAAACAGGATACTTCAATCAAATTATATCTACTTACATCATAGGCCAATTATTTGTAGATGAACATAACAATCAAGAAGAAATGGATAAATAGCAGCAGGTGTGGTGAACATTGGTTTGGAGTACACATAACAGGACTTCCTTGATAAATTAAGGAGATATACGATAGATGAAAAATTGTTTATACAATAAAACTTTTTTAGGAATGCTAACTTGGTGAACAAAGAACACCACACAAGTGGTTCAAGATTATGGGTTAAATAACAAGTGAACAGAGCAGAATAAAGAATCTGCGGAGCACAGCCAGAAAGCTCGATTCAGGTAGAACTGTTATCTGGACTTTAAATTCAAATCCTATGATGACTAAAACATCACACTGTTGAATGTACCAATCATATCAAAGAATGAATTATCGACTATTGTAGACTTACTTTTGACCCACACAAACTATTGATTGTTCAGATGTGGGGTGATTATTGAATGTTAACATTTCTAATGTTTGCTTGGGAAGTTGCAAAATGCCACTGTCCAATGTTGCAACTTCCCATAAATTTTACAGATATACCATAAAATTTGGTAGGTATGAAACTGGATCCACCTTCAGAACTCAGCATGCTACGATATGTTATGAAACTAACATTCAGGCCCTCAAATTTTTTTAAAGACCAGCTTCAAATTTCATCAATACCTCTTGTTACTACTGACAGCCTATGCGATACAGTAAGTGTTTTTCCATAAGACCCTGTTGTATAGTAAGGGAGGGGGATGGGGAAACCTAACAAGAAACTAAGTACAGCAATGTTTTTCCTCATTGTGTCGAATGAAAGATTGGCTGATGTCTTCATTTGGATACTATGGCTTTCCTATTATCTTACAGAATTACCTTCTAGGACAATGCAGCTATATACATAATGTATTCGTCCACAAAATGGGAGCAGAAGCCTTTTAATAGAGCCCAGAGAGATAATTTGCATAAAAACTTTGCATTTTTGCTTTTGTGTTCTCCATTCTAGTATACACACACACACTTCCGTGGCCACAGCAAGACTGGTTTGTTGGTAATTTTTTTTACACTGGTTACCTGAATTGATGGAGGTGGAGTGGAGGTAGAGTAGGATGCAACATTCTTATTAATTCTCTTGTTTGCACACTGCGACTTAGTATAGTCCACTCGTATCAGCCATATGCTTCCTCCACATCATAGCTGGTACATTTAATGCAACCATTTAGTTTCACACAGATCAGTATTGTTTTTACAGCCCTATTCCAGTCACAAGATAAATCAGTAAGTCTTAGAAGACAAGCAGACAGATGAAACAATATTTGTAAATTATTAAACAATGGAAATTCCAGAATAATTACAATATCCATAGCCATATCAACAACATGATCCCTACTTCTTGTCCCATGGCTCATATCTATGCAATACATCTAGATGTAAGACCTGTCGTATTTATCATACTACCACAACCATCACCTACTCCACACCTGTCACAAGCATCTCCTAAACCATTAAGGGCAGGACAATCTGTGATATAATCTACAAACTGAGCTGCAACCACTGTGCAGTTTTCTACATGGCCGTGACAACTAACAAGGAATCTGCCCACAGGAATGGCCATTGAAAAATTGTGGAGACAGCTGAACCACCCAGTTGTTGAACATAGGCTCTACATGGTATGGTTCACTTTAGTGACTGCTTCATAGCCTGTGCAATCTGGATCCTTCCTACCAACACCAGTTTTCTGAATTGCATAGGTGGGATCTCTCCATACAGTCTATCCTGCATTTCCCACTACCCCCAGGCCTCAACCTGTCGTAAATCACCTCTACCCTTTCCCACTTCAGTGCCACATACACATTACCTTCTGTGAACGTACCCCCTCCCTGTTCCCTTTTACAGCCTTTTGGCTGACATGGTGCCTATTGACCTATCCTGGTCTATGTAGTCCAAGCACACTCCCCCAGAAACCACTAGTGTACTCCTTGTACCATACCTTGCATCCCTCCTCTCCCTATGCTTTCTCCATCCCATCACCAATTGTTGCTGCCGGAGGATGTGGAACACCCAGTCTTGACACAGCGACTGGAGACAGTGGTGTGTCCATGTGTGTTTGTGTCAATTTCTGATGAAGGCTCTCCGAGCCAAAAGACAGATGTGATAGAAGCCTTAAGCGTGCCTTTCTGCAATTCATGTGGTGTCTCTGTAGTGAGACACTATAAATCCTCCTGTAAATTAGTAACTACAGATAAAGGGTAGTAGGTTATGGTTTAATGCCCAGATGACAGAACACAAACTGACAAATTTAATCTTGAAAATTTAAAAGGTGGTGTCAAAGATGCAATATGAAGTGTATTAAAGCACTTTATAATATTCTGTAATTTGAACTGGAGGTTCTATTCGGTACTATGGAGTCAAGAGGTGGTTTTCTCACAGTTTGAAATGAATTTCTTTCAATTTTAGAAAATATTTTTGGAGAAACAATGATCCTTAATGTTCATACGTATGTAGGTGAGGTGAAGATTTGTCACCACATAAAAAGATGGTTGAGTAGGGTAGCTGCTTGGAAAGCCATTTGTAGCTAGCAAGATTACTTTACAAAAAAAAAAAAAAAAAAAAAAAAAAAAAACAGCATTGTGGCTCTTCACAAACACAGTTTTACAATCTAAGACTGCTTTTTAAAATAGAAATTCCTTAAGTTTCCCATTATAGATTTACAGTCCTAAAACTGCACCCCCCCCCATACACACACACACAGTAAGGAGACACAATGGCTAGGCAGTATTTACCTTTAGGAGGTAAAGCTCCCCCACAAATTTCTGCTTGTATATCCCATTCGCTGCGGTCACCAGTGCAGGCCGCTAACGCTCTAAGCGGACGCCCGTAAGCGCATTGTATGCTGAGAGCCGAAATCACACCCCTGTGAAACCTGTAAGTTCATGTAGTGTACGTACATAATACTGACAGCAAAAATGTCTGTGCAAGAGGTGGTGCTAGATATAGAAATGCAAGTAAGCTTTAGCTGCATGCCAGTCATCTGATATATGCTGCATGCGGTCTGACGCTTATAAGCGTATATTGTTCACTCTTCCCACTCTCTTTTGGATTAGAAGGCCTCGGTGTCAGTTGTTTCGCTGTCATTGCAAACAATGCACAACACAGACATCTAAAGACGAAAACACACAACTGCAGACAAGAAAAGTTACGTGATATTTCGTTGGTGGCTTGTTCTAACACGAGTGCATAAACAAACAAACTAAACTGAGTATTCAGCTAGCGAATGCGCCGATTATGAGCATTACCCACACTGGCTTGTTCATGCATAAATGCTTATAAGCGTCGGCCGCTCTGGCGTACTGATTGCGGAAACGCTTATAAGTGTCAGCCGCAGCGAATGTGATATATTTGATATTATTTGTCAACTGCCAATATTCAGGATTTACAATATGGACAGAATGTGAAAGATACTCACAAATCACTAAATACTGAGGAAACATTCAGAGCTCAATCATTCGGAGTTTTACAGTTATTTATTGCAATATTTTTTTTCTTTTTTCCTTTTTTTTATACAGTGATAAAATGTTTCAATGCATTCCTTACAACTGAATTTACAAATATATTTCAATTTTTATGACATAACTGCATATATTTATAATATAATATATATATAATTTGTATATGTATGTACAGATCACATTATTCAAAAACAATCTTACACTAGTTTGCATTTTTACATTTTTGTTATGTACAAGAGGCACAGCTAGCCCATAAATTACAGACAATGCATCCAAGTACCAACTATACAACAAACAAACTGCTGCATGTCATATATATAAATGGAAGTTAATATCAATAACAATTATTGCCAGTTCCTTCTCATACATTTCCACAATCAACAATTTAAATTATAAAACACAATACTTTTTTGTTTTGTACAGTACACCAAGCAACACTTTACAATGGACTTAAATAATTTTAATAAATAAATAGAATCTATAACTAAAACAAGGTTTCAATCTATATCACACATACAAGTTACATGGATTGAACAGTGGTTTGCCATACACCTACTGAATCAAAATCAAGTAACCAAAAAGCAGGGCTCTAGAAAAACCAACTGCTCATGGCATGCTATACCAGTGCAAAGATGTTTGTAGTTCATTTTATACGAGTGTGGAGATGTTAACAATAGGAATTGTGAACTGCTATTCGGTGAATTTGTACAGAAATTTTAAGCTGTAACAATAAATTACTATTTCATACAATAATTCATAGTATCACAAAATTCAGAGCCATACTTGATTACAAAATAAAATTCAAAATAATAAATGTCAAATATTTGTCGTACAAACTACTATTGTACGATTTAAAAATAATGTATTTTTCAGCAGAGTAGTAAAAATGCCATTGTTAAACTGCCTAGGCATAATAAAACTGTATGAAATAACACAGTTAAAAAATAAGAAATACATTTTACAATAATCTTTAATCACACGGGAGACATAAGAGCAATTCTAAGCCATCAATGGTTATCTAAAGTAATCCACTGAACATTACACCTCCTAGATGACAAACAATAAAAATAATCAAAATGGACAGTTTTCCATTTCCACCTACTAACAGATTCACAGGTTTTTCAGGTTCTCCTAAACATTCACTGGTTGGTACTGGATGCACACATTTTCAGTTGGCATTGAAACAAAAATATAATAAAAAAGTGACTGACATTTCATATGCCATGGTAACTGATACTTTACATTTACACAAACATTTGTACAGCATCTTTTAATATATTACAATACAATGGGGTTCAAAAGGACGTGATCATTCCCCCGAGCTATTGATCATGGAAGCAATTTTAATCAAATTGCTGTGTATCACACAACTTCAAAAAGACAGACTTTCCATGACTGAAGTAGGGTGCAGCTCTGAGAATTTTAGGAACTGTTCCTACCCTTTGAGCGCACAGCATGTAGAAGCCGCCAGTACAAGTAAGAGCGCAGGTGACGTGGGTATGTGTGAGGAGACTCACTAGGAGAAAACGCCTGTACCAGCTTGTGCCGCGAGGGTCACTTCTCAGTTGAACATTCAGTTTGCTTCTGATATGGAGCATAATCCAGACGATACTGGCCTGAAAATAACAAGCAAGCATAAATATTTTCTTCAGGGATGTAAGCATGAAAACAATGCTGCCACTTGTGATTTTTAATACCTTCCTTTCACTTAATCTCTAATAAAAAATGACATGTTTAAAGATTTTTGTTCAAAACAGATGCATTACCTCTGCAATACAAAATGTATGAGTGAGTGGAAGACACCCTACATAACTGATCATACTTTAATTTGGTGTTTTGACATCTTTCATACAATCACCAAGTGTTGGCTATCTACACTTCACATGATGATAATTTTGAAAAGCATGATAAGCTATAGATGTTAAGTGCTCTGTGATGTTTTCTACAATTCAATATTAAATAATCATAATATGTTGTGATATCATAACTACCCTTTAATGTATATTCTGTGGCCATCTGACAACAAGTGGATCACACTTAACTTAGGCTCTAAGTGACCTGTCCTCCGTTCCAAAACATTTTCTGCTTTTAAGGACTTTTATTTGTAACATTAACTGTTCTGCCTCCTATTAATTTACCTGTCAATATAATAAACAATTCAGTATAATCTATTCTCTATATTTCTATGATGTGTATAAAAATCAAAGGGACACAATTTTTGGTACTGTTATGCCTGAAACCACCAAACAACATAGCCAGACTACAAAGTTATCCAAACCAGAATTAGAACTTAACTAAGAGAGAAACTAGTTACTCCAGGAGACACAATCATTCTACTATGTAAAACTGTCTCCAGCTTTGTTAACACCCTTAATTCAATGGTTTCTTCAGGTATACAATATTAAGCTGAAGCCAGGAATTAATAATTACTAGTTGCACACCTGTCAATTTGTGGAAATACTGAATTGCTAGATTGATCCTTTATTCCAAGTAGTCCCAGGCATTTTCTTTCTAGTGGCTGATCTAGCAGGTTGGTGAAAGTGTGATCTGGGTGCATGGGCATTCATAAAACCAGGCACTAACATTTATTTTCAGCCCTGTGAAGACAGTTTTGAATGTATGTGGCATTTTCCCTTCACTTCCTACTTGTAGAAAAAGTGCAACAGTCATTCAATAATAGCGGTCTCAAAAGATGAGTACCACAACATGATTGTCATGGCGTGTAGAAGAAAATGCAACACATGGATATCAAAAAGTTGAAGTAAACATCCTTGTTCATGAATGAAACTTTCACTCTGCTGTGGAGTGTGCGCTGATATGAAACTTCCAGGCAGATTAAAATTGTGTGCCGGAACCGGGACTTGTGAGTTGTGTTAGGATAGCTCAGTCTGTAGAGTACTTGCCCGCGAAAGGCAAGGTCCCAGGTTCGATTCCCGGTTCTGGCATACACTTTTAATCTGCCAGGAAGTTTCATATCAGCGAACACTCCGCTGCAGAGTGAAAAGTTTCATTCTGGAAACATCCCTTAGGCTGTGGCTAAGCCATTTCTCCACCATATCCTTTCTTCGGGGAGTGCTAGTCTTGCACGTTTCGCAGTAGAGATTCTGCGAAGTTTGGAAAGTAAAAGGCGAGGTACTGGCGGAAGTAAAGTTGTGAGACGGCAACATGATTCGGGTCGGGGTAGCTCAGTCGGTAGAGCGCTTGCTCGTGAAAGGCAAAAGGTCCCAGGTTCGAGTTCTGGTTCCGGCACACAATTTTAATCTGCCAGGAAGTTTCATCCTTGTTCATGTTCTTGATACGCTGAAAGAATAGACCCATATTGTGGCATAAAAATCAGCCCTGAAACATCACAATCATTTTCAGCCTGAATACAACTCCACATACTGTGGGTTAAGGACTTCATTGGGACAATGGTGCACTAAACACCCTGCATCATCTGAAAATAGACAAAATTGTGACTCGTCGGATAGCATTACAGTCACATGTTATTGTAGATACATTCTATGTTGTTTTGCCCACTAAATATCTGCAGCTTTATATGGCACTATAAGTAATGGTGTCCACTGAATGCAATCCACTTCATAAGGCTCACTCTGAAATTGGTTCAAATGGATTCACATTCATCAACAGCACTAATACCTGCCAGGTTTGAAACTAATTGCCACTGATGAGATGTACATTCCTCTCCTGTCCCTGCAAGTTTTTATCTTTTCATGACCACTTTTCTTACATGGTGTTATATCGATGCCAGAGCTCCAACATTCCTTGAAGTCACATTGGATTGTCCGCATTGGGCAACCATTCACTGACTGGCCATAGGTGCATCTGAACACACTAACTCCTTTCTGCAATTCTATCAGGCTGATCCGGATTACTGACTGACACAAGCTTACAAAGTCACTACCATGGCAAGTCAAAAAAGGAGGATTATATGAACCACAAGACAGTTGCATGTGTGCAAGTTGTGCCAGTATGATATTACGAAGGAAAACTTTGAAAGTTAAGTTGTGTGATTTGTCTTTTCCTCGTGCTTGCTTGTGTCTCGTGCCTGTTGCAGCTCCTTGTTACATATTTGTGGTGAGTTGTAAAATGTCCTCATTATATTGCTTAAATGTTTTATCTGTTCTTCACACTGTCCATCATGAGAAGAGATGGAGCTTAACAACTTATAACAAATAATGATGGGTGTAAATGTAAGGTAATTGATCCTCACACTATGTGGGTGTTCATACAATGAGCATTTGTAACTCAAAGCCATGAAAAAAGATTAATACATATCACCACATTGCCAATGCTGTTTTTGTGCAGACTTGAGATCTTTCTATGTAAAGAGTAGATAAATGGAGTGAAACGTATTATCAAAGTGGTTCAAATTTTTCACATTTTTAATTGCTCCCATAAAGTTTCAACTAATTACAATTACTATGACTGGTGTAATGGAGTCAATTGAAATTGTCCGTAACATATGTATGTCACTGCTGACTGATTCCATAAAAAGTGTTTAATATAATTCTGAGTTCCATAAAAAAGCTTGCTTTCTCAGTCTGTATGGAGTAAATCTGTCAACCACCAATAAATTAGGCATTATAAGCTTCACTCCATTTGATCTCTACTGTTTCATAGTTTTTCTTGTGTATATATTTCACTCTGACAGAAGCAAGAGAGCGCGCGCGCGCGCGCGCACACACACACACACACACACACACACACACACACAGAGAGAGAGAGAGAGAGAGAGAGAGAGAGAGAGAGAGAGAGAGAGAGAGAGAGAGAGAGAGAGAGAGAGAGAGAGAGGGGGGGGGGGGGGTGAACCTATACGGGAAAGGAGGAATGTTTATACAAAGGTTATCTTTAGCAGTATGATACAACAAAATCTAAGTGAAAGATAGGGCAATGGATTACCATTTCAACTCTGAGCATATAAACTGAGATTTAACACTGCTCATACTTATTTTTTAGTTTGCAACTTGCTAACATAAATGCTGCATATCAATACTAGTCATCATATTGTGCAGTTTAATGAGTGAATAATTCAGTTGTTGCCTCAGTCACTCGAAAAGGTGGGTAAAGCAAAATGTCAAACTTATTCATTTGCAATTCTACTAGACTGTGCTGACAAGAATACATTTATTTATAGTGGGGGGATAGGATTTTTTTTTTTTTTTTTTTTTTTTTTTTTTTTTTTTTTTTTTTTTTTTTTTTTTTTTTTTTTTTTTGCCAGAATTCCCAGTTCAATCCATCCATTTCTTGGGTGAAAATACACTTTCCGTGTTAAGCGAAATCTACTTTTCCTTCTAGCTGTGAAACTTATAGGTCCTCTGAAAGTTTGTATTTTATAAACCAGCGTAAAACCTCCAGTGGCTAAAATGCACTTACAGTATCACTGACTTTTTTTGTTACTTACAGGCATTGGTAACGGCATGATTTACAGGAAGTAAGAAGTCAATCATTAGTTGGATGCAGACAACCAATGCAAACGTTGTATAGGGTTTCATAAATTAAGTGAACCTAAATTCCATTTTGACATGACGACACAGATGTTATAATTTGTGAGGAAATGATGAGGGTTTCAAGGGAGTGGATAAGGAGTCATTCCAATCCCGGGACAGGAAAGACTTACCTTGGGGGGAAAAAAAGAGGGTAAACAAATACACACACACCCACACATTTACACAGACGCAAGTACACTTAGGCGGACATACTGTGAGTTCTACAGTATGTCTGCCTAAGTGTACTTGCGTCTGTGTAAATGTGTGGGTGTGTGTGTATTTGTTTACCCTCTTTTTTTCCCCCCAAGGTAAGTCTTTCCTGTCCCGGGACTGGAATGACTCCTTATCCACTCCCTTGAAACCCTCATCATTTCCTTTTCCCTCTCCTTCCCTTCTGCCTGACGAAGCAGCTAGGCTGCGAAAGCTTGTATGTGTGTTTGTGTGTGATTTTATTTATTTTATTTGTTTCTATCGACAAGCCGGTCCTTTTGGTAAGTCAGCTGTTTTCTATTTTTATTTATCCCACCGGGAAAGTTTCCATATATATATGTCTTTAAGGATAATTTACTTTTTATCATCATTATCACAAAATTTGAAATCTATGAGAAAACTAAAAAAAAGGTTAAACTAGCCTTGATGCTTTGTCAATTCAGCTTGTTTTACCCTTTTTAAGATCTATCAGACACAAATGTGCCTGTAAAATTTTTTAATAAAGGTGTAAATTGCGTATGGGCCTGAAATTTTCTCAGTGGCTAGACCCTGAAGTATTAGCTTTTGAATGAAAGTCTATCTTTAATTCAAAAAATTCAATAGCATAAAAGGAACTTTACTTCAATTTATCAAACCACAATTAACAAAGTTTTCCTGTAAGCTGTTACAAAAGTAAAAAGTTGTAACATTGCACTCATCAAAAACTGTTGGGTGATACAAGGTATTGCATTTTCAACACCTTCAGTGTGAAGGCTTGGACACATCTGCTGTATGCAGACACTTGGGTATGTATTGATTTTTGTTGTAAATCCCACATTTTCTCTATAATTATTTTTTATTTGGATGTGACTTTTTCATTTATGTTTTATTACTGCAGTATTATTCCATATCAGGGGGCTGAAGTAAAATTCTTCATTCAGGTATCTGTGCTTTCAAGTCAAAATGATAAATTTTTAATTTAAATAATGAAAAACTACTGGAAATATGAAATTTTTTAGTTATCTCCTGGATGGAAAAAAAACCCTGTGTTTTTCATGTATTTCCCAGCTTTCTATGGGTGTATACACCCTGTTTAGCAGACCAGTTAATTATTCTGTACTTGAAACACACGGAATATGGATTTGCTTCACCTCCTCATTAAGTCAATCTAGAAACATGAAAACTTAAGCAAAGAGAACTAAACCAACAACAAAAGTGGAGGTACGCTGAAGAGAAAAAGGGAAGAAAGTAAAGTTGTGATGTATGGCCATCTGCTTCCAACTACTTTTAAGAAATGTCAACATATAAAACACACACAAATTACAATATTGTGTGACCGGGTTTACCTTCTGGAGCAACAAATTCACTACTGCTGATAGGCTCATACGAAAATACAAACTAGCTTGTACTTTAGCACATCTATCCTATTCTTTGGGAGGAGAAAAGGGACTGAGCTTGGACAATTAAAAACAAAGGAAAAGTCAGTGAAGCCATAGTTTGACAGGGATAAAGGTGCTGATCCTTGCACCAGGCTCACAATGACATGTTCTCAATTTTCAACTTTCATTATTAGTTCAAAACTTTAGGCTAGTCCTAGTGATCTTTATTTTTGAGTGTACCCATCAGCAGTATTTAATTTTTACCCCATGACATTAAATATTGTCCATGTTTTTGGTGGCAAACACATGTACCAAGTACAAGGAGAGTCAGAAACCGACTTCCAAGGTATTAACGGAAAAGAACTATTGTTTGTTCTAAAAGAGGGACTCAAATGAAAATGAAACATGACAAAAAACTAAATAAACTGATTATTATTACAAAAGTAATTGCTATAAATGTTTCCCATGCGACAAGATGATCAATACCTTAATGGAAAAATTCCTGTGTTTGCTTATACAACCATGACTGCACTCAGTCAAACACCAGTTTCAAGCAAATCAACAACAACAAATATGTCTATTTTGGAATCGAAAAATATGGAAGTGGTATCGACTGAGATGGGACTGTGTAAAAGATGTGGAAGGGCTTCCTAGCTAAACTTAACACTGGCAACTTCTGGGCATACGTTATCCTGGATTACAATGACAGTTGATTTGACAATACTGCAGAGTTTATCTGGGAAACCTACACACACCCTCTACATAATTCTGTTCTCTCCACATGTGACTTCCATATAATTCAGAGCCCTGAAAGATGGAAATCAGCAGCTGAGAAGTTTGCTTTTGACGAAGAAGTGCACACGTGGGTGCAAACATGGTATCAGGGGTAAAATATGGGGAAGTTACACTCAATTTGTAGAAAATCCAGACAACAGTTACAGTAAAACCCTGTTTTTATGTTTTCCCGCCATTTACACCATGTTTTGTCAGTCCTGCCAAATTTTCTATGTTTACAATGTTAATTTGCCCCCCTTATGCATTAGCATATTTACACTTTTCCCGCATTTTACGCTATTTGAAAGCACTTTTGTGAAGAAAAAATGATGTACTCTACATAAATTGATGCTGGCATGGCTTTCGCCTTAAAAGTATAATGTTTATAAATTTTTCGCAGTCAACTTTCTTGACACTCTGCATTTATTCAAATGCATATTTCGTGTTTCATTGTTAGCAGTACGCTTCTAGTCAAGGATTGCGTCTAGTTGAATTACAACGTGCTGATTTGTGGCAGTGTAGTTCCTCTTTCCGCCAGCTTCGTTGTCAGTGCGGCTCGCATGTACTCAGACAAACAGTACCAGTTGTTTTGTTGACATGAGAATATCGAGTTGCATTGTTTTTGTGATGCATCTTTCTGATTAATAAAGAAAGTTATCTGTTAAAGTTGGGTATTATTTGGTTTGGCATCACCATAATACTCACAACCTGAAAAAAGTGATAATAGTGTGAGATGGCGACTATGCAAACGCCACAAAAATACTTATGCATATACAAATAATTTTCTGAAAAGGGCAACTACAGCTTAAATACATTTTGATAAAATTCAATACACAAACACCACAAAATCTAAAAAATTAAAAGTTAACTTCAATAATATAAAGTCCTGGGTGCAGATGTGTAGAGAAAATAGCAAAGCTGTTAAGATGTGTTTATTTAGACCCAACCAGTTTCACATCTGTACAGATGCATCTTCATGTGACTTTAGCAAAATGATTACATGATACTTAGAAAACAGTGTCCAGTTTCAGGAGGCCTTGCTAAAATACTCTAACAATAGGGTGTGGTCGTCATCTGATAAATAACATCCCCGATTTGTCCATTACAAAGAAACAGCAATGTGGGGAGACAGAGGGCATCTCCAGGACCAGGAAGTGCTGCGGCCAAGGTACATAACAAGTGCATACCCAGACTAGTCAGAGACAGCAAAGGACCAGAGCAATTAAATGGAATAGACAGTGTCTTTAAAGAAAGATATAAGACAAACTTTAACAAGATGAGAAAAATGATGATAAAATATAGTCTAAGGAAATCAACCAACGGTGAAAGAATTAGATTATGTAACGAGGCTATTCAAGTTGTAGATTTGTGTGTGTCATTTGGGTACCCAAAATAACTTCTGAGGGAAGAAGTAAAGAAGATATAAAACACAGAATGGCAATGGAAAGGAAAGCATTTTTGAAGAAGCAAACATTATTGACATCCAATATTAATCTAAATATTACAAAATCTTTTCTGAAACCACTTGTCTGGAGTGTAGCATTGTATGGGAGTGAACTGTGGATGTCAAGGAGTTCACACAGAATGATGATAGAAGCTTTTGAAATTTGGTGCTACAACAGATGAATGCTGAAAATTAATGAGGCAGTATTGAATAGAAGTAGGGAGAAATATTTCTGGCATACCATGACTATGAGAAGGGATAGATTGGTGGGACACATTGAGACATTAGGGAATTGTCAATTTAGCATTAGAGGGAAGTGTGTGGGGTAAAAATCATAGAGGGAGATTGAAAGACAAATATAGTAAGTAGGTTCAAATGGATGTAGGTTGGAATTCTTATGCGAGAATAAGAGGCCTGTGCAGGAGAGGGTACTGTGGAGAGCTGCATCAAACCAGTCTGGGAACTGAAGACAACAACAACAAGAAGGAACTGCCATAACATGATAGTTTGGTTGAAAACTCTTATTCCCCACACATTATTCTTGTGTCTAAAGAGAGATCTCTCTCTCTCTCTTTCTTTAGTATGGTACAGCAGCAAAATATGTTGAGACTAATATATAATTCTAACTCATGATTATAACAGGTTTTACACAGTTCCTGTTAACTTCAGGTGTTACCTAAGTTAACTCTTCTTTGTATACACAACATACATACATGTTTCATAGATTACATAATAAATAATATAGTGAGGACAGTTACAACTCACCGCAAAGACGTGGCGACGAGATGCGACAGGCACATACAAAAGACACACACATACAACACATTCAGCTATCGGCCATGGCCTTCTTCAGAAATAGAGCACTCACGCAATCACACAGGCACACAACACAGTCATACAACCATCACCTCCGACTGCCACACTTCGAATCACGCTCTGCAGCAAATCGGGGACGGGAGGGGAGGGGAGGGGAGGGGGAGGGGATAGAAAGGTTACGTCTCGGTGGTGGGGATGGGAATAACGAGATGCAGCTTAGGAATGGAGTGGGGAGGTGGGTGAGGGGAGAAAATAAAATAAAATAAAATAAAGTAAAATAATATATATATATATATATATATATATGAGAGAGAGAGAGAGAGAGAGAGAGAGAGAGAGAGAGAGAGAGAGAGAGAGAGAGAGAGAGAGAAAATTCATGCACACTGCAAGTGCACAAGACCACATACACACACATACACATGCACGCACACACACACACACACACACACACACACACACACACACATACACACACACACACATACACACACACACACATACACACACACACACATATACACACACACACACACGATCACATATTCACACACCACTCAAATCACCCTGTGGCACAGCATGCAGCGGAGCACATGCTTGATTTCAATGGCTGCTTCACAACCCGGGCCATCTGGATCCTCCCATCCACCACCAGCTTTTCTGAACTGCACAGATGGGAGTTATCCCTACAATACATTCTCCGATCCCGAAATCAACCAGGCCTCAACCTACGATAATTTCCCTATATATATATATTTTTCCTTACCTTACAGTTCCTACCTCTGTATCCCAAACCTCGCCTGATTTGAGTGGTGTGTGAATATGTGATCGTGTGTGTGTGTGTGTATATGTATGTGTGTGTGTGTGTGTGTGTGTGTGTGTGTGTGTGTGTGTGTGTGTGCGTGCATGTGTATGTGTGTGTATGTGGTCTTGTGCACTTGCAGTGTGCATGAATTTTCTCTCTCTCTCTCTCTCTCTCATATATATATATATATTATTTTATTTTACTTTATTTTATTTTATTTTATTTTCTCCCCTCACCCGCCTCCCCACTCCATTCCTAAGCTGCATCTCGTTATTCCCATCCCCACCACCGAGACGTAACCTTTCTATCCCCTCCCCCTCCCCTCCCGTCCCCGATTCGCTGCAGAGCGTGATTCGAAGTGTGGCAGTCGGAGGTGATGGTTGTATGACTGTGTTGTGTGCCTGTGTGATTGCGTGAGTGCTCTATTTCTGAAGAAGGCCATGGCCGATAGCTGAATGTGTTGTATGTGTGTGTCTTTTGTATGTGCCTGTCGCATCTCGTCGCCACGTCTTTGCGGTGAGTTGTAACTGTCCTCACTATATTATTTATTCCAACCTGGACTTTCCATTATTATATTTCATAGATTACAACTATTCTAACAAAGAGGAGGTTAGTGATTATACTTACTTGGCTTAGTTATCTCATCTATTGTAGCCTCTTTGCAGTCAGCTGCATGGTGGTTCTGGCTTCCACAGTTGTAACACGATACTTTGGGTGGCGGCATGACACTGGAGTACACAACTGGAGTTGGAAGAAATGTTGTGGGATGTGGTGGAGGTGGTGGTGGTGTCTGTGGTCCATGATACTGATACACCAGCTCACCATTGTGCGAAAATGGGAACGTCGGTCTTAACGAGTAGCTGCTGAATCCTGGGAACACAGTACCAGACCTGTGAAGTCCTGCAAAATGACCAGTTGGCACAAAACCAGCAGTTGTTGCACCACCAGCTGGCTGGTAAGGTACAGCACCTGCAGTTGCATCAGGCACTCTCGATGCACCATTTGGAAGGTACTGCGGGCTGGTGCTAGGAGGGTATGGAGCTACATGGACAACATCTGCGGCAGTGACTGCTGGTACAGAGAAGACTTTACGATTATCCTGTAGAGGAGGCTGTCCAGGTTGCTGCTGGGGCTGTGGCTGTTGCTGCTGCTGAGGTTGCTGCTGCTGCTGTTGCTGCTGAGGTTGCTGTTGGGGACCTATACTAACTCCACTTCCATCACTGGGACGCGATTGTCTCGCACCAGGCAGTCCTTTTTCAGGCACTACGGCACTTGGTCCACGGCCTCTGGGTAACGTCTGTAAGCCAGGGGGATTCGAACTCTTCCCACGTCCAACACCTCCTGGCCTTCGTCCACCTACGGGCCCCGTAACCACAGGAACTATATCAGGCATGTCTGTTTTGTCTGATTCTACAAGCTGAGGCCTTCGTTGATCCTTTTCGGAACGGTCTTCACAACCAGGACTCCACCTTTCCGCAACTCCCACATCTTTACTTGGATAACCTGCGAACAATGCATTCCCTGAAATAGCCAAGAAAAATGAATACATTTGCATGAAGATAGACTCCAACAAAAGTTTAAATATAGAATAAAGGGAGAGAGCCCATGTGGACCCTTCAATAACATACTTTTTTTTATTTTTTTCACTTATACCTATGTGTCAAATAGCCCAACATAACAAGTGTAACTATGGATCTAAGAAATTTGCATTTGCAATATATGCAAATATAGACATGAACTCTGGCTCAAAAATATGAATTTACATATAACATTATTTTATAGGGAAATACCGTATTTGCCGGATAGTAAGCCTCACCCCAGAAATTAGACTAGGCAGGTGGTGCCCGCACTGTGCTCTTAATTATCAGGGAATACTGCAGATGAGGATATCATCACACATACTGCAGATGAGGATACCATCACACGGTGTGTGTGCATCCGAGCGTGTGCATGAAAATTATTGTAGCAGTCCATCGTTATTAAGACAAAAATAAGACGCAAAATCTAGTATTGTCTTGTAAAATAAATTTTATTTTTAATCTTCAGGGAGAAAATCTTTTATATATACATGTCTTGAGCACTGAAACAATAAGTGATATTTACATATGGAGCAGTGAAAGGGTTAAAATATTTTAGAGCAACACACAACAATCCTATTGCGGCTTCCTTTGAAATCCCTTTATCTTCTGTTCTTGGGTAATTTTGTATATTTTCACCCATATAATACATGCACCAGTATGCTTCAATGTCGTCTTTGTAAAAGAAATCACTTTACTCTTAAACTTTGTGGTTTAAAAAAACGTGCTTCATCTTGATCGAATACAAGGTAGCACTTCACATACAAAAGTTCAAAAGCAGACTGGAACAAAGGGTGAAATCCAGATTTACCAATCACAAGACCTACAGGTCATTCCATGTCAATTCAATGCACCTCTCAACCTGACCCTCGCAGATTTCTTTCAAATTTGGTACTTTCAATGACCCAGATAAGAGATGTGGAAAATACCTATTTGCATGTCTGTATTACAACTGCGAAGAAAGTTACAGGTCTGGAAAATTTGGAATTTGTGCAAAATTTACATGTGTCCATCTCAACATAAAAGGCTGTAATTCGGATTCTAATTAAGTTACAGCAATGAAAATCGTACCATTGGAAAGCTAAAGAATAGACTTTTACACTGATATGCCATATGGCAGGTTTCTAAATATTTTATCCTAAAGGTCATTGACCCTTGACTTTGAATATCTCAAAACACCCATCTTCAAATTTTCTGGATAAAATATATAGTTTATTGTAGTATTATGTTACTACAAATATGGTAAATATCAAGATGGCACACACAAGGCATCATTTGGGAAAAAAAAAAAAAAAATATTTTGTCAACTTAAGTATACCATCAACATGCAGTAAGCAGCTTTTAGCCTAGGTCCACCCCCCCCCCCCCCCCTCTTCCTTTCCAGAAAACCAGCCAATAGCAGTTACTTTTATTCTGACTAATTCTGTAATATTTCTAGCTGTGAACAGCTAATCAGAGAGACTTTTATTTCAACCAATCAATGTTAGCCTGTTTTAGTGAACAGCCAATCAGGGAGACTTATTTAATCACCATTAGACTGTTTTATGGCTATGGGTTGTTTAATCAAAGTGCTGTGTACATGTCTTGTAAAAGAAACATTTAGTAATAGTCTGTAAAAAATGGATTTCAAGTCAAAATTTTATTGTTGCAATCCATTTAGGAAAGTAAGTCATGCAAAGAGTGCAGAAGAATTTAAGGAATGTTCAGGAGTTGATGATGTATTTTTAGATGGAAAAATTTGCAGTAAATGTGGAGAGAAAATATCAGAAATCCCTACAAGCACTGCAGATGTTGCCTCAGTTGAGCCAGGTACTTCCAGAGAAGATTTAAGTGAAGATGAAGTAGCTTCAGATCTGGCACTCAATTCTTTAAATAGCAGCCTTCAGTATTTAGGCGAATCTCCTGTGAAGAAAAAGAGGCTTCAGAGTGAGAGAAAGTACCCAAAGCAAAAACTGAAAATAATAGCTTGTGTTGGAGCATACATATGTGACAACTGGAAAAAGAAGAGTGTGAAAATGGAGAAAGTGAAATTACTGCCCAGCTTTAAGATAAGTTTCACAATTCAGACTGCATTTGTGACAAAATACAAATTCTGACTGTACTTCCAAAGATTTGAAGTATAAGGAAAACTATGAAAGAATTTTCTGCTTGACATGATACAGAAAGCGAAACAGTTAGTAGCAGAACATGGTATATTGGTGACACCAAATTCAAAGCTAGATAAGACATTACGTGATAAAACTGTTCAGTGTGTGCGTGCTTTTTACTGTGATCAAGACAGGAGTCGTATGATGCCAGGAAGAAAATACTTTAAGACTGTGAAAGAAAATGGAATTACAGTACATAAAGCAGAAGCAGCAAGAGTTGCACAATCTTAAGGAACTATATTCCTATTTTAAAGGTAAATACCCAGATATAAATATTGAATTCTCAAAATTTTGTGAGTTGCAGCCAAAGCACTCTGTTCTTGCCAATGCCAGTGGGACCCATATTGTTTGGTGTGTGTGTGTGTGTGTCACACCAGAATTTCAAGTTAATGATTGAAGGGTGTAAACTGAAAGCACTAACAAAGTGTGAATGACACACATTACCATCATACAAGCACTGTGTAGCATTTGTTACATGCAATCCTGTACTACCGGCCTGTTTCTTAGGTTCATGTTCCTATTGTCCAAGTATGACAAGTCTAACTGATTATCTGTATGATCTGTTTAGTAAGAACTGCATTGATGAAATTACATGTAATTGTTGGTTAATTACTGGCAAGGTAATTCTAGACGCTATAATAAAGTCAACAGATGATTTCCTCGGGGTTACAACAGCTCCTGGCACACTCATTTATCTCCCAGCAGCAGTCACATTTCTGTAAAATCACTAAAGAATGTCTCAAAGAAAATGAATATGTTCTTTTTGACTTTGGAGAAAATTACTCCTTCACCCTTCAGGATGAGGTACAGGGATTCCACGGGAATAATTCACAGGCTACAACTCACCCATTTCTAGCTTACTACAGAGACTCAAGCACTAATGAAATACATGTATCATACATGGAAATATCTGACGGCCTTCAGCATGATACAGTGTGCGTTTATTCTTTCCAGAACAATTTCATCAATTTAATAAAATATCAATATTTACCATATTTGCAGTAGTATAATCGAACAATAAAATATATTTTTTCTAGAAAATTTGAAGATGGGATGTTTTGAGATCTTCGAGATCAATGACCATTAGAATAAAAATATTCAGAAACCTGCCATGTGGCATATCACTATAAAGATCTATTCATTAGCTTTTCAATGGTGCCATTTTCATCGCTGTAACTTAATTAGAACCAGAATTACAGTCTTTTATGTTGAGACAGACACATGTAAATTTCACACAAATTCCAAACTTTCCAGACCTGTAACTTTCTTCACAGTTGTAATACAGCCATGCAAATAGGTATTTTACATCTCTTATCTGGGTCACTGAATGCACCTAATTTGAAAGAAATCTGAAATGGTCAGGTTGAAAATATTACTTTACTGTGTTTAATTAACATGGTATGACCCCTACTTATGGCAGCTTCTAGTGGCATTTTTCAGAACTTCCTGGAGCTTTGCTTCCAAATCTAATCTTCAGGCATAGATCCTGAAAACAGTGGGTACGGGGCGGCTTGCATTCGGGTAAATATGGTATATCCAGATTAAATATTTTAACACAGTAACTTTATTTTAATCATCTATATATGAACAATTTTCAATTAATTGTTTTGCACACCTGGCAATGCCCAATTCAGTACCCTATTATGGTTAACAATACCCTTGTACAACAAATAGCACACCACAAATGAATATTCTGGCATATCACTGTGCTTATACTCTGTGATGTGGCAGTTTACAGGTGCAGTATGTTATAAAATAATGTTGCATAAAATTTCAGTAGAGGTCAGGTCTGAAGTACTTTTGTTTACAGTAATTCCAATCTTATCAAGCATTTGTGCAGTAGCCATTAGAAAGTGCTTTGTGTCCTCTGCTTTGCGTTGTGTGTATTTCATTATTTTCTTTCCTTATTTTTAAATGAGCAAAGAAACTAATCCTGGTTCATCAGAGAGTGACTTTCAGCACCAGTATAGATCCATGATCCATGTGTCATTTCTACTTTTGCACTTTTGGGAAGAGGGAAGAGATTGAGTTAGTGCCCTCTACCCTATATATCAAGTATCCGAACTTTTTAACACTTGTATCTGCACTGTAGCTCAAATAGGATTGTTTTTGGTTTTACTTTAAGATTAACAGTGACTCCATTTATCATTCATTATTGTGACACTTCTTATATTTTAAAAACTGGAAGTGAGTGAGACTTGTTTCCTTTTGATTAAAGTTACTTTTACAAATGATTCACACTGAATTTAGTCCCAATAAGTAGAGCTACATGATATTCACCTGTGCTATAAATGCTACAAGGGTGCTATAAAAGTAAATTTCAATGACATTAATAAAATCAATTATTTCACCAAAATTTATTGCTGAAGCGCTGAAACAGCATAATATACAGACAGAAGACTTTTAGTGATAGATGCACATGAATTGAGTTTGCAGAAATGGTGCAATGCCTACTTGAAAGAAGGCACCTTTTATATTCATGACAAAAATTCCTTTGTGTCTCACCTTTGTAATGATAAATTTTCAAGGTTTATTTGCTAATTTCATGTAGCTCTATCAATGTGGATCATAGCAAATTAAAACACTATTACACATCAAAAATTAAAGGATCTATTTTATTTATTTTTAATGGTTAGAGATATTTACTGAGAGTTAAAAAATGTTATTCAGGAACTTTTTGACTGGACCATTTGATTTTGCAAAAATGGCAACATTTTCCCCTTAACTGCCTGTTTTCTTCTTGTGGCTGTATTTATGCTTTGAACAAATGATCATTCCACTGAGAAGCAGCAGCATTTACCTGCATGTGCCTCTGATTTAAGGAGTTTCTTAACATTATTTTTCTTTTCCTCTCCAATATTGTAACTGCACAACTTGAAAAATAATTAATTTCAACCTTCTCCGGGCATTCAAAATAGTACTACCCATACTTCTTGACAACACTACAGGAAAAACACACAAGGCACTTTGCATAGAAGCAGAATTGAAAACTATTGGAAATTAGAGGAAGAATTTAGTGTCAAAACTGAACCAGGAATAAATTTATACACGTTTAAAAGGTGAATTTTGACATGTCTTCCAGTTATAGTGCAGAGTGCGGACTTTATACATTCACCCAGCCTTCAACGAACAGGGCAAAAGCAAAACTGACAAGGGCACAGGGATGGTCGATCCCTGCTGTTGGTAAGAGGGGCAGAATCAAAATTTGGGGTAGGTTGGACTTAGTTCTTTAACTCATTTTAAAATAAGGAAAGAGCACAACGAACAAGCGACTGGTTACTGAGCAAATGAACAAGGGAATGGTTATTGAAAAATTGTGTTCACTGTGTTGTAAAAAAGTAAGCTCATGTTTTGTAAACGAGGAAGTTCTGTCATATTCACTAGTGGAATTGGGTGCCACCTAGAAGTTGGGGAGCATTATATTTCTTTGTTCTACAATACCACATTCCATGAAAGCAGGCTACTACATTGCATTATGTTGTAAATATCTGACAATGGAAAGTCCAAGTTAAGACTTGCGTGCTTCAATGATACAGATAGCTGTACCATAGATGCAACCACAGCTGAGGGGTATTTGTGGAGAGACCAAACTTGTGGTTCCTGAAGAGGGGCAGCAGCCTTTTCAGCAGTTACAGGGGCAACAGTCTGGATGATTGACTGAGATGGCCTTCTAATATCAGCTAATGTAGCTTTGCCACACAGTTACTGCAAACGGCTGAAAGCAAGGGGAAACTACAGTTGTTACTTTTCCCGAGTTCATGCAGCTCTACTGTATGAATATAAGATCATAACTGCCAACCTTTACAATTGGCTGTCCGTAATGATGTGCAAGACCAAAGAGGACGTGAGGCTACGGCCGTGTCCCAAGAATATTTTAAAAATTTACGTCTGACACTGTATTCCTAAATACCTGCCACGAACCGTATAAAAACTATTCTGTTTCAAAAGACTGAGGTTAGGTGGAAGAACCTAACACATTTGTGTAAATACTGTCAGCGGCTTAGAAATATTCCTGTAAGTTTCAATTAACTGTCTTTACGGAAAGTTAACAGTTGCCGAAGGAACAGAAAAGGGTGAAATTCCTTACATTTTTTTAAATATAAAATCCTTAGCAGCTAAGGATACACAAAATGGTTTTGGATTTTAAACGACGAATGAAACCACTGAACAAAGGTGTCACAAATGGCTCATCACTCATATTTTATTCTAGCTGCACAAGACTGCCATGAAAACATGTACCCGCGAGAAAAGCCAGTAAAAGCTTTTCTCTTCGGAAACGAACTGGCTAACTTCCGCCACCCGATAAAACACGTGGGCTGTTAAGCTTGAACCAAAGACATTATACTCATTATAGACCATAGAATTTACATAGATCTTGTGTGCATTTGGTAGGTGTGTAGGTGATTATAGGCGGGATTTGATCCAGATTTGTTCCAACGGAAATGCTATCTTTAACGTTTCCTACAGCTTTGTTATGTACTCAGGAATGAAATAAATTATTTATATAAAACTTTTATCGGCTATTACCAAAATGTAGATAGTAACTACTCCGATTTTCTTAAAACACATCAGATCGTACAATGTCTAGTTTCCATAATTTTTCATGAACTTCCCGTAACTCCGTAAATATGACGATAAATCCGTAACAATTACGGACAATCCGTAATAGTTGGCAGCTATGTAAGATGATAGCATCTTCTTGGGTGAAATATTCCTGAGGTAAAATAGTCCCCCATTCAGATCTCCAGGCTGGGTTTGGGGATGGCAGATGGCTGGTGTTGGGAGTGGCAAATGGATAGACTAGGACATTATTGAGTCAGAGTATCTTATAAAGACCATTTTAAATAGGCAAGGCTTCAGAGTACCGAGTGTAGTAGTACAATATAATGTTTGTGTTATTTTTACATTGTAAATTCAGGTGGATGTTGTCATCAAGAAAAACAGAAACAGGCATTCTACAGATCTGAGTGTGGAATGTTATATCCCTTAATCAGGTATGTAAGTTAGAAAACTTGAAAAGAGAAATGGACAGGATATATGTGTAGGGGATTAGTGAGGTTTGGTACCAGGATGAACAGGATTTTTGGTCAGGTGAGTACAGGGTTCTAAATACAAAATCAGTTGGTGGTAACATAGGAGTAGGTCTGAGAGTGAATACAGAAATACGAATGTGGGTAAGTTACTATGAACAGCCGTAGCAAAGATAGAAATGAAGCTAACACCACAGTAAGCTCTGCCATTGATGAGGAGATTGAAGCAATTTATGGGGAGATAAAGGAAATTTTTCAGGGTGTTAAGGGTGAAGAAAACTTAATTGTGATGTGGGACTGGAACTCGGCTGCAGGCAAGGGAAGAGAAGGGTATGTAGTAAGTGAATATGGACGAGGGAAAAGGAATGATGTGTGGAAGTCGGAGATACTATTTGTTCCCGCATGTTCTAACTGATGAAGGAACATAGAACTAAAAGTGATTTTTCTCCCCCACCCCTCTCCATTTCTGTTTTCTGAGTGACTATCTGCCGTACAGAACTTAGGTAAGTACTGGCCAGCCAAAACATCTCTTTTGAAGAATATTAAATGACATGGCTGCTTTCACAGGACGCCTGGACTCTGATGGGGTAGCCTGTTGTAGGACTTGGATAGGAAGTGCGGAGTGGATGGATTAGACAGATCTTGTAGCAGGATCATCCACAGGGAGAGTATCCCTGTGGCAGGCGGCTGTGTTTGGGGATGGCAGATAGCTGGTGTTGGGAGTGGCAAATGGATAGACTAGGACATTGAGTCAGAGAATCTTATAGAGACCATTTTAAATAGGCAAGGCTTCAGAGTACTGAGTGTAGTAGTACAATATAATGTTTGTGTTCTTTTTACATTGTAAATTATTAAACATGCATCTTTCTAAATTGGATTTCACCAATTTATGAACCATACCATTAATAGAATATTGAATAGAATCAGACTGAAACAGACTTTTAAAATGGGAACCATAAACATACAGACAATGATGAAGGTGGGCAAGTTCTTGACAGTATGAGAAAACTTAGGATTGGTATACAGGGACTACAGGGAACAAGATTTAGGGATGAAAGCAAAGTAGAATAAGAAGGATATGTGGTTCGGAAAGGGAAACCTGGTGTTGGGGGGTCAAAGCAACCGTTTATGTTTGGTACAGCTTTTGTAGTAGATTGCAGTTACCTGGATAGAATCACTGCATGGAAGGGCATAAATGAAAGGCTGTCATATCTGACAATGAAAATAGTAAACAAAACATATACAATAGTAAATGCATTTGCACCAACTAATGATAAGAACAAAAAAAGATGAAGCAGGAACTGAACATTTTTGGTCCACTTTGGATAAGGTAATGTCAGATGTAGACAAAAGAGGGGTGTCTATTTTGCTGGGAGACTAATGCGCAAATATGCATGGGAAGGAAGTTTAGGGGCCCTGTGGGAGATTATCCAGCCCACAAGAGAACAAACAAGAATGGTACGAGATTAGTGGACTTGTGTAGGAGACACAAGATGAAAATAATGACCACCCACTTCAAAGCTAAGGCAAGCAAGAAAACAACACGAGTTAGATGTGCGAGGAAATGGCTAGATATTTTAGGGATTTGCTGAATGCCAAAGTACCTACAGTAAAGTGGACACACACACTAGAGACAAAAGTCAAGATAGTCTAGAGAATACACCCACAAGAGCAGAAGTAACATAGGCAATTAAAACCCTCAAAAACAGCAAACCATCAGGAAATGATGATATCTGTGCTGAAGAGATCAAGTGGGGTGGGCCTGAAATAGAAATAAGTATGTACAATGTGATAACAGATATCTGGAGAAATAAGAATATACCCATAAACTGGAAAGAAGCCATTATAATACCACTACACAAGAAAGGGGACAAGAAGATACTGGATAACTAAAGGGGCAGCTCTCTGTTAAACATAGGGTACAAGATTTTGTCTAAAATCTTACTGAATAGAGTTGAAGAACAATTGGGGCCGACAATAGGAGAGTACCAGTGTGGCTTTAGAAAAGGAAGAAACTGTACAGAACAGATATTTGATATCAAAAGGATAATAGAGCACAGACATAGGAAAGGGAGAAAGACAATAGTGACTTTTGTGGACTTCGAAAAGGCCTACGATTCAGTTGACAGGAGTACCCTGCTTGATGTGTTGGAAGACAGAGGACTGGATGCTACAACACATGCAACAATAAAGGAAATGTTTAGCGACACTACTGCCACGATCACACATCGCAGTACACTGTCAGAGAGTTTCGAAATAAAAACTGGAGTCCGACAAGGGGATGGACTGTCACCAATTTTATTTAATCTGATCTTGGGTGAAGTAGTGAGACAATGGAGATAACTAAATAGTAATATGAAGATCAAAGGAGTACAAATAGGGTACAAGGTCAAACATTATGCAATTGTGGACTGCCTGGCATTCACAGATGACATGGCACTGTTAAATGAAACAGAAGAAGAGGCAAGGACAGCACTAAAAATCTAGCTGAAGTAGCAGAAAAGGTTGGACTAAAAATTGCATATAACAAGACCAAGACATTGAACACTGGGTCTGACTGGAAGATAGATGTCCAAGTGGTCGAGAGTTTTCATTGTTTGGGAGAGAAGATAACTGGTGGAATACAGAGCAGCAATAGTGCAGTAGACAGGGCACAGCTCTTGCAGAAGCTTTGGTATGCAGTGAAAACAACATATGGCAAGAAAAATCTGTCACAGAATGCGAAATTGAGACATTACACAGCAACTGTAAGAAATGCTACATTGTATGCATCAGAAACAATCACACTTGATAAGAGAACTTGTATACAGTTGGAAGAGGAGGAGTGGAAAAATGGAGATATCTGGATACACAGAACATGAGAGGAACTGTACAAAAATATTGAACCTATGTCGAGCGAAATATGAAAAAGGAGGTTACGATTTGTTGGGCACATCATGAGAATGGAGAGGTTGACTAAGAAGATATGGAATGCAACATGTCATACAGGAACCAACTGGATGATTGGAAGACTGTATGAATAAAAGAAAGGAATCTGCAGGCACTGGTGCAGGACAGGGAGAAGTATAAACGGTTTGTGGATTGTCAGAGGTGGTCAGACACCAAAATCAAAGTCATCTTAACAGAAGAAGAAAGAAACATAAGAAGCAAGAGAATGTAGATGTATTGGGAAGAAAGAAGACATACTAAACAAGCCAGACAAGATCCTTAAGGGTCCTAATGAGGCAAAAGGAGAAGAAGAATATTGGTTATAATCTTGATAATTATTGGCAGAAAATAAAGCTATTTTAAACTGTCTCTGATAAAAAAATTAATCAGAATACAATTTACCCAAAATAGCTTCTATTCAGTGACTTTGCATTTTTGTATTTTGAAGCATAAAAAATGTTTCAAATGTTTGTTAAGCTTATGGGACTTAACTATGGGGTCATCAGTCCCTAAACTTACAAACTACTTATGAACTACTTGCGAACTAGGACGGCACAAATATCCATGCCCGAGGGGGGATTCGAACCCCCGACCGTAGTGGCCGTGCTGACCGTGACTGGAGCGCCTCAGTCACCTCGGCCACCGCGGCCGGCTTTTGAAGCATAATTCACACCTATATTCATTCACATTTATCAGAAAATGTAAACTTGTTTGGTACCTATTTATTAAACAAAGATCCAACAGACGTGGCACCCAACTCACTAGAGAAAAGGATAAGTAAATAATAATATAATGCTATCAACACCTTTGCAATCAATGTATGATGCTTCTGAAACTTCAAGTGGCGAAAGAAAGATAAGTTGAAAAAATGATATAAGCACTCCATTTATTATTGAGAAACTGCCTGGTTCTGAACAGAAACTGCCATTTGATGAAAAACTGAATAGAATCAAAAGAGGAAAACAGACTATTTTGAAAGGAAAGAAAGCAAGCTGATAAAAGTTTCGAGGAAGCAAACACTCAAAGAGCTCTTAATATTTTATTCTCAATAGCTGTCCTCCCCGCTCCACACCTGTGTTCAATTTATAAATGTACCCCCCCCCCCCCCCAAATTTATCATTTGAAAAATACACGGCCATATTACAAACTTTTATTTCAGAACTAAATATTGCATTACATTACTAAAGAAATGGTTAATAACTGCCATTTTATGTCATACAAGCGATAGTAAACTTACTGCGATCCCAGTGAGGTGCATTAGGTGCTGATGGTGTGTCAGGTGGTGAATGCCCATTGCTAGAGCTATCAGATGTCCCACCACCACTACTACCACCAGACCGGCCATGTCCATCTTCAAGGACCAAAGTCTGCAACTTATGAGCCATGCAGTACATAGGGCCTGGATGATGCTGATGTAGTTGTTGTTGCTGAAACCTTGCTGTCGACGTCATTGGTACAAAACACGTCAGGCAAGGAGATGGACCATGCACCAATGGCTGAGGAGGATACATCACAGGAGCTCCCTCCCACCGCCTTAGAGCATGTTGGTGTTGTGGTGGCAGTTGCTGCTGCTGCTGCACGCCTTTCCGTTCCCCAGGTACCTGCTCAAGAATAAATTAAAAAGTGAGAAAACCTGATGACAGACGAGTGGTTAAATTATCTGACTCTGTTGTGTATGGCCCCATAGATCTCAAGAAAAGTATACTGATTTTACAATAATGAAGCACACCTAATAATCACAGGAGTTATGTGGTATGGAATTATTTTTCACATGTTAAAAAATGTACGTACAAGATGGCAAATAATTACTTACAATCTATCAAAATATCATACAATAAATTTTGCTACCTAAATTTCAGAAATATTTTAAATTATTCTGAAATGAAACTGGATGAAGGTAGCTTAAATCTCCAGCATGATAACAATGAACTACAACAAGGAAGCCAATTATGACAATGTTATTCTATGGGAATAACTACTTGATATTAAACAACACACAACAAATATTGTGCAATGTTTTAATAACAGCATTGCTCTCATTCTAAAGGCTATAGAAACAATACAAGAGTAAGAGTAATAATTCCTCAGCATTTTAAATGAAGTGATAACTGATAGCTGTATTCTTTTACAACCATGTGATGACAATCAGATGCAAATTTTTAAAACTTATTTTGTTTGCTATAGATGCCTACAATTTTGTTTTGGCTTATCTCCCAGGAACACATTTCAGTCTTTCAAAAATATACGACAACTAAAATTAAATTAGGTGTAAATTATTGCAGTAACAGCAATACTTTCCCTGTTCTTGCACAGCAATACATTGTAACAGAAGAAACTAATTTACATTAAGCACAATCTACATGTAATTTCCTTATCTTGAAACATGGCTGTCCATTGAATAAATAAATATCCAATCTCAGGTAATTTTTTCCTAATATAAGACTAAATAATAATGTGAATATACTGATTAATTGTAAAACTTGTGATTTTTTCACTTATAGTAACCATATACAAACTTTACATTCAACACTGTTGTAAATAAATTGTTAAGAAAATATTTACATCCCAATATATGCAATATACATTCATGCTCAAGATATGCCCAGAAAATGCCAAGTTAATAGAAGTTCTTTAAGAACAAAACCCAGGAAAAGAAGACATTACTGCTAAAACATAATTAAGTCAAGCAGTAAAATAACATTATACAGTCAGTTCAATTCATGACTCTACTGAACTCAGGCGGGCACACACATCCATGGTGAGAAAGACCACCAGTCACCTTCAGCAGGTGACACATTAAGTTATTTTGAATGGCTAACGGTTTCTTCAACATTCCTATTAATCGGTGCTTCTTAATAATTTCACACTGGAAAAAAAGTCTTTTAGGGTTCACTTCACTTCATTTGTTCATTTACAATTCTCTTCAGCTTCACCTACACAGATGACTGGTAATCTACCTTTACAAATAATATCCTACTCATTTAGAACATCATAATGTAATTATATAGACAATATCAACTTGCTATGTACATTTAATCTTAAGTATGCAACACGATAAAAAAATATAAGCTTTATGCTATAAATAACAGTCTTTAATTTAATAGAGGAGGATAGATAGACAACACACATTAATGACGTACATTGAAATGTTGCAGACACAAAAAATAGACAATCACATTCATATAACTTAAATTTTTGGCCATGCCTTCATGAGAAAAAACACACACATTCACACAGTTCTACATGCTCACTGTGTGTATAGTTGTCCTAGTGATTCTGTGAATGTATGTGTTTCTTTATCTGACAAAGGCCATGGCCGAAAATTTTAGTTGTGTGAATGAGATTGTCTATTTTTTGTGCCTGTCAGTGGCTCAATGAACGTCTTGACAGTGAGTTGTTATCTATCCTGTATTATTGACTTCCCAGTCAGATTTTCCATTATTAAGTCTTTAAATTAAGAATCCCCCAAGTCCTCCAGAATTGTCAGTAAAGATTTTATATAAAATTTGTGATCTTGCATAAAAAAGTAATGGTTTGCTCTACATATTTCATTGATAAAGAAAAGGAAATTCTTTAACTTATTTTTACAAGGCTTATGCATACAGCATATATGGCACTTCGTAATTTGTCAAAAGCAGAAGTCACAGATGAAAATGACACATGTACCAATTAATAGTATTCTACATTTCCATGATCACAAATAGACTATATACTTGGATGAATGATACTCCACTAATCTCTCCTCCTCCTCCTGTTCAAATCCACTTTCAACATCTTGTAATTACACTAACCTCAAAATGTCTGTTGCTTTTCTTCTCCATCCCAACTTCACTGTAAGAAACTTCGACATCTCTTTCTCCTACTGTGAATCCTTATCGTCTCTCTGTAAAGTCTTTTTCTATCTGTATTGCATCTAGTGAACATACCAAGTAATTTTTAATTGATATTCATAAACGAACCAACCAACCATCCAAGAAATGCTAATATTGTGATGATACAAGCAACTATAAAGACGACTGCCGAGATGCAGATAGCCACATAAAAAGATAATCACATTCACACAATTTTAAATTTTCAGCCACAGACTTCATCAGAGAGAGAGAGAGAGAGAGATCACACAATTACTCGGGCACAACTTATACACAAATGACCGCCATCTCTGGCCCAACTGGCATCTTACAGTGAGTGGGGAAAGTAGGGATGAGGTGGGGAGGGGAGGGGAGGGGAAAGTGTGTACAGCATGTGTGGAATCTGAAAGTTCCAAGCCGACCAGCGAAGTGTCAATTTGAAAAGCTGCAACCATGTTACAGTATACAGTATGTCAACTTTCTTCACCAGTTTCTGTTTCACCAAGTGGTGTCTCAGATAAAACTGAAATTCATTTATTTCTTATTTTGATTCAATATTCACAGAGTTGTAATTTAGCCCATAAAAACCATAACATGTAGTCTTCTTCAATTAATTAGACGTGTGACTGAATAACAACAATAATAAAACAATTTTATATGACTCAGTGGTTTGGTGCAAGGCTTTTAACTGGAAATCACATTGATGACTTGCATGACCCCAACCTAGCCCAGTTATCCATCCAGCAAAAGGAAATGTACTTGGAATCTGAATCTTATGTCATTTCTGGTGACTCCTCAAATTGTTCAGAGATGAAGGCTGCATTAAAACAAAATCTGAAACATCCATGAGCCAACTGGGTTTCAAAATCATAATCACTCTGTTTCCAGTTGATGCTTTATTGCTAGCTCACCATTTGACTGAATTTATGAGCATCTAATTCAACTGGAACAAACAACAAAGTGCTTAATATGAAGCCACCTATTTGATGTATTCTGGAGCAGACAGCGTTATCTTAAGGCATTAAAGATAGTGCCTTGTTAATATTGCAATTCTCCTCTGGTTGTATCTTCAGCAATTGGTTGCAGTTCATTCCATTGACTACACTTTGTCCTGCTTCTTGAAATTTGTTATGAAGCACACATTCTGATTTAGATGTTCAGTCAATGTAGTTATAGCTTTCAGACACTAGCTTCGGTCAGAATGTCATTTGTATGTGCCTATTCCAACTCAACATAAGCCTTTGTGGTGTTGCCAACGACCCTCATTATGTTCTTAATTTCTCTTTAATTTTTTTTAGCATTTGTATGATTTTCAAAATAAGTAGTTTGATGGATTTATTCCTTGTTTCTATATTAACTGTTATTAATTTAGAACCTGAAAAGTAAAGCTGAACAAGGGCTGGACACAAGAGAAGACAGGCACCTTTAGAAGTAGCAAAAGTGATTTACTTGCATCAGTACATATTTTTGATTAATATGGAAATTCTCCACAGAGATGATGATAAATAATAATAATAATTTATCAGTACATATTTTATTTCATATCTTAAGTTTTTGCTCTTTTGCTCTACAATTTATCTGTAACTATTAATTAGTCTTTCAGTTTGTGACCAAAATTATTTCATTCACATACATCTGGAACAGATTTAAAAAGTGTGAGGGTTAATTTAAGTGCTACTCAATTATTGATTTACACTTGCTAATGACATACCAGTAGGAACATTAGTACACCAAATTGCAACCTTAATACAAGTTTATGCAACCACAGTAGTGAAGTTATCAAGGGTCCATTTCAGTGTTTGAGTATATTATCCGATTTGTATCACACTTATGATAAAAGGGAACAGTATTGTGTTATTTATGAAACTACAATGCTTCATAAACTGAACCTATGAGAAAAGTGTTGCCAAACTACTAAAATCAATCAAGTAACAAATTCCATAACTTTAGCACAAGATTCCTTGATAATTACGAACAAATCTTAATACTTGGCATGTTTACTTTATTACCATTTATTTTGAATTATATGGTGCAAATTCTCATGTTTATACCGTACTGTTTTAAATAAATAACAAGGGGGCAAAATTGTTCAACATCATCTTATTCTAGCTTCTTCCTTGGTGCCATTTCTTTATTTAAATTTTCCTATAGATCAATTTTTTATTTCACCAATCTATTCTACTTTCATTCAGTTCTATAAGTATCTCCCAGCCCAATGAAAATATCCCCCCCTCTCCAACACTCATTATTTGTCATTGGGAACCACACATTATACATGTATACAATCTACTTGAGAAATTGTTAACATGGTGGGTATTAATCTTATTGTTCTTCCACTTGCCCCTTGGTACAAGTACTACACCACCTGATCCTGGTTTGTCTTTGCTACTATAAATAAATCTGTAAGTTGAAGTATTTTATCCATTTCAGCAACTGTTCAGATTATAAATTAAAATCTGTAAGTTCTTGATATGATACTTCATGTCTAGTTTCTGGTAAGTAGTTAACTACATTTCAAGATTTTCTTTAATTACTTCAGTTTACAGTCTTGAAGTAGAGTTACCATATTCCATGCTGCAATTTAAAAATTTCTATATTCTGTTGTTCTGCAAAGATTTTCCTGAATGACTATGTGAAATACATTGTTGATTGTTTCCCTGCGTGATCATAGGCTCAAAATTTAATTATTTTCTTTTCTTTTGTCAACCATTCTGGCTATAGAGATTCTGCCTTCAATCTTCAAGGAGATTCATCTGCAATCAGGCCCAATTTCTCAACAGCAAGACAGTAGATGTTTCCCTAACCTCATGATAGTCGAGAGAAAGGCCTAACATACTGGCTGTCATTCACTCCACTTCTTATTACCACCTATGGCTCTTGGACCCCCATTATGATGAGAAGTACACTAAACATATCACTCCAAGGAAACATGAGCTAGGGAATTTTCTATTTTATACCTATACATCCACTGAGGGATGCAGAAGATAAGAATCAATGTAACACTTGACAATGGGCAGCAAGAAGTGTGTGTACTTGCTTAAAACAGTATGCCTTCCCAATCTGCAAAACTTATATGCTATCCATCAATGAATCAGTACTTAGCATCATAACTCATTAAGTCATATGTTTACAATAATTGGTTGGAAAGTAGTTATGGCAACACATGAACACTCAGCTAAATGTGATGTTCATTGTAAGGAAACACAATATTAAATCAACACACTATTCTCTAATTAATATTACAAAAAAGACTGTTTTTTTAATATTAATCATACCAAATATAACGTTGTTTCTCTTCTCTGACAATGTTGTCTAAATTAATCACTATTCTCTGTTGGGAAATAGGAGAAGATTTATGAAATAGACTACTATAGCCCAATATAATACTATTGTCCTGGCACCCATTCTACCAGATAAACTGCAATAGTTGCTTCAAATTTAGCTGCACATATTACAGACCAATAAAAATTTGAGCCCGTAAATGCTTGATGTAAAAGCATAATTAAGAGAAACTATGAATAACTGCTGTGTATCAGCACAAGACTAAGCATGAAATGTCATCGTTGCCATAAAATTCATTGCTACTATGAAAGTGAGTTAAGTCTACATGCTAGGCATGAATGACACTGATATTAAAACACCAAACCTCTTCACTTCCGCTATATCATTGTCAAATATCTAAAGACCAATGGAAAAAAAAAAAGTTAAAATACCAAATGTAACCATAGTGATAATTGCCCAAGAACAAAAGTTCCACTGAATACCTCAGTAATTTAACAATAATGTTAATGCTATCAGTTTTAAAACACCTAATACCAACACCTGTACAATTTACATCAGTATCTTACTAGAAGTTTATAACTGTCTCAGGTCATAACTGATAATGGAGTAGCAACAGCAATGGCACCTAAGAATTCTCTGATGTAAAAGGGATGCAGGGGAACAAGTGTAATATATATTTTTAGTTCTGTTCAAAACCACTTTCTTATCTGCAAAAACAGTGATATCAATTTAGAAAGCATACTAAATAGCCACCATATTTCTTAAAACACATTAAATTTCTTCGAGATGTTTGTCACACAAATTTCATTATATACAAAAAATAAAAAACATAAACACAACCCACATCCTTGGCCTTAGCTGATCAAGAATCACAAATGTGAACTTTTTACAGCCTAGCCACTCTTAATTCTACACAAAAGAAAGAGTAGAGAAAACTCTTTAAAGGAATTGTTGAGAAGAATAGGTCATATACAGGTGACAGACAGCCCAATGTAAGTAAGAAAAAGTTGGGACCACCCACCATGCACAAACTATGTACACGTTGGTTAGGTACCCTCCAAAGTATATAAACATTGTGTTCCTTCACCATAAGGATAACTGCCATACCTGTTGGCTCATGTGACTAATACCAGGGACCGCACAGCACACCGGCCGGCTGTCCACCCCTGAGACAAATTAACAAAACTTCTAGGCCACTCAGTAATGGTAACAATATCTACATCCTACTTACAGGTTATGAAAAAAATGAATTACACAGATACATGTCTAAACTTCCACTACAGTAACTGAGGTAGGTATGAAGTGATTCTTATCTATTTAATGCAAACTGGTGAAGGGTGTAGACAAAATGGCATGTCCTAAGCTATTACACAATCTGAGCAGAGCAGAAAACAAAACACACATTCACCAATATCTATTTCTGAGAAAACACTAATATTTTGAACTTCAGAAGCAGATAACTTTCAAAGATAATCATTTCCTTTACATGCATCTGAATTATAGCTACTCGTCACTTTAAGAATCTACACACAATTAATTTACAATTCCAAATATTTTTCCACTAACAACAATTACAGTCAGTTAAAGGAAACCAGAATCTGTAACTCTTTTCTGCAGTCTACAGGATACATATTTCTGAATTCAATAGTACAGAATATTGCTGTGCATCCTTGTGCAGTATTCTACGATGTTTAATATTTCGAATTATATTTTCCTTTAATTTTCTGTTTGGATTCATTGTATTACTGACAGCAAAATTGGCAACGGGAGACGACAACGCTGCATATCAAAAGCAACAGAGAAAACACCGACTTTGATCTTGTTGAAAGTACCATCCCAACATTCACTTTCTTCATCTATATACTCTCATTGTCATTTCTCATTCTGTCATTTTTTCTGTGATCTTCAAAATGAAGCTGAATCATTATTATTAATTAATGAAAATCTGCTACAGTTGCTTGATTGAAACTTGCACATGACCAATTTTGGTCTCTGTTTTAGGCCATTTTCAAATGTGTTCCTGGATCTGCATTTTAATACATGGCATAATCTGTATACAACAATTTTACACAATAAAAGAAAGAGATGTTCACATAAAAAAAGAACTAATAGAAAATGTCTTGTATTATGTTCTACAAGAGTAACAAAGTAGTACAATCAATAAAATGCAAAGTGGATAAGTTATCAGACTGCTGGTGTGGTGCATTGGATAGCATCACTAATTGCGGTGCTGAAAGTTGTCAGTTCAATCATGTCTACCAGAAAAAAATTTATTTCTTTGTATTTATTATTTCCAGAATGTTCTACATGTTTCTTATGTTCACTTGTAATTTCTACATGTTTCTTATGTTAACTATTCTTCTAATTTCTGGTACATTCTGTCTGTGTATAAATAGCAGAGCACTCTTCCTGAGAAGCAGTCAGTGCTGCATGTATGTTTCAGTTCGCAATAAACCTGCTTTCAGTACAAGTGCTGTGTTCAGGTGACAATCCTGTCTTTGAAGTCAAGCCTGCTTCCATTTCAACATGACGTCGTTTGGTGGAGGCGCTGGGTATCCTGTGTAACAGCTGCATCAACGTAGCTTTGATTCGGCACAGACTAGAACCGGAATACAAGCAATACACCCAGTACATCCTTCCAAAAGTCCATATAATCAGAACACCCATGGACACGAAACCAGCGGTCAGCCAGCTGCACGTCAGACACCCGCCGGTGTTCTCTGGAGACGCTGGACAGGATCCCAACAAATGGCTAAAGGGTTTGACCAAGTTGCTAAGTATAACAGGTGGGATCATACAATGTGCTTGGCCAACATTTATTTCTACCTGAACGGAACAGCCCAGCAATGGTTTGAAAACAACAAAGAGAAGCTGAATACCTGGGAAACGTTCTAGACAGAACTTAAGAAAACGTTTGGAGACCACCAGCGACAAATCCGCTTGGGGGAAGAACTGGTCCCATCGACATGGTGAGCCGACACAGTCGTACATACAGAATGTTTTGGCTCTATGTAATACAGTTAACCCGGATATGACTGATGCTGACAAAATCACACATTTGATCAAGGGCACTGCAGAAGACATGTACCAAGCTCTTCTTATAAAAGACGTCTCTATAATGGAAGAGTTCATCAAGTGGTGCCAGTGGCTTGAAGAGATGCAACAGAAAAGGGTTGGACGAAAGAAGTATGACACACACCCCAATTTTGTGGAAGACCAGCATGACTTTGCTTCTCTCATTTGACAAATTGTGAGAGAAGAATTACAACAGTTTATGGCAGCTGGGACTGTTGGACCAAGTGAGCATCAGATTATGGCCATGGATGTAAGCCCTGTAAATCATGAGGAAGCAGACGCCGCTGAGGAAGAGGTATTTCAAACGTCACCTCATCGCCCCTGCCAGTTGCACCCGACGTGAAGAATGGCTTCGCCCTACAAGGACTTATGCTGCAGCTGCCACATGACTGTCTAGGAACCAGCCGACACAGCTACAACCAACTCCCCTGGCAACTATGACGCCCAGCAAAAGAACAGATGTCAGGAGGACAGAAGACAACACCAGTGTGTTTCCACTGTGGGCGCCCTGGTCATGTCGTACACTACTGCAGAGAGTATTTGAAAATTATTTTGCCACACGACGTCAGCCATCAGAGCAGTTCTATTCCAGGCAGTCACCTGCTGAGTTCATTCGACCTATGGGAAGAAGCCCATCGCTGTATACTGGACAAGGTCGCTCCCCGACGTGCCGCTGCTGTTCATCGTCACCGTACAGAGGTACCAGCTGCTCTCCTAGAAAAACTAAGCGAGGTGACCATCTACGGAGGTGAGACCGCCACAGATGAAAATCCTCCATGGACGACAGTCGCTAAGATGTCGGGAAATCTCATTTATGTCATAATCGATGGCCAACCTGTCTGGGAACTCTTTGATTCAGGAGCTTCTTTCTCCGTATTGTTGGATAATTACCGCTGCACACTAAAGAAGACAATGTTCTGTGATACGGGAGCAACTGTGCTGAAGGTCACAAATGGGAAGTACGTGCAGCCAGCAGAAACGTGTGTCACAAGAATAACTATTGATACCAGGACCCTGTTTGAATTTGTTGCTTTAACAGAATATAGACATGTCATCATCAGATGGGACTTCCTTCAGGCATCCCAAGTTATCATTGACTGTGGACGATCTGAGCTGCAAATTGAGGAAGTCTTCCGACGAGTACACGTAATACAGAATTTTCGGAAAGTATTTGCCATTGACAATGTGACGATCCCGCCATTGAGAGTTCCAGTCACAAACACAGGTGACTGGTTAAACTGTGAAGTGCTTGTCAACAGTAAAACATTTACTAGGCTCACAAAAAATGTACAGACCAGTGATTATCATAAGCTTACCGGTGGTCGAGGAGAGATATCACTAATTGTCATGAGCAGTCAGAACTTATCCCCAAATAAAAGTGTATCGGGACAGCTGAGCCAATCCAGGACGGTGAGCTCAGTGTCATCAATGAAGACCCATGATCTACTGTTAGTACAGACATCACACTGGGGGAAACAACTGTGGAACTGCTAAAGCGCCTGGACTGACCAAAGGACAATGCCAGTGGGTGTTAGCTATAGTACGCTAATTTTTGGGTGCATTCACACCCCAGCAGGAAAAAAGTCAGACAAAACGGCCCACTATAAGGCACCGTATCAATACTAGGGATCATCCACCAGTTAGTCAGCATTCGTATAGTGTGTGGCCAGCTGAAACACGGATAATTCAGGAGGAAGTGGAGAAGATGTTGCACGATATTACTCAACCTTCGGAGAGTCCTAAGTCGTCTCCGGTGGTCCTCGTAAAGCCGTCGGCACACGGAGCGTGTGTCTGAACGTGTGTGGTCAACATGCCGAGTCCACCGTGCAGCTGCACGCTCGGAGACAGCGCGACTTGAGCATACGAGATGTGTGCCTCAACGAGCTACATGCAACCGCAGCGTGTTCCAATGACACAGTATCAATTACTGGAATCACACTGTTTACCAAATCAAAAAGAGTGGAATTCCTGCTTTACCTCTATTGAACTGCTTATTTCCACCCTTATGCTTATGTTCGTTATGGTCTGTGATACTCCTAAATAAATAAGAACAATATACCCATGAACATAAGACTCTTATATAAAAGTTGCATTTTATGTCAATAAGTGAAGCGAATAATAAACGTTTCATGACAAACTGTGCGATATAAAATTGGAATAGACCTTCACAACACAAAGATTATTGCACGAGTCTCGCTTTTTAGTAAATCTTAAAAGATCAGGCTTCCACGGTCAATATTACTATCCAGTAGAAGAATGTTAAGAACTTGTAAAATGCAATAAGTGAAACAATAAATGTGTATTTTACTCTAAGTGAGGTGCAAACTTTCTTGTTCATAAAACGAATCCAACAAACTCACTCCTCAGAGGGTGCACACTTATTTTTTACATAGCATGGAATATTTTGCAGTATACTTCTAAGAAATTTATAGGAAAATCTTTTGAGTCTATCAGAAAAGCAAATAAAGAAGAAAAAATATTTGCTTATGTGGAGCCTTGAACCAACACCAAAACCCCTTAACTTCGCAGTCCACGACTTAACCCCTATGCTACGGCCAGTTACATTAATAATGCATTGTCTCCTTCACTATTAGAGGTGTCGTATATGCTACTGGGTGATATGTCTGTTGGTATGATACGAAGAACTATTCGTGTTGATAGATCTTCAGTCCGCCTTGCCTTGAAACAGCAGATTACTGTAATATGAAATTTTTTAATCACATATAAGACGTTTCCAGTCATTTATTCCAACAAATAGTACCTTAATGGTCGTTTTCCAAGAGATTCTCAATTTACTCAGTTACTTTTACTTGCTTTGAAATGTCATACATTCATAAGACCTAAGTTATATACATAAAAACCACGAAATATGACGGCCAACATGGCATCTTCGATTCTCTACTGAAAAGAGCTGCACCCTCCCCGGATAGCCACGTGGTGTGACGTCAGGGGCGTTCTCCCAACTTATTGGTGATCGTTCAGACGCTCGTTGAGAATATCTGGCATGCTTGATACTGCCCCACATGTTGGGAAAGCCACACCAACATGCAGTTCACACATTGTGACGTCAGAAACTCGCCACATTGGCCCCATTCGTTCAGATACATGCTCCGTGTGCCAACGGCTTAAGGAAGAAGGATGGCACATGGTGATTCTGTGTCTACTATTGGCGGGTGAACAAAGTCACAAAGATGTCTATCTCTCCATTGCTGCGCACTGACGATACCTTAGACTGCTTGAGAGTAACTACATACTTCTCAACTATGGACATGCAGACAGGTTACTGGCAAATCGAGGTTGACAAAGCTTATAGGAAGAAGACGACTTTTATTACACCTGACGACCTCT
This sequence comes from Locusta migratoria, assembly GCA_026315105.1. Taxonomy (NCBI): domain Eukaryota; kingdom Metazoa; phylum Arthropoda; class Insecta; order Orthoptera; family Acrididae; genus Locusta; species Locusta migratoria. The sequence continues at coordinate 526,337,526 of CM048745.1, forward strand.
GTGAATTCAAAGTAATGCCATTTGGATTATGTAATGCTCTGGCCCCATTCGAACACATGGACAACTTGCTTTGACACTTAAGTGGACGACATGTCTTTGCTATTTAGATGACATTGTCGTTTTCTTGAAAACATTTGAAAAACTTCTGAGTTGCCTGTCAACTGTGTTTAAGTGTGTTCAGACTGCAGGATTGCACCTCAATCCAAAGAAGTGCCTCTTTATTGCCAAAGAGATAAAAATCCTGGAGCACCTAGTCAATGAAGATGGTGTCCGTTCTCACCCAGATAAAGTACGGACAGTCACAGAACTTCCAACACCTCAACACATTTGTGACGTGAGAAGTTTTCTCAGGCTGTGCTCATACTACCAACATTTCATAAAAGGAATTTGTAACAAGGCACATCCATTGCAAGAACTTCTGCAGGGAGTTGCCAAGTTGTACTGGGATGAGACAAAAGAAAGAGCTTTTCGGGCACTTAAGGAGGCACAGTTCTAGTATTATATTATAAGTATGTGGAAACTGAACTTCACACAGACGTCAGTGAAAATGGGATTGGTGCAGTGCTTGTACAAGTTCAGGAAGGTGCTGAAAAGGTGATAGCCTATGCATGAAGAGTACTCTCAAAGTCCGAGATAAACTACTCTACAACTGAGGAAGAATGTCTCGCAGTTATCTGGGCTATCAACAAGTTCCGGCCGTATTTAGTTGGCAAACCATTCACCGTCATGACAGACCACCATTCTTTGTGTTGGCTGACTAGGTTGAAGGATCCATCAGGTCGACTAGCAAGATGAGCACTAAGACTCCAAGAGTACGTTGTCACAGTGGTATTCAAGAATCACTATGTGAGTCACTGTAAAGAGTGCCAGCAATGGAAGCATGTACTGCAATTACCTCCAGGGCATCTCGTACCAATTCCACCTGCAGCAGCTCCATTCCACCAAATTGGAATCGACCTTTTAGGGAGGTTCCCGAAGTTGACAACCTGTAACCGATGGATAGAGGTTCCCGAAGTTGACAACCTGTAACCGATGGATAGAGGTTCCCGAAGTTGACAACCTGTAACCGATGGATAATAGTCTGCTGACTGCAGAAGCTCCAGAGATCTCAAAATTCCTTGTAGAAGACGTTATTTTGAAGCATGGAGAACCATGTGTGATGATATCTGACTGTGGAAAAGTATCCCAGTCCTCGTGTATTGAGGTATTGTCACGTTGCGACACTGTCCACAGAATAAAAACTGAATACCATCCTCAGACAAATGGTCTTACGGAACATTTTAACAACACATTAGCAGAATGCTGTCAATGTACGTCGATGAAGAGCAGAAGAATTGGGATACAATACTGCCAGTCGTGACATTTGCTTATAAAACTGCAAGACAAGACAGCACAGGTTTCACGCCAATTTTCCTGCTCCATGGCTGTGAAGCTGAGATGACAATGGATACGCTGTTCCTGTTTCAGGCGGATGACACTCAGGATGACCTATGTGAAACAGCTCATCACCAAACTTGAAAAAGCAAGACAGCCGGCTCGCATACAGACATTGCATGCCCAGGAGATCTGGTACAGATTTTTACCCCTGGACGGAAAGTTGGACTATCTTGGTAAGTTATTGAAGCGATACTTTGGTCTGTATCGTGGCATACGCCGCCTGCCAGACGTCACATACGAAGTTGAGGATTATGAACCATTGTTGAAACGAGAAAAATGAAGGAACATTGTTCACGTCCTCTGCATGAAGCCTTACTATAATCCTGAGGAGCAGAAAGGCGAAAATGGCTTCTTGTTCAAGGACTCTAAGGACGGTAATGATACTGATGAAGCCACGACAGGTACATCTGTCATCGGTAATCGTGCAGAAGAAAAGGATTCTCCAGAACTGCCATACAGAGGACCCTTGACAAGATCAAGATCCAGGACATTGCAGCAAGACCACAAGTTATCAGACTGCTGGTGTGGTGCAATTGATAGCATCACTGATTGCGGTCTGAAAGTTGTTGGTTCAATCCTGTCTACCAGCAAAAAATTATTTCTTTGTATTTATCATTTCCAGAATGTTCTACATGTTTCGTATGTTCACTATTCTTCTAATTTCTGGTACATTCTGTCTGTGTACAAATAGCAGAGCACTCTGCCCGAGGAGCAGTCAGTGCTGCATGTATGTTTCATTTCGTAATAAACCTGCTTTCAGTAGAAGTGCTGCGTTCAGTTGACAGTCCTGATTTTGAAGTAAAGCCTGCTTCCATTTCAATATGACAATATAATTTGAAGGGCTTCTGATATGTTTCCACTGTGCATTACTTTCGAAATGTTCCTTGTATAATTTTAACAGACAATCAATGCTATTTATTCACTATGAATGAATAATTCAGAGACCAAACCTAAGTTTGTTACACTATGCAGATTACTTTGTTTGCATGCATAACTCATTCTTTTCTTATTATTCTATACTCATGTGCATCAACAAGCTGTGGTGTACTTTAAATTAAGTGATATTTCATAATGTTACAGAAACAGTTGAAAGTTAAGAGATGACTTTTCCGGCTGTAGTTGATACAAGAACAAGAAATAAAGATATTATTTGGTTCTGTTTTAACCATTTATGATACTGGAACTTGTTTGATAAAGTGTTAGATAGGGCGGCTACCCAAACTGACCACAGATGTGAAGTGAGGGAGCAGGGAGTATTCAGTGCTCAAAGCGGTCTGTGTGTACTGGAAAGCAAACAGAATTACTTCTTATTTCAATTTTTTTACTATTTACTGTCAATTTTCTGCCTGAGCAATTTTAGTTTGTAATAATAATAATAATAATAATAATAAAACAGTACAATGTTCATTAAAATATTGTTCTGATCATACTTTTAAAATTTTGTTACATTTTAAATTAGGGTGACAGGTTTTGATCTTCAAGCCCTATCTCCGAAACATTGAGAATGTTTTTCTCACAGGGAGACAGGTACGTCATACAAATTACAGTATTATGAAAAACGTTTAGGCATAAATTTGCTATATCAGAGAAGCCATTCTCATCTAAATAACACATTCTTTCAATACAGTCACCTGGATGAAAGTGCAAGATTTTATCATCACTTGGTTCCATTTTAACAAAGTGCCTGGATCAGAAGGTCTTCTTCTTCTACACTTGAACGAGTCACAATGACTCTGTGAAGTTGCAATTAAAACTATGGCAATGAGGCTACAATGTCTAACTGCTATGCCACCTGCTGTTGGAGTTTATCAAGTTATTGCTTTATATCATTTATCACTGAATTCAGCATAACATGCTACTACAAATACATTACACTTCATTCACAATATCAATACTGTAACAGTGTTCAATTGCGAGGAAGCGGCTGGAGAAGAAACAGAAAATCCAAAACTCTCATGTCGATAGTTTCTAACATGCAGCAGCACAGAAACGGGCATATTACAATTTGTACCTCATTGTCCACAGGCTCGGGCTTTCTTCTGTTGCTAGAGGATGTCAGATCTCCTCTCCTTTCCAGGTTACTTAAGCCATTTGTATTAGTTAATTTTGTTAGAACAGCACGAAGCTCTGATATGGCTGCTGATGGAATTCCCATTTCCTTTAGTTCTTCATCACATTTCTGTTTAAGCTGTAATACCAAAAAACCAAGAAAATATACAAGGAACCGTGTTTGTGACAGTTTTCTGCTAAATACCGGGCTGGAGAATTAATGGGTATCAGAATTACACAATATCATTTTAGTTAGTCTAATTTTTAGCCTTTTAGACCAAAATTTTTTCTTTAAGCAAAATTGTTGCTTTCTTGCATTACTCAAAAAACTTTGTATTATTATTATATCTGAACGGCCAGTAATACAAAAAGTGAAATTAGTCTAAGTAGATTGCATTCATTTATATCGGAGTACTATATTTCAAATCAAAATGATTTGAATTTTGTGTGTGTAGTTGAATACTGGAATAATGTATTTGTGTATATGACGGTTCATTTAACTTTAGAAGGAAATAAAGGACAAGAAAATGCCACATGGTGATGAAAACACATTTTTCTACTATACACAATGAGATTTTTACACCTTTATGATCTTTTTCAGATTCTTTGGTTCCTGAAGCTTGCACCTGAATTTTTAACATGATTTTACTCATGTAATTGTATACAACCCATGATAAGCACACACAAAATTATTTAACAATGGAGTGTCCAAATTGGTATTCAACAATATAACGAAACTAGCTTACAAATTCCTGCAAAGATGATCATCATGCTGCAGACAGGCACGCAAATGCGCGTGCGCCTGTGCGCGCGCGCGCGCGCACACACACATTCATACAAAGTCACAACTCACCAACATATACTAATTTCTTGCCGAAAGCCCTGTGTGTGTGTGTGTGTGTGTGTGTGTGTGTGTGTGTGTGTGTGTGTGTGTGTGTGAGAGAGAGAGAGAGAGAGAGAGAGAGAGAGAGAGAGAGAGAGAGAGAGAGAGAGAGAGAGAGAGAGAGAGAGATTGCCTTTCTATATGGCTGTCTGTAGCTCTACAACTGTATTTGTTGTGAATTGCAAGTTATCCTCATTTTATTGATGAATTCAATCTGGAAAAGTTGTTTTAACTTTCTCACACAGTGACTGTAATGGAGTTACTCGGGGCACTGGCTTGCATCTGTCTCTGCACCCACTCAGAGGTATTATTTACTTTTTGACGTACCTAACAGTCACTTTCTCCTAACCAGACATGTGAAGTAGCCTATTATGATTTTTTCATAATTATAAAGATTTCTAGTCTAATATTATGGCCCAAATGGAGTTCCTGATAAAATAACAGAATTAGTTACTTAACAACTTTGGAAAGTCCAGGTTGGAATTCAACAATATAATGAGGATAGTTTGCAACTCACGATCTGTCGTCATGATTTTGTGTAATATATTATTTGATTATAGTAATGTATATTATATTCTGAACCAATTAGTTTCTGGAGTAAGCTAACACAATTCGGAGTGCGGCAGCTGAAGATGATAGTTTTGCGACTATGAAGTGTGAATGTTCTTTATTCTGAAGGAGGCCATGGCTGATAGCTTATGTGTTGAATGTGTGTGTATTTTTTATGGGCCTGTAGCAGCCCGTCGTTACGTCTTTGAGGTGAGGTTTAAAAGGTCCTCATTATATTGTTGAATCCAACTGAAGTTTCCATTGTTAGATTTTACCTAACTTCCTTTACATATGTTTAGCACAGACTATACCTTATACACAGCCATCTCTACACTACAATAGTGCCTTGCTATAAATTCACTTTTGTGTGTGGATGAACTTTCAGGTATAATGTAATTCATTACAGAAATAAAGTGAACAAGTATATCTAATAAAAGTAAACAACAGAAATAACTCACTTCTTCTGGAGAGTACTTCTTGACAATGCCTGGTATTTCTTTGGTAATGGTCTCCCAGACACCATCTGGTGGTTCAACACTCCCCTTTCGTGACAAGTTCCTCTGCAATGGGAGGGGTTCAGGTGCACAATTGGGCCGTGCTCTTCGTTGTACAGGAGGACCCTTGAATCCAGTAGTGCCGTTACTGCTGCTACCAGGTATCCTCTCCACTGCTGCAGGACGAGAGGGGGCTGGCGGAGCTGCAGGTGATCCTGCACGACTAGGGGATCCTGACTGGGAGGGTGACGACTGCCTACTGACTAGAGGTGACGGAGGGTACTCTGCAGGGTTGGGAGCAGTAGTAGCTGGAGCTACAGGCATCTCACATACTACAATTGGACCAGGTGCTACAGCTGCAGGGTGAGGCCAAGGAATATGTTGCTGATGTGTGCTATTCCCAACTGGTGACGGGAAGGCAGCAACTTGTACGTAGCCCAGTTGTTCTGGAGGTGGCAGGCCCAGACCGTGGGCCACAGCCATTCCAGGGGGAACACTGCCGCTGTTGCTATTGTTGTTGCCAGCATTAGCAAGGCGAGCTTTTGGGTCACTTACAGAAGCTGTAACAGGAAAGAATGAACAAAAATTAATAACATGAAATGCAAATTCCAAGTAACACATTATTAAATTATAATGATATGAAACACAGGAAACATTATATGGCCAACTTCTTGTTTGTTCTTTCTGTCCTAGTTCAAAGATGTGCAAAATGTGAAGTTTTCGAAAGTATGTGTGTTAAATGACAAGAATGGAATATCAGTTACACTCCACAACAGCTAATAGCTGCAGAAAAATGAAGTAAATTGCTCTTTTGTGCACCAAGAAAAGTTTCAATAGAATTTGGATCCATACAAGTATTTTATAAAAAACAAAACTCATTCCCTAGTTACCAAAGCTGTTTTCAGCAGAAAATGACCCACAAATTAATGAGTCTGGATAAACAGTATCTTAATGTGTCACTTTGCCCTCTCTCTCTCTCTCTCTCTCTCTCTCTGGCATGTGTGTTTTCTTATATTAACACTCTCTGTATCAGGCCTATTTTACACACCTGTTCCTAGAAATCTGGCAATTTTACATATATTTAAAAAAAATCACTGCATGAATTCTACTGTTTGGATTGTGACAAATTTAGTACCATTTTGAAGCTGTACATTTCTACTTTAATTCAGCATGAAAGAAACTACTTTGGTATGCATGACTTTAAGGTACAGCTATAATCACTTATGTGTGTTTTAGAGAATTTACAAAAGTTACACAAAAGAATACAATAGTAATTTATTTTTAACCAATATTATGACACTACATTACATCTTTCTGTCAATCTACAGTAATTGCATATAAATTTCACACAGACCATGTTGTTTTCTAGTGTGAAAAATTTTAAAGCAAGTTTCCAGGCAGAGTGCAATGCATCTATTGACACATTTTGTTACTAAATACCTGTAGAACATATAACACTGACCAAACCCGTGGAAGTAATGTTGCAATGGTTTGGATTCAATTAAATTAGTGCCCCATAAATTTTACAGGTCTGGTGATTTTCGCGTGATCCCAGGCCCGTAAATTTAATGGGTTTGATGCTTAGAGTGTTAAACTACACATTGCATTAAAATGTGTAGTTTAGTCCATTAAAGCAGGTGTAAATTATGCCAACTGGGTTTTTTGTGTAGCAGTAATTTCAGGTAATGATAACATTTCACAATATTTCATATAACGACACAGAATCACATCGTCAACAAAATATAATTCTTTGAAATATCTATAATCAAGTAGGGTAACTAGACAACACACTACTATCAAGTGTTTGCTCTGGTTTGGAATATCCGGTACTGTTTTGACGAACCAGCCCTAGGCTCACAATTTGAACAGTAAGCTTGAGATTCATGCTCTAAAGATGAAACAGAACCCCCACAAGTCCACAGAACTATACACAAGCACTGAAACAAATAGCAGTGGGAAATGGTTATGAAAGTCATGTTAAAGAGAAACTAAACAAAAGAAAAAAGTAAATGGAGTAAGAAAGAACACATGCAAGACAACACATCACCAGCAAATTCAAATGTGGCAGCAACCTTATATCTGATAACTTTTTCATGCATTACTCTTTTTAAAAGTATTATACACTTTCCCAGCAACCTCATGGTTAGTGAGTCATTTCTCCAGTGTGTGTGTGTGTGTGTGTGTGTGTGTGTGTGTGTGTGTGTGTGTGTGTGTGTGTGTGTGTGTTTTTTTTTTTTCCTCCCCCCCCCCCAAAATATCAAAACACCTCTTAGTGATATACTTCTAGCATCAACATGTAAAAAAACAAAATTAGCTAGATAATACAAGTCTGACACTTTTATAAAAACAAATGGAAATAATGTCCTCATTAGCTAAATAAATAAATAAATAAATAAATATTCAGATGTTTGTAAGTCTATGGGACCAAACTACGTTTGTCATGTTTGTCATCAGTCCCTAGACTTACAAACTACTTAAACCAACTTAAACTAACCGAAGGACAACACACACACACACACACACACACACACATCCACGCCCGAGGGAGGATTCGGACCTCCGATGCGGGAGGCTGCGCGATCCGTAGCGTGGCGCTCCACTCCGCTCGGCTACTCCCGCGTGGCACTCATTAGCAGAGTAGCATTCCCAACCTCATGTTATGGAGAAATAACATATCTGCACGACAAGCAACTTATGCATTATTTTATTGCCATGAAGCAGGACTATGCCAATTAATGTATTTCTACACATACCATAAAACAAGTACAGTATAAAAATCACAACATGTAAGACTAATAAATTAAAGTTTTTGTGCTGTCTGCAAAGCATCTCAGTTTGACCTTTGTAATAACATGCAAAAAGGAAATGCAGATAGATAGCATTAGTTAAGCAACTAAACTGAGAGGAAGTAAAATAACTCTGGAAGGCACCTTACAGCATAAATACAACAATGGACGATAGTGACTATTAATAAATTAATTAAAACTTATTGTAATAAAGTTATTGCTATTTTATCAAATAAATAAAATGTTTAAGTATGTGAGTGCACCCACTATTCCAGATTCGAAAAATACAGCCAAAACCAAACAGCTTCTATTTCTTCTTCTTAAGGAAATTTCATAGGTCAAGTTTACAATATGTGTTTCCTGAATATTGAGTGGAATTCAAAATTTTCGTTAACCTGCTAGACATTCACTTCACACAATTACTTTGTATTAATAAAAAGTCAGTTAAGATCAATATTTAGACCAAGAGAAACTTAATTATCTAACACCGTTGCCAATAAAATGATTTTTCTAAAATTATCTTCAGTTATGTAATTAGTGGATAATTTCATTAGTTAAAAGTGTAGAAGATTCAGTGTTACACCTACAGTAGTCTAAAATTATTCATCTGACACAGAGTCCCCTGCTAGACTTTTAAAATCAAGATAACAATGTGTGCTACAAAAGGATTTTCACTAAACATTAGGGGTTGGTTTGTTTTAGTAGCTATTATTACTGTCCATATTGATTTCTGTATCCATTAAAATATAGCACATAAAATTAATAACTCACTGGATGGGTAGTAATTATTTACTGTGTATGTCCATAAAACAATCAATATTTGTGATAATTATATGAGTTGAGAGGAATGGTGGTGTTCATGAAAGTTTGTCTAGGAGCGTATGAAATCTATGGGTGGCCCCTTTCAGTAGGATATTCTTTTTTTTTTTTTGTAGAAAAGTTGTTTAAGTACAGCTCAGTGTGGGCTTGTAATTTTAAGAGTAGCTTTCATAAAAGTTATACAAATTTGGTGTTTTACAACATGTTTACACAATAAGAACTTGGGATCTCTATCCAATACAGGTTGTAAGAATGAAGCCAAAAAGACACCAAACAAACTTTCGGCCAATGGGACTGACAGATTCCACTCATTTGTTTAAACCTGAGAAATTTGTACGTTTTGCCACATTTTGTCGTGGTGGTAATATGTTTTTAAGGTGGGTTGTTATGCAGTCAGCTTCAAACTGCACTTCCGTAACTGTCTCAATAGAATTCAATTAATGACTCATTTTGAGCATTACTTACATTTCTACTTAATTAACAATACTAACAATATGTTAGCTTAGTCACACTGCATGTAAAAGATCACCTATTATCTAAGAATACATTAACAAATTTAAATAAACCACGAATAAGGTTGTTTACAGTACTGAACAAATATTTTAACTAAGTGAAAGTGAATGTAACAAATCAACTTTTTTTACAATATCGAAAAATAGAGCTTGTAATATATATAGACAGGGGACAGTAAGTATTCTGTGTTTAAATTAAATACTGTTGGCATGAAGTTCAGTTATTAAAGCCAAAAATACATCTAATGGCTTTCTTCTGTCAGAGAAAGACCTCTTTTGCACCAGCAAAGTTTCTCCACAGAAGTACTCCATAGAGTAGGTGAGAATGAAAGAAGGCATCATATGCCATAAGTAAGAGATCAGTGCTTACACATGCTTTCAGTTTCCTAAGGAGATATAAGACTTAGCTTACTGCAGAGCTTCTCCATGTCGGTATTCCAAGATAATTTAGTATAAAGGTATATGCCTAATAATTTTACGGAGCGACTATGTTTATTAGTAATGTCTCTGAAGGATAAGAGAATGTGATCTGTTTTATTTGCATTAAACATTAGCCTATTATTATGGAACCACTGAGCAGCCAATTCCATCATGGAATCGTTCATTAGCTTGATAACCTTCTCATCTACATGTGACATGAGAAGAGTAATGTCATCAGTGTACATCATGGTTTTGGATGATAGTATGTTGGGGGAGCTTATTCACATAAACAATGAAAAAGAAAGGGCCCAGATCCTTGTGGGTGACCATGTTTTACCTTAAGGAGGTCAGATTGTATTGTTGGAATTAACAACAACCATTTGATATCTGTCAGTTAAATATGAGTTCAGTAAAGCTAGTTCAGTGTCAACAATTGCATAGTTTTCAAGTTTCTTTATTAAAAAGCTGTGTGAGACAGTGTCGAATGCCTTTGATAGATGAACTACAGTAACAAAGGTGTGCTCCCTATTATCAAAACAAAGTAATACCTCTTACACAACTTCTTGAACAGCCTGAATAGCTGACAGCCCAGTTTGGAAACCATACTGGGCCTTGTTATGTAAGTTGTGACATTTAAGGAAATCATTTAGTTGGGTTTTTCAATATAGTTTCAATAATTTTCGAAATTACGGGTACAACTGCTATAAGGTCTGTAGTTCTTGGGGGGGGGGGGGGAGTTTCTATCCCCTTTTTTTGTGAAAGGGCGAGATAATTGTCTGTTTAAAGACATCTGGAAACGTTCCCTGCCTAAACATCCTATTGTTCAGATACGCTAGTGAATACAAAATGAGTATTGTTTTTTTGCAGGAAAAAATTAGATAAACCGTCCATGTCTTCTGTTCTACAACTGCTTAGTGACCTAACTAGACAAAGTATATCCTTGGGAGAGATGGTTTTCTATTCAAATTTAGGCAAGTTATCTCTTATCTCTGTTTCCTGTAAATTGGGTAGTTGATCCACACTGCCATCTAAATCGTTTTCATCTGCAATATGAAATTTATCAGGATTTATAAAACTATAGTTAAGCTCATCTGGACTCAAAGGAATAGGAGATTTATCAGCAATTAGACCAGATTCTGATTTAATTACATATCACTCTCCTTTGCATTTCTTGCTGGAATGTGAAATATAATTATCATTTGCTGTTTTCTCTGCAGAAATTATTTTTCTCTAAAGCTTTTTTAACTTGACATACAGAAATGTAAACTCATTATTACTGTGAGATTTATCATGGCAAATTTTAACAGTATTCTTAAACTGTTCAAATAAAGTGTCTACCAGTTAGTTCAATTTTTCATCAACTTTTCCTTTTCATTAACTTATAACTTTTAACTCATTGACTTATAACATTTACTAGATTCAATTGCCTCACTGTTCTAGGTTCTGTAAATTGTTTATACTCTCTTTTGGGCACCATCATTAAAAAAAAAAAAAAAAAAAAAAAAAAAAAAAAAAAAAAAAAAAAGCATCATGATTGGATAGCAAAGGTTTGACTATATTTAAAAGTGCATCCTCTTTAGACATATTAGTACTCTGGCAGCGGCAGAATGAGTTAGAACTTTTTCGTTTTAATAAAATGTCAACATTCTCAGTGCAAAAAGAGCTAATAATTATTTGTTTTATCCATTTGCATGGTGTACCACCAATTGAAATTCATCAACTGTTGAGTGAGACCTATGGTCATAGTGTCACGAATGTGCCCAGTGTGTATTTGAGGGTGTGACAGTTCAGAAAAGGCATAATGTTTTTGACAACACATCAAGACAATCTTTGCCTCGCACCAGCCAGTCTGACAACACGATTAAGCAAGTGGAGAAAATTGTTTTGGAAGAATGCTGAAGAACTGCGGAACATATTGCGGCAAAGTTGCCATTTCTGCGCACCACGGCACGGCGCTCCAATGCGCATGGCTAATCCACCACGGCTTAGTAACAATAAGGGGCCTCTTAAAAGCACAGAGGTTTTTGAAAAGCAACTTCTTTCAGAGTTGCTAACTAAGTTTCAATGAGACATTAAATTACAAATAACAAACCTACATTAATGTGAAAGGAAGATTGCAGAAAAATCAATAATTTTTGTTTTCTATAACTGAAGCTGTTTTGAATAGCATGGTGCCTTACTAGGCATGGCACTATTATTTGCCATGGGGACAAATGACTGCAAGCTAAGCATTACTGTTTTGTGGATGTGCAAAACAGGTATAAAATGGGCACAGAGATACTAATTTATAGCAAGATGCATTTTCAGCAATGTGATACAGTTTAAATTCTTTTAAATAAAGGGGTTTCCATAACAGATGGTCATTATGGATATCAATGCATTGCTCCAAATAGGTCGAAAGTAAGAGCGTAAAAACAGAGGGGGAAACAATGAGATACAAAATGGATCAAACTTTCATGTTGTGCTTATTCTATTGCAACAGATAAGAGCCTCAAATGGATTAATAAACTAATTATAGAAAACAAGCATCTGAACACAAACACCACACCACATCACAGACTGTAAAATTCAGCCTGTCACCTTTAATAATACATCCACCTACAAAAATCTTTGCGACCAAGACATTGCTACATATTTAATTATTAACTTACAGCTTGTTTGGCTTTATTGATATGCAGACTAAATGCAATTGTAATGTTCTGAGATCGTTCGAGCATTCATTAATAGAATTAAAAGGGGATGGCAGCAAATAATAACAGATCCAGGTAATCTCTACCATACTTTGTTAAGCAGTGTAACAAACATTAAAAAATGTTATGCTATATTAAATAACATGGACAGCTTTGATTAAAGCTAATGTTCATATCGAGAAACAGAGGCAAACAAATGCTTGCAGCAAGCCCATCATTTCCTGTTGAACACAGGTTTCACGCAATACATGAAATTCCAAATAAGTGCACATTAATAATTTGATAAATTACCAATAAACATGCAGCAGCAGTTTAGACAAATTTATTGATAATATATACCAAGCATGTTTAGCACTCGTAATTAGCACAAAGAATTCACAGGCAGATGAAAGCAGCCTATTACTAAATCTACTCCATTCAAAACATATACACCACAGGAGGGAGAATGCCTCCACCGAAATCACATCCTGCTCTGCCAAAAGATTCCAAGTCCAAAATCATTCAGCTTGAACTTGAAACAAGAGTTCTGCCTCTAGGACAGAAATTTAACTTTATTGAGAGATGATTAAAAAGAAACACACACACACAAGAGAGAGAGAGAGAGAGAGAGAGAGAGAGAGAGAGAGAGAGAGAGAGAGAGAGAGAGAGAGAATCTAGAACAAAGGACATGGAAAATGTTAACAAGTGTTAATTATGTGAACTTAGCATTAAGTTAGTGAATATGACACTGATAAACACTTAAATGGGTTTACGAACAAACATGTAATTAATAACAGTAGCATTCAGTTTCAATACCTATGGCAATTTAAAAGTGCAGATATGTAACAATTTTAATAAACATTACCAATATAACCAATATAACTGAAATCACTTTTATAGATGAATTGGCAATGCAATGCTCTTTGCAACCTAACTATAAATGCAAAACATCCTAACTTTATGTATTGGATATGTGGAATATTTTACACAGCAGTAAACGATAATTATAATAAGCAACCTCCTAGTTCCAATTCTCAATAACCCCAACACCCAGTGTAAGTATGATAATATGCTATGGATGACATTCGACAAATTATGTGAAATACACTAGTGTTTATAAAGAAACAGAAAATTTCTACTTTAATGTTCAATGTAAGTTGCCCAAAGCGAACAATAAAATATAAACTTTTACTTATTACAATAGCATCTGCACTTCAACTACAGCAAAAAAATTCTGAAATTCCAAGAATGTTTGCAGTCGAAACAGCCAGACTTGAAATGATATACAACTAATGTGAGATTGTAGAGTTCGCGGGAGCTACAATGTGTGTTTACACTGATTATTTATATTTTGACAACAATGACGCTTGCCGAAAGTGAAATGATAGGTAATGTAGGCATAATTGAAGACCGGGATAGAACCCGTCAGCTTTGACCAATTTCATCATATCTTAGTCTCAGAAGATATCTATGTTGATATACAAAATAGCAAAACAAATACTATCAATGAATATAAACATTGGCCTAAGGGATAATATTTTAATACATATATATTACAGATAAAAAAATCTGCAATTATTCTCGTAAATTACTGATTACCACAACACAACATCCATCGTTCACAGGCCTCAGCTCAAAATTTCGCGACTTTGACACAGACACAGAAAAAGGAACTATATATGTCCCCCATATTTTGACTGCAAGCGGCATCATCAAAAGTACAGTACTGAAATGAACAAGTAAAACTATGGTGACAAAGGCGACAAATAGCAAAAGTAAATGAATTACATGTCAAGATAATACAAAATATGTTTGTATTTGAACTTCTGAAATATAGTACTGTTAGAATGCATAAAGTAGAATGAGCACAAAATGCTGATGAGTACTGTATCCTACATCACATTATGTAGTACCAAAAAGAAAAGTTGTCGAGTATTAACAAAAACTATTGGCTAAAATCTCTATCAGAGGCATAGGTAGCGTTGCGGTGCGTCTGTAGCAGTGTTAGGTTGGCAACGTAGTACATTTTGAGCAGTCTACAGCGTGTACGATAATTCATTTAGTGACTGTACAAGAGTACATTGACAAATATTATTATTTTTACAAATATGTCATGATTTTAAGTGTTGTGGTTAGGCAGGAACCTTAGAGTACAGATTAAATTGTTGTGAACAAATGTTATGATTTTTATGAATATGTCATGATATTAAAGGAAGTGGTTAGGCAGAAACCGAAGAGTACAGATTAAATTGTAGCAAGCGTTTTATCAAATATGAACATTGAATAAATTATTGTGATTTGTATCATTTGAGAGACAGACACACACAAATATTTCGATTTACATAACAATAAAGTGTTACATCTGAACAGAAAGACAATGCATGTGGAGAAACATAGCTTTGTAGTGTTATTCATTTCGTAAATAAAAACATTCAAAAGTGATGTTAACACATTCATTTTCACATCTTGTAAACATTGTCTGCCGCCATTCATCCCTGCATCCACAGTAACTGTTGCCAACACTGCCACTTCACGTCACGCAAATACATTAGACCATGCCGCTGATCGAGAATTTTACCAAAACTATTTACATTCATGATACAATCAGAGTGGTATACAAATTAATAGCCTACTATACTTCGAAATAATGTGCTTTTAAACTGATGTTGTTGTTGTTATGGTCTTCAGTCCGGAGACTGGTTTGATGCAGCTCTCCACCGTACTCTATCCTGAGCAAGCCTTTTCATCTCCTCATAAGAACTACAACCCACATCCACTTTAATCTGCTTACTATACCCGTCTCTTGGTCTCCCGCTGCGATTTTTACCCCACACACTTCCCTCCAATGCTAATAGCTATATTAAATGACCATGTTGCAGCGTTGACCCTATAGAAAAAATAATTATAATACGGGCTAAGAATCACTATTCTGACTCTCTTACAGAAACTGCCTTTATTAAATTTTTCTTCCTCTGCCAAGAAAATGTTCAATTTCTCTAGCTATATCGACAAACTAGTATGATTCACAATAAATATTTATCCTTTCAATGGTTGACTAAACTGTGTATTTCTCATTAAAACAACAGCAACGAGCCATATACATCATGGTGAAATACAGTGACAATCAATTTTCACCACAACAGCAGAGTACATAATCAGTGACTTGTGGATTCCTGAATAGGCATAGGGGGAAAATTTTAGCAACAATTTAGTCAGCTACAAGTGATTATGTTGGCAACATCAACAACACTATACAATCTATGCCTAGAAGTTAATATTCTCAGAAATCCACATGGAATGACTTGATTAGCATTTCACATAGACTGTGAGGTAAACAAATAATGCTGTTCCTGCTCTATGGTTGAAAAGCTCTTATAGGTATGTACCCTTGTAATTGCCATCGTAAAGCGAAGATTTTATGACATAACAATTGCCCTGACATGTGATTGGCTAATGTCAATGTCACACAACTGCCAACATTAACAAGCGAAGCCACCAGGATGGTAAGTAAAATTTAATCAACCTTGGGGCCATTCCATGCCAACTGAGCCTCTGAGTGATTTTTTCAATTGTTAAAAAAATGTATGTTGTTTTGTTATATCTATTGTCAAAAGTCTGAATTACACTGCCCTAAAAGAAAATTTGATTTTTATATGAAATATATGCACTTTTTATTAAGAGTTTGTCGGTAGTTTCCATGAGATGGTAAATGTTCTTTCTCAGACTTGAGTTGGAGGCCCTGCCATTGCTATGAGACACTATTGTTGATCTTGTACTTTTGGTGGGAAATTGTGTGAACCTTTCCAAGTTCAGCCATATATTACAATTCAACATAAGACGGAATCCAGTACTAAATAATAGTATTTTGAAAACTTATTGCAGCATGTAACACCCGTTACACAAAACATACAAAAGTTTTAATTACCACTGTATGAAATATTTGGTTACAATATCCTGCTATGAAAGTGAGGTTATAATGTTGCTTATTGAAACTATAACATATTTTAATTAATATTTCAGTTTATTTGACCAGAAATAGTGTAACGGGTGTTACAACTCTTTATGTAACGGGTGTTACAATAATAATGTGAGTCCAGTTATAAAATGTAATACTTAGGTATTTCAGTAAAAAATAGTTTTTCACTCTTCAGTAGTTCAAGCTACATAGAACACAAGTTCTATATACCATGATTTAATGTGTTTCAATGCGCTTCTTTCTAGAAATGGCTCCTGTAAATGATTGCATGAAAAGATACAGGGAGAGGCTGAAGGAAGACAGAGAGAAATATCAGGCACATCTTGAAAAGGAGTGTCAGAGGGATAAACAAGGGAGACATATATTAAAAAACAATACTGCGAAAAATCCATCATTAGAAGTTCAAGCAAATTAGAGAGTAAGGTTGCACAGGCAAAAAGTAAAACTGAAGAATTCAAACCCAGTGGAGCCTACTGACCATCTTGCTTCCCCAATAGGAACATACAAATGCCCTCTGTCATTTAGAAAAGCAATGAACAGGGTGAAAAAGTTGCTGCCACAAAGCCCAAAAAAAAAAAAAAAGTCGCCGTATTAAAAAGATTAGTGGTTGAGATAATTGGTCCAGATGTTTTACATGAAAATGTGCACCGAAAATCACCATCCACTAGTTTATCAAAGGAACATAGATCATGTATTCAAGAATTTTACTGCCGTGATGATGTTAGCTGTCAAGCCCCAGGTATTAAAGATGTTGTAACAGTTAGGAAAAAGGACAAAACAAAAAAGAAATTACAGAAAATGCACATGGTTATTACCATAGGTAAAGCATACGAAGAATTTAAAAAAGTCACTCTGAGATAAAAGTGGGAAAATCAACTTTCTATTATCTACGTCCTCCGCATGTCCTTTTGGTGTCAGACACACCACATAATGTTTGTGTCTGCAAGTATCGCTATAATTTTTTAAGTTTGGTTGAATCTGTTGCAAAAATGATTCCCATTTTCCCTCAAAACTACAAAGATTTGTTAGATCATTTGTAACAGAAGAAAATTGCAAGTATTGATATGTTGGAATATGTCAGAGCCAAGTTGACGATGAAGAGGACATTAAGATTGTTTGAGAGTTTCTGGCCATAGAAAAAAAAAATCTTCAAAGCTGATGAAAATGACATCTGTTTTGTGAAATTTAATCAGCTGGTCTCCATGTTACCAACACATGATATCAGGACACAAGGAAACAGACTGTACTATGAATTCAGTGAAAGTGTAGATGTGTTCGAAAAAGATGTTTAAAATTAATTGCACATACTGTATACTAAACATCTCTAAAAGAATATTAATTGAAATGTTCCTAATTTCATCCATTTGTTCCATTATGTTGTAGACTGTTTATGAAATGGATTGTCCAGGCAAAAGTGTATTAACCGATAATTTACAAAAATAAAACTTTTTCAGGTAAAATGTATTGGCATTAAATAGAAATTTGGTAATACTAAAATTTAACACCCTTGTGTTAATGTAAACAGAAAATGATTCACTAATAATTTGCATAAAACATAAATTTTCACACAGTGTAACACCCGTTACACATCATGTAACACCCGTTACAGTACCTTTTCTCTAAAAACGTTAAATAAATTAAGCAAAAAAGGGAAACTGAGAACACATTTAATTTTGTCAATGTTTAATAGACACCCACACAAAAACTTGTTAATTTCTGTCCATTAAACTCACAGAATTTTACAATTTCTACTACCCATGCAGAGGTCCATGTCCAAATTCTGTAACACCCGTTACACCATGTTTTCTACTAGTTACTCAATTTTGTAAAAATAAACTGAAGATTGCAATATATGAAAATGATCAGAAACTTAAAGAGGAAATACTTCTGCTTCCTAAATTTTGATTTTTGTTGGAGCTACTTTGGAAATTTTACATTTTTATCTTTGCAAGAGTAACACCCGTTACAACGGAATGACCCCTTGGTGTATATGAACTGTAATACCGTATAGTGTTGTAAAATGTAAGTAGGTTAAGCATTAACAGGTGATTTGTGTAAAAATGAAATGGCAGAGAAGGTTTTTCTCTCATGAGAACATGCCCATCATATTTTTGATAACGGATGTCATGACAATTCTCAAGAGGCCTTATTAAAATTTTAGTTTGTGGTTTTCCCCAACTTTTTAGTTCAGCTTTTACGTCTCATTTACCATAATGCTTAAAGTTAATCTATAAGTACCGAAAGTAAACACATTATACTTGTTAAGTTAAAACATCTTTAAGGCCAGAATTAATTTCTGGTTTAATTTAATAGACTGAATAAAATGTGTTAATTATAACAAACTGTAAACACTACTATTACACAAAAACAATGTTTAGAGGAATCAACTTAGTTTTCTTCAGTTGATACGGAATAAGATATTTATATAGGCTATACGATCTTAATTAATTTACACTAAATTACCGTATATGTACAATAGTTTGACATGCTGGGTAATTTTTGCACTTGTTGTGCAAAATGTCTCTCTTAAATAGCTGTCAGATGATTGGAAAAGAGCCCTAATGCAGACATTATGAACCTATAGAAATAAAAGTAAACAACCATTTACATTGTCAGGTACTGTGAATAACTGACTGGCCTCTATTTTACATTTTTAAATGACTTGCAGCATTGAACAGTACACAAATGCATCTGAAAGCATAACAGTATGGGTTGAAATGTCAATGTCAAGGTATTGTTTACTATAGGCCTCACATAAACATTGCACTTTGACAAATTTACACAAATATTTCACTAGCACACTGGCGCTTAACGAGGAGGGACTTTTTCCTCTTAAATTTAGTCTGTTTTTAAAATTATTTCCTGACAATGTTTTCTTTTAGTTCTGTATTTCTTTGCAGGAAAGAAATTCTGACAATACGAAGTTTATCAAAGAACATGTGTAAACTCGCATTCTTTTAAATAAGTGATATTTAAAATAAAATAAAACCAGTAAGTACTAGCTCACCTGTGGGGTGAGTGGGGGGTATTGCCATCCCTGAGCAGTGGCTAATTACATCTTGCCGATCTTCAGTTGCCGGGCAAGGGACGCAGGCCTAAACAGTGACAAAATACTGTGTAAACATTGATTATTCATTTTAACCCCGTATGCTATTCTATTAAAATGTTAATACTCCTAACCTCTTAAAATATAAACATCGCCGAATTTCGATGCATATAAATCGAGTTTAACGTTCCGTTATATATATAGCTATTTCTAACCTGTATCGGGGGCTTCACGTAAAGCAGACCAATTCCCACAGGTTGTTTGGCTGCGAACATTTTGTCTTCTTCGTCTTGAAGCTTCAATAAAATATTAACAAGCACTGATTTTTGTTCGTATGTGAATGCTGGATGATTAGCCGCTAACGTATACAGTAATAAAAGTTCATCAAAAGGATTTTCATCAGCACTGTCCGTAGTTAAATTAAGATCACTAAAATCTAAGCTCGCTAAAATTTTGTACAGGCCATTAGAACATGCATGATTTGAGGTCTGTAAAAGAGATAGGTACAACGTTAATTTCCTTTGAGTCCGTTTATCACTAATACACTGCAAGTCCGCAAGCTCGGAGACGTTGTTAGCTCGTGTTTCTGTTTCCCTTAAATCATGGAAATCTCTCTTCCCTAGTTCCTCCAGACATGTGCCAAGATACCTCAGTTCGAATGGAAGGCACATATTCAGCAAACTGCACATCACATCAATACGTTTATGACCACGTAATTCTTTAAACCATGACACAACGTCTTCCTTACACACCATTTCCAGAAACCATTGATACAATTTAGTTTAATTCTGCTGTGAATCAAGGATTTTAGAAGTATTAGCACACGACACTATGAAGCCAGAATTCTCCCAAAATCCCCATTTAGCAGCGGGCTTGGTATCGATATGCATTCGAGTGCAAGGATAGTTGCATGTGAAAGGTCGACTTTGCGCGCTCGTTTTGAATTCCAAGAAAGTCGATCTACTGGATTTGGCGCTCTATTGAAGCGAAAGAATTTTGTCAAGTATTTCTTGCCTGTCTTTACTGAAAAAATGATATTTCGTCTGTCAGCATAAACAATTCACTAAAAAAGAATCGAAATACATTTTCACAAATACCACACAGGAGATTCTCCTATTCCAGTTATTTATTTTTCTGTCCTTTGACCCCCGAAAGAAAGGTAGGTCCGGTTAAAGCATCTCCAGGTAGTTGAGGACTATAGCACTGTGAAGACAGTTAACGAGCGTGAAATATTGTCTAGTCTTCGAATTAAATATAGTAACAAAAGTGAAGTAGTAGTGAAAATAATGCGTTACAATGTACCGATCTTGATAAACGCTTACGTCAGCCAGTCAGGTGACAATATTCATATTAGTTTAGTTTAGATCTATTAAGGAGATATATATTCTAGAGGAGGAAGACTCATATGCCAGTCACCGTCATAGTATCGTGAAATACGTTCTATTTTCTGCGTGAATACTAATCTGGTGTCTGTAAACTACACATATACACCAAGTAAGTCACCATAAAGAAAAAGGAAAAAAGGAGGGTACAGTGTACCTCTGCTAGTCATGCCCTTTCCTCTTCCACTTGCAAATGATGTGAGGTAAGACGACTAACTAAATGTTTCTCTTCGAGCGATGATTTTTCTTGTCTCCGCGATTTTTAAGCGGGATGTTACGTTGATGGCAGTAGGGTCTTACTGTATTCTGTAGCAAATGTTGATTTTTGTAAACTTTCGCAATAGAGATCCGCGGAAAATCTTCATCCCTCTAGGCTGTGTCATTCAAGTCAAGAAAATCTCCATAAGACTCATCTGACTGTTGGACCTACCAGCTCCGTTAGACAGAAACAGGGGAAACAAATGCAATTGGAGACAAATGGGTAGATTTGAGTGATTAAATAGGGAATTATCAGGCTCTCGCAGTGGTAGAATCATAAGAATTAGTAAAAACCCCAGAATAATGCAAAAGATATTAAATTAAAGCAGTAAATGAAGCAATCGGAAGGCAATATTATAAATTCACTTGAGCGAAAGTGCAAAGCGACAAAGCAATAATGGCTAGAGGACTTATGCAAGCCGGTAGAAACATGCATGACGAAATCATATTACACCTTGTGAGAAAAAAGAAGCAGCTCCATGAATATCAAGAGCTCAGGTGGCAACCCTGTAGCAAGCAAAGAAGGAAATGCTGAAATGTGGGTAGAATACAAAGAAAGTTTATATTTCAAGAAAATTTTATACATAGAAGCATGTGAAGACGAAACAGATGTTGCGAAAAGAATTTGACAGAGAATTTTGTGAGCTTAGGGAAACAAGTTCCCCAGAGACAATTTCTCAGAATTACAAAAATCGTTGGGAGACTAAGCCACGATAAAATTATTCACCTGGTGCGCTAGAATTAACAAACCAGCGAAATACCCGTGCACCTCAGGAAGAATATATATAGCCGCGGTGGAACAGCTGTGCGCACTAAGGCACCTTGCTGTTATGCGCGCGGCCATTCGCTGTCGGCGGTACCAGTTTCCCCTCGGGCATGGGCACGGGTATATGTGTTATAGAGACTGGCGACCACTGTAGTTAGGTCCTATAACTTTAAAAAAAATGCAGCTACTGGCAGGTGTGAATACATCTGATTAAAAGAAGGACTCGACTGATAAGACATATGCAGAGGGCTCAAGGATGCATCAGTTTGACAATGGAGGGGAGTGAGATGGGTAAAAATTGTGGCGGGATACAATGGCTTAAATAGTGGCCCAAGTGGACATAGGAAATAATAAACTTCCTTTACAAAGTATTGCTCGTGTGAAACTTAGCTTGCCCTTTTCTCACATGGCCGCGGTGGAGTGGCCTAGCGCCCAGGCGCCTTGCTGCGGCGTGCACGGTAGCTCGCTGTCGGAGGTTCGAGTCCCCCCCCCCCCGACCCTCCCCCCCCCCGCGGGCGGGCGCGCGCGCGTGTGTGTGTGTGAAGTATGTGTGTGGCTGTTATCCTTAGGTTAGTTTTAGTTTTAGCAGTTTTGTAAGCCTAGGGGCTGTTAACCTCAGTAGTTAAGTCCCATAGATTTACAAAAATTTGGACTTCTTTTTGTCATATGATATCTTGCGAATCATGGATGAAGCACACTAGGAATATTTCCTGAGTTCCGAAAGACGTTTTACACGGTTGCCTCTGTGCTGAGTAACGAAAGTACGAGCATTGCAAATAGGTTCGCAGATGATTATGTCAGTGACTCGCAAAGAAACAGTAACCAGCGCATTATCCTCGAGAGAGGGTGCTCATCAAAGACAAAGATATGGTAGGGAATGCTCCAGGAGATGATGTTATTGTGGTCTTCAGTCCTGAGATTGGTTTGATGAACCTCTCCACGCTACTCTCTGCCGTGCAAGTCTATTCATCTCAGAATAAGAACAGCAACATACATCCTATCGTTTTCAGCTACTAGCCGCGTTGGAGTAGCCGAGCGGTCTAAAGCGTCTCGCTGCGGAGCGCGCGGTTGCTCGCCGTGGAGGTTCGAGTCTTCCTTGGGGCATGGGTGTGTGTGTTTGTCCGTAGGTTAGTTTACCTAGGTTTAAGTAGTTTGTAAGCTACGGACTGATGACCACGCAGTTTGGTCCGGTAGATCTACAAACATTTGATTGGATTTGTTTTCAGCTACTTACAGTATTCGCCTCTCGGTCTCCCTCGGTTTACCTCAAAAAATTCCCTTCAGTTCTAAACTGACAATTCTTTGATGTCCAAGATATGCCAGATTTTCCCCCCAATTCTGCTCAGCACATCATCATTAGTTTCACGATCCAACAACAACCTAATTTTCATCATTCTTCAAATGCTTCTATCATCTTTCTCTCTGAACTCCTTATGGTCCGTGTTTCACTCCCATACAATGAATGCTACATTCAACAGAAATACTTTGAGACAGGACTTTCTAACATTAAAATTAATTTTGGTTGTCAACAAATTTCTTTTTTTCGGAAATACTTTTCTTCCCGTAACGATTCTGCATTTTATAAAATGTTCAAATGTTTGTTAAACTTAAGGGACTTAACTGTGGGGTCATCAGCCCCTAAACTTACAAACTACTTGCCGGCCGCGGTGGCCGAGGTGACTGAGGCGCTCCAGTCACGGTCAGCACGGCCATTACGGTCGGGGGTTCGAATCCCCCCTCGGGCATGGATATTTGTGTCGTCCTAGTTCGTAAGTAGTTCATAAGTAGTTTGTAAGTTTAGGGACTGATGACCCCGTAGTTAAGTCCCATAAGCTTAACAAACATTTGAACATACAAACTACTTATGAACTATCTTATGCTAAAGACGGCACAAACATCCATGCCCGAGGGGGGAATAGAACCCCCGACTGTAGCGGCCGTGCAGACTGTGACTGTCGTGCCGCAGACCACTACTTTTATTTATTTTTTGGTTCTTCAAGTAAATCTATGGTTTGCGGTCGTTGTTTCGGTTCGTTGTTGATTGTTCGTTGAATCTTTGGCTCAGCTTTTTTATTTCAGAGGGTGTTTAGCCCCCTCACCGGGCGCGCTGAGCGCCACTCGACCACTGCGGCCGGCCTGCATTTTATATCTTCTTTACTTCGGCCATCAGAAGTTATTTTACTACTCAGATAACAAAACTGATCTACTGATGCCGTAGTTTATCGAGAAGTCGCAACACTGGAAAAGGGCAGCGAAGTACAGAATGATCTGCAGCGTATTGAGGCATGGTATAGGGAAAGGCAATTAATTGAGCCTCAACATAAACAAGTGTAATGTGCTGTGTTTACATAGACACAAAGATCCTTTACTATATAACTACGCAATAACAGGACACAGGGGTAAGAAAAGGCTGTAACCTGTCACCCCTGTTGTTCATACTATTCATGGATCATATGTTGAAAACAGTAGACTGGCAGGGCGGGCTTAAAGTAGGTGAAAACAAAATAAGCAGTCTCGAATGTGTGGACGACTTAGTTGTACTGGCCGATTCGATTGAAAGTTTGCAAACTAATATTTCAGAGCTCGATCAGAGGTGCAAGGATTATGATATGAAGATCAGCATCTGTGGGAAAGAGATTCAAACAGATTGAGTGCCAAATAGGAGGAACAAAGTTAGAACAGGTAGACAGTTTCAAGTACTTGGGATGTATTTTCTTACAGGATGGCAACATAGCGAAAGAACTGGAATCGAGGTGCAGCAAAGCTAATGCAGTGAGTGCTCATCTAAGATCTACTCTCTTCTGCAAGAAGGAAGTCAGTACCAATACTAAGTTAGCAGTGCACCGCTCTATCTTTCGACCAACTTTGTTGTATGGGAGTGAAAGTTGGGTGGATACAGGTTACCTTATTCATAAGATAGAGGTTACAGATATGAAATTAGCAAGAATGATTGCAGGTACCAATAGATGGGAACAATAGCAGGAGGGTGTCCATAATGAGAAAATCAAAGAAAAGCTGGGAATGAACACCATAGATGAAGCAGTTAAAGCGAACAGACTGAGATGGTGGGATCATGTTACACGCATGGGAGAAGCAAGGTTACCTAAGAGACTCATGAGCTCCTCAGTGGAGGGTAAGAGGAGTCGAGGTAGACCAAGAAGAAAGTACTTAGATGCAGTGCAGAATGATTTTGAAGTAAAAGGCATAACATCAGACGAGGCATCAAAGTTAGCATTGAATAGGGGATCATGGAGGAATTTTATTAGAGGTACTATGCTCCAGACTGAACGCTGAAAGGTATAATCAGTTTCTAATGATGATGATGATGATGAACAGGACACACAGTGGAAGCAGTTACTTCCATAAAATATCTGGGAGTAGACATAAGGGACGATCTGAAATGGAACGACCGCATCAATTCAGTCGTGGGTAATGCTGAGATTAATTGGGAGAATCCTCAGGAAGTGTAGTGCGTCAACAAAGGAAGTAGCTTACAAAAGTTTCGTTGTGCCGTCACTTGAGTATTGCTCATCAGTGTGGGATCCGTACCAGGTAGTGTTAATAGAAGACGTAGAGAAGATCCAACGGAGAACAGAACGCTTCGTTACGGGCTCATTTAGCAAGCGCGAAAGCGACACAGAGTTGATTAAGAAACTCCAGTGGCAGACGCGGCAAGAGAGGCGTTCTGTATCGCGGTACTTGCTACTGTAAGAGTTCCAAGACCAACAGTTTCATGAAGGGACAACCAATATATTGCTTCCTGCTACGTATATCTCGCGAAGCGATCACAAGGATAAGAAATGCTTCAAATGTTTGTTAAACTTAAGGGACTTAACTGCGGGGTCATCAGTCCCTAAGCTTACAAACTACTTATGAACTACCTTATACTAAAGACAACACAAACATCTATGCCCGAGGGGGGGATTCGAACCCCCGACGTAGCGACCGTGCAGACTGTGACTGGCGCACCGCAGAGCGCTCGGCCACTGCGGCCGGCTACAAGGATAAGATCAGAGAGATTAGTGCCCACACAGAGACATGGAGGCAATCATTTTTCCCGCGAACCATACGCGACTGGAATAGGTGGAAGTGACACGGTACGCATAGTACCCTCCACCACTCATCGTGAAGTGGCTCATGCAGTATGAATGTAGAGGTTCATCTACATCTACTGATACATAGATACTCTACAAATCACATTTAAGTGCCTGGCAGAGGGTTCATTAACCACTTTCATAACTTTTCTCTACCGTTGCATTCTCTAATAGCGCGCGGGAAGAAAGACCACCTAAATCGTCCCGTTTTCGATCTGATTTCTCTTATTTTATTGGGATTGTCATGTCTCCCTAAGTAGAAGTAAAAGTCGGTGATTGAAACTTCGCAAACAGATCACGCCGCAATGAATAATGTCTTTCTTTTAACGATTTCCACCCCAATTCGTGCAATATTTCCGTGACGCTTCCCCCCCCCCCCCCCGTAACGTGATAAAACAAAACGAGCTGCCCTTTTCTGAACCTTCTCAATATCTTCCGTCAGTCCCACCTGGCGAGAGTCCCACAATGGGCAACAGTACTTCAGGAGAGGACGCACAAGTGTGATGTAGGCAGTCTCTTCGGTGGAGTTGGTGCATCTTCGAAGCGTTCTGCCAATGAAACGTAATCTTTGGTTCGCCTTCCCCATAATATTTTCTAAGTGTTCTCTCCAGTCTAAGTTGTTCGTAATTGTAACTCCTAGGTATTTGGTAGAATTTACGACCTTAAGGTTTGACTGATTTATTACGTAATTGAAGTTCAGCAGATTTGTTTTAGTGGTCATGTGTATTACTTCACACTTTTCTTTATTTAGTGTTAATTGCCAATTTTCGCTCCTTGTAGAAATCGCTTTGCAGTTGTTTTTGATCCTCTGTTGACTTCACTAACCGATAAACGACAGCATCATCCGCGAACAGTCAAGGGTGCTATTCAGATTGTCTCCTAACTCGTTTATAAACACAAGGAAGAGTAGGGGACCTATAACGCTTCCCTGTGGAACGCCAGATATCGCTTCTGTTTGACTCGATGACTTACCGTCAATTACAACGAACTGTATCCTTTCTGATAGGAATGCGTGAATCCAATCGCACAATTGGGGAGATATTCCATAAACACGAAATTTCATTAGAAGCCGCTTGTGGGGTACAGTATCAAAAGCCTTCCGGAAATCCAGAAATATGGAATCGATTTGAGATCCCTTGTCGGTAGCACTTATCACTTCATGTGAATAAAGGGCAAGCTGTGTTTCCCAAGAGCGATACTTTCTGAATCCGTGATGACTATTGGTTAACAGGTCGTTCTCTTCGAGGTAGTTTATAATGTTCGAACAAAGTATATGTTCCGAAATCCTATCGCAAATCGACGTCAATGAGATTGGCTTGTAATTTTGGGGATCACTCCTATTGCCTTTCTTGAATATTAGAGTAACTTGGGCAACTTTCCAGTCTTTGGGTAGGGATCTTTCGCTGAGTGATCGGTCGTAAGTGATAGCTGACTACGGAGCTATTGCATCAGCATACTCTGAGAGGAATCTAGTTGGTATACAACCTGGCCCGGGAGATTTGTTTTTGTTTAGTGACTTACGTAGTTTTACTACTTATTGTCTCACTAGCTGAAAACCCGGCGTTTTCCGGGTATATATTTATTCAAGCCTTGAGTTAGTACTTCTCCTGTCCCTTCTCTCTCTGTCCATCTCCTTTTTTTCTTTAACATGTTATATTTATCAGATAATATATAAGAAATAATAATGTACAAAATTATAAATGGAGTATCCAAACAAAGAAAGATAGTAATCGAAATTCAAATGATATGTAACATTCATACATTCATTTAAATCACAACTTTATAGTAAACAATATTTCTTGTGAACTTGTCCAGGATCTAATATGAATAATTTCTTTGGTGAGTCCACCCCTGAAAATGTTCAAATGTTTGTGAATCTATCGGACCAAACTGCGTGGTCATCAATCAGTAGCTTAAACCTAGGTAAACTAACCTAAGGACAACACACACACCCATGCCCCAGGGAGGACTCGCACCTCCACGGCAAGCAACCGCGCGCTCCGCAGCGAGACGCTTTAGACCGCTCGGCTACTCCAGCGCGGTTCCACCCCTGAGAAAGTGACATAAAGTTGTCCGTTTGAGAAACAAGGACATGTCAAATCCACTCCACAGTAGTAAATAGCTTGCCCTGTGATTTATTAATCGTAATAGAAAATGCAAGTCTAAAAAAGTGTTTGTTAAGCTTATGGGACTTAACTGCGGGGTCATCAGTCCCTAAACTTACAAACTACTTACAAATTAACTTATACTAAAGTCAACACAAACATCCGAGGGAAGATTCTAACACCCGAGCACAGCGCCTCAATGCACTCGGCCACTCCGCCGCGGCACCGTGCTTTGAACTGGTATTTGTATCCACCGCGGCGATGCATGTCTCACTGGAAACTGCAGTCTCTGGAAGTTAAAAGCTAGATGTGTCGGAAAAATATTCAAATGTTTGTTAAGCTTAAGGGACTGAACTGCGGGGTCATCAGTCCCTAAACTTACAAACTACTTATGAACTACCTTATACTAAAGACGACACAAATATCCATACCCGAGGGCATTCGAACCCCCGACCGCAGGGACCGTGCAGACTGTGACTGGCGCGCCGCTGACCGCTCGGTCACTGGGGCCGGCGTGTGTCGGAATAAAGGGTATTCGTTGGATGTACACTGTTTCACTCTCTTCCTTTCCTTGTAGCTCTATATAAGTCTATTGCTTTCGCCTGCAGCCGTGTGCGCTTCACAGTTCAACGTTGTCAAGAGTAGTCAACTTTCAGGAATGTCCTTAATCTGACTGGAATGCAGGAATGTTTTAGTGGTAAATACGTAATTGTATTAAATGCCTGGTGCATGATGTGACAGGTTTTACCCATCGTAGTATATATGATGTCATATTTATTTCATTATATGTTCTACAATTGTATAATTTTGCAGATATATATTCATTTGTGTAAGTGCCGTATGTCAGTAAAATCCGTTGCGAACTGAGTTAGTTGTAAAGAAGTAACAGATTAAAACCAGATGCTTGATGGGGCGGCTTTTCATAACGTTTCTGTTTATGTCCTTATATCTCATGAACTACGTGTTGCACTGTGATACAACTTCGAAATTATATTCAGCTATATGTGTGTATACTAGAATGTAACTTTCACTCTGCAGCGGAGTGTGCGCTGGTATGAAACTTCCTGGCAGATTAAAATTGTGTGCCGGAACCGGGACTCGAACCTGGGACCTTTGCCTTTCGCTGGCAAGCGCACTACCGACTGTGCTATCCCGACACGACTCACGATGCCGCCTCACAACTTTACTTCCGCCAGTACCTCGCCTCCTACTTTCCAAACTCACAGAAGCTCTCCTGCAAACATGCAAGACTAGCACTCCTGGAAGAAAGGATATGGTGGAGACATGGCTTAGCCACAGCCTAATGAATGTTTCCAGAATGAAACTTTCAGTTGTAGGGGTCAGCGCAACTGCCTAGAAAGCAGGAGACCCGGGTTCGAATCCCGGCTGGGTACACATTTTCAGCTTAGCCCAATCGCAGTTGATGTCATATATTCTATGAATATTAAATAATAACAACTGCTGGATCGGAAGTGACGTCTGTTCTTTCGGAACAGACGCCACATGTATATATATAATATGCCGGTGACGGGCAATGATCCTATCGTTAGTGGGGAGGGGTGGGCAAGTTTGAAGCCCTTACTCATACGGGAATTAGTTTCATAGCTACGAGTTTAAGTACTGTGGGCAGGGCGAAGCTGGGAATTTGTATCTGACGGGAGGCGTGCTTAGGTACTCCTTGCAGGTGCGGTGATCACTGTGTCCCCAGTGGTGCAGTTCGTCCGCGCCAGCGGTGCCGAGCGGACGCGTGGCGGTGTTTGTGCGCTGCGGTCGGCTGTGCCTCAGCGTGGTAAGTCGCGGAGCTATTTGCGGCAGTTGCTATTTACGTTAAAGTTCACAATATGATACGATGATGACACATTTAAACAGACAAGACACCTTGAAAATCACTTTTGACCGAAATTGCACAAGACCCAAGTTATTTGAAGTAGAAGATTGGTTAGAGCAGGAACTTCAACTTGATTTTGACGACGTTGTGGGCATACACATTTCAATAGTAAACAATGTTGCTTATGTTAAAATGATAAATGCAGAATTATGTGACAAAATTGTGGAATCTTGCGGTGGAAGCAGAAAATTCAAATACAGTGACGGCAATATACGAGACGTTACCATTGCTCATGCTGGCTTTGGTATACGGACGATCAGAATTTTCGAATTGCCTTTTGAATTGCCAGCCGACGACATTAACGCCGTGATATTGCAGTACGGGACGGTTATTAGTAACGTTGCTGAACGGTGGTCGAACGCTAGAAAGTTTAAGGTGTTGAACGGCGTGAGACAATTAAAGGTCGACTTGACCAAGCACGTCCCGTCGTATATAAGTGTCTGCGGCTATCGCGGAATTGTGATGTATGACGGACAGCCACGGACTTGCGCGGCGTGCAGCTCTGCCGACCACGTCCGCGCCGAGTGTTTACAGCGGCGGGTGACGCAGCTACCGGCCGGCGAGGCGCCTCGACCCGCGGTGACGACCGTGTTGACTGCCAGCTACGCTGCGGCCGCGCGCGGCGAGCAAGCCCTACCGGCTGCCGCGGGAGCGAATACGGACGACCGAGGAAAGCGCGACACGGCTGAGATATTCGTCACAGACAAACCGGAAAAACTGTCCCCGCAACCCACTGTCGTGGTGAACTCCGCCTTGCCTCCCACACAACAGGCGCCAAGAGAGGTTGTGAACCCTGTCAGAACTTCTGAAGCAGAGTCCTTTCCAACGCCAGGACCGTCTGTGACGGCTGCCACGAATGGTGACCAGACCCCCCCGTCTGTGACGTCCTCCAGTCAGGGTAAGAGCCATGGTTCTTCTACTAGTGCCACTCTGTCAGGGCAACTAAGTACCGATAATTACAGTTCAAAGCAGCAGACGGGAAAACTCAAACGTAATACCCGTAAACAGAGTGCCGAAGAAATACAAGAACTGGAGAGGAAACTCTTACGCACAAAGAAAATTCTACGGAAAACTCCCAGTGACATACCTGGTACCTCTGGGGTTGTAAGCAGAGACCATTTCCGACCGAAAGATGCAGCTCCTATGGATATTGATAAGCCACCAACCTCGTTGGTCGAAGACCGGATGGAGGCGGAAGACCTGCCTCCTGGGGGCTCTGGGGTCCCGTGGGGCGACGACGAGGAGAGTGCCTAAATTTCTTATTGCGTGGGGTCTGCGGTCTGCTACACTTGAATACTACACCAACAAATGACGCAGACGTATAAAATTGCAACCCTAAACATCAATAGGATTATTTCCGATGTGAAGTTCCAGTGTTTAAGAGACTACTTATATGCCGCAGACATTGACACAGCGTTAATACAAGAGGTAGTCACGACGAAAATTTCGGGTGTATTCGGATATGACGCAATTTTGAACATTGGTAGTGAGGGCGGAACGGCAGTTTTATTCAAACACGGTATACCGTGTACGACGCAAGCGATACTTGAGTCCGGAAGGGGAATGACTGTAAAAGTATGGGATTTACTGATTGTAAATATATACGCCCCTACTGGGTCCAGCGGCAAACACGCGAGGAGCTCCATGTTCCGTGATGAAATCGTCACGTTAATACCAGATGCCCGACTGCCCATAATTTTCGGAGGCGATTTTAATTGTTTTCTCCGTCCCGAAGATCAGCATCCGAACTTCAACTTTTGCGAGGAGCTCTTATCGTTAACTAATGGACTTGGGTTCGTCGATACTTGGTGTCATCTTCGTCCGCACGCTCGAGGGTACACGTATGTTACCAGTAGCACAGCCAGCCGACTAGACAGGATGTATGTGACGAACGGCTTTCTACAGAATGTCATGGATTGTGAAATATGGCCCATCAATTTCTCAGATCATGACGCCTTTCATATAACCGTTCAGTACAGGAAACAACCAACATACATGGGAAGGGGCGTGTGGCAACTTAATGTCTCGCTTTTGCAGGACGAAGAACTTCGGCAGCAGGTCAGCACAACTTGGACGAGATGCCTCCGATCACTAGGCAAATATCCAACTCGTATAATGTGGTGGATCCAAGTCGCGAAACCGCAAATAAAAAAATGTATTGTGCAGTATGCCCGTATGAAGGCATATTGGAGAAAACGTACCATAGAGCAGTACTTTTTATGCCTCCGTGAACTGTACAGCGAACCCAACAGTCTAATCATCAACAGTTCCCGAATAAAACGCACTAAAGCCAAAAAAACGGCTCTCGTGCGACAATCTCTGGAAGGACAAAAAGTTCGAGCGCGCTCACCGCACGACCTCACGCAAGAACATACATCGATGTATCATCTTCTCAGGGAAGCCAAGAGAGGAAAACAAAAGTTAATTTCCAAAATTACAGATGAAGGCGGACACGTATATGAACACCAGACGGAAATAAGAAACTATGTGGTGCAATATTTCACGGACTTTTACGCCGACCCAGGAACGGACCCCGCGACAGGAGAACCTCTAATGTCCGCTATCCAACCCGCAGTGACTGGGGATGACAATGTCGACCTTCTAGCCAATATTACGGAGGAAGAAATACATTCGGCGATCAAAGAATCGCCTAAAAAGAAATCGGCTGGTTTAGACGGTCTACCAGTTGAATTCTATGCTTGCTTTTGGAATGTCATAGGGCCAGAGTTAACCAAAATGTACAACGAACTGCTGGGGGAAGTGCAGCCGCCGTCGCAGTTTACGGAAGGGCTCGTCGTCCTAATTCCGAAAAAGCCACACACCACATCGTTGACAGACTTTCGGCCGATAACTCTTCTGAATTCCGATTATAAACTTCTTACCAGAATCATAAACAATAGATTGAAATCTATACTACCCAAGATCCTTGGCCCTTATCAAATGAGTGTGGCTCCTGGCAGATCTATGATTAACGCATTAAGTGAATACAGGGATATCACAACCTTATCATGGTTGTGCAACTGCAATGTAGCGCTGATGTTTTTAGATTTTGACAAGGCGTTCGATCGTGTAAACCACTTATTTCTGTTGAATGTTATGCGACGAATGGGGTTTAGTGCTCATTTCATACAGCTCATAAGTAAGTGCATTTCAGGAACGTACTCCAGAATCAAAATCAATGGTCAAATAAGTACTCCAGTCCCCATCAAGAAGTCCGTGAGGCAGGGTTGCCCTCTTTCGATGACGCTGTACGCCATCGCCGTGGAGCCTCTACTTTCACAGCTGCACCTGAGACTCGAGGGGTTACAAATGTTTGGTATCAAGACAGTATGTCACGCATATGCTGATGATGTCAGTCTTATCGTGAACACAACGGCTGAAATCGAAACTGCACGAGAAGTGATCCAAGCATATGCCAATGCATCTGGTGCTAAACTCAATGAATTCAAATCGAAGATATTACCTATAGGACCACGATCTGAGAACGTGCATTTAACATGGTTGCAACCCATAAATCGGATCACCCACTTAGGTATGATTCTAACGCCGAATCCAAGGGAAATGGCCATTGCCAATTGGACTCATAAACTCAATATATTCCGCGCCACACTCCATGACAACAAAAATAGGAATCTAAACAGGCTACAGAGAGCCCTCTTCGTTAATATTTACGCACTCAGTAAAATATATCACATAGCCGCGGTACTACCTCCACCAAAGGACATAGCCCACAAGATTTTTGCCGCAGCGTATTGGTTCATTTGGCGAGGTAACATATTCAAGGTCAACATGCCAACTATGGCGCTCTCTCGGACAGAAGGGGGCCTGGGAGTGAAAGACGTCCAACTACAATGCACTGCTATGTTTTTGAACCGTACTGGAAAAATCCTACAGTCGCCGCATAAAACAATCACGCAGATACTATTCACCAGCCTAGCCCCCATCAGTAAATCTGCCCCCGTCAACGTTGGACGCATAAATGCACAACTTGACTACGTCCGGCTTTTTTTACCTCGAAAGCAGTTACATTCCAGATCTGCGACAGCTCTTCAACACTGCAAAAATTTATGGTCATCTTACGAGACGGCACAGACCAAACCCTGTGGAGTTGAAGTACCCACAGATTGATTGGACGAACGTTTGGAAGAATATTAACAATTCCATACTTCCATCACGAACTGCATCCGTCTGGTATGACATTGTGAACGATAAGGTTCCAACAGGAGAAAAACTCCACAAGATTCACCTCAAAAAGAGTCCGTACTGTGAACACTGCCATGTCGTCGACACATTGGCACACACACTCACGTGCAGAGATAAATTTCAAATCTGGAAATGGACTAGAAAAAAACTAGCTACAATCAACAGGACCGCTGAAAGTACGATAACGCTTCGAGATGTCCTATGGCCGGACTGGCATTTATTTCCAAAATCAAAAAACAACAGCTACGCATGGGTCATCGGCCAATTCGCGTACTTTACAATGACGTATAAAAATGCGAGTTTGAACGAATACGTACAATATATTACGGAAGAACATAATAACTTCCGGAAATGCCCAAAATACAAAAGATTAGTGCAAAATTTTTTGTTCCACACGTTACCCTAATGATTTGAGAATTTGTTTCCATTTCTCGATCACGACAGAAGAGTGGAAGCGCTCCTTGGTTACTCGGACATCACAGATTTCGAGATAATTTAAAGAACAAAAGAAAAAGATACACGGACGAACAATTGAAACTAAGATCTGTAACGAAGCGATTGACAGAGTACGAACAGAAAGGAAGACATACAAGAAGGAAAGGTTTTTCCTGGCAGCGTCTGTAGCAAATGTATGGTCGCTGGCACTCAAATATGATTTCGTTTCTTGAGTTTTTATTTATTTTTATTGTTACTTGGAGACTTTCAGTTCCTACATTAGGGACAGTGGATGAAGGACCAAATTTGTTATTGCAGGTTTCTCCTGCTGTTGTGTTTCTTTGATTTTTATTTATTTATTACGACTATGTACAGCAGGCCATCGTGTGGCTCCGCCGACTGTAACGCACAGGGCTACGAGAAGTCAAAATAAGCAACGAGACAGACAGACGACGAACACGAGACCAAGCTTAGTGCTTGGAGATTACAACATGGATATAAACCACGCGAAGAAGAGCACTGCGTGAGGACAGTCTGCTGCGAAGACCACGAAAAAAAAGAGGATAACAACAAGTGGCACCCAGTACATAAACCAAGAAGGAGTTTTTATTTACCGTCAGAAGACCTTTCGTTTAAAAGCGATGAAGCCGGGCCGAGAAGGCAAGGAAAAAAAAAAAAAAAAAAAAAAAAAAAAAAAAAAAAAAAAAAAAAAAGTGGTGTAGGGGTCAGCGCAACTGCCTAGAAAACAGGAGACCCGGGTTCGAATCCCGGCTGGGTACACATTTTTCAGCTTTGCCCAATCGCAGTTGATGTCATATATTCTATGAATATTAAATAATAACAACTTCTGGATCAGAGGTGACGTCTGTTCTTTCGGAACAGACGCCAAATGTATGTACACAATTTGCCAGGAAGTGTGTGTATACTATTTGTAAAATTTCCTGCGATTACAATTTGTAGTGTAGAAATTATAAACTGTAACGTCATACCGAATGCCGTAGTTTCGCTCCATGAACAGCGGATTCTCATACAATGTGTGAATAAAGTCTCGTCGCAGTATGTGGCAGTTTCTTGCAACTCCTATTGTTTATAACGTTTTACCTCCAGAAGTATGTATCGTTTGTGGCTCTAACTTCAACGGCATCATTACCTAACGGTAAGGAATATGTGAACCAAATTTGGTTTGTAAGAAAACTGTAGATTTGTAAGAAGTACTCACACACAAGCAAACAC
Source organism: Locusta migratoria (assembly GCA_026315105.1). NCBI lineage: Eukaryota > Metazoa > Arthropoda > Insecta > Orthoptera > Acrididae > Locusta > Locusta migratoria. The sequence continues at coordinate 526,373,530 of CM048745.1, forward strand.
ACGAACACTCTGCCTTATATATAAATCTTACTTAATGTAATTCCTTCAGCATCGCCTTATTTTCTTAGACTACTTTCCTTTGCTCTTGTTTTGCTCTTCTTAATGTTCATCGTATAGCCAAGGATATAATTCGCTATTTTTTCTATCTACGTAATTGATCTGACGGACAGGGTGAATAGCAATCTACCATTGTTTGCTGATGATGACACTGTGTTATACGGAGAGGTGTAACCACTGAGTGACTGTAGTAGGATACGGTATGACTTACTTTGCAACTTTGTAAATTTGTAAATTGTGTGGTGACTGGCAGCTAACTCAATATGTAGACAGATACAGATGTAGGAAAAACAACCCCACAATATTCGAAAACATAGACTGTAGAGGAGAGCGCGTGTAGAAGTCGAGTGCGACCTATTCATGAAGACTGCCCGTGCCGGGGATCCTCGCCAGGTCGGTTTAAAGCAGTGGTTCCCAACCTGTTTTAGAGTAGGGACCACGTTGATTTCTTTGTAGTGAGGAGGGGCCACGAGTTTTAAGGAAAATAAACTGTAATTAAGACGTTTAGCATATTCGTTAAAGTGAAAAGTGATTTATATTAACAGTACTCTTATAACAGAAACTTCTAGTAGAAAATTAAATTCGGATTGCAGCAATGTGATTTTAAAGCTTTCATCTTATTTTCAACTTCCGTTATTCTAGGGCTAATACTGTTGCTCAAAGCTAGACGCATATCATTACTTACCTCCTATCGATTCCGTAGTGTGTTTTACAGCAGGTTCAAATGTTTGTAAATCTATCGGACCAAACTGCGTGGTCATCAGTCCGTAGCTTACAAACTACTTAAACTAAGGCAAACTAACCTAAGGACAACACACACACACACACACACCCATGCCCCAGGGAGGACTCGAACCTCCGACGGTGAACAACAGCGCGCTCCGCAGCGAGGCGCCTTAGACCGCTCGGCTATTTACAGCAGGAAACCCATGTTTCGGAGAAAATCATTAGATAGTGGAAGGTGATTTCCGGACTGTAATTGTTTGATTTTTGGCTTTTTACAACAAGGCTGCCTAGGAGCCCCAATTCGAATGCGTTGTTACAAAAAATATTCAAATGTTTTGAAATCTAAGCGACTTAACTGCTTCGGTTATCAGTCCCTAGGCTTACAAACTACATAAACATACTTAAACAAACTTATGCTGAGGACAACACACACACACACACACACACAGAGACACTCATGCCCGATTGAGGACTCGAACGTCCGACGGCGACAAACCGCGCGCTCCGCAGCAAGACGCCTTGGAGCCCTCGGCCACTCCATCGCGGCACCGTTCTTACATCATCTATAATTTGGGATTCTACGAAGTTCTCAACACTAGGAGACAACTGAATACATTTCAACCTATATTATCCACTTCTGTCATCTCCTGTGAAGTTACCCAGTTATGGTGGACACACAGTAAGATCAAATGAGCAAAGGAAGGAATTAATAAAAATTATTACAAGTTGATATTTTACAACTTGTGCGCGAGCCGTATATTTGATCTTGCCGACTACCTGTAGCAAGTGGACCGTTGGTTGGGAACCACTGGCTTAAAGGAAGGGACAGAATCAATTCACATGTATGTTGTAAGATTTGTTACTGGTAGATCCGACGTTCACGCGAGTGCTGCGGAGATGCTTCGGGAAGTCAAATGGGAATCCTGGAGGGAAGATGATAATTCTGTTTCGACGAAAATTGTTGTGGGAACTTAGAGGGCCAGTATTTGAAGCTCCCTGCATAACGTTACTTTCGCCGCCAACTTATGTTACACGTAAGGACCACAAAGATAAGAAGATAAATTAGGGTTTATTGGCAGGCATATAAACACTCCTCTTTTTCTGGCTGCTTTTGCATGAATGTTTGTGTTGTCTTTAGAATTTGTTCATGAGCAGTTTGTAAGTTTAGTGACTGATGACCCAGCAGTTAAGTCCCATAAGCTTAACAAACATTTGATCATTGATTGGCTGATTTTTGTGAGTGGAATCGATAAGGAAATGACTAGTAGTGGTGGTAAGTGCCCTTCACCACGCTTGCAAAATATGTGGGTAGCTGTCGATAGCCGGCCGCGGTGGCCGAGGAGACTGAAGCGCTTCAGTCACGGTCTGCACGGCCACTACGGTTGGGGGCTCGAATCCCCCCTCGGGCATGGATATTTGTGTCGTCCTAGTTCGTAAGTAGTTCATAAGTAGTTTGGAAGTTTAGGGACTGATGACCCCGTAGTTAAGTCCCATAAGCTTTACAAACATTTGATCATTTAAGCTGTCGATATAGATAGAGGTTGCAGTGGCTTCGCAGAGGTGAAGATACTCGCACTAGTTGCACATAACCTGCCTTCGGAATGTGACCCATAACAACCGACCACAACTGTTCGCTCCATATCGTGTAGTTTTGCAATCTTACGGTTAGATATTAAATCGATCTGACTGCGTGAAGGAGCTCATTTTTGATACTCTATTCGAATATTTCAGGTTGTTTGTTTCCTATTCATCTGCATTTAATATCATTTTCGACATTTAGAACTAGCTGCCAGTCGCGACCCAAAATAGAACTCGCATATAAGTAATCTGATATACTCCTAATAGTCAACTGTGGGTTCACTAACCAACACAAATGCGGAAAGTATCACTTGTGTAAAACTCAGCTTGCCCGCATATCGCACGATTTAGTACGATCGAGGACGAAAGATAACAGATACATTTCATATTGCAGTATTTCAAGAAAGCGTTTGACACTGTGTCTCACGCCCGACTGTTAACGGATGTAAATAATTTGACAGGTAGGCAGAGCAGCAATCACGACCGCTTTTACTGATGACGCTATAGAGTACGATAAGTGTCGTTTTTCAATGTCTTCTGTTGCCACACTTGACTGGTCAACGAATGACTAAATAAAAGCCTTTGACCCGCTTAGCAATTTTAGGAAGTTCCAGAATTTTCCAGGAATATTGCCGAAGTCATTTAACGTATAATGATAGAAGTTGTTGTATCCTCAGGGAATATATACCGAGTGATCAAAAAGTAAGTATAAATTTGAAAACTTAATAAATCACGGAATAATGTAGATAGAGAGGTAAAAATTGACACACATGCTTGGAATAACATGGGGTTTTATTACAATCTAATATATATATATGACGGAGTAAAAAATTAATGAGAGTCGCATCAGATGACAATCTCTCACTACTAAAATCCTTCTAGGTCATAGGTTTTACTCTCGATTAATCTGATGCTGAATGTTTCGGTAACAGTGTATGCACCGGCGCTGTAATACAGTTGTTAAAACAAGACTGCCATTCAAGTGAAACTTCCGATCGGAACTGATAGTGCCTCACCATGCTTTACAGCGCTGTTCACAACATTATTCCTCGACTACAGCTATTGTTGAGGATTGATGGTTAACATATGGAGCATTTCCTGTAAAGAATATCATCTTTGATTTGTCTTAATTTGGTCTTAATTTGTTATGCTAATTATTGCTTTCCTGATCCGATGAAGCGTGATTTATTAAGCTTTTAAAGTTATACTGACTTTTTGATCACCCGGTATATTCACACAAATGTCGGACATGGCATTCGTCAGAGAAAGAAACGCATACATTTACGCAATCACTCAGACAACTATACAAACACAACCACTATGTCCGGCCACTGGAATGGTGATTGTATTTGTATAGTTGTCTGAGCGATTCCGTGAATGTATGTGTTTCTTTTTCTGGTGGCGCTGGAGTGGTCGGACATAGTGGTTGTGTTTGTATAATTGTCTGAGTGATTGCGTGAAGCCGGCCGCGGTGGCCGAGGGGACTGAGGCGCTCCAGACACGGTCTGCACGGCCACTACGGTCGGGGGTTCGAATCCCCCCTCGGGCATGGATATTTGTGCCGTCCTTAGTTGTAGGTAGTTCATAAGTAGTTTGTAAGTTTAGGGACTGATGACCCCGTAGTTAAGTCCCATAAGCTTAACAAACATTTGAACATTTGAACTGAGGCGCGCCAGTCACGGTCTGCACGGCGACTGCGGTCGGGGGTCCGAATCCCCCCTCGGGCATGGATATGACCCCGTAGTTAAGTTCCATAAGCTATACAAACATTTGAACATTTTGAAACCTAAAGACGACATAGACACCCATGCCCGAAGGAGACCTCGAACCCCCGACGGGAGCAACCGCGCGCTACACAACATGGCGCTTTAGACCGTTCGGCCACCCCACCGCGGGTTCAAGTAGTCACCAGCGTTGTGGCAGCGATGTGGAAGGCGTAGTATACCGTTAGCAGAGCCTCTTTTGTTGATAGTGCGAACGGAGCGGATTGTCGAATCCCTGGAACAGTTATGAAGCGAATGCCAAGTAGTGGTTCCTTCATCTTCAGAATCAAATCAGAGTCACCAACACAGCAGTCACAGTTTGCGTTGTACGCGCCAGCGCATTATCGTGCAAACTGATGGGAGGGTTGTACACAGTGCCGGATTACCCATAAGGCAGAGTAGGCAGCTGCTTAGGGACCCCGCGCATTTTAGGGGCCCCGTGTGCACCGATATAACAGTGAGAAATTTTTAGAAACACTTTTGCGTTTAAGTGATCCTGATAGATCTGAAGAGTTTGAGGAGTACAAGACGGTCACTTGCGGCCCTTCTTAGTCCACTTACCTACCAATATTGGATAAATTATGTACATCTACATAGATACTCTACAAATGGCATTTAAGTGAATGGCACAGGGTTCATTAACCACTTACATAACCTTTTACTACCGTTGCATTCTCTTATAGCGCGCGGTAAGAAAGAACACCTACATCGTTCCGTTTTCGATCAAAAATGTTCAAATGTTTGTAGAACTTATGGGACTTAACTACTGGGCCATCAGTCCCTAAGCTTACAAACTACTTATGAACTAGCTAAGACTAAGGACGGCACAAATATCCATGCCCGAGGGGGGATTCGAACCCCCGACCGTAGTGGCCGTGCAGACCGTGACTGAAGCGCCTCAGTCCCCTCGGCCACCTCGGCCGGCTCCGTTTTCGATCTGATACTTCTTATTAATTAGTAAATCGTTCTCTTCGAGATAGTTCATAATGTTCAAACAAAGTATATGTTCCAAAATCCTACTGCAAATCGACGTCAATGAGATGGGCCTGTAATTTTGGGGATCATTCCTATTGCCTTTCTTGAATATTGGAGTGATCTGAGCAACTTTCCAGTCTTTGGTACGGATCTTTCGCTGAGTGATCGGTTGTATATGATAGCTATGGAGCTATTGCTTCAGAATACTCTGAAAGGAATGTAGTTTGCATACCATCTGGCCCGGAAGATTTTTGTTTAGTGACTTACATTGTTTTATTAATCTAGGAACATCTACTTCTAACTACTAAATGTACAGAGATTTCTCGTCGTATGAAAGCTTACAATAAAGTTCATTGGATTTTTTGGATTCATTGGTGAGTTCCCTGAAGTCTGATGATGAAATTAAAGAATCTGCCCAGAGATTTAGACATTTATTCTGAGGACATCGAAGAGGAATTTGTGGACGAAATGATACATTTTAAATTCTTCACTTGACAAGTAGGAGGTTTTAAAGCGCCGGCCACGGTGGCCGAGGGGACTGAGGCGCTCCAGTCACAGCCTACACGGCCACTACGGTCGGGGGTTCGAATCCCCCCTCGGGCATGGATATTTGTGCTGTCCTTAGTATTAGCTAGTTCGTAAGTAGTTTGTAAGTTTAGGGACTGATAGCTCCGTAGTTAAGTCCCATAAGCTATACAAACATTTGAACATTTTTTTGGTTTTAAAGCTGACCAAACTCATTTTTGAAAATATGTTGCAATCAACGTTCTCAAATGTCATGGTTGCATTAAAAATTTACAGATGTCTCATGCTTACGAATGTAACGGGCGAGCGAAGCTTTACAAAACTAAAACTTATAAAAAATTGTCATAGATCTTCATATCCCAAGAACGTTTGAACTCATTTGCCATTTCGGCCATAGAATATATCTTGCAGGATATACACTTGAAAGATTTTGCTGCAAAAGAATTGAGGAAAGTAAATGTTTAATGCGTTTCTTAATTATTATTAATTTCTACATTTTTGTTAAATAATTTCAGGAATATTATTGTGTTAATTGCAGCGGTGGAGTAGCTCAGCGGTCTAAAGCACCTCGCTGCGGAGCGCGCGGTTGCTCGCCGTGGAGGTCCTCCCTGGGGCATGGGTGTGTGTGTTTGTCCGTAGGTTAGTTTACCTAGGTTTAAGTAGTTTGTAAGCTACGGACTGATGACCACGCAGTTTGGTCCGATAGATTTACAAACATTTTTTGTGTGTTAATCACCGTATATTGATGATAATTGTTTGTTTTGTTGAATAAATAGATTTACATGTTGCAGGAAAATGTCTCATTTCACTTTGCTGTTATTATTCTTACATCGCAAGCGGCTATCTTACACTATGGCTGAACATGTTAATTACTTAAAACGAATGCTTCGGTTGTGGAATACCGCAATTATTATTGTTATGGATTACCTCAATATTATTATTATCATTACCAATATATTGTTTTTGGTGTAAAATTATTAGCTTATTAAGGGATGAGATGGGAGCGGGGCCCCAAGATTCGGTTTGCCCAGGGGCCTCCACAGGGCTTCTTAATCCGGCACTGGTTGCGCAGAAAGTGTTGCCGCTTCTTTCGTAGAGCTGGTGTCAGGTGATGCTCCAAAAACGAACAGTAATACTGTGCATTGACGTTCTGCTGTGGAGGAACGTAATGCGATAGGATAACACCAACACATTCGTACATGAGAATCACAATAACTTGCACCATATTGGGGCTCTGACGCACTTTCGCCTTTTGGAGTATCACCTGTGACCAGCTTTGCGAAATAAGCGGCAACACTTTCTGCGCAACCCACCAATCATTTTGCACGACAATGTGCGGGGGCATAGCTGCAAGCTGTGGCTGTTCTGTTCGGTCGATGCGACTGGGAAGTACTGTACCATCCACCATTATCCCTAGACTTACGTCCTTGTGACTTTGATTTGATTCCGAAGAGGAAGGAACCACTTCGTGGCATTCGCTTCAGAACTGTTCCAGAGATTCGACAATGACCGCTTCATTCGCACCATCAACAGAAGAAGCTCTGCTAACGGTATACTATGCCTTCCACATTGCTGTCAACGGATTCTACACAATGCTGATGACTGAAGGACTGTAACAGGTCCAAACATGTAAGGTTTTTGTATCGTTTCTGAATAAATAGTTGCTACTATTTAAATTCCAAATATAAAACAAAGCCCATACGCAAGTTAAATAAAACTATCAGATTTCTACAACCGAATGCAAAATTACGACAGAAACGTCAAACTTCGACACAATATACTGTACTCTTAATGTTAAAAAATACAAAAGAAGTTATTATAAAACTTCCTGGCAGATTACAATTTTCTGCCTGGACCGGGACTCGAACCTGGGATCTTATCCTTCAAAAATGTTCAAATGTTTGTATAGTCTATGGGACTTAACTACGGGGTCATCAGTCCGTAAACTTACAAACTACTTATGAACTACTTACGAACGAGGACGGAACAAATATCCATGCCCGAGGGGGGATTCGAACCCCCGACCGTAGTGGCCGTGTAGACCGTGACTGGAGCGCCTTAGTCCCCTCGGCCACTGCGGCCGGCCTTATACTTCGCAGACAAGCGATCTATCTCTGAGCTATCCCGACACGAGTCACGATCCGTCCTCAAAACTTTAATCCTGCCACTGCCTCGCCTCCTACTTTCCAAACTTCACAGTTCTCCTGCGAACCTTGCAGGACTACCATGGTAGAGCGCTTGTCCACGAAAGGCAAAGGTCCCATGTTCGAGTCCTGGTTCCGGCAAATAATTTTAATCTTCCAGGAAGTTTCTTATCAGCACACACTCCGGTGTAGAGTGAAAGTTTCGTTCTGGAAACAGCCCTTAGGCTGTGGCTAAGCCATTCTCCACCATATCCTTTCTTCCAGGAGTGCTAGTCCTGGAAGGTTCGTAGGAGAACTTCTGTGAGGTTTGGAAAGGAGGAGGCGAGGTATTGGCAGAAGTAAAGTTATGAGGACGGGCCGTGATTCGTGTTGGGATAGCTCAGTGGTAGAGCGCTTGCCCACGAAAGGCAAAGGTCCCAGGTTCGAGTCCCGTTTCCGGCGCACTATTTTAATCAGCCAGGAAGTTTCATATCAGCGCACACTCCGCTGCATAGTGAAAGTTTCATTCTCAATTAACTATACTTTAATACCTTATAAACAAAAATACTTTATTTAAACGTGAAATATAGTCAGTCCAAAGTAGCTGAGCGCTCAGTGCGGCAAATTGTCATGCAAGGGATCGATGTCTGATTTCTGACCAGGTCAAAAAATTTATTCGCTCTAGGACTGGGTGTTGTCCCCATCATCATTCCAACGATACGCAAATTACCGAAGGAGTGTCAAAATGTTCAAATGTTTGTTAAGCTTATGGGACTTAACTGCGGCATCATCAGTCCCTAAACTTACAAACTACTTATACTAAAGACAACACATGTGCCCGAGGGAGGATTCAAGCCCCCGACGGGAAATGGTCTCGCGCATCGGAGCACAGTGCCTCAATGGGCTCGGCCACTCCGCCGCGACTTGCTTTTGCCCTCTACCAACTCCTGCTTAGTACTTTTGCACTTCCTGTCAATCTCACTTTTAGTCGTCTGTACCCCATTTTACCTTTTACTACATTCTTATTTTTTCTCCTTCATCAATTAAATTCAGTATCTCCCTATGAATCCAAGGATTTCTTCTAGGTATTGTCTTTCTACCTATATGGTTCTCTGCTGCCTTCACTATTTCATTTCTCAAATTTATCCATTGGTCTTCTACTGTGTCATTTTCCTTCGTTCTGTCAATCGTTGTCTTAAGTTCCCTCTGAAACTCTTGACAACCTCAGGATCCTTCAATTTATCCAGGCCTCACGCCATTATTTTCCTACCTTTCTGAAATTTCTTCAGTTTCAATGTACAGTTCATAACCAGTAAGATTTGGTCAGAGTCTGTATTGCTTCTGTCTTACGATTTAAAACCTGGTTCCGAAGTCTATGACTTACCAGTGTGTACTGATCTCTTCCACGAATGAAACATTGTTTCATGATTCTTAAACAATGTGTTTGTGATGATTAAATTGTGCTCTGTGCAAAATTCTCCTTTTTCATTCCTTTTCCCCAGTCAACATTCACCTACTTTTCTTTCTTCTTTGCGTTTTTCTACTGAATTTCAATCCCCCACCACAACGACGTTTCCCACTACTTTATATAAACAAACTGCCCAATTTATCTTGGCCACTGTAAATAACTGTTTGATCAGATGCAAATTACAAAATTTTTACAAAGACATGAACAGCGATATGACTCTTTTAAATTGCACCCTGCATTTTTTATTCGGTAATTCAATTCCTCTACTAAAGTCCTATTAAAATGTATCACAGTGTACCATCCATTGAAACACAACGTTATTAATTACACAACACAACAATGGCGTTGACGCTCCATGCGCTTAGTGCAGGTACTCAGGGTAATGGAAAACATCCACGTGCTGATGTTGACAGAGGACAAATGTAAACGTAAGTGGACTGCACACTCGTCATTCCGTCATCGTCAGTTGAAGAGTTGTGTGAGTAGAATGTACACCAACGAAGAGAAGATAGAAATGCTACTTATCTATGGGAAATGTAAGTCAGCAGAACAATAGTCCTTTTAAATACTGTTGTGAGAGTAGGCATACAGTAAAGGCTGCCCTTTCTACAAACTGCATCGACATAACGTTTCTTTTATTGTTGTTGAAGGTAGGCGAAATGCTACACAGGCAGAGGAACTGTACAGAGAGCGATATTCTGACATGGACCCACCTTCCCGACGGATTTTTCCTCGTCATGTTGCGACGCTTCAGGAAACAGGAAGTTTCAACCCACGGCAACGCAATCGTCGTAGCACTTGCACGGACAAAGGTACCGAAGTTACTGTTTTCGCTTTCGTTGCTATGAGACTATGAGACAGAAGAGACTAGAATAGCACATTACGTCCACATGCTAACACCTTTATTGGTCTTTTTCACTGACGCACGTGTGCATTACCATGAGGGGTGAGGTACACGTACACACGTGGTTTCCATTTTCAATTACGGAGTAGAATAGTGTGTGTCTCGACATGTCAGGCCAATAGATGTTCAAAGTGGTGGCCATCATTTGCTGCACACAATTGCAATCTATGGCATAATGAATGTCGTACACGCCGCAGTACATCCGGTGTAATGTCGCCGCAGACTGCCACAACACGTTGTTTCATATCGTCTGGGGTTGTAGGCTCATCACGGTACACATTCTCCTTTAACGTACCTCACAGAAAGAAGTCCAGAGGTGTAAGATCAGGAGAATGGGCTGGCCAATTTATGTGTTCTCCTTGTCCTATGAAACGCCCGTCGAACATCCTGTCGAGGGTCAGCCTAGTGTTAATTGCGGAATGGGCAGGTACACCATCATGCTGATACCACATACGTCGACGCGTTTCCAGTGGGACATTTACGAGCAACGTTGGCATATCATTCTGTAAAAACGCGATGTATGTTGCAGCTGTTTGGGCCCATGCAATGAAGTGAGGACCAATGAGGTGGTCGCCAATGATTCCGCGCCATACATTTATAGTAAAGATGGAAAAGCTGGTAGAAGCCGACCTCGGGGAAGATCAGTTTGGGTTCAGGAGAAATGTAGGAACACGGGAGGCAATACTCACTTTACGGCTTATCCTAGAAGATAGATTAAGAAAAGGAAAACCTACATTTCTAGCTTTTGTAGATCTGGAGAAGGCTTTTGACAATGTTGACTGGAATAAACTCTTTCAAGTTCTGAAGCAAGCAGGAGTAAAATATAGGGAGCGTAAGGTTATTGACAACTTGTACAAAAACCAGACAGCGATTGTCAGAGTTGAAGGGCATGAAAGGGATGCAGTGGTTGGAAAGGGAGTAAGACAGGGTTGTAGTCTTTCTCCATTGTTATTCAATTTGTACATTGAGCAAGCTATAAAGGAAAGCAAGGAGAAATTTGGTGAAGGAATTAAAGTTCAGGGCGAAGAATTAAAAACATTGCGTTTTGCCGACGACATAGTAATTCTGTCAGATACAGCAAAGGACCTGGAAGAGCAATTGAACGGAATTGACAGCGTGCTGAAAGGTGCATATAAGATGAACATTAACAAGAGCAAAACTAGGGTAATGGAGTGCAGTGTAAGAAAATCAGGTGATGCTGAAGGAATTAGATTGGGAAACGAAGCAATAAAGGAGGTAGATGAGTTTTGTTACTTGGGCAGTAAAATAACAAATGATGGTCGCAGTACAGAGGATATAAAATGCAGAATGGCAATGGACAGAAAAGCGTTCTTGAAAAAGAGAAATTTGTTAACATCGAATATTGATTTAAGCCTAAGGACGTCCTTCCTGAAGGCATTTGTATGGAGTGTTGCCTTGTATGGGGGTGAGACATGGACGATAAACAGTGCGGACAGGAAGAGGATTGATGCTTTTGAAATTTGGTGCTACAGAAGAATGCTGAAGATTAGGTGGGTGGATCGCGTAACTAATGAGGAGGTACTGAACAGAATTGGGGAGAAAAGAAATTTCTGGCATACCTTGACTAAAAGAAGGGATAGATTGGTAGGGCACATTCTTAGACATAAAGGAATTGTGAATTTAGCATTGGAAGGAAGTGTGTGGGGTAAAAATCGCAGAGGAAGACCAAGAGATGGATACAGTAAGCAGATTCAGACAGATGTAGGTTGCCATTCTTATGTGGAGATGAAGAGGCTCGCTCAGGATAGGATATTGTGGAGAGCTGCATCAAACCAGTCTCCGGACTGAAGACCACAACAACAACAACAACAACATTTATAGTAGTCCACGGTCGCTGTCGCTCTACCTGTCAGAGCCAGCGAGGATTGTCCACGGACCAGTAATGCATGTTCCGCAGATTCGCTGCCCCGTGGTTTGTGAAACTCGCTTCATCGGTAAACAGGTAGAACTGCAACTCATTCTCTGTTAATGCCCATTGACAGAATTACACTCGATGATTAAAGTCATCACCATGAATCGGGTGAAAGCGGCTCTCGCAATGTCCCGTGTACTCCTGTGTGGGTTCACGGCAACAGCAGCTAACACACCAACTGCACCCTCTTCTCCTGTGATGGGCTACGACCATACCTGTTGCATACAGTTGGCGGTAAATGCTTTCTGTCAGGGTACTGTTCTGCATACACCCTGCAAGCTTCAGCTGCATTTTGTCGACACTCGCCATAGATGAGTATCATCTCCGCCTTTTCAGAGTTCGAATACACCATGGTCACAGTTCCAACAACACTACACTATCACATACGTCTGGTAACATAGTGTACTACAGTTAGTCTGCGTGCAAAGACGAATACAGAATAACAATAGCAGCAAGCGCTACATGCGGACACTGCGATAGCTAGACCAAACCACAACAATGCACTACAGCCACACTCGTAAACACGGTCGTCATCGTAAACATGTCCCTGCAGATGATGCTCGCCGACCGTTACAACACGCAACTGAACGTCGGAGGTTTCAAACGTCAACTTTAGGTTACAATATCTCCGGATGTAATAACATTTTACAATGCAACAAACGGCACTGATTACGTATTTGTTTATATGTTCAGATGTGTTAACAAAACTAAGGGGTTCCATTAAAAAAAACGTAGGTTTGTGTTAAAAAACATACTTCCGTGCATTTTTTATGGTTTGTATTAAGCAATTACACTAGCCCCTCTCCTCACGTTCGGTCTGTGGAATCGGTCCGTCAGTATTTGATGTGGTTTACGAAATATATCCAGCGGTAATGTTAGGTGACTCCCCCTGTTTATACAGGGTGTAGCTAAATATTTGGAAAGCCCCCTGGAATCGATGAAGGACCTGACAACAATCAGAACATGTCCTGTCCACATTTGGTTTACTTGCTTTAGTTGCCATGTTTCAGTTATTTGTTAAGGTGTACATAACGCAGACCAATCCACTATGCACGTTGGTCATTTCTACTGACACAGTGTCATTTACTTTCTACACAAGGTGGTCGAAATGGCTACCACGAGCTGTAATGCAGGTATGTATGCGCCGCATCATTGATCGTCCTACTCGTTCCCATATTTCAGGCGTCTTTTATATTTGCTGACACCCTTGCTCTAAACACGCAATTTCTGAATAGGTGTGGCATACACGATGGTCTTCAAATGGCCCATAGGTCGGGAGAACGAGAAGGGAGTCGTGTTGGTCCCTGACGCCCAATCCATTTGTTCTGGAATCGCTGATGTAAAATTACTCTGGTAGCAAGAGCAAAATGAGGCGGTCACATCATGTAAATCATTTCTTAGAAAAGCCCAGTATGACTCTCCTGTCAATGTTCCTGGTAAAATCATTGGACCAATTTAATATGTCACCTATTATTCCAGCTCAAATATTAATACTGTACTGTTGTTAATATCCGGTTTGCAAAACATCTCTAGGATTTCGTACGCCCAGACATGCGTAGTGTGAAAGTTCTGCACTCCATTTCTGGTAAACGTCACCCCGGTAAATAGTACAGCAGAAAGAAAATGTTGCTCTGGGACACACACCTGTCGTAACAAGCTACAAAATGCTCTGGCTGGAAAGTCAGCTGCACTAAGACCTTGGACTCTTTGGATGAAGGAGCTGTTCTCGTAGGCTTCTCCACATTGCCATATGACTCATTTCCATCCTTACCAACTTCCCTGGTGCTGCTCCTGCAATTTTCCTAGATATGATTGAAAACTCGTTCCTCTCTTTCATGTGTTTCTGTGCTCTTAGCTCGTCCATTATCAGCAACACATCTGCTAAAGGAGCCTGTTTCGAACAAACATACTTGTACCCTTTGGAACGTCTTGTTGTTCGGTAAACGCAATTTCCTGTCGTGTATTCTATTACAATAAGACGACTTGCATTGTACCTGCACTCAGTAACAACTGCCAACACATCTCAGTCCACGTCTACTGTACGTGCACACAAAAACAACTGACAATGCGTATTACTTCACTCTAGCTTACGATATGTGTTGACGTGTTTACTGTGCTATGAAACGGACATCCCGTGGCTTTGAATGCAAAGTAAACGTAAAACGCACATGGATGTGAATAGTGATGAAACGTACATGTGGCCTATGCGCCCTACACAAATGACCAATATGCATAGTCAAGTGGTAAGTACAATGCAACAAATGTCTGTAACACAGTAACGAAAGATATTAAACCATTTGTGTATTCATGTTGTGCTTATTTTCCGGTGCTCTACCTCTACCTCTACCAGAGGCTTCTCATATGCAGGGTGTCTCACGAAAGACGCCTGCCAGGCGTCCGCGGATCGCGCGCTACGGCTCCTGATCGCCGCCACCGCATCCGCTGGCCATGGCCGCGCCTGATTCTCGGACTTTATTGTGCCGCGGGCGCATACACTGTGTAAAGTCTAAAAATCATTGCCGTCTGAGTAACCTAAGCATACCTTTATTTACAGTAGATATTCAAAATGATGTCCCTCTATGGAAAGAGCGGCCTGACATCTCTTGAACACTCTTCGAGTGTATGGAGATTGCTTGCATTCCGCAAACATCACTTTGAACATCTACTGTAAATAAAAGTAACCTTAGGTTACTCAGATGGCAATGTTTTTTAAACTTTACACAGTGTATGCGCCCGCGGCACAATTAGAGTCCGAGAATCTGGGGCTGCCAAGGACGGCGGATGCGCTGGAGCGGCCGGGGGCTGTACCGCGCTATCCGCGGACGCCTGGCAGGCGTCTTTCATGAGACACCCAGTATATCCCGTATTACGATGTTTGTCCAATAAACTAAAAAACTGTTCTGCTTATCTTAATGAAGTTTTAAACTATGAATGTGATTTGATAGAATAGCATTTATCTCGATTAATAACTCAATATTATATTTATTAAAAGTAAATATTTTTATTTCACATTACACAATTTTCCAAATTTACATAAGGAATAACTACGCTTTTTACACTTTTTTCGTGTACTTCATTTTATTGTAATATTTCTGTGTATTATATATGGCCAAACAATTAGGGAATCAGTTAGTATATCTAAGTTCTGAAGTATTGTCATCGGCAGAATGAACTAAAATGGTTCGATGTGTTTGTGTCGGTTCTATTGAGTGCAGACAACAACAACCAAGGTAGCGGTAATAACATAAAGTTGCTGCAGAGGGGGTTGGTGTTGACTTGTGTTCACCAAACGAACTACACAATCATTTGGATTCAGCTACAGTAGTGAGCAGGCAGTGCAAGGCAACAACGTGACTTACTCGAAGCTATGGCATGGCATGGAGAGCCATAGGAAGGTTGGAAGCGGGACAGACACAGAGGGAGGTGATTGACGAGCGTAATTTCCAAGACCTGGACACGATATCAAACAACAGGAAGTGTTAAAAGAAGGCAAGGCGTAACATTGCAAAAGATGACCGTTATCTCCAGTTAACAGCCTGTCGAGATCGGAGGCTGAGCGAACTCAGCTGGAGCGCAGCTTCCAGCAGCAACAGACTTGCAATATCAACACAAACAATACGAAATCACCTTCGGGAATGTGGCCTCTGCGCACGGAAACCAAACCTCGACACCGTTTAGCCCTCAGAAACGGGATGGAGGAATATCAGGTTTGGAGTCGTCACGATTGTCCCCGGGTTCTGTTCACAGTTGAGCCAAGATTTTGTGTTCAGCCGGACAATCGTCGTTTCCTCATCTGGAGAGAATGTGTAACTCCGAACAATTCTGATTATGTGCAAGAAACATCATCCATCATGGTGGTGGACGAATGGTATGGGCAGGAGTCAGTATTGGCTGGCGTGCGAACTTCTATATCGTTCAGAATGGCGCTTTAACTGCTCAGAGGTACAGAAACGAGACCCTTCGACCTTTTGCTGTGAAGTACGCTGGTGCCGTAGGAGGTGGGTTCTTTCTGGGTACAATAACACTCGTCCCCACAAAACTTCACCATTGGACAACATGCTTGAAGCTGAGGGAATTGAGCGAATGGAGTGGCCAACTTGTTCGCTGGATTTAAACCTGATTGAGCATGTCTGGGATGCACTTTACAGATGCATTGCAGCTAGACCAGTTCTTCACAACGGTTACATAGATAGATATAGCACTCGTGGAAGAATGGTCAAATATCCGCCAAGAGCTGACTGATAATCTATCTGTCCATGCTACGTAGATGTGCAACTCTACTGGCCGTCCGAGGTGACCTTACGGCGCCATGTAAACTTCACGCAAATAATTGAGAGAGCAAAATATCGTACTGTATCACACACAACTGAAATTGTAACCAATATCTGATTAAAATACGTTACCATATGTATATCGTGTACCACATCTCACCTGATCCCCTAACTGTTTCGAGCAGTGTAGATACCAGAGTAACATCAGGTTTTCAGATAGCTAATATACTGAGTAGCCTAACAGGACAAAGATGTAAGGAAGAGACAAACGCATGGGGGAAGTCATGGGCAGAGAGATTAAGGAAAGGAATGTAGGATGTATATCCAATTCCCGTGCATATTAGCAGTTGCTAAGGATTGCCGGGTTCGCTAGTGTATGTATAACAATTCGGAGTCACGTTTCTCTGTGATGAGATCCGAAAACATTAATCTTTGCAAATTTCCAGGCTGAATGTTATTTGGTCCAGCTTAAAAGATAGGGTATTTTTATTTCGATTAATAACGTCAATATTTTTATTGAATTATTATGTTTTTATTTAAGTTGGGTTGCATCCAACAATTGGCGATGGATGTTCTTTTACTTGCAGTCTGGGCTGTTGATAAAATTATGCGTTGGACAGCGAACTGTCAAGGGTTCGAAACTCGAGGATAGCGATTTTTTTTCACTTTGAGCTTTTACCTAGCTTTCACTTCTCAACGATGTGATGAGTCGCTGGAAACGAAACATGTTTCGGATTCTACGTTAAATTATAGGTCTCCTTTTCCCGGCTGAATAACTGTAGATTAGTGATACGTTGGGCGCCGAAATTGCGACCAATCGTCAGTCTTGCACTAGGTCAATATATAATTGACTGCTGTAAGTTATTCGCACTAAAACTAAGAAATGGTAAATGGCTTCACCGATTTAGATAATATTTCTGTTTTTTTAGTTGGTTCAGAAATATAAAGAATAACCGGAAGGAACGGATGAAAAATTCAAAAAGTAGAAATTGGTAATTACGTAAGAGAAACATCGGCACTTTAGATTTAATACGTGTTGTATGCGCTTCTATACCATTCATCTGACTGAGATCCAATTTTGCACACATGAGCCTTAGAACAAGAGGAACGGCACAGTCTACATAATAAAACGCATGGTACAATATCTACTTGGATGTAGAGCATGTCAGAATACAAGAATACTAGATAAAGACTTACGAAATAAAAATAAGATATGCTAGTGTAACTTCAACAGATTCAAAATGAAATTACCGTTGTGGATGTGGAATTGGTCAAAAAACATAATCTTAGGAATATTTATATTTAAAATGACATAAAACTTGTTATAAAATATTAAACGTTGAATATAATTAGGTGCATGTGATAAATGGCTATTGTAGCCACGCAACATCAATATAAAAATAAAAGAAACGTTTTACAGCACTTATTGTCAACGATTACATTACTGTACAATATTTCTGCAGAAGTCAAATTGTACGGAATATCCACATTAGGTCATATTGTTACTAACATACATCCACCAGTCAGTTTCGTTAAAAAAATTCATCAATGGGACAGAAGGAGTTGGCCACAAATAAATGATTTAAGCTTCTCTCAAACTAAACTTTTTATGGGTCTGGCATGTGTATTGTTGACAGCATTAGACACCATTAGACACCCTTGACACCATTAGACACCATTCTGAACTAAAACAAGTGACTTTAAATCTTCGTGAATGTTATTCTTCTTTCTAGTATTGATTCCAGGATATGAGCTGTTGGTTTGAAAGAAAAAAAAATACAATTTAAGGAATAAATACAAGGATTGGAAATTAAATAGTGGCAAATATTTATTCACAACCGCTATAAAAGTGTTACGTGTTTGCACCTGTTACTGTCATTCAAAGTAGTCACCAGCGTTGTGTAGAACACGTTGCCAGCGATATGGAAGGCGTAGTATACCGTTAGCAGAGCCTGTTCTATTGATGGTGGGAATGGAGCGGCCTACTGCCTGTCGAATCTTGGCAACAGTTCTGAAGCGAATGCCATGCAGTGGTTCCTTCATCTTCGGAATCAAATCAAAGTCACTATGACTTAAGTCCGGGCAGTATGGTGGATGGTACAGTACTTCCCAGTCCCATCGACCGCACAGAGCAGCCAAAGCTTGCGCTGTGAGCAAAATGAAGGAAGGGTTGTGCAGAAAATGTTGCCGTTTTTATCTCAAAGCTAGTCGCAGGTGGTGCTGCAAGAACGCACAGTAAGGCCGTCCGCACACGGGTCGTTTCTCACTAGAGGTCTGCAAATCGCCGGTTTCGCTCGCTCGTACTCGGTCGAGTGCGCAACGCTCGGCGGCGGCGCGCCGAGTGTGTTACGCTCGCAGCGAGCGTGTTGACACTCGAACCAGGCTGCGTGCGGCGGAGCGGGCACAGGCCGCACAGCGTAGTGCTGCCGCTGTACTCACACTGCCCAAGTGACTCTCCGATTTTTATGAAATTTGCATGTGTTATAATTCATGAAAAACTGTGGGACACACATTTTTTTAGCGACGGAAAAACGTATTTAAGGCGTGAAACGGTCTCTAAAAAATTGTCGCTAGAATAGAAAAATGGCGATAATTTAGAGAATTTAGTGAAGCGATTTTAATTATTTTTGGTATGAAAGTATCTTTTGATAAAAGACAAATTTCATAGATTCAACTTCGATTAAATCAAAATAATTTTTGGGCACAAAAAATGGTCACTTTAGGGGTAGCTGCCCCCCTAATTGTCACTCCCCCTGCAATGTACCTAGTCCGATCTCTTATCAAGAGATACTTTCATACTAAAAAATATTATAATCGCTTCACTGGACTCTAAGTTATCACGAATTTCTATTTTAGCGACAATTTTGGAGGGACCGTTACCACCCTTAAACATGTTTTTCCACCGCTAAAAAGAATACGGTCCCACAGTTTTTCATGTATTATAACATATCCAAATTTCATAAAAATCGGTGGCTGACACTTGGTTAGGTTTCCTTGTCAGTCGCTACGGCAGCGGCTCCGTGGCTATGAGGTGTGGGCTGCTGTTGCGTCTGACGAACCCCCACTAACCAAAGGAACTAAAATCAGTTATGCTGTAGACGTGTATTCCTGTATAGTAGCATGTAACCACAACACCATTATATCGCAAACGAAACAAAAAGGTTGTTTTCACCAACTACAACACTTGGAAGTAATGTAAAGGATCCAAAGAGAAAGTACGGAACGAACGATGTTTTTATTGCAATGCACAAAAGTGAATGTTACCGTACAACAAAGTATACATCGAAAAGTAACAACATTACCCCCAAACTATTCGTTGGTGGCATTGTAATTGCAATGTACTGTTAAAATATCATTAACACGTTGTAGATCGAGTAGAGTTCTTGTATCTGAGATCAGGTTCCCTGCAGCACTGAAAGTGCGCTCACTAGCTGCATTTGAGGCGGGCACAAAAATACTCTTATTGCCAATACGGCTAGCTTAGGAAAGAGAGTACTGTTGCGTTTCTACCATTCAAGCGGGTCGTCGTCATGACCACCAATTCGTGCTAAATAAAGGTCCATCTCATTGGTGGATTGCGCCTCGCGCATTTCACAGTCCAGCCATTCCGAAAAATGCACTTCATTCTTTTGGCTGGTGCACCCGGGTGACATTCTTCAGACGGCCCTAAATAAATATAACACAGATATCACTGAAACAGCAGGAGCACCATAAATTCGTAACGCTCTGTGAAGTAAACAATTGGAATAAGAGGATTTAAAACAGTTATATGAGCATTAGACCGGCATATGACTCTGACGACGGAAGAAAGCGTGGATCCTATATATTGCACAAAAGCTTGCATACGTTCATTATTATGTAGATAAGAAAGACGACAGTGGCAGTGGGGGATATATGAATGTTGTAACTGGAAAAATTCCCGTTAAGGACTCACTCGGAAAAGATAGAGGCGCAGCAACCACGCACAATGCCAAAATGCTACGGGTATATATATTAACGGGGTGCATCAGAGAGAAAATGTTCAAATGTTTGTAAATCTTATGGGACTTAACTACGAGGTCATCAGTCCCTAAACTTACAAACTACTTATAAACTACTTACGAACTAGGACGGCACAAATATCCATGCCCGAGGGGGATTCGAACCCCCGACCGTAGTGGCCGTGCAGACCGTGACTGAAGCGCCTCAGTCTCCTCGGCCACCGCGGCCGGCGCATCAGAGAGAGATGCACAAACCTAACCTAACGGGTGTACATCAATATCGTGTATTTAATATCAATATAAAAGACGGACAAAGTATTCCAGGACTTAAGAATGATAAGAGGAATGGATATAAAATACAATCACTTCCTCGTTAAGACGGCAAGTAACACCTACCACTACACAGGCACTAACAGTCCACGAAATGGGAACAAGAAAGAAAGAAAGATCCTCAAAAACTCATTTAGTAAATGATCTTAGCACAGAAACTTAATATTAATCACGTATAATAACCTCTATGGCAAAGTATAAAATGCAAGACTGAATAGCTAGTTGAACTGGATCGAGAGAACAGCTTTCTAAGCACCCGGGAAAGGAAACAATTCCAAATTTCGCAATAAGGATTTATTCTCAGGCGTCTAGTTTGCTCCCGACACTCGCCTTGGACTCGAGTGACGCTGCGGTGGGCGACCGAGTGGCGAGCGTGCAGTGCGGACGGTCGGGCCGGTCGAGCGTGCCCTGCTCGAACGAGCGTGCAGGAAGTCGAGCGCAGCACCGACCCGAGCGAGGTGCAGACCTCTATTTCTCACCTAGATAGAAGGCCGTGGCGCTCTCGTGTGGCGTCAGGCATAGTAGGTTGCGCGCGCATAGCTGACTTGGTAGCCGCTGGGGCGCGGCACACTATGCCGAAGCAGCGAGCCAGTCAGCTACACTGCCAGACGTCTCTCGAGAGCGCCCCGGCGGTGTTGGCGACTCGCGTCTCGCCCTTCAGGAGCGCCCTGTGCGAACCTCGCCATGCCAGCGACGCCATCCGCACATGGGTCGCTTGGCACTCGTCGCGGGCACGATTTTCTTTCACTCAGCTTGCACTGCCGGCCACGGTGGCCGAGGAGACTGAGGCGCTCCAGTCACGGTCTGCACGGTCACTACGGTCGGGGGTTCGAAGCCCCACCTCGGGCATGGATATTTGTGCCGTCCTAGTTCGTAAGTAATTCGTAAGTAGTTTGTAAGTTTAGGGAATGATGACCCCGTAGTTAAGTCCCATAAGCTTAACAAACATTTGAACATTTGAACAGCTTGCCACTCCCAACAGGGAGTTGCAGAACTGGGTTTGTTATTTACTCAAATACTTACCTGTATAATAAACACTTCTAGCGATGAGAGGGACGTTGTGATGATGTACTGGCACTGGCGCAAGGAAAGGAAGACACAAGGAGTGTTATGGGAGCATCCGGACATAGAGCGGAATTTTCATCATCGGTTGTTGGTGCTAGAGGACAGCAAGAGACTTATTCAATTTTTTTTACTGTTCTACAGAATGTCAAAGGAATCTTGCATCTCCCTAGTGAAAATGTAGCCGCGGCGGAGTGGCCGAGCACATTGAGGCGCTATGCTGCAATGCGCGAGGCCATTCCCCGTCGGGAGTCCGAATCCCCCTCTGGCATGCATGTTTTTGCTGTCTTTAGCATAATGTAGTTTATAAGTAGTTTGTAAGTTTAGGGATTGATGACCCCGCAGTTAAGTCCCATAAGCTTCACAAACATTTGAACATTGTTGAAAATTGTAGCTCCAGCTATTCATTAAAATTTTCAAATGTTTGTAAATCTATCGGACCAAACTGCGTGGTCATCAGTCCGTAGCTTACAAACTACTTAAACTAAGATAAACTAACCTAAGGACAACACACACACACACATGCCCCAGTGAGGACTCTAACCTCAGACAGCGAGCAACTTTGCGCTCCGCAGCGAGGCGCCTTAGACCGCTCGGATACTCCACCACGGCTCCAGCTATTCATCACATGAATACAAATATGAGGGAATGTGAACGAGTACTGGTGACAATAAGTTAATCCTTTTATTTGTAACACACATATAAAAGTATGAACAAGATTTTGTTATCCATTTAAATATTAAAATATTACATTTTTGTGAATTACACAGAAGTTGATTCAAAGCAATAATAAATATAAATTACATGGCTGGGGAAAATGGGATATGCCCGAAACTAGTAGTCAATAAAAACAGTAAATAAACATCAGCAGCTCCGGTTGAGAAATAAAAACTTTTCCTGATTATCTGCGAGCTGCAAGACACCACATACTGAAAATATTTATATATTATGTACTTATTTATTTATTAAAAGTTCGTGACAGTTATTGCATGTGCCGGACGCGGTGGCCGAGCGTTCTGCGGCGCGCCAGTCACAGTCTGCACGGCTACTACGGTCTGGGGTTCGAATCCCCCCTCGGGCATGGATATTTGTGCCGACCTTAGTATTAGCTAGTTCATAAGTAGTTTGTAAGTTTAGGGACTGATGATCCCGTAGTTAAGTCCCATAAGCTCTACAAACATTTGAACATTTGAGTTATTGCATGTAGATCTCATGGGCTCTAATGTTTTATATGCACTGGAAATATAGAAAAAATACACGGTAAATTAGCTCCATTATGAACGATCCGCTCGTCCCGCTCGAACTTTTCCGTGCGCTGCAGGTCGCAAGAGACGAGCGTCGTTCGTAACGACTTCGACACAATAAGGAGACGCATGCAAACCGACCCGTTAGCGGCCTCCCATGTACTTACATGGGCACTCGAATAGGGACGGAGTCGCGCCGAGGACGAGTCGGAGCTGTGACGAGTGCGAGTGACGGATCACCGTTGTTCCTGTTTCGAAAACATAGAGACACTGTTACGTTAGACACAAGTGACTGTGTTTCCGTCGACTGTGAGAACCCCGGTGACGTGGGACGAGCGAGTCCATTTGCTCGGAGGTAAGGTAGGTACGTCAACAACGTGAGCTGTCAGCGACAATAGTAGACTGCAATGCTTAGTGTCTCCACAGCAGTGTTGCCAGTGTTGCCCCAATCTAGGGCATACGCGGCTCCATCGCGTCTACAAGCCATAAGCAATGCTCCACGATACTCGCGCACTGCGGATCTTCACATAGAGTTTCGCCTTGAGCGCCTCTCGGTTGTTTTCGAGAAACTCGCCGCACGACTGTACAAAGAAATACTCCTTCATACTGTGCTTGGGAAATTTCGAACATAACTATAGGTGTAAACATAAGTTTTCAAAAACATTTTTCCTTAGAGACTAAACTTACAGTCAAGAGACCCACGATGAACATGGTGAACCCTTGCAGCACAGCAAACTGACTGGCAACGCCAGCTGAGTTCACACCGCCGACGAACAGGCAAAGCAGTGATACTAAACGCAAACGAAGCCCATACAGCCTCGCACACTTAGCGAGCGACCAAACTGCCTAATTATTGTGGGACTCAGCTATATTACAGGTTCGCAGCCGCAGCCGACCCAGGAGATTTCATACGCGTTCAGCTGCAGCAGTACCTCGCATCAAAACCGGCTTGACTCATTATGACGAACCTAAATGTTGAAATGTTTGATAAGCTTAAGGGATTTAACTACGGGGTCATCAGTCCCTAAACTTACAAACTACTTATGAACTACCTACAACTAAGGACGGCACAAATATCCATGCCCGAGGGGGGATTCGAACCCCCGACCGTAATGGCGTGCAGATCGTGACTGAAGCTCCTCAGTCCCATCGGCCACCGCGGCCGACTGACGAACCTAGCTAAGAGAGCGGTACCGAAAAATACCGACTACTAACATACCCTTGCAACCCGACCCCGACACGAATTTTCATATGTCCATGTCGTATGTTTACAACGCCTACTAGGATTTGAGACTGAAAACCCCATTTATAATCTATATTTCTAACATCATATATGTCCAAAAGAACAGATGCCGCAATTCTTAATTGCAAGAAAATCGGCAAGCAAATCGGCCCCGCCCCACTATCGCAGAGGATTTTTTTTCCCTTCGATCTTTCCTTCGCACTTTTATCCCTCTGCCCTTACATACCTACCCTTCGTTTAACTTTCCATCACTTCTTCCTACAGATGCACCAAATTAAATGTTCAAATGTTTGTCAAGTTTAAGGGGCTTAAATGCGGGGTCATCACTCCCTAAACTTACAAACTACTTATGAACTACCTTATACTAAACACGACACAAACATCCATGCCCGAGGGGGGATTCGAATCCCCTACCGTAGCTGCACCATATTAATGGGTGACCGTGCTCATGAGTAACATCGCGGTCCCCACATCCAATTTATCCACCATAGCAAACACTAACAAATGCGGAGGTAGCAGTAGAACTTTTGAGTTGCTCACCACGTTGGTCTGGGTGCGCAGGGCCACATCCTGTATGGTCGTCGGCAAGCTCGGGCTGGTGTTATTTAAAAAACAACTGACGTCCGGCGCGACAGCGAGGAACGATCGTATGACCGGACGGAGGGGCAAGTCTTAGGCACTGTGTGTGCATACGCGTCGTCTAGTGGCTGTACCAATTCTTGTGCCATGCGTTTGTTGATAGTTTCTGACTCGGGTTTGTTCTTAAATTATCACTGATCGTATTTCCTAGTTTCCGCATAAGATTTCACAAAAGGTATTTGAACCGGGATTCGTCGATTAAAGTAATGATGTTCCGTCAGATTGTCCATGTCCGCCATTCATCGCAGTCTGCTCAAATTCCTATGGCGTTGACCCAGCGGTAAACGCAACAATGGACGCTTCGCGGTCAGTCCATTCTGCTTAGGGTTACCATGTGTTCATCACCAAAAAAGAGGACAATTCATGTAAAAAAGAGGTCACTTTATCTTTAACATAATGTAATTTACAACTTTATTAATGAACTACGTAAAACTACTACAAACTACAAGAGTAACCCTGTGTGGTTGTTGGAAAAAGAAATATTATGAACCTTGACAGTTTATTCCTCATCACTACTCTCAATTGTCTCATTCTTGACTTATTCACTTTTGAACCAAATATATTTGGTGGACGACGAAGTCTGTCTCAAGACCTTTTTTTTTTTAAACAAGTACTGAGAAAAACTCAGGCATTTCTAATGTTTGAAATTATATTAAACACAAACACATTTTAAACCTATTCCTGTCTTTTGTTCATTGTGTGTTGAAAAGAGAAAACACACGTTCTGTGTCACCATTATGACTAGCTATAGATAAAAAAAAAGAAAGAAAGAAAGAAATCTTCGCCGGCCGCGGTGGCCGAGTGCTCTGCGGCGCGCCAGTCACGGTCTGCACGGCCACAACGGTCGGGGGTTCGAATCCCCCCTCGGGCATGGATAATTGTGCCGTCCTTATAGAAGTTAGTTCATTAGTAGCTTGTAAGTTTAGGGACTGATGAACCCGTATTTAAGTCCCATAAGCTCTACAGACATTTAAACATTGTTAAAGAAATCTTCAATTTACAGCAGTTCAGAATAACAAACACTAAATGACTGATTTAAATACGCATACCACACTTCAGCTGCTGGTATGTTTTGTTTCCTTTGATAATCATTCAAAAAATTTATAAAATTACAAAGCTGATCGGAGTACAATGTATCATTAATTCTTACATTAGTTAGATCAGTCTCTTGAATGATTTGTATTTCTCCAGAAGCACATATTTAATACTGACTTTCTCTTCGGTATTATGTTATATTTAAGTTCGTAATTTATTCTGAAGCAAAAGGCTACCTACGATCTCGAACACACAATACAGCATTAACCTAAACCACAAAGTATATCATAAGCAACGCCAAGAACGCAATACAGAAGACAGAATGCACTGATTGAATACAGGAGAGACAACCGGGTTCCTTCGCAGAGAAGTTCCGAATCGTTTACAACTGTCAGACCCATGCGGATGCGAAATTATGAACGGCAATTTCACTCTGTGCATGCGCGTAATAGTTGCGAACAGTTTGGAAATGCAGTGCGAATGAACATGTTGTCGCCAATGACACAAAAATAAATTTTCTTTCTCGGAACCCAAAAAAGAGGACATTTTGTAGAATTTTATAAATTCCGTCCGGACACATTTTCTTGCCTGTAAAAGAGGACATGTCCGGGAAAAAAGAGGACGTATGGTAACCCTAATTCTGTTGCAAACAACGTCGCATGGTACGCGCGGTCACTGCTTCTTGCACAACTAGAGCGAATTTGTTTTACGTGATGTGGCAGACCGTTCCATCACTAGCACGTGCACAATATGCCCGTCATCACGTGTAGTAGTGCTGCCGCGCATCTGCTTCACCGACTGATTAACTCTGTTACACATCGTGGCTATTACGCTACATTGGTTGCTAATTTCTGTCTGTATGCTGGCACTGTGGATAAGGTCGGTCTTTCTATAGCTCCACGCAAGTCTCTACAGCCCCTGATGACATCACTTGATACCAGTGGCGTAACTACGGGGGGGATGAGGGGGATAGAAACCCCCCCCAGAACCCCCCCCCCCCCCCAAAAAAAAATTGTATAACAGCAATCTGGTAAAGGTAAAGATTGGAAACTCGGGGTGTTTACCATAAGCTTTCATTGGATGGGAGTGAATTAATCTTCAACAGGAGTGGTAGATGGTAGTCTGTCTAGAAACTGACTAAAATTTAGCTCGTCAAGCAGATCTATCCCCCCCCCCCCCCCAAAGCCTAGTTACGCCACTGCTTGATACGTCCAAATCAAGCGTTCTGCGCAGTGGCGGACTAAGGCTGTTCGAGGCCCGGGGCGGCGGCGAAACGAAATGAGCCCCCCCCCCCCCACTCCACCGTTCTCTTGGAAATACATATATTACTATAAAAAAGAATTGGAGGCCCCTTCCAGGACGAGAGGCACAGGACAGTCTGAAAAAATAGCTTGCGAGATTTGGAGGCCCCAGAAGACCGAGATGCAAGGCGCGCTCAAAAAAAAAAAAAAAAAAAAAAAAAAAAAAAAAAAAAAAAAAAAAAAAACGCGCGGGGGGGGGTCCTTTCCAGGTATTTGGAGGCTCCCCATCCGCCCCCGCCTTACCTTAGTCCGCCACTGGTTCTGCGTCTCCATTTTCTAATAGCTTTTAGAGATATCGGTGCCTTGCTCTTCGTCCGCTTCTCTCATTGTCTTACGAAATCATGACCGACCCATTACAGGCGGTTTGTGATTCCAAGATCTTTATACCTATATAATCTGTGAAGTTAAATGTTATATCACCCAGCCACACTCTGCATCTACATCTACTTGTATACTTTCCAAACAAACGTACGTTCTCAGATGGAGGTTATTTTATGTACCATATGTCACTTCCTCCCTTTTCGCCGCGCGGAAATGGCCGTCCGCTCTAAGACGCCTTGTTGCGGAATGTGCGTCTGCTCCCCGTCGGAGGTTTGAGTTATCCCTCGGGCATGGGAATGTGTGTGTTGTCCTTAACATTGGTTGGTTTAAGTAGTTTGTAAGTCTAGGGACATGACCACTGCAGCTTTACAAACGTTTTTCCTTTTCTAGTCGTGCATGGTTTGCGGAAAAGCGACTTCAAGGAAGCTTCCGCGTGTGGTCTAATCTCTCTTATTTTTATCCTCGTGGACTTTTTGCGAAATATACGTAGGAGGAAGGAATGCATTGGTCAACTCTTCGTGAAATGAACGCTTTCTGAACCAGCAGAAGTCCGTACCAAGATACTGAACGTCTCTTCTAGCATCTGCCACTGGGACTTGCGGATCATCTCCGTGACTCTTACTAAATGAACTGGGCAGCCGCAGTGGAGTAGCCGAGCGGTCTAAAGCACCTCGCTGAGGAGCGCGCGGTTGCTCGCCGTGCCGGCCGCGGTGGCCGAGGGGACTGAGGCACTCCAGTCACGGTCTACACGGCCACTACGGTCGGGGGTTCGAATCCCCCCTCGGGCATGGATATTTGTGCCGTCCTTAGTCTTAGCTAGTTCATAAGTAGTTTGTAAGCTTAGGGACTGATGACCCCGTAGTTAACTCCCATAAGTACTACAAACATTTGAACATTTTGGATCCCATAGTGACTAGTAATTGTTATTGGGCGAACGATTAATTTGTATGTTATTTGGTTTGTTGCTGGACTACACTTCCTGCGGTTTCTTTCAATGATTCTCAGGATCTGTTGTTTCATCAGCTTGCACAAAAACTAAAGTGGCATCGTTAATCTCTTTAATCAATTCTTCGATGTGAACTTGATACATACAGCCCAGAAGCTCATTTTGTATTATGTGTGACGTTTATTTAGACATGGAATTACTACAGCTGCTTAAGTGATCATCTAATACACTGCCAAGATTTCCCAAAAGAGATAACAAGTGGAACAAACTGCCACGGTTTGCTGACTCTTGTTTTTCATTGTGAGCTCTTAGTGCTAACTCATGAGTTCACAAAACATTAAGCACTCTACTATTCTGTTCAATATGTGTCTGGCCGCGGTGGAGTAGCCGAGCGGTCTAAAGCACCTCGCTGCGGAGCGCGCGGTTGCTCGCCGTGGAGGTTCGAGTCCTCCCTGGGGCATGGGTGTGTGTGTTGTCCTTAGGTTAGTTTACCTAGGTTTAAGTAGTTTGTAAGCTACGGACTGATGACCACGCAGTTTGGTCCGATAGATTTACAAACATTTGAACATCAATATGTGGCTGTTCTTCGTAACTAATTCACTCTGTTTCTCAAATGACTTTTTGAACAATGGAAGTACGTTCACTTCAATGACTGCAACAGACTGTGCCATATGGATCCTCCCCACAGACACCAGCTTTTCTGAATTGCGCAGATACAGTATATCCTACGTTCCCGCAATCAAAAGTTTGTTAAGCTTAAGGGACTTAACTAAGGGGTCATCAGTCCCTAAACTTACAAACTACTTATGAACTACCTTATACTAAAGACGACACAAACATCCATGCCTGAAGTGGTATTCGAATTCCTGACCGAAGCGGACGTACAGACCGTGACTGACGCGCCGCAGACCGCTTGGCCACTGTGGCCGGCTGCTCCCGCAATCCCCCAGGCCTAAACCTTGGCTAGTTACTGCCCCCACCACTTTCCTTTCCCCTTCCTTTCCCTACCCACACTCCACTCCAGCTTACGTACATCTCCCTTTCCGCCACACACTCCAGTCCCTTCCTATCTGTCAGATAGTACTGACGTATTGCTCCATCCCCACCGGCATCCCTTCTCCCCCTTCCCTCTCCATGCCTCTTCCTCATCCCCACCACTGGTTGCTCTCGTCTCAGCTGTGTTGCAGTTCAGCCGAAGACGGCGGTTGGGTTTGTGTGTGTGTGTGTGTGTGTGTTCTCTGTGGCAGATGAAGGCGTACCGTGACTTGGCGTGAAATGGAACAGAAAACGTAGTTTTTACTGAAAATTAATGTCTAAATATTGCACTACAACTATGAAAATTTAAATATAGTATCTCTAGTTATTCTTACATCAATGTGTTGCAAGGATAAAAATCATTTATCAAAACCGTTCCTTATATTTTAATCTAAATTGTGATCCAAATCCACCCAGGAGTTGGGGTGATTTGGAACACTGACTCTTCCGGTAAACTGCATTTAAAACAAGTAGAGGGCTTAATTGGAACACAGTAAACACGTCTAACAGAACTTTGTTGTGGAGGATGCCTTTATATATTACTTCTGTTTAATATTAATGCCGATTACTAGGTGGAACACATCTCACTGTCTGCTTTAAATTTCTGAAATAGTTTTTTTTATCTTGCACCAAAGCTCTCTTTACATTTTCACTTAATCGCACTGTAAGATCCTTGTTAGATGAGGGCAGTTTTTTCACCCACTCATATCCAGACCTGTTGCCATCAGACCTCTTTTCCACTCTTCCACTTCGGTCCAAATCGCACTTCACAATATTCCGAACCTCGCTGGTCATAATTGGCTGACCCCATTCTACACATTTAAATAAACCACTGATTAAAGCCTTCTCTTCTTCTACTGTCAAGACGGTTTGTCCTCCTATTTTCAATAAATTTATATTGTTTAAATTCCTTGAGATCTTAGTAACAGGTATTCCATATTTTTAGAAACATTTCTGAGAGATATTTCACTTGTCTAGACTTCATTCGGAGCTTTCTGACGGCTTATCTCGCTATAGCTTTGATAGCCAGTTGGCCCAGTTTTCTTTTTGTACAACTGTGGCATGTTCCAATTCACCCTGAAAAAAATACGATTTTGCATTTTTACACCTCTACCTAATAAATAATATAAACAAATATAATCGAACTTTTCACACATCATGACTGATAGTTGCCTTAACATACCAATGTCATAAAACTGTATTACTATTACCAGAGTAGTTGTACAATAGTTTGTTTTCAGACTTTCATATTACGGGAAATTTTACACTTAAATATAAATATTTTTTTAGAATCGAGTACCTCTTTTACACACACAATTTTTGTATCACTGTAACAACCAGTATCTCTGGTGACTATGGGAGGTGGTTTTTATTAGTTACACTAAGGTATCTCTCCCCAGCAAAGATGATTTCTTGAAATGGACACAGTGTTCCATTTCACTACAGTAGTTCCAAATCACCTTAAGTTACGGTAACTGCCGAAAGATTCGTTTTTTGTTTATTCTTTCTGCGGCTCATCGGACGCCTCTGAAATGAATCTATTCGAGCAGCAATATTAATTGTGCCAAACATTTTATATTTACAAGCATTCTCTAAAAAAAGTCCACTTTCCTCCTGTTTCTTAATTCTTTCACTTAAATGCTTTAGATGCTTGCAGCCAACTGTTGTCCACAAACCATCAAACAACACACGGTAGAAACAAAACAATTTTTGTTTCTCTTCACTCACAGTTAGCCAAGACTTCTTTCCGTCAAGTTGAGACATCAATAAATATTTTGGTTGATGTGTGCCTAACCGCTTGAATATTAGCTTCTTTTTTTCCATACTTAATGAATGAAAGGCCGTTTTAAGAAAAGAGTCTATTAATTTTGTACTCAGTTTACAAACACTCAAGTTGCAACGACACAGCTCCAGAATACGGAATACTGCTGACAGTTGTTTGCTGTTTTACATGTTTGTTGACGAGTGGCAGTGGGGTGGGGGGAGGGGGGAGAAATGCATGTGGCACCTGACATGCTGACAATTTGCTGTCGCCATACCATGGGAGTTTTGCATACTGTCCCACAGATGACTGTTGAAAATATCACTCTGTATAAAGGTGGCCTCATCTGTGAGTGAGGTGGATGACACAAATCCCGAAAGAATGGTTGCCTGGTGAGTAAACCAGTGAGAAAACTGCTCCCCATGTGGAAAGTCTGTCGCTTGTAAACACTGCACACACTGTTAAGTGATAAAGGTAGTAACAATTGTCATGAAAAATCTTCCAGACGATTTCCCTCTACGGCGAGCCAACTGCCTTGTACTATAGTTGTCGTCATGTAGTAAGGCGCTTCTGCGCATATAGGAGGAGTGATAGGGTAAGCGTGGAGGGGAGGAGCTAAGGCCG
The DNA here is from genome assembly GCA_026315105.1 of Locusta migratoria. Taxonomy (NCBI): domain Eukaryota; kingdom Metazoa; phylum Arthropoda; class Insecta; order Orthoptera; family Acrididae; genus Locusta; species Locusta migratoria. Next base: position 526,405,375 of record CM048745.1, read on the forward strand.
AGCGCCAACAGCGGAGCTTGCGGCAGAAACATGCGGAACTCACCGCCAGGCACGCGCCTAGAGAGTGAATATTATTGGCTGCCTGTGCGGCACTGGAGGGAGATGTGCAGAACGACTGAAGGTATACAGCATTTTCTGCTCGAAAGCTCTTTTGAAAACCAAAGTGACATTTTGTTAGAACTTTATTTTTACTACTATGTGAAGCTACTTGAGAATACATAACTGCCGGCCGCGGTGGCCGCGGGGACTGAGGCGCTCCAGTCACGGTCTGCACGGCCACTACGGTCGGGGGTTCGAATCCCCCCTCGGGCATGGATATTTGTGCCGTCCTAGTTCGTAAGTAGTTCATAAGTAGTTTGTAAGTTTAGGGACTGATGACCCCATAGTTAAGTCCCATAAGCTTAACAAACATTTGAATACATAACTTTTTCAAATGTTTGTATAGCAACTACAGGGTCAACTACAGGGTCATCAGTCCCTAAACTTACAAACTACTTATCAACTACCTTATACTAAAGACAGCACAAATATCATGCCCGAGGGGGGATTCGAACTCCCGACCGTAGTGGCCGTGCAGACCCTGACTGGAGCGCCTCAGTCCCCTCGGCCACCGCGGCCGGCCAAAACTTTTTCAAAAATTTCGGATAAAGCTGTCAGAAGTGAGATGGGTCGGTAGTTGTTGACATCGGACGTATCCCTTTTTTTATGCAAAAATTTAACGTTAGCATATTTCAGTCTATCTGGGAAAATGCCCTGCTTTAATAAGCTGTTAAATATATGACGAAGAATTCCACTTATCTCTTGGGAACCAGCTTTTAATGCCCTGTTGGAAATGCCATCAATTCCATGTGACTTTTTGCTCTCGAGAGAGTTTATTATTTTCCTAATTTCTGAAGGAGAGGTTATCAACTGAAAACCGGGGCGCTTCACTATGTGAAGCTGACTATGTCTACGGTCGGGGGTTCGAATCCACCCTCAGGCATGGATATTTGTGTCGAATTGAGTATAAGGTAGTTCATAAGTACTTTGTAAGTTTAGGGACTGATGACCCCACAGTTAAGTCCCTTAAGCTTAACAAACATTTGAACATTTTTTACTATAACATGGCGGTCGCCTTTCACACTGTTAATCCCTTTTTTCTCCAAGCCTGGTTTCCGGACATTTCTGGTACGTCCTTAATGATTTCAAATGTTTGATAAGCTTATGGGACTTAACTACGGGGTCATTATTCCCTAAACTTACAAACTACTTATGAACTAGCTACAACTAAGGACGGCACAAATATCCATGCCCGAGAGGGAATTCGAACCCCCGACCGTAGTGGCCGTGCAGACAGTGACTGAAGCACCTCAGTCCCCTCGGCCACCGTGGCCTGCTTAATGATTTCCTTCTACCTTAAATGTCCCTGTCTAAGACAAACGGTGAAACATTGCAAAACGCCACATAAATTCCGCTCATTGTACTTGTTAGTGAAGGAATCAAAAAAGACCCTCGCGCCACAGGCGAGGTATTTCAAGAGTCAAAAAGTAATGGTGACAGCATAGGCGTAGTAGCCAGGACGATATTGGGAGACGTTTAAAATGAATGGACACTGTAATAACGTGTCCTATTAATAGAATTGCACTCAGCACTAGTACTGTATATACTATATTATTTTTCATTGCAAAGGACTGGATGCTAGATAGTTATTACGGTATAGAAGCAAAATTAGAAAACTTCTTCAAGGATCTATGTATTCTCTAAAACAGGAACAAGGCAAATCACATCACGATGATAGGCAAATGTGGACTGAAACACGGATGGCATACAGAAACGCAGTTCGTGAACTTTCACTAAGAGCTGAAGCATTATCAGAGAAACACTTCCTAGCTAGAATTTTTTGCAATACGACAATGCTGTCAATGGCAAAAAATAAGTATGCAGATACTCTTTGGCTACACGATAACCTTCATTCGTTCACATTGGAAAATCAAGAAATATTTATTAATCACATTGTTAATTACTGATAGTGGTGTTGAACAACGGCTCAAATCTCTAAAGTACAGTGAAGCTCCAGGACTCGACAGTTTCTACGCAGAATCTCCTCCGGATTTAGTTCCCGTCTTTACCATAATTTACCATGGGTGCCTTGATCAAGGAATTCTTCCTAGTGATTGGAAAACAAACAAGTTACACTCTTCTATATGGAGCAGACATGGTAAGAGAAGACACCTGGGAAAAACTAAGGTGCTCAGTAGTAATCACCATAACTGTTAACAGACTGTGAGACAATACTGTCAATCCCTCGATGTATTCAGTTAGATACAAGATCAGGTGTACACCTTTTCGTCTTTCTTCAGCGCTACAAAAAGTATGGGGATTGCATGGGGAGAAATCGGGACTGTATGGACCATGTATAACGGTTTCCCACCTTGGCAAAATGTAGGGGGGGGGGGGCTTAATCACGATACAGAATTATGCTTTTATTTTTATTTTTAGCTTTGTCATCATTTCGGGAGGGGTTTGAACCCCAGAACCCCCCCCCCCCCCCCCTTGGCTACACCCATGAGTGATACCCAAGAGAAGTTAACTTAGACAAGAGGGAAGCAGCCAACATGCGCTTAAAGAGAAGGGACCAGCCTCCACTCCCGAAAGGACAGCGTACTCTGAGTACTGGCCCAAGCGCACCGTCGGCTGCTGCAGAGCCACTCACTTCTCGCCGGCCGCGGCCGCGGGGAGGCGGAAAACCAGACGTGAACTAACGCCGCCGCAAGACACAAGGAACAAGGGAAAAGCGGCGCGGCGATTTCAAACAAGACGAGCCACCGGCTCAATGAGAGTGCGCGTAAGCTACTCAAATCAGATGTTCAAATGTTTCTTAAGCTTCATCTACATCTACATACATACTCCGCAATTCACCGTAAGGTGCGTGGCGGAGGGTACACTGTACCACTACTAGGCATTTTCTTTCCTATTCCACTCCCAAATTGAACGAGGAAAATAAGAATGCCTATATGCCTCCGTACGAGCCCTAATTTCTCTTATTTTGTCTTTGTGATCTTTACGCGAAATGTAAGTAGGCGGCAGCAAGATCGTACTACACTCAGCTTCAAATTCCGGCCCTCTAAATTTACTTAACAGAAATTCGCGAAAAGAACGTCGTCTTACTTCCAGCGATCCCAAATTGAGTTGTCGGAGCATTTCCGTGACACTCGCGCATTGGTCGAACCTACCGGTAACAAATCTAGCTGCTCGCCTCTGAACCGCCTCTATGTCTTCCATCAAACCGATCTGCTGCGGGTCCCAAATACTTGAGCAATACTCAAGACGTGGTCGTACAAGCGTTTTATACGCGGTCTCCTTTACAGGTGAAGTACATCTTCCCAAAATTCTCCCAATAAACCGAAGTCGGCTGTCCGCTTTACTCACAACTGTCCTTACATGCTCGTTCCATTTCATATCGCTCTGCAATGTTACGCCTAGATATTTGAACGACGCGACAGCATCAAGAAGTTCACTACTAATGCTGTATTCGAACATTATAGGTTTGTTTTTTCTACTCATGCGCATGACCTTACATTTTTCCACATCGAGAGCTAGCTGCCATTCTTCGCACCAACTAGAAATTTTGTCTAAGTCAACCTGTATGCTATTACAGTCAGTTACAGACGACACCCTCCCATACACCACAGCATCATCAGCAAACAGCCGCAAATTACAACTTACTCTGTCCATCAGATCATTTATATAGATAGAAAATAATAGCGGTCCTATCACACTCCCCTGGGGCACGCCTGACGATACACTCGTCTCTGATGAACACTCGCCGTCGAGAACAACGTACTGCGTTCTATTACTTAGGAAGTCTTCCAGCCAGTCACAAGTGAACCTATTCCATAAGCTCGTATCTTCGTTAGCAGTCTGCAGTGTGGCACCGTGTCGAACGCCTTTTTGAAGTCGAGAAAAACACAATCCGCCTGTTGCCCTTCGTCCATGGCTCGCAAGATGTCATGTGAGAAAAGGGCAAGCTGAGTTTCACATGAACGATGTTTCCTAAACCCGTGCTGATTCATGGAAAGAAGCTTTTCCGTTTCAAGGAAATTTACTATATTCGAACTGAGAATATACTCCAAAATTCTACATGAAACCGATGTCAACTAGGAACTTTGCGCTGAATTAAAGATTCGCTATAAATGCAAGCTAAGTAGGGGACCAATGCCGCAGAATAGTCTTTGTAAAACCGAACTGGTATTCCATCCGGACCAGCAGACTTTTTCGTATTTAGCTCTCTCAGCTGCTTCTCTACACCGGAAATACCTATTGCTATGTCCCCCATTTCGGAATTAGTACGTTGATCAAATGATGGTATATTTGTGCGGTCCTCCTGCGTGAAAGATTTCTTAAAGATTAAATTTAGAACTTCAGCTTTCCGTTTGCTTTCTTCTATTACTGCCCCGGAATGATCAACTAGTGACTGGACAGTGGGCTTTGACCCGCTTTTCGATTTTACAAAGGACCAGAATTTTTCAGGGTTCTCGGAAAGATCTTCTGCTAAGGTATGGCTGTGATAATTATTGTATGCTTCCCGCCGGCCGCGGTGGCCGAGGTGACTGAGGCGCTCCAGTCACGGTCAGCTCGGCCACTACGGTCGGGGGTTCGAATCCCCCCTCGGGCATGGATATTTGTGCCGTCTTTAGTCTTAGATAGTTCATAAGTAGTTTGTAAGCTTAGGGACTGATGACCCCGTAGTTAAGTCCCATAAGTTGTACAAACATTTGAACATTTTTTGTATGCTTCCCGCATACTTAACTGTGGGGTCATGTCCCTAAACTTACTAACTGCTTATGAAATACCTTATACTGAAGACGACACGAACATCCATGCCCGAGGGGGGATTAGAACCCCGACCGTAGCGGCCGTGCAGACCGTGACTGGCGCGCCGCAGACGCTGGGCCACTACGGCCGGCTGTAAACTACTACAAAAAACGCTGTGATAGAATTAAAGTCAAGAGAAATACGCTAACACCGACCATAGCAGTACAAGTTTATATCCTAACTAGCTCTGCTGATTATGAGGAGATAGAAGAAAGGTATTAAGAAGTAAAGGATATTATTTAGACAGTTTGGGGGGGGGGGAGGGAAACTACATTAGGTGGTTCAAAAAATCCCATCTTTTTTTATTGCATGGGTCGTTAGCTTAACTATCCAAAAATGCGCTGTTGAAGTTTCAAAGCCGGTGCCAATGACAGAAACGAACAGCCCTTGGAATGGAACATGAATGGCATCCTTCCACATTGCACATCGATGTACAGAAGGAAATTTTTCCAATCTACGAAGATTTATCAAGGGATGAATTACTGGAGAGATTTTTAGGTGACCACACACAAAATGCGAATGGGAGTTTCAATTCCCCTATTTGGCGTTTAGCTCCTAAGGACTTCCACTCCAGACTAAAATTTGTTGAATTCGCATCCTATTTGGCAGCGTGCGTAATCAATGAAGGTAATTCATCCCTTTTGATGGTCATGAACGAGACAGGAACTGCAGTAGACACGCAAAGCTTCAATTAAGCCGAACAATTGGATAACCAGTGCGTGATCCGGCAGAATCGACGTAGTTCATTAGCATCGAAGAAAGGTTGGCAAGCTCGGAAAGCACTGCTGCAAGCGCAAAACGAGCCCCATGAAGAAGACGAAGGATTACTATACGGTGCTGGAATCGCAGATTAATCGGTAAGCTTGGTACATTAAAAATAATGTTCAAACGCTTTTGTCTTGAAATGACGCAACACACATTTGCGTGCAGTCTAAAAAAAGTTCAAATGTTTGTATAGTCTATGGGACATTAAAAATAATGTTCAAACGCTTTTGTCTTGAAATGACGCAACACACATTTGCGTGCAGTCTAAAAAAAGTTCAAATGTTTTTATAGTCTATGGGACTGAACTACGGAGTCATCAGTCCCTAAACTTACAAACTACTTATGAACTACTTACGAACTACTTACGAACTAGGACGGCACAAATATCCATGCCCGAGTGGGGATTCGAACCCCCGACCGCAGTGGCCGTGCAGACCGTGACTGGAGCGCCTTAGTCCCCTCGGCCACCGCGGCCGGCCGTGCAGTCTAACCCGAAAAGTAAAGATCATTATGACAATTGATAGTATGATTCTTTATACAAGTACGAATTATATGAACCAACGTGTGAGATGATATCATGATTTTAAGGGTTTTGTTGTTGCATAATTAGAGACAAACATTCGTGAATATCGAATTGTTCCAACGCCTGCAACATGTGTACTTCTCACTTGCATCAAGGTTAATATTTTTAGAAAATTTGTTATTTATGTAAACCAAAAACTTTTTCGATTTCAGATGAAACTCCTAGACTGCACGCAATGGGAGACCTATGTTCACAACCTTCGGCGGACATCACAGCGTAACGTTGTAATATGTGGCCTAATTGTGTACATAAATTCACAAAAAACAGTTAGAATTATGAATGAAATGATGTCAGAATGTGTGAAAATTATCTTTACCTTCTTCCCACCCAAAATAAACCGCACAAAATCAGTGACAGCCTACTAATGTGGCTTCCCCCCTTAAGGAAGAAGTAAACTTCTGAGGAGGGAGTGGAATTCGGTAATAGGAAAAGGATGGAAAAGTAGTTGGTGAATACCGCCTGAGGTATAAGAATGAAAGAGGAAGCTGTCTGTTAGAATTTTGCATAGAACACAATATAATCTTAACAAACACTTGATGGAAGAATCATGAAAGACAGTTGTATGCGCGAAAGACACCAGGAGACACCGGAAGGTACCAGATATATTTTATGATGGTAAGATGTAAGTTTAGAAATACGGTTTTAAACTGTAAGACATATTCAGGGGCAGATGTAGACTCTGACCATTTTTTAAATTCATTTATTTGACATGCCTCATTACAGAGTAATATTACATGTTCGAAGGTTAAATTTAGGAGATTACATCAGGTATTTTGGTGAACACAGTACATAAGATTAAAGGATTTACAAAAGAATACATTTTAGCTATACAAGATTTATCTTTTTACATAAAGAAACCTAACGACTTTTACACAGCAGGAAATGTTTTGAATTACAAAAGTTGTAGAAGTCTGCAGTGAATTTATGTAAAAATGGAAATTTACTGACAGGCTATCCTCCTCCTTTGACAGCCACTATTTCTTGAGATGATCCCTCTTCTTCAGTATGTTACAGCAGTCGAAAAGCAGGTGGTCTACAGTTTGGATATCTCTGTTACATGCACACGTTCTCTCTTCAGTTATTATGAAGCGTTGATAATAAGCTTTCAGTTTCCCATGACCTGTTAACATTGCTGTAAAATACCGTGATATTGGAAGATTAATCGTTAAACGTTGTCAGATCGTAGGAAAATATGAATTAGTGCTTTTCCTGTTTTTTGTTCTTTGCCACTCAATCTCCCTTTAATTCCTATCTCCTCTCGAAGTTTCTTCTTCGCCGCACTTGTAGATATTTTTCTGTAGCCTATTGATTTTCGTGATCGTGACGCTCTTTTAGCGAGATTGTCAGTCAATCTCTATACCTCTCGATGTGCTTTAACCCATTTAAAATGCACCTCCCAGTTGTGTGTCTGGAACCTTCTGTTTTTATAATCGTATTTCTTCAATCAAAAAATTATGGTACTTCGCATTTCGTAACGAATCCAAAGTAATCTTGTTATCGGTATGAATTAATACAACTCTATCAATATTAGCGAGATTGGTCAGTAAGTCAAGTGCATTGAGAATTGCAAATTGTTCCGCTTGATTGTTTGAGCATTCATTAAACAGTTTAAATTGTATTTGATAAGTAATCTTCTTATTAACAAATATTGCTATTCCCGACTCATTCCGTCTGACTTGTTTCCGTCTGTGTTTACTTCAATAGGTAGCTTTTGTTTGCGTTCTTCTCAGTTATCCTCGTAAAGTCTGCCGGGTGTGCCCAGCTTCTATACTCTAGGGCGATGTCGATTGTCTTTGAACAAGTTATAATATTTGGCTATGCCCTGTATCTTAAGTGTTAAGGACATGAGACATGTTAAGACACAGAGTGCTTCACTGGATGTCGTTCTGTAAGCTTTGGCCATTTTTAAATTGATTAACTGTTAGACTCTATTAATTTTGGACGGTTGTATTGTGGCTCCAGTGCGACTATCCAGATCAGTGAGCCGTACGATAATATAGGCAATATTGCTCCTTTATAAGTAGTTCGCAGTGCTGTAGCCGCAGACCCCAGTTGAGTCTAGCTGATCTTGGAAGAGCATTAATTAAGACCGTGCATTTATCTGTAATGTGTTGAATGTGTTTGTCGATTATAATGACCAGATATTTTAGATGATCTGCTTGTTGAAGCACCTTGTTATTAAGGTAAATTCTGACTGTCGATGGGGCACATTTCCTTTTCCTGGTTAAGCATAGCTTTTGATTTCTGTTCGTTAAATTGGGGTTTGTTGTTACTGGAATATGTCGCTATTATTTGCACGTGTGCGTTACAGATGTTCGCATTGGCAAGAGGACTCTCCCCTTTGGTTAGCTATAACAAGAGAGTGTCCTGAGTAAGGCAATTTAAGGTAGGAACTATCTATTCCAGAGGCCTGACTTGACCATATCGTTTCAGTTTGTGGGCAGCCGCAAAACGCGCGGACATTCTACGCTGCCTCGCTCTTTCCACAGCCCAGACGAATGCACACATTCGTTGCAAAGGAAAGACGTTAAGAAAAGTACATATCTGGTAAAAGCACAGACAAATATATACAGACGGGAAACCTCCGTAAGGGCTCGGTCCTACGCTCCGGGTGCGGGGAGGGAGGGTTTCCAGCAGTTCCGTAAGATGTCCCATGATGGCGCTACGGTCAGAAGCAGCCCTTTAACCTGGCCAGAGGGCAGGTAGCGGCTGTCCCCACCACCACCTCCCCTCAAACGCCAGCAAGCCGGACACAGTCGTGGCCTAGAGTCCTGTGAAGTTGGCACCCCTTTTTTGGAAAATGTAAATTTTTTTCAGAGTTCTAGACAGATATGCAATAGTTCTGGAGTTCTCTGTACAAAATTTAAATAGTTCTGCAAAATTTCGCCGAAAAAATACAAAATATTACCACAAAATTTAGTTTTTTCAAAATAATTTTTTGCCTATTAGTACAAACATAGTTCTGATCACAGTTCTAAATAGTTCTCAAAGAGTTCTACAGGAAATCCTAATGACATTTTTCTGTACAGATTATACTTCATGAGATAATTGCAATAATGGGAATCCATTTACACGCTACTGTGAAGTTGGCACCCCTTTTCTCAAAAATGTGCCTTTTTTTCAGAGTTCTAGGCAGATATGCAATAGTTCTGGAGTTCTCTGTACAAAATTTAAATATTTCTGCACAAATTCGCGGAAAAATTACAAAAAATTATAACAGATTTTAGTTTTTTCCAAATAATTATTTGCCTACAAGCGTAAACATAGTTCTGGTCACAACTCTAAATAGCTCTCAAAGAGTTCTGCAGAAAATCCTAATGATATTTTTTTGCCCAGATAATAGTTCATGAGCTAATTGCGTAAATAGGGAGAAAAACTACATAAAATTGCGCCAGAGTCGTGTGAAGTTGGCACCCCTTTTTTCAAAAATGTAATTTTTTTTCAGACTTCTAGACAGATATGCAATAGTTCTAGAGTTCTCTGTACAAAATTTAAATAGTTCTGCAGAATTTCGTGAAATATCGCAATTCTGAATAGTGGGAGAGCTGTGAAGTTGGCACCCCTTTTTTCAAAAATGTAAATTTTTTTCGGAGTTCTAGGCAGATATGCAATAGTTCTGGAGTTCTCTGTAGAAAATTTAAATAGTTCTGTAGAATTTCGCCGAAAAATAGCAAAAATTACCACAAACTTGTTTTTTTTTAGTTTTTAAAAAATAATTATTTGCCTATTAGCGCAAACATAGTTCTGATCACAGTTCTAAATAGCTGTCAAAGAGGTCTACAGGAAATCGTAATAGCATTTTTCTGTGCAGTTTATACTTTATCAGATAACGTTTTCCTAGAACGTTATTTAATTGCTTATCCCAGCCTTATGCTGCGTTGGTGGTGCGATGGCGTCGTCAGTAGCAACTCCAAAGACTAATAGGAATTTGGTCAACCATCTGACTAGAAAAGAATCGAAAAACTGAGAAAGCTTGGCGACTTCCAGTTCTTGTGAATGAATCTCGAGCCAGCCATCGCAGACATCTTCAGGTAGAAGGAACGCCAGAGCAGCACACATACGTATTTGCAGCCTTAGTTCTTCATTTTCTCTGTATTCAGACGTTAATCCCAACTCTTGTAGCCGGCCGTGGTGGCCGAGGGGACTAAGGCGCTCCAGTCACGGTCTGCACGGCCACTACGGTCGGGCATGGGTATTTGTGCCGTCCTAGTTCGTAAGTAGTTCATAAGTAGTTTGTAAGTTTAGGGACTGATGACCCCGTAGTTAAATACCATAGACTGTACAAACACAACTCTTGTACTTCCCTCCATAGGTCCATCTTCATGTAGAAGTATACCTTCACCTACACAGATTGGCAACATTGGAGAACTTTAAACCGACTCCGCACGGGCATGGGCCGATGCAAACAACTAATGTACAAATGGGGTTATACGGACACACATAGATGTAAATGCGAGGAGATACAAACAATGGAGCATCTCCTGAGGAGTCCGTTGGTGAATAGGTGCGGAGAATGCTCCCAGGAAGATCTTATGAGATATAACGTGACCGTTGCTCTGTACACCGAATTCTGGATGAGCGAGATATGAATTTTATCGTGTGTTTGTTTTAGATGTGCTTGTCTTTTAATTCTGATGACGTACGTCCCAACTTACGGATATGTTTTTAATATATACACTCCTGTATCTACTAATTTAAGTATGATTGTACTTAATTATCAATGTGTAGTTCGTTACACGATTATATATATATGTGGAAGTGACAGCCGTGAACGTCAACCGAAGGGTGCACAACTCTGATCGCAGAAATCGTATGCGATTCTCAATCGATGATGCCACTCTTTGAACTGAGTCCTGGCACTTAATGCATAAGATTGTGTCTCTTCTCTTTTGTGTGGTAAGAACGCAAAGGTCATATTTCAAACATCTGAAGTTGCATGAATAGTGTAAATCTGATAAAACTATTTGCAACAGCATTTGAATGTTCCATCCATAAAAGTCTTCTTTATTCCTTAGAGCAGCTCTTCCTATTTTTTTAATTGAACACTATTATTGTGTCTCAAAGAGGTCGCCACTCAGAAGAAAATTGGTACCATCATTCATTGTTAGTAACGCTGCTGAAAGTTCAATGTCTTCTCTTTTTTTGGTTCTTTCTGATTTCTTTGAGTATTGGCCCGGTGGCGGTATAATGTCCTCTTTGCTGCCTGCCGGTGTGGCAGTCACAAAATCATATCCTCGATAGTATTGGTCACCTAAATGTTCGCCGGCCGCGGTGGCCGAGGAGACTGCGGCGCACCAGTCTCGGTCTGCACGGCCACTAGGGTCGGGGATCGAATCCCCCCTCGGACATGGATATTTGTGCCGTCCTTAGTGTAAGTTAGTTCGTAACTAGTTTGTAAGTTTAGGGACTGATGACCCCGTAGTTAAGTCGCATAAGCTATACAAACATTGGATTTGATTTGAAAACCTAAATGTTCGATGTTTATATTTAGAATCGAAGTCTTTTCCTTTAATGATATCTTCTGACAGTGTTTTGCACTTTAAGCGATCATAATCCGGTGCTCCACAATGATGCTCGTTTGCGCTAAGCACCATACAGTCTTTGGTCTTAAGGATTTCTGGACAGTACATCGAACTATGTTTTGAACAGCGCCAAATCACTGTTCCGTCTTCTTTTGTTCTATTTATGACATGCGAGTAACCTTGATAGTAGCCACATGGTTTACCTCGGTTGATCGTTGACACGTAGATATCGAACATATGAGCACTCAGACACACAAGGTGCACGAACTGAACACTACGATATTCAGTCAGCGGTCAGCCGCTGAGGTGGACAAGGACTTGGGACTGCAGGCAGACCGTGTCGAGTGGGCGCTTCCGGTGAGCGAGGACTCCCGGGGGCGAGGGTAGCATTCCACTATTGCGGGCACAGGGCGTGGTGAGCGGGGATACGGGCTGTAGGTACGCCGTAACAAAGTTGAAAAGGGTGCAAATCTCACAAATTTTTGGTTGGGTGTGAATGACACTGGGTGCGATTGTTACGTATCCAAGTCCATAAAGGCCAGAATGTAAATTATTTGCAGCTGAATTTTCTAATTAAAGAGGGATGATTATTATTATTATTTGAATTGAGTGGTGTTGCATGTGTGCTTTTCGTAAGTGGCAGAAGTCTCACAAGGTAGGTTGATAGTAGCGATTACTCGCAGTTCGCATAAAACAAAATGGTGACGCGGGAGGAGCAATACGGCGCCGTGCGGGAGAGGCCGCGCGGTTCTAGGCGCCGCAAGTTGGCGTCCTCCCTCGGGGATTATTTGAAATGAATTTAAGTAGTTTGGTCCCATCAGCGCCGGCGCAAGGCACGTGCGAAACGTGCAGCCGCACGGGGCGGCACTTTCCGAGGGGCGGCAAATCTGCCGTCCCCCGTTTTTTTTTATTTTTGTAGGACAAACTCAACATTCATACCCAAGAGGGGATTCGAAAGGAAACCTCGGAGTCGGCCGCGGTGACCGAGAGGACTCAGGCGCTCCAGTCACGGTCTGCACGGCCACTACGGTCGGAGATTCGAATCCCCCCTCGGGCATGGATATTTGTGCCGTCCTAGTTTGTAAGTAGTTTGTAAGTTTAGGGACTGCTGACCCCGTAGTTAAGTCCCATAGACTTTGCAAACATTTGAATATTTTATTTCAAACCTCGGAAGGAGCGGCCACAGGCGCAAGGCGCTTTCGACTACCTGCCGGCCGCCCCTGTTGAATAAGGGGTGGGAGGAGGAGTAATTTCTTCCTCGCCACTGTGGCAGCACCGTCGTGTTTACGCCGTAGGAACACGGAGGGGGAAGCAGTCTGGCGTACGCGCCAGTATTCTTATAGAGCGTTGCCAATCTGTTACGCGCCTTGCGTTTACTCACAACTAATATAGCAGAAGAGGAAGTCTAATTTGGAAATTCAATTGCAATGTTCGATAATGTGATAATGTGTTAAGCCTCAAGCAATTTTGCTAAGCCTCAAGCAATTTTGCTAAGCCCGTCAATGGCAATTTCCGACCGTTTTATTCTTCCCGCATTATGGATAAAAATGGTTGAACATTACTAGTGAGACATGTCCAACACCTACAATGACTAGAGGTATTCCGAATGGGCAAATACGCAGCGAGTAATTATAAGTGATGAAGACATTGGTAGCAAGCCTGGCATAAGTTGGGTTTAGACATATTTTTCAAAATTTTTGCTATTCGTTTCTGATTGATAGTCAAACGTTTTGGTTTTTGAGCCACGAAACTCCTGTCTGCGCCTGCATGAACAACAATTAAACTCTGACAGGCACTTTTGTTTGACAATACTACTCGCATACTATCACTTTGCCGACATTTATTTACTGTATACGGTTTATCTGTTCACAACAACTGAAAAATGTGTATTTATGTTAATTTTGTAAGTTCACGTTGCGCGGGATTAACCGAGCGGTCTAAGGCGCTGCATTCACGGACTGTGCGGCTGGTTCTGGCGGAGGTTCGAGTCCTCCCTGCGACATGAGTGTGTGTTTTTGTCCCTAGGATAATTTAGGTTGAGTAGTGTGTGTGCGTGAGCTTAGGGAATGATGACCTTAACAGTCAAGTCCCACAAGATTTCACACAGCCGGCCGCGGTGGCCGAGGGTACTGAGGTGCTCCAGTCACGGTCTGCACGGCTACTACGGTCGGGGGTTCGAATCCCCCCTAGGGTATGGATATTTGTGCCGTCCTTAGGATTAGCTAGTTCATAAGTAGTTTGTAAGTTTAGGGACTGATGACCCCGTAGTTAAGTCCCATAATATTTACAAACATTTGAACATTTTTGATTTCACACACATTTTAACATTTTCGTAAATTAGCTATATTTCTTCAATCAGGTTTAACTCTATTTTTGAGCTGGTGCCCAGCGACTTTTTTGTACAAATCTGTAGAGAATGTAACATATCAATCGCATTTTTTGTTTTTATTTTCCAGATCTACATATATTTCGGGGTGGCTATTCTCAATGCTTTATGTTTACATCTATACCGTCGTGCTGAACGTAACTGTCAACCTGGCGGTTTACATGTAAGCACATATTAAAAGTTTTGAGACTGGCCACTCAGTGGCCGAAACCTAGGTAGATCTGAAAAGTAAAAACAAAATTTGCGATAGATTACTGACATTTCCTAAAGAATTGTTTATATGAAATTCCGCAAACATTTTGAAAAACAAAAAACCGTGGGGTTGGAGGGGGCGGCAATTTAGCAGCTCGCACGGGGCGGCACTTGGGCTTGCGCCGGCCCTGGATTTGACATTTCTGAGCAATAAGGCGCGGTATAATTCGCGTTTCGTTTAATGTATAAAGCCATTGATAGGGAAAGCCGCGGAAAGATTATGGTAAATAAGTACTACCTGGTGCAACAGTGTTTAGGCGCTTCAGTGAGTGCAAAGAAGATGGAGTGGCCTGTGTTACGCAGGGTGGGCCTGGTGTTTCGGCTTCTTCTGTGTCTCGTCAACACAGCTGCTGCAATTCTCCGTGAGGAATGGCTGATAGCATTACGTAACCTCAATGAAAAGCCGCTGATTGCATATGCCACTGTCTTTACGACTGCGCGATAATCTTCATATGACTTATGTTTATGCCTCTAGGATGCTACTTTTGTCGACTCTGGAGTAAAAGGCAACCGGCAAGGAGACAAGGAGACAAGCAGTCACTCTCCGCTGAAGCAAGGGATGCGTTTCCGGAGTCGATTATCACTGGTGATGACTAGCGGCTGGCATCACCATGATCCTAAAGCAAAACGAGGAGAAGAGGGAGAAAATCGCCACAGTCTCCAACACCAAAGATAGGAAAAGGTTGTTCCGCCTATAGGGAAAATGGTAGCAGTCGCATTTTTCGCTTATCAGTCGCAGTTTTCCCGCCACACTAGTGTTCATCTTAAACTGACGTGACAAACACGATGTGACAGCGACGTGTACAGAGGGGGTCGGAGATAAAAGGTGAATTTATATATTTATATATTTTATTTGTCGTATGGCAACAACAGCAATATTGAGCATTACATATGAGATAGTTATTTAGTTTTACATTAGATACAAGTTTAATATATATATGTTCAAATACTAAAATTAACTAATTTGATAAATACACTGCTTTAATACATGTGGGAATTCTGGGTCTTACTAATTTAACACAGTGGCAAGTTTAACAGATACGATGACAACTTAAGTAAATACATATATACAGTTGATCATAGATCAATATCAAGTGACTGAATCCAACTAGTTGCAGAAGAGGTAGCATTTATAAAGTCACTGAATGGTCCATGATATTTCCTTGGGGGACAGTCTGTGACGATATGTTGGATCGTTTGTTCTTGGGCACCACAATCACAGGCTGGAGAATCTCGGAGTCCCCACTTTGTGCATCGTAGCATTGCACCTGGCTTGACGTTCTAATTCTATTTAATTTAGTCCACACACTTCTCTGCAGACGGAACCCTGGTAGGCAGGCAGTTGCGTCTTCGACGCTATGATGTGCTGTGGCATTCGCGTTCCACCTCTTGCACCACTCTTCTTTAATGTTGAAGTCGTTCCTACCTTTATGCCACAGCGGAGTGCGGGACTTTAGGCAAAAAGTCTACACACACGGCAGCCATACTGGATCAAAGGTCTCTTATGGCTATCCAAGACAACAGCACAAGAAAGGTGCATAGAGAGTCTGATAAAAGCGATTGGAAAGTTTTACAAGTAATCTGTATCTCTAATGCTTTATCTAACACTTTCTCTCGGAGGTGTTACCACCACACTCGTGCCAATATCGCAAGATTTAATTACGTAGCAATGCACGTGAGGGCCATAGAAGTACATGCATCGCCAGTGCGTGCAGTTAAGGTTTCTGTTCACTAAGCTGGCTTCTTCTTTTCTGTTGTCCCCACGCAGAAGCAGCGCATAGGTCGTTGATTCTCCTATTCTTGAAGTGAAGTGCTGTCGAACAAACTGGTGGCTATTTTTCAAATAAGATGGGATGTCAGTTGTTTTATAATGTTTACGTATAGGTCGTGAAACAACAAGCGACATATGTAACACTGCCCATGATCTTAGTACACTTAAATCCTAATTACAATAGTTAATAATATGAATTTGAACTGATCAACAGGCTATTTTAAGAGTGCGACTGTTACACGTCTTAACGCGAGAGTGGTCTGTACTGGAATGACTGCATCTGGGCAGTGCTTCGTCACGTATACCCTCAATTTTGTCACGAAGCGCACTTTCTAGAACATCTACATTCAATTGTTTCTTAAAACTAGAGCATAATTACATAAACAAAATATCGTAATAAAGATTCATATAAACATATTAATTATACAAAATCACGTTATATTCTCTGACTGTTCCGTCGATTCTTGACAAAATATTTGATACATTATGAATGAAATACACAAGATAACTGTGAGATATTCTGGAAATTTATTGGTTTACGAACCAGTTTTCGGCTGTTACGCCATTATCACGTAAACATAACAAGTTTGAGTTACAAAGATCCAGCCTTGGAAAAGAGTTCAGTATACAAGATTACTTGCAACTGTGCGAAATTCTACATTGGACAGTCAGACAGAGCAATTTGTACTAGACTAAAGGCACACCACAGAAGTTGGAAACTTAGGCAAGGAAATTCTACATTTGCAGACCATTTGCTAAAAGAAGGCCACACTCATAATGTAACACATGAAGTCCTACATCATGTACAGAAAGGAAGTAAAAAGAACTTCTTTGAAATAATGGAAATTAACAGACATATGTACACTTCCCCAAACCTGGTACTGAACGATCAGACACAATTTCCAAACTCAGCACTTCTGTCTGCAGAAGGTAATCATAGCCCTGTGCAGACAATGTAAACTACCATCTCCTGCCAACTTGTCTCATACCTCTACTATTGTTTCATAGCCATGTTATAAAAGACCTTGTGTAATCAGAACTGTTTGGCTACTTACCAGATATGAATTGTAATGTCTTATTTTACTAGTTATAAAATTCTTGTGTAATCAAAACTGTTTTGGCTGCTTATGTGATATTAACTTTAATGTCTTATTCTACTAGTATCCATAGTTTAATTTAACCAGTTGAAAATTTTTTAAACATATTTACAGATGATTCATTCGACGTTGTCACATGCTTCCATGTTCCAGACATTGGTCCTGTTTAAGATAATTTTTTGGTCAAGTTTAATTTAACCAGTTAAAATTTTAACATATATTCACAACGCTTCCATGTTTCTAGACATTAGACCTCTTTAAGATAGATACGTTTTGATCACTATTTTTCAGCCTATTTCTATTGTTTCACTTTATATTTCTTAGAATAACGTCATAATTTATTATATTGTTACGTATTTTATCAATGTCAGGAATTTACACCACAACTTGAATTGTAATATTTTCCGCTTGTTAGTTATAAACCAAAAACACTAGTCTTCTTTGAAAGTTATATATCTAGCAAGTTAAGATCTTTGTAACTTAAACTTGTAATGTTTACCTGATGATGGCATAACAGCCGAAAACCGGTTAGTAAACCAATAAATTTGCAGAATATCTCAGAGTTATCTTTTGTATTTCATTCATAAAATCACGTTAAGTTCTATACAATAGTTTATCTAATATTTACGATTAAAAAATCATTGAGGGGATCTTAGAGAAAGGTAGGGGGAGCCAATCAGAATACGTTTGCGCAGTATTGGCGCAATTTCTCACGGGAATACGATATGCTACATTATATGTCAGCTTTTCCCCACAAATTTCACCTGTGACGTGATCTACAAGCTATGAAATTTCTTATCAATACCTACGGCCATGAGGCAGCCATCCTACTAGATACATATGACAGTGGTATAGACGTATCAACGGGCAATGCACTGCCAGAGCTGGCATGTGTGCTCCAGTGATTCTTACCTGTTTATGAGCACACGATGAGAATTATGTGGAATTGAATGCGGAATGGTAGTTGGCGCTAGACGCATGAGACATTCATTTACCAAAATCGTTAGGCAATTCAATAAACCAAAACAAAGTTTCAAGAGTGTGTCGCAAGTACCATATTCATGGCATTAGTTGTCACCACGGACTACGCAGTGGGCGTCGGCCTGCACGTAATGACGGAGAGCATAGAGATGTCACTACCAGCAGGCAAGCAACACCGCTTGAAAGAAGCGCAACTTGACGTTAGTGGGCCATGGCTGCAAGTGACTGACATTCACTGCTGTAAAGCTTGTTACCAACTGACACAAAAAAAGGAAGGAATCTTAGGGTTTAACGTCCCGTCGACTGCTTGGTCATTAGAGACGGACTAACTGTCACTTGCAACGCCACTAGCACTCCTAGTGGTGGAGTAATGTTTGTTTATAACAATTTTGGGTCAAATCTAGTCTCCGATACCGCTTTGACCAATGACGACACGTTTTACGTCATTCCGTCCCGCGCGTGGTTTCAATACCGGTACTCACTGTTTACGTGTCGGATATTTTTGAAGACACCCTAACTTTCACTATAAAAAAAGTTATCTGTAGCGTAGCCCTAAGAAGGTCAGGTAGAGGTTAAACAAGAATTTTTTTTTCTTAGTACGTGAGGGCGCGTAGCGTCCGAATCTCCGGTTCAGAAACACTCCATCGATTTACAGTTGTATGTTCGACATAACATTTCAGGCCGTTCCAGTCCAAGCTTTTTTTAAAATTACATAATTGTTAAATGTTTTTGGAAAACGTGGTATCATTAAGTAGATTTGACCTATTTAGGTGAAATCTAACTACCCTTACCGTGTTGTGGTAAACACATGTGTTCGTAGTATCTCCCGATTATGTATGACGTCATATGTGACGTCATTGTTCAAAGCGGTATCGGAGACTAGAGTTTATCCCAATTTTTTCTCCGTAATTAACGAAATAGTTACTATAATTTTTGCGTTACAAGCATTACTAAAAATCAAGAGACATACATAATTGGTAAATTAATTTTAAACAGTCGAATATCATTGATTCCGTGTTATAACGAAAAACGGACTAATACTTCTGAATATACGTATATTTGCAGCTTCCTCCGCTAAAAGTAGAATATAAACATAACAGAAACATGAATTTCTATTATGGTCTGTTCTTGCTACGACAGGTAGTTTCTTTTCACACATACATTCGATATGGGGTCTAATTATTTGCACATTCTTACCTTTCACTCGTCTTTCTTATAGGGAGTGGCGTAGCTAAGGAGGGGCGGTGGGGGTGATACCCGACTGCAAGTGAAACAAAGTGTGGATCAAACACAACAGGTGATGTGCGGAATGTTACAAAAGAATGGTTTTATAAGGTGATGCCTAACTGTGAAAACATTCTGCGGTCTTGGATGGTTTACTCTCTTATAACGAAAAACAGCTGCTGTCGCTTTTTTGCTGTCAGCAGTAGTACCAGTGCGAGATCTATATTTATAACTGGATTTCAGAAGTGGTAGAAATTGAATCCTAAAGTCGCCGACCACGTATCTACAAATGAACATCTGGAAAAGTGGAAAACTTTAGAAATGGACCTAAAAATTACATAAAAGAATAGATGCAATTAATGGATACTGAGAAACTGAATTGGAAGAATCTCTTTGCTAGACCATTGTATATAACTTCGGATAAACAGAAACTGGCATTTCGTGGACATGACGATGGGCAAGACTCTACAATAAAGGCAATTTCTTGGAACCAGTCAAACTACTGTCGAATTATGATGTGGAGTTGAAAGAACACATCTTGAACTTGGAACAAAGCAAACAGCAAAAAGTATCATACTTGTCGCCAGAAATAAAGAATCAGTTTATAAATGTTGGGGCGGACCATGTAAAACCCAAGCTTGTCAATGAAATAGAATCTGCTAAATATTTCGGTATCATGTTTGGTGGCACAGCTGATATTTCACATATTGACAAAATGTCCGAAGTGATTCGTTTTGTGGAAATTGCTGACAGAAGTATTTTTTTTCTTTTCTTTTTTTTTTTCTTTTTTTCCCCTTTAAACAGGAAATAAGCCGCTGATCTAAGTGAAAAAATTCTTAATAATCTTGAAAAAGACGTTTTAGATGTTATGTGTCGTTCAAAGGTTATGACAATGCAGCTGTTATGAGCGGCCTATTTGGAGGTGTACAAGCTATAATTAAAGCAAAAAACAAGAAAGACATTTTTGTTTGATATATTGATCATTCAGTTAATTTTTGTGGCCGACAGTCATTTGCACTAAACGTGTTTTGTGTAACATTTTTTGGAATAGTAGAGAACATTTTTTTCCTGCTTCCACTAGCCGTTGGGCAGTTCTTATTAAAGATAGCAATATGTCTGTTACAAGACTCTCGACAACGCGTTGGAGTCACTCATTATGCTGCAGTAAAAGTACTGGCAGAAAAATTTATGCTATTTTGTCAAAAACTGACATTTGGAGCTCGTGGTTGTGTATGTAATGAAGAAGACAGCAACCAACCACTTTTGTTTATGCTATTTATTAACCAAATAGCGCCGTTACCGGTTTCAAACCTTTCGGTTCATCATCAGACGGCTGTTCACGTCCACACAGCTGTCACTTACATTTTTCTTATCTGCATAAAAGAAAAATGTAAATGACAGTTAGCCGGCCGCGGTGGCCGAGGGGACTGAGGCGCTCCAGTCACGGCCTGCACGGCCACTACGGTCGGGGGTTTGAATCCCCCTCGGGCATGGATATTTGTGCTGTCCTTACTCTTAGTTAGTTCATAAGTAGTTTGTAAGTTTAGGGACTGATGACCCCGTAGTTAAGTCCCATAGACTATACAAACGTTTGAACATTTGTAAATGACAGTTGTGTGGACGTGAACAGCCGTCTGATGATGAACCGAAAGGTTTGAAGCCGGTAACGGCACTATTTAGTTAATAAATAGCATAAACAAAAATGGTTGGTTGCTATCTTCTTTATTACAAGAATCACCCTGTATAAAAATAGAGGCACTTCACGTTTATATGGAACAAAGTCGTGTTGTAGAAGAGGCAATTGGTCTTGCTGAGAAGAAATTGGAAGACTACGACATTCCAATAGAAAGAGGAATTCGTCGTAAAAAACGAATGTCTGGTGAAGAGATCACCGATGCAGAACTCTCATAGATAAAGAACATTAAAAGATATGTTGGAATGACTTGACCGATTCAGTACTGAACTCCGAACAAGATCATAGTTAATTCAAGATGTCGAATCATTATTCGAGGTTGTGCAGCTTTGCTTTTGAACAACAATGGAAAGCTGAAATTAGAAGTGTCAAAATATACCGGTACTTGTTTTTATGATGAAATTCCTCTTCGAAATACCAAGACTGAGAAGACATTTGACAGCTGCAGATGTTGCAGTTTCCAGTTGGCTGTATCTAGACTTCTTAAAATTCATTGTGAAATGGGATTTTACAGACACTCTTCCAAACCTTATGATCTCTCTAAAGTTATTTGTCGCCACTGATTTATTATCAGTGGTTTCGTGTGAGAGGAACTTTAGTACATTGAAATTATTTAAAAACTACTTGGGATCCACAATGAAAAACACGAGGCTAAATAATCTTGCCATGTTAACTGTCGAACATGAGGCAACACAAAACATTAATTTTGAAGATGTGACTTCTGCGTTCGCATCTGTTAAAGCCAGAAAGAAATTTTAAGTGTATCTTTCTTCAGTAGTTAGTATTCTGAAGAAATTATACTAATGTATTGTGTATATTACTGCTTCAGAATGTATAATGCATAATAAAATAATATTAATGTATTATAAATTGCAGTTTGATGATTAATTACTTTATTTTGCATTACTTAAAATTATACTTGTAACGTATCTAGTTCTGTTTATTTTAAAAGTTTTTATTCGCGGGGTGCCACCGACGCTGGCTACGTCACTGCTTATAGGCACGTATGATTTTGAATGTAATTACTTACTTTTGCTTGAAAAGGCAATGTCTTGAAAATTCTTGGCGCTTGTGGTTAAGCTCTAGGAACAATTGCACAATTGGTTTCTTCTTTGTTACGAAACAATTTTATTGCTTTCGGCGTTTTATTACCACGATTGTTACGTTTTTTCTTCGGCTACAGCTGCGGTGGCTGATTTGTAAATAAAATAATGTAGGTATACGTTTCCTACGTTACATGCTCAACGATTTTACAGGAACTGTAGTGAAGAATCCTTAACCGGAATGAGTACAAAGGCGACGTCTTTCTGCCAAAGGGCAGGTCTTACGATATTTTTAGCCATTTATTATTTTTAACAGAAAATGAAATTCTTCTGTAGGTTGCAAGATAATTGTAAATAAACTGTACTGTAATGTACTGTTTCATGCCATGCCAGGTATCTTAGGAAATCTAAGAAAGACAAATGTGGAGTTAAAAAATGTTCAAATGTTTGTAAATCTATCGGACTGCGTGGTCATCAGTCCGTAGCTTACAAACTACTTAAACCTAGGTAAACTAACCTAAGGACAACACACACATCCATGCCCAGGGAGGACTCGAACCTCCACGGCGAGCAACCGCGTGCTCCGCAGCGAGACGCTTTAGACCGCTCGGCTACTCCACCGCGGCAAATGTGGAGTTATTTTTCAGTTATTACCAATTTTTATGGCACTACTTACGTTCCCTATTGTAACAATTAGGTTAAAATCATTAATCATCCAATACCGTAATGAGAAATATAACTGGTCGGCCGCTTGGAGCACTGCTGTCACAGTGTATAACAAAAGTCAGTGGGATTGTCGTGACTCTGTATGGTAGACTGTGATGACATCATCTGCAGCGCCTCTCCTAGGCTACTGACCATATCGGTTCAACCCTGTACGAATGGAAAACCGATTTCAGTTGGTAAGACTTGGTGGTAGGGATCGAGTGAGGCACGGTCCCCATGAAGCAATGGGTCAAGTCATCAAGGCACTATGGAAGCTGGTGGTGTGGACTGCGTGTGTCGTCTGGGTCTTCTTGCCCATCTGAACCGATCATTGACTGGAAATTATTATGTTCAACGACTTTCGGACCATTTGCAGCCGTTGATGGACTCACGTTCCCAAACATCGATGTAATTTTTTTGGATGAGAATGCCTCATGACATCAGCCCACGGTTATTCGCAGTTGGTTTGAAGAACATTCTGCCGGCCGCGGTGGCCGCGGGGACTGAGGCGCTTCAGTCACGGTCTGCATGGCCACTACGGCAGGGGTTCGAATCCCCCCTCGGGCATGGATATTCGTGCCGTCTGTAGTCTTAGCTAGTTCATAAGTAGTTTGTAAGTTTAGGGACTGATGACCCCGTAGTTAAGTCCCATAACTTCAACAAACATTTGAACATTTTGAAGAACATTCTGAACTGTTCCAGTGATTGATTTGACTTCCCAGATCACCTGACATGAATTCCATCGACCATTTATGGAACACAATCGAGAAGTCAGGTTGTGCAAACAATGGTGCTTCGGCAACACTTTCTCATGTATCGACAGTTATAGATGCAGCACTGCTCAAAGAACAATACGTCACTATCGACTAAACTAGGAAGCACATTGCAAAAAGAAAAGAAAACTGAGCTCTTATTTGGTGGTGATTACAACATAAAGATGGGCGGCCTCACGTCGCAAATCAAATGCAGTTTCTGGCTCAGTTCAACATTACTTTTGTACCGTATCTGTCTTCCAATCCTGATCTTGCACTTCGTGATTTTTTTATTGCCATCACCAAAGGAAATGTTTCAGAGCATTCGATATGAGGACTCTGAAGCAATGCTCGGAAAAGGAAGACGATTCTAGAGGACCTGACGAACACGACTGACATAAGTTTGAGGACTGGTAAAGACGCTATAAAAAGTGCATTTAAGTGGAAGAATAGTACTTTGAAAAACATCATGCAAACATTGAAATGGAGTAATTAACGTTTCTGAAAAAATAATTGATCAGCCCTCGTATTTGTTTAATGTGATTATTCCACTCGAGAGCACTCAAGACGATTCGAGTTAGATATTTTACGGTAGTTATGGTTTTTTCAAATTTTTTACTGAGTTAATTGAGTAGGCGAACAATAGTGAGTCTCTCTCTACCTTTTTGACACGTAATACATTCATTTCCGTTCAAGGTCAGTCTCTGTATTAGTCCTAGATCCTCTGAATACCTTGTGATGTTGGTACCCTCGTATACACAACTGTATAGTCTGGGAACATACTGAAGAAGATTTCTACGTTAAGTACTAGATCATAAATATACAGGGTGTCATAAATGAGGGAAAACATTTCGTGTAAATTGTCATACACTGAGCTACAAACATAAATTCCTTTTCCTGTCAATAAATGACAATGCAATTGAATGGTAAAAAGCTGTAAATATCAAGTGGACTTTTGGGTGTTACTGTGTGCCGACATTGACCAAGGGGACAGATCGACAACAGGGCACGAGTTCCTTTACGGATGTCAAGTAGCCACGATACATAATACCTGCCAGCGACAACGGTACGAGACAGATGTGAGCGCTGCCATAGCTCGCAGTGTCACGCAGACCCTCTCTTGACGCCACACGCCTCGCCTTCTCGTGAGCGGCTAGACTACCTACAACACTCGCACGTTGTGCCCTGTTGCCGATCTGTCCCCTTGGCCAATGTCTGTGCACAGTAACAACCAAAAGATCACTTCATATTTCCAGATTTTTACCATTCAATTGCATTGTCATTTATTGACGTAGGAACATGCGGAAAACGAATTTATATTTGTAGCTCAGTTTGTGACAATTTCCACGAAATATTTTTCCTCATTTATGACTCACCCTGTATACTGCCTGAAAAGGAAAAGCACACATAAGACATGCCTGTATGTCAAATAATAGTGGCTCGAACGAGTGGATACGAGTGGACGTCACTGTATGCATACAACCACATCCCATTACCTACACACTAAGTGTATGCCTACCATGTGATCTGTAGCGGTTCAAAGCTTAGTGTAATTGTGATCAGCAACACAGAATCTATCTACATCTACAACTACATGGGATACTCTGGATATCACATTTAAGTGCCTGGCAGAGGGTTTATCGAACCACCGTTATACATTTTATCTGCCATTCCATTCTCGAATAGCGTGCTGGAAGAAAGAACACCTGAATCTCTCCGTTAAAGCTTTGATTTCTCGTATTTTATTCTGATGATAATTTCTACCTAAGTAAGTGGGAGTCAACAATATAATTTTGCATTCGGAGGAGAATGTTGGTGATTGTAGTTTTGTAAGTAGCCCATGCCGCAGCGATAAGCGCCGTTGTTGTAATGATTCCCATCCCAGGTCCTGTATCATTTCCGTAACGCTGTCTCCCCTGTATCGTGACAATACGAAACGAGCTGCTCTTCTTTGGACTCTTTCGATGTCCTCTGTCAAACCTACCTGATAAAGATCCCACACTGGGCAGCAATACTCCAAAAAAGGACGGACAAGCGTAGTGTATGCAGCCTGGTTAGTAGTTCTGTTGCATCTTTTAAGGGTTCTGCCAATAAAACGCAGTCTTTGGTTCACCTTTCCCACGACATTATCTATGTGTTCTTTCCAGTTTAAGTCTGAAATAATAGTAATTCGTAGGTATTTTGTGAAGTTTACGGCCTTCACGTGTGATTCTTTTATCTTGTAAATAAAGTTTAACGGATTTCTTTTCGTACTCATGTGGACGACATCACACTTCTCATCATTTAGACTCAATTGCCAATTTTTACACCATAGTGATATCTTATTCAGATTGTTCTGCAGTTGGTTTTGATCTTCAGATGATTTTACTAGACGGTAAATGCCGGTGTCATCTGAAAAAACCACTCTGGCAGGAAAACCCCGTACCCAGTCGCAAATTTGGGGCGATATACCATAACCATGGAATTTGATTACAAGCCGTTTGTGAGGTACGGTGTCAAAAGCCTTCTGGAAATCAAGAAATACGGAATCGATTTGCGAGGCCTTGTCGATAGCACCCAACACTTCGTGTGAGTAAACAGCTAGTTGTGTTTCGCATGAACGATATTTTATAAATCCGTGTTGACCTTGGGTCAATAGATCATTCTGTTCGAGATAATTTAGAATATTTGAATACAGGATATGTTCCAAAACCCTGCTCCAAACTGACGTCAATGAAATAGGCCTGTAATTTAGTGGGTGACTCCTGCTGTCTTCCTTGAATATAGGTGTGACCTGTGCAACTTTCCAATCTTTTGGTACAGAGCCTTCTTTGAGAGAGCAGTTGTATATGGCTGTTAAGTAAGGAGCTATCGCTTCAGCGTAATCAGATAGAAATCTAATGGGTATACAGTCCGGACCAAAAGACTTGTTTTTGTTAAGTGATTTTAGTTGGTTCACTACTCCGATGATATCTACTTCTACGTTACTCACTACGGCCTCTGTTCGTAATTCGAAATCTGGAATATTGGTTTTGTCTTCTTTGGTGAATGAGTTTCTAAAAGCTATGTTTATAACTCTGATTTAGTTGCGCTTTCATTGGCAGGATCGCCATTAATATCACGCAGTGAGGGTATTGTTTGTGTTTTGCCTCTAGTATATTTAACATATGACCAAAATCTCTTTGGGTTTTCTGTGAAATTTCGAGAAAGAGTTTCGTTGTGATAATGCACCTCGCATTGAAGTCCTCGCTAAATTTTGAGCTTCTGGTGTGTCATGAAGAAGTCTGACGCTATTAGAATTAATGTTGTGCCGATTGTGAGGAAGAGAACGTCACAACTTAATCAAAGTTTTAATGTAGGTTGCAGAATGTATAGTAGTTCCATGTTCAGCAGAGTCCACCATGCATATCTCGGAACATCGTCAACAGCACTTTCCTAGCACACTCAGTCATTCTGAATTTTTATTTATTTATTTTGTATTGTGCAATCAGCATGTCGTCACTCCATACAGGCCTAATTGTCTTTGGGTGTCTAGTGGTGTCACCAGTGACTAATTACTTTCAGAAAGCATGCCCTTCTGCAGCTTAATGCGATGTCATCCAAGTTCGTCGTCGTTCACTGCCCTTGTGGTCGTCGGTCAGGGTCCTAGCTACTTAGCGAGCACTAAACATCACAAAATTTCAACTGGTCATTATTAGTAACGTGTACCTTAGGAAATGTTGAACTGCTGTAGTAAGGTCCGCAGTTGCACAAGCCGGCCGTTCAAAATTTCTGCCTCGATGGATTCGAGATTCTGCGGTGTTGCAGCAGTTACCGGACCAATACGAATCACTGAGGTTGACACGGCCTTCTTGGAAGAATGCGCACCACCTGAAGACATTTCTGCGGTCCGTACGGTCGTTCCTATACATTCCACCCAGTTCCCTGTTGCCTAAAGATGCTTAACTAATCGTCGATATTCTTCACAAGTTGACTACAGCAACAAACGCGCCAGTTTTGTTTAGTAGTTCTGGCTTCTGTCGCTAGAGTTGTACACGAAAACAAAATACCTCTGCAGCGCAAACTACAAACTATATCGTAGTGAACTTTCAACATTTCAGCTGCTAAACACTGGGGAAAAGATAACCTGATGATGTGACAGGTCGCATATGTGTATTAACACACGTTTACTCAGGAACTGTGAGATATTAAATAAAACGGTGTAAAGGCCATTTCAAGAGTTTTCTTGGATATCTGTTATAACATATAACTTGAAGATAGTATTATTATAATACCGCCGGCCGCGGTCGGATGTTCGAATCCCCCCTTGGGCATGGATATTTGTGCCGTCCTAGTTCGTAAATAGTTCATAAGTAGTTTGTAAGTTTAGGGACTGCTGACCCCGTAGTTAAGTCCCATATGCTTAACAAACATTTGAACATTTTTTTTAGGGACTGATGACCCCGCAGTTAAGTCCCTTAAGCTTGACAAACATTTGAATTTTTTAGATGTTTTATGACAGCTCAGAAAATGCAAGAACAAGAATAAACACTGCTACAGAAGCTACACTGCATAAATTACAGTCTTATGATTACTTAAAGTGCTGCACAGAACTTATAATTTCCAAAATTTGTACTCAATTTCTTGCTGCTACGAGGATAAATGGCAAATTATTGATTTTTGTGGTGAGATGCTTGTGGTTTTGATACCTTGGTGTTTTTTTTTTTTTTTTTTTTTTTTTTTTTTTTTTTTTTTTTTTTTTTTTTTTTTTTTTTTTTTTTTTTTACAACAGCAACCGAGATGAATTTTTGCGATATGCAGTAATTTTTATTTTTCCAGCTGACTAATGGGGAATCATTTAGTAGATATTATACACACGTTTCTTATAGTAAGTTCTTGTCGTTTGAAGACACTTTTCTGTTTGACAACCACTGCATCACAAAGTATTTGATGCAGGTGTATCTGTGTTATATATAGTTTTGTACAGTAAATTGTTCGATTCTCGCTGAATTTTTGACGTAACTAGGCTTTGGAAATGACAGTATCAAATACGAAAGTTCGCTACGTTTAACAAATATTTACGAAGGGAATGAGATGGGGGAGGGGGAATCAACCCTTAAAAAAAAAAAAAAAAAAAAAAAAGAACAACAACAACATTTGTAAACTCATTATACATTTTAACATATAAAATTAGCACTAAGCATTCCACAATGACATAATGCTCACAACAATAACAAAAATTATTCCATCCGCTTGCCACTATGTGGACGGCAGCAAATATTTGGAACGCTTGCGCCTATTATCCAAGTTGGATAATTAGGATAGAGCCTTGGGTATCGAAGTAGCGTGTTGCGAATCAAAGTCGCTTGTGAAATTCTGGTGACATACGCTGCCGGAAATAAGAATTAGTAGCGTGCACTGTCTTCGAGTTTTCCAATTCACTCAAGAGTTATTTTTGAAGAACTACAAATGGAGTATGTGAAATGATTACATTTACCCGATCAAAAGCTCAAGCAGTGCTGAGGTGCAGGTGTCAAGCCATGCTGAAACACCCATATCAGTACGTGGTGTATCCTTCACGGCTAGCATGATTCTGACGTCATACACATGGAGAATACTGTCTGTTCAACTTGTTCACGAAGTTCTGCAAGAGTTGTGGGTTGATAAATCATTCCAACATATCCCATACGCGCTTCATTGGGGAGGGGGGTTGGGCGGCAAATCCGGAGATCGTAGTGGCCAGTGCAGTTGCTGTACTTCTTGCAGGGCAGGTTGAGTTTGACGCGCAGTGTGTGGGCGAACTCTACCGCTTTGGAGCAACACATCACCGTCCTCCTTTTATGGCCGAAGAGCACGGCCCGACCTTCTATTTTCCGATCAAAAATGTTCAAATGTTTGTAGAGCTTATGGGACTTAACTACGGGGTCATCAGTCCCTAAACTCACAAATATCCATGCCCGAGGGGGGATTCGAACCCCCGTGGCCGTGCAGACCGTGACTGACGCGCCGCAGTCCCTCGGCCACCGCGGCCGGCTCTATTTTCCGAATAAACAGCTGACGGCACCAGTCTAGCCAAACATGTCGATGCTATGGCGTGAATGGAAGACGGGCTAGAGGTGTCTGTGTTCGTTGTGCAACCTCGCGTAACCGGTTAGCAACGTGTTGACACCTATAGGCTCGCAAACCCTCGTATCTGTGTGTAGGGTAAGGTGGTACAAATTTGATATAGGTACAATTCCAATCAACATAAGGTTTCGCGCCACTTGTAAGTCTCTTAGTGTTGGTAACACTTGCCTTTGTGTGGCATTGTAAGTGTAGCAGGTTTCTACAGCTCCTCCTATATTTTCCAAGAATACACCAGTTTTTGCTACGGAGATACAATTTTTTTTTAGTCTAACGCGCTCTTATATATTTTCTAGTTAAGGGTGACTGGATTCGATGCCAAAACTGCAAAGTCTGGTACCACGAAGTATGTTTGGTGCTGAGGAAAAAAGTGCTTATTAGATGCCAGTGATCATAATTGTACCAGGAAGTGACCACAATTGTATCTAGTGTGCTACATTTTCGATCGATTTTTCTCAATTCTGTAACCTTTTTTTGTGTTTATACAAAAATTTGTAATCGCTAATATTTGTGTTACATTTTCGTTAAACATCCAAGAATAAGTGCCATAGTTAAAATTATTTCTTTTCTCAAAATATATCCAGTTACAATAACGTTTGTCAGAAATGATCGCAATACCTTACCCCACGTTTTGTCACTGCTGCCCTTACATTACGACGGCCTTGGTGGACGTCTCTGCAGCGTGGACGTCCAGAGCTTCGTCTACGGGTGAGAGAACGTTCAAGTGACCATTGCAACCAGCACTGTTGCACAACCGACGCACCACGTCTAACGCGTGTCGCAATTCTCCGAGAGGACCGTCCTTCCACTAGGAAGGCCACAATTTTACCTCTCTCAAAGTCGTTCACGAAGAACGGACACATCTCTGTGCTACGGTGCCTATTTCCTCTCCACATTGATATCAAACTGACCACTAAAGGCTATAAATAATTACTACTAAAGGGGTATACACAGAGCAGAGGCAGCTCTGTCGCTACGCTTTCTGTTGGTAAAGACGTTGAGACCGTTATCGGTTCATCTGCTGTATCCTAGGTACTTGCTGCAGTCGTAGGATCAAAACCGACGTCGTCTTTCCAAGAGTACTAGCTTTTTCCCCGGCAGAGTACGGAATTCTCGACTTGATATCTAGTGAGAAATTCAAAAAATGTTCAAACATTTGTAAAGTTATGGAACCTAACTACAGTGGTCATCAGTCCCTAAACTTACAAACTACTTAAACTAACTTATCCTAAGAACAACATAAACACCAGGCCTGAGGGAGGATTCGAACCTCTCACGTGGAACGGCCGCGAGCACCGTAGCAAAAGAGCTTAGAGGTTTCTTGGAAGTACGAATCGCTGTCACATGCGGCACACAAAAAATTGCCAAGGTTTTTGCTGTCAGACATGCATAATTCTTTTCTACAAAACCTGTGATGGCCAACTGGAAAGTCTCCAGAAATCAAGCATAATTAAAAGCGTTAAAGAATTATTTCCTGATTTCCTTCATGGATTATTCAGTAACTCTTTACTGCTTTTCACTGCTTTCTGCAAATATTTTAGTGACATTTTTGTGCAGTTACGGGCAGTTGATTCACAAAACGCAAACGTATTATCTGTTCTTCACAACAGAAACATACACATCATCTCACTGAAACGCACTAGCAAATGATGTACTGAGGTTTGCACGTGATGATGGACAGATAGGCTCTGAAATACATTCGTGTATTTTTAATAAAGGACAAAGAAACATTTTGAATTAAGGCGCTTTCATTCACACCTGCTGTGTACTGTATGGAGCCATGTTACACAGCTGCAAAATATGGATAAAATAAAAAGAGTTAATAGAGAATAAATATTAAAATTGTTTATAAGCAGATCAATGCACGCCTTCAACCGTTTACGTTGTAAATTTTTTGTTTGTTTACTAGTTTCGGTAAGTCATTGTTACCATCTTCAGACTCTGACAAACGAAGTATCCACAGACGACAGATGAACACACAAAGAATGAAAATGGTTGTCTAAGCGTTTATGTTGTACAAGACAAGTACGGGATGGATGCGCTTCGCCATTTACTCAGCAAAGCAAACAGAGCGTAGCGGCCATAGCTGTCTGGAGAGATCGTTACCCAGTCCGGAGATATGGCCGCTGCACAAAGCTACGACAGCACGAATTACAATGAGTTCATTACAGCGCAACTGCAAAATCACTACACCTTTGTCTTAGAATATCGTTCCCACAGGTTTTAACACTGTGCAGCTTCCTTTTAGCCACGATATCAATCTGATCGTGGTGCTTGGAGAGACATTGATCGGTGTTTCTTCATTATACAATACGAATATTGGAATTCCAATTCCTAAGGAAGCAAGTGCAGATAAATGTGAAAATTACAGAACTATCAGTTTAATAAGTCATAGATCCAAAATACTAACTCGAATTATTTACAGATGAATGGCGAAACTTCGATCAGTTTGGATTTAGGAGAAATGTAGGAACGCGGGAGGCAATACTCACATTACGACCTATCTTACAAGATGGTTAAGGAAAGGCAAATCTACGTTTCTGGCATTTGTAGAGTTGGAGAACGCTTTTGATTCTGTTGACTGGAATACATTCTTTCACATTGTGAAGATAGCAGGTATATAATATAGGGAGCGAAGAATTATATTCAGTTTCTACAAAAATCAGGCAGTAGTTATTAAAGATGAAGGGCATGAAAGGGACGTAGTGGGGAAGGGAGTAAGACAGGGTTATAGTGTTTCCGCAATGTTGTCCAATCAGTACATTCAGCAAATTGTGAAAAATGCGAGGAGAAATTTGGAGAGGGAATTAAAGTTCAGGGAGAAGAAATAAAAACTTTGTGGTTTGCAGATGACATAGTAATTCTGTCAGAGACATCAAAGGAGCTGGAAGAGCAATTGAACGAAATGGAAAGTTTCTTGAGGGTACAAGATGAACATTAACAAGAGTAAAACGAGGGTAATGAAATGTAGTGTTAGAAAATCAGGCGATGCTGAAGGAATTAGATTAGGTAATGAGACAATAAAAGTAGTACATGACTTTTAACATTTGGATAGAAAAATAACTTCTGATGACCGAAGTAAAGAAAATACAACATGCAGAATGGCTATGGGAAGAAAAGCGCTTCTGAAGAAGCGAAATTTGTTGACATCCAATATTAATTTAAATGTTAGGAATAAGGAGTTCAGACAAAAAGATGATTGAAGCTTTCGAAATGTGGTTGGTTCTTCAGACGAACGATGAAAATTAACTAATGAGGGAGCGCTCAACAGAATTGGGGAGAAAAGGTGTTTCTGTTATACCCTGACTATGTGACGTGATAGGTTGGTGGGACACACTCAGAGACATCAAAGAATCGTCAACGTAGCATTTGAAGGCAGTGTGTAGTAAAAATCTGAGAGGGAGACCGAGGGACGAATACGATAAGCCGATTCGAAAGGATGTAGGTTGCCGTTCTTATTCTGAGATAAAGAGGCTTGCGCAGGACAGGGTAGCGTGGGGAGCTGCATCAAACCAGTCTGCGAATGGAATAACACAATAACAACAATGTTAAAAACAGTCCGCCTCCAGTGCAATAAGTCAATTAACTGCGCGTCTCGTGGGGATGGCCTCACGGTCGAGGTGTCATGTTACGGAATGTTCAGCTGCTCCCGTGGGAGTTCGAGTCTCCCCTCGGGTATGTGTGTGTGTGTGTGTGTGTGTGTGTGTGTTGGCCTTAGCACAAATTATTTTAAGCAATATGTAACTCAAGGGACCGATGGCCTCAGCAGTTTGATCGCATAGGGAAAAAATTAAAAGATAATTTAAAAAATGAATAGTGGGAAATCTGAGCGCAAGGGGACGACACATCAGCGGGCATAAAGACAGGATCCAGTAACACGAATTAACTAGTTTAACAGTTATATAAAACAGAAAGAAATGGGTTAGGAAGGCTGCTTAGAAAAAGATGCACATGTCGCGAGCTAACGAAAGGAAAGGGAAAAAAATGATATTTGCCACATCCACGAAGATCGGATGTATGGAACGAAGCGCCAATCTAATCAGATAGAGTGACAAGAAAAGAAATACAAACTGTCTACATAAAACCACGTACCGAAATTATAATAATTCCACCGAATAGAATAAAATATAAACAAGAATCTTAAAAATATGTAATATTGTCAGAGGAAAGCGGAAGTTCCATAGCTAAGAACTTCTATCAATTTGTTCACATAAAATTTAGTTCACAAATAGGAAGGGCACTTTTAGATGGCAGTTATGAAACTAGTTTATTTGGCATAGCTGGATGCTGTCCTTATGCTCACTTACCCTGGACATAGACATGTCTCACCCTCGTGTTAAAATTTTTCATTACGCAAGTGCTACCGATGCGCAGTAATTTTATGAATGTTAATTTATTTAAGGAGGAAATTTTATCATCTGAGCTGTTACGGCTTCAAGCTTATTTTTGTTTCCCTAGATTATCAATTCCGAAGGTTATTTTTTATATATTTTTCCCCGCTCATTAATATTTACGTAATGTACATTTCTTTGGTGGTATCCTTCTGAAGATGCTTTTATCAGAATTGAAAGCTCGGTCAAGGGTTTTTTAATGAACTTTTTACTATTCGCTACTGACTATCTGTTCATTTTCTTTAGAGATTCTGTAACTACAATTCCTGCGTCCAGATGTGTATTGTTTTAAATTTAACAGTTCAACAAATATACATTTTGCGAGCTTCTTTGTCGTAATCTAATGCTGTCATAATTATTATTTTTCCTTAATTTACGATCAACATATACTTCTTTTTTTTATTCCGCTTTTGTCCGCATGCAATGCGTTGGCGAGGATTTGACGTATCAGCTTTAAGTGTGGGGTACTCTTCCTGCAGCCAACCTATCTTATTACTATATAAGTATAACTAAAAATTTGACATATTTCAATGTATTAATAGACGTCAAAGTTTTTCTTAATCGTACTTTAGCTATGTAAAACATATGTTCAACTGTAGTCTGTGTGAATGCTAGCTATGGTCTGACGATTGCACTGCTAATATGTACTACTAAAATGGTTGACCCTGATTCCTGCTCCTGCTTCAAGAAGAGGCGACAAACAGGTTGTGCTTAATACTTTACGGAAAAATTGGACTCCGATGTTCCGAGGTGTTGCTACATAAAATCACCGCATTTGTGCAGAACAAGCAGCGCTGGGAAGGCGGTTGCGCTGGAGATAGGAAGTTTTGAATAAAAAGGACAGCAGGTTCAAATCTAGCTGCGATACTTTTATTACATAATTTAAAATTAAAGTTAATCAAATATTTGTTTATTAATCATCTCTTATTTCAAGTTTTATTTAAAATACACGACTTCTTGTTTGTAATTCCATATTACACACTAAATTCTGAGTTTGGTTGTCTATGGTAATTGTTAATTGTCGATAATTTAAGGTAAAGCAATCAGTTCGTAGTCTGCTACCGAGGTACATACATCGATAGTTTATAAAACGTTTAAATTTATGGGACAATAATGAAAAATCAAATACTGTATTTGATTTTTCGTTAATGTGGACTATATTCATTGTTTTATAATACAATAATGTGGCCTCACAAAAGCCAGAATGATTTATATCGTAGAAACACGGAAAACAATTTTCACGTTATCGAACACTCCGTATGAATGCTGGATTTTTACGGTACGCCTCCACGTCTGAACCCAGTAAAACTGATCGGAAGGCCAAGGATTTATCGCGAGAAATAACGAGACATTTAAGCTGTCAGACGTACTGCAACTAATGCGGGAAGCTTTGTTACACGTCACTGCCAAACGGTAGCGCGATGTAGACCATAAACTGAGAGGAGATATAGTGGCGCTTGACGGCTTTATGGATTCTGTTGTAGATCGTTTCGTTACCCGTACAGCAGAGGACTATTCCTGTATTCCTCAGATACAGAAGAAGTCCAGAAATTACCAGACAACCTAAGTATGACTGCAAAGACTTCAATATTAACTTTGGGGCGCTCTTGCGAGCAGCATTTACATCGCCTTATTAAAGTCGTTACTAATTACTCTTAAGTACATTTTTTGTGAAAAATTACCTCTTCTTTAACTTAAAACAATTAGTTATTAAAGTCATTTATTGTAATAGTGTTACTGCCTTTAAACAGACGCGATTAGGGCCAACTGAAATAAATTTTAGTTACAGTTTTTATGTATTACTACAACATGGGGGAGTTTAACCTTGTTCTTCCTAATGAGGATGATGTCATTTGAAAGTTATGGAATAGATAATTTTAAATAGGGAGGAAGTTCAAAAAATGTTCAAGTTTGTAATTCTATCTAACCAAACTGCGTGGTCATCAGTCCGTAGCTTACAAACTACTTAAACCTAGGTAAACTAACCTAAGGACAAACACACACACCCATGCCCCAGGGACGACTCGAACCTCCACGGCGAGCAACCGCGCGCTCCGCAGCGAGACGCTTTAGACCGCTTGGCTACTCCACCGCGGCTAGGGAGGAAGGCCTGAAGCACTATAATGCGACTAGAACTTACCTACCTGTGGGATACATATTAGTTTGCAGTTTTCTGCTTGTAGAGGCTTCACGATGTTTTTAACCCTCTCATGTACGAATTACCAATCCGACAATGAATAAAATTTCTGATACTCTATTTGATAACGTAAAACCTATCTTGTGCAAAATTCATCATAATTTATCCAAAAAAATTGTTTCATAGACGAATAGGGAGGTGTCCTCAACTGAGGACGTGAGTACGAAAACTGCTGTATTTTACATGGAACATTTATTAACAGTATCAAAGAATACAAGAAAAGTGTACCCTATTTTGTATTTTTTGAACAATGAAATTGTTTCAGGCACTCAGGACACACAGAAAGGTTACACTTTTATCAAATATAACGTGTTTTGCGTCGGCAGTCCCGATCATGACACCTCTTGGGAATAGGATCATGAAACTTGGCTGGCCAGTGTTATACCCCATCGAAGCGTAATTCGTTGGGTACCGAATTACAGACTTTTTTTCCCCTCGCTGTACAGACGACAATGTGCTTTCAGCTGAAGGCCTACCTCTACTCTTTCTTGTAATCTCTACTTTCCGTTTGTTTTTTAGCCTGACGACTGACACTGCTGTCTAGGAGACATTCTAGCATTCATCATTAGTCCTCATATGAGGTACCTGTTCTTTTACAGTCACCTCAAATGTAAAAAATGACAGAAAGGAGACAAAATTTAAGAGTCCTCATTTGAGGACGCGATGCATGAGAGGGTTATCTTGGTCTGTTGTTGTGCTCAGGTTTAAAACAACTCCAGATTTGAGTCTTATACTACAGGCTCCTACTCAGCGCGTTGATTATATGAAAACCTGCCGTTTAACAGGGAGCTAAAGGGTTATAAATATTCATTTATCTTGTTTCGAAGGTCTCGTTGGCCACCCGTGAAGTTCTAGAAGTAAGATATGCGTTGTGCTATTTTCAGTAGCATCCTGTATTAAAATCTGAAGTATCCAGGTTTAAACAAATTTAAATATCTTCTGATTGCACAGGTTACATTTAATATTAAGCTCTAGTTGTTTCTCAGCTCACATCGTTAAAACCAGATCGCCGTCCGACACCGAGTTCTGTCCAATATGAAATGAAGTTTACTTGGCGCATTTGGCACGTCTTGCCGCGTTACTACGGTAATAAAACAATACATTTATATTTTAGTTGCAATTTATCTATTAAGAAATATTCTAAATATGACTGTTACTTTCAGAGGTGGAAATACAATTTTATGAGACATTTTTCTTTTGCACAAATTCGTGGGTTGTCTAATTTTAACTTTTAACAAATTGAGAATTCAGGTTCATTATTTTTACTCTGGATTTCCGTCATGTTGACTAGATCCAAGATTTTGTTATTAAATTTCTAATTTAAGCTCGACGGAACAGTTTCTTTACCATATAACAAAATCTATTATTTAAACAAGGTGAAGTTTCTATGACATTGATTTAAAGATTTATAATATTAAAATAAAGCGTTGACTTGTTCATGTAAATCAGTTAATTTCAGTTTTTATTTATTTATATCTTTGCCATTCAACAAATCTATCGTGTACACTGTGAGCAGCATATCAGGATGCGTGTAGTGAGATAATAGATTATTTTTTCGTAAATCATTTTGAACATCGGTAAATATTTAAATCGGTAAGTATTTAATTTTAATGCTGTGCAATCTATAAATCTTATAAAATTGGTTGTATGTGTGTATGTTCCACATCGCCTCTAAACTACTGGACCGATTTCAATCAAACTTGGTACACGTATTCCTTACTATCAGCAACAATCGCTGTTGGGGTAAGACCCACCTACTATTAAGGCTCCTGTAAGTACGAGCTGACGCATCCGCCATGTTTAACCCCTTAGCTCGTAAATTAAACATACTGCGGTGCTATAGGATTTCCGTCACGGCACTTTAGCACGACATTATGGGTGGTTGTGTTCCCATAAACCGCTCAAATCATTCCAGAGGTGGCTACAGAATGTTTAATTTTCCGAGAGATTCTGAGAAGGAAAAAAGAAAAAATGGATCATTAACTGTCGCCACAAAACCTGGGAACTCGGGTCGAGCGCACAGTTATATATTTTAAGTAAATATTATTTATTATTATGATTTGAAGCAATATTTAATAGTAAAAATCGTCTGTGATATTCGAATGTAAGTTTTTGTTTAGCTCTTTTGAAAGTACTACTTCTTAACAGAGAAGCTGCCTGTAGGGAGTTAACAGCCGCAAAACAACTTAACACAGCAAAATATCCTAGAACATACATTTTTAGAGCACAATATTCTATCTTATATATTATATTGAGAAATACACCACATCAAAAACTTTTGTACTGACATTGCACAAATTGTTGAAGAGCTGTTACGTTATTGCGAGAAAGTCTTACAAACACTAAAACGCTAAAACGGAAAATATAAATATACTGGGCAAAAAGTTTAGTTTCTACTGTGGCAGCGTACTGTGCTGATACAGGAAACTGCCGTTGCATGATATTTGTGGTATTTCGAAGTTTTAGCGTCATAACTCGTAGTATGCAGTTTGAAAGAATAGTACTTGATGTTTTATCACAAAATACACCCTCAATTAAATTTCTTATTAGTAAATGCCAATATTGACGCTTATCTATAAGAGACTATAACATAACTGTCATGGAATACTGGGTAAATTTTTCTTAGGGCTGCGGCGGCGTAGTGTGCTAATGTTGGCAACGAAATGTTTGCTTTACAAGGGTTATTAAATTACTGTCAAGACATGGGTACTGTTGTATACAAAAACATGTAAACCTTAGAGAAGGTACAGAATTATTTATTTATTTCATGGTCAACACAAAGGATTATTCCCCTCAATCTAAACGATTAAGATTTCAAATAGCATTCAACGGTTGTCGCCAACATCGTTACTTCTACGACCGTAAATTTTAGATCCTGAACAGTGTACACTAATATTCTTTTTCGTTTTAGTGTTTGTAAAATATTCTGAAACTTTCTCAATAACTTAAGAGAAGTACTTTCAGCAATTTGAGTACAAAAATCCGATGTGGTGTATTGGTCAGAGCAGACTACAAACACTTACTGCAAGACGGCAAACGAACCTCACATATTGACAGTTATTATTCAAATAAAAGCCAAGATCGCTAGGTAGTTTTATCTAGATGACCAGTTTCGGCAGAATTAAACATAGTGCGCGATTTTTATCACAGAAATGTACAGCGTGTTTCACTCAGTGTGTTTGCGTGTGTAACTTATAAAATAATAGGTGACGGGAAATTGTAATGCGGTAGGTTAACACAAGAAATGTTACACTTTATGCGGAGCTATGAACATAGTTTATTGTATCATTTTCCAAAGAGTTACAGCACAAAGATATAATTTTTTAAATTGAACAGTAGCTTATTCTATCGTGCATTCGATTCGTTGAAACCAGCTGCGTCCAAATCAATTTAAACTACATTCCTATCACCCTAGTTTGGGAGCTACAAGCCTTCAGAGTTTCAGGGGCAGATACCACATGCTGTACATAATACATGGCTGTGTGGTGGGTGATGGATGTTATGGCGGTGGGAAGTGGATTTACATGAGATGTTCAAATGTGTGTCCATGTTCCTCAATGCATAATGTAATGCGCCGTCGAAAGGATCTGCGGACGAAATGTAACATTGCCGGTGTGACGGAGCGACATGCATCCTCGATGCGACGTTTTAGATCATCTGGGGATGTGGGCTCAGTGACATTAACACGATCCTTTAGATATCCCCACAAAAAGAAATCTACTGGTGTTAAATCGGGCGATTTTGCGGGCCATGAATAGGACCATGGCGCCCCAACCATCTTCCTGCAAACCTGTTGTTTAGTTCTTCCACAACAGCATGCGCAGAATGGGCTGGGTGACCATCGTGCTGCATCCACATATGGATTCTCATGTGTAGACACACATGTCCAAGGAGACCACCCAAACTGTCGGCTATAAAAGCGCGATATAACTCACCTGTCAGTGTACCTGGGAAGTAGTGTGGACCGATGATTTCATCCCCAAGGATTCCACACCACACGTTAATAGACCACCTATGTTGGCGGTCGACAGGTCGTGCCCACCGAGGATTGTCTGCGGCCCAGTAGTGCATGTTATGACGATTCACTGCACCATAAATTGTGAACGTGGACTCATCAGAGAACATAACACTTTGTAAAGACCCCAGCGTGAAATTACGCATGGCCCACTCACAGAATGTCACTCTTGCACGGAAATAGTTCCCATGCAGCTCCTGGGCCAGTGACAGGCGGTACGGGTGAAACCTGTGGCCGTGTACTATACGCCATACAGATATGAGACTGACACCAGCGACTGACTGCAAGCTGACGACTCGTAAGCTGACATAGGATCGTGGTGTAGTGCAGCTAACACAAACACCTCCATCTCCTCACTTCTTGCAGGTCTTTGTTACTGTGGCGCATTACCAAGCTGCCTGTTTCCCGAAGTCGTTGTTCGGCACGTAAGAACGTAATGGCTGCCGGGGCTCTTCGCCTAGGATATCTCACGGCATACGCCGTGGCTGCTACAGTGGCATAGTGTTGGCACTCGCCGAGCATCAGCAATATGTCAACGTACTCGTTGTTCGTGTATGCCATCGTCATCCGATGTCAGTAACTGTGGTATATTGAGCCCCGGTTGTTTGTGTGGCTCCAACTGTCGGGTATACGGTCGTGTGCGGCGACAGTCGGCACAGGCGACGTTACAACTCGGCCGCACCACATTTAGAAGGCGCATTGCATTATGCGCAGCGTTTGTGGTATCTGCCCCTGAAACTTTGAAGGGGTGTAGCTCCCAAACTAATAGTGATAGGAATGTAGTTTGAATTGATTTGGACGCAGCTGGTTTCAACGAATCCAATGCACGATAGAAAAAAACTATGGTTCCATTTAAAAATTATATCTTTGTGCTGTAACTCTTTGGAAAATGATACAATAAACTATGTTCATAGCTCCGCATAAAGTGTAACTTTTCTTGTGTTGACCTACCACATTAAAATTTCCCGTTACCTATTATTTTATAAGTTACAGAGGCAAACACACTTCTTAGTGAAACACCCTGAATATGTTTCTTGCGCTTTTTTTCTTTATTCCAACAGCAAAGAAATGCAGTAATAAGTAAAGAAAACGCGAGTTTTTTGTGTCTAATCCACATATTGATGTAAACAAGAGCGGAAAGCAAGCTCAAAGTAGCACGATCTAAGGCTCTATCCCAGACACTTCTAATTTATTTCCCTAAACTTGATTACTATCAGGCAACAATCACTGTGGGGATAAAGACTACCTACGACACATTATTCAGGAGATATCACGTCGTAAAGAGAGTTACAAAAACTTTACTATCACGCGACGCGTGATTTACGAGACTTCATTCATCCACTATTTATTCTTCGCAGACAGTTTCCTCATATTAAACTCTACAAATCTGGTAAATTATATTATTGTAGGACACTTATTCAAGGATATATGATGTCATAAGTATTGAACTGCATGATAACGAAACTTAAATGGACGGTTAGTAATGTAGAAGCCGATGGACAGAAAGGAAAGACCGAGATAATAAAAGAATAAAAACATTTAATTCATGAAATATGGCCATACAAACATTTCGGTTCATGTAAAACCACTCTCCTAGCTCTTGGCCAAGTAACAAGAAATATTGTTTATGGTCGAGTTTTGAATTAAATTAATGTTATAATTATCATTTGTATTTTATTACTATTTTTCTTTCTTTGGATACTGAACTTATAATTTTATACATTATGCATATTCCTTTGTTTTACTGTTTCATAATTTCTAAGCTGCTTTGATGAATACATGAAGATGAAATCTTTTCCGAATTTTTCTTTTCTTTTGTAATATAAGAATGGAAAAATGCATATATATCCGGGCAATATTAGATTTAGTAGCTAGTAGGTATTAAAATGAATTGACTTGCAAAGTTGCGGTAAGTGCCTATTTATATCTGTATTTACCTGTACAACAAATTATGTAAGTGTTTGAATGTGGTATGAACCTTGGCTTTGATGCTATAGGTATATTACGATCAGTTTTCGATTAGCTTGTAAAGTTTGGGTAAGTGCCTATTTCTATCTGTATTTACCTGTACAACAAATTCTGTAAGTGTTTGTTACGTGTTGTGAAACTTGGCTTTGATGCTTTAGGTATATTACGATCAGAGTTTTGCTTAAATTGAAATAAGTTAGTGCCTATTAAAGTATACTGGTGCTATTAGTTTGCTTCTATCACATGAAATGTTGAAGTAGACAATATATTTTAGTTTAGGTTCCGCTGCATTTACTTGTTATGTTGGTACGACTGTAGCTTGTTTGGGAATAAGGAACATACATAACCATCACAAGTTCTACCCTGAAAGCAAAAGTAAGTACTATATCTCACTGCATATCCTAATCTGACAACCAGAATTACCCTGTCCTGAATGAATTACATTCCGTACGCTTTACGAAAATTTCAGCTTATGAGACCCAAACGAACTTCGTACATCGGAAAATTAAAATGAAGGTTCTGCAGATAACAGACTGTAAATACTAGAGAACAGCGAATCTATTTTTAAAGTGAATTGCGGCACCAAATCAGTGTACCCAACAATAGGGACAAAATACACAACTACGGAAATGAAATGAAAAGGGACTAACTACTGACTGTAATAATAGCACGAGGTTTGTAATTAAAAGTCAGTCTTGGGAAGCAGAACCGTGGGCATTTACATTAAATACAGGGAAATCTTGGAAATCTGGGGTGTTGCGTCCTCTTCAGGCTATATCTAAGGTCAGACAAACAAACGGGGTCTCTCCCATGTAAAACAAGTGAAAAAATTTATAGATTCAGTTCTGTTTTCAGGTATTAATGAGAGGCATAAAGAAAAACGCGTTGTGTATTAGGATTGTAAAACAAGTTCTAAGGGTATTTGTGGCCTATGCAGCGGTTATATGTGACGTTTCATTGGTTTGACTCTATTGCCAGATGTGAAAATGCATGGACATTAAAAAATGTTCAAATGTTTGTAAAGCTTATGGGACTTAACTATGGGGTCATCAGTCCCTAAACTTACAAACTACTTATGAACTACTTACGAACTAGGACGGCACAAATATCCATGCCCGAGGGGGGATTCGAACCCCCGACCGTAGTGGCCGTGCAGACCGTGACTGAA
This sequence comes from Locusta migratoria, assembly GCA_026315105.1. NCBI lineage: Eukaryota > Metazoa > Arthropoda > Insecta > Orthoptera > Acrididae > Locusta > Locusta migratoria. Next base: position 526,448,823 of record CM048745.1, read on the forward strand.
GCGCCTCAGTCTCCTCGGCCACCGCGGCCGGCCATGGACATTAGAAAACGAAAATAAATTCGTTGTGATGTAAACGCTATCGCCTGAAGATTAACTACACGATGAAATTCTGGCAATTCGCCTTCGCAACACTCGTAACTCACGCTAGGAATTATTATCACTGTTATTTTCTACAGTTTTTTAATTATTTATTTATTTATTAGCACTTTTCCTCCTGTTATGGCGGAAGGGGGGCTGTTCGAGAGCTTGCAGGTGCTGTTTTCAGCCACTGCGTAATTTAATTATTCTATTTTGGCATGTTTTATTTGTTGTAATGGATGCTGGGGGTATTATTTTGGAGAGGGGAATGTTTGTCCCAATTGCTGCTTAACTAAGAACGAGAGTATGTTATATTTTTCGTCCGGTCTCATAACAAGCTTATTGCCAGAGTTTCGTCCTTGTCCTCAATTCTGTATGACAATTAAATTACAAGCGAAGTTGTGTTGTTTTTCTACTCGTCTCTCTTTACGTTTTAACTGTAATTGATCATATTACTGCAGGTTAGTTGGCTGACTAGCGCTGTCCAAATTAAGTGCACCAGTAAGCTGTTGACGTCATGTTATCGTTAAGTCGATGTGTAGGCAACGCACAGTATAAAACCTACATGACTGCAGTTCAGACGCTTACGCTACACGCGAATTAAAATCCAATGAGGTTCCACCAAACGTAGAAAAATACATAGCGTAATGTTTATACTGGGTTTCAAATGTTCAATTGTTTGTCAAGCTTATGGGACTTAACTGCGGGGTCAGCAGTCCCTAAACTTACAAACTACTTATGAACTACCTTATACTAAAGACAACACAAACATCCATGCGCTGGGAGGAAGGGATTCGAACCCCCCGACGGGGAGCGGCCTCGCGCATCGGAGCATGACGCCTCAATCCGCTCGGCCACTCCACCGCGCCTACTAGGTTTCGTCTTGTGGTGAACAATGTATAGTAATTCATGAGCAGTCCGCAGACGACGTCGATTTCCTAGTCTCGGCGATCAGAGATGGCACCACCATTGAGTGCGTTGACGAACTGAGGTCCCGAGAGCATAAGGCTGTCTTATGTACACTCTCCCTGCAACTGCTCCCTCCGAGATGTTTCTGTCAGAATCTGTGGTAGCGTCGTTATAGTTTCGCTGCTCCCCCCCCCAGATCCTTGTTCGCTGAGAGTCTTCTTAATTAGTCCAGCGGTAATCCCCAAACGTCACTGGGACAGTAGTTGCAGTTTGATAAGATTGTCCTTGGTGCGAATTACGATGGTCTCTCTAGTGACACTGCCCCAGTATTTCGAGTAGTGTGTTAAAATCCCGATAAAAAGTGCTCTTCGACAACTGACTCGTTAGGGATTCACTATCCGAATGAGCTGCTGGTGTTCTCCGATGGTGCGCAATGTTTGTACATGTGTTGCCACTCTGTCACGGTTAGAGGATACCCCAGAGGCTCCTGCAGAGGGAAGTCATTTTTGACCACCCGACAATGCCTGTCTATTATTATGTGGGCAAAGAACATTACTTAGCTTATATAATTACTTTTGACAAATACAGTAATTATTAAAAATTTACTGTTTTTGAAGTAGTGGAAATTTAGAAATTCAATATGAACGATTTATTATAAATTTGTTTGGTGAGGTACGAGTACTTGAGAACGGCGATGTGGTTTCGCCGAAACTAGTTGTACAGTATAAATAAATAAAAACCATATGACGATTGATGATGTCGTATGGCATTTTTGGCCGTTAGACCCCCGCTGGAGTCGCGTTCGGCCTGCCTGGAGCAAGTGTTTAGGTGACGCCACTAGGGCTACTTGGGCGTCGATGAAGATGAGGACAACATAACACTCAGCCCCCGAGTGGAGAAGATCTCTGACCGGACCAGGAATCGAACCCAGACACCCTGCGAGGCAATCTATCTACCACCCTGTCCACTCGACTACGGAGGCGGGCAGTAAAAACCATACAAATAAAAAAGCTTGTTGGCTTGTGAGTACATTGCAAAAATGTGTCAATCATGAACAATCTATCAGTTGCACGCCTTACTGACAATATGTCAGTTGGTGCTTTTCAGTATGCACCCGCCATATCAGGCTCGAGGAAGATGTCATGGTCAAGAGGCACCCTCCTCCAAAGTGTATATTGGAAGAAAATAAACTTCGACCAGTATTTCCATGTATATAGCTGCCACCGCACTACGCAGAGAAATGGAGTACTGAAAACACTAGTACACAGGGCGTGCACCATTTCAGGTGTAGAGAGTCTGTTCAGGAAATGAAAATTGTTTTTCGTAAAACTGGCCTTAGGATGGTAAATTAAGTGCGCTTTTCTCCCAATCACTACAGTAAACCTAGGGAGACGGAGACATCAGGAATGAAAATGTACCCACAGCCTCTATGCTAAGCGCATCAAGAAGGTAAGTTTCCCTTTTTTATTTTATTTATTTATTTTTTTAACAAAGACAGTGTGATATCTACAATAATTCAGTTACTAGAGACAAACATTGTCTCGTTATACCAAAGGTATTAAATATAAGGAGAGGCATTGAATTAAAATTTGTGCTGTCGCCGGGATTCGAACACGGGAACTCCTGCTTACTAGGCATTATTATATTGGTATAAGGAGACAATGTTTGTCTCAAGGAACTGAATTATTGTTGATATTTATATCACCTCTACCTAAGGAACAAGGCGGGATTGTTACCATTCACGTTCTTTGCTGGGGTGTATTCCAAAGTAGGAGAGTCTTAGCAATTTGAAAGGTATTTCACAGGGAACATTGAGGCAGAGGTATTTCACAGGGAACATTGAGGCAGAATTAAAGTATGTGGTGTGGAGGGAGACATGCTTGAAGACTGTGTAGTGGCTTTGTCCATAACGGGTTCGAATCCCAGCTACATCACAAACTTTAATTTAATGGCTCTGCTTATATTTAAAGACAATTTGGTTACTTGAAAAACTTTATTGGGAAAAAAAGTGCAGCAATATTTAAGCTATTTGTAGCCAGCTAAGGAATTGTGAGACTTGTCATATCGCGGGATCAACTTTTGTATTCCTGTGTCGTTTAAGTGTGCGCCTCTAAATGAAACCAGCTAAGACAATCTTCAGCTCTTCGTTGTTTTCAAAAGGACGACCGGAAGAGAGGAATTTCTTGAGGTGCAAGAAAATATGGAAATCTCTTGGAGAAAGATCAGAACTGTACGCTGGATCTTGCCGATTCTTGGTCTGAATGTCACGACGCAGTTTCCCCAAGGTCTCGCAGTGACAGTTCAAGACGACAGCCATACATCGGTTCCATTCACAGGCGGCACACTTCTACGGTACACGGTAGAAACGAAACAATTTTTCTTTCTCTTCACTCACAGTTAGCCAAGACTTTTTGCAGAACCATGTGTAACAGAAAGTTTCTTCTTCTTTCTGTCGAGTTGAGACATCAAGAAATCTTTTGGTTGATGTGCGTCTAACCGCTTAATTTCTAGCTTCTCTTCCATAATAAATGAAAGGACGTTCTGAACAATCTACTTTATTCATTTTATACTCAGTTTACAAACACTCAAGTTGAAACGACACAGTTCCAGAATACGTTTGAGTCGTGTCGGGGTAGTTCAATTGGTAGAGCGCTTGCCCGCGAAAGGCAAAGGTCCCAGGTTCGAGTCCCGGTTCCGGCACACAATTTTAATCTGCCAGGAAGTTTCACATTAGCGCACACTCCGCTGCAGAGTGAAGGTTTCGTTCTTAGGCTGTGGCCAAGCCATGTCTCCACCAAATCCTTTCTTCCAGGAGTGCTAGTCTTGCACATTTCGCAGGAGAGCTTCTGTGAAGTTTGGAAAATAGGAGGCGGGGTACTGGCGAAAATAAAGTTGTGAGGCAGCATCGTGAGTCGTGTCGGGGTAGCTCAGTCGGTTGAGCGCTTGCCCGCGAAAGGCTAAGGTCCCAGGTTCGAGTCCCGGTTCCGGCACACAATATTAGTCTGCCAGGAAGTTTCACTAAAAATACTAATTTGAGCTGAGTGAATAACTAGGCCTGTAAGAGGTATTTATCACATATAAGTATGATGCAAAAGTAGGTCGAATAATTGTTTTTAGACACTTAACAGGTGGCGATTGTACTTTGTAAATGATCAAATATTTGGTCGAATGTTGCATACTCAACCACTTTGAGAGGTACTATCTCTGTTAAAAAGTAATGTGCGAATGAAATGCGTATTTAAAATTTTATGAGTTATTACAATTATTCATATCCAAATTCGAGGAAGTTGAAAGAAACATTCTATGTAATATGGAAAGGAATGTAGACAGAAACGTGATGTACAAAAATAAGCGTGCAAAACGTACAGAGTAGTCTGCGGAAAGTAAACAGGACCTGACAGAAAATTACGTGAAATAAAAAATAATCGCACTCTTATCTTATGTAAATATCTCGATGCAAAGTGCTCCACATTATCAGAAAAGAGCCTTACATTCTTAAATTTCGGGTCTCTATGCAGACGTTATTTCGAAAATTATGAGACTTCATTCATTTAAGAATACTATTTTAAACAGACCTGAATACTCATTAATTTTTTTTAACAAACATGCTTTTATTTTGTGCTTTATTTTGCTCTTGTTGCGTCTCATACACTTCATATCACAACCCCAGTACTAGGATTCTTCCCAGAAGCCGGCCGCGGTGGCCGAGGTGACTGAGGCGCTCCAATCACGGTCAGCACGGCCACTACGGTCGGGGGTTGGAATCCCCCCTCGGGCATGGATAATTTGTGCCGTCCTAGTTTGTAAGTAGTTCATAAGTAGTTTGTAAGTTTAGGGACTGATGACCCCGCAGTTAAGTCCCATAAGCTTAACAAACATTTGAACATTTTTTTCTTCCCAGAAAATGGCGGCGATCAGCCGCTTCAATTCCGCAACAGTTACCTCGCATCTCCGCTACGGCGTGACAGGGGCTAGGGGCTTGGTCGTGACAGCACTGGCTCACGCGACGTAATCGGCTGCCCGCGACCCACTCACCCCGCTGGCCGGCAGGCGGAAACAGACGGAAGCAGCGCCCCCACCGCAAAGACGGCAAACACATGCGTACCGTCGCGCTCAATTCAACGAGCCCACGGCTCAACAACTTTCACTTTTTGTCAGTACTCTGCCCATACTTGCCCTAAACTGAAGCAAATTAAGCGTCTTATTTGTACGAACACCTAATTCTGATGCATGTCTTTGTACTCAATTAACTCATTTACTCATGCAATATCAACTGAATGAGCAAACATGCGAAGCATCTACTTTCGTGATCTGATGAATACGCGATAAATTGTGATAAAAAAAATCCATCTTGTCAACCCTTCCTGTATGTTGATTGTAAAAACTTCTGGCCGGGCGATTTTAACCTATTTCTTTTCAGTTATATCATGTACTTACACAATCTTTGTTTCAGGCTTTCATCTATCTTGGACTCGGGGCACTGAGAAATCATCGTATTTGGTCGCTAGTCGCTGGCGAATTTGGACGCAGCTGTTAAATTCGCTCCGTGTAAACAAGGACAGCGAACAAGGTCGCTGCTCCGAAACGAGAGCGTCTAAAGTTGAAGGGTGGGCTACTTTAGACTGCCGTTTTTGGTCGCTCGCAATTGTTGGTAAAAAAAAAAAGTTCAAATATTTGTTAAGCTTAGGGGACTTAACTACGGGGTCATCAGTCCCTAAACTTACAAACTACTTATGAACTACCTACAACTATGGACGGCACAAATATCCATGCCCTAGGGGGGGATTCGAACCCCCGACCGCAGTGGCCGTGCAGACCATGACTGGAGCGCCTCAGTCCCCTCGGCCACCGCGGCCGGCAAGTGTTGGTCATCCCGTGTCATATACAAGAGCGTATACAGTAGCCATCAGGCGAGTCAAAATGTCGAAGGAAGTAATAAATGCTGGCATTGTGTTTCTCGCAAGAGTCTTAAAAGAACAGTCTACCAAAATCAAAACGGAACAGTAGGAAAAAATGAAAGAAATGGATAAGAAGGTGAATTGGGAGGAGGGAAAAATATAGTGCTTCTGCAAATCTTTTGAGAGAATTATTGTGTGGTGATCCTTCTGCCTAAAGAAATATAATGAAGATGAGATATTTTATTGTTTTGATTTTTGTTTTCGGGTGTTTGGTATCCATATCCCCCCCCCCCAAAAAAAAAAAAACACCCCACATTGCTAGACGCGTGAAAGATCTCTTGCGGGCATCGTTTGGTGATGATCGTGTGCTCAGCCGCCACTTTCGTCATGCTTGGCCTCCAAGGTCTCCAGACCTCAGTCCGTGCGATTATTGGCTTTGGGGTTACCTGAAGTCGCAAGTGTATCGTGATCGACCGACATCTCTAAGGATGCCGAAAGACAACATCCGACGACAATGCCTCACCATAACTCCGGACATGCTTTACAATGCTGTTCACATTATTCCTCGACTACAGCTATTGTTGACGTATGATGGTGAACATATTGAGAATTTCCTGTAAAGAACATCATTTTTGCTTTGTCTTAATTTGTTATGCTAATTAATGCTTTTCTGATCAGATGAAGCACCATCTGTGGAACATTTATTGAACTTTTTTTTTTTTTTTTTTTTTTTTTTTTTTTTGTTTTTTTTTTTTTTTTTGTTTTTTTTTTTTGTTCTAATAAAACCCCATGTCATTCCAAGCACGTGTGTCAATATTTACCTCTCTATTTACATTATTCCGTGATTTATTAAGATTTCAGTTTTATATTGACTTTTTGATCACCCAACACCGCCCTAGTTAGTTAGATGGAGGTCAGGCATATTTTGCTGCTGCTTTAGAGGGCATCTAACGCGCAGATGCCTTGGGCCTCAAAGATCACCTGGTCTAAATCCTCTGGATTTTTGTGTCTGGGGTCACCTCAAAAGCGAAGTGTACCGCACACGCAGCAACACGTTTGAAGAAGTGGAATGGAGAGTTGTACACGCTTCTCATGAGCTCCTAAACGATCTAGGGGTTTTCGAAACCGCGGCGGAGTGGCCAAGTGCATTGAGGCGCTATGCTGCGATGCGCAAGGCCGCTCCCCGTCCGGGGTTCGAATTCCCCCTCGGGCATGGATGTTTGTGACGTGTTTAAGGTAGTTCATAAGTAGTCTGTAAGTTTAAGGATTGATGACCTTTAAAAACATTTGAATAATTTTTTGGGTTTTCGAAAGAATTCGAAATTCATAACAGAAACGAGCACAGTATTGCATCCTAGGTGCAAGGAAGACACTGCGAACACTTCCTTTTGCAGGTAACGAATAAGTGAAAATGTGAATTAAATGCGATGGAAATCTTAACAGTAAAGCCTAAATTTCAAATTAATGTGTACTAACTAGGACGATGTTTACAATGACGTCAGTGGCGGCTTGGAATCATAGATTCGTAATTATTTCGCAAACGACTCGTTTGCGGGGCTATATTTACTGGGGCAGTTTTGCTTCTACTATTGTCTATTTTCAATTGTGTAAGTTTGCACCATCCTTTTTGATACACCCTATATATATATATATATATATATATATATATATATATATATATATATATATATATATATATATAGCTGACTTTGTCTGTTTATATTGTACGGAGGCGATCCAATATTGTCATAGGTTTCAAAAAGGATAAACGCGACATCGCTTGTATATACTTTTAATTCGACGACCAGTTTCGATGGTCTATGCCATCATCTTCTGGTCTAAAAATATTTTACACAGCTATCATCTTGTCAACCGTTGTTGTATAAAATAATTTAAAGTACAGAGATGCACTATGTCATTGTAATAAAAGTTTACATCCCAGTATATGTGACAACGGGATATCCTACTTTCACCTGTACTGTGATGTAAACTTTTATTATAATGACATAGTGCATCTATGCACTTTAAATTACTTTGTACAACAACGGTTGACATCGTAAGATGACGGCTGTGTAAAATATTTTTTGACCAGAAGATGATGGCATAGACCAACTAAACCATTCGTTGAAATAAAAGTATGTACAAGCGATCTTGGCTTTACCCTATTTGGAACCTATCAGAACAGATAGCATTTATGATCGTACATCATTATCAGATTGTTTCACTGCTCAAAGGCGATTCGGCGTAGATCTCTCGGATTGGTTGGTGGGTCGATTCGTCTACAAACAGCCCTTCTAAATGTATCCCAGTGCATGTTGGATAGTCTGGAGAACATGCTGACCATTCTAATCTTGTGATGCCATTGTCATGAAGAAACGCATTCACAAGATGTGCACGATGAATGCGAGAATTATTAAGACTAATGCCTTACCAAAATGCTGCTGATGCACTGTACGTCGGAGGTTGTCATCCGTGTACCGAATAGCCTTATGATTTCCTTCGATGACCAACAGAGGTGACACCCAGAATACCACCTCAAAACATCAGGGAACCACCACCATGCTCCACTCGCTACATGTTCTGTCTTCGACGTTCAGGCTGACTAGGCTGCCTGGTTGAAAGCAGATGTGAGTCTGATCTGTGAATAGCACTTCATGCCAATTCTCACCAGTCCATTCTGTATACTACTGCTGCTTATATACTATCGCTTATCGCCCCATATCACCAGAAGTGAACTTACGAAGTATCCTGCTACATTCCTAATAAACCCGAGTGTGACAAGATGTAGTCACCGTATTACTGGCAGCCATATTGCTCTCCAAAGAGCTACTTTATACAGCATTGCTGGCAACATTAACACTGTTTACTCACAGATATGCCCAGATATGCTTCACACAGAGAGCATCCCAGTTTGCCCATGAGAGCTACAACACCAAAAATGTACAATCTCAATTAAACGTAACATTTTCACAAACACCAGAACCTTTAATCCAAAGATAGACACTCTCCTCATCATCTACCTTAAGCCTATTATGAGTCTTTAGAATAAGTGTCATATTACAATAATTAAAAGACTTTTCAATATCTCTAGTATAAGTTCTCCAATTGTTATTCAAAGGACCGACACGAATGATTGCTACAATAAGCCATCCACAATCTGCTTGATAAGTGTCACTCGTCGCTATACTAAAATTCAAAGTAGCTGCTACAAAAACAGAATCATCAAGTGTAGCATGTGTAGTAAGGCAGATGACGATGAGAGTGTGTATGTTTGAATTAAAGGCCCTGTTCTTCGTGAAAATGTTAAGTTTAATGGAGATTGCACATTGTGTTATCATAAATAGAGTGTGACAATGAAAAAAAAAAAAAAAAAAAAAAAACCCTACACATTGGCCTTTCCCAAAGCTGAGAGATGATTTTTGGTGTTATAGTTCTCAGTGTTACTGTTGGCAGCACTGCTGTTTAAAGAAGAGCAATATGGCTGCCAGCAATATGGAGACCACCTCTTGTCACGCTGCTTGGTTTCAGTAGGAGCGTGATGGATTTTTCAAGAAGTTGACTTCCTGTGATATAAACGAGCGAATATAAGCAGCTGCGGCATGTTGTCGCAGCACTCAATGCTGCTGCCGTCCTACTGGCATGTACTATGTCGATGTGAAATTACAATAAAGGAAAAAAAAAGCCGTCATGCTGCCAGAGTTCGTATGATTTATTTTTAATTTTAAGCAATTTTAGGCAATCTTAATTTTGTCTGATGAAAATACTGTTAGCACTATTCAATCTGAGCATTTACTGTGATATGTTTTTAACGGTTGTCCTCTGTTGATAGCGTCATGCTACGGTCTGGCGGCTGTTCCGACCGGAGGTTCGAGACCTGCCTCAGGCAGGGGTGTGTGAGTTCCCCTTACTGTAAGTTTCAGTAGTTTGTAAGTCTAGTGCCTGTTGACCATACCAGTTTGGCTCAATAGAATTACAAACATTTGAACTAAAATTCAAAGAACGTATCATGTAAACTTTTTTAATATGGGATCTTAAATCTTCTGCTTGTGCATATATATCTGTTACAAACTATTAGATTGCACCCCTGGCTTGTATAATGTCAAAACACTAAATGAAATAAACATATCACTGTATTACACATTATGGTACAATCCAGAAATTAAAGATGAAAATAATAAAGAACAACTACAAGGGATAGATTGTATAGATTTGATGAAACCGGAGACAGTTCAAAAGAAATGAAAAATTGAAAATGTTAACCAGAAGGATAAATTCTGAATTGTTTCCATACGGAGGAATTATCTTAGTATTAATCTTGTTAACATTTTCTGGGTAAAATATGATATACTGAAGGAATGGACAATAGGAAAGATTCCAATATGCAAGGAAAGTAAAACAGGCAATAATCTAAATACAGAGATATGAGTATTCTAAGTAATGCTTAAAATCAATAGCAAAATAATACAAGGATTGTTTACAAATGTCTCGGCTATAATTTTAATGTAGGAACAAGAAGGATTCCAAAAGTGATGATATACGCATACACTATTTATGCACCGGAACATGTAATACAAAAGTGACAAGGTATGAACCTGGAAGCTTAAATAACATTTGTCGATTATGAATAGACGTTTTTCTCAATTTACAGAAATAAGTTATTTGGAATAAAATGAAAAGAGGAAATATTAAATGTCGAATGATGTCGTGAGAAGGTTATACATGAATACAGGGACTACAGTTGACACATTAAAAGAACAAATGAAATACAAACAGATCAAGGAATAAAAAAATGAATTATTCGGCTTGTAAGTAGATGACATAATTAGAGAATGGAAAAGAGGTAGAACACCATCAGGCATAAACAGAAGTTTAAAGTGAGCATCCCATGTTTACAACATGGGTTACGTGTAGATGATGCAGATTGACGTGCTCAGTTTTTATTTATTTATTTATTTTTATAATTGCTGCTTAAGCAACAGAAACATGATCCTAAACTATCAGTAGATTAATTTGTTTGACGAGGCCAATTTTAAGTGGAGCGGACAAATTAACAGGCATAACTGCACTTACTGGTATACTGAGAATCTAACTCGTGTATTAGAACAACAACTACAATTAATGGGAGTGTTTGAAAGTCGGTATCATCATTTGGAGTATTTGGACCACATTGTTTTAGAAGGATCAGTGTCAAGAGATTATTATTTGGATGCTCAGAATTACGCGGTACCAGGACTTAGGAAGCTGAAAACTTCTTAGGAAATTTACTTTCATCTCGATGATGCTCCATCACTTTATGCCAGTGCCGTTCGCGATTATTTAAATTAAACTTTCCAAAGAAAAGTGATTGGTCGAAGAGCAGATATTGACATGCCTCCACGTTCACCAGAATCATGTCCAATTAATTTTTCCTATGGGTTGTTGTCAAGAACTCTGTTTATTCTCAAAAGCCATGCATCATTGTTGAACTGAAAGACAGCACCCACGCCGGCCGCGGTGGCCGAGGTGACTGAGGCGCTCCAGTCACGGTCAGCATGGCTACTACGGTCGGAGGTTCTAATCCCCCCTCGGGCATGGATATTTGTACCGTCCTAGTTCGTAAGTAGTTCATAAGTAGTTTGTAAGTTTAGGGACTGATGACCCCGTCGTTAAGTCCCATAAGCTTAACAAACATTTGAACATTTTTTTTGAACAGCACCCACTACGAATTTCACTTTTTGGAAAGTGATACCACAGTTCGCCATAGAATAAGTAACAGTGTTCCAAAAAGATTACAAAGGTGTGGTAATGATGACATAAAAAGTGTGAACATAAAAAATAATTATAATGACAGATACATCAAATCTGTAGTTGATATCAGTACCCAGTGTATAGTGACTTTTGCGCCACTCTGTATATAATGATTAATAAAATACGATTTTTCGGAATGAAAATCGTCTTTTACATTATTTTTTACAGAATTATGGCCAGAGAACTTTTAAGACCTTAGAGCTGATTTAGAAATAAATAAATGATAATTCAACAATACTTACCTTTTTTCTGCATGCCATGATTAGCCACTCAAAAGGCACTTATTGCTGACTGCTCCTGACGCCTAGTAGTAATTCTGAAAACTATGAGTACGTGACCTATTTGTTATTCAGAGTATAACGAATAATTTACAGACGGCGTTACTGAAGAAAAAACGGAAAAAACGAAAAACGCACATTGTGAAGAAACATTATTTGGACAGATACAATATATATGATACAAGTGACCTTTTGAGGATAAAGCACAAACCGTGTGTGTGTGTGTGTGTGTGTGCGTGCGCGCGCGCGCGCGCGCGTGTGTGTGTATGTGTGTGTGTGTTTGTCCACGATTTCTGCCCAAACCGCTGTATCGATGCAAAAGAAGCGACAATAAGGCAAGATGTGGTTTTCCAAACCCTGGAACATAGGCTGTCCTGCACAGCAGGCATTTTGTGTGGCAGCAGTATCGATCTACCTTACCACACTGCTTTGCACTATAGCCTACTTAAAAATGGCAGACATGTTTCCCCAGCCATGATGTGCTCGGTTAGCCATGTGGTCTAATGCACGGCTTTCCGAGATGGGGAGGCGTACGACCCCTATTCGAATCCGACCGGTGGATTAACGAAGGGGGTCGGAGTGACGGCCAGCCTGGATGTGGTTTTTAGGCGGTTTTTCACATCCCCCTTGGTGAATACCGGACTGGTCCCCAAGTCCCGCCTCAGTTACACGATTCGCAAGCATTTCGCAACACTTTACACTTTCGCACATATAACACTATACACAGACCTTTGGGGTACACATTTCCTTTGGGGGGAGGGGGGTGGCATGGGGTGGTGACAGGACATCCTACCACCCCGAAAATATTAACACGCCAAATCCGGATTTAAAAAAGAGCCGATTCTGCATGTACAGGACCATGGCCAAAGCGAAAGAAAAAGAAGACATGTTTTTCCAACCCTACCATATACGTTGCTCTGCATAACAGGTATGTTACGTGTGTATCATCGGCATGCATAGCAGCTGTACATAACAGAAAGAGAAGAGAGGGGTGGATGGCCACATGTATAGGAGGAGATGGAAAGAGAGAGGGGAGGTGGAAATAATGGCGTAGGATAAGAGGGGGGTGGGGGGAGGAAATGGATTTGAAGGTAGGAGGAGAAAATGGACAAAGAGGTTGAAGAGAAAATGATAAGTCAGGTGGAGGTGAGGGTGATCACGGAGACAGAAGGAGTATACAGACAGAAGAGGAGGAGAAAATATACTGACAAGGAAACCACATCGGTATCTGATTTTAGAATTTTTTGATATTTGTCGTATGTGATGTTCAGAACACAAATCACAAAAGTCATTCGACGCAACTCTAAAAAATTCTCGAGAAAATCGACTTTGAAGTTTTCCGAGTAGACGTAAGTACCAATAATTAAAAGAGATTTAGCATATATCGGTGTAGTTAAGTGGTAGCGTCCTAGCCTTATAATGCCTGGGCGGTGGTTCGAATCCTGCAGTGAGAGGTTTTTTTTTTCGTTTTGTTGGAATACTTTAAAAAATTTATATCTAATAGTAATTTTTACGAAAAATTCACGTGATTTTGTTTATTTGAAATTTTCTATATCTTATAAAAGATTGTTAATAATGATGGTTTCAATCAAAAACATAAGTTACATTTTCACAGTATAGGCTTCGCTATTAGTTGACGACGGTAGTCTTCAATTTTTGAGTTTGTGAAGAGCTACGACGCTGGTTTTGGAAAGTCATCTCCATAACTACTAAAGGCTTTCCAAGTAGCTTACCTAGTCAACCGTTGTTTTAGGTGACGACAAGGTGTTTAACTCGTCTACATACAAACAAAAACTAACATATGGAATTAGAGTTCCCGAAACGTTTTATGTAACTGAATTCGAAAACAACTAAAAGAATATTTGGCACGACGGTTTTTGAACCACCGACTTGTGACGCCAGAACGCTGCCACCTGTGCTACACTGACAGACGCCGCTACTCTTTTAAATACTGGTACTTACGTGTACTTGCAAAACTTCAAATTTGATTTTCTCGAGACCTTTAGAGAGTTGCGTCAAATGGATTTGAAGAATTGTTATTTAAGTTCTGAACTTCATGTACCATAAATATAAGGAAATTCTACAATCCGATACCCAGGTAATCTTCTTGTGAGAGGGGGAGAAAGAGGCAGAAAAGCGGAAATGGGAGGCGGTAGTGGGCTGAGAGACGTGGAAGAAGGTAGATAGAGTGGGGTGCAGGAGGGTATGTATTGAGGGGCTAGAGGTGGACAAAGAGAGAGGGAAGGAGGCGTTTGTGTCTCTTACACTGTAGTTGTACCTTTTAATGCCAATAAACTTGTAAATTTCAGTGTCTTACTATGTTTGTTGGCACGCGATATGTCGTAATTTTATCTGAACGATAGAAAGCCTCAGAAATTAAGATTGCAAATAGTCATTCAAATTACTTGTTTCAGCTGCATGCGAACTATCAATACATGTAAGATAAAAGAAAGTACACAGTAGAATACAGCGACATGTAACAGCTTATAAGAATCGAAATTACAGATCCAAAATACAGAAATGTCTGTATACTTGCCTGAGAATTGAATAATAAATTTTAGATCGAAAGCGTCTTAAACAGTTTTCAAAATCACGTAATCTACATTTTCCTTATTACGAGTCTGTTAGAGTGTTCAAAATAATAATTAACTACACTCCTGCAAAATGAAAAAAAAAACCATGAATTCGTCAACCCAGCAGAGCGAAATTTTATTGAAACATTCTTGACGATGTATACAACACACGATCACGCAGTCAGAACCATACGCTCGTCAGTACAGTCACCGGAGCGTGCACAATGTTGACGCTAGTATGCTGTATACCTACCTTTTGCACCAATGCAGGGTGAAACTTTCTCCTGAAGAAGATCGTAGAGGTGCCGAATGAAGTCTTACGGTATGGCATGCCATGAAATTTCCATCTGATGCCTCAGCTGGACCAAATCTTGTACTGGTCGTGTAGACCGCGCCAAGATGACGTTTCATCCGGTCCCAGACATGATCAGTGGGGGACATATCTGGGGATAGTGATGGGCAGGGTAGTTGACGTACACCTAGAAGAGCACGTTGGGTTGTACGGGATACGTGTGGACGTGCATTGTCCTGTTGGAAATGCACATCGCCTTGTTGGTGCATGAACGATGGCAAGATGGGTAGAATGATGGTTTCATTGTATCGTGTACTGTTCAATTTTCCCACAACGAACACCAGTGTAGGATATGGCTCCCCACACCATGATAGCAGGTGTCGGCCACGTTTGTCTCTGTCACGTACACTCCAGATTTTCGCACTCCCCTGCACGACACTATACTCGCGTACGAGCATCATCGGCACCGAGGCAGCGACGAGTCTCATCACTGAAGATGACTCCATTCGTCCCTTCATAAGCGCCTACCATGACACTACTGGAGGCTGGCTGAATGATGTTAGGTGTGAGTGGAGGACATTCTAACGGCACACATGATTGTGCATCATTGTGAGGAGAGCGATATTCTACACACGCTACTCTCCTCTAGTGATCGTCTAGAGAACACTGAACAGTACACAGTACACTGAAACCATCATTTAACCCTTGTTACCTCTCATGCACCAACAAGGTTATGTGCTTTTCCAACAGGACAATGCAGATCCACATGTATCCCGTAATACCCGACGAACTCTTCAAGGTGTACGTCAAATACCCTGGCCAGCACGATTCCCAGATCTCTGCCCCATTCAGGATGTTTGGGACCACATGATACGTCATGTTGGGCGGTCTGCATGAGCGGCACTAAATCTGGCCCAACTGAGGCACCAGGTGGAAATTGCATGGCAGGCCATTCCACATAACCACACTAGGAACCTCTAAGATCGTTTCCATGAAGGAATTGCAGTGTTTATTGCTGCAAAAGGGGGTTATACACGATACTAACTCCAACAATGCGGACGCTCTGGTGACTGTATTAACGTGCGTACAGCTCTGCCTGTGTGATAGTGTGTTGTATACAATCTCCAGAATGTGTCAATAAGATTTCCCTCTGTTGGGTTGACGAATTCATAGTGTCCTTTTTTTTCATTTTCCAGGAATTAATTAATTCCACCAGTGTCTACTATTCTTCCTTTTGTTATTCTCTAATGTTCCAAAAGAATGGGATGATAATCTGTTCTCGAAAAATGTTATGTTTAAGTATTGTGGAATAGGTCTGGAAGCATGGTTGAAAGGAATGCTTATGTAAATTATATTAGTTATATTTTTACCCGTATATGCCCATTTTTATAGCTCAGTTCATCTGTGTATCGCGAACTACAAATCTGAAACTGTATCATATAGCTCAATTTGAGGTTGATTCCGGTTCTCTCATATCGTAAATTTAGTCGGTTCCTTACTGCAATATGACGGTTGCGACTTTACGTTGCAAATGATGTGGGCAATTCCAGACAACTCAGCTGAAAAATGTTTATGTAAACTCTAAATGTTCAAATGTTTGTAGAGCTTATGGGACTTAACTACGGGGTCATCAGTCCCTAAACTTACAAACTACGCATGAACTAGCTAATACTAAGGACGGCACAAATATCCATGCCCGATGAGGGATTCGAATCCCCGACCGTGCAAACTGTGACTGACGCGCCACAGAACGCTCGGCCACTGCGGCCGGCAAAATTGAAGGATGCTGGATTCGATCCTTCAAACTCTTGTATTTCTCTAATGGAAGTGGTCTTACACAACAAACGTATAATTAAGAAATAAACATCTTAAAATTCTGTCGTTCATTGCAAACAGGGACAAGTCATTGAAAACAAAATGTTGGCGAAACGCAAAAAACTACCTCTGACTGCTGAAACTAAATAAATCTGTAGGATACGTACATTCAGGGAATGTATTTTCGGAAATCGAAATGCAACTTTTTGATGGACTTGCTCCTTATTGCAGCAGTAGGGGACAAAGCAAGTAAAGTAAAATATGCAAACTAAAGTTTCCTCTTTTCCAAATTGTATTAGAATATAGAAAACATACCATAATATAGAAAACACATCATATTTATGACATTTTATACAAACAATTATGCAATAATTCCAATTATTATGTTAATATACAAATTAAAATAAAAAATGTAGTAAGGTACTACTTTCTATTAAATGTACTAACATTATTTAATTGCTTATAGTTGATCTATTTCCTCACACAAAATCTTTAATTTTAAACACTTATGTATGAACACTAGTGAATCTCCTATTCACAGCAAGGTATTTAAAGAATGCCACTAAGCTCTTCCTCATTAACTTCCTCAAATACAGAAAATGGATCATGCACTACATTGTTTTGTGGTTCTTGTGGCTCTTGCACAACTAACTTATAATAATAAAGCTCTGGTAGTGAGGCCCTGTTTTCTCCATAATGCGCAGCAAGTTAAGTCCGCTACATCTTTTTCTTAGCTGCTTTGATCACCACGCCAGTATTAACCTTCGTTGGCTGAAGAGAATTGAGTAACATGCCAAGCTTCAATAAAGATTTGGCTACGCCAACATCAAGGCAATAATTTACTTCCCCTTGGACGAGGACAGAACCTAATCTTTTACTGTTAGTCAGCTTAAACCTCTTGCACGGAGCTAACTGAAAATGATTCTTGTGTTTTGTACATTTCCAAGAAGTCATCTGGATTCACTAAAGTGGACTTGCTCATAATTTTATTTTCCAGTCGGCCAAACACCCGATCTGGTGGAAAAATGAGTGGACAACAATTAGGTACAAACATTCAATTTCTTCTATATTTAAAACAGCGGCGGTGGTAAGCCATTTACTTAACAATCCCAAAACCATCAATCACAGAAAAGTTCAAGCTTATGGATATTGGCAAAATCGATCTTGTTCAAGCAATGAAATAAACATAAAGCAATTTCATTTAAGCCTTTATTGTGTTCACTTTCAAGCCAAGTGTAAATAAAGGCTAAGGAGCTCACAGAGATAGTAAAGTTGTAAGTGTATAACTGACGTGCTTAGTAGGCTTTTTGATCTGGAAGTTTGGGTAAAACTAGATTTTTCTGACAATCGTACGAAATAATTAAAACGCCTTCAACTTTCGATTGTAACTTCTTGCAAAACTGCTGGGCCTTTAGTTTATGTACTTGTAACTGAACACTTAGCTCCGACTTTTCATATATTTCTGTTGTATTGCGGATCCTTTCTTCCATCTGAATACACGTCTAACAACAATCTGTTGCTGGTGTACCAAAACTAATGTAAACTATGTATTAAAATTTTTCCTGAAGTAGTGATACTCACATTTTAGTTCTGGAGATTGGAGATTACATATGTTCCACTAGCTCTTTACGCTTAATTCACTAGATAAATATTGCTTTGATGTGTTTTTAGCCCGATTGAAGTGAGACTGTACTGGCTACAATGACTGTATGAAGGATTGCACAGCTTCCTTTTTATGTACACAATGACTGCTTCTCACATCTCCACCACGAGTTTCCTTTGGGGAATTTCTAGTGGGAAAATATCTCTTGCAAACGCCTTCGACTCTTCTTTTACCAACTTGTAGCAAGGAGAGAAATTTATCCTTACCCGCCTGAACGTATTCATGCACATTATCATCAATTCTCTTCGGTAAATAGTATGCAATGGTTAGCTCCTTACTGTAACAATTCTTACGTGATCTGGCTCTGATCTTGCATGAAACGTGTGTGAGACGGAGGATTATTTCATTTTGGTTTATCTTGCTGTGAGTGGCATAAAACATCTGGTTGGCTCTACGAACACCTTGCATTGTTAACTCTGAACACTTAAATCTTGTGTTTTCGGGATGACTGCACTCGGGAGCGTTGGAAATGATTTAGAGGAATTTCTGCAACAATAAAACAATCCCATTTGTCTGCTGTTACAGTAACATCAGAGAAAATTTCAAATTCCATGATTCAATACACTACTAAAGACATTGCAATGTACTTACCCGTTTCTTCTTGCTGTATTTCGTTTCCATGTTGATGGCAAACGGAGTTTCTTCCTTGCTTTTCCTCTCAGTGATGGTGTAATATTACCCTCAATCATCACATCAGGTAAATCTGACATACTGAAACACCCTACTTAACAACTGGCAGCTAAACGCCAACAAGTACTAAGACACAGTCTTATGCTTGCATTGTTACCAACCAACTATAGTCCTGTCTGAGGTTTGGCGCACAAAATTGCAGAATGAACAAAGAGTGATAATTCTGAAGGACTTGGTCCTATTTTGCATCCTCAGTTATAAGAATATATAAACTAATCCAAAGACTTGTCCCTATTTGTCCTAGGTGTTTGGTGTGTGCACTTGTCCCCTTCTGCATCAGAATTGCCATTGGACATGTCCTATTCTGCAAATTTTTCTAAATTTCTAAGCGAATTTAAAGCTGGACTTATGTTATGCAGCATTTCTATATATCCTTCAGTTCGTCTTGGAAAGACGGACAAGATGGCACAAAGACCTTGAAAAGTGAAATTTTTGGATTTCTCCTCTTTTGCAAATGGACGACAGAATTATCAGAACGGATGGCTTAATTGCATTATGAGAACTGTGCAAAACCCCCAACTAAGTAATCAATGACGATGCTCAGACACTAAAACCACGTCGCTATCACGTAACACGAAATAATCGTCGGCTCAAAATAGTTCAAATCTTAGTCTGACAAATATCAACACTAGTAAATTCTCGTGTACAATCACAAATACTGTTCATTCACAATTCCGAAATGGAATCGGAAAAAAGATTTTAAACCGGCACGTATTAGTCCTTGGAAAAGTTAAGTCCCGACAAAGCAGCCGTTTGCCATGCAGATTCTAACAGTGTCACAAACGAAGCACTTCAGCTAACCAGGCATGTCCTTCTTTTTCCAAGACGAGACAAATGGTCTTCCAGTCCCCAAAGAGCGCTCCACAGTATCAGTCCAAGTATTTTACTTGAGCACTACTTCTGTCCTATGTATGAATATGACAACATGAGGACAACGCAAACATGCGGAACATGACATGCTGCTTGCAATTTCTGAGTTACTGTGGAGGAAATAATGTCCTGACTATATTTCATAATAAATTATTATAACAAGTGTAATAAATGTGTCAGTGAATAGATAAAAGTGTGTTGCACACACATTCCTGTTGGAATCGATAATAACACTTATCTTCTCGTTATATACCTCAATCTCTATTTATTTTCTCTTTTCTTTCTAAACCCTTCTCTCTCGAAAGATCATTTTCAATTTCTCTCCTCTTTTTCTTCACATCACTAGAGCACAAAATTTCGGCCCACCCCTCAATGTCACTATCACCACTAAATAATTCACCAAATACGTTCTTCGCCCCTTTTCATCCTTTTCCCTTTCACGCTCACTTGCTATTTTAAATTTCTCCTTCCTCCACCAGTGTTGCAAAAATGACTTCATAGTTTTCCCATAATATCTCCAGTCAGCAGTTAACCGATTCCCCCAGGGGGTCACGGGTCTTCCGTGAGGACTTGCGTGGCGAACACGGGGCCCCGAGCTAATGTAGTCTTCCTTCTTTCATTACTTCCCGGATTGCATTTCCTTTCGCCCTCCTCTCTTTTCCTATCGTCACTCCTTCCCCTTCCCACCGAAGGACTGATAACCTCAGTGGTTTAGTCCCCCTATCGCAAACAAACAACCCAACCCAACCCAACTTAACCGATTATCTTCCCCAAGAATCCATAAATCATCTTCCTCTGATCCTTCAGATTCACTGCCCTCGTCAGATTAAAAAACACTATTACATACTAGCAAGGTAAGGATATCAGTATATGCATCACCACATATATTCACGTAATTTGAAACTTTCTCTCCCTCGGACAATTTATTATTTACTTCCCCTGATACTTCACAAAGTCCACCACAATTAACTTCATCAACATCCGTAGATTCATATAAGTGAAATTACATTTACCACCGTTTGCATTTGAAGATTCATCACGTAACTCACAGAAAATATCATCAACTTCCTTAGGAACTTCACACCCTATGGTGCTACTGCATCTCATTAGCATTTCCAGTACATTTAATATCAGATGATTTTAGATAAACACTTTTCTCCCTGGCAGAAACTAAAATTTCCCCCTAAAAGTTTGCCCATATCCACGAATACAACACCATATTTATTTTAAGCGATGTGAATAAAGGACTTCGAGTCTAACAAGCCATTCTCACAATCATCCGTTCACAATTCACAAGTTCATAAACAGCCATTAGTTCACCTTCTTCAAAAATGTTCAAATGTTTGTGAAGCTTATGGGACTTCACTGCGTCGTCATAGTCCCTAAGCTTACAAACTACTTATGAACTACCTTATACTAAAGACAGCACAAACATCCATGCCCGAGGGGGGATTCGAACCTCCGACGGGGAACGGCCTCGCGCATCGCAGCATAGCGCCTAAATGCGCTTGGCCACTCCGCAGCGGCTCACCTTCATTTATAGAAATAAATACACAAATGCCGTCCTCAGTGGTATCTATTTCAGTGGCATCAACACCAACAATATCATCAATAAAATTAACATCAAATCCCTTCATCAGTATACCTCTATCATTGCAGTTACATAACAAATTTCATCAGCAGCCAACGAGACGAATGCTACACCGCTTTCTCCAACACCACTACACCATACAGGTTCAAATTTCTAGGTGTTCATATAGGCAATAAGCTGTCATAGAAAGCCTATGTTCAGGATCTTGTTCCAAAACTAAATTCTGCTATATTTACCATTAGAACAATATCTGACATAAGTGATTTTTCAACACGAAAAGTAGTCTATTACGCTTACTTTCACTCACTTATGACGCACGGCATTGTTTTTTGGGTTAACTCGCCTGATGCAAAAAGGATATTTCTAGCTCAAAAACGGGTGGTTCGACCAATATCTGGTGTAATTTCACGAACGTCATGTCGACCCTTTTTCAGTAGTCTGGGAATTTTGACACTGGCGTCACAATACGTATTTTTAAATGTCGTTTGTTGTTAATAATATCAGCTTATTCCGACGAGTTAGTAGATTTCACTCGGTGAATACTAGACAGAAGTCGAATCTACATTTGCATCACACCACCTTGACACTTGTGCAGAAAGATGTACAGTATTCTCAAATGTTCAAATGTTTGTACAACTTATGGGACTTAACTACGGGGTCATCAGTCCCTAAGCTTACAAACTACTTATGAACTACTTACTAACTAGGACGGCACAAATATCCATGTCCGAGGGGGGATTCGAACCCCCGACCGTAGGGGCTGTGCTGACCGTGACTGAAGCGCCTCAGTCACCTCGGCCACTACAGTATTCTGCGACATCCATTTTCAATAAGGTGCCACAAGAACTAAAGAATCTTAGCACTTAATCCACATGCTTTCAAATCTAAATTGGAGAGTTACCTCATGGCTCACTCCTTTTATTCTGTCGAGGAAGTCCTAGAAAAGTTAAACAATTAAGCTAATTCATTTTTTTCTTTATTGATTCTTTTCATTTTGTCTAAAGATTGTTTTGTGCCGTCTGACGTATACTGTTACCGTCTTCTATGTTCTTACAAATATAGTAACATTCCCGGATGAAGTGTCATATTCAGCCTTGAGATGGTTGTTAGGGAAATGGGCGCTTTGGTCAAGCCAACCATTTTAGCCCCTTCTAGTGCCGATATTTGCAGATGCCAATAGTGAACTGTAGATCCATACCTCCTTACACCATCAAATTGCGATAGTACAATTTTATAGTTTGTAATTGCGTCAGTCTGTTTCCTTAGCAATGAGCACCTGTTCCCCCACATAATTTAGAATTAATGTGCAATTTTACTGTTGATGCAGTTATAGCACTTCATTAGTTTACAATAGTAATTGAAGCCACGATTGTAATAGTCTTCATAATGTTATCTAGTATGCTGTCTTAAATATCTTTCAGTATGCTGGACTTAATTTTTTGGGGTGGCGAGGGTTCGTACTTACTGTGACATGACTGTTCCAGTTGCTATGGCGATGAATGTCATGTACTGGTTCAAGAGCCACCTCCAGATCAAGGTTCCGCGGTCATTCAGATTCCATATATCTGTCCAGCTAACGTCGTGTATTTCTGTGTCGTCGCCATTATATTTCTGAATTATTATGTTATACAATATATCCTCGATCTCCATATCCTCGATCCCGATGTCATTCCCATATTCAGCACTTCGCAACTTGTTCCCTAATATTGGGACCACATGCGTAGGATTAATTCTGCTTCATGATATCACTGCACTGTACACAGTTTACACAGAAACTCGCTTGCGAACACTCCAAGAGACAAATACGTACTGCAGCTACACCACTCAAGTAACTGGAGCACCGGTTAGTGCAGCTGCACTACGCCACCATCTAGTGGCGCTAGCAGACGAGTGCGGCGTTCAAAATTAGAAGAGACTCAAAATCCCTAATACTAGCACTCTTTTACAGAAATAAAACTCAGCGTGGGCTTCAATGCGAGAAACTGATAATAGTTTCCACAAAGGAACTATGTCTCGTAATTTACTAGAAAATTCTAAGAAATTCTGGTAATATGTAAAGTACACTGCCTTCAAATCCCAATCACTACGTGATAGCAATGGTGATACTACTGATGGCAGTGATGCTGAAGGAAAATTACTAAACACAGCTTTCCGAACTTCCTTCGCCAAAGAAGACAAAGTAAAAACTTCCGAATTCGAATCAAGAACAGCTCTCATACATAATTTTACAGTAGACATCCTAGGAGTAGTAAAGAAACTTAAATCACACAAAAGAAAGTGTTCCGGTCCGGATTATACAACAATTAGGTCCCTTTCAGAGTATGTTCAACGAAAGATACGTACCCAAAGACTGGAAAGCGCAACTGTATAAAGTTTCCACACTGTCAACATAACACGAAAATCAGTGAAACTACACATCCCTTTGCAAGCTGAATAGCATTAGAATAATTTGACCTAATACAGATTAATTAGTTGAATGTCCCTCCTGAAATCAAAAAATATATTTTCATAGTAAAAATATTTGGAAAGTTCTAGAGACGCTTATCTGTCTGCTAACATAGGATGATTACTTTCTTCAGTCACAGGTCTTAAAAGTATTTTATTTAGAACTCTAAGAATATCGAGACACCTTCACAGAGAGTAAACACATTAGGTGTCATGTACAGATATATGTTGATGTGTCTGACCGCTTTGTAGTTACTAACTCGGCCATCATGCTACTTTCATCTGTTTAAAAACAGCTACTCTCCATTTTAACGAGAGACTCGACACTGAAGCATCGATTACCTGCAAATGACGGTCTGTTACTCACCAGTAAGCACGGGCTGCTAAAATGTGCGTTACTGCCATCTAGTGGATCGGTTAAGCTTAGGTAACGAACAGGGATCCATGCTTGCTAGACACTTCACTATCAGTAAAAGCAGCAATGGATGGCCGGCCGCGGTGGCCGAGGGGACTGAGACGCTCCAGTCACGGTCAGCACGGCCACTACGGTCGGGGGTTCGAATCCCCCCTCGGGCATGAATATTTGTGCCGTCCTAGTTCGTAAGTAGTTCATAAGTAGTTTGTAAGTTTAGGGACTGATGACCCCGTAGTTAAGTCCCATAGACTATACAAACATTTGAACATTTTGCAGCGTATGAATCTCGGGTATCTACGATGTTGCTCTTGTTTTGAAGGTTAAGTGTGCAAAATTTCATCAATTACATCATACAAAATTATACGTAGACAGTGATTACCTTCTTATTTCGAAGAAAAAGTGTGCAAAGTTTCATCGCAATCAGATGAACGGTACGGCTGCGTTTAAAATACGAACAAACAAAGTAACTTTTACTTTTATACATTGAATTAAGCGATTAAATATAGTAATGACGATATTGTCTCGGACCCAACCTTACAAACGAATAAGTGTTCCAATGTTTGTATAGCTTATGGAACTTAACTACGGGGTCATCAGTCCCTAAACTTACAGACTACTTATGAACTACCTCATACTAAGGACGACACAAGTATCTATGCCCGAGGGGGTAATCGAACCCCCGACCGCAGTGGCCGTGCAGACCGTGACTGGAGCGCCTCAGTCCCCTCGGCCACCGCGGCTGGCGAATAAATAATTGTACCTAGGTGCATAACTATATTGTACCTTGCAGAAGCTTTCCACATTAAATAACAAATTACTTTCTCGAAGTAATTGTTGTAATTTCGGAAAAGACTGCCGCTCAGATACAAGAAATGTCTGACAAGCGTTCCAAGTTACAATACTCTACCATAGTAGAGCCACGACGCAGCTATCTTACATGTGAGCTTTCTGTCGCTGCTGACTGCCCACATCTGGCGGGGCACGTAGACCAAGATAAATTTTATCCGCTGCTGCTGCTGTCACGATAACTCAGCATTTTCCATGTTAGAACGGCATTTCAAAAAAATTACTACAGAGCGGTACAGCTGACTGTGGGTCTGGCTAGTCAGTTAATCTTTTCTGAACACTCCCACTGACAACACAGTGAAATACGACACAATAGGAGTGTTTATTAACACATGCCAATTGTACCAATTTTTCTCCAGTCTCGGTTAAGCACACTGCTCACAAAATTGACGGGATCAGTTGAGATATCTGGCTTCGTAAGTATTGTCATCGGCAGAATGAACATTACGGCAACAATAATAGTGGCAGTAGACAGTAAAACCACAGCTCTAATTAAACTCTAACAAACACTAAGTCTAAAGTGGAATTCAGAAGTGAAATATCCAGAAGTTTTGAGATTAAAACTGGAGTGAGGCAGGGAGACTGTCTCTCCCCACTGCTCTTTAATTGTGTTCTGGAGAAAGTTATAAGGGAATGGACAGTGTCATCAAGACAAAGCCAAATCAATGAGGGAGTTAGATTAGGTTACAAAAGGGACCACCTACAAGTAGACTGTTTGGCATTTCCAGATGACTTAGCTATTTTTTCGGACTCAATAGAAACAGCCCTGAGACAAATTGAATTGCTCAAAGAACAAGCTGAAACAGCAGGATTACAAATCTCCTTTGAGAAAACCAAATTTATGACAAACATTAACACAGTTCCAAACATAATGGTAACTAAATATGGGCAAATTGAGAGAAGAAATAAGTTCAGGTATGTAGGAGAAGTAATTGAACAAGATATACTCTATGCAGCAGAACAAAAAGGCAATGATGGAATCACTGCAGATTACTAAAAGAAAAATATTAAGGAAAATCTTGGGGCCAGTTAAAGAGCAGACACAATACAGAATGCGTCATAATAGTGAAATCTATACAAATATTGAAAAATTCACTGATGTAATTAGGAAAAGAAGAATAGCTTTCTACGCTCACATACAAAGGATGGATCCCAACAGACTGACAAAAAGACTTTTCTGTTACTTCAGTAAATTAAAAATGGATAATACATGGTGCAAGGAAGTTGGAAGGGGCATGGACGAGCTCCACATTAGCCAACAAGATATTGAGAAAAGACTACCACTCAGAAAGAAATTAAAGGATGTCAAATGTTTCTATGAAGAACCGAAGAAAAAGACTGGAGCCAAGTGGACCGAAGAAAAAAGAGAGAGACATCGGAAAATGATGAGAGAAATATGGAGGAAAAGAAACGAGAAACAGTTGAAATAATCGTAGTCCATAGTGGCTCATACGTAAAAGAAGAAGTGGCAGTAATAGAAAGTTGCTACAGAGGGAGCAGGTATAGACTTGCGTTAACCCTACCACACAAATTACACAAGCAGTTGGGATCAGATAGTGTAGTGAGCGGGTAGTGGAATGCAGCAACAACGTGACTTACCCGAAGCTATTTCACGGAGAGCCATAGGAAGGTTGGAAGTGGAACAGAAACAGACAGAGGGAGGTGGCTGCAGCTGTTGGTGTGTCCCAAAGTGTAATTTCCAGGACTTGGACGTGATTTCAGACAATAGGAACCGTAAAAAGAAGGCAAAACCAAGGCCGTTATAATGGTTCCTGACGAGGCGCGGCTGTTTTTCGTGCTGCTACACGTACAAAATAATGTCAGTTAAGGGATGCCACCTATGTCAAATAAGAAACGTAGAACTCTGTAAATGCCTCGTTCCGTTACACGCGGACACACACCTCACAATATTCAATGTTCCTATCAGTGTTCAGATTAACCAGGCGTGTGCCCTCTCCCACACACTCTTTCTAAAATAAAGTCTAACTGGATTTCTTACCTGTAGTACAACTGTAATCTCCCGCTGGAAGTTCTTCTCTTCAGGCCGAAGATTCTAACGCTTCCCAAATTGCAGTGCGTCTGTCAAGAATAATGAGCATAGTGGAAGTTGCTCTAACTACTTGAAGTAAGTTGAAAATGTTCCTGTATTGATTTTTATCTCTATCAGTGTGGCCTTCAAGTATGAAGCCAGATGCACAATAAATTGTCTTAAATCGCGGCAAAGATATTCTGTGAACTGAGCACCTAAAAAAAAAACCTCCACTAACTACCTTCAGCACTATCAAAATTATAGTATTTCGCGCATCCAAATCCAACTACTGTGCGCATTAACATATGCTGCCAAACAACTCAATAAATACTTGGTTCCGTACCGGACACCAGACACCAAACTTTACTATCTGCACGCCCGTAGCACGATCGAAACAATAAGTGACTCCACACGGGAACGTCACTCTGATATCCACCGACTGTCTACACACTTAGCTACCCGAGCGCACTATCGGCGCACACACAATACGTGGTTCCACACAGGACACCGCCCGCCGACTGCCCAGTGTCCACCTCAAAGTCTTGGCGCGAGAATCCATCATACTGTCACGCCATTGGCTGACACTTTCTGTCCAATAACATCACCCGTTCTACATTCAACTTACTCTTAATAATACTAAACTTTAAGACACTATTAAATAAACAAAATATATCAGCCATAGCTGTATCCTTGAGAAATGTTGGAGCTCAAAACAAGAATCCTACAAAGTTAATAAAACGTATTTCACGAAGCCGATTCCCACCATTCGCAGTGACGGTAGAGCCCCGCGCTATACGCCGTACCCGGAAGCTCAGCGCTGCCACGGTGCGAGCGACCGTCTGTTACTTGCTAGCCCGGACCGGCCCGCGCTAAGTGCACCGTATCTGCTATGGCCTGCCACGGCTGGCCGTACGGAAGATTAAAATTTGGAAAATAAATCTAAGTACAAAAATGAAAGGTGCGAAATATGAGGTAACGTCACATCGTCCAAGGGTAACATCAGCAAGAGATGACCGTTATCTCCGGTTATCAGTCCATCGAGACAGGAGGCTTCAGCTGCAACGCACCCTCCAGGCAGCAACATGATGCGCAATATCAACACAAACAGTCCGAAATCGCCTTCGGGAAAGTAGTCTATGCGCACAGAGGTCTATGGTGTGTGTTCCATTAAAAACCACGACAGCATTTAGCCCGCAGAAATTGGATGGAGGAACATCGAGATTGGAGTCGTTACGAATGGCAGCGGGTTCTGTTCACAAGTGAGTCAAGATTTTGTGTTCAGCCGGACAATCGTCACTCCCTCATCTGGAGAGAACGTGGAACTCGGAACAATCCAGCTTATGCGTCGAAAACTTTACTATACCGTGGTGGTGGCCGAATGGTGTGGGCAGGTGTCAGTACTGGCGGAAGTATGAACCTCTATGTCGTTCAGAATAGCGCTCTGACTGCTCAAAGGTATAGTGACGAAATCCTTCGATCTTTTGTTGTGCTCTGAGTTGGTGCCATAGGAGATGTGTTCCTTCTAATGCTTGTCCCACAGAGCTTAACTGGTGGATAACATGCTTAAAGCGGAGGCAATTGAACGAAATTAGCTTGTTCATAGGACTTAAACCGATTGAGCATGTCTGGAATGCACTTAGCAGGCGTACTGCAGCTGTTCCAGCGCCTCTCACAACAGTTTCAGAGCTGGATGTTGCGCTCATGGAAGAATGGCCAAATATCCCTCAAGAACTGATTGACAAGCTCATACTTTCTATGCCACGTAGGTGTGCAACTTTATTGACCATCCGAGGGGATCACACACAATAGTAGAGGGCAATGAGAATGACTTTTTCACTATATGAAGTTAGCCGACGGTCACGAGGCAGCGGACGTCTCTGCGCCTTCTTTATTGTGGGACATCGATCGTCCTCTAAGAAGATTATTTGACATTATTATTGCTATGGATGTTCGTCAGTTCAGATTATGTCCTTATGAATGGATGGTTGGATCAAAATCAAATAGTATAAGCTTATATTGCAAGAAGACCAATAAACATGTGATGTCTGACTGAAGAAGATTTTCAAATATTACATCATGTATATGGAATGATTTATTATTTAATGTGAAATATGGAAATGTTCAAGACAGTATTTGATCTTCTATATCTAGGAAGAAAATACCATCAGTTTGAAAAGTTTATAACAGGCTATTGAATTTCAAGACGCATTCAAATGAAACAGTGGTATTTTATTGTGAAACTAAAATATAGTAGTTTGTGGATTTTCGCTCGAACGCCAGTTTCATGACTGAATTGGTGCTAAAGAGTTTAAACTTTGAATGTGAAGTTACAAACTGGCCTTTTATCTTTCTCCCGCGGGTATAAGGACCTGTTTGTGTTTTAAGGAAATATAGAAATATAAACTATTATATATTTTTTATATTAGGCGGTGGACATTTAACACACGTTGTTGACATACCTATCTTACCTCCGACCAAATGGACTCGCCCGTCCCATCTCACCGGCGTTCGCACAATCGAGGGAAATACAGTCACTTGTGAGCGACTGGTCTAACGTAACGTTGTTACTAAGTTTTCGAAAGAATGAGCCAGAGGTCGTATAGCACGACAGTGTCATCGAGGTTTTCAAGAGGCGTGCGGGTAATCGGCATTGCCGTAGAGAACAGTAGCACATTGGCAAACTGCAGCACTACGTTCCTCCACGGCAGACGGCGAATGCACGGTACTACTGTTCGTTTTTGGAGCATCACCAGCGACCAGCTTCGCGAAAGAAGTGGCAACACTTACTGTACAACCCACTCATCATTTTCCACGACAATGCGCGGACGCATACAGCGCAAGCTGTGGCTGCTCTTTTCGGTCGATGAGACTGAGAACAACAGTACCATTCACCATAATCCCCGGACTTACGTCCTTTTGACTTTGATTTGATTCCAAAGATGATGGAACCACTTCGTTGCATTTGCTTCAGAACTTCCCACACACATTACAAAGAATGCACTGATGCTCTTAGATTCAATAATTTTGACAAATCCATAGTAGCTAACCATCTATACGTCAATAAATACAAACTAAGCAACATCCATAATAGTCTTACAGTACTCCACACACAAGTAAATGGCAAAAACTCGATTTAATTGAACAGTCAGAAATAATCCTATACATACATATTATAAATGCGAAAGCTTGCCTGTTTGTTACCGCATCACGCTAAAACTATAGCACTGATATAGATGAAATTTCATACAGAGATTTCTTATGTCTTGGATTAGGACATAGGCTACTTTTCAAAATGTTTATTACAAGTTATTTATTTGAAATATATCCACAGAAATACGTAGCGGTTGTAAGGAGCTTCTAATACAATAGCAGAAGTGCTCTGTAGGGTATGTCATGTTTAGCCGCGAGGGTTAACGCGTTTTTTGGGCAATGGTTCGTGTCCTGCTATAGTGAAATTTTTTTCTTTGTTATTGTTATCTTTTTTACTTTCGAATATACAAAAAGATTCTTGGATACTGCCAAAACGGCTTAACTGATATATAATTACATACACAACAAATCTGAATGTTGGCGTTTATGCAGCATTCATTTTCATTTGTTGTAACAAATGAAGGAAGTATGTATATAAATTGAAGACTTTAAGTAAAATATGCTCTAAGTACCATGGCAAGAAAAAACATTGACGTTTTGTGTAGAATGGGATCTAGATACCAAGCCCAATTTTGTGTACAAAGCTCGAAGTGCCACGTATAAATAGCGTACGTAAACTACAACGAAAGTAGTAGCAAATGCACTCAACAGATGGCAGGCGGTACGCTACAGTTAACATAATTATGAAACGTTGTGTGTTCCGGACAAATGCAACGATATATATTAATTAATGTGAATGTCTGTTTGGTGTACGCTTATCACGTACGAACGACAAGACGCAGAGACTTAAATATTTGTACCGTAACTAATTTATACCTGATGAAGGTTTTAGCCACGGTTTTATAGCCATCTGATAAATATTTAACAATTTGAAGAATATAACATGAAATGCGGAGCAAGAATTACTCTTTGAAAATTATATTTACGTATATAAAATTCTACGTGTGTATGTGTTAATAGTTCGCTCTGCAGCGAAAACTATATAATGCAAACGAATGGTCAGTGTGTCATTGTTGTCCGAAGTCTCCCGTTGTACATTATACCAGTTCCATGCAGGTAGCTATAAGGGGGTGGAAGATATGGTAGTTGAAAGTCGTCAAATTATAAAAAAATTCGGACCGAAGGCTAGCGATGACGTTTGCGACTCTAGCAACGACGTTACATACAGCAAAACGTGATGCCACAGACCATATCTTTGGTCTACGTGTGCTAAAATGTCTTCAGCTCTTTCTCTGTAAGGATAAGCGTACAAATAAGGAAATATAAGAATAAATAAATAAAGCAGTAAAAAAGAAATTTTTTTAATACATCTCTTTAAAAAAACGATTTAACGTTTCGCGCATTACATCAAGTGATCGATCTGTGATATTATTACAATCATTATTTTTGATTTTCGTGATCGGATTCTTCGAAACGAGTGCATTTTTACCTGTGATTGGATCTACACTACTTACGTTCCTGATAAATAGATAATCAACACGCGAGCGGAGACGCGGGTTTAAGCTAGTATTACATAATTCCTTTCCGCGTCGAGATCAAACAATCGACTCCAATAATCAGCGGCAGTTATCGTATTGTCATTGGCCAGTATTAGTTCTGCCTGGGAGTACGTTTCACCAACCTCACGGCATTGCAAAAGATAATAAAGAAAGATAAACTCAAATGAACCAACAGATTTTAACAGCCACAACTTTTTCAGAAATTTCGAAAGTTTATTTTTTCCTTGTTACACAAATACTTTGCATTACCAACCAACTGCCCACCTACAGCCATAACTAAAGTACGATTTAATTTTTAAATGTATAAAGTACAAATAATAACATAAAAATCAGTATCTGTTTTAAAAACAAATCATTTTTATGTGTATAAAATTGAACACCTTTATATGTATAGAGCATCATTGTAATATAAAAATGGAACATCTTCAATGCTGTAAGTATGTGAGTCGTTATGATTTCACAATGTGCTTCAGATGGGAAGTGTTTGTGATGAAGTTTATTTATACCTATAAGTGTGCTGCAGGGTAGACAATACATTTTGCACTAGACTTGGTTGTACAGCACTGTTAATAAGTAAGTTAATGGTTCAATCTCCTTAATTATATGAACTGGTATTTAAAATTCGCCATATTGTTACCTGCCATATTTGGTCTTGACATGCTTAGGTCTTTAAATATATGTAAAGATTCAAAGATTCGCCTAATGATGAGCCCTTAGTGACTGGAGGCGAGTTTGTTTTACTTTACTGAAGTAAAACAGTCACGGAAGAATCACTGACAACAATGGAGAAAATTAAGTAAATAATAAATAAAGTATGAAAGGAATGAGCGCGCCAGGATAACTTTCTTTTCCGCTAAAAGCGCGCATAGAAGCCTCTTGCTTCCGGCAAATCAGCCTACTCCTGTTTTGGCTATCGCATCGGTAGGATCGTGCCAAAGAAAGGAATAAGTTAGAGGCATCTGACCGCTCGAATAACGTTTTATTGAAGCTTGTGCAATTGGTGAATGATATATTTATTGTGTATGGGTGCAGTTGTTTGTAGTTTGCTACTTTACTACGACAGAATTAAAGTAGCTGGCATCCCTGAAAACTATATTGCATTATCAGTTCATATCAGTCCACAGAACCACTTGAGATTTACAGTCTCACTTCAAGTTAATAGATCTGCGGCCTGAACATCATCCATCTGCATTGAAACATCGTCTGAGAAGACACCAGGTTAGTGAAAAACTATGAAAGAACTTTTTGTCTCCCATCCTGATGCGATAGAAGACAACTATGTCCCTCACGTGTTCCACATTGCTATACGAACAGCGACAGGTGCATGTAGGTCGTGGTAATACGATTAACGGAAAGGGGACAGAAAAGGGAAGGAAATATTGTTTAAGGTGGAAACTGTAAAATTTTCGGCGTCACATAACATCTCTGACGTACTGGTTACTATGAGCTTTATTCCACCAAGCACCCCATTTCTGAATTTACAACCAGGTTAAGTCGTAAATGGCATCCCTGTTGCGGGGAAGTAGCCTTCATGATTCGCTGTTGGTCCAAGTCCATCACACTTTTAGTGGTGTTGTAACTGTAATGAATTCCAAGATATTCCAAAACCTGAAAACTATCACAAGAAACACAGAAACTAAAACCCAGCTAGTGGGTTAACTGTTGTTGTCAAACACAAACAGATGTACAGTTCAAAGAGTTTACTGTGAAATACCGCTAACCAGTGAGCTACGCTGTCGTAGCCTCCGCCCCCGAAACTTTGAATGCTTGTAGCGCCAAATTAAACGTGATAAAAATGTCATTCAAAATTCTTTGTACACAGCTGGTGTCAACAATTCCAGTGCATGATACAAACAACCATTGTCACATTTGAAAAGTTGTATGTTTGCATAAAAATACACTTTGTAGTTCTTTTTACAATCTGTTTATTGGCTAACAATACAAGTCCTTGACTGCCAATCCGTCCTTGACTACCAATCCAGTCTGTGAAAACCGCACATCAATCGCATTTTTCGTTTCCGCAATATTTGCGGTGCAAGTGTTAGGTGATTCACCCTGTATATTTGCAAAATTATGTGTGAATTGGTAATTATGAGAATGGATGAAAATGGTTCAGAAACGTATTTATAACTGCTTTAGAGTAAGAGAAACGAAGTAAGTGCTTTACATTTTATATGATAAATACCTGTAAGTGATAACAAAATAGTTGGTACCCTAAATCATGATGCTATGGGCACGAAAACTTGCATTAAGTTCGAACTGAGTTATGTCACATTTATGGAGAATATTTGGACAATGTGCAATTCCACCGCTAATATATATATATATATATATATATATATATATATATATATATATATATATATATATATATATATATATATATATATACTTCAGGTATTTCGAGCGTTATTGCCACAGAAAAACACACAGATAAGTTTCAGAAGTACAGTAAAATTTAGTTTATATATTTGCAGATGTCTTAAAAATGTGATACCTTGCTCGAAGTTTGTTTAAGCGCATAGGTAGAGAGTATTACGTATTTTAATGCCTTAGCTGAGATTCCACGTTATTTACTTTTTTTCGGGTTTGAAAATATTTAAAATAAAACCACAAATATCGTATAATTGACACATAGCGCACTTGATGGTTTCATCTTGCAGGAGCTTTTGTTCATGACACTTTCGGCAAGAGATGGTCTGGGAGGTGAAAAATTGTTGCCACAGAATCACGCTTCAACCACACATTTCCGAAACTTTGCCTATCAAAACACTACCCTGAAAAATGTCCAAATGTTTGTATAGTCTATGGGACTTAACTACGGGGTCATCAGTCCCTAAACTTACAAACTACTTATGAACTACTTACGAACTAGGACGGCACAAATATCCATGCCCGAGGGGGGATTTGAACCCCCGACCGTAGTCGCCGTGCAGACCGTGGCTGGAGCGCCTCAGTCCCCCGGCCACCGCGGCCGGCCCTGAAAAATGTTTAGAGTACTGTTTTGAATTCTTTCTAGCGAGAAAATTCTACCTTTTACTTTTTTTTCAACTACATTTTGACTGTTCATCTTTCGGGGAACTGTAATTCAAAAATCGCATAGTGTAGGAAATTGTCTCATAGAGAAGTAATTTGAAACACACAAGGACCTGAGAACGTACATGTAACGGAGGAAATTAATTTGCCATGAATAACATGTCAGTATACACATACTGACAGTTTACCTAAACATGTCTTAGAGTTATAAAACAATTTCTCGTAATCAAGCGGAGAAAAAAAATCACAAAAATTAGCTGCGCAGTGGAACACCTTATAATAACGAATCTCGATTTTTTTTTTCTACTTTTCTACTGCTTCACAGCAATACATTTACAAGCAGACCAAGCTCGTACATGCCTATCAAAAGTATCTGATCCTCCTTTCACGTAGTTTTGCTTGCACCAGTAGCAGAACAGTACTGCACTATAGGCTACATATTTCGGAAGCATGGCTAAGGGATAAAGAGTCGAATCACAAAATGTAAGATCCTGAGTTCGATCCGCGGTCAGGCCTAGGATTTTAACGGTTACACGTCACTTCTTCCACCTCTGCTTAGAATATAGTTTATGTGTGCACCGTCGTTCGGAATCAACACCTATAACAACGCTATACTGTTCAAACTAACCATAAAAACACTTACGTAAATTATGTGTAATGTTCAAGTTTCGCTACTATCACAATAACCAAACAGCGTCGTCCTGATACCACGTGACTATAAGTTCTATAACTTATATGTGGCGTCTGTTCCTTCGGACATGTCTGAAAGAAAAGACGTCACTTTTGATCCAGCAGTTATTATCTATTCATATTCACGGAAAGTATGACACTGACTGCGAACGGGTAAAGTTGAAAATGTGTACCCAGCCGGGATTCAAACCCGGGTCTCCTGCTTTCTAGGCAGTTGCATTGACCCCTACACCACTGGGGACACAGCGACCAGCACACCTGCACAGAATTACTCAAGTACGCCTCATGTCAGATACAAATTTTCAACTTTACCCCTGCCCACTAGAACTCGTAGTTACTGTAAACTAATTCCTGTGAAGTAAGGGTCCAGGAATGCCTCCGCACTGAAGAAAGGATCATTTCCCGTCGTCGGACACTCCTAGGCCCTTACTCTACGAGTTTTAGTGGGCAGGGGTAAAGTTGAAAATTTGTATCTGTCGGGAGCCATACTTGAGTTCAAAATGTTCAAATGTTTGTTAAGATTATGGGACTTAACTAAGGGGTCATCAGTCCCTAAACTTACAAACTACTTATAAACTACTTACGAACTAGGACGGTACAAATATCCATGCCCGAGGGGGATTCGAACCCCCGACCGTAGTGGCCGTGCAGACCGTGACTGGAGCGCCTCAGTCCCCTCGGCCACCGCGGCCGGCATACTTCAGTAATTCCGTGCAGGTGCGATGATCGCTGTGTCCCCAGTGGTGTAGGGGACAGCGCAACTGCCTAGCATGCAGGAGACCCGGGTTTGAAACCCACTGGGTACACATTTTCAACTATACCAATTCGTATGTTAATGTCATACATTCCGTCACTACGTGACTAGCCCGGCCAGATGTTGACAACAAATGCAGTGGGCTATGCTCACTCTTTAGATACTCCACAGGCGTCGCAACTGAGCTGGATATTGCGGCACAGAACCTCAGCGCCTAGGCTGCAAGCGAACGTTGTTTTTCCTCGTTGTACCTGGCCAGCTGTAAGTATGTGATGCTGGTAATAACGGACATGTAATGGAACTGCAGTAGTGGTACCCCTGCGCGAATTGGACACTCTGTCGACCTCTCGTCGCCGGCACTGACGTGGAAAGTTCTCGCAGATCAGCAGAAGCGAAACAAATGACCGTGCAACGTGGCTACCCCGTGCACTAAAAGTTCGCAGGCGTCGCCTGCGTTCGCTTGGAATCAAACTCCGTGCAGTTGTTTAATTAGGAAACAGCACAAAGCACGCGTCAGAAATCCACTCACAGCGAAAACGCGGACCGTAACTGCGGTAACGCGCTGTTGCGAGCTGAACGTAGTAGAACTGTGCGCGCGCCGGCTGTCACCAGCTCCGCTGGAGCTGCAGGCGTAATTCCCGGGCGTGAAGCGGAGTGACAACCGCAGCCCTCCTGCTCACAGGATGTCGGCGGCACGGGAACACGAGGGGACGCCGGCGCACTCCTGAACAACGCGTTTCCAAATCTCGCTCCGTAACACGTCGTTTAACACGCGAAGCGTACGTAATATCTCATCCTGAAACACGTGTAGGTCGTTGCCAAAAAAAAGTTTATGCTCTACAGTTTACAAAATAATTACTGACACGATATTTATGACCACATTAGGAATGTCACCTTTGTTTATTGTTATGGACATAGTCTATTAACTTGCCATGGAGTAACAGCAACGAGATACATTTTTTAACAGAATAGTTGTTTTTAATCAGTTGCCCATGTACAAAGTCTGTTCAAAAAATTATGTAACATTCATAATTGCGCCGGTGGAGTGTTCGGACAAAATCCGGTTGGCACCACTGAATATGCTTGTTATACGTGTAACTGCTAGAAGTTTCATTACTGTATATCTGTACATTGGGGAATATATCACATAATTTCGAAAGGGGGGGGGGCAAGACTAATGTAAAGATGACATTTTTATCCCTTTTTCTGCTCGTATTCAGAGGATAATTTGCACTGAAGACACTTCTATTTTACTGACAAGGACACCACATGAGTATCGGATTTTAGAATTTTATGATATTTATGGAACGTTAAGAACTTAAATAACAATCAGCCAAAACCATTCGACGCAACTCTCAAAAATTCTCGAGAAAATCGACTTAGAAGGTTTGCAAGTACCATAAGTACCAATAATTAAAACAGTATGGTCGGA
Source organism: Locusta migratoria (assembly GCA_026315105.1). NCBI lineage: Eukaryota > Metazoa > Arthropoda > Insecta > Orthoptera > Acrididae > Locusta > Locusta migratoria. Next base: position 526,486,563 of record CM048745.1, read on the forward strand.
GTATCTCAGGTAGTAGCGTTCTAGCCTCGCAGTCACTGGCTCGAATAAATGTTTGTTAAGCTTAAGGGATTTAACTGCGGCATCGTCCCTAAACTTACAAACTACTTATGAATTACCTTATACTAAAGACGGCACAAACATCCATGCCCGTGGGGGCATTCGAACCCCCGACGGGGGAGCGGCCTCGCGCATCGTAGCATAGCGCCTCAATGCGCTTGGCCACTTCGTTGTTGTCAAATACTTACAAATTGTAATACCTAATGCTAATTTTTACTAACAGTACATGTATTTTTGATTCTCAAAATGATGACTTAATTAAAAAAGAAGAAACCACAAAAATCATTGCAAATTCCATATTTGTGGCAATTCTGAAAAACAAAAAATCCTTCGTTTCGCCGCGGCGGAGTGACCGAGCGAATTGAGGCACTATGCTCTGATATGCGAGGCCGTTTCCCGTCGGAGGTTCGAATCCTCCCTCGGGCATGTATATTTGTATTGTCTTTAGTATAAGGTAGTTTATAAGTAGTTTGAACATCCTTCATTTCGATATGGTCTCACACATGTCAAGGTGATAAACATCGTAAATACATGGAAAAACATTGTACAAATGCCGAATTTTTACATTCGCAATTTTTCTTTGGTGTGTCAATCGGAGAGCAAACTACATTTACCTTGATGAAGATTTCTGTTGTATCGCACAGTTTAGAAGCGAACCACGCATACGTGATCATTTCACCAAAGATTGGAGAGGATAGCTAGTGATGAATAATCGAATGAAGCTCCCTAATTTCATGTCCTCATTCGATCAGGTAGGCACAGTTTTGCAGGCGCTTAGTGAAATTTTTTACTTGACGGTAGAAATACACGTCACAAGGCTGCATCAATGTGGTGCATTTTAGCGGAATTATTTGCACAGACACAAACCTGTTGTTTCGGAAAACTTAATTTCATTGTACAATACGGGATCGGTTTGTCTACTCCAGGAAACAATGATGAAAAAAATCCTTTCCTTTTTTTTACATACGGCTTTATAAACATTGATTTAAAAAATCGCACTGACGTGTTTTACGGCCCACTTTAGTTTTGTATTTTTATAAGTTTTTGCAAACATTTTGGACCACAATAATGATCTAAATAATAATAAATTAATTAATAAGAGTGTCTGAAACCCTATTAGGAAAAAAATTAGGTACTGTCGGGTTTCGAACCGCCGAACTTTCGCGTCACATTCTAGCACCTTGCCCACTACGCTACGGCTATCAAACGAAAGATAAGTGCTTTAATCTCGTACTATTGATGGCCATTGTTAACTTACGCCAATATAGGATTTGTAGACATTAGATTATCATTTATCGTACGAATAACGATGTGTTTTTGTTCATTCCTCAGTGTGCCATTGCTTTTAAATGACAACGTGTAAGTTACAATAGGAATCAAATACGCGAGGAATGTCACGTGACATCTCCGAACGGCTGATTTTCGTTAATTCAATGGAGGGTGTCAAATCTCCGTTATTTTTGCAATTGTCTCAAACGATACGAGATATGAAAAAAACATATGGGAGCGAAGTTGTAGAGAATTTTCTCCTCTACCAATTAGGTCATTCAATTTTCGTGTCAGATGAACGATTCGTTTGCAATTACAATTATATTACAAACGGATTTTTTTGTTTTACTACCGTATTTTTTGTCCGAAAAATTTGAAAAAGGGAGGTTCTGGTCTCTGGTGGCCTACAATCATGCCTGTAAAATTTGGCGCTGATCGGTTGAATGGTTCGTCTTAAAAACAGGGAACACGTTACGGACAGACAGACAGACATCCCAAAATCGCCGTTATTTTTGCAAATATCTTTGAAACGCTACGAGATATGAAAAAAAAAAAAAAAAAAACATAAGAGAGCAAAGTTATAGAGAATTGTCTCCTCTACAAATTCGGTTATTCAATTTTCGTGTCAGATGAATAGTTAAGGCGTTATTATCATTTACATTTCGAGCTGTCAAAACACAATCGCAAAGACCCACTTTTAGTGTTACTACCGTAACCTAAAGTCGGCCGAAAGTATTTTGCCTTGAAGTCAACTTGCCAGATTTCAATGATTTGACAACGACGTTTTTGTAATTTTTTATATACTCATCGTCCAACTTTTCAACTCTTGGTCCAAATGATCCTGTTGTGCCTCATAGAAAATTACGAATAAAGAAAAATAAATGCATTTTTCGTAAAAAATGTGTAAGTATTCGAACGAAACGAAAACCAAAAATTCTCTCACGGCGGTCCAAATCCGATATTTATCTGGTCTCCTTGTGAGATCAAGATTTTATTGTTCACATTAAAACATAAAAATCTAGCTCTTTAAAAAATGATACGAACTTCACACTACAAGCACCCCACTACCCTCACCAACGCAGGGAAGTATGATTGTATACCACGGCGATGCCTTCACGTATCATTGGTTAAAATAATTCAGATACTGTACTTATTTCCTTCTTTACATTAATTATTTCGGGGGGATGGCAGACCTCCTGCTCCACCCCTCCCCCTTCCATGTTATATACGCCACTGTTTCAGTGCTGTATTGAATAGAACATTGTGTGGAACAATTTGCGATTTTCGAGACTAGAGGAATAACCAGTCTCCATTAAATTTTGCGTGAAATTGAGGAAAACTTTTAGGAAGACCATCAAATGGTGAAGGAGGTGTTAGATGATTGAGTGCTTCAGCCGTACGCGGTATTAGGAATGGTCGATGCGGTTTAAAATGACCGGATGGAAGTTAAAGATGATCCTTGTTCAGGACACCATTCGATGTCTACCGACGACACCCGTGTCAGGAGCGTCAGCGACATTGTGCATGCCAGTCGAAGATTGCAGAACTATAAAGCTTGCCAGTTGAATCTCATCATGAAATACTGGCACTAATCAAGTTCGGCTGAGTCAAGACCAAAATGCCGTCCGTCGTATCGCAATCTGTGAAAAGCTCAACCATGCTGCCTGGCCCCTGAAGGCTTTTTTTTTCTATTTCCAAAGCCCATAATTCGCAGACGGTTCTTCGGCCGATCCAGCAAGAGGTGTAGCAAGACTGCTTCCGGGAATGAAAACGGGCTTAGGAACGGTGTACCAGTTGTGGGGGAGACTATTGCGAAGGACACCACGCACTAAAAGTAAAAGAAGAGCGCAGAAAGAAAGTTGTGGGCAAAGTTCAGGACAGTCCTCGTATTTAAATCATCTGTATACAAATCTAAATTACAATAATTTCACGTTTAGTTTGGGATACAGAAAACTTCGAACCGTTAGGGATGGATGCAACATGCTGAACATAATATTTGCCTGCGTGCAGATGAATGGTCTGGAAACAGAATTTAAAAAAATGAAGTTATTAAACATAAGGAAAGGCATTGAATTAAAATTTGTAGTGTGGTCGGCATTCGAACCTGGAACCTGCTGCTTACTAGGCACGCAATTTACGCCGCTCGGCTTACACAGCGTTGCCGACGAAGCGACAACATGGACTGCATTTAAGCACGTCTCGCTTCACACCACATACTTTAACTCTGCCTCAATGTTCCCTGTGAAATATGTGTTTGGTATTATGAGACAAAGATTGTCTCAAGGCAATGAATTATTGTTGATATTTATATCACCTCTGCCTAAGGAGCAAGTCGGTATTGTTCCCATTCACGTTCTTTTCTGGGGTGCTTTGCAATTTGCAATTTGATATGTATTTCACAGGGAACATTGCGGGCTGCGGAGGAGTGGCCGAGCGTTCTAATGCACCCTGGCCGGCCGCGGTGGCCGAGGGGACTGAGGCGCTCCAGTCACGGTCTGCACGGCCACTACGGTCGGGGGTCCGAATCCCCCCTCGGGCATGGATATTTGTGCCGTCCTAGTTCGTAAGTAGTTCATAAGTAGTTTGTAAGTATAGGGACTGATGACCCCGTAGTTAAGTCCCATAGACTCTACAAACATTTGAACATTTTGAACACTGCACCCTGCTGCGGAGCGCGCGGTTGCTCGCCGTCGGGGGTTCGACTCCTCCCTCGGGCTTGAGTGTCTGTGTTGTCCGTAGTATAAGTCACTTTAAGTAGTTTGTAAGCATAGCAGTTAAGTCCCTTAGATTTAGAAACATTTGAACATTTGATTTGAACATTGCAGCAGAATTAAAGTATGAGGAAGACGACTTTAAAAACAGTGCGGATAATCGCTTTGTCCGCGATGCAGTGTTGGCTGAGAGGTCTAAAGCGCCTGGCTAGGACGCAGAATGTCCCGGGTTCGAATCTCGGCTACAGCACAAATTTGATGTTGCCTCAAGGCATGAATAATTGTTGACAAAATGAAGTGTGCAAATGTTCATAAACGCACAACGCAATGCGCCTTCTAAAATCCTGCGGACGGGTAATTGACGTCGCCGGGGGCATAGTGACACGCTTCCTCGTTGCGCTGCCATTTAGGGTTCTGGTTTCAGTGACATGAACAGGATTCTTTCGACATTTCTACAAAAAAGAAATATACTAGAGGTGTTCAAATGAAAAGGTACGAAACGACACTATGTGCATAATTGAAGTCATTATTTCACATATTATTAAAAATAAAGTACTAACAAAATGTCAGTTTGGTTTTCAAAAAACCTTTTAAATTGAAAATGCTATATATATCTTCACTGATGAAATATTAAATGCTTTGAATAACCGGACATCACCAGTTGGGATTTTTTGTGATCACTCAAAGGCTTTTGATTGTGTAAATCATGGGATTCTTATAGATAAGCTTAAGACCGCGGTGGCATAGCCGAGCGGTCTAAGGCGCCTCGCTGCGGAGCGTTCGGTTGCTCGCAGTAGGAGGTTCGAGTCCTCCCTGGAGCATGGGTGTGTTGTCCTTAGGTTAGTTTACCTAGATTTAAGTAGTTTGTAAGCTACGGACTGATGACCACGCAGTTTGGTCCGATAGATTTACAAACATTAGAACACTTGATAAGTTTAAGAATTGTGGTATGAGTGGGACAGTGCACAAACGGTTTAAATCATACTTAAGCGGAAGAGTGCAGAAAATTGAAATAAGCAGTTTACATGATATAGATGAAACAATTAATTCCTCTAACTGGGGAGTAATCAAAATTGGGGTCCCTCAAGGTTCGGTCTTGGGTCCCTTGCTGTTCCTCATATATATATTAATGACTTGTCATTATACATTCACGAAGATGCTAAGCTAGTACTTTTTGCTGATGATACAAGTATAGCTATCACACCTGACAAACAGGAATTAACTTATGAAAATGTAAATGATGTCTTTCAGAAAGTTATTAAGTGGTTCTGTAAAAATGGACTCTCATTAAACTTTGATAAAGCCCAGTATATACACTTTCATGCAGTAAATGGCATGACACCATTAATAAATTTAGACTTTGAACATAAATCTGTAGCTAAGGTAGAATATTCAAAATTTTTTAGGTGTCTGCATTGACGAGGGACTGGATTGGAAGAAACATATTGAAGGTCTTCTGAAACGTTTGAGTTCAGCTACTTATGCTATCAGAGTCATTGCAAAATTTGGTGATATACGTCTCAGTAAATTAGCTTACTACGCCTATTTTCATTCATTGCTTTTATATGTGATCATATTCTGGGGCAATTCAACATTGAGTAGAAAAGTGTTCATTGCACAAAAGCGTGTAATCAGAGTAATTGCTTGAGCCCACCCAAGAGCTTCCTGCAGACATTTATTTAGGGATCTAGGAATCTTCACAATACATATATTCACTCATGAAATTTGTTATTAACAATCCGACACAATTCAAAAGTAATAGCAGTGTGCATAGCGACAACACTAGGAGAAAGGATGATATTCACTATTCAAGGTTAAATCTAACTTTGGCTCAGAAAGGGGTGAATTATGCTGCCACAAAAGTCTTTGGTCAAGTAGCATCAAAAGTCTGACAGATAGCCAACTAGTATTTAAAAAGAAATTAAAGGAATTTCTGAATGGCAACTCCTTCTACAATGTAGATGAATTTTTAGATAAAACTTTAAAAAAATAATAAAAAAACAAAAATAATAAAAAAATAAAATAAAAAAACAACAAAAAATGTAAAAAAAAATCCTTAAAATATTGATTGTCAAGTGTAGACAACATTTACTAGACTGACACGTTCCACATCATACGAAATGTCGTATATATGATCTATGGAACAAGTATTAATTTAATCTAATCTAATCTACTCAAAAGTAATCCCAGAGGCCTGACCGCATCTATCCCACTGTTTAACGAACAGCAAGATTCCCTGTTCCAGAGTCCCTGTGGTTGTAACAAGAGCCAGTCTTCTACTGTGTACTTCAGTTCGACGTCCGAGTTGAAGCGCTTCCCTTTCAGATGTTTTATTAGCGGACCAAACAAATGGTAGTCGCAGGGCAATATGTCCGGGCTGTAGGGCGGATGGCCAAGTTGCTCCCACTTTGCGTGATTCTGGAGACGTGAGGAGGAGCGTCATCATGAAGCACAACCACTTCCTCCGTGAGCAGTCCAGGCCGTTTGCTGTTGATGGACTTGCGTAGGCTACAGAGTGTCACACCGTGCACGTCGCTGTTAATGGTTTCTCCTTGCTGAAGGAATTCGATGAGAATCGTACCTCGGACGTCGAAAAAGACAGTGAGCATCACCTTGCCTGTTGAGGACCCAGCCTTGAATTTTTTAGGGGAAGGTGGCAACGCAAGCTTTGCGTCCCTACATGTCGCACTACGTTATCCTAAAGCGGCATATTCAAATGTCAACCGGTTTGGCTGTTAAGACGTTTCGTACCTTTTCATTGGAACACCCTTCATACTTGGTAAATCAGTCAACCATGAGAGCCATTCCTCCGGACCTCGTCATTCCCATTTCCCAGAGAAACTATTGTTATTTTCTTGAACATCATCATCGCCCCTGTTGTATCCACATACTATCTCTGATGTCTTGATCCGATTTCTCCAAACTTGGTGTTTCAACACGTCTGGGTGATCAAGGGTGTTGTGAGACTACGTATTCGGAATTAAAACAGAATGAAAACGCGTAATCAAATAATGCAAAGCAACATTCTATTCGTTCAGTATAGCCCTACGTCAAGTACTAAACGAGTGGTTGGTATGCTGAATTCCACTATTTTGTGTCTGAACCAAATACCCCTACCTTGATGTACATTGGCTCTCTCTAAAGGGTCATGACTTGACGAGTTCTTAGAGCAGCTACAGTAGCAGATTTTTTCACATTTCCTTCGGTGTACGTCTTTGTTTCGTTCGTGAAAAATGTCATTCTTCAGCAATAATATGCAATTATTGTTTTATGGCAAGTTAATGCAGTTAAAAGAGGGATTTATTTACATGTACATAACATCTACAGAACTACTCTACAAGTCATATAGAAGCACAGGGAAGAGGGTTCATCGAACCACTTTACGTTCCATCCTCTAATAGCACACGGGAAAAAGGAACATCTTAATCTTTTCGTTTTCAAACTGATTTCTCTTATTTTATTACGATGATTATGTCTCCCTATGTAGGTGGGTGCTAACAAAATATGATCGCATTCGGAGAAGAAAGTTGGTGAAACAAATTTCGCAAATAAATCTCGCCGCAACACATAACGCCTTTCTTTTAATGATTTCCACCCCAACTCGTGCATCATTTCCGCGACACTCTCTTCTCTACATCACAATACGAAACAAGCTGCTCTTATCTGAACTTACTCTAAATCCTTCGTCAGTACCTCTTGGCGATACTCCCACAATGTGCAGCAATATTCCAAAATAGGACCCACAAGTGTAGTATAGGAAGTTTCTTTAGTAGTACTGTTGTATGTTCTAAGTGTTCTTCCCATGAAAAGTAGCCTTTGGTTCGCGTTTCCTACAATATTTTCTATGTGTTGTTTCCAATTGAATTTGTTCGTAATTGTAATTACTAGATATTTAGTTTAATTTACGGTTTGATTCATCGTGAAATGAAGTTTAACGGATATCTTTTAGTGCTCAATTGGATGACTTCACACTTATTATTTAAATTGCCAATTTTTTTACCACACACAAATCTTATCTAAATCAGTTTGCAATTGCTTTTGACCTTCTGCTGACTTTACTAACCGATAAATGACAGCATCATCCGAGAACAGACTAAGGGAGCTGGTCAGGTTCGATGGATTTTTCTCATCATCAAATATAAACCAGTATGAATGCATAAGAAATTCCCAAGCACCTTTCAATACTTCAAGTGGTTGAAGAGAAGGAAGTGGCAAACCTGGAAATCAACCGCTGTTTTTCTTTTAACTTAACTATAAAGAATGAGTTTAATAAAATTTAGTGATTTCGGATTAACAAGATTACGTTCATTACAGTAAAAGAGCACTTATCACTTAGTTGTAGTTTCTTTACAACTTATTTGTGACAAAGTACATTTTCTATTTTTCCTAAAAAATGGAAGCTTAGAAAGTTAAACAAGAAAATACTTGTACATTTGGCCTCCATCAGAGCTAGTTTGTTGTTGTGGTCTTCAGTTCGAAGACTGGTTTCATGCAGCTCTCCACAATACCCTACCCTGAGCAAGCCTCTTCATCTCCACAAAAGAACGGCAACCTACATCCGCCTGAATCTGCTTACTGTATCCATCTCTTGGTCTTCCTCTGCGATTTTTACCCCATACCCTTCCCTCCAATGCTAAATTCACAATTCCTTGATGTCTAAGAATGTGTCCTACCAATCTATCCCTTCTTTCAGTCAAGGTATGCCAGAAATTTCTTTTCTCCCCAATTCTGTTCAGTACCTCCTCATTAGTTACGTTGTCCACCCACCTAATCTTCAGTATTCTTCTGTAGCACCATATTTCAAAAGCCTCTATCTTCTTCCTGTTCGCACTGTTTATCGTCCATGCCTCACTCCCATACAAGGCAACACTCCATGCCTTCAGAAAGGACTTCCTTAGGCTTAAATAAATATACGATGTTAACAAATTTCTCTTTTTCAAAAACGCTTTTCTACCCATTGCCATTCTGCATTTTATATCCTCTGTACTGCGACCATCATTTGTTATTTTACCGCCCAAGTAACAAAACTCATCTACCTCCTTTATTGCTTCGTTTCCCAATCTAATTACTTCAGCATCACCTGATTTTCTTACACTGCACTCCATTACCCAAGTTTTGCTCTTGTTAATGTTCATCTTATATGCACCTTTCAGCACACTGTCCATTCCGTTCAATTGCTCTTCCGTTCCTTTGCTGCATCTGACAGAATTACTATGTCGTCGGCAAAACACAATGTTTTTAATTCTTCACCCTGAACATTAATTCCTTCTCCAAATTTCTCCTTGCTTTCCTTTATAGCTTGCTCAATGTATAAATTGAATAACAATGGAGAAAGACTACAACCCTGTCTTACTCCCTTTCCAACCACTGCATCCCTTTCATGCCCTTCAACTCTGACAACCGCTGGTTTTTGTACATCTACATCTACATAGATACTCTGCAAATCACATTTAAGTGCCTGGCAGAGGGTTCATTAACCACTTTCATAACTTTTCTCTACCGTTCCATTCTCTAATAGCGCGCGGGAAGAAAGAACACCTAAATCGTTCCGTTTTCGATCTGATTTCTCTTATTTTATTGGGATGGTCATGTCTCCCTAAGTAGGTGGGTGCTAGCAAAATATTTTCACATTCAGACGTAAAAGTCGGTGATAGAAACTTCGCAAACAGATCACGCCGCAATGAATAACGTCTTTCTTTTAATGATTTCCACCCCAATTCGTGCAACATTTCCGTGACGCTTTCCCCCCCGTAACGTGATAAAACAAAACGAGCTGCCCTTCTCTGAACCTTTTCAATATCTTCCGTCAGTTCCACCTGGTGAGGGTCCCACAAGGGGCAACAGTACTCCAGGAGAGGACGCACAAGTGTGATGTAGTCAGTCTCTTTGGTGGAGCTGGTGCATCTTCGAAGCGTTCTGCCAATGAAACGTAACCTTTGATTCGCCTTCCCCACAATATTTTCTATGTGTTCTCTCCAGTCAAATTTGTTCGTAATTGTAACTCCTAGGTATTTGGTAGAATTTACGATCTTAAGGTTTGACTGATTTATCGCGTAATTGAAGTTCAGTGGATTTCTTTTAGTGGTCATGTGTATTACTTCACACTTTTCTTTATTTAGTGTCAATTGCCAATTTTCGCACCAAGTAGAAATTTTGTCTAAATCGCTTTGCAGTTGCTTTTGATCCTCTGTTGACTTCACTAACCGATAAACGACAGCATCATCCGCGAACAGTCTAAGGGAGCTATTCAGATTGTCTCATAAATCGTTTATAAACACGAGGAAGAGTAGGGGACCTATAACGCTTCCCTGTTGAACGCCAGATATCACTTCTGTTTTACTCGATGACTTACCGTCAATTACAATTTATTTATTTACAATTACAATAACAATTTAGATCTGTTACCTGGATAACTAAAACAGACCTTTACACTCAATACAAATTGTTTGGTTGTTAGTAATAAGTTAATGACAACTCTAAGTATAATTCCCGCCTCTTAGCAAACCTCCTGAAGGGAGGCCAGTACCCATCCCTACGACGTGGACGTGGGCGGGGTTTACTTACTAACGTAACCACTGCAACTCATATTAATTTATCAGATTGTTACATTTACAAAACAAAGTAAACTACACTACTTCTACTAGTGGTGCACTGATTTACACTATCCATCTCCTTTGCACCACTGGATTTCTAGTCTAGATTGGATTTGGAAGGTAGCGAGGCAGCCAACACCAGAGAACTTATTCAGTGACTTCTCTCTTATACCTTGCTCACGCAAGGCGGGGAAGTCGTCCAGCTCTTCACTCCTTGCCTCAACTAACCTGCCGGTCATATTCGGTTCCATCCGTGGTGCCAAACCGACGTTAGCCGGCCAGACGGCAGGGATGGTGATGTCAATCCGGTTTTACGTACGCAGTATATTGCTGCTAATTTATGCCTCATAGAGGCATGCACGGCTTTTCTCTCCTGTTGTTTCGCAGCAGACTATCCTCGATAGATCTGCTGCGCGTGGATTGATACTTTCTCAGTTAGTATAATGAGGATCTCTACTAACTCATCATTCCTTATTATTTCATAGATGTCCCTGGTGGGTATGGCTTGCCTCTCTACAGAGGCAACTCGTGCGTGTACTGGGCACTGGAAGATTACGTGTTCCGGGCTGCCTATCTCAGCACCACATTCACAAACTACATCAGGCTGTTTCCCTATTCGGTGTAGGGTAGGGTCCGTGACCTGTCAAAAAGTGCACTAATCCTTTGGTTGGAAGAAATTTTAACTTCATCCTTTCTCTCACTGATGGTAGGAAGGAGTGTACGCGCCTGGCTACGAACTGTGTCCTTTCTGATAGGAAATTGTGAATCCAATCGCACAGTTGGGAAGATATTCCATAAGCGCGCAATTTCATTAGAAGCCGCTTGTGGGGTACAGTATCAAGCCTTCCGGAAATCCAGAAATATGGAATCGATTTGAGATCCCTTGTCGATGGCACTTAACACTTCATGTGAATAAAGGGCAAGCTGTGTTTCGCAAGAGCGATACTTTCTGAATCCGTGTTGACTATTGGTTAATAGGTCGTTCTCTTCGAGGTAGTTCATAATATTAGAACAAAGTATATATTCCAAGATCCTACTGCAAATCGACGTCAATGAGATAGGCCTGTAATTTTGGGGATCACTCCTATTGCCTTTCTTGAATATTGGAGTAACGTGGGCAACTTTCCAGTCTTTGGATACAGATCTTTCGCTGAGTGATCGGTTGTAAATTATAGCTAAGTACGGAGCAATTGCATCAGCATAATCTGAGAGGAATCTAGTTGGTATACAATCTGGCCCGGAAGATTTGTTTTTGTTTAGTGACTTAAGTTGTTTTACTACTCCAGGAACATCTACTTCTAATGAAATAAAAGGTTTTCGCTTGGTAGGCGATGTGAGATGTTTCTTTTACTTAACTTCAAAACATATCGATTTCGTCCCTATGATGGGACATCATCAGTGCAAAATTGCAAGTCATGATGACCTATGTGCTCTGCTTAAAAACATTTTTATCAGTCATGTCATAAAAAACATTTAAAAGGTCTTGCCGGTACAAGTCACAACAATAAAATCAGGTCGATTTTATTGTTGTGACTTGTACCGGCAAAACCTTTTAAATGTTTTTTATGACATGACTGATAAAAATGTTTTTAAGCAGAGCACATAGGTCATCATGACTTGCAATTCTGCACTGATGATGTCCCATCATAGGGACGAAATCGATATGTTTTGAAGTTAAATAAAAGAAACATCTCACATCGCCTACCAAGCGAAAACCTTTTATTTCATTATAATTCTGTGGTGGGCTGGCACAAAATGGAATCTAGTTACAATCTACTTCTAAGTTTCGCATGCTGGCATCTGTTCTTGGATTGAATACTGTAGTGTTCACTTCGTCTTCTTTGGTGAACGAATTTCGGAAAGCTGTGTTTAGTAATTCTGCCTTAGCAGTACTGTCGTCTGTACTATTACCATTGCTATCGCGTAGTGAAGGTATTGTTTGTGTTTTGCCGCTAGTGTACTTCACATATGACCAGAATTTCTTTGGATTTTCTGCAAGATTACGAGACAGGATTTCGTTGTGGTAACTACTATAGGCTTCTCGCATTGATGTCCGCGCTAGGTTGCGTGTTTCAGTAAAAGATTGCCAGTCTTGTGGATTCTGCGTCTTTTTAAATTTTGCATGCGTTTTTTTTTTGTTTCTGCAACAGTGATCTGACCTGTTTTGTGTACCACGGGGGATCGGCCACCTCTTTTATTAATTTATTTGGTATAAATCTCTCGATTGCTACTGATATTATGTCTTTGAAAGTAAAACACAACTGATCTACACTCGCATTTTTGGTTTTGAAAGACTGGAGATTATCACTCAGGAAAGCGTGAAGCGAATTTTTATCTGCTTTATTGAATAGATATATTTTTCGTTTATTTTTCGTGCATTTGGGAATTTCGACATTTAGTCTCGCTACTACAACTCGATGTTCGCTAATCCCTGTATTTGTTTTGATGCTCTTTACTATCTCCGGATTATTTGTTGCTAGGAGATCAAGGGTATTTTCGCAACCACTTACTATTCTAGTGGGTTCATGAACTAACTGTTCGAAGTAGTTTTCAGAAAAAGCATTCAGAACTAGTTCGGACGATATTTTATATTTGCCGCCGGTTTTGAATACGTAATTATGCCAACATATCGAGGGTAAATTAAAGTCGCCGCCGATTATAACAGTATGCTTCGGATACCTATTTGAAATGTGATTCAAGCTTTCTTTGAACATTTCGGCAACCGCATCGTCTGAGTCAGGGGGTCGATAAAAAAATCCAATTATTAATTTATTCCGGTTGTCAGGTATAACTTCTACCCAGACCGACTCACAGGAAGTATCTGTCTCAATTTCGCTGCAGGATAAACCGTTTGTAACAGCAATAAACACACCACCCCCTTTTTTATTTATTCTATCCTTTCTGAAGACCATTTGGCCCTTTGAAAAAAATTCGGCCGAACTTATCTCAGGCGTCAGCCAGCTTTCAGAACCTATAACGATATGTGCCTCAGTACTTTCTATCAGCGCTTGGAGCTCTGGAACTTTCCCAATACAGCTACGACAATTTACAATTGTTATACCAATGGTTTCTAGATCTGCTTTCTTCCTGTGTCTGACCTGCGCCCTTTGAGACTGAAACCCATTTTGTGTATTCCCGAGGCCCTCTAACCTAAAAAACAGCCCAGTCCACGCCACACAGTCCCCGCTACCCGTGTAGCCGCTTCCTGAGTATAGTGACCTATTTAGCGGAACCCGAAAACCCACCACCCTTTGGCGCAAGTCGAGGAATCTGCAGCCCACCCGGTCGCAGAACCATCTGAGCCTCTGATTCAGACCCTCCACTCGGCTCTGAACCAAAGGTCCGCAGTCAGTCCTGTCGACAATGCTGCAGATGCACAAGTTGTACAAGTGTACAAGTTGCAAATAACCTTACGCTCCCTATATTTTACTCCTGCTTGCTTCATAACTTGAAAAAGTTTATTCCAATCAACATTGTCAAAAGCCTTCTCCAAATCTACAAAAGCTAGAAACGTAGGTGTGCCTTTTCTTAATCTATCTTCTAGGATAAGCCGTAAAGTGAGTATTGCCTCCCGAGTTCCTACATTTCACCTGATCCCAAACTGATCTTTCCCGAGGTCGGCTTCTACCAGTTTTTCCATCCTTCTGTATATAATTCGAGTTAATATTTTGCAACCATGACTTATTAAACTGATGGTTCTGTAGTTTTCACACCTGTCTGCACCTGCTTTCTTTGGAATGGGGATTATTACATTTTTCTTAAAGTCTAAGGGTACTTCGCCTGTCTCATACATCTTACACACCAGGTGAAACAGGTTTGTCATGGCTGGTTCTCCCAGAGACTTCAGTAGCTCTGAGGGAATATCATCTACTCCAGGGGCCTTGTTTCGACTTAGGTCTTTCAGGGCTCTGTCAAATTCTTCTCTCAGTACAGTATCTTCTATTTCAATTTCAGCTACATCCCCTTCCCTTCCTACAATATTGTCTCGAAGTTCATTTCCTTTGTAGAGCCCCTCTATATACTCTTTCCACCTTTCAGCTTTCCCTTCTTTGCTGAGAACTGGTTTTCCATCAGTGTCCTAGATATTCATAGAGCTGTTTTATCTCCAAATGAATCTTTTATTTTCCTGTAGGCTGTATCTATTTTCCCCTATTTATACATTGTTCTACATCCTTGCGTTTGCCTTCTAGCCACTCCTGCTTAGCCATTTTGCACTTCCTTTCAATCTCATTTCTTAGTCGTCTGTACTTCATTTTACCTGTTTCATTTACTGCATTTTTATATTCTCCCCTTTCATCGATTAAATTTAGTATCTCCTGTGATATCCAAGGATTTTTTGTAGGTCTTGCCTTCCTACCTATTTTGTCTTCTGCTACCTTGACTATTACATCTCTCAATTTTACCCATTCCTCCTCTACTGTTTTATTTTCCCCTGTTTCTGTCAATTGTTGCCTAAAGCTGCCTCTGAAATTCTTAAGAACCTCAGGTTCCTTCAAATTATCCAGGTCCCATCTTTTTCTTTTCCTACCTTTTTGTAGTTTCTTCAGTTTCAGCCTACAGTTCATGACTAACAAGTTATGGTCAGAGTCTATATCTGCCCCTGGGTAGGTCTTACACTGTAAAACCTGGTTCCGAAATCTATGTCTTACCATTATGAAATCTATCTGGTATCTCCCGGTGTCTCCTGATCTCTTCCACGTACACAACCTTCTTTTGTGATTCTTGAACCAGGTGTTTGTTATAACTAAATTATGTTCCGTGCAAAATTCTACCAGGCGGCTTCCTCTTTCATTCCTTTTGCCCAGACCATATTCATCTACTATCTTCCCTTCCCTTCCTTGTCCTACTACCGAATTCCAGTCTCCCATAACAATTCAGTTTTCCTCTCCCTTAATTGTCTGAATAATTTCCTATAGCTCCTCATATATTTCTTCGATTTCCTCATCATCGGCAGAGCTAGTTGGCATATAAACCTGTACTACTGTTGTCGGTGTTGGCTTCGTATCTATCTTGACAATGATAATGCGATCACTGTGCTGGTCATAGTAGTTTACCCGCATTCCTATCTTCTTATTCATTATCAATCCTACTCCTGTGATACCCCCAATTGATTTTGTATTTATAATCCTGTACTCACCTGACCAGAAATCCTGTTCATCCTGCCACCGAACTTAACTAATGCCCACTATATCTAACTTCAACCTATCCATTTCCCTTTTTAAATTTTCTAATTTTCCTACTCGATTAAGGGATCTAACATTCCACGCTCCGACCCGTAGAATGCTTGTATTGTCTTTCCTGATGATCACATCCTCCTGAGTAGTCCCCGCCCAGAGATCCGTATGGGGGACTATTTTACATCCGGAATATTTTACCCGAGAGGATGTCATCATCATATGTTCATACAGTAGAGCTGCATGTCCTCGGGAAAGGTAACGACTGTATTTCCCCTTGCTTTCAGCCGTCCGCAATAGCTGTGTGGCAAAGCCACATTAGCTGATGTTACAAGGCCAGCTCAGTCAATCATCCAGACTGTTGGCCCTGTAACTACTGAAAAGGCTGATGCCCCTCTTCGGGAACCACACGTTTGTCTGGCCTCTCCACAGATACCCCTTCGCTGTGGTTGCACCTACGGTACGGCTATCTGTATCGTTGAGGCACGCAAGCCACCCCACCTCGGCAATGTCTGTGGTTCATGGGAGTGGCAGAGCTAGTATAAAACAGATTTTTTTGTAATGCTTGTAAAGTCCATGTGACTCATGGAATTCCCGTAAATATTGAAATGTTTGGAGTCTGTGAACAAGTTTTTAATGTGTAATTATACTGAATTTATAAATGATATACAAAAATAAGTATTTCTTTAAAATATCGTTTATACAATAGAATCTCTTCTTTTCTTCTTCACTATCCCCTTAGCGGTGGTTTCTCGTGGTTAATTACTGAGTTGACATGATAAGCAAAGGTGTGACTGGCTATACTTCCTTTCTCCATCTCATGTCCCCCTACCACAGGTGGAAATATGTATACTCCAACTGTTTGCGTGTTGTGTTACACTTGTGAAAGCGAGCAAATTTATTGGTATGCAGAATCTCATACCTGAATCTTGAATTTCCATTTGATAAGGAAAGAAGGAAGTCTCTGCTATTCAAAATGAAGTAATTAAAAATTAGGAGCTTATCTGAATTCTCTGGTAACAGCAGCAGGTACCACAAAGTTATTCTTTCAGGATAACACGAGAAATAGTGACCGCGAAATTTTGTTTCCCGCTGCCGACAATACAGTCGACCTCCTAGTTCCACCCATTCTACCGACAAATGCCATCTTTCTAGACCTGTAGCTTTCGCGGTGTGTCGTTACTCGCTTCCTCAACGGGTTGGCGGGAGATTTCTTCGACTTAGGAATGCAAAAGCTGGAGCACCGTCTTCAAAAGTGTGTCGAAGAAAATGGAGACTCTGCTGAAAAATAGACAAACATGTGAGCTTTTCAAGGATGTATAAATTAATAACAATAAAAAATGTTTTCTATTTGTAAAAAAAATATGGGAACCTTACTTTTGGTACAACCCACGTATATCACTCAAATGGGTAATGCAAAACTTATCTTGCCCTCTCCATCTAATGCTCCTCTCCCTAGACAATGCATTGGCAGAGTCTGAAGATCTGGGAAAATTAATTTAATAGTGTTAATGATGGAATCAAGTTTGAAGGATTGTTAATTAATTAATTAATTGATCAGTCTGGGCTTCCGTCAGTGTACTCGGAATTTAATTTGGAAATAGAATTGTGATCACACATAAAGCATTTTCGTATAGCGCTCACTTCTTTGTCTGAGGACTGGTATAGACAGTTACAGCGTTACAGGTTCTAGGCGCCATTCTGGGACTGCGCGGCCGTTCCCGCCGGAGATTTGATCCCCTCTCTGGCATGGGGCTTGTCCTTATGATAGGCTGACGTTAGTTTGTAAGTATAGGGACCGATGACCACAGTAGTTTGGTACCATAGGTTTACAAACATTTTTTTAAGTTGACGCATGAGTCAGCTGTAGTCTGTTTATATTACAGTTTATGTATGTTTTCCAGCTCAGCTATGGTTGGCTTGACAAGCTCTCCTTGTTTAATATGAAGTTTGCGCTCGGTTCATCGCTTTGCAACGGTGCGATCCGTTTGATCAATATAGAGGCTGCCGCACACCGGCTACTGGAACGACTCTCTCTTCTTGTAAATCTGCAATACACATGTGCTACCTAATTCTTTTCTCTCCTTCTTTATTATTTCAACATTAGCTTTTACCCGCGGAATCGCTCACTTTGATGTTCTTGCAAACTTGTCGTAGGCCATCGACAGTATTATAATTTCATAACATTGTTCCTTAGTTCCGACCAAGACCAAGACCAAGACCAAGATCATCACCATAACACAGAATGTTCTAATTTTGTGTGTTACAGGATCATCAGAATAAAACAGAATCTTATACTAAAGATATTAAATGCGACAAAACCGTCGAGTGAAGTACCTAATACCTGTACGTTACATTATGCAGCATTTATACGTCGTCGAAATCGGTGCGACGGTTTGGTCGCTAAAACGTAACAGACATCGTTTCTCTACGCATTTAATAATATTAACACAAACGGTGCTGA
Source organism: Locusta migratoria (assembly GCA_026315105.1). NCBI lineage: Eukaryota > Metazoa > Arthropoda > Insecta > Orthoptera > Acrididae > Locusta > Locusta migratoria. The sequence goes on from CM048745.1 coordinate 526,504,831, forward strand.
CACTCGTCCTCAGTTTTTACACTGATGACAGCGCCCCAACCGGACAGTAGGCTACATATTTTAATACGATACTGCATGAGTGCGAATAGTATAGTTATACCGAATTTTGGTTTTTACGATAAGTATCACTTCGTAGTGACATAAGAAGGACGAATAACTAAAAAAAGACAAGAAATTTGCGTTTCTTTTATTTCCTAACGACGTTGATAGGTATGGAATAGAGCATTACGATTGTGTTGTAAGGCACACACATGTACTGAAAGATGTCTTCTTACCTTAAAAATGTCTGTTGATAATTTAGTAATGGTTGCGAAGAAAAAATATAATAACTCTTTCACTGTTTCTTTAATTAAGCATAAATACTATTATAAACACCCATTAATGTTATGGTTGACTTTCTCTCTGCTAGGGATGTGATATCCAGGCCACGCGATTCTCGTCCCAACTTCATAAAATTCTTATATTTTAGAAACAACAGAAAATGGAATGCGGAATTGATGTGCGGTTTTCACAGGATCGATCGGTAGTCAGGGGCTCATATTGTTAGCCTATGAATAGATTATATTAATAATAATTTTATTTAATTATTTATTTATTTCGGAAACATATACTTTTTAAATGTAACAATGCTGTAGGCCCTAAGAAACTATATGCAGGGTATATATATATATATGGACCGCAAATATCCACATACTAAACCATAAAAAATGGCTCAATTTTAATTATTCTGTAGACTTTTATCTAGAAACTCAATTTTCCAGTTTTCTAAAATCTTTGTCCGTTACCAAGGTACATCCGAAAAACCAAGGTACCACCATGTTTGGATACCAAGAGTGGCGTCTCCGCTGAGAGACGACTATCCGTCCGTTATTGATCTTACCATCTGGTTTTAAAAAAACTAATCGACAAAAAATTTGATTTTTCCACAGCTTAGTGTCTGATATTGCGCTTGACGAAGGGTTCAATTTATTTTCGTTATTTGTTACAGTTACTGGGCCTCAAATTCAGTAGATTTTGCTTATGGTTGATTTTAATTCATACATAGCAGCATACGACATTGAGCGGAAATATCGAAATGTTATTTAAAATTCAGAGCACAGCAAAGTGTCTTTGAATTCTGGACATATTAGTTCCGTATCTACATCAATCCATTCTCCGCAAGCAATTTCACGGTACGTGGCAGAGGGTACTTTGCCTACCACGGTCACTTCCCCCTACTCCAGTCGCGTATGGTTAGAGGGAAAAACGATTTCCTGTATGCTTCCGTGTAGACCGTAATCTCTGTCTTATCCTTGTGGCCGGTTCGCACGGTTTGCCTACTTTCCTTACGCCGACTTGGTGGCCGTTAGGAAATACTTATCATTCCATTTTAAGAAAACAGTTCTATAAAAATAAATAAAAAGATTTTGGACATTGCACAATCTCATCTCTTCTCTCGATTTAGTTTTGTTATATATAAAAGACATCTTTCAAGATACACAAACTGTTCTCACAAGGTGACCTTCCAGTCTCGGAAAATAAGTTTGGTCTAAAGCTTCGCATGTTAGCAGTATATGTCAATGGTGTCCATTCACAGAAGTTTTAAAGCGTACTGCCAAGAAAGTTCAGAGAAAAAGGTTTCGTATATATGGTATGCACCAATCAGTGTGTACTGTCTGCAAGTCTAGCGAAACAGCTCAAGCAGTAGTGTGCCTAACTCTCATATGAATGATCAGCATTCAATCCTACCTGTACAAATCATTTTATTTTTATTATTTCTTGTACAAATTACATTTTTTAAATAAAATTTACTGGTATAAAATACCAGTTACATGATAAAGAAAATTATTTTACGAGGCGCGTCCAGAAAGTAAGTTCCGTTTGGTTATATAAAACGAACGGGTACAGATACAGAAAAAAATATTGATTGTACAAAGATCTACAACTGTTAAACTACTTTTCTACATAGCTTCCGAAAGTTTGTAGGCAACTGCCATAGCATGGCACAAGGTTTTGTGTGCCTTTTTCATAGAATGTAGCCGCTTGTGTATTCAACCATGTGGTAACATGTTCTTTCAGGCTCGTCATCATCGCTGAAGTGTTGTCCACCAAGGACAGATTTTAGGTGTAAGAAGAGGATTACTGTCAAAAGATTTTTTGTTCACGATAATGCCTGACCTCACACACCGAATGTGACCAAACAATTCTTACTGAGATTTCAATGGGACCTGTTTGATCATCCTCCATACAGCTCGGACCTCTCTCCTAGAGACTTTCATCTCTTCTTATACCTAAAATCTGTCCTTGGTGGTCAACACTTCAACGATGATAAAGAACTGTTACCACATGGTTGAATACACAGGCGGCAACCTTCTGTGAAGGATGCATGCAAAAACTTGTGGCACGATATGACGAGTGCCTCCAAAATTTAGTTAGTTAGGTGGAAAAGTACTTTAGGAGTTGTAGAATTTTGTGCAATAAAAATTTCTTCTGTATCTGTGTACAATTTCACTTTATTACCAAACGGAACTTACTTTCTGGACGCGCTTCGTATTTATGAAATGACGGTTGCAGCTTTAATCACAATGTTATGCCGTGGCAGAGTGGCCAAGCGCTCCCAATGTTGGTGTGCAATGGGTGATTATCATGTCGGTAAATGAAACGTTCTTCGAAGAACCAAAGTCGAACTACAGGAATGATTACACTGTCACGGAAATATTCATAGGATGCTGAATTGAACTTGTATTGGATTCGTTCTAGTTTTCTGTTCCAATATATCTCTCTAGCGCGTGTAGCCACGGAGTGGCCGTCATATTGTTCCCTACCTGTGAGGTAAACAAGAACAGGACCTCTGCTTGTGGACTCAATTGTGAACTCATCGGTATAAATGAATTTCCTCCAATCGACATTTTCCCAGGAACTCACAATTGCCAGTCTGTCCACAGCTTGATCGTCAGATAATCGTTCTTTAATGAGAGATACGGGACTTGATTCCATAGTCGTTTAGTCGTCTGAGAAAAGTTTTCAACGAGCTCGGGAAATGTGAAGCTCACCCTAGTTCCCGAATATTTGAGAAAGAGGCAGTCTGGGCCCCTCTGACCAATTCATCATCTTCTCCTCAGGTAGAGACTCGCGGTCTTCCAGGTATTGGACGTCTGATTACTTAACCATTATCTCTGAATCGTCTGATCCATCTCCATGCTGCATCAGCACCATAACGAGTCCTGCCTAAGATGCACTAACACTGCTATCAAAGAGGGTAATTACACGCTCGCAAACGTTCACATCAGCCATTTTGAAGCAGACATATTATGACGCATGCTAATCAGCTGATACCAGTGGCGGCTGGAGCTTCAGATGACTGGGGGTTCACTTCTTCGAGTGCCGGATCTTGACAGTGGCCCAGTTTTAGTCCCCCACCCTCCCTTTAGATATATTTTCGTTACAAGATCTGCAGACTGTCTTACCTCGGCTAATAATAAACACTAAGAACATAAGAACAAGCATATGAACACTGACACACAGTAACTGACTGATTACACTGTTAAGTGACTGTACCGAAATGAATTTGTTATGTAACATTGCAAACATGCGCAAAGGATGCTCTCCCCCTCATCTTTTCAAACAGTTAATTATTTGTTACAACGAAGAGTATATATGTCATTTACCCTCAAAATCGCGACACATTTTCTAAAATGCCCGAAGATACGTGGCAAGTAACAATAGAAAAGTCATTGTTGTTCCCGTATCTGTTAAAGAAAGATTAGGTTTTTAAAAATTTGCTTAGAGTCGGTCGGTAACCCACCACCTTCGGCGGCGCAGCGCGATACCGCTAACCACAGGACTATTCTTGCTAGGCGGATAGTAGTGACTTCAGTGGGAGTGTAGGCTTTCTCGGCGGATTTCATGTATGAAGTCTTCGCGGGTTATCATGCGAGTTGCTTCGTTGTCGTCTCGTAGCAACGTTTCGATGGAAGCGAAGATGATGGAGATGCATTCAATCGAAACGTTGCTACGAGACGACGACGAAGCAACTCGCCTGATAACCCGCGAAGACTTCATACATAGTGACTTTAGTATTATTCATTATCGGATCTTCTGAAGGCTTTTACAGCTGGTGCGTCTTTAATTTATAGTTATAAGTTATTTTACAAAAAATGATGTGTTTCTGATGTATCTTCAATGCGCCAACAACAAAAGTGAAGGGCGGGTGTCGCCTTCATGGAGGATTTATGCATGCGCAAGGTGAAGTGGACCGTAGCTCTATTGTTTTGCTTCGGGAAGATTTGTGCGTAACCGCCAGGGCTCGAGTAGCCTGGAGCTGGTGTCTCTACCAGCTCCAACGCCAGTGTTAAAAGGGGCGTGAGTTAAAGTGCAATGAATTTCGACGTATCTTGCTTCTGCTGAAGCTGCGCAGACGCTACGGCGGAGCGGCCGAGCCTATTGAGGGGCTATGCTGCGGTGCGCGAGGCCATTCCCCGTCGGGGGTTCGAATCCCCCCTCGGAAATGAATGTTCCTGATGTCTTTAGTATAAGGTAGTTCATAAGTAGTTTGTAAGTTATCAGCTTCCCAAACATTTGATTTTCGAGCCTTACAGACCGTTGGAGCTGGCAACACTCGCGCTTATGAGCTTGGGCGTGCGCGATGCTCTGTTCTTGGACTCGGGTAACCTTTTCGCCCACCATTGTACATACCTTGTAGGCCGCATGTCGTTTCTTATTCTGAGTAACAATGATAACGCACGAAGATTCAATAACGTGTCTTACAATTCGTCAGCTGTGCGGGTGAGTCCGTGCGCTCTAAGGCGCCTAGCTGAAGAGAGCTCGTCTGCTCTCCGTCGGAGGTTCTAGTCACCCCTCAGGCCTGTGTGTTGTACTTAGCATGAATTATATTAAGTATTTGAAGTCTTGGGTCTCATGACTATTGGAGTTTGACCCCAAAGGTTTAAAAAAAGTCGACAATACTGATAAAATAAATGTTTATGTTTTTATACTTTAAGTTTCTGATTGTTGTAACTTCCCTTAACTGACATCCTTTCTCTGTGGGAGAGCTTACGCTCAACTAAAATGTCAATATGTTATTCACTACAAAAGCTAATTTACACTTTCACGCAGTCACTGTCACAGTCAGGATTTCGTTTTGGCGAGGGGCTCAGTTTTTAAAAATAAAGCCTATTGAATTTATTAATGACTTATTTTTACACTTTTTATAATATACTACGACAAATAATTGCACAAGAAATAAAATGAACAGGCTCGCATTAATTTGAAAGTGGAAGAGGAGTAACGTGGTAGAAATGGAGTGTATATAATCAGCTCGTAAAATAATGAAGCAGCTTATAAGTTACAAGCCAAAGAGAAAGGTCTTTACAGTTTAATTAACATGATAGTAATTGAACTGAAATAACACTATTGTTCTTCATAAGATTCCACTCGGTGTCGCTGGTGACCTGCTAAGCTGCATATGAACAATCGGCTCGTAACTTCAGTATAGCAGTAACAAGAGCGACAGCAGCAAAACTGGTTGCGGTGGCATTAAAACGGCGCACAGTAACAGCAGCACATGTTCCCAGTGGCGGCATCGCGTTGGCGACCCATTCTCACGTTCACTTGTGCTTGGCAAATTGTAGTTACGTTGTGATCTATTACATGTGTACTATTTCCGGTACTGGCCTGTTTAAAAATAATAAAATATAATAGAATTAATAAATCTTTGGGAGGGCTTCAGCCCCATAATGACCCTTGCTCCCCCCCCCCCCCGGCTGCTCAAAAATGTTCAAATGTTTGTCAAGCTTATAGGACTTAACACGTTCGCTGCTGTTTACACTCTGGCGCGATGATGCTAGGTGCCACTTCACGCTCTGGTGCGTCATCGTATTTTGACAGTATCTTTTCATACTTTTGAGCCACTGAACGTTTTGGGTTTGGTTTTCAGTTTTTTGATATAGTTTTTTATTTGCATTTATATTTTTGTGAAAACAACAAATGAACAATATAAACAGTACATAAATCTATCATGAAATCATGAGAAGCTTGTGTGGCTCGTAGCCGGTAATGCAAACGCGGATATCTGGAACCAGGTACATGTGCATATCACTTATACTCTTCCCTGAGTGCCTACCAGGGTATACAGCTTTATTAGACGATGCCAGTTTACAACAACCCATAATAGGACGCTAGGTCGCAGCACACGCCACAGCGTGAGCGGCACCTGACTCAAGTAACGTTTACACGAGCCACAGCGTGAACGTCAGCGAACGTGTTAACTGCGGAGTCATCAGTCCCTAAACTTGCAAACGAAACTGATACTAAAGACAGCACAAACACCCATGCCCGAGAGGGGATTCGAACCCCCGACGGGGAGCGGCCTCGCGCATCGGAGCATGGCGCCTCAATCCCTCGGCCGCTCCGCCGCGGCCCCTTGACAGAGCCACTGCGCTGTCGTACTCACTTCCTCCTTAAAGCTCGCTTCATTTGTCGAAATTGACTGTCCGTATTGCAGAAGACCATGCGAGACAGAGAAATTGAATCTGGAGCGTGATTAAGGTCGCTGACACTGACAGTGGCATTGGCTGAGCAATAAGTCAGGCTGATAAGGCGGAGGCGGCTCCAGATTACGCAGACAGCGAAGCGACGGCCGCTCTCTCCGCACTCCACGGTCCCCAGTGAAAGAGCCGCTGACCTCCTTTATCTTGGAGGCCTAACTTGTGCATCTATTTGTAAGGCACTACTCACCACACGCAGATGCTTAGTGTGCAACTCTGGGAAGCTGGCGTGTCTATTTGCCTCGAAGAAAAGTAGCCAACGTTCTTCTTGAGATGGTGAGTGACATAATTTCTTGATAAGTTTCCTTCAGTTCTAGCCCTGACATTGCGTGTGTTCTTACTAACGTAGCTTCACCCGCACTTCTCGCCGAAGAGGCTTCACATTGCAGACTGTTTCAGAAATGTTCATACCAGTCGCAACCGGATTATGTTAACTTCCTGCCACGAAATTTCGACTGGCAGTCGTTCAACGTTGTACTGGCATCAACCTACACAAATTACCGGCGTCGTTCGGACATAGGTGCACCTGCTTCTCGTTGCATCTGATGGAGGTAGCCTCGCTAAGGATAAAGAAGTAGCGACAACCTGTTATGTGTGGTTGCCGACAATGGCGTTTTCCTATTGGTCAGTTGCACGTCACGTGGTACTCGTCAGCTACTCCGGGGCCAATCCAGCCACTACGTACGTTGGAGAAAAGTACTAATTCATGGTTTATTTCTCTATATGAAGAATGTGTCTCATGAAATTTTGTTTTTCTCATAAATTAATAAATGGTTTATGGTGTCGTCTACACACGGCAGCTTCGTATTTAAATTACTGTGGCGCACTGACATCGTATTTCTGCTCTACTTAACTCACGTTTACCTGATGTTTGATACAATATCTATAAGCTGCCTTTTACATAATAAACAAATAACAGTGGAATTCTATCGTCTCATTTAACAAAACCTAGTTTCATTACGAAATAATATTGTGTATTCGACCAATAGTTCCCGTGATGTCATAGCATCCCCGGCACCATGGGCGTAACCAGAGAGGGTTTCTGGGTTTCAAACCCCACCCGAAATTTTAACAAAAAAAAAAAAAAAAAAAAATTGACATAATCGAGGAGTCTAGTGAGAGAAGGGGCTATGCCACATTACGTGAAACATTGAGCTTTGTCCATTTTCAGTATTCTCGTGCCATCTCGCTATTAACTAGAATCACGTGACATGGCTCCCGCTCTTTCTAGAGCAGTTGTTGTAAGTTCTTGAATGCGCCCTTGCGATCATTTTTAGTGAGACAAGGATCTATGCCACTTACCGATGTTGTCCGCTTTTTTTCAGTTGCTGACGTACCAACATAGAAGTGTTACAGATTGTTTTATCAGTTATAAGGGAAGAACATTTAAAAAACGTACTTGTTGCTCCTATATCCATCTTCTTTTATAACTATTAAACATAATTTGCATTGTGTATCTTATAATAAACGTGTTATGTCATTCTTCTGCGTAGGTAAGTTGTTGTACTACTGGCTGGTTGGCAAACCTGTTGTATGATAGTACGTGAAACATGGATCCTTGTGTATCAGAGAATGTTGAAAGAGGTGGTAAAAAAAACGCAATCGTAATCAAGACAAATGGAAGAGAGACTTCTGAGACTTGACGCCTGGAGGATAGCAACCACCGCTGCCTCGCTGCTCGGCTGGTTAGCTACTTGTGGACTTCCCTACGTGTTAGTGTCCATGAGTAGCTGACCAGCGGGGATGAGGGACAGCGATGGTTGCCTATCCTCCAGGTGTTAATTCTCAGACCATTTATAATTCAGGCATGAAAGGATTAAATTATGGTGCTTACAGCGCCATTACTACTATTTATTTTTCTTCTGGCGTACGTTTTCCCCCTTCGCCAATAATATTCTGTTGCCATTTGACAGCATTCTGACGGATGGTGTTATTTCCACAACGCTTTGAAATAAGTGGGAACTATAGTTAGCCGGCCGCGGTGGCCGAGGAGACTGAGGCGCTCCAGTCACGGTCTGCACGGCCACTACGGTCGGGGGTTCGAATCCCCCCTCGGGCATGGATATTGGTGCCGTCCTTAGTATAAGATAGTTGATAAGTAGTTTGTAAGTTTAGGGACTGATGACCCCGTAGTTAAGTCCCATAAGCTTAACAAACAGACAAAACTATAGTTAATTAAAGCCTACAAGATCATAATCAGTGCTATTTGCATTAAAACTGATATTTTTCATTTTGCATAATTTGCAATAACAATAAGTTAAGACGAAAAAAGTGACCTCTTTATTGTATAAATAATTCCTTACTACAGCGCTTTAGAAAACTCAATTTATCTCCATTTCTCCTCACAGTGGCTTAGCTCCCTCTCTCACTAGACCCATCAATTGTGAATCAGTATAAAGCCCGTTACATTTTTCCAACGCTGGAAGACGTTACACATCCTCCAAACAGTCCCGATTTCTACCCATGCGAATAAGTGCACACCTAGGCAAAAACCATTTGTGCACGGAGGAATGGATCGTTTTGTCTCACGGTCGGTTAAGTGTATTTACAGTTATAGTGATTGCTAGTGACATAATGAGCAGTTTACTTCGTTTCTTCCCAGGTGTCTAATTGGTCTGCTCCTTATACATGTGTGCGAATTGCCTGTTTTCCATTCATTACGAACAATTCCTTGCTCAAGGCATGATAAAGAGGAGGATTAAAACGAACGAGATTCTGTATAGCCGCGGTGGAGTAGCCGAGCAGTCTAAAGCGTCTCGCTGCGGAGCGCGCGGTTGCTCGCCGTGGATGTTCGAGTCCTCCCTGGGACATGGGTGTGTGTGTGTGTGTCGTCCTTAGGTTAGTTTACCTTAGTGTAAGTAGTTTGTAAGCTACGGACTGATGACCACGCAGTTTGGTCCGATAGATTTACAAACATTTGAACATTTGATTTTGATTCTGTATAAAAGCTGTCAGTGAGCCTGTCAGGCCATGGAGTTTCATTGTGCTTCAGAGATTTGAGCTGCTTTCAACACTAGGAACTAAAGTATCAGTCATATATTACAACTAGCTGCAAGTACCCGGCTTTGCCCGGGTTTAAAATAAGGTTATTCAACAAATGCGTTTTTTATGTATAGAGATTGCAATCTAAGTCTGTAATGAAAGTTCTGTCCCCCATGCACCGAATAAAATTTTATGTAGACAGTAACCTTCATCTTGTTTTCAAGTTCAAGTGTACAAAATTTCATCAACATCGCAGCAAAACTGTGGATTTTGGCGAAATCTATAAGTACTCTCCATCATGCACCGAAAGAAATTTTATTTAGACAGTGCCCTTCCTCTTGTTTTGAAGGTCAATTGTGCAAAATTTCATCAAGATCAGTGCGAAGACACAGATCTACACGGACACATTGAAAACGCACTTTCACTTTTTCTCAAATTTTCCGGTTGGGTTTCCAAAAAAGTGGAGCGAAACCAGTTTAAGAACCTTCCCCATGTAATTTTGTGTACGTGTACCAAAGCTCACGTTATTTGGTTGCCTGGATCTTCAGTTATAAGAGAACAGACAGACAGACAACAAATGCGTCTTATTAGTATAGAGATGTCAGTCAGCAATATTTCTTGATGTTCCTATGTAAACGAATGAAGATTCCTGTCTAGTCAGAGTACTATACACTTATTTTTCGCCATTGACAGCTTTCAAGGATTGCAAAACTTTGAGTAAGTAAGTGCATCCCTGGTAAAGCTTCAGAAGTTATTGAAATTTTCACTCACTGCTTTTCTGATTATCATCCGTGTTTCGATCCGCATTTGCCTGTCTTCATGATACGATTTGCCTTGTTCCTTTTTTGGAGAGTACGTAGATTTTTAAGAAATTTACTAAATTTTGTTCTATACCATAGTGACTCTCTAGTATAGACGCTCATGAATATCTATAAATGTGAATGTCTGTTCGGTGTACGTTTATCACGTCTGAACCACAAGACATAAAGAGCTAAACATTTGTACAGTTACTAATGTCTACCCAGCGAAGGCTCTAGGCACAGTTTTATGGCGATCGGATAGTTATTTATCTATATATATTAATGTGAATGTCTATTCGGTGTACGATTATCACGTACAAACGACAAGACGCAGAGACTTAAATATTTTTACAGTTACTAATTTATACCTGAGGAAGGTTTTATGCGTGGTTTTATAGCGATCTGATAGATATTTAGTAATTTGAAGGATATAGCGCTAAATGCGGAACAATAATTACTCTTTGAAAATTATATTTACTCTTTGAAAATGGTTTTATTGATTGCATTGTTGCTTGTGGGTGATAATGATAAAAGGGTGGAGTATATTGGGATGGAAAATTATCGGTGTATGTAAAATTCTACGTATGTGTGTGCTAATATTTCGCTCTGAAGCGAAAACTACAGAACGCAAACGAATGGTCTGTGTGTAATTATTGTCCGAAATCTCAAGTTGTATACCGTAGCAGTTCCATGCCGATAGCTACAAGTGGGTGGTGAAAGTCGTCAAATTATAAAAAAATTCGGGCTGAAGGCCAGCCGTGACGTTTGCGACTCTATAGCAAGAAGGTTACATACAGCGTAACGTGATGCCACAGACCATATCTTTGGTCTATGCGTACTATAATGTCTTCAGCTCTTCCTCTGTAAGGAAATATAAGAATAAATAAATAAGGCAGTAAAAAAGAAATTTCTTTTAATACATCTCTTTAAAAATCGATTTGACGTTTCGCGCATTACATCAAGTGATCGATATGTGATATTATTACAATCATTATTGTTGAATTTCCTTTAATCCCTTCAGATATGCCATTTCAGTTCAAAAGACTTCAGTTTCCAGTTCGTCTAGCTTTTGCCATGACAATTAACAAAGATCAAGGACAAACATTAAACGTCGCAGGAATCCATTTACAGCCCTCATGTTTTTCACATGGTCAATTATACGCCCCTTGCTCAAGGGCGGGCAACCCAAAAGCGTCTACATTTGCGCTCCAAACAATACTACAAATAACATAGTTTACTAGAATGCCCTGGAATGGAGTTAAAATGAATTTGGACATTACTCTCACCATACGTGTTGAGATATTGCAACACAGGCTATAAGGAATAATGTATGTATTATTTATTGTAAATCATTAAGCACTTCACATAATTTTATTTTTGTATTCGAATGTTGATTAAAAATGTTTGTTTCTAAAAAAAGGTGTCGTATTTCATTCCAACCTTCAAAACCAGTCTCATAGCCCACTACTGAAGATAGCTCATCTATCATAATCAACCAACACGCGAGCGGAGCCGCGGGTTTAAGGTAGTATAATATAAAGAGTATTAATGCAATTTGCAGTTCTAGGAAGAGTACACGTTATTACAATCTGGAGTCAATGAAAACCCCTCCCGAAATCATATCCTCCCTACGCCTATTCCCGGCACCGTTCTTGCGTGGGAGCGGGGGCGGATTAAGGACTTTGGTTTGGGAGAGGCTTGACCCAGTTGAGTTAGAAGCAAGGTACTTTTGGAGGGGGCTAGATCCAGTCGAGGATGGGAATTACCAAGGGAAACACTAAAAGCAACGTACTTTGGGGGGGGGGGGGGGGCTTCAGCCCCTTAGCCACCTCCCTGGATCCGCCACTGCGTGGGAGTGATGAGCTAGCTGTTTGGTCCCTTCCTCCCATCAAACAACCAATCAACCGTTCTTGCGTCTTGAAGACAAGACAGGCGGAGAGTGGGTTCGATACCCACAGACTGCTTTTTCTCTGTCTCTCTCTCTCTCTCTCTCTCTCTCTCTCTCTCTCTCTCTTTCTCTTTCTACTCGTCAGATACGTAACAGTGGAGACAAATAACTCTTAGTGAACAAATTAACTTCTGTGAGTCAATTTAGAACAATTGTATTTGAGAGACAGCTAATACTCCTACAAATACGATTTTTCTCACACCTATTACCTTCTTGGAGAAATAAATTCCCTAATGTCATGCCTTTAGTTGTAGCTTAACTCCAGATTGTGTATACAACCTATTCAACATCCCAGAAGGGAAAGCAGTAAGAAATGTCGCGGGGTGTGTTTGCATACATTCGCTTATGAATCAGATAAACTGTGTGAACTAAGAAACCACACCTCTGCAATACTCTTATTATAACGTCAAGGAATGATTCACGTTCCATCAAGGAATAATTCACGTTCCATAATTGAGATACTTAACATACAATTGTAGGTGGTCTGAGTAAAAACTTATGAAGTATGCAGCATAATCTTTTTGGATGACAAAATTTTATTACAATACGGAAGCAAGAGTAGGAGCATGAGAAATGCAAAATGAGTTCATAAATATTGTAAAGGCGATTTTAAATCAGATGACGTAACATTAAAATAAATATTTGTTTTTTAATCCATTCTTTTTATTAATTTATTATTGTTAATAATATAAATGGTAACATAGCTGTAATCTGCAGCTTTCGTTATGATTTTTCGGTGACGTATTTGTTAGAAACCTGTAGTTCCGTAAGCGTTATCCTAACGCACCTTAATTCAAGGTAGCAATAGATTCTCGTTAAAAATGTTTGACAGTATTTAAGGAAGCTATGAATATTCTTTTGAATAGAAATTTGTTATGTTTTCATTCCTACTTACAAGCACCTTCACGCATGCGCTTGCTCGTCATATTTGGAGCGGTATTCGCAGAGGGTACGAAATTTTACAGAGAGCCCTCATGTAACAGCCACTTTTGCGCACGCGTCTGCTCGCTAAGTCGTCACCGTCAACTAGCATTTCCAATGGCGGATACTCACCTGAAGATGGCTGAAAGTTGTCAGTCGAAATATCGTGGTTAGCGGTCAACGTAATCTGCTACAATCCCGAAACTTCATAGAACACTCGGTACCTCGGGAAAACTTTAATAATTATATATTCATTCCACTTCAGAAAATATTCCCGACCTCCAACATATTAATGTTGCCAGAAGAGAGCCCCGCACCATATAAAGTAGATGCTATAACGATAGAGGTCCCTTGCACCTTGAAAATCTTCGGTAGATAATACAAGGTAGCAGCATTCTACAATAACTTGTTATAATAAATTACAGTAACCTATCTTTAGTGCGTCATCACCATCGTCTCCCTCCCTAAGTCTACCTTGTTCTCTCTTTCCAGTCTGACGAAAATTACAGTTACTTTCTAACATTCTACTAACAATTATTCTTTTCACGCCATTCTCTTTTGTCTTCTCACTGACCGATCAGAATTTTTAACCTTACAGTTTCATTTCTTATGTTATCCAACGACTTCCGTTACTTCATCCTTTTCCTGTTCCATTCTAGTATGATTCGCCGACAAGGTACATTGTAATTGACGGTAAGTCATTGAGTAGAACAGAAGTGATATCTGACGTTCCCCAGGGAAGTGTTATATGGCACCTACTGTACCTTATTTTTATAAACGGTTCAGGAGACAATCTGAGTAGCTGAGACTGTTCGCGGATGATGCTGACATTTATCGGTTCGTAACGTCACCAGAAGATCAGAAGCAACTGCAAAATGACTTACATAAGATATCAGCATGGTGCAAAACTGGCAATTGACCCTGAATAATTAAAAGTGTGAAGTCATCCATATACGCACTAAAAGAACTCCGTTAAACTTCATTTACACGATATATCAGTCAAAACTACTGGCCGTAAAATCAACTACATACCTAGGAGTAACAATTACGAGTAGCTTGTAAAGAACACATAGAATGTATTGTAGGGAAAGCAAACCAAAGACTACGTTTCGTTGACAGAACACTCAGAAAATACCACATTTCTACTAAAGAAACTGCCTACACCATACTTGTGCGTCCTATTTTGGAGAATTGCTGCGCATTGTTGGATCCCCACAAAATGGGACTGAAAAACGATTTAGACGAAGTTCAGAGAAGGGCAGCTCGTTTTGTGTTATCGCGATATATGGGGGAGAGTGTCACGGAAATGATGCACGAAATTTCTTTCACCAATTTTCTCTTCCGAATGCGAAATACTTTGTTAGCACCCACCTACCTAGGAGGACATGATCATCAGAATAAAATAAAGGAAATGAGATCGAAAACTGAAAGATTTAGGAGTTCCCTTTTCCCGTGAGCTATTTGAGAATGCAGATGTACAGAAATATCAGCGCGGTTCGATGTACCCTCAGCCATGCACTTGAATGTGACCTACAGGGTATTTATATATACATAGATAGAAAAAATACTGCAGGTATTTCGCTGTATGGGCTTTAATCTCTCAGAACTTATCCCTACTGTCTTTTCGCGAGGTATATGTAGGAGGAAGTAATATAGTGGTTGACTTTTCGATAAACATACGCTATCTGTTCACCACTGAATATCTTGCGCGAGGTACCATTACAGCACAGGATTACAGCGAGATTATTCTGGATCATCTCTGTTTGTTTAGGGTTGTGGTACCAGTATTACGTATTTTCTGGATTTCAGGTCGTCCATCATTGTCTGTGGTTATTCCTCTTCAACAATGTCTCTGTTCCTTAGCAACTGCGAAGCAGTGTAGGTGTCCACTCTAAAACCGTTTGTAGACAGCTCTTAGCAGTTGCACATACTAACAACAACCTCACAGTGCATTTATTCCCATATGAAGTTTGTTTTCAGCAATGTCTCAATGTGAAAATATTTATTAATACTGCAAGGAGAAATTATTTATATTATTTCCCATCCCCATGAACCACGCACAATGCCTACATGGGTTGGCTTGTGTGTCTCAACGATACAGACAGCTGTACAATAGATGAAACTACAGTGAAGGGGTATTTGTGGAGAGGCCTGACAGACGTGTCATTCCTTATTTGGGAGGTTGGCCGAGGGGGGGGGGGGAGCCTACCCTCATCAGTAGCAGCAGTTAAACAGTCTAATGATCTGGACTTGTAAGATCAGTTAACTTGGTATTGCCATACAGTCACTACGAATGACTGACTGCAAGGAGAATCCAGTCTCAAGGGCACGCGTATCTACCGTATGGATACGTAATGATAGGTTGAAGCTGGATGTGGTAGGGATCACTGAAATTCGGTAGCAGGATAAACAGGACTTTTGGTGAGGTAACTACACGGTTATAAATACCAAATCATTTGGGGGTCGTATAGGAGTAGGTATAATAATGAATGGTTTCTTCCTTCAGACTCAGGTTACGTTCATGAAATACACAATAGTGCAGACCCGGCATTTTATATCAACCATACATTTCTGTTTAGCTTTGAGGTTAGCGGTACGACTATAAACTTCGCTATACTTAGATGGTCGATACACGCTTTTTTTCGTTATTGCTACGTCGTGATGACGAAACATTCGTCTCAGCTTCGGTGAGACCATGACTAGCCTGATACCCTGACGAGGGGTGGTGGAGGAGAGGGGGCTCGGGGGGGGGGGGCGGGGAGCTCGAAGAGGGCGGTGGGGGAGGGGCGCCACTATCAATTTTGTGCCCCGATTGGGAAATATCATAGATATGACACTGTTGGCTAAGCAGCATTATCTAAAGGACAAATGCAAGTCTATGGAAGAATGCATAACCAGGGAAAATACCACTGGAAAATTAAAGAGATGGAAAATATTGGAAAACGAAGGAATATTGGAATAAAGGAATATATGGAGGGGATATACAGGCGAAATGAATTTGAGGGCAGTATTGCAGAAATGGAAGTACGGTAGATGAAGATAAGCAGAGGATACTGTGTGAAGAATTTGACATGACATTGAAAAATTTGAGTCGGAGTGGATGATACACTCCATCTGAACTCCTGATATCATTACACCTAGTGTGTGAGATGTAGAAGACAGGAGTAATAGGCTATCCTCAGACTTCTAGACGAATGTAATAGCAAAGGAATTCTATGCTCCGATGCAGTGGCGGACTAAGGCTGTCGGAGACATGGGGCGGTGGCAAAACAAAACGACGCCCCCGTCCACTTACTTGAAAATACATGTATTACTATAGTAACTTTTGGGATTTGGAGGCCCCCAGGACAAGAGGCGCGGGACAGTCTATACAAAATAGCTTTGGAGATTCTGAGGGCCCAGTACGAGAGGTCAAGACAGCAAAAAAAAAAAAAAAAAAAAAAAAAATGTAATTTGGAGCCCCCCCAAGACAAGAGGCCTGGGTCGGTCCGCCCCCTCCCATTAGTCCGCCACTGCTCAGATGCGCGCGGTCGTTCCCCGTCGGGGGTTCGATCACCCCTCGGGCATAGATGTTTGTGCTGTCTTTAGCGTAAGTTAGTATATAAGTAGTTTGTAAGTTTAGGGGCTGGTGACCTACGCAGTTAAGTCCCATAACCTTAACAAACATTTGAACATTTTTGAGCAAAGGAATTGCCGACGTTTCGACCATTAAGCAGTGATTCGCTACAGGAAGGTTGACTTGGATTTTTCTGAATGTTTACCGCTATATACTGTGAATTTTTCGGTTATCTGATACCGAGATCGTACATGTAAGATGGTGTTTGGTTGGCAGTAGCCAGGGCTTTAACTTTGCTACTCTGATAAGTGACTGGTAGGCTGTATCTGATTGGAAGACAACAGCCAACCAGCAGCTAGTATCCAGAGGGTGATGTTTCCTGCAGTGAACGTTCAGGCCGCGCGTCAGTTCTACCGTGACCGCTGTTTATAGTGCAGAACGTGGGTGAAGTGGTGCAGCTGCCTGGCGCACACACGCGATCCGCTGTGCTAGGATTGCTGGCAGCCACGTCTAAGGTAACATGTAGCCATCCTGTCTGTTCATTTTCCCTACCAATCACTTACCAGGGTAGCAAACGTAAGAGCCTTCTGATACGCTACAGCCATCAAATCTTCCTAATTCACAGTATGTAGGGGCAAACATTCAGCAACATCCAACGTCAACCAACCTGAAGAGGACCACTGTATAATTTCGTAACGTCGGCTATTACGTTGCTAAGTGTATAAAAAAAATGATGCGGCCTAATATCCGCAATTGTTTTATTCAAAATGTCACCCGTCACGGAAGCCTATAAGCTTATATGAATACAGTAGTACCACTTCCAAATAAAGCAGGCGCAGGCAGGTGGGGCAATTACAGAATTTCAGTTTAACAAGTAATTTTGCAAAATACTGACACGAATTATAAGCTGTCAGAAAACGTGATACACCCGAAAGGAGTTGTTGGAAGTTTACGAAAGCACAATATAATAAAAGACCATGCACGTTTATTGAACTGATTAGAATATGGGATGAAGGGTACAAGGCTGTTGACAGTTGCGGTGCCGCGGTGGAGTAGCCGAGCGGTCTAAAGCGTCTCGCTGCGGAGCGCGCGGTTGCTCGCCGTGGAGGTTCGAGTCCTCCCTGGGGCATGAGTGTGCGTGTTGTCCTTAGGTTAGTTTAGTTTAAGTAGTATGTAAGCTACGGACTGATGGCCACGCAGTTTGGTCCGATAGATTTAGAAACATTTGAACATTTTTTTAGAGTTGTGGTGGAACATTTGCGCAAGGTCTGTCAGCCGTCACAACCCCGCTGGCTCCACTGCATTCCTTTATGAAGGAAGATTTTCTAAACCTGTGAAACGTGAACGATAAGCAGTTCAGACAAGAAGAGGACTGAAGCTTCTGAAATTTGCTGCTACAGAAGAGTGGTGAAAATTGATAGGTAGATCGCGTCGCTAGTGAGGAGGTACTGAACAGATTTTGGAGAGAAATGTGTGGAATAACTTCTCTAACAGAAGGGATCGATCGATGGGATATGCTCTGAGACATCATGTAATATCAATTTAGTTTAAAAGTGGGAAGGAGTGGAGCGGGGGTGAGGGGGGGGGGGATCGTAGAGAGAGACAAAAAGATGAATACAAATGTTTGTAAATCTATCGGACCAAACTGCGTGGCCATCAGTCCGTAGCTTACAAACTACTTAAACCTAGGTAAACTAACCTAAGGACAAGACACACACCCATGCCCCAGGGAGCACTCGAACCTCCACGGCGAGCAACCGCGCGCTCCGCAGCGAGACGCTTTAGACCGCTCGACGACTCCACCGTGGCGATGAAAACAGTAAGCATATTCAAATATGAGTCGGTTGCCTTTGTTATTAGAAGAAGATGAAGAAGCTTCCACGGCGGCGTGGGGTAGTGGTATGTAAGGCGCTTTGCTGAGGAGTAAGAAGCCTCTCCCCGTCGGAGGTTCGTTCAAATGTTTGTAAATCTATCGGACTCAGGTGCGTTGTCATCAGTTCGTAGCTTAGAGACTACTTAAACTAAGTTAAACTAACCTAAGGACAACACAAACACCCATGCCCGAGGGAGGACTCGAACCCCCGACGGCGAACGACCGCGCGCACCGCAGCATGGCACCCCAATGCGCACGGCTAATCCGTTACGGCGAGGTTCGCGTCCTCCCTCTGGGAGGTGTGTGTATGTGTGTTTTTTTCTTAGTATAAGTTAGTTTAAGTAGTTTGTAAGTCTAGCGACTGATGACCACTGCGGTTTGGTCCCATAGCGTAACAAACATTTGATCATTTGAAGTTTCCACAGGATAGGGTGGAGAGCTGCATCAAACCTGACTTCGGATTGAAGAACATAGCAACAACAACATCTATCATTCACCGTTAGTGTCGCAAAGTAATCAACGAAGTATACGGCCATTAGAATCTTTAACTATGGAGTTGCGTAAGAAAATGGATAATAAAATGAAACATAAACCAAATTGTAAGTGCTTCACTAATCTTTCAAGTACACTGAAGAATTTCTGAATGTGAGGAGGTGAAGGAATCGCAGTAGTTTTTTATTGTTTCTTTGGAGTGCCGATACGCTGGCAGGAAGCGAACGGTTTAAATGCAGGAACGACAGCGCCTCGAGCAGCAGCGAATGACACGTCACACTCGGTGGCTGCTTTCTTGGTGGGCGTGACCTCAGAGTGTAAACAGGACGCCAGATGGGGCGACACGAAGCTGAAGCTGCCAGTGATTCGTTACGTCACAGCTCTTTTTTGTGTACGGCGCGCGCAGTATCCGAAAGTGGGTGACGACCGCGCATCAGCGCACTGCAGAAAATCTGTCTCGAGCGAAACATCAAGATGCACTGCATAGGAAAATTATGTAACGGTCAGTAGGTATGCTGATCAATCGTCATTATTTACTGAGGTATGCAGTGTGGTATTATGATAATGAATGTAATTATCCTTCCTGACAGATTGAAAGTGTGTGCCAGAACCGGGACTCGAACCTGGGACCTTTGTTTTTCGGGCCAAGCGCTCTACGACTGAGCTATCCCGACACGACTCACGATGTCGCCTCACAACGAAAGGCAAAGGCCCCAGGTTCCAGTCCCGGTTCCGGCACACAATTTTAATCTGCCAAGAAGTTTCATATTAGCGCACACTCCGCTGCAGAGTGAAAGTTTCATTCTGGAAAAATCCCTTAGGCTGTGGCTAAGCCATGTCTCCACCATATCCTTACTTCCAGGAGTGCTAGTCTTGCAAGTTTCGCAGGCGAGCTTCTGTGAAGTTTGGAAAGTAGGAGGCGAGGTACTGGCGGAAGTAAAGTTGTGAGGCGGCATCGTGAGTCGTGTCGGGATAGCACAGTCGGTAGTGCGCTTGCCCGCGAAAGGCAAAGGTCCCAGGTTCGAGTCCCGGTTCCGGAACACAATTTTAATCTGCCAAGAAGTTTCATATCTGCGCACACTCCGCTGGAGAGTGAAAGTTTCATTCTGGATCCTTGTATTTCTATGGGGCACTGAGAATACTTCATACTGTTGCTTGCGAAGCTATTGTGTAGTTTCTTATAAATGTTTGTAGACATTTTCACAATGACAGCGCTTTTGTCTGAACTGTTTATCGTCAAAGTTTTACTTCCGTAGAAGACTACAATCCCTCTAAG
The DNA here is from genome assembly GCA_026315105.1 of Locusta migratoria. NCBI lineage: Eukaryota > Metazoa > Arthropoda > Insecta > Orthoptera > Acrididae > Locusta > Locusta migratoria. Next base: position 526,525,203 of record CM048745.1, read on the forward strand.
AAAGATTTCCTAGCAATGAAATTTGTCATCAATGTTTACAAATTTCTTTATTTCAGAAATGGTTTTCTTGTTGTTACCAGCTTTCAGTTTATATTCTCCCTACTTCGCTACATTGAGCAGCTGTGAAGGAAAACAAGGATAACTTTGGAGAAGGATTTTAAGTTCAGGCAGAAGGAATATAAACTTTGCGTTTTGCTGATGAATTTGTCATTCTATCATAGACAACAAAAGACCTACAAGAGAAATTGAGTGGAATGGGCATAGTCTTGAAAATAGGTGTAAGATGAACATTAACAAGAGCAATACAAAAGTAATATAGATATAGTTACCCATAATGCACCATAAACACGCAGTTGTTTCGTTCTAATCCTTTCCTTTTTGTGTTGTTTGTAGTCTAAGTTATGGTCTACCGAATACATGTAGATTACTTCGAAGTTTTTTATATTTTGCCTGATTCCATATATCATTACAGTTATTGAATCAGTATCACGACAATGGTGCTAATTTCCGAAGTGAAGATACGAAGTGTTTGCTACCCTCACGACGACTAATAACAAAAGATCCACGTTTGGTACACACACATACTTTCACGTGTACATTTCGTAAGCCCCCGAGAGTGTGTTATAGTGGAAACTAATCTGAAACAGTTTTTAAAAATCGGCTAAAGGGTACCTTTAACTTCCATACCAGGTTTAGTTTCTCGCTTTTCCCGTCGTGGAAAGTAAAGGAAAAAAATAGTTGAAATGTTTGTAAACCTAAGGCACCAAACTGTTGATGTCATCGGTCCGTAAACTGACTACTTAAACTTACGCTAAAGATATCTCACGCACCCATGCCCAAGGGAGGACTCGATCCTCCTGCGGGAGCGACCGCGCATTCCGTGACATGGCGCCTCAGACCGCGCGACCATTCCTGCGCGGAGCACAAAATTTCAGCGATTTATTTTGCGATACATAAGACAGGTCAGATAATTGTTACAGACGCGAAGAAAAAAAACATGCAAAATTAGAAGAGACTCAAAATCCCTAAGACTGGCACTCTTTTACAGAAAGTAAACTCAGCATGGGCTTCAATGCGAAAAACCTTATAATAGTTTCCACAAAGGAACTAAGCCTCGTAATTTGGTAGAAAATTAAAGAAATTCTAGTCATATGTAAAGTACACTGCCTTCAAATCACAATCAATACCTTCACTACGTGATATCAATGGTGATACTACTGATGCTAAAGGAAAATTACTAAACACAGCTTTACGAACTTCCTTCTCCAAAGAACACGAAGTAAAAACTTCCGAATTCGAATCAAGAACAGCTCCCAGCATGCATAATTTTATATTAGACATCCTAGGAGTAGCAAAGAAACTTAAATCACTTAAGAAAAGAAAGTGTTCTGGTCCAGATTGTATAACAATTAGATCCCTTTCAGAGTATGCTCAGCGAAAGATACGTACCCAAAGAGTGGAAAGTTGCACAGGTCATTCTAAGATTCAAGAAAGTCCCCCAAATTAAAGGCCTACATCATTGACATCAGTTTGTAGCAGGATTTTAGAACATTTACTTTCCTCAAACATTATAAACTACCTCGAAGAGAATGACCTATTGACCCATAGTCAACACACATTGAGAAAGTATCGTTCTTGTGAAACACAGCTAGTTCTTCATTCACATGAAGTGATGAATGCTATCAACAAGGAATAGATTTCCTATTTACAGATTTTTGAAAAAAGGCTATTAACACTGTAAATCAAAAGTGGCTTCTAATCATATTGCGTGCTTATGGAATATCGTCTCAGTTATGCAATTAGATTCGTGATTTTCTGTCAGAAAGGACGCATTATGTACCATACGTGTCCCTTCACATTTCCACTTCACAATCGCATCAGAAACAGGGGGATGTTTAGGAGTTTGGAAATCTCGCGTACAAACTTCTGACACAAGACACCCAATCACCAAACCACGTTCAAAGTCCGTGAGTTTTGCGGAGCGACCCATTCTGTTATCTCACGTTGTCTAATGACTACTCAGGTCGCTGATATGGAGTACCTAGCAGTAGGTGACAAGACGATGCATCTAATATGTAAAAGTATTTTTTTAATATGTCCGGATACTATCACATAGTGTAGCTGTACAAAGTTCCCACACTGCCAATATAACACGAAAATCAAAGAAACTACACACCCCTTTGGAAGCTGAATAGCAGTAGAATAATTTGACCTGATACAGATTTATTAGTTGAATGTCCCTCCGGGGAAAAATATATTTTCATAGTGAAAATATTTGGAAAGTTTTAGAGACGCTTATTTGTCTGCTACGATAGGATGATTACTTTCTTCAGTCACACGTCTTAAAAGCATTTTATTTAGAACACTAAGAATATCAAGACACCTTCACATAGGGTAAACATATTAGGCGTCCTGTACAGATATATGTTGGTGTGTCTGACCACTTTGTAGTTACTAACTCGGCCATCATGTTACTTTCATCTCTTTAAAAACAGCTACTCTCCACTTTAACAAGAGACTCGACACTAAAGCATCGATTACCTGCAAATGACGGTCTGTTACTCACCAGTTAGCACGGGCTGCTGAAATGTGCGTTACTGCCATCTAGTGGATCGGTTAGGCCTAGGTAACAAACAGGGGTCAATGCTCGCGAGACACTTCGCTATCGGTAAAAGCAGCAATGGATGCTTCCCCGACAGTCCACTGTTCTCCAAAGAGCGTGGAGTGGTTTGCGTGGACAGAATTTGTTGCGCAACACACCAAATTTGTTGTGATATGATACGTGATGTCAGGAACACAACATGCGTGTCATCGCGTGTAGTGGTGCACCGAGATGGGTGCATTCGCTCCCGTCGCTTCGTCGTTCCCGATGCATCCAGCGAGCACAGATCCGCATCATAGTTCCCGACAAAATTCTTCTTCGTCATTTTTATAAAAATCTACCTACGTTTCGACCAGTGTTGCAGGCGGCCTCCATCAGGCTCTGTGTCCGACACGTAAGAGGATGTGTACTGTTTTAGCATTTGTGTTATGTAGGAAATATGAGGAAATATGAGGAAATTAAACTACCAGAATTCTCTCGTCTAGATGAATTGTCGGAAGGCGCAGAATGGTTTATTAAAGCCAGTCAGATAAATGTTGTAAAGTTTTGGAACATTTCTAAAAGAATTGTTCGCAGTGTTTGGTCTCTTCTCACGCCAGAGGATGTGTGGTTACGTCCGAGACAATAATCGATTTCTCTGAACGATAATCCACTATCCCCATAGACAACTATTTTTCTTCGATCAACGAAACGCGATCGAAAGACGCTCGCTGTCTTCCACGAGACATAGTGAAGCTGCTTACATAAAACAACGCACGAAAGTACAAATTCAGTACGTCCACACCGTCATCCGTTCCCCCGTCACACAGCAATTGCGAATGACGCGACAGGCGGCAGTGGTGTGCTCCTGGTGAAACGTTCATCACGTGTACATCTCATCGTCACAAACCCATGCTGCATTCTTGAGGTTGTATACAACACAGGATCACATAGGCAGAACCGTACGCATGTGAGTACAGTCACCAGAGCGTCCACAATGTTGATGTTAATATCGTGTATACTCTCCCTTTGCAGCAATGCAAGCTGTAATTCTTTCATGAAAACGATCGTAGAGGTTCCATATGCGGTTACGTGGAATGGCCTGCCTTGCAATTTCCACCTGGTGCTCAGTTGGGCCAGATTTCGTGCGGATCCTGTAGACCGCCCAACATGACGTTCATCGGTCCGAAACATGCTCAATGGGGGAGAGATCAGGGGATCGTGCTAGCCAGGGTACGTGACGTACACCTTGAAGAGCACATTGTGTGATACGGTATACACATGGATCTGCATTGCCCTGTTGGAAAAGTATATCACCTTGTTGGTGCATGAGTGGTAGCAAGACGGTTTAAATGACGATTTCAGTGTACCGTGCACTGTTCAATGTTGTCTAGACAATCACTAGAGGAGAATGGCGAGTGTAGAATATCGCTACCCTCACAATGATACACGATCATGTGTGCTGTCAGAGTGTCCACTGTTCACACCCCAACATCGTTCAATCCGCCTCCATGGTGTCATGGTAGGCGCTTATGAAGGGACGAATGCAGACATGTCGTCTTCAGTGATGAGAATAATCGCTGCCTCGGTGCCAATGATGTTCGTACGCGTGTGTGCTGTCGCGCAGGGGAGTGCGAAAATGTGGAGTGTACACGACAGAGGCAAACGGGGCCGACACCTGGCATCATGGAGTGGGGAGCCATATCCTACACTGGCCGTTCTCCTCTAGTGTTCGTTGTGGGAAAATTGAACAGTACACGGTACACTGAAACCCGTCTTGCCACCGTTCATGCACCAACAAGGCGACGTGCTTTTCCAACAAGACACTGCATGTCCACACGTATCCCGTACAACCCAAGATGCTCTTCTACGTGTACATCAACTACCCTGCCCATCATTATCCCCAGATCTCTCCCCCATTGAGCATGTCTGGGACCAGATGAAATGTCATCTTAGAGCAATCTACATGACCGGCACGAGAACTGACATCAGATCGAATTTGCTTGGCAGGCCATACCTAAAAACTTCATTCGGCACCACTACGATAGTCTTCATGAGAAAGTTGCATCCTGCATTGCTGCAAAATGAGGGTATACACGATACTAGCGTCGACATTGTGCACTCTCTGGTGACTGTACTAACTTGGGTATGGTTCTGACTGCGTGATCGTATGTTGTTTACATCCTCAAGAATGTGTCAATAAAATTTCGCTCTGCTGGGTTGACGAATTCATGATGTTCTTTTTTCATTTTCCAGGAGTGTATTAATATTGATAAATGTAGTTATAGAAACGTATATAAGAAACGTAAACGTCAGCAAATAGTAAACAAAATATTTGTCTATCCTAGGGCTGCAAAACTCTAACAGACATATAACGAGGCTCCAGCTTGAAAGCATATCAACTGTATGAAGATTTCATTCTAAGAAACTCCGAAACCGGTAATAGTTTAAACAAAGAAACATTTTTATACCATCCTTGTGGCTGGTCGCTGTTTTAATTACAAACATTATAATACCACAGCCACGGTTCTGAAAATGTCAGTTTTTGACAAAATATTGTAGTGTTGTTCCCTGTCAAATGCAAGAAACGAATTATCGCACGATTGTCTACTTCACCTAAGGCCTGCGTCGTTTTAGATCCCCTGGCAGCGTGCCAACGTACTGCTGCGTTGGGGTTTCAAAGTATTTCAGGGCTAATATTCGCAACTGTTTCTCAATTTGAATCAATATCTCGCACCAATTGTCAATATGATAACATTTTAGTCGTCATGACATGTTTCGAGACCACATCGTCTCATTCTCAAGTCCTAAAAATCACATATAAATATGATATTTTAAAAACTGGAAACAACTGACTGAAAATACACCAAATACACTCACCTTGAAATTGGCCTGTTATGTTCTGTAAGCAAACTCTTGGGCAGTTCATTTTTTGCAAATGTAAGTTATAACGCTAACTGCTGCTCTAAATTACTTTATGAGTGGTCACAATACATGCACAATGGAAATTTATCTAGTTGCTCATTCCTTAAGAGAGCAACCAACGTTTTAACAAACACAAAATCAATGTTAAAAAATAAATAAATAGATAATTAAACATGGGACAAGGAGCATGAAGTCATAAAGCAGAGGTTTGATACTTTAAGATCATAATCTGTTCAGTAAAACAGACAAGCAAATAAATGTGGGGAGACCAAATTAAGCACACACCTTGTACAAAAGTGAATCAAATCATAAAATTACTGTCCATTATAAAATTGTTTCTGCCCTTCATGAATATGGAGGTAAGGTGGGAGGAAATTTGCAAATACACAATGGGTAGCTAAGAGCACATTCATTCATTCACAAACACACGCATAATGCTAGCAGTACATTACAATGCTGGAACACATGAAAGCAGTGGTGAAATGAAGTGTCGTCGGCATCTTGACGAGATGGCGAGTGTCTTGATCACAAATTTAAGTATACTGTGCACTAAACAAACTCATGTATGGGGAGGTAGCAGCTCACTATTCTTAAGTACCATGTGGTGAGCGACCACACCACATTTCATAGCATTTACAAACAGAAATTAATTTAGAATAAGCAAGTAAAGCACATGCGAGAATTCTTATAGAAGAAAACTAGTATGAACAAAAGCATGGCTGAAGGCCGAAGTAATGACTGTTACGAAAGCATGTAGTGCAATTGGTCATACAAGACAGGAAAGACGGAATCAAATCAGAAAATCTGAGACATATTTAGCATACTCACAGATACAGAAACGTGAAAATGTTAGTTAAAACATGAAGGAAATTCAAACATACTAGGTTTACACAAAGGCCGAAGCTCACACATGTGTATTCTAACTTGAGCAAAACCGAACACGCAAACATCACTGAAATGAAAATCAAAATAGTAAATTTACAACTGAATTTACTCGAGATCTGTAAATTAAGAAGTGCTTCGCCTCACGTAGTGAAAGAATTACTCAAGAAAACTATCACTGAAAAACCAAGACTGTCTTATCACATAGAATGCAAAGTCCTAACAGCATGCCTTCTCCTCAGCATGATTTGGCAGAGTACTTACTCCCACAGTCATCGGAGCCAGAATGAAGAGTGAAGAGTGCATCTCTAAGGCCAAGGAAAAACCTTCCCCTGCCATACACCGTATGTAGAGCACGCTAAGAGCGACCCTTGCTACCTGGCGAAGACAAGTCCCTCTAAATCCGTTTCCAGAGAGGTCTCCTGTCACTTCACCACCTCGCCACCTTGCCAAGTAAGCTTGTCTCTGACCAGCCAGCGCAGACGACAAACGGAGTCATGCGTTCGTAACTACTGCAAAACGAGGCCTAGAGCGGGAGGCGGCGACTGTATGCCATTGCGCGGCAGTCAGTCAATATTAAAAGCTACCTTTCACATTCACATGAACACACAAGTTCAAATAGGTGGAAACATATATAAATATGGCGCAAACATATATAAACATAGGGCATTGATCATGAATAAAATAATTAACACACAGGTAGATAACATTAATGGTGCAGAAACATTTTAGGTTAATGAATAAATCAAAATGGAACCCGACCACACATTCTGTGGACGTGTTTCAATCTTATAAATTAAATGACCATTCTGCCAAAGAGAAATGCCAAACTCTAAAACGTACGTAAGTTTCATGCATGCCCATGATGTTATTCGGTCGTAAGTAACATGACAACTGCTCTTACATGTCAAAGATATAAGGAACAGAGAACAGACACGGCTATCAACGATGATTTTGTTAAGAGATCAAAGATAGTGTCTAGGTGAGGCGAGGTTTAAATAACCAGTGTAAATTATAAAAGACGTTCCTATGTAATTGTAAACAAACGGATAAGTCATCATTTCGAAAGGACATTACTAAAATGGGACCAAAAATGCTCTTTTCATTCAGCACGGTGTCACAACCCTCCTTAACACAGGTCTAAAGAGTATTTTTGGTCCCATTTTAGTAATGCCCTTTCGAAATAATGACTTTTCCATTTGTTTACCATTACATAGGAACGTCTTTTCTAATTTACACTGTTCATTTAATCCTCGCTTCACCTAGATACTATCTTTGATCCCATCACAACATCATCGTTGATAGTCGTGACTGTTCGCTGTTCCTTATATCTTTGACATGTAAGAGCAGTTGTCATGTTGCTTACGACTGAATAACATTGCAGTTACGGTCCCTCACAAGTGTGCTCTAAATGAATTTTTATCATCGACATGCACGAAACTTACGTACGTTTTAAGAGTTTGACGTTGTTCATTGGCAGAATGGTCATTCAATTTATAAGGTGGGTGTCTTTGGTGTATTTTCAGTTATTTATTTCCGGTTTTTAAAACATCGTATTTATATATGATTTATGTGATTTCTTGTTTTTAGCACTTGAGAATGAGACAATATGCTTTCGAAACATGTCGGGACGACTGAATGTTAATCATATTGACAACTGGTGCGAGATGTTGATACAAAATGTTTTTGGACTGTTGACATGTAATACCTGCAAACAAACATAGAATCAGTTCTCTCGGTTACTTTTTATTTATTTATTTATTTTTATTTTTTGTATGATGGAAACTATTTTAATCAGATGGACAGCGTCACATTTGGAAGCCTATTTGCTCCTGTTATAGCAAACATGTTTATGAAGCACAATGATGACATCGCTGTGTATATGGCTGCTGCAAAGCCTAGTTGGTTTTTTCGTTATGTCGACTATAGTCATGGACATGAAAAGATAGGAGACTTCTTGAGCCCATCAGCAGCACCCATAGCAATATCAAGTTCACGGTGTAGGTGAGACGGATGGTGCCTTACTTTTCCTTGACGTCCTCGTCCGCTGAAATGTTCAGATGTTTGTAAATCTATCTAACTGATGTGTTATTAGTCCGTAGCTTACAAACTACTTAAACTAAGGTAAACTAACCTAAACACCCATGCCCGAGGAGGGACTCGAACACCCGACCGCGAACTGCCGCGCACACCGCAGCATGGCGCCCTAATGCGCACGGCTAATTCGCCGCGGCCCGGGTCCGCTGAAAATGAGCTAAAGCTCTGTATAGATAAAGTATGGCAATCCTTTTTCGCGCCGCTTATCGCCGTCTGCAGTTCGTGATTGGCTAAAATCGAGTCACGTGATGTTTTACGCCATCTTCGTCCTGTTTAGATTTAAATAATGCCATAGTGTTGCGCTTTGAGGTGTTCTTTACAAGCCAAGAAGGGAGGTAAATATTGGTACTTTCATCTGGATTCAGAAATGCTGGAAGAAGAAGCCTAGCTGCTGAAAATCGTCAGAGAATCCTTGATGCCCAGAAGCTATCCTCGGTTCAGTGCTGTGATAATTTTAATTCATACTGTAAATTAGTAGATTTAAGATTCGCTGACGATAGGATCAAGCAGCAGATATCTACGTTTTTTTCAGCAAGAATAAACTTTTGAAAAAATTTCCTGCATTATGTCGTGAGGTTAAATAATTCACGCGTCGTTGATTTTATTTGCAGATAGTTGCTGAAAACAAACGAAAATGTTCAGATGTAGCTGCATAAACTAAAAGGATACTCGTTTAGGTATGAAATTAATATACAGTTACTGTAACAATCTTTTCTCATTCGTTGACATGTGTTTAGTGTGTTATTATGTAAATGTAAATGGCATGAATAGGCCCTTTTAATTTCTCTGTTTATAGTAAAAGTCATGTAGTGGATCCCCTTGCATTTTTCGTAGTTCTTCTAAAATTTATTTACATAAATACTGATCAAAGACTTGTCCGTTATTTCAATTGTTTTTTTAATTTACACTTTGCTCCGACGACGAAATCTTCAGAGTCTGTTTGAATATGGGTCCACCCTATAGGTCAGTCTCAATTTATAGGTGAACTCTTTCGACATAGAGCCACAATGCGAACTGTTTCCTTAAAACCGGATGACAAGTATTTAGTAAAGCCGCCAAGTACGCATGGACAGAACTAGAGGAACTTTGCCGGCCGCGGTGGCCGAGGTGACTGAGGCGCTCCAGTCACGGTCAGCACGGCCACTACGGTCGGGGGTTCGAATCCCCCCTCGGGCATGGATATTTGTGCCGTCCTAGTTCGTAAGTAGTTCATAAGTAGTTTGTAAGTTTAGGGACTGATGACCCCGTAGTTAAGTCCCATAAGCTTAACAAACATTTGAACATTTTTAGAGGAACTTTCCGCGTTTGTCCGTCGGGTAGCCTATAACACTCGAGAATGAATATAGTTATTGTTCTGCTCTCAACCTTAAATAAATTGTCGATATCTTACCTAAATTTCATCCTCAGCTTGTATGTGTTTAAATCATCTATACGCAATGTCTATGGAATGCGTTTTTTGTCTGCGAATTCTTCAAAATTTTGCGTAGTAGTTTACTTAATTTGATGTAGCCGAGTAACTATAAGGAATAACGAATAGGAAGACAATTCATTATCGAGAGAATCTATCACACTATAAGACGTAAAAAAAGTAAATGTATGCATTAAATAGTTTACTCAAAATCGACTGATAAAAATTGCAAGCGCTCGGAACGCTGTGGCGGTCAGAGTGTGATCAGCAGCGGCTAAGGCCCAGCATGGCCGCCACTGGCAAGCTGGCCATACTTTACCTATACAGAGGTTTATTCTCAACCACAGTGTACACCGATAACCCACCCGCATGTACTGATGCCTGCACGCTACCAACTCCAACCACTCGGGACAGAAAATCTATTCTGACGACATTGGTGCATCGAGTGGAGGCAGTCTCAGACGCAGAAAACCTGCCCGAGGAACTGAGATACTTTCGTGAGGTATTCGAGGAAAGCTGCTACAGCAACCATAAGTAGAAGCCTTCAAAGAGGACATGAGAAAGAAGCTTGTTTTCTTGCCGTTATGTGGCTCAATAACAGGAAACATAAGCCGCTTTCTAAAGAGGCACAAAATTGATCCGATCTTTAGGCTTCCAGCAAAAATTTGACAACTTCTGAAGAAAGTCCTCAGAACGCTAGGAGTTTATAAAATACCGCTTGGCTCTAGACAATTTTATGCCCGAGAAACCGGGCAAACCATAGGCGTAGCCAGAATTTCATTTCGGGAGGGGTTTTCAACAAATGAACATGGTCTCTCAATAACACGGAACAAACATCCAACTGTCATTTGTATAGGGTGAAGAGGTGCACTCTCGTGCCTCAGTTTGATACATCTGTTTACAGTCACGGCGATTATTTTCGAAATAATGAACAGTTTACTTATGTTTTCTCCACCTGCCTTCGTCATTTTATTGCTCGCCCTGTATCGCTCAGTTAGCTATACAGAACAATAGTAGAGCTAAATTCGAGTCAGAGTCCTACCTGGAACAATTTCTTCTTCTCGGTGGAAGTCAACAAGAATGTGGTGCTACTGTCGAAATCCGAGAGCATATCTTGAGCACAAATCACCTCTTATTGTTGGTTTTCTCCGAAACAGACTGCCACTGCTATAGTTATTTCAATTTCTCTTTGTCCTTACTGCACCAAATTCTGTTAGCAACTCGTCAACAGAGTTCGATAGTTTCTGCTTCTTGCAGCCCTACCAAGCTGCTTACTAACGAGGCAAGTGGTTTCATTGTCTGTTCCGTCATACTGAACTTGAAAACTAAAGAAACAGTTCAGTTTCGTGATGTAATGAACATCATTCCAGAAGTTCTATTAATCGCATACTCAGTGCGTATATACAATACACTCTGCTTGTAATGGAACACTAGGTTTTGATCTCAATGATGAACTGGTAAAGAAACAGAATAACCCGAGTAGAGAGAAACCAGTCACAAATAATGAAATAAAATAACGAAAGAATATCAGATATACGCATATTAGGGAAAACGGGAAAAAATAGGACCATCACATTACACACATTAGCCTTTTCTTGCAGTTCGACATAAAGATTACACCGTAATCTATTTTAAGACATTCTCTGTTCCCTTTTTATTAGCGTTGTCAAAATATGGGGAGGGGTTTGAACTCGTAAAACCACCCCACTGGTTACGTCCACGTTGCAGACAGTGCGTGTACAATATGAGAAATACTTCCGAATAAGCTACCCTCAGAAATTCGTGGTAGTTAAACACGGCCCAGAAAACAATCAAAGAATCTCATGGAACGAGACATTTTGAATTACAAGGACAAGTAGCTTCTGGAACAGTGTCACAAACAAGCTATAGAATTAAAAGTGTGTGAGAACGCCCTCAACAAAGACGGGCAGCTACAGCTGAACACAGTCTGAGACCCGATCATTGGAAATTTGAAGCGAGCGCTGTAGTCCAACACCACCTGGAGACAAGGCCTCACAATAGCCCGTTCTGCGTCACACTGAACACGCCCGAGGCCTACGAGAAAGATAGGCCCCCAGCGCAGACGTCATGCCACGTAAGCAAGGTAGTTCTGAGCCGGCGCGATCGCTAGATCAGTGGCTGGCTGCCCATGAGGCAGTGGGCAGTGCCCCAGCGGCCGGCCAGTCGGCTAGCGAGCGCGCCGACTCGGAACTACCTTGCTTACGTGGCATGACGTCTGCGCTGGGGCCTGTCTTTCTCGTTGGCCTCGGACCAGGCCGCGGCCGCCAGCTAAATGACTGGCCGCTGAGGCACGCCCACTGCCTCATAGCGGCCAGCCAGTGTGACGTAGCACGGCCTGTTGTGATGCCTTGTCTCTAGGTGGTGTTGGGTAGTCACGCAGTGTATACATTACCGTACATGCAGCTGAAGCGAGCACCATACAAGGTACTGCGGCTATTTAAGGATAGCAGCAGTCACCAACCGAGAATTTCTTAAGAGAACTCGGCCTAGAACTCGTGGACTTTAACCCACTCAACACAGCTAGAAATCCGACAAATGTTATTATTACTTATCGCCGCAAAACCATGCACTCGTATATACAAGGTATGGAACATAAATAGTGGAAAATATTTATTCACAACTGATGCAAATGCGTTACATGTTTGCACCTGTTATTGACCTTCAAAGTGTACAACCCATTGCCAGCGAGGTGGAAAGCGTAATATACCTTTAGCAGGGCCTATTCTGTTGATGGTGCGAATGGAGTGGTTTACTGCCTGTCGAATCTCTGGAATAATTCTGAAGCGAATGCCACGAAGTGATTTCTTCATCTTCGGAATCAAAGCAAAGTGACAAGGAATCAAGTCTGGGAAGTATGGTGGATGATACAGTGCTTTTTTCCCCTTTTTATTTGGCATATCCTCGATTTAGCCATCCATAGCAAAATTTTACACATTACGTTGAAAAAACAATTCAGCTACTCAATACATACTATAGACAAAGACCAATATTATTGAGGAACAACAATTGATTTATAAATCTGTGTGTCTTTGGAGCATAAGAGTTTGGAGCTGTCTGAGGTAGTTGGTACACCATATTCAGTAATTTCAAGAAAACCACTCGTTCACAATCATATTTTGAACACTTAAACAAGATGTGGTTGATATCCGCTTCTAATTCTGGATCACATTCACATGCAGACGATCTGTAGACAATGATCCGATGTAGATGGAAAGGAAAGGAAGCGTGATTGAATCGGAGTCGGATGATCGTCGACATAGTTGATCGGCTCAAATGTGTTTTCATGAACCAAGAGTGTGAAGGTATCCGAGGCTGTATCATACCGTAGAAACGCCCTTTTGTTAGTAGAGAAACGTTGGTACAGTACTTCGCAGTCCCAACGAACGAACAGATCAGCCACAGTTGCACTGTATACGGCCGGCATTGTCGTGCAAACTGATGGGTGGATTGCGCAGAAAGCGTTGCCGTTTCCTTCGCAAAGCTGGTCGCAGGCAATGCTCCAACAACAATCAGTAATGCCATGCATTGACGGTCTGTCGTGGAGGAACGTAATGCGTTAGGGTAGTACCATCACAGTCTTACACGAGAATCACCATAATTTTCACCATACTTTCGACTTTCGCGGAGACCCATAATGACGCCGTTTGTTGAATTGGCGTTTCAGTTTTGGCTCGTACGATGTGGCCCATGTCTCATCCAGTGTTACGATACGGCGTAAGAAAGCCTCTCCTTCGCGCTCATAGCTCTCCAAATGCGTCTGAGCAGCGTCATAACGCATCCATTTATGGATTTCCGTCAATTCATGCGGCACACATCGTGATGCAATTTTTCTCATGCCCAAGCTTTCCTTCGGTATGCAAAGCACAGGTATATGCGCTAATCCTGTTTCGTGGGCGAGCTCACGAATCGTCTGGCGTCGATCACTGTCCACTAACGTGGCAACAGTATGCACTTCTTCTTCAAAGACGCTAGGACGACCTGCCCGATGCATGTCTGCCACAGTTTGCCGAGATCCGTTGAAAGGTTTTACCCAACGTTCCACTGTTCTGTACGGCAATGCTAATTCCCCGCAAGCCGCTCGAAGACTTTCATGACACTATCGTGCTGTACGACCTGCCGGCCGCGGTGGCCGCGGGGACTGAGGCGTTACAGTCACGGTCTGCACGGCCACTACGGTCGGGGGTTCGAATCCCCCCTCGGGCATGGATATTTGTGCCGTCCTAGTTCGTAAGTAGTTCATAAGTAGTTTGTAAGTTTAGGGACTCATGACCCCGTAGTTAAGTCCCATAGACTATACAAACATTTGAACATTTGTACGACCTTTGGCACATTCAATCTTGAACCAACTCTGTTGTTACTGTTTCGAAAACATAGTGTCACCGTTACGTTAGACCGCTCACTCACAAGTGGCTGTGTTTCCCTCGATTGTGCGCACGCCGGTGACGTGGAACGGACGAGTCAATTTGCTCGGAAGTAAGATAGGTATGTCAACAACTTTCGCTACCAGTGGCAATAGTATATTCCATTGCATATTGTCTCCACAGCAGTGTTGCCACTATTTGAGTTCCAACCCTCGTAAATATAGAAACTAATTACCTAACTCCATTTTTCGAAATGATAGTTAAAAGTGTATCATAAACGCTCTGCGTCTTAGGGTACTAGCGTATGCAGGTGACAATTCAAATGTTCAAATGTTTGTACAGCTTATGGGACTTAACTACGGGGTCATCAGTCCCTAAACTTACAAACTACTTATCTACATACTAAGGACGGCACAAATATCCATGCCCGAGGGGGGGATTCGAACCCCCGACCGTAGTGGCCGTGCAGACCGTGACTGGAGCGCCACAGTCCCGTCGGCCACCGCGACAATTAGGAAAAGGTTAGTGCTATCGCGAAGAGCATGCCTTTGCTCATTGGCACTGGAGATCTATACTCAATGAGGCATTGAACTCTGGATAAGAAGAAAATAAAAAAGTAGCCGCAGCCGCGTGGACTATCAGAAAAAGGAGAAAGGTTGGGGAGGCGGTGCTATCAGCGGGCAGTGGGCATCCGTCGGTCATGGACCGCCAGCGGTCGCGACCTCAAGTGTTGGCACGCCTGGAGCCGCGTATCGGCTACTTAGCAAGGGCCGGCTGCCTGCAAAACGATGGAGCCTTTTCGCCACCCACACGAGCAAGAAGCGTCGCGGAGCTTTCGGGGACGCTGACTAGACGGCCAGGCGGGTCGCCACTAGACGCCCCTGCAGAAGCTAACGGTGTTGGAGAACACCATTACCCGCGCTCCGAAAGTGCTTGCTGTTGCTTCCAAGGAGCAGAGATAATACGAGCTGGAATAATTCCAGGCAGCTCTTGCCAAGAATTGCTTGACCAGCTCTACATCTACGTCTATGATGCAACATGGAAGGAACAGAAACACTTTTCAGAACTGTCATCGATCAAATGGTGATATCCCAGTAAGTAATTTATCCCATTTCTTTAGTTTTGCCGGTCGCGGTGGCCGAGGGGACTGCGGCGGGCCAGTCACGGTCTGCACGGCCACTACGGTCCGGGGGTTCGAATCCCCCTCGGGCATGGATGTTTGTGCCGTCCTTAGTGTTATCTAGTTCATAAGTAGTTTGTAAGTTTAGGGACTGATGACCCCGTAGTTAAGTCCCATATGCTATACAAACATTTGAACATTTTTTTCTTTAGTTTTAACCTGTGCTACATAAAATAAAATGTTTAAACAGTTATTTCAAAACTGATCATTGATTACTTTAGGATTTTAGGATTAATCAAATGTGTTAATTATTAAATTTAATTAATGATATATTGTCTTTCTTTAAAAGCAATATGTCCTAGTGAATTAATCAGCCTGAAAATGAGAAAATGATAAATTACGGTGATCTGATAACACTCGAATCTAGACTGAAATTGCATTTGCTTTATGATGTTATTACGCTATTTCGCCGCGGTGGAGTAGCCGAGGGGTCTAAAGCACCTCGCTGCGGAGCGCGCGGTTGCTCGCCGTGGAGGTTCGAGTCCTCCCTGGGGCATGGGTGTTTATGTCCTAGTGAATTAATCAGCCTGAAAATGAGAAAATGATAAATTACGGTGATCTGATAACACTCGAATCTAGACTGAAATTGCATTTGCTTTATGATGTTATTACGGTATTTCGCCGCGGTGGAGTAGCCGAGGGGTCTAAAGCACCTCGCTGCGGAGCGCGCGGTTGCTCGCCGTGGAGGTTCGAGTCCTCCCTGGGGCATGGGTGTGTGTGTGTGTGTGTGTGTGTGTGTGTGTGTGTGTGTGTGTGTGTTTGTCCGTAGGTTAGTTTACCTAGGTGTAAGTAGTTTGTAAGCTACGGACTGATGACCACGCAGTTTGGTCCGATAGATTTACAGACATTTGAACATTTTTATTACGCCAATTCCTTTGACAAGTTATTTTGTCAATCTTCATGGGTAGTAGTGGCCGCTGTAGTTGCCTTCATTCACCTGTAAAATTTCTAGAATTCCTTTGCATTTCCCGTAGAAGCTCCACCAACGGAGAAGGTACAATTTAATTTCCAACTGGTTCTAGGACACGTAGATGTGTGCACATATTAGTTCCGAAACACCGGGAAAAATTTATTAATTGATCGTGCCGCCGATCGTCCAACAAATCTCTGCAACCAACTGTCCGAAGGTCACAATTAGTTTTGTTTAACAAAATAAAATTTGTCGATATACCTTTTCATTACACCTAATTATATTCTCTTGACTGAAAGTACAATTACCTTTTTTGAAGTACTTTTCAATTCGCTTACTATAATTATAAGAATTACATTTAACCGTTATGTCAGACAACTGAATCAGGAAATGCGTACAAGATCAGTAGACGTCCTCCGCCATTAGCATACGGTAACTCAAACGACTTACATCCTTGCTTTTCACCTAAGATCACGCTCTTCACACAGAAGCAAACGCACCCCAGAGTAAATGTTCCTCTCTCACAGACGAAGTACTTCTAATAGCCGTGGAAATGATTGCTTGGTCGCTCCCGTGGGAGGTTCGGGTCCTCCTTCGGGCATGGGTATTTGTGTTGTCTTTAGCATAAGTTAGTTTAAGTTCTTAGTAAGTCTAGGGACCAATGACCTCAGCTGCTTGATCCCTTAGGTTTACAAATATTTGATTTTTTTTCTTTTCGTTTCTAACAGTCTCGTTTTAAAATACAGGGTGTCCCAGCTATCTTGTCCACCCAAAATATCTCTGGAACAATAACAGCTATTGGAAAACGACTTGCACCGGTATCAATGTACGGCTGGGGCCCATGAATGTACATATTTGGAAACATTCTAAAACGAAAGCAAATGTGTTTTTTAACACAAATTTATGATTTTTTAAATGGACACCCTATATTTTTTCTTCAGCAATCCATACCATGACAAATCACATAAACAATGGCGTTGATTCCATCGCAATATTCCAATTACATCCCGAGATATTGCGACGCGAAGTTGACGCTTGAAATACGCGAAACGCGCGGCTAGCGCACGTCCTGAGACTCAGGCGACAACCCCATGCTGTGGTGTCCATTAAAAAAAACATAAGTTTGTGTTAAAAAACACATTTGCTTTCGTTTCAGAATGTTTCCAAATATGTACATTCATGGGCCCCAGCCGTACATTGATACCAGTGAAAGTCGTTTTCCAATAGCTGTTATTGTTCCAGAGATATTTTGGGTGGACAAGATAGCTGGTACACCCTGTATATTAGAATATCGCTGCGTCATTAATATGTAGTTGCTTTCATTTTGTTCAGTTTAGTTTCGGGAATTTTGGTACTATTTAGGAATGATGACATTACCTGACATCGCAGGTTGTGGAGGCGATCTGATAGATTAATAATCTTCAAAAGTGAAAAGTCAAGATCGCATAACATTTTATGACGACCGGTTTCAGTGGGCTATGCCACCATCATCTAGGCATATGGAACACTACAAGTTGGTCGTCATTAAATAAATAAGTCATTATAGTCGACATGGTCGATTGGAGAGTGTCCGCAACTGCACTATGTTATTTTAAATGTGTTTATTTCCGTCAACAGTTGCAATATAATTGTTTAATAACATGATTCGATCACTTGGATCATCTTCAGATCTTATAGTTGCGTATGCAACTCGTATGGCTGAGTACTAATTAGTACCAATTAGTACTCAGCCATACGAGTTGCATACGCAACTATAAGATCTGAAGATGATCCAAGTGATCGAAACATGTTATTAAACAATTATACTGCAACTGTTGACGGAAATAAACACATTTAAAATAAATAAGTATTTTGCGATCTTGGTGATCCACTTTTGAAGATTATTGATCTATTTAGGAATATTCAAATGAAACGTGACCTCATTGTGATTGTAACGTCTCATTCTGTTGCTGTGCTTTGTGCTCTTCCTGTGACTGTTGTCTATGGCAGCTTCGTTTTCCAGTAGAAGGTGGCTACCCGTAATTCTCCTACATGGCTACCATGGTCGAATGATTTCCATAGGATGATTCGTAGAGTTGACCGAAACATGATTTTCGGCCGAAACCGTAATAGAATATTCGGCTTCTCTTCTAGTTTTGGCCTAAACTGTAACCGAAACCGAAACTTACTTACTTAAGTTAGGATTTCGGTAAATTTACGTTTTACCGCAAATAACCAGTCTTTCCACATTTTGTGAGATCCCTCTCCCCGTAGTAAACCTGCTTGAGTGTATGTCAGCCCAACGCCATCTAGATACATGGCATGTGCGCTGCCTGCCAAGAGTAGTCATAACACAAGCAAACTATTTGTCTTAATGTTATTCATGTGATTCCCCGTGCAGATTTTTATCTGTTAAGAGACAAAATGCCTAATATGAATCGTCCCATTCCAGTATCGACAAGATATCTTACTAATAGTTCATAAATATCTTATACCTAAACCAATTTGTCTGTAATCTCATAAATAACATTAAGAACATTCTGAAACATAGTGCGCTACGTGCACGTATTCCCGAACTCAATACAACGCTAAATTCGACAAATACTTTGCATGTGTTATGACTACTCTTGGCAGGCAGAGCACAGGCCTTGTTTCTAGGTGGCGTTGGTAAGCCTAGCCAGGCGTTTGCAGGAGACGACGTAGGAGGCGTAAATATTTACAGGCATAAACTATCCACACAGCAGTTGCGAATATTTTTCCAACCACTCCTTAAGCTGGACTTGGGAGCCATGCATACGAATATCTCAGTGAAGCTGTGTCGTTTTCCCTTAACAGTTCTCGCAGAGCTTTGCATTTAAAAAAATCGCACTGACGTGTTTGACGGCCTACTTTAGATTTGTAGTTTTATAAGCTTTTGCAAACATTTTAGACCAAAATAATAAACTAAATAATAAAAAATTAATTAATAAGAGTGTCTGAAACCCGTTTAGGAAAAATAAAAATTTAGGTAGTGGCGGGTTCCGAACCATCGACCTTTAGCGTCACTACGCTATGGCTTTTTTTTAAGCCCTTTATTATCATTATTATTATACAAAGCATTTATACATAATATGTGAAAACAAATTATCTACTATTGCTTCTGAAATTTATTTTATATTTTCATTATGTTGTTCATCTTCTGTTGGTTTGTTGTAGCTTCAGAAATCATTGTTGCACATCTTGTGATACTTCCTCACATTTAACTTATTTTCATTCTTATTTCAGGGTATGAAAGAGGAAATTTTGAAATTGTTGTTTATATTTTGGTAGCTTCTGTAATTTGTTGTGTTCTTCTTTAATATACATCACAAATTCTTCTAATGTTGTAGTTTTGTTTTTAATGATGTAGTTTATAAATTTTCCAAGAACCAAAGATAGCTGTTGTGTTTCATACTAGGGTATAGCAATCGAAAGATGAATCCTTTAATCTCATACTATTGATGGCCGTTGTTAACTGATGCTAATATGGCATTTGTAGACTCTAGATTAACATTGTTCGTACGAAGAACGATATGTTTTTGTTAATTCTACAGTGCGCCATTACTTTGAAATGACAACGTGTAAGTTACAATAGGAAAATCATCAAATACGCGACGCAAGATAGCGTATGCCAGAGAGAGTTCTGGGCGAGGAATGTCACGTGACATCTCCGAAAGACTGGTTTTCGTTAATTCTATGGAGGGTGTCAAATCTCCGTTGTTTTTACAAATATGACTCAAACGATACGAGATATGAAAAAAAAAAAAACATAAGGGAGCTAAGTTGTAGAAAATTTTCTCCTCTGACAGTTAGGTTATTCAATTTTCGTGTCAGATGAACGGTTCGTTTGCAATTACAAACGGCTTTTTTTGGTATTACTACCGTATTTTTTGTCCGAAAAATTTTAAAAAGGGAGGTTCTGGTCTCTGGGGGCCTGCAGTCATGTCTGTAAAATTTGGTGCTGATCGTTTGAATGGTTCCTCTTAAAAACAGGGAACACGTTAAGGACAGACGGACAGACAGACATCCCAAGATGGCCGTTATTTTTGCAAATATCTTTGAAACGCTACGAGATATGAAAAAACATAACAGAGCAAAGTTGTAGATAATGTTCTCCTCTACAAATTCGGTTATTCAATTTTCGTGTCACATGAATAGTTAAGCCGTTATTTTCATTTATATTTCGAGCTGTCAAAAGACGATCACAAAGGCCCACTTTTAGTGACTTAGTGACCAGCTTGTAAAATATATATGTGACCAGGTGATGGTGACACAGTTCACCGAAACCGGAAATCATTGAATAAATTATTAATGTGCGATCTTGGCATTTCATTTTGAAAACTATAATTAATAAGTTGTTGCGAGTAGGTATTCTTCTCAAAAGAAAGTCCTAGATCCTAGTTACGATACGTTTGTTGCTAACGACGCTACAATACAGAAATAACATTTACATTTTACCCTAATTTTGATTTGTAAACAAAACAAATGGGAATTATTACAACAACGACGGCGTGGGCTACTTACGAAACTCTAATCGCCAACATTCTCCTCCGAATGCGAAAATATATTGTTGACTCCCCCTTACATAGGTAGAAATAATCATCAGAACAAAATACGAGAAATCAGAGCTCGAAAGGAGAGATTCTTTCTTCCCGCGCGCTATTCAAGAATGGAATGGGAGGTAAATAGTACAACGGTGGTTCGAAGAACCCTCTGCCAGGCACTTAAACGTGATTTACAGAGTATCCCATGTAGATGTAAATGTAGAGCACGGTCGCTGCATCAAAGACTCAGATTAGCTGCTGTCGCCTACAGCCAAGTCGTCGTATATACGTTGAAAAATTTCGTTGGGTGTTCGTATCTCTTCGTTAACATTAATTTTTTCGTTTGTTTATTGCAGTAATTAGATTTAAGCGAAGTAAAGTTACATAGTGCTGCTGACTAATAGGCTTCGTTCCTGTCAGTAAATCAACTTCAATTATTGCCGCATAAAGTACTTCGAAAAATAACGTCACAATTCCGACTAAGAGTATGATTCCTGTCCGTGTAAATTTACGCTAACTCAATGGGGAAATGTGGGTAGCATATGATCAGTGTTTCCTAAACCCATATTGGTCATTAAAAAAGTCCCTTGCTTTCAGCGTAATAATATGGTAACCCGTTTCGTTAAGTACAGTACAGAATAAGTCAAATTGTTCTAAATACAATGTAAGGATAACACTATAGGATACGACTGCATTATATTGTGATTAACAACAAAATACAATTTCTACGGGCACCAGCGTGACCCGACTTCATCCATATGTTCACGAAAGCTAGTTTCGGCCAAGCCGAAAATTCGCCTGATTTCTGACCGAAACTATTACCAAAACCAATATTTTGGCCGAAACCGAAACGGAATATTCTGTCGTTCCTTAATGATTGGTTTTTCCAACACCCATTGCAGAGAAACGTAATTTAACCCGTACGCCAGGTAAGTTCCTCCTTCAAAGTTCGCTCATATACCGTAACACAATTACAGTAAGACTTTCTAACAGCCGTACAAACGGGCAATGGTCCGCGCTAAACGAAAATTTTTCCACCTTATGATTCTAAATTGAACAGGAACCGAGCACCAAGCCGCCCCAAAATCGCGATTCCGCCGTTAGCCTTTGCAAACGTTATTTATTTCAGGTCTACCACACTGTGATGATACAGGGGGAAAATTGTTATATAAAAAAAGTCCCGGACCAAGTTATTTCAAATTTTTACACGATACTCTGACGAATATTCGCATGGATATAGGTGAAATATGTATATAAATTTGTTGATATATTAAAATATCTGAATATCTGTGTAGTTCATAAACGTTAATCGTTAAATCTCTAAAAGTCCTAGACCGATTTACTTGAAATTCTTATACTATACTTTAATAAAAATGTGGATGCACGTCTTCTTTATATATAAAGTTTCCGTGTGTTTGTATTGCATACAAATCTACAGATTTGTTTAGTTACAGAGTTACGGCTTGCCGTGGTGGAGTAGCCGAGCGGTCTAAAGCGTCTCGCTGCGGAGCGCGCGGTTGTTCGCCGTGGAGGTTCGAGTCCTCCCTGGGGCATGGGTGTGTGTGTTCGTCCTTAGGATAGTTTACCTAGGTTTAAGTAGTTTGTAAGCTACGGACTGATGACCACGCAGTTTGGTCCGGTAGATTTACACACATTCGTTTGTTAGTTACGGCTAATAAAAGATTTTGCCTGAAATTTGGCACCCTCCCTAATACGAAGCCATCGCAAAACTGTAAGAGGTTAAAGTAAAGCACGATTTCAATTTATTTCGTTGTTTTTGACCTAGTGAATCTAACAAAACATGTCGCAAACGTGTATCTGCAGTAGTTTTCCAGTTCAAAGTGGATTCCGAATCACGTGTCGTTTCTGGCGACTCCTCACATCGTTGAGAAGTAAAGGCTAGGTTGAAACCACAAAGTGAAACATTTCGTTACCCTAGCCAGTTTCAAACCCATAACGTTTCGCTCTGGAACCAAACACTCTACCGCTAGCTCTGCCTCCGAGTTGGAGAACATGCCAAATTATTGGGTAGTTACCGGATGCAGATTAAAACATTTAATTTACTATAAAATTAATAATAATGTTATTAATTGAGTTATAATCTATCCTATACTTTAAGCTGAACCATATATCACACACTGCAAATTTCATTAAGATCTTTTGAGAAGTTGCGGAATCCATCGCGGACAAACATCGTGAGACGGGATTGTATATAGGATGTTGTTGTTTTGTGGGGACTAAACTACTGGCTCATCAGTCCCTGTATAGGTGAGACATTTACAACGTTTTTTTCGGAATATTTGGAAACATACAAATTGGATTAAAAAAGGTGTAATAGTAGTAGTTCACCTCGAATAGGGCCATCCATTCACATAAAGCCGGAGCCCCCTGCGCTACCCCGGGAGTGAGAAGGAAGTTGAAATTGAAATCGTGAGTAAGAACCCCAATTTTTAGTGCAGATTTGGATTATCCATGAAATATATGTAACTTCTCCTCAAAACTTTTTTTTTCTTTTTTTTAGTTTCATGATAGATGGTGCTTGTATCTGTTTCTCAACAACTTTCAATTCATTTTCACTTTCATTGATTACAACGCCATCTAAATATTTCGCACTAAAGTTAACTTTTTTCCATGGAGATTCTAAATCTATATCTATAAATGTGAATGTCTGTTCGGTGTACATTTATCACGTCTGAACCACAAGACATAAAGAGCTAAAAATTTGTACAGTTACTAATGTCTACACGGGGAAGGCTTTAGGCACGGTTTTATGGCGATCGGATAGCTATTTATCTATATATATTAATGTGAATTTTTGTTCGGTGTACGCTTATCACGTCCGCACAACAAGACGCAGAGACATAAATATTTGTACAGTTACTAATTTATATTTGAGGAAGGTTTTAGGCACGGTTTTATAGCGATCTGAACATATAGTAATTTGAAGAATATAACGCGAAATTCGGAACAATAATTACTCTTTGAAAATTATATTTACTATCTGAAAATGGTTTTATTTGTTACATTGTTGAGGGTTGATAATGATAAAAGGGTGGACTATATTGGGATGGAAAGTTATCGATGTATATAAAATTCTACGTGTGTGTGTGTGTTAATATTTCGCTCTGCAGCGAAAACTACAAACCGCAAACGAATGGTCTGCGTGTAATTGTTGTCCGAAGTCTCCCGTTGTACACCATAGCAGTTCCATGCCGATAGCTATAAGGGGGTGGAAGATATGGTGGTTGAAAGTCGTCAAATTATAAAAAAAATTCGGACTGAAGGCCAGCGATGACGTTTGCGACTCTATAGCAAGGAGGCTACATACAGCGAAACGTGATGCCACAGACCATATCTTTGGTCTATGCGTGCTGCAATTTCAGCTCTTTCTCTATAAGGATAAGCATAAGAAAAAGGAAATATAAGAATAAATAAATAAAGCAGGAGAAGGGAAATTTCTTTTAATACATGTCTTTAAAGAATCCATTTGACGTTCCGCGCATCAAATCAAACGATCGATTTGTGATATAATTGTAATCATTATTGTTGGACTTCGTGATTGGATTCTTCGAAAAAAGTGCATTTTTACATGTGATTTGGTCTACACTACTTACTTTCCTGATGAACGGCAAGTGCATAGACTTCTGCAATCTGATAGGAATATGTTCCGCGTTATCCGCGACATTTCCTCAAAAACGAGTGAAATTTATTACATTAATTTAATTGTAAAATGTAAACTTTCACGGCCGGAATGGTCAAAATTACTAAAAATTTCCGGGCTGTTATGTCGTGGTCTAGTGGATTTATTATTAAAACCCAACGTTTCGTCCCCGACTGCGGAGGACATTCTCAAGGGGGGTCGTGGCACTTTTGGATGTCCGATTGGGTTTTAATAATAAATCCACTAGACCACGGCATAACAGCCCGGAAATTTTTAGTAATTTTGATTAATTTAATTGTTATTTAAACTTCGTTTCTCATATATTCTCCAATAATGTTATCAAAAAATAGGAAATGGACCGAGAGAAGGCGTGTGATAAGTACTAACCTGAAGTCAGGAACAAATAAATAAATACCCGGGCAACGCCGGGTTTTCTGCTAGTCCCCTCGCTCCCCCAGGGTTGTGGAGAGGGGCGAGCTTTATTTTAATGGGTGTCCTTCTTGGAGGTGAACAACTTTTATTGCTACTTTTTTTAAATCCGTTTTGTATTTTTCCAAATATTCCTGGAACTTTACAGTGCGATCTCTCCGACGCCAGCAATAAAAAATGTCTCTCACAAAATTTCGTCCTTGGCATATTGCCGGCAGTAAATGGGAGTCGAAGACTGAGATGGGTGTGTGTTCCATACGTCAGTATGTTTCAGAATTACGTAATCACACCAACGAACGTCTAGGGGACGTAGAACGCCTCTTGAGCAACAAAATGAGCATAGGAACCCATGCCCGGAAACGTCATCCAACAAGCTACAGAGTGTCGAAGTTTTGGAGGGGATGTCTAGCGGCAGACGCCGCTGCCTGTAACTTGGGCTCTTGGTAGCGTCTTTGAATGGCGTTACCACACATAGGTTTCTATACTCATTTTGTTCTACAAGACGCTTTCTACATGCCCTAGAAGTTTGTTGGTGTAATTGTGTAATTCTGTAACACACTGACATATGGACCACACACCCATCTCAGTCTTCGACGCCCATTTATTGCCGGGAGTATGCGCAGGACAACATTTTGAGACAGAGATGATTTTATTGCTGGCATGTGAGGAATCTCGCTTCTAAGCCACAGTATTCGAATTTCGCTTCACGCTACGTTTCATAAATATATAGTGTGATTCCAAAGGTTACGCACGAACTTAAGGAGGATATACAGTGGTCGAAGAACAAACTTTCGATTAGGAACTTATTGTCTGGAAAGTAATCCTGGGCAGAACAATCCTGGGAATGTCAGGATGGACAATAAATTGTTCGTGCACACACCTAAACAAATCAAACTTTACTCTCAAATTTTGTTTTACGGCACTAGATGCTCAAATTGCCTACCATCAGATTGAATACAGGCTTAACATTATGGAAGAAAATCCTGACTCTCTCTTCCATGTACATTATGAATCTCACGAAAATAATCACATGCTGCAAGTATTCGGCCGATCAGTTGTTCTTCGTCGAGAACTGGTATCCCGTTCACGAGGCTTCCCATATGCTCCCACAAGAAAAAGGTCAAGGGGCATGAGATCAGGAGAGCGAAGTGGCCATGTCATTGCCCCCACCCCCTTCCGATCCAACCCTCGGGATAAGTGTCACTGAGTACGTCACGCACTTGACAAGTGAAGTGCGCTGGTACTCCGTCCAGTTGCAGCCTCATCTGACGCCGCACGATAAGTGGTACATCCTCTAAGAGTTGTGGAAGAACATCTCGGACGAAGACCCTGTACTTATGTCCATTCAAGGTTGGTGGCAGGAGGTATGGTCCGGTTATGTTACCACCAATAATACCGCCCATACATTCAGAGCAAACCTACGTTAGTGGCTGCGTTCCAATACAGCTTTCGGATTGCGCAGTACCCAAACATGGTTGTTACGACAATTGAAGAATTCATCTCTGGTGTGCTTATCTGGGAATAGCACGTTCGTTAAACAGTTAGGCTCATTCTCACATTAGTCAACAATGCATTCACGTAATCAACTCGTCGTGGGAAATCGTGTACATAAAACTCCTGTGGTTGATGTGGGTGCAGCTGGTTGTCATGCAGTACACGCCATGCACTATCTATCTCTTTGGCCCTTCTCCCCCATATGCAGGGTCGGCACTGTGTTAAACGCGGATTTGGCATGTTTTAATATTTACAGAATGGCAGCATGCCCTTCCTGCCGCCACCCCATCAAATTTTCAAATGTTTGTATAGCTTATGGGACTTAACTACGGGATCATCAGTCCCTAAACTTACAAACTACTTATGAACTAGCTAACACTATGGACGGCACAAATATCCATGCCCGAGGGGTATTCGAACCTCCGACCGTAGCGGAGGTGAAGACCGTGACTGGAGCGCCTCAGTCCCCTCGGCCACCGCGGCCGACCCGCCACTCCATCCTCCCCCCCCCCCCCCCCTCCCAAGACGATATGTGTACCCCAAATGTCTGCGTATAGTGTGAGATGTTTGTAATAGTGTAAAGTGTTAAGAAATGTTTGCGAATCGTGTAACTGTGGCAGGACTTGGGGACCAGCCCGGTATTCACCTAGGGGTATGTGGAAAACCGCCTAAAAACCACGTCCAAGCTGGCCGGTACTCCGACCACCTTTCGTTAATCCACCGGGCGGATTCGATCCGGGACCGGTACGCGTCCCCGTCCCGGAAAGCGGTGCGTTAGACCACACGGCTAACAGGGCGGGTGCAGTACACACCAGGAACTACCTTGGGAAATTCCTATGGTATGAGTGGTGATACCCGTGCTGGTTGATAGCTCTTCTTCCACATTAGCAAGTATCTCTTCTTCCATAACGGCAGTTCGAGTTGTACCTGGCTGGCCTACAAATGAAATGAACGCAAGGAACCTGTATCCCCCTTAGGTGAATGTTTTGAAATTGTTCGAAGCTGTGAAGGCGTCTGTTCCGATTTATGCGCACGACCATACATGAAATGCAAGTTCTTAAAACGTGTAATGCATTTCACAAAAATCACTAACGCAGCTCTTACCTTTCAAAGTAATGCTGTAGTAGGCCGTCTGCTCCTAATACCGAAACCGTAATGACATGTCAATAGCCTACAGAGCGCACGAATGACCATTAAATGTAAACAGAATACTCTAGACAAGGAATGAACTGCAGTGAAACGTACTGTTATGCAAGCAGACGGGGAGCAACCTAATAAATTCATACAGTGACCCGCTGAAACGTAAACGTAAGCGTACATCCATAAGTTCCTAATGCCACAGCCGTTGAACGTCGAAGGTTCGAGTCCTCCCTCGGCCTTGGGTGTGTGCGTCTTTTCTTAGGATAAGTTAGTTTAAGTAGTTTCGGGACAGATGACCGCTGCAGTTAGGTCCCATAACTTTACAAACATTTGAACATTTAAATACACTCCTTGCCATTAAAATTGCTTCGTCACGAAGATGACTTGCTACAGACGCGAAATTTAACCGACAGGAAGAAGATGCTGTGAGCATTTACACAAGGATGGCGCCGGTGGCGACACCTTCAACGTGCTGCGATGAGGAAAGTTCCCAACCGATTTCTCATACACAAACAGCAGTTGACCGGCGTTGTCAAACTTTGTTGTGATGCCTCATATAAGGAGGAGAAATGCGTAACATCTCGTTTCCGACTTTGATAAAGGTCGGATTGTAGCCTATCGCGATTGCGTTTTATCGCATCGCGAATTGCTGCTCGTGTTGTTCGCGATCCAGTGCAGAATGTGTAATCGATGGGTTCAGGAGGACAATACGGAACGCCGTGCTGGATCCCAACGGCCTCGCATCACTAGCAGTCGAGATGACAGGCATCTTATTCGCATGGCTGTAACGGATCGTGCAGCCACGTCTCGATCCCTGAGTCAACAGATGGGGACGTTTGCAAGACAACAACCATCTGCATGAACAGTTCGACGACGTTTGCACCAGCATGGACTATCAGCTCGGAGACCATGACTGCGGTTACCCTTGACGCTGCCTCACAGACAGGAGCGCCTGCGATGGTGTACGCAACGACGAAACTGGTAGCACGAATGGCAAAACGTCATTTTTTCGTATGAATCCAGGTTATGTTTTCAGCATCATGATGGTCAAATGTTCAAATGTTTGTAGAGCTTATGACACTTAACTACGGGGTCATCAGTCCCTAAACTTACAAACTACTTATGAACTAGCTAATACTAAGGACGGCACAACTATCCATGTCCGAGGGGGGTTTCGAACCCCCGACCGTAGTGGCCGTGCAGAACGTGACTGGCGCGCCGCAGACCGCTCGGCCACCGCAGCCGGCATCATGATGGTCCCATCCATGTTTGGCGACATCGCGGTGAACGCACATTGGAAGCGTGTATTCGTCATCGACATACTGGCGTATCATCCGGGGTACCATTGTTTACACATCTCGGTCACCTCTTGTTAGCATCGACGACACTTTGAACAGTGGCCGTTAGATTGCAGATGTGTTACGACTCGTGGCTCTACCCTTCATTCGATCCCTGCGAAACTCTACATTTCAGCAGGATAATGCACGATCGCATGTTGCAGGTCCTGTACAGGCCTTTCTGGATACGGAAAATGTTCGACTGCTGCCCTGGTCAGCAGATTCTCCAAATCTCTCACCAATTGAAAACGTCTGGTCGATGGCGGCCGAGCAACTGGCTCGTCACAATACGCCAGTCACTACTCTCGATGAACTGTGGTATCGTCTTGAAGCTGCATTGCATGGTCATCTGTACCTGTACACGCCATCCAAGCTCTGTTTGACTCAATGCCCAGGTGTATCAAGGCCGTTATTACGGCCAGAGGTGGTTGTTTCTGCGTACTGATTTCCCAGGTTCTATGCACCCAAATTGGGTGAAAATGTAATCACATGTCAGTTTTAGTATAATATATTTGTCCAATGAATACCCTGTTATAATCTGCAGATCTTCTTCTTGGTGTAGCAATTTTAATGACCAATAGTGTATAATGCGGAAAGTTGCTATCAAAAATGCTCGAAAGTTACTACCGATTTACTTCAGATTTGTACGCAATACACTGATAAACATTTGGACGGATATGAACCAAATGATATTTGAAACGACTGTACATTTGTTCCTCAAAAATGTTTGTAAAAACAAAGCAGTCAACAATCCGAAGTTTGGTTTCAACACTACAGTGCTTTACTAGGCATGGTCCTGTTTGGAGGTGGTTTGCCATTGCTTTCCTCCGAGCTTCAAAATGACTTAAACCATCGGCACACGGGGCGTTTATCTGAACAAGTGTGGCCAACGTGGCAAGTTTCTGACGTCACAACGAGCGAATCGCACGTTGGCGAGGCTTTCCCAACGTGTCAGGCAGTATCAAGCATCCCAGATATTCTCAACGTGCGTCTGAACGATCACCAATAAGGTGGGACAATGTCACACCACGTGGCTATCCGGATAGGGGGTCACCTGCTTCGGTACACAGATGAAGACATATTGGTCATAGTATTTCATGATTTTTATGTATATAACTTAGGTATTATGAATACATATTTCAAAGCAAGTAAAAGTAACTGAGTAAACTAAGAATCTCTCTAAAACCGGTAATTGGAGGTACTATTTGCTGGAATAAATAAATAAAAACGTCTTATATGTGGTTAAAAAATTTCCGTGTTACAGTAATCTGACGTTTCGAGGTAAGGCGGGCTTAAGATCGATCAACACGAATTCTTCTTCACATCATTTGTTACAATTACATGTCAGCAACCGACATATATATCAGTAGTGTATACAACCCGTGTAATACCTTCATTGATTATAGATAGATGTGTTTGTGGCCGAAGCAAGCCGGGCGCCGTGGCTCAGCGCGCCCGGTCAGAGGGCTCAATGCTAAGTGTTGTTAGCTGAGCTAACAACACTTAGAACATCAACAAACAAATACGATCAGCGTCCGCAATGAACAAAACTACCCATAGAGCCAAAAAAATAAAAATAAAAAAAAAGTAAAATAAAAGTAGCGTAGTCAGCAAAGTCATGCGCTGTGAAGTGGAAGTTTTCTTATGGTGTTGGTTCAAGGCTGCGTGGAAGCAAATATTTTTTCTTCTTATATTTGGGTTTTCTGATACACTCAAAGACATTACTATAATTTTCATAGAAGTATACTCCATAATTTTTGATACTATGTACACAGAAGTGCACATCCTCTGAGTAGTGAGTTTGTTGTATTTGTTTTATGAACAGAACAGTTTGCACCTTACTTAGAATAAAACACGCACTTTATCCTTTCACGTTTTGCATTTTACACGTTCTTAACATTCTTCTACTGAATAATAACACTGACCGCGGAAGAAAGATCTTTTAGTAACATTGATCGTCGAAGAATGACCTTTAAGTTTTACTAAAAAGCGAAACTGTTGCAATAATTTTTGCCTCATAAGAACGCCTTTTCTAATTTTATATCGTACAGTTTGTCATGAAACTTTCATAATTCGCTGCACTTATTGACATAACATGCTACTTTTATAAGTCTTATGTTCTTAGATATTTTGTTGTTACTTATGTAGGGCTATACCACAGAACGTAACAAACATATGCATAAGCGCGGAAATAAGCGATTTAATAGAGGTAAAGCAGGGATTCCACTCTTTTGATTTCGTAAACAGTGTTATTCCAGAATCTTATGCCGCCGACAACTGTTACTGAAGCGCGTGTAGGTTGTTGAGGCACACGTACACACAAGTCGCGCCGTCTCCGAGCGTTCAGCCGCACGTTGGTCTCGGCTCGTTGAGCACACACGTTCAGACACACGGTCCGCGTGCCGACGACTTTACCGAGCCAGTTATATGGGGACCTACAGTTTAACGTGGGTTCCGAACCACGGTTCTACTCGGTATTTTTCACATCAGCAACACTGCCAGAGGTGAAGGAAGTGGATTCATAGTCTGGCACTCTACCACTGTGCAACCGAGGGCTTAAATGTTTTTAAATCTACATGACTTAACTAATGTGATTATTATTCCCTAGGCTTACAAACTACTTAAGGTAAACTAAGGACAATACACACACGCACACACACACACACATATGTCGGAGGGACGACTCGAACGTCTGACGGAGAGCGGCAAGGCGCCTTAGAGCGGTCGACCACTCCATCGTGGCTACATTTTTTTCTGTTAAAATCGATCGAGAGAAAGAAAATGGTATTCTGTGCATTGAAAATGCGGTTTCCTTTCTCACAATTTGTTTGAAGCACGACAGTAAGACACGTAATCCATTAGCCAAATTCTCCGATTCATAGTGTTCCTGCTTATTCATGGTGTCTCAGGAGAAATAATAAATATTTTAGAAGATGGTAGTACAGAAGTATTTAAATGAAAATTCCATACGACATGTGCCCAGTTTTAATTTATGTCAGAGATACAGTCCACTTAACTGCATTTTCGTTTCGTGTGTTATGAGTTGCTACGGGCATATTTATCGAATGTCAGCATTAGAGTTCAAAAGTGTTGAAATGTTTGTTAATGTAAGGGACCAAACTTCTATGGCCATCGGTCCCTAGACTTACACTAACGGTAAAACACGCACACACACACACACACACACATACACACACCTCCCGCGAGAGCGACCGCTCAGTCCCTAATATGGCGCCTAGAACCACACGGCGATATTCGCACGTCGGCAGTAGTTTGTTGATGTTCAAATCAAATCAAATGTCTGTAAATATATCGGACCAAACAGCGTGGTCATCAGTCCGTAGCTTACAAACTACTTAAACCTAGGTAAACTAACCTACGGACAAACACACACACCCATGCCCCAGGGAGGACTCTAACCTCCACGGCGAGCAACCGCGCGCTCCGCAGCGAGGTGCTTTAGACCGCTCGGCTACTCCACCGCGGCGTTGATGTTCAATTTGTGAAGTCGTGTTTAATTTTTCATTAAAGTTTCCATTGTGATTTGTTGCCCAAGTCTACTATAGTGTAGCGGGTAAACATGTCGCACGTATTTAGACGTGCTGAGTGTGCCGACATGGTGTTTGTGTGTGGTTTTGCAGTGGGAACGCTGCTACTGTGTGTAGAGAATACGGCGAGATACGAAAGGGCGTTTACTCGTGTCTTCAGTACACTGCGTGTCAGATGCAGTCACTGGACTGTGGCTGAAGACATTATTCAGTCGGTAGAACGTAGTCCTTCAACAAGAACACGTCCAACGTCTGCACGAATCGGTGTTAAGGATACAATATTATGACGTACATTACCTATATATGGGTATCATTTACAGCTCATTCCACATCTAAGAACAGGACATGAGAAGCTAGACTTCTGGAATTTGGCCGCAGGATACTTAAAAATCGCCACGTAACCCCACTTTTACTCTTCATTAAAAAAAAAAAAAGTTCAAATGTTTGTAGAGTCTATGGGACTTAACTACGGGGTCATCAGTCCCTAAACTTACAAACTACTTACAACTAAGGACGGCACAAATATCCATGCCCGAGGGGGGATTTGAACCCCCGATCGTAGTGGCCGTGCGGATCGTGACTGGAGCGCCTCAATCCCCTCGGCCACCGCGGCCGGCTAGTCTTCACTGATGAAGCCACTTTCACTAGTGACGGTATCAATAACACTCGTAATACATGTCAGTGGTCAGAAGAAATCTGCTTGCTATTGTGGAGTATGCTTCTTGGTAATTGTGTGGAGTGTTTTGACAGTCAATCAGTTGATTGTGCCTGTTGTGTTTACCGCGTCGTCTACAGCTTCTCGTTGCCTACACTTTTTTGAAAATGAATTTCCAGCATTATTGGAAGAGATTCCTTCGGCTGAAAGAATGCGTATGTTCTTCAAATGAAAATGTTCAAATGTTTGTAAATCTATCGGATTCAACTGCTTGGCCATCAGTCCGTAGCTTACAAACTACCGGGTAATCAAAAAGTCAGTATAAATTTGAAAACTTAATAAATCACGGAATAATGTAGATAGAGATGTGGGGTTTTATTAGAAAAAAAGTTCAAAAATGTCCAATAGATGGCGCTTCATCTGATCGGAAAAGCAGTAATTAGCTTAACAAAAAATGTTCAAATGTTTGTAAAGCTTATGGGACTTAACCACGGGGTCATCAGTCCCTAAACTTACAAACTACTTTTGAACTACTTACGAACTAGGACGGCACAAATATCCATGCCCGAGGGGGGATTCGAACCCCCGACAGTAGTGGCCGTGCAGACCGTGACTGGAGCGCCTCAGTCCCCTCGGCCACCGCGGCCGGCTGGGCGCCTCAGTACGCACGGCTATTCTGCCTCGGCTGTATGTTTGTACTCAATAAAAACTGGACACATGATATATGGCATTTTATTGCAATTCATCAATACTAACAAGTCCTAAAACATTTTCTTTCGCTCGTGGAGCACCCTGTACACAGCGTAGAAAACTTTGCGGTGGTAGTACTCATCGAAACATTAAACACGGGTACGGTAACGCATACTAACTGGGCAGCAGCGCGACGCTTTATCGTGGATATCAGCACTGTCGTTGTATTCGCACTCCGTCAAATGTATCAGCACAGTCATAAGATGTCCTACAGTATTAGGAAATCTGCTGTCAGTTGCTTGGTGCGAGTCGTGATGTAAGAAACTTTAGATTTTGTTGTGTTTGTATGTCTTTAACGTACAGTAATGTCAAACCTGGGCATGTAGTACGGTATTTTACCTACTTACAAAGACGAATTCACGTTTGTGTTTCCTGTAATTTTTTTCTTACTTTGTTGAGTATTACTACCTCTTAACATATTACTTTCTTTCAACTCCCTGTATAATTTCTACATCTACATACATACTCCGCAATCCACCGTAAGGCGTGTGGCATAGGGTACACTGTACCACAATAATTTCATCCTCTATAATATGCTGCATTGAAGATCAGAAGCAGCTGCCAAGTGATTTAGATAAGATATCTGTTTAGTGCAAAAATTGGCAATTTACCCTAAATAATGAGAAGTCTGATGTTATCCATATGACCACTAAAAGAGTCCGTTAAAATTCATTAACACGATGAACCAATCACATATAAAGATAATAAATTCAACAAAACGATTACGAACAACTTAAATTGGAAAGAACACATAGAAAATATTGTAGGTAAGGCGAACCAAAGTCTATGTTTCGCTGGCAGAACAATTAGAAGATGCAACAGTTCTCCTAAAGAAACTGCCTACACTACACTTGTACGTCCTAATTTAGAATATTGCTGCGCCTTGTTGGATTCCCACCAAGTCATTAGAGACGAAGCACAAGTTCGGATTGTTTTCATAGCCATGGGGGAGGAATCAGCCGTTCCGTTTCAAAAGAACCACCCTGGCATTTGCCTGGAGCAATTTAGGGAAATCGCAGTAAACCTAAATCTGAGCTTACAGAAAAGTTCAAAGAACGGCAGCTCGTTTTGAATTATAGCGAAATAGAGGAGAGAGTGTCACAGACATGAGATGCGTAAGTTATGGTGGACGTTCCTGTTATATTTATTTGCGAAATTTCTTTTTCCTACTTTCTCTTCCGAATGCGATTTTGTTAGCGCCCACCTACATATGGAGGCACCACCGTCTAGTGCCACCCCAAAATTCTTGTGCTGTGGCTAACATACCTGTTTCAAGCCGCGGAGGAATAGCCGTGTGCACTGAGGCGCCGTGCTGCGGTGCGCGCGGCCGTTCTCGTCGGAGGCTCGAGACGTCCCTCGGGCATCAGTATGTCTGTGTTGTTCGAAGGATTAGTTAGTTAAAGTAGTTTGTAAGTTAGGTCCCATAACCTTAAAACATTTGAACCTGTTTCAAAATCAGATCGAAAACTGAAAATGTACGTAATCCTTCTTCCCCCGCGCACTTAGAAATATGATAAAAACGGTTCGATGAATCCTACGCCATTCACTTAAATGTGATTAGTGGAGTATTTATGTGGACGTAGACAGTTGAATTTTACAGAAAATGACTTATGAGTATATTATCACTCTAGAATTGGAATTGTCCAAAACTTTTAAACCTACCCATTCGCAGATTAAACCTATGCGAAATACTGTCAGTCCTCATAAGTCCTGCAGCAGGTAAGTCGTCTCTCATACCACATATACCAAGGATGGCAACAAATTTGACCATTAATTTTAAGCAACTATAGTTCTAAAAAGGTTTTGTTTGCAAAAACGATAAACGAGGCTCGCAGTTAGAGATATGGGTAACAAAAGAGGGTGTCGAAAATTCATATTGTCGCGTTGCAATGGAAGCAGGCTTGACTTCGAAGGCAACTGAACACAGCACTTATACTGAAAGCACGTTTATTAAAGAACTCAACATACACGCAGTACTGACTGCCTCTCGGGCAGTGCTCTGCTATCTGTACACAGAAAGAATTTACCAGAAATTAGAAGAACAGTTAACATAAGAAACAAGTAGAATTTACAAGTGAACATTAGAAAGATGTAGAACATTCTGGAATTGTTAATTACAAATAAATAAATTTTTGCCGGTGGGCGGGATTGAACCTGCCACCTTCTGCAACGCAGTCCGTGACGCTATCACCTGCGCCACGCCAGCAGTAGGTGTACGTCGTCTCTCGCGGCAATATAAAGTGTGAGGAGGAGTAGATGGGTAAGAAAAGAGGGTGGATGTAATGCTGCTTTCGTATGATAATGGGTGTTGCGTACTAAAGTTGAGGTTGGGGACCGCAAATGAAATTTTACCAGGTAGTAAAATATTTTTAAATGAAAATACTGAGCAATTTTGACAAGGAAGGGACTATTTAAACAAAATTATTGGATTCCGCTATTAAATGGTAGCGGTCGTAATTGCGGTAGCAAATACAACACCAGAAAGCAACATAACAGAAGAAGTCGGCGGAATCTAAATTTTACCTTATAGAGAGCTGATACTAATATTTCGGTCATATTCTGTAGTGATTCTAGCTGAGATGACTGGAATATTACTTCGATAAATTGATGCTGGGATTGTGCGTTTCGTTTACTATTGTTCTATGACCGTGTTGAAAATTAATCATGATAGTTGACAAAAATTGCAAAATTATCGGACTTCATAAACATCGCGAAGATTTTTCTGCAGGCATTAAAATGTAATAAACCATTCATAGACACGAAATAAATAAAAGTTGCACAGAGAATGTTCTAGTACGCAGAACAAATCGCAACAACATCCGAGCATCAAAAAATGTTCAAATGTTTGTAAAGCTTATGGGACTTAACTACGGGGTCATCATTCCCTAAACTTACAAACTACTTACGAACTAGGACGGCACAAATATTCATGCCCGAGGGGGGATTCGAACCCCCGACCGTAGTGGCCGTGCAGACCGTGACTGAAGCGCCTCAGTCCCCTCGGCCACCGCGGACGGCTCCGAGCATCACTTTATGAAGTACTGGATCTGCTGAAAATAAATAACTTTAAAATTAGTGAGAATGGAGAAGGGATTGTAAGTAAGTAAGATATTTCAAATTAACTGTGGGGGTTTATTGAAATTAATAAAAAAAGAACTGAGCTCACACTTACATTAATTAGACAAAATCCTGCAACACGTCCAAACACATGAAGGAGAAGAAAGTAAGTGACGAATATTTCCGCTCTCTCCCTTCAGCGTATTGCAAAAAACGTTGAACGTGACAAATGTCGTATGTTTATCGATACGATGGCAGAGAGAGAGGGCAGAAGTCAGCGACAAGCATCGCACAAGTTATTAAAAAAAATTCATTAATGTATTACTACATGGAGAAAATTGATATAAAGTGTGAGGAGGAGTTGGATAGGCAGCAGGGAGGAAGGTGGACTTAGGGTCCAGGAGGAAATGAAGGAAGGAAGGATGAATTGGGTTTCACGTTCCAACGACAGCATGGTAGCACTAGAGACCAAGCTCGGATTGTTTTCATAAGCTTGGGGGGACGAAATCAGTCGTTCCCTTTCAGAGGATCCAACCTGACATTTGCCTGGAGCGATTTAGGAAAATCGCAGAAAAGCTAAATCTGAGCTTATAGAAATTTTATGTCATAGTGTGGTCTCTAAGTCCTGTAAACAAAATTGTTTTCTTAATGGACTACAGTAAAACTTCTGAATAACAGACACCAATGGGGAAAATAAAACTGTCCGGTTTCAAGAAGTGTCCGCTGCTAAGAAAAGGATAAAATACAAAACAGTAAATTACCGTTTATCCGAAATAATCGGTATGGCGGCCGGTTCGGATAACGAAAATCTCGGATAAAACCAAAGACTCCTGCTTTCACGTGTGAAACATGCCGAATTGCGTCAATACCGCTAAGTACGCCGCTTCTTGAACCGATCCAGCCAGCCATAATTTCCGAGGAATTCTTACTCCCTTCCTTCAAAGAGCTGATAAAAAGTCATCGCATTTAGACGAAGTAGAGGACCTGAACTAGCACGCTTTTTGCTCTTATTTGTTCATGCCACTAAAGTGAAACCTCTTCTAAATACTATACGTACCGTACTTCCAAGAAGTTCCAACGAACGGCAATGCAATGAAACCACGCAATATGAACAAAAACACGCAAAATCTTCAATCAACACACTTTAGAATTGAGACTGATTCTTTCACGCTGTCCGTTATTTCGAAGTTTTGATTGTTGTTGGGGTACATATTATGGTGTCCGTGTCCGTTATTGAGAATTTCCGTTATTCGGAATAATATTAGCATAATGGCTAATTATGTTTTGCAGGGGAATTTAAAAATGTCCGCTACTATTGGAGTCCGCTATTGGAAAGTGTCCGTTAAGGGAAGTTTTACTGTATAATACGAACTACAATTCTCTTGTCTGTTAAGTATAAAGAATCATAATTATTTTTAAGAGACAGATGTAGTTTTGGGGGGGGGGGGGCTAGAGCCTCATAGTCCAACCCCTCCCCAGTCCCAGTCCAGTCTGTGTGTAATTTCGTTCGGGAAATAAAATAAATATACTAGTTATCTATAACTGATAGCCGCAGTTTTACAGAAGAAAAGGTTTTAAATTGTTATTTTTGATAACCAATTCGCACATTTTAGTTCATTACCAAATCAAAGCACTGCAACAGAATCGATGGACACGTGATTCTTTGTGGGTGTGTTGAAAATCCTCTTTGTGTTAAAAGAAAACCAAAGTTCTCAAGTTTAGTAGTTTGGTGTACGCGTAACAACAACTGTTCAACTGTTTGTATAGTCTACTTACAAACTACTTATGAACTAGGACGGCACAAATATCGATGCCCGAGGGGGGATTCGAACCCCCGACCGTAGTGGCCGTGCAGACCGTGACTGGAGCGCCTCAGCCCCCTCGGCCACCGCGGCCGGCTACGCGTAACATGCCCAAACAAACCATGTGGCCAACGGTTGTAATGTAGGCCTTAATTTGCTGGGGAAAATGGTCTAAAATGTCCGAAACCATCAAAAACAAAAAATAAAAATTACTTCTGCGCAACTCCGAGTGCCAGTTAAAGAAAACTGGTCAAATAATCAAGTTGTTGCCTGATCATCCAGCATGCTGGAAACATAGTATTTCAGTATGGACGGTGTAATTCATCTGAAAAAGAAAAGAATAGAAAATGCGAACACACTCAGTAAACGTTATACTCTAATTGAAAAGACCACTGACAATTAAAGAATCACCTTTAAGATTATTCCTTTTTGGTGGCAGTTTTAAGTTATTGTACATTCAAATGAGATCACGTATTGACTTCTAGACTGAGCATGCACATCAATTATGACATGTTAATAGCAAACACTATCTAACAGTTGTAGAGTTGATAAAAACATTCGGATCCGATAAAATTTTAAAATTCATAATTAATTTGGTTTCAGGATTGATTGACAGACTGAAAGATCAAAATTATTTGCTTGAAGCAAGCTGGAGATAAATTAGTATGGCTGCTTGCGAAATACCAGACGTGCAGCTACACAATGGCAACCGTGTCCACAGGAGAAGCTAGTAGCCCACGGTCTGTGTTGTTGACTTTGCTTGGGTGGGAGCCAAGAATATGATTGCGAAACTTGAAATGGATCCAATGAAGTAGTAACTAAAGTGAATCGTAAACTTGGTATGAAATTAATGGCTGGCAGCTACACAAGTTCGTTCATTCATTGGTGTAGACCAACAGTTTCAAACATACACGCTTGGCATCTTTTCTGTTCTGTGTAGTGGTGCAAGAGGTTTATCATTCCACAGGAACTGATCACAATTCGTAAACAGATTTCGTGTAGTAAAAATAGATACGTGAAACGAAGAAGAAAGTGTCTACCTTATGTCGATATGGTGGTCATTACAGATATTTGCGCTGTAGAAACTGAACCGAACAGATATCAATATCGCTGGCGCCCTTTCGGAATAAAATACCATGGAAGTAATTGTAGGTGAATAGCACTACTAAATAAATGTATCACTATTCATTTTGAATAACAGGTTCGGATGCCTATCACTGAACAAATTATTGGCTATTTCACGATAATCAAGAAATATGCCACTTTTTCAATAATTTATTCTGACAGTGAATTATTAGAAACTTGTTACTTGTTTGTCGTAAAATGCAAGTTTATTTACAGTGCATCAAATCGCAAATAATGAGAAAAGGTCAAGAAATGTGTACATTGAAACTGGTTCAGAAAGTGTGTTGGCTGTTGTTATGCAATGTGATTCAACTCCCGTTAGTTCACGTAATCATCCGTCTGCACTTTCTTTAAGCTGTTTGCGTTCTTCTGCACTGAAAAGTTATCGTGTTACAATGGAAGCGCTCTTTGTTCTAGACACGGAAGACTTTGGAATGAACGACTACTTGTGAACTAATCTAATCTTATCTCTGCGATGTGTAGATGATAGACACGCGGATACTGATAAATATATTTGAGTTTCCCTGTTGGAAAGTTCGCGAGAACATCTTGGGTGGTTCAAAAGAAAGAACACATGTTAATTACAAACCATGGAAGACAGAAACACGTTGCGCATGCTGCTGTGCACAGGAAAGTTCAAAGGTTTATGTTCGTACAGACTATACTATACACTCAACATGACCACCACGCGTCGCTCGAGAAAATCGAGACAACAGTCCATTTCACTACGAGCACGAATCAGTAGATACCTGTTCATTAAGTCGACAGTTTTAACAAGCTTCGATTTCTCAAATCTTGAAGAGAAGTTGTAATGGAACAACGAGTCTTCTATGCACCCCACAGAACAAAATTGCACGGTGTGAGGATTGTGACCTGGAGGCCAAAAGCGGTGAACAGCATCTATTCCAACGTTGTGGGATGCTGCTATTAAGAAAAACCTCTTGGCGAAAGTGAGGCAGGACGCAGCCATGTATAAAACTTAATCGTTAGAATCTTCGTGAAGTTGAAGAAACAACCAATTTTGCAGCATGTCTAGGTATGAAATTGCCGTCACAGTTTCCTCTGCAAAATAGAGACGTTCGTGCACTTGGTGAACAGAAACGACACAAAACACTTTTCTTTTCAATGAATCTCATTCATGATTGATAAGTACACCGTGATTTTATGCCTGCCCCCCCCCCCCCACCCAAATTCTTACATTACGTCTGTTAAAAGAAAGATTGATTCGTACGAAGAGATGACCCATACAGAAAATTTTTCCTCTGCCATGTTGTGGAGAATGGAAGTGGAAAATTCATAGTTATTGTTAATGGGACGCCATTGTTGCAAGAACTGCAAATTGTAAGGCATCAAATACAGAACACCATACTTGCTGTTTGAGGATGCTTAAGTTCCTGGTCTACCCGTCTTGTGGACTTCTGAGATCTTTATGCGAGTTCATCTCGGATACTTCCCGACATTTGATGAGACACTCATGGTCGATCAGTGCACAACCCTTCACATATGCAATCAGCTTCCACGAAATTTTTATGCCAGTCATAAATCTGCTTGTGCATACGAGGGTTCTTGCTGAATCGACGCTGCCGCGCGGGAATGGCCATGCGATCTGAGGCGCTTCTCACGTCGGAGGTTCGAGTCCTCGCTCGGGAATGGGTATTTGTGTTTTCTTTAGTGATGTTAGTTTAAGTAGTTTGTAGGTTTGGAAATTTTAAACATGGCTGTTGAAACAGCAACCGTTCGTGAAGGATTGAGATTCAAAAATACAGCTCATCGGTTGCAAATTTACTGGATGTTTTCGGCTTCAACTTATGAAGCCTTCGTCAGGAGTAACATTTTTTTGTTACATGAAATGGACAAAGCTTCTTGAGCAACAGAGCTCACGTTCAAGATACAAATGTAAAGTCACAAGCGTCAGGATTAAAACTAACATATTTCATGCAATTAATACGCGCCTCCGTTACGGATCGTGCGGCCTCCCGCGTCGGAGGTTCGAATCCTCCCTCGGGCATGGATGTATGTGTATGTTAGGTTAGTTTATCTTAGTTTAAGTAGTTTGTAAGTCTAAGGTCTGATGACCGCAGTACTTTGGTTCCATACAATAACAAATATTTGAACATATCAATCGACGCCGGAAAGCACATTGCATTGGACAATGGATTGAATTTGCGCAAATTTCAACGCACAAAATGATTTATCGTGTTTGTATGGTTTTATGTTTTTCTTCTTTTTATTTGTTTATTTATTTATTTTTTGTGTCAAAACTTTGACCATTGCTCTAGCCAGAGAGATGCGCAGTGTGTTCCCATCTTTCATTGTCTGTAGTTAACAACTGCAATCTGTTCTTGCTTTCGACTCGCTCTGTAATTGGTTTCCCGGTGCTGTTTTACACTCGTTCAGTTTCTGTGTGAGAAAATCATGTAGAAACCCGACTAGCATTCTTAGCTATCTTCCCTACACTTTTTAGGTCAGCTTTAGCCCAATCTCGCAGAGTTGATGTACCCCCTAGCTATATTCCGAAATAGATAGCGCGAGAGTGAATTGTTTATCTTCTGAAGTGCTTGTGCACGCTCCAGGTGCAAACACCTTCAGAAACTATTTATTCCCCATTTCTGAACCAATATATATGATACCTGTAGATGTCATTTGAATAGAAACAAAAACGTTCTAAATACCAGATATGACATTTCCCAGGAAAATGAAAAAAAAAAAAGGTCCCTGTTTGTATATCTCTAATTTGTCTCCAATTTCATCGCATCATACACAGAGAGAGGGGGGGGGGGGAGAGAAATCAGGAAATATAAATATTTTATTTAGCGTTCTAAAAAAGGACGACTTTGACGCTGAACGCTCGAAACAGTACGAAACCATGTTTAGAATAACACTCGTTCGTTAAAAAAAATACTGGTCCCTGTCATTTCCAAACACGATTACGTGAAGTAACCAGAGTTGAATCACATTGCATGATAGCAGCCAACACACATCCTGAACCAGTTTGGAAGTACACATTTCTTTACATTGCATTCTATCATAAATTATTTTTCACTAGTGAGAAAGTTACAAGTTATCAGTACCATAGGAGGGTAATTCAGTGAGGTTAGTGTATCGTTATATTTCCAGTCAATTTTGCTAAAAAACGTATGTTTAAAATAATTA
Organism: Locusta migratoria; assembly: GCA_026315105.1. NCBI lineage: Eukaryota > Metazoa > Arthropoda > Insecta > Orthoptera > Acrididae > Locusta > Locusta migratoria. Next base: position 526,568,260 of record CM048745.1, read on the forward strand.
TAACAATACAAAACACACGTATAATACGCATCTGATAATGTTTACACAGGGAGTACCAAAATGAATATTGGGGTTTTAAAGTTGTGTAGAATTTATTACGGCGACCTTATCATTACGAATTATACATCAAATTAACGATAAACTGTTTTTCTCCAACAATTATCCACTCCGCTAAATTAAATGTTTTTTGTGCCATATCCTGCTGGATTAGTACCAAGGGACTGGATAACAACTTGTTCACATAGCCTCCACATTCGCCATATCTTACGTCTTGCCAGTTTTACCTTTGGGATTTGTAAAGGATCGGGTGACGAGTGGTCTAAAGCGCCTTGCTGCGGAGCGCGCTGTTGCTCGCCGTGGAGGTTCGAGTCCTCCCTGGGCATGGGTGTGTGTGTTTGTCCTTAGGTTAGTTTACCTAGGTTTAAGCAGTTTGTAAGCTACGGACTGATGACCACGCAGTTTGGTCCGATAGATTTACAGACATTTGAACATTTGGATCGCGAGAATGTTCTTCCGCTACCAGATGACCTAAACGACTTACGACATAGGATTGAAGAGGCAGTTGCATCAATAACTACAGATACGCTGAGCAAGGCGTGGGACGAACTCGGTTATCATTATTATTCTTAAACCAATTATGAGTGAGACACTAAGCTTTAATTATGATAACACAAGTACCGAAATATAGCGTTAGGTTTCTACGTAGTGGGCCTGCAGTCAATAGAAACTACTTCGCATAGCCACGCGGGTATGGTCGTGCTGTTGTAGGCGCTATGTTAGTAACTGCAGGGCCACTTCCACTCCAGGTTCGAGTCCTTCCTCGGGCATGAGTGAGTTTGTTGTCCTTCGGATAGTTTAGGTCAAGTACAATGGTCAAAACAATTAGGGGATAAGACAACGGTCGTGTCGAGGTGGGTACACCGGTTCCCGCCGGATCAGCGAAGTTAAGCACCGTCGTGCGTGACCAGCACTTGCGTTGATGACCGTCCGCGCTGTTGACAATTTTGCCTATGCCTTACAGCATAGGGGACAGGAGTGATGGTGGTGGTGCAAAGTTCTGATCGTCAGTTTTTGCGCCGATGCCCTGCATTGAATTCCAAACTTCTCCGCAATGTCTCATGGATTATGATGTTGTTGGTGAACCGTCCGTCGGATGGGGACTTTTAAGCTTGACAGCCCCCTTTGGTGCTTTAAGAAAGGAGTATGTTATGTGCCGGCACCGGATTTCATCCTCTCCGCCGCGGCGGATTAGCCTTGCGTATTGGGGCGCCGAGCTGCGGTGCGCGCGGCAGTTCGCCGTCGGGGGTTCGAGCCCCCCCCCCCCCCGGAGTCATTGGTGTTTGTTTTGTCCTTAGGTTAGTTTGCCTTATTTTAAGTAGTTTGTAAGCTACGGACTAATAACCCATCAGTTGAGTCCGATATACTAACATTTGAACATTTTTCACCATCTCCCTCCTTCCATAAACACGAATACGACACTAGACTACACATGCACCCATTACAGTCACCTACACTTCAGATCACAGTTCTCATACGTCGCGAAGGAATGGTGCCTGAGAGCGCGAAGGATACGGAAAACCTTTCCAATTAGGCGGCTGTACCTGCCCTTCTGGGTCTCCCAGCGATTGATGCCATACGACTTTACTTTTTGGTTAAGTGAGATCTGAAGTATTGTCATCGGCAGAATAAACTAAAATTGTTCGACGTCTTTTTGTCGATTCTACGGATTGGAGACAACATTATGGCAACCGAGCGGTAATAACAGAAAGTTACAACAGGGTGGGTTAGTCTTGACTTGTGTTTATTCTCCCAAACGAATTACACAAGCATTTGGGTTCAGATATTGTAGTGAGAGGGTAGTCTAATGCAACAGAGGAAGGACGCTGGATCTACCGTATTGTCCCAAAGTGTAATTTTCTGGATCTGTGCGCGATTTCAGACAGCAGGAACCGTTCGAAGAAGGCAAGGCCAATATCGTCCACGGGGAACATCAGCCAGAGATGATGGTTATCTCCTGTTAACAATACGTCGAGACAGGAGTCTGAATGCAAATCAGCTGCAACGCATCCTCCAGGCTCCAACTGCCAGCCGCGGTGGCCGAGGGGACTCCGGCGCGTCAGTCACGGTCTGCACGGCCACTACGGTCGGAGATGGATATTTGTGCCGTCCTTAGTGTTAGCTAGTTCATAAGGAATTTGTAAGTCTAGGGACTGATGACCCCGTAGTCAAGGTCCATAAGCTATACAAACATTTGAACATTTTGAACAGGCAGCAACAGAACGCGCAATATCACACAAAGAGACCAGAAGTGCTATCGGGAATGTGGCCTCTACACGCGGAGGCCTGTGGGGTGTGTCTCATTACAACTGCAACATCGTTTAGCTAGCAGAAACTGAGTGGAGGGACATCAGGATTGGAGTCGTAACGAATGGTGCCGGATTCTGTGCGCAGGTGAGTCAAGATTTTATGTTCAGCTGGTCAGTCGTCGTTCCTTCATGTGGAGAGAACGTGGAACAATACTGCGTATGTGCCGGTAACATCTCCATATCATGGTGGTGGACGAATGGTGTGGGCAGGAGTCAGTACGGATCTCTAAGTTGCTCAGAATGGCGCTTTGACTCTTCCGAAGTATAGAGTCGACATCGTTCGACAATTTGTCGTGACCTACACTGGAACCATAGAAGATGGATTTCTTTTGACGAACGATAACACTAGTCCCCACACACGCGCACTTGTAGACAACATTCTTGAAGCTGAGGGATTTGACCAAATGGAGTGGCCAGCTTGTTCACCGAAACCTGCCTGATCATATAATTACGTAGGCTTCCGCGGCCAGAGTCAGATGACATAAAAGTTTTCTGAGTATTGTACCGCATCATGATGTAAGGCTATTACTTAAATAACCGACGTTTCGGCCAATGTTACAGTGGACTTCATCTGGGTATACTGAAGGCCACTGTAACGTTGGCCGAAACGTCGGTTATTTAAGTAATAGTCTTACATCATGACGGTGTACAATACCCAGAAAACTTTTATGTCATCTGCCTGATCATGTCTAGGATGTACTTGACAGACGCATTGCAGTCAGACCAGCACCTCCTACAACGATCGCAGAAATGGATATTGCACTCAAGGAAGAATGGCCAAATAACCCACAACAGCTGGTTAATAACCTCATACTGCCCATGCCACGGTGTGTAACTATACTGGCCGTACGAGGTGGTCACGCACCATATTGACAACGAGAATGGTTTTTTCACTATTATGGTAGCCCCATGATGCCTCGCTCTAAATAAAGGCTATGTAAACCTCAAGTAAAGAGTTGAGACAGCAAAATATCGTACTGCATCACACAGAAATTACAACTGTGGCCAATGTATGAATAAAATACTTTATCATATGTATATTGTGTATGATATCTCACCTGATCCCTTAATTATTTTGAACAGTGTAGTTTCTATGTCTAGAGAAGGATGAACACGAATGTGCCGTGTGGGAGAGTCCTGCTCCCCGTCGGAGGTTCGACTCCTATATCTGGCATATATATGTGTGTGTGTGTGTGTGTGTGTGTGTGTGTGTGTTGACTTAGTATAAGTTAGTTTAAGTAGTTTATAATATTAGGGTCTGATGACCACTGTAGTTTGGTCCCATAGCTTTACGAATATTCGAACACATTTGTTTGGTCCATAGGTGACATTTTGGAACAACGGGGGGAAGACCAACTTAACGCAAAGACCAATTACCATCTACTAATGCATCTCTCAATGACTTTCTCCTCGGTTTGGCACTAGATCAAGTGCGGGGACATGTAACAGAATACTGTGATTACAACAGTACTGCAACGTGTTTCGCGAAAAAAAAATTGGCAGTTTTCACTCTTCATATATCGAAGACAAACGACATGTAATATCTTTCTCCCTTTGACGGCATTTTTAAAGCTTCATTCCAGCTTATAATTATAGCCCTCCTTCCAGTACTGTGTCATTTTTAGTTTAATGTCATTTTCCTTTCTATCACTCTTCGTCATTTTTATATTTGACTTGCTTGGTTTACCCTTAAGTTAGTTCCCGTTCTACATATGTTATCCACGCTTTTCATCCGGCTTTGGGATCAGTTCACCTTGCACTTTTGCTCCTGTACAGAAATTTTTCTCTCACTTCTTGTCTTTGCATTTTTGATGCTAAAATTGAACATTTTTTATATAAAACTATATTCTTGAAGATTTCTGCTAGATCCATAAATGAAACAAGGTTAATTCACCATTGCAGATTTTTTGATAAGATGGCCCAGCAGATAACCTGTACACAGCCGTGCCCGATGGAGGGCTCGAACCTCCGACGGGAAGCAGCCACGAACTTCGTAGCAACGCGCCTTAGAGTGCACTGAAATTCCCGCGCGTCACTGAAGACAGGATTAAGATGTATGTATTGTAAAGTAATAATAATAATTATTATTATTATTAAAAAAATAATAATCAGAACGGTTCAACCTCAAGATGAACAATGTCGAATGACATGAAGAACTACGGCGAACCACTGCAAAGCAGAATATCCATGTACAGATGTCTCTCCTGCTCCAACTTCTTTTTCCACAAAATTATGAACTGCCTGTCTAATGATTCAATCTTCGCCATTTTTGTAATATACATTGGTTATGGAATACGCGTCTTGTGTTAAGAACACATTGTTGTCGCAAGTAAATGTGATGAATAGTGATAGTTGACGAGGTGCTGCACAGACCTTTCACAGAAACAAAACAAAAAAAAAAAAAAAAAAAAAAAAAAAAAAAAAAAAAAAAAAAAAAAAAGAAACAAACGGATGTACGTATGTTTCGACAAAGGATTTCATGAGTCAAAATCTGCAAAACGGTACGTAAGAGTAAAAACATGTGGTACTTGTGTAGAACAAAACAGGATCATCGTTTCCTAATCACGGTATCCCGATGTCACAAACACTGGGAGTTAATATCAGTAAACATATGCAAGCCCTCTCAAGCAGCGCAGCCAAAAAAAAAAAAAAAAAAAAAAAAAAAAAAAAAAAAAAAAAAAAAAAAAAAAAAAAAAAAACAGTGAGTAGATATGCTTTCATTACAGGTTCCTTCGTTACATCTCGGTGTTGCAAACGGACGTTACACCAGGACACAGACACAAAACTGAATACATAGAACAGATATGTCAATGACCGGCGGACAATGCGCATTTTTGTGTGCGCTTGGAAGGGAGGGGGGGCAGTTGGAGGAAAAAAATTTTCAAATGTTTGTTAAGCTTATGGGACTTAACTACGGGGTCATCAGTCCCTAAACTTACAAATAACTTATCAACTACCTTATACTAAGGACGGCACAAATATCCATGCCCGAGGGGGGATTCGAGCCTCCGACCGTAGTGGCCGTGCAGACCGTGACTGAAGCGCCTCAGTCCCCTCGGACACGCGGCCGGCAGTTGGAGCAAGAAGGAGACTTACACACTGATCTCCCGCTTTGCAAGCAAACAGTGGCCACGTAAACGCGATGCCGTGGTATTTAAATGCGCTCTCGCGCGGCCATCCGCTTCGCAGTTTAAATCCTCCCTCGAGCATGGATGTTTGTGTTGTCGTTAGTATAAGTTAGTTCATAAGTAGTTTGTAAGTTTAGAGACTGATGACTCCGCAGTTTAGTCCCATAATCTTAACAAACATTTGAACATTTTGAAATGCGCTCGATGTTGCACATCTTTAGCCTGTTTCTATTTTGCTTCTTTTTAACAGTTCAGAAAATCTGCTTGTTTTCATGTTTGTCTGTGTTCAGTTTTTGATCGGCTATCCACCGGGCCACCTTATCAATAAGTCTGAGGGTCTGAGGGGTACTCTTGAGTTTTTTCTATCTGCCAGCCACAATTAACAGAATGTTCCAAATTCAAGAGTATCTCCTCAATATGGACCTATGGAACGAACAGCTAATCTAATCTCCCTAATCTAGTGTCACTGCTACTAAGCCACCCTGAAAACACGACCTTCGCCTATTAGATCCTCTATTTTCATTCTGTCTGGCGGTTTAGAAGCGCGCCTCGTCAGACCTGTCCAACAGTCGTGGTTTTGGGGTGTCAACCCCAAATTTCCCGATTTAGTAAGCACAAACAGTGTTGCATTTTTTAAATTATTTTTTCTTTATGCTGTCTGAGGGGACTTGTTTATGTTTACCAAGGTTAGGTCCCAGTTTTTTTGACTTAGTTCGCTGAATGTACGGCTAGGAATGCGTTTCCGATATTACTCCACGCAGCCGCGCGGGAGTGGCCGTGCTGCTGAGTGGGCGTCTGCTGCGCGTCGGAGGTTCGAGTCCTCCCTTCGGGCATGGGTGTCTGTGTGTTCTTCTTAGCTTAATTTAAATAGTTTGTAAATCTAAGGACTGATTACCACTGCAATTTGGTTCCTTCGCTTTACAAACATTTGAACACTGTACTCCGCACATTGGTTGCAAATTCATATTATCTTGTGTTCTCAGCTTCCTGTAGATCACAGCCATTGATCCTGACTCTGGGCTTCTGTTGCTCTCCATTTTCGAAGAGCGTTTACTTTTCCATTAAACATTTTGTAAGAAACTGACTGTCAAATTCAGTTCCTCTACATTCATTTAGAAAATATGGGAAATTTGCCAAGGTCTCTTGTCAGTGCTGAATCACAAGTTTGATGTTCCTTCCTTCTTTTTACTCATTCAGCCAATGTGCTTGAAAGCCAGGAAAAATCCACAAATGCTTACAAATGGTCTGAACGCCGTGACTTCTAGCTCTAGATTTATGTCTCAAAGTGACTTCTTTATCACCACCCACGGTCAGGCGCCACGGGAAAATTCTACACTGGCTGAAGACTGTCAGCAAAAGCAAAATTATTAATCTGAATAATATGGAAGCCACGAAGTTCCCAAAGGATACTTCAATATTCTAAACCGCATGCATGACACCAATGACCAAATCATTCCTGCTGAACAAGGTGGCCTTAGCAAACATCGGAGATGCTGTGACCTGGGCTTAACGTTGACAACATTAGTAGGAACTGGGTCCCAACGGGGTCTTCAATCAGCTGCAATTTTGTTTTGAACCTCACAGCAGCTTATGACACTTTGTGGAGGGAAGGACTGATGTTGATGCTTATTCCTATCATTCTATACCAAAAGCTTGCATTCCTAGTGAACAACACGCTCTCGGACAGACGCTTTAAGGTATTCCTGAACGGACAATCTAGCAGATGGAGGACGCTAAATAACGGCCTACCCCAGGGCTCTGTTCTGGCCCCCATCCTATTTAACCTATATATACATGACATGCCAGACACGAACTACACGAAAATCCAGTATGCAGATGACCTAGCGTTAGTCTTCCAGAGTAAAGACCTCAAGCTCTGCGAGCAGGTACTGACGAGTGACCTGATTAAATTAAGCGATTACTTTCATAAATGGAGACTTCAACCAAACCCAAATAAAACTGAGGTTACTGCATTCCACCTGAATAACAAAGAAGCCCAAAGGAAGCTACATGTGACTTTTGATGGAATGGAGTGACACATAACTACAATCCTGTATACTTAGGTATCACTCTAGATCGGTTCCTGGCATTCAAAGAGCAGTGCTTAAAGCTTCCAAAGAAATTTTCGTCAAGACTGAACTTGCTTCGCAAGATTGTTGGCAGCAATTGGGGTGCGGACGCCAATACCTTACGCTCTGCTGCGCTCGCTCTTGTGTATTCTGTTGGGCCAGTGTGGGAAAACAGCGCTCACACAACAAAGATTGACCTCCAACTTAATGAAGCCATGAGGATTATCACTGGAACTGTCAGATCTACGCCCATTCAGTGGTTATCCGTCCTGGCTAACATTGCTCTGTAAGATCTGAGGAGGAAAGCAACTAAGATAGTATTGATCAACAACATCATGGCTCACAAGAACACTCCATTGTATGATGCTCTACAGGATCCCTCAGCACGTCGTCTCAAATCACGGAAACCTCCCTGGTGTGACTCAGAAAGCACCAGTTCCTCTGATGTGACCTCGAAGTGGCAAGAACGCTGGAACGAACATCCACCGCACAACGCCCACCTCGTGCAAGATCCATTAAAGAAGGTTGTGGGATTACATCTACCACGCCAAACCTGGTCGAGGCTGAACCGCATCAGGACTGGTCAAGGGAGGCGTGCTTACACCAAGAAGAAGTGAGGTTTGCTTCTATCTTTGCGGAGCGGAGGAGCAAACCATAGAACACATCGCCAAACAGTGTCCACTGCGAGTATTTAGCGGTGATTTGCAGAGTTTACATCAAGTGACAGAAAGTTCTCTGGACTGCTTGTCAAATTTTGGCATTTCCATTTAATTAATTATATGTTTTGTACTATTGTTGTATACTTGTAAAACAATACGATAAATAAATAAAATATCAATCAAGTTCCTCCTGATAATAAGATTCCTAAATAACTTGGCGTCATGCTGGAGCACATATTGACCTTCAGAAAACACTTAGAACCAACGGCAGCTAAAGACAACACATGCAGCAATATCTTGAATAAATCACGTGGCAGTAGTTGAGGAGAGTATGGTTCGACCATGAGAGGTAGTAGGTAATACTCTAGGACGTTTATGCAGTGCCGGATATACCAATAGGCTGACTAGGCTGGATCTAGGGCGGCAGATTTTAGACGATACAAATTTTCGGCCTAAATTTTTAGACTGTAGGTAAGTGTAATAAAGGTTATTTAATTACGTTTGGTGAATGTACATTATTGTGTAAGAAGTAGTAAGGAATACTTATCCCTACATTATTAGTACTATATCACTGTGCTTTTATTAGCTCAAAAATATAAACAAAAACTATTTCTTGTATAATCTTAGCCAAATAGTTGTAAAAATAATCTGAAAAGTGACCCTTCGTTCCCGTAGTTCACAGTCATTCTAATTAAGGAGAAAAGGTGGTAGAATTAGGGCTTTAGTGGACAAAAATAAAGTTACAATTTCATTGACAAAAAATTATAATTACTATGTTTGTGAAATAGGATATCAAACTGTAGAGATCGGTAGGGGCGGCAAAATTTGGATAGCTTATTGGTGGAAATGTGAAAATCCGTCACTGCTTTTATGGTATACTAGTTGAAAACCCGGCGTTGCCCGGGTATTTATTTATTTGTTCCTGTCTTGATTAGTACTTCTCCTATGCCTTCTCTCTGTACATTTTCTTCTTTCTGAAAACATTATTGGGGAATATATAAGAAACGAATTTTAAATAACAATTAAATTAATATAATTAATTTCGCTCATTTTTGAGGAAATGTCGCTGATAAAGCGGGACTGAAAAATATGCCTATCAGATTGCAGAAGTCTGTGTACTTACCGTTTATCAGGAAAGTAAGTAGTATAGATCAAATAACACGTAAAAATGCACTCGTTTCGAAGAATCCAATCACGAAGTTCAACAATAATGATTGTAATAATATCACAGATCGATCACTTGATGTAATGCATGAAACGTCAAATAGATTTTTTTAAAGGGATGATTAAAAGAAATTTCTTTTTTACTGCTTTATTTATTTATTCTTATATTTCCTTATTCGTATGCTTATCCTTACAGTGAAAGAGCTGAAGACATTGTATCACGCATAGACCAAAGATATGGTCTGTGGCATAACGTTTCACTGTGTGTAACCTCCTTGCTATAGAGTCGCAAAAGTCATCGCTGGCCTTCAGTCCGAATTTTTTTAGAATTTGACGACTTTCAACCACCATATCTTCCACCCCCCCTTTATAGGTATCAGCATGGAAGTGTACAACGGGAGACTTCGGACAACAATTACACACAGACAATTTGTTTGTGTTCTGTAGTTTTCGCTGCAGACCGAAATATTACATTCACACGTAGAATTTTATATCCACCGATAACTTCCAATCCCAATATACTCCACCTTTTTATCATTATCAACCCTCAAGCAACAATGAAACCATTCTCAAAAAGTAAATATAATTATCAAAGAGTAATTATTGTTCCGCATTTCGCGTTATATTCTTCAGATTACTAAATATCTATCAGATCGCTATAAAACCGTGCTTAAAACATTCCTCAGGTATAAATTAGTGACTGTACAAATATGTAAGTCTCTGCGTCTTGTCGTTCGGACGTGATAAGCGTACAACGAACAGACATTCACATTAATATAAATATATATATTGCTATCCGATCGCCATAAAACCGTGCCTAAAGCCTTCCCCGGGTAGACATCAGTAACTGTACAAATTTTAAGCTCTTCATGTCTTGTGGTTCAGACGTGATAAACGTACACCGAACAGACATTCACATTTATAGATATAGAAGATTCTATCGGGGACTACCGCACCTTCGTGTTATATGCCAAAATGAAATGATGGTATGGCATTTCTGGCCGGGAGATCCCGTCTGGGAGTTTTCAGCCGCCTAGTGCAAGTCTTTTACCTGATGCCACTTCGACGACTTGTGTGTCGATGATGATGAGGAGGTTAAACACAACATACAGTCCCCTGCCCGGAATCGAACACGGGCCCCCTGCCGTGTTAGTGAGCAATGCTGTCGACCTTTTTTTCATATTAACGATAGTGTCCCTGTTTTTTTCACTCTCTCTCTCTCTCTCTCTCTCTCTCTCTCTCTCTCTGGGTAGTTCTGTCCATTGCGGTCGCTGATCTTGATGGTTCGTTGTTGTTCTAGGCTCGGCTTTTTTATTACAGAGGGCGTGTAGCCCTCTGAGCGGGCTCGCTGAGCCACGGCGCCCGGCCGCCTGAACTATAGGGGCTATGGGGGCGGACTAACAACATCACGAGCACCCTGAGCATAGGAACCAAAACGAACCCTGAAGCGGTTATATTTTCCACTTCCATTAACGGGAGAGAATTTAAACTGACCCAGATCTGCCAGTCTATAAGATATTCCTCACACAGGATGTTGGATGTTTCCGTTACAAACTTCGAGGACTTCTAGACGGGATTGAGTAGTTAACATTTGACACAGAATATCTCATCTAATGCAAGCTGTCTGCTTTTCATATTTTGAGTGGCGATAATGAGGAGCAAATCTGTTTACATTTCAAAATTATATATAACCCTTGTCCTTCCGAATGTTCGTCGTAGTGTAGTTTAAATCTTTGTAATAATTCAGTGAAGAACTTTCGAGATTTTCTGTAATAGCGTTTCCAAATTTGTATATTAGGTCAACATATATACTATATGTCTTTTAATATTTATGGACTCTTCCGTTGGTTCTTTATGGAACATAGACATATTAAATAACTGTATACACTATATATTTGTTCCACAATAATATTTATTTTTGTTGTGACTAGCTTTCGGCTTCTTAGGCCATCTTCAGACAGCTTAATTCTGCAGATTATCCACATCACACCAGCTGCAGTGTTTCGAGTACAAAGATTTTACAAATATAACTGTCAGTCACAGACTATGTAGGCTTTAAGTATTTTATAAACAGAGACGCCCAACCTATTAAAACAAAACTGTAAGTAAGACATAACTACACATTAATTTTCAACAAATAGGTTAAAACAAACAATGGTTCAGTGAATACTAGTAAGTAAATTGTATATTAAATTAACTTAAATATACAAACAAAAGTAGGAGGGGAACAGGTGAGTGAGGAAGACATAAAAATTAAAGGTTGGTGCGGAACAATTACATAACAATGGTTATAGCCCTAACAATGGTTATAGCCCTACCGCTTTTGTATCCTCCTCAGAAGATACCTAGTAACACAAACAAAAAACGGGCACCAATGCCATATGTTGTTAAAACATCCGAAAGGCTTACCAGCAAACTTAAGCCCAGGAAATACACCCCAGCCTTTTATAACAGAAATACTATTGCCAACTTGCTCTTCAATAGCGAAGAAAATATTCCACCTTTGGAAAGAAGTAGCATATATAGGATCTCCTGCAATATTTGTGGCAAAGTATATGTAGCTCAGTCTGTTAGGGCTATAACTACTATACTGGCTGAACATAAGAGAAGTTGGAGACTAAAAAAGAGTGATTCCACCTTTGCAGAGCGTGCCTTAAATGAATGCCATGCCTTTGACATTAAATGTGATGTTCTCCACAGAGCAAATAAAGGCAGAAAGCTAACATTGCTTGAAATTCTCTCTATCAACAAACACCAAGCTCAGAAACCGAAGCTAATTCTCAATGATCATATCCAATTCCAGTATTCACCATTATTAAAGTAACCTATTATGTATAATTCTGCCACCACGCTTGTCGAAATTGTGTAATGTCTCTCACCCATACTCCAATGTTTTGCTTTCATGTGTTACTCACGCCACTCTCTTGAAAACCAGCGAATTTTAATACAAGCTATATACTTCAATATGCTCCTTTATTTCACATTCACATACTCCAAACTTATGTAATTGTTCCCCACCAACATTTCATTTTTATGTCTTCCTCACTCACCTGTTCCCCTCCTACGTTTGTTCGTATACATAAATTATTGTAATATACAGTTGTACTTACTAGTATTCACTGAACCATTCTTTGTTTCAACCTGTTTGTTGAAAATTAATGTATGTTATGTCTTAGTTACAGTTTTGTTTTAATTGTTTGGGTGTCTCTGTTTATAAAATACTTAAAGGCTACATGGTATAAGACAGTTATCTTTGTGAAATCTTTATACTTGAAACACAGCAGCTGGTGTGATGTGGATAATCTGTAATGTTAAGTTGTCTGAAGATGGCCTAAGAAGCCGAAAGCTAGTTCACAACAAAAATGAATATTATTGTGGAACAAATATAACCGTCTAACTTATTTTTTGTTATCAAAACATGTGAAGCAGACCTGTCATAAAAATAGCTGGTTTAACACTGACAAGGTTTTCAATGAGGGGGGAGCAATTTTGCATCTCGCTCGGGGCTGCAGTTTGGCTTGAGCCAATATGTCCACCAAGTACCTGTGCCATCCGATAAATAAATAAATACAAATAACGTATCCCTGCAACGTGTGTATCGAGAAGTTGGCAGTTCTGCGCTTAGAGTGATCCCGGCGGCGGAAAGGCGTTTGTCCACTGGAGAAGGCAGTCCGCAAGGCGTCGTCGTCCTTGGCTAGCCTCGCGGAACAAGCGCCGTGCAGAACAGCTGCGCGCTTGCGGGGGCAGGTTGTAATACACGCATTTTGCAGCGCGAAAAGTGTAGGCTTGTGACTGCGTCTTGTACACTCGAGTGATCATCTATATCCGTAACAATCGATGTGTGCATGCGTGTATATATGTATATTCCCTATAGACTCCAAGACGGCTGGAGCAATTTCGATGAAATCTTCCGGAAGTCTTCAGATTAGCCCAGTGGTTGATCTTGTGAAGTTTGGAAGTGATGGGATCAAAATATTTATTGATTTTAAGAATATAACTTAAAACATTGACTATAATTACTCGTTGTAAAAGCTATTTACTCCTCTACTTTTGCTCTTCATAGTATTTTAGAAAATTATTTTATTGGACTTTATGTTCTTCGTAATATAATTCAACACAATTATAGAATCCTCAGCGCGTTTAATCCATATTTACATACTAATATCACAGTCTAATATATACCACAATCAAATATACACCACAGTTTAACATCATACCAGAGTCTAACATAAGAGTCACGAAACTCCCAGTGAATTTTTTGCAACTTCGCGACTGCAGCGCTGCCAAGCGGCTGGGTTGTAAAAACATACTACGAAACGCTTGAGTAATGAATGTGTATTTGGAGTGAAACAGCGTGTTCAAAATACCTTAGTATTTAGCAGCTTTTGTGGCGCTATAAATTGTAGTAACTATCAAAAATGTACTTGGGAAATCTCTCATTTGCAAAGGATGCTCAGAAGTAAGACAATAATGTTACGAATAACGATTGTTACGAATAACAGGTGTTCATTTACGGTGGTTAGTTATACTTTTAGGCATAGAAGTAAATCTTTAATAATTCATTCACGTCCTAACTTCTGCTCTTAATCAGAACCGCAAATTATTTACCACTACTTCATAATATTACTGCTGTATAAAAGTGATGTCTGAATGCTTCCAATAGCAGTTAACTATTTCAGAAGAGCCAGTTTAGTTTCGCACCTCACTTTCATAAAAGTTATAAGACTGTATACTAACATATTTTGGCGTTTACCTATTAGTCTGATAAAGTGAATGCGTAGTTACAAATCAATAATATGTCCATATATAAACTGTTAATGTTAGCACATCATAAACTTGAAGATATTCAATTTGATACCTACCAAGTAGCTAAAAATTATGATAGGTACATTAAAGGCACAGAAGCAAGGACAAGGTAAAAAGAGAGTTTATACGGCGATGTAGAATCTAGTCTCCTACATGTAAAAATCGTGTATTGTTTTGAAAATATTACTATGTACGAAATCCGCTAAAACAAAACTCATGCAACATGTCAGTACGCACCGAGTACGCGAATATAATCTTAATTACTTTTATACTTGAGCACATCAGGTTACGATTTATTTCTGCTTTCAAACAGTTTTTGGATGATATGTTTACGACTCATGAATGTATGAAATACACTTCACCGACAATTTGTTATTATAGACTGCCATTAACAGAAGCAGTGCTATTACTTTAATGATGTTTTTGTATTATTAGGTTCTCAGCAAAGTTCATTCCTCTGTTATTCCCTATTGGCCGCTTGGAGCGCTAGTATAGCTTCAGTTGCGATTTTTTCCTAGAGAGTTTCGCGACTGTCTGTGATAGACTGTGATCATACACTGTCGCGACACTCACTGCTGTGAAAGTTGTTACCAACTGACAGTTGCAACGACACTAGCGCTCCTAGCGGTGCGTAAGGTACCGTAAGAGACATGTTGGTTTGTAATGACTTTTCTACGTAATTAACCAAATAGTTTCTGTAATTTTTTGCGTTCCAAACATTAGTAAAATATCGAGAGACATAGATAATCTTGAAATAATTGTAAAAACAGCCGATTTTCCCCTGATTCAGTGATATAAACAACAACAAATTAATAAGAAAATAATTACGAATATGTGTGTATTTTGTAGGCTACCGCGCTGAAAGTGAGATAATATAAACAAACGAGAAACATTAATTCTTGTTGTGGTCTGTTCCTATATGACAGGAACTTTCTTTGACGTGTAAAAATTCGCTGTGGAGTCTAATGATTCCTCCACTTTTACACTTTACTTTATATTGCTGTCTTTATATCGCTGTCGACAGAGCGCTACCCCTTTCCTCTATGTTACCTCAACAAATACCTTATAGGATTGAAATACTGTGAGAATCTTTTTTAAAAGACCGTGCCCATTTCCTTTGTTAATAGTTGAATTAATCTAAAGTACTTTGGGATTAAGCACAGAAACGAAACCCCACGATAGTTGACATGCGATTCATTTCTCGTGAGCGATGGAAAGCCGATTGTCTTGGAATCTGCGTCGTTGTACTTTCTGTTAGCCGACACTCTTCGTGATAAATAACACGTGCCAGCATAACAATATGTCGCTGTTATCTTTCGTGTTGGCGCTTGTCCGGAACAAGTTATATGGCTTGTCGAAAATAGCTGAAAACTGAACACACACACACACACACACACACACACACACACAAACGCTCAACTTTCTTGTTAGACACATGACTCGCCGGGAAGATAACGAAAGCTTTTCCACCTGCTTCTTTAACGTGCAGGTTACATGGAAAAGAGAGACATACTGGATCCGTAAGAAAATTACAGAACTATCAATTTAATAAGTCATGGTTGCAAAATGCTAACATGTATTATTTACAGACTAATGGAAAAACGGGTATAATCCGACCTCGGAAAAGATCAGTTTGGATTAGGAGAAATACAAGCAATGTGAATTACCTTAGAAGATAGGTTATGAAAAGGCACACCTACGTTTTTAGTTTTTGTGGATTTGGAGCCAGGGGTAAAATATAAGGAACAAAAATTTATATTCAACTTGTACAAAAACCAGACGGCAGTTACAAGTATCGAAGGGCATGTAAGGGACACGGTTAGGAAGGGAGTAAGATGGAGTTGTAACCTTTCTCCAATATTATTTAATCTGTACATTGAGCAAGCTGTGAAGAAAAGCAAAAAGAAATTTGTAGAAGGAATTAAACTCCAGGGAGAACAAATGAAATCTTTGTTGTTTGCCGAGAACATTGTAATTCTGTCAGACAGCAAAGGACTTCGAAGAGCAGTTAAACGGAATGGATAGTGTAAAGAGAGTCAAGCGATGTTAAAGGAATTAGATTAGGTAACGAGGCAATAAAAGTAGCACATGATTTTGTTATTTGGGTAGGAAAATAACTTCTAAGGATGATTTATTGACATTCAACAGAAATTTCAATCTTAGAAAGTACTTTCTGAAACCATTTGTCTGGAGTGAAACATGGACGATAAGGTATTGAGACAAAAAGATGATAGAAGTTTTTCAAATGTGGTGCTACAGACGAATGCTGAGGATAGATCGCGTAACTAACGTGCTTAACTAAGGTACTTCAAAGAATTGGGGGGAAAATAAAGTTCTGGCGTATCTTGTCTAAAAGAAGCGATCGATTGGTAGGATACATTCCGAGATATTAAGGAATCATCAGCTTAACATTGGAGGGAAGTGTGTAGGATAAAAATCGCAGAGGGAGATCGAGAGATGAATACAGTAAGCAGGTTCAATAGGATGTAGGTTGCCGTTCTTATGAGGAGATGAAGAGGCCTGCACAGGATAGACTGAAAACCACAAAAACAAGAAAAATAATCATCATATTCAGTGCTGTTCAGCAGGAAAAAAATATGAACATCACTACGCACCAAGGCTTGAGCTAGGTTACGTTTGCTCGAAACTAACATATTTATTCCGTACAGCACTGTGTGCAAGCTGACTGGTTTCTGTAACAGAATCCGTAGTGTCTACTCAAGCATAAGAGAAAAAGTACTCCATATTTTGATAGTTGTATGGAGCAAAACAAGAAAAGTAATTTTATAATGTTTTTCAGCCAAGATCGCTATTTATTTAGATTGATGACCAGTTTCGATGCAGCTGGGCATCATCTTCTAATTTACGAAAGTACACAAATAGACTGCATAAACCACATCTTAACTTTATAGGTTTATATCACGTTGTATCCCCATTACCATGTAGATAGTTTCAAATTAATAACTTCTATGCCTAGTGAATGAGACCCCCAATATCAATAAAGTATATAATTTCAGATTAATGCTTTTTATATTTTATGTCAAGTGAAATATGAGGTACAGTTGTATATCCACATTAAATGTGATACGCACAGGACTTTGTCCTTTATAGTAGACCTTCTAGGTGGATATTGTAATGAATCCTAAATTTCTGTATCATAAACTTCTAATAAAATAAAAATTAAAAAAAATAAAAACAATTATAATAAAAAAGAGGCATGAATAATTTTGAACATAATTTCCATCATACGGGTAAATTTTGTAGATCTTTATTTTCAAACAATAATGATAACAACTCACTGTATAGAGGCTTGCTGAGTTGCCGACAGGAAAGAAAAATAAATAGTCACATTCACACAACTTAAATTTTCGGCCATAGCCTTCATCAGAAAAAGAAACACATACATTAACACAATCATGCAGACAACTATACACACACGACCACCACCTCTGGCCAATCCAGCGCCACAAGCGTCTAGGCTGGTGAAGGATGCCGGGTAAGGGTGGGATGGAAAGTTCCGCGTTGCATGATGGATCGTAAAAGCTCTGATAGGCGGGAAGTTGACTTGTAGCAAAGAATACAGTGAAGGGAAGGGGCGTTGAAAGGATAAAAGGAAGAAAGGGAGGTGTAGAGAAGTGTGGGGAGGGAGTGGGAGGATTTGAAACGATAAAAATGAGGAAAAAATAAAAGAATAAAAATAAATAAAAGAATAAAAATAAATAAAAAACAATGTAATTAATTAAGGGGATATTGTAAGGGGCGACACACAATTGCAAGGAAGACAAGAATTGGAGAGATAGAAGATAATGAGTGGGTAAGGAAAGGGGGAAAAGTTAGACATAGGGTATCTTAGGTTGAGGCCAGGATGGTTGCGATACCGTAGAATGTATTGAAGGGACATCTGCGCAGTTCAGAAGAGCTGGTGGAGGTGGGGAGCATCCGAATGGCTCAGGTAGCAAAGCAGCCACTGAAATCCAGAGTGTTGTGTTTAGTTGCATGCTGTACCACAGGATAGTCCACCTTGCTTTTTGCAGCATTTTGGCGGTAGGCATTCATGCTGACGGACAGTTAGTTCGTCGTCATACCAATAAAAAAACTCTGTGCAATGAATGCAACAGAGTTGGTAAAAAAACATGGCTGCTTTCACACGTGGCCCGACCTCTGATGGGGTAGGACAAGCCTGTGATGGGACTGGAATAGGAAGTGCTCGGTGGGTGGCTGGGCAGGTTTTGCACAGGGTCTTCCACAGGGATATGATCCCTGTGCTAAGAGGTTGGGGTTGGGGTTAGGAGTGGCAAAGGGATGGACTAGGATGTTCTGGAGGTTTATTTTTGATTGTAGTATCTTAACTATACAGGATGTTACAAAAAGGTACGGCCAAACTTACAGGAAACATTCCTCACACACAAAGAAAGAAAATATGTTATGTCGACATGTGTCCGGAAACGCTTAATTTCCATGATAGAGCTCATTTTAGTATTTATCTTTAAATGTAAATTTAAATAATTAGTGCAGACAATTGTCAAAATACCCAATTGTTTCGTTAGTATGTACTGTATTTCCTCGATTCACGTCATCAACACAGATTTTCTGTTAACGTTTGGGCAGGAATTGTTGGTGATGTCTTGATTGGGCCTCTTGTTCTTCCACCTACGCTCACTGGAGCACGTTGTGATGATTTCATACGGGATACTCTACCTGTGCCTTTACAAGTACGACACAACATGTGGTCCATGCACGATGGAGCCTGCACGGTTCAGTTAACGTGTTCGTACGCTTCTCAACAACAGTTTCGGTGACCGATGGATTGGTAGAGGCGGACCAATTCCATAGGCCTCCACGCTCTCCTGACCTCAACCCTCTTGACTTTCATTTATGGGAGCATTTGAAATCTCTGTCTACGCAACCCCGGTACCAAATGTAGAGACTCTTCGTGCTCGTATTGTGGACGGCTGTGATACAATATGCCATTCTCCAGGACTGCATCAGGGATTCCATGCGACAGAGGGTGGATGCATGTATCCTCGCTAACGGAGGAAATTTTGAACATTTCCTGTAACAAAGTGTTTGAAGTCACGCTGGTACGTTCTGTTGCTGTGTGTTTCCATTCCATGATTAATGTGATTTGAAGAGAAGTAATAAAATGAGCTCTAACGAAATTAAGCGTTTCCGGACACATGTCCACATAACATATTTTCTATCTTTGTGCGTGAGGAATGTTTCCTGAAAGTTTGGCCGTACCTTTTTGTAACACCCTGTACATGGTATTATAATTATGACTTCACTGCGAAACAAAGATGACACTTTACCATGTCTTCGACTTCGACAAAATCTTTGACATTCTTGCCGATAAGCTGTTACATATTGGTTTATATTTTACATCTAGTGCATCTTGTACAGCTGACGGGAACTATTATGAGGAAAATTATGTGATTATTTCAACACACCTACGGAGAATACCATTATTATGTTATTTGGTGCTATCCATGTGTACTTTTTTTTGTTATTATCATAAGACAAATGTAATGCTGTTCTTTATGAGAGATACTGTAAGCAATTATTTTTTAAGATGACGATGGAAGTATGTACTTATATTTAAAATTGTGATTCATTGGTAAAAACATTATGTTGTTGTTTATGCATTCCATTTGCATAGTTTTCGTACTTTTCTAGATTAGAAGATGATGACCAGATGCATCGAAACCGCCCATCACTCTAAATAAATAGCAATTTTGACTGAAAACCATTATAAATTACTCCAGATCGCCCCCAACGAACCCGTGTGTTCCGTACAAGAAAACTAACGTCCAGTACATATGAGCTCTAAATTCCATACCTTAAGAGCTATGCGTACTTGTTCGTCTTGGGTGCTGTGGGACGTATCTCATCTGCTGCTAACTGTTTGCTATTACGAATGACCTAATTCAATCAACAAATGACAACGCATTATTCCGCCTATTGTGAGACAGCAGATCTTCTAATGTAATCTGCTTGATGACCTACGACCCGCATGGCTGCTGTTGTGAGTCATCGCTAGAGGAGAGGACGTCTGCCATTTCCCAAGTGGAATAACAAGCTTCAACTATATTGTTAAGTGCAGGGATTAAACTACAATGTAAAAGCGTTTCACAAACTTATTAAAACGCAAACGTGTTCTGGTGGGACAGATTTATGTACTGTACTTTTCATGCTTTATCAATGAACAACACCAGAGGAATGCGTTCTCATTTGTTTGTATGACGAGTCGTTTGTTGACACCAAAGGTCTAGCAGCAGATGTGTTCTTCAGTCTCTTAAGGTATACAAGTTTTAGATCCCATTTTGCCTGTTTTGGTTTATATTATGATCTCTCATATTACGGAATACTTTGTAACAAGCTGAAAGAAAATGAGAATGAAAGCTGCCTTTGGGTCTTGCAGCAATATACAGTACCCAATGTAACAATGAAAACTTCCGCATGCCTCAGTGGAACCCTAGTTCATGAAAATACCGATACAAGTGACTGGTCACATTTATCTGTAATAATACTTCAGTCATTCGTTACAATTTTTAAAGTACAACTTACATCTTCTCTCCTTCTCAGTCATTAATGAAAATATCCGTATTTTATCCATAAAGAAAGATCACTGAGACAAAAAAGAAACAGCTGTTGCTTTCTGTTAAAAGCGATTCGTTAATTCGTGCGATGAAGCGCAACGAAACAAATTTTAGAAACTCTACGTGAACAAAATCCATCATATAAGAAAGAAGGGAGATTTTGGCTTAGCGTCCCGTCGACAGCGTGGTTATTAGAGACGGAGCTCTCGCTCATATTTTTTTGGGTGAGGCTGGGGAAGGAACCTCTATCTTTATTTAAAAAAAAGAAATGTATGTGTTTGCAGGGAAATTACACAGTCTCAATACATCGAAAGTACGAAAATATTTCTCTGTTCATTTTGTGCTGAACTCTAGTTAAAAATTATTAGCCGCGGTGAAGTAGCAGAGCGGTCTAAGGCGCCTCGCTGCGGAGCACGCGGTTGCTCGCCGTCGGAGGTCCGAGTCCTCCCTGGGGCATGGGTTTGTGTGTTGTCCTTAGGTTAGTTTACCTTAGTTTAAGTAGTTTGTAAGCTACGGACTGATGACCACGCAGTTTGGTCCGATTGATTTACAAATATATGAACATTTAAAAATTATTATGCAATCTCATTACATACGATCATGCATCACGTCCTCTAGTTTGACTACAATGGTCATGGTGTATTCAATGTCTTTGATACTGAACAATAGATTGCCCATACAATTCTGTCTGCCATCGGTCTTGATACAAATCCCTAACGTGCTACTGTCACTCATTTTGCCACTGGCAACTTCCCATCGAACAATATGGCCACGCAAGTCGCCGAGATGGCGTCATCTAAAGCGGCATGGACTAGGTAAGCCGGACGGTGATCTTCGGGCCAGTAATGCCACACGATCATTTCATATATCTAACAATAAATAAATAAATGCTACTGCGTTACAGAGATCCAGCGAGTTGACGCTGTGGTAATACAGTGGACTGGCTTTGGGAGGACGCCTCCGGCAATCCCGCTTTAGGTTTTTACTTTTTCGTGACTTCGTAAACCACTCCAGGCAAATGCAGGAGGGGGTTCATTTCAAATGGCACGGCCGATTTGCTTTACCATACCTGACAAAAACTGTCCGACCATGTGCTCCGTCTCTAATGACCACCATGTTGACGGAACATTAAATCCTACTCTTCCTTCCTGCCTTCTTTGTGTTATAGGTACTCCCGGGAAACTTAAACGGGAATTCCTGACAGAGATGAAGGAGTTCTTGTGAGACCCAGTTGGGAAAATTTAGACATGTATTTGAAGAAGTCTGTATGACTGTTTGCTGCTACCATCGTATGTCTCATGTAGGGACCACGGGAATAAAGTAAGAAAGATTAAGATACGTTCCAAATATGCCTAATTCTGTACAATAACAGGAAATTAAATAATACTAATGGAATGTATCCCTCCCCATACCCTATACAAAGTCTTACGGAGAATATTTTTATGTAGTTATACAAATGATAAAGATAGTAGCATTGAATCCGGAAAAAAATCGGGATTGGAGGGGGGTGTATTAAAGCAACCAATTCTAAAACGTCGTAACATAATAAATAATGTTCAAGAAGCATAAACAAATATGAAACGGGCTGAACGTAAAATGAATACTACTCTTAAAAACAAGCATTTGGAGTCAAAAATTTTTGGCGTGGCTTGCCGGAAATTGGGTGTGATTCATATCAGTGTGTTACGCCATTGACTTGAGGCGGCGTTCGAGCGGGAAGTTAGCATGCGGACCGCGAAGGTATCCCATGACTGGTTTATACCATCCCACCGAGTGAAAAGAAGACGGTCTGCATATCAAAAATCTCATACGTAACCGAAATGTTCCTCAGGTATTGTTTATCGTGAACTTGCGATCACGCAGTGACACATATTTATTTTCTAATGACATTTAAATGTTTTATCCATGTCAGCAACTGGGTTTTATAGGTTAGAAAGCAAACAGACACCAGTTGCAGATTTATTCACAATCCATTTCGAGCAATTATTGTCCTTCTCCGGGTATCTGTATAGGAACTGTTAAGAATAACATACAACTACAAATATTACATAAAATTCGCAGTAGAATCACAGAATTAAAGGGGCAAGAAGTGCACTGTATATAAACAGCACTTCTTGCCCCTTTAGTACTGTGATTCTACTGCGAATTTTAAGTAATATTTGTATTCGTATATTATTCTTAACTGTACAGATACTTGAAGAAGGCCAGTAATTGCTCTAAATCTGTTGTGAATAAAACTGCAACTCTGCAACTGGTGGCGGTTCCCATTCTAACCTAACTGGCATTTGCTCGTACACAACTACCTATCCATCGGACTTTTACATCATCATTGCTAACATATTTTCTACTACATATTTTTGTTAATTACACTAACTGAATTGGATAAAAATAAGCAAGGGAGGAAGATAGGGTTTAACTGGATGAAGAAGGATACATGCATCGACATCTGTGTGGTATGGTTTAGAAAAACCTAAATCATGGCTGCTGACGGAGATTTGAACATTAGTCCTCTTTGTAACCGGCACGCATTCAGCTGTCAATTGCTCTTATTCAAGTTTCATTTTAATACGTATTAGTCCCACTGAACGCCAACCCCTCTGTTGTACTGGTAAGAGATCCTGGGGATTGTTAATAACTGGAAATCCTACTTTGTCTTTCGGAGACAAAATCTAAAGAGAATCCCACAGAAAAGTACACCATACCAGACAAGGGGTTTTTTAACGAGCAAACTGTAAATTTGGGTTCTTATAGTTACGTGTGTGACTTAGGGATCCCAGACGTCCCGCTTTTAACGGGACAGTACCGATTTTGAAACCTATGTTCCGTGCCCCGCCTATATGTCTCGCGGGACCCACATATGTACCGCTTTCTCATTTTAGTTTTCCATTAAATTCTTATCTTACATTATGCTTTCATTAGCTGAGTGTAGTTTCCTGATGGAAATTTCAGAAGCTGGTGCCTCGAATTGACATCAGCAACAAAAATTAAAAATAGTCAACAGTAATAGTCATTATCTTGCTATCTGTTTTCAAACGAAAATGTGACAAGAACGTTTTTCTTAGTCAGACAGTGTCAGCACATACAAACATCGCGGAAGTTATCTCTGACAGCTGTAACCCATTAAGTGTAAGTCTTTCTGAGAGTGTCGGAATCGGGTTCTTTGTTTTGTGATAGTGAAATGTCACTGAAGAAAAAGCGCATGTTTTCCAACGTTTTAAAACGAGAATATCCTTCTGTTAATAGCGTTGAAGATGACATGGATAAAGTATTTTGTGTTATTTGATACTCTGCAGTCTCAGTCGATCATAGTGGTAGAAATGATATTCGAAAACATATTAAAACTAAGACACACACAGAAGGAGATTTTGCGAGGCTGTCTAGCAAAACAATTGAATCGTATTTTCTCAATAAGTGTATGGGAGACATTGAAGTGGTGCTGGCTTGCTTCTGACACGTTGCCTCACAATCAGAGTTTAAATCTATGGAGTGAATTAGCACTTTTCGAGCGTTGGTAGGAAATGTTGTAGTAGTTTATACAGTAAGGAGTATCACTTAAGGAACTTTAACAAACTGTTTGAATTCTTATTTTGTATTCTGGGAACCAACGCTGCTGTGGATCGTATATTCTCCATTATAAATGCATTGACACTGATACACTGAAAGCTATAATTACAGAAAAGCCGGCCGCGGTGGCCGAGGGGACTGAGGCGCTTCAGTCACGGTCTGCACGGCCACTACGGTCGGGGGTTCGAATCCCCCCTCGGGCATGGATATTTGTGCCGTCCTTAGGATTAGCTAGTTCATAAGTAGTTTGTACGTTTAGGGACTGGTGACCCCGTAGTTAAGTCCCATAAGCTTTACAAACATTTGAACATTTGAACATTTGAACATTACAGAAAAACATCATTTAAGCGAGTATAAGAGTAGGGATGTTTTTGACTTCCTTTCAGAAAGTTGTGAAATTCTGACTCTTTTCCATGGGCTGCAACATAAAGTTCACAAAACCCAGTAGAGGCGGCAATATTACATTCTACCAGTGAAGCGACTGGAATACAATATAGGCCTACTAAAGGTCAGTACACATTATAATATTTATTCAAATAATAATAATATATAATAAATATTCAAATGTCCCGCTTTTTATGGCCCTAGTGCGATTTCGTCTCAACTCATTCCTCATAATTAGATTTCTTTGGTTCAAAGGCCATGAACAATTTATATTGTTATAAAGCAAGGTTTATCTGTTTTAAATCTGTCATAGAAAGAAAAAGAGTCGTCGGTGATAACTTTGAGAAAGGTGTGGCCGTAGCAAGTCAGAGATATATACTTACTCAATGGCTGCACGGGCGGCAAAGATGATAATAGTCACCGTCCGATATCAAGCCAATACAGCTTCTAGAGAAGGCTGAAATTAAATAATTATGAAAGCACTGTTGAGTGGGGGAAAGAACTGTATTACTTTCTCTGTAAATTATTGGTTCCTATATATTTTAGTGTGTGCCAGTTAGTCAGTATTGGAGTAAGGCCGTCATTAATGTGGTCAGTATAGTGTTCTAGTTGGAGATGTGACTCTGAAGGAGTTTGATAGTTGGTAACTTCGTAGGGTACAACGTTCTTTGCCGGTCATGAGCATAGAAATATACGCGTTCCGTGCGCTTTAATTTTCAACGCGTATGTTGGAATAATATCACACTCTGGTATTAGACGTGGTGAATTGACTTCGATTTAATAGTCGGCCCTGTTAGGAAAAAGGGAGACTTTAATCATGCTTGTGAAGTGAGTTTCTAGAGGGGCTAAAGTAGCCTAGATCATTTGTTAACCAAGAGGACACATATTAGTGACTTCATTATAAATGGAGAGGTAAGTGCATACATGTTGAATTCACGATTATCGTTACTTTATTAGACTGTGTTGTATTTTGAATCTAGTCGAGTGAAGAAGTATCATATGAAACTTATAAGTATAGGTCCAGTGTAACTAGTTCTGAGTAACGAATAGTTACATCTGATTGGTAATTTAATTAGCAAAACGCTATGACAAGAGGTTGGATCCGTACACCATTTAATGTTATTGCTGGAACTGGTACCGTAGTGATTAAAGAAATAATTATTTTAATCGCGAAAAAAAAGAAATTAAGTGCCCAATTGTAGTCGATAAAGTTGATATATTTCCCATCTAACCTAAATGAAGAGAAGTAGCTATTAATCTGATACAGATTAGCACAAATGCCCACCAACAGCTTCAAGTGACCAATTTTCATCAATTATTGCGAACAGATTACTGCTAGATATCCGATGACTGAATTGAGTGAATTTGTTAAAATTATGTATGCCTACAATATAGGTTTACAGCTGCTGAGAAAGAAAAGAAAGAAACAAAAAGAAATATTTATCCACTGATGTGTTTATCGATTTCGAAATATACAGTAACATACGAAGTACGAAAAGCAATATCAGAGATAATTCGTAATAGGAGGTATCAAAATTTTAAGAGATTTATTATCACAAAAGAGTTAAATTTATTTTAAAAAGAAAATAGTGTTTCTAAGTTATAAGTTTGAGTACCTAATAACGAGATATTGTTAGGAAAGGAATTTGTCATTCATAAAGGAAGAAAGATTAACTTTTACTTTAACTGAATTCACTGACTGTTCCGTAGGTTCTTGGCAGAATATTTTATTTATTTCGAATGCAACACACGAGATAAAACCTAATATTCTGCAAATTTATTATTTTTATTAACCGGTTTTCGGCTGTTTGTAAACGGTTTGTAAAAATCAGTAAATTCGCAGAACATTAAACATTTATCTTGTGTATTTTACTTTAACGATTACCCTCGAAGAAAGGTATTCATCACTGAAGAGATCACTAGTATTCATTGACGTAATAGTCGGTCTCTGGTTGGAACAAAAGAAGTACGAATTCCAATCATTTACGTAGAGCTGGGTTTGAACATGACTCGAACTGTGCGAACAATTTACGTCACAGTTCGGGAAATCTCGGGAAATGTTCGAAAATTCGATCACGACGCTATCTAGCAATGTCAGGAGGTACTACTCTACGGTTTACAACGATGATATTCGTAAATCTTTTTTGTGCTGTGCAGTATACGATTTATAACGAAGATAGAGTGTCATTAATGTACCATGGGGACTAGTAAGTGTGAAATTCCGACTATAGTAGCTCCTAGGGTGCAGGGTATAAGTAAAAACAGTAACGAATATAGGCTATAAGTAAACGATACCAATCGCGATTTAAAACTCTTGTGCTGCTATCTAGCGACGCCTTTTCATACTACGTACACAGCAGCTCGTCCACCGTTTATTGCGAGGTCGCAATTACAGTTTATTGGCCCACTTTAGGTTACGGTAGTAACACTAAATGTGGGCCTTTGCGATCGTCTTTTGACAGCTCGAAATTTAAATGAAAATAACGGCTTAACTATTCATCTGACTCGAAAACTGAATAACCGAATTTTTAGAGGAGAAGATTTTCTACAACTTTGCTCTCTTATGTTTTTTTTTTTTTCATATCTCGTAGCGTTTCAAAGATATTTGCAAAAATAACGGCGATTTTGGGATGTATGTCTGTCTGTTTTTTATATGACTTATTTGCCTTAGTGGGTATTAAATTTCTAATGTTTTCCCTATTTCATATCTTTTAATCTCTTTTTCAAGGCGATTACAAGGTGGTAATATTTTTATTTGTTACTGTGCCGTATGAACGGAATGGAATGATCATTTGCAACCTATCTGTTATAATCACATTAAATGTAATTACTACATATGAAAGGATTCTCATTTTTTCCTTGAACGTTAGCCGTCAGTAATGTGATGCATTAGTTCTGTTATAGTAGCAGATATTTTGTTTATCAATGATTCGTATCTTGCAGTGACACCAGACAGGTCACGAATGCACTGTTTTAAACAAAATATACAGTTTTTCATATTTTTTTACATGTACTTGTACTTACCATTAAATTAGTTCTGAGCAAAGCAATAGCTCCGTAATTTCAATATTTCCCGCGTATCGTTTGGAGATACGGAGCGAGAGTCATTTACTGAGTGTTCGAACCACTGGTTCTCTGCTGTATCGGGAAATAACGAGCATGTTCCAACGCGAGTATAATTTGCCCAGCCCTACATTTTCGGAACGTATTGATGAATGTAAATAATAATATACCTTTTCGTTAGCTTTGTCAGCTTAAGGTAGGAGGATAGTGCTACACAATTATTAATATTATTATTCGAGACTTTTATCTGAAAAGGGACTACTTTGGCCTCGATCGCTCGTAAACGCACGAAACCATGCCTGAAATAACAGGCAACCATAAACAGGACAGCGGTGTGCGTCATTTCCGTGCAAAACGTTGCCTTGTACCTCAAGTAACATTTTAACAGAGAGAAACAAAGTAACAGGATATCAATACCATAGGAAGGATTTTAGAAAATCAGGTGATGCTGAAGGAATTAGATTAGGTAACGAAACAATGAAGGTGGTAGATGAGTTTTGTTACTTGGGTAGTAAAATAACATGTGATGGTCGCAGTACAGAGGATATAAAATGCAGAATGGCAATGGGAAGAAAAACATTTTTGAAAAAGAGAAATTTGCTAACATCGAATATTAATTTAAGTGTAAGGAAGTCTTTTCTGAAGGCATTTGTGTGGAGTGTTGCCTTGTACGGGAGTGAAACATGGACGATAAGCAGTGCGGACAGGAAGAGGATAGAGGCTTTCGAAATGTGGTGTTACAGAAGAATGCTGAAGATTAGGTGGGTAGATCGCATAACCAATGAAAAAGTACTGAACAGAATTGGTGAGAAAAAGAATTTTTGGCATACCCTGGCTAAAAGAAGGGATCGCTTGGTAGGACACATTCTTAGGCATCGGGGAATCGTAAATTTAGCATTGGAGGGAAGTGTGTGGGGTAAAAATCGCAGAGGGAGACCAAGATACGCGTATAGTAAGCCGATTCAAGTGGATGTGGGTTGCCGTTCTTATGAGGAGATGAAAAGGCTTGCTCAGGATAGAGTAGGGTGGAGAGCTGCATCAAACCAGTCTCCGGACTGAAGACCATAACAACAACAGGAAGGAAATTATATGTAATTTAATGGCGTCAGTGTATCATTACATATTCAGTCAGCAGCGCCAAAAACTCTCTTGTTAAAGTAGTTAAAATAGGGCAAAACACACATATACAGCAATATCACACACCTGAAAGTGCTTATATTAGTCCTCAAAGTGCAGATGTGGCATTTCGATGAAGTGGGAGAGAACAAAGTGCACATTCCAAGTCACTTTCGCATTCACGCTGTCTAATATCAGAAGCCACACTAATTACTTTTTTTAAATTATGATATTGGCATATCATTGTCTTACACTGGCTTTCGCCAAGAATATTGCAACATAGGCTTATACGGAGGTACAGCAAATTGACTGTAAATCATGTACCTTCATTTGCGGTTTGGCACCTTGTAGTCTTACAAAGAATTACAAAGTCCTTCTGATATCGAGTTTATATTGCCGAAAGAAGTAAACATCAGTGGGTTGACAATATTTTGTTGTTTTTTGTGACAGGATCTTCAGCGTAACATCTTTGTTTGACAAAACTAAAGTGATTAGTTAGTTCCTTAAACTGACAGTGAGACTAAATTCAATAACATTTGAGTCTACCAGATTTTTTACTTCCAGAGAGGTTAGTTATTCTCGTTGTAATCGAGTAATATTATCAACTGCGAGAGAACAGTTTATTTATTACAATGGATTTTACACAATCACGACATTTTATTTTGGTGTTATTAGAGGTGTTATTAAGGTTAGTAAAAAGCGTGTGATGAACCTTGATAAATTCATAATTTCAGTAAACAACAGTACCATAGGGAAGAGTTATTAGCTCACAGTGGCGGCTCGTCGTGAAAAAAAAATTAATTAAATAAATAAATGTTTTTAAACTATCATTCATCGTTTTGTTTTTCTATCAGATCATTTTATATGCATATTCAAAGTATTTTTATCGTATGGGAAACGTTTTACGTCGCGGAGACAGCACGTATACGAGTCGTAGCGCAGCCGCCTATATAGGCGGCAGTGGCCGCACCGTCAGAATGCGCATGCGCGGCTAAGGTTCAAATTCTCTTCTGAACCCCGTGGTGGCAGCATATGGGCGCTCCCGCGGCAGCGAGGGGCGAGGGGAAAAGCCGCTCTTAACATTGACGTCGGAGTCTGTAGAGACGCCAGCTCCTGGCTACTCGAGCTTTGGCGGTTACGAACGAATGGTCCCGAAGCAAGACAGTGGAGCTACTGCGCAACTTGCGCAAGCGCATATTCTCCATGAAGGCAACATCCGCTCTTCATATTGTTTTGGCGCATTGAATATTCATCAAAACACGTCATATTTGGTAAAATATGTTATAACTGTAAATTAAAGGCGCATCAGCCGTAAAAGCCTTCAGAAAATCCGATCATCAATAATAATGATATCGTGATTCTTTAGTTTCTCCCGGGATAATTCTAGATGAAAAAGTTCACGGGTGCGCGACCGAATCCCTGTGTCAAACTGGCACAATATTTCGGCAACCAGACCTGTTGCCATCATCAGGTGCTCTGATGAACTGACTGCCTACTACCGCTCCTAGGCAGTCAGTTCATCGGAGCACCTGATGATGGCAACAGTTCTGGTTGCCGAAATATTGTGCCTGTTTGACACAGGGATCGGGCCGCACACCCGTGAACTTTTTCATCAATAATGATCTGACTACTCCCCACCTAGCAAGAATAGCCCTGTGGTTGGCGGCATTGCTTTGCGCCGTCGAAGGTAGTGGGTTCGAGACAGACTAACAGCAATTTTTAACCCAATCTTCTTTTTAACAGATAGGGGAACAACAATGGCTTTTGTTTTGTTACTTGCCACATATCTTTGGACGTTTTAGCAAATGTGTCGCGATTTTGAAGGTAAATGACATTTATACTATTCGTTGTAACAAATATTTAACTGTTTGGAAAAGATGTGAGGGAGAGAAGCCTTTGCGCATGCATAAGGTTAGGAGGGAGGGTGCTGCTTACAGTGTCACGTGACCCGAAGGCAGCTTGTCTCTTCATCGTAACAGATTCATTTTGTTACTAAAAAAAAAAAAAAAAAAAAAAAAAAAAAATGTTCAAATGTTTGTAGAGTCTATGGTACTTAACTACGGGGTCATCAAGCCCTAAACTTACAAACTACTTATGAACTACTTACGAACTAGGACGGCACAAATATCCATGCCCGAGGGGGGATTCGAACCCCCGACCGTAGTGGCCGTGTAGACCGTGACTGGAGCCCTCAGTCGCCTCAGTCTCCTCGGCCACCGCGGCCGGCCATTTTGTTACTTACTGTGTTTTAGTGTTTATATGCTTATTCATATGTCCTTGGTGTTTGTTGTCAAAGAGAAATGAACAACGTTCAGTATCTTTTAGAAACAAATTACACACCTTTAAGGTTGGAACAAAAGTGTGAAATAAAGAAGTTTGTTAGGCTGACGCCTCATCTCGAGTTGATGCCAGCGCAAACAAGCCGAGGTAAGACATTCTGCAGATCTTTTAACGAAAATATATCTAAAAAAAAAGGGGGCTGGGGGCAAACCGAGGCGCTTTCTCCCCGACGCCACTCACAGAGGTCAGGGGGGGGGGGGGGGCAGAGCGCTACCATCAGTATCCGGCACTCAAAGAAGTGAACCCCCAGTCATCTGAAGCACCAGCCGCCACTGCTAGCTCAGTTGGAAATTTCATAAATGGATATGAACAAACATTTAACTTAAGTCGCGTAAAACACAAACGGAACAATTTATTCAGGTTAGTCATGATGGGATAAGTCTCGCTCCTCCCTAATAAAGAGTCGAATGTAAAAGTGATGTACAAATAAATAAAACGACAGAAAGTAACAATAAGTACCACCTTAACGATATACATGGCGTGCTGTTGTACACTGTACAACCCTTAGCAATGTATTTATGATGCTGTGAACAATCGACGCTGTGCTCAACTGTGCACTATGTTGCCCTAGAAGAGAGCGAACTATTATAGCAAAAGGTTTTACTCAATAGATCCTAAAGAATTTTTGTGATATTTTCTTGATACCTAATAATGCGATCTAATAAGTAATGTTTTGTATCTTTCGTCAAAAACAATAGTCAAGTAGTAACAAGTTACTTACAACGAACCATAGTTTCAAAACAGAAACGTCTATTTGTTACAAGGGAGCACATATTGTTACTTTATTACATTTATAATTTTGTTCATTTATTTATTTTTATTCCAGTTAACGCTTGTCTATGAACCATAGCCAAGAAACAAAGAACCATGTTCTTATACAGGGTGTTTCACTAAGTGTGTTTGCCTCTGCAACTTATAAAATAATAGGTGACGGGAAATTTTAATGCAGTAGGTCAACACAAGAAATGTTACACTTTCTGCGGAGCTATGAATATAGTTTATTGTATCATTTTCCAAAGAGTTACATCACAAAGATATAATTTTTAAATGGAACAATAGCTTTTCTATCGTGCATTGGAATCGTTGAAACCAGCTGCGTCCAAGTCAATTTAAACTACATTCCTATCACTGTTTGGGAGCTACAACCCTTCAAAGTTTCAGGGGCAGATACCACATGCTGTACATAATACATGGCTGTTTGGTGGGTGATTGATGTTATGGCGGTGGGATGTTGATTTACATGAGATGTTCAAATGTGTATCCATGTTCCTCAATGCATAATGCAATGCGCCGTCGAAAGAATCTGCAGACGAGATGTAACATCGCCGGTGTGACGGAGCGACATGCGTCCTCGATGGGCCGTTTTAGATCATCTGGGAATGTAGGCTCAGTGACATAAACACGATCCTTTAGATATCCCCACAAAAAGAAATCTACTGGTGTTAAATCGGGCGACCTTTCGGGCCATGAATGAGGACCATGGCGCCCCAACCATCTTCCTGCAAACCTGTTGTTTAGTTATTCCTCAACAGCACGCGCAGAATGGGCTGGGTGACCATCGTGCTGCATCCACATATGGATTCTCGTGTGTAGACACGCATGTTCAAGGAGACCACCCAAACTGTTGGCTATAAAAGCGCGATATAACTCACCTGTCAGTGTACCTGGGAAGTTGTGTGGACCGATGATTTCATTCCCAAGGATTCCACACTACTCGTTAATAGTCCACCTACGTTGACGGTCGGCAGGTCGTACCCACCGAGGATTGTCTGCGGCCCAATAGTGCATGTTATGGCGATTCACTGTACCATAATTTGTGAACGTGGACTCATCAGAGAACATAACACTTTGTAAAGACTCCAGCGTGAAATTACGCATGGCCCATTTACAGAATGTCACTCTTGCACGGAAATCGTTCCCATGCAGCTCTCGGGTCAGTGACAGGCGGTACAGGTGAAACCTGTGGCCGTGTACTATACGCCACACAGATGTGAGACTGACACCAGCGACTGCAGCAACGGCTCGTAAGCTGACATGAGGATCGTGGTGTAGTGCAGCTAAAACAAACACCTCCGTCTCCTCACTTCTTGCAGGTCTTCGTCTGTTACTGCGGCGCATTACCAAGCTGCCTGTTTCCCTAAGTCGTTGTTCGACACGCAAGAACGTAATGGCTGCCAGGGCTCTTCGCCTAGGATATCTCACGGTATATGCCGTGGCTGCTTCAGTGGCATCGTGTCGGCATTCGCCGAGCATCAGCAATATGTCAACGTACTCTTTGTTCGTGTATGCCATCGTCATTCGATGTCAGTAACTGTGGTATATTGAGCCCCGGTTGTTTGTGTGGCTCTAACTGTCGGGTATACGGCCGTGTGCGGCGACAGTCAGCAGTCTAAACAGCGCATCGAGGAAGCTTATCGCTCCGTGACACCGGCGACGTTACAACTCGGCCGCACCACATTTAGAAGGCGCATTGCATTATTCGCAGCGTTTTTGGTATCTGCCCCTGAAACTTTGAATGGTTGTAGCTCCCAAACTAACAGTGATAGGAATGTAGTTTAAATTGATTTGGACGCAGCTGGTTTCAACGAATCCAATGCACGATAGAAAAAACTATTGT
This sequence comes from Locusta migratoria, assembly GCA_026315105.1. Taxonomy (NCBI): domain Eukaryota; kingdom Metazoa; phylum Arthropoda; class Insecta; order Orthoptera; family Acrididae; genus Locusta; species Locusta migratoria. The sequence continues at coordinate 526,602,132 of CM048745.1, forward strand.
TCCGTTAAAAAACTATATCTTTGTGCTGTAACTCTTTGGAAAATGATACAATAAACTATGTTCATAGCTCCGAAGAAAGTGTAACATTGCTTGTGTTGACCGACAGCATTAAAATTTCCCGTCACCTATTATTTTATAAGTTACAGAGGCAAAAACACTTCTTAGTGAAACACCCTGTATATCCAGAACTGTTTGAAAAGAGGGAGGGAGGAATCTATGTATGTGGCGACAGAAATGTCCAAGTGTGCCTATCGCGAAGAGCGAAAGACAGTACTTTAATAATGTCCCTACACTTAGTACTGACTGTACAGTACATAAATAATTTATTAAGCAAAATAGCATGATGTGCATCACGTAAAGGGATATTTTACATTAGATTACTGCAATAGTAATTTATTTATGGGTGTTTGGGAAGTGCGTTCTTCTCTTCTAACAATAGAAGCCATGTTTTTCCTTGTCCTTGTGTTGTCAAGTAGTCATAAAACTACTTCTTGAAACTGTTGTGCCGGCCGCGGTGGCCGAGCAGACTGAGGTGCTCCAGTCACGGTCTGCACGGCCACTACGGGTATGGATAGTTGTGCCGTCCTAGTTCGTAAGTAGTTCATAAGTAGTTTGTAAGTTTAGGGACTGATGACCCCGCAGTTAAGTCCCTTAAGCTTAACAAACATTTGAACATTTTTGAAACTGTTGTTGATGAGTCTTTTAATGGAGATGTATGATAATTTTGGGCAAATTGTTTGAGAAATCTTGGTTCCTTTTTTGGCTAGAAAGTCTGCCACTTCATTGCCATGTATACCTGTATGTGCTGGTAACCATTGAAAAACTATTTCAGTTCCAGCTTTGGTGATTGAGTCATTACTGCAATAGTAATGTAGTAGTAATCTTTCAGGTGTTGTACATACATATTAAATAGATGCCACAACGTGATAATTGTATACGTGTGACTAGTAAGAAGCGAACTGACAAGAGTAACTAACTCTGGTTTTTAGAAATGCCGTTAGGTATATCGTGCAGCGGGCACAGAATTTGCTCGCTGATATCGTGTTCCAGGTAGTCAGCGCGTTTACGACTTGACAAGTATCAAATTTTGGAGAGGCTCGCTCTGTTAACAGCGAAACACGAGTCTTATATCTCTATGGCCTTATCATTTACGTAGCCAGCAGCTGTCGACGCTGTAACTGCAACGTAAGCGTCTCTTCTTTACCGATAAAATTGTTTGCACTGGGAAAGATAATGACCATCACGTTCTCAACTGGAAAGCAGGTGACAGGTTCGTGACCAAAAAACTCGGGAAGTGGAACGCGCCTGCGTATCTCGTTGACAGTATGACAAGTCATTGACATTCCAGTTGTGCGCGTTCACCAACACACGCATAAATATATTTATGTTCAAATGTAAAGCTTATGGGACTGCGGGATTATCAGTCTCTAAACTTACAAACTACTTATGAACTAACTAACTTATGAACTAAGACAACACGAACATCCATGCCCGAGGGAGGACTCGAACCTCCGACCCGGGAGGTCGCGCGATCTACAAAGTGGCGCTCCAGACCGCTCGGTTACTCCTGCGCGGGCATATTTATATCATAAATACTCAATAACAGAAATATATTACTGCAGGCAAACATAAAATCGAGGGCTTCCATTTGATCAAAATGTTCAAAATGTTTGTTAAGCTTATGGGACTTAACTACTGGGTTATCAGTCCCTAAACTTACAAACTACTTATCAACTAGCTTATCCTAAGGACGGCACAAATATCCATGCCAGAGGGGGGATTCGAACCCCCGACCGTAGTGACTGTGCAGACCGTGACTGAAGCGCCTCAGTCCCCTCGGCCACCGCTGCCGGCTCCATTTGATCTTCTTCAATCTCCGCTGCCTGTGGTGGAGAAAGTTATCCATTCCCTGCTGTAGTCGAGTGGCTGAGAGTTCCAATACAAGGCGTCTAGCTGCAGAGCGCGCCGCTGTTCGTCGTCAGAGGTTCGAATCCTCCCTCGGGCATGGTTGTATTTGTTATTAGCATAAGTTAGTTTAAGTAGTTTGTAGTCCTAGGGACTGATGACCAGAGTAGTTAAACCCCATCGATTTACAAACATTGGAACACTGGAATCCATTCCCTCCGACACACCATTGTTACAGTTGAGGAGGTTATTCTAGTGTTACCAGTAAAATCTCACACTCCACCCTTCCGAACAAAACCGTTCAAAAAACCTGAAAGACGACTTCTATTTTGACCCGATGATGGCAAATCCCATCTGGAGGATAGCAGTTGTACTGAAAATGGTATCAAATTCGTCTGCCAGCACGTAGCCTAGTAACATAGTTGGCAGATAGCCACTTGTGTATACCCTTTAATAGCGTATGTGTACAGCCATAAGGCTCAATGTGATACCAAGTGTGAAGCAAACACGCGCCTTTGCACGGAGACGCACACGTGCCTCCACCAGCCATTTGAGCGACTTTGAAAAGGGTCAGATAGTCGCCTTCCGAGTGGCGGGATGGAACTTCCGGTGAATTACCACACAATTTGGGCGTGTTTTGTCAGCTATGCTACGATACTGGTCACATGAACTTTCTTACACACATAGGAGAGGTTCTGGACATCCACGCATGACAGACGCCCGCAAAGATCTTCGTAAAGGCTGCAGTGGCAGATCGTACAGCTACCACAGCACATTCAATGGAGGACTTAGGGGGTAAGGGGGGGGGGACCACCCGGGGCCTCTCGTCTTTACCTCGAGATAATTTTTTTCATTTATTTTTTAAATTTATTTAATTATTTATTTATTTATTACTATCCTGTACGACATCCTGTGCGGGGGGAGGGGGAGGTTTCCAAATCTCAGAGGTTATTTTTTATAGTAATACATGTATTTCTATATAAGAAAAAGTAACTTTTCATATTTGGAGCCCCCCCCCCCCCCCACCCAGGATGTGAGGAACAGGACAGTCAAAGGAAAAAAAAATAGTACTACATGTATTTCCCGACCCCTATGAACCACAGACATTGCCGAGGTGGACTGACTTGCGTGCCTCAACGATGCAGATAGCTGTACCGTAGGTGCAACCACAGCGGCGGGGTATCTGTGGAGAGGTCAGGCAAACGTGTGGTTCCTGAAGAGGGCCAGCAGCCTTTTCAGTAGTTACAGGGGCAACAGGCTGCATGATTGACTGACCTGGCCTTGTAACATCAGCTAATGTGGCTTTGCCACACAGTTAACGACTGAAAGCAAGGGGAAACTACAGCCGTTACTTTTCCCGAGGACATGCAGCTCTACTTTATGAATATATGATCATCCTCTCGGGTAAAATATTCCGGAAGTAAAATAAGTCCCCCACTCGTATCTCCGGGCGGGGACTACTCAGGAGGGTGTGATCATCAGGAAACACAAGATGACGGATCGGAGCGTGGAATGTTAGATCCCTTAATCGGGTAGGTAAGTTAGAAAATTTAAAAAGAGAAATGGATAGGGGGGATTAGTGAAGTTCGGTGGAAAGAGGAACGGGATTTCTGGTCAGACGAGTACAGGATTATAAACACAAAATCAGTTGGGGATATTACAGGAGTAAGTCTGATAATTATAAGAAAATAGGAATGCGGGTTAACCACTATGAGCAACACAGTCATCGTATTATCATAGTGAAGACAGATAAGAAGCCAGTAGTTCGGGTTTATATGGCAACTAGCTCTGTAGATGATGAGGAGATCGAAGAAATGTATGAGGAGGTAAAGGAAATTATTTAGACAATTAAGGGAGCGGAAAACTTAACTGTGATGGGAGACTGGAATTCGGTAGTAGGCAAAGGAAGGAAAGGAAAAATAATAGGTGAATATCGACTGGGCAAAAGGAATGAAAGAGGAAGCCGCCTGGTAGATTTTTGCACGGAACATAATTTAATCATAACAAACACCTGGTTTAAGAATCACGAAAGGATGTTGTATACCTGGAACACCAGGAGACACGGGAAGGTACCAGATAGATTTTATAATGGCAAGAACCAGGTTTTAAACTATAAGACATACCCAGGGACATAGACTCTGACCATAACTTACTGGTCATGAACTGTAGGCTGAAACTGAAAAAAACTGCAGAAAGATAGGAAAATAAGGAGATGGGACTTGGGTAAATTAAGGGAACTTGAAGTTCTTAAGTATTTCAGAGGGAGCTTTAGGCAACAATTGACAGAAACGGGGGGAAATAAAACAGTAGAAGAGGAGTGGGTAGCATTGAGAGATGAAATAGTGAAGGCAGCAGAGGAAAATATCGGTAAAAAGGCAAGATCTACAAAAACTCCTTGGATAACACAGGAAAAATTAAATTTAATTGATGAAAGGAGAAAATATAAAAATGTAGCAAATAAAACAGGAGTACAGACGACTAAGAAATGAAATTAAAAGGAAGTGCAAAATAGCTAAGCAGGAGTGGCTAGAAGGCAAATTCAAGTCGGGAGAGGAATGTATAAATAGGGGAAAAATAGATACCGCCTACAGGGAAACACACATTTGGAGACCAAAAAAAAAACAGCTGTATGAATATAAAGAACTTAGATGGAAAACCAGTTCTCAGCAAAGAAAGGAAAGCTGAAAGGTGGGAAGAGTATATAGAGGGGCTCTACAAAGGAAATGAACTTAAAGACAACATTGTAATAAGGGAGATACTATACTGAGAGAAGAATTTGACAGAGCCCTGAAAGACCTGAGTCGAAACAAGACCCCTGGAGTAGATGACTACTAAAGTCTCTGGGAGAACCAGCCATGACAAAACTATTTCACCTGATGCGTAAGGCGTACGAGACAGGTGACATACCCTCGGACTTTAAGAAAAATGTAATAATCCTCATTCCAAAGAAAGCAGGTGCAGACAGGATGAAAATTACAGAACCATTATTATAATATGTCATGGTTGCAAAATTTTAACACAAATTATTTACAGAAGGATGGAAAAAGTGGTAGAAGTTGGCCTCGGGGAAGATCAGTTTGGATTCAGAAGAAATGTTGGAAGATGGGAGGCAATATTCGCTTTACGGCTTATCTTAGTAGATAGATTAAGGAAAGGCAAACCTACATTTCTAGCTTTTGTAGATTTAGAGAAAGCTTTTGACAATGTTGATTGGAATACACTCTTTCAAATTCTGAAATCAGCAGGAGTAAAATATAGGGAACGGAAGGTTATGTACTACTTTCACAAAAACCAGAGTTGAAGGGCATGAAAGGGATGCAGAGGTTGGGAAGGGAGTAAGACAGGGTTGTAGCCTTTCTCCACTGCTATTCAATTTGTACATTGAGCAAGCTGTGAAGGAAAGCAAGGAAATATTTCAAATGTTCAAATGTTTATAGTCTATGGGACTTAACTACAGGGTCATCAGTCCCTAAACTTACAAACTACTTATGAAGTAGCTACAACTAAGGACGGCACAAATAGCCATGCCCGAGGGGTATTGGAACCCCCGACCGTAGTGGCCGTGCAGACCGTGACTGAAGCGCCTCAGTCCCCTCGGACACCGCGGCCGGTAAGGAAATATTTGTAATATGGATTAAAGTTCAGGGCGAAGAAATAAAAACATTGCGTTTTGCCGATGAGATTATAATTCTCACAGATACAGCAAAAGACCTGGAAGAGCAGTTGAACGGAATGTACAGTGTGTTGAAAGGTGCGTATAAAAGGAACATTAACAAGAGCAAAACAAGGGTAATGGAGGGCAGTATAAGAAAATCGGGCGATGCTGAAGGAATTAGATTGGGTAACGAAACAATAAAGGTGGTAGATGAGTTTTGTTACTTGGGTAGTAAAATAACATGCGATGGTCGCAGTGCAAAGGATATAAAATGCAGAATGGCAATGGGAAGAAAAGCATTTTTGAAAAAGAGAAATTTGCTAACATCGAATATTAATTCAAGTGTAAAGAAGTCTTTTTTGAAAAAAATTGTGTGGAGTGTGGCCTTGTATGGAAGCGAAACATGGACGATAAACTGTGTGGACAGGAAGAGAATATAGACTTTTTAAATATGATGCTACAGAAAAATGCTAAAGATCAGGTGGGTGGATCGCGTAATTAATGAAGAGATACTGATCAGAATTGGGGAGAAAAGTAATTTTTGGCATACCTTGACTAAAAGAAGGTATCGATTGGTAGGACACATTCTTAGACATCAAGGAATCGTGAATTTAGCGTTGGAGGGAAGTGTGTGGGGGTAAAAATCGCAGAGGGAGATCAAGAGATGAATACAGTAAGGAGATTCAAACGGATGTAGGTTGCAGGTCTTATGAGGAGATGAAGAGGCTTGCTCAGGATAGAGTAGGGTGGAGAGCTGCATCAAACCAGTCTCCGGACTGAAGTCCACAACGACAACAACAAGAACATGTATTTCCAAGTAGACGGAGGCCTTATTTTGTTTTGCTTCCTCCCCAGGTCTCTGACAGCCTTAGTCCGCCACTGAGCACATATAAGATGGTTTGCGAACCCAAATGTCAACACGAACCGGTGCCAGATGGTTACCAACGGTGGCACTGCGTGCACGTACACCTTGAGACTGTCTGCCGCTCACGCCACATCTACGAGAACGGCTCGTAAAGCGTTATCACTTGATAGATGGAATGGGCCTGCTCGCCAGTGATGAAATCAGTTTCTTCCTGCACGCAAGTGATGGTCGTTTGGGCGCACGATTTAGACCTGGCGAACGCTTCCCCATACAGTGGATTTTTCCAAGAAACACTGGCGTTATGGTCTGGGGATGCAATCTCTATCTATAAATGTGAATGTCTGTTCGGTGTACGTTTGTCACGTCTGAACCACAATACATAAAGAGCTAATAATTTGTACAGTTACTAATGTCTACCTGGGGAAGGCTTTAGGCACGGTTTTATGGCGATCGGAAGCTATTTATCTATGTATATTAATGTGAATGTCTGTTCGGTGTACGCTTATCATGTCCAAACAAAAAGACGCAGAGACTTAAATATTTGCACAGTTACTAATTTATACCTGAGGAAGGTTTTAGGCACTGTTTTATAGCGATCTGATAGATATTTAGTAATTTGAAGAATATGACTCGAACTGCGGAACAATAATTGCTCTTTTAAAATTATATTTACTCTTGGAAAATGGTTTTATTGGTTGCATTGTTGCTTGAGGGTTGATAATGATAAAAGGGTGGAGTATATTGGGATGGAAAGTTAACCGCGTATATAAAATTCTACGCGGGTGCGCGCGCGCGCGCGCGCGCGCGCGCGCGTTTGTGTGTGTGTGTGTGTGTGTGTGTGTGTGTGTGTGTCTGTGTGTGTTAATATTTCGCTCTGCAGCGGAAACTACAGAACGCAAACCAATGGTCTGTGTGTAATTGTTGTCGGAAGTCTCGCGTTGTACAGCATAGCAGTTCCCTGCTGATAGCTATGAGGAGGTGGAAGATATGGTGGTTGAAAGTCGTCAAATTATAAAAAAATCCAAACTGAAGGCCAGCGATGAGTTTGCGAATCTATACCGAGGAGGTTACATACAGCGAAACGTGATGCCACAGACCATATCTTTGGTCTATGCGTGCTACAATAATCTCTACATTTACGCTCCAAACAATACTACAAATAACGTAGTTTACCAGAAAGCCCTAAAATGAATTTGGACATTACTCTTACAATTCGTGTTGAGATATTGCAACACAGGCAATAAAGACTAATGTATGTATTATTTATCGTAAATCATTAAGCACTTCACATACTTTTATTATTTATTTCAGTGTTGATTAAAATGTTTGTTTCTAAAGAAAGTATTGTATTTCATTTTATCCTACAAAACCAGTCTCATAGCACACTACTGAAAGATGGCTTATCTATCATAATCAACCAACACGCGAGCGGAGCCCCGGGTTTAAACTAGTAAGCTATAAAACTCACGTTCGCCTTTGGTGTGTGAGGGGGGGGGGGGGGGCGGCACGCTGGCTAGCGCTCGGTACGTACAGAATGTTGCCATTCTTGCAACATAAAGGTAACGGTTATTCCAATAGGCTGATTCTCTCCCGCACACTGATCGTGAAACTGAACGTGCTGTGCAAGAGGTGCAGTAACTTCCCTGGCTAGCAAGATCTCCAGACTGCCAAGACAGTACTCGCCGTCTATACAATCGAATGGTTGCCAGAATGAGCTCTTGCATTGCAGCCTGTAGAAGCTTAGGCGTTTCAGCATGTATGGACACCTGATATCTGAGTACCACTTGAAGTATTGATCTGTAAATGTCATCATTTCATGAACTGCATATACAGTATTTCAACAACAAATCTTGAGTGAGTTTGGAAACCCGAAGCAAGCGTGCTAATTTTATTTCCGGGCGTGTGTTATAATTAAACTGACAGTGTTTCGGGTGCTGCAGTGGTAGCTGTATACATCGTGAAACGCTGAAACTGTGGGTATGTTTAGTAATCGCTGCACTGGCGGAGTATGATAAAATTATAGTTTCGTTTCCTGTCACCAAGCGAAATTGTGGTGCACCAAGCAGCCAGAATGTGAAATATTTTGTGGTAAAATAAGAACTAACATCTACAATCACGAGATTCAATGTTATGTTCTAGGAATAAGCTTCAGATATACACATGTTCTTCTAACTGGGGAGTTATAAAAAAATGGGGTCCCACAAGGATCGGTCTTGGGTCCTTTGCTGTTCTTAATATATAGCAATGATTTGCCGTTCTACATTCACGAAGATGATAAGCTAGTACTTTTGGCTGATGATACAAGTATAGCAATCACGCCTGACAAACAGGAATAAACTGATGAAATTATAAATAATATCTTCCAGAAAGTTATTAAGTGGTTCTCTACAAATGGATTCTCATTAAACTTTGATAAAACTCAGTATATACAATTTCATAAAGTAAATGGCATGACACCATCAATAAATTTAGACTTTGAACATAAATCTGTAGCTAAGGTAGAATATTCAAAATTTTTTAGGTGTTTGCATTGACAAGGGGCTGAATTGGAAGAAACATATTGAATATCTCCTGAAACGTTTGAGTTCAGCTACTTATGCTATCAGAGTCATTGCAAAATTTGGTGGTATATATCTCAGTAAATTAGCTTACTACGCCTATTTTCATTCACTACTTTCATATGGGATAATATTCTGGGGCAATTCAACATTGAGTAAAAAAGTATTCATTGCACAAAAGCGTGTAATCAGAATAATTACTGGAGCCCACCCAAGAGCTTCCTGCAGACCTTTATTTAGGGATCTAGGGATCTTCACAGTAGTTTCACAATATATATATTCACTCATGCAATTTGTTATTAACAATCCGACCCGATTCAAAAGTAATAGCAGTGTGCATAGCTACAACACTGGGAGAAAGCATGATATTCACTATTCGCAGTTAAATATAACTTTGGCTCAGAAAGAGTGAATTATGCTGCCACAGGAGTCTTTGGTCACATACCAAGTAGCATCATAAGTCTGACAGATAGCCAACTAGTATTTAAAAAGAAATTAAAGGAAATTCTGAATGGCAACTCATCTACAATGTAGATGAAATTTTAGATAAAATTTTTAAAAAAATAAAAAATAACAAAAATGTATCAAAAATTCTTAAAATATTGATTGTCAAGTGTAGACAACATTTACTAAACTGACACGTTTCACATCATTACGAAATGTCGTATATATGAGCTATGCAAGACATACCCAGGGGCAGATATAGACTCTGACCATAACTTGTTAGTCATGAACTGTAGGCAGAAACTGAAAAAACTGCAGAAAGGTAGGAAAATAAGGAGATGTGACCTAGATAAATTGAAGGAACGTGAAGTTCTGGAGAATTTCAGAGGGAGCTTTAGGCAACAATTGACAGAAACGGGGGGAAATAAAACAGTAGAAGAGGAATGGGTAGCATTGAGAGATGAAATAGTGAAGGCAGCAGAGGTCAAAATAGATAGAAAGGCAAGACCTACAAAAAATCCTTGGATATCACAGGAAATACTAAATTTAATTGATGAAAGAAGAAAATATAAAAATGCAGTAAATGAAACAGGCAAAATGGAGTACAGACGACTAAAAAATGAGATTGAAAGGAAGTGCAAAATGGCTAAGCAGGAGTGGCTAGAAGCTAAATGCAAATCTGTAGAAGAATGTATAAGAAGAGGAAAAGTAGATACCGCCTACAGGAAAATAAAAGAGACATTTGGGGACAAGAAAAGCAACTCTACGAATATCAAGAACTCAGATGGGAAACCAGTTCTCAGCAAAGAAGGGAAAGCTGAAAGGTGGAAAGAGTACATAGAGCAGCTCTACAAAGGAAATGAACTTAGAGACAATGTTGTAGGAAGGGAAGAGGAAGTAAATCAAGATGAAATAGAAGATACTATACTGAGAGATTAATTTGACAGAGCCTTGAAAGACCTAGGTCGGAACAAGGTCCCAGGAGTAGATGACATACCCTCAGAGCTATTAAAGTCTCTGGGACAGCCAGCCATGACAAGACTATTTGAACTGGTGTGTAGGATGTATGAGACAGGCGAAATACCCTCAGACTTTAAGAAAAATGTAATAATCCCCATTCCAAAGAAATCAGGCGCAGACAGGTGTGAAAATTAAGAACCATCAGTTTGATAAGTCATGGTTGCAAAATTTTAACACGAATTATCTACAGGAGAATGGAAGAACTGGTAGAAGCTGACCTCGGGGAAGATCAATTTGGATTCAAGAGGAACATAGGAACCCGGGAGGCAATACTCACTTTAGGTCTTACCTTAGAAGATAGATTAAGGAAAGGCAAACCTACATTTTTAGCTTTTGTAGATTCGGAGAAAGCATTTCACAATGTTGACTGGAATACACTCTTTCAAATTCTGAAGTCAGCAGGGGTAAAATATAGGGAAAGGAGAGTTATTTACAATTGGTACAAAAGCCAGACGGCAGTTATTAGACTCGAAGGGCATGAAAGGGAAGCATCAGTTGCGAAGGGAGTAAGACAGGGTTGTAGCCTTTCTCCGGTGTTATTCAGTTTGTACATCGAGCAGACGGTGAAGGAAAGCAAGGAAAAATTTGGAATAGGTATTAAAGTTCAGGGGGAAGAAATCAAAACATTGCGTTTTGCTGATGACATTGTAATTCTGTCAGAGACAGCAAAGGACCTGGAAGAGCAGTTGAATGGAATGGACAGTGTGTTGAAGAGAGGGTATAAAATGAACATTAACAAGAGCAAAACAAAAATAATGGAATGCGGTCTTAGAAAATCAGGCGATGCTAAAGGAATTAGATTAGGTAACGAAACAATGAAGGTGGTAGATGGGTTTTGTTACTTGGGTAGTAAAATAACATGCGATGGTCGCAGTACAGAGGATATAAAATGCAGAATGGCAATGGGAAGAAAAGCATTTTTGAAGAAGAGAAATTTGCTAACATCGAATATTAATTTAAGTGTAAGGAAGTCTTTTCTGAAGGCATTTGTGTGGAGTGTTGCCTTGTACGGGAGTGAAACATGGACGATAAGCAGTGCGGACAGGAAGAGAATAGAGGCTTTTGAAATGTGGTACTACAGAATAATGCTGAAAATTAGGTGGGTAGATCGCATAACTAATGAAGAGGTACTGAACAGAATTGGTGAGAAAAGGAATTTTTGGCATACCCTGACTAAAAGAAGGGATCGCTTGGTAGGACACATTCTTAGACATCGGGGAATCGTAAATTTAGCATTGGAGGGAAGTGTGTGGGGTAAAAATCGCAGAGGGAGACCAAGAGACGCATATAGTAAGCAGATTGTGTCGTGGGTTGTCGTTCTTATGAGGAGATGAAAAGGCTTGCTCAGGATAGAGTAGGATGGAGAGCTGCATCAAACCAGTCTCCGGACTGAAGACCATAACAACAACAACAACAACAACATGAGCTATGGAACAAGAATATTCTCTTCAGTATAATTACTTTAGCTTAAAAGCCAATGTTTTGAAGTTTCTTGCCATTTGTGATTAAGTTCTTCTTAGTTGGAAAGAGATGCAAGGGATAAGATAGTGTTAATAACCTTTCCAGAACCAAAATTATTAGTGATGGAGCTATGATCGGATTTATTACTACTGGAGGGGAAAGAATCAGCAGTGGATTTTGTAAGGAACCGTGTACAACATGTTCAAATGTTTGTAAAGCTTATGGGACTTCACTGCGGGGTCATCAGTCCCTAAACTTACAAACTATTTATGAACTAGCTTATACTAAAGACGGCACAAACATCCATGCCCGAGGGGGGATTCGAACCTCTGACGGGGAATGGCCTCGCGCATCGTAGCATAGCGCCTCAACGCGCTCGGCCACTCCGTCGCAACGTAAGGAACCTTCAAGAAATACGTATGTAAAGAGTGTTATGGCTGACTAAAAAAAAGAAAAGAAAAAGACGATACCTGGATACCAACCCGAGAAATGAACCAGGTTCTATCGAATGCGCTGTCCCCGAAGAGATAGTGCTTGAATTAGTATTAACTGTGTTGCCTTCATTTCTGGTTGTGTGTTCGCTGTTTTCAACGATTTTTTGGGAAACTACTATAGATGAGTGTCTTTCGTGTGAGATACATCCTGGGTAGGCCTCTAAGCACAGCTAAAATGGCTGGGAACCACTGCTCTAAAGAATCCAATTTCCATGTAGGCCTAGTTAGTTATCAAGAAAAAGTTTAGAATTGGTTTGAAAATTTGTTGGAAGTCATAGAATGCTCACATTATCGAACCGTGCATGAATTTAAGATAATTTGCGCTCGATTTTTGGGAAAAGCCTTTCTTTTATTATTTTTTTATTTTTATTTATTTATTTTATTTTTATTTATTTATTTGATTTTTATTTATTTATTTATTTAATTTTTCATTTTCTTTTATTTTTTTATTTTTTATTATTATTATTATTTTTTTTTTTTTTTTTACGCATCTCAATGTTTGTGACGTCATATATCCCGATCTATGTGTCGTGCCTTGATATTTCGTACGTATATTAACTAACATGTTCGGATAATGACTGGAACGTATACAGAAGCAATAAATTAAAACGTCTCGCCTGATGCTAACGTTTCCTGAACGCCAACGTAAGCGAAAGGTAGTTCTGGACGCTTCTAAATGTCTGTCATATCTGCTGAACTGTATGGTGATGTATTCAGTGATTTATGGATATACTCTGCGAATGTGTTGCGAATAGAATTAATAATTAAAGAGTAATAAAAATGTCATGGCAAACGATGAAATTCGACCCATGAACAGCAAAAATGTAGTGAGCAATTAACCTTTTCTCCCCTTTACATTTTAGTGGAGCTGTTAATAAAGTTCATACTGTTCATCTTTTTTCGTTGTAGTTGTCATCGCTATAATCACTTGTCGTTATAGTTGTCGTCGCTAGAATCAAATTCGATATAATTATGGCTTCTTGACAGTCGCGCCTTCGATACATTGTGCTTACACACATTCTCGGAAATTACGGAATTGTTGTCAGTTGCTGTGGTGAAGCGACTGTTGTTCTTGCTGTCTGATTTCAAATAGTGAGTTCCAGAACGGGTATTTCGGTTTAATATTGGGATTAAACTGTTGTTGGCAAAATGCGTTACTCAAGAACGTGTGCGATGGCGAAATAGGCAAAAGACAAAGCTGTGTTACTCAGAAAAAAAGAGAGAGAGAGAGAGAGAGAGAAGAAAACAAGAGGGATGAAAGTTCGACGAAACCGCTACAGGAAACAGATATACCGAAATAAAGAGCACAAAATTCAGTATTCCGTAATTGGATTGGACCCGTTAAAGACGATGTTTTTCGTTCACATTGTGTGTTGTGCAAATAGTTTTTTACAGCAAAACTAAGTGATGAAAACCTACACAAAAAAGTAAAAATAGAGTCGTGGATTTGGAGGTGACAGTAGGAAAGAATAACAATAGAGAGAGGATGGAATAAGGTCATGTGTTTTTATGGCCGAATGTTTTGTTGCTATAAGGAAAGGTTAGATTTTAGTGATGATTCCACATTTCTCATTACGGTCTGTCTTTTCTCCTCTTTCCTCTAAAGCAATTTTTCCAAACCATCTTCCCTTTATCCTCTTATATGCAGTGTGCCACATTTTCAGAAACCCTCCTGTGGTTCCTTTCCTGCTGATATCTTTCTCGCGAATGTACAGTGTATTTTCTTTTTTCTACTCGATGTATTGGGTATCTGTGACTATGGGAACAACCAAGCAGGTTAGAATAGCGGGAGATGCCCTTAAAGCCGAAGAATTGAAGCCATTGTCGTCATATTGCGAAGCCAATAACATTTGTGGTGACGAATGTGTATTCATTGCATTCTGAGTTGAAAGTGGTACTTTAGATAAAAAGAAAGGTACCAGCATTATCTATGGATGTACGAGCAGAACAAAAAAGTCACCTGCTATTTTACACAGAAAAATTTTGTTGCTAAATTGATACTTGCTATTTCTTTCAGTATTTATCCCTCAATCACATCAAATGTTCATTTTTACAAGATACATGTTCCCTTGAAGTTTCAAATACCTGGTGGAACAGAATTTTAGTATGAATGTTTAATGACATGGAACCTATAGAAAGAATTTTTGTATGTATTCAACACAAAAATTGTATCTTTAGTACTGAACATACAAAAATGTTATAGCTTGGTTTGTTGATTTTGAAAAAATCTTATTTTGTATTTCCTGTGAATACTACAGCAAACAATTTCAGTTCTTGTAAAGAATTTGCCGGCCGCGGTGGCCGAGGGGACTGCGGCGCTCCAGTCACGGTCTGCACGGCCACTACGGTCGGGGGTTCGAATCCCCCTTCGGGCATGGATATTTGTGCCGTCCTTAGTATTAGCTAGTTCGTAAGTAGTTTGTAAGTTTAGGGACTGATGACCCCGTAGTTAAGTCCCATAAGCTCTACAAACATTTGTATTTGTCCACAATAGTATCTATATGAAGTACATAATCAGGAATGACAGTCATTTAAATGTTTGAAAGTTAACAGGGCAAGAACCACACAGTGCTTCAATATGAGACATATTTCATTGGGTCCACAAGATGGCCGATTGGTTTCAATCGACAGCTAAAACGTTTTGCATAGTTCGAATGTTTGTAGAGTTTATGGGACATAACTACGCAGGGCATAAAATAGCATGTTAACTGGGCGACACTTGTGTCGCCCAGTGCTGAGATTTTGTCGCCCAGTGGCTATTGGTAGTGCCGGCAATTTATTTTTATTGAATGACATATCAGATGTACCGGGAATTAAAAAATAACCCCTTGTAAATGTTTTAGAGCACAGGTTTCCAACCTTTTCAGTCTTGTTACCACTAAGACCTACTAGGAAAACCCATTTTACCCTCCCCTCCCCCAACAAAAAAAAAAAAAAAAATCACACATTAAAATATTATCAAAGAAAGCAATACATGAAAACACTACCAATCTTTGTTAATCATAATGTACTGCATAAGACACATATCTTTTACACTTTCGATGCAGCAATAAAACAATTTTCAATGGAAAGGTGGGTACTGTTTACCAGTCGCAAGTTTTTAATGTTTGGTTTTGTTTTGCTTAAGCCGCATCTCAGGTCATGTTCCACATTGAGACGATTTCTGGCCTTACTTTTTATTGTTAGTAGCTTTGAGAAGCCCCTCTGTTATCTATAAGTGGTACCGAACTGTCTTACTGTTCTTAGAGCTCTGTCAGCTATAACAAGATATTCGGCTTCTGCTTTTCGCCATAATGTACAAAGGTCATAATATTGAAATTCCATTTTGAATGTGCTATCTTTGAGCAATCAGAAGAATTCTACTTTGGCTGAAACATCTTTGAAAATTTCATCTTCAACAGAAAATAGTCTCAATATCCAAGTGTTGACGTGCTGATTATCCATAGCTGAGGAATATTGCTTAATTGAGTTTATAACTGCAGACGGATGCTAAATAACGGAAGTTTAAAACACGATTCTTTTATTTTCCTCGGATACTCATTGATCACACTTGCTTAAACATCGATAGATCTCCGACTTGAACCCTGCGTTGGTAAAGTTCCAGTTTACGGACGAATCTTGAAATTTTATCCTGCGCTGTCGAAATATTAGTCCTATTTTCTTGCAATAAAATACTCGCACTTAATTTCACTGAAAAAGTCAGAAAGATACGCCAACATTTCGACAGTTTTTTCTTTTACTTTTGAGTAAAATCTTTCTCTTTTTGTGTTCCTTGCTTTTCCAGAAGGAGACCTATTTCTAATTTTCCGAATTGAACAAGTTTACGTATTACACAAAACTCACTGGGCTACATAAAATTTATCAGTGATCATGCGCAGAAGTACAGCATAAATTTTATTATGTACATACTTACATAGCTTCACCGCAGCACAGCAGATGTTATTTGCTGTATGTTGTACAGTATAACAGAACATTGGACTATTATATTGATGGATAAATAACTTTTATACATGTTTACTCCAACTTTAAAATAATTTTTTCTTGTATGTGCATAATAGTAGAGAATTACTCCCATGTTTACTTGCTTTACATTTCGCCACATATCAAGTAAAAAAACTTGTTTTTAACATCCTGTTCACAACTGTTTTTTTTTTCTACACAATTTTTTTTTGCACTATACTAAAGTTCTAACAGCTTTGGAGAAATTGTGTGTGCTGCATACTGCATAACATGGTTTATGCATGCAATGGCTTCTTCGAGTGAATTAATTTTTTTAGGCACATCATTTTGCTCCTCATCTTTTTCTTTTCTTTCTTCCTGATCATTCTCTGAGATGCGGATTTCTATTAAATCTGCTGCTGAACTGGAAGTGGAATGAGTTGACAGTAAGTCATTACTTCGAATATAGTCATCTGCGCTGCAGGAAATCTTTCGCATTTTAATTAATTCAGCTATTGCTGCTGCATTTTCTTGAGCTTCGATGGTTATAGTAGCGTCTTGTTCTTGATCACCAAAACCCGCTTTATTGAAGCTCTTGGTGACTGTTTCAGGCTTTATTTCCTTCACTGCCAAGCCAATCCAATTTACAGCATCCAGGAAAGAACTGACCGTGCAAGAGCAATCGCATTTTCGGCTTTTTCGACACTAAGATTAAGTGATTGCATGAATAATCAAAAATGTTCAAATGTCTGTAAATCTATCGGACCAAACTGCGTGGTCATCAGTCCGGAGGACTCGAACCTCCACGGCGAGCAACCGCGCGCTCCGCAGCGAGACGCTTTAGACTGCTCGGCTACTCCACCGCGGCCATGGATAATCAATCGTCTACAATGATACTTGAACGTGTAAATTACCTTTTGATCCATTGGTTGTGTGAGGCTGGTTGAACCTGGCGGGCAATTTAACGTTTGACAACTTCACATTCGAGTGACACGTTGCATTGTCCAGGAATAGGAAACTTGGCGATTTCTTATGTTCATTTCTGCATTGAAAGAGCCTAGCCATGCCATATTACTGCTATTATTGTTTCGCCATGTGACTGGAAGCTTACTGACATCTATGATAGGCACGTTCCACTTTTTTGTATTGAATGCGTCGGGACTGAAATGCTTGTACGGATTGAGGAAATTTCCGAATTATACACGTTCCGCTATGAGCAAGTTTTACTATATACATAAATATATCATAAATATAAATTATAAAAAATTACGGTAATGCATTTGTTTCGAAATGGGAGCCTGGCAGCAGACCTTTTTGATGTTTTGTTAGTGCTTTCGTAACAAATATCTTCACTCCTAATTTTAGCTACAACAATTTATTTTTAAAACCCACACTACACAAAATACTATTAACTTTTTTTATTTTTGTTGTATGTCACGCTACAAACTTTTCAATGGCTTCAGTTGATAACTATACGAACATACGCTATGGCTAAGAGAACAACAATAACGGATTTCTTTTGTGTTGGATAAAAAAACGCTCAAAAAACGATCGGGAAATTAAAGAGGATGAAATTGCAAGCCCAATCAGTATCTCAAGTGACGATAATAAACCAGGTTGCAGTAGTTCAAACACACAAATTGAATTTTAAGAAACTGAATCTTCCAATTATGATAAAACTCTACCTAAGAGTCAAGACCGAAAATCCCAAAAAAAAGATAAATATGTTGAATGGTGTAAGGGTAACATGTTAGATTCGTCTTGGCTATTAAAAACCTATGATTTTCTTGCAAAAGTAAAACTGGGAAACAAGCGTTTGGTGTAAAATGTGAAATTTGCTATAAACATATTCAAGAAGCACTGAAATTTTTAAAAAAAAAAAAAGGACTTTGCCAATTGCTGATAGCGTCCGATGTGACGGAAAAAAGGAATTGGAATGAATTATTGACCATTTTAGCAGCGAAGCTCACAAAGCTGCTGTCAACCTCAATGAAATGGAAGAAAAATGGATGGCACAATCTGATAAGCACCTTTGGGTTAAAACCCTTAAGTCTTACACTGCAGAGAAAATAACACTACTGTTTGAACTAGCATTGGATTTGTATAGTGACAGTCGTACAATGACTCTTTCTGCTCATTCTTGGCCGTCACGATCACTAACAGAGATTCACTGTGACACCCAAATTTCGTCATACAAAGACAATGGTTTGGAATCCGAGTTTTTTCCTCTCACTCCTTTTCCAGTTTTATTGCAGTACAGAAAATGTATCGCGAGATGCTTGATGTTGTAGAGGAAGTGATAATGGAAGGTGTGGTCACATAGTTACAAAAACTCGTAATGTTTTTCCATTTAGGTTGATGGCTCCATAGACAAATACGGAGTTGACAACAAGTTCATTACTGCATGGTTCATTAGAGAAGATGACGAGATGAAATCTGTGTTTCTAGGTGAAAGTAAATCGAGTCTGTGAGGGGCAGAAAGTCTTATGGAATCGGTCAAAGTTTTATTGGAAAATTTAGACCTTGGTGATACAGCAAAGCCGGTCGCGGTGGCCGAGGGGACTGAGGCGCTCCAGTCACGGTCTGCACGGCCACTACGGTCGGGGGTTCGAATCCCCCCTCGGGCATGGATATTTGTTCCGTCCTTAGTGTTAGCTAGTTCATAAGTAGTTTGTAAGTTTAGGGACTGATGACCCCGTAGTTAAGTCCCATAAGCTTTACAAACATTTGAACATTTGATACAGCAAAAGATAAGTTTACAGGATTGACTACAGATGGAGAGAGTGCTAATACAGGCAAATCCAGTGGCCTATGGGTTCGAATGAAAGAGTACTTGGGAAGAGACTTACTTTGTATTTGGTGTGTGGCTCATCGATCTGACCTAGCCATGTCAGAATTAGCAGTAATTGAAGTTCAGCCCTGGAAGACAAATTTAAAAGCCGTGGGAACGTTTTATAGGGCATCGGCTTTACGCATTGAAGAACTTGAAGAGCTGGCTGAGTTAACCAAGAAACTGTCTACCGCTTTCCAGCACACTTTGATGTAAGGTTCGTAGAATAACTCAACAATTTAGCCAAAGCATTTTGAAACAACCATTAATGCAACAACATTGGAGTAACGTTCTTGGAAAGACTGATTCCTCAAAAGTTGAAAAAGCTTCAGCACGTGGGTTTTTACGTTTGTAGGAGACAGGTGGCAAACAACAGCGACTTACCAGTCTCATGCTAGATCTTCTGAAACGTCTGGAAAAACTGCAAAAAGATTGTCAGAGGTCATTTGTTACAATCCCTGATATTGAAGTATCTAAAAAAATATTTGTTGATTCACTATCTTTGATGGAAGAAGACTTATCCTGGTGGATATGAAGGAAAGTTGGGAAGAGAAGGTGCAAGAGAACTTGAAAGTGACGAATCAGATACTGAAGATCTTCCTAGAAGACGTCAAGTAAACCGATTTGTTTCAACAAAGCGACACTGGCCTGCAGCGAGAAGAGAGGTTGTAATGAGCTACAAAGAGTTTACCTTACAATGGCTTCTCAAAGAGCAGAAGGAAATCAGCAGTAGGATTAATAGATTATTAAATTCTAAAAATCTTATTGAGCTTGTGAACGCAGTTCGTGCAGACGTTGAAGGCCTGTTTGGTAGAGATAAAGTATCAGATTTTACTGATGACGTTGTAGGGTTGTTTGCAGCAGAAAAACTCCCTGCTCCGTCTAGTATGACATCATCTGCTGGAAAGCTATACCGCTTTTTTAAAGTATCTCAACCTCACTGGATCCTAAGAAAGTTGGTGCAGTCGTATATTTCTCTGATGCCGCACAGTGCAGGTCCTGAAAGAGCAGTGTCACTACATACGACTTTAAAATCAAACAAACAGTCTGCCCTGTCACAAGAAGCTTTCAACTCTAGAATGTGCATCACTCTCTACGGTGTTGGGACAGGCTTTTTCGACCGAAAGCCATCCGTGGCGAAGTTCCTATAGAAGAAAGAGAGAAGAAGGAAGCTGCTCGATTTTGAACTGTATCAAGACGAAGAGTTTGTAAAAAAGTTTTTTGGAAATGACAGTAACCTTTAAATTTGGTGTTGTTCCATTCTTTTAGTTAGGGGCTTTGTAACTTTTTTTATCAAAATATTTTGTAAACCCAATAATTTAATTAATTATCCTTTAAAATTTTGTTGTGGGCCTATTTTAAAATATTTCTTGAAAATGGTTTCTTGTGTGCATTAAAACATTTATAAAAACGGCAAAATAATTGTTTTTACCAACAATGTTACAAGTTAAGGTATAAAATTACTGTTCAATACTCTTTGAAAGAAAACTGATACGCTAGAACTTTACATTCTTTAAAGACGTTTTTAGCACCAGCATCTCATGACTGATTTTCTTCAGAATTAAGTACTTTTCTTAGATAGCTTAAAATTGTAATTGTGTTTCTTTCCCATCGGTGTACAGAATTCTCTAGAGCAAAAATACAAATTGAGGAACCATAACGTAATATGAAATAAAAGACAACAAAAACAATTGAAAGATAGTTTAACAAAATTAGGAGATATAAATGATTTCTTCAAAGTCCGAATTTAGTATTTTTCCACAAAAATTTTATTTATCATTAAAAACATATATGAATAAAAATCTATTAAGGAAAAATTAAGCAGCTTTGATTTTAATTAAAAAAAGGCTTCAAAATACGGTTTTAGGCATCAATATTTTGAATTTTTTCCAGGGGAGGGCCTCCGGGTCCAGGATCATCCTTCCAATGTCGCCCAGTGAAAATCCCTTAAAATATGCTCTGTAACTACGGGGTCATCAGTCCCTAAACAGTGGCCAACTTTTGCATAGTAACGACACAGAATAAGGAGTATATAGAAAGGAAACTCCCGCTGCAGTCTGTCGTCCAAAATTTAGTGCGCATGCGCGGAATCGGCCATCTTGAAAAGCAGTAAACGCGTGGTCACTCCCTACTCTGTGGGGTGCTAATGCGCCGTCTTTGTTTGTTAATTCTGTATTTTAGCTGCCTGAATCGCATAAAAGTAAACAAGTATTTGGTGAAAAGAAAAGAAAGAACTGTGTGTCAGTAGTTGGAGCTGTTCCGTTTTCATTACGAGCAGCAATGAAAGCAAAGGCGGCCGATGGTGTTCGGCACCTAATTGCCGCAATAATTCTCATACAAATAAGGATATAAGCTTCACCTTCCCAAAAGATGTTGAACGGTTAGTGAACGGCGCTATATGTGTGGCAAAAGTTAAATGTTACCAGTTTCGAATGAGAGCAATGTGTGCATAATTATTAAAAGTAGCCTCGCTTCTTTACTTGACGATAACTCGCTGTTGCTGTAGCAGTTCAACAGCATCGAAATGTTGAAGTACATTTATATTTTGTAATTATAAGTTTAACGTCGCAGGGAATAATATAAAATGAAAGACAAAGAACAGTGCGTAAGTAGCGGGACTTCAACATTTTGCGTGTGCGTACCCTTTTCCGGTTGCCCACATGCAAGACATTTCAGGAATTTTTAAGCTTCATCTACCTGCTCACCTTCACATAATTTGATGCAAACGGTAAAATTTTACTAACGGCAACGGAGGCGTAGCCTGCTAATGTTAACGACCGTTGTTCCTCTTACAAGGGGAGGTCGGCAATCGGGACCCGCCGACTTCACCCAAACTGCGTGTGTAGAAGGACGTGCCTGAAATATTTCGTCTAAGTGGGCCTTAGGAAAGGAAAAAATGTTCTAGAAAATGTTTCCAATAGTACTGTACATTTTATTTTATGTTATTTTTTATTTATTATTATTTATTATTTTATTTTATTTTATTTTATTTATTTATTTATTTTTTGCCCATTACGCTACGCCGTTTATTTACGAACAGAGCGCTGAATACATGTACAGTGCTATCGGAAAAACTTTCGAGAGTATTTTCTCCTTTCCTAAACCCCACTAAGGCGAAATATTTCAGGCACGTTATGAGGAGACCCTCCTCCTTCTACACATGTAACTTGGGCGAAATCA
Source organism: Locusta migratoria (assembly GCA_026315105.1). NCBI lineage: Eukaryota > Metazoa > Arthropoda > Insecta > Orthoptera > Acrididae > Locusta > Locusta migratoria. Next base: position 526,624,483 of record CM048745.1, read on the forward strand.
GCTGGTTTCGATTGCCGACCTCCCCTTGTTATGATATTCAAACAAATGGAATAAGGGGAATAGTCTTGCTGTTCTAGCTCTATGGCTGGCTGTTTCTTGTATCTACCTTTCTCTGGTCGGTAAAGTAATTGTCCTCGTAAAACGAATATTTTGTTGCCAACATTAAACCATAACTCCTCCACTGCCGTAAGTAAAACTAAACCAGTCAAATCGACGACACTCATCCTGCCTCCTCCCCTTGTTCTACGCTGCTTAGGCAGGTAAAATTTTACTTACGGCAATGGAGGCGTAGTGTGCTAATGTTGGCAACGAATGCTCTTTGGACACTCAAACAAATAGATTAAGGGGAATAATTATTTTATGCTGCTCCTGGTCTATAGTTGACAGATTTTTTATATGCCCTTCTCCGATCAGTAAATTTATTATCCTCCTAAAGCAAATACAACTTTTCCAACATTGAAACACAACTACATCACTGCCATAAGTAAAATATAACATATAGGTATGTTTTAAAGGCAATATTTATTTCCAATGCTAAGAAACGGACTGTGAATTCAAAAAGGGCTGATTTACTTAAAAATATATTCTCCAGTATTTATTAAAACTTTTTGTCAGAGTGAGAATTTTCTATTTCTTGAAGTTCACAAACAGAGACTTGAAATATAAAACCAAAATTGAAATTTTTTTTATAAAGTTACAAAAGTGACCCATCTGCGAGGTACAAATGGTGTGTAATGATCTAGTGAATGCATTTTGACAAGGAAGATAAGAGGAAAATGATGAACACTTTTTTCCTTTGCTATAATTGAAACACTGTGTGCCACAATATGACAAGTACAGAGTAAGTGTGTTATGTAGTTTTATGCTTCCGCTACCTGTCCTTCATTTATGTGTAATTTAACAGTTTTATATATGCCCAGACGTCATTACTTCTGTGTAATCACGTTTTACTGTTAAGTCTCACTCAATATTTTGTGCAAATTTATTCGTGTCAAATAAAACCTGTCAGTTGTAAAGTCACTTTTTTGTTTATAACTAATTTCCCAAACATAACTTCGCGTTACTTGGGATTTTTCTGCAGATAAGCACCAAATAAAACTATCATTGATTCCATCGTATGTTTTCGTAGTTGTATTAAAATTTAGGCCTACTTTTTTGTTGGATTACAATTAGGTGCAAGAACAGGGAGCAAAATAGAGGAGAGCATAATGAAAATCCGTTTCTTTTCTTAAAACTCGGTGAAGTTAGCTGCAGTTCGTAAAAAGTCCATTTCCAGCCAAAGTACTAAGTGGCTATAGTTCCGCGTTTACTGCTTTTCAATATGGCGTCGAGCGCAACGCTTGGTAACACACAGATCAAAGGCGCCGCCCCCAGCTTTCCGTTCTGTATGTTCCCTATTCTGTGGTAACGATCTCTCTCCTTGTGACAACTACGTCTATAGTCTGTGGTTTACCCAAAGAGCTTGAATTTTAACTCGTTGGCTTTACATTTGAAATTTCAATTGTTGTGTACGTTATCTTTGTTATTTTCCCTTTCCTGTCATAGAGTACTCTTCTTATGAACTTCGTAGTCATTGGTCGTTCTAGTAAATGTAAGTACGAAAGGCTATAATTGTGAACTGTGATTTCTGTACGTTTTTTTTTTTTTTTTTTTTTTTTTTTTTTTTTTTTTTTTTTTTTTTTTTTTTGTAGAACAGGTGTGGAGTCCAATGAAGCGTACACGTATTATCAGGAATTTGCCTCATTCCTTCTTGTGGTATATTTGTGTAGAGCTATTTCAAAAGGTATATTAATGTCATTGGCAAATTGGTCCCTGACCTAGTAACTAAAATTAGAGTTAAATTGTACGACGCTTCTCACCAGGCTCCAGTGGTTATGTTGACACCAATAGTTAATGGCGACAACTCAGATGACCAATAAATGTTTTGTCTTGACAACTTCAATTAAAACGAAAATATTTTTTTTTCTTCTGAACGGACAAGGGTACATACAAGAACTTGTCATCCATAGAGCAGGTGGAGTATTAATTCTGCTATGAGTGAAACGAGCAGCAATAATATTTTCTCTGTAGTTCTTGAAAAATATTGACGCAATTCTACACTTCATTGTTCATTTGTTGCCAACATAAGCACTGGAGCCGGGCGAGAAGTATCGTAAAGTTTTACCAAAATTAGAATACGATTTCATGGCTTCGCTACAGAGTAACGATGTTGGAATTACTATAACATTTTTTTATATTAGTTGAACATTCGATGAATAATTAACGGTAGTCTCCATGAGCCATTATGTGTGTTTTAAAGTCAGTAAGATCTATATTTGGCGCGAATTTACGCCGATGCTGTTGTTTTGGCCAGACGTGAGATTAATATTAATAGCTTTTCGAGCAGTCAAGATTTTTCAAAGTAATAGAGTATAGTCCTGAATTCATTTATTTATTTATTTATTTTCTAACAACTTAACTGATTGGATATTGGTAGGTTTCTTTTTTTAATCTGCTCATATTATAACAGTAAAACTGCATCTACCTTAAGGACTGTCTGCGCACCCCGTCACTGTGAAGGCGAAAGCCGGACATAAAATTATCACGATTGCATCCTGTATTTTCCCCTCTGTTGATTTTTCGATTAAAGTAACTTCAAACTTTTATGCAATGCAAGCGAGGCGGGATGGTTCAGCGGCTCTAATACAACCTAGATCTGTTAGTCCCAGTGAACAAGTAAAGTCCATAAAATATATCATCAGTGGAGACAATTCGTAATATGTAACATTTCTTATGAAATAAAGAATATGTTTGAACTAATAGCTTCTGGATTACTGATAAAGACATAAGCGATCTTGACAGATATAATGCTTTCAAAGAATTACCATAGCAAAAGTTCCTGTTGACAGTGACTTCCTAGCCTCAATACAACGCTTCGTGTGTATAAGTTTTTTTCTAAAGTAGGTTTAGTGAAAACCAACATTACAAATGGACTGGAATTAGATGCTGATAAGTGGGCTATTTCTGTCATCTCATCTTGTAAAAGAATGTGATGGATTCGAACATTGCCATATCACCGAGAAGATATTATACAAACGTGTATGATTTTCTAGCGGCTGAAGATGATGGAATTTCTGATAAACACAGCTAGAAATACGTTTGCTAATCCTGCCTGTGGTAACCAATATTGTAATTAGCCTACTGAAAACATGAACTTCTCACTAGCATCAATGTTACTGCTGCCATTACTACAACTATTACACAGATGTCTATGCCGTGATCACTTTGCTATCTTAGTATTACTGTTATTGTTAGTTAATTTGTGTCCCTGCTGTAACACTGAATGTTCAAAAATTCTAAATCAGAATATATAATTTCGGGAGATTAGTACGCTCTTTTTGCATTTAAATCTGGCAACCCTGCTCCAACATAATCTGCTGTGGGAGGAGGAAGCAAGCTTAGGATCTAACGTCCCGTCGACAGCGTGGTCATTAGAGACGAAGCTAACGCTCGGAGTTTTGAGTAAGGATAGGGAAGGAGGATATCGGCCCTGCCCTTTGAAAAGGAACCAACCCGGCATTTGCCTGGAGTGATTTAGGGAAATCACGGAAAATTTAAATCTGGAGGGCCGGAGGTGAATTTGAACCACCGTCCTCCCGAATGCGAGTCCAGTGCGTTACCACCATGCCACCTCGCTTGGTTGATCGGCTGTGTTCAAGTTCTAGCTGTCAACTGAGATCACGATAGTTTTTACAAGATACAGGAGCCTTGTTTGTGTGTGTGTGTTTTTTTTTTATGTTTAGTATCTTGTGACTGTGTGGCTATGGGAAAGTTAGGAAGACGTTATTTAGACCGTGCTCTCTAAATATTCATATAATCTTGAAGGGTTGGCCCCAAATGAATAGGCTATATTTTGTTCTGGTTATCCGAAATACTGTGTTCACGAACTGGCTTAGAAATATAAAAATTAAGGTGTCTTGCCGGGAGTGTCTCCGAAGAGAAGTCAGACGTATTTCCTCTGTATTTCGACTGCTAACTGCAATTTTGATTCTGCGGTGTGTAGCTGGATTCAGTTATTAGTCTCGAGCAGATAATTCACACCAACAAATGCGGGTGATTCCCCTAGCACATTACTTCTTAAGGGATACACAAATGCGAACTGATAAGCTTAAAGCGATTTCACATTTACTTGAAAGAAACTGTTTACCTGCAATAATCTGATAACGGTATCAAAATAAGCACTCTCTTGTCTCTTGTCTTGTATGTTGATTGGCTGATGTAGTGCCGTCCGGGTATCGATACAACATCGACTCGACATTACTGCTTGTCGATTTGTATTTTCTTCAGACAAGCTTATTTACAGCTTATATCGATACTTTATATCCTACTCAGACTGATTACACTTCTTTGACGATCGTCTTGAGGGTATCCGGAACTGCCTGCGTACTGTATAAAATTTGATGTAAATAACATTTAAATTATAAGAGGTCTTTTACTACAGAATGAGATATTTACTTGGCCTCCTTATTTCTTACTAAAGACGTTCTGAGATCCACAGCTTCACAGAACAGGGAAGTCCTGGGATCATGGACGTGCAGACGGCAAAGAAATTTATCCGCCGTGGTGCGTGAGACGATTGTAAAATAAGGTATCTACAGTATCTTTTTTATATATAAAAAGAAGGTTCTCTATGCTTTTTTTTTTCTTCAAACATAGCCATGTTCGACAGCAGAAACATGAAATAAATTACACTGATCGAACTACTGGTATTGAAAAAAAAAAAAACCTGAAATTATTGTAGGTAGTGTCTTCGACGTCAAAATATTAACTGACATGGAATGGAACAACTGCAAATCTCACACAAACGCTTTCTTATCCGTAGGCCTACGCTCTTTCTTGACAAAAGACCAGTCTTTTAAATAATCAACCGAAAAGGGACATTTTCTATTTCGATTCTTTGGCATTTTCGTAAGCTATGGTAAGTTTATTAGACGGTATGGTATACAGTCGACTGTAACACTTTAGTTACTATACACTTCAGGCCTTGCATACTCTCATTAAACATTTCGAACTTTACTATCTTGCTCTCGTCGTTCGTATTAGATCGCTATTCAAATGGGAACTGCCCGATTTTTCCGCGTGGTGATGCTTAATTCGTACGGCCCCTTACTACTGGAGAAGTCTGGTATTGTCGCAAATGATGGCGCTAGATCTGGTAGGTGGTTGCATCGTCGAAACAAGGTACGTACGAAAAACGCCGTCTGTGAGACAAACTTGTCAACATAAACTTCTTGGGATAAAACGAACTGCATTTACATTTGCGCTAACAGGCGGCGTTATTTCAGTACTTGAGTCAATTTCGAAATAGTATTATGCAAATTAGCAACAAAAATTAGATCCCGCTACTGTCTGGATGTCGGTACAAAAAGGCAGGGCCAGGAGCTGGGGATTGGTCCCATCGCCAAACGTATAAATCCAATTTTACTGTTATTTTGAAGGCGGTCTGACAGGTTTTAAGCGTCACGTAATTCTATGATTACTGGAATAATTTCTTATTAAACAGGAAATATATATTCAAAAATGCAATTTATACTACGGTAACACTAACATACAAAAAAATGTTCAAATGTTTGTATAGTCTATGGGACTCAACTACGGGGTTATCAGTCCCTAAACACTACTTATGAACTACTTACGAACTAGGACGGCACAAATATCCATGCCCGAGGGGGATTCGAACCCCCGACCGTAGTGGCCGTGCAGACTGTGACTGGAGCGCCTCAGTCTCCTCGGCCACCGCGGCCGGCCACTAACATACGTTGTACGAGAGACTGTCGGCAGAATTCGAGCAAACCAAAACTTGTTTACGGCGCATATGATTGAATCCTCGGTCTGTTAGTATGCACGCATGTGTTGTCAATCCACTATTAACAGCACAAACTTCGACTGTGTGTCAGCTACAGTGATATTCTGTTTTACAGACCCTGAGGCAATTACGCAGATTGTGGTGTCATTGCCTTAGGACTATATTTAAAAAGCAGAAACGGCTGAAGAAAACACATATTATTTCGATGCAAAATACTAATTTTATACAAAGGTCTATCAGATTAACCGTTCAAATGTTTGTAAATCTAAGGGACTTAACTGATGCAGTTATCAGTCCCTACGCTTACAAAGTACTTAAACTGACGCCAAGGAGACACACACACACACACACACACCCAGTGGCGGCTGGTGATAATGTGCTGCAGCACACTGTAAATATATTACCAAAATTATGCCATTTCTCTTCGTATGCAAGCGAGAAATCGGTGTAAAATTACATTCTTTCTCTTGGAATATGAGCCAGATATCGCAATAAAATTATGCCAATTCCCTTCCAATGCGTATCAGAATGCTAGTAATAAGGATGAAAACGCATTTTGTAGCGCTCTCGCCGCGATAGCTGGAAAGTGGAAACCAGCTCCGAGTGCTGAAGTGGGATTCAACCGCACTGGTACGTGCGCAGAGGGGCGGCGCAGTCGTCTTTTCGCTAGTGCGGATGCGCAGACTTGACGTCAGGCCTGGCGACTCGTGTGCTGAAACCGACTGCAGCACCACATCATTATTTCTCTTCGCGCTGCGTGTAACGGTTTCGGAAGAATAGTAAATGACGAATATTGCGGCATACAGAGACAAATAGCGCGCTGGCGCAGATGTCTTGCGCATTGTCTGTCAAATCTACCTCTGTAAAGCTCGTATTCAAATGCCTCTAAATTTTTAATTTCTGTAAATAACATTAATATTTTTAAACGTTTATATTTACTACGTGCAGTGAATACATGCAGTTGGCAGCGCTGTTATAGATTCCCCTGAAGGTCTTACTGTCAATACAGTATTAATTGATATTTAATTAAAGGCAATCATACAAAGGTTGACTTTCATTTTGGTATATTTTGTTTCCTGTTTATTTTTGTAATATTGTAGCACACTGGTCAAATTTTGTACGAGCCGCCACTGCACACACCCATCCATGCCCGAGTGAGGACTCGAACCTTTGAAGACGAGCAACCGCGCGCTCCGCAGCAAGGTGCCTTAGAGTGCTCAGTTTTTACAACGCAGAAGTGATTAACTGTTGCCATTTCCCTGTTATCATAGAGAAACGAGTATAAACATTACTTATCAATAACAGTTCTACTGTCTCTGCAAATGCTTGATTTTCTGTACAAAAGCCGTTTTGATCATTGAACTTGTTTCAACTGTTCCTCTTATAATAGTAACAATGAAGTACTAAGGGTAGTTTGTTATTATAGCTCTCAGAATATCTTCTGTAAAATTTGTTTCAAATGTTAAAATACATTACACTGTTATTCATATTTTACAAACATGTTCTCAGCATTCACACACATTTGCTATTAGAATTAACAATAGAAAGCTTTCACTATAAATCAGTGACGGACTAAAGCTGTCGGAGGCCTGGGGCGGCGGCAAAATAAAATGAGGCAACATCCCAATTCAGTAGTCAACCTCTCTCCCAATCTGAAACCTCCGTCCTATCCAAAAGCCTCACATTTAGCCCTACTCGGAAATTCAACCAAACAGCCCTTGTCAAAGATTTACTATCCTATACTCGTAGTCTTTGCAGGAGATATCACTTTGCCACGAAGAAAAATAATCCCACTCCTAATGATGCAGTTCCCCAAGACGTTCCGTCTTCCGTCACAGCAAGACCCACCCCCTCTTCCCCAAAAATCACCCTCTTCAAACCTTCCAGGAATTCCTCACTTCCAACCTTGCCTCTCAGTCTTTCCTGAAAAACCTTAATCCAACTCTCAACATTACTGCAGCTGAGCTATCCGTGATCTGAAGGCTGACCTTTCCATAGTCATTCTCACGGTCGACAAGGGACTTGATCAACGGTAATATGTGGCTGAGGGACTGCGTCAGCTTTCAGACAACACTACTTACAAAGTTTGTCCTAAGATTCACAAACCTAATCATCCAGGCCAGCCCATTGTGGCAGGTTACCAAGCCCCCACAAAACAGAGCTCTGCCTACATAGACTATAGGAGAGATTGTTCAACTAACAGGACATATGTGGCCAACTGAGAAAAATCCTGAGCACTTGAAAACTGCCATAATTCATTTATAACATAAAAAAATGGGATAGAACTGATGTTAATATTTACCGAGGAATCTCTTTTCTCCTGGTCACATAAAATTTTTTGTCAAAATATTTACTTAATCAAGTGCTAGAACAGCTGGAACCTAAAATTGGTGAATTCCAAGCAGGCTTTAGACCAAACAGATTCTTTTTACAATTATTGATATAGTGTCCATTCTTTTTGGACTTCTAGAACATTATGATTATAGTGCATACAGCCCATTGGTTTCTCTTGCCTGCAGCTTATAAAGTATTTCTGCAAGGGACTGAGCATTTGAATCCATCCACATTGAAATTGTCATTGCCAGGTGCGCGCATATTTACAATCATTGATATGGTGTCTGATCTCCGAAACAACAGACACCATTTGCTGACAGTAAGGGCCATAAATTTTCGAAATTGATATACTAAAACAATTTGACCTTCTTGTAGTGTTGAAATAAACTCAATAACAATGTTGAAAATTTTTGCTGGACCGGTATTCAAACCCAGATTTTCTGCTTCGGGCCAGTGGTCACATTAACCAATTAGGCTACCCAGGTATGCTTCCCTTCCAACCTAAATTCTCAACTTATATCACACTATGATTATAGGGCCCCTGCCCATTGGTTCCTCTTGGTTGCAGCTCACAGGGGACCAAGTGTATGAATGTGTGTGCATTGAAACTGTCATAGCCTGCTGTGGGCATATTTACAAATATTGATTTGGTGTCTGAAAAGAACAGACACCATGGAACCATCATGCATTAATGATGTGGCAGTTGTAGAAAACTGATATCTGGTGACCGACACCATAAATGAATCCATGGTCTCTTGACTGAGATGAATTGAGGGCATTAGCCACTACTCCACAATGTTCACTTCCCTTGGAGATAATGGTAATTAATATAGACTGAATTTTCTTTATATTTGGCAGCTAATAGAATTTGAATTTGTACAGGTTTATAGAACTAATGTTGATATTGGCTTTATAGTCTGTACAATAATTTTTGTAACAAAGTTAATATGTAAACAAAGGCTTCTGCGGCCATTGTCACTGTTGGTGAAATTCTTCTGGGTGTATTTCATTGTCAATATGTAAACTTCTGACATTTCAGTCACTGTTGCAAGTGGCCTTTGTAAAGGTAGGAGAAACTGCCATCAAAATAAAATTGGATATTGGTGGCAGGAAAGCCATTCTGTATTGTTGTTCATATTATAGCTTGTGAATTGTGGGAATAGAAGTACTTCATTGGTATTTTCATTGAAAAATCGGTGAATGAGAGGCGGGCAGCGGTTATGACGTGACACTGTTTACTTGCTTCCTGGCATTGGCTGGGGCACGCTACTACTCTGTAAACATATGACCGGAGTGGTCTCCCTCATGCGTAACTTGGTTCGTGCGCTGTCATCCCGAACTGTTGACACTGCTGGCACCCAGGATGCCAGTATAGCCTGTACCCATCATCTCTGTTCATGTTGGTGGGTCACTTTGCAATTTCCATGGCCTCACTAATTTTCCTCCTCGATAGCTAAGGAAAGGATCTGCCATATTCGCGGTTGTCTTAACAACAACACAAAACTCTATGAGCTGCACCTTCATCTCACAGGAAAAGTGGATATGGAAGACTGGGAGATGGTCGATAGGTTAACCTTCCAAAAAGCAGCAAGGTAAACTGACAATATTACTAACTGTCACTTGAAGAAGTTTACAGGACTACAACTAAGAACGACGAAAGAAGAACCAATGCTGGACATACAATGGATAATGGTCAACCTCTCCACCCCCCCCCCCGACCCTGAAAGATGCAGCCACACAAATTCTCACCAAAGGGATGAACTTCACAATAGCTCCAAAGCACATTCCAAATGAAGACTTGATTGAATCCATTGAGACTTTGATATGTCAACTTTCACAACCAAGGCAGAGAAGGTTCAACAGGAAACCGTGCGAAACCTGACACATGCGAAGCCTTTGAAACAGAACATAAGTAGGGAGGAATCAATCGCCGAGCCGAAGAAGAACGTGGACTTGGTTGTGATATAGGCAGACTGGACACAACTGATAGAAGAATGGAAGATCTTCTCAAGGAACCTGTCTACAGGAAACTTAAGGGAGATTGGACGGACAAGATAATTAAAACGATGCAAGAACTGCTGAAGCAATCTAGAACAAATTTCGACATGGCCAGAAGACTAATTCTACAAGTTCCACAACCACAAGGGATATATGGAATACCTAAGATCCACAAAGAGTCTAATCCACTGAGGTCCATAATGAATAGTATCAACTCACCAACATATACACTAACAGAAGAATTGGCACTGAAGCTATGACACCTAGTGGGCCACACAGATGCGTATGTCAAGGATTCAACCCATTTTGTGGCACTCGAATGTGCATCTTCGCCACCAAACTGATTTTGACGTGAAGTCACTTTTAGTGAATGTACCAGTGGCAGACACCATGAAGAACTTGGAGGAACATGTGGCACTTGACACCTGTGAGTTAGTACGCCACTGCTTAATGACCTCATATTTCAAGTGGAAAGGAGAATTTTATGAACAGACAGATGGTGTAGCTATGGGTTTCCCCCTATCACCTATTGTGGCAGACATCTTCATGGAGTCATTTGAAGAAACAGCTCTGCAGACTGTTCCCTTATGCCCAGAATGCTGGCTTCGATATGTGATTGACACATTCATCATCTGGCCACAGAGAGATGAAGAGCTACAGACTTTCCATGAACACCTCAACCACCAGCACAAAAATAAACAATTCGCTGTGGAGATAGAAAAGAATGGGGTGCTGCCTTTCCTCGACATGGAAGTCTACAAAAAAAACCCAGGTGGTACAATTGGCCAGAGTGTACAGAAAAACTACCAGCATGGGCAGGTACCTACATGCCTCCTCCCACCACCACTCCTTCACACTTTAACTAAGAGGGTTCACAAGATCAGTGATGAAAACCTGAAGGCAGAACTACAAGATCCATCTTGGAGGCCAATGATTAAAGGAAGACACTGATAAAGGAAACCATGACTAAAAAGTATATAGGCGATAGGGAAGATCAGAAGGGACACAAAAATTGCCTTATTACCATACTTGCAACGGGTAATGGAACATGTGGAAAAAATTCTACACAGAGAAGAAATCAAGCATATCTTCAAAAGCAACAACAAAGAAAAAGATGTTCTTTTTTCAATGAAAGATGCAGTCAACAAGTTGAATACTGCCGGAGTTTATGAAGTCTGCTGTGAGTATGGACAAGTATATGTAGGTGAAATGGGGCAAACAATTAAGACACGAACATCATAACACAAAAGATACATTCGTCTGGGGCAATACACAAAATCAGCAGTGGCTGAACACCAGGAGAAGTGCAGAAAAAAATTATGTTTTCATACTAGCCAAACAGCCATTTCAATTGAGGCAGAAGGTCAGAGGCCATAGAAATTGCAAAACAACCCACCAACATGAACAAAGAGGATGGGTACTGGCTACCAGCATCCTGGCTGCCAGCAGTGACAATTCTTCAGGATGATACCATGCGAACAAACTCACGTGTGCGGAAAACCACTGTGTCCATATGTTCACAGAGTACTAGTACACCGCAGACAATGCCAGAAGCAAGTAAAGAGTGTCTCGTTATAATTGCTGCCCATCTCTCATTCGCCGATTTCCATAAATAGCAATAAACAATAAGAACAACAAAGAAGTACCTCTATTCCCTCCAATAACAGGCTGTAATATAAACACCAATATAGAACGCCTCCCCTGCCACCAATATCCAATCATAGTTCAATAACAGATTCTCCCACTTTTATATAAGTATCAGCAATCCTTTCAGCAGTCAACCAAACACCTTGACAAAGGCCACTTGCAGCAGTGGCCAAAACGTCAGAATTTTACATATTGACATGCGGCCAATAACCCTGAAGAATTTTATTGACAAAGTTACTGTAGATCAAAAGCAGGGAGAGAAGAGAGAAAACTTACTGTTTATTTCATACGATTTTCACAGGCAGTCAGTTTCTTTATTACTTAGACACTGTTACAGATTGCATGTGACACTCCCATATACCATTCAATATTTCTGTTGCCAAACTGCAACTAAGGTACCATTAATGATAGCATATTGTGAATGCAGAAGCAGATTAATTAAGATTTGGTATTTGCAGAGACTGTGTGTGTTTATATATTTTTACTTCTATGTATAATAACTGGGGCTCTAAGCTTTCTTAAAAAAAGAAGAAAAAAAAAAAAAAATAATAAATAAATAAATAAATAAATAAAAATAGATGGTTTGGACAGCTAAAAAAGTTGGGAACAACAATTCTAACATTTGAGTGTTTGTGTTTGCATGAGTTTGTGTGTGTGTGTTTCATTATATCTTTCCCTGTTAATTAAAAACTTTTTACCCAACTCTCCTCTTCCATCTCCCACTCAGCATTATTTGGTTTACTTCTCTTTACTACTTGATCTATCCTCTTTGGTATGGCTCAGTACTAATATACACAATCCTGACACATCAACCATTATCACCTCTTGGCTTAGGTCATGAATAACCTTCTCCTTCCTTTGCCAATTCCCTTTTTCTTTTCTTCTCTCCTACCTTATGAAGTAACCCAGATACAAAAGCTAGTTCCTATTTTTTGTCTTTTTGTGTGACTATTGGCTGTACAGAACTAAGGTAAGTACTGGCCAGCCAGTCTCCCTCTTTTGAAGAATATTTTAACATCTCAGTGGAGAATTTCTACAGTAATCGAATAAATAGTTATAATCTAGACAGAATTAAAACCTCAATCAAATGCAGGAATCCCCAAATGCTAAATATTCATCACAGAGGCACAAAAACTAATTACCATTCTGTGATCACAAATCATGAAATATCCACCATTTCAAAATAAACAGAGTTCAGTATGGTGATTTAATTTCGAAATAAGCAAAATAAAAAGAGAAACTAATTCCCCATCCAGTCTAAATTCTGTAATGGAAACAGCAAGAGTTAAGCATTAAGAATGGGACATATTTAACATTAGTGAAAGTTACAGTCCCCTTGGAAGAATTGCCAAATATTCCTCAAGAGCTGATTGATAAATTCACACTGTTCATGCCACGCAGGTGTGCAACTGTACTGACCATCTGAGGTTAAACATACCATATTAGTGGACAATGAGAATGACTTTTCCACTATTATGGTAGTCCCATTGTGTCTCACTATAAGTAAACACCATGTAAACCTTAAGGAAAGAGTTCAGACAGCAAAATATCTTACTGTAGCCCACACAAATTACATTTTCTCTCTCTTTTTTTCTTTTTTTTTTTGGGTCATCAGTCCCTAAACTTACAAACTACTTATGAACTACCTACAACTAAGGACGGCACAAATATCCATGCCCAAGGGGGGATTCGAACCCACGACCATAGTGGCCGTGCAGACCGTGTCTGGAGCGCCTCAGTCCCCTCGGCCACCGCGGCCGGCAATTACATTTGTAACCAATATCTGAATACAATGCATTACCTTAGGTATATTTGTATGATATCTCACCTGATCTCCTAATTGTTTTGAGCAGTGTAGTTAACCAGTTTTCCAAAGTTTCCAGACTAATTTTGCAATATTCCTTGCCACTGTGTGGCTAAAAGGAACAAATTTTGTGAGTTGCACAAAACTAAGAAAGAAGAAAAGAAAGGTGGGGGAAATCATACTTTCAGGCTAAAATTTGTGACATTTTTTCAGTTTGGGGAACTGTAGTTCTATAGTGGTAAAATTGTACTGCTAGTGAACATCGAATTTTATGTCAAGTACCAGTTAAAAAACTGTAGATAACTGTATGCTGTTAATATCAGAGGTGTATATTTAAAAACTGGTCAGTTGCTAGCAAAGGAGTTTTTAGTGGATAGCATGAGGTGTGCCACTCTCAAAGCAGGTCACAAGACATGGTATCAATTTTTTTCTTTTCTTTTTTTTCCAGAAGTACATGCAAAGTCATCAAGTGTCTAGATTGACAAACATCATGATCAGTTCAGCCTTGTAAACAAAAGGTGGGGAAATGTTTAAAATGATATGACTGAACAGATTACCTTCATTTTCATGACCTATTTATTTCACTGTCTGATCAATAATAAATTGAATGTAGGATTTATCTGTATCCTTTATCCTTATAAATGTTTTTGATTTTCATCATTAATTGCTTTTATATGAAAGTCCTATACATCAAAAGTGAGCCCCTCCACTCCTCCCCCCCCTCCCCAACACACACAATTAACACAACATTGTGTCGTGGAATCTATCCCTTTAAGGACTGAATAAACCCTCTCAGGCAGATTTGTCTTCTCCCCCCTCTAGATGCAAGGTATCTCCCTTGAGCTTCCTCCAGCTCTGTCACTAACAGCCCTGTGCCACTCTATGATTCTCATTGGCTTTTCCTACTGTTTGTGCCTTTTGATGACAATGATACTGCTGTTTGGTGAGTAATCTCCTTGACTGATTAATATTTATGTTCAACCTTAAACAATAATATCTTACTTATAGACAGATTTATTCATAAGATGACACAACTGTCCAAAAGAAAGCAGAGGGAACAACACCACCACCATCACCACACGTCTCTTTCATTCAACTTTGCGGTATAGTGTTACATACAAACTAAATCCAGTCACTTATATGTTTAAAAAAATAAAAGAAATTGTTTGGGTCATATATACAGCCACTGCTGACTATTAACACAGTAAAACCACAGTTTTACATTCCCAGATTTTACATTTTTCCGCAATTAACACCATTTTTTGTCAGTTCCATCAAATTTTCTATATTCTCAATATTAATTTCCCCCATTTTTGTATTAACATATTTACACTTTTCCCGTGTTTTATGCTTTCTGAAAAAACGTTTGTGAAGGAAAAAAAATTGACGTAATTGACATAAATTGACACCGACACTGCTTTCATCTTATAAACATTACGCAGTGAAGTTTTTTGACACTTTGCATTTATTCAAACATATATTTCGTTTGTTGTTGTTTGCAGTACACACCTAGTTGATTTAAGATGCAGTGGCTGATGGGAGTATAGTACCCCCCCCCCCCACGACCACCACTCCATCCGACAAATAGTGGTGTAGCGCTACCCGACCAACATCCTGCCTGTGATCGTCTGCTGTCTGCACAGCGAGCACGCAAAAACAAAAAATTTAACAAATGGACACCAGATAACAGGGAGGTGCTGCAATCGCTGTGCACAGTTGGTGGAAAGTGTGTAGGCTGCTACGAATTTGATTGGTTCGTTAGTCGGACGATAAATCGAAATGTGTGTAGGGGCATTCAGCCTCCGCGTCTATTGTCAGCTTGGCTTTGTTTAAGCAACTGGTAGTTTTTCATGCTTTGCATGATGCGTTTTGAGAATTTTTTCTTGTTGTGAAATGCAAATATTTATTTAAGTATTTTTTGTGGCATTTTATAAATGGTGAGACTGATGGATTGTTTGTGTGTGTTTTTCTGCACATTGAAGGGGGCTGTGTTGTTCTGGGTTGTGGTCTTCAATGCGCAGACTGGTTTGATGCAGCTCTCCACGCTACCCTGTCCTGTGCAAGTCTCTTCATCTGAGAATACGTTCGGCAACCTACATCTTTTTGAATCTGCTTACTATATTCATCCCTCGGTCTCCCTCTACAATTTTTACCCCACATGCTTCCTTCTAATGCTAAGTTGACAATTCCTTTATGTCTCAGAATGTGTCCAACCAATCTATCCCTCCTCTTAGTCAGGATATGACAGAAACTCCTTTTCTCCCCGATTCGCTTAAGCACCTCCTCATTAGTTACATGATCTACCCACCTAATTTTCGTCATTCGTCTGTAGTACCACATTTCAAAAGCTTCTATCATCTTTTTATGTGAACTCCTTATCGTCCACATTTCACTCACATATGATGCTACACTCCAGACAAATGCTTTCAGAAAGAACTTCCTAACATTTAAATTCATATTGGATGTTAACAAGTTTCACTTCTTTAGAAACGCTTTTCTTCCTGTAACCATTCTGCATTTTATATCTTCTTTACTTCGGCCATCAGAAGTTATTATGCTACCCAAATAACAAAATTCATCTACTACTTTTATTGTCTCATTACCTAATCTAATTCCTTCAGCATCACCTGATTTTCTTACATTGCATTCCATTACCTTCGTTTTACTCTTGTTAATGTTCATCTTATATCTTCCTTTCAAGACACTGTCCATCCCATTCAATTGCTCTTCCAGATCTTTTGCAGTCTCTGACAGAATTACAATGCCATCGGCAAACCGCAATGTTTTTATTTCTTCTCCCTGCACTTTAATGCCCTCTCAAAATTTTTCCCTCCATTCCTTCACTGCTTGCTCAATGTGAAGATTGAACAGCATTGGGGAAAGGCTACAACCCTGTCTTACTCCCTTCCCAACCTCTGCATCCCTTTCCTGCCCTTCGACTCTAATAACCGCTGCCTGGTTTTTATATAGGTTGAATATAATTCTTCACTCCCTATATTCTACCCCTGATACCTTCAGAATTTGGAAGAGTGTATTCCAGTCGACATTGTCATGAGTTTTCTCCAAATCGACAAATGCTAAAAATGTAGGTTTCCCTTTCCTTAGCCTATCTTCTAAGATAAGTCGTAATGTGAGTATTGCTTCCTGTGTTTCTAAATTTCTCCTAAATCCAAACTGATCTTTCCCGAGGTCGGATTCCACAAGTTTTTCCATTTGTCTGTAAATAATTCGTGTTAGTATTTTGCAACCATGACTTATTAAACTGATAGTTCTGTAATTTTCACACTTATCTGCACTTGCTTTCTTTGGAATTGAAATTACGATATTCTTCTTGAAGTCGGAGGGTATTTCCCCTGTTTCATACATCTTGCATACCAGGTGATACAATTTTTTCATGACTGTCCCTCCTAACGATATCAGCAGTTCAGATGGAATATCATCTACTCCAGGGGCCTTGTTTCGACTCAAATCCTTCAGCGCTGTGTCAAATTCTTCTCGCAGTATCATATCTCCTATCTCATCTTCCTCCACTTCGTCTTCCATTTCTAGAATACTGCCTTCAAGTTTATTTCCTTTGTATAGGCCCTCTATATATTCCTTCCACAGTTCAGCTTTCCCCTCTTTGCTTAGTACTGGTTTTCCGCCTGAGTTCTTGATATTCATGCAGCTGCTTTTCTTGTCTCCAAATATTTCTTTTATTTTCCTGTAGACAGTATCTATCTTTCTCCTGTTAATCATTCTTCCACGGTTCTGCATTTGCCCTCTAGCCACTCCTGCTTAGCCAGTCTGCATTTCCTGTCAATCTCATTTTTTCAGACGTTTGTACTCCCTTTTTCCTGTTTCACTAACTGAATTTTTATATTTTCTCCTCTCATCAATTAAGTTGAGTATATCCTGTGTTATCCAAGGATTTCTATTAGGCCTTGTCCTTCTGCCTATATGGTCCGCTGCCGCCTTCACTACCCTAGCTCTCAGAGCTACCCATTCTTCTTCTACTGTATTAGTTTCCCCCGTTTCAGCCAATCCTTGCCTAATGCTCCCTCTGAAATTCTCAACCACCTCTGGTTCCTTCAATTTGTCCAGGTTCCATCTCCTAACCTTCCTACCTTTTTACAGTCTCTTAAGTTTTAATCTGCTGTTCATAACCAATAAGTTATGGTCAGAGTCTATATCTGCCCCTGGATATGTCTTACATTTAGAACCTGGTTTCTAAATCTATTCCTTACCATTATAAAGTCAATTTGGTACCTTCTAGTATCTCCTGGTCTCTTCCATGTATACAGCCTTCTTTCATGATGATTAAACCAAGTGTTGGTGATCATTAAATTGTGCTCTGCGCAAAATTCTACCAAGTGATCTCCTCTTTCATTCCTTTTTCCCAGTCCATATTCACCTAATACATTTCCTTCTCTTCCCTTTCCTACTACTGAGTTCTATCCCCATCACAATTAAGTTTTTGTCTCTCTTAACTTTCTGAATGATTTCTTTTGTCTCCTCATACATTTTTTCGATATCCTCATCATCGGCTGTGCTAGTTGGCATATAAACTTGCACTACCATGGTCGATCTTGGCTTCGTGTCAATCTTTACTATGATAATGCATTCACTATGCTGTTCATAGTAGCTTACCCACATTCCTATTTTCTCTATTCATTATCAGCCCTACTCCTGCGTTACCACCAACTGATCTTGTATTGATAACCTTGTGGTCACCTGCCAGAAATCCTGTTCATCCTGCCACTGAACTTCACTAATTCCTACCATGTCTAACTTTAACCTATCCATTTCTCTGTTCAAATTTTCTAGCTTACCTTCGCGATTAAGGGTTAGAACATTCCTCGCTCCAACCCGTAGAATGCCTGTTTTGTTTTTCTTGATGACGACATCCTCCTGAGTAGTCCCTGCCCGGAGATCTGAATGGGGGACTATTTTACCTCCAGATTTTTACCCAAGAAGATGCCATCATCATATAGTCATACAATAAAGTTGCATGTCCTCGGGAGAAGTAACAACTGTAGTTTCCCCTTGCTTTTAGCTGTTGACAGTAACTGTATAGCAAAGCCATGTTAGTTTATGTTACAAGGGCAGCTCAGTAAATCATCCAGACTGTTGCCCCTGTAACTACTGAAAAGGCTGCTGCCCCTCTTCAGGAACCACAAGTTTGTCTGGCCTCCCCACAGATACCCCTCCACTGTGGTTGCACCTATGGTATGGCTATCTGCATCGTTGAGGCACGCAAGCCACCGCACCTCGACAATGTCTGTGGTTCATGCTGAAGGGGGCATGGTAAATTATAACCTCAAAAAAGCGATAATAGTGTGAGATGACGACCCTATGCAAAGTCACAAACATAATTTCGCATATATTTGCACTCAAGAACACGAATAAATTCTCAAATTTCCTCATGCAAAATATCAAACAATACAGAAAGAAAGGAACTTGTGCAGTTTTACTACGTAAATAATTAATGCTGGTTACAGGCTTGCTGACTAAGCGATTATGATGAATGCAATTATATCAAAGATTTCTACTTCCCATAAAATTACCAGTTCCATGCTGCTTAAAATGGTAAAAATTAGGATAACATTTATCTATATCTATAAATGTGAATGTTTGTTCAATGTACGTTTATTACGTCTGAGCCACAAGACATAAAGAGCTAAAAATTTGTACAGTTACCAATGTCCACCTGGGGGATGGCTTTAGGCATGGTTTTATGGCGATCGGGTTGCTATTCATCTATATATATTCATGAAAATGTCTGTTCAGTGTACGCTTATCATGTCCGAACGACAAGACGCAGAGACTTAAATATTTGTACAGTTACTAATTTATACCTGAGGAAGGCTTTAGGCACGATTTTATAGCAATCTGATGGTTATTTAGTAATTTGAAGAATATAACGCAAAATTCGGAACAATAATTACTCTTTGAAAATGGTTTTATTAGTTGCATTGTTGCTTGAGGGTTGATAATGATAAAAGGGTGGAGGTTACTGGGATGATAAAATTCTATGTGTGTGTGTGTGTGTGTGTTAATATTTCACTCTGCAGCGAAAACTACAGAACGCAAACGAATGGTCTGTGTGTAATTGTTGTCCAAAGTCACCCGTTGTACACCATAGCAGTTCCATGGCGATAGCTATAAGGAGGTGGAAGATATGGTGGTTGAAAGTCGTCAAATTATTAAAAGAAATCGGACTGAAGGCCAGCAATGACGTTTGCCACTCTATAGCAAGGAGGTTACATACAATGTAACATGATGCCACACACCACATCTTTGGTCTATGCCTGCTACAATGTCTTCAGCTCTTTCTCTGTAAGTATAAGTATATGAATAAGGAAATATATGAATAAATAAATAAAGCAATCAAAAAGAAATTTCTTTAATACATCTGTTTAAAAAAAGGTGATTTGATGTTTCTCGCATTACATCAAGTGATCAATCTGTGGTGTTATTACAATCATTATTGTTGAATTTCGTGATTGGATTCTTCGAAACGAATGCATTTTTTACATGTGATTTGATCTATATTACTTATTTTACTGATGATGTTGATTAAAAATGTTTGTTTCTGGAGAACGTATTGTATTTCATTTCATCCTTCAAAACCAGTCTCATAGCACACTACTGAAAGATAGCTTATCTATCAGAATCAATGAACATGCGAGCGTAGCTGTGGGTTGAAGCTAGTCATATAATAAACTTCCTGGCAAGTATTTTGATCCTGTTGTGTACATATATCACAAATAAGCTATGAACATGCAAGAGTGATTAAGTAAGCATATTTTAACATTCAAAACATTATTTCCCGCATTTTACACTATTTAACTGAACTCCCTTGAAAAGTGCAAAAACGGTGTTTTACTGTTTATTGCAGCATCACGAAAACAGCATGGAACAACTAGTATGAACTGTACCACAAACTGGGATCTGAAGATATGCAATTCATTGTAAATGCACAAAGTAGGTGGGAGCTAGTAATTCCATTTACGTGATGTGTACAACAGGTTACACAGTGGGTTTTCCCTTAAAAGTTCTGATGTGAATTTTTATGCCTTATGTAAGAGAGAGAAACCTCTACCAGCATCAGAATTCAGCATTACATGATTGTGGCATTTCATGGCCGAAATTAATTCATTATTCTGCAGTATTGTTAATCATTTTGGTCTATATTCCATGACTGTTGTACAGTTGTGGAATTGATGGGTTCAGGAGGGTCATACTCTATGCAGGATCTCGACAGCCCAACACAACTAGTGCTTAGAGTACATACATGCTGTTCACTCAAGATGAAGTGTATCCACAATGAAAGTGTGATGATGTTTGGAGTACACACTGATACCAGAGAGACCCTTGTTACAGTTGCCTTTGACTTGACTGGGAACGTGTCCTAAGAAAACATCTGGTCAAAGGTAGTCAAGAAACTTTGAATTATGAACACGAGCAAAGGTAGGAAACAGCTTGAGAAACCAAATCTTTGTCATCCAAATTTAGTTCAACTCGATCTACATCCACCTTCTTGCCATTGTTGCTACCTACAAATTTAGTAAATGCATTCCTATTATTTTTTATATGCACAGTAGATGAATTTTTCTTCCTTTCTGGTGTTACTTTTTCAGAGGCCAGTAAAATAAGTTACATTCCAAAACTGCTGGCAATAATTTTATTTGTACTAATGATTATAATGCACCTTTCAGTGGAGTTGTGATTTATCAGTCTCATAATATACATTCCTAATATTTTGATCCAGCAACAGATGGGACATCCAAAATTTGAGATACAAATTCATACTATAGAAATGCAGCATGTGCTACTAACAGTAACATATATTCACGGAATGTATGACATTAACTATGAATGGGTAAAGTTGAATATGTGTACCCAGCCGGGATTCAAACCCAGGTCTCTAGGCTGTTGTGCTGACTTCTACACCACAGGGGACACCACACTTGCACAAAATTACCCAAGTACGCCTCCTGTCAGATACAAATTCTCAACATCACTCTTCCCTCTAGAATTCAAACTCGGAGTTATTGTAAATTAATTCCTGTAAGAGTAAGGGCCTAGGAGTGCCTCAGCACTAAAGAAAGGGTCATTGCCCATCATCAGCACTTATATAAGTTATATATTGTGGCATCTGTTCTTTCAGACATTTGTTGACATTCAATATTAATTTCAATGTTAGGAAGTCCTTCCTGAAACCATTTGGCTACAGTGTAGCATTGTATGGGGGTGAAATGTAGATGATAGAGTTCAGACAAAAAGGTGATAGAAGTTTTTGAAATGTGGTGCTACAGACAAATGATGGAGATTAGATGAGTAGATCACATAACTAATGAGGAGGTGCTCAACAGAAAAGGAGTTTCTGGCATATCCTGACTAAGAGAAGGGATAGGGTGGTGGGACACATTCTGATTAGAAGGAAGTGTACAGGGTAAAAATCATACAGGAAGACGACGGACAAATACAGTAAGCAGATTCAAAAGGATGTAGGTTGCAGTTCTTATTCTCAGATGAAGATACTTGCACAGGACAGGGTAGTGTGGAGACTTGCATCAAAACCATACTGTAGATCTCAACAACAACAATGAGAGGACAGTCATTAAAAGCTCTTAAATGCATACCTTAAGATCACAAACACATACAAATGTTGAATAGGGCTAAATGCCTGACAGCAAGAATGGCAACAGAAGATTGGATTCTGATGAAATTTCTTACAGTTCCAGAGAAAAATTATGGATGAGGATTGTGGGTGCAAAGATGGTTCAAAGTGACAAATGAAAAGAAGGAAATCAGTGTGCTGAAGTGTTGCAATTTGTTGGAACACTGAAAAAGTGAACCTAACTTTGTGGACAGAGAAGTGACAGGCAACAAGACATTGATTTTAGAGTATAGTCCCAAAATTAAAAAGAAAAGGCAGTGAGTGGCACTTTAGCATTTTACCTCACTCAAAGAAGAACCACATGAACAAATTCATCCACCAAAGGCAATTGGCCACATATTCATGCTGGCATCTCCAATGTATAGAAAACCGAAAGATGTGTCTATCAAAAAAGCCAAAGTTTACAGTTAACAAATATTTCACAACAATTTTAATGACAGAATTATATCTTATTTATTTCTTATCATTTATTCCCATTCTAAATGGTCCGAGTGGAACAAAATGTAAATAAAATTTCTTTATTAAATAAGAAGTTAGTTTAATGTGTGAAGTGGTCAAGTCTCAAGAACGGAAGATACTGTAAATTTGGGTTTGGATAGCTTTTGGCAAAAGGAATTGAAGTGTGGTAGATAGCTACTAGTGGCAGAGATTAGGAGAGAGCTGAAGGGGGGGACTGTATGTCAAGGTCTGGGCGAAGACAGGCCTGTTTGAGATACTGGAGGTAAATACAGTCACAAGGCACAGGGGTGTAAATGTCCATGGAGATTTCTCCCTTACAGTACAATCTGTGTTCTAATTTTAAACATTGCAACAGTTTACCAGATCAGCTGCAAGTATTTTGAATACTGATCAGAACTACTTGTACCCACGAACGAATTGAACCCTCTCCCCCCCCCCCCCCCAAGACTAAATTATCTGCAATATCAAGCTGTGCAACCGTTGTGGGAGGTGCTGGTCTGGCTGCAATGCACCTGCCAAGTGCATCCAAGATATGCTCAGTCGGTTGTAATTCCAGTGAACAAGCTGGCCACTCCATTTGGTCAATTCCTTCACCTTCAAGCTTGTTGTCCACTAGTGCAGTTCTGTGAGGTCAAGCATTACCATCCACCAGAATGAACCCATTCTCCTATGGCACCAGTGTAGTGCACAAAAAAGGTCAAAGGAGCTCATCTCTATACTTCTTATCACTCAAAGTGCCATTGTGAATGACAGAGGTCCGTATGTCCATCAATACTAACTCCTGTCCACACCATTCATCCACCACCATGATATGGTGATGTTTCCTGCACATAAGTAGGATAGTTCCACTGAGCCTTGCTGACTTTTTATGGTCTGAACCTTTCAGTCTTGTTAAGTTTTTTATCCTCTCTTTTGACTGGGTATTAGTAATACTCATGCCTGTTAACTTCAAGTTTTTTTTTTATCAACATATTTCTTGGGATTGTTCTGGCAATTGATTCTTCACAAGTTGTTTTAGTTTGAGGGAAAATAGAGCCATGCTGGCTCGATTTCTGTTTCTTCCTCTTGCTATGCACTGGTGCCAGTTACCAGTTGTCCATAATCGCCTTCTTCCTTGTTTCCTCTGGCGATGGTCCTCTAAACTAGACCTGCCCTAGCTGATCTTTTGTTGGTCACATTACCGTGGTCTAGGTGGATAGAGTTATTTGGCTGTTGACCCAAGAGAGAAAGGAGGACATCAGTGCTTGGGCCATGTATGGACACTGCGCCGGACCACTGGGGCCTGTTCTGTCCACTATGCCTGTCCATCACGATGTTGATGCGTCTTGCAACAACGGCCATTTCTCAGCACAATTTTATCATTGTGTTAAGCAGCTGGACCAACCTGCATCTTGTGCCGGAACTTTTGCAGTTAAATTTGATATCCCAGATCTGCCTTGACCATTGTTGTGGCTTTGATCTTTTGTTGCAGTGTGCACCGGGATTCGATTGCCAGGGTTTTCTATTGAAACTTTCATATCCTCTTCTACATGCAACCAGTGGTTTTTTCTGTTTTGGAGCCACCACTCGTGTGTCTGTTGCTTGCCCTGGCCGCAGGTATCTATGTAGTCGGTGCATTTTCCTTCCCTCCGATATTGCCTAGTGAGTGGATGTAATTTGGCAATGTGGTTTGTACTGAGTTTCTTTCTTCACTCTTGAAGCTTGTGTTTGCCTTCTTTCTGTGGTAGTGGTTCCTTTCTTGTCTACATTTATCTGGTCAGTATATGCCTGTTGGTTCATTGCCTCCCTTTCCTTCCACATAATTTGGAGTTATTGTTACTACTCCGTACTATGTAAATTATATTTTAATCTGATTCACCACCTAGAGGGGATGTGTCACCATATAATTTTAAGTGTGCCTGAAAAGATTGCTGTCTCTACCTTACTCCCTGTATTCCGACTAATTCCTAGGTGGCTGTCAATTTCACTGTAAGCGTGTTCCATCCAGTGGCAACTGGCCCTTAGGCATGTTCTCCACTTAACGGCCTTGTCCTCTGATCTATTTACCAAGTGAATTGCTGTGCATCCATCATGTGCACCAGCAATTTTCAGGTTAATGTGTGTCTTGTACCTGTTCCTTTTTTAATCCTTTCGGGACGGAGTGTGTGTCCCCAAAGTGGAGCAATTCCCCATGGCTGTTTGGAGCGCTGTGCGGGTTGCATATCCCTTAGGTTTCTTTCGTCGCTAAGTTAATTTTTTTAATATTATTAATGCTTTTTTTTCTTTTCCCACTTTTTTAATTTTTTATTTTTGCATATGAAGCTTTAAACACACTCTTTACTGGCATACTATTTTCATTATTCGATATTGCACACTTTTTGACTTGGCCTTGGTGTTAAAATAAAAGAAAATTTTCTTTTAGTTGAGAGGTTATGCATTGAAATAGACATATTAAAATTAAAGTTTTAGCTTTAAAATGACATATAAAATACAATTTGCCGTGTACTCACAAATCACTGCTGGCTTCTGGATCACCTCTTTACAGCCTCACCACTTTTTCCGGGTGATTTATTGCATATCGTCTTTGTGATAAGTAGAGTCCATGATTACCGGCCTTTTGTCTTTCCACACTAGAATAAATGCCACTCCATTTTTGAATGCCTTCATGTCACCCTTTTTCAGTTTTTACAGCATTTTCCCCCTTACCTTCAAGTAAAACAACACATGGTAAATTTTGTACAGTCCTATTTTGCAAAATATGTAGAGAATTAAGCTAATTACGTCCACCGGTAAATCTTTTCGGTTTGCCATTATTGTCCCGGTTAGATGAGTTTTTTTCTTTCTTCAATTCCTCTGTCAACTGTAAGCTTGTATAACATCTGCCGGTGTACATGTGCCTCCCCTGTGCTGGGCAATCTTGCTGTAGTTGAACAAACAAATGAAGGACGATTCAGGACGTAAAGGGAAGTTCAGGGCACACCAAGGACTCTGTTGTAGGAGACCCATAGTAGGGCTCAAAAGTCAAAATGTATCCTGTTTCACAATCTGCCAGGACGTTGACTTGTAGGCCCCACTTTGTCGGTTTCTGAGGATTATAACACTTTAACGCAATTCTTCTCTTGAAACTGACAGTAGACTCATCCATAGAAATTTTTTCTCCTGGAGAAAAGTGTTCTTGACACTTGCTGTCAATGAAATTGGCGACATTCTTCACTTTTTTGGCTCGAGTAGCTAATTTTTATGAGCCCCAAGGAGCTGGAGGACAAATGTGAAAGACTCGGTAAAGTTCCAAAAATCGATCACGGCGAAATACTTACAGGAAAAAGTCCTGCTTTGTTGTCCAGTACATAGAAAAGTAGGCCATTATGTCACTTTTTTCATTCATCATCATGTTGAGAATGGTGCCCAAAAAAGCTTTTATTTCCATCAAAGTCACATCATGCCAACCTTTCCACTGTGAGCGGGGTTTCAGGGGGCTCATTTTTTCAATCTTATTGTGGGCATATCAGTTTGTCTCAGCCACAATGTCACTCAAACATTCATTAGAAAAATATAATTGGAAAAAATCTAGGAAACTCCTACAATTCGTCACTGCTTCAGAAAGTTTTTCACATTGTAACACAAAATTGATGTCATTAGGAGGCTTTCCCTTTCCTGTAATATCTGTCCATACACCACTGCGCCAGGCGAGCACCACTATTTGTGCCACCGCCCTTATTCAAATCACCACCATCCTTTTCATTTTCTTCAACGACATTTTCTTGCTCATTGTCTGCTTCATTTCCCTCGTCCTCTTCACTTTCCTCTTCTTCATCTTTTTCATCATCATCATCACTACTTCCTGACCCTCACTCTCACCATCATCGTCGTCTACATCCCATTCTTCATTACTGTCATTCAGCAAACTTTCAATGTCTATTAGATAAACGAGCCATAATTATGTAGCCACAAACAGAAAAATCACCAATGAAGTGCAAACATAAACACAACAGCAGGTGTCATGCGAGTTCCCTATCAACAGAATGCGGCCTGGCCAGTGTCGATACTCCAAGCTAGTCCGTAGATACAGCACTGGGTGTGTGACGCGACAGTTGGGTCACGTATACGGGCCTCGCATCACAAAATTGTTAATTGTGGCACATTAATGATCAACAAAGGAAAGATTTGAACCTAACTAATGTAATGTTCTAAAGCCAGTTCTGAAAATTGCCTTATGTAAGGTTCTCAGTACTGTAACTTTAAGTAACTGTGATTTTATTTAAAAGAGAGAGAGAGAGAGAGAGAGAGAGAGAGAGAGAGAGAGAGAGAGAGAGAGAGAGAGAGAGAGAGAGAATACTGTTAGTGATATTTAACTTTGTTAATACTTCTCTGCATGTTTATTGTTTTAATCAATGTCATTTGTAAATTGTCAATCTAAAAAAAATTGATTAAGAAGTAACATTTCAGGTTTCAAATAATCATTGTAATCAGATATCTTCAGTGGGTTTTTTGCCTCCCTTCTTAACTCTTGTCTATTTAAAGGTTCTATTATGGATGTCATTAAGGGGCTTGTTTCCAGGGGACACCACCTTGATGAGGCACTGTCCATGCAAATGGAGAGGCTTGCCTATCCACAGGAAGCTGAGGACTATGCTGAAGGTAGAGAACCTACTGCTGGAAAGGCCTCAGCCAATGGATCTGACTAAGAGTGTCCCACAATGTCCCATTCTCCTTATCCACTCCCAGTCCTTTCCCAATTCCCTTCCGCCAACCTAAGGTGCAATGCGATCCATGCCAAGTGGTGCATGGCACATGGGTAGATGTGTCACAAACAGAGCCTCAGGGATACCAGGCGACCTCCCTGAGTAAGTAGCCTTACACCACACAGGGTTAATCGTGGTGTGGCCCAAATAGATACCCAAAAATCTCATGGGACCAAGCTGGACACAATGGAAAAAAATAATAATTTAATAGAAACTGAGGGGCAAACTGAGATCTCAGACACTGGGGTCAGGACCGATAGAATGCACTCCCACTTCTGAATCATGGTCTAGACCTGAGCAAGAAGTGGGAACTGTAAATGAGAAGTTGGACCAGATCAGAATTAAGGCCTGGAAGAGGAAACTTCTCAAGGAACAGAAGCAAAAGGTGGCAGGAATTAAAGGGGTTCAAGCCCAAGACCCCCACAAAACAACTGACTCAGGTCAAAGGGGATACACAGTCCCCCTCGATGTCAAAGACAGATGGCAAGAGAGTAAGGGAGGAATCTAAGACTCCATCCTCTCTGGATAAGCATGATCTTAAAAAGCCGAGGCAAGAAATATGGAAACAGACCTATAGTAGTGCAGCCTTGATCTTTTAAATGGCAGTTACCCAAGAAGGCTTTCCAATGGTGAGCAAAACCTTGGAGCAGGAGGAACTCATACAGACGGCCCTCTTTGTAAATGTTTGTGGTGGGGGGAGGGGGGGGGAGCGAGAGGATGCTGGTCCAGGACCCAAATTCAGGAGAGTCTATCTAGATTACAGTGCTCTCATTTTTGTCTGTGAAGGGGAGCACACAGCGGAATGGCTTAAGGACAAAGTGGGAGGATGTGAAGCTGCTGGTCAAGACAGCAGCCAATCTCCTAAAGACTGCAAATATATCAAAACAGGTACCAAAGATCCTTGAGTATGTCTCTCCAAAGACCATGTTCAAGAAAATGAGGGTCCAAAACCCAAAAGTCTCGACAGAGGATTGGAGAGTAATTAACCAAAAGGTTGCACCGGAAGGACGAACTCAGGTGGTGGAAGTCAGAGGGCAGTCCCTGAAGGCAATGTGAGAGCAAGGCCTGAAACTATTTTTCAGGGTTCTCGAAGGTCGCCATAGTGGTTATCAAAGACCTTAAAGGCAATAATGGCAGCAAGATGGAGACTGGAAGTGCTGCAGATAAAACTAAGAAACTCCAGAACATGCATTTATGTTAGAAATTGAATCTCTTTCATGCCAATGATGTTTCTTTTTATTTTTGTTTCAGGGACCTGGTTACCATCAGGATGTAAGGAAGGTACCACAGGGAAAGTATTCTGGCCTCAGCTTACCTTTCTTACAAAGACAGTTCTGCTTCTTTGGAAGTGAGGAGATGACAGAAGCTTGCCATTGACAGGACAACCAACTGTTGGTTGGATGTGACACCAATGCCCACAATCTAGTGTGTGGCAGCAAGGATACCAACAGTAGAGGTGAATACTTTCTTGAATTTCTCCTTTATAACAACTTGACAACTTGGAATGGGCAGTTATGTCAAACAATGCCAAGTGGTGTTAGAGCCATCCTCATCAACCACCTGTATATTAAATTCAAGGTTGAAATGAGGACCAGACAGATCATTGCCTATAGGAATTCCTGGAAAACAGACTGGGAGACATATAGGAGGACTATGATTTCAGCCTATCGGAAATTAAAACCTCGATAAGGAATCCAGCAAAGTTTGAGGCAGTAGCAGAGGCTGTAACCTTCTATAGTGACCTTGTACCAGACAATTGCTCAGTCACCAAGAAGTGGTGGAACAACAACTTGGAAACACAAAGAAGACTGTTTAATCTTGCAAGACACAAAGGACAGTGGGCACAATATTGTGAGGTCCTTGTCAATTAATACTGTGCAATCAGACGAGCAAAGGAGGCATCCTGGAAGGTATTCTATGAGGAAGTGGAGGGCGTGGCTACTCAAGACAGACTTCATAAAATCCTCACTAGAGTAACAACTAATCCAGGAGGAACATTGAGGAAGAGGATGGGGAGTATAGAGAGACAGCACAAGAGATGCCGGAACTGCTTCTCAAGACTCACTTCCCCCAATATACTCTGGCAGATAACATAGACCAGAATGTCATCTCAGAAAGACAAATGATCTCAGGCATTCAAAGAAAGGAACCCTTCGGCCAAGGACTGTGTCAATTTCAGTAAGGTCCAATGGGCGGTGGGAACATTTCAACCATTCAAGTCACATGGTCCTGATGGAATCTTTCCAGCTCTCCTGCAACAAGCAGGACAAAAAACTTAAGGTTTATATGCATGTTATTCAGGGTTCCCCTATCAGCAGAAATCATTCCCAATGCCCGGAGGGCAGTCAAGGTTGTCTTCATTCCAAGCCAGGGAGAATTCAAGAATTGACCATATGAAGACCAAGGCTATGAAACCAATCAGCCTGTCGTCCTTCATTCTTAAAACAATGGAAAAACTGGTTAATGTACATGTTGGAGAGAGGAGGTTAATTAGGGCTCCTATATATTCAAACCAACATGCATGATGATGTGGTCTTCAGTAAAGAGCTCTCCACCCAACTCTATCATGAGCAATCCTCTTCATCTCCTCATAAGAACAGCAACCCACATTCATTTGAATCTACTTACTGTATTCATCTCTTGGTCTCCCTCAGTGATTTTTACCCCACACACTTCCCTCCAAAGTTAAATTCATGATTCCTTGATGTCTAAGAATGTGTCCTACCAATCGAAGCCTTCTTTGAGTCAAGGTATGCCAGAAATTACTTTTCTCCCCAATTCTGTTGAGTACCTCTTCATTAGTCATGCAATTCACCCGCCTAATATTCAGCATTTTTCTGTAGCACCAAATTTCAAAAGCCTTTATCCTATTCCTGTTCGAACTGTTTATCATCCATGTTTCACTGCCATACAAAGCAACACTCCATACGAATGCCTTCAGAAGAGACTTCTTTATGTTTAAATTAATATTTGACGTTAATAAATTTCTCTTAAAAAAAATTCCTTCCATTGCCATTCTGCATTTTATGTCCTCTGCACTGTGACCATCATATTTTATTTTACTGCCCAAGTAACAAAACTCATCCACCACCTTCATTGTTTCTTTGACTTATCTATTTCCTTCTGCATTGCCTGATTTTCTTACACTGAACTCCATTACCCTTGTATTTCTCTTATTAATGTTCATTTTATACACACCTTTCAATACACTGTCCATTCTCTTCAACTGCTCTTCCAGGTCTTTTGCTGTCTCTGACAGAATTACAATGCCACCAGCAAGAAAATGTTTTTATTTCTTCACCCTGAACTTTAATTCCTTCGTCAAATTTCTCCTTGATTTCCTTTATAGCTTGCTTAATGTACAAATTGAATAACATTGGAGAAAGTCTACAGCCCTGTCTTACTCCCCTCTCAACATCTGCAGCCCTTTCATCCCATTCAACTCTTATAAATGCTGTCTGGTTTTTGTACAAGTTGTAAATAACCTGTTCCCTATATTTTACTGCTGCTGATTTCAGAATTTGAGAGTGTATTCCAATCAACATTGTCAAAAGCTTTCTCCAAATCAACAAAAGCTAGAAATGTAGGTTTGCCTTTTCTTAATCTATCTTCTAAGATAAGCCATAAAGTAAGTATTGCCTCCCATGTTTCTACATTTATCCTGAATTCTAACTGATCTTCCATCCTTCTGTAAATAATTCGTGTTAAAATTTTGCAACCATGACTGATGGTTCTGCAATTTTCACACCTGTCTGTGCCTGCTTTCTTTATGATGGGGATTATTACATTTTTTTTTTTAAAGTCTGAAGGTATTTCGCCTGTCCATACATCTTGGACATTGAGGGGGCTTTTAGCAACATGACCTTTGATTCGATGGTTAGGGCAGCAGAGGTGCATGACCTAGGGACCACTATATGTAGGTGGACTAGGGCCATACTCGGGGGTAGAAAGGTAGAGGCTACCGTGATGAATGAACAAATGGTAATCCACACCACTAGAGGTTGCTCGCAAGTAGTAGTTCTGTACCCTTTATTGTGGAATCTAGTGGTGAGCAAACTCACTGGAAAACTAAACTCTAGATACTACTTTTGTCAAGGATTTGTGAAATATCTAGGGTTTACCTTAGATGAGAAACTGACATGGAACCTTCACATCAGGAGTATTTGCTCCAAGGTGAAAGGTACGATGGTGAGTACCAGAATAACAATGGAGAAAGTGGCACAAACAGGGGCCTGAGCCTCAAGGGTAGACTCATGGTCATGTGGGGAAGAAGGTAGAACAGCAGTTTGTTGCCAAGGAGCTTGGTAAGGTTCATAGATTGGTCTGCTTAGCCACAACAGGCAGAATTAGCAACACACTGACTGCTGGGATGGAATTCATGCTGGATATGCCTCCATTGTACCTTTGGGTCAAATCGGAAGCAGCGGCTGGTGCACAGGCTCAAATCTGGCAAAAATTGGATTCCTTGGGTGTGGTTCACTGACAGGTCGAAATCAGACCAAGGCGTTGGGACCGGAGTACACGGGGTGCAGCCAAGACTGGATGGCCTCATCTCTCTAGGGAAACTGGCGTCAGTATTGCAGGCTGAAGTTACTGCCAACAGGGCATGTGTGGAAGAGACTTTGTGTAGGTGCTACAAGGACTGTAGCATCTACATTTATTCAGACAGTCAGCCAGCTCTGAAATCACTGGCAGCTCCTGCAACAAGATCTAAGATTGTTGCAGAATATCACAGGGTCCTGGTGGAACTAGGGGAAAGCAATAGGGTCTGTGGCCACTCAGGGATCGGTGACAATGAGCAAGCCAACAGATTGGCACAGGGCACAGAAACTCCATTTATTGGACTGGAACCTGTCCTAAAAATCATTAAGGCAATAATTCAAACTGGAACTACATAAATGGCTCGAAAGACAGCACGTAGAATTTTGATCCAAAGTCTATAAACAAAAACATGGTACGGTAATGATGCCAAAGCCATGTTCTAAAAGAAGCTCTGTAATCCTGGGCTTGAACAGGAAAGAAATTAAACTCAAGGTTGAACTGATGATAATAAGCCATGGGAACTTTTTTTTAAAATGTCAGAAACACCTACATACATGGGCATAACTGAAGAGGACCCTAAATGTAGGATCTGTGATGACTGTGAGGAAACTGCATTACACCTAATCTTCAAATGCATTTCATTGGAGAGCAAGAGGCACACAGAACGTTTGGGTGTGGTTAGACACAATGAAATTGGGTTGAATGAAGAACTGGTAAAGGGAATCCTAGCACTGTTTAAAGGCAACTTGTTGGCTTTACTAGAAACACAGGAATGATACTGCACAATAAATTCAATTTTGCTGCAGGCAGTGGCGGTTTGGACCAAAACTGTTTTGGCTTCCCTGTTAAAATCAAATCAAACAGCTTCTTTTAATTATTTGAGTTTAATCAAAGGTGTAATAAACGAATTGTTCTACTAAATAGCAACTGGTTTCTATAGGACCTTGATTGCCCTTCCATTAATTGTTGTTTGTCACACGCACATTCTATAAAGATGATGGAACAGCAGTTGTTTGGCTGATCACAAAATCTTGACTCATTTGTGAACAGAACCATACACCATTTGTTACAAATCCATCCTGATGTTCCTTCACAGTTTCTGTGGGACAAATGGCGTCAGTTTTAATGGGACATACACCATAGGTCTCTGAACATAGAGGTCACATTCATGAAGGTGATTTCAGACTGTTTGAGTATATATCCCCATCCTGTTGCTGCTTGGAGGTTGCATTGTAGCTAAGTTGCATTCAGCCTCCTGTCTCAACAGACTGTTAACTGGAGTCATCTCTTACTAATGGTACCCACGGACAACCTTGGCCTTGCCTTGTTTTAACAGTTCTTGTTTGAAATCACACCCAGGTCCTGGAAATTACACTTTGGAGCACTCCAATAGCTGCAGCCACCTCCCTCTGTGTCTGTCCCACTTCCAACCTTCCTCTTGCTCTCCATGCCATAGGTTTGGGTAAGACACATTGTTGTTGCATTGCACTACCTGTGCATACACTATCTGAACTCAACTGCTTGTTTAATTTGTTTAGTAAACACAAGTAAACACCAACCTCCTCTTCAGTAACTTTCTGCTATTACTATTACTTTAGTTGCTGTAATGATGTTGCCTCCACTCAGAAGAACCAACAGGAAGACATTTAACCATTTTAGTTCATTCTGCCGATGACAGTACTTCAGAAACTAGACATCCCCTAATTGTATTAAAATAATAAGGTAATTTGGGAGAAATGTTGCGTTATGTTGGTTATGAACTGTAGGCTGAAACTGAAGAAACTACAAAAAGGTATGAAAATAAGGAGATGGGACCTGGAGAAATTAAAGGAACCTGAAGTTCTTAAAAAATTCAGAGGGAGCTTTAGGCAACAATTGACAGAAACGGGGGAAAATAAAACTGTAGAAGAGGAATGGGTAGCATTGAGAGATGAAATAGTGAAGGCAGCAGAGGACAAAATAGGTAGGAAGGCAAGACCTACAAAAAATCCATGGATATCACAGGAAATACTACAGTTAATTGATGAAAGGAGAAAATATAAAAATGCAGTAAATGAAACAGGCAAAATGGAGTACAGACAACTAAGAAATGAGATTGACAGGAAGTGCAAAATGGCTAAGCAGGAGTGGCTAGAAGGCAAATTCAAGGATGTAGAAGAATCTATAAATAGGGGAAAAATAGATACAGCCTACAGGAAAATAAAAGAAACATTTGGAGACAAGTAAAACAGCTCTATGAATATCAAGGACACTGATGGAAAACCAGTTCTCAGCAAAGAAGGGAAAGCTGAAAGGTGGAAAGAGTATATAGAGGGGCTCTACAAAGGAAATGAACTTAGAGACGATGTTGTAGGAAGGGAAGAGGATGTAGATGAAGATGGAATAGGAGATACTGTACTGAGAGATGAATTTGACAGAGCTCTGAAAGACCTAAGTCGAAACAAGACCCCTGGAGTAGATGATATTCTGTCAGAGCTACTAAAGTCTCTGGGAGAACCAGTCATGACAAAATTGTTTCACCTGGTGTGTAATATGTATGAGACAGGTGAAGTACCCTCAGACTTTAAGAAAAATGTTATAATCCCCATTCCAAAGAAAGCAGGTGCAGACAGGTGTGAAAACTATAGAACCATCAGTTTAATAAGTCATAGTTGCAAAATATTAACACGAATTATTTACAGAAGGATGGAAAAGCTGGTAGAAGCCGACCTCGGGGAAGATCAGTTTGGGTTCAGGAGAAAGGTAGGAACACGGGAGGCAATACTCACTTTACGGCTTATCCTAGAAGATAGATTAAGAAAGGGTAAACCTACATTTCTAGCTTTTGTAGATTTGGAGAAGGCTTTTGACAATGTTGATTGGAATAAACTCTTTCAAGTTCTGAAGCAAGCAGGAGTAAAATATAGGGAGCGTAAGGTTATTTACAACTTGTACAAAGACCAGACAGCAGTTATTAGACTCGAAGGGCATGAAAGGGAAGCATCAGTTGGGAAGGGAGTAAGACAGGGTTGTAGCCTTTCTCCAATGTTATTCAATTTGTACATTGAGCAAGCTATAAAGGAAAGCAAGGCGAAATTTGGAGAAGGAATTAAAGTTCAGGGTGAAGAATTAAAAACACTGCGTTTTGCCGACGACATAGTAATTATGTCAAAGACAGCAAAGGACCTGGAAGAACAATTGAACGGAATGGACAGTGTGCTGAAAGGTGCATATAAGATGAACATTAACAAGAGCAAAACTAGGGTAATGGAGTGCAGTGTAAGAAAATCAGGTGATGCTGAAGGAATTAGATTGGATAACGAAGCAATAAAAGAGGTAGATGAGTTTTGTTACTTGGGTAGTAAAATAACAAATGATGGTCGCTTATACAGAGGATATAAAATGCAGAATGGCAATGGGTAGAAAAGCGTTTTTGAAAAAAAGAAATTTGTTAACATCGAATATTGATTTAAGCCTAAGGAAGTCCTTTCTGAAGGCATTTGTATGGAGTGTTGCGTTGTATGGGAGTGAGACATGGACGATAAACAGTGCGGACAGGAAGAGGATTGAGGCTTTTGAAATATGGTGCTACAGAAGAATGCTGAAGATTAGGTGGGTGGATCGCGTAGCTAATGAGGAGGTACTGAACAGAATTGGGGAGAAAAGGAATTTCTGGCATACCTTGACTAAAAGAAGGGATAGATTGGTAGGACACATTCTTAGACATCAAGGAATTGTGAATTTAGCGTTGGAGGGAAGTGTGTGGGGTAAAAACCGCAGAGGAAGACCGAGAAATGGATACAGTAAGCAGATGTAGGTTGCCGTTCTTATGTGGAGATGAAGAGGCTTGCACAGGTTAGGGTATTGTGGAGAGCTGCATCAAACCAGTCTCCGGACTGAAGACCACAACAAACAACAATAATAATAATAATAATAATAATAAACAACAACAACAACTGCTACACCCATGTAGTTTTCAATGTACTTTTTTAAAAATTACATCAAAACCCACGGGAGTAACAGTTTTTTTTTTATTACAGCAAGTATATCATACACAGAGACAGCTTTGCGATACACTATTCTTAAGATCTCCTTTAGCAGCAAACTCCACTGGATTCTTTATTTCTGTACATATTTATTTTGAAACGATTCTCTTTTGTCACTTCAGTCTGTGTGATTACCATCATTATCTCGTACCGCACTTCAATGCTCACATATTCAATATATATCATTAGTAGGCCACGACTGCAATATGCAACACTTCCAAATTACCAATAATAATTATAGTTTATTCCAAATCTTAAATTTTTATTTACAAATTAAATATTATTACATGAAGTACACTGAAGTCCAAAATTAAAGCAACAAAATGCTATTTCCCCATACTATGTGAAACTGATGTTACAACAATGTAATGAGGATATGCTGCAACTCAATGCATAGACATTTGTCAGTCTGTAAAAGACACATGAAAAGGACACTCATACACATGCAACTTGGATTTTGGTCATAGTCTTTGGCAGAAAAAGGACACATACTCTGATTCATACAAACACAGAGACACACAAGTATCATTTCCAGCGGTTTCCATTCCGAGTAACACTCTGCGGTGATGGGATGGGAGGAGGGACAGAAAGGATGTGAGGTAGTGGTAGGGAGGGATATAGCACTGCCTTATGGAGCATGTAAGTGCTAGCTGGGTGGAGAGAGATGCAGCTTTGGAATGCCGTTTAGAGACACCAAAAATGTATCCTGAATTCATAGTACAGCACAGCAGAGTCTTCAACAAGTCATTTGAACAATCTAACAGAGGGCCAATGTTATTTTCATAGGTGAATCCCAGTTTTATCTGGAAGGTGATTCTCAACAGATGTGCATCTGGACAAAATGTGGAATATGATTTTGGGATTCAAAATTTCATGAAATTGTTTGGTTGAATCAGTAAGGTTTAACTGCTGTCAGGAATTGTGATGAGATCCTGGGACCTCACCTGCAGCTGTTGCAAGGTGCCATAGACCCAGCAACATACTGATGGACTATAAAGCTCTACCACAAGTGATTCATGTTTTGTTGGAAATGAAAGATACTGCACACATAGTGTGACCTCCTCCCTTTCCTGATTTGAATCCCATAGAGGATGTCTAAGATGCACATGGAGACAGACTGCATCAAATCAGCAGCCACCAACCACTCTCCAAGACTTTTGAGCAGTTCTGCATGAAGAGTGAATGTTATTGCCTCAACATGATATGGATGACATAATTTGCAGCATGCCCCATTATTCACAGGTGTGTCCTGCTGTCAGTCGGTCTCACTTCATACTGAGCACATAAACCACTTGTTGGAATGTGTGTGCAAATCCATTAAGTTGGGAAAAAAGGAAGAAAACTTTGTTGTCTACAATTATGAATTTTTCAGTTGTCTCTGTTCTATATTCTTTACACTGTTCCTCCTTTACTATCGCAGTTTATTTTATGGCCAAAAGAACTTTAAATTACAATATTTCCATTTTTTGCTTAAATTTTACACATCAGTGTCAGTGATGCTGAAATTGGTGCTTATTACTTTTCAAAATCACATGGATAGTGGCTTATAATGAGAAATGAAATTGGAATTTTTAGTGCTATAACAATCAACTAAGAAAAGAAAAAAATACTTTACAAAAAATCTGAAAATTTCAAAGTCAATGAATACCTCACATAAAAGCAGAATCATTATAGCAGAATTTTTGTTGTGCTTTCTCTAGGCTCTGTCATGTGACATGAAGTATAATTCAAAGAACTATTTGTTGAAAGAATTTTATTTTATGTATAGAGTAACAGAAGGAGAAATCTATTACAACTCTGGTCAATTTTGGCAGCTCTTCTATGGTAAATGAGTGAAAATATATACCTTTTTCGAACTCTATGGCTTAAGAATCACCAATGGAGTTTCACATGCTTCCAAGACAAACGGTTGCATTTTGATAGGGAGTGATCTTTTCAATAGTTTAGAGTAGTTCTCCCTTACTTTCTGCTCTCTTTCTCCCAGTTACTACACACATACTAGCTGTATACATTAAAACTTATCAATCATTTGTGGAGAAAATTCAGTTTCCGTCTTTTCTTTCACATTTTGCCCACAGATTTTGGAATGTCTTAGCACCAACCAATACCTATCTAAAAAATAAAATAAAATAAAAATAGAACAAATCTTTAATTGATATGTTATAGTTCCTACCTTTTTAAATCTCTTTTCTTACCACAGAATTTTTTTGAGACTATCCTGAATAAGCACGTGCCATACGTCTCCTGCATTAAAAAAAGAAAAATAGTACAGGACCACAAACTGCTAGTCCAATGTTCACATTGTTTTTAGTGTATGACTCCTTACCTACTCCCTTAAAACCCTCATCCTTTCCTTTTCCCTCTCCTTCCCTACTCTGCCTGAAGAAGCAACTAGGTTGCGAAAGCTTGCTTTTGTGTATGTTTCTTTTACTTATGTTTGCTGTCACATACCTGTGCTCCTTCGCCTGGTAAGTAAACTTCATCTACTTTTCAATAGTTTAGAGTAGTTCTCCCTTAAAACAGATGACTTACTCAAAGGACAGGCTCTTCAACAGACACAAATAAAATCACACACAAACACACATACAAGCTTTCGCAACCATTGGTCGCTTCTTCAGGAAAAGAGGCAGAAAGGAGAGCAGAAAGGGAAGGATATGGGTTTTAAGTAAGTGGAAAAGGAGTCATTCCAATCCCAGGAGTGGAAGAACTTACCTTAGGGGAAAAAAGGAAGGTAAAGAAATACACACACACACACACACACACACACACACACACACACACACACACACACACACACATCCAAACGCAAACACAACTAGACAGACAAGTGGAAAAGGAGTCATTCAAATCCCAGGAGTGGAAGGACTTACCTTACGGGAAAAAAAGAAAGGTAAACAAATACACACAAACACACACATATCCAAACGCAAACACACCTAGAATGACAATTGGAATGACTCCTTTTCCACTTCCTTAAAACCCGTATCCTTCCCTTTCTCCCCTCCTTCCTTCCTCTTTTCCTGAAGAACCTACCAGCGCTGGTGAAAGCTTGTATGTGTATGATTTAATTTGCGTCTGTCGACAGGCCTGTGCTTTGGGTAAGTCATCCGTTTTCTATTTTTCCATCAGGCACACAGCTTAGGTACTCCTTGTGTTTTACAATTTCTTGTGAAATGCAAATAAATTTAATGTTTTTCAAAGCAGATCACTGGATTGTAACAGTGTAGAGTTCTATTGACGTTCTTTGTGACATTTTGACCACTTAAGAAGTCTGGGCAAAACATACCATTCCATAAGGGTACAATTTACAACACTCAACATCATGATTTTTAGTGCCTCCAGTCACATTAAATATATATTTTGTGAAAATGGAAGTGGTGTTGGACTACTAATAACAATATATAGCCAATTAAAAAATCACATTTCAGGGCTTATTTTCTTCTGCTAGCTGCTTTTTCTGGACAATTACTGTTGATGTATGGGGTATTTTAACATCACACATGGCTATTAATTGTGATTAGCTCACATATTTGTTACTTTTATCAACTTTTCTGTTACAGAGAATATTGATTCAATGTTGCATTATTAATTTTATTACTGGAATAGAAGTACTGAACTATGCTATCATAATATATGATTCCACAAAACTAGATTCAGTATTTATGAAATACATCATTCCTCCAACACAAATTTAATATAGGGAAATAGAATTAAAATGACCAGGAACAATAAAAACAAAAATATTTCATAATTATGCAAACTACAATGTATTATAAAAAGGCATTGTATCCAACAAAGTAGTCAATACAGTTGCTCTTGGCATAAAACACTATAAATCTTACAGAAGGCATCATTAGCACAATAAAACGAGACCACCAGATATGAATTGTGTCCTTTCAATTCTGTGTCGAATACATGTAAATTCTTAGCTGTGCGATTTGTCACTGGGTTCGTTTAAGGAGCTGCAGGGCTGCAGCAGCAAAGCAGGCACTACCGCGCATGCGCGGTACCGTTGACGCCAGGCAGGCTGCAAGAGGAAATTTTCCCTGCAGCTCATGCAGCTAGAACGCTGCAGCCGGCAGCTTCCTTGAACAGCTGGTAGGCTGCAGCATGCTGCAGGATTGCTCTTTGAACGCGAATTTACGTACTGTGCATGCACGGTAGCAGCCCTGCAGCTCTTTGAATGAACCCACTACTGGCAGAAATGTTTCATAATGGTACTTCTCAAGATTCAATGAACCAGTAATATTGAGGTTATTACAGGCTTATCATTAACCACAATAGAAGAAATATTGGTGGAAAACCATATTGGCTCTAAACTTACGGAAACTAGATGCTTGACAATCACTTTAAGTGTTTTTAGGAAATGTTGATAAACTTAAATCACATGTGCAGACAAGAAGTTCGACTCTACACATCCCGAATATTGATCCAGTTTTACAACTGTTGTCTAAACAAGATCAGTCATGATCAGTGTGATGTCAACTGACTAGAAGCAGACATCAAACTCACCCTGTTACACTCTGCT
Source organism: Locusta migratoria (assembly GCA_026315105.1). Classification (NCBI taxonomy): domain Eukaryota; kingdom Metazoa; phylum Arthropoda; class Insecta; order Orthoptera; family Acrididae; genus Locusta; species Locusta migratoria. Next base: position 526,665,051 of record CM048745.1, read on the forward strand.
TCTTTGAATTGGGAAAGCTTTTCATATAACATGAACGGTTAGCAGTGAATGTAAGATGTGGCTGTGCCTTGTCAACATACATCTGGAAGGCAACAACAAAACAGATGTAAAAAATTTGTGCACATGAAAGTATTGTCTTAATACTTCACATAGGAGTATACTTGTTTTACTGTAATGATAGAAACTGTTACAAAAGAGAAGAGAACTTTTAAAACACAGACTTGCTGAGAAAGTCTGTATAAACCATGTGACATTCCGTCCATATAAGGAATAATAAAGATCATTTTATTAGTGCACTGTAAGGAGTTATTTCAAAAGAATGTTTTAATAATGTGTCTTGTTGTTACAGCATTTTGTTGGTATGTATACTGATGTCACTTTTCAAATTAGTTTCAACCAGTAACAGTTTATAAATGTTATTATGTAAATTTTAATTTATTCTTGCAAGATGATGTATGTTACAGTTTTCTCATCTTGAAAAAATTTTGTTCAACTTATATCTGAAGATGGCTTGAAAATAAGGAATTAAAATTTAACACGCTTGTGCTCTCAGATGAGAAATTGGTGAAATAAGAGTGGAAATAAGGATGTATATAACATTGATTAGATGTGTTTGTGTGTGTGTGTGTGTGAGAGAGAGAGAGAGAGAGAGAGAGAGAGAGAGAGAGAGAGAGAGAGAGAGAGAGAGAGAGAGAGTGCAGTTAATGATAGAAGTATGTAAAAGGGCTGTGAAATATGTTTCATATAAACAATTTTCACAAACAAAGTACACAGTATTATTTTTCAGTCATTGGAACAAAAAACAAGTATTTTTTACAACACATAATAAAACACTAATGCTTAAAAATAAACAATAATTGGAAACAGAATTGAATGAAAAAAGATGAAGACAGAATACTTAAATAACAATAAAAGTTCACTTAAGTGTGTGACCTAAATTCTTCTCCTTCCTATTAGCATTTAACCTCATCTCATATGTGACCTCTTCTACTCAAGTCTGTCAATTTTATTTTATCTAACTTTGCAGCCAAAATCCTTCTAGATGCTCCCAGTTACCCAAGGAAGGGAAATCATGTGCTCCCCATTGTGAACTGTGTAAACTTTGTTTAGTGTGTGATCACAGGTCAGATGTTTGTCTAACCTGTTGTCTGAGAAGTGGGGACCAGCACAGTATTTGCCTCAGCAGGTGTGGGAAATCACCTAAAAACCAAACTCAGGTTGGCTGGTGCACAAGCCACAGCCACCAATCTGCCATATCAATTCAATCTAGGTCTGGCTCACCTCTGTCCCACAAGCTAGTGCACTGAGTGTTATGCTATGCAGAAAGGAAATGTATGAAATAATATAAATTTTAATATTAAAGAAATACTGATGCTTTAACTATTGATGTAAGGAAATACTAACAGAAATATGGCCATACAGACACAATGTTTCACATGTACATTTCACTAAGAGTCGCATCTTCTGAAAAATACTATTTTTCTTTTCCAGTCTTCAGAAGTAGTTTCCATTACTTTATTAAAATTACATTCCTTTACAAGAATGTCTTCAATTTCAGTCTCTACATTATGCCTTATCATTAACCCACCCAATTCAGGAAAGGTTTCACCCTTAGCACGCCACAGTCTTCTTGCTGCTGCTCTGTAACACTTCCATGGTTGTGGTTCAATCACTAAAATTTCTGTCCATGCACACAAATTCTTAAGAAATTTAATCAACCCTTCATCTCCATAATTTAAATGTATCCACATAGTCACTGAAAAACAGAATATCACATCAAAGTTTTGTTTACCATGCTGTTTAAGATATGTTTTCACAACAGCAAATTTGTCGTCGGTCATAACATTGAGACAATGGTAATGTATATTTGAGGTATATCTGTTACTATTTACAGCTCTTTCAGTCAGCAATGGATCAAGTTCCAGACCCAGAAAGTAACAACTACTTTCTTTACACTGTGTATTTTGTAAACTGTCCACTTTCTTTTCATCGTTTACTGTACGGAGATTTGACAAGATGAATTCGTATAATGCTTGCGTCAGTTCCTGCAGAAACAAAGGATTATATAAATTGTCTGATTTACTGTTCAAACAATACTTTTCATACATTCTGTGAGTACAAAATAAATAAATAAATAAAATTAATAAAATAAAATGAAAAAGCTACGCAAGTGAATGACAGTGCCTTAAAAGTAAATAAATTTCGTACCAGAGTTAAAAGATACATTTAAAAACTGTAAAAATTAAAAAAAAACTCCTACAAATTATGTTGACACTAAATAATTAAGTCCCACATCATATTCTGTAGCTCTTTGAAAGAACACTCACAAATGTGGAAAAGGTCTGAGAGCACACTAGCTGCTTTTATATATGTGACTGATCACAGTCATAATGATAGCCTAGTCTACATTCTACATTGACAAAAAGGCAATTTTCTTGCTTTATTTACACTTTCTTAATACAGTAGAGCCATAACTGACACTCACAGATAAACACTATATTTTGAGAAAAATTGCTACTTTCTCGATGATGGGAGCATCATTTCTTGGGGGAAAACAAGAAGAATGTTTACAGCACAGGTTGGAACAGTGTTCACCCATATAATTGTATAATGACTAAACTCACAGATATTATGCTATGTAATCCATCTGGACATAATTATGGAGTTTAAACTTGATTGACATTTATTATACTCAATTCTGGTAATAATGTGCCTAGCAGCTCATTTAATCAGAGACCAGTTACTTAATTTGCTTTACTTCTTAAAATAATATATTTTTGTATTCTGTGAGATCACATAACCTTTTCTGGTGTTAAAGTCTATTTCTGGTCAATAATAACCCCAAATTATATATAAAAAAAAATAAAAAAAAAATAGAAAATCCAGGGTGGAACAACAACAACAACAACAACATGAAAAGTAATCAATTCTTGAAAATATAATTGGATAGATGAATTCAACTCAGCAAGCAGCAGCAGCAGGAGAAAATACACACAAGAGATGAAAATGTGCAAGGTTTAGGAAATGCAAAACATTCTATCTCTTAAACCATGCCGGTCTTTTTACTTCATCCCTCTTCCCTTCTGCCAGAAAAAGAAGCCAATGCCTCCGAAAGTTTGCACATTTTCATTTCCTTTATACATATTTCTACTGTTGCTACTTGGTGAGTAGCTTTTATCCATTTCAGTGATTCCCAAACCATTGGCTGCAAAACCACTTGTGGATTGCAGTCAACAGGGCACTGCACCATGAACGCAAATATTCAGAAACAAGACAAAAATTACTGGAAGCTTCAAAGACTTCACTTGCCATTTATCCTTTAACACCTGACAAGCAAATAGCCCCCCCCCCTTTTTTTTACACACACACACACACACACACACACACACACACACACACACACACACACACACACACACAAATAATACACCAGTCATTTAGAACCAGATAAGGATTTTTAGCAAGATGCTTGTTTACTTCCAGTCTTCTAACAGATTTAGGTGTGTCAATAATGGAGGATAGATAACAACTCACTGTAAAGAGGCTCACTGTGCTGCTGACACGTATGAAAAGTAAACAATACATTCACACAATTTAAATTTTTAGCCATGGCCTTTACCAGAAAAAGAAACACATACATTCACGCAATCACACAGACAACTATAACCCACACAATCACCATCTCTAGCTGCTCCATTGTCACAAGCATCTTCTACATCTACATACATACTTTGCAATCCATCGTAAGTTGCTTGACGGAGGGTACACTGTACCACTACTAGGCATTTCCTTTCCTATTCCAATCCCATATAGAATAAGGAAAAAAATAATGCCTATATGCCTCCGTACGAGCCCTAATTTCTCTTATCTTGTCCTTCTGATCATGAAATGTAAGTAGGCAGCAGGTAGATCGTACTACACTCAGATTGACAGTGAGGAGAGGAGTGGAGGGTGAAAGATGCTGTGTAAGGGTGGGGATGGAAAGTTCCACATTGTGTGATGGATTGTAAAGGCTCTGATAGGCAGGAATGTAAGAAGTGGCATTGAATACGGTGAATGGAAGGGGCAGAAGAGGATAAAGAGGAGTAGTAGAGGATTGTGGGGAGAGAATGAGGAGTTTTGAAATGATGAAAATAATAAGGACAAGATAAATAAGTAATTAAGGGATATTGTAAGGGTCAACACACAGTCGCAAGGAAGACATGAAATGGAAGGGAAGATCGGGTGGGAGTCATAATGTTAAGTATAAGGTGTACGGGTGGCAAGTTCCACATTAAACCTACTAATTACCAACAGCACCTGCACTTTGACAGCTGCCATCTATTCCACACCAAAATATCCCTCCCATACAGCCTTGACATATGAGAATGGAGAATTTGCAGTGATGATAAGTCCCTTACCCAATATGCTTAAGGCCTTCACAGACTGACATTAGCCTCCTGACCTGGTCTGCAAGCAGATTTCCCATGCCATATCCCCAGACACCACAAATTCTGCCTCCAACCTCAATAACTAGTCACAAAGAAGTGTCTCCCTTGTCACCCAATACCACCCTGGACTGGAATAATTAAATCACATCCTTTGACAGGACTTAGATTATCTATCATTATGCCCTGAAATGAGAACTTCCTACCCAAGTTCCTTCTGACCCCTCCTAAAATGGTGTTCTGTCATCTGCCCAGCCTCCACAACATCCTAGTCCATCGCTATGCCACTCCCAATCACAACCCCCTACCACAGGGATCATATCCCTGTGACAGGCCCTGCTGCAAAACCTGCCCTATATACCCACCAAGCACTTCCTATTCCAGTCCTGTCACAGGTTTATCCTACCCCATCAGAAGTCAGGCCACATGTGAAAGCAGCCATCTGATTTACCAACAATGCTGCAATAATTGCACAGTGTTTTATGTTGGTATGATGAAAAACCAGCTGTCCACAAGGATGAATGGTCACCATCAAACTGTGGCAAAAAGGAAGATAGACCACCCTGTGGCACAGCACAGTGACTGCTTTACTACCCTGGCCATCTGGATTCTCCCCTCCACCACCAGCTCATCTGGACTGTGCAGATGGGAGTTGTCCCTTCAACACATTCTACTGTCCTACAACCATCCTGGCCTCAACCTAAGATAACTTGCCATTCCTACACTCTATGCCTAACATTCTGCCCCCCTCAGTTCCCCACTCATTATCCTGTATCCCTCCACTTCATGTCTTCCTTGCAACTGTGTGTTGCCCCTTCCAATATCCCCTTAATTAATTACTTATTTATCTTGTCCTTATTATTTTCATCATTTCAAAAGTCCTCACTTCCTCTCCACACTCCTCTACACTTTTTTTTAATGCTTTCCCACCCCCTCCCCTCACTGTATTCAATGCTTCATCTCACATTCCCACCTATCCAAGTCTTTACAATCCATCATGTAACACAGAACTTTTCATCCCCACCCTTATCCAGCATCCTTCCCCCTCCACACTCCTCCTCACTCACTGTCAAGATGTCTGTGGCACTGGGGTGGCTGGAGATGGTTGTGTGTGTATAGTTGTCTGAGTGATTGTGTGAATGAATTTCTTTCTTTTTCTGATGAAGGCCATGGCTGAAAATTTTAGTTGTGTGAAGGTGATTGTCTATTTTTCATTGTTGTTAGCAGCTCAGTGAGCCTCTTTATGGTGAGTTGTGATCTGTCCTCCATTATTGACATTCCAATCAGATCTTTTGTGGTTAAGATTTAGGTGTGTGTGTGTGTGTGTGTGTGTGTGTGTGTGTGTGAAACAGCTTGCTTAAAGTCCTCATCTGGTACTAAATGACCAACTACGGCTGATAACATCCCTCACTATTGAGCTTCTCTTGATCACACTTCCATTTTATTATATTTGTATACTACCATAGCCAATAAAAAACAAACAAATACTGATACATCAATATTTGTCTACATTGTTCATCCCACAAAACCTAATGTAAGAACAATATAACAGGCACATAGAAAAGACACATATACAAACAACACTTAATCTATTGGCCATTGGTCTTCTTCAGAGTAAAGTGCAGTCACACAATCACAAAGACACACTTCAGTTACACAACTGTCACCTCCAGCTGTTGCACTCCAAATCATGCTCTTTGATGAAGGGTTAGGAGGAGATGTGGGGGGGGGGGGGGACGCTGGAAAATTGTGTCACAGTGGTGGGGATGGATAAAGCACTGCCTTACGGAACACATATGTATAAGATGGGCAGAAGAAGATGCAGCTTAGGGATGGAACAGGGAGGTGGGGGGGGGGGGGAGAAAAGCAAAGCAAAATATCACAGGTTGAGGCCTGGATAATTTCAGAATCTGAGAATGTCCTGTTAAGGATAACTCCCATCCGTGTAGTTCAGAAAAGTTGATGGTGGATGGGAGTATCCATATAGCCCGGATTGTAAAGTAGGTACTGAATTTAAGCATATGCTCTGTTGCAAGTTGTGCAACCTCAAAACAAATCCAAACACAATTATTCTTCCTGGAGACATAGGTTCCACCACTGTAGTTCTGAATCACAGTGATTACCTGGCAGAAGGGCTCTGCCAACACTCTGACTCTTTCATTGACAAGTTGTGCCTCAATGACCCCAATCCAAAAGTTCAACAAGATCTCCAAACTCTGTTGAAATCATACGCCCCTCCCAGAAGCGCTCTACAGAATCCATCTCCCTGCTAATCACACCAGCACTCCACACACCCACCTTTTATATGCCCCCCAAAATTCACAAATCAAATAATCTTGGCTGCCCGGTTGTGGCTGGTTACTGTGATCTTACTGATAGAATTTCAGCCCCCATTGACCAACACCTTCAACCAATTCTCCAAAATCTATTCTCCAATATCAAGGATACGAACCACTTCCTTCACAGACTCTCCACCATACCCAGCCTTTGCCTCCTGGATCATTACTTGTCACAGTGGATACGAACTCCCCATACACCAACATCCCACATGCCCATAGTGTTGCCACTCTCAAACAATACTTCTCCAAATATCCCTCTGAATTCAAGCTCGATACCTCATTCCTCTTAACCTTCACTAACTTCATCCTAACAAACAACTACTTTTCCTTTGAGAAGAAAGTTTACCATCAAACATGTGACACAGCCACGGGAACGCACATGGCACCCTCATATGCCAACCTATTTCAAAAATCCCAAACCTCTGGGCTGGTTCAGGTTTACTGATGATATTTTCATGATCTGGATTTGAGGCCCAATACACCTTATCCTCCTTTCTTCAAAACCTCAACGCCTCCTCCCCTATTTGCTACACCTGGTCTTTCTCAACCCACCATGTCACATTCCTGGATGTTAACCTTCACCTCACTGATGGCTCCATCCACACACTGGATATTAAACCTACCAGGCACCAACAGTACCTACACTTTGACAGTTGTCATCCCTTCCATATAAAAAGAAAAAATAAAATAAAATCCCTACCTTACAGCCTACCCACCTGTGGACAGTGTATCTTCAGTGAAAAGAACTACCTTTTTCAACACACTGAAGGTCTTACAAAAGCTTTTACAGACAGGAACTACCCCACAGACCTAGTCCGCAAACAGATCTCCCATGCCATATTCCTACACACCCAAAATCCTCCCTCTACCACCAGTATGCCACAAAAGAGCACTCCCCCTGTCAACCAGAACTACCCTGGACTCAGTCAACTAAACTCCATCCTTTGCTAAGGTTTCGATTTTCTGTCCTCCAACCCAGATATGAGAGAAATTCTGTCCAAGTTCCCTCCCATCTGTCCTAAAGTGGTGTTCCATCACCCTCCCAGCCTCCATAACATCCTAGTCCATCCCTATGCAACGATGAAACCTAGCCCCTTGCGACACTGATCTCATCTCTGTGGAAGACCCCACTGCAAGACCTGCCCAATCCAGCCACCCAACACTTCCTATTCCAGTCATGTCACTGGCTTATCTTACCCAATCAGAGGTTGGCCCATCTGTAAGCAGCCATGTAATTTACCAACTGTGCTGCAATCTCTGCACAGCTTTCTATAAAGGCACGACCACTAACCAGCTGTCCATTGGGGTGAATAGACATTGCCAAACTGTGGCCAAAAGCAAGGTGCACCACCCTGTGGCACAGCAAGCAGCGGAGGATTTGCTTCATTTCAATTGGTGCTTAACAACCTGGGTCATCAGGATCCTCCCACACACCACAAGCTTTTCTGAACTACACAGGTGGGCGCTACTCTTACAGTACATTCTCTGATCCTGAAATTATCCAGGCCTCAACCTACGATAACCCCTATTTTCTCCACACCCATCAGTTTCTACCCCCTCTATCCTACATCTCGCATTGTTGCATGTGTGTATGTGTGTGTGTGTGTGTGTGTGTGTGTGTGTGTGTGGGAGAGGGGGGGGGCACACTCTAGCTACATATTATTCCACCTATCTAATATGTACGTGCTCTGTAAGGATGTGATGTATACATCCCCACCACCGTGATTAAACCTTCCATCTCCACCTCCCCTCTCCTCACCCCCTCCTAGCCCCTCACAATAGAGCATGTTGTTGTTGTTGTTGGATGTTTAAGGGGGACAAAACTGCAATGGTCATCAGTCCCCCATTCCACCTCCAGGCGACAAAAGGAAAACCATACACATGAAAGATATCACGCACAGAGTTTAAAGTTACGATGTGGGAGAGGAGTCCCACTGAGTCAATAAAACATCATCAAGAATAACAAGACAAAACGAAAAGACGGATACACAGAGACAACTTACAACAAAGAAACCGATGGCCGTGGTTGACCGACCATAAGAATAAAAAAGGAAAAGTCAACCACTCGGTTTCACAAAGAAATCTCCAGTTAGAGAGAACGATAAAATCCCCCTGCTCGAATAAAACGTAAAACGGTATCTGCCATTGTGGCATCGTCACCTAAAACTTCCGATAAAACAGCAGGGAGGTTAAAATGTCTCCGCAAGGCGGCTAAAAGGGGGCAGTCCAACAATATGTGGACGACTGTCAAATTGGAGCCACACCGACATTGGGCTGGGTCCTCACCCCGAAGGAGATGTCCACAGGTGAGCCACGTATGCCCAATGCGGAGGCGACATAAAACCACTGAGTCCCGTCGTGTACCACGCATGGAGGAGCGCCATGCAACCGTCGTTTCCTTGACCACCCGGAGCTTGTTGGGCGTGCGCAGGCTACGCCACTCAGTATCCCAAAGCTGACGTACTTGCTGGCGCAACAATGAACGGAGATCAGAAGCCGGGAGGCCGATCTCTAGACAGGACATACCTACAGCCTGCTTGGCAAGCCTGTCAACACGTTCATTGCCCGGGATACCAACATGACCTGGAGACCAGATGAACACCACCGATCGCCCGGACCGTGTAATGGCATAAAGTGTCTCCTGAACGGCCAACACCAGGGTAGACCGCGGGTAACACTGCTCCAGAGCTCGGAGGCTGCTCAGGGAGTCGCTGCAAACAACAAAAGACTCGCCTGAGCAAGACCGGATATGCACAACAGCTCTGTGAATGGCCACCAGCTCTGCAGTGTAAACACTGCAGCCATTCGGCAGAGAGTGCCATTCCACATGGTCACCGTGTGTATACGCAAATCCGACACGGTCATCCACCATTGAGCCATCGGTGTAGATCAGGTCATAACCACGGAACTCCGCTATGACAGCCGAGAACTGACGGCGGAGCGCCTCCAGTGGTACTGAGTCTTTGGGCCCATGGGCCAAGTCCAGCCGAATAGACGGCCTTGTCAAACACCATGGAGGTGTATGCACCTGGACCCGATATGGAGACGGAAGGGGCAAAGACTCAAGTTCCAGGAGGAGGGACCGAACTCTATAGGCTATCGTTAGACCTGACCTGGGGCGTCGCTGATGGTGAGGGACAACCACATTAGAAAAGAGAAGACGACGGTTTGGGTGGCCTGGGGAGCAATATACGTTCGCTGCATAAGCTGCGAGCAGGTGTTGGCGGCGGATCCCCAAAGGTGGGATCCCAGCCTCCACTAGTAAACTGTTCACCGGGCTGGTGCGGAAAGCGCCCGTCGCAATGCGGACCCCACAGTTGTGAATGGGGTCCAGGAGATGCAGTGCCAAAGGTGCCGCAGACCCATAGGCAATGCACCCAAAATCGAGACGTGACTGCACCAGCGCCGTGTAAAGCCGCAACAGTGTGGAGCGGTCGGCACCCCAGTTCGTATGACCCAAGTGTCTGAGAAGGTTGAGGTGGCGCCAGCACTTCCGTTTCAGCTGACGAATGTGGGGGATCCATGTCAGCCGGGCGTCAAAGACCAGTCCTAAAAAACGGTGAGTTTCCACTACCGTAAGTGGGTCGTCATTCAGATAAAGTTCAGGGTGTGGGTGGACGGTCCGACACCGGCAGAAGTGCATCACTCTGGTCTTGGAGGCAGAAAACTGAAAGCCATGGGTAAGCGCCCAGTTCTGCGCCTTCCGAATAGCACCTTGCAACCTGCGCTCGGCAACTTGGGTGCTGCAGGAACTAAAAGAGAGACAAAAGTCGTCAGCATAAAGAGAGGGGGACACCGACGATCCAACCGCTGCGGCTAAACCGTTGATGGCAATTAAAAATAATGGGACGCTTAAAACAGAACCCTGAGGAACCCCATTTTCCTGGATATGAGAGGAGCTCAGAGAAGCACCAATTTGAACACGGAAGGTACGGATGGCTAAAAAATTCTGAATAAAAATCGGTAGGGAGCCCCGGAGGCCCCAGTCATATAAAGTGTTGAGGATGTGGCGTCGCCAGGTGGTATCGTATGCTTTGTGCATATCAAAGAAGACGGCAACGAGGTGTTGGCGCCGGGAAAAGGCTGTGCGGATTGCAGACTCGAGGTACACCAGATTATAGGTGGTAGATCGACCCTGGTGAAAACCGCCCTGGCATGGAGCCAATAATCCCCGAGTCTCAAGAATCCAACACAACCGCCGACTGACCATCCGCTCCAACAGTTTGCATGGCACGTTAGTCAGGTTAATGGGCCGATAGCTATCCAAGGAAAGAGGATGTTTGTCGGGCTTAAGTACGGGGATGATGATACTCTCCCGCCACTGTGACGGGAAAACACCATCACACCAAATGCGGTTATAGACCGCAAGTAGATTACGCCGACTATCTGCTGAGAGATGTTGCAGCATATTGCTATGGATGCTATCAGGCCCAGGCGCCGTGTTAGGACATTGTTGAAGAGCACTGAGGAGCTCCCACTCTGTAAAAGGAGTGTTGTAAGATTCAGAGCGGCTGGTACGAAAGGAGAGAGACTGGCGTTCTACCCTCTTCTTTACTGCACGGAAGGCTGGTGGATAATTTGCAGAGGCAAAGGCACGAGCATAATGCTCGGCAAACATCTCTGCAAGAGTGGCCGGGTCCGTACATAGGACTCCATTTGTGGAGATCCCAGGGATTCCCGATGTAGTCTGTATTCCCTGTAGCCGCCTGATCTTACTCCAGACCTGCGAGGCTGAGGTACCTGTCCCAATAGTGGAAACGTACCTCTCCCAGCACTCCCGTTTCCGTCTTCTTATAAGCTGGCGAGCACGAGCGCGAAGCCGTTTAAAATTGATTAGGTGCTCCTGAGAGGGGTGCCGTTTGTATCGCTGTAAGGCCCGCCTGCGGTCTTTAATGGCCTCAGCGATCTCCGGCGACCACCACGGCACTGTCTTACGCCGTGGGCACCCTGATGTACGCGGAATGGTCGCGTTCGCAGCAGAAATGATGGAATGTGTGGCGCTCTCGACCACCACATCGATTTCCTCGAGTGGGGGATGGCCAACGATAGCAGCAGAAGCATAGTCTTCCCAGTTAGCCCTGTGCAGAACCCACCTAGGTGGGCGCGCTGGGAACTCGCGTTGTGGGAGTGACAAAAAGACAGGGAAATGGTCACTGCCACACAAGTCGTCATGGGCTCTCCAGTGAACAGATGGTGGAAGGCCGTGGCTGCAGATCGACAGATCAATGGCCGAAAATGTGCCATGTGCCACACTAAAGTGTGTGGGGGCACCTGTATTTAAGAGGCAGAGGTCAAGTTGAGTTAGGAAATCCTCGATAACCCTGCCGTGACCTGAGATCGTAGAACCACCCCACAAGGGACTGTGGGCATTAAAGTCGCCCAACAGTAAGAAAGGTGGGGGTAGTTGAGCAACGAGTGCAGCCAAGACGTTCACAGATATGTCACCATCTGGCGGCAAGTAGATACTGCAGATAGTCAACTCCTGTGTGGTCCTCACCCTGACAGCCACTGCTTCTAATGGTGTTCGAATGGGCACGGGTTCACTGTACACAGAGGTGAGGACATAAACACACACTCCACCTGAGACCCGGTTATATGAGCTACGGTTGCAGTAAAATCCCCTGTAGCCACGAAGGGCAGGGGTCCGCATTGCTGGAAACCAAGTTTCCTGAAGAGCAATGCAGAGAGCAGGTGTCGTGCTCAGAAGCTGCCGTAGCTCAGCCAGGTGGGGGAAGAAACCGCCACAGTTCCACTGGAGAATGACATTGTTCGAGTGCTGGGAAGACATGAATGAGACAAATGAGCGGGTCATACCTCAGCATCACTTGCATCCACCGATGGAGGTTTATCAGTTTCAGTCACCGGTTTGTCAAGGGTGTCCCCGAGAGCGAGGTCCTCGGGTGACGCAAGAATCTCCACCTCATCCTCAGAAGTAGAGGCGGAGGCAGAAGGGAGTGGTGGCACTGAAGCCACCGTGGATTCTTGTGATTGGCCTTTCTTTGGCCTTTGTTTTCCCCTCCGTTCCCTCGGGGGCTTCGCCGGTGGGAGGTGCTCCTCGGACTCAGCCACAGGGACTGAGGAGGAGCGCGAAGCCCTACGACCAGCAGTCTGCGAGCGCGCCCGCTGCTGGTTAGTGTCGCTACCGACACTGGCGGAAGGGAGCGTCCCAAGGGACCCCTTCCGTGTGAGGGAAGCCGGAGAAGGTTGTTCTTTCTCCGGCGGAGAGGTGGTAGCTGATCCCGAGGCTTTCGCCTTGGGAGCTTTGGATGGATGGCCCCCAACCTCCGTGGGGGCAGGCTTAGGTTGGCGGCCCTGGGGGCCCACAGGAACAGAGGAAGTAGAAACTACTGTCGCCGCCAAGGAGAGTGGCGACGACGTCACTGCTGCGAACGTTTTTGTCATTGTTACCGGGTGCAAACGATCAAACTTTTTCTTGGCCTCATTATAGGATATACGGTCCAGGGTTTTATACTCCGTAATTTTCCGCTCCCGTTGAAGTGCGGGACATTGCGACGAGCAGGGAGGATGGTTCTGACCACAGTTGACGCAGATGGGAGGTGGAGTACATGAGGCGCCCGGATGTGCTGGACGCCCGCAGTCCCTACATGTAGCACTGGACATACAACGGGAAGACATGTGGCCGAACTTCCAGCATTGGAAGCACCGCACAGGGGGAGGAATATAAGGCCGCACATCAACATGGTAAACCATCACCTTGACCTTTTCGGGCAACGTATCACCCTCAAAGGCCAAGATGAAGGCACCAGTTGCGACCCTATTATCCTTTGGGCCCCTATGGATGCGCCGGACAAAATGAACGCCTCGTCGTTCAAGGTTCGTCCGTAGCTCGTCGTCTGTCTGGAGCAACAAATCCCGGTGGAAAATTACTCCCTGAACCATATTCAGCGACTTGTGGGGAGTGATGGTCACCGCAACATCACCCAGCTTGTCACAAGCGAGTAGCGCCCGTGACTGGGCTGGGGATGCTGTGTGGATGAGTACAGACCCGTTGCGCATTTTAGAAATGGAGTCCACTTCCCCAAACCTGTCCTCCAGGTGGTCAACAAAGAACTGAGGCTTCACTGCCGTAAAAGATTCCCCATCAGTCCTTGTACACACTAAATATCGAGGTGAATATTGCTCATTTCCGGTAGCAGCCCTGCGTTCCTCCCAGGGCGTGGCCAAGGAAGGAAACGACTTGGGGTCATAAGAAGAGGCATGAAACTTCCCACGCTTAGAGACGGTGGTTGTACGTCCACCAACGTGTTCTTTTGCTCGTTTCATTTCGTTCCCACGAGCAGCTAGGGATCTAAAGGTCCACCCAGACAGAGCCCCGCTTGCCTGGGTAAGCCTTATACAACTGAGGTGCGGCAGGTTCCTCAGAGGTTGCTCGCTAGCGGCTGTTCAACCTCAACAGCCATGCATCTCCTCGGCACGTAGCACACCTTGAGATTGAGGTTTTTTTTATAGAGGTTTGTACCGTCCTCGCGACCCGGGCGATTAAGCCAAGATCCCCGGGCTCTGAGACGTACAACGTTCCACCGTCGCGCCGAACGATGGTCGTTGAAGCACGCACAGAGCTTACGGTGTAGCGGACTGTTGGCGCGACACAGCCCACAGCTCAGGACCCCGGGTTCGCCAAGCCCGTACTCAGCAAACTAATGCTGAGCCCCTGAGGGGAATAGAGCATGAAAGTGTGGCAGCCACAGACCACAGTTATGGGACTGAAGTGTGCCTGTGTGATTGAATGCTCTTTATTCTGAAGAAGGCCAATGTCAGATAGCTTAATTGTTGCATGTGTGTGTCTTTTTTATGTCCATCACAGATCTTCTTGAAGAGTCAAGAGTTACCCTTTTTCTTTTATGAAATCAATAAACAGTAAAGATATTAACATAAATTATATTGTTGAAAAGAAGCATAAAATATTACAATTTTTTTGCAACCACAGACATTAATATATTTTTGTAATAATAACAGTCTCTGTTGCAAAATAATACTGTTTATTAACACGTTTCGCACTTTTGGGGCGTCATCAGAATACTAACGGTCAGAAAGATTTCATTCCTTAGTAAAATACACATCATTAGTCATAAATAAAAATTAAAGGCATGGGCATAAGAGTGGAGTAGTAATATATATAATTTCAAGCATAAAAATATTACCATCTTTGTTCATATTATTGTTGATTGGATGTTTAAGGGGGACAAAACTGCAATGGTCATCAGCCCCTTGTTCCATCACTAAGTATCAAAAGTAAAACCATGGACATGAAGGAAAAGCGCCTAGAGTTTAAAATTGCAAAGTGGAAGGATAATCCCATGGAGTCCACAAAACATCAACAAAGTCGACAAGAAACAAAACAAAAAGAGACGATCACACAAAGACACCTAACAACAAAAGGAAATAAAACAAAGAAGCCGAAGTCAGTGGTTGGCCACCCATAAGAGTAAAAAAAGGAAAAGTCAACCACTTGGCAACAGCATGGAGGCATATGTGCATGGACTCGATAGGGAGATGGAAGGGGAAAAGACTCAAGCTCCAACAGGAGGGACCAAACTCGAAAGGCAATCGTATGACCTGATAGGGGGCGTCATTGGTCGGGGCGGGCGACCACATCAGAAAAGAGGAGACGACGGTTCAGGTGGCCTTGGGAGCAATGTACATTGGCTGCATAAGCCGCGAGGTGTTGGCGGTGGACCCCGAAAGGTGGGATCCCGGCCTCCAAAAGTAAGCTGTTCACGGGACTGGTGCGAAAGGCACCCATTGCGATACAAACCCCACAGTTGTGAATGGTGTCCAGTAGGCACAGTGTCGAAGGTGATGCAGACCCATAGGCAATGCACCCAAAATCGAGACGGGAGTGCACCAATGCTGTGTGTAGCCTCAACAGTGTGGAGCGATTAGCACCCAGGTTGCATGAACCAGGTGTCAGAGAATGTTGAGACGGCGCCAGCTGATGAATGTGGGGAAGCCACGTTAGCCGGGCATCGAAGACCAAACCTAAAACCAATGGGTTTCTACTACATTAAGTAGGTTGTCGTCGAGATAAATTTCAGGGTGAGGTTAAACAGGCTGACACCAACAGGAGTGCAGCACTCTGGTCTTCATGGCAGGAAAATGAAAGCCATGGGTAAGCGCCCAGGACTGTGACTTCCGAATAGCTCCCTGCAACCTGTGCTCGGCAACTTGGGTGCTGCAGGAATTAAGACAGACAAAAGTCGTCAGCATAAAGAAAAGGGGATACTGACGATCCAACTGCTGTCACTAAACCGTTGATGGCCACTAAAAGGAACACTTGAAACAGAGCCCTGAGGAACCCAATTTTCCTGGATATGAGACGTGCTCCAGGAGGCACCAATTTGAACACGAAATGTACGGACAGCTTAAAAATTCTGGATAAAAATCGGTAGGGAGCCCTCAGTCGTATAAAGTTTTGAGGATGTGTCGTCGCCAGGTTGTATCATATGCTTTGTGCATATCAAAGAAGACGACAACAAGATGGTGGCTCCTGGAAAAGGCTGTGCGGATTGCAGACTTGAGGTACACCAGATTGTCGGTGGTGGAGCGACCCTGGCAGAAACCGCCCTGGAATGGAGGTAAGCTCCGAGTCTCAAGAATCCAACACAACCACCGACTTACCATCCACTCCAAGAGTTTGCATGGAACATTAGATGGGTTAATGGGCCAATAGATATCCAGGGAAAGAGGATGTTTGCCGGGTTTAAGCACTGGGATGATGATACTCTCCCACCATTGCGAAGGGAAAACACCATCACACCAAATGCGGTTACAGAATGCAAGAAGATTACGCCGACTGTCTGCTGAGAGGTGCTTAAGTATTTGGCTATGGATGCTATCAGGCCCAGGTGCCGTGTCAGGACATTGTGTAAGAGCACTGAGGATCTCCCACTCAGTGAAAGGAGTGTTATAGGATTCAGAGCGGCGGGTGGTAAAGGAGAGGGACTGGTGTTCCACCCACTCCTTCAATGTACAGAAGGCCGGTGGGTAATTTGCAAAGGCAAAGGCACGAGCATAATGCTTGGCAAACATCTCTGCAAGTGTGGTTGGGTCCGTACATATAACTCCATTCGTGGAGATCCCAGAGATTCCTGCTGGTGTCTGGAATCCCTTTAGCTGCCTGATTTTACTCCAGACCTGTGAGTCTGAGGTATCCGTCCCAATAGTGGAGACGTACCTTTCCCAGCACTCCTGTTTCCGTCTTCTGATTAGCTGGCAAGCACGAGCACGAAGCCATTTGAAAGAGATGAAATACTCCTGAGAGGGGTGACACTTGTAGCACTTAAAGGCCTGCTAAGATCTCTAATACCCGCAATTATGTGAGTGATGCCCTCGACCACCATATTGATGGTAACGTATGGGGGAAGTCTAACAACAGAAGTCTACATCTACATACATACTCCGCAATCCACAGTAAGGTGCGTGACGGAAGGTACACTGTACCACTAATAGGCATTTCCGCTCCTATTCCACTCCCAAATAGAACGAGGAAAAAAAGAATGCCTATATGCCTCCTTACGAGCCCTAATTTCTTTTATCTTGTCTTTGTGATCACTACGTGAAATGTAAGTAGGAGGCAGCAAGATCATACTGTGACATTTAAAGAGGAAAATGATCACTGCCACACAAGTCATCGTGGGCTCTCCAGTGGACAGATGGTGGAAGGATGTGGCTGCAGATTGATAAGTCAATGGCTGAGAATGTGCCATGCACTACACTAAAGTGTGTGGGGGCACCAGTATTTAAGAAGCAGAGGTCAAGTTGAGATAGTAAGGTCTCAATGACCGTGTCTCAGCCAGAAAGTGTAGTACCACCCCACAAAGGATTATGAGCATTGAAGTTTCCCAATAGGAAGAAAGATGGGGGGAGTTGAGAAATAAGTGCAGCTAAAAAAACATTCAAGGAAACATCACCATCTGAAGGGAGTTAGAGGCTGCAGGTGGTAAACTCTTGTGTTGTCCTTACCCTGACAGCCACTGCTTCTAACGGTGTATGAAGGGGCACGGGTTCACTATACTACAGGACATACACACACACACACACCACCTGAGACCCTGTTATATGAACTATGATTACAATATCATCCACTGTTGCCATCATGGGCTGGGGTAGCATTGCTGGAAACCAAGTTTCCTGTAAGACAAGGCAGAAAGCAGGCGTTTTTAAAAGTTGTCATAGCTCAGCCAGGTGGGGGAAGAAACCGCCTCAGTTCCACTGCAGGATGATGCTGTCTGATAACTGGGAAGACATGAATGATATGAGAGTGCAAATTACACAGCAGCGTCACTCAAATTCACTGACTGACATTTTTCTGGCTCAACATCCATTGTTTCTGGGATGTCCCTGAGAGAGAGAGGTCCTCGGGGAATGCTAGAATCCACCTCGCCCTCAGAGTCCAAGGTGAGGTGGGGTGGTGGCATGGAAGCCACCGTGGTATCCTTTGTCTTGTCATTAACATTCTTTTTTCTCCGATCCTTCTTGTCCCTCACAGGATTCGCTGGCAGGGCGGGCTTCTCACTCAGCTGCAGGGACTGAGGAGCAGTGTGAGGCCCTGCGTCCAGCAGCCTTCAATTTTGCCTGCTGCTGGATTGTGTCAGCAGCAACACTGGCAGAACCCTGGGAAGGGAGTGTCTCAAGGGACCCCTTTCAAATGAGGGATGCCAAAGAGGGTTGTTGTTTCTCCAGCAGAGGGGTGGAGGTTGCTCCCAAGGCAATAACCTTGGAAGCAGAAGAAGGAAGAAAGCCCCCAACCACTTTGGGGGCAGGTGTAGGTTTACGGCCCTGTGGGCCCACAGAAAAAGAACTAATGGGGAAGTTGGGTGTTGCCTCAGATGACGGCGACAATGTGATTGCCGCAAAAGAGGTGGCCATGGTAACAGGGCGCAAGCGCTCAAACTTCTTCTTTGCCCCAGTATAAGCCAACCGATCCAAGGTCTGGTATTCAATGATTTTCCATTCCTTATGGAGAATAGGGCATTGTGACAAGCAGGGAGGATGCTCCTGGCCACAGTTCACGTAGATGGGAGGTGGAGTACATGAAGCGTCTGGATGGGCTGGACGTCCACAATCCCGACAAGTGGTCCTGGAGGGGCATTGGGAGGACATATGCCCAAACGTCCAGCACTGGAAGGATCTCATAGGGGGGAGGGATGTAAGGTTTGACATCACACTGGTAGCACATCACCTTCACCTTCTCCGACAGTGTATCACCTTTAAAGGCCAAGACGAAGGCACCGGCGGCAACCCTGTTATCTTTAGATCCCCTATGGATGCGCCGGACGAAGTGAACACCCCGTGTTCAAGGTTGATGTGCAATTCCTCATCAGACTGTAAGAGGAGATCCCTGTGGAATATAATGCCCTGGACCAGATTCAGTGACTTGTGTGGCGTAATGTTTAATGCGATATCTTCCAGCTTGTCACAATCAAAAACCCACGACTGGGCAGGGGATGCGGTGTGGAGCAACACAGAACCATTATGCATTTTGGAGAGGGACTCCACATCTCCAAACGTCTCCTCCAGATGGGCAATGAAGAACTGAGGCTTAGTTATTGTAAAAGATTCCCCATCAGTTCTTGTACAAACCAAATACCTCTGAATATAGCTCCTTTCGGTTAGCAGCCCTACGTTCTTCCCAGAATGTAGCTAAGGAAGGGAATGATTTGGGCACTGAACTTTCCGCACTTTGAGACGGTGGTTATACGTCCACCAATGATATCTTTGGCTCGTTTCATTTTGGTCCCATGAGTAGCTAGGGATCTAGAGGTCCACCTAGGCACAGCTCCGCTTGCCTGGATAAGCCTTATACAACAGAGGTGTGGCAGGTTCCTCAGAGATTGCTCCCTAGCAACTGTTCAACCTCAACAGCCATGCATCTCCTCGGCACGTAGTACACCTTGAGATTGAGGCGTTTTTTTTTTTTTTTATATAGAGGTTTGTACTGTCCTCATGACCCAGACGATTAAGCCAAGATCCCTGGACTCTGAAACATACAATGTTCCACCATCACGCCGAATGATGGTCGTGGAGCACGCACAGAGCGTACGGTGTGGCGGACTGTTGGAGCGACACAGCCCATGGCTCAGGACCCCGGATTCGCCAAGCCCATACTCAGCAAATCAATGCTGAGCTTTGAGGGGTTTGTTCATAGCTTACGTCGTTGAATTCTACCAAATCTAAACAATGTATCCTCTTTGTAAACAGGTAATGTCAATGGAGTGAACTATAATACAAAATAGGCCTACTCACTGTAAAGAGGCACGCTGAGCTACTGACAGGCACTAAAACTAGACAATTACATTCGCACAACTTAAATTTTTGGCCATGGCGTTCATCAGAAAAAGAAACACATACATACACACAATCACTCAGACAACTATACACACACAACCATCATGTTCAGCCACTCCATCACCACAAGCAACTATACTGGAGTGAGGTGGGGAGTGGAGAGGAAAGATTGCCGGGTAAGGGTGGGGATGGAAAGTTCTGCATTGGATTACAGATTGTAAAGGCTCTGATAGGTAGGAAGTTGAATTGCCTCATTGAAAATACAGTGAAGGGAAAGGGCGGGAAAGGATAAAAGGGAGGTGTAGAGGAGTAACAATGAGCAGTGACAGGCACAGAAAAAGACACACACACACACACACACACACACACACACACACACACACACACACACACATACAACATTTAAGCTATCAGCCAAGGCCACCATCAGAAAATAAAACATTTACGCAATCACACAGGCACACAAAACAGTCACACAGCCGCCATTTTGGCTGTCACTTTCTGAATCGCGCTCTGTGATGTGCATATAGGGTAGAGGGATAGGAAGGTTGCGTCACGGTGTTGGGATGGAAACTGCATGGCCTTGCAGAGCTTGTGTGTATTAGATGGAAGGAACGAGATGCAGCTTAGGAATGGAATGAGAGGCTGGTGAGGAGAGGAAAGTAAAAAATAAATAAATAAAATGAAATGAAAGTGTGTGTGTGTGTGTGTGTGTGTGTGTGTGTGTGTGTGTGCGTGTGCGCGCGTCTTAGAGATAAATCCCATCTATGCTGTTCAGAAAAGCTTGTGGTGGGTGGGAGGTTCCAGATGGCCCATGTTGTGAAGCAGCCATTGAAATCAAGCATATCCTCCCTGCATGCTGAGTCACAGGGTGGGCCACCTGTGAAAACAGCCATGTAATTTACCAACTGTGCTGCAATCACTGCACAGCTATCTATATTGGCATGACCACTAGCCAGCTGTCCATTAGGATGAATCGCCACTGCCAAACTGTGGCCAAAAGCAAGGTGGACCACCCAGTGGCACAGCAACCAGCTGAGCATATGCTTGATTTCAATGGTTGCTCTACAACATGGGCCATCTGGATCCTCCCACCCACCACCAGCTTTTTGGAACAGCACAGTTGAGAATTATCTCTACAGTACATTCTCCGATCCTCAAATTATCTAGGTCTCAATGTACAGTAATTCCCCCCCCCCCCCCCCCCTTTTCCCTCCACCCCATCCAAAAAAGTGAGGTTGATGGGAAATGCAGATTGGCCAAGCAGGAGTGGCTGGAAGACAGCTAAACATTGTTTACCAAGCAGCAGCAGTTGTTGTTGTGGTCTTCAGTAAATACGGGTTTGATGTAGCTCTCAATGCTACCCTAGCATACGCAAACCTCTTCATGTCTGAGGAAGAATGGCAACCTATATCATTTAAAATCTATTTACCTCATGTGTCTCTCAGTCTACTTTGGTGACTTTTACTTCACACACTTCCTTCCAATGTTTAACTGACGATTCCTTGATGTTTCAGAAAGTGTCCCACCAATTTAATCCATTCTTTTGGTCAAGATATGCCAGAAATTTCTTTGGGTCACACTATGCATAAATCACTATTAAAGGCTGGTGGGCCCTGTATTATTCAATTTATGATCTTTAGAGTATTGCTCTCGCAACTAATTAAAGAACAATATACCATAAGAAGATATAAGGTTAAAAACTGAAATCTTGATATGTTTTTGACGTACGATGTTTTGACGAATTACGTTATAAAATTGCTGCTCCATACAATCAGAGAAATAAAACTGTACTAGTAGGTTCCGGCATAAAATCATAATCGAAAGTCGTTGACATAATCGTCGAAAATAACTTTGTATTTCAACAGCTGCAGTGTAGCCTAATTTAAACGAAGCCTTTTGGTTCTAAATCGCAGATTCTTAAATACGTATTTATATAGGGAACAAAAGGGAGCACGAATGACAAAAATTTTGAAATTTATATACGTATAAAAAGTGTAGGTTGCTCTTTCATCGGAAAACGCCGACCGCCGAAAATCTTTTTAAAGTACATAATCAAGACCTAGACAGTAGACATTACATGGGTGTAACAGTTACTGCCGAATGAATGAAGATTATTACAATCAAGATCGTGTTATTAGGGGGGGGAAAAACCTTGGCAATATAATATATATTATTCTGAAAGTGAGGCTGAAAGAGAAAATTACTAACGCATTCTTATTGGCTGCCGGGACGCGATTTGCGATTGGCTGCTATTACTTCCATCATGCATCGCGCCACTACCAACACCTAAATATCACACAGCTGTTGCCGACACGTAAACTGCAGTTCAAACACGATTTGCACATTTTTAACTGTCATTTGCTTGGTGGGTCGTACATAACACAGAACTTGCTGCTTTAGTATATAACCGTAGACTAACTACAATAACTTTTTTTAAAAAATAGTTTAAAAACAAAACTTTCTGCGCCATGTAATTGAGAGGGTAACAGGTGGTACACGCTTATTGATATAAATACCAAAAGCAAAGTGAAAGTAATATAAATAAATTACCCCTGAGTTAGATCCCACATCGAGGCAAAGCAGATCGTCGCCTGCCTTAACATTCCAGACATCTGTTGGCAAAGACTTGATTCTTGCATCTGTAGGGTGAAACTGATAATAATTTATAAAATTCCCGTACTGAGCAGCTCCTGGATCATTTTCTTTAAGACGCATATTGCTAATCAATTCACTTCAGATCCAACCAACAGATGGATTGTGTCCAATGTCGAGGAATTCATACAATTCAGCATCCGAAAATAATACACTCACTTCACGCAGAAATTTCTGACGAAACATTGTCGTCTGCAATTGTCAGGAAAATATCGACAATTTTCGAGAATCGATAGTATGTTTCTTTTCCTAATCGATGGTACCGTGAATTCTTGTTTTCATTTAATTTTTGTTTTCTTTACGCGTGGGCGGTTCGGAAATGCAAGTAGACAAGTGATACAGTTCCACAAACATATAAAGGCGTTGTTGAAGTATAATTCACCGTGCAACATATTTATGTATATGCATTTGTTTCTTATGAAATCTGCAAAATGATACAGGCGTCCCCGCCCACACAGGCGACAAATGTTTAAAGAATTTTAAGTTGCAGTGTGTCTATCTAGTTTAAAAAATTGAAGGTGAACCAACGGCGCGATTACCGACAGAAGTTTTTGTCCACAAAATATTTACAAGCCGTGAAATCTCTCGTGTCTGCAAAGAGACAAGCCAGACGACACATAAATGTCAATTTTCACTTTCACTGTATGTTATAGTCAAGTAATGATTGCTGTATTGCCTCACATACAATAAAATATAAAGTCAAAGACGAGACGATGAACTACATAACAAGTATACAGACACCTCGCCGTCCACAATTGCTGGAAGCGTCAAATCATCAAGGATCATGATAAAGTAAAAGAATTTAGGCAGCATGATTAGACTGAAGCTGTTGGTATTTACTTTGTGCCTTTTAGCACTTTGCGTTGTTGGCTTGATTGGACTGTTTACGGTAATAGCGGAGAACGAACACCCATTCCTAACCAGGCCACGTCCACGACAATTCTATGACCTTTATCCCCTCAATTTGCAGCTACTGAATTTACCACATTTTAATTACATCATAAATAATGACATATGTGGACTAGACACTATTGAAGCCGTTTTGTTAGTTACATCTCATTGTGGAAATGTAGAAGCTCGGAGTGCTATAAGGCAAGCATACCCACAGAATGAGCTAAAAAACCTAGGAATTCGCAGACTTTTTCTGTTAGCAGTATCATCATCTGTAAATGAAAATTCAATACATGATGAAAACAAAAGGTTAGTCCTTTGTTCATTCATATAACAAAATATGTGGTAGAGTAATAGAGAAAGTACCAGCAAGTCAACTTTTTTTTTTTTTTTAACTAACTTGGTAAACGTATTTCACTAGGCCCTACAGTATGTGCTATGACTTATGTGTAGAACATGCAACAAACTAACAAAATGCTATTAAAATATGGTATAGATGAAGGTCATGTAGAGTTGTAATGCCATATTCATATTTCTATAGAATTCAAAAGCTGCTGCTGAATGCACCCAAGGCCGTGGTAAAACATATTACTCCATATGTTGTGACATTTGTGATATTCATCACTATCACATATGTGTTAATCAAAGGCTGTAGCTCTACTGTAAATTTTGCTAGTGAATATTGTACAACTTTTACTGTAGGCTATTGCTTACACTACTGCCATGATTAAAATAAGAATAATAATAATAAAAAAAAAAAAGAGGATACCCAAAGGGACTAACCTGAAAAATAAAGAATTGTGCTATCATCACAATACAGACTTTGGAAGTTCCTTGTTCAAGACATAAAATCAGAGAGGCTTTTAATGTGTGTAAGAATATTTGCCTTGCAGACTACTACAATATTCTTAGTTTATTTGTAGGCTGCTGACTTCTGGAGATGCTTCAACTGTTGCCTGACTTAATCTTCTGGCTATTTAGTTGGTACACTGGCTGGTCAGGAAGGACATTAAGCTGGACACGGTGGCCGAGGGGATTGAGGCGCTCCAGTCACGGTCACTATGGTTGGGGGCTCGAATCCCACCCCTCGGGCATGGATATTTCTGCTGTCCTTGGTATTAGCTAGATCATAAGTAGTTTGTAAGTTTAGGGACTGATGACCCCGTAATTAAGTCCCATAAGCTATACAAACATTTCATTTCAAGAACATTAAGGAAAAACTTGTAGGGTCATTTGTTTTCTGTAAATCCCAACAAGAAGGGGATGCTAAAAGGAGGTGGCATAAGTTTATTTTTATTTAAGGGTATGCAAATTAGTTATTAGCTAATTGGCATATATCCAATTAACAGAAAACTGTGTTTCACAGTGGAAAAATTAAGAGATCAGGGTATAAAGTCAAGCTAGTTATTCCAAGAAATAAATTCCAATTAAATAAACAGGCATACATGTGTCCCAAAATCAGTTTTCTTGTGACTGTGGTGATGTACAAACTAAAATTGATTTTACTAATTTTACAACAATTACAAAAGTGGTGATGATACATATTTTCTTTCACGTATTCATCAACTAGGCTATATACAAGAATTTATCTATCAGGTAATCTTCAAGTATTTTTATTTTTTTTATTTTTTCCATTTGGTTATTAAGACATTTGGTATGTAGTGGGAGGCAACTGAACAGCTTAATGTTGTTCTGATACTTTTCATTTGACTTATCAATAGGCCCCTATAGTTTCAAAATTCACTGTTTTTCTTAGTAGATAATAAAGTTTTTCAGACAAGGAAAATACTGTATGTACTGTGGGACTGTTAGGCATGGGATGTAAGGATGATAAGTTATCTTAGGTTGAGTTCAGGATGGTTGCGGGACCTTAGAATGTGTTGTGGGAACAACTCTCATCTGCACTTTACAGTAGAGTTGGTGTCCACCTCTGTAGCTCAGTGCCAGCATCGCTGACTACCACGCAGGGGGCCCGGGTTCGATTCCCAGCAGGGGACTGGGTGTTGTGTGTTGTCCTAATCATCATCATTGGCATGTTTGTCGCCCACGCTGCGTCAACTAAGGCGGCAGAACTATCCTGCAAGAGATCTCCCGGCAAAGAAAGCCATACGCTCATTTCCATTTTTAATAGAGTTGGTGGTGGAAGTGAAGATTAAGGGTGACCATGCATCCTGATGGATAGGTGGTTTGTTATCATAACAATGTTAATCTGTGCAATGATTTCAGCAGGGTTGGTAAATCATGTGGCTGCCTCGGATGGCGTAGAATAAACTCACATCAGGACTGGAATAAGAGTGCTGGGTGGGTGGATTGTGCAGATCCTGCATTGGAGTTTCCTTATCATTTGGGATTGGAAGTGGTATGGGGATGGGCTGCGATGTTGTGAATGTTGGGTGGATGACGGAACACCACTTTAGGCGGGTTGAAATGATCTTGTGTAGGATATTTCTCATTTTAGAACATGCTGACAGATAAAGTGTTTGTGAAGGATATGGTTTACTTCTTCCAATCCATGGTGTTATTTAATGACAAGAGAGACTTCTTCGTGACTGCTGCTTGTTCATTACAAAGACCAGCATGGATACCCAACTCGCTCTTGCTTATGATATTGTGGAAGTTCAGATGATTTGTAATCAGTCTGTGCA
This sequence comes from Locusta migratoria, assembly GCA_026315105.1. NCBI lineage: Eukaryota > Metazoa > Arthropoda > Insecta > Orthoptera > Acrididae > Locusta > Locusta migratoria. The sequence goes on from CM048745.1 coordinate 526,691,316, forward strand.
TAAGCTCTTCAAGAATATTTGAGAAAATAATTAAATGTGAGGCAGGATGATGGTTTATAAAATGTTTTTTTCACCCCTTTTTGTAAATAACTACAGTCAGTTTTAGCTAATCAGGGACAATTCTTTCTTGTAGAGATGCATTGTATGTTTTGCACTATACTGGACTTAGGCCTATATGTTTGTAGCAATGTTTCAATATTTTACTAGAAATATTGTTCACACCAAAAGACCTATTATTTTAATGACTTGATTATTTTAGCCATCTCATTTACTGTGACAGTAGGTATGGATACCTGAGGGGTTATGCAGCTGATAGCCTTCTGTAGAAGAGCCATTGCTTCACCTGTTGCTTCTTTACACTCTTTCTCCTCTTCTGCTGACAAAAAAGTTTGTTAAAATTTTAACAACCACAATTCAGGTTACTTTACAATACTATCACCTCTTTTAATTTCTATGTTAGTCATATTCCTTTTTCTTTTTTTCACCAATTTCTGCTCTATTACTTTGCAGATGCTTTTTATTTTTTACTACTCAATTTTTTGGGAATAGTGGCTTCAGATATAGGGTGTGGAGTAGTGGATACGATATGATAAATAAATACCCGGTACATGCCACATTAACTGAATAATACACATTTATTACAGATCACTTGATACATTCGATGTACACAATAGTTGAGTCCAAACAATACTCAAAGGCCCGCGTGGGCTACCTAAACCACAGTTCAAAGATATTCCACTCCAGGTAGAGTCGCTCTCGATGTTGCCACAAGGGGTATGGTGTAGATGAGAATTTGAACAAGTATGCCATTTAGCCAATCAGGAGTGGCGTTCAGAGAGCTAATAAGATTGCCTGTTTCAGGACTATGTGAAATGAGTAAGCATCGTGACTCACTAGTGCTGTTCTTACTGAGCCACATTTTAAATTAATGATACTGATCAGCTTAGGAATGCAACAAAATTGTATTTTACATGTCCAATATCCTTGTATATATTCTATACATGCAGGATGAGGAGGACTAAATAAATAAATGAAAATATTTCAAATGTGTGTTTCTGCGGGAATTACACTACGTGTTCATTGTTACTAATGGTCAGGTGGCAGTTACCTGAGAATTTTTTTAAATAAATTTTTTTAAATAAATAATAATAAATAATATAAATAATAAATTAAAAAGCTGATTGTTGGATGATGATTACCTGAGTCTTCTTCTTCTTTTCTAAAATTAAAAACATTGATTGTGGTGATAACTTACGCCAAGAGGTGAAAAGCAGTTCACCCATGTGAAAATGGTGTCAATTTAGACATTCACTTTGAGATTTTTGTCTTTATTTTCACAATACAAACTGATCCATTTATGTTTAAGAATCCATCTACCAAGTCACAATACTAGTCATTTGAAACACTCGTCAATTGCAATGGAAATTACAGTGTTGTGAAAAATTTAATGTCTTTTATGATGCCATTCACAAAGCCACTTTTTTTACAAAGTGTAAAATTAAAACTCATTGGTTTCCTGAATGCCACTCCTGATTGGCTGCCTTCATGTGCCTTGGTAAAAGACGGTTGGTGGTATCCTCATCTACACCAGTCCCAAATATAGACATGAATGCATTTAAAATGCATTGAACTTTTTTTGGGTCTCATCATGTATAATTGCCAAAAATGCTAGGAATTGAGAGTGTAAACAGCTGGTCACCATAGAAAGAACAGGAATTATATGTATGTGGACAAAGAAAAGAAACACTAAAAAAAAACCTTCATCTATATGCTGCATTAACTATAAAGTGGACTGGCCCATAAGAACAGTGACATAAATTATTTGTGCTTGAGTTATATCCCAGTGATTGTTTTATGTATCTTTTTCTAATCAAGCCTATGGCTGAAAATTTAAGTTGTGTGAATATGATTGTATTTTGTGTGTGCCTGTCTATGGCTTAGTGGTTGTCTTTACTGTGAGTAGCTACCTATTCTCTATTATTGACATCATTCAGTCCGCAGAATTGTTTGCTGCAACTTTCTGCACTACCCTTTCCTGTGCATGTCTCTTCATCTGAGAAAAGAATAGCAATATACATTCTTTTGAATCTGCTTACTGTGTTTGTCTCTCGGTCTCTCTCTAGGATTTTTACACCACATATTCCCTCTAATGCTAAACTGACGATTCCTTGATGTATCAGAATGTGTCACGCCAATCTATTCCTTCTCTTAGGATATGCCAGAAATTCCTTTTCTCCCCAATTCTGTTGAGCACCTCATTAGTTACATGATCTACCCACCTAATCTACATCATTTGTCTGTAACACTACATTTGAAAAGCTTCTTCCATCTTTTTTGTGTGAACTTCTTATTGTCTATGTTTCACACCAGACAAATGCTTTCAAAAAGGAATTCCTAACATTTAAATTAATATTGGATGTCAACAAATTTCACTTATTCAGAAACGCTTTCTCACCATAGCCATTCTGCATTTTATATCTTCTCTACTTCGGTCATAAGAAGTTATATTGCTACCCAATAACAAAACTCATCTACTACTTTTATTGTCTCATTATCTAATCTAATTCCTTCAGCATAGCCTCATTTTCTGAGACTATATTCCATTTTCCTTGTTTTACTTTTGTTAATGTTATCCTATACACTCATTTCAAGACCCTGTCTATTCTGTTCAGTTGCCCTTCCAGGTCCTTTGCTGTCTCTGACAGAATTACTATGTCATCTGCAAACCACAATGTTTGTATTTCTTCCATGAACTTTAATTCTCTCTTGAAATTTCATTCTTTTGCAGCTTGCTGAAAGTATAGATTGAACAACATTGGCTACAACCCCATCTTACTCCCTTTCCAACCATTACTTCCCTTTCATACCTTTCATCTCTAATAACTGCTGTCTAGTTTTTGTACAAGTTGAATATAACTCATTACTCCCTATATTTTACCCCTGCTAGCTTCAGAATTTGAAAGAGTGTATTCCATTCAACATTGTTAAAAGGATTCTCCAGATTTATAAATGGTAAAAACATAGGTTTGCCTTTCCTTAACCTGTCTTTTAAGATATGTTGTAATGTGAGTATTGCCTCCTGTTTTCCAAAATTTCTCATAAATCCAAACTGATCTTTTCCAAGGTTAGCTTCTACTAATTTTTCCGTTCGACTGTAAATAATGCGAGGCAGTATTTTGCATCCATAACTTCTTAAACTGATAGTTACGTAATTTTCATATTTGTCCACACACTGTTTCTTTGGCATCGGAATTGCTATATTATTTTTAAAGGCAAAGGGTATTTCTCCTGTCTCCTACATCTTGTATACCAGGTGGAATAATTTCTTCATGACTGTCTCTGTTAATGATACCAGCAGTTCAGATGGAATATCATCTGCTTCAGGGCTCTTGTTTCTACTCAAATCTTTCAGTGCTCTGTCAAATTCTTCTCACAGTATTGCATCTCCTATCTCATCTTCCTCTATTTCCTCTTAAATTTCTAAAATACTGCCTTCAAGTTATTTTCCTTTATATAGGCCCTCTATATACTTCTTCTACATTTCAACTTCCCTCCTTTGCTTAGTACTGGTTTTCCATCTGAGTTTTTGATATTCACGCAGTTGCTTCTCATGTCTCAGAATATCTCTTTTATTTTCCTGTAGGCGGTATCTTATCTTTCCCCTAGTTATACATTATTCTACAGTCTATCCCGTAGCCACTCCTGTTTACCCAGTCTACACTTACTGTGAACCTCATTTTTGAGATGTCTGTACTGCCTTTTCCCTGCTTCACTTCCTGCATTTTTATATTTTCTCTTTTTATCAGTTAAGTTCAGTATCTCCTGTGTTATCCAGCAATTTCTATTAGGCATAGTCCTTTTGCCTTTATGACCCTCTGCGGCCTTCACTACTCTATCTCTCAGAGCTACCCATTCTTCTACTGTATTGTTTTTCCCTGTTCCTGTCAGTCCTTGCCTAAGGCTCCGTGTGGAACTCCTAACCACCCCTGGTACTTTCAATTTGCCCAAGTTCCATCTCCCTAATTTTCTACCCTTTTGCAGTCCTGTATTAGAGTCAAGTTTTCCTCTCCTTTAACCATCTGAATAATTTATTTTATCTCCTCATACAGTTCTGTGATCTCCTAGTCATCAGCAGAGCTATTGGGCATATAAACTTATATTACTGTTGTCGGTGTTGGCTTCATGTGTATCTTTCCTACAATAATGCATTCACTATGTTGTTCGTGGTAACTTACCCACATTCCTATTTTCTTATTCATTATCAGACTTACTCCTACGTTACCGCCAACTGATTTTGTATTTATAACCCTGTACTCATCTGACGTCAAATCCTGTTCATCCTTCCACCAAATGTCACTAATCCCCACCATATCTAACTTTAACTTACTCATTTCTCTTTTCAGATGTGAATAAAATCACATAGACTGTAAATGTGATAAATAAGCCAGCACTCTTGTAATTTAGTGGGCACATGAGATAATTAAGAGTGTAACATGTACCAAACTTAGCTTCTTGTTTATTTTAAATATGGTTACTTGATTTTAATTAATTAACTAGGTTGTTATGTTGTTATGGTCTTCAGTCCGGAGACTGGTTTGATGCAGCTCTCCACCCTACTCTATCCTGAGCAAGCCTTTTCATCTCCTCATAAGAACGGCAACCCACATCTATTTGAATCTGCTTACTATACGCGTCTCTGCGATTTTTACCCCACACACTTCCCTCCAATGCTAAATTTACGATTCCCCGATGTCTAAGAATGTGTCCTACCAAGCGATCCCTTCTTTTAGTCAGGGTATGCCAAAAATTCCTTTTCTCACCAATTCTGTTCAGTACCTCTTCATTAGTTATGCGATCTACCCACCTAATCTTCAGCATTCTTCTGTAGCACCACATTTCAAAAGCGTCTATTCTCTTCCTGTCCGCACTGCTTATCGTCCATGTTTCACTCCCGTACAAGGTAACACTCCAAACAAATGCCTTCAGAAAAGGCTTCCTTACACTTAAATTAATATTCGATGTTAGCAAATTTCTCTTTTTCAAAAATGCTTTTCTTCCCATAGCCATTCTGCATTTTGTATCCTCTGTACTACAACCATCACATGTTATTTTACTACCCAAGTAACAAAACTCATCTACCACCTTCATTGTTTTGTTACCTAATCTAATTCCTTCAGCATCGCCTGATTTTCTAAGACCGCATTCCATTATTTTTGTTTTGCTCTTGTTAATGTTCATTTTATATGCTCTCTTCAACACACTGTCCATTCCATTCAACTGCTCTTCCAGGTCCTTTGCTGTCTCGATAGAATTACAATGTCATCAGCAAAACGCAATGTTTTTATTTCTTCCCCCTGAACTTTAATCCCTATTCCAAATTTTTCCTTGCTTTCCTTCACCGCCTGCTTGATGTACAAATTGAATAACATTGGAGAAAGGCTACAACCCTGTCTTACTCCCTTCCCAACTGATGCTTCCCTTTCATGCCCTTCGAGTCTAATAACTGCAGTCTGGCTTTTGTACAAGTCGTAAATAACTCTCCTTTCCCTATATTTTACCCCTGCTGACTTCAGAATTTGAAAGAGTGTATTCCAGTCAACATTGCCATTCTTATACATTCTTCTACAGATTTGCATTTGGCTTCTAGCCACTCCTGCTTAGCCATTTTGCACTTCCTGTCAATCTCATTTCTTAGTCGTCTGTACTCCATTTTGCCTGTTTCATTTACTGCATTTTTATATTTTCTCCTTTCATCTATTAAATTTAATATTTCCTGTGATATCCAAGGATTTTTTGTTGGTCTTGCCTTCCTACCTATTTTGTCCTCTGCTGCCTTCACTATTTCATCTCTCAATGCTACCCATTCCTCTTCTACAGTTTTATTTCCCCCTGTTTCTGTCAATTGTTGCCTAAATCTCCCTCTGAAGGTCTCCAGAACTTCACTTTCCTTCAATTTGTCTAAGTCCCATCTCCTTATTTTCCTACCTTTCTGCAGTTTTTTCAGTTTCAGCCTACACTTCATGACTAACAAGTTATGGTCAGAGTCTATATCTGCCCCTGGGTATGTCTTGCAGTTAAACTGCAAATTAACTAGGTACAACTGAAAATTTTTTACACACAGTATTTTGATTAATGTATGACTGTTACTCTCTACTTCTGCTACTAACAAGCCATTTTTCTTGTGAACTATGTGTTGTGAGCCTCAGTAGGATTAACACTTAAACTGTTTACTCTGGTAGACCTTTCCAGCTATGTTTGAGGTTTTGATTGTGGCTCTATACTTATATCATTAGCACACAGAGGCTACAGTTTTTGATATAGTATTTAAAATAATTGGAGCAATTTATTGTATGAAATGGTACAGTGGTAAGGCACTTGACTTGCATTTGGGACAATAATATAAATGTCTGCCTAGCCGACCAGCAGAGGTTTTTAGAGGTGATTTAGTAAATCACATAAGAAGGCAGATGAGTTCATTTCATGGTAATCACCAAAGTTCTTTCCCCTTATATTTGTACTTTGAGCTTGTATTCTGTTCCTAATGAAATCAATGGAACATTAAACCCAAAATTTCCTTCCCGTAGAGCCCAGTAACAAATCTAATGGGATTCCATATGCTGCACTCACTGTTTCTGGGTTTATTTTTATCTCTAAAACAATCTGATAATGGTTTTGTTGTTTTTTTGTAATAAAGGGAAGACTCCATCCATGCAGGAGGTAGTCCTTTAAAACCATAATATTGTAATGTGCCAAGTATAATTTTATGGTTTACTAATTCACAGGCTTTGACAAGGCAACCGATAATATAACCAGGACACTTTCTCATTATTTGTCATTTGTAAAAGGTTCTGCATTCCAAGCAGTCCATGATGTACTCAGATAAGACAAGACATCATTGTGAGTCAAGTGGTGTATATAACACTTTCACATTGGAACTGATAGTTGTAACCTTTTTCTGTATACCTTGAGTTGTACTTATAGCTTTAGGCCAGCACACCCATTCATACTTTGCTTTATCTGGTGGTACCACTTGTTTTGTTTCTTGCTGTGGGGTGATTACGCTGTTCCTGTTGTTTTAATATATTAACCATTTATTTGGAAAGTGGTGAATGTCTATATAAAAATTAAAAACTTTTGCAAAATTAATTTTTTTTGCAAAATTAATCACTAACTAGATGACTTGTATGAACACTTCACACTGTTAGTGGTCGGTGTCATAATGTGGAAATAAGTAAATGTAAATATTTACATATGAAGGTGATAGGGGTGATACTTTCACGGTGCAGTTTGTTCAAAAACAAAATTTCCTCTGCATTGAGCTTTAGCTTTAATTTATAACTCAACATTTATGAGAGGCAATCAGATTGCAACTTCTCGGTGTAAAAAAATGTTGAGAAAAATTCATGTCAAATTGAATGTGCATTCAAAAACTTCAGAATCAACCAAATTGAGTGTTAAAAAGTTGAAATGAAAGATCTAGATCTGCTGAGTGTTTTTAGACCAAAGCAAACTCTGTACCACAATTAGAAATGTAGATAAGGTTGCTGGACTGACCAAAAATGTTTTGAAGAAAACAAATGTCAAGTTGAATGTGCACTCATAACTTTAGTCTGTATCAACTGATTGTAAATGTTTAAATTCTTATTGATACCTCTGGATCTGCTTAGTGTTCTAATGCTAAAACAAATTGTGTGCCTTAATTAACAACAACAGAAGGCTATCATATTTGAGTCCAAACAAAGTGAGGCAAGAGTTAAGTGAATTTTGATACTTGATGGTGAATTTGTGGACAAATACCTTTTGTTTAAAACAAAAATTAAGGAAATTGGCCAGATAGAATGGTCTGTATGACTGACTTAAGTTTTCATTGATTTTTTAAATATATAAGATTGATACCTCATTTGTTCAGAAAGACTACTAGTTGAAGGACTACACACAATTATCTCCAGAGTTATTCATTGTACCTGCCTCATAGCATTGCTGGCTATTGGCTTGGTTTGTAGATATGTCACTCCCTTGGTAAGAGTTGGCATAGCAATAATAACAGTGTCAGCATGCAGCATGCCAGGACTAAGCAGTACAAGGAAGTTTTTTTTTTCTTCTTGAAAAATTGATGAAATATTACATCATCCAGCAATTTTTATTGTCAGTGATCAATGTTTCAAGCAATTAGTATTTTTAATTACATTTTGGGGCATGGTAGGTGTATATGTGAAAGTAAATGGATCATTTTGTATTGTAAAAATTAATCACACATTTAAAGCAAAAGATAAATCTCCATTGCCGATGTTCAGTGTTTTAAATGATTAGTATCTCTAACTTATATCACAGGGATGGTGGATGTAAAAGGATCAGGTTGTAATGTAAGAAGTAAGAACAGCTTTAGTAACATTGTCACACAATATCACTTCACTCAGCGCTCCATTCATTTAATTGACTGGTCTCCCTTAGTGATGCTAATGTGTAACAGACATTCATAATCAACACCTTCCCCCCCCCCCCCCCAAAAAATATAGCCATTTAATTATAAATTAATTCCATTGTGTCTCACCTGTCATGGCTACATCAAATTGATGTGCTGTTGACTATGTGAAATTTGCTGCAGTGCCAACATGTGCATGTTATGGAAGCACTGCTGATGTTTGTCTGACCGTTGTGCTAACTTTAGCAGGTAGCCTTATCTTTGATGGGTCTGTAGTAGATGGTGGTGGTGGTGGAGGAGGAATGCTGTATGGGACAGATGTTCCACTTAGGTTTACAGCAGGGATGTGAATCACAAGGCAAGGGTAGAGTAAGAATGGACAAGGATATTGCACAGATTCTATGGGAGGGGAGGGGGAGGCTTTAGGATAAGTCTCATTTCAGGGTTTCTTCCCATTACATGCCTGCTTAAACACATTTGTGCTAAGCAGTCTAATCTTCCAGAATGAAACTTTCACTCTGCAGCGGAGTATGTGCTGATATGAAACTTCCTGGCAGATTAAAATTGTGTGCCGGAACCGGGACTCGAACCTGGGACCTTTGCCTTTCGTGGGCAAGCACACTACCGACTGTGCTATCCTGACACGACTCACGATGCCGCCTCACAACTTTAATTATGCCAGTACCTCGCCTCCTACTTTCGAAACTTCACAGAAGCTCTCCTGCAAACCATGCAAGACTAGCACTCCTGGAAGAAAGGATATGGTGGAGACATGGCTTAGCCACAGCCTAAGGGATGTTTCCAGAATGAAACTTTCACTCTGCAGCAGAGTGTGCACTAATATGAAACTTCCTGGCAGATTAAAATTGTCGGTAGTGCGCTTGCCCACGAAAGGCAAAGGTCCCAGGTTCAAGTCCCGGTTTCGGCACACAATTTTAATCTGCCAGGAAGTTTCATATCAGTGCACACTCCGCTGCAGAGTGAAAGTTTCATTCTGGAAACACCCCTTAGGCTGTGGCTAAGCCATGTCTCCACCATATCCTTTCTTCCAGGAGTGCTAGTCTTGCATGGTTCGCAGGAGAGCTTCTGTGAAGTTTGGAAAGTAGGAGACGAGGTACTGGTGGAAGTAAAGTTGTGAGGCCACATCGTGAGTCATGTCAGGATAGCACAGTCGGTAGTGCGCTTACCTGCGAAAGGCAAAGGTCCCAGGTTTGAGTCCCGGTTCCGGCACACAATTTTAATCTGCCAGGAAGTTTCAGTCTAATCTTGCCACATCACGGTCGATACAAGAATGATATTTTATAGGCATTATTGTATTCCTAATTTATCACTTATTACTGCCTCTTAAAGCTCTACTTACTTTTGCAAAATGTGTAGCTTCCAACCTTAAAGTGGTTGTCAGTTCAGTTTTTTCATCATTTCTTTGACACTGTTCTATGGGTGAGATAAAACTGTCACAATTCGTGCTGCCTTTCTATATGTTCAATATTTGACCTATTTGCTATGAAAGCCACACAATTTAGCAATTTTCTGGGATGGACTGCATGAATGTTTTGTAAGGAATCTCCTTTGTAGACTATGTATCTCAGTACCCTCCCATGAACTGAAGTCATGGCCTGTTTTATCTACAACTGAGTCTATGTTATCATTCAATAAAATTGACTCGACAAAGATAAACTGAATGCTAACCAGTGCACACAATTTTATGCACTTTCATGTTTATGTACAGATCCTGCAGATTTAAGAGAGTTAATTCACTTCAAAATAAATATGAATATTCCTAATTTGGGAAGAATAATTATTGAGAAAATGATATTTACAGAACTAAACAAAATGAAGAATTTATATCTTGTACGTATCTATACATTTCTCTGCACAAACCTTGATGTCAGAAACTGAATTTGTTTGTGAATGTATAAATGAATGAAGTACCTTTTATAACCTTGGTAAGGGAAAAATATTAATTTGAGACCAATTGTTGGTACTGATCACCTCCTGTCGTCTCTACTATGTCTTCTAGTGGCTAAAAAAATTTGATAATAGCACTTGGAGAGGTCAGGATTCAAAATGTTTCTCCCTGCTCATGCCACTCAAATGTTGGCACGTCAGTTACTGCTTATGAAGAATTTTGACGGACAGGAAACAAACTTATTTTGGTACAGGTTTATAGAACAATTCAGCAACAGTGATTCTTGGTTGTTGACAAACTCTAGCAACATGACCTTTTCAATTATTGCAGATAATCATAACTTCAAAGGTGCCTGTGACCCGACTGTTTCCATTCCTTAATCAGTAACTGTTGGTATCATTGCGGCCATGTTTTATCTTCTCTAACACTACTACAGGAATCTTCTTTTTACATTTGGCATGTTCCGTTCAGATTCCTGTTTTTGGTATTTCATCTACCAATCTGCTGCACACCCTGTTGCTTTCACAAGTGCTTGTAGACCAGAGAATGTAATTTTATGTGCAATAAACATTTCTGATGTTTTTTTTTAACTACAATTTGTTATTTTCTTGCAGGTATTCAGATGTTCTTCAAGGAAGTTTTCTTGAAGCTTATCGTAACCTGACATACAAACATGTTATGGGATTGCAGTGGGCTGTACATCACTGCCCACAAGCACGATTTGTTGTGAAAATGGATGATGATATTGTAGTTAATATGTACAAACTTTCTGAAATAATCTCGCATATTTCTGAATCTCAGAGGAAGGACCTCCTTATGGGTTATGTACTTAGGGGAATGGTTCCAGTTAGAGAACCTGTTAACAAATGGTATGTGACCCACGCAGAATTTTCTGGTAATATGTACCCCCAGTTTCTCTCAGGATGGATGTACGTAACAACACCTCCAGTGATAAATAAACTACTTTCTGCAGCTCAGAAGGAAAAATTCTTCTGGATAGATGATACATTTGTCACAGGTATTCTTGCCCAGCGAGCAGGTGTTGAAGGCTATAGTAATATAAGCAATACATTTACAACAGATCCTGGTTATCTGGAGTGCTGTCTCAGGCACACAGATGTTCACTGTGATTATATGGTTGGTCCAAGTGGAGGTGATTACAGTTTACATATTAGATTAGCTAGACATGCTAAAAGGTGTCGAGACAAAGGATCCTGCAAGAACAGAAGCCCACAAAATGCACTGAAAAGGACATGTGTAAATAAAGGAAGGCAGCAGCTACCATTGTTTGGTGGACAAGGTTATGTTGCTGAAATAAAAATTGGTTAAAATGTTCCAGCTGAAGTTTGGATTCACTGATGAATTTTTTAATCAGCTTATGGAAACAAATCTATTTTCTGATTTTCTAGACTGTTACAATGTGTATATTTTTGTATTGGAGATAAAAATTTTGTATGTGTGTGTTAACATTTTGTCACAAAATATATTTTATACAAATTAACACAACATAGCCAATAATTCTGTTGTATGTACCTGGAATTGCAAAGGAGAAATGAAAGAAACATACAGGTAGATAAAAATTTAGTTAACTGATCACATCAGATTGGCAAAGACATGCAGCACTTTGTATGCCAGCTGAAAATGCAATTTATTAAACATGGCATAAAAGGATTAATTTATATCCCATAATTTTAAACTGCACAGATCATATGGTATACATTTAGTCAAAGTCCAGAGATAACACCAATGAGCAAAGAATTTAGACTGCATACAAAATACATCTTCACTTCCTTCACTCACCTTCAATTGCCTCCCCCCCCCCCCCACACACACACTTCCCCAAATGTCATACAGACTATGGCAATGGAAGGCTGTGCGTCCTGTATCCTCATGGAATCACACATATGTAGCATTGGGGTATTAACTGTTGAATTTGAACCAGTGTGATTTTCGGCTCCGTTAAAAGACTGCTTTATTGCTGCCAACAGATATAGTGATAGGAGGGCCATTGATGACACTAAATGTACTGTTAGGGGATGTCAGTACTATTTGTGAGCCACTGTACAATGATTAGAGAGGTTTTCAAATGGCATAGAAAATGAAAAGTTGTGTAATGTAATGTTCTTCTGAAACAATTAGGTGGAGCATTGGGATTTCCAAATGTAGATGTTTCGCAAAGCCTGATGCTCAATAATATTGTGTGATATTCTGCTGGAAGATAACATTGGCAGTCAAGTGTTTTTATGTGTACCAGTGCTACTTTAGTTTTCTTCTTTGGAAGCCAGAGTATAGCAATCCCACTATCAAAGAAGGTAGAATTATTCTTTTGCATGCAGTTATCTACCATGGCTTTATACCAGACTGTCAGCTGCTTTACAAATCAAAGAAGACATCAGAGTACTATGAAGAAATGATTCATGGTACATTTTTAAATTGGTTTAAAAATATTCTGCTACCAAATTTAGGAACTCCAATAATTGTTCTTGACATTATTCAATACCATTCAGTTTTGAAGGATTCTGACCTCTTGAAAGAATGACATTTTTCAGTGTTTATGACAACACAAAGTTACTGGGAATAATACAGTGAGAAACATAGCATTATTAGAATTTGTAGTTAATAACTGTGGTGTCTTTTCCGCTAGACATGCCCAAAGCAAAGAAATGTCACTATGCAATGCTGCAACTGTTCTACATATAGATATATTTGATTTTTTTTTGTCTCAGCTGAAGGTAGGTGTTGTAATCAAACAATACGGACATAAAAAATATGTGGTGCTTGGATTGAACAAGGGTCTCCTGCTTACTAGGCAGTTACACCAACATTTGTGTCATTGAGGCACATGGGCTTCACACATCTGTAAGGACCGCTACTCAAACACGTACCCAGTCTGAGCCGAATTCTCTTATATCCTCCTACTTTGACTATTGTATGCCATGGCTCGCAGCCTACTTTGTATTCTGGCCAGGAGTCCAGTCCTCATGTGCATATACACTGAAATAACATCTTTGACATGGTGAATTACAATTAAGATTAAGGCATCTTTTCTTCTGAACATGTCTGAAAGAACAGACATTGCTATGTGATGCTGCAGTGTTTTACTGTAACACCTACAGGCAGTTTAGACAAAAATACCCCAAAATATAGGAATCTGAAGTGGGTTAGGGATGCGGAATGATCAGGGGAACGGGCGAGGTAGAGATGTTTGTGCTGCCTGCTATAGCATGCAGGGACTAAGATCCATTGTTGAAGGATTGTGAGAGTATGGAGTTGGTGAGTGGGGGTCAGAATAGGAGGGGGTGAAGAAAGAGGAAAACTAGTTGGTATGAAGCAGCATTCAGTGAGATGAAGGATCCAGATTATATAAGTTATGAAGCAGCCATTTAAATTGAGCATATTACATTCAGCTGTATGTTGTGTTAAAGGGTGATTGACTTTGCTCTTGGGCGCAGTTTGGCAGTGGCCATTCATACTGGTGGAGAGCTGACAATGGCTGTAGAAGAGCTGGTAAAAGACTTGACTGCTTTCACAGATGGATTGGCCTTTAATGAAAGATAGGACTGACCCTGTGATAGGAGTGACACTAGAAGAGCTGGGTAGGTGGATTTGATAGGTCTTGCACTTGGGTCTTCCACAGAGACATGATTTATCCTGTGGTAAGAGATTGGGAGAGGAATAGGGGTGGAGTAGGATGTTATAGAGTGTGGATTGGACAGCCCTACCCTAAGTACAGCATTTCTTGTCATTGCTTGTAGAATCCACACCTGCATATCTTACGTTTTCAACTTGTCAAATTCCATGACCAACACACCATAATATCCAGAGGCAAAACAACTCCAAAACTGTGTTGTTAATCTAACCATTAAATATGTCGGTTCCATGGTAGTTTCAGTCCTACATAAAGCACTAAACTTGGATTTAACACATTGGACTTGTCATATATATCTAGTCTCCTTTTCCCTATCCCTCCAATGGAAACATTTTTTTGGCACCAATCACTAGTCCCAAAGCCAATAGACTTCTAATGTTAAATCCTGTCTCTCCTAGTTCATACCACCATCCACCCATAACCCCCCCCCCTCTCCCACCACCTTCCCTTCACCTAACATCCAGGAAATACATGTACTCTTTGTTTTTATGGCCTTCCCCCCCCCCTCTGTCATCACAGTTACATAGATTACTCACCACATTTTGAGGGTGTAATAAAACTATTATTAAGACCAAATGTATTTTGCTTTATTTCAAAGAATCATCAGTAATCTGTTTTTTGTTTATTATGTTCTTTTTCTTGTTAATGTTTATGGTAGAATTGGTAAACTGGCAACAAATGTTAAATGTTTTTCTGTTGTGAAAACTGCTACCAACAAGATACTTTGTTCCAGGATGTCCTTAACTACAACTTGGCCTTACCATCCTTCCCTAGGTCCCCTGTCTATAATGAACATGTTGTTGACTGGACATTAGACCCTAATCTTTCGTACTTCTTTCCCATTTCCCTTCCTAAAAACACCAAACCTTTTGCTGCAGGAAGAATATACATACAGAACTTCAAACCTGATCATCCTCCCTGAATACTAAGGTTATACGACTGTTGTGGTTAATTGCAGTTACTACCTGCTAGAAACTTGTTCCAATTGTCTGACTCCTCCAGCTTCAAGTTCTGCCAAAGTGATCCCAACCCAGAAGTCCAACATAATCTCCTCTCTTTGCTGAAATCATTAGGACCGTCCCAAAATCTCTCCCGTAAATCCATGTCCCTACTCATATCTCAACAGTATCCCCCCCCACACACACACATTCTACATGTTCCCCAAACTATACAAGCCCAACAATCCTGCCTTGTGTCTAGATATTGGTTCCCACTGAGACTTTTTCAGTCATTATTGAGCAACACATCCAACCACTTTCTTTCTATAGAGCCTTCCACATAAATATAACAACCAGTTCCTTCAGAAACTCTCCAACATCCCCACCCCTTTACTTTCCAGATAATTTACGTGTCACTGTTGATGTCACTTTGGTACAAATGGATCAAGCTACATGGAAGGATTTGGCCTAAGATCAGTACATAATTCACTGTTTTAATTTTATTGCTAATAATGAAAGAAAACATTCATATATTAAAAGGAAAACATTTAAAATGAGTCAGTAATTTAAATGGATTAATGGAAATTAGGGGAAAAATCATAAACAGGATTCATTCAGAGATTAATTGCCTTACAAACTTGCAATAACAAATTACAATGTTGTTAATTTGTTGAGAAACAATAATTAAAAAAATTATTTTTGGCATTTACAAAAAACGAACACACAAGTTTGATAACAAAAACTTGAACGCAAAAAGAAAAATACCAAACAGAACAAACTGTGGGTCAACTTCCAGTAAACTGACACAACTTTACTTAAATTTGGACAAGTGTTAATATAGCCAAATGCACAGACAGTAAAAAGGAAGGAAGCAAGCTTAGTGTTTAATGTCTTGTCAACAGCAAAAGTTCTTAATAATCCCACCTTGAAAAGCAGTAATGCTAATGATAATAAAGCAGATAAAATCACTGTTATTCAACCTTGACAACCTGTAATAAATGATCATTTACAGTAAAGAGCCACACAAGTTAAATAATGGTTACGATAACTTTCATTCAATAAGGAAAATACCAAACAGAATGAATGGAGGGTCAGCCTCAAGAAAAACTGATACAACTACACTTACTTTCAGACAGGAATAAAAATATACAAATTGTAAAAACTCTTAATAAACCCACCTTGAAATGCAGTCACACTAATTGGAAAAGATAACAGCCCATTTATACAAAATTTTAATGCTACTGCAATACTTAATTAAGAAGCTTAATACCAGTAATAATTAAAACAATCAATCATAATAAGAAACATGTCTGAGTGATTGTGTGAATGTATACGTTTCTTATTTAATGAAGACCATGTCAAAAAATTTAAGTTGTGTGAATGCTATTGTCTATTTTTCGTGCCTCTTTACAGTGAGTAAATGTCATTCCAAAAAGATTTTCCATTGTTAAATAATGAGAAACATGGTTACAAGTTGGTACCAGTATATGAATAATTATTAGACATACAGTAGAAGTTATTTAACAGTAGTGTTCACAAGTAATACATGGTGCAGATAACTTGAGCAGCCATGAAGCAGCCCTGCACCTCCAAGCTTCTTAAAAAGTCTGACTAGCCAAAGATAGGCAGCAGTGCAAGAAGAGGAATAGGGTCCCTTGGAAGCAGCAATGGTCAAACACAAGGCTGGAGGAAAACTAATAGCTTGGAGAAAAGGACAGAACAATTAACATGCAGAACTAAAGAAGGCCACTATACCTTTGGCATTGAGATAAAGAAACTTATGAACGTAAAATGTTAACACCATCGAGATCCAAGGCGAACTATTAAGCACATAGGTGATATTTGAAATATTATTACAGGCATAATGTCAAAGAGTACATTTTAAAGTGTGTTGTTGTTATGGTCTTCAGTCCAGAGACTGGTTTGATGCAGCTCTCCACCCTACTCTCTCCTGAGCAAGCCTTTTCATCTTCTAATAAGAACGGCAACCCACATCTACTTAAATCTGCTTAATATACGTGTCTCTTGGTCTCCCTCTGCAATTTTTACCCCACACACTTCCCTCTGGTGCTAAATTTATGATTCGTCGATGTCTAAGAAAGTGTCCTACCAAGCGATCCCGTCTTTTAGTCAGGGTGTGCAAAAAATTCATTTTCTCACCAATTCGGATCAATACCTCCTCATTAGTTACGCGATCCACCGACCTAATCTTCAGCATTATTCTGTAGCACCACATTTCAAAAGCCTCTATTCTCTTCCTGTCCGCACTGTTTATCGTCCATGTTTCACTCCCATACAAGGCAACACTCCACACAAATGCCTTCAGAAAAGACTTACTTACACTTAAATTAATATTCCATGTTAGCAAATTTCTCTTTTTCAAAAATGCTTTTCTTCCCATTGCCATTCTGCATTTTATATCATCTGTACTGCGACCATCGCATGTTATTTTACTACCCAAGTAACAAAACTCATCCACCACTTTCATTGTTTCTTTGCCTTATCTATTTCTTTCAGCATCGCCTGCTTTTCTAAGACCACATTCCATTATTTTTGTTTTGCTCTTGTTAATGTTCATTTTATACGCTCTCTTCAACACACTGTCCATTCCATTCAACTGATCTTCCAGGTCCTTTGCTGTCTCTGACAGAATTACAATGTCATCAGCAAAACACAATGTTTTTATTTCTTGCCCTTGAACTTTAATTCCTTCTCAATTTTATTTATTTATTTGCTTCCTTTCACAGCTTGTTCAATGTACAAATTGAATAACAAATTGGATCCTTTAGTGGGCCAAACCAGTGGAAGTCCAAGGACAACATATGGGCAACTTTCTACTTTGCTGGATGTGTGTTACCCACTGTGGAGGATGATGGCAACTATGTATCACACATTGTTTTGTGCTGCAAAGATGTGTATTTAACTACAACAGACACATAAAAAGACACACATACACTAGCTTTTGGTCACTAGCCTTTGTGAGAAAAAAAATACCCACAATGTAATTCATACAATTACAAAGGCATTCTTCACAGACATGCATCATTTCTGGTTGCTGCGTTCCAAGTCACACTCCACGGTGACTGGAGGGGAGGAGGAACAAGAAGGATCCTGCAGTGATGTGGTTGAATACATCACTAACTAACAGAGCATGTATGTACTAGATGTGTTGCTACATTAGACTGCACTTGTATCCATTCCCATCACTGCAGCATCCTTCGTGGTTCCCCTCCGCTCCCCTCCCATCGCCACCTCTTCCATCCCCATGTTAATGGTATACATAAAATATTAATGAATCACTGGACAAATATGAGAATTAAATGAAGAGTTTTAGAATATATTGTATTTCCAGATAACAACAGTAATAAATGAACACTTAACTTGCATAGATTATGTGGCATAGTTGGCGCATTTACAATGTCCAAAATCTATGTTTATCAGTGGACTTGCAAGCAGTCTGTTAATGTTCTTGAGAGTCATCGTCTCAGCAAATTATACCAATGTTTAACAAACTTATCTTTGTGTATAACAGGAACAATTTTCTTTCTAACGTTTGTACAGCCTTGTCATGAATAGTACAGTGTAACTAAGTGCAGGATGATGCACGTAGATGAAAACTCACTTTGCTACAACTGATGGAGACCTACCTCATTGTATTTTCACATGGTCTTTGTAGTATCAGAGACTGGAAACTCACAGGAGGAACTATGGTGTATTGTAGAACTGCCCAACCTGACTTCTAGACTGTGAACTGTTGCCAATGAAAAAAGGAAAATTAGCTGTCTGTGTTAGCATGAATACTTAGATTCAGGCTTGTGGTGGCTTATGGAACTTTGGCGGTGTAGTTCCTTGTACCACATCATTAACTGGTGATCTTCACTACCTTATGTACTGTTCTTGGCCGCTTTGCAGTGTGGGCATATCACTTGGTATCTTTATGAAAATACTTCCTTCACCCTCTCCCAACATCAGTCCTGTTGCTGGATATGCAAGTGATGACCAGTAATATATAGGACAGTATGCCAGAGCAAGTGGGGCAGGTGGGTGAGGCATCTAAGGTTATCACAAAGCACCCACCCACACCCCAATATTTGTCTCAGCATGATTAAAAAGGCAAACCTGAAAACCATTCACAGACTGAATGCCAGTATCTGTGGGTATAACTTCAGATAACAGGGGATTGGCAATAAAAACAGATCTTTCAAGCTGTTGAGCCGAGCACTGGGTGTGCATGCCGTGGTGGTTGCAGCACAGGTTATGATGCAATGGGCAGCTATGGATCGATGTCAACCACTGTCCTTATCAGTAGAGTCATCACTGCTGCTGGTAGAGACAATGAAAACAGTGGCTATGTTGATAGCCAGAGTTACTGCTGTTGGATCTACAGGTTCTAGAATTGAAGTGTGTTTATGAAAAAATGACAGGTGAGGAATCACCATGATTATGTACTCCTTCATGGTCCAAGTGTATCTGGGACATAAACTATTTACAACACAGTATTCCCACATCAGCTTGCAATCATGTACTCTGGAAAAGTCTGATTAATCTTAAACGTAGTGGTGGGTGATGGAATTTGGACTTTCTGAGGTGGACACATTATATTAAGCCTTGTTATGTGGCATTATTCATGAAGTAGCTCCACTGGCAACTTGAAGTCCCTTGGCAAGGAGTGATAAAAACACCACTTTGAGAACCTCCTTTCGTGAATGAGTAGCACACATCTTGTCCATATGTGACTTGAATGTTCTCAGAAATCTTTGATGCAAACTTGCTGTAAGAACCCACCTCTGCTAGCCATCTTGTATTTCAGTATGGTGCCAACAATCTACTGGGCAGAGCTATTTAAAGTAATTTAGTGGTGAGTGATTATATGATTTGCATACATTGCACTTAGTGACACACAGTCAGTTATTCAGTCTCTCTGCCCTATGTTGTGACATCTGGCTAATTGCTTGGTGTGGACTGTACCCCATTGTTCTTCATGTAACAAATGATGTACTTCCCATGTGGAACTAACAAACAGGCATCTCCAGTTTCTGACTGGAGTGGAAGTATCTCTCTCTATCTGTCCTGTGATGAATGTTGCACAAACAAGTGCTATACCACTGGATGGCAGCTTTCTGTGCCACTTCAAGGCCACTCACAATGAACAATGTCCCAAAACAATACTGGGTGCAGAGTCTAATGCTGTTTGTCTTGCTACTTGGTAAAAGTAGCTGGAAATTCCTTCAGTGTATCCATATCTTATGAGTCAATGTGAAAACAAGAATATTCCAAAGAATCAAACTGTGCACTGGAGCCTAAAGGCAACTATCACAAGAAGCCTACACTGGACTGCTTCTTTGGCGGCAAGTGCATCAAACCATATTGTAATGAGGCAGTGGAAAGGTCCACCATGGTAGTTTCTATGATGTCCAAGTTGAGGCAGAGTATTAGTAGTTATACAGAGGTATCTGTGGTCTGTAATCAATTGTAAAGGTCATCCATACAAGTCTTGAAAGAACCTTGTTGCCCCATAAACAATTGTGAGAACCTCTTTCTGTAATTTACTATATTTCTGTGGCTCAGTAAATGATTTTGGTGCAAAGGCTTGAGACAAAGCAATACTAGATTCAATAGTTTTGAGTTGTGATCATGGAAACATCTTTGTATTTGTGTATGACGGGAATTCTGTTTTTTATAAGTATTTCACAGCCTTGCTGTAAATTGTGGGATCTAACAAAGTTCAGGACAAAGGGCACTGACAGAAGGTCACTTCACTATGACTGCCTGAGAACTACTCCATTGTGTTGGCAGTCATACTTCTTATCAATGAAGAATGAAGAGTCACCTGTAGGTTCTAAGGCTATGAACTGAAGGCTATGGAAACTGTAAATTTGTGTCCACTGCATGATTACTTGACGTCCATACCCATGGTGGTATGTAGAATTGTCAGAAGATATGATTATTTCCTCAAACATCGTTAGACAGTGTTCTTCACTGCCTTCTGAAGTATACTTGGCAGCTTTATAGTGTTGAGTTACCATTTCATGTCTCCTTCCCAGTGTTGAGAAGAGGATGTCAGTGAGCTCTTGAGTGCTTTGCTCAGCCCCTCCTACACATGCTGTGCCGTGCTGAGATGACTTCATCCATCTAACCAGAACCTGCTCCTAGTGGACTTTGAGTTGTTCACTGTCTTTCATGTTACCAATAGATGAACTCTGGATCAACCAAAACCCACACAACTCATGGTGCTTACTGCTGGAGAGGAATGACAACCAAGTACCACTGTTCTTGTGCATCACTACAGGCATTTTCAGCTGCCAGGCCTACCTGTCTGGAGAGAGTTGGTTAATACATGATAGCTCAGAATCTGAGGCATTCCAATACTATCACAGAACATTGCTACTGTCAAACGGGGTTATTTTGGACACTGTGAGCATTTCATACAGTATTGTTTACTTGCAATTTTCTGCTGCATAGCAACAAATTTCTTCTAATTTTCACTTCTATGGGCCAATTATTTTAAGCACTAGACCGTATTTTCCATGTTCTGTTACTTTTATTGTGGGTCAAATGATTACCTAGGTAAATATCTGATGAACAGCC
Source organism: Locusta migratoria (assembly GCA_026315105.1). NCBI lineage: Eukaryota > Metazoa > Arthropoda > Insecta > Orthoptera > Acrididae > Locusta > Locusta migratoria. The sequence continues at coordinate 526,712,822 of CM048745.1, forward strand.
TCACTATTGAAAGTTCACACAATTTCATTAAGTAGGAACTTCATATTGTTTTGACTGGCAGAGCAGTATTATGATTTCAGTTGTCAGACAGTTTCTTTAAAAGTTTGTCAATTTTTGCATGTATAGTTATAAAATAATGACAGTTTTCACAAAATTGTGTACTGTGTGGGGTGCCTTCTGAAAAAACGCTAAGAGCATATAAAAGTAGGAAGTTGCTAAATTGCATTGTAAAATTAAGGCTACCTTCTCACAGAGCCACTGACAAACACATCTTGGCAGCATCCAAACCTACACTTGGCTTGACTGGGCACTACCAAGATCAGGGATAGCTGTTCCTTTGTGCAGCTTTGATGCTGCTAATGCAAGTGTTATCCAGATGTCAAGTGCTGACCGGTCAGCAGCATCATTGAGTGACAGCATGTAAAGGCTGTCATTGGAAGCAATATATCATGAATGGTGGCCCAGTCCACATCTGCACCACTGATGATGGGATGTTCAAATGAATATTTTGAAAATTATGATTACAATTGTAAGTATAAATAATATGAGTTTGGCTTAATTTCATTAGAGTTCTTTTAAATATGTTATTTCATTGATACATAATGCTTAGTATTAAAATTGATTAAAAATGTAGCCAAAACAATGTTATCATTTTTTTAAAATTATGTCACATAAATATTGATATTCTTGTTGCTAACATGGATCCCAAGTTTCTGTTGTCTACAGATTATGAATAAATAATAAGCTTGATCCTAAAACTTTCATAGTATTTCGTGGTGGCATTCTTCAAACTCTTCTCGGTTTACAAGCCACATCACAATGAATACAATTCTCAAGCTTTTCATGTCAAACTCTGCCATCATCACCAGGAGGAAAATCACTGACTACTGAGGCTAGCACAGTGTCCTGCATATACAGCTGTTATAGCTATGTTTGAAACCTTCTGGAGGGCTGAACAGCACGTGCACAGAAGGCAAAGTGGGTAGTTTCGTAGGACCATGGTAACGAGTGATGTATCTTATGCATCCTATATTTCAAGTCATTGTTCGACAGTATGAAAGGAATGCTGCTGGCTTGGCCTCATCTGCTTATTCATGGTGGCATTCCTTCCATCAGTGGCACCTGAAGCTTTGGCAATTTAACCCTTCCTGTAACCATTTTCTCTGAACATATGCTTCAAATGTTGAAATTCAGATTCTAGATTGACAACAGGAAATGTAATGTTTGGCTTGTGCACTAGTGTATTTAGGACAGCTTATTCGTTTACAGAATTATGTAAACTGTTGCTGTTAAAGTATCCATTAATGTGCATTGAATTCCTGTGCACTGAATGACCAATCCGACCTATTGCCTTCCGCTCGACTAAGACATCCAAGAATGGGAGCTTGTCATCCTTCTCCATCTCGATGGAGAATGTACTATTGGGATGGCAATTGTTCATGTGGTCTAACAAACTGCTGTAGCATTTCCATGCCATGAGGCCTTGCATCTACTGTAAACACAGTGAAAGAAGTGTGATGGAGGCAATCTCACTGAGTTCAGTGCTTGCTGTTTGAAATGCTCCATGACTAAGTTTGCCACAGCTAAAGAAAGTGGAAATTTCTTGTTGTGGCATCTGTCACCCCTTAATATTCATTGTGGTACTGAAAGTACATTGTCGGTACGGTATGGCAGAAGAGCTTGACGATCCCAGGTGGAATTTGTTCTTCCAACATGTTCAAAGTATCTTGTACCAGCTCTCTTGTAAAAAGCAACATGATGTGTAGACTAACCACTGTGTTGATTTTGATGAACAACTGTGAGTTTACAATGTGATGTTTACAGTGTCCCAGTTTTGGAGCCAATAAGCTTGTCAGATGTATGTAGGTGAGCTGTAGCACTGACTATGGGCCTTAAACCTTTACTGGAGTGCCCATACAAGTCAACTTGTTGGTCACCAGGTGACAGTGGAGTGTTTCATTGTGATTGGTAGCTGGGGTGATGAGATGACTTCATTAACATCAGTTTTGTATGTCACCTCCAACTGGGTGATCATCATGGCAAATTTTTGGGTGTTGATGTAGTCGGCAAAGATGGCATCAGCAGAAGCAAACCAGAGGCATGAGTCACAGGGGTTGAAGGGGGTAGGTGCATTGTGGCTCAATTAGGAGAGGCTGTGGTGGAAAGCAGTGCCTAGGGCTGGAGGGATGGCATCACTGGTGGTGGCAGTGGCAGGGGCAGCAATTGGCACAGTGGTATGTACTGTCTGTGGTCACACTGCAGAAAGTTGCATGCAGAAGTCAGTGTTGCACCACTCCAGTTCTGCGAGACATGCTGTGAACTCAGCCATGATGTCCTGAGGGATGCTCATGGGCAGGGAAGCGTCAGTTGAGCCAACAGCAGAGTACATGTTCAATTAAAATCAGCTGAGTCACCAGTGTAGAATTGTAGGATCATCCACTTAAAGTTATTCAACACTGACTTTACATACACAAAACATTTTTTTTATTTGAATCACAAGATGAACAGGTAATAGGATCTTTAGTTCATACACAATAGTCCACTCCAGTCCTTGACAGCATGGTGCAATGGAACTGCTGTGGCACCAATGCAGCAGTGAATGTGGCACAAGGCTTGTGGTGTGAAAATACAGTGGCATGCAGTCAAAGACCATTTGAGGGAAACATAGTGTGGGTGGAAGGTGTGGTGCAGAGGGACATTGTCATCACATTGCACTATGCATTGCATGTCCTGGTGACATGAAAATATGGGCACTATCTCACCACATGGTGAGTTGTTTGGTATGGATATGGGGCTGCTTCATTCAACATGTGTCCACTTTGGAAGAAAGGTGCAACAAACTGGAAATGGCTAGCCAGAGATTGGATGGCCTTCTTGTGCATGGCTGCTACCAGCCGGGTGTGTCAAAAGGAAAAGGAAGAGGGTAAATAAATAAACAAAAATAAAACACTGTGTCACCTATCATACACTCACATTGTGCAGCCAAGGACAGCTGCAATTCTACCTGTTATTCTTGTAATTATTAAGCCTATTTCTCTCCTAATTTACCTTGCCACCTTTGTCAAAAACTCTGTCCGATTTATCAATATACCTAAAAAAATGTTCTACAAATTTATCTGGTTTAAACTAATCCCAACTATACTCTCCCAGGTAATCTGCTTTTCAAAGCATCAGTTTGGGTTAACCGATCAAGAGGACCACCTATTTTTTATTTTTTTTATTTTTTATCAAATCTGCCTCATGCTCCCATCTTCAATTTGTAATGTGGTCCAGTTAAGAAACAACTCTCTATCCTAGCCTATTGTATAATGGGCCAAAATTTATTCAAGAAACTTCTCACATAATCTGAGTATTTCATTTTCCATCAATATGCTGATTACTTCATGATAGCGCTTCCCCACCCGAAAGCTTTCTTACAAATTTGATTTTAAGTGGCTCACTCATACCACCAGCATTGGCAGCATTATTTTATAAAATCTGCTGAATGTTATTTACTCTCTCCTGAGAAATTCTTTCCCGACACATTATTCCATAGCCACACACAGCTGCTCTCAGGCACACAGCATTGCAAACCTTCATATCTAGTAAGTGTAACTGGCTTTTGATTAGCAGTAACATACAGTAATTTGATTTTTCTGTGCACTTTTTCTTTCAGTTTGTAAATTTATTGTGTGTATTAGACTCAAATTCACAGTTAAGTAACAGTGTAATCTTCCTGTGAATGAATCGTGGTAGTTGTTTGCTTTCATATCTCCTAAGTGTAACTGGATTCTCAATAAGAGTGATATATTTTGATTTTCCTGTGTGGTTCTTCCTTCAGTTTCTTAAATTTATCCTGTTATCTTGTGTATAGATTCACATAGGCATTAAATACCTAGTTTGGTACTTTTTCGTTGTGTGAATCCCTATAGTTATCTCTATTTGCCTTAGTTGCTCACTGTAGAATCTACATCACATCTGCTTAGTCATTCATTTTTCTGGGCAGTGTAGTTATGGATAGGGACTGTGACTGTTGTGCGCAGATGCAAACTGAATTGGTGACACTTCACACGCAGATTCAGGCGGTGTTAACCTTGGTTTCGCAGCTGGAGATTGTGGTTAAGGGGCACTGTTGTTGTGGTCTGTATGTGGAAACCAAATGGGAATCTATCATGTCCAGCTTGTCCACTGATTTGCCCACATCTGAAGCAAGCCCTTTTACTGCTTGCAATGGGTCAGACACACCATCCGTGATCACGTGGGAGATCAACCCAGAGCATGGAAGGCAGTGAAAGGCTTCAAGGTGAACCAATCGTGAGACCTCCCTGGTTTGTCTTACCAACAGGTTTGAGGCACTATATGTGCCGGACAATGTTCATGAGACTAATGGTGTGAGTTGTCCTGAGTTCACTTCCCAGCCAGCAAGATCTCGGTTAGCACAGAGAGTGGGTTTGCTTGTAGGTGGGAGCACCAATGTTAGGCAAATAATGAAGCCCCTCAGTGATATGACTGCTAGAGGGAGTGAGATGGCCAATGTGCACTCTGTGTGCATAATGGTGGAGTCATTCCAGATGTGGAACGGGTCCTACCTGATGTCATGAAGAGCACAGGGTGCAGATAACTGCGGGTGGTGGCTCTTGTCAGTACCAATGATGTTTGTTGCTTTGGATCAGAAGAGATTCGCTCTGGTTTTGAGTGGCTATTTGAAGTGGTTAAGACTGCCAGTCTTGCCTGTAAGATGGAACTGAGCTCATCATCTGCAGCATAGTTAATAGCACCAACTATGGACGTCTGGTACAGACCTGAGTGTAGGATCCAAATCAGAGACTGATGGTTCTGCTACTGTGTAGGCTGCAGATTTCATTGAATAGGCAGTGCATGCAGTACATCCAGTAAAAACAGGAAGTGGCTACGTAAATAGCATGGCTGTGTGGCATGGACTGGGCTGTTTTTCTTTCTTTCTTTCTTTTTTTTTTTTTTTTTTTTTTTTTTTTTTTTTTTTTTTCTCTTAGGTTAGAGCACCTCAGAAACATGCAAAAAGGGTTTCAGTCTCAAATGATACAGCTTAGGATAGGACAAACACACAGATCTAAGAATCATTGGTCTAACAGTTGTGAACAGTTGTAGTTGATTAAGGAAAGTACCAGAGCTCCAAGTACAAATAGAAACTAATGAAGCTCAAATAATTACAGATACTGTAATGGAAGCTGGCTAAAGCCAGAGATAAGTTCAGATTGAATAAAATTGGTAGTGGTGTATTTATTGATGTTACAAGCTGTTTATCCTGTAGCAAAATTGAAGTAGATAATTCTTGTGAGTTGGTATGGGTACAGGTTATACGTAATGTTGTAGTCACGGAAAACAACTCTCTCACTGCTACACAGAACACTGGCGTGCACTGGCTGTACGAGTACCCGCGAAGTGAGCTCGTACCTCGTAAACAACACACTGCGCGCAGAGCACAACACCGTGCTGTTTGGGTCATTGACCCGCCCGTGGCGTGCTCTGGCGTTTGCCGCATTTTCCCGTGGCGCACTCTCGCGGCCGACTTCCGACGTAAGTTATCGGCTGTGTGTGTGCCTTACAGCATTCCTTTCCCCTTGGGGAGGCTCGGATGCGAGCAATGTCCATGACGTCGTCATCTGTTGGGCTCTGACTGAGGTTGCGGGCAGGCACCGTTGCGTAGGGTCGGAAGTACTTTGAGCGCGGGCAGCGGTGGCGCCCCTCCCCCGACAACCCATATGGCAGGATCGGTGATGGTGGCTCGGTCTCCATCTCCACCTCAGTCCCCAGACCTGGTGATGGTGGACCCGAAGGGAGCAATGCATCAGGAGGAGAAGAATCCAGCATGGGTGTTGGCTGTACCCGCAAAGGTGTAGGTCCCTGAGAGGAGGGACCTGGGTCAGTCCCTGGCGGAGGCAGACAACTTGCAGGTAATGGCAGGAATCTCTCTTCGGCCTGTGGGCTGGTTAGTGGAGCAGACTGGTGCGAAAGCATCAGCTGAGGGATGGGGGGCTCCCGCTCTTCCACACGCAGGCGCAGCTGGTCGTGGTGACGTGCAGTGATGCCGTCTTCTGTGCGTATGTCGCAGAGACGGCGGCCGCGGCATCTGGTGATGATGGCAGGAATCCATTTCGGTCGACGTCCAAACCCACGTGCCCAGACAGCTATCCCTGGTCGGAAGCGAGAAGATGGAGACACAGATGAATGTCCCGGGCTCGGATGCAGGAGATGAAGCAGAGTCCGGGGCTGCCGGCCATGGAGAAGTTCCGTGGGACTCTTGTCGCCAAACGGGGTGAACCGAAAAGATGAGAGAAATTGATCGAGGGCAACATCAGAAGGGTACCGAGCCACATATTTTTTTAACTGGGTCTTAAAGGTGCGAACAAATCTTTCAGCCTCCCCATTTGACTGCGGATGGAAGGGTGGGGCCAGGACATGGCGGATACCTCGGGTGTTGCAGAAGGAGGCAAACTCACGTGAAACAAACTGAGGACCGTTGTCGGACACCACTGTAGTGGGAAGGCCTTCAATCGAGAAAATGCGTGACAAGGCGGCAACCGTGGCCGTGGCTGAGGTTGAAAGGCAACGGACCACGTAAGGGAACTTAGAGAAGGCATCAATAACCAGCAACCAATAGGCATTAAGGAAGGGGCCCGCAAACTCTATGTGTAGGCGATCCCAGGCCTGCGAAGGTTGAGGCCATGGGGCGAATGTTGCCCGAGGGGAGGCTTGATGTTTCGCACATAGCGAGCACGAGGTAACCATACGAGACACGTCGCTGGCCAGGCCCGGCCAAAACACATGGCGGCGGGCCAATGCCTTAGTACGAGATACCCCCCAATGATCGGCGTGTAGCAGCTTGAGGACCTCTGAGCGGAGGGCCGATGGAATGACGACCCGAGGAGAGGAATCCTCAGAATCAAGGAGAAGCACGCCATCTACAACAGAAAAGCGGTGTCAAAATGCGTAGTAGTTTCTGAGGGGGTCCGATGCCCGTTTCGGCGGAGTCTCAGACCAGCCCTGCTGGACCAGACGGATCACCTTGCGGAGGACCGGGTCTGCGGCACTAGCCCGAGCCACCTTGGCACCCGTGATGGGAAAACCATCCACTGCGTGCTGAGCGGCTAAGTCGACATGAAAGCACAGAAATTCTTCCTGGTCAAAGTCCGGGTCTGGTCCAGCCGGGAGAGCGCATCCACATTGGCATGTTTGGATGTAGGGCGGAAGTGTATCGCATAGTTATATCGAGATAGGAACAGCGCCCAACGCTGAAGACGGTGAGCGGCCTTGTCCGGTAGTGACGCCGAAGGGTGAAAGAGAGAAACCAGTGGCTTGTGATCAGTTACGAGATGAAATTTTACGCCATACAGAAAGACATGAAACTTCTTCAGAGCGTAGACAATAGCAAGGGCCTCCTTCTCAATTTGCGAATATCTGGTTTGGGCCGGAGTGAGCGTTTTAGAGGCGAAAGCGATCGGTCGCTCAGATCCGTCTGGATATTTATGAGCGAGCACTGCCCCAATCCCATGTTGAGAGGCGTCCGTTGCCAAGACAAGAGGGAGGCCGGGTTGATAGGTGACGAGGCAGGGAGCCGATTGCAGCAGCTCCTTTAATGTGCAAAATGCTTTTTCACAGGCCGATGACCAATGGAAGGAAGTCGCTTTGCGCAGCAGGTCATGCAGGGGTTTCGCAATAGATGAAGCCCCCGGCAAGAATTTATGATAATAAGCGACCTTTCCTAAAAACACTTGCAGGTCCTTGACCGAAGTCGGCCGAGGGAGAGCCAACACGGGAGAGACATTCTGACGGAGGGGCTTGCTGCCCTCACTAGAAACCTCAAACCCCAAAAACGTGATAGAAGGCTGAAAAAAGTGGCATTTCTCCAGGTTGCATGTCAACCCCGCCTCCTGTAGTACCGTGAACAGTGCCCGTAAGCTGCGTAAGTGTTCATCGGCTGAGGACCCGGACACTACTATATCATCGAGATAATTGACACAACCGGGCACAGACAGTGTGAGTTGTTGAAGGAAATGCTGAAAAATTGCTGGAGCGCTGGCCACCCCGAAGGGCAACCTCAAGTATTGGTACAAACCAAAGGGCGTGTTCAGGACCAAGAGACGTTGAGAGTCAGCGTCGAGAGGAACTTGCAAATACGCCTCAGAGAGATCTATCTTCGAAAAATATTGTCCACCCGCCAATTTCGCAAGAAGCTCGTCTGGGCGCGGCAATGGATAAGTGTCGATGATAGATTGGGCGTTCACGGAACGTTTGAAATCGCCACAAAGGCGCAACCGCCCCGATGGATTTTTACAGTGACCATGGGAGTCGCCCATGCACTAGACGGAATGCGTTTACCACCCCAGCTTCCTCCAGGCGGTCCAGCTCCGCTTTGACGTGGTCACGGAGTGCAAACGGAACCGGCCGAGCGCGGAAAAAGCGGGGCCTGGCGGAGGGCTTCAAGGTGATGTGGGCTTGGAAATTATTAGCACAGCCCAACCCCGCCGAAAACAGCGCCGAAAATTCGGTGCGTAAAGAGTCTAGTTCCGGGAAGGGCACCTGGTCAGAGACAATGTTGACGTCGTCGGAAATAGTGAACCCAAACCCCTGAAAGGCGTCAAGACCAAACAAGTTGTCCGTGTGAGCATTGTTTACAACAAGGAAAGTGAGCCTACGAGTGACAGATTTGTATGTAACAGGCGCTGAGAACTGTCCCAGGATCGGAATATTTTGTTTATTGTAACTGACCAATTTCCGTGACACCGGTAAGAGAGAGGGAGAACCCAGATCCAAATAAGTTTTTGAGTTCAATAATGTGACGGCCGCGCCCGTGTCCACTTGCATACGCAACTGTTTGTGGAAAACAGTGACGTCAATAAAGAGCTTGTTGGGTGCAACCGAAATCGCTGAGATGCAATTTACGTCCATCTCGGAGTCGGAATCTTGGATTTTGGAGGCACAAACAGAAGCAATGTGACCTTTCTTGTGGCACTGACGACACGTGGACCACCGCTTGGGGCAGTCAGGTCTATCATGATCGACAAAACAGGAGGGACACGAAGGAAGCATTTTCCGGTCGCGTGACTGTACGCCGCCTGGCCCGAGTTTCCGCGGCCGTGCTCTTGGCCGATCGCTCCGGCGCCGAGGCTGCGCGCGGACTGCCGCGACCACGTCATCCCTTTGCGACCCTGCCTGTAACGGGGAAGAAGAGGGTTGGATTTCCGCCACCTCACACCAAGCCTCAATTTGGTTGCCCGCCGCCCGCGAAACCTCGAAAGACTGCGCAATGTTAAGGACCTCTGAAAGGGAAGGATTTTCGCACAGGAGAGCGCGTTCGCGAACCTCGCGATCGGGAGCGAGCCGAATAATAGCGTCCCGGACCATGTGATCGGCATACGATTCATTATGCACATCCGTAACAAAATGACAACGACGGCTTAAATCGTGGAGGTCCGCGGCCCACGCCCGATAAGACTGTTGTGGCTGCTTCCTGCAGCGGTAAAACTCAACGCGGGCCGCTATCACATGAGTCCGTTTGCGGTAATATTGTGAAAAAAGGCCGCACATTTGATCGAATGACAGCGACGCAGGATCCTGCAAGGGGGCGAGTTGGCAAAGCAGCTGATACAGACGAGGCGACAGCCACGACAGGAATAACGCACGACATAAGGTGCCATCAGACCAGCCAAAAGCTTGAAAATGTTGTCTTAACCGTTTTTCATAAGCGTCCCACTCTTCGACAGACTCGTCATACGCCGGAAAGGTTGGCAGATAAGACAGAGGGGCGCGGGGGACGAAACTGTGGGGTGGACGGGGGTTGGGACCCACTAGACAAGGCTGCAGCAAGAGATTGTAATACCTGGTTCTGAGCGTGAATCGCCGATGCAAAAACCTCTTGTTGTTCGACGAGGCGACGCAGAATCTCATCGGAAGAACCAGTAGACATTGTGTAAGACGAACAACCACTTCAGACGGAAAACGCGCGGAGGAAAACAAAAAAATACCGCACTCGTCGCCAATGTTGTAGTCACGGAAAACAACTCTCTCACTGCTACACAGAACACTGGCGTGCACTGGCTGTACGAGTACCCGCGAAGTGAGCTCGTACCTCGTAAACAACACACTGCGCGCAGAGCACAACACCGCGCTGTTTGGGTCATTGACCCGCCCGTGGCGTGCTCTGGCGTTTACCGCATTTTCCCGTGGCGCACTCTCGCGGCCGACTTCCGACGTAAGTTATCGGCTGTGTGTGTGCCTTACAGCACGTAACAACGAGAATAAATTAATAATTGGTTCTTTTTGCCCACCCCTTGATTCACACAATTCTGTTGCAGAAATATTCAAAGGAAGCTAGGAGCAAATTGTAACCAAAGCATAAAATGTTTATTAGTGGTGACATTACCTTACCCTCAATATATTGGCAAAAATATATGTTCAAAACTACAGATAAGCATAAAACATTGTCCAAAATTGAACTAAATGCATTCTCCAAAAATTATCTTGAAAAGTTAGTTCATGAACCTTCTGGAGTGATAAGTGATTGTGAAAAATACTTGAACCCCTATGAATAAATATTCTGGAGCTCATAAAGAGCATCAAAACAGACACAGGGATTAGTCATCACAGAGTTGTCAAAGCAAGACTGAATGTAGAAATCTCCAAATCCAACAAAATTAATATATATATATATATATAGAGGAAAAATTCCTAACAGGAAAAAAATATACGTAAAAAATAGATGAAGAACACTTACCAGGCGAAGGGGCACAGGCAGTAATAGCAACAAATAAACACACAGACACACACACACACTCAAAAATGCTAGCTTTCGCAGCCTAGCTGCTTCATCAGGCAGAAGGGAAGGAGAGGGAAAAGGAAATGATGAGGGATTTAAGGAAGGGGGTAAGGAGCCATTCCAATCCCGGGACAGGAAAGACTTACCTTGGGGGAAAAAATGGAAGGTAAATAAATGCACATACACCCACACATTTACACAGACACAAGTACACTTAGGCAGACATACTGTAGAACTGTAGAAAGCAAAGAAGTTAGAAAGAGATGCCACTTGAGGCAGAGGCTCTGTCCAGAGAACCAAGGCAAAGATGTTAAGATGGTGGGTGGGAATTCGAATTTAGCGGAGGTTGAGACCAGGTGGGCAACGGGAAGAGAGAATATGCTGAAGGGCTAGTTCCCATCTCCGGAGTTCTGAAGGATTGGTGTCAGTGGGAAGTATCCAGATAACCCGGACGGTGTAGCACTGTGCCAAGATGTGCTGGCCATGCACCAAGGCATGTTTAGCCACAGGGTGATCCTCGTTACCAACAAACACTGTCTGCCTGTGTCCATTCATGCGAATGGACAGTTTGTTGCTGGTCATTCCCACATAGAACGCTTCACAGTGCAGGCATGTCAGTTGGTAGATCACGTGGGTACTATCGCAAGTGGCTCTGCCTTTGATCGTGTACACCTTCCGGGTTACGGGACTGGAGTAAGTGGTGGTGGAAGGGTGCATAGGGCAGGTTTTACAACGGGGGCGGTTACAAGGGTAGGAGCCAGAAGGTAGGGAAGGTGGTTTGGGGATTTCATAGGGGTGGACTAGGAGGTTACGGAGGTTAGGTGGGCGGCGGAAAGACACTCTCGGTGGAGTAGGAAGGATGTCATGAAGGATGGATCTCATTTCGGGGCAGGATTTTAGGAAGTCGTATCCTTGCTGGAGAGCCACATTCAGAGTCCGCTCCAGTCCCGGAAAGTATCCGGTGACAAGAGGGGCACTTCTGGGGTTTTGTGGAAAATTCTTAAATTGGGGAGATGAGGAAGTGGCTCTGGCAATTTGCTTCTGTACCAGACCAGGAGGATAGCTGCGGGATGTGAAGGCTGTTATCAGGTTATTGGTGTATTGGTTCAGGGATTCAGGACTGGAGCAGACTCGTTTGCCACGAAGACCTAAGCTGTAGGGAAGGGAACGTTTGATGTGGAAAGGATGGCAGCTGTCATAATGCAGGTACTGTTGTTTATTGGTAGGTTTGATGTGGACGGATGTGTGTAGTTGGCCGTTGGATAGATGGAGGTCGACATCGAGGAAAGTGGCATGGGATTTGGAATAGGACCAGGTGAATTTGATGGGACCAAAGGAGTTGAGGTTGGAGAGGAAATTCTGGAGTTCTTCTTCACTGTGAGTCCAGATCATGAAGATGTCGTCAATGAATCTATACCAAACTTTGGGTTGACAGGCTTGGGTGTCCAGGAAGGCTTCCTCTAAGCGTCCCATAAATAAGTTCGCGTACGAGGGGGCCATCCTGGTCCCCATGGCTGTTCCCTTTAGTTGTTGGTATGTCCGGCCCTCAAAAGTGAAGAAGTTGTGGGTTAGGATGAAGCTGGCTAGGGTATTAAGGAAAGAGGTTTTAGGTAAGGAAGTGGGTGGTCGGCGTGAAAGGAAATATTCCATCGCAGCGAGGCCCTGGGCATGTGGGATATTAGTGTATAAGGAAGTGGCATCGATGGTTACAAGGAAGGTTTCAGGAGGTAACAGGCTAGGTAAGGATTTCAGGCGATCAAGGAAGTGGTTGGTGTCTTTGATGAAGGATGGGAGACTGCACATGATGGGTTGAAGGTGTTGGTCTATGTAGGCAGAGATTCGTTCTGTTGGGGCTTGGTAACCGGCCACAATGGGACGGCCGGGATGATTGGGTTTGTGAATCTTGGGAAGTAGGTAGAAGGTGGGGGTGCGGGGTGTCGGTGGAGTCATGAGGTTAATGGAGTCAGGTGAAAGGTTTTGTAGGGGGCCTAAGGTTTTGAGGATTCCTTGAAGCTCTGCCTGGACATCAGGAATGGGATCGCCTTGAAAAACTTTATATGTGGTATTATCTGAAAGCTGACGCACTCCCTCTGCCACATACTCCCGCCGATCAAGTACCACGGTCGTGGATCCCTTGTCGGCAGGGAGAATGACGATGGAATGGTCAGCCTTCAGATCACGGATAGCTCGGGATTCAGCTGCGGTAATGTTGGGAGTAGGATTAAGGTTTCTCAGGAAGGACTGGGAGGCAAGGTTGGAAGTAAGGAATTCCTGGAAGGTTTGAAGAGGGTGATTTTGAGGAAGAGCAGGTGGGTCTCGCTGTGACGGGGGACGGAACTGTTCTAGGCAGGGTTCGATTTGAATGATGTCTTGGGGAGCTGGATCATTAGGAAGAGGATTATTTTTCCTCGTGGCAAAGTGATATCTCCAGCAAAGACTGCGAGTATAGGATAGTAAATTTTTTACAAGGGCTGTTTGGTTGAATTTGGGAGTAGGGCTAAAGGTCAGCCCTTTGGATAGGACAGAGGTTTCAGATTGGGAGAGAGGTTTAGAGGAGAGGTTGACCACTGAATTGGGATGTTGTGGTTCCGGATTGTGTGGATTGGAATTTTGAGGTTTGGGAGGGAGAGGAGTTGGGAGTGGGAGATTGAGTAGATGGGAGAGACTGGGTTTGTGTGCAATTAGAGGAGGTTGAGGTATACTGGAGAGGTTGTTGAGGGAGAGAGTATTGCCTTTCCGGAGGTGGGTGACCAGGAGATTGGATAGTTTTTTGAGGTGCTGGGTGGCATGCTGTTCTAATTTGTGGTTGGCCTGAAGGAGGATATTCTGAACTGCAGGTGTAGATGTAGGAGAGGAAAGGTTGAGGATTTTGATTAGGGATAGGAGTTGACAGGTGTGTTCATTGGCGGAGTTGATGTGTAGGTTAAGGATTAGGCGGGTGAGGGATATGGATTGTTCAGTTTGGAATTTGTATAGGGCGGGATGAAAGGATGGATTACAGCCAGAGATGGGAACTTTCAGTGTGAGGCCCTTGGGAGTGATTCCAAATGTCAGACAAGCCTGCATAAAAAGAATGTGGGAGCGTAATCTGGCTAGGGAAAAAGCATGTTTACGGAGGGAATGTAAATAAAACTGGATGGGGTTGTTGTAGGGGTGTTGTAAGGAAGGCATAATATATGGATGAAGGAAAAGTGAGAAATATGGGCTATGTAACAGGTTGCAATGAACGAATAAAATAATATAATAAAATAATATATATATATATATATATATATATATATATATATATATATATATATATATATATATATATATATATAAATTTAAAAAATTAATGTGAAAAGTAATTCAGATAAGCAAAAAGGAAGGAAATAGAAAAAAGAAGAAAAAGTCGTTAAAATTCGTTGTTGAAACTGTGATCACCTTAAGTGGTCAACCACGTAGTGTTAATGGTTAGGTAGTGGTATGGCGGGCAAACGAGGTTTAAGGATGGTGAAAATCGGAAAAAATACGAGAAAATTGCGTGAGAAAGCAAGGAAAACGTCTAAATAGGATTGGTGGAGTGGTAGCAGATTACGATATTGAGGCTAAGAATAGTCTGACGATGGAATAGTAGAGTCAAGACCAACGTAAAGTAGCTGAAATACGATCGGAAAAGTAGGATAAACGAACGGAAATGTGGAAAAACGGGAATGGAAACAAACGTGAGGTGACTAGGAAATGCCGAAAATGGTTATAAACAATATGAGAAACTACAGTTGTGAATTAATGTTTACGTTATATAGCGAGAAAATTTAATGAGCGGCGTATTTCAGTCGGAAGAAGGAGTAATGGAAGTGGTAAAAATCACATAAAAGTACTCAAAGGTTAGGTTAGGAAGTGGACATATTGTTGTAAGTATTGGCGAAAAGTGAACAGTAAGATAAGAAGGGAATGTAGAATGGAACTGCTATATAAAATATATATAAATGAATAAATAAAAATAAAAACAAAAACGCAAAAACAAGGGAAAGTTAGAAGACAGAAAAGATTTCGAAAGGTAACAGAACAATGACGGAAGTAATTGTTGAATTCAAATTTATGATACTAATATTATAGAGGAAAAATTCCTAACAGGAAAAAAATATACGTAAAAAATAGATGAAGAACACTTACCAGGCGAAGGGGCACAGGCAGTAATAGCAACAAATAAACACACAGACACACACACACACTCAAAAATGCTAGCTTTCGCAGCCTAGCTGCTTCATCAGGCAGAAGGGAAGGAGAGGGAAAAGGAAATGATGAGGGATTTAAGGAAGGGGGTAAGGAGCCATTCCAATCCCGGGACAGGAAAGACTTACCTTGGGGGAAAAAATGGAAGGTAAATAAATGCACATACACCCACACATTTACACAGACACAAGTACACTTAGGCAGACATACTGTAGAACTGTAGAAAGCAAAGAAGTTAGAAAGAGATGCCACTTGAGGCAGAGGCTCTGTCCAGAGAACCAAGGCAAAGATGTTAAGATGGTGGGTGGGAATTCGAATTTAGCGGAGGTTGAGACCAGGTGGGCAACGGGAAGAGAGAATATGCTGAAGGGCTAGTTCCCATCTCCGGAGTTCTGAAGGATTGGTGTCAGTGGGAAGTATCCAGATAACCCGGACGGTGTAGCACTGTGCCAAGATGTGCTGGCCATGCACCAAGGCATGTTTAGCCACAGGGTGATCCTCGTTACCAACAAACACTGTCTGCCTGTGTCCATTCATGCGAATGGACAGTTTGTTGCTGGTCATTCCCACATAGAACGCTTCACAGTGCAGGCATGTCAGTTGGTAGATCACGTGGGTACTATCGCAAGTGGCTCTGCCTTTGATCGTGTACACCTTCCGGGTTACGGGACTGGAGTAAGTGGTGGTGGAAGGGTGCATAGGGCAGGTTTTACAACGGGGGCGGTTACAAGGGTAGGAGCCAGAAGGTAGGGAAGGTGGTTTGGGGATTTCATAGGGGTGGACTAGGAGGTTACGGAGGTTAGGTGGGCGGCGGAAAGACACTCTCGGTGGAGTAGGAAGGATGTCATGAAGGATGGATCTCATTTCGGGGCAGGATTTTAGGAAGTCGTATCCTTGCTGGAGAGCCACATTCAGAGTCCGCTCCAGTCCCGGAAAGTATCCGGTGACAAGAGGGGCACTTCTGGGGTTTTGTGGAAAATTCTTAAATTGGGGAGATGAGGAAGTGGCTCTGGCAATTTGCTTCTGTACCAGACCAGGAGGATAGCTGCGGGATGTGAAGGCTGTTATCAGGTTATTGGTGTATTGGTTCAGGGATTCAGGACTGGAGCAGACTCGTTTGCCACGAAGACCTAAGCTGTAGGGAAGGGAACGTTTGATGTGGAAAGGATGGCAGCTGTCATAATGCAGGTACTGTTGTTTATTGGTAGGTTTGATGTGGACGGATGTGTGTAGTTGGCCGTTGGATAGATGGAGGTCGACATCGAGGAAAGTGGCATGGGATTTGGAATAGGACCAGGTGAATTTGATGGGACCAAAGGAGTTGAGGTTGGAGAGGAAATTCTGGAGTTCTTCTTCACTGTGAGTCCAGATCATGAAGATGTCGTCAATGAATCTATACCAAACTTTGGGTTGACAGGCTTGGGTGTCCAGGAAGGCTTCCTCTAAGCGTCCCATAAATAAGTTCGCGTACGAGGGGGCCATCCTGGTCCCCATGGCTGTTCCCTTTAGTTGTTGGTATGTCCGGCCCTCAAAAGTGAAGAAGTTGTGGGTTAGGATGAAGCTGGCTAGGGTATTAAGGAAAGAGGTTTTAGGTAAGGAAGTGGGTGGTCGGCGTGAAAGGAAATATTCCATCGCAGCGAGGCCCTGGGCATGTGGGATATTAGTGTATAAGGAAGTGGCATCGATGGTTACAAGGAAGGTTTCAGGAGGTAACAGGCTAGGTAAGGATTTCAGGCGATCAAGGAAGTGGTTGGTGTCTTTGATGAAGGATGGGAGACTGCACATGATGGGTTGAAGGTGTTGGTCTATGTAGGCAGAGATTCGTTCTGTTGGGGCTTGGTAACCGGCCACAATGGGACGGCCGGGATGATTGGGTTTGTGAATCTTGGGAAGTAGGTAGAAGGTGGGGGTGCGGGGTGTCGGTGGAGTCATGAGGTTAATGGAGTCAGGTGAAAGGTTTTGTAGGGGGCCTAAGGTTTTGAGGATTCCTTGAAGCTCTGCCTGGACATCAGGAATGGGATCGCCTTGAAAAACTTTATATGTGGTATTATCTGAAAGCTGACGCACTCCCTCTGCCACATACTCCCGCCGATCAAGTACCACGGTCGTGGATCCCTTGTCGGCAGGGAGAATGACGATGGAATGGTCAGCCTTCAGATCACGGATAGCTCGGGATTCAGCTGCGGTAATGTTGGGAGTAGGATTAAGGTTTCTCAGGAAGGACTGGGAGGCAAGGTTGGAAGTAAGGAATTCCTGGAAGGTTTGAAGAGGGTGATTTTGAGGAAGAGCAGGTGGGTCTCGCTGTGACGGGGGACGGAACTGTTCTAGGCAGGGTTCGATTTGAATGATGTCTTGGGGAGCTGGATCATTAGGAAGAGGATTATTTTTCCTCGTGGCAAAGTGATATCTCCAGCAAAGACTGCGAGTATAGGATAGTAAATCTTTTACAAGGGCTGTTTGGTTGAATTTGGGAGTAGGGCTAAAGGTCAGCCCTTTGGATAGGACAGAGGTTTCAGATTGGGAGAGAGGTTTAGAGGAGAGGTTGACCACTGAATTGGGATGTTGTGGTTCCGGATTGTGTGGATTGGAATTTTGAGGTTTGGGAGGGAGAGGAGTTGGGAGTGGGAGATTGAGTAGATGGGAGAGACTGGGTTTGTGTGCAATTAGAGGAGGTTGAGGTATACTGGAGAGGTTGTTGAGGGAGAGAGTATTGCCTTTCCGGAGGTGGGTGACCAGGAGATTGGATAGTTTTTTGAGGTGCTGGGTGGCATGCTGTTCTAATTTGTGGTTGGCCTGAAGGAGGATATTCTGAACTGCAGGTGTAGATGTAGGAGAGGAAAGGTTGAGGATTTTGATTAGGGATAGGAGTTGACAGGTGTGTTCATTGGCGGAGTTGATGTGTAGGTTAAGGATTAGGCGGGTGAGGGATATGGATTGTTCAGTTTGGAATTTGTATAGGGCGGGATGAAAGGATGGATTACAGCCAGAGATGGGAACTTTCAGTGTGAGGCCCTTGGGAGTGATTCCAAATGTCAGACAAGCCTGCATAAAAAGAATGTGGGAGCGTAATCTGGCTAGGGAAAAAGCATGTTTACGGAGGGAATGTAAATAAAACTGGATGGGGTTGTTGTAGGGGTGTTGTAAGGAAGGCATAATATATGGATGAAGGAAAAGTGAGAAATATGGGCTATGTAACAGGTTGCAATGAACGAATAAAATAATATAATAAAATAATATATATATATATATATATATATATATATATATATATATATATATATATATATATATATATAAATTTAAAAAATTAATGTGAAAAGTAATTCAGATAAGCAAAAAGGAAGGAAATAGAAAAAAGAAGAAAAAGTCGTTAAAATTCGTTGTTGAAACTGTGATCACCTTAAGTGGTCAACCACGTAGTGTTAATGGTTAGGTAGTGGTATGGCGGGCAAACGAGGTTTAAGGATGGTGAAAATCGGAAAAAATACGAGAAAATTGCGTGAGAAAGCAAGGAAAACGTCTAAATAGGATTGGTGGAGTGGTAGCAGATTACGATATTGAGGCTAAGAATAGTCTGACGATGGAATAGTAGAGTCAAGACCAACGTAAAGTAGCTGAAATACGATCGGAAAAGTAGGATAAACGAACGGAAATGTGGAAAAACGGGAATGGAAACAAACGTGAGGTGACTAGGAAATGCCGAAAATGGTTATAAACAATATGAGAAACTACAGTTGTGAATTAATGTTTACGTTATATAGCGAGAAAATTTAATGAGCGGCGTATTTCAGTCGGAAGAAGGAGTAATGGAAGTGGTAAAAATCACATAAAAGTACTCAAAGGTTAGGTTAGGAAGTGGACATATTGTTGTAAGTATTGGCGAAAAGTGAACAGTAAGATAAGAAGGGAATGTAGAATGGAACTGCTATATAAAATATATATAAATGAATAAATAAAAATAAAAACAAAAACGCAAAAACAAGGGAAAGTTAGAAGACAGAAAAGATTTCGAAAGGTAACAGAACAATGACGGAAGTAATTGTTGAATTCAAATTTATGATACTAATATTATAGAGGAAAAATTCCTAACAGGAAAAAAATATACGTAAAAAATAGATGAAGAACACTTACCAGGCGAAGGGGCACAGGCAGTAATAGCAACAAATAAACACACAGACACACACACACACTCAAAAATGCTAGCTTTCGCAGCCTAGCTGCTTCATCAGGCAGAAGGGAAGGAGAGGGAAAAGGAAATGATGAGGGATTTAAGGAAGGGGGTAAGGAGCCATTCCAATCCCGGGACAGGAAAGACTTACCTTGGGGGAAAAAATGGAAGGTAAATAAATGCACATACACCCACACATTTACACAGACACAAGTACACTTAGGCAGACATACTGTAGAACTGTAGAAAGCAAAGAAGTTAGAAAGAGATGCCACTTGAGGCAGAGGCTCTGTCCAGAGAACCAAGGCAAAGATGTTAAGATGGTGGGTGGGAATTCGAATTTAGCGGAGGTTGAGACCAGGTGGGCAACGGGAAGAGAGAATATGCTGAAGGGCTAGTTCCCATCTCCGGAGTTCTGAAGGATTGGTGTCAGTGGGAAGTATCCAGATAACCCGGACGGTGTAGCACTGTGCCAAGATGTGCTGGCCATGCACCAAGGCATGTTTAGCCACAGGGTGATCCTCGTTACCAACAAACACTGTCTGCCTGTGTCCATTCATGCGAATGGACAGTTTGTTGCTGGTCATTCCCACATAGAACGCTTCACAGTGCAGGCATGTCAGTTGGTAGATCACGTGGGTACTATCGCAAGTGGCTCTGCCTTTGATCGTGTACACCTTCCGGGTTACGGGACTGGAGTAAGTGGTGGTGGAAGGGTGCATAGGGCAGGTTTTACAACGGGGGCGGTTACAAGGGTAGGAGCCAGAAGGTAGGGAAGGTGGTTTGGGGATTTCATAGGGGTGGACTAGGAGGTTACGGAGGTTAGGTGGGCGGCGGAAAGACACTCTCGGTGGAGTAGGAAGGATGTCATGAAGGATGGATCTCATTTCGGGGCAGGATTTTAGGAAGTCGTATCCTTGCTGGAGAGCCACATTCAGAGTCCGCTCCAGTCCCGGAAAGTATCCGGTGACAAGAGGGGCACTTCTGGGGTTTTGTGGAAAATTCTTAAATTGGGGAGATGAGGAAGTGGCTCTGGCAATTTGCTTCTGTACCAGACCAGGAGGATAGCTGCGGGATGTGAAGGCTGTTATCAGGTTATTGTTGTATTGGTTCAGGGATTCAGGACTGGAGCAGACTCGTTTGCCACGAAGACCTAAGCTGTAGGGAAGGGAACGTTTGATGTGGAAAGGATGGCAGCTGTCATAATGCAGGTACTGTTGTTTATTGGTAGGTTTGATGTGGACGGATGTGTGTAGTTGGCCGTTGGATAGATGGAGGTCGACATCGAGGAAAGTGGCATGGGATTTGGAATAGGACCAGGTGAATTTGATGGGACCAAAGGAGTTGAGGTTGGAGAGGAAATTCTGGAGTTCTGGAGACTCACAGTGAAGAAGAACTCCAGAATTTCCTCTCCAACCTCAACTCCTTTGGTCCCATCAAATTCACCTGGTCCTATTCCAAATCCCATGCCACTTTCCTCGATGTCGACCTCCATCTATCCAACGGCCAACTACACACATCCGTCCACATCAAACCTACCAATAAACAACAGTACCTGCATTATGACAGCTGCCATCCTTTCCACATCAAACGTTCCCTTCCCTACAGCTTAGGTCTTCGTGGCAAACGAGTCTGCTCCAGTCCTGAATCCCTGAACCAATACACCAATAACCTGATAACAGCCTTCACATCCCGCAGCTATCCTCCTGGTCTGGTACAGAAGCAAATTGCCAGAGCCACTTCCTCATCTCCCCAATTTAAGAATTTTCCACAAAACCCCAGAAGTGCCCCTCTTGTCACCGGATACTTTCCGGGACTGGAGCGGACTCTGAATGTGGCTCTCCAGCAAGGATACGACTTCCTAAAATCCTGCCCCGAAATGAGATCCATCCTTCATGACATCCTTCCTACTCCACCGAGAGTGTCTTTCCGCCGCCCACCTAACCTCCGTAACCTCCTAGTCCACCCCTATGAAATCCCCAAACCACCTTCCCTACCTTCTGGCTCCTACCCTTGTAACCGCCCCCGTTGTAAAACCTGCCCTATGCACCCTTCCACCACCACTTACTCCAGTCCCGTAACCCGGAAGGTGTACACGATCAAAGGCAGAGCCACTTGCGATAGTACCCACGTGATCTACCAACTGACATGCCTGCACTGTGAAGCGTTCTATGTGGGAATGACCAGCAACAAACTGTCCATTCGCATGAATGGACACAGGCAGACAGTGTTTGTTGGTAACGAGGATCACCCTGTGGCTAAACATGCCTTGGTGCATGGCCAGCACATCTTGGCACAGTGCTACACCGTCCGGGTTATCTGGATACTTCCCACTGACACCAATCCTTCAGAACTCCGGAGATGGGAACTAGCCCTTCAGCATATTCTCTCTTCCCGTTGCCCACCTGGTCTCAACCTCCGCTAAATTCGAATTCCCACCCACCATCTTAACATCTTTGCCTTGGTTCTCTGGACAGAGCCTCTGCCTCAAGTGGCATCTCTTTCTAACTTCTTTGCTTTCTACAGTTCTACAGTATGTCTGCCTAAGTGTACTTGTGTCTGTGTAAATGTGTGGGTGTATGTGCATTTATTTACCTTCCATTTTTTCCCCCAAGGTAAGTCTTTCCTGTCCCGGGATTGGAATGGCTCCTTACCCCCTTCCTTAAATCCCTCATCATTTCCTTTTCCCTCTCCTTCCCTTCTGCCTGATGAAGCAGCTAGGCTGCGAAAGCTAGCATTTTTGAGTGTGTGTGTGTGTCTGTGTGTTTATTTGTTGCTATTACTGCCTGTGCCCCTTCGCCTGGTAAGTGTTCTTCATCTATTTTTTACGTATATTTTTTTCCTGTTAGGAATTTTTCCTCTATAATATTAGTATCATAAATTTGAATTCAACAATTACTTCCGTCATTGTTCTGTTACCTTTCGAAATCTTTTCTGTCTTCTAACTTTCCCTTGTTTTTGCGTTTTTGTTTTTATTTTTATTTATTCATTTATATATATTTTATATAGCAGTTCCATTCTACATTCCCTTCTTATCTTACTGTTCACTTTTCGCCAATACTTACAACAATATGTCCACTTCCTAACCTAACCTTTGAGTACTTTTATGTGATTTTTACCACTTCCATTACTCCTTCTTCCGACTGAAATACGCCGCTCATTAAATTTTCTCGCTATATAACGTAAACATTAATTCACAACTGTAGTTTCTCATATTGTTTATAACCATTTTCGGCATTTCCTAGTCACCTCACGTTTGTTTCCATTCCCGTTTTTCCACATTTCCGTTCGTTTATCCTACTTTTCCGATCGTATTTCAGCTACTTTACGTTGGTCTTGACTCTACTATTCCATCGTCAGACTATTCTTAGCCTCAATATCGTAATCTGCTACCACTCCACCAATCCTATTTAGACGTTTTCCTTGCTTTCTCACGCAATTTTCTCGTATTTTTTCCGATTTTCACCATCCTTAAACCTCGTTTGCCCGCCATACCACTACCTAACCATTAACACTACGTGGTTGACCACTTAAGGTGATCACAGTTTCAACAACGAATTTTAACGACTTTTTCTTCTTTTTTCTATTTCCTTCCTTTTTGCTTATCTGAATTACTTTTCACATTAATTTTTTAAATTTATATATATATATATATATATATATATATATATATATATATATATATATATATATATATATATATATATATATATATTATTTTATTATATTATTTTATTCGTTCATTGCAACCTGTTACATAGCCCATATTTCTCACTTTTCCTTCATCCATATATTATGCCTTCCTTACAACACCCCTACAACAACCCCATCCAGTTTTATTTACATTCCCTCCGTAAACATGCTTTTTCCCTAGCCAGATTACGCTCCCACATTCTTTTTATGCAGGCTTGTCTGACATTTGGAATCACTCCCAAGGGCCTCACACTGAAAGTTCCCATCTCTGGCTGTAATCCATCCTTTCATCCCGCCCTATACAAATTCCAAACTGAACAATCCATATCCCTCACCCGCCTAATCCTTAACCTACACATCAACTCCGCCAATGAACACACCTGTCAACTCCTATCCCTAATCAAAATCCTCAACCTTTCCTCTCCTACATCTACACCTGCAGTTCAGAATATCCTCCTTCAGGCCAACCACAAATTAGAACAGCATGCCACCCAGCACCTCAAAAAACTATCCAATCTCCTGGTCACCCACCTCCGGAAAGGCAATACTCTCTCCCTCAACAACCTCTCCAGTATACCTCAACCTCCTCTAATTGCACACAAACCCAGTCTCTCCCATCTACTCAATCTCCCACTCCCAACTCCTCTCCCTCCCAAACCTCAAAATTCCAATCCACACAATCCGGAACCACAACATCCCAATTCAGTGGTCAACCTCTCCTCTAAACCTCTCTCCCAATCTGAAACCTCTGTCCTATCCAAAGGGCTGACCTTTAGCCCTACTCCCAAATTCAACCAAACAGCCCTTGTAAAAGATTTACTATCCTATACTCGCAGTCTTTGCTGGAGATATCACTTTGCCACGAGGAAAAATAATCCTCTTCCTAATGATCCAGCTCCCCAAGACATCATTCAAATCGAACCCTGCCTAGAACAGTTCCGTCCCCCGTCACAGCGAGACCCACCTGCTCTTCCTCAAAATCACCCTCTTCAAACCTTCCAGGAATTCCTTACTTCCAACCTTGCCTCCCAGTCCTTCCTGAGAAACCTTAATCCTACTCCCAACATTACCGCAGCTGAATCCCGAGCTATCCGTGATCTGAAGGCTGACCATTCCATCGTCATTCTCCCTGCCGACAAGGGATCCACGACCGTGGTACTTGATCGGCGGGAGTATGTGGCAGAGGGAGTGCGTCAGCTTTCAGATAATACCACATATAAAGTTTTTCAAGGCGATCCCATTCCTGATGTCCAGGCAGAGCTTCAAGGAATCCTCAAAACCTTAGGCCCCCTACAAAACCTTTCACCTGACTCCATTAACCTCATGACTCCACCGACACCCCGCACCCCCACCTTCTACCTACTTCCCAAGATTCACAAACCCAATCATCCCGGCCGTCCCATTGTGGCCGGTTACCAAGCCCCAACAGAACGAATCTCTGCCTACATAGACCAACACCTTCAACCCATCATGTGCAGTCTCCCATCCTTCATCAAAGACACCAACCACTTCCTTGATCGCCTGAAATCCTTACCTAGCCTGTTACCTCCTGAAACCTTCCTTGTAACCATCGATGCCACTTCCTTATACACTAATATCCCACATGCCCAGGGCCTCGCTGCGATGGAATATTTCCTTTCACGCCGACCACCCACTTCCTTACCTAAAACCTCTTTCCTTAATACCCTAGCCAGCTTCATCCTAACCCACAACTTCTTCACTTTTGAGGGCCGGACATACCAACAACTAAAGGGAACAGCCATGGGGACCAGGATGGCCCCCTCGTACGCGAACTTATTTATGGGACGCTTAGAGGAAGCCTTCCTGGACACCCAAGCCTGTCAACCCAAAGTTTGGTATAGATTCATTGACGACATCTTCATGATCTGGACTCACAGTGAAGAAGAACTCCAGAATTTCCTCTCCAACCTCAACTCCTTTGGTCCCATCAAATTCACCTGGTCCTATTCCAAATCCCATGCCACTTTCCTCGATGTCGACCTCCATCTATCCAACGGCCAACTACACACATCCGTCCACATCAAACCTACCAATAAACAACAGTACCTGCATTATGACAGCTGCCATCCTTTCCACATCAAACGTTCCCTTCCCTACAGCTTAGGTCTTCGTGGCAAACGAGTCTGCTCCAGTCCTGAATCCCTGAACCAATACACCAATAACCTGATAACAGCCTTCACATCCCGCAGCTATCCTCCTGGTCTGGTACAGAAGCAAATTGCCAGAGCCACTTCCTCATCTCCCCAATTTAAGAATTTTCCACAAAACCCCAGAAGTGCCCCTCTTGTCACCGGATACTTTCCGGGACTGGAGCGGACTCTGAATGTGGCTCTCCAGCAAGGATACGACTTCCTAAAATCCTGCCCCGAAATGAGATCCATCCTTCATGACATCCTTCCTACTCCACCGAGAGTGTCTTTCCGCCGCCCACCTAACCTCCGTAACCTCCTAGTCCACCCCTATGAAATCCCCAAACCACCTTCCCTACCTTCTGGCTCCTACCCTTGTAACCGCCCCCGTTGTAAAACCTGCCCTATGCACCCTTCCACCACCACTTACTCCAGTCCCGTAACCCGGAAGGTGTACACGATCAAAGGCAGAGCCACTTGCGATAGTACCCACGTGATCTACCAACTGACATGCCTGCACTGTGAAGCGTTCTATGTGGGAATGACCAGCAACAAACTGTCCATTCGCATGAATGGACACAGGCAGACAGTGTTTGTTGGTAACGAGGATCACCCTGTGGCTAAACATGCCTTGGTGCATGGCCAGCACATCTTGGCACAGTGCTACACCGTCCGGGTTATCTGGATACTTCCCACTGACACCAATCCTTCAGAACTCCGGAGATGGGAACTAGCCCTTCAGCATATTCTCTCTTCCCGTTGCCCACCTGGTCTCAACCTCCGCTAAATTCGAATTCCCACCCACCATCTTAACATCTTTGCCTTGGTTCTCTGGACAGAGCCTCTGCCTCAAGTGGCATCTCTTTCTAACTTCTTTGCTTTCTACAGTTCTACAGTATGTCTGCCTAAGTGTACTTGTGTCTGTGTAAATGTGTGGGTGTATGTGCATTTATTTACCTTCCATTTTTTCCCCCAAGGTAAGTCTTTCCTGTCCCGGGATTGGAATGGCTCCTTACCCCCTTCCTTAAATCCCTCATCATTTCCTTTTCCCTCTCCTTCCCTTCTGCCTGATGAAGCAGCTAGGCTGCGAAAGCTAGCATTTTTGAGTGTGTGTGTGTGTCTGTGTGTTTATTTGTTGCTATTACTGCCTGTGCCCCTTCGCCTGGTAAGTGTTCTTCATCTATTTTTTACGTATATTTTTTTCCTGTTAGGAATTTTTCCTCTATAATATTAGTATCATAAATTTGAATTCAACAATTACTTCCGTCATTGTTCTGTTACCTTTCGAAATCTTTTCTGTCTTCTAACTTTCCCTTGTTTTTGCGTTTTTGTTTTTATTTTTATTTATTCATTTATATATATTTTATATAGCAGTTCCATTCTACATTCCCTTCTTATCTTACTGTTCACTTTTCGCCAATACTTACAACAATATGTCCACTTCCTAACCTAACCTTTGAGTACTTTTATGTGATTTTTACCACTTCCATTACTCCTTCTTCCGACTGAAATACGCCGCTCATTAAATTTTCTCGCTATATAACGTAAACATTAATTCACAACTGTAGTTTCTCATATTGTTTATAACCATTTTCGGCATTTCCTAGTCACCTCACGTTTGTTTCCATTCCCGTTTTTCCACATTTCCGTTCGTTTATCCTACTTTTCCGATCGTATTTCAGCTACTTTACGTTGGTCTTGACTCTACTATTCCATCGTCAGACTATTCTTAGCCTCAATATCGTAATCTGCTACCACTCCACCAATCCTATTTAGACGTTTTCCTTGCTTTCTCACGCAATTTTCTCGTATTTTTTCCGATTTTCACCATCCTTAAACCTCGTTTGCCCGCCATACCACTACCTAACCATTAACACTACGTGGTTGACCACTTAAGGTGATCACAGTTTCAACAACGAATTTTAACGACTTTTTCTTCTTTTTTCTATTTCCTTCCTTTTTGCTTATCTGAATTACTTTTCACATTAATTTTTTAAATTTATATATATATATATATATATATATATATATATATATATATATATATATATATATATATATATATATATATATATTATTTTATTATATTATTTTATTCGTTCATTGCAACCTGTTACATAGCCCATATTTCTCACTTTTCCTTCATCCATATATTATGCCTTCCTTACAACACCCCTACAACAACCCCATCCAGTTTTATTTACATTCCCTCCGTAAACATGCTTTTTCCCTAGCCAGATTACGCTCCCACATTCTTTTTATGCAGGCTTGTCTGACATTTGGAATCACTCCCAAGGGCCTCACACTGAAAGTTCCCATCTCTGGCTGTAATCCATCCTTTCATCCCGCCCTATACAAATTCCAAACTGAACAATCCATATCCCTCACCCGCCTAATCCTTAACCTACACATCAACTCCGCCAATGAACACACCTGTCAACTCCTATCCCTAATCAAAATCCTCAACCTTTCCTCTCCTACATCTACACCTGCAGTTCAGAATATCCTCCTTCAGGCCAACCACAAATTAGAACAGCATGCCACCCAGCACCTCAAAAAACTATCCAATCTCCTGGTCACCCACCTCCGGAAAGGCAATACTCTCTCCCTCAACAACCTCTCCAGTATACCTCAACCTCCTCTAATTGCACACAAACCCAGTCTCTCCCATCTACTCAATCTCCCACTCCCAACTCCTCTCCCTCCCAAACCTCAAAATTCCAATCCACACAATCCGGAACCACAACATCCCAATTCAGTGGTCAACCTCTCTTCTAAACCTCTCTCCCAATCTGAAACCTCTGTCCTATCCAAAGGGCTGACCTTTAGCCCTACTCCCAAATTCAACCAAACAGCCCTTGTAAAAAATTTACTATCCTATACTCGCAGTCTTTGCTGGAGATATCACTTTGCCACGAGGAAAAATAATCCTCTTCCTAATGATCCAGCTCCCCAAGACATCATTCAAATCGAACCCTGCCTAGAACAGTTCCGTCCCCCGTCACAGCGAGACCCACCTGCTCTTCCTCAAAATCACCCTCTTCAAACCTTCCAGGAATTCCTTACTTCCAACCTTGCCTCCCAGTCCTTCCTGAGAAACCTTAATCCTACTCCCAACATTACCGCAGCTGAATCCCGAGCTATCCGTGATCTGAAGGCTGACCATTCCATCGTCATTCTCCCTGCCGACAAGGGATCCACGACCGTGGTACTTGATCGGCGGGAGTATGTGGCAGAGGGAGTGCGTCAGCTTTCAGATAATACCACATATAAAGTTTTTCAAGGCGATCCCATTCCTGATGTCCAGGCAGAGCTTCAAGGAATCCTCAAAACCTTAGGCCCCCTACAAAACCTTTCACCTGACTCCATTAACCTCATGACTCCACCGACACCCCGCACCCCCACCTTCTACCTACTTCCCAAGATTCACAAACCCAATCATCCCGGCCGTCCCATTGTGGCCGGTTACCAAGCCCCAACAGAACGAATCTCTGCCTACATAGACCAACACCTTCAACCCATCATGTGCAGTCTCCCATCCTTCATCAAAGACACCAACCACTTCCTTGATCGCCTGAAATCCTTACCTAGCCTGTTACCTCCTGAAACCTTCCTTGTAACCATCGATGCCACTTCCTTATACACTAATATCCCACATGCCCAGGGCCTCGCTGCGATGGAATATTTCCTTTCACGCCGACCACCCACTTCCTTACCTAAAACCTCTTTCCTTAATACCCTAGCCAGCTTCATCCTAACCCACAACTTCTTCACTTTTGAGGGCCGGACATACCAACAACTAAAGGGAACAGCCATGGGGACCAGGATGGCCCCCTCGTACGCGAACTTATTTATGGGACGCTTAGAGGAAGCCTTCCTGGACACCCAAGCCTGTCAACCCAAAGTTTGGTATAGATTCATTGACGACATCTTCATGATCTGGACTCACAGTGAAGAAGAACTCCAGAATTTCCTCTCCAACCTCAACTCCTTTGGTCCCATCAAATTCACCTGGTCCTATTCCAAATCCCATGCCACTTTCCTCGATGTCGACCTCCATCTATCCAACGGCCAACTACACACATCCGTCCACATCAAACCTACCAATAAACAACAGTACCTGCATTATGACAGCTGCCATCCTTTCCACATCAAACGTTCCCTTCCCTACAGCTTAGGTCTTCGTGGCAAACGAGTCTGCTCCAGTCCTGAATCCCTGAACCAATACACCAATAACCTGATAACAGCCTTCACATCCCGCAGCTATCCTCCTGGTCTGGTACAGAAGCAAATTGCCAGAGCCACTTCCTCATCTCCCCAATTTAAGAATTTTCCACAAAACCCCAGAAGTGCCCCTCTTGTCACCGGATACTTTCCGGGACTGGAGCGGACTCTGAATGTGGCTCTCCAGCAAGGATACGACTTCCTAAAATCCTGCCCCGAAATGAGATCCATCCTTCATGACATCCTTCCTACTCCACCGAGAGTGTCTTTCCGCCGCCCACCTAACCTCCGTAACCTCCTAGTCCACCCCTATGAAATCCCCAAACCACCTTCCCTACCTTCTGGCTCCTACCCTTGTAACCGCCCCCGTTGTAAAACCTGCCCTATGCACCCTTCCACCACCACTTACTCCAGTCCCGTAACCCGGAAGGTGTACACGATCAAAGGCAGAGCCACTTGCGATAGTACCCACGTGATCTACCAACTGACATGCCTGCACTGTGAAGCGTTCTATGTGGGAATGACCAGCAACAAACTGTCCATTCGCATGAATGGACACAGGCAGACAGTGTTTGTTGGTAACGAGGATCACCCTGTGGCTAAACATGCCTTGGTGCATGGCCAGCACATCTTGGCACAGTGCTACACCGTCCGGGTTATCTGGATACTTCCCACTGACACCAATCCTTCAGAACTCCGGAGATGGGAACTAGCCCTTCAGCATATTCTCTCTTCCCGTTGCCCACCTGGTCTCAACCTCCGCTAAATTCGAATTCCCACCCACCATCTTAACATCTTTGCCTTGGTTCTCTGGACAGAGCCTCTGCCTCAAGTGGCATCTCTTTCTAACTTCTTTGCTTTCTACAGTTCTACAGTATGTCTGCCTAAGTGTACTTGTGTCTGTGTAAATGTGTGGGTGTATGTGCATTTATTTACCTTCCATTTTTTCCCCCAAGGTAAGTCTTTCCTGTCCCGGGATTGGAATGGCTCCTTACCCCCTTCCTTAAATCCCTCATCATTTCCTTTTCCCTCTCCTTCCCTATATATATATATATATATATATATATATATATATATATATATATATATAAAGCAGATAAAAATTCAATGAATCCTTCCCTGAATGAGAATCTCCAGTCTTTTGAAACTAAAAATGTGAGTGTAGATCAGACATGGCTCTCATTCAAAGAAGTAATATCAATAGCTATTGAGAGATTTATCTTTATATTTAAAAATAAATGTTTGTCTGTATGTCCTCTGTGAGTTGATAAACCATTCATTCGATTACAATGAAACTTTGGTGAAGTGTTCACCGTATGTTCACGAAGGTTCCTGACCCATAAACAAAAGAGCATGATGCATAGATCAGGAGATATGTTGTCATAAATAATGAGAGGCCATCTTGTGAGAATACCCAGATTTATGTGACAATTATTGGGAAATGGGAGTAATTAGGGACCTGCAACAAAGTTTGCATGTAATGTCAGACTTTTTCAGCATTTTATAACTGCCCCCCCCTTCTCCACTCACACACACATACACAAAATGATGAAATGGAAAGATTTCTACCACTCACAACAGTTTCGCTGTAAATACTGTAAAACTGTCACATCAGGCATGACTTTGTACCAAATAAAGTTAGCATTACAGATCTGCAAGTTGCTATTTATTTTTGTCTTCAGGTCTCCCTTAATTCTTTTGCACCCAAAAAAAGGAAGGTCACCGTCTACCTGAAGTTTCATACGGTGCATGGGGGAAGCACTTTGCAACATAAAAATGGATCCCTAAATACCTTGGTCATGCCATAACTTGAGAACGGCTCTACTGACTTCAAAGATACTTTTTTTTCTTTTTCTTTTTTTTTCTTTTTTTCCCGTTATTCTCAGTACAAGGGTTGTGTGAAATAAAACTGAAATATATAACAACAATGTGCATTTTTCAATGTGACCCTGCGTTTCTGTTGCATAGAAATCTATAGTTTTATTCCAATATTGATAAAAATTTGCACACTCTATCTTAAAAAAAAAAGAGGAATGTCACTGTCTGTATAAAATTTCGTTCGGTGCATGGTGGAGAGTACTTAACTTACAGAATTTTACAGAATGCATAGTTTTGTTCCAATCTTTATGAATTTTTGCACACATGGCCTTTGAACCAAGAGGAAGATCACTGGGTACATAAATGTTTGTATGGTACATGACAGAGAGTACCTTGCAGAAAACTTTGTCGAGAGAGGGAAAGGGGCAAATGCACAGAGAGATGGGAGAGAAAGAGATGGGTGCAGAAAGAGGGGGAAGGGAATGTGGGCTATGAGAGTGTAGGGTAAATAAATACCCAGGCAATGCCGGGTTTTCAGCTAGTACCAAATAAATCAACAAAAGAGGGGGCACAAAACAGGTTAGGCCACTCTTGCTAAGCAAATAAAAAATCATGCCAAATTTATATACCAGTTAGGTTCCTTTCAGAGTTTGCTGATGGAATAGTTCCAGACCTATCATATACAACCACTCACTCAGAGAAATATTCATACCCAAAGACTGGAAAGTTGCAAATGTCATTCCACTATTCAAGAAAGGCAGTAGGAGTGATCTGCAAAATTACAGGCGTATATCATTGGCGTTGGTTTCCAGCAGGATTTTAGAAAATACACTTTCCTAAAAAATTATGAACTACTATGAAGAGAAAGGCCTATTGACCCATAGTCAACGCGGATTCATAAAGTATCTTTCTTGTGAGAAACAGTTAGCTCTTTACTCAGATGAAGTGTGATTGCTATCGAAAAGGACTCTCAAATCGACTGTGTCAGCTTATGGTGTGCCCCTATAGTTGGATTATACTACCACGTAAAATTCTTCAGCATAAGAATCAGAGGTTGGGCCATTTTTGAAAGCAGCCATGTGATTTACTGACTCTGCTACAAACACCGCACAGCATTTTACATTGGTATGACAATAAACCAACTGGACATAGTCAAACTGTAGAAAAAAGCAAGACGGCCAACTCTGTGGCACAGCACATGGCTGAAGACAACACACTTGATTTCAATGGCTGCTTTACTAATTGAGCCATCTGGATCCTCTCCTCTTCCACCAACTCTTCTGAACTGTGCAGATAAGAGTTGTCCCTTCAACATATTTTACAGTCCTGCAACCACTCTGGCTTAAACCCAAGATAATTTGCCATCCATACATGCTATACCTAATCTTCACCCCCCCCCTTCCCCCTTCCTACCGATTCTCCACTCATCATCCTGTATCCCTCCAATTCATGTTTTCCTTCCAAATGTGTGTTGCCTCTTATTATATCTCTTTAATTACATTTTTATTTTTTAATTTACTTTCATTATTTTATGATATCAAATCCCCCTCCATCGTCACACACCTCTCTTTTTTCCTCTTCTGACCCTTTCCTTTACTGTATTCAGTGCTGTGTCTCACATTCCCATCTATCTGAGCCTTTTACAGCCTATCATGCAATGCAGAACTTCCCATTCCCAGCCTTACTTGGTATATTTTTACGTCCACTTCCCCTCCTCACTCTGTCAAGATGCTTGTAGTGCCAGAGCAGCCAGAGATTGTAGTTGTGCATGTGTAGTTTTCAGAGTGATTGTGGGAATGTATGTGTTTCTTTTTCGGATGAAGGTCATGGCTGAAAATTTAAGTTGTGAGAATGTGATTGTCTAGTTTTTGTGCCTTTTCAGCAGCTCCATGAATGTCTACTCAGTGAGTTGTTATTAATATTACAGTTGGATTTTTCATTGTTAAATTCAGCATAAGAGATTAACTTACACTGAAAGCTTCTGGTGGAGATTATGCTCCCTCATAAGTCTGGGCACCACTCATCTTGTTGCAACTTTTGAAAATCCTCTTTCAAAACCTTATGTTCTCCTGACATTTGCCTACATGTGATTCTAACTTAAATTTGGTACTATTTAATTGTTCTTGTACTTCACTATAATTGTGATTTACTTTTTCCTTAATTGTTCTTGTTTAGTGTCAAGTGCATCAATACTGTTGGATGAAGTATTTAATTTTTTATCTGGATTATTTATTTTCTCATTGAGATTATTAGAAACGGAGTTCAGTTTTTCATGCTGCTTATTTATTTTCTCTTTGACATTATCAGCAATAAAGTTCAGTTTTTCTAGTTTATCATTAAGTTCTAAGTGAAATGTAGGCTACTGAATCATGCATCACGACTTTCAGTCTTAGGCCTTTGCATGCCTGCTGTGTCAACAGAACAAAGTTTCTAGGCACACTTCCTCACCCCTTGGCTGTTTCTCCCAACTGCCAGGCCGGTTTTATCATGTTCATGTGGACCTCGTAGGCCCTTTGTCCCCCTCCGAGGGATTCCGTTATTTGTTTACAGCCATTGACAGGATGACTCAGTGGGCTCAGGCCTTGCTTATTCCAAACATTACCTCTGAGACAGAAAGGCGAGTATTCTTAGACTCATGAATCTCTTGATTTGGCTCACCTGTTTACCTTACTACTGGTTAGGGATGACAATTCAAGTCTTCAGTTTTCTCCAAATTATGCAAAATGTGTGGTATTGTCATCATTCATACTTCTGCATGCCACCCCCCAAAGCAATGGGCTTGTCGAGTAATGGCAACGTACCTTAAAGTTTGCCTTGTTTTGCCATGGCTCACTATGGACTTCGTGCTGCTTGGTCTATGTTCGACCTTCAAGGAAGATCTCAAGGGGTCCATAGCCGAGTTTGTGTATGGCCAATATAAGGATTTGTCTGGAGAATTAGTCACTCCCACCCCGCTTCCACGGCCATCTGAGCTCCCTTCACTTCTCGAGTGAGTACGCTGGCATTGCAGCAAAATTGAGCTGCCACCTCCAGCTACTCATACATTTCCGCGTGTGTA
Organism: Locusta migratoria; assembly: GCA_026315105.1. NCBI lineage: Eukaryota > Metazoa > Arthropoda > Insecta > Orthoptera > Acrididae > Locusta > Locusta migratoria. The sequence goes on from CM048745.1 coordinate 526,746,922, forward strand.
CGTACCATGCACGCTAGACTCTTACGAGTATGTGTTTCTTAGGGACGATTCAATCAAAGCCCCACTTCAGTCACCCTACACAGGTCCTTACAAAGTTTTCAAACACTCTGAGAATAACATGCACATTCTCATAAAAGACTCTGAAACTACAATCTCACTCAACTGAGTGAAATCAGCTTTCATTGGGCCTCTGCAAACCTCCCTGATTTTGTAACCCTACTTCTTCCACTCCTGCTCTGAGTGGCCATTCATCTTCTCATACCATACATTTGGGTACTGACTCTCCACAGCGTGCTTCTCAGCTGAGCACTGCATCTACTCCGCTTTCCTCCAATTTGCGTGGTCAAACTTTTCGAGGTTTCACCCGTCACAGCTCTCACAGCCTAGATGCCAACCACTCAGATTCTACCATTGTTTTTCCATCTTCATGTGACAGCTCTGTCACGCTGTTCGAGCTATGCTGGCTCCTTGTCACCTCCGGCCACACTTTTGGCCATGCCCTCTTGGCGGTCATCTGATCACCTGAGGTTGTCACCCACGCAGTCCAGTGTGCCTGCCACACCTGTCTCTGCGGACGTTTCCCCCTGCCATGGCTTCCCCACACCTACCTGCTGCCCTACCTGCTCATTCAGGTGCCACCCAAGAATTCGCAACACATGTAAATCCTGATGACATACATAAATTATTTGTTTTCACTAATGGTGATACTGTGTGTGTTGTTCTCACATGTGATATTGTTGAGGGAACAAGTGCAAAAAATTTCGCGGTGTGCCATTTGAATTTGAGTATAAGTGCTGTGTGTAGCAATTTATGTGCCTTTGTTAGGCCTTCAGGCAAAGTGATTCTCCGCCTGCCTGCTGATGAAGTGCTGCACCTCCACTCCAGGAAGGGACGTCATCTTCTGCCGCCAGCTATGCTATCTGACTTCACTGTCAACGTACCGGGTTTCACCCCCCTGTCTCCTAACAATCGGCCACTTCTGCCTGACCTGACGTGGAAGAACTATATGTTAACTTCCTAACTTCTTCTCACCCTCCCCATCCACAAGGGCGTACTCCATACTGCGTGCATAGTTGTTATCACAATAGTAGAGTCATAATCGTATTGTCTATCAATTTTTATTGTTTTTATTTTTATTACTTGTGACTCTTGGGCATCTGTAAATACTTTGGGAATCCAAAGGAAACACAATTTGTCACAGATTACTTAGTTTTTAGCAATCTCATAAAAAAACAGTTTTTGAAGTCTCTGTAAACTTATTGCATATTGTTCTAATTGTGAACCATCTGTTTTTCACAGTTTTATCAACCAAATCATCATTGACAGTAGAAGGCCACCAACTCCTTGCTTCATTGGAAACTGTAGTCCATTCTTCATTGAATTGTCTTATCAACTTTTTCACCATTCAATCATTCATTACATATTCTCCATAAATCTCTACAATATGCAGACAAAAACAGGCAGAAAGCATTTCAAAGTAAGCTCGCTCACTGATTCCCTTAAATATTTTGAACAATCACTGACAAATGTAAACACAGCTGAAACTGGATGTAATGAGAACTATGGAAATACAATGAATCAGTAGAACTAGTGTGGAACTGCATTTCTAGCATGGTGGTAGTGGTGAAATTAAATGTTACTTACTTTCCCAACAGGTGTCATAATTGAACATGTCACAAATGTTTGGAGTCATTGCCAAGGTTCTGACATCACCAAATTATGGATTTAATTTCCATGTTTCACCAATAAAGCTTGTTATACAAAATTCGTTGCACTTGCAAAACAAGCACTGTAATTTTTGGTCTACTGTAGGTATAGAACAAAACGTTACGCACCTTATGTAAACTACTGTAAAGAGAACTTACTTTGTATGGGAAAGGCTTTCATGTTAACCTTATATTATGCATAATTCTTTGCTTTCTGTTTGTTTGTTTGTTTGTCTGTGTCTGTGTGTGTGTGTGTGTGTGTGTGTGTGTGTGTGTGTGTGAGAGAGAGAGAGAGAGAGAGAGAGAGAGAGAGAGAGAGAGAGAGAGAGAGAGAATGTAAATGTGTCAAAGTAAATAAACAAACTGTTTACACTTTCAGCACACTCTGCTCTATCAGGGGAAAAAACATGAGGACCAGCTGCAAAATGCTCCTTTCAGAGGACAAAAAAGATGAATAATCCCCAAAAATTTTGGCATTGACAAACATTAACACTTTTTTGAGTTGAAAGTAATTAACAGAGAGACACAGTAATTAAGGGGGAAGAGAGAAGACAGTGTCAGTGGGAAAGAAAGAAGAGACAGTGACACTGAGAGAAAGAAAGTAGTTGCAAAAGAGAAAGGAAATGGATGAAGATAATAGCAGTAGGTGCCATTGCGAGAGAAGATAGTGTTGGTCAATGACAGACAGTGGCAGCAAAAGAAAATGAAACATGGTTGGGGATAGTAGCAGTGATGCAAAAAGAGGAAATGAAAATGATGAAAAAGGGGCTGAATGGATAGCATATATATGCTTCAGGGTGGAGGTGTGTGTGTGGGGGGGGGGGGGGGGTCTAGATTCCTCAGACTGAAGAACACCAATATATAAAGTTTCCCCACTTTTTCCCATAACCTCAACGCAATTGGGTCAAAACACCAAACAACCCATCACCAAAGACACACGTGGAGAGAAAACCCATTTAAAGGGAAGCTGTAGCATAAACCAGAGTTAGATTAAACTATATTGTAAAAATGTAATTTTCAGAGACTTGAAGAAGATAGTTTTTGAACTTACAATTAAAGCTAACTACACTTGTCAAAACAACTATTGTCATCAGCAGAATCAACTAAGAATATTCAATATCTCTCTGTCTGTTCTACGGAGTGGTGATAACAACATTATCGTAACTGAGATGTTGGAGGATGGTGTTGACTTGTGTTTACGTTAACAAATGAATTACACAAGCAGTTGGGGTTCAGATAGTGAAATGAGCAGGTAGTGCAATGCTACAACAATATGACTTACCTGAAGCTGTGGCATGGAGAGCCATAGCAAGGTTAGAAATGGGACAGACACAGAAGGTGGTGGGTCCAGTTATTGGAGTGTCCCAAAGTGTAATTTCTAGGACCTGGACATGTTTTCAGACAACCGGAACATTAAAAGAAGGCAAGCCCAAGGTCACCAATGGGTAATATCATCATTATCTCTGGTTATAGTCCATCGAGAGAGGAGGCTGATTGCAACTCAGCTGTAACACACTCTCCAGGCAGCGACAGGATGCTCAATATCAACACAAACAGTCAGAAATCACATTCCAGAATGTGGCCTCTACGCACAGAGGAATATCGATGGTGTTGAATAGCAAACCTTTATGCCAAAAAAATTCAGTTTTACAGGAGAGTGAAATAAACATCATTATTTTACAGTTATTTCATTAATAAAATTTTCCATGAAAACATACTGGAAAATAATTTTCAAGCCTTAAATTAAATAAAAATTGTCAATGATGTTCTTACATGAACAAACTGACATATGAGGTTGCAGTTCAACACCATCGATATGGTGTGCTTCCCAGTAAAACCATGACACTGTTTAGCCTGCAAAAACTAGGAGAGGGACATCAGAATTGGAGTTGTGAGAAATGGTGCTGATTTCAGTTCACAATTGAGTCAAGATTTTGTAATCAACCAGAAATTCTGTGATAAAAATGGCTGGGCTAACTTAATTCTAGTAGGAGATATAAATATTGACTTGCTGTCTCCTGACTCCAGCATTAAAAGAAAATTGATGCTGGTACTAGATCAGTTTAAACTAAATCCCTTGATAAATGAGCCCACCAGGGAGGTCAATGGCAGCAAATCATGCATTGACAACATTATTACTAACATGTCCCACTTTAAATACACTGCATCAGTTCTGAAGCTTGCAATTTCTGACCACCATGCGGTTCAGGTACTGATAGAAGCTGAAAACCTTCATATTGCAAGCAAAAAGAAACACTATGTAACAAAAAGAGCCACCCATGACAACAATATCGAAAACCTTAAGAGTATGCTCAAATGCTTACAATGGAATGAAAATACCTGTATCACTTTCAATGAATTTGACTTTTATTATTGCTTCAACGTCTCATGCCCAGAAACAACCCTGACAGTAAATGACTGTAAAAAAATAAAAAACAATAACTGGATAAACACTGAAGTAAAAACAGCAAGAGAAAAACTAAGACTTTTCCAATGCGCAATGACAAAGAATAGTGATAATCATAGACTGAAGGAAGAGTTTAACAACTATCATGATCACTACAAAAATCTCCTCCTAGAAACCAGAAGTAAACATGTAGCTAACATGTTAAGAGGCTCCAACAACTCTGGCAAAGCTGTCTGGCAAGTTATAAATAGCTTCAGGGACTGTAAGGACAAATCAGCTAGTGACCTTAGTATCAATTTCAAAGGTGGTAACATCAAATGCCCCTACCAGATAGCAAATATTTTCAATGAGTACTTTTCTTCTATGGGAAAATCCATCAATGACCAGTTCGACAACCTCCAGTATACATATAAGGGCAATCCAGTAAGACATAGCATATACTTGACACCTACGAACAGCAGGGAAATAAAACACATAGTGATGTCACTAAAAAACTCAAACTCTGCAGGTTATGAAGGATTGTCTATCAGCACACTTAAAAGGTGCATAGACAACATATCAGATGCCTTGGCGACAGCAGTAAATGACATAATCACAACGGGCATTTTTCCAGACAGACTAAAGATAGCACAAGTAACTCCGATTTACAAGAAAGGTGATAAAAATAAAATTGAAAACTACCGACCGATCTCAATCTTACCTGCATTTTCCAAGGTAATCGAGAAAGTTATTTATAATAGACTAATGGCATTTCTGAGCCTACACAACCTAATATTCGAGAATCAAAATGGTTTTATGAAGAACAAGTCAACTTCAGTAGCTGCAGCACAGCTCGTAGATGAAATAATAACTGCCATAGAGAACAACGAACAAGTTGCTGGAGTGTTCCTTGATCTCGAAAAAGCTTTTGACTGCGTTAATATCACCATACTACTTGACAAGATATGGAACATGGGTATTAGAGGAACATGCTTTGACCTAATAGAGTCATATATGAGCAACAGGAAACAATTTGTCTTGATTAAAACAAACAGTGGGTATTTCAAATCCAAAGTAGCAGATGTCAAATACGGAGTGCCCCATCATGGCAAATTTTTGGGTGTTGATGTAGTCGGCAAAGATGGCATCAGCAGAAGCAAACCAGAGGCATGAGTCACAGGGGTTGAAGGGGGTAGGTGCATTGTGGCTCAATTAGGAGAGGCTGTGGTGGAAAGCAGTGCCTAGGGCTGGAGGGATGGCATCACTGGTGGTGGCAGTGGCAGGGGCAGCAATTGGCACAGTGGTATGTACTGTCTGTGGTCACACTGCAGAAAGTTGCATGCAGAAGTCAGTGTTGCACCACTCCAGTTCTGCGAGACATGCTGTGAACTCAGCCATGATGTCCTGAGGGATGCTCATGGGCAGGGAAGCGTCAGTTGAGCCAACAGCAGAGTACATGTTCAATTAAAATCAGCTGAGTCACCAGTGTAGAATTGTAGGATCATCCACTTAAAGTTATTCAACACTGACTTTACATACACAAAACATTTTTTTTATTTGAATCACAAGATGAACAGGTAATAGGATCTTTAGTTCATACACAATAGTCCACTCCAGTCCTTGACAGCATGGTGCAATGGAACTGCTGTGGCACCAATGCAGCAGTGAATGTGGCACAAGGCTTGTGGTGTGAAAATACAGTGGCATGCAGTCAAAGACCATTTGAGGGAAACATAGTGTGGGTGGAAGGTGTGGTGCAGAGGGACATTGTCATCACATTGCACTATGCATTGCATGTCCTGGTGACATGAAAATATGGGCACTATCTCACCACATGGTGAGTTGTTTGGTATGGATATGGGGCTGCTTCATTCAACATGTGTCCACTTTGGAAGAAAGGTGCAACAAACTGGAAATGGCTAGCCAGAGATTGGATGGCCTTCTTGTGCATGGCTGCTACCAGCCGGGTGTGTCAAAAGGAAAAGGAAGAGGGTAAATAAATAAACAAAAATAAAACACTGTGTCACCTATCATACACTCACATTGTGCAGCCAAGGACAGCTGCAATTCTACCTGTTATTCTTGTAATTATTAAGCCTATTTCTCTCCTAATTTACCTTGCCACCTTTGTCAAAAACTCTGTCCGATTTATCAATATACCTAAAAAAATGTTCTACAAATTTATCTGGTTTAAACTAATCCCAACTATACTCTCCCAGGTAATCTGCTTTTCAAAGCATCAGTTTGGGTTAACCGATCAAGAGGACCACCTATTTTTTATTTTTTTTATTTTTTATCAAATCTGCCTCATGCTCCCATCTTCAATTTGTAATGTGGTCCAGTTAAGAAACAACTCTCTATCCTAGCCTATTGTATAATGGGCCAAAATTTATTCAAGAAACTTCTCACATAATCTGAGTATTTCATTTTCCATCAATATGCTGATTACTTCATGATAGCGCTTCCCCACCCGAAAGCTTTCTTACAAATTTGATTTTAAGTGGCTCACTCATACCACCAGCATTGGCAGCATTATTTTATAAAATCTGCTGAATGTTATTTACTCTCTCCTGAGAAATTCTTTCCCGACACATTATTCCATAGCCACACACAGCTGCTCTCAGGCACACAGCATTGCAAACCTTCATATCTAGTAAGTGTAACTGGCTTTTGATTAGCAGTAACATACAGTAATTTGATTTTTCTGTGCACTTTTTCTTTCAGTTTGTAAATTTATTGTGTGTATTAGACTCAAATTCACAGTTAAGTAACAGTGTAATCTTCCTGTGAATGAATCGTGGTAGTTGTTTGCTTTCATATCTCCTAAGTGTAACTGGATTCTCAATAAGAGTGATATATTTTGATTTTCCTGTGTGGTTCTTCCTTCAGTTTCTTAAATTTATCCTGTTATCTTGTGTATAGATTCACATTGGCATTAAATACCTAGTTTGGTACTTTTTCGTTGTGTGAATCCCTATAGTTATCTCTATTTGCCTTAGTTGCTCACTGTAGAATCTACATCACATCTGCTTAGTCATTCATTTTTCTGGGCAGTGTAGTTATGGATAGGGACTGTGACTGTTGTGCGCAGATGCAAACTGAATTGGTGACACTTCACACGCAGATTCAGGCGGTGTTAACCTTGGTTTCGCAGCTGGAGATTGTGGTTAAGGGGCACTGTTGTTGTGGTCTGTATGTGGAAACCAAATGGGAATCTATCATGTCCAGCTTGTCCACTGATTTGCCCACATCTGAAGCAAGCCCTTTTACTGCTTGCAATGGGTCAGACACACCATCCGTGATCATGTGGGAGATCAACCCAGAGCATGGAAGGCAGTGAAAGGCTTCAAGGTGAACCAATCGTGAGACCTCCCTGGTTTGTCTTACCAACAGGTTTGAGGCACTATATGTGCCGGACAATGTTCATGAGACTAATGGTGTGGGTTGTCCTGAGTTCACTTCCCAGCCAGCAAGATCTCGGTTAGCACAGAGAGTGGGTTTGCTTGTAGGTGGGAGCACCAATGTTAGGCAAATAATGAAGCCCCTCAGTGATATGACTGCTAGAGGGAGTGAGATGGCCAATGTGCACTCTGTGTGCATAATGGTGGAGTCATTCCAGATGTGGAACGGGTCCTACCTGATGTCATGAAGAGCACAGGGTGCAGATAACTGCGGGTGGTGGCTCTTGTCAGTACCAATGATGTTTGTTGCTTTGGATCAGAAGAGATTCGCTCTGGTTTTGAGTGGCTATTTGAAGTGGTTAAGACTGCCAGTCTTGCCTGTAAGATGGAACTGAGCTCATCATCTGCAGCATAGTTAATAGCACCAACTATGGACGTCTGGTACAGACCTGAGTGTAGGATCCAAATCAGAGACTGATGGTTCTGCTACTGTGTAGGCTGCAGATTTCATTGAATAGGCAGTGCATGCAGTACATCCAGTAAAAACAGGAAGTGGCTACGTAAATAGCATGGCTGTGTGGCATGGACTGGGCTGTTTTTCTTTCTTTCTTTCTTTTTTTTTTTTTTTTTTTTTTTTTTTTCTCTTAGGTTAGAGCACCTCAGAAACATGCAAAAAGGGTTTCAGTCTCAAATGATACAGCTTAGGATAGGACAAACACACAGATCTAAGAATCATTGGTCTAACAGTTGTGAACAGTTGTAGTTGATTAAGGAAAGTACCAGAGCTCCAAGTACAAATAGAAACTAATGAAGCTCAAATAATTACAGATACTGTAATGGAAGCTGGCTAAAGCCAGAGATAAGTTCAGATTGAATAAAATTGGTAGTGGTGTATTTATTGATGTTACAAGCTGTTTATCCTGTAGCAAAATTGAAGTAGATAATTCTTGTGAGTTGGTATGGGTACAGGTTATACGTAATGTTGTAGTCACGGAAAACAACTCTCTCACTGCTACACAGAACACTGGCGTGCACTGGCTGTACGAGTACCCGCGAAGTGAGCTCGTACCTCGTAAACAACACACTGCGCGCAGAGCACAACACCGTGCTGTTTGGGTCATTGACCCGCCCGTGGCGTGCTCTGGCGTTTGCCGCATTTTCCCGTGGCGCACTCTCGCGGCCGACTTCCGACGTAAGTTATCGGCTGTGTGTGTGCCTTACAGCATTCCTTTCCCCTTGGGGAGGCTCGGATGCGAGCAATGTCCATGACGTCGTCATCTGTTGGGCTCTGACTGAGGTTGCGGGCAGGCACCGTTGCGTAGGGTCGGAAGTACTTTGAGCGCGGGCAGCGGCGGCGCCCCTCCCCCGACAACCCATATGGCAGGATCGGTGATGGTGGCTCGGTCTCCATCTCCACCTCAGTCCCCAGACCTGGTGATGGTGGACCCGAAGGGAGCAATGCATCAGGAGGAGAAGAATCCAGCATGGGTGTTGGCTGTACCCGCAAAGGTGTAGGTCCCTGAGAGGAGGGACCTGGGTCAGTCCCTGGCGGAGGCAGACAACTTGCAGGTAATGGCAAGAACCTCTCTTCGGCCTGTGGGCTGGTTAGTGGAGCAGACTGGTGCGAAAGCATCAGCTGAGGGATGGGGGGCTCCCGCTCTTCCACACGCAGGCGCAGCTGGTCGTGGTGACGTGCAGTGATGCCGTCTTCTGTGCGTATGTCGCAGAGACGGCGGCCGCGGCATCTGGTGATGATGGCAGGAATCCATTTCGGTCGACGTCCAAACCCACGTGCCCAGACAGCTATCCCTGGTCGGAAGCGAGAAGATGGAGACACAGATGAATGTCCCGGGCTCGGATGCAGGAGATGAAGCAGAGTCCGGGGCTGCCGGCCATGGAGAAGTTCCGCGGGACTCTTGTCGCCAAACGGGGTGAACCGAAAAGATGAGAGAAATTGATCGAGGGCAACATCAGAAGGGTACCGAGCCACATATTTTTTTAACTGGGTCTTAAAGGTGCGAACAAATCTTTCAGCCTCCCCATTTGACTGCGGATGGAAGGGTGGGGCCAGGACATGGCGGATACCTCGGGTGTTGCAGAAGGAGGCAAACTCACGTGAAACAAACTGAGGACCGTTGTCGGACACCACTGTAGTGGGAAGGCCTTCAATCGAGAAAATGCGTGACAAGGCGGCAACCGTGGCCGTGGCTGAGGTTGAAAGGCAACGGACCACGTAAGGGAACTTAGAGAAGGCATCAATAACCAGCAACCAATAGGCATTAAGGAAGGGGCCCGCAAACTCTATGTGTAGGCGATCCCAGGCCTGCGAAGGTTGAGGCCATGGGGCGAATGTTGCCCGAGGGGAGGCTTGATGTTTCGCACATAGCGAGCACGAGGTAACCATACGAGACACGTCGCTGGCCAGGCCCGGCCAAAACACATGGCGGCGGGCCAATGCCTTAGTACGAGATACCCCCCAATGATCGGCGTGTAGCAGCTTGAGGACCTCTGAGCGGAGGGCCGATGGAATGACGACCCGAGGAGAGGAATCCTCAGAATCAAGGAGAAGCACGCCATCTACAACAGAAAAGCGGTGTCAAAATGCGTAGTAGTTTCTGAGGGGGTCCGATGCCCGTTTCGGCGGAGTCTCAGACCAGCCCTGCTGGACCAGACGGATCACCTTGCGGAGGACCGGGTCTGCGGCACTAGCCCGAGCCACCTTGGCACCCGTGATGGGAAAACCATCCACTGCGTGCTGAGCGGCTAAGTCGACATGAAAGCACAGAAATTCTTCCTGGTCAAAGTCCGGGTCTGGTCCAGCCGGGAGAGCGCATCCACATTGGCATGTTTGGATGTAGGGCGGAAGTGTATCGCATAGTTATATCGAGATAGGAACAGCGCCCAACGCTGAAGACGGTGAGCGGCCTTGTCCGGTAGTGACGCCGAAGGGTGAAAGAGAGAAACCAGTGGCTTGTGATCAGTTACGAGATGAAATTTTACGCCATACAGAAAGACATGAAACTTCTTCAGAGCGTAGACAATAGCAAGGGCCTCCTTCTCAATTTGCGAATATCTGGTTTGGGCCGGAGTGAGCGTTTTAGAGGCGAAAGCGATCGGTCGCTCAGATCCGTCTGGATATTTATGAGCGAGCACTGCCCCAATCCCATGTTGAGAGGCGTCCGTTGCCAAGACAAGAGGGAGGCCGGGTTGATAGGTGACGAGGCAGGGAGCCGATTGCAGCAGCTCCTTTAATGTGCAAAATGCTTTTTCACAGGCCGATGACCAATGGAAGGAAGTCGCTTTGCGCAGCAGGTCATGCAGGGGTTTCGCAATAGATGAAGCCCCCGGCAAGAATTTATGATAATAAGCGACCTTTCCTAAAAACACTTGCAGGTCCTTGACCGAAGTCGGCCGAGGGAGAGCCAACACGGGAGAGACATTCTGACGGAGGGGCTTGCTGCCCTCACTAGAAACCTCAAACCCCAAAAACGTGATAGAAGGCTGAAAAAAGTGGCATTTCTCCAGGTTGCATGTCAACCCCGCCTCCTGTAGTACCGTGAACAGTGCCCGTAAGCTGCGTAAGTGTTCATCGGCTGAGGACCCGGACACTACTATATCATCGAGATAATTGACACAACCGGGCACAGACAGTGTGAGTTGTTGAAGGAAATGCTGAAAAATTGCTGGAGCGCTGGCCACCCCGAAGGGCAACCTCAAGTATTGGTACAAACCAAAGGGCGTGTTCAGGACCAAGAGACGTTGAGAGTCAGCGTCGAGAGGAACTTGCAAATACGCCTCAGAGAGATCTATCTTCGAAAAATATTGTCCACCCGCCAATTTCGCAAGAAGCTCGTCTGGGCGCGGCAATGGATAAGTGTCGATGATAGATTGGGCGTTCACGGAACGTTTGAAATCGCCACAAAGGCGCAACCGCCCCGATGGATTTTTACAGTGACCATGGGAGTCGCCCATGCACTAGACGGAATGCGTTTACCACCCCAGCTTCCTCCAGGCGGTCCAGCTCCGCTTTGACGTGGTCACGGAGTGCAAACGGAACCGGCCGAGCGCGGAAAAAGCGGGGCCTGGCGGAGGGCTTCAAGGTGATGTGGGCTTGGAAATTATTAGCACAGCCCAACCCCGCCGAAAACAGCGCCGAAAATTCGGTGCGTAAAGAGTCTAGTTCCGGGAAGGGCACCTGGTCAGAGACAATGTTGACGTCGTCGGAAATAGTGAACCCAAACCCCTGAAAGGCGTCAAGACCAAACAAGTTGTCCGTGTGAGCATTGTTTACAACAAGGAAAGTGAGCCTACGAGTGACAGATTTGTATGTAACAGGCGCTGAGAACTGTCCCAGGATCGGAATATTTTGTTTATTGTAACTGACCAATTTCCGTGACACCGGTAAGAGAGAGGGAGAACCCAGATCCAAATAAGTTTTTGAGTTCAATAATGTGACGGCCGCGCCCGTGTCCACTTGCATACGCAACTGTTTGTGGAAAACAGTGACGTCAATAAAGAGCTTGTTGGGTGCAACCGAAATCGCTGAGATGCAATTTACGTCCATCTCGGAGTCGGAATCTTGGATTTTGGAGGCACAAACAGAAGCAATGTGACCTTTCTTGTGGCACTGACGACACGTGGACCACCGCTTGGGGCAGTCAGGTCTATCATGATCGACAAAACAGGAGGGACACGAAGGAAGCATTTTCCGGTCGCGTGACTGTACGCCGCCTGGCCCGAGTTTCCGCGGCCGTGCTCTTGGCCGATCGCTCCGGCGCCGAGGCTGCGCGCGGACTGCCGCGACCACGTCATCCCTTTGCGACCCTGCCTGTAACGGGGAAGAAGAGGGTTGGATTTCCGCCACCTCACACCAAGCCTCAATTTGGTTGCCCGCCGCCCGCGAAACCTCGAAAGACTGCGCAATGTTAAGGACCTCTGAAAGGGAAGGATTTTCGCACAGGAGAGCGCGTTCGCGAACCTCGCGATCGGGAGCGAGCCGAATAATAGCGTCCCGGACCATGTGATCGGCATACGATTCATTATGCACATCCGTAACAAAATGACAACGACGGCTTAAATCGTGGAGGTCCGCGGCCCACGCCCGATAAGACTGTTGTGGCTGCTTCCTGCAGCGGTAAAACTCAACGCGGGCCGCTATCACATGAGTCCGTTTGCGGTAATATTGTGAAAAAAGGCCGCACATTTGATCGAATGACAGCGACGCAGGATCCTGCAAGGGGGCGAGTTGGCAAAGCAGCTGATACAGACGAGGCGACAGCCACGACAGGAATAACGCACGACATAAGGTGCCATCAGACCAGCCAAAAGCTTGAAAATGTTGTCTTAACCGTTTTTCATAAGCGTCCCACTCTTCGACAGACTCGTCATACGCCGGAAAGGTTGGCAGATAAGACAGAGGGGCGCGGGGGACGAAACTGTGGGGTGGACGGGGGTTGGGACCCACTAGACAAGGCTGCAGCAAGAGATTGTAATACCTGGTTCTGAGCGTGAATCGCCGATGCAAAAACCTCTTGTTGTTCGACGAGGCGACGCAGAATCTCATCGGAAGAACCAGTAGACATTGTGTAAGACGAACAACCACTTCAGACGGAAAACGCGCGGAGGAAAACAAAAAAATACCGCACTCGTCGCCAATGTTGTAGTCACGGAAAACAACTCTCTCACTGCTACACAGAACACTGGCGTGCACTGGCTGTACGAGTACCCGCGAAGTGAGCTCGTACCTCGTAAACAACACACTGCGCGCAGAGCACAACACCGCGCTGTTTGGGTCATTGACCCGCCCGTGGCGTGCTCTGGCGTTTACCGCATTTTCCCGTGGCGCACTCTCGCGGCCGACTTCCGACGTAAGTTATCGGCTGTGTGTGTGCCTTACAGCACGTAACAACGAGAATAAATTAATAATTGGTTCTTTTTGCCCACCCCTTGATTCACACAATTCTGTTGCAGAAATATTCAAAGGAAGCTAGGAGCAAATTGTAACCAAAGCATAAAATGTTTATTAGTGGTGACATTACCTTACCCTCAATATATTGGCAAAAATATATGTTCAAAACTACAGATAAGCATAAAACATTGTCCAAAATTGAACTAAATGCATTCTCCAAAAATTATCTTGAAAAGTTAGTTCATGAACCTTCTGGAGTGATAAGTGATTGTGAAAAATACTTGAACCCCTATGAATAAATATTCTGGAGCTCATAAAGAGCATCAAAACAGACACAGGGATTAGTCATCACAGAGTTGTCAAAGCAAGACTGAATGTAGAAATCTCCAAATCCAACAAAATTAATATATATATATATATATATATATATATATATATATATATATATATATATAAAAAGCAGATAAAAATTCAATGAATCCTTCCCTGAATGAGAATCTCCAGTCTTTTGAAACTAAAAATGTGAGTGTAGATCAGACATGGCTCTCATTCAAAGAAGTAATATCAATAGCTATTGAGAGATTTATCTTTATATTTAAAAATAAATGTTTGTCTGTATGTCCTCTGTGAGTTGATAAACCATTCATTCGATTACAATGAAACTTTGGTGAAGTGTTCACCGTATGTTCACGAAGGTTCCTGACCCATAAACAAAAGAGCATGATGCATAGATCAGGAGATATGTTGTCATAAATAATGAGAGGCCATCTTGTGAGAATACCCAGATTTATGTGACAATTATTGGGAAATGGGAGTAATTAGGGACCTGCAACAAAGTTTGCATGTAATGTCAGACTTTTTCAGCATTTTATAACTGCCCCCCCCCTTCTCCACTCACACACACATACACAAAATGATGAAATGGAAAGATTTCTACCACTCACAACAGTTTCGCTGTAAATACTGTAAAACTGTCACATCAGGCATGACTTTGTACCAAATAAAGTTAGCATTACAGATCTGCAAGTTGCTATTTATTTTTGTCTTCAGGTCTCCCTTAATTCTTTTGCACCCAAAAAAAGGAAGGTCACCGTCTACCTGAAGTTTCATACGGTGCATGGGGGAAGCACTTTGCAACATAAAAATGGATCCCTAAATACCTTGGTCATGCCATAACTTGAGAACGGCTCTACTGACTTCAAAGATACTTTTTTTTCTTTTTCTTTTTTTTTTCTTTTTTTCCCGTTATTCTCAGTACAAGGGTTGTGTGAAATAAAACTGAAATATATAACAACAATGTGCATTTTTCAATGTGACCCTGCGTTTCTGTTGCATAGAAATCTATAGTTTTATTCCAATATTGATAAAAATTTGCACACTCTATCTTAAAAAAAAAGAGGAATGTCACTGTCTGTATAAAATTTCGTTCGGTGCATGGTGGAGAGTACTTAACTTACAGAATTTTACAGAATGCATAGTTTTGTTCCAATCTTTATGAATTTTTGCACACATGGCCTTTGAACCAAGAGGAAGATCACTGGGTACATAAATGTTTGTATGGTACATGACAGAGAGTACCTTGCAGAAAACTTTGTCGAGAGAGGGAAAGGGGCAAATGCACAGAGAGATGGGAGAGAAAGAGATGGGTGCAGAAAGAGGGGGAAGGGAATGTGGGCTATGAGAGTGTAGGGTAAATAAATACCCAGGCAATGCCGGGTTTTCAGCTAGTACCAAATAAATCAACAAAAGAGGGGGCACAAAACAGGTTAGGCCACTCTTGCTAAGCAAATAAAAAATCATGCCAAATTTATATACCAGTTAGGTTCCTTTCAGAGTTTGCTGATGGAATAGTTCCAGACCTATCATATACAACCACTCACTCAGAGAAATATTCATACCCAAAGACTGGAAAGTTGCAAATGTCATTCCACTATTCAAGAAAGGCAGTAGGAGTGATCTGCAAAATTACAGGCGTATATCATTGGCGTTGGTTTCCAGCAGGATTTTAGAAAATACACTTTCCTAAAAAATTATGAACTACTATGAAGAGAAAGGCCTATTGACCCATAGTCAACGCGGATTCATAAAGTATCTTTCTTGTGAGAAACAGTTAGCTCTTTACTCAGATGAAGTGTGATTGCTATCGAAAAGGACTCTCAAATCGACTGTGTCAGCTTATGGTGTGCCCCTATAGTTGGATTATACTACCACGTAAAATTCTTCAGCATAAGAATCAGAGGTTGGGCCATTTTTGAAAGCAGCCATGTGATTTACTGACTCTGCTACAAACACCGCACAGCATTTTACATTGGTATGACAATAAACCAACTGGACATAGTCAAACTGTAGAAAAAAGCAAGACGGCCAACTCTGTGGCACAGCACATGGCTGAAGACAACACACTTGATTTCAATGGCTGCTTTACTAATTGAGCCATCTGGATCCTCTCCTCTTCCACCAACTCTTCTGAACTGTGCAGATAAGAGTTGTCCCTTCAACATATTTTACAGTCCTGCAACCACTCTGGCTTAAACCCAAGATAATTTGCCATCCATACATGCTATACCTAATCTTCACCCCCCCCCCTTCCCCCTTCCTACCGATTCTCCACTCATCATCCTGTATCCCTCCAATTCATGTTTTCCTTCCAAATGTGTGTTGCCTCTTATTATATCTCTTTAATTACATTTTTATTTTTTAATTTACTTTCATTATTTTATGATATCAAATCCCCCTCCATCGTCACACACCTCTCTTTTTTCCTCTTCTGACCCTTTCCTTTACTGTATTCAGTGCTGTGTCTCACATTCCCATCTATCTGAGCCTTTTACAGCCTATCATGCAATGCAGAACTTCCCATTCCCAGCCTTACTTGGTATATTTTTACGTCCACTTCCCCTCCTCACTCTGTCAAGATGCTTGTAGTGCCAGAGCAGCCAGAGATTGTAGTTGTGCATGTGTAGTTTTCAGAGTGATTGTGGGAATGTATGTGTTTCTTTTTCGGATGAAGGTCATGGCTGAAAATTTAAGTTGTGAGAATGTGATTGTCTAGTTTTTGTGCCTTTTCAGCAGCTCCATGAATGTCTACTCAGTGAGTTGTTATTAATATTACAGTTGGATTTTTCATTGTTAAATTCAGCATAAGAGATTAACTTACACTGAAAGCTTCTGGTGGAGATTATGCTCCCTCATAAGTCTGGGCACCACTCATCTTGTTGCAACTTTTGAAAATCCTCTTTCAAAACCTTATGTTCTCCTGACATTTGCCTACATGTGATTCTAACTTAAATTTGGTACTATTTAATTGTTCTTGTACTTCACTATAATTGTGATTTACTTTTTCCTTAATTGTTCTTGTTTAGTGTCAAGTGCATCAATACTGTTGGATGAAGTATTTAATTTTTTATCTGGATTATTTATTTTCTCATTGAGATTATTAGAAACGGAGTTCAGTTTTTCATGCTGCTTATTTATTTTCTCTTTGACATTATCAGCAATAAAGTTCAGTTTTTCTAGTTTATCATTAAGTTCTAAGTGAAATGTAGGCTACTGAATCATGCATCACGACTTTCAGTCTTAGGCCTTTGCATGCCTGCTGTGTCAACAGAACAAAGTTTCTAGGCACACTTCCTCACCCCTTGGCTGTTTCTCCCAACTGCCAGGCCGGTTTTATCATGTTCATGTGGACCTCGTAGGCCCTTTGTCCCCCTCCGAGGGATTCCGTTATTTGTTTACAGCCATTGACAGGATGACTCAGTGGGCTCAGGCCTTGCTTATTCCAAACATTACCTCTGAGACAGAAAGGCGAGTATTCTTAGACTCATGAATCTCTTGATTTGGCTCACCTGTTTACCTTACTACTGGTTAGGGATGACAATTCAAGTCTTCAGTTTTCTCCAAATTATGCAAAATGTGTGGTATTGTCATCATTCATACTTCTGCATGCCACCCCCCAAAGCAATGGGCTTGTCGAGTAATGGCAACGTACCTTAAAGTTTACCTTGTTTTGCCATGGCTCACTATGGACTTCGTGCTGCTTGGTCTATGTTCGACCTTCAAGGAAGATCTCAAGGGGTCCATAGCCGAGTTTGTGTATGGCCAATATAAGGATTTGTCTGGAGAATTAGTCACTCCCACCCCGCTTCCACGGCCATCTGAGCTCCCTTCACTTCTCGAGTGAGTACGCTGGCATTGCAGCAAAATTGAGCTGCCACCTCCAGCTACTCATACATTTCCGCGTGTGTACGTACCATGCACGCTAGACTCTTACGAGTATGTGTTTCTTAGGGACGATTCAATCAAAGCCCCACTTCAGTCACCCTACACAGGTCCTTACAAAGTTTTCAAACACTCTGAGAATAACATGCACATTCTCATAAAAGACTCTGAAACTACAATCTCACTCAACTGAGTGAAATCAGCTTTCATTGGGCCTCTGCAAACCTCCCTGATTTTGTAACCCTACTTCTTCCACTCCTGCTCTGAGTGGCCATTCATCTTCTCATACCATACATTTGGGTACTGACTCTCCACAGCGTGCTTCTCAGCTGAGCACTGCATCTACTCCGCTTTCCTCCAATTTGCGTGGTCAAACTTTTCGAGGTTTCACCCGTCACAGCTCTCACAGCCTAGATGCCAACCACTCAGATTCTACCATTGTTTTTCCATCTTCATGTGACAGCTCTGTCACGCTGTTCGAGCTATGCTGGCTCCTTGTCACCTCCGGCCACACTTTTGGCCATGCCCTCTTGGCGGTCATCTGATCACCTGAGGTTGTCACCCACGCAGTCCAGTGTGCCTGCCACACCTGTCTCTGCGGACGTTTCCCCCTGCCATGGCTTCCCCACACCTACCTGCTGCCCTACCTGCTCATTCAGGTGCCACCCAAGAATTCGCAACACATGTAAATCCTGATGACATACATAAATTATTTGTTTTCACTAATGGTGATACTGTGTGTGTTGTTCTCACATGTGATATTGTTGAGGGAACAAGTGCAAAAAATTTCGCGGTGTGCCATTTGAATTTGAGTATAAGTGCTGTGTGTAGCAATTTATGTGCCTTTGTTAGGCCTTCAGGCAAAGTGATTCTCCGCCTGCCTGCTGATGAAGTGCTGCACCTCCACTCCAGGAAGGGACGTCATCTTCTGCCGCCAGCTATGCTATCTGACTTCACTGTCAACGTACCGGGTTTCACCCCCCTGTCTCCTAACAATCGGCCACTTCTGCCTGACCTGACGTGGAAGAACTATATGTTAACTTCCTAACTTCTTCTCACCCTCCCCATCCACAAGGGCGTACTCCATACTGCGTGCATAGTTGTTATCACAATAGTAGAGTCATAATCGTATTGTCTATCAATTTTTATTGTTTTTATTTTTATTACTTGTGACTCTTGGGCATCTGTAAATACTTTGGGAATCCAAAGGAAACACAATTTGTCACAGATTACTTAGTTTTTAGCAATCTCATAAAAAAACAGTTTTTGAAGTCTCTGTAAACTTATTGCATATTGTTCTAATTGTGAACCATCTGTTTTTCACAGTTTTATCAACCAAATCATCATTGACAGTAGAAGGCCACCAACTCCTTGCTTCATTGGAAACTGTAGTCCATTCTTCATTGAATTGTCTTATCAACTTTTTCACCATTCAATCATTCATTACATATTCTCCATAAATCTCTACAATATGCAGACAAAAACAGGCAGAAAGCATTTCAAAGTAAGCTCGCTCACTGATTCCCTTAAATATTTTGAACAATCACTGACAAATGTAAACACAGCTGAAACTGGATGTAATGAGAACTATGGAAATACAATGAATCAGTAGAACTAGTGTGGAACTGCATTTCTAGCATGGTGGTAGTGGTGAAATTAAATGTTACTTACTTTCCCAACAGGTGTCATAATTGAACATGTCACAAATGTTTGGAGTCATTGCCAAGGTTCTGACATCACCAAATTATGGATTTAATTTCCATGTTTCACCAATAAAGCTTGTTATACAAAATTCGTTGCACTTGCAAAACAAGCACTGTAATTTTTGGTCTACTGTAGGTATAGAACAAAACGTTACGCACCTTATGTAAACTACTGTAAAGAGAACTTACTTTGTATGGGAAAGGCTTTCATGTTAACCTTATATTATGCATAATTCTTTGCTTTCTGTTTGTTTGTTTGTTTGTCTGTGTCTCTGTGTGTGTGTGTGTGTGTGTGTGTGTGAGAGAGAGAGAGAGAGAGAGAGAGAGAGAGAGAGAGAGAGAGAGAGAGAGAGAGAGAGAGAGAATGTAAATGTGTCAAAGTAAATAAACAAACTGTTTACACTTTCAGCACACTCTGCTCTATCAGGGGAAAAAACATGAGGACCAGCTGCAAAATGCTCCTTTCAGAGGACAAAAAAGATGAATAATCCCCAAAAATTTTGGCATTGACAAACATTAACACTTTTTTGAGTTGAAAGTAATTAACAGAGAGACACAGTAATTAAGGGGGAAGAGAGAAGACAGTGTCAGTGGGAAAGAAAGAAGAGACAGTGACACTGAGAGAAAGAAAGTAGTTGCAAAAGAGAAAGGAAATGGATGAAGATAATAGCAGTAGGTGCCATTGCGAGAGAAGATAGTGTTGGTCAATGACAGACAGTGGCAGCAAAAGAAAATGAAACATGGTTGGGGATAGTAGCAGTGATGCAAAAAGAGGAAATGAAAATGATGAAAAAGGGGCTGAATGGATAGCATATATATGCTTCAGGGTGGAGGTGTGTGTGTGGGGGGGGGGGGGGTCTAGATTCCTCAGACTGAAGAACACCAATATATAAAGTTTCCCCACTTTTTCCCATAACCTCAACGCAATTGGGTCAAAACACCAAACAACCCATCACCAAAGACACACGTGGAGAGAAAACCCATTTAAAGGGAAGCTGTAGCATAAACCAGAGTTAGATTAAACTATATTGTAAAAATGTAATTTTCAGAGACTTGAAGAAGATAGTTTTTGAACTTACAATTAAAGCTAACTACACTTGTCAAAACAACTATTGTCATCAGCAGAATCAACTAAGAATATTCAATATCTCTCTGTCTGTTCTACGGAGTGGTGATAACAACATTATCGTAACTGAGATGTTGGAGGATGGTGTTGACTTGTGTTTACGTTAACAAATGAATTACACAAGCAGTTGGGGTTCAGGTAGTGAAATGAGCAGGTAGTGCAATGCTACAACAATATGACTTACCTGAAGCTGTGGCATGGAGAGCCATAGCAAGGTTAGAAATGGGACAGACACAGAAGGTGGTGGGTCCAGTTATTGGAGTGTCCCAAAGTGTAATTTCTAGGACCTGGACATGTTTTCAGACAACCGGAACATTAAAAGAAGGCAAGCCCAAGGTCACCAATGGGTAATATCATCATTATCTCTGGTTATAGTCCATCGAGAGAGGAGGCTGATTGCAACTCAGCTGTAACACACTCTCCAGGCAGCGACAGGATGCTCAATATCAACACAAACAGTCAGAAATCACATTCCAGAATGTGGCCTCTACGCACAGAGGAATATCGATGGTGTTGAATAGCAAACCTTTATGCCAAAAAAATTCAGTTTTACAGGAGAGTGAAATAAACATCATTATTTTACAGTTATTTCATTAATAAAATTTTCCATGAAAACATACTGGAAAATAATTTTCAAGCCTTAAATTAAATAAAAATTGTCAATGATGTTCTTACATGAACAAACTGACATATGAGGTTGCAGTTCAACACCATCGATATGGTGTGCTTCCCAGTAAAACCATGACACTGTTTAGCCTGCAAAAACTAGGAGAGGGACATCAGAATTGGAGTTGTGAGAAATGGTGCTGGTTTCAGTTCACAATTGAGTCAAGATTTTGTAATCAACCAGAAATTCTGTGATAAAAATGGCTGGGCTAACTTAATTCTAGTAGGAGATATAAATATTGACTTGCTGTCTCCTGACTCCAGCATTAAAAGAAAATTGATGCTGGTACTAGATCAGTTTAAACTAAATCCCTTGATAAATGAGCCCACCAGGGAGGTCAATGGCAGCAAATCATGCATTGACAACATTATTACTAACATGTCCCACTTTAAATACACTGCATCAGTTCTGAAGCTTGCAATTTCTGACCACCATGCGGTTCAGGTACTGATAGAAGCTGAAAACCTTCATATTGCAAGCAAAAAGAAACACTATGTAACAAAAAGAGCCACCCATGACAACAATATCGAAAACCTTAAGAGTATGCTCAAATGCTTACAATGGAATGAAAATACCTGTATCACTTTCAATGAATTTGACTTTTATTATTGCTTCAACGTCTCATGCCCAGAAACAACCCTGACAGTAAATGACTGTAAAAAAATAAAAAACAATAACTGGATAAACACTGAAGTAAAAACAGCAAGAGAAAAACTAAGACTTTTCCAATGCGCAATGACAAAGAATAGTGATAATCATAGACTGAAGGAAGAGTTTAACAACTATCATGATCACTACAAAAATCTCCTCCTAGAAACCAGAAGTAAACATGTAGCTAACATGTTAAG
The DNA here is from genome assembly GCA_026315105.1 of Locusta migratoria. NCBI lineage: Eukaryota > Metazoa > Arthropoda > Insecta > Orthoptera > Acrididae > Locusta > Locusta migratoria. The sequence goes on from CM048745.1 coordinate 526,768,885, forward strand.
AGGCTCCAACAACTCTGGCAAAGCTGTCTGGCAAGTTATAAATAGCTTCAGGGACTGTAAGGACAAATCAGCTAGTGACCTTAGTATCAATTTCAAAGGTGGTAACATCAAATGCCCCTACCAGATAGCAAATATTTTCAATGAGTACTTTTCTTCTATGGGAAAATCCATCAATGACCAGTTCGACAACCTCCAGTATACATATAAGGGCAATCCAGTAAGACATAGCATATACTTGACACCTACGAACAGCAGGGAAATAAAACACATAGTGATGTCACTAAAAAACTCAAACTCTGCAGGTTATGAAGGATTGTCTATCAGCACACTTAAAAGGTGCATAGACAACATATCAGATGCCTTGGCGACAGCAGTAAATGACATAATCACAACGGGCATTTTTCCAGACAGACTAAAGATAGCACAAGTAACTCCGATTTACAAGAAAGGTGATAAAAATAAAATTGAAAACTACCGACCGATCTCAATCTTACCTGCATTTTCCAAGGTAATCGAGAAAGTTATTTATAATAGACTAATGGCATTTCTGAGCCTACACAACCTAATATTCGAGAATCAAAATGGTTTTATGAAGAACAAGTCAACTTCAGTAGCTGCAGCACAGCTCGTAGATGAAATAATAACTGCCATAGAGAACAACGAACAAGTTGCTGGAGTGTTCCTTGATCTCGAAAAAGCTTTTGACTGCGTTAATATCACCATACTACTTGACAAGATATGGAACATGGGTATTAGAGGAACATGCTTTGACCTAATAGAGTCATATATGAGCAACAGGAAACAATTTGTCTTGATTAAAACAAACAGTGGGTATTTCAAATCCAAAGTAGCAGATGTCAAATACGGAGTGCCCCAAGGTTCCGTCTTGGGACCCCTCCTGTTCCTGATTTATGTGAATGATATAAAGTACTGTTCCCCAGATAATAAAATAATATTGTATGCAGACGATACAACAATTGTGTGCAAACACAAAGACCACGGCAGTCTGGAAGTGCTGTGCAACACTGTTACTAATGAAATAGTCAAGTATTTCAATGAAAACCATCTAAATGTAAGTGCCTCCAAGACTGCAATTGTAGAATTTAACCCTAGAAAGCAAACAGACTTTGACATGAAATTATCGATAGGAAATCAAACTATTAATAAGGAAAAATATACAAAATTTTTGGGTATCACAATTCAAGACAACCTTAAGTGGGACTTGCACATAGATTCCCTAGCCAAAAAGCTGTCTAAAAATATCTTTGCCATAAACCAGATCAGCAAATATTGTAAAGATATGCATATCCTTAAGACTGCATACCATGCATTATTTGCATCCAACACAAACTATGGAATAGAAATTTGGGGTGGAACATCACAAGCTAACATTAACACTTTGTTGATACTACAGAAGAAAGCAGTCAGAATTATCTGTGGGGCCAAACCAAGAGAATCATGTCGGAATCTCTTTCCAAAATTGGGCATACTTACCATTACTGGTGTATACATATTAAAAATAATAATGTATGTGAAAACAATCAATCCAGATCTAAATTGTGATCTACATCAACACAATACACGACAAAAACTAAGATACCATTTAAACAGCCACAGAACAGCATTATATGAAAAAAATGGACTTCATGTTGGCCTGAAGCTTAGCAATGCACTACCAAAAAGCCTTGCAGCCCTTCCTAAAAATAAATTAAAAGACCAACTAAAAAGGATCCTAATTGAAAATGCATTCTATTCTCTAGATGAATTCTATGACTATATGAAAAATGTTTCTTAACCAAGACAAGTATGTACTGTAGTTAACTGTTTAGTTGTCAAGTAGACTTAAAACATGTAATGCTGTAGTTAAGTGTTTAATTATCAGATAAAGACTTAAAAACATGTAATATGTTTAATTGTATAAAAGAAATAATGTCTATATGAAACAGTAATCATTAGTTTATAATTTATAAAACTGACGTATTCAGAAGAATAATCTGTACAATTTCAATGTCAATGTATATGTATTATTCGATGTTGAATAAATATTATTATTATTATTATTATTATTATTATTATTATTATTATTAAATTGTCATTCCCTCATCTGAAGAGAACGTGGAACTCGGAACAATCCTGCCTATGTGCAGGAAACACTATGATGGATGAATGGTATGGGCAGGAGTCATTATTGGCAGATGTATGAAATCTATGTCCAGAATGGTGCTTTGAGTGCGCTAGGTATAAAGACAAGATTGCAGCTGAGGGAATTGAACAAATGGAGTGGCCAGCTTGTTCATCAGATTTAAACCTGATTGAGCATGTATGGGATGCACTTGGCACTACAGCCAGACCAGCACCTCCCATCATGGTTGCTGACCTGGATGTTGCATTTGTGGAAGAATGGCCAAATCCTTCAAGAACTAATTCATAATCTTATACTGTTCATGCCAAGCAGGTGTGCAACTATAATGCCCTTATTAGAGACAAATGAGATTGACTTTCTCGCTATTATGGTAGCCCCATAGTGCCTCACTTTAAGTAAATGCTGTGTAAACCTTATGTAAGAGTTTTGACAGCTAAATATTGTACTGTATCTCACTCACAGATTACAATTGTAACCAATATCTCAGTAAAATACATTACCATATGTATATTGTGTATTAAATCTCACCTGATCATGTAATTGATTTTACCAGTCTACTTAGGAACAAAGAGAATGAGCAGAATGAGAGAGTGGTGAATGAGAAAAGAAAATACAATGACTGGAACAAGGGCACATTGATGTGTGATTTGTTAAGCTTGATCGATGTCACAATCTTGTTCAATGGAGTGAGGCCACACTACGAAATTTAGAAAATACATTAATTATGTTTGTCTTCTTAATGATTTTTAAACTTCAATACAATTTAGTAATTGAAATTAAAAATCCTCTTCTAGGAATTCACACTTCTGAATAACATCATCATCTGAGTAATAAAAAACCAAAGAATCTTCTTGAGTAGTAGAAACTACAGTTCTTCTGAATAACAACACGTAAAGAATCTTCTTGCGTAGTATAAGCTATCAGCCATCTGAAAGTGCACAATACTTCGGCCATGAATTCTAGATTGCTGGAAGAATACTGTCTTCTAGTAGGCACCAGTTGAAAGGATCCATGTTGAGAAGAAGTCCTGAAGTCTGCTGGTGTGGCATAAATGTGTATGGTGATATGTCCTCCCTGATGTCATCCAGGCTCATTTTAGGTAGGGGCTCCTCTTCTAGGTGTGTCAGTTGAAGTGTTCTGCAGCTTGTGCATGGGTATTTGAAGTGAAGTGCAGGAATATGGATGCTCTTGATTGGTGGTGCAACGTGTGTAGTCATGATTGCCAGTTGCCTGAAGACGTATAATAGGTACAGTGTGTGCTCAGTCATACCTGCGTACTACCTTGGTGCTCCTAGTGGGATCCAGGCTGTCGACAGGACGTAAACCCTAAGCTTCCTTCCTTCTTCTTTTTTCTAGTGGGATTCGTTGACATTTCAGCGAACTGCTTGCAGTGGTCACCACAAGGTGTGCCTATTTACATTGTGCATGCTGCCAACACGAGTTGACTTTCCATGTGAACCATAGAATTCCTCCTCCCATATCTGCTCTTGACTGTGTGGTCTTCATGGATGGCCAGGAAAAATACTATTTTGCAGGTCCCATCTAGTTTTTCTGGCAGGTGCCACATGCAGCTACTGTGTGTGTAATGGCTTTAGCCATCCCTTGCCAGTTCATGAGTTTTCTAGATAACTGTTTCATTATGGCAACACCCCACTGTCCAGATCAGCATTAGAGTGTCTTGAGGAGGAGCAAAACAAGATGCCATAAGAATAACTTGCTAGGAATAAAGCCCACCACTGGATTCTGTGAGCTGTCTTGGTAGGACTGTTTCTGGGGCACGTAATAGTGGGAGAAGAGGCTTGTGATCCATTAGGATCGACTGTAGTCGTGAAACGTCTTGATTCCAAATACAATCGCTAGCGCCTCCATGATCTGACTATAGTTTCGTTGTGCACAGTTGAGTTTTTGAGACAAAGGCGATAGCTTGTTCAATACTGTCCACTAGGTGGGATAGGATTGCACCGATCCCATAATCAGATGCATCTGCTGCCAGTACTAGTAGTATATGCAATAAGACAAGTGGGTTTTAGAGTGTGATCTTGAGCATGATGAATGCTTTGTCACATGTGTCTGACCATTTCCAAGGTACACCTTTCTATAGAAGTCAATACAATTATTCTGTTATCACAGCTGCATGGGGTGTGGATTGCCTGTAGTAGTTTAGGTGGGCACAGTGGCGTAACTAGGACTTGGCTTTGGGGGGTGGGATAGATCTGCTTGACGAGCAAAATTTTAGTCAGTTTCCAGACAGACTACCATCTACCACTCCTTTCGTTGAAGAAACTAATTCACTCCCATCCAATGAAAGATTATGGTAAAACCCCCCAAGTTTTCAATCTTTACCTTTACCAGATTGTTTTCTTTTTCCTTTCTTTTTTTTTACGTATTCTGGGGGGGGGGTCTACCCCCCCCCCCCCCCCCCATAGTTACGCCACTGGGTGGGCATATACTGATTTCATTTGGGAAGTATTCTTAGGTATGTGCAGTTTCTGAATGGCCTCCACTTGAGAAGGTGTTGTATCAATTTCTGAGGTATGGTCTAAATGTGTGACTTGAGGAATCCGAAATGCACCTTTACAGTGATTTACCTCCTGGAAGAATGAAAATATTTTATCTAGCATTTGCACAAGTTCCTCTTCAGTGCTACCCCCTACCAGAATATCATTTAATTAGTTTGCTGCTTCTGAAATGAGACGAGACGAATGAGTTGTTCTAGGTACCTTTGAAATATTACTGCTGCACTGTATACTCTGAATGACAGCTTGTTGCAGCAATACCCACACAAAAAATTTCACTTGCTTCAAAGGAGCAAAGAAAATAGGATCATGAAATCAATATGAAACGATAAGATATGGTGAATTTCATCATCTTTACAAAGAGCTTTGGTTATGTGAAGACCGTTTTTTTTTAATTATTTCCGAATGTCTCGCTAACTGCATTGGCAGACAGATGGAGAGCATGTATGGATGAAATGTTCAAGAAAGGTGCTCAAGTTGTTATCGTTATAAAAAAAATTCAGTTGTCCTGCTTGGAGTTGCTGATCATGATTACAACTTTGTGGTGGTTGATGTAGGCAGCTATAGCAGACACAGTGACAGTGATATTTATACAGGGAGAAAATATTATGCCTCCGAAGCTATTGACGGATACAAGAACCCATGTGTCTCGCGTGTTAATGGGTGATGGTTTAAATTGCAGACTTATTTAATAAGTACCTTTCCTAAAGTTGCAGCCTTGGAAGATCCTCAAAAGGCCATTTACAATAAATGCCTCTGCAAGACACAGTATTTAGTGAAAATTCTTGTTTTTAGACTAATAGACCTACAAACTGCTGTTGTAAATGACATGGAAGCAGCGTGCTGTCTACATAATTTCCTCCGCAGCAATACAAGCTACTTGCCAACTGAAAAGAGGACCAGACTGATAACCTACAGGCTAATGCATTTTCAAATAGCTCAAGACGAAAAGAGAGGTTGAGTACTTCTGATTATGCTGTGCGAGACCAATTTCTTGCGTATTTTGTTAACAACAAGTAGCGAAGTATTAGCAGAAAGTTGTATGTACAGTTTGCAGTCAACAAGTACCTTCTGCAGCATTTCTGCGTTAATGTTCGTCCAACCACATTGTTTTTCTAACGTTTTTAAAAATGTTCAAATGTCTGTAAATCTATCGGACCAAACTGCGTGGTCATCAGTCCGTAGCTTACAAACTACTTAAACCTAGGTAAACTAACCTAAGGATAACACACACACACCCATGCCCCAGGGAGGACTCGAACCTCAACGGCGAACAACCGCGCGCTCTGCAGCGAGGCGCTTTACACCGCTCGGCTACTCCACCGCGGCTCTAACGTTTTTAACTGTATTTTATACATCATAACCATAAATGTACTGTAATTTTCAATATTTTGCTTAAATTCATTTTTATGCAATAGTTTGGATTAGACAAGTAGGTATAAATTGGTTTGTTATTATGAAATATAAATTAATACCTGTAGATTCAGACTAACGCCAATCTTCTTCCAATTTTTGTGCTTTCTTAGACGCATTTTTGTTTTCTGGGTCGCGTGCGTCATACAGGAATAACTTTGGACGCAGCAAATCGATCACTTTCTCTGTTCCCGCTTGCCCGCCGCGGTCACTGTAGAAAATCACAGCCTGCCCGCTGCACGCGCAGGGCAGCGCGGCCGACCGCTCCCTATTTGATCGAGTCGGTAAGGCTACGGCCACACTTGCGTTTTTTTGAAGCTGGACGCTCAGCGTCAAAAGACGCCACAGTAATAGGGAGGCTGGAGAAGGCCAGTAGTGGCCACACACAGCGTCTTTTTCTGCCAGCGTCAGACGGGAAGTCGCGTCCTCAAGGTCAGACGCCAGTCGGATGGGCCGGGGCCCATTCGCAGCGTCAAAAGACGCTTCTCTTATTGCTTTCCCACGTGAACTCAGTACTATTTGTGCAGTCTGTCAACGCACAGTAGTGTGTGTAGTCAAGTGTTATTACAGTTTTTTTTCGATGAGTGAGATGGAAAAAATTGAACTTGATAGCGAACGTATTATCTTAGAAGTTCAAGCTCGACCATTTTTATACTACATTCAAAATGAGGATTATGACGGTTGGCTAGCTGTCATTTTATGCAATGTAAACAAATAATAAAACTTCACTTACCTCAGAGTACTGATAGTTTTTCTTCAGCCCCTGTACAATCACGTAGTCGATTATTTCTTCCAGTAATAGTGCTCACTCGATACATTATACAGCAGAGTTTCGTATGACTTAATAGACATCCTGTAGTACTCAAAAAACTTTTCAGGATTTTCTTTAAGTTTGTTGTGTATCAGAGTGAATTTTCCCCTCTCTGATCTGTCTTCAATTATTAAATGAATCCAAATACGTATTTTTTGTCTACGTCGAATCAGTAACAATGCAACACATATTATTGTTGCAGACTGTTTACTTAATACATTCATTTCTCAATACTGCGGTGTTCACTCATGCAGGTCTGAAACGCTACAGAGCCAAATGTGGCCACATTCACGTCTTTGGTCGGCAGGACGCATGTAAGAAGCCGCTGTATTTACGCGGTCGAATGTGGCCACCACCTGGCGCCTTTTAAAGCTGCTTCTTTAGACGCTCAGCGTCCAGCTTCAAAAAACGCAAGTGTGGCCGTAGCCTAAGGCAGAGCCGGCCGCGGTGGCCGAGCGGTCTGCGGCGCGCCAGTCACGGTCTGCACCGTCACTACGGTCGGGAGTTCGAATTCCCACTCGGGCATGGATATTTGTGCCGTCCTTTGTATTAGCTAGTTCATAAGTAGTTTGTAAGTTTAGGGACTGATGACCCCGTAGTTAAGTCCCATAAGCTCTACAAACATTTGAACATTTTTTGGTGACGCAGAATGCAATAGAGTGCACGCGCGTACTGCTCACGCCATGCTAAAGAATCAGAAAGAGTACAATAATAATCCCCTATGGTGCTACTTGAACTATAAAAGACATTATGTTCTGATCCTGAACACAATAAATTTTCAGTGCCTATTAAGTCAAAGTCATTTACAGTATTTCTATGAAGTTCCAAGCCCATTTCAAAAAACCGTTTAAACTTTGGATCTATCAAGTTCAAGAAATATAAGATTCTTGCAGCATATTATGACAACTGAAAAACTTGTGTTGAGCTGCCGCTACATGGATTATTTGCCAGCCTTGATTTGATCTGGCTGTACGACAGTGACTCAGATTCTACCGCTGGATCAAAATGCTTAGATTAAATGTACTTTTTGTTCCGGTAGATCCGAATTCAGGAAATCCCTTGGACGTAGAACATGTCAGAACAAAATACAAAATATATACTTTTCTTAGCATTGTTTTTTATTTTTATATTTTTACAACACTGATTTACAATGATCACGTTACTGCACAAAACTTGTACTGAAGTCAAACTGAACACAGTATTCATATTTGTGAATATTATATACAATAACTTACATTGATAGATGGAGGGACCAGCATGTGCCAACAAAAAGGCTCTACACTGCCCCTCACCTGTGACTCCATAGGCGAAAGGAGCTGCTCCAATCGGGCCATGTAGCAAATCCAAGGTTCTATCTTGTGATCAAAGTTTGGAAAGGGCAGCAAGTCCTCTTTACCCTCTTGCCCCTGTACTGGCGTTCATGATTTTGTTAGTTGTTCCAAGTGATTGATCAACCGTTTCTTGGTTGTTTGCATTTGTTTTAGAACATGACAGCTTGTGTGAGGTCGCAAGTATCTGTTGCAGACATACTAGAGAGTCTGCAACTAGTTCCCTTTTTTTTTTTTTTTTTTTTTTTTTTTTTTTTTTTTTTTTTTTAAATCTCGTCGCCAATGCTGTATTCTACTAATTGACTGGAACATGGATCTGCTGATATGTGGTTTATTAAGCTTGATTGATAAGTCGTAATTTGGTTCAATGGAGTTAGGCCACAGTATGAAGTTTAGAAAATAAATCAATTCTGAATGTCTTCTGAATGATTCTTAAACTTTACAATTTAAGATTTGAAATTAAAATATTTTTTTTAGAAATTCACTCGTATAAATAACTAGCTTAAACCCGCGGCTCCGCTCGCGTGTTTGTTGACTATGATAGTTAACTGTCTTTCAGTAGTGTGCTATGAGACTCAATAGTAAGTAATGTAGATCAAATCACACTAAAAATGCACTCGTTTCGAAGTATCCAATCACGAAATTCAACAATAATGACTGTAATAATATCACAGATCGATCACTTGATGCAATGCGCGAAACGTCAAATCGATTTGTTTTAAAGAGATGTATTAAAATAAATTTCTTTTTTACTGCTTTATTGATTTATTCTTATATTTTCCTTATCCTTACAGAGAAAGAGCCGAAGACATTGTAGCACGCATAGACCAAATATACGATATGTGGCATCACTCCTCGCTTTATGTAACCTCCTTGCTAAAGAGTTGCAAACGTCATCGCTGGACTTCAGTCCCATTTTTTATAATTTGACGACTTTCAACCACCATATCTTCCACTCTCCTATAGCTATCGGCATGGAACGGCTATGGTGTACAATGGGAGACTTCGGACAACAATTACACACAGACTATTCGTTTGCGTTCTATAGTTTTCGCTGCAGATCGAAATATTAACACACACACACTTAGAATTTTATAGACACCGATAACTTTCCATCCCAATATATTCCACCCTTGTATCATTATCAACCCTCAAGCAACAATGCAACCAATAAAACCACTTTCAAAGAGCAAATATAATTTTGAAAGATTAATTATTGTTCCGCATTTTGCGTTACATTCTTCAAATTGCTAAATACCTATCAGAAAGCTATAAAACCGTGCTTAAAACCATCCTCAGGTATAAATTAGTAACTGTACAAATATTTAAGTCTCTGCGTCTTGTCGTTCGGCCGTGATAAGCGTACACACAAGGCATTCACATTAAAAATGTTCAAATGTTTGTAGAGCTTATGGGACTTGACTAAGGGGTCATCAGTCCCTAAACTTACAAACTACTTAGGAACTAGCTACAACTAAGGACGGCACAAATATCCATGCCCGAGGTGGGATTCGAATCCCCGACCGTAGTGGCCGTGCAGACCGTGACTGAAGCGCCTCAGTCCCCTCGGCCACCGCGGCCGGCATTCACATTAATATATATAGATAAATAGCTATCCGATCGCCATAAAACCATGCCCAACGCCTTCCCCGGGTAGACATTAGTAACTGTACAAATTTTTAGCTCTTTATGTCTTGTGGTTCAGACGTGCTAAACGTACACCGAACAGTCATTCACATTTATAGATATAGATAACAGCAAATTAGAGCTGAGTTTGTTGGTAGAAAGGCGGGTGGTGGGGCGGTGCGCAGTAGCAAGAGCCAGTATACCACATGACTATCCAGCCAATAGCGTCATTTCGCCACTGCAGTCTATTTCGCGCCTTGCCCAGAATGCTTTGAACATGTAGTAATGATTTTTTTTCTCCGGTGGACGTGTATCGAACTTTTTAGTTTGAAAAGTGTTTGTTATGGCCGATGGATCAGAAAATGGCTAAGTGTTACATAAGCAAGCAAGATCTGTTGTGTAACTTCCTGGCAGATTAAAATTGTGTGTCGGAACCGGGACTCGAACCTGGGACCTTTGCCTTTCGCGGGCAAGCGCACTACCGACTGTACTATCCCGACACGACTCACGATGCAGCCTCACAACTTTACTTCCGCCAGTACCTTGCCTCCTACTTTCCAAACTTCACAGAAGCTCTCTTGCGAACCATGCAAGCCAAGCACTCCTGTAAGAAAGGATATGGTGGAGACATGGCTTAGCCACAGCCTAAGGGATGTGTCCAGAATGAAAGATCTGTTGTGTTCCGAGTGTTTAGCTACATAAGAAGAGAGGCGGAAGCAGACGACTCACCTCAACGTTGCCAACAGCCAAGCGAGGGCGACCGAGGACTGTGCAACGCATCTCCAGGGAAGCGAACTCGTTCATCAGAGAGAGTGGATCAGTATCTTTTAAATCGCCAGGGAAGCGACACAATCGTAGGAAATAATTGGTTGACATGGACGATTTTTCAAAGAACGCTTTGCGTCGGACAGCATTTGAAATGTATTCGACGGGCAAATATCCCACTGCAGACAAGTTAGTTTCGCAAATGAAAGAGAAGTTCGACTTTTAAGGGCATTAGATGGACAATGTTACGAATATTAAAGGAACGGGGTTTCAATATCGTAAGATAAACGATGGTAGAAAATTCCTTATGGAGAGAAGTGACATTGTGACTGCAATAACTGTATTTTTAAGAAAACTGCAGGGGATTTGATATAGTGGGACGTCTTGTATTATATCGATGAAACTTACGTGACCCAAAACTACGCAAGCTCAATGTGCTGAAAAATGAGTAATGGGCTCGGTGATCCTAATGTAGTAAAGGCAGTCGCCTTATTATTGTATATGCAGGGTTAGCGGATACTGGGTTTGTTCCACAGAGCGAATTATATTTAAGGCTTCCAAATCGAAAAGACTAGAGGACTATCACCACGAGATGACATACAGTGTATTTAAGCAATGGCTTACAACTCAGCTATTGCCTTACCTCCGCCCAAATTCAGTCATCGTGTTGGATAATGCAAGTGTACAACTCAACAAAGTACCTACAACCCACACCAGGAAAACTGAAATCGTCGCGTAGTTCTCGAGCAATAATATCACTCACAATCTTTCGCAAACAAGAGCAGAATTATTGTTGCTTGTCATCGCCAATAAGCCAGTATACCATATGTATGATGAGGTAGCTAAAAAACGTTGCCATTAGCATCCCATAGATACGGACGCAAGTGAAAAAGCACATGTCGCTGAGAAGAAAAGCACATTCAGAATTGATGATGTCCAAAGTCTTACACACCCAGCGATCGAGAGCAGCACAATTTATGCATGGACTGATTGTGTAAGGCGCGCAGAAAAATTACAGGCGGAGGACTATGAACAAGAAATTAGTAAGGACTTTATTATGGAACCGTACATAGTTAAACGCAATGAGTCAGGTTCATCAGACTCGGAAAGTGAAGATGAGGGCGTTGATTTATTGGCCTTGCTTGGTAAGTACTAAACACACCATCAGCTTGTCTGTTTAGCTATTGCCTTACATACTGTTAGTAGCTAGCAGTGACGGCTGGTCCTATGTGTTTACTGGTTCAGTGAACCCCCGGAAAAAAGCTGAGCGTGAGTGTTTTTAAACTATCATTCTTCGTTTCGTTCTTCTATCAGATCATGTCATATGAACATACAAGGTATTTTTATCTCATGAGAAACGTTTTACGTCGCTGAGACAGCACGTATACGAGACGTAGCGCGACCACTTAATATAGGTGGCAGTCAGAGGCCACAGCGTTGCAATGCGCCTGCACGGCTGAGGGTAATTTCTCTTCTAAACTCCCTGCAGGCAGCATATGGGCGCTCCTGCGGCAGAGAAGGGCGAGGGAAAACGCCGCTTTTAACATTAGCGTTGGAGCTGGTATAAACGCCAGCTCCTGGCTACTCAAGCCCTGTCGATTACGCACAAATGGTCCCGAAGCAAAGAGAATGGAGGTACTGCGCACCTCGCCTAGCCCATCGGCAAATCCTCCATGTAGGCAACATCCGCCTTTCATATTTGTTTTTGGCGCATTGAAGATTAATAAAAATCACGTCACATTTGGTAATATATCTTAAAACTATGAATTTAAGATGCATCAACTTCAGAAGATCCGATCATGAGTAATAATGAAGTCAGTACCTCTGTCTAGTAAGAATAGGCGTGTGGATAGAGGCTTTGCATTGCGCCGTCGAAGGTAGTGGGTTCGAGACCAACTGCAAGCTATTTTTTTAAAACCCAATCCTTTTTTTTAAACAGATATGGGAACAACAATGACTTTTGTATGTTACTTGCCACATATGTTTGGACGTGTTAGCAAATATTCGCGAATTTGAGAGTAAATGACATTTTTATAGTGTTCGTTGTAACAAATATTTAACTGTTGGAAAAGAGTTGGGGGAGAGCAGCATTTGTGTGTGCATAAGGTTAGGAGGGGGTGCAGTGTCACGTGACCTGTCTCTTCATCGTAACATTCACTTTGTGCGGTCACTTAACAGTGTAATGAGTTACTTACTGTGTTTTAGTGTTAATGTGCATATTCATATGTTCTTGGTGTTTATTATCAAAGAAAAATGAACAACGTTCAGTATCTTTTAGAAACAGCTTTAAGCTTGAAAAAAAAGTGTGAAATAAAGAAGCTTGGTAGGCCGACGCTTCAGCTCGAGTTGAAGCAAGCGCAAAAAAGCCGAGGTAAGACATTCTGCAGATCATTTAACTAAATATCGATACGTCGAGAGGGGGGGAGGCACTATCGAGATCCGTCAACTCAAAGAAGTGATGCCCCAGTCATCTGAAGCACCAGCCGCCACTCGTAGCTAGTAATGTGTTCTTCAAACACTGATTAAGAAATTTTAGGTTTTAATTGTGTAGCCGGCCGCGGTGGCCGAGGTGACTGAGGCGCTCCAGTAACGGTCTGCACGGCCACTACGGTCGGGGGTTCGAATCCCCCCTCGGGCATGGATATTTGTGCCGTCCTAGTTCGTAAGTAGTTCATAAGTAGTTTGTAAGTTTAGGGACTGATGACCCCGTAGTTAAGTCCCATAGACTGTACAAACATTTGAACATTTAATTGTGTAGCGGAAAATAGTAATTATCAGTCACTATTGCACGCATGTGTGTGTGTGTGTGTGTGTGTGTGAGCGCGCGTTAGCGTGCGTTTTCTTCAGCATAGCTTCGCAATTACTAAATATGTGTGGAAACTGGATATCTGTATGAATACAGTCGTTACATTATCGGAGTTTTACCTTGTGATATTTCTGTTTTCCTTTGAGCATTATGTCTATCACGGGCTAAAGATAAATGGACGTCGCGTTCGACAGACAACTGATCATTATTGAAGTCTGAACGACGGAACCGGGCAAGCACCATATTATGAAGTAATAAACGCATTTTCACACGTACGGCAAATTTAGTGTCACAGAATGTATACAGCTTTTCCTAAGAGTATTTATTGCTTTATTTCGCGGAGTTTTATTCGTCACAATCACCCCCTGCCACGGACCTTCCACATGAATCCTAACCGTCCATTGGTGAAAACCGTATGAAAATCCGTTTGGTAGTTTTGTGTTTATCGAGGACTGGGCCAGACAGACGCTGCGGGATAACTTTGTTTAGTGATTTCTATGTATGTGCTTGGCAAACACCAAGAATAAAATTATTACACGAATAGTTTATGAGGTTGACGTATAATGTAATGATCGACAGATAGCCTTATTGTCAGATATGTTACGTTAATGTCACTCTTGACTAACGCAGAGTGTCCTGTTTATATTTTCAATCAGGCTTATTTCAGTATTGTTATACGTTGATCAATGGGAGTTATGTTTTTAATCCCTCATATGTTCTTGAGATCCTGGTTTCGCTAGTCCAGTTATACTGCGATAGAGTGTTATTTGTAATTTTTATACATTAATGTTGTTACTGAAATTTATTCTCAGTGCTATTATGTTCGCTTGAGCACAATATTTTCACTTTCGAAAATAAAATCATTGAAACTTTTTTAAAGATTTTAAAATTGCTAGAGATTGCTTGAATAATCACTAGATGTTATTAGTAGATTATTTATTGTCAATTCACAACATGTTTCGGGCTTAGCCCATCATCTGGTGATCGATATTATGTATATTTAGATTTGATGCATTCAACATTTTCATTTAAAATACTGTTGTTATGTATTGACAAATAAGAACAAACATCAGTTGTGCTTAAGATAATATAATAAAAAGGTAAAGCAGTCAACAATCCGAATATTGGTTTGAACACCACAGTGCTTTACTAGGCATGGTCCTGTTTGGAGGTGGTATGCCGTTGCCTTCCTCCGACCTTCGAACTGACTTACCCAGCCAGTTATAGGAGGACCTATAGTTTAACGTGGGTTCCGAACCACGGTGCTACTCGGTATTTTTCACATGAGCAAAACTGCCAGAGGCGAAAGAAGTGGAAAGTAACAGATGAAAATCATAGCACCTGGCGGGGATCGAACCCGCGACCTTTGGGTTTGTAGTCTGACACTCTACCACTGTGCAACCGATGCACACTGATAATATAATATTGACAATAAATAATCTACTAATATCATATACTGATTATTCAAGCAATCTCTAGCAATTTTAGAATAATTAAAAAAGTTTTATCAAGACGGTTGCATACCTCTACCAAGACTTTCTGTCTAAAATAAGCAAAATCATTTAATTTGATGTCCATTTGTTGCCGTCTGTGATCATACTGATGTGGCACAGACAACTGTTTTCTGTACAAAAGCGGTATGAAAGTGTGCATTTATTTGGATACGATATTATATTTGCTTTCTATACACATTAATCTATGCAGCAACTAGGCCTACAAGTAGGGATGGCGGTTATTGCTGAAACAACCGGTTTTCGGTTATACCGGTTCTTTCTATCTCCAGTTTAACTGCACCGTAAAAATTGCTCAAGATAACCGGTTTTCGGTTTTTATTGCTATTATTTCCAGTAGAGTTCGAACGAAACATATTTTGCGGCCGACACAGAAACCATAATCGTCGGTTCTTCTAGTTTCGGCCGAAACCGAAACTTACGACATTAATATCTAGGTAAATCACTAGTCTTCCCATATTTTGCAATACTACGCCTTCTTGAGTGTGTGTAAGCCTAACCAGGAGTCCGTAGTAGCAGATATACGAAGCAAACAGATTTACTGGCGTAGTATTTCCATCCGGCAGTTGCGAATACTGAGCCAACCACTCTGTAAGTTGGACTTGTGAGCCAGCGTATACGAATATCTCGTTATACACACAACATGTATAAGTTACAGTCAGTAAATAAACTTCAATCAGAGCTGCAGAAGTATTTCAAAAAATAAAGTCACAGTTCCGACTAACAGTATGATTGTTGTCAGTGTAAATATACGCAAATTGAACTAGGAAAGCTCTGTACCACATGATCAAAGAATGTTCAAATAGGTGTAAGTTCTTATGAGACTAAATGCTTAGGTCATCGGTCCCTAGACTTAAAAACTATTTAATCTAACTTAAACTAACTTACGCTAAGGACAACATATACATCCATGACCGAGGGAGGAGGGAGGACTCTAACCTCCGACTGGAGCAGCCGCACAGTCCGTGACATGGAGCCTCAGACCGCACGGCTACCTCGCGACGCACCACATTATCAATGTTACCTAAACCCATATTGGTTATTAAAAAAGCCCTCGCTTTCAAGGAATCACATTAATAAAACATGTTAGCGTAACAATATGATAATACATTAAAAGTTAGTATTCCAAGGATAGAGTACATCACTTACATAATAGGTATGTTATTGTTATGGTCTTCGGTCCGGAGACTGGTTTGATGCAGCTCTCCACCCTACTCTATCCTGAGCAAGCCTTTTCATCTCCTTATAAGAACGGCAACCGACATCCACTTGAATCTGCTTACTATACGCATCTCTTGGTCTCCCTCTGCGATTTTTACCCCACACACTTCCCTCCAATGCTAAATTTACGATTCCCCGATGTCTAAGAATGTGTCCCACCAAGCGATCCCTTCTTTTAGTCAAGGTATGCCAAAAATTCCTTTTCTCACCAATTCTGTTCAGTACCTCTTCATTAGTTATGCGATCTACCCACCTAATCTTCAGCATTCTTCTGTAACACCACATTTCAAAAGCCTCAATCCTCTTCCTGTCCGCACGGCTAATCGTCCATGTTTCACTCCCGTACAAGGCAATACTCCACACAAATGCCTTCAGAAAAGACTTCCTTACCCTTAAGTTAATATTCGATGTTAGCAAATTTCTCTTTTTCAAAACTGCTTTTCTGCCCATTGCCATTCTGCATTTTATATCCTCTGTACTGCGACCATCGCATGTTATTTTACTACCCAAGTAACAAAACTCATCTACCACCTTCAATGTTTCGTCACCTAATCTAATTCCTTCAGCATCGCCTGATTTTCTAAGACCGCATTCCATTATTTTTGTTTTGCTCTTGTTAATGTTCATTTTATATGCACTCTTCAACACGCTGTCCATTCCATTCAACTGCTCTTCCAGGTCCTTTGCTGTCTCTGACAGAATTACAATGTCATCGGCAAAACGCAATGTTTTTATTTCTTCCCCCTGAACTTTAATCCCTATTCCAAATTTTTCCTTGCTTTCCTTCACCGCCTGCTCAATGTACAAATTGAATAGCATCGGAGAAAGGCTACAACCCTGTCTTACTCCCTTCCCAACTGATGCTTCCCTTTCATGCCCTTCGAGTCTAATAACTGCGGTCTGGCTTTTGTACAAGTTGTAAATAACTCTCCTTTCCCTGTATTTTACCCCTGCTGACTTCAGAATTTGAAAGAGTGTATTCCAGTCAACATTGTCAAACGCTTTCTCCAAATCTACAAAAGCTGAAAATGTAGGTTTGCCTTTCCTTAATCTATCTTCTAAGATAAGACGTAAAGTGAGTATTGCCTCCCGGGTTCCTACTTTCCTCCTGAATCCAAACTGATCTTCCCCGAGGTCAGCTTCTACCAGCTTTTCCATTCTCCTGTAGATAATTCGTGTTAAAATTTTGCAACAATGACTTATCAAACTGATGGTTCTGTAATTTTCACACCTGTCTGCACCTGATTTCTTTGGAATGGGGATTATTACATTTTTCTTAAAGTCTGAGGGCATTTCGCCTGTCTCATACATCCTACACACCAGTTCAAATAATCTTGTCATGGCTGGCTCTCCCAGAGACTTTAGTAGCTCTGAGGGGATGTCAACTATTCCTGGGGCCTTTTTCCTACCTAGGTCTTTCAGGGCTCTGTCAAATTCATCTCTCAGTATACTATCTCCTATTTCATCTTGATCTACTTCCTCTTCCCTTCCTACAACATCGTTTCTAAGTTCATTTCCTTTGTAGAGTTGCTCTATATACTCTTTCCATCTTTCAGCTTTCCCTTCTTTGCTGAGAACTGGTTTTCCATCTGAGTTCTTGACATTCGTAGAGTTGCTTTTCTTGTCCCCAAATGTCTCTTTCATTTTCCTGTAGGCGGTATCTACTTTTCCCCTTGCTATACATTCTTCTACAGATTTGCATTTGGCTTCTAGCCACTCCTGCTTAGCCATTTTGCACTTCCTGTCAATCTCATTTTTTAGTCGTCTGTACTCCATTTTGCCTGTTTCATTTACTGCATTTTTATATTTTCTCCTTTCATCAATTAACTGTAGTATTTCCTGTGATATCCATGGATGTTTGGAGGTATTGCCTTTCTACCTATTTTGTCCTCCGCTGCCTTCACTATTTCATCTCTCAGTGCTACCCATTCCTCTTCTACTGTTTTATTTCCCCCTGTTTCTGTCAATTGTTGCCTAAATATCCCTCTGAAATTCTTCAGAACTTCACTTTCCTTCAATTTATCTAAGTCCCATCTTCTTATTTTCCTACCTTTCTGCAGTTTTTTCAGCTTCAGCCTACAGTTCATGACTAACAAGTTATGGTCAGAGTCTATATCTACCCCTGGGTATGTCCTGCAGTTTATAACCTGGTTCCGGTACCTATGTCTTAGCATTATAAAATCTATCTGATACCTTCCGGTGTCTCCTGGTCTCTTCCATGTATACAACCTTCTTTTGTGATTCTTAAACCACGTGTTTGTTACGATTAAATCATGTTCCGTGCAAAATTCTACCAGGCGACTTCCTCTTTCATTCCTCCTGCCCAGTCCATATTCACCTACTATTTTGTCTTCTCTTCCTTTTCCTACTACCGAATTCCAGTCTCCCATCACAATTAAGTTTTCCTCTCCCTTAATTGTCTGAATAATTTCCTTTAGCTCCTCATATATTTCTTCGATCTCCTCATCATCGGCAGAGCTAGTTGGCATATAAACCTGTACTACTGTTGTCGGTGTTGGCTTCGTATCTATCTTGACAATGATAATGCGATCACTGTGCTGCTCATAGTAGTTTACCCGCATTCCTATTTTCTTATTCATTATCAGTCCTACTCCTGTGATACCCCCAACTGATTTTGTATTTATAATCCTGTACTCACCTGACCAGAAATCATGTTCATCCTGCCACCGAACTTCACTAATCCCCACTATATCTAACTTCAACCGATCCATTTCCCTTTTTAAATTTTCTAATTTTCCTACCCGATTAAGGGATCTAACATTCCACTCTCCGATCCGTAGAATGCCAGTATTGTCCTTCCTGATGACAACATCCTCCTGAGTAGTCCCCGCCCGGAGATCCGAATGGGGGACTATTTTACCTCCGGAATATTTTACCCGAGAGGATGCCATCATCATATTTCCATACAGTAGAGCTGCATGTCCTCGGGAAAAATGACGGCTGTAGTTTCCCCTTGCTTTCAGCCGTTCGCAGTAGCTGTGTGGCAAAGCAACATTAGCTGATGTTACAAGGCCAGCTCAGTCAATCATCCAGACTGTTGCCCCTGTAACTACTGAAAAGGCTGCTGCCCCTCTTCAAGAACCACACGTTTGTCTGGCCTCTCCACAGATACCCCTCCGCTGTGGTTGCACCTACGGTACGGCTATCTGCATTGTTGAGGCACGCAAGCCACCCCACCTCGGCAATGTCTGTGGTTCATGGGGGTGGATAATAGGTATATGAATCGAATTTACCTTCTCTTCCAAGGAACATTTTTGATGCTTTCTCCTTAAAAGACATAGCATGTTTGTAGTACCTCCACCCGTTTTCTGCTTTTTAAAGCAAATGGAGCATTGTATCTCACTGCTTCCGTACTTCCTGAATTACTTCCACACTCAGGATGGTGCCATTTAAGACACAACCGATGTCTGGCGACGACCGCAAGGAACTGCCGCATGACGGAGGCGAGTCTCGTACACTGCCGGTGCGCGCGCATCGTCTAATAGGCCAAGCCACAAGGCAATAGGTGCATCGATGCCTGCACCAGTTCTTAAGTTCTTATGCCACGCGTTTGTTGCGCGTTTCTGACTGCCGGGATTGTTCTTAAATTAACACTGATCACTTTTCTTAGTTTTTACGACGACCTAATATTTCACAGCAGTGGAAATTTTAGGAATAGCCCTAAATATTAGGGTATACTAGTTTTAATTTTTTAAAATTATTTACAAAAAACACATTTTGAACCACTACTACAGGAAATAGTCGTAACGGTTTTTTTTACCCGGTTCTTGGCAATAACTAAAATAAACCGGTTACAACCGACACCAAATAAATACCGAAAAACCGGTTATTCAAAACTGAAATACCGGTATCGGTTTTAACCGGTCGGTTTTTCCCATCCCTACGTACAAGTCGATGGTAGTATGAATAAATTGGAACCCTGTATAACTTTACAGTAGCAAAAAGAAAAACCAAAAACCAAACAAAACAAAGTTCTTCTTGGGAACCGTTATTATTGCCTTAATTTTGTTGGCGTATAGACGATATCAAAACTAAGAGATCAGAATGTCTAGCTGAGGTGTGAAGTTAAAGTAGAATATTTTTCACTGGGTGTGCAGTGTATCCATTTGAATGTATAAACTCGAGCGAATAACAAAACTGGCAGGAGCGCGCGGCCTCAGCTGACAGAGGAAAGCAAAGGGCGAAGTGTTCTCCCTCTCTGTCTACACAGAACGCTTTGCTCAGCCGCCTGCCTACTAGAGATCCGAAACGGGCTTCGAAATGTTGCTTAGGCTACGGCCACACTTGCGTTTTTTGAAGCTGGACGCTCAGCGTCAAAAGACGGCACAGTTATAGGCAGGCTGGAGAAGGCCGGTAGTGGCCACACACGGCGTCTTTTTCTGCCAGTGTCAGGCGGGAAGAGAAGGCGCATCCTCAAGGTCAGACGCCAGTCGGATGGGCCGGGGCCCATTCGCTGCGTTAAAAGACGCTTCGCACATTGGGTTCCCACGTGAACTCAGTATTATCTCAGTATAACTCAGTATGTCAACGCAGAGCAGTGTGTGTAGTCAAGTGTTATTACAGTTTTTTTCGATGATTGAGATGGAAGAAATTGAACTTGATAGCGAACGTATTATCTTAGAAGTTCAAGCTCGACCATTTTTATACGACATTCAAAATGTGGATTATAAAAACAGACAAAAAATAAAAAAAAGGTGAAGGTTGGGACAACATGGACAAAGAAACAAAAGAAGCCTTAGGTAAGTGGAGTAAAAACATTTAATTAGAGTAGTCTGCGATGTGACCCATGCAGGTCTGAAAGCTCCTGAGCCAAATGTGGCCACATTCACGTCTTTGGTCGGTAGGACGCCTGTAAGAAGCCCCTGTATATATGCGGTCGAATGTGGCCACCACCTGGCGCCTTTTAAAGCTGCTTCTTTAGACGCTGAGCGTCCAGCTTCAAAAAACGCAAGTGTGGCCGTAGCCTTATAACCCGCTAACGGTCGTTATGACGTCAGCGGCTCGGCCCGCAGCGCTCGTGGGCTTGCCGACGCGGCTCGCCGCCTTGGCCGGGCCTGGCGGTACCCGCAGCCGCAGCAGACTCACGAGCCACGTTGTCGGTTACACGGAAGCCGCGGAGGCCGGCGGGTCGGCGGGTCTACGCGTACAGCGAGCCGAGTCGGCGGGCGGAACGAGTACGAGCCGAGCTGGCGGGCACAACGGGTACAACGAGTCTGGCGAGACGAGCCGAGCCTAGAGAGTCAAGCCTAGCCTGTGACTGTTACAGAAGACGCGCAGATTTTTCGAGACAGATACAACGTAGACGTGGTAATTAACCTATGCTTTCGTATTAGTTACGCCTGTTGATGAAATGATCACTCGTCACTTTCAAAATAAGAGAAAGGGCACTCCTGCAGTGATTCGTGTAGTGCATGGCAGAGGGTGATTCAGTTAAAGAATTTCCTACAATCTACGTTTTTATCAAGATCTTGATGAAATTTGCACACTTGACATTCACGTGGTGAATGGCGAAGGATACTTAACGTATATAGTATACAAAATTTATAGTTTCGTATCTAACTTCATGAAATTTCGCGCACTTGACGTTCAAGACTAGCGGAAGGTCACTGTCTACGTAAGATTCGTGTGATACATGGCGGAGGGTACTTCACTTAAGTATTCTCTAAAATCTAAAGTTTTATTACGAACTTGTTGAAACTTCCCACACTTGACATTCAAAACTAGCGGAAGGTCACTGTCTACGTAAGATTCGTGTGGTACATGGCGGAGGGTACTTCACTTAAGTATTCTCTAAAATCTAAAGTTTTATTATAATCTTGATGAAACTTCACACACTTGACATTCAAAACTAGCGGAAGGTCACTGTCTACTAGACTTGCGTATAACAGTTCGCGATCGGGAGCGCTCACTTTAGTTCGCGACTCTGCCGCGAACTACTTCGTTCTTTTAGTTCGTCCGCTCCCAGTAACGGTTGAGCGGCGTGGTTTGCGCATGCAGGTGGAGTGAGAAGTTCCCCCACCTAGCTGCTTCATGCGCTTGCTGCTTGAGCCGCTAATGATATCACGCAAACCAAAAGAAACAGTTTGTGGATAATTTCTCGCGTTTATGTTTAGAGTTATCTCTATATCTTGGCATTATAGAATTTATTAGTCAGATATTGCAGAGTGCAGAACAAAACAGAAATTTTGTACCACTGAACTATGTAATCTAGCAGGCAGACGCTCACCTCGAAATGGCTCTCATTAGCAGAAGGCAAACACGTGATTTTTAATTCTGCTGCGCGCCCTCTCGCTATTGCCCGTCGGTCTTCGGAAAAGAATCCAACACACTAAGAAGCGAGACACGTTTGGCATAATAGTTCGCGACCGGCAACACATATTTTAGTTCTCGACCGATTGCACATATTTTGTTCGCGACCGATCGCGCATATTTTAGTTCGCGACAGGTAGCTCTCCTTTTATTTCGCAGCTCGGCCGCGAAGTAGGTCGCTCTTTTTAGTTCGTCCGCTCTTTTTGGCTTTTGCTAACGCTACTAAAAGAGCTCTTTCTTTTGTTATGACAGCTTTTTTATATAACGATGTATAATTTCTCGCATATAAATGCAAACAATGTTAAGTTTTGTGTTCTCTTTACTTCTTTACACTATGGAATGAGCGTTATATTTAGACACTGCTGAATACCTTAGACAAGAAAATTTGTGGCAGTGAACTATGAAACTACAGCTGCGCTGCATCTCAGCTCGAAATGACGGTAACTGGCAGAAGGGAATCACGCGATTCTGCGCGCTCTCCCGTTCTCTCACTGTTACCCGTCAGTCTTCGGAAAAGGAGCGGACGACCTAAGAGGCGAGTGATCTGCGAGCTAGTTCGCGTAGTACGCCTGTGGGAGCGCTCTTCCGAACTAGTTCGTTCGCGAACTACACAAGACTACTGTCTACGTAAGATTCGTGTGGTACACGGCGGAGGGTACTTCCCTTAAGAATCCCCTAATATCTGAAGTTTTATTACGATCTTGATTAAACTTCACACACTTGACATTCAAAACTAGCGGAAGGTCACTGGCTACGTAAGATTTGTGTGGGACATGGTGGAGGGTGTTTCACTTAAGAATCCTCTAATAGCTAACGTTTTACTACGATCTTGATGCCAGCCGCGGTGGCCGAGGGGACTGAGGCGCTCCAGTCACGGTCTGCAAGGCCACTACGGTCGGGGGTTCGAATCCCCCCTCGGGCATGGATATTTGTGCCGTCCTTAGTCTTAGTTAGTTCATAAGTAGTTTGTAAGTTTAGGGACTGATGACCCGTAGTTAAGTCCCTTAAGCTATACAAACATTTGAACGATCTTGATGTAATTTCACACATTTGACATTCAAAACTAGAGGAAGGTCACTGCCTACATAAGATGCATCTGGTACATGGCGGAAGGTACTTCACTTACGAACTCTACTAAATCATAACAGGGGAACCATCATGAATAAGATTATGTTTCGTTAAAGGGGGGGGGGGTAGCTTACTCCACACTTCAATAATCTTTTAAAAATATATAATTGTCATCGATAGGATGTACATGGAGGTGAGACAGGAGGAGACTGGCAGAGAGCTGTGGGATGTCAGAGACATCAGGATGGATGGTAATAAAAGAATGTCAGTGGCAACGGTAGTCGTGGCGGAGGAGAAGGAAGAGGATGAGGCGGCAGGAGTGAGAGGAGAAGGAAGATATTTATTGAGATGGAGATAGAAATGGACAAACACAAAATTGGAAAAGATAAATACCCGAGCAATGCCAGATCTAACCATTCGATACACTAAGAAGCCTTAGTGGGTAAAGAGGAAGATAAGGAATAGTTACAGAGTTCGAGAAGTGTCGGACAGTAGAATATAAATCCTGTCCTCATGCATGTTTAGCAATTTCGCAGCATTGCCTGGTTCGCTAGAATATATTCTCTATGCACATGTGTAACTAACTCTATTTTGGTATATTAAAATTACGGTAGGTTTGTTGTTATTCTGAATGATCATAGCATCTACGTGTTATGTTTGGTCAATATTCGCACAAAGTTTGTTATTTTTTGGTAATTAAATGTCAAAAATTTCTTAGACTCTAGTATTTACAGCAAATGTATTTTTATCAGCTGCCCGCAAAACCAAATTATTACACCGCAAAATAACAATTTTATTTTAATTCCGCACAATTTTCTGTAGAAAAATATATTAATAGAAAATGTATTATGCATTCGCTCCAGTTATTACATAGTAACATTACAAGTTTGTTTTCAGCTCACATATTTTTCCTTCAGAAGAATATATTAAAAACGACTGTAATGTTTTTTTCTTTGCAAACATGCTGCTGCATTGTTTTATGGTAAAACAATACATTTGTATTGTTATTATTCATTTCAATTGCATTTATTTCAAGAATGACTTAACAGAATATAAGCTCTATTATCTGTTACATGTGTACCAATGAGCGTAATCATAACGCCCGTACGCCATTCGAAATAAATGATAGCAGAACAAGTCAACAGTTCGCAGTGCCTTAAGCTGAAATGGCCATTATAAGTTGAACGGTTAGTACTGTGACAGCACACGCTAAAGTATACGTCGCTAAGGAGTGTAATGGAAATGTTTCGTTCTACGTGCACGTGCGCAACCAAGCAGCACAGTGGCTGACTCGGAGGCAAAGTGAGACGGGCGGCACAGCGCAGTCTAATGGGGCCGCGCAGACTGGCAGTAGAGGGGACGCGACGCTGATGCGACCTGCACTGCACCTGAACAGCGCTGGGCTGAGCTGCGTGTCGCTGCAGCCGAGTAGAGGCACAGAGAGGGGAGGAGAGGCGGGGAGCGGGCGAGCACTCTGCCGTACGCTCTGTATCGAAAGTGGCACTATTGTTGGTTCTTCAAAATGTTACAATGTGTGTTAAACTATTGGACCATACTGCTATAGTCATCAGTCCATAGACTTACAAACCACTTAAACCAACTTACACTAAGAAGAACACACACACACACACACACACACACGCCTGCGGGAGGACTCGAACCTTCGGCGGGTTTGGCCGCTCAGTCCGTCGATTATTGGCTGTCCGAACAATATTGCCTTACGACTGAAAGTATTTGTCATAGACTAGGGATTCGTTTTTCAACATTTAATTGCTCGTTCTCTTTTCATCTGTGCTTTATACTTTTCACTTACTGCGTACTTATACCTGGACAGTTTTGTTTAGTGAAATATTGTAACATCATACGATCAACAACCAACGCAGAACATTTTAATTTCGTAGGAAATCGTCGACAATGTAATACATAAATGGATGCAACATTTTATGGCTTCTTAAACAAAGAAAACCAATCATTTTGTTCCTAAGGAACTAGTAAAAATCTAAATAATTTTGCAAGAATTGTGATAGTTACTGTAATTAATGCTAAGGAATTTTAGAATCCATACATAATGTGGTTAGAATCAAAAAGATAAATTTTAAAGCTCAAGTCAACATTCTATATCTTCGGGAGTTGGTTGTAATTTTTTGTATCAGTTATTTACTGGTTGGTTGTAACTGGTTGTAATTTTTCTTGGTTGAATTTTTTGTATCAGTTATTTACTGGAAAATGGGCTTATAGTTCGAAACCTAGGTCATTCTTTATTAATAAATGAAATAAGGCTTTTGTTTAGTTAAAACACACACAACTGGTGAGATTTCATCGCCTACCGCACCTAAAAAATACCGCCAGTTACATTCATGTAAGGCAATGGCGTCCTATATAATTCCATATTATACTTCTGAAAACTGCCTTTTAATCAGTCCGATGTAAAATCAGCATCACTTTCCTTCATAGTAGTTTGATATCGTCCAGACTTTTCATTCACTCTAATACATTTCTTTGGTGATTTTTAATGCAGTAATAGTTAAAGCAATACTTCGTCGCTAAAATGAGTATGAAATTTGTCGATTGATATGACCACATGATTCCCGTTACGCAGGCATGGAAATGGGAGCGACAGTGCCTCGAAAACGAATTAACATTTATCGTTCTGCTCAGTTTCAAATGAAAAGTCAGAATATTGTCTACATTTCAAACACAGCAACAGTTGATAAAAAATCAACTGTACCAAAAACTCTATGCGTTGTGTTTAACCAAAGCACATTCTTAATTTTCGTGTAATACTTCACTTAATTCGATGCTAGACAGTAATGAAAATAAATTTAGGCCCTTATTACATCAAACTATAATACATGTAAAATCTTCTGGGAATTTTTTCTTAATATGGAGTGACAAATGTTTCACTTGATCTGCAAGGACATTGTAATGAGCTGAAATAATTATTAAATCTATTGAATGAGTTGAGAGTATAGCATGAATGTGTGGAAATGAGTTTCAGTACAATGGTATGAAGTTGTATCGACATATTGCAGAAAGAAACTGATGAATACTTGATCTGAAGAACAAGTGTGCAAAATTTCAACAGAATCGTAAGAAAACTGTTGATTTTGTCGAATTCTATGAGTAAAGTAGCCTTCGCCATGCACCAAGTGGAATATTGTGTAGGCTGTGATATTCCTCTTATTTTGAAGATCAAGTATGCAACATTTCATCAGTATCGGAATAAAACTGTAGATTTGTATGAATTAGAAACATATGGTCGCCGAGCTGACGGAGACAGCGAGTATGGATTGACGTTAGAGTACCCGCGGAGCTCATGTCCGGCGACTACAAGCCCGCGAGTACGATTGGACGGCGCACTTAGGCTCGCTGTACTTGCGCAATTACAGCGGGGTTGAAGGGAGGCGTTTGTAGTGTATGCAATCCGCAAGACCGGGCTCATACTCGGCCCGTTTCTGACCTCTGTCACACAGTCGCGAAACTCTCTAGGGAAAAAGTTGCAGCTGGAGCGATACTAGCGCTCCAAGCGGCAAGTTGGGAATAACAGTGGAATGACATGCTGCAGACGTTGCCGTTTTTATTGCTGTTTTTTCACTGATCGTTGCTGTGAACTTTCTAATACAAATACGAAAACATCATTAAAGTAATATCACTGCTTCTGTTAATGGCAGTCTATAATTTAACATATTGTCAGTGCAATGTAATTCATACAGTTGACCTACCCGAGTCATATTAATATCGTCTGAAACATTTTTAAAGCAGAAATGAATTGCAACCTAATGTGCTGAAGTATATAAAAGGAACTGATTATGATTATGTTCGCGTTCTCGGTGCGTAGTGACATGTTGCACGAGTTTTGTTTTACCGAATTTCGGACACTGTAATATTTTCAAAAGTACACACGATTTTTATATCGTAGGGGACTAGCTTCTACATCGTCGTTTAAACCATATTTTCACCTCGTCCTTGCTTCTGTGCTTTTCATGTACCTATCAAAATTTTTTAGCTACTTGGCAGGTATTAAACTGAATATCTTCAAAAAAGTGACGTGCTAACATTAACAGGTTATATCTGGACATATTATTTATTTGTAGCTACGTATTCACTTTATCAAACTAGTAAGTAACCGACAAAATATGTTAGTATACAGGGTTATCATTTTTGTGAACCTGAGGTACGAACCTAAGCAGTCATTCATACATTACTTTTATTCAGCAGTAATATTATGAAATAGTGGTCAAGTATTTGCGATTCTTATTAACAGCAGAAGTTTGGACGTGAATGAATTGTTAAAGATTTAACTATATGCCTAGAAGTGCCCCTCGGTTGCACAGTGGTAGAGTGCCAGACTACAAATCCAAAGGTCGCGGGTTCGATCCCCGCCAGGTCCTAGGATTTTTATCTGACACTTTCCACGTCTTTCACCTCTGGCAGCACTGCTCATGTGAAAAATACCGTAGCACCGTGGTTCGGAACCCACGTTAAACTGTAGGTCCCCCTGGCTGGCTGGGTAAGTGAGTTCGAAGGTCGGAAGGAAAGCAACGGCATACCACCTCCAAACAGGACCGTGCCTAGTAAAGCACTGTGGTGTTGTTCAAACCAATCTTCGGATTGTTGACTGCTTTACCTTTACCTAAAAGTATAACTAACCACAGTAAACGAACACCTGTTCTTCCTAACATTATTCTGTTACTTCTGAGCATCATTTGCAAATGAGAGATTTCCGAATTATATTTTTGACAGTTGCTACAATTTATAGCGCCACAAAAGCTCATAAATACGAAGTTATTTTGAAAATGCTGTTTCAGTCCAAATACACATTCATTATTCAATCGCTTCGCGGTGTGTTCTTACGACCCGGCCGCTTGGCAGCGCTGTAGTCGCGAAGTTGCAGAAAATCACTGGGAGTTTCACGACTCTTATGTTGGACTCTGCCTCTACTACCTACCTGCAGACAGCTCTAACACTTGCTCGATGAATTTAATCTTCTGAGTAACAACAAAACTAAAGAATCTTGCTCGATGATTTGAATCTCCAGAGTAACAACAAAACTAAAGAATCTTCCTGAGAACTACAGTTGTTCTGAATGCTAACAACTAAAGGATCTTCCTGAGTAGTATAAGCTACCAGTCGTCTGAAAGCAGGCAGTACTTAGGCCAGGCTTTATGGGTTTGTGGCAGGATACTGTCTTCTACTAGGAACCTTAAGGTCGTAAATTCTGCCAAATACCTAGGAGTTACAATTACGAACAACTCTGACTGGAGGGAACACATTGAAAATATTGTGGGGAAGGCGAACCAAAGGTTACGTTTCATTGGCAGAACGCTTCGAAGATGCACCAGCTCCACCAAAGAGACTGCCTACATCACACTTGTGCGTTCTCTCCTGGAGTACTGTTGCCCCTTGTGGGACTCTCAC
This sequence comes from Locusta migratoria, assembly GCA_026315105.1. Classification (NCBI taxonomy): domain Eukaryota; kingdom Metazoa; phylum Arthropoda; class Insecta; order Orthoptera; family Acrididae; genus Locusta; species Locusta migratoria. The sequence goes on from CM048745.1 coordinate 526,797,841, forward strand.
CAGGTGGGACTGACGGAAGACATTGAGAAGGTTCAGAGAAGGGCGGCTCGTTTTGTTTTATCACGTTACGGGGGGAAAAGCGTCACGGAAATGTTGCACGAATTGGGGTGGAAATCATTAAAAGAAAGACGTTATTCATTGCGGCGTGATCTGTTTGCGAAGTTTCAATCACCGAATTTTGGTTCTGAATGTGAAAATATTTTGCTAGCACCCACCTACTTAGGGAGACATGACCATCCCAACAAAATAAGAGAAATCAGATCGAAAACGGAACGATTTAGGTGTTCTTTCTTCCTGCGCGCTATTAGAGAATGGAACGGCAGAGAAAGGTTATGAAAGTGGTTAATGAACCCTCTGCCAGGCACTTAAATGTGATTTGCAGAGTATCGATGTAGATGTAGATGTAGATAGGAAGGGCTGACGCGGCGCAGCAGTGGAGGCGGTACGGTGGCCCTGATGACGTCCAGGTTCTTCCTAGACGCCTTCTGCAGCCTCCATGTGGGTATTTGAAGTGACGCGCAGGAATTCGGAAGCCATTGAATGGATAACTGGTAGTACAGGTAGGTACAGTGTATGGTACAGTCGGTGATCTGGTACTGCCGCGGTGCTCATAGCGGCATCTTGCTTGCTGTGGCTGTCGACGCGAGTCGCGGCTACTTGCTCTGTGCGCGCTGCCGACACCAGTTTACTTCGCGTGCGTGACACAGCAAGGTTCGGCCACTACGGTCGGGGGTTCGAATCCCCCCTCGAGCATGGATATTCGTACCGTCCTTAGTATTAGCTAGTTTGTAAGTTTAGGGACTGATGACCCCGTAGTTAAGTCCCATAGACTTTACAAACATTTTGAACAAAAATGTTCAAATGTTTGTTAAGCTTATGGGACTTAACTACGGGGTCATCAGTCCCTAAACTTACAAACTACTTATGAACTACTTACGAACTAGGACGGCACAAATATCCATGCCCGAGGGGGGATTCGAACCCCCGACCGTAGTGGCCGTGCTGACCGTGACTGGAGCGCCTCAGTCACCTCGGCCACCGCGGCCGGCCATTTTGAACATTTGACCTTACACTGTGGTAAATGAGAACAGGAAGAAGTGTACCTCTCCTCCAATTCCTTTCTTCCTCATGCTTCAATCAGTACTGTTTGATGTGTACATAAAGATTGCGTCAGGTCTAATTTCTTCGCCGCAGCTGCAGTAAAATCATTTAGCTCGGCAGGCATAGAGGACTATGGCTGATAAGGACCGAGCGGTCTAAAGCGTCTCGCTGCGGAGTGCGCGGTTGCTTGCCGTGGAGGTTCGAGTCCTCCCTGGGGCATGGGTGTGTGTGTTTGTCCTTAGGTTAGTTTACCTAGGTTTAAGTAGTTTGTAAGCTACGGACTGATGACCACGCAGTTTGGTCCGATAGAATTACGAACATTTGAACATTTTGATTATAGGGACATCATTTCTATAGTGTGCGAATGTGGAAATTTGGTGCGGTTGGGCCTAACACCTATTTTTTTCAACTACAGCACTAGTTGCAGGGCACAAAAATAGATTCAGTGGCGAAGATGAAAATTCGAGCTGGTTGCGATTCGACCCTGGAATTCCCACTTTAAGCCAGTCGTCGCTTCAACCAGTTAGACTATGCGTACACACTTCCCGTCCTGCCCAAATTTTGAATTTCTCATACAAATGTTCAAATGTTTGTAAATCTATCGGACCAAACTGCGTGGTCATCAGTCCGTAGCTTACAAACTACTTAAACTAGGGTAAACTAGCCTAAGGACAAACACACACACACACACACACACTCACCCATGCCCTTGGGAGGACTCGAACCTCCGACGGCGAGCAACCGCGCGCTACGCAGCGAGGCGCCTTAGACCGCTCGGCTACTCCACCGCGGCATTTTCTTATACACTACAACTGTATGCCCCCCCCCCCTCCCGGCCCATTACTAGAGGCGTTTGAAAAGGCCATGCAAAAATAAAAAAATTACTAACTTTTTTACGGAAAACCTTTTTTTATTTTTCAACATAGTCTTCTTTTAGATTTATACACTTCGGCCAACTCTGTTATAATTTGTGGATCCCTTCCGAATCATGGAAATTGTCCAAGCCTGCAAAAAGCTATTAGTTTCTGCAATCACCTCCTCGTTTGAATGAAATCTTCGTCCCGCCTGCCATTTCTTCAAAATGGGGAACAAAGAAATGTCTGAGGAAGCCAAGTCTGGAGAGTAGGGGGGATGTGAAACAAGCTGGAATCCTATTCCCAATCATTTTGTGACCACAACTGCTGATGTGTGTGCTGGTGCATTGTCGTGATGGAAAATTGACTTTTTTGTGCGCCAAACGCCGTCATTTTTCTTGCAGCTCGGTTTTCAGACGGTCCAATAACGATGAAAAATATACACCTGTAATAGTTTCACCCTGTTCCAGACAGTCGATGAGGATTATCCCTTGTGAATCCCAAATGACCGTCGCCACAACCTTTCCGGCTGAAGAACCGGTCTTCGCCTTTTTTGGCGCAGATTGTTCTTTGGTTTCAGGAGTGTAGTGATGTATCCATGTTTTATCCACAGTAACGAAACGACGCTTAAAGTCGTGAATTCTTCATGAACAGCTGCAAACCTTCCTTGCAACACTTCACACGATTCCGTATTTGTTCAAGCGTGAGCAATCGCGGCACCCATCTTGCGGATAGCTTTCTCAAATCAAAATGTTTATGTAAAATATTATGCACCCATTCATTCTAGATGCCCACAGCACTAGCAATCTCACACATCTTTACTATTCTGTCATCCATAACGATATCATGTATTTATCAATGATATCTGGAATCGTAACCTCCAAGGGCATCCTGAACGTTCAGCGTCACTTGTGTCCGTATGGCCACTCCGAAATTTTTGAAACCACTTATAAACTCTTATAATCGAAGGTGCAGAGTCACCATAATGTTTATCAAGCTTCTATTTAGTAAACTGAGGCGTTTCGTCTTTTATAAAATAATGTTTAATCACCATAAGAAATTCTTTTTCGTTCAACCTTTGACAATCACTCGACTTCCTTGATCACAGAAATGCCAAACACAAAGAAATAGACCAATATGGCTGAAACTTGGTGTGCGCTCATTCCAAACATGCTACTAACTTATCATGACCTCGATACGCGCCAATGGTACCATCTCTCGGACTTTGCACGCCCTTTTCAAACGCCCATTCCTGCAAGGGATCGGACATAACTGTACATCCACACAGATATTGTCATTTTTGCCTGTTGGAGGCATACATACCATTCAATTTACATGATATTTATATTAGCATATTCCTTGTTTTTACTTGGTTTATTGAAATTTGTACTAAAACTACAGCTATGTATGATTAAGTGGGTATAATGTTTTCAGACTTGACTACTGTATGTCATTTTTCTTGTGTAGTATAATGGGTGCTTCCCCCTTCCCTTCTCCTCCCACCATAATTTATTCCCTCATACACTTTCATCTGTGTAGACACTGTATACAAATCTCGCACTTGGCAGCTCATCTTATATTGGCGACACTCCCAGTTCGGTAATCCGAGCAGCTACTGGTAACTGTAATACGCAATGACACATGTTGCGCCTCTACCGACCGAGGTGGCGCAGTGGAAACAACCTGGACTCGTATTCAGGAGGATGGCGGATGAAACCCGCCTCAGGCCATTCTGATTTTGGTTTTCCATAATCTCATAAATATCTCATAACTCACTCTAGGCTAATACCATGGCCGCGGTGGAGTAGCCGACCGGTCTAAGGCGCCTCGCTGCGGAGAGGGCAGTTGCTCGCCGTCGGAGGTTCGAATCCTCCCAGGGGCATGGGTGTATGTATTTGTCCTTAGGTTAGTTTAACTTAGTTTAAGTAGTTTGTAAGCTACGGACTGATGAGCGCGCAGTTTGGTTCGATAGATTTACAAACATTTGAACATTTCTAACACTAGGATGGTTTCTTTCAAAGGGCGTGGCCAGTTTCCTTCCCAATCCTTAGCAATATTTAATATGAGCATGTATTCTATCTCTAATGACGGAGAATGGAACAATAAACTCTAATCTACCTTCCTTTCCTTTTTTTTGTTGTGCCTCTCGAACCCCTAGAGCTTCGCCCCCCAAGCATCGGTTAATGGTGCTCAGACGTGCCCGAAGGTTGGGGGCAGGGGGGGTCATGACAACTCTATTTTGGATTTCGAAAGAGCTGTTGTTGGCCGACTTTCTGCCTGTTCGGACAAAAATAAACACTGAAAGGTACTGTGAAACACCGAAATAAAGGGCGATTATTATAAAAATGACTTGTTTATATATCTGAAAATATAGCAGTCTCTACTTTTGGGGCTGCCCTCATATACTATACAAATATGAAATGAGTAGAACGCTAAATATTTCAAACAATGCTAAAAAAAATCGTTATGTCTAGCAAGAAGAAAAAGTGTAGCAAGTCGTGGAAATTGCTTACGGCAGTTTTTGGCGTACATTTCTTCGTGTGATTTTAAAATCAGTCACTATACTGACCAAAAAAGATATAATGTGTTGCTCTGTACACTATTCTGTAGATACAACACACTCCTCAAAGTCCAATGCCTCGTCATATATTTGGAGCTTCGTACTTTGGGTTTTATCCAGTGATCGATTCCGAATATAATTTTGGGGTGACTAATTTCCTGAACGGCAGTAAATCCGGGAACCTTGCGATGAATATTTCCAAATTTTTTGTTAAAATGTTGACAGCTTAAGCAGTTTTTCTTCATGCGTAGTCTGATTTCAAAAAAATGTTCAAATGTTTGTAAATCTTATGGGACTTAACTACGGGGTCATCAGTCCCTAAGCTTACAAACTACTTATGAACTACTTACGAACTAGGACGGCACAAATATCCATGCCCGAGGGGGGATTCGAACCCATGACCGTAGTAGCCGTGCAGACCGTGACTGGAGCGCCTCAGTCTCCTCGGCCACCGCGGCCGGCAGTCTGATTTCGCACTCTTGTTAGCGGCTGATGAATGTAGTACTATACTGCTTATCCGAGGAAATTAAACTGTCCCATAGCCTAAGAAATATAAATAAATTAAAAAAATTAAAAAGAGCCAGGAGCACTGCCCAAGTACCTGAAGAGCTGCTTCCTTTACTCCACAACATCGAGAAACCTGAACCCAAGACCGCTACAGAATTGATGGAGTCTCTGGTTTAGAACTTCCACTCGATATGAATTAATTATTGATACTTCACTGCAGAGCAAGGCCTCCAAAAGTGACATTAGTAGGGTTCACCAGATCTTCTACTTACCCACATGAAGATGGTTTTAGAATAGAAGTGACAGGCGTCTTTTGTGTCAACTCCACCCTCCTCCCGCAGACATACCGAGTACACAATGACATTTATTTTCACCCCTGGATGCTTTTTCCAGTCAGGTTCCACTTGCACATTTATAGAGAGGAAGGATGGAGGTCGAGAAAGGAAAGGAATGACTTTAACTGCACTAGGACATTGAAATGACTCGGTGGTAACAAGTGAAAATTTGAGCCGGGCCGGGATCTGAACCTGGGTCTCCCGCTTCGAGTCAGCGGTGGGCTTAACCTCTTGGCTTCCCTCGCTCGCCTCCGGCGCGTCTCAAAGTCCTACAAGCCACACTCTGCGACTCTAGCCCCCCCCCCCCCCCCCAGCGTGAACGTCTTGTGCTCGCCGTTTCGGATTCCCGCACGAGGTCGAACACTATTAGGGGAGAGCGGGGCAAGACGGGGTACTTAAGCACTTAACGATTTTTTGTAGGCTTACAAAATGCTCTAGTAAAATACCAGATATTCCACCTTAAACTTCAAATTTTCTAGAGTTTATAAAAAATAGGACCAAAATGGTTAATATTTACTATTTAAAAAAAATTTCCCATCTTGCCCTACAGTGAGGGCAAGATGGGGTACGCAGGAGGGGCAAGATGGGTTACCTCAATACTGTACAAGGCAAAGGTAATTAAATTATCAATGAACACAGGTTTACAAATTTATGAAAGAATTATTCTAATATATAATGAAAGTACATTAAGTAAACATTGTGTGACGTTAAAGTTCAGTTTATTGTTATTCAGTTAATATCTTCGTTTTGTAAGCAAAATTCACACAAATGATGTACCTCTGCATCCTCTTCCTCTTATCCCTCACATGAACAGTGAGCCCATTTCTTGCAAGAGACGCATCACACCCATCCTTCTGCTGACTGTGAGTAGAAATAGCCGCAATACAGGAACGCAGTGTCATCTTCTTCTAATGTGCTTTCTTCTTCAATTTTTTTATCTTCTTTGCCAAGTTCGTCATTGCTTTTTTATTCTTCCTACTTTTGCCTTTACAAACAAAGAGGCAGTTTTCAACAGTCTTCTCAGGTGAATCTTTTCTTCTTGTTCCTTATTTTTTCCAGGCTTAACTTTACTTGCACTCTCCAGGAATTCTCTTCTGTAAGAGGAGCTAGTAGCAACAACAATTTTTCCTTTTTTGCGGCCTGGTTTTTGATGTTTTTCTTTCCGACATAAGGGATCGGGACAATCTGTTCAGGTGAAACAGCAAATGGCCTTAATTGATCGGTGTTGTTGTCAGAAGCCTGCTTGTTTGTAGTGCGGTAATTGGGGTTATTATCATTCCAAAAGGAGAACCCTGGTCTTAGGCCTACAGCAGACGCATCTTGCTCTTTAGTACCGACTTGGTTGACAGGACCATCGCTTGTCTCTGACATAAACTGCTTATGTGAGCCAACTGAAACCTCTCCATGGTCATTAGTGACAGAAACGTTAACGGCCTCACTTGTAGTTAAAGGAGTGCCTGTAGTGACAGAAGCTTCAAACACTGAATCTGGGAAAATGATTGGTTCGAAAGGGAAAATTCCTGTTTTTTTGAAACCGTTTGTGCTAGTCAACATGGTTGCAGCTCATGTTATGTCATGTGGGGCAAGACGGGGTACCTAGTGGGAGGCAGGATGGGGTACCCCATCTTGCCCTGCCACTGGGTATCCCATCTTAAGTACTGGCAGACGTGTCGTTCACGTCCTGTGTTGAATAGAGCCTTGATTTATCACACTTTTGTCCTGTCAGTATTGACAATCCATCTCAGAAGTGGCCGGTCACGGTCATATAGGGTGGCTGGACTGCCGATAGTTCGTCTGTTGTGGGCTGTGATACCTTCATTCAACCATTTTCGATACACTCTGGACACGGTTGAATGTTTGAACTGAATTCCTACACCACTGCCGAAATGTAAACTGCCATTCTTCGGGCAACGAAGAACGGCGTCTGTTCAAGATGAAGTTGCATGTTTCACAAATCGATTCCACAAGTGTGTCAAGGAAGGTCTCCTGTACAACTGCAGCTGTGACAAGGAGAGTGGTGTGGGCAAACAACACACCTGCGGCATCTTTTCTCCAGTCTTCCATGACATTTGATGCTTCAGTGAACAAGGAGCCGCAGAAAGTTAGTACGTAAAGTGTGTGTGTGTGTGTGAGAGAGAGAGAGAGAGAGAGACTTGAATTCACCCGACAAATAAGTGAGGGTGTGGCGTAATAATGGATACAAAGAAAAAAAACACGGTATTTGAATTATATCAATGAATCATGCCTAAAGACATCGCTGTGGTAGACAGTCAACAATCGAAAAGCTTGATCTCGCAAATTATATCCTAAATATGAGCAGCAAAACATACAAAATATCATGGGGTGTCTACATACAATTAGTCAACTTGTCTTTGTATTAATCTTGCCCCTCCCCCCAAATATCTACTATATTCGTCACTGATTGAGGGTGAGAGTTCTGCTCCGACATGAAGAAGCTGGAACAAGAAATTGTATCACAATTAAGTTTATTAAGGGTGCCTATATTATATGGCATTCTTTGATACTTATTGAAAAGAAACGGAAAGTAATGGTTCTTTTATTTTACTATTGCAGTAGGCCTATCTCGAAATCTACACCGAGGGGAACGAAAGAATCCAACGGTACCATGGAAAACTCAAGAACTGTACTTGAAAGGAGCTACAAGCTGTTATTGTGCAGTGTGGAATAAGTGACAACAAACGCAAGCAGCCGTAGACCGCTTTTGTTTAAAAAACAAAACTCATCTAGCAGAAGTGAAAAACCTTTGTGTCTTAGTTAAATGAAAGTAGTCTCGCTTGCAAAGTTGTAAGTTATTAACGAAAATTACGCGTTTAACCAATGTGTTGCATGACGGATAAAGTTTAAGTCTCACGCTTTACAACCAAGACTACTTTTATTTAAAAAAATAATAATACATCGATTGCTGAATGAAACCAATATTACTTTTGGGAGTAAGCTGTAGTTTATGAAAACAGTTAATATGTTTAATTAAATGTTTTCTGAACATAAACATCATATTCATCTTCTTCTAATATATAAAGCAGTGTGTCCGTATGTTTGTACGTGTGGCATACAAATCTACAGTTTTGTTCCAATCTTTATGAAATTTTGTACACGTAAGCTTCAATCCATGAGGACGGTCGCCGAAAGTGTAAGAATCACATACGATATATAGTTCACGAGATATGACGTCATAAACAATGAGATGCGCGAAAAACTGCTGCATTTTGCGACAATGCTGCTCATTTTCTCCTAAGCAACTGGGCCAATTTCAACCAAATTTGGTGCACACATTCCTTACCGTGAGGTAACAATTGCTGCATGGTTAAGAATCACATACGGCACACGGTTCAAAAGATATTACGTCATAACCAACAGAAATAGTAAAAAAATGCCATATAATGCGGCGAGACTTTCGAAATACACTGTATGAGAATGACAGTACTTAGCGACTTGCAACAAACTTTAAACATAATTTCAAAACTTTATTACACTTCTTCTCGCTGGCAATCACAGTAAAATGATGAAAGGAAAAAAGTTTCTCGCTTACTACTTTTCCGCTGTTTATGGAGTAAAACTACGGCATTCGGTATGATGCTACAATTTATAATTTCTGCACGACAAATTGTAGCCACAGAAAGTAATACAGACATTTTCAACAATGTTCAAATGTCTGTAAATCTATCGGACCAAACTGCGTGGTCATCAGTCCGTAGCTTACAAACTACTTAAACCTAGGTAAACTAACCTACGCACAAACACACACACCCATGCCCCAGGGAGGACTCGAACCTCCAGGGCGAGCAACCGCGCGCTCTGCAGCGAGACGCTTTAGACCGCTCGGCTACTCCACCGCGGCTAGAGACATTTTACATACATATAGTTGAATGCGTCTTCTAAATTGCATCACAGTACGAAATGGAGTTATGAGATATGAGCACATAAACAGTAACGTTCCACTGTTCATGGACTAAAGCTACGGCATTCAGTATGACGTTACAATTTATAATTTCCACACTACAAATTTTAGCCACAGGAAATTTTACAAACAGTATACACGCATATAGTTGAGTGTACCTTCTAAACTGTATTACAGTACGACTCATAGTTCATGAGATATGAGCAGATAAGCAGTAACCTCCATGGAAAACCGCCCCATCACGCTCGAAGTTTTAATCTATTATTTCTGATTTTACAGACATACAGTCCTTATGCAAATGAATATATTATTCATAGAATATAAGACATCAACTGCGATTGGGCAAAGCTGAAAATGTGTACCCAGCCGGGATTCGAACCCGGGTCTCCTGCTTTCTAGGCAGTTGCGCTAACCCCTACACCACTGGGGACACAGTGATCACCGCAGCTGCAAGGACTACCTAAGCACGCCTCCCGTCAGATACAAATTCCCAGCTTCGCCCTGCCCACAGTACTCAAACTCGTAGTTTTTGTACTTTTGAGAATTTGTATCTGACGGGAGGCGTGCTTAGGTAGTCCTTGCAGGTGCGGTGATCACCGTGTCCCCAGTGGTGTAGGGGTCAGCGCAACTGCCTAGAAAGCAGGAGACCCGGGTTCGAATCCCGGCTAGGTACACATTTTCAGCTTTGCCCAATCGCAGTTGATGTCATATATTCTATGAATAATAAAGAATAACAACTGCAGGATCAGAAGTGACGTCTGTTCTTTCGGAACAAACGCCACATATATATAAATGAATATATACCGGAAAAATGGCAGGAATAAATAAATAAATACCCGGGCATCGCCGCTTTTTCAGCTAGTTAATAATAAGACGAAAAAATGACCCTTTTATGACTGGATGAAAAAGAATGTGTAGTTGAAACGACCCGAAGAAGAAACAGTGAGACTGTGGTGTTTGGCTGAGGCCAGTGTGGTGACATCTGGTGAGGGGTGGCGGTCAAGAGCGCGGACCTTGGGGCGACAGCGCCCGCCCTGGGGGGCTACCAGTCGTAAAGTGTTAACGACGTCGTTGGGCGCGTCCTGTATTGCGCTTAGGGCGTCCAGAGATGGAGAGGCGGCTTCCGGCGCCACGGAGGTCGCCGACCGCCACTTGGCGTCGCCTCGCTCCCTACCACAGACACCCCGTTTACATGGGCTCCCAAAACCGGATTTCGTAAACCGATTTCCCAATTCCGCTTTTGGTTCCTCATGTAAACACTCCAAAATCGATTCTGGAAATCCACTTTTCTAAAGCGGTTTTCCAGTTCCACAATCGATTTTCGTGCCCATGTAAACGCAACCGTGTTTGAAGCGTTCTTGGCTTGTCAGATTGTGTTTTTTTGGTAAGAATTTTCGGCACATATGGACAGAGTGATATTATCTAATGTGAAATAAAAGTATTAATATTAGAGTGAGCATGAATCTGCGTATTTAAGTAAAGAAAAATAGCGATTATGCTAACTAAATCGGGGACTGAATCAGCTGTTTTTCAGCCGCCATCTTAAGTGGATTAGGAAATCCGATTCAGGCTGTGCCATGTAAACACGGCAGCGAAAAACGGTTTACGAAAATCGGTTTTCGTCTTTCGGAAGATGTGTTGCATGTAAACGTAGTGTGTGTAACATATACAGAGGAGCAGCCACCCCTAAACCACTGTCCTAAGCTCCCCTCGTAGTTTTTGTCTGTGTCTCTATCCAGCAGCGGGGATTCTGCTGTGACAGAGGTCTGCTGCCAACAGGACCCCCATATAACGCAGCACGCTCTGTATAACACCGCTGGCAATATGCGGCAGAAACACTGACGTTTCCTACAAATCCCTGTCCTCATCTTCCGCTATGCAAATGCAGAGTGGGTTCGCACTCTTCCAAAATTACGAGTAGGAGTAACCCACTAAACTACAGGCCTATTTCATTGGCGTCAATATGCAGCAGGGTTTTGGAACATATCCTGTATTCAAATATTATGAATTATCTCGAACAGAACGATCTATTGACCCAAGGTCAACACGGATTTAGAAAATATCGTTCATGCGAAACACAACTGGCTCTTTATTCACACGAAGTGATGGGTGCTATCGACAAGGGTTCGCAAATTTATTCCGTATTCCTTGATTTCCAGAAGGCTTTTGACCCTCTACCTCATAAACGGCTTTTAATCAAATTGCGTGGTTATGGTATATCGCCCCAAATTTGCGACCGGATAAGGGATTTCCTGTCATAGAGGACACAGGTCGTAGTAATCGATGGTAAGGCATCGACTAAAACAGAAGTGATATCGGGCGTTCAACAGGGTAGTGTTATTGGTCCTCTGCTGTTCCTTATTTACAAACAACGATTTAGGGGATAATCTAAGTATCTCTCTTAGGTTGTTTGCAGATGACGACGTCATTTAACGTATAGTAAAATCATCTGAAGATCAAAACCAACTGCAGATATCAGTTGTAAAAATTGGCAATTGACTCTAAATAACGAGAAGTGTGAAGTCGTCCACATGAGTACGAAAAGAAATCCGTTAAACTTTGTTTATAACATAAATCAATCAGAAGTGAAGGCCGTAAACTCCACATAATACCTAGGAATTACTATTACTTCAGACTTAAATTGGAAAGAACACGTAGATAATGTCGTGCGAAAGTCGAACCAGAGACTGCGTTTTATTGGCAGAACCCTTAAAAGATGCAACAGAACTACAAAAGAAACTGCATACACTACGCTTGTCCGTTCATTTTTGGAGTATTGCTGCCCAGTGTGGGATCCTTATCAGGTGGGTTTGACGGAGGACATCGAAAGAGTCCAGAGAAGGGCAGCTCGTTTCTTATTGTCACGATACAGGGGAGACAGCGTTACGGAAATGATACAGGATCTGGGATGGGAATCATTACAACAACGGCGCTTATCACTGCGGCGTGGGCTACTTACGAAACTCCAATCGCCAAGATTCTCCTCCGAATGCGAAAATATATTGTTGAATCCCACTTACAAAGGTAGAAATGATCATCAGAATAAAATACGGGAAATCAGAGCTCGAACGAAGAGATTCAGGTGTTTTTTCTTCCCGCGCGCTATTCGAGAATGAAATGGGAGATAAATAGTATAATGGTGGTTAGATGACCCCTCTGCCAGGCACTTAAATGTGATTTGCAGAGTATCCCTTGTAGATGTGTAGAAATGCAGCGTGGGTTAGCATTCTTCCAAAATTATACCACAACCTACAGGACGCATTTCCGCTTTGCCTTTTGCATCCTCTTATGCTGATAAACACGAATACTCTATCAACGTACAGAATTCCCCACCTTCATCCTCCATATTTAATATTCGAACATGACACTAACGATGTTTCACGCATACTTTTTTCTGCTTCTTGATCGTAGTACCCTGCTGCGTCTATAGCAGCGTATTTCCCCCTCCCCCCTTTCAACATTACGCGTACATTCTTTCCGCATCCTCTACGAACGAAACTTTAATCAACACCTTTTGGCCGACCATAAAATCTGCCCTGCCGGATCCAGCAGAACTCATATTCCATCCTACAACTCAGGTAGATTAGATTAGATTAGTTTTTCGTTCCGTAGATCCACGTTAAGGAGATCCTCGTGGATGCGGAACATGTCAAAAACAAAATTAACAAGCTGAATAATAGATAATACTAGTAATGTAAATACAGATACATACATTTCAAGTGTTTTTTCCTATTTTTTTAGCTTATAATAATACTAATATAGTATAAATGAAAATGCATGCATCATTTGGTACAATTTAGAAATTCACTAATGGAGTAGAAGGAGTTGGCCACTAGAAAGTCTTTTAGGCTCCTCTTAAAGTGATCTTTATTTCTAGCTAATTTTTTTATACTTGATGGTAAATTATTGAAAATGTGTGTTCCTGAGTAGTGGACCCCTTTTTGAAAAGTCCTTGTGTAGATCATTTTTATTACTAGTATTGTATGTATGAACTGAGCTGTTTGTGGTGTAAAGAGATATATTATTTATGACAAATTTCATTAAGGAATAAATATACTGAGAGGCAGTAGTTAATATACCCGGTTCTTTGAAGAGGCTTCTACAGGACGTCCGTGAATTTACTCCACAAATAATACGTATTACACGCTTTTGGATTCTGAAGACTTTTGACTGACTTGAAGAGTTACCCCAAAATATTATACCATGTGACATTATGGAATGAAAGTAAGCAAAGTACGCAAGCTTTGTTATTTTTTTCTCTCCTATGTCTGATAACACTCGTATAGAAAATATAGATTTGTTGAGTCGTTTCTGCAGTTCTGTGGTGTGCTCCTCCCAACTGAATTTATTATCAAGCTGTAATCCCAGGAATTTAATAATGTGAAACTCTTCTATCTGCTCTTCTTCATACTTAATGCTTATGCTAGCGGGAAATGTCTTACATATTCGGAATTGCATGTAATGAGTCTTTTCAAAGTTTAATGACAATGAGTTGGTTTTAAATCATTTATTAATGTTAATGAAAATATCATTAGGTGCCTCTCCTCACTACTATCGCAGCCTAACATACACAGTTGCGACACTCACTGCTGTGAAAGTTGTTACCAACGACACCAGCGCTCCTAGTGGCGGGCAAGGCACCGTATGAACAATATTTGTTTATAATTACTTTTCTACGTAATTAACCAGATAGTTTCTAAGCTTTTTGCGTTCCAAGCTTTAGTAAAATTTCTAGAGACATAAATAACTGTAAAATAAATGTAAAAAGAGCCGAATGACACTGATTTAGTTTCTCAGTGATAGTAAACAAGAACTTATTCATGAGGCAATATTTACGAATATGTGTATACTGCAGCTTATTCCGCTTAAAGTTAAAGAATAAAAACATATGAGAAATATAAATTCCTGTTACGGGTTGTTCTTATATGAGAGACACTGTCTTTGTCGTCTAACAATTCGGTACCGTATGGAGTGTAATGATTCGAACATTTTTACACCCCACTCGTCTTTCGTTTAAACGCATATACCTTTGAGTGTAATTACTTTTGCTTACAAAACGAATATTTTGTAGGTTCTTGCCGTTTGTGGTTCGGATATAGCAACAGTTGTGGACTAGTTTCTGCTTTGTTCGGAAACTCTTTGTTCGCATTCGATGTTTTATTGTTTCGTGAGGCTTTCCTTCAGCTACAGCTGTGGTGGCTGATCTGATACATCAAATAGTGTAGATATTGATTTCCATATAAGTTTCTTATGTTCAGCACTTACTGACTTGACTGGAATTGTAGTGAAGTTTTTGAGTAGAAAACGACATCTGAAAATATCGGATCTTTTTTAGTTTCTTAGCTATTTTTTGTCCTTAATAGAAAATGAAATTCTTCATTAACACTTTGAGGGCCGTGCCACAATCTGTTATTGGGTCTGTGGAACAGCACACTTTTTTCACTTTTCATATGGGCGATATACCTTTTCATTTCGATCTTGGTTTTCTACATTTTTATGTATGTCTTTGAATGCCTACCGGTGGACATGTGGTCACAGGAAGTAATAGTGTCTCACATACAGCCTGCCACACAGGCAGCCAAATGCGCACGTCTGTTCTCCAGGCAGCATAAACGGCGAGGCGGGCTCCAGAGACATAACCGCCAGGGATTCAACTCAGCAGACGGCAGATACCCTATCACGCTCCTCATATTCCCCAAACATAAAAAGAACTATGAAATGGTACAAGACACTTGCAAATTCTCTGAATTTGTACAAGAAAATAAACGGTAAGAAAATGGGCACCTGTTTGTTTATTCAAAATTTTGTTAAGCTAATGGGACTTAACTGCGGCGTCATCAGTCCCTAAACTTACAAACTACTTATAAACTACCTAATATCAAAGACAACACAAATATCCCTGCCCGAGGGAGGATTCGAACCCTCGATGGGGAACGGCCTCACGCATCGGAGCAAAGCGCCTCAATGCACTCGGCCACTCCGCCGCGGCATAGGCACCTGTGATTTCAAAGAAACTCCTGTGGAAGCACTCGTCTAGCCTAAGATGAATGCAAACCTAACAAGACCTTCCAGCTGCAAAGCAAAACATTCACTGAAGGAATATGAGGGTTACAAGGAAACGGTCAGCCCATGTACAAACGTATGACACAACAACATAATGGTGCTTACGCTCGCAAAAATGCGAAAATAATTAACACGTTTTCTGAGACGTGCAATATACCATTGTGACTTGAATGTTTCCAAAAACATCAGTGAATTAACGCGAGACTTTTTTTTGTTTTGTTTTCAAATTTCACCGCATTTCACGTGGACGCGTATTTCAATTTTGTTTATAAGCAATAGGTTATTTGTTGTGAGATCTAGTTAAGAAATTGTATTTATGTTTGAAAAGCCTTTCTATAACTTGGTATGTTCCATTCGTCAGAAAAGGGACTGATAACCGCTGTAGTTTAGTCCCTTCAAAACACAACAACAACATTCGTCGCAAAATATAATTGCAATTGTGTAAAATCCTATAAAACGTTTAAAGTCGGTACTATTATACACATTCTGCCCAGTCCACGTATCATTTCGTTGTCTACTGGGACCAAACAATCCTCTGGTGTGTGGTTTGACATTTAAAACGTGACCACGGGTGTAGACAAAGGTTTGAATAAAGCAAAGAGAATGCCCACTGGTGGCCACGTGGTCCGACAGTCACATTTCAAAATGCACGCCGGTGGGCAAACGACGCTCAAAGTGTTAAAAAGTCGTAGATCTCAAGAGATGTTTAAATATACTGTTCTGATACATACCGCTTCATACCTTCCAATGGTTCTTAGTAAAACTAATGAAGAATAACGTAGTTATTAACGTTTTTTATGGTACTTCATATCTTCCCTGTTGTAAAAGGTATGTTAAAATCAATTTAAACGATACTGTTCACACTCATCCGACATCGTATTCAGAATTATCCTTGCTAGTAGCTTGGACCGCTGCTGTCTTGAAGTATAACAAAAATTATTGTTAGTGTCGAGACTGTATATGTTAGACTGTCCTACTACCCTCCACCCGCAACCTAAACCTAGATTTAAAACTATCACATACTGAGAGGCAACCAAGAATACTAAACTATCAGTTGGGCCACGAGATCACTGATAGTTGGTAATATTAGTTTCCTTAAGAGGCCCCGCACGTCCATGAATCCTGATTGGCCGAAACAACGTTATACAGTCGGCGCATACGGTCAGCAAGAGAGACTATGCAGCGCGTTCATTAAGTGTGTGCGTCAAGTCACTATGTTACTATCTAGCAGATTGTTCTGAGATTCAGGATCAGAGATTTAAAAATACGGTTTATTATTGTTGAAGTGAGGAAAGTGTTTTTTTAAACCATTTAAGACCATGTAAGATAGGTTCTTTTCATCCTGGTTGTCAGATAACCCCCAATACCATACAACAGTATGAACTGCATATACATTAGGTGCATCTACTCGGAAATGAACGGACTGAATCCCGAAAGAAAATGTTAGTATAGCTTATGGGACTTAACTACGGAGTCATCAGTCCCTAAACTTACAAACTACTTATGTACTAGTTAACACTAAGGACGGCACAAATATCCATGCCCGACGGGGGATTCGAACCCCCGACCGTAGTGGCCGTGCTGACCGTGACTGACGTGCCGCAGTCCCCTCGGCCACCGCGGCCGGCTCCTCAGTTGTCCTTTTAAGGGCCGGCCGCGGGGGCCGAGGTGACTGAGGCGCTCCAGTCACGGTCAGCACGGCCACTACGGTCGGGGATTCGAATCCCCCCTCGGGCATGGATATTTGTGCCGTCCTAGTTCGTAAGTAGTTCATAAGTAGTTTGTAAGATTAGGGACTGATGGCCCCGTAGTCAAGTCCCAAAAGCTTTACAAACATTTGAACATTTGAATTTTCCTTTTAAGGTAGTTCATAAGTAGTTTGTAAGTTTAGAGACTGATGACTCCACAGTTAAGTCCTTTAAGCTTAACAAACATTTTTAAACAAAACATATATCTACTTCGGTATCATGGGAAAGCTAATGTACTAAACAACCCCTCTGTTCACTTGCACCAAGAATATGAATGTGGGACTGATGGAGGAGATAGATAAACTTCAGAGAAGGGCAACTCGTTTTGCATTATCGCAATATAGGGGTGAGAGTGTCACGGAAATGATGCACAACTTGGGGTGGAAACATTTATTCATTATGGCGAGATTTATTTGTGAAATTTCCGTCACCAACTTTCTCTTCCGATTGCGATCATATTTTAGCACCCACCTACATACAGATACATGATCATCTTAATAAAATAAGAAAAATCAGATCGAAAACGTTAAGATTCAGGTGTTCCTTTTCCCGGGCACTATTGTAGAATGGAGCGGTAGAGAAATATCATAAAGCGGTTCGATGAACTTAATTATAATTAATTGAGTTATGTAGATGTAGATGAGGGATGCCCGATTACTTCGTGGGCAGAGTAATAATTTATTAATCATCATCATCATCGTCATCAACATCATCGTCTTCTTCTTCTTCTACTACTACTACTACTACTACTACTACTACTTTTCGTCTTCTTCCTTTTTGTCGAAAGCAAGTAGGTGACCATGACCAAGAATTAGGTCTCTTTTTGTGCTAATATTAGAAAGCAATTGCCAGAAAATCGTGCACTATGGGACCGAACCGCCGAATATACCGAAATGTGGGCACATTGACACATTTAGATATAGAACAGCTAAAGCTACACCTGTCTACTGGCTCCATCAATAGTGACCAACTCTATGCCAATGACGTCACTTGGATGTGGCAAGATGGTGTTTGCTGTCAGGCATTATTGGCTTGCTAAATTTTGGAACTGCTGCTTCACATTGTCATAGTTTCTCATTTGGCAACACGAGACTGACTGAACGTTTCTCCGTCATCTCACCAGGCAGAAACCCTTACAGTGGTGGGAACAAACAGAACCTCGCGTACCCACCGAAGCTGCCAATTGACCTATAGAAGAAGGAAGAAGGCTTCCGTTTAACACCCTGTCAACAGTGTGGTCATTAAAGACGGAGTTCACGTTCGGACTTTTGGCTAGTGATGGGGAAGCAATTCGGCCGTGTCTTTTCAAAAGCACATTCTTGGCATTATCAGGGAGAGAATTAGGGCAATCACGTAAAAACCTAAATTTGGATAGCCGGAGGTATTTTTTCGGATGAGTCCAGGTTCTGTGTACAGCATCATGATGGTCGCATCAGTGTTTGGTGACACCGCGGTCAACGCACTGTCTTGCAGAATAAGTGTTCAGGGTGTTACCACTGCGCCACCTTGCTCGGTCAACCGTCTCGAGGCGGACATACAATGAGCAGTCAGGACATTGTAACCACCTCCCTACTATCGATATAAACTCTTCCAGGTGACAGCAGCGTCATCTGACGACCAATGACTTCTAGCCAGACACACGTACGAAGCATTTAGTATTAGTGAGCGTGCCGTCCATGTTGTGTAGGATAGGAAGGCGTGTGATCGATATGAATTTGACCAATGCTACTAACTTTACGTCTATTAGACCTTTTATACATGCCTAGATAACTTCACAGTTACTCTCAACCTCGACTTCGGTAGAAACTACACTACTGGCCATTAAAATTGCTACACCACGAAAATGACGTGCTACAAACGCGAAAAGTTAACCGACAGGAAGAAGATGCCGTGATATGCAATAGCTTTCCAGAGCATTCACACAAGGTTGGCGCCAGTTGCGACACCTACAAAGTGCTGACATGAGCAAAGTTTCCAGTCGATTTCTTATACACAAACAGCAGTTGACCGGCGTTGCCTGGTGAAATGTTGCAGTGACTGTTAGCAGAATATGGATTCGGTGGGTTCAGGAGGACAATACGGGACGCCATGCTAGATCCCAACGGCCTCGTATCAATAGCAGTCGAGATGACAGACAGCTTATATGCATTGCTGTAACGGATCGTGCTGTCACGTCTCGATCCCTGAGTCAAGAGATGGGGACGTTTGCAAGACAACAACCATCTGCACGAACAGTTCGACGACGTTTGCAGCAACATTGACTGTCAGCTCGGAGACCATGGCTGCGGTTACTCTTGACGCTGCATCACAGACTGGAGCGCTTGCGATGGTGTACGCAACGACGAACCTGGGTGCACAATGGCAAAACGTCATTTTTTCGGATGAATCCAGGTTCTGTTTACAGCATCATGATAGTCGCATCCGTGTTTGGCGAAACCGCAGTGAACGCACATTGAAAGCGTGTATTCGTCATCTCCATACTGGCGTAACACTGAGCGTGATGGTATGGTGCGCCATACCATCTCGTCTCGGTCACCTCTTGTTCGCATCGACGGCACTTTGAAGAGTGGCCGTTACATTTCAGATGTGTTACGACCTGTGGCTCTACCCTTCATTCGATCCCTGCAAAACCCTCATTTCAGCAGGATAATGCACGACCGCATGTTTCATGTCCTGTACGGGCCTTTCTGGATACGGAAAAATGTTCGAATGCCGCCCTGGCCAGCATATTCTCCAGATCTCTCTGCAATTGAAAACGTCTAGTCAATGGTGGCCGAACAACTGGCTCGTCACAATACGCCAGTCACTACTCTTGATGAACTGTGGTATAGTGTTGAAGCCATCCAACCTCTGTTTGACTCAATGCCCAGGCGTATCAAGGCCTTTGGGTACTGATTTCTCGGTATCTATGCACCCAAATTGCGTGAAAATGTAATCATATGTCAGTTCTAGTATAATATATTTATTCAATGAATCTCCGTTTATCATCTGCATTTCTTCTTGGTGTAGCAATTTTAATGGCCAGTAATGTATATCTTTGTCCACTGCAATGAACACTCCCCCTCCAGTTGTGTTCGATCTGTCTTTCCGATATACATTCCATGACTTACTAAATATTGCCGAGCTTCCCACATCTTGATTTAGCCAGCTTTCTGTGCCTAAATCTATCTGAGCACAATAATTTCCCTGCAGCGCTATAAATTCGGGAACTTTGTTCTTAATGCTTTGAAAGTTCACGGCTAATATTTTGATCGTGGAATTATTTTTCTGAATGCGCCTGAATTGTCTGTCTGAATGTTAACTGGCGATTGCTCATTAGAGCTAGCACCTAGCCTAAAAAATACCCCAATGTGCACCCCACAAGTACTCTGCTACCCGAGTAGCTGCTTCCTTAGTGTAGCGCAACCCTGATCGATCTAGCAGAGTCTAGCAGAGTCTAGCAGAGTCCTACAATTCTCCAGCCGATAACGCAGATATAGAAATCTACAGCCATGACTGTCACATTGTCGGCCATGTCTCCAAACTAAACTAAAGGACCCCGATCAACCCTGGGAACAACGCTGCAAATCGACAGCTCTGCTTGCACCCCGCGTGCGAGGGCAGCAGCCTTCACCAATTCCACCTGCCGCCCGTAGGAACTGAGGATGTCCTCAGAACCTAAGCGACAAGCGTCAATGGTGCCGACATGAGCCACGATTTGCAGTCGGCGGCCGCACCCCGCACCCTCGGTAGCCGCCGGCAAGGCCGCCTCCACATCTCGGAAAGGCCCCCCCTCCCCCCCGGCAGACACACCGAGTGTACGTTGTACTTCTTTCCGGATCTCGACGCTCTCTGCCTAATGGGCTCCATCACGCACCTAACATTGGAGCTCCCAGTAACTAATAATCCCCTCCCCCCGTGCATCTGCTCGGACCCTGCTGAAGGAGTGGCTACACGTTCACTCAAAGGACGAACGGGCGTGGCCGGACGGGCAGCCTCCACATTGACCTTCCGTTTCGAGCGACGCGAACGCCGTTCAACCCGCCACTCCCCTTGCGGAGAGGGAGGCTCGACCAAGTCCGGCACACCTGAAGGTGCATTGGTAGCAGAGGGCGAAGCATGAGACACCTGAGGTGTCCCACTCGACGCACCAGACTCCCCACCGCCGCTGCATGCCGAGACAGCAGCCTGAAGACGGCTGACCGTAGCCAACAACACGCTCAGCTGTTCGCGAACTGCGGCCGACTCCTCCTGCGTCCGTACACAGCAGGCACCATCCTATCAATCTTATCTATACAATTAACTGTGAAGAGCAGAAAACTAAATAAGCAATTTCCAACTTGTCTAGTACTTTAATAAAGGCTGCGGCTGGCAGCTGACTGAACTGTGGTCAGTGGTAACTATAGTGTCAAAACAAGCAAAATGTCTCTGGCTGTTTTCAAAATGAACACAAAATCTATGGAGCACAAATACGCGAGAAGAAAAGCTTACCAAAAGCGAAACACACGAAATAAAGAAGCGACAAGTACCAAAAATGCAGTTAACACCTGAATAACGTAGCTTGCAGTACAAACGAAATCTGCCAAGAACGCGAGAATAAACCTCTTAAAAACAAAAGCACCAACGAAAATGAAGAAACTGACTGTCAACAATATTTCACACAAAATAAACTATGATACTTAGCGCTCTAAACGCTGACTCACTGGCGGTAGCTTGCACTGAACTGACTGACGACTAGCTTTAGTAACGGTCTCTGACTTGTTCTGAAATACTCAAGTCGCAGACGAAAACTATACCCCACAATACTTGTCAAATACGCGAGAATAAATTGTATGCGAGAATAAACTGTATGCGAGAACAAACGTCTTAAAAACAAAAGCACTAACGAAAGTGAATAAACTGACAGTCAGTGAAATTTCACGCAAATTATATTATGGTACTTAGCGGTCTGAACGATGTGACAGTGGCTGCAGCTGGCACTGGACTGGACATGTCCGAAAAAACTGACAGCATTGGTTGACATTACTAGAAGTAATTTTATGAATTCGGGGTTGGAACCCGAATTTCCCGCCTCGGGCCAGGAGTCGCCTTAACCATTTTTCCCCGGTTTGGTTGGTCCTTTGCGGACATTGTTATATTGTTCTCTGTTGATCATTGAATCAGGGTTTTTTTTTTTTTTTTTTTTTTTTTTTTTTTTTTTTTTTTTCCCTCCGACCATCCAGATTTAGGTTTTCCGTGATGGTTTGTTTCAAAGGGCAAGTACGATCTCCTTACCCAAAAATTCCAAGCGTTAGCTCCGTCTCTAGCGACCAAGCTGTTGACGGGACGTTAAGCCATAAACTTCCTTCCGTCCATACTTACCTTACCTTCGAATCTTCAATTTACAGCCGACCGCGGTGGCCGAGGGGACTGAGGCGCTCCAGTCACGGTCTGCACGTCTGCACGTGCACCTACGGTCGGGGGTTCGAATTGATATGAAAACTGTGATAGAAATGCCTTCTGCCTTAGTTCCTCTGGCTCGCAACCCCTACTGGAGTCCAAAATGTTCAAATGTTTGTAGAGCTTATGGGACTTAACTACGGGGCCATCAGTCGCTAAACTTACAAACTACTTACCAACTAGCTAAGACTAAGGACGCCACAAATATCCATGCCCGAGGGGGGATTCGAACCCCCGACCGTAGTGGCCGTGCGGATACTGGAGTCTCACAAGGGACAGCGTCCTCGCTGAAATTGTCATTACCTGTTGTGGACGTATTTACAATTATTTATATGGTGCCTATTCTTTTCGGACATGTACGAAAGAACTGTAACTGCCGTAATTTTACGAAATCGAAATACTGAAACATTTCGGCCGTTTCGGGGCGCTGAAATAAATTCAGTGGCGAAGGGTTAGAATCCCGGTCCACCACAATATTTCATCTTCGTCGTTGGTTTATTCAAATGCCCTGAAAAGGTCGAAAAGTTTCAATATTTAGATATCGTAAAATTACGCTCCGAAAAGATCGAAATGTTTCAATATTTCGAATTCTTTTCAACAGAACCGCAAAATTGTGCGTGCAGGCCTTAATGGCTTATGGGACACGTTGATAGTAACCCCCACTCATCTCTTGGCACTTCTGAACCCTGATCAACCCTGGATCGATGCTGGACAGCTGGAATTTGCTGCTGTGCCATCCGTATGTTCTGATGCATTTCCTGACAACTATGGTGGTTGTTGAAAATCAAAATCAAATGTTTGGCAGAGCTTATGGGGCTTAACTGCAGGGTCATCAGTCCCTAATCTTACAAAGTACATACGAACAAGCTAATACTAAGGACGGCACAAATATCCATACCAGAGGGGGGATTCGAACCCCCGACCGTAGTGGCCGTGCAGAACGTGATTGGCGCGCCGCAGTCCTCTCGGCCACCGTGGCCGGCGTGGTTGTTAAGATATACCTTAGACTTGAGTACTTCCCTTCGACCCCCAGATTTATGTTTTCGGTGATTTTCCTAAATCATTCCAGGCAAATCCCGAGATTTTCTTTCCCCTACTTACCCAAACAATCCAAGCGTGAGCTCCGTCTCTAATGGCCGCGCTCTCGATAAGACATCAAAATCCTTCTTTTTGTTGAGACGGCCGTAGGAAACGCGAGTGCGTCTCCGTGGCATGGCGCCTGTTTTTTTTTTTTTTTTTTTTAAATTTATTTCTTTATTAATAATATCATACAATATAACCGATTCCCTTTGACAAAAGTGGGTCTTAACATTACACAACAATAGTGTTAGTGACATAAGTTTCTAGATGTTAGAATCCACTGGCCAACTTGCTTTTAATTCATTTTGCCCTCTATAAAATGCTAATTACCTACTAATCGATTACACAGTGATAGAATGTCAGACTATGAATCCAAAGGTCGTGGGTTCGATCCCCGCCAGGTACTAGGATTTTTATCTGTCACTTTCTACTTCTTTCACCTCTGGCAGTAAGGCTCATGTGAAAAATACCGAGTAGCACCGTGGTTCGGAACCCACGTTAAACTGTAGGTCCCCCTTTAACTGGCTGGGTAAGTCTGTTCGAAGGTCGGAGGAAGGCAACGGCATACCACCTTCAAACAGGACTGTGGTGTTCAAACCAATCTTCGGATTGTTGACTGCTTTACCTTACCTTCCTGCCGTAGCGTTACAGATGTACGACTGTTTGCTTCACATGTTGATATCATACTGAGAGCCTTATGGCTGTAAACATTCCCTATTAAAGGGTACACACAGATGACGCTATTGTTGGCGAACGACGTCGAAAACAGTATCAGTACATCTACTATCCCCCTGGTGGCATCTGCCGTCATCGGATCAAAATCGATAACGTCTTCCGAGGCGTACTAATTTTTTTCCGGCAGGGTATTCCAGAATACTAACTTAGGAGATACTATACTGAGAGATGAATTTGACAGAGCCCTGAAAGACCTAGGTCGCAACAAGGCCCCAGGAGTAGATGACATACCGTCAGAGCTACTAAAGTCTCTGGGAGAGCCAGCCATGACAAAACTATTTGAACTGGTGTGTAGGATGTATGACACAGGCGAAATACCCTCAGACTTTAAGAAAAATGTAATAATCCCCATTCCAAAGAAATCAGGTGCATACAGGTGTGAAAATTACAGAACCATCAGTTTGATAAGTCATGGTTGCAAAATTTTAACACGAATTATCTATAGGAGAATGGTAAAGCTGGTAGAAGCTGACCTCGGGGAAGATCAGTTTGGATTCAGGAGGAATGTAGGAACCCGGGAGGCAATACTCACTTTACGTCTTATCTTAGAAGATAGATTAAGGAAAGGCAAACCTACATTTTTAGCTTTTGTAGATTTGGAGAAAGCGTTTGACAATGTTGACTGGAATACACTATTTCAAATTCTGAAGTCAGCAGGGGTTAAAATATAGGGAAAGGAAAGTTATTTACAACTTGTACAAAAGGAAGACTGCACTTATTAGAATCGAAGGGCATGAAAGGGAAGCATCAGTTGGGAAGGGAGTAAGATAGGGTTGTAGCCTTTCTCCGATGCTATTCAATTTGTAAATCTAGCAGGCGGTGAAAGAAAGCAAGGAAAAATTTGGAATAGGGATTAAAGTTCAGGGGGAAGAAATAAAAACATTGCGTTTTGCTGATGGCATTGTAATTCTGTCAGAGACAGCAAAGGACCTGGAAGAGCAGTTGAATGGAATGAACAGTGTGATGAAGAGAGCGCATAAAATGAACATTAACAAGAGCAAAACAAATATAATGGAATGCGATCTTAGAAAATCAGGTGATGCTGAAGGAATTAGATTAGGTAACGAAACAATGAAGGTGGTAGATGAGTTTTGTTACTTGGGTAGTAAAATAACATGCGATGGTCGCAGTACAGAGGATATAAAATGCAGAATGGCAATGGGAAGAAAAGCATTATTGAAAAAGAGAAATTTGCTAACATCAGATATTAATTTAAGTGTAAGGAAGTCTTTTCTGAAGGCATTTGTGTGGAGTTTTGCCTTGTACGGGAGTGAAACATGGACGATAAGCAGTGCGGACAGGAAGAGAATAGTCTTTTGAAATGTGGTGCTACAGAAGAATGCTGAAGATTAGGTGGGTAGATCGCATAACTAATGAAGAGGTACTGAACAGAATTGGTGAGAAAAGGAATTTTTGGCATACCCTGACTAAAAAGAAGGGATCGCTTGGTAGGACACATTCTTAGACATCGGGGAATCGTAAATTTAGCATTGGAGGGAAGTGTGTGGGGTAAAAATCGCAGAGGGAGACCAAGAGACGCGTATAGTAAGCAGATTCAAGTGGATGTGGGTTATCGTTCTTATGAGGAGATGAAAAGGCTTGCTTAGGACAGAGTAGGGTGGATAGGTGCATCAAACCAGTCTCCGGACTGAAGACCATAATAATAATAATAATAATAATAATAATAATAATAATAATAACTTAATTAATGATCGATCGTTGATTGTATAAGTTACCGGAGCAGGTTTGTAGAAAGTTATTACGTTTTAGGATTAAAAGAGGGCTCGGAGCAGAATGTTTTAATAGAGTGATTTTTTTTATTCCGAACGCTGGCAGCGGGGTGGCCTTTGCAGCGCTGATAGCCTCGGCGTAAATAGCGCCGTGGCCGAGCGCTGGACGTCGGCGGCGGTGGCAGCGCAGCGTCCCCTGGGGCTGGCGTCGGCGTCGGCGTCGGCAGTTATCTACCGTATCCGGCGGAGCGCCGGCCTTAGGTCTCGGCCAGCGATTTATAGGCCGGCTGGGAGTCTGGGCCCAACTAAGCGCGCAGCTCCCGCCTCGTGCTTTGTCGCCGAGCGCTGCCAGGGGGACTCAATCTGAGGGCTGGAGGGAGGGGGGGGGGGGGCAGGCGCCCACTAACCCACTGCTGCGGCCAGAGTTCGGCGGCTGCGACGGACCACTATCAGCCTCCCAGGCAAGCGCGCAGTTGGTATCGTGCTCAAAACAATTAGGGGGCTCAGGTGAGAAAATCAAATGTTCAAATGTTTGTAGAGCTACGGGGTCATCAGTCCCTAAACTTACAAACTACTTATCAACTAACTTATCCTAAGGACGGCACAAATATCCATGCCCAAGGGGGGGATTGAACCCCCGACCGTAGATGCCGTGCAGACCGTGAGTGGAGCGCTTCAGCCCCCTCGGCCACCGCGGCCGGCGATGTGTGATAGTCATGGACAATGCAAGCTATCATTGCATGCTTAAAGAAAAAATTCGCAATTTGTGTGTGACACAGTACGACATGAAGACATGGGGGGAAAAATAAGTAACTTTTTTCCAAAATTTTTGTTTATGTTCGTATTATACAGCCTGAGGTCAGCAGATATACACAAATTTAGAATCACAGGAAGCGGGAATAATGATGATTGACATGTAGTTTTGCAAATATAACGATGAGTGTTTTCCATCTGTTTGAATTTCATGTTCGTCTTGCAATGTTAGCAGTGCTGGATATCAGTTTAAAGTATTCCTATTGTTGTTAGCATTGCAATTACTTCAATTGTTTAAAATGACAATAGGTTCGAGAGCCACTTGGAGTAAGTTTAGTGTACTTGAATGAGTGAAGTGCTTTTTTGTTGGTGCAAAAGTGTTACTATTTCGGTTTCTACAATGGACCTGAATGAGAATTCTCCTTCAGAGTGGAAAGTTAATCCAAAGAAAAGGCAGAAGTATGGTTGAGTATCAGATGCTGCTAAGAAGATGAGAAACCACACGCATGAAACTGGAAAAAACTGTGAGTGTAGTAGATTGAGATGTTTTGGCAAAATTAAAAGGCTGACTATTATAAAGCATTTTAATGGGTTATCGGATAGAAATGCTCAAAACTTGCATTTTTCTGGGCTAATAAAAATGCATTTCATCAAACAAAGACGAAGTCATACGGATCACGCAGAGTCTGATCTTAATAATCATTCACACACATACAAAATTCGTGTAAAAAGAAGTAAAGTAGTACATCAAAAAAGTGTACGCTACAAAGCCTTCACAGCACTTCATGGTATAACCCCACGACGTCTTCAAACTATTCAACAACAACTGACATTGTATGGGATGGTGCGTCTAAATGTGCATAAGTTTTTAAAAAAAAGTGTTCATTGTTGTTGTTATTATATAGAACCAGCTACAAACGAGTAAATAATACTCCTAATATGCAAACTTTATGTAAACCACAACTGTATTTGAATTATTTAATGAATGTTCACAGCCACGGTGGAGTAGCCGAGCGGTCTAAAGCGTCTCGCTGCGGAGCGCGCGGTTGCTCGCCGTGGAGGTTCGAGTCCTCCCTGTGGCATGTGTGTGTGTTGTCCTTAGGTTAGTTTACCTAGGTTTAAGTAGTTTGTAAGCTACGGACTGGTGACCACGCAGTTGGGTGCGATAGATTTACAAACATTTGAACATTTGAAATTTCACACAAAATGGTTTCAAAGTTTAAAACTCGTTTTCTCTGTAATGTTAAAAAATGACATTCATCGTCCCCCCCCCCCCCCCAATGTCTTCATATTTTGTTGCCTCAACTCTTTACTTCAGATTTACATGAAGTTTTCTTAGAGCGAGGCACTATGGGGCGACCATAATAGTGTAAAAGTCATTCTCCTTGCCCTCTAATATGGTGGGTGATTTTCTCGGATGGCGAGATCAGTTGAACACTTGCGTGGCAGCAACAGAATGAGGTAATCAGTTCTTGACGGATATTGGCTATTCTTCCATGAGTGCAATATCCAGCTCTGAAACCGTTGTGGAAAGTGCTCGTCTGGCTGGAATGATTCTGCCAAGTGCATACCGACAAGCTCAGTCGGGTTTAAATTCAGTGAACTAGCTTGCCACTCCATTCGTTCCGTTCCCTCTGCTTGAAGAATGTTGCCACCAATGCAGCTCTGTGGGTACGAGCGTTATCGTCCAGCAGAACGAACCCATTTTCTGTGGCACCAGCGTAGGACACAACAAAAGCTCGAAGGATCTCGTCTCTAAACCTCTGAGCAGTCAAAGCGCCATTCTGAACGACATAGAAGTCCGTCCATCTGCCAATACAGACTCCTGCCCACACAATTCGTCCATCACCATGTTTCCTGCTCATAAGCACGAGTGTTCCTAGTTTCATGTACTCTCCAGCTGAGGCAGCAACGATTGTCTAGCTGAATACAAACTCGCCGCGGCGGAATAGTAGGCGCCTAGCAACGGTGAGCCCGACTGTTCCGCGGCCCGCGGCGGAGGTTCGAGTGCCCCATCGGGCATATGTGTGTGTGTGTTTTGTTCTTAGGATAATTTGGTTTAACTAATTAGGGACCGATAACCACGGGAGTTAGATGCTATAACTTTACAAACATTGGAATACAAAATCTTGACTCATCTGTGAACAGAACCCGGTGCCATTCCTTACGCCACCAATCCTAATGTGTCTCCGTCCAGTTTCTGCGGGCTAAACAGCGTCGTGGTTTTAATGGACACACACCATAGGCCTCCGTGCGTAGAGGCCACATTCCCGAAAGTGTTTTAGGATTGTTTGTATTGATATTGCGCGACCTGATGCTTCCTGGAGGCTGTTCAAGCTGAGTTTCATTCAGCATCATGTCTTGACCGGCTGTTAGCCGGAGATAACGGTGATCTCTTTTTGATGTTACCCGTGGACGACTTTTAACGGTTCCTGTTGGCTGAAAACGCGTCCAGTTCCTGGAATTTACACTTTGTGACACTACAATAGCTGCAGCCACCTTCCTTTCTGTCTGTCCCACTTCGAACCTTCCTATGGCTCTCCATGCCATAGTTTCGGGTAAGTCACGTTGTTGTTGCATTGCACTACCTGCTTACTACACTACCTGAACCCAACGATTTGTGAAATTCGTTTGGTAGAGTAAACACAAGTCGACAGCACCGTAATGTTGTTGTCTCCACTCCGTAAAATCAACAGAAAGACGACGAAAAATTTTATTTGATTTTGCCAATGACAAAACTTCAGATATCTCCACTGGTTCCCTTTTAGACCAGTGTACTTCTCCACACGACGGCTATGAGAACAGCTCTCTGTATGTCACTATATATATTTTTCTCCCCTGTGAGGTGACTGCCATTTCACCAACGTTTTTAGTTTTACAGCTTCTTAATTTGCAGCCTGAAATTACTTGATTGTGATCTTAAATTATCGTTAAAAATTTCAGGACTTGTAGAAGAGAATGAATACGTGTTGCGTCGCCACGATTTTAGGGGTTCATGCACCTTGATATATAAATGAAATAGAGGTGTACAACGTAAAGATTACAGTTCTCTTTATTCTTGATGAAAACAAAAGTTGACAAGTTGTAAAGCTATGGGACCAAACGGCAGTGGTCATCGATCCAGAGACTTACAAACTATATAAATCAACTAACGCTACAAAGACAAAACACACACACACACACACACACACACACACACACACACACACACACACACACATGCCCAGGGAAGGACTCGAACCTCCTACGGGGACCAGCAAGGCGCATTAGAGCGCACGCCGTTTCCGACACGGCAGGACAGTAAACGAGACATTCTGAAGTCGTATTCCAGATTGCAGCAGCAGTACCCCTAAAATCCGGTAAAACGTCCTCTTCCACTGTTGCATATCTACTGTATTCGTCGTGGCATGCTGTCCACTAGATCATCAAGCGACTGTTCGTCCACATTGTCCAACTCTTAAAAGGCGATTCGGCGTAAATCTCTCAGATTAATTGGTGGGTCCACTTGCCCAAAAACACTCCTTTTCAATGTATCCCAGGCATGTTCGGTACAATTCAGGTCTGGGGAACATTCTCATAGCAAGATGTCGTTATTACGAAGGAACGCATCCACAAGATGTGCTCGATGAGCGCGAGAAATGTCGTCCATTAAGATTATCCTTCATCGAAATGTTGCTGATATAGTTGCTCTATACGTCGGAGGAAGTCATCCCTGTACCGAATAGCCGTTTGATTGCCTTCTACTGCCTCCTGTGGCGTACGGTGGTCCCATTTAATTCCACCCCAAAATATCATGGAACCGTCATCTTGCTACACTCACTGGACGGTGTGTCTAAGACGTTTAGGATGACTGGGCTACCTCAAAAATGTCTCTGACGATTGAAGCGGAAGCGATTCTCATCTGTGAATAGCACTTGATGTCAGTTCTTTCGATTCTAATCAGCATTCTGTGGAGGGTCATGTGTGACGCACTGCATGGTGTCTAGGTGTCAGAGCTGGACCTCACCATGCGTGTCGGGAGTGAAGTTGCCTGTCATGCAGCCTATTACGTACAGTTTGAGTCTAAACACTAAGTCCTGTTGCTGCACGAAAAACATTATCCAGCATGGTGGCGTTCCTCTCAGGGTTCCTCCGAGCTGAAATTCGTTAGTAACAGTCATCAACTGCTACAGTAGCCTTTGGGTGGACAGAGCGAGAGAAGTCATCGGTGGTTCCTGAGTCTCTGTACCTCTTCCACTTCCGAACAACATCCCTTTGGCTCACTTCCAAACGAATGGAAACTACCCTTGATGAGAGACCCTCCTGACACAATGCGGGTATGACCAAACTTCGGAATTTACCTTCTAGGCATGGCAGAACAACAGCTAACACAAGCAGTATTCTTCCTTCCTGGTATCACGACTGGTACAGATCGGCCGTCCTGCCCACTCCCTCGCATTGGCGCTGCTCACGCGTGGCTGTTTACATCTTTGTGCAGGTTGAGTGACGTCTATGGACAATCTAAGGAACTGTGTTCCTGATGCAGTAGAAACATTCAACAAAAGTGTTTAGGAGACTTTAGAATCATGGTGACGCAACACTTTTTTAATGTGTGTATTTGAAAAGGAACCCAAGCCTAGAAATATCATGTAATCATGCTATCAATATCTTAATTTTTATTCCCGAAAAACAATCTGTTCATATAATGAAGGCTCTTCGCTGTACGTTACATTCATTTACATTGAGTCTATTTAATTATTGGTAGTAATGAGATCTATTTTAATGTCAATGCAGGATTAAAACTTTTATCCATTATGTGTCAGAACGTGCGATTGTAACTTGAAATGGCCTTCAGAAATTACTGCAACCAGTCGCCTTGTTTTTCTCATGAAGTTATTTATTTAACCATGACCGGTTTCGAGCTGCCTAGCAACTCATCATATGGTACATATACATTTCAGTGCAATTAACTATATATCTGTGGCAGGGCAGATACCGAGGAAAAGTAAACACTACATGTGGCATGTTACACTGTTTAATTACATTGTACAATCGTCTTAAAGATGTTACTTACAAGTTAGGAGTTTCATATTAACTATATTCATGTGTGTTACGCTTGTGGATAACATTTTGCACATTTCACAACACTGCACAACATTAGCACAGCACAGTTACTCTCACGTCTTTCAAATTGTAAACAAACTAAAGAGTATTTTTATACTACAGGCAAAGAGATCTAGTGTGAGTCCAAAGATTGACAAAGCTTTATCTTATTTATTTAATGTATAAAAATGAATGTTTGTTTGTTCATATTTTATGCGCGGTCGTACCGTTCAACCAACTCTGATGAAACTTTGTCAACATATTGCTTGCACTTCCGCGGTGGTCATAGGCACCTTCAAATGACTGTACGACAAATAGTTCAGGTGATATGACGTAATGAACAATGAAATGCATGGAAAAATGCTGCATAA
This sequence comes from Locusta migratoria, assembly GCA_026315105.1. Taxonomy (NCBI): domain Eukaryota; kingdom Metazoa; phylum Arthropoda; class Insecta; order Orthoptera; family Acrididae; genus Locusta; species Locusta migratoria. The sequence goes on from CM048745.1 coordinate 526,830,097, forward strand.
TGCGATGTCTGCTTCTAAACCACTGTAACGATTTCAACCAAATTTGGTACACATATTCCTTCCATGAGGTAACAATTGACGAAGGGGTAAGAACTGCTTACGACATATATTTCAGGAGATATGACGTCATAAACAATTATAGCTACGGTTGAAAACCTGTGGCATAATGCGACATTCGAATAAGGACACTTTATTCATCCTAAAACCTTCACCACATTTTGGACAGTTGATTTTCAAAACAAGACGAAGGTCACTGTCACATAAAATGCATGACGGAGGATACTTTACTTTTGGGCTTCGTCAGATTCTGCAGTCGTATTCCGATCCTGACGACATTTTTAAATATGATTGAACATTTCAGTTTATCAGTGAGTATTAATATATTCAGATTACCTACAATCATTTCAATTAATTAATGCAACTACACAGTTGATTTTCAGATTTCGGCGAAGTTTCGAATGAAATAAAATTTCTGAAAATTCTAGCAGCTCTCTCTGGAAGTTTCTTTACATTATTCAGGGTGATAATCATCAAAGAAACATTTGAAACATAAATATTGTTCACACCATGTTAATTTTATGTAAGTAATTTAAAGTAAGAAAATTTTTAAATGACGGTATTTTGGCTGTCAGCTTTGATGCATACCAAGCGTCCCGAATTATTGGGGTGGAAACCATCAGCAAAAGGAAGTTTTTGTTACCAACGTATTATTTTAATGCGGATTTGAAAGTAAATACATAAATCTTATATAAAAAAATGTTTGTTTGTCTTTTAGTTCCTATTTTATGGATGGCCATGCCGCACGTCCTATGGCGATAAAACTTTGTCAACTCATTGCTTGCACACGCTGTCAATTCATTGCTTGCACACGCACGAAGATTATAGGCATAGTAAAATTAACTTCGTATGGTGCCTGCCTGGGGGTGCTTTACAATTAGTTAATTCCTTTCTTATGCGTTCAAGCTGAAATGGCTGGACAGATAGGAATGAAATTTCGAACAAAGGTAGCTTATACCCTGATTGATAATGGGCTACCTTTCGTAAGCCACCGTATGGTGCATGGCGAACGGTACCTTACAATGCTTTAATATGTTTGCTACTCCTTCATGCTGATAGTAATGGTCAGTTTTGTAATTTGGAACTGAGATAGCGTATACCCTGCATTAATAAATAGGCTATCTGTCGTAAGCCACCGCACGGTGCATGGTGAACAGTACCTTACAATTGTACCTTCATGTATATTAACATTGTTAATTACATAATTTTCCAGAGGTGGAGGAGTCAGTGGACCGAGGAGATGGAGGAGGAGTTCCAGGAGTTCCACAGAGAGACGAGGAAGTGAATGGCAGAGAAACGGGAAAGTGCAGATGGGAAGAAAGAGGGGCTGGAGGAGATGAACAGAGGTAAGGGAGATGAGTAGATGAACATACGGCGGAGAATAGGGGGGGGGGGGAGGGAGGAGGAGACGAACAGAGAGAGAGAGAGAGAGAAGTAAAGAGAAGGCAGACAGAGAGAGAAATTGGAAGGAGGGATGGACTCATTTGAGAGCGGAATAAACAAGTACCCGGGCAACACCGGGTTTTCAGCTAGTAGGATGTAAATATAAGGCCAATTTAGATTAAATAAGAACAAAAGCTTCATTACAAATTTAATATATGCATTTAACAAAGTGTATATAATACGATTTATGAATGATATTTACGTTAACATTAGGAGTATTGGTTTTAGGATTACTTTTAACATGTTTTCATGCGTCACATCTGTTGTTTGAGGTGGCATTCAAGGCATTTGAATTTGGTATGTTATTCGTTAATTCAAAAATTATACATTATTTTGGGCTTTGGTGTAAGATACCACATATAGTGTTTACTATTTCTGCCGCAGATACACAGTTCAAATGTTCAAATGTTTCTAGAGTCTATGGGACTTAACTACGGGGTCATCAGTCCCTACTTACAAACTAGCTAATACTAAGGACGGCACAAATATCCATGCCCAAGGGGGGGATTCGAACCCCCGACCGTAGTGGCCGTGCAGACCGTGACTGGAGCGTCTCAGTCCCCTCGGCCACCGCGGCCGGCGATACACAGTTAATTACACTGGAATCTATATGTACCATCTGATGATGAGCTGCTAGGTAGCTCGATCCGGTCATGGTTAAATAAATAACTTCATTGAGAAGCAAAACAGGCGACTCGTTGCAGTAATTTTTGAAAACCATTTCAGTGCAGGATTATTCTCCCTTCTTCCTTAGATTCTCAACTTTACTACCTTTGTATGAAGACTCCATAATGAGTCGTGTGCCCAAACCACTACAATATTATAATGCTAACAAAACTTTACTCTTAGTGGTTAGATTTATTTAAAAATGTAGTATATCTTATAGTTTTCAAAATAAAAAAGCCAAGATCGCACATTAATAATTTATTAAATGACGACCGGTTTCGGTGCACTGTGTTACCATCATCTGGTCTCATGTATGTAATAAGCTGGTCATATTGTTAAAAAAATTGGGTATAAAATAACAAGTGCAACATTGCACTTAATCAATATATAAAAATACACAAGTTAAAAACATGACAACTTACAAAATACTTGCTATTTTATACCCTTTTTTTTTTAACAGGACGACCAGCTTATAACATATGAGACCAGATGATGGTGACACAGTGCACCGAAACCAGTCGCCATTTAATAAATTATTAATGTTTGATCTTGGCTTTTTTTGAAAACTATAAAACGATCAGATCGCCCCCAAACACGACTATGTCAGGTAATCTTATAGCATATCTGTTTCGTTCATTGACTGAACATCATCAGAGCTGTGGAAAAATAGTTCAGTGAGTAAGACAGAAGTGCATGTTACAGCAGTGTAAAGAAATTACTTACCATTTTCAAGTTCAGGACGCTGATGTACGCCACATAATATTTTTTTGCAGGTACAATACATAAAATGACCTCTCAGGTATGCATTACAAGTTCAGCTTGGCTAGCTGCTTACAGTCACCTACGTAGCTAAACTTGCAGGCAATTGGTATCTGGCGCACTCTTTATTTGAGAAATTTTATAACACTGTTTTATTTAAACGTATAGAAAAGATTAGACGACGTTACAAAATCAAACAAAAATTTAAAAAATACATGGATCATTTTAAAAATCCATTAAGATTTCTCAGCGATCTCAGGCGACTATATTAATCAACGTGTTTAAAACCAAATTTTAATTATTTTTAAATATTGGAATTTTTCAAACTGGTGTAAAAAATCTTTTGAAGACATAATTCTATCCCGAGCACTTAATTAACGACAATAATTACCGTAATAAATTAGTGAAAGAAGTTTCATAGTGGCGCCAACTGTCGAGCTTCTATCAAAATATTCTACTAGCAATGTTACATAAAGGAACTCTCAAGGGAAGTCTCCAGACGTCTTGAACAAAATCGATGTTGTTCGGATATGGAGGAGGTACAGGGACTGTCGATGCTGGCCGCCCAAAGCATATCAGAGCAGCTGATGACCGCTTCTTATCGATTTTAGCCTGGAGGATTGCCACCATGCTGAATAATGATTGCCGGCCGCGGTGGCCGAGGGAACTGAGGCGCTCCAGTCACGGTCTGCACGGCCACTACGGTCGGGGGTTCGAATACCCCCTCGGGCATGAATATTTGTGCCGTCCTTAGCATAAGCTAGTTCATAAGTAGTTTGTAAGTTTAGGGATTGATGACCCCGTAGTTAAGTCCCATAAGCTATACAAACATTTTTTTTTTTTTTTTTTTTTAATAATGATTTTCGTGCAGTAACAGGACGCCATGTTTGGACTTAAACTGTACGTCGTGGACTGTATGATATGACGTCTATGGCGAGATACAGCTTTCACACCTAGACACCATGCAGCGCGGTTAAGATTGGCCCAACAGCATGCTGAATGGATTCATCAGAATTAAGTGCTATTCACGAATGAGACTCACTTCTGCTATTAATCAGAAAATGGTTGGAAACATTTTGGGAGGCAGCCTGGCCAACCTGGACGTCTTAGACACTCCGTCGAGCAAGTGGAGCTAGATTCACAGATCTGCTGGGATGGATGTAGACGGCAATAAAACTGCTTTACGGGACAGGGATGACATCTCAGACGTACACTGCCGCCCCATAAATTTGGAAACAGCATGCTGCGTATTACAACGAAGCAAGATGGATATGATCTATGTGAGTTATTGCATACGGAGTAACAAGTTCAAGTAACGGTTAATAAAGACACACTACTGTACACTTAATTATTGTACATATTCTTACATATTGCAACATATTAGTATTGCTGCGTTTTATGTAAACCGACGTTACCTGCCCAAGCAGTTCTACTAAACACACCAGGTGGTGCGACTAGACTGCATGGCTATGTAGAGGTACATTGTTTAAAGTTCTGTTCACTTGTTGCTGCGTTTGCATGAAGGTATAACACGCCGAGAAAGTGACTGAAAATGGCCCCAGAGTGACAGATTCTTTATGACTCACCAAGAAAGCAATAGTGTCCGACAAATAGCAAAGAAACTGAAGATTTACATCAGCGGAGTTTTCAAAACTATACACTGGCATTGAGAAACAGGCTTCTATGAATATCGTCCTCGCTCAGGAGCACCCAGGATAATATCAGAACGCCAGGGAAAGTATTTGGTAGTGACCAGTAAACGTGACTAAAAAATTAAGATTACCTGACAAAGTCGGGTTTGGAGGCGATCTGATCGTTTTATAGTTTTCAAAATGAAAAGCCAAGATCGCACATTAATAGTTTATTAAAAGACGACCGGTTTCGGTGCACTGTGTCACCATCATCTGATCACATATGTGTTATAAGCTGGTCATCTTGTTAAAAAATTGGGTATAAAATAACAAGTGCAACATTGCACTTAGTCATTATATAAAAAATACACAAGTAAGAATATGACAGCTTACAAAATCAAAAAATGTCCTGGAATTGACTGCTGAACTAAAAGCAACGCGGGATACACTGGTGAGTCAACAGTGAGACAACGCCTAGCAAACAACAACCTCCGAGATTATGTAGCAACAAGGAAACCACTGTTGCGTCCTGTTAACAAGAAGAAAAGGCTTCAATGGGCTAAGACACACCAACATTGGACAGCGGCGGATTGGGTTCAAATGTTTGCAATTCTATGGGACCAAATTACGTTGGTCATCAGTCCCTAGTCTTACAAACTAGTGTAAGTTAAACTAACCTAAGCATTCGAACCTCTGACGCGGGGAGGTTGAGCGATCCGTAACGTGGCGCTCCAGATCGCTTGGCTACTCCCGTACGGCTGAGGGGGATTGGGAAAGAGTCGTATTCACTGATGAACCCAACTTTGAAATATTTGTAAGTAAACGCCGTCAGTTTTTACGTCGTTTAACCTATGAACGCTGAATCCTCAATGTGTAATTTCAACCGTATAGCATGGAGGGGTTTCTGTGATGGTATGGGGATCTTTTGGAGGAAATAAAGTCAGAGATTTGGTGTAAATAGATGGGAAAATGAACGAAAAGGATTATCATGCCATTCTCCAGCGACATGCTAAGGCATCTGCTTTGGGTCTAATTGGGAAAGGTTTTGTCTTGCAATAAGACAACGACCCGAAACATACGTGTCACTTGTGTCAGAACTATGAGGTTCGTAAAATATTGAAAAACATGGAATGGCCACCCCAATCCCCTGATTGTTAGCCAATCGAGCTGCCGTGGGATGAATTAGACAGGATGTTCCAAAAATGGAAAATCATGAGTGGGACACAATTGTGGGAGGTCCTGCAGCAAGACTGGAGATTAATTCCAACTGAAACCTTGGCAAAATTGACGCAGCGCATGCCGAGAGTGTGCAAGGCAGTGATGAAAGCAAAGCGTGGCTATTTTGAGGAGTCGAAGATTTAATTGTTGCATCTTCCTGTGTATTATTTGAGCTTAATAAACTTTTGGAACAACAAAATGCATTTCTGTACTGTATATCCTTTTCATTGTCTGACTAGAACCTCCGAGGGCGAGCAGCCGCGCGCTCCGCAGCGCGGCGCCTTAGACCGCTCGGCTACTCCACCGCGGCTAAAGACAGTGCATCAATATCGGCAGCATTTCTGAAGGGATTCGTCATAATAGACGACAATTCTTGTTGTCATTGTGCACATATTGTGAATGCGTTTCGTCATGATAACGACATTGCAGAATTAAAATGTACTGCATGTTCTTAAGATAAGAATCCCATGGGAAATCTACACGGAATCGCCATTGAGGAGTGGAACAACCCGGACCAACAGTCCCTTGATGTTCTAGTGGTCAGTGTGCCACTATGAATTCATTCATGCACCGGTTTAACAGGACGTATTAGCGGGTATTAGGGGTACTGGTGTATGCTGCATTCTGGAACACAATTTGAGAATGTCCAGGTTATTATGTAAAACTTGTCAATTTCTGCTTCATGAGCAGTAAAGACAACTGAAATATTTTTTTGTATATGTCTATGCCAAGTTTATATAAAGCGTCAAGAACCTTTCGTATCGTAGTGATGAAATATTTTTCCTGATGTGCGTGTGTGCTTTATACAAAATATATGTTTCGAACGGAAGTTCCGACATTCACCGTCTATAGCTTCCCTTACTGTCACCTTCTCCAATTCTTTGATAGGTGACGAAACACCTGGTGCAAGAAACGGAGTCAGACCGCCTGGGACAGAAGATCTGGCATTTGAGTGTTCGGGTAGTAAACAATGTTAGTCTGTCTTTCAAAGTTAATTCTTCCATTTTTACATCTACATCTACATGGTATACTCTGCAAATCACATTTAAGTGCCTGGCAGAGGGTTCATCGAACCACCTTTGTACTATTCATCTACCATTCCATTCTCGAATAGCGCGCGGGAAGAAAGAACATCTGAATCTCCCTGTTCGAGCTCTGATTTCTCGTATTTTATTCTGATGATCATTTCTACCTGTGTAGGAGGGAGTCAACAGTATATTTTCGTAATTCGAGGAGGATGTTGGCGATTGGAGTTTCGCAAGTAGCCCACGCCGTAGCGATAAACGCCGTTGTTGTAATGATTCCCGTCATTTCCGGGACGCTGTTTCCCCTGTAACGTGGCAATACAAAACGAGCTGCCATTCTTTGGACTCTTTCGATGGCTTCCGTCAAACCCACGTGATAAGAATCCCACACTGGGCAGCAATACTCCAAATAAGGACGGACGAGCGTAGTGTATGCAGTCTCTTTAGTACTTTTGTTGCATCTTTTAAGAGTTCTGCCAATAAAACGAAGTCTCTGGTTCGCCTTTCCTACGATATTATCTACGTGTTCTTTCCAGTTTAAGTCTAATGTAATAGTAATTCCTAGGTATTTAGTGCAGTTTACGGCCTCCACATTTGATTGATTTATCTTGTAAACAAAGTTTAACGGATATATTTTCGCACTCATGTGGAGGACTGCACACTTCTCATTATTTAGAGTCAATTGCCAATTTTTACACCATACTGATGTCTTATTTAGATCGATCTGCAGTTGGTTTTGATCTTCAGATGACTTTAGTAGACGATAAATGACGGCGTCATTTGCAAACAACCTAATGGAGCTGCTCATATTTCTCCCAAATTGTTTATGTAAGTAAGGCACAACAGAGCAGGTTGCTGCTAAGGAGCTTAGTAAGGTGCAGAGATTAGCCTGCTTAGCCATAACAGGCGGAATTAGCAGCACACAAACTGCTGGGATGGAAACCATGTTGGATATGCCCCCATTACACCTTTGGGTCAAGATGAAGGCAGCGGCTGGTGCATACAAAACTGGCAAAAACTGGAACTCTTTGGGATATCCAGAATCACACACTAAAATAGTGATTGAGGTAAATATAGGAAAGGGTGGGGAAATGCCAGCCGACTATATTGTAACCCGATACTGCTTCAACAAGCCTTTCAATATAACAATTAGAAGTAGGGAGCAGTGGGAGAAAATAGTTAGACACTCTACGGGGGATATTGTCGGGTTCACTGACGGGTCAAAGTCAGACCAAGGCGTTGGGGCCGGAGTATATGGGGTGCAGCCAAGACTGTAGGGCGTCATCTCACTAGGAAAACTGGCCTCAATATTCCAGGCCAAAATCCCTGCCATCAGGGCGTGTGTGGAAGAGAATTTGCGTAGGTGCTACAGAGACCGTAGCATCTATATCTAATCAGACAGCCAGGTAGCCCTGAGATCACTGGCAGCTCCTGCAACAAGGTCTAAAATTGTTGCAGAATGTCACAGGGTTCTGGTGGAGCTAGGGGAAAGCAATAGAGTAAACCTATTGTGGGTCCCTGACCACTCGGGGATCAGTGGCAGCGAACATGCCGACATATTAGCCAAGGTGGGGCCAGAGACTCCATTTATTGGACCGGAACCTGTCCTGACAATCACCAATGCAATGATCAAATTGGAGCTACGTAACTGGCTCAGAAGACAGCAGGCAGAATATTGGACCAAAGTCTATCAACAAAAACATAGCAACGTAATGATGCCAAAGCCATGTTTTAAAAGAAGCTCTGCAATTTTGGGCCTGAACAGGAGAGAGATTAGACTCATGGTTGGATTGCTGACAGGCCATGGGAATTTCAAAAAACACCTACATACAATGGGAATAACGGAAGAGGACCCTAAATGTAGGATCTGTTGTGACGGTGATGAAACTGCATCACATCTAATCTTCGAATGCATTGCATTTGAGAGTAAGAGGCACAGAACATTTAGGACAACCAGACCCGAAGAAATTGTGTCTAATAAAGAACTGGTAAAGGGGCATTGGTTGGCTTTATTAGATATACAGAGAGCGATACTGCACAATAAACTTAGTTTTGGTGCGGGCAGTGGCGGGTTGGACCAAGAATGTTTTGGCTTCCCTGAGAAAATCAAATCAAATCAAATGAAGGCACAACAGAGGACCAATAACACTACCCTGTGGAACGGCAGATATCACTTCTGTTTTAATTTATGCCTTACCATCGATTACTACAAACTGTGTCCTTTTTGACAGGAAATCCGCTATCCAGTCACAAATGTTCAAATGTTTGTAAAGTCTATGGGACTTAACTACAGGGTCATCAGTCCCTAAACTTACAAACTACTTATGAACTAAGACGGCACAAATATCCATGCCCGAGGGGGGATTCGAACCCCCGACCGTAGTGGCCGTGCAGACCGTGACTGGAGCGCCTTAGTCTTCTCGGCCACCGTGGCCGGCTCCAGTCACAAATCTGGGGCGATATTCCATAACGACGTAATTTGATTAAAGGCCTTTTGTGACTTAAGGTGTCAAAAGCCTTCTGGAAATCTAGAAATACGGAATCAATTTGAGATCCCTTGTCGATAGGACACATTTATTAATTCAGACCAATAAAAGGAGAGATAGCAGCTACAGTTACTTTCATCAGAATGCTCAGGCTATACGTTGCCTCTGCGCGAATGTTGTGTTTGCAGTGAATGGCCAGATGAAAGCCTGCGAAGGGGTTGATCATAATAGCAAGAGGAGGCTGCGTGTTGGCAAACAGAGCGGCGCGGCGTCGCGGAAGCGGGCAGGGCGGCGTGAGGAATGCTAAGGGATTCATTAGCAGGCAGGGCGCGTGCCGGGGGGCGGCTGGTGGCGCAGATAGGGGGTGTGAATGCCATAAAGCTGCCGGCAGCGCCGCCCGCGGCCGCCGCCCGCACCACAAAAGGGGTCCGGGCGCCCCGCCAGCAGGTCACTGCCCCACTGCGTAAACCCCTCACCACTACCTACTAGCCAGAAGCGCTCGCTCCTCTGAAACTCAGCTTGCCCTTTCTCACACGACACTTGCGAGCCGTGGACGAAGGACAACAATTACAATGCATATTTTCTCGATTTTAAGGCGTTTGACAGAGTGGCGCACTGCAGACTGCTAACAAATGTACGAGTGTATGGAAAGGATTTTCTATTTTATGTATTTACTAGATGTAAACCCGGCGTTGCCCGGGTGTTTGTTTAGCCGACACTCTCGTAGTCCACTTCCCCTTCTGCCCACTCTCTGCATCCACCTCTTTCTCTACCATCTCTCTGTTCGTTTCCACCTTTCCCTCTCTCGGCAAAGTTTTCTGCAAGGTTCCCTCTGTCATGTACCATACAAACATTTATGAATCCAGTGATCTTCCTCTTGGTTCAAACGTCATGTGTGAAAAAATTCATAAAGATTTGAGCGAAACTATGCAGTTTGTAAAATTCCGTAAGTTAAGTACCCTCCAGCATGCACCGAAAGAAATTTCATACAGACAGTGACATTCCTCTTGTTTTTTAGGTAGAGTGTGCAAAATTTCATCAATATCGGAACAAAACCATAGATTTGTGTAGAACCCGTTCAAGCGATGTGAAAGGTGTAGTATACCGTTAGAAGAGCCTGTTCTCTTGATGGTTTTTACTGCTTTATTTATTTATTCTTATATTTTCTTATTCGTATGCTTATCCTTACAGAGAAAGAGCTGAAGACATTGTAGCACGCATAGACCAAAGATATGGTCTGTGGCAAAACATTTCGCTGTATGTAACCTCCGTAATATAGAGTCGCAAACGTCATCACTGGCCTTCAGTCCGAATTTTTTTATAATTTGACGACTTTCAATCACCATATCTTCCACCCCCTTATAGCTATCGACATGGAACTGCTATGGTGTACAACGGGAGACTTCGGACAACAATTACACACAGACCATTCGTTAGCGTTCTGTAGTTTTCGTTGCAGAGCGAAATCTTAACACAAATGCACATAGAATTTTATATACACCGATAACTTTCCATTCCAATATACTCCACCATTTTGTCACTATCAACCCTCAAGCAACAATGCAACCAATAAAACCATTTTCAAAGAGTAAATATAATTTTCAAAGAGTAATTATTGTTCCGCATTTCGCATTATATTCTTCAAATTCTTCAAATTACTAAATATCTGTAAGATCGCTATAAAACTGCGCCTAAACCGTTATGCAGGTATACATCAGTAACTATACAAATATTTAAGTCTCTGCATCTTGTCGTTCGGACGTGATAAGCGTACACTGAACAGACATTTATATATATATATATATATATATATATATATATATATATATATATATATATATATATATATATATAGCTATCCGATAGCCATAAAACCCGGGTAGACGTTAGTAACTGTACACATTTTTAGCTCTTTATGTCTTGTGCTTCAGACGTGATAAACGTACACCGAACAGACATTCACATTTATAGATATAGATGTATATATTTAATGGGTCGTATATTGCTACATACATATGCCAGTGTTCTACATCTACATTCATACTCCGCAAGCCACCCGATAGGTGTGTGGCGGAGGGTACCTTGAGTACCACTATTGGCTCCTATTCCAGTCCCGTATCGTTCGCAGAAAGAAAGATTGTCGGTATGCCTCTGTGTAGGCTCTAATCTCTCTGATTTTATCTTCATGATCTCTAAGCGAGATATATGTAGGAGGGAGCAATATACTGCTAGATTCCTCGGTAAAGGTATGTTCTCCAAACTTCGACAAAAGCCTGTACCTAGCGACAGAGCGTCTGTCATGCAGAGCCTTCCACCGGAGTTTATCGATCATCTCTGTAACACTTTCACGATTACCAAATGATCCTGTAATGAAGCGTGCTGCTCTCACTTGGATCTTTTCTACTTCCTCTATCAACCTCAACTGGTATGGATCCCACACCGGTGAGCAGTATTCAAGCTGTGGGCGAAGAAGTATACTGCAACCTATTTCCTTTGTTTTCAGACTGAATTTCCTTAGGATTCTTCCAATGAATCTAAGTCTGGCATCTGCTTTACCGATGATAGATTTTATATGGGCGTTCTATTTCAAATCACTCCTAATGCCTACTCCCAGATAAATGTTCAAATGTTTGTTAAGCTTAAGGGACTTAACTACAGGGTCATCAGTCCCTAAACTTACAAACTACTTATGAACTACCTACAACTAAGGACGGCACAGATATCCATGCCCGAGGGGGAACTCGAATCCCCGACTGTAGTGGCCGTGCAGATCGTGACTGAAGCGCCTCAGTCCCCTCAACTCCCAGATAATTTACAGAATTAACTTCTTCCAGTTGCTGACCCACTATAGTGTAGCTAAATGATACAGGGTCTTTCTTCCTTTCTATGTATTCGCAGCACATTACACTTGTCTACATTGAGATTCAATTGCCATTTCCTGCACCATGCGTCAATTCGATACAGATCCTCCTGCATTTCAGTACAATTTTCCATTGTTACAAACTCCCTATATACTAGAAATGGGCAATCTGCTCCTGAACTGATTCAAAGAGCCAGATCCTTCTAAGGAGTGAGTGATGGATGAATCCGAAAAAAAGAGTGGTAGCTCATCCGATACGGAAAGTCCCTCTGGTGACAGCAATGAGCTGCATAAGCACCCCTTGCCACAGGCTTGAGAAGTTTCCTAAACCCCTTGCCACATGCTTGAGAAGTTTCCTAAGCCTCAAAATAAATGTGGTAAAGACATGTGCAAGTATAAAACTTAAAAAAAATGAGCGCCTAAACACATGCAGCGGCTCCGTGGTGCGAGTCAAGAATCGGTGAGTCGAGAGTCGGCAAGTCACACAAGCACCGCGATTCAGTGAGCGCGTAGCTCCGGAATCCCGCTAGCTCGCTGCTCCGCACAACTCCGGCGATCGGGGCGATCCGATTGCCAACTGAGTCGGTGAGTCAGCTGGTTCACCAGTTCACCTCTCCCCACCACTCTCCCGACTACACTCGCTTGCAGAGCCACTCCTCTGGCGAACCGCATGGCGCAGAACAAAGCGACTCCGCGTATCTCTCTGTTCTCTCAACTCCTGTGTTCTGATAAATCTTACAGCTCGCTTATAGAAACGATCATCTGAAGCAACAGAAACCGTCAATTGGCTAATATCGAATAGTACTCGAGATGAAACGTATTAATTTAATGTTACATGTTTTTTCTTAATAACAGGAAAGATGCAGTCTGTAGCAAAAACGCGTTACTGTTACTGTACAAAATTAAACTATATAAAATTTCCGCGAAAAAGATCCTACTCCATTTTTCTCAAAGACTTGTAGTTTGCATGAAGGGAGAAAGAGAGACAGTCTTGTGCAATGTGCATTCTCTGTTGCTTAGATTTTGTAAGCCCATATCACGCAATTTCCTGACTTGATAGACGAGTGTCCTGTTACAAATTATGCGTCTTTTATGCATCTACACTATTTTGGCCCATTGAAAACAAAGACTATATAATCGAATAACAAAGAAAATAACAATATGCATTAATGTTATCTCTGAAACCATTCAGTTTCGGGAATGTGTCCATTTGAAATATTTGCTGCTGGCGTCAAATCTTTGACAGTAACTACAAACTTGTTTCCCAAGAGAGAGAAAACACTAGGATGTCAAACGAGATGTGTCTAAAATTACGTTTCTGAGTAAAATATCTTGCTATAATGTTTCATTACGAATTTAATGTGTTTGGTACAGCAGGATGCCTGTGTTTGCAATTAAAGATAAAATATATTGGCAAGCACTTAAAAGTACTTAAAGAATATATAAAACGTGCACAAAAAAACAGGTGAAAAGTATGTCGTTACAGGAATTAAAATATAAGATGGAATGGAAATCGTACCAGCCCGAACGCTAACCCTGTACTACGCCGACTGTAAGAGTATCACCGCAGTTATTTACCTAATTATTTCTTTCGGTAAGACTCTCTTCAAACTTAATCAGTTGTTGATGGTTTGTACTCACAAAAGAAAAACTCATTGACGACATAGTCAAAAGTATCTGTACTTGTCGTCGTATTTTCGAAGAATTTGGCTGGATATCTTCAGTCTTTTTTTCGTATTTGAAGTTATGAATGAAATAGTCCTCGAACATTTCTCGCTTTGTCAATTTAATGGACATTACTCCTTCGACGCCTTATTTCATAAATTAAATAAACGTTATTGCTTACTCTGGAGCTATCATTATTTTACTGTTTATGAGTGCCAGACTTTAGAAACAGGTGATCGGTGCTAGCGGCCATCTTGTAACGAGAATCTGTCGCGCTCACGTAGGACACCCGGCCATGTCGCTGCTTGTAGCTGCCGTGTCGCGTCGCTGCGTATCGCGCGCTGTCACTCCCTTTTGTCGCTCACGTAGGACACGTCCTTATTGCGCACGGCTATTCCGCCGCAGTAGTTGCCACGCCCTGCATGGAACTCTCGCGATATGTCAAGTTTCTAACAACTCGCTCAAACTCGCAAACTACTCACTGTATAAAGATGGAACTAGTATCATTTTATTCTGCAAAATATTGTATTTTTTGAATGAAAGTATACAAATATAAAAATAATATTTTTTTTCTTTTTCCAATTATTTCACCTTCAAAAATATTTAAATTCTGTTATAACATTTTTAAATTTTAATGTAGGTGTAACTAACAAATTTTAATTCTCGAATCTACTAAGGACTTACAACAAAATTATTAATCTTCTTTTGTCTTTCACAATATAGCCAAATCAAATAAAGGTATAGTGACAAAAAAAGCAATGTGACATCGTTTTACTTTTTTATCAGTTGGTGAGTCGGTGAGCCATGAAAAAGAACTAGTTCCTCCCAGTGAATGACTGTTTCTGATCCGATCTCTGAAAAGATCGGTTTTCCTATCTCTACTATATACTACATCGTCATCTGCAGGAAGCCTCAAAGAGCTACCGATGTTATCCTAAGGTCATTTATATATATCGTGAACAGCAACGCACCCACGACACTCCCCTGTGGCACACCTGACATCACTCTTACTTCGGAATACTTCTCTCCATTGCGAATGACATGCTGTTTTATGTTATCTAGGAACTCCTCAATCCAATCACACAATTGGTCTGATAGACCATATGCTCTTACTTTGTTCATTAAACGTCTGTGGGGTACTGTATCAAACGCCTTGCGGAAGTCAAGAAACGCAGCATCTACCTGAGAACCCGTGTCTATGGCCATCTGAGTTCGTGGACGAATAGCGCGAGCTGGATTTCACACGATCGCCTTTTTTGAAACCGATGCTGATTCCTACAGAGCAGATTTCTAGTCTCCAGAAATGTCATTATACTCGAACATAATACATGTTCCAAAATTCTACAATTGACCGACGTTAGAGATGTAGGCCTATAGTTCTGCTCATCTGTTCGATGTCCCTTCTTAAAAACGGGGATGACCTGCGCCATTTTCCAATCTTTCGGAACGCTACGCTCTTCTAGAGACCTACGGCACACCACTGCAAGAAGGGGGCTTTTCTACTTAATGATTCTATTCTGAATACTATGTACTGTGATTTAATCATACTTTTACAGTCTAAGTGATGATTGTTAATTACTGCACCTTGTATTAGCAGTGGCACTGGGTACGATTTTGAAAATCTACTTCTGCTAAACTTCTCTATTGAACTATAGATACGTTGTTAGCAGCCACCCTGCATTGTGTTACAGATTGAACAGTATTCTTACAAATCCAATTATAGGCGGCCAGTGGCCACGAAACTAATGCCAGTGGGCGTGTCCCTGGCACCAGGGAAGCCAAGTTTTTAGCACTGCGCGTTCAAGTTTACCTGCTGCTGGCACGACTCAAAAACTTGACAGACAAATTCTTGTATTAAGCGCAAAGATTGATCTGCGATGTTTTGTACCTTAAAATGGTTGGCTCTGAACAAATCAGCCATTATATGCAGGCTAGACATAAGAAAGTAGTGCACATTTCAGCCTAAGAAATCTGGTCGTTCTGTTTATTCTGATCACAGTTAAGAACCTCTTAACTGTGCTCAGAATAAACAAAGTAGAATGTAAGATAGTTACTTCTAAGTGATATCACCAGGTATGGGAATATGGTATTAACCAGTGTCTCAGTAAAAGAAAAGTGCTGTTCTGCTGAGAGGTAAAAATTTCGTTTATTATCTTCAAAAAGCGGAAAAATAAATGCAATGAAAATTAAACAATGACAGATATTGATAAAGACAGGATTCGGTCATTAATGGTATCCTTTTCATAACCCAAACTGCAAATATAAACAAAATTATTATCAAAAGAAAAATATCTATCAGAGGGTGATTGAGGTGACATGCATACACTTGATTTTAAAATGAATAGAGATATGCGAGGCTGTTGTAAATGCAGTGAGTAATGTTGTGCTAGTGTCAATGCCACTGCATGGAAGTTACCATGCAGAAACAGAAATTATCTTTGCATTAGTGCATCTGGATCAACGACAGTTGCATTAACGACTCTGGAATCCTATCAAAACTGGTTTAACTGTAGCTGAAGTGAATCAGCTGTAACTTCCTATGAATCATGATGAATTCAAGACTTGTAGCTTTCCTACTCCAAACAAATATGGCTGATTCAGAAAACCTCCCCACCGTTGTGCCTTCTTGCTGTTGTCTGCACGTGTGAACTAATTATTGTGGATGGGCACAAATGTCCACTGCTCGCTCTGTGAAAGTACCTCAGTTACAGGTGAAGCCTGCAACCAACACTGGGAAGTGTGAACCACTGCTTATGCCATTAGGCGTAACCACAGTGAGTCACTAATTATTATCACAGGAACACACATCTGATCGCTGAATGAGGCAGACAAATCAGCGGGGTCGCCGCAAAGGCCGAGTCCCTTCTCATAGATCGGTCAGCCGTATATATCTTCCAATATTTTTTCCATATTTGTAGCTAAGACGCACCTGCTCCAGACAGCCAATGAGATGCGCCATACCAACACATCGGTGGCTTCGCTACATTGCATCCCTCCAATGAGAAGTAAGGTTTTAAACCCTTACGGTACACGTTAACAATCTGGCACAAGTTACTAGCGCCACGGAGTCACTCAGGTGCTTACTGCCATGACCACCTGGGCAAGGGTGAGTCAACGTGTCACACAAAGGAAACGCAGTTGTAAAACCCCTACTACCGGCTAAAAGCTTCGCTTTGTAGACTGCCTGCTGTGTGGGTCTGAGTGGCATTTCCCACTAGCTGGAAAACAGATCCTCTCAGGATGTAGATGCGTCACTCATATAACTGGAATTGTTCCATATCTGGTGCTAATTAGGTTATGGCCTATCAACATTCAGAAACCCAATCAGGCTGCAGGGTACTGGGTAAAGAAAGGGAAAATGTATAAAGTGCAGGAAATACAAGGGAATAAAGGGAAGTAATAATAGGTGTACTTAAACATCATCTATACATTTATCTGAGCTATTTGATACGTCAATGATATTTTTGATGCTAACGAGAGACAGTCATTGGAATCCGCTGGGTTAGCCATGTGGTCTAACGCAACACTTTCCGAGATGGGGAGGCGTACCAGCCCAAGTTCGAATCCACCCGGCGGATTAACGAAGAGGGTTGGAGTGCTGGCCAGCCTGTATGTGGTTTTTAGGCTTTTTTTCACATTCCCATAGGTGAATACTGGGCTGGTCCCCAAGTCTTGCCTCAGTTACACAATCTGCAAACATTTTGTAACACTCTACACTTGCACACATACAACACTATACACAGACATTTGGGATACATATTTCAAGGGCAAGGCTTGCAGCCACACTGTAAAAATTAACACGCCAATTCCGGATTTAAGAAAGCCGACCCTGCATGTGCAGGAACGTGGCTAAAGAGAAAGAAAAGAGAGACAGTCATTGTATGTAATATCTTGCATATATTAAGTGGCTGGTGCTGGAAAGCCATTTTAACCTGCATAGTATGGCCATGCCTGGTCTAAATGCTGTTAGACTGACGATGCACCAAAAAATGGTTCAGAATACGAACATGTATTATAAAAACATCTATTAGGCGAAATATTGTAATTCTGAAACTATAATAGATATTTCAATAAATTTCTTGTTACTGATTGAGTTTGTCATTCAGCATTTGTACAAAAGCGCAACTTCCTCCACATTGTAGACCAAGAGTAATGTGTACTGAAAGCAAGGTATAAAAATGTAGCCTGTTCACGTCCTGGTCCACTTACCCGGTTTCCGGCTTACAAGGTCATCTTCATAACTGTTGTTGTTGTTGTGATCTTCAGTCCGGAGACTGGTTTGATGCAGCTCTCCAAAATACCCTATCCCGAGCAAGCCTTTTCAACTCCACTTAAGAACGGCAACCTACATCTGTTTGAATATGCTTACTGTATCCATCTCTTGGTCTTCCTCTGCGGTTTTTACCCCACACACTTCCCTCCAACGCTAAATTCACAATTCCTTGATGTCTAAGAATGTGTCCTACCAGTCGATCCCTTCTTTTAGTCAGGGTATGCCAGAAATTACTTTTCTCTCCAATTCTGTTCGGTACCTCCTCATTAGTTACGCGATCCACCCACCTAATCTTCAGAATTCTTCTGTAGCACCACATTTCAAAAGCCTGTATCCTCTTCCTGTCCGCACTGTTTATCGTCCATGTTTCACTCCCATACCAGGCAACACTCCACCCAAATGCCTTCAGAAATGGACTTCCTTAGGCTTAAATCAATATTCGACGTTAACAAATTTCTCTTTTTCAAGAATGATTTTCCACCCATTGCCATTTTGCATTTTATATCCTCTGTACTGCGACCATCATTTGTTATTTTACTGCCCAAGTAACAAAACTCATCTACCCTCTTTGTTGTTTCGTTACCTAATCTAATTCCTTCAGCATCACCTGATTTTCACTCCATTACCCCAGTTTTGCTCTTGTTAATCTTCATCTTACATACACCTTTCAGCACACTCTCCATTCCGTTTAGCTGATCTTCCAGGTCTTTTGCTGTATCTGACAGAATTACTATGTCATCGGCAAAACGCAATGTTTTTAATTCTTCACCCTGAATTTTAATTCCTTCTCCAAATTTCTCCTTGCTTTCCTTTATAGCTTGCTCAATGTACAAATTGAGTAACAATGGAGAAAGACTACAACCCTGTCTTACTCCCTTTCAAACCACTGTCTCCCTTTATGCCCTTCAACTCTGACAACCGCTGTCTGGTTTTTGTACAAGTTGTAAAAAACCTTACGCTCCCTATATTTTACTCCTGCTTGCTTCAGAACTTGAAAGAGTTTATTCCAATCAACATTGTCAAAAGCCTTCTCCAAATCTACAAAAGCTAGAAATGTAGGTTTGCCTTTTCTTAATGTATCTTCTAGGATAAGCTGTAAAGTGAGTATTGCCTCCCGTGTTCCTACATTTCTCCTGAACCCAAACTGATCTTCCCCGAGGTCGGCTTCTACCAGCTTTTCCATCCTTCTGTAAATAATTTGTGTTAATATTTTGCAACCATGACATATTAAACTGATGGTTCTGTAGTTTTCACACCTGTCTGCACCTGCTTTCTTTGGAATGGGAATTATAACATTTTTCTTAAAGTCTGAGGGTATTTCGCTTGTCTTACACACCAGGTGAAACAGTTTTGTCATGGCTGGTTCTCCTAGAGACTTGAGTAGCTCTGGGAATCTACTCCAGGGGCCTTGTTTTGACTTAGGCCCTTCAGTGCTCTGTCAAATTCATCTCTCAGTATAGTATCTTCATAACTAAGGCTCTGTTTATAGCCTGCGGTTGCTCCGCGGCGGAGGAATCGCGGCGGTTTGGCAGTGCGCGGTTTCTCATAAGGCATCGTTGGACCTGTTTATAGGTGCGCCTGCGGTAGCGGCCCTTCCGCTTCGCTGCGGCGTCAAAATACCAGTCGCTGCACCTCCAAATCGCTGTGATTGTGCGGGCCGCAGCGGTGTCTGCTTACACGGCGGTTTATGGGGCTCTTCGGAACTGCGCGTCATATGGCAGTGCGCCCTTTTGTCTCACTGCTAGGTGGGAACAGGGTCTTCAAGGTCACTACGGTTGAACCACCAGAAATGTGAGTGACGAGCGGTGCCTTCGCAAAATCACAGCGGTTGCTCTGCCGCAGAAGAACCGCTGTCTATAAACGAATGTCTTGCACCTCGCCACTGCATTCATTGAAGCACTTCATCACACTCCTGACGTTGTGACATGGCTCATTGTCTTGTTGAAAAATGCCACTGCCGATGGAAACATACAGTCATGAACGGGTGTACAGTGCACTATACTTCTTGCTTCTCATGGTGCCTTGCACGAGCTTCACCGCACCAATGGACGACACGTGAATGGTCCCCACTATTGAAATAAGCCGTCGCCAGCCTGTTGCATTCCTTCACAGCTTACACAATGTACAAGTTGAAAACATTGGAAAAAGGCAATAAACCTTATTCGTTTTCCAACCACTGCATCCCTTTCATGTCCATCAGCTCTAATAACAGCTTTTTGGTTAATGTACAAGTTGTAAAAACCCTCCGTTGCCTGTATTTTACCCCTGCTGATTTCAGAATTTAAAAGAGTGTCTACAAAAGCTTAGAAATGTAGGTTTGTCTTTCCTTTAAAATGTTCAAATGTTTGGAAATCTATCGGACCAAACTGCGTGGTCATCAGTCCGTAGCTTACAAACTACTTAAACTAAGGTAATCTAACCTAAGATCAACACCCCCCCCATGCCCCAGAGAGGACTCGAACCTCCAACGGCGAGCAAAAGTGCGCTCCGCTCGAGGCGCCTTAGACCGCTCGGCTACTCCACCGCGCCTGTCTTTCCTTTATCGTCTAAGATAAGTTAGTATATATGTACAGTAATTTTAAGGTACAGACAAGGAATTAAGTAAGTCTGATTTTTTAAAGCGTTTGTTATCGTCACCATAATAAAATACAGGGTGGGACGGTCGTTGGTTCAGTTTGTTCTTGGCTGTTTTTTGAATATTTGGCTCAGCTTTTTTATTACAGAGGGCGTTTAGTCCCCTGAGCGGGCGCGCTGAGCCACGGCGCACCACTGAGCAATCCCGACACGACTCACGGTCCGTTCTCACGAGTAGTGTCGGTATAGCTCTGTGGTAGAGCGCTTGCCAGCGAAAGACAAACGTCCCAAGTTCGAGTCCCGGTTCCGGCACACAATATTAATCTGCCAGGAACTTTCATATCAGCGCACACTTCAGTGCAGACTGTGTTTTATTCTGGAAACACCCCTTAGGCTGTGGCTAAGCCATGTCTCCACCATATCCTTTCTTCCAGGAGTGCTAGTCTTGCAAGATCGTAGGAGAACTTCTGTGAAGTTTGGAAAGTAGGAGGGAGGTACTGGCAGAATTGAAGTTGTCAGTGCGGATCGTGAGTCGTGTCGCGATAGCTCAGTGGTAGACCGCATTCCCGCGAAAGACAAGGGTCCCACGTTCGAGTCAGGGTTTCGGCACACAATTTTAATCTGCCATGAAGTTACCTTGAATGCTGTGGTTGGTTGTGGCAGGTATAGACCTCCCGATAGAACCTTGCTGCACGCAGCCATTTGCCTTTCCGTTAGTAAACAGAGTAGCAGAATGTTGAAGTATCGTGTACAGCGTTATATGACATGCACTACAAGGTGAATCAGCAAGAAATATGACTCGGACAGAACATTACCAATTGATTTGGCAGGAGATGGAGCTAGGGCATGACGTATGAGGAACAGTACCGCCCTGCAGGAGGAAATCGTGCACACTGTTAACTGTGCCTGCGTGGCACAGTGCGTATTAGATTGTCTTTGTAAAAAAGTGTGATTTAATGAATAGTTTCTACCATGGAAACCACGCATTTCGACATACGTTTCTTAGACCTTGTGTGTTCCGTATCCTCTCATCCACCAATCAAATGTTTAATTGTTTGTAAAGTTATGGCACCTAACTGCATTGGCATCGGACCCTACACTTATGAACTACTTCAACTAAATTATCATAAGAACAACACACACACTCATGCCCAAGGGTGGACTCGAATTTCCATAAATCCCTAGAGCTTGTACACGGTGTAAAAAATCACCCTGCGTACTATCCTTACGCCTTTTTAGATAATATATACAAAAGACTGAAGAATGTAGTTGTTATATTTATCTCTGGTGATTTTTCTTATTTTACAATTAGGTCTGAGTGTCGTTCATTATCTTGCTCAGACATGCAAAGAAGTATCCGTTCGTTGTGTACAAATTAACAATTTCTTTCGTCTTATTTTGATTTAGTAGTACAGCAGTATGTACCATTATAGCCTAAACCAGTAAAATTTATTTATTTAGTCATTGCCCAGACTTATGATACAAAGTCTTTAGTTTCCTCTCTTCCCAATACAACTAACCATCACACACCACACCACAAATTGCAGTCTTCCGCATGTTCTTGGATGCTCCCAGTTCATAACGGTGTTTTTTCCTTCACACGTAACTCACTTTCGTGAGGGGAAGATTCCAATTCTGTGCGTTCAGCAAGCCATTCATGGCCGGTAATTTTCCGAAATGCTGCCACCGCTTCCTTTGTGGGGTTTAGGAAGTGCGCATTTATCCTCTAGCAGTGTGACACGTTTTCTCTTGTGTTCTCAAGTGGTCATAAAACTTATGCTTGAATTTATTGTTAATAAGTCTTGTAATTGTGGTGTCAGTTTTGGACAACTTCTTTGAGAGCTCTTTTCCTTTTTTTTGGCTAAAATGTCTGCCACTTCATTCTCATGGCATACGGTATGTGATGGTATCCATTGGATAGCTATTTCAGTTTCAGATTCGGTAATTGAGAAATGGGAATTTTTACTTTATTTATATAAGAATTCAGAGGTGTTCAGAGGACGATGTTGCCTGTATCGCAGAAATTGAATCACAAAACACACTAACCTTTTTCTTATGTTTAGAGTTGAATAAAACTTGCTTTTATTGCCAGGTTTATTGCCTCCAACTCTACATCGCCGGCCGCGGTGGCCGAGGGGACTGAGGCGCTCCAGTCACGGTCTGCACGGCCACTACGGTTGGGGGTTCGAATCCCCCCTCAGGCATGGATATTTGTGCCGTCCTTAGTCTTAGTTAGTTCATAAGTAGTTTGTAAGTTTAGGGACTGATGACCCCGTAATTAAGTCCCATAAGCTGTACAAACATTTTGAACAACTCTACATCACTATGGGAATGATACTATCCGACAGACCTATAAAAACAAAATATTTCACTATACACTCCAGCAGTAGAGAAACCATCGATCTCAGAAAGAAAAAAACAGATTTCAAAGATTTATATCTTCCAAACCGCAAAAGATAGAACCATAATTCCAGTGTTCCTGGACAGACAACAGTCTAAAGCATGTACATGAAATAGATTCCCCGAAGACAAGTCTGCCGTGACATATCTCTTAACAAAGGGCCATTCCGGTTCATGGAGAAAACTGTGACAGGACCAATCAATCACAAAATGGTTTAAAACTGGCTATTTCCTTACAATGAATAGGATTCCGATGGCTTCATATTCATGCAAGATTGTTCTCTACCTCATTTCTGTTAAAAACACCCAACGTTACCTGCGTGACACCATTCCAGAGTGTTGGATTGGATGAGGAGCAACAGAAGATTAACTTCAACAACCATTGCCTCCCACGTTTCTGAACCTTACACCTGTGACTGTTATCTGTGGGATTATGTAAAAGACAGTGTTTATAATGAAATTGTTGCCTGACACCGCTGAAAGTGTGCTACATCAAATTGTTGAAGCTGTGAATTTCATAACGAGAGACCAGTGCTTTTGTGTGACCAGAAATAAGCCACTGTTTCAATATATGCCATGCAACACACGGTGCTAATATTGTATGCATAAAAATTTAACCTTTTCTCTTTACAAGAACATTGGAATTGTGTGTCTGTCTTTCATAGTTTGAAAGCAATAAATGTTTAAATCTGTTCCTTCATTTTGTAAAGCATTGCAATTACATTTTTACAGTATGGACTTCACTATTATCTGAAGACGGTTGCCTTGGTTCACTCTGTCAGGAGTTTTTCAATAATTGTCCAGAAATGTAAATTTTGTTACTTAGCGCATAGAAACGATAATTAATAATAATCTTTATAAAATACTGAAAATAAAAAAAGACGTGTTTTGATAGAATCAACGACTAGATATGTGTTAGTTAACATATATTTGCATTTTTTTTAATGTCTTGGTCGCTATATACTTATTTTACCATTACGAGTTTCGACCTCATCATCAGATCTGTGGCACAAATAATAGAAGTACATTACATTTCAGATGTTTACTGTTCATAATCACAATATTCACAAGGAGAACAAACAAATTATATGCACATATACTTACAAACATGTTTTAAAAACGATGGGAATTAAAATACATTTGATGAAGATGCATAAAGACATAAACCACCATCATGAATGTCTAGTGAAGGTGTTCAACTAGATTTACATGCCAAACTGTGGTGAGAGGGGGGAAACACCATAATAGGTAAATTAGCCCCAATAGCCGCCAGATGGCGCAGGTTTAAAATTAAATGTTACTTGAATAAATTTATAATAACATCATCTTGCGCCCTCTGCACTGCTTACTGACACTGAAGCTATGAAAAACATAGTTACAAGATGTGTTAAGTCATATGAACAATATCAGATTCCATATTATAAGTACATTAAAACATATTACTAGGATTGGGCGTACACCAAGGGAGGAGTGGCAGAGCAGAAGGATGGGATTGGGCGTGGCCAAATGCAGCATAAAGTCCACACGAAAATATCAAAGAAGCAAGCATACTAGACCACTGTGATGTGAGAGTCACATGGCCGCTCACCTTACAAGTCAAAAATGTAACGGGTTATTAGATGTTCTTAAGCAATGTCAGCTAACTACAGTTAAGTTAGCGATAAAATAATTACATGGATAACAGGTAAATGCTAGTATTGTCTCTAAAATTAAAAGAGGATAATACAGGGGAAATAATGGAAGGGGGGAAGGAAGTGAGAGCAAATAAGGATGGGAGAAGGAATGAAATGTTACTAACAATTATGAACAAAATTGTATACGAAGTCTAGATGTAATATACTTGGCGACTTAATAAGGTGAACACAGTGGGGGAGGAAAGGGTATGGAATCACATTAGGTACATATCCTAGTGAATCTGAACATGCTCAAATTTAAACATTACATAATCATAGAATGGCAGTAATGGTCTATAGGATAGTCACAGTGGTTATATATGATCCTAACCAGTGGAATAACATATCAAGAGCCAAAAGGTACATAAATTATGTGAAAGGATAATATCTCACTTAACATTATGGTCTATGAAGAAGAGAAGAAGGAGTTGTAGATAGATTATGACAATATGAATATAGTCTAGGCCTGAAAATCAAGGAACACAATGTGCCATTGAGTCATAATATGTGCTTATACTTACGTATTCCATTACATATCGCTTGATTTGGATGGAGGGAAGTAAGATGATGAGGGAGGGGGTGGGTAGGGAAAAGGTGGATGGATGGATAGACAAAGGTGGGGATTCCCCCCCCCCCCCCAATGTTTTCTTTTTTCCCTACTGTTTTCTCATTTTTTGTTATATTTTTTCTAATTTTATTTTTTTATTTTTTACAAGAAATTATTTACAAAGATACATGTTATATAAAATATAATGAACAAAATGATGCATATGCCCATCAAGTAGCCTGCTATGTTAAGGCATAGATTTGAATACAAAATAAGGTCACAAATGTTAAAACATGGACATGACATAGATCACACCAATCCATCAGTCTAAATGTATCGAATAGGGGGATACTATGTTGAGGCTAGTATTTGAAGAAGAAAACAGTAATTTCAGTCATAATTTTAAAATAAAATAATAATACGTGGACATAACCCAGCGCCATCTGGCGGCTATTGGGCCTACTTTACCTGTTGTAGTATTTCCCCCCTCTCACCGCAGTTTGGCATGTGAATCTAGTTGAACACCTTCACTAGACATTCACAATGGTGGTTTATGTTTTAGTTATTCCTCTCCACTAAGATGTATTTTTACTTCCCATCGTTTTCTAAAAAAGTTTGTAAGTATATGTACATATAATGAGTTTTTTCTCCCTGTGAATATTGTAATTGTGAACTGTAAACATCCTAAATGTAATGTACCCGTGTTATTTGTGGCACAGATCTGTTAATGATGTTGTCGAAAAGCGTAATGGTAAAATAAAGTATATTGCAACCAAGGCATTTCAAAACAATGTTTATGCATGCCAACGTATGGTCCCTTGTCCGCAAAAAATGGAAGGTTTTATGAACCAAGTGATAAATATCATGAATTTGATGAATTTTACTTTTATATGGTGTGGATATTCGAAGAAAAAAGTATATAGTGAATGGCCTGATTCAAGTTGTCCGCGTTACAGTTTCTTAATTATCAATTTACAACGCTAGCGATGAGTCACTTTTTTAAAATAGAGGTTGTAAAATATTTCGATGTCCATTTTCTCGAGACTTTTTGAGGGTTGTATCGAAGGGCTTTGGCTGATGCTGTTTGAGTTCTGAATTTGACGTGCGATAAATATAAATCTTATAGAAATCCGATATACGTGTGATCTCCTTCCAGGATTAGAGATGTTTATTTCTCCATAGTTACTTGCTTTATGGGCAACATTTATACCCTTTATCTGTTTTGTGCGTGATTTTGTTATTATAGGTCCTGTATGTCTTTTGGTTGTGCTTTCTGTATGTTTTGATGTCATTTGATTAGCTGGTTGCTTCATTTTTGTCTTTATTTTTCTGTTTAATTTGTATATCACATTAATCATGGAATGGAAACACACAGCAACAGAACGTACCAGCGTGACTCCAAACACTTTGTTACAGGAAATGTTCAAAATGTCCTCCACCCTCCGTCGCATGGAATCCCTGATACGCTGATGCAGCCCTGGAGAATGGCTTGTTGTATCACAGCCGTCCACAATACGAGTACGAAGAGTCTCTACATTTGGTACCGGGATTGTGTAGACAATAGCTTTCAAATACTCCCATAAATGAAAGTCAAGAGGGTTGAGGTCAGGAGAGCGTGGAAATGGTCCACCTCTACCAATCCATCGGTCAACGAATCTGTTGTTGAGAAGCGTACGAACACGTCGACTGAAATGTGCAGGAGCTCCATTGTGCATGTACCACATGTTTTAGCAGCACAGGTAAAGTATCCCGTATGAAATCATGATAACGTGCTACAGTGAGCCTAGGTGGAAGAACATGAGGCCCAATCAAGACATCACCAACAATTCCTGCCCAAACGTTCACAGAAAATTTGTGTTGATGATGTGAATCGAGGAAGTACAGTACATACTAACAAAACAATTGGGTATTTTGATAATTGTCTGCACGAATTATTTCAATTTACATTTAAAGAGAAATACTAAAATGAGCTCAAACATGGAAATTAAGCGTTTTCGGACACATGTCCAAATAATATATTTTCTTTTTTTTGTGTGTGAGGAATGTTTCAAATGTTTCCTGAAAGTTTGGCCGTACCTTTTTGTAACACCCTGTATAGATAAGAAAATTGCCCAACTGATCGTTATGTGGACTGTCGTCATGAGAAATGCCGTCACATGTTAATCATATGACGTGCGCAAGAAATTATTATTTGGGATGAATCCGAATCACTGTTACAACTGTGATTCATGACGCGAAAGACCTCCATAGATTCACAGTTTTTTTACATTTATTTGAAAGAAGGGAACACACTGCAGAGTTTGCCCAAGATGTATAACTTACAAGAAATTTTATGAGTGCCTAGTCTGAGGCTGGTAACTTCAATTAGATTCTATTCTTCCGATGGAACTACTCAATGTCCGGAAGTTGGAAGCGTTTCACGAATAGCAGGCCTCATTTCTTCGATCAGAACTTGTATATTACGGTTGGGGCTTTCACAAGTTTCGCGGTTATATGGCGCCTGGTGGATTTTTCCTTAACGAGCACTTGAGTGGGATCCTTCACTGGCGGATGCAGGGCTGCACCCACGCCATTAGCGTTGTTCTGCCCAGAACGACCCGTTCTGAAGCACCGCTCGCCCCTCACGATATTAGAAGGGCGTTTTAAGGACACTTGACGACTCGAGAATGCGAATAATCCTTCTGAATGTCTCGCTGATGTGCAGTCGATAAAGTGGAGTTGTTCGCTATCGGGACACTGCTGAATACTCAGTAAACAGGTAATACCAAATTTTTATTTCCCTTTTTATGCTTCAATGTAACGTTTCTTGGGTGATATTGTTCGTGTATACCGATTGAGTATCCACTTCGCTTCCAATTTCTAGTAACTAAAATTAAGGCAATGAATAGACCTACAAATTCATTTGAATTATTCGTGCGAGATCCTAAACGTGTGTAAAATGCCGTCTTTTTACAAAATTATTACGTAACAAATTTTTAAATTAAGAAAGGACGCAATGAAAACATATTTATTTAAGTTTATAGACGGAAACTGAAACAGTAATTTTAACCCTCTAGTGCACTGATTACATACAGGGTGTTACAAAAAGGTACGGCCAAACTTTCAGGAAACATTCCTCATGCGCAAAGAAAGAAAATATGTTATGTGGACCTGTGTCCGGAAACGCTCCATTTCCGTGTTAGAGCTCATTTTATTACTTATCTTCAAATCACATTAATCATGGAATGGAAACAAACAGCAACAGAACGTACCAGCGTGACTTCAAACACTTTGTTACAGGAAATGTTAAAAATGTCCTCCGTTAGCGAGGATACATGCATCCACCCTCCGTCGCATGGAATCTCTGATGCGCTGATGCAGTCCTGGAGAATGGCGTTTTATATCACAGCCGTCCACAATACGAGCACAAAGAGTCTCTACGTTTGGTACCGTGGTTGCGTAGACAAGAGATTTCAAATGCCCCCATAAATGAAATTCAAGAGGGTTGAGGTCAGGAGAGCGTGGAGGCCATGGAATTGGTCCGCGTCCATCAATCCATCGGTCACCGAATCTGTTGTTGACTGAAATGTGCAGGAGCTCCATCGTGCATGAACCACATGTTGTGTCGTACTTGTAAAGGCACATGTTCTAGCAGCACAGGTAGAGTATGCCGTATAAAATCATGATAACGTGCTCCAGTGAGCGTAGGTGGAAGAACATGAGGCCCAATCAAATCTGTGTTGATGGCGTGAATCGAGGAAGTACAGTACATACTAACAAAACAATTGGGTATTTTGACAATTGTCTGCACGAATTATTTACATTTAAAGAGAAATACTAAAATGAGCTCTAACATGGAAATTAAGCGTTTCCGGACACATGTCCACATAACATATATTCTTTCTTTGTGTGTGAGAAATGTTTCCTGAAAGTTTGGCCGTACCTTTTTGTAACACCCTGTATAGATATATAGATTTTCAGAAACCTTTATTTGCTCAAAAAATACAGTTATACCATTCACGCTCATTGTATGCTTCGAAATACATATGTGTATACGTATATCAAAGTACATAGTGAGCCTGAATGGTGCAGTTAAACTATTTGAGAAAATATAGGGTTCCGAAAATCTAAATATCACAGAGCAGAAGAGGGCTGAAACATCTGTAACGTAGCAAGAAAAGGATGTATGTATGGAAATAAAGTTATAGCTTTAGCATCGTGTTATTGACAGAATGTTGATAACTCATTTAGAACGTTGCGAAACATTTATTAAGCTAAGTGTCTTTCTATGATGCTGAGCTCTTTGTTTACATCCAACACGATGCAGATAAGTCAGCACATTCGTTGGCGTGTTTCTCTCTCTCTCTATCTCTCTCTCTCTCTCTCTCTCTCTCTCTCTCTCTCTGTTGTGTGTGTGTGTGAGTGTGTGTGTTTATGCACACTTAACTCCTAGAAGGACACAGACTAAAAGCTAACACATCTTTTCCTTTTTGTATCGATGACTCAATGCTTCTGCTTTAAGGCGAATAGTTTCCTTTATTACTAAGTTAATTATTTATCTTGAACCAGAACTTGCAGACAAATGCTGAACAGACTCATTAAGAAGCCGTAAACATTTTTATTTACCAGAGCATTAAAAGGGGTACAAGGGATACACAAGAAAGACTAGTAGACAAATTAAACAGAAAAATAAACATGAAAATGAAGCAACCAGCTAATGAATTCACATCAGAACATACAAGAAGCACTATCAAAAGACTTATAGGATCTATCACCAGAAGCAACTGTATAATGATTTACATAATATACCAGCATGGTGCATAAATGGCAATGACTCTTAATAACGATAAATGTGTAGTCATCCATATGACCACTAAAATAAATCCGTTAAACTTCGTTTACACGATAAATCAGACAAAACGACAGGCGGTAAATTCAACAAAATACCTAGGAATAACAATTACGAAGAACTTAAATTGGAAAGAACACATAGAAAATATAGGAGGGAAGGCGAACCAAATACTACGGTTCATTGGCAAAACACTAAGAAAACGCAACAGTACTACTAAAGAAACTGCCTACACCACACTTGTGCATCCTATTTTCGAGTATTGCTGCGCATTGTGGATACCCACCACGTGCGACTGACAGATGTTTTAGAGAAAGTTCAAAGAAGGCCAGATCGTTATGTATTATTGCGATATAGGGGAGAGAGAGAATGTCACGGAAATGATGCACGAGATGGGTTGGAAATCATTAAAAGAAAGGCGTTATACGTTGCGACAAGATCTATTTGCAAAGTTTCTTTCACCAACTTTCTCTTCCGAATACGAACATATTTTGTTAGCACCCACCTACATAGGAACACATAATTTAGCGCGATCCATTAGAGAAAGGAAATGTAGAGAAATATCATAATAGCGGTCCGATGAACACTCTGCCATGCACTTCATTGTGACTTGCAGAGTACTTGTGTAGATGTAGATCATAACAAAATCACACAGAGAATAGGAAAAGGGTACTCATAGTATTCATAAAATAAATGACTCTGTAAAAATATACATCCCTAAAGTGGCAAGGAGATAACACGGATGTCGAGTTTTTGTAAGATTTATATTTATGGCACGTGAAATTCAGAATTCAAACAAGAATCAGCCAAAGCCTTTCGATGCAACTCTTAAAAATTCTCTAGACAATTGACTTGGAATTATTTTAGAATCTCCAGTTAAATATAAAATCGACAAAGTGACTCATCGCTAGCGTTGTAAATTGATAATCAAGAAACTGCAGTGTCAACGACATGAATCCCGCCATTCCCATATACTTTTTTGTTTGAATATTCACACCATATAAAAGTAAAATTCATCAAATATATGGCAATAACAGATATCTAATAGCTGTTTTTGTGAAATAAAAACACGTCTTTTGTTTATTTTTAATTTTCAGTATTTTATAAAGGTTGTTTATAAATATCCTTTCTATTAAATAAACAACAAAAATTACATTTTTGGACAGTTACTGAAAAACTCCTGACTAAGTGAACAAAGGAAACCATCTTCAGTTAGTAGTGAAGTTCATACTGTAAAATGTATTGCAATTCTTTTTAAAGTGAAACCATGATTGCTAACAACATTTCATATCATAATGGAAATTAACTATAAACAAAGACTTATATTTTTCATTAAACAGTTACAATCACACCTGTATTAAATACAAAATATTTTGATGAGTTTTAAATTTATATGTTCAGGTATTTGAACACAACAGAAAAATAGGTATGCCAGGATTCGATACATCGAGACTAAAGTTTTCTGGTTTGTCAGTATACAACGGTAGTATTCAGTTCACAACTCAGTTCACATTACCTGAAGGAAGTTACAACAATCCCGAGTATAGCGACTAAACCCACAGGAAAAGTATTTCACTCTAGAAATCTTCAGGAAGCACTTCTATATGGTGTCTGCATACGGTGTCTCTTCTGCATGAAGTGTATAAATAAAAAAGTTTTTAACAACTGTTTGTATTTAGGAATGTTTCTTCAAATTGTGATGTCCTGAAAGTCACCAGATTTACGAATGAATATATAATACGTACAGTGTATGAGGGGCCAAGCATAACCATTGTTTTTCGCCTTGGGAAACAAATGCCAATCGGTGGTAACATATCATTTCAATGAGTCACGACAAATGTTAAAAATATCCTTTTTATACATTTCAAAGTTGACTGTCTCAAGAGTTTTAAGAGTCGCATTGAATGACTTTGACAACGTCCTGTAGGCGGTATCTATTTTTCCCCTAGTTGTATATTTTTCTACAGATTTGCATTTGCCTTCTAGTCACTCCTGCTTAGCCCTTTTGCACTTCCTGTCAATCTCATTTCTTAGTCATCTGTACTCCACTCTACCTGCTTCATTAACTGCACTTTTATATCTTCACTTTCCGTCAGTTAAATTTAGTATTTCCTGTGATATCCAAGGATTTTTTGTAGGTCTTGCCTTTCTGTCTAATTGGTCCTCCGCTGACTTGTGTAATTCATCTCTTAAATCTAGGAATTCCTCATCTACTCTTTTACCCCCCCCCCCCCCCCCCCCCCCGTTTCTATCAGTTCTTGCCTTAAACTCCCTTTGAAATTTTCAAGAACTTCAGGTTCCTTCAATTATCCAGGTCCCATCTCATTATATTCTTACCTTTCTGCAGTGTCTTCAATTTCAGTCTCCCATTCATAATCAATAAGATATGGCCAGAGACTACATCTGCCCCTGGGTATGTCTTACAGTTTGTTTCTTATCTTATGTCTTACCATTATAAAATCTATCTGGTACATTCCGGTGTCTCCTGGACTCTTCCATTTCGTGATTATTAAACCAGGTGTTTGTTATGATTAAATTATGTTCCGTACAAAATTCTACCAGGCGACTTCGTCTTTCATTCCTTTTGCCCTTATCGTATTCACCTACCATTTTCCTTCCTTTCCTTTTCGTACTACCGAATTCCATCCTCCCAACACAATTAATTTTCCTCTCCCTTAATTGTCTGAATAATATCCTTTACCTCCTCATACATTTCTACAGTCTCATGATCATGCGAGCGTGAAGGTCGGGGTGAGAGTTTAAAATAGGGAAAGATTAATTTTTGAAACTCACAACCACCAGCTGCGAACCAAATTCCTAAACATGCAAAAACACTGGAACTGTTATTGCGACTGTTTGACTCGTTTTCTAGGGGATGATATCACACGTTCGCAGCTTTCCTTCCCTGCATATGATTAACAAAACAAATTCATAATAAATTCAAGTTCATGAGAGAAAAGGGTGTACTAACTACTATTTTTGAAAACACATGAAAGTTCACTTTATGTTGTTTATTTCACAATACTTGAACCCTGTGGTTGATATGTCTGTACGTCGGCACATTTATCAAATAAAGTTATAGCTCGAGAGCCCCCAGACAAAATGAATATTTGTCGCGAATTGTTTTCACACCACGTGGCTGTCTCAAACACCGTTTATGTTCATGCCTATGCGACGACACGTGTTACATTAACAAATCACAGTCACTTTAATTCAATGCGATGCACACCTTGTTCCACTGGCTAAATATTCACAAACACACAGTAGCACTCGATTTAACTTGGTGCAGTCTACGACGAGCAACCACGCGTGGCGATTGCCACAGACAAATCTCAAGTCACCACCTCGAGATCCACATGCCGACGAGGCAGCGCGACGCCGCCAGGCCAGCCACACCACGTGCTCTCTGGAGTCCTCACTTCCTGACCTCGCGCGCGCGCGCGCGCGCGCGCGCGCGCCAAAACTCAACTGCCGGTTTTTTTTCCCCTACGTCATCAACTTCCCCATGTAAGCTGTTGTAACCGATTTGCCAACGTACAGCGCTCAGCCAATACATTTCTAAAACTTTACTTAAAATCAAAATAATTACACTACACATTATACAAATATTTTCTTACGTTTTTATATTAATATACACATCCTTTGTACTGTTTATCATAATTGTACAATTTCTTATACCACAGATAAGTGATTTAACTGAATACTTTAAGATAAAATACAAAAGATTAATTGAAAATAAAATGAGAAATAGTTAATATATTATTTTTATAAACAAACATTGCCATGCTAGTTGTGTAACTGTCTTGTCTTCGTTGGTAATTTATTACTTTTCATTGTCAATTAAACATATTACGTTAGATGTGACTATATCAGCTAATGTATTGTTTATTTATCAACAGGCTATTTTGTAATGAGGGCCTTAAAGGTTCCTAACTGCATCGTATTACTTCATATGCCAGTAGTATTACAATATTTGTGCACTGCACTGTGCCTAGCACTCGCCATTGTCCCTCTCTCCCCTCACCGGAAACGAACTGTAAAATCTTAAGTTGGAACAAGCCACCAACATCGGCCTGTTCGCTGGCCTCCCGTCAGCTACAAGCACACAGCAAATCTCAACGTGGAGAAATTCTACCTTTGGCCTAACTATAAATGTTGTCACCCAACTGTGTACATACATTGCTACCATAATTAATAAGATTAAAATTGTGTAACATTTAGTGCATTGGCATGGTCAATGTTTGCAGTGAACTTCATACTGTTTAATTATCAAATGCTATTAATTACCAGTATTTCTATTGGGCGGGAATCTCACAATCATCAGCAGAGCTAGTTGGCATATAAACTTATACTACTGTGGTCCCTGTTGACTTTGTATCTATCTTGACTATGATAATGTGATCACTGCGCTGCTCGTAGTAGTTTACCCACATTCCTATTTTCTTATTCATTACTAGACCTACTCCTGCAATTCCCCAACTAATTTTTTATTTATAATCCTGTACTCGCCTGACCAGAAATCCTGTTCCTCTTTCCACCTAACTTCACTAATCCCCACCATATCTAACTTCAACCTATCCATTTCTCTTTTTTAATTTTCTAACCTCCCTACCCAATTAAGGGATCTTAAGATTCCACGCTTCGATCTGTAGAATGCCAGTGTTGTCTTTCCCGATGAGATATACGCCTGAGTAGTCAAACAAGGAGATCGGAATGGGGGACTACTTTACCTCTGGAATATTTTACCTGTGAGGATGCCATCAGCAAATATTCTTACAGTAGAGCTGCATGTCCTCGGGAAAAGTAACGGTTTAGTTTCTCCTTACTTTCAGATGTTCGCAGTAACTGTATGACAAAGCCATATTAGGTGACGTTACAAGGCCAGCTCAGTCAATAACCTAGACTGTTGCCGCTGTAACTACTGAAAACGTTACTGCCCATCATCAGGAACCACACGTTTGTCTGGTATCTCCACAGATACATCTCCCTGTGGTTGCACCTACAGTATGGCTATCTATCGTTGAGGCAGGCAATCCAACAAAATAAATATAAAAATTTGTCACCAATGTAGTCTTCCTGAAAAATGAAAACCAGGCAGATGCCAACAGTATGGTATCTATCAGCTCAACTCTAGTCACTGGGAAAACATGTACAATGGGATGATCAGCTTCAATTTTGACACAGGAAATGAAGAACATGCTAGGGAATGGAAATAGACTGCAAACCATTCAAAATTTGCAGATAATTATTGTCAGGCATATTACACACTAAATAATATAGAAAAAACATGAACAAAATAAAAAACAGTAAAGACAGAAGTATTCTCCATTTGCTAGAAAACGTATACATACGAAAATCATTAACACACGATAAACAATGTCGAAAAACAGTCAATAAAGAGAGAAGGAATAAACAGCGTTCCTTTTTTATATCGTTTGCTCTCTTTTACTCATGACCCCCTCACCCCAATAGCCTTTCACGTCTTGCTTCTCACACTTCTCCTCCAATCCCTTATGCCACTACTTTACCATTTTGATTGATTCTTCCGCCGCTTCTTGGTAGAACATAATCAAATAAATTAAAAACACAATTTTCTGTGTGTTCTACAAGTTTATTTTTGTTTACTTAACCGGTTTCCGGCTTATTAGGCCATCTTCAGAGTATTTACTGCTGTGTCAAAGAGGTTAAAATGTTTAGATTCAGTAGGTATTAGGTAGTTTCAGTTCCCAGGTTATATTCAAATTTATTTCTTGTTTTATCCTTTACATATTATATATTCATTTAGTTTTTTAAGTTGATAACTGTAATAACACAATGTCAAAGAAGTGTTATACTATGTATGTCGATCTAAGTGTAGTGATTTGTCATCTCTTCCCTTACTGTATCTAAACTATGTAACCTCTTTGCCACAGCAGTAAATACTCTGAAGATGGCCTAATAAGCCGAAAACCGGTTAAGTAAGCAAAAATAAACTTGTAGAACACACCACTACTTTACATTGACTATTCACTTATCTTTGCCCCACTCCACGCCCTTCTCTCTATTTACCACACATTTTTTCAACTTTGTCGTTACTTCATTTCTCTTACATTTTAAAAGAGTGCACAATAACACAACTATTCAGAATAACACACAAAACACGCAAATACCGACCAGATTGCAGAAAAAAAAATATTTGCAATGTCGTAAACGCTACAAAACATAAGATACGGATTTATCCAGAAGGATACAAATAAACATTGTTTGTACAACATTATGTAGTGTTAAATATTTATAAAAAGGCACAGTTCTAAAAAACAGTGTGAAATCGGACCAAAATCAACAAAACGAAAAAATCGATTCAGGAACGTCCGGCGTGGCGCAGGGGATAGCGTCACGGACAGTGGTGCAGAAGGTCGCCGATTCAATCCCGCCCACCGGCAAAAATTTATTTCCTTTTAATTAACAATTCCAGAAGATTCTACATCTTTCTTATGTTCACTTGTAAATTCTACTTGTTTCTTATGTTAACTGTTCTT
Source organism: Locusta migratoria (assembly GCA_026315105.1). Lineage (NCBI taxonomy): Eukaryota > Metazoa > Arthropoda > Insecta > Orthoptera > Acrididae > Locusta > Locusta migratoria. Next base: position 526,866,720 of record CM048745.1, read on the forward strand.
CTAATTTCTGGCAAATTCTTTCTGTGTATAAATAGCAGAGCACTCTGCCTGAGAGGCAGTCAGTACTGCGTGTATGTTGAGTTCATAATAAACGTGCTTTGAGTATAAGTGCTGTGTTTAGTTGCCTTCGAAGTCTAGCTTGTTTCCATTTCAACGCGAAGCGAAAAACCAGACACGAAATACCAGAAGTAAAAATAAAAATTTTGCTGTTGAACTGTTTTTCGATTAAGAAACCAACACTGACGCCTGGTTATGTTTAATTTCAATAAAACGAAATTTATTTTTTGACAGAAAAACGCAAAGACCCTAAATAAGTTGTAGTACAGCTTCATTTAACGTATAAATAAACTTTTCCAACACAAAAAATATATAATTGTGTAATAATCGTAACAAACAATTTAAAAATCGATTGGGCGATTATTATACCTAATTGAAAAGTCAATTGATTCAATTACAAGTTCCCACCGACCACTGCCATTTCGATCCACTGGGCAAGCACAGTCGCCATTCCCTTGCAGGATCTGCGCTGAGTTAAAGCTCCGATTAGGCTGTGCATTGTTGTTACCAGTTCTATAAATACGTAATTTTTTTTACGTAGCACAAAACAAAAATTCTGTCTTCGAAAATGAACTTTTATTTTTCAACGGAAGATGAGTATGTTGTTTGGCCTCTCCAATTGATAAAGGTTCGAAATGATATACTCAGGCACCTTAAACAGAATAACTGTAACAGTAATATTTACTCATATTGTAAAGAATCAAGTTTTTCTCACTATCATTTCCTGCATATTCCGACCTCAAAATCACATTCTACTCATCAAGATGAATCTTTTGTATATAAACTCGATAGGGTACGGGCATTTTCAATGACAATAATTACAGTTTGCTACACAAATTTCGAGATCATGATGCAAGTACAACAAGATAATCAAAGCTGATGCGTACTATTGAACAAACATCTGAAGTTTTTGTGAAGCGACGCGAGGGGCACGCAGGGTGGTGACCGGTGACAATAGACAGGTGGGCGGAATGCTCCTCACCCCACTCCCTCACCCAGTTGGTGTTCGGCCAGAAAACCACTTCCTTCCTGGGGAAATGCGGACGCTTTAAAATCCTTTTGAAAGCCACACAATGTCGCTCTCAACAAAGGGTGTTTACTTGCAGCTTTTAAGCCACAGGTAGAACGCAGGTGCCAAACTGGTGCAATCAAGTCTGAGAGGAAATACCTAAACAAGACGTTAGCTGACTCACTATTGGCTGGCGAGTCATACTGCGTTTTAAGACGCACTATCAGATTGCTAAGCGAGCCACTGGTGGGGAAGCGCCAACATCATCGGAAGATATATACAAGTAGAACAAGAAAAATAAGGCAGACTCACTCTCTCGCTCGCACTGGCTTTGTGCAAGCCATAGTTGCGACCCTCTCACAGTGAATTTTTGCGTAGAGGCCATAAGGACTCCAGTACAATATTGCATTGTAAGGAGCACTTCTGTCGTCTAGCGAATCTTAGTGAATTTACAGTGGGGAGTACTAAGGATTGCACGTTGTTCATAGTGTTGACCGAGATACTTAATATCCAGTGTGTACAGAGACAGAGTGCATTAGTTAACGCTTACGAGCGTATTTTTGAGTGGCAATAAGGTGGGTTAGTCTGAGACTGATGTACCATGCCAATTTATAGCTAGACTAGCATTTATAAATCGTTCTTGACTTCATCAAGACACAGGAAAAGTGTGATCGGCAGTAGTCGATCCAAACAGACAATATTTAGTTTCGAGTTCAGCGAAGATCAAGCTAGCAGCTGTCGGGGCAGTTAACGGTATTGTGTGCAAATGCTTTAGGCGAGCTCCACCCATCGACAAACAACAATAACAAATATGTTGATAAAACTCTTCTGGGTATTAGACCGCATTGTCAATATATCAAGTTTTTCACCGACGTTTCGGCCGCTATTGCAAGCGGCCATCTTCTGGATGTTACGTTTACTGCTGGATGAGGGAAAGCTGGTGTCTTAAATATTAAATGTTGCCAGTTATCATTGGTAGTTTCAGAGCTCTTACCATTGGTGTTTGCTTTATTTCTTCCTATTGGTGGAAAAGGAAGTCCAGGATTGATGTTTATATTAATGTTTGCCATTGGTTAAAACTGGCGAATGAGGAGCGCTGGTAGCAATGACGTAGCAGTGATGCCTAGCGCCGGCTAGAGCGTGCTGTTTGCTCTGCGTACGCTCGGCCGCTGTTGTCTCCGGGCTATGTGGGCCCCTATGGACTGCACTGCGCGCGGTGTCGTCGCCAAGCGCTGCTACTGCTGGCAGCCAAGACGCGGGAAGTCTATACCCGTCTTCTCTGTTCATATTTCCGGGTCGCTTAGCTATTTCTATTGCTTCCCTGATTTTCCTCTTCAAAGTGTAGGGTTGTTTTGCCAGTACAGTGACTTCCTGAAAACATATCTGTTTGCCGCACTCTTCCTGGTGTTCAGATACTGCCGACTTCGTATGCTGTCCCAGCCGAATGTACCTCTCGTGCTCGGCTATCCTTGTGTTAATCGGCCGCCCAATTTCTCCAATGTACACCTGGCCGCACTCACGGCCGATTTCGTAGACTCCAGCAGTGTGCAACTTGTCAGTTTTGTCCTTCATTGAGCCTAGAATAGCTCTTAGGACAAACGATAGTGTCGCCACCCGCCAGATGAAGAAATTTGATAACCTGCAGCAGAAAACTACGGGCAATGGGCAAACAATGGAGACGCAGCGAACGGTGGTCAACCTTTCCAGTCATTAATTAAGTGATGCAGCGACACAAATCCTGTCCAAGGGGATGAATGACGAATCCCTAAGGAAGACATCATAGAATCCGTCGAGGCATCGCTACGTCACCTTCCACAAGCAGAAGCAGAGAAGATCCGCCAAGAGACAGTTCGAGTCTTGGCGCATGCAAAGCCACCAAAGCAGAACATCAGCAATGAGGAACGTCGTGCTATCATTGAGTTGAAGAACAGCCCCGACCTAGTAGTGGTACAGTCCGACAAGGGGAACGCCACAGTGGTGATGAATACTACAGAGTACGACGACCGGATGGAAAAACTATTAAGTGAACCCATCTATAAGAAGCTCAAGGGGGATCCGAGGCCTAAGGTTATAAAACAGACGCAAGCACTGCTTAAGAAAACCAGAATTAACTTCGACACGGCCAGAAGACTGAACCCGCAAGTCCCACAGGCACCATAGGCCAGTCAAATCGTACAAAAAAGGGGCTAAAAACGCAAATCGTGATGCAGTTCTAAATTTTTGATATGTTGTTAGGACCAGTTAGAGTAGTATGAAACCAAGTTTGCAGCTTCGAAAACTCTGTGCTTCCCATGTTATAAGTGAAAAACTCCGAAATTTTCGGACTTTTTTTAGATTTTGCCTTCTAACGCAAAAACTATGAGTTTTACGATGTTAGTAGTTTTCACCATTTCCAAAGTACATAGAATATGTAACAATTTAAGCCTAACCGCAGCGTTATACTTCGAATAGTTTTCTAGAAATGAAGCGTCAAAGATGGGCTTATTTTTACCAAAAATGAAAATTTTAAGTTTTGCTCTGACTTCGAGTTGAATATTAGCATAACTGCTCATCCTGCGAGAATAGACATGAGAATTGAAGTTGTAGTAAATTTTATTAGCTTTAAAATACGCACAAGATGAACTCTCTAGAGCGAGTAGTTCTCTTCAAATTGTACAAAAACGGAAAGTCAGGAAACTGAAATTTTTGAAGAAATGAGCCTAAACACTAATGACAAATTGTGGGCATGCAAAGAAATAAAAATGTATACCACTGTCTTTAAAGAAATGCAATTGTGTGATAAACATACATTTCAATAACTGAGTAACCTACAACATCGAGTGGTCCCAGAGAAATTTACTGTTTTCACTAGAGGAGACTTCACGATTCGCAGATCTCATAAATTTTGGTCACGGCTGTGGACAGATTTAACTATCGAACAGGTACTAATGAGATCAATGAAGAGCCAGGGAGGATTAACTCACGGCCGTGGTATATCCAGCAGTGTGCTTTCGCGGTGGACAGGAGGAATGGTGTACATGTTAAACCTGTGCGAAGAGCTGGAACGTTTTTGGGACATGACGTCAGCACAGATGATACGAGACATTGCTGACTTGGAAAAACTTAATAAATGGTTCAGTATCCATCATCCATTTCCATCTACAGACAAAATACTATCCATCAGCAACGGAATCGTGGGAGGTGCTGAAATAAATTGCCATCTAGCTTAGGAAAAAGGCATTGAAGGGGTCAAGAAAATAACTGGCAGCTCGTTTGGCAAAGTAACTTTCAAAAGAAAAGACAAAGTGGTAACTTTGTCGACAATCACGAACTCCATTAAAGCACACCAGAAGCGTGTCGACGTTAATCCACTCACCATTTTTGAAAGGATGTGTATCACAAAAAGTCGGACAGTGAACTGAAAGAGCATTTTAAATTCGAACTGGCCCCTTATCCACTGGCATTGTTCAACGAAGAGGGGATGCGTAAGAGAGCGAAGTCAAGTTTTTATGCCGCTTTCGCACCACTTTCACAAAAAGTTTCTCTTGGAACCAGGACATTTGTTGTGGTCGATGGGGGATACCTTCTCCACAAGACTATCTGGCACAGAAACGACTCGATGAAGGCTATAGTTGCTACCTACACTTTAAACAACTTTGGTAGGAATGTCGCAGTGGTGTTTGATGGATATCCTGAAGATGGAGCCCTCAGGAGTACTAAAACTGCAGAACGATTGCGCCGCTGCGCTGCCCTTTCTTACAATGAGATCGTATTTGACTCTTCAACTATCATCAAAATACCCCAGGAGAAAGTGTTAGCCAACGACTCAAACAAAAGTCGTCTCATTGACCAACTGTGCTCTGCGTTTCAACTCGAGGGCATTGAAACTAAGAGAGCAACAGAAGACGCAGACCGCGACATTATCTGCACTGCCCTCGATAAAAGCGTATCCCACGAGAATGTGATCGTGGTTGGGGAGGATGTGGACTTACTCGTTCTCCTTTGCGGCTAGGGCTCTATCGTCCGAAATGTTTATTTCCAGAAAAACAATAGAGGCGAGCCAAGTGGTACTCAGTTTTCCACTACATCTTTCTGTCGAGGAGAAATAGAATTGCCCCTCCAGATTTGAACTCTTCCTACATGCATTTAGCGGATGTGACACAACTTCCGCTCTTTTCTGGCAAGGAAAAACAAAATTATGGAGTGTTCTTCAAGGGTACAAGTACCTGATTGACCTGGCCGCTGCGTTTCTATTGCCAGATACTAATCATGAAACTATAGCTGATGTTGGAGAGAAGTGCCTTATCGCTCTTTGTGGAGGGGACACATCATTCGACAACCTACACGGCCTTCGATTCTGCCTGTTCAAGTCAGCAGGCAATGCGAAGGTGGACCTGGGACGTTTGCCCCCGACCAAAGAAGCTGCTTCCTTCCATTCCTACCGCACATATCACCAAGTGCAAACATGGTTGGCAGTGGCAAAGGATGCCACAAAGTGCGGTTGGTCGAAGAGCTCCGTTGGTCTATAACCAGTAACAACATTATATGAACCAGCCCCACCTAAACGTCTCACATCGCTCTCATGTAAGTGCATGGGATCGTGCAACTGTCGGAGAGCCGGGCTTCAGTGCTCAGCTTTACACACTCACTGCTCTGGTACCACTTGCTACAACGTCACTACGAGTCTGATCTACGAGGATGAAGACGATTACGATGATCTCCCGCCTTCGGACGAACGGCCAGGTATGGATGCAGCACCGCAGGAGCCTCCTTATGTCCTAGAACACGACTGTGAACAACCAGGACCTTCTAAGAAACCAAAACAGTGAGAGTTTTCAGTCATTGAAATGTATGTTTTTTATTACACAATTGCATTTCTTTAAAGACAGTGGTATACATTTTTATATCTTTGCATGCCCACAATTTGTCATTAGTGTTTAGGCTCATTTCTTCAAAAATTTCAGTTTCCTGACTTTCCGTTTTTGTACAATCTGAAGAGAACTACTCGCTCTAGAGAGTTCATCTTGTGCTTATTTTAAAGCTAATAAAATTTACTACAACTTCAATTCTCATGTCTATTCTCGCAGGCTGAGCGGTTATGCTAATATTCAGCACGAAGTCAGAGCAAAACTTAAAATTTTCATTTTTGGTAAAAATAGGCCCATCTTTGACGCTTCATATCTAGAAAACTATTCGAAGTATAACGCTGCGGTTAGGCTTAAATTGTTACGTATTCTATGTACTTTGGAAATGGTGAAAACTACTAACATCGTAAAACTCATAGTTTTTGCGTTAGAAGGCAAAATCTAAAAAAAGTCCGAAAATTTCGGAGTTTTTCACTTATAACTTGGGAACCACAGGGTTTTCGAAGCTGCAAACTTGGTTTCATACTGCTCTAACTGGTCCTAACAACATACCAAAAAATAGAACTACATCACGATTTGCGTTTCCAATGTCTAATTTGACTGGCCTACCAAGGATTTATGGGGTTCCGAAGATCCACCGGGAGTCTTTCCCTCTAAGGCCTATTGTCTGTCACCGACTTACCGACTTGCAAAAGAACTGGTACCGAAACTCCAACATCTCGTGGGCCACGCGGACTCTTACGTCAAGGGCTCCACCCATTTTGTAGCACTTTTAGAAAAAAAAAACGTGTTCCACCCGACGTTTGCGATCTGGTACAACATTGTTTAACGACCATCTATTTCAGGTGGAAAGGGAAATTTTATGAACAGACGGACGGAGTTGCAATGGGTTCACCTCTCTCGCCCGTTGCAGCCGATATCTTCATAGAGGCATTCGAGGAAACAGCCCTCCAGTCCGCACCACTACGCCCAGACTTCTGGATGCGATATGTAGACGACACGTTTGTCATCTGGCCTCATGGAGAAGAGAAGCTACAGAATTTCCATCAACACCTCAATCAACAGCACAACAAGATCCAGTTCACAGTGGAGATTGAGAAGAATGGGGTACTCCCTTTCCTCGGAAGCCAGAGGGTAAACTGGGCCATCGAGTATATAGAAAAGCTACCAGCACAGGCAACTTCCCACCATCATCCTACGCAAAAGAAGTCCATGCTCCACGCTCTAACTAAGAGAGCCCATCGGATTAGCGAAAGTTGAATTGCAGAACATCAGGTCCACCTTCGAAGCAAACGGTTATGGGAAGAGGATGATTGAGCAAATTATGACATCTAATGTTAGAAGTGAAAGGGAAGAGCCAAAGGAAGGACAAACCATCGCCCTATTGCCATATGTAATAGCAGTCACCGAACGAGTGGGCAAAATTCTTCGTCAAGAGGGCATCAAACCTATATTTCGCAGCAACAATAAAATAAGAGATGTCCTAGGCTCAATGAAGGACAAAACTGACACGTTGCACACTGCTGGAGTCTACGAAATCGGCTGTGAATGCGGCCAGGTGTACATTGGAGAAATTGGGCGGCCGATTAACACAAGGATAGCCGAGCACGAGAGGTACATTCGGCTGGGACAGCATACGAAGTCGGCAGTATCTGAACACCAGGAAGAGTGCGGCAAACAGATATGTTTTCAGGAAGTCACTGTACTGGCAAAACAACCCTACACTTTGAAGAGGAAAATCAGGGAAGCAATAGAAATAGCTAAGCGACCCGGAAATATGAACAGAGAAGACGGGTATAGACTTCCCGCGTCTTGGCTGCCAGCAGTAGCAGCGCTTGGCGACGACACCGCGCGCAGTGCAGTCCATAGGGGCCCACATAGCCCGGAGACAACAGCGGCCGCGCGTACGCAGAGCAAACAGCACGCTCTAGCCGGCGCTAGGCATCACTGCTACGTCATTGCTACCAGCGCTCCTCATTCGCCAGTTTTAACCAATGGCAAACATTAATATAAACACCAATCCTGGACATCCTTTTCCACCAATAGGAAGAAATAAAGCAAACACCAATGATAAGAGCTCTGAAACTACCAATGATAACTGGCAACATTTAATATTTAAGACACCAGCTTTCCCTCATCCAGCAGTAAACGTAACACCCAGAAGATGGCCGCTTGCAATAGCAGCCGAAACGTCGGTGAAATACTTGATATATTGACGATGCGATGTAATACCCAGAAGAGTTTTATCAACAATGACAACGGCCGCGGAAGCCTTCGTTTACAATAACAGATATATTTTTTTACCACTGCGTAATATATCTCACATTGTGACAGCCTTGAACGTAAAGTAACGAAATTAAATTAATTTTAAAGTAGGTGCGGTTCTTCAGCCATTCTACCAACTTTATTTTGAAATTGTTTACACGTTTCAACTATCCTGTCAACCTATCCGGAACTTTGAAATTAAAAATTTAAGCCGGCCGCGGTGGCCGAGGGGACTAAGGCGCTCCAGTCACGGTGTGCGCGGCCACTACGGTCGGGGGTTCGAATCCCCCCTCGGGCATGGATATTTGTGCCGTCCTAGTTCGTAAGTAGTTCATAAGTAGTTTGTAAGTTTGGTGACCGATGACCCCGTAGTTAAGTCCCATAGACTATACAAGCATTTGAACATATTTTTTAATTTAATTTGTTTCTTTATTAATTTGAGTTTTCTTTAAAAAAATGAACACGAATAATTTACAATCAGTTTTTAATTTCAGTAACTAGCAACATCACTTTAGTACTCGAACTGATCCTCACTAGTTACACTTTGTTAATTTTAAGATTTTTTCTTACAGGAGATGTCTTCTATGTCTATCTTTAAATAAGTGATAAAGTTTCTTTTGTATCCCATCCTCGTCGCCGCTTTTGTGTCCCAGCCTCGTCGTAAGTGTCGGTGGCCGAGTGGAACGAGACCGACACAGGAACAAAGACAGCACGCTGGTGCAGTTACGGAGGGGAGCAGCCAGAAACTATAAACACTCGAGTAAATTAGAAAGAGATATATATTGCACAGAATGTAACAATACTTAACTTTTACATAGTACTGCAGAATGTTGATACATAGTTGTTAGAGGCCTGCCTAGTGCCTGTACGATAGCAAAGTCTTCACTGGTGCCTATCTGATTACGAAGGTCCTAACTGGTTGCTATCTCAGTCCGAAGTGACCGATATCTTTCCGTGGTGGCCACGAGCGGAGCTGCAGCAGAGGGCGCACGTGGCTGTCGTCGTAAGAACGCCGCGCCGTGTGTGCATGGCGGCGCGCGGCGAAAGTAGGTGGCGCGCACTTTGTACTTGTGCGACACCACACCCCTCCCCCCCAAACCGCCGCGCCGTCGTGGCGTAGGGCTGAGGGCCACGGCGACGGCACTGGGAGGAGGGCCTGGGCGTGGGCGTTACTGGTGGGACGGGCGTCGTAGCTGAGGCTGGGATTGAGACGCCGTCCGCGCCCCGGCATCCGTCTTGCGATCCTCCAGGGAACCCACCGAAACCTGGGGAAGGGCGCACCCCCCCGCCCAGAGGGAGCAGGTCATCTTCTTCTGAGGTGTGTGGCCCAGGCGGCGGCGGCACGCACGGTCCCGGAGTCCCTCTCGGTGACGCTGTCATCTCCGGCGGCGACAGCGGCGGCGTCGCGTCGATCTCCATCGGGACGATCTCGTAGTCCGGGGACGAACGATGTGGTTGTGCTCCCTGGCGGTGAACTGGGTCTGGAATCAAGAAACCGGAGACAGGATCGCGCGGCCTATGCAGACGCAATTGGTTTGCGTGGCGCCGCAGCTCCGACCCTGTGGAAGAACGTACAACATACATATTGCGACCGAGCACGCGCTGAATGATGCCCGGCATCCATAGTTTCTTCTTGTTTCCAGCAAACACCCTGTACAGCACCGGCGTGGAAACCTGAAAACGCGTAGCGCCATACGAACCGACTCGGTGCGTGGGAGGCTGCAGCAGGTGAAGGAGAGTGCGGTGACGGCGGCCGTGTAGCAGCTCGGCAGGAGACGGGCCGTCACGTGGCATGCATCGATACGTAGACAGAAAAATTTGAAGAGCTTGCTGCCTGGAGTGCTGACCTTTCATCTTCTCCATGTGAGACTTGAATGTTCGAACGAAACGTTCTGCTTCAACATTGGACTGAGGGTGAAAAGGTGCAGTGGTAATATGCTGAATGCCATTCACACGACAAAACTGTTGAAATTCCGCACTAACAAACTGAGGTCCATTGTCACTGACGATAGTTTCAGGCAAGCCTTCGATGCAAAACACTGATGTTAAGGCACTGATTGTACTAGAAGCTGTCGTTGAGTTCATGGCAATCACAAAAGGAAACTTGCTGAAAGCGTCCACAACAATTAACCAGCGCGTATTCCAGAAAGGTCCGGCAAAGTCAATATGTAAACGTTGCCATGGTCCCTTGGGGCGTGGAGAGTCTGAGAAACGTTGCGGAGGAGCCGCCTGATGCTCCGCACAAACAGTACACTGTGAAGTCATGTGCTCTATCTGAGCGTCCATACCAACCCAGGTACAATGACGTCTGGCCAGCTGCTTTGTCCTAACAATGCCCCAATGTCCTTGATGCAGGAGGCGTAACACTTCTCGTTGCAGGGAACGAGGAACAATCACTCTTGCTTGGTCGTTGTCGGTATGCAACAACAGTACACCCTGACTTAAAGATAATGCATGACGTTGTGCAAAATAACGTCGAACCAGAGGCCGATCAATGTCTTTGGCTCTGGCAGGCCACTCGGAGCGAACAAAACGTGCTACCACACTTAGGTCTGCATCCGTAGCTGTTTCCTGTGCAACCCGACGAGAGTTCAAAGGAAAGTCTGCGACAGCGGAAGCATCTCTGGAGTCTATCTGACAACATGCCATTTCTGAAGAATCAAATGATACATCCTGGCCAACCGGAAGTCGGGAAAATGTGTCCGCGTTAGCATGTTTAGTGGTAGGTCGGTACAAAATCTCATACTGATAATTTGACAATATCAAGGACCATCTCTGAAGCTTTTGTGCCGTTCGTGGCGGAATTGGCTTTGTGGGTGAGAACAACGACGTGAGAGGCTTGTGGTCTGTCAACAAATAGAATTTTCTGCCATAGAGATAATGATGAAACTTTGTGACGCCGTAAATGATTGCTAAGGCCTCCTTTTCTATCTGACTGTAATTCTGTTGCGTCGGCGTCAGTAGCTTGGATGCAAAGGCAATAGGACGATCGTGACATCCAATACGATGCGACAGAACGGCACCCAGACCGTATGACGAGGCGTCAACTGCTAACACCACAGGCTTCTGTGGGTCAAAGGGAATCAAACATGCATCACTGAGTAGTGCAGACTTTAGTTTGTCAAAGGCAACCTGACAATCTTTAGACCATACAAAAGGAACATTCTTCCTACGTAAGTGATGCAGTGGAGCTGCAATCTGAGAGGCATTGGGAATAAACCTGAAATAATAGTTAAGCTTTCCCATCACTGCTTGCAATTCATGCACATTCTTAGGAGGAGGCAAGTCTTTGATTGCTCGAAGATGTGACTGTAAGGGATGAATTCCTTGGGCATTAATCACATGGCCCAGGTACTCTATTTCAGTTTGAAAAAACGAACAATTTGCTTTATTACAACGTAGACTTGCTGCAGTCAACACTTTGAAAAGGCACTCCAGGTTTGCTAAATGTTCTTCAACTGTACGTCCGGATACCACAATATCATCTAAGTAGTTCGAGCAACACGGTACAGAAACTGTCAGCTGTTCCAAAAAGCGCTGAAAAATAGCGGGAGCGGAAGAACTGCCAAAGGGTAGGCGTTGAAATTGAAAAAGGCCCATGTGAGTATTAATGACGAAAAATTTTTTTGACTCGTCATCAAGTGGAATCTGTAAGTATGCCTCTGCTAAATCAATCTTAGAAAAGAAACGAGACTGTCCTAATTTGTCCATTAGTTCGTCAGGTCTGGGCAGGGGATAAGTGTCTACAATTGTTTGACTGTTCACTGTTGATTTGAAGTCCGCACAGAGACGAAGTTTTCCTGACGGCTTGGGTATGATTACTATAGGTGAGGCCCACTGACTCGCAGAAACAGGAGAAATCACCCCACTATCTTGCCAACGTTTAAGTTCTTCGGCAACTGAATCACACAAGGCGATAGGCACTGGTCTAGCTTTACGAAATTTTGGAACTGCAGATTCTTTTAAAGTTACATGTGCCACGAAGTCTTTTGCACAACCTAGTTCCGGCGAAAACAAGTCACTGTATTTGTCACACAATGCATTGATTTTATCCTGAGGCACTATTGACGAAATTTGAAGCACATCTCTTTGAATTGATAAACCAAACAAGTCAAAAGCATCTAGTCCAAAAATGTTCTGTGTCGATTTGGCCTGAAGAACTACAAAAGAAACTGTTTTCGTTACACCTTGAAAAGAGGCAGGCAGGCTACACGTTCCTAGCACGGGAATATTTTGTCCTGTGTACGCTGTTAACACTTGCTGTGACGGCGACAATTTTGGCGAACCCAGAAGTTCATAAGTATCTTTATTTATTAATGTGACAGCGGAACCAGTATCAAGATGAAATTGCACCGACTTATTTTCTATGGAGAGATTGACAAAAAGTTTGTGCTTCTGTCGCACGACAGGTGCGTGAATGTGGGCAACGTCTGCTACGGTTTGTTTGCTGCGTATGCGCGGGCCGCGTAGTGCAGTAAGCGGCGCAGACTCGGCACGCAGCGGATTAACAACACTGTCACTAGATGACACTACCGCCGGATCGGCGTCCGCGCAAGCTTGCGAAGCTACTACAGATGCACCAACTACTGAACTAAACTTTTGAGTAGTTACATCAAGTCTATTTTCACTATCTACACAGTACTGGGCACTTTTACAAAAAGAAGTTGCAGAAGGCACTAGGTTCACTACAAGATTGCACTGTTCATAGTCATTTTGCTTGTCCCGAACCCTTTTCCGTTGCACTGTTTTACGCGCTCGTCGGCGCTTGCTACGTGGTGCACTATATAGTTTTGCCATGGACGCAGAACTACTTTCTCGCAATTGAGATCCAAGGAAAGCACTGTTCAATTCCACAGCCCGTATAACATTCACAGAATGAACTGTTCTCGCACTCTGCGAAGCACTGTTTCTAACGTGTCTGTTCTTTGAGTTTTTAATTTGCATACACACAGACTGTACATGTCCTGATTTGCCACATTGATAACAGGTTGCGTTGCGACTAGGGCAATGAGCACGCTTGTGGCGAGACACACACTGGGGGCAAGATTTACGTACATTTTTCTGAAATGAGCGATGGCGCCCTTTATTCAAATCACTGTTTCTAATACGACGGGGCGACCTTTGCGTCGCACTTTTACACTGGCTACTGTTCACTGTCTGTTCAGCACGGCCTGTACTATTGTAAGAACCACTAGTGCTACACTGAGAACTACGGCTAGGAAAGCGTCCGTTACGGCACACTGAATTTACACTATGGCTTTGCATTTCTACATCAGCTAAGTCAAAAGTATCATGCGCTTCTATAAGCTGCAATACACTGTCTAATGAGGGGTCAGACTGTTTCAGAATTGCTGCTCTAATTCTGGGGTCCTGAATATTCTGCGTAATCGCATCCCTCAACATAACGTCACTATAAGAAAGTCCACAAGAACAAGTAAATTTACATTGGCGGGTTAAGCCCTTCAATTCCGTAATCCACTCTTGGTGTGACTGCTGCGGTAATTTTTTAAGTCTGAAAAATCGGTATCGTGCAGCGGCTACAAGAACTTTTCTCTCATAATGAGCATTCAGTGCATCTACAATTTGTTCAAAGTCTACATCACGAGCAGATGCGAGAGGAAAAAGTTTTTGCAATAGTACGAAGGTCTGGGGGCCCACAATCGATAAGAAAAGGTTCTTCACTCTCTGACCTGTAATTTGATGAGCCGCGACGAGTTCTTGAAACTGTGCGAAATAGTCGCTCCATTCTTCCTCACGTTCGTTGTACTGGCGGAACGTCGGAAGCGGTGCGGCGGCAGGTGTGGACTGCTGATGTGACGACTGTTGTTGTTGGTGAGCAGCCTGTGTCGTCAACTGCGACACGGCCTGCAGCAGTTGAGTGATTTGCGCCGTCTGTAACTGAATAATTTCCATTAAGTTTGGGTTCGGGGTAGTGGCCATGCTGACCGATTAGGCGCCGCGCATACAAGCAAAGTATAACAAAACACAAATGCAATATGAAAGAGGACACTCTGCAACAAAAAAGTCCACAAAACATGCAACTGAATATGTTCCCCCAAAATTCTTATAATAAGTGTGGGTGGGCGGGAGCAATTTCTACGTGCTCGACTGCTGCTGTCTGGCTGCTGCAAGCGGGCTGATCCAAGGTTCTATCACTCCTCGTCGCCACTTTTGTATCCCATCCTCGTCGCCACTTTTGTGTCCCAACTTCGTCGCCACTTTTGTGTCCCAGCCTCGTCGTAGGTATCGGTGGCCGAGTGGAACGAGACCGACACAGGAACAAAGACAGCACGCTGGTGCAGGTACGGAGGGGAGCAGTCAGAAACTATAAACGCTCGAGTAAATTAGAAAGAGATATATATTGCACAGAATGTAACAATACTTTTTTACATAGTACTGCAGAATGTTGATACATAGTTGTTAGAGGCCTGCCTAGTGCCTGTACGATAGCAAAGTCTTCACTGGTGCCTATCTGATTACGAAGGTCCTAACTGGTTGCTATCTCAGTCCGAAGTGACCGATGTCTTTCCGTGGTGGCCACGAGCGGAGCTGCAGCAGAGGGCGCTCGTGGCTGTCGTCGTAAGAACGCCGCGCCGTGTGTGCATGGCGGCGCGCGGCGAAAGTAGGTGGCACGCACTTTGTACTTGTGCGACACCACAGTTTCACCAACTGCAAGAAGGCAAAGAACATCTTTCTGACTTCTAGTGATATTCTGTTGATGTCTTCTTTGCAGGAGCCTTGGGTACAGTAAATAGCCAGATAAGTCTTTTGCACACTATAAATAGTTGGAAGAGTAAGAATAAAAACCTCAACAGCATAGATTTCATGTTAGAATATTTGATGGTATGTGTGGATCAAATTAATTGAAAGGTCAGTAAACCATGATACCTTATTCTAAATGTCGAACCTATTACCAGAAATATATTTCAGCCCACATACAATCCTCCACTTACCGAATGTAAGGACAGTTATTTGGAAAGACATATCACACACAGTGCTGGGTCGATAATTACAATTCATTAGTAAAACAGTGTCAAAAGATAGTTATATAGACCAACTGTCATGTTAATAATTCAGTTCATTTATACTGAGAGTCTACTCGCTTGTTAAGAGAATCAGCAGGATGCAGATATGATGGATATTTATTTTGTGTGTCAATTGACATCCTATCCTAAACCTCTTTTCTTTCCCAGATAATCTGTACTATGTGTGAATCTGAGGGTATGTTTGGTTAAATGTGTCGATCAGGGAAGCAGATAAAGTAATTAGTGTTCTATGTACTATCAATATCGATGTGTTTGCCTAGAGAGATCCAAAGCATTGTGACGGATTTTCTCTCCACAACATTGGCAATGGTAGCCCACTTCCACGATCTTAGTAAAAAGACTGATTGTTATGGCAATCTAACGTTGAATCTCTCTTTTTGAGCGATTGACAAGTTTGAAACTGTGTGAATCAAGGTATTTTCCGTTTAGTTTCCATAGAACGTTAGGAAATGTCCATCCGACTTCACATTAAAAGAATACTTTTCAGAGTCAACCAATCTGTTCGGTTTTTTGAAACGACAGTGAAGATCTCGGTTAAATATTGTGTTTGTTGGAACATGTCTTTGTGTGTTTTGTTTCTGTTAATGTAGAGTTTTTTCCTTGCTCTTCAAGAGACAGTCATTTTATTAAATTTGTAGAATATAGGGGAATGTTTTTCAAATGGATTTTCAGGAATTTTCATTAGTATTGCTCAACTGGATAATTCATTTTAATTCATGTTGAAGGTGACCACATGCCATCACCATCGGATCCTATTTCGTTAGTAACGTATTGTGTTTCGGTTGAGAATGGTTCACATCTTAAATTCGGAGAATATACGACTTTTTTATCTTTTACGGTGTTTTAATTAATCTGATGTCTCGATTGATAAATAATGAGTAGATGAAATAATGAAATTTCATGTGCAGACCCTCTCACTGTGCAGAACACTACAATATGTTGTACCATATGTATAGAGATTTGTTTGATACAGCTCTCGACCCTACTCTATTCTGAGCAAGTCTTTTCATCTCCTCATAAGAACGGCAACATACATCTATTTGAACCGCCTACTGTATTTTTCTCTTGGTCTCCCTCTGCGAGTTTCCCCCACACACTTCGCTACAATGTTAAATTCATGATTCCTTGATGTTTAAGAATCCTTGATGTTTAAGAATGTAACCCACCAGTCAATCCCTTAGTTTAATCAAGGTATTCCAGAAATTCTTTTTCGCCCCAATTCTGTTCATTACGTTCTCATTAGTTACGTGATTTACCAAACTAATTTTCAGCATTCGTCTGTAACACCAAATTTCAAAAGCTTCTATCTGCTTCCTGTCTGAACTATTTATCATTCATTTTTTACTACCGTACAACGCAACACTACAGGCGAATACCTTTAGAAAAGACTTCCTGACACTTAAATTGATATTCGATGTTAACAAACTTCTGTTTTTCAGAAACGCTTTTCTTTCCATATCCATTCTGCATTTTGTATTTTCTGTGCTACGCCCATCGCATTTTATTTTACTGTCTAAGTAACAAAATTCACCTACCAGCTTTATTGTTTCGTTACTTAATCTAATTCCTTCAGCATCGACTGATTTTCTTAGATTGCACTCCAACACCCTTGTTTTGCTCTTGTTAATGTTGATCTTATACACTCCTTTCAAGACATAGTCCATTCCGTTCAGTTACTATTCTAAGTCCTTTGTCATCGGCAGACCGCAAAGTTTTTATTTCCTGACCCTGAACTTTAATTCCTCATCCAAATGTCTCCTTGATTTCCTTCACAGCTTGCTTAATGTATAGATTCAGTAACATTGGCGAAGGGCTACAACCCTGTCTTACTCCCTCCGGAACCAATGCTTCCCTTTCATGTCCTTCGACTCTAATAACTGCTGTCTGGTTTTTGTACAAGTTGTTTATAACTTTTCGGTGTCTATATTCTACCCCTGCTATTGAAAGATTGTTTTCCAGTTGTAACAAATTTAGGCCTAGGGAACACATGTCTTGGTTCACTAAATAGGTCTATGTGTGTAAGAGTAGAAGGACCACCATTGCACAATTGTTTCTAAATACATAGGCTACAGATAGTCAGATACTATAATTTTGTGTATACCATTATTTCTGCGACAATCCTTTATTTATCAGTATTTTATTATTATTAAAAATTTGTCACAATATTAATGGAGATACCATTTTGAAATGTATTGTTCAGAACCAAAAGTCTTTTGACATCGCATGATTATATCATCATCATCATCGTCATTTGATTATGCCTTTCAGCGTTCAGTCTGGAGCATAGTACATCTAATAAAATTCCTCCATGATCCCCTATTCAATACCTTGTCTGATGTTATGCCTTTTACTTCAAAATCATTCTGCACCGAATCTAAGTACTTTCTTCTTGGTCTACCTCGACTCTTCTTACCCTCCACTGCCGAGCTCATGAGTCTCTTAGGTAACCTTGCTTCTCCCATGCGTGTAACATGACCCCACAATCTCAGTCTGCATGATTATATTGCAATGGAAATAACGTTGTAAGAATGCTTTGTCACATCTTTGACATTATCGTCTTGACCATTCTCAGTCAAATTACTTTCGCTTATTTACAGTTTATAAAAACTTATAACCATGATAACTGTACCAACCCACTTCTGGAACTTTCCACAATCTAGCATTGTCGATAAATACGAGTGCGGTGGATAACAGTTGATGTTAGTAGTCTCAGTCTCTGTCTCTATATTGTCTTAGTCTTTACTTTAGCTCAGTGAATGTGCTACAAGTTGTAGTATCTGTTTCTTTTTACACCGATGTAAATTCATGCTTTTGAAGATAATACATACAAGTCAAACATGCAGCAATGTACTTCCATTTAATGAAATGAAACCCAGGCTGCCGGAGTAAATAATTTCAGGATAACATGGATATCGTGAAGAAGCTGATTAACACAACAGTTTTGTCTAAATAAGCGAAGCAGGTGATGAAATATGTATAAATTATTAGAACTTGTGGTTGGTTTGTGATGTTCTTATTCCAAATAATAGGATCGCCACACACTCAATATTGTCAAAAGCTTTCTCCAAATCTACGAATGCCTTTCCGTAGCCCATCCTCTAAGATAAGTCATAATGGGAAAGCTCTATACCCACGAACTGTTTCGTAACGAACAAATGGTAGCACAAAAGTGCCTCTTATGGCTGGTTCGGTGACATCTTCAGCAACTACGGTCGGTGGTGCTCCTATTGACGATTTTTCAAACTAATTCGATGGTACTCTAACGACAGTCACCCTTTTGGAAATGACTCAAACGGAGCCCCAATATTTTCCTAAATCACGGAAAGTTTTATTAGTTCACAGTCTCTATAACAAAGTCATTCCACTGTAGGAGAAGTTGATATAAAAAGAACTTATCTTATATGCTGGCTGAAGTCCATTGCGTTGTGAGCTGTCTTCGGCATTCACTAAAAGATTTGATGTTTCATGATCTTTTCGTAAATCATAAACATGTCAGTTGATATGAAAACGATTTTATTTCCATTTAAATGAAGTTTAAATCAATCACATTGTTGCACAATCAAAAATAAAAAAATGCAGCAGCAAGCCAACGGAGCTGCTTACAGGTTTGTGACTGCTAGAAGTATCACAAAACATGGTTTCTCTGAAACATCTTTCTACGTAACCGCGTATTAAGATTGATGACAAAGTTTTGTAATTCACAATTAAACAATATTCTTTTACATTAAATATGCCAAAATACAAAAATTAAAATATTACATTTAAACTTTAACTATTTATTTCAATGTATGTACATGTTTCATGAAATTTGTATTTAATGTGATACACAAATTTAAAGTCATCCTTTGACTAGTGTTTACAGTGCTCAAATTATTTACATTATTTGTGTTTTCGAAGTGCACACATATCTGTTTTGCCAATATTGTGTAGACGTGCTATTATTGAGACATGGAATTTTAATGTATTTCAGTTTGCGGTCTACTTTTTTATTAATACGGATTTGTATATGGTTGTCGTAGTTTTGTTAATTTCGAAGATAGTTTCTTAGTACCAAACGGATTATTAATTTTAGTGCATGAAAAATGATCAGTATTTAATTTAGGACCCAGTGATATATAAAACATGGTCTGTCCTAATTTATTTAAACAAAAGGTACATATGTAATCACATTGTGCAATAGTTATAACATGTAGTATTGTTGTTTTTATACAAATTAGTGTCTATATAGGTTCAGCAATTTCCGAAACTAAGTGCCATTTTTAGTGTTTGCAGCTATTATTTACGAAAGTATTAAAAATTGAAAATTACGTAAAAGGACAGCCAAAGTTATGTTTAAATCAACGTACTATTTCTTAAAAGTGTTTTACTAATAGTGCTAATAGAATTTCAAACCGAAGGCGAAAATGTGATCTTTGACATGTCCGGTAACGAAGTTTTATTTTAGGTATAAGATATTTCGTGTTTGTAATGTTGGCAACTGACTTTTTGTAAGGACCGTGCAACATAGCAGAAACGTTACAGCACCATCTTCAAAAAATCTTCTACGGTTTATTTTGCCCGTACTGTAATTTATTACATTACATATATCCATTGTCCTATGTCGATTTTTCATTAATGTTTTATGGATTTAATAATTACCCAGTAGTCTCCAAAAGTTTAAATATACACTACGTTTTGTTTCAGTGGTCTATTTTACAAAGTGACTGTAAATAATGGACAATTATGACCGCATAATTCTAAACACTGTTATATTTTTCATTCGGAACAGGTAATGTTTGGTTTTCCTCCTGATAAACTGGACAGTGCGTTTGGGGCTGCTGGTAACACGGGACCAGTTACACCTACAACACGTATAAACTGTTCTTGCAAGAGAGGAAGAGGAACACACACACACACACACAAAACATTTGTAAACTGCGGCACAAATTAGCCGCTGTTTACAGGACCCGGTGGTATATAAACAAACGTTCCAGTGACGGTGCTTTGTCTATATGCACACTTGACAACAAAAAAAGTAGATTACCCCTGAATTCCAAAGTGGAGGCCGCACCTGACGCTATGCAACCAACTTGGAGTAGCTGTGTCATAGGTCGTCAAATCATTCCACAGTACAGTTATTACCTAAGCACAATAGGTAATAAGTAAGTCACCTATTTCTCCTTATGGCATTCAGGCAAGGTGCAAACCAATTCTTTCGCACAACAAATATTAGAATACACGTCATTAGAGATGAGACAATAACACTTGTAAATTAAATGTCGTTGCAATAACTGAAAAGTCAGATATGTTATCACACTTGTTTAATGACATGATATGTTTTTGTTCGTGATCTGAATCTGAACGCACTGTTAAGCAAACAACAGTTGTGTGCCTGATCGAGAAACGTTTACAGGTCACGCACTTTTTCGTGGCCCCTCTCTGATCGGAAGAAGTCAGCTGAGTTCGTGTGTCTACAGAATGTTTATGCTCTCTACCAACCTTACCTCGTAACATTGTACACAGTAGACCTCGTCAATGTGTTGTTTATTTGCGCTTGGTTTCGATTATTGTCTTCCACTTTGTTATTTGCTAAAATAAGTCCTCGTACCCTGACGACTTCTTTTAGAAAAAAGTGGTATGAAGAATGTTAATTCTGAATGTTATTCAGTTACAACAATACAAAGAGGCAGAAAGCGTTGCTACACCCGCTTAATAAGCCCCTTTAAAATATTAATATATCGTAGATATACGTTCCAGTTTTCTATTACTCAAACATTAAAGTGAAACTATATTTCGTGTTCCATCTGTGACGTTTAACCCCTTACATGTTGTTTCTTTTAAAACCTGTAATCTATACGCCGTAAGCTGCCGGCACTGGGGGAAAGAGGCGGGGCTTGTTCAACAGCCAATCCGCTATGAGTTGAATGCAAACTTCAGCTCCCAACATTCTCCGCTCAGGGGCCACGTTTAAGTGCGCGTGTTCTCTAGGCATAAATAGACGTAAAACACTGACGTTCTCATTAGTTTCTTAGACCGATGTCTGAACCCAGAAATAAATGATAATCTTAGCACTGCACCAGGAATTTCATGAAGCTCATAATGTTGTTGAGAGGTAACCGCTGAAGACAGTAACATAGTGCAATTCACAGATGTCATACATCATAAAGCTGTGGAATAGAATGCAGTATATTGATGATTCGCTAACTAAGCACAATCAGATGTCAGATATTACATATGTTCACAAATAGCGTTATATTAGTACCTGAAACGACGATACAATTAATTTTTTTCCGGCAGGAACTCGAACCTGGCACCATTTGCTATTGTATGATAAGAAGGAATACTGCTGATATATTTATTATTATTATACCTTTTTCCGGGGATTCCAGCCCCCTCACATACCGTCACTCTTACACAATGAGGCGTCAACTATCACATTGTCGTTCACTAGTAGTAAGGATCACACCGTTCGTAGAGACGTGGAGGGGTTTGGTATTTTGCGAAAACTTTGTTTAAATTAGTAGCGCATGGACACGTGCAATGTTGATTTGAAACAAGGCAGAGTCCTGCGTTCTTTACTTGGCGTTACTGGAGGTGCAAATGGTATTTTTGTGGTTGTTAAAAACTGTTACCCCCAGCGGGAATTGGACCCATGCCTTAGCCATTACAAGTTAACCTCATACTGGCCTCCAGCGAATTACAGATGTGTTAGCATAATGTTTTGTCCTATTGAAGTACTCATTAGACGGTACGACCAGTCAAATAGCTCAAAGGTGTCTGGCTAGGTAAGACATTCTTGGCTATGTAGTCTGAGGCCCATTATCGCGGATTTTTCATGATATTATACTACGTTTTAGTATGCTACATTACGATTTGGTATGGTATTTTGCTATAAGCTTATTTAACTATGGGCTCATTTTAATCAACATTGTTGGGTAGCTGTTGCCACGATTACTTGAATATTACGCATTTTTAAAGTTATGAGGAGCGTGGATTATGCATTAGAAAAAGGATTCTGAAATTGGGAAAGTAGCTTTGTTTTGACATCTATTATTCACCCTTTCAGAAACACAGACTTCGATGGAGGTTGTTTCTGTGATTTACTAGTACGGTCAATGACAAGGTATCCGATAACTGGCAAGTGTATCGAGCAATTATTCTTCACGGTATGGTTGCCTTCAATAGTCATATTGAAGTTAAAAAACAGCAATGTGGAATCTGATACCATGTAGCATCGAAAATGCGATTACATTCGAAGCATAATATCCAACTGGGAAGGATGGGGGGAGAACTTCGGTGTCTGCCATTTCAAAGTTTGGATACCTGGATTTGTCGGAATAGATGTCCATTTCAATGGATATATCAGTACTTGCACGGTAAGGTTCAGTTGTCTATTATATCCACGTGCTTTTCGAGAGTCACCGGCAGAGAAAAGACGAGAGTGATTTAAAAAAAAAAAAGAAAAACTGCAAGGCACAAAATTGTGAAAACAATTCAAATTGAAATGTTTGTACAGCTTATGGGACTTAACTACGGGGTCATCAGTCCCTAAACTTACAAACTACTTACGAACTAGAACGGCACAAATATCCATGCCCGAGGGGGGATTCGAACCCCCGACCGTAGTGGCCGTGCAGACCGTGACTGGAGCGCCTCAGTCACCACGGCCACCACGGCCGGCGGTTGTGAAAAAAAGCACGTAGATGCAGATAAATATGTGAAGGGAGGGGTAGCAAGAGGGAGGGCGGGATATAGGAATCAACAGGACTGCAGAACTGGAAAATAAGAGTGAAATGCTGCAAAGTACTGCTTAGTTAGACATGTATCACAGTTTGATTTAGGGCGGAGAGAGAAGGAACGAATCTTTTACAGAACGAAGGATGGATTATCGGAGATATAAAAGATAACTGCTTCATAGAGAGGACCGATGGACAGTAAGGGAAGCAGACATTAAAAGAGACAGTATTGTTTTGACGGAAAACACGATGTTTTTACAGTGTTTGGAAGAATAGACCAAAAGGGCAACTGAGGTTATAATGTAAGGGAGGTGACAGAGAGAGAGAGAGAGAGAGAGAGAGAGAGAGAGAGAGAGAGAGAGAGAGAGAGAGAATGGAGGAGAAATTAACAACGAATAATTGCAAGACAAATCGTTTGCATATTTTGTGCAGGACGGAGGGTCTATTAATGGTTGGAGGGGAGGAGAGAGGCGTATTTGAAATAACAAAAATTACTTTGCGTCCATCTAAACTGATTACTCTGTATGCATGGAGGCTGGGTATAAATGAAATAAAAATAGGATATTGAGTGAAATGAGAAACATTGAATTAAAATTTGAGCCACGGGCGGGAATCTAACCCAGACTTCCAATACTGTTCCTTTCACTCAATGTTTTTCACATACTGAACCGGAAAACTTTCTCTAGGTATATAAATTTATAATAAAAATAGGATAATAAGGGAACTGTATATTAAAAAAACTTCAATATAATCCTAATTGCTAGTAAACGAGATAGGGAGAGTTGTTACCTAGTCGTCAACGCTGACGATAGGTGCGTGGTTGAAGTTCCAGGCAGCGCAACGTTATTTATTGCGCTACTTCAAAATGTTTGCAAATGTTTGTAAATCTATCGGACTCATTGCTTGGTCATTACTTCGTTGCTTACAAACTAACCTAAGGACAACACAAACACCCATGCCCGAAGGGGGTACTCGAACCCCCGACGGCGAACAGCCGCGCTCACCACAGCACGGCGCTCCAGTGCGCACGGCTAATCCGCCGCGGCTTGCGCTACTTCTAGCTGAACATATGCCCATCCCGCTAATGGTGAGAACAGTAACTATTTCATCTCTTTGCATATATATAATAGAGTCGGGGTCGAGTCCCTGCCGGGAAAGAAGTCAATTATATCGTCGTTTCAAGTTCAAATATAGCGCTATCTGTGAATTTAATTAATATCTGACGTGTGATCGTGCTAAGTTAACAAAAAATCTACACTAATAATAAATCTGTAAATGTAGGCCTGTAGCTGTTCCCTTCAATCTTCAAAACTACTGGACGAATCTTCATGCGGTTTTCATAGGGAACTGGAGAAATGTTTGGGTCAACATATAGGCATAATTTTATCAAAATCTGATCACAGAAGAAAAAAATATCGTAATTTTAAGTGTTTTCAGTAAGCGTCGTGCCGTCCGCGGTGGCTGAGGGGACTGAGGCGCTCCAGTGACGGTTGCACGGCCACTACGGCTGGGGGTTCGAATCCTCCCTCGGGCATGGATATTTGTGCCGTCCTTAGTCTTAGCTAGTTCGTAAGTAGTTTGTAAGTTTAGGAACTGATGACCCCGTAGTTAAGTCCCATAAGCTGTACAAACATTTGAACATTTGAGTAAGCGTCGTTTCTGTTTTTTCCAACAATTATAAACCTGTTATCTACAAAACTACTTCACGAATTTGTATGGGTTTTCACATGTAACTTGAGCGTAACTGGACAATATATAGAATTCGTTTCATAAAATTCGGATCACGGAAAAAAAGAATGTCGTAATTTGAAATTTTTTCTCTACGACCACCATGTCTGTCTGTCTCTTTGAACACGTATATCTCCAAAACTATTTGAGGAATTTTCATGGGGTTTTTACACGTAACTTTAGAACATCGTGCGGTTACATAAAGGCTTCAATAATTAAAATCGGATCACAGAAAATAAAGATATAATAATTAAATTATTTGCTTAAAAGCCATCGTGTATGTCTATTTGTTGAAGGTAATCTCCAAAAGTAATACACGAACTTTCATGGGTTTTCACAGGTACATTGAGAATAGTTTGGAGAGTAACATAGGCTTAGTTTCATTGAAATCGGATCAGAGGAAGGAAAGATATCGTAATTTGAAATTATAAATTGAAATTATAAGTATGGTGTAGTACAGCAAATCTCGAAGAGTACTAAGCCAACTATAATGGGGTTTCATTGGTCAACAGAGAGTACATTGGCGCAACATATAGGCTTCATTTCATTAAAAGCGGTTCAGGGAAAGAAAAGATATCGTAATTTGTAGTTTCTGGTGTATGCTATGCACGAATTGCAGCGTAGTATAGCAAGGATCCGATAGAGGCGCTGTTACTGACATAGTATACCAAATAACTAATAGATGGCGATGCTGCGTTGTTTATTCTCATAACTAAAGTGAAACAGGTGCTATCATTCTCCTTACGGCAGCTGTGTAGTGTATTTCTTCATAGTTTCTTCGAGTTTGCTGCCGGATTTTGAAGTCGAACTGACCCAGTATTTCGGCGGAACACCTGTCCGCCATCCTCAGGGGAACTGCTACTGCTGGACTCGCCGACAACTGATGCCGAGGGCATGGAACGCCGTCCTATATAGGCCTGCGATTGATGAAGGCGCATGCGCGGCCTGCCACAGGTACTGCACATAGATAGGTCTTGCGGCGCCGCCGGTGGCGGAAAGGCGGTGCTCGCGATATATCGCAGTCATGGGTTGTCTTCCAGCAATCTGGTGGGTTGCATAAAAGATCGATGTTTTTTCATGTGTGATAAAACCGGGTTCCACGCCCTGCTAAGCGGAAAACCCTTGTCTCTATTAATTAAATTTTCAGACAGCCTGATTTCAATAGACTCTTTATACACATTGTCCCAAAAACCGGACGTGCTGGCCACAATACGAGTCTCATCGAACAACATCCTATGTTGCTCGTTAAGACAATGTTCCGCAACTGCTGACTTTTCGGGCTGTAGAAGCCTGATGTGACGGCGATGTTCCACACATCTGTCATGAACAGTGCGGATCGACCTGCCAATGTACGCCTTCCCACATTCGCATGGAATCCTGTACACACCCTGTTTTTTAAGGCCCAAGTCGTCTTTAACGGATCCTAAAAGTGTCCTGATCTTGGGTGGTGGACGGAACACACTCTGGATGTTAAATTTCTTTAGGATTCTGCTAATTTTGTGAGATATGCCCCCTGCATACGGAATAAAAGCAACAGATCTTTCTTCCTCTTCATGTGCTTCCCGGGATGGTCCAAACTGCATAGCTCGAAGAATCTGCCTCTCGGAGTACCCATTTTCCTTAAACACAGATGTCAAGTGTGAAAGTTCCTGTGGTAGGCTTTCTGCATCGAAAACTGCATAAGCTCTGCGTACCAGAGTCTTAAGGACGCCACTGCGTTGGTGTGGTGGGTGGCAGCTTCTTGCATTGAGGTACAGATCTGTATGTGTGGGCTTCCGATGAACACTATGTCCCAGGGTACCATCCTGTTTCTTGTACACCATGACATCCAGGAACGGAAGCTTCCCATCGCTTTCAACCTCCATGGTGAATTTGATATTGGGATGGAGACAGTTGAAGTGGTCAAGAAATCGATTCAGAGAATCTCGTCCATGGGGCCACACAAAGAAAGTGTCATCAACATATCTCCAGAAACACTTTGGTTGCAGAGCCGAAGTCCTCAGTGCCATATCCTCAAAATCCTCCATAAACAAATTGGCAACTACGGGTGATAAAGGACTCCCCATAGCCACTCCGTCAGTCTGTTCAAAAAAGTGGTCATTAAATAAAAAATACGTGGATGTCAGCACATGACGACAAAGCTTTTTTCTTTGTGTGGCCCCATGGACGAGATTCTCTGAATCGATTTCTTGACCACTTCAACTGTCTCCATCCCAATATCAAATTCACCATGGAGGTTGAAAGCGATGGGAAGCTTCCGTTCCTGGATGTCATGGTGTACAAGAAACAGGATGGTACCCTGGGACATAGTGTTCATCGGAAGCCCACACATACAGATCTGTACCTCAATGCAAGAAGCTGCCACCCACCACACCAACGCAGTGGCGTCCTTAAGACTCTGGTACGCAGAGCTTATGCAGTTTTCGATGCAGAAAGCCTACCACAGGAACTTTCACACTTGACATCTGTGTTTAAGGAAAATGGGTACTCCGAGAGGCAGATTCTTCGAGCTATGCAGTTTGGACCATCCCGGGAAGCACATGAAGAGGAAGAAAGATCTGTTGCTTTTATTCCGTATGCAGGGGGCATATCTCACAAAATTAGCAGAATCCTAAAGAAATTTAACATCCAGAGTGTGTTCCGTCCACCACCCAAGATCAGGACACTTTTAGGATCCGTTAAAGACGACTTGGGCCTTAAAAAACAGGGTGTGTACAGGATTCCATGCGAATGTGGGAAGGCGTACATTGGCAGGTCGATCCGCACTGTTCATGACAGATGTGTGGAACATCGCCGTCACATCAGGCTTCTACAGCCCGAAAAGTCAGCAGTTGCGGAACATTGTCTTAACGAGCAACATAGGATGTTGTTCGATGAGACTCGTATTGTGGCCAGCACGTCCGGTTTTTGGGACAATGTGTATAAAGAGTCTATTGAAATCAGGCTGTCTGAAAATTTAATTAATAGAGACAAGGGTTTTCCGCTTAGCAGGGCGTGGAACCCGGTTTTATCACACATGAAAAAACATCGATCTTTTATGCAACCCACCAGATTGCTGGAAGACAACCCATGACTGCGATATATCGCGAGCACCGCCTTTCCGCCACCGGCGGCGCCGCAAGACCTGTCTATGTGCAGTACCTGTGGCAGGCCGCGCATGCGCCTTCATCACTCGCAGGCCTATATAGGACGGCGTTCCATGCCCTCGGCATCAGTTGTCGGCGAGTCCAGCAGCAGCAGTTCCCCTGCGGATGGCGGAGAGGTGTTCCGCCGAAATATTGGGCCAGTTCGACTTCAAAATCCGGCAGCAAACCCGAAGAAACTATGAAGAACTATTACGCCGGGAAAGCCTACGAAACTACATGTGTAGTGTATTGATGTTGGTAACGGCTGTTGATTCCTTTTTGAAAAATCAGTCGCGTACAATGATGGGAATAATTCTTAGTGTTGATAATGAAATGAAAACGAATATATCGTTGTCAACGTCAACGTACTAAACCGCTGCCACTTCGAGTATAATTTAACCCAGGTACGGCACAAAGTTTTTTTTTTTTTTCTAGCTGTATCCCACATGCCTTGCAATGCCATGAAAAAAAAATGTTTTTTCGACGGGTATAACCACTAAATTATACAGAGTAGAAATATCTATGGAGTGAGCATTGGCTTCTATGCATCTTCTCAACATAAAGCTGGAATTACCAAGTGATACTGAGTCAAATCCACTCTTTGCACACATTTATTTGCTCTTAGGATTTAATCAAAATCGGATCAGTGGAAGAAAAGATATCGTAATTTGTAGTTTCAGGTGTATGCTACGCTTGAATTGCAGCGTAGTTTAGCAAAGATCCGATAGAGGCGCTGTTACATAGCTTACCGACTAATGAATACATGGCGATTCTGCGTTAGAATCCTTTTTGAAAAATCAGTCCCGTACAATGAGAGGAATAATTCTTTATGTTAATAATGAAATAATTACTGTTGTTCCGATCAATGAATTAATGATCCCCCTAAAACTAATATTTCGTTGCCAACGTAAACATATTGAACCGCTGCCACTGCAAGTAAAATAACCAAGGTACGACACAAACATTTTGAGTGCGTTCTGTTGAGGAATATTCGAAAACGCCATAGGACAGGAAAGGACAAAGTAAGGCGACGTTAGTTACATAGTACCCCAAATAATTAATTATGTCGTTCCTGCGTTTTTTTTCCATTCTTATAACTTTGGTGTAATACACTGCAATTTTACTTACGGTAGCGGCCTTGTGTGCTGATGTTGGCAACGGCCGTTGAATGCTTTTTCGAAAATCAATGACGTAGAACGAGGTGAACAATTATTTATGTTCACGATGAATAAATAATTTTTGCTGTTCTGATCAGTATATTAATCATCCTCCGGAAGCGAATAGTTTGTTGCCAACAATAGCAAACTAAACCGCTGCCATTGCAAGTAAAATTTAACCCAGATAGGACAAAAACCGTTTTTTCTTCCTAGCTGTATCCCATATGCTTTGCAATGCCATGGAAAGAAACGAAGTGCAACTTTCGACAGGTATAACCACTAAATGGAACAGAGTAGAAATATCTAAGGAGTGAGCAGTGCGTTCTGTGCATCTTCTCACCATTAAGATGGAATTACCACGTGATATTGAGACAAATCCACTCTTTCCACACATTTATTTGCTCTTAAGATTGGTATGTATTGCACTGGCTGCAAAGACGCCCCACCTACTTTTCTCAGGGCAACCACATAAAATGAAATAACATCTAAATAAATGTGTCACAGAAGAAACGAGAAAGTTGAGAAAGCGTCGCTAAAAGGGCCATTTACACATGGTCATTCGTCTTAACCGAACACAAAAAGGACCAAGATAAAGTCAGCGATTAGTAGATTTTTCCCAATATCACAAGACATTTCCATCTTATTGTTGAGTACACAAAATCTGTTCTGCGCATCTGAATTCACTCTAGAGGTATTTCTGCTTTGTGCCTGCCACTAGGGATAACATACACATGCGAGCCACAAATTCATCAGAAACCTCTCTGCTTTCATATCTGTTCGGTACAATATTGTGATTAAATTTTGTAATTATTACTTTTGGTACGGACTACATTAAAATAGAGAAAGACGTCTTTTTTTTTGCAGAGACAACTGTACTTAGATTTATAAGCCAGCTTCTAAATATGTAGTTCTGTTGCGCAAGATCGATTTCAACTTCGTGATTTCAAACGTGGGGACATGTATTAGCTGAAAGAGTGGCCGATGCTGCTAACACAGTCGAGACTTTTCCCTGGAAGACTATATTTAATGGAAAGGTCTATACAGACGATCAGCTGACGCCATTCTTTCAACGATTACACAGACTCGCTTTATCGCACATTGACACCACCATGACGACTTATTTAAACAGACATGAACTGCTCTGTTAACTGAATTACCAGATTTTCAGCATTCGTAGAGTTTACGATAATAGGAGGACTGCATACAGAATAACTCCATTGTCCCCGATGCAACATATTAATAATTCAGCATACCTTACTGTGAGAGATAAACAGTTTAGTTCAAATGTTTGTATAGCTTATGGGACTTAACTACGGGGTCATCGGTCCCTAAACTTACAAACTACTTATGAACTACCTCATAGTAAGGACGGCACAAATATCCATGCCTGAGGGGGGATTCGAACACCCGACCGTAGTGGCCGTGCAGACCGTGACTGCAGTCCCCTCGGCCACCGCGGCCGGCGCTTAGTTAACGATTAATATAGGTACTGCGTTTATCGATTCATAGACATAATTAATTTGCAGTTCACATATCTTTAAAACCATCTTTGTATATGTAACCTTAATGTTACGTATGGACTATCTGTTTAGTATGAAGTTATCTGACGATGGCCTAAGAAGCCGAAAGGTGCTAATAACAAGCAAATAAATAATATTGTGGAACAAAAATACTACGTATTTAAGTTTTTAGCGCTAATGAAGTTTATTGAGTCACAGTTAACGTCTCATAGAAGTTGAATATAGTGTCTTTCGGAAATTGCTAATTAAGTAAAACAGATATTTAATTTACAACCAGCCACGAAAATATCGTATCATTCATAGGATTCCAATCTGCACTCTTTAAACACTCTTATATTCACTCCCCATGGTAATTGTTACTTGGTAAAATATGTACTTGATTTACAACCAGCAACGAAAATCTCGTATCATTCATAGGATTTCAATTTCCATTCTTTTCACATTCTATAATTCATTCTCCCATCCCTTCCCTGCAGTCACTGTTATTGTAACATACCACAGTTGTATGGATTTGTAGGAATGTTGTAGCTGCATTTGACTGTTAAGATTTTTAATCTTTCTGTAATTGTCTGTAATGATCTGTACCAGATTACTGCTTCATAGTGTACAAACAGTCACTTTCACACGCAAAGTTCAAAGGGTTTTTCGTTTTGACTGGTGTAGTTATGTATTTGTTCTGAACATTGAATAATTTCATCGACATGTATATTTCAGGCACCAACTTCATTCTCATTGTTTGCCTTATTAGAAATATTCACTTTCGTTCAGTCTTATACGGTACGGTACGGTACGGTACGCTCATTAGTAAGTAAGAATCTCTTCTGAATCATTCTGCCTATGGATTCCATGGAGAAAAACTTTCACTTACTTGAGTCGTCGAATTCTGCAGAAGTCGCCACGCGGTAACTCAGTAATGATGCGAAAATGTCTCATTTGATGAAACACCCAATGCAGCAAAATGAAGATTCATCGGGAGACGGTGAAGTTGTTGACTGTTGCTGTGGTGGATGAGAGCTGTAAATTTGCAACAAAACTTCAGCAGTGAAAAAAAACCATAAAATTATAGTAAGTAATTAACTATACG
Source organism: Locusta migratoria (assembly GCA_026315105.1). Lineage (NCBI taxonomy): Eukaryota > Metazoa > Arthropoda > Insecta > Orthoptera > Acrididae > Locusta > Locusta migratoria. The sequence continues at coordinate 526,898,270 of CM048745.1, forward strand.
TTCGCTCGCTAGATAATGAATTCGCATCCACATGAAATTCCATTACCGTAATGTGATGTAGTAAGATCAGTTTTTCGGTAAATGTAGGTAAAATAGGAAAACTTACTATCACCGTACTACGTCACAGAATCAGGGCTTTATTTCCCATTTCTCTACATAGTTTACCCACAAACTTCAGCAAAACTGAAAATTATCCGGGCCCACTAAACATCTTACTTTAATCCATACTAGCAACAGAGTGATTATATTATAAAAACTACACATACATTATATAATTATCACAACCAGCGATGAGCCTCACTTTACAGCCGAAGAGATCACTGTTTGTAGCGTTAAGGTAACTTGCTCGTGAATCCTCTTAAAAAATTGATTTTTCGTTTTTGCTCTTTAATTAAGGTTTAGACTTTTCTGAAATCAATGGTGGGTAAAACATTTAAATTGGACTACGGGAAGTTGTTTAAATATCAATTCAAAATCACTCTGTGTGCAGCCATGCCTGTCTTTCTGCTACTCTCACACGTCGATTGTAGTCTTTAAACTTCTCTCCCAAAACATAAGAACAATTGTTTTTCAAATTGGCAGCGCTGTTGGAAGACACATTTAATTCTCTTATGTTTTCTCCTGTGTATCTTTGGTTATCGAGCATTGTTTTGTTTATTAACATTTCCGTAGTTTGATTTAGTGCTACCTTGACTTTCTTGGAAGTTGCTATGCCTGCTTAAAAGTGTGTTGGTTCTGTAAAACGTAAGTTTTACTTCAATCGGTTTGTTTTAATGATGGGGCAGTAAGCAGATGTGGAGTTTTAGAGTTGCTAGCAATATCTTCTGGGTGCAATTTGAAACAATCACTGTTGGCAACTGTTAAGTTGAGAGTGGTCGAAGCTGAAGAGGTGGTTCTTGAGGTAGCTAAAGAAGCCAGCACACCAAGGAGAAGCAAGAGAGATGAGGAACATATGGACCAGGAATGCATTAGGACCAACACAGATGAGATATAGATAAAATATATACTTTACATGGCAATTGGCAATTGACACTAAATAAAGAAAAGTGTGAAGTAATACACATGACCACTAAAAGAAATCCGCTGAACTTCAATTACGCGATAAATCAGTCAAACCTTAAGGTCGTAAATTCTACCAAATACCTAGGAGTTACAATTACGAACAACTTTGACTGGAGAGAACACATAGAAAATATTGTGGGGAAGGCGAACCAAAGGTTACGTTTCATTGGCAGAACGCTTAGACGATGCACCAGCTCCACCAAAGAGACTGCCTACATCACACTTGTGCGTCCTCTCTTGGAGTACTGTTGCCCCTTGTGGGACCCTCACCAGGTGGGACTGACGGAAGATATTGATAAGGTTCAGAGAAGGGCAGCTCGTTTTGTTTTATCACGTTACGGGGGGAAAGCGTCACGGAAATGTTGCACGAATTGGGGTGGAAATCATTAAAAGAAAGATGTTATTCATTGCGGCGTGATCTGTTTGCGAAGTTTCAATCACCGACTTTTAGTTCTGAATGTGAAAATATTTTGCTAGCACCCACCTACTTAGGGAGACATGACCATCCCAATAAAATAAGAGAAATCAGATCGAAAACGGAACGATTTAGGTGTTCTTTCTTCCCGCGCGCTATTAGAGAATGGAACGGTTGAGAAAAGTTATGAAAGTGGTTAATGAACCCTCTGCCAGGCACTTAAATGTGATTTGCAGAGTATCGATGTAGATGTACATAGAATTTCTCGACAAATACATTTTATGACAGCTTTATTTTATGCAAAAATAAACTATTTGAGCTAGAGATCTGAAATTTTTTGGAATGTTTCAGGATACTATTTGGAGAAAAGTAGACTACAGACACTAACCTACTATCAATAGGTGCAAAAATATCTACCGATTAATCATAAAAGCCGGCCGCGGTGGCCGAGGGGACTGAGGCGCTCCAGTCACGGTCTGCACGGCCACTACGGTCGGGGGTTCGAATCCCCCTTCGGGCATGGATATTTGTGCCGTCCTTAGAGTTAGCTAGTTTATAAGTAGTTTGTAAGTTTAGGGACTGATGACCCCGTAGTTAAGTCCCATAAGCTATACAAACATTTGATTTTTTTTAATCATAAAAATGGAGCGTTTGTTTTAAACATCAAATGTAAATATTTCTAGAATTAACACTTGTGAATCAAATTACATAATTGTAGTCTACTCTCTAGGTACACATGTTTGTTATATGTACCTAAAGTTTCAAGTGTCTAAGTAAGATGGTTAGTCAGTGCATAGAATCGAAGTATGAAACGGCAAAGAAAAAAAAAAATCATTTACAGGCCTTCCCAAAAAAAAAAAAAAAGTCTGAAAAGTTCAATATGTGAATTAGTGAATCTACCTGTATATGAAATAGTTCAGAAAAAGAGATGTAACATTATCCTGCATATCTATTAAGAGTTAGGAGTTTTAAGTTAAAGCTGTGCAAACTTTATTAAAATTTGACACATTTTTCCCAGGCATTCACAGGCAAGTTACCTTAATAAGAGTATCGCTGATGGCACATATTGCTATTAACTGTAGAGAACTCACACACACACACACACACACACACACACACACACACACACACACACACACACACACACACAGGGTGTTTCACTAAGTGTGTTTGCCTCTGTAACACACATTTGAACATCTCATGTAAATCAACTTTTATAATGACCATACTACTGGAAGAAAATCCGAAGTTGAATGAAACTGATATAAGATTAATAATAACAGCAAATCAATGCAACTCATTACTGTATGTGTCAAAGCTTACACCAGCTGAAAATATTACGGCCATATACAACACACGAATTTTCCATATGTCAAAACTCTAAAGACAACGTATTTACGTCGGTTCATCGTTATTTTTACGACTGTTTTCTTTAATAACATAGACGACTGATCACGTGTTTATAGTCCAGAGACTTCGCTGACACCAATGGTACTGTGTGCGGCATTGCCAGTCTAGTAATATATGTCTGTGGTATAGAGCAACCATCACTAAGAGCAACATAACAACGACTGCGCGTGCCCTATCTCTGGCGTGGTGTAGTTTGAAACCACAGACATATATCACTAGATACAGTATACGGCATTGCCAGTCAGGTTCGTTCCAGCAGCTGCCAGACGGCTACTTTCAAGCGCTAAGAAACAGGTGTTACTGCGCATGCGCAGCTACTATGACGTAAAAACCCTTGTTTGATACTTGCACTGCTGGAACGCTTTTTGCACTGTTTCTGGTTGCAGGCGAAGGTGAGTTTAAAGGAATAATTAAAATACTTTCCTTCCTAATAACGAAGAAGTGTAAACGAGAAATATCTGATCTCAATTGGGATTGCAGTGACTTCGAAATAATCGAAAAACACGTTACAAACACACACTTATCACGTGATGGCTACCACCCCCCCCCCCCCCCCCCCCCCCCCACTCTCAGACCTTTCTGCGCATGCGCAAGTTGGCAGCTTGACCGCGCCAGAAATATTTTTTCGGGTAGCGTCTGGCTGCTTGCGGCAACTGCTGGAACACCAAACAGTAACACTCCAAGTAGCCAGAAGCGGGAGAAGGCGCTGCTGGAACAAAATTTCAGCGTTGCGCATGCGCGTCAAGCAATCTGGCAGCTGCTGGAACGAACCTGGCAATGTCGTATACTGTATTATTGGTGTCAGTGAAGTCTCACCGCCATATTTCTATACTATAAACATGAGAGCAGTCGCGTGTGTTATTAGAGAAAAAAAAGTCGTAAAATACGGATGGAGTTTTGACATATGGGAAATTGGTGTGTTGTATATGGCTGTAATTTTGGTAATTTCCAAGAATGCTTTCAATCGAAGTAGCTCGGCCTGAAACGATATATATCGAACTTGCAAAGGTAATCGATTATGCTACTATAAACTGCAGCTCATGAAGTGTGTTCTGCGTAAGTAACAGGAACGTATATTATTGTTTTCGCAACGTATTCAATTGGCTTCTGTTGTGAATGACGGAGTTTTTTTTATTTCTTACCATTTAAAAGACTTTGCAGTCAGAGCTACATAAAGGAAAATGAAAATTGTCACATCCATGTATTAACAGATTCTCGATGTACTTCTCTAGTCGCTACGAAAGATTTCAGAGAAGTACATCGAGAACCAGTCACTATCTGGATATGAAAGTTTTCCTTTTCCTTTATGTAGTTTTGATTGCCGAGTATTTTAAATGTTAAGAAATCAATATTATTGCCGAATGAATTGCACTCAGTTTCTGTTAATTAAAAAACTGTTAAACCCAAGAAGTGATGATTCTGATGTACTTTCCTGAAAATATCCTACTCGGTAACACTTATACGAAATTACATTACAATGTACATCAGCAGAAACATTCAACAGTTTTCTACGAAAATACCACGACTTCCGAATATGTTGTTACGTAGTTACGTATTACCACAGCTACAATTTACGTCAGTGACAGTTGGATCAATGAAGTTCCTACCAATATATCAAGATTCTGCTATTCAAAATATTTATACCAACTTAGAGTTACAGTAACACTCGTCAAAATTATTTTTATGTAATTATACGTTCCTTAACATTCATTTTTTGACATGTCGCACGTCAATGCCAGCGTAATCGATTTATAATTGTACTTTCGATATATATATCCTTTCAGGTCGAGCAACTTCGATTGCAAGCATTCTTGGAAATTACCCTAATTTTTTCAGCTGGGGTAAAATTGACACATACAGTAATGCGTTGCATCGATTTGCTGTTATTAATCTCTTACTAATTTCAGTTCATTTCGGATTTTCCTTCAGTAGTATGGTAATTATAAAAGTGTTGTTTATCGTGTACAACACGTATCATTCTTTTGAGAGTTCTCAGGAAATCTATAGTCTGATTTGAGATATACACTAATGAGTCGTGTTTCCTGTTTTTATTAATCTCTTGTCAGTTTCGGTCAACTCCGGCTTGTCTTTCAATAGTGTGTTGTGTTGTGGTTTTCAGTCCGGAGACTGGTTTGATGCAGCTCTCCACAATACCCTATCCTGAGCAAGCCTCTTCATTTCCACATAAGAACGGCAACCTACATCTGTCTGAATCTGCTTACTGTATCCATCTCTTGGTCTTCCTCTGCGGTTTTTACCCCACACACTTCCCTCCAACGCTAAATTCACAATCCCTTGATGTCTAAGAATGTGCCCTACCAATCTTTCCCTTCTTTTAATCAAGGTATGCAAGAAATTTCTTTTCTCCCCAATTCTGTTCAGTACCTCCTCATTAGTTACGCGATCCATCCACCTAATCTTCAGCATTCTTCTGTAGCACCATATTTCAAAAGCCTCAATCCTCTTCCTGTCCGCACTGTTTATCGTCCATGTTTCACTCCCATACAAGGCAACACTCCATACAAATGCCTTCAGAAAGGACTTCCTGCCGGCCGCGGTGGCCGAGGGGACTAAGGCGCTTCAGTCGCGGTCCGCACGGCCACTACGGTCGGGGGTTCGAATCCCCCCTCGGGCATGGATATTTGTGCCGTCCTTAGTTGTAGGTAGTTCATAAGTAGTTTGTAAGTTTAGGGACTGATGACCCCGTAGTTAAGTCCCTTAAGCTTAACAAACATTATCTTATCTTACAAGGACTTCCTTAGGCTTAAATCAATATTCGATGTTAACAAATTTCTCTTTTTCAAGAACGCTTTTCTACCCATTGCCATTCTGCATTTTATATCCTCTGTACTGCGACCATAGTTTGATATTTTACTGCCCAAGTAACAGAACCCATCTACCTCCTTTATTGCTTCGTTTCCTAATCTAATTCCTTCAGCATCACCTGATTTTCTTACACTGCACTCCATTAGTATGATCGTGATAAATGTGCTGTTTGTAGTGGATAACATTTATCTTTAGTCTTCTTGGTGTTATTCAGATAAATACTTGTGCTTTCACTGAATGTAACGGTAAAATTTTACCTACCATCCCAGCGGTCTCGCATGATTATGTTGGCAACATCAACGAAACGGAAGAAAGTTTTTGCCAATATGTTAATATTCTCAGAAGTCCGCATTGAGTGACTTGATTAGTGTTCCGTACAGACGATGAAGTAAATAAATAATGCTGTTCCTGCTCTATGGTTGACAGGTTCTCTTCGTTCACTCAATAAAAGAAACTGCGCTGGTAAAACGAAGATTTCATGACAAACATTTGCGTTATAACGCGACAGGATAATAGGTTCGTTCAAAGAGCTGCAGGACTGCAGCTTCCTGCAGCAGCAAAGCAGGCACTACCGCGCATGCGCGGTACCGATGACGTCAGTCTGGCTGCAGGAGGAAATTTTCCCTGCAGCTCATGCAGCCAGCAAGCTACAGGACGCTGCAGCCGGGAGCTTCCTTCAACAGCCGGCAGGCTGCAGGAAGCTGCAGGATTGCTCTTTGAACACGAATTTCCGTACTGCGCATGCGCGGTTGCAGCCCTGCAGCTCTTTGAACAAACCCAATGCCGACGTAACATGACTGACAACGTAATCACGCGAGGGCGCCGGGGCGTTAAGTAAAATTTAACCGTACGTAACACGTTCTTCTCATAACACGATTCGACAATGTATATGTCAAATTCATTGCGGAAGTATTGGCTCAAATGCAAATGCTGCTCAAACCAACTAATATGGCTTACAACGTCATATCGTGTCAGAAGTTGATAGTAAAACCGTACAGAAAAATTTTGACGTGAGGTAACGCAAGATGGCGGCGTCAGGCTTCAGTCACAGAGGCACGTTTGCCAGTCTAGTAATATATGTCTGTGTTTGAAACCAACACCTAACGTTTTTGACTCGTGTCTCATGACTGAGTTTCGACATTAAGAGCAACAGTCTTTCATTTATAACTGAAATGAAGCACTGATTTTAACAAGAAAACGCTTCTCTTATTCCTATTGCACATGTTGCAGGAAAGTGACTTCATATCTCCAAAATTACTAATATAAATACGCTGTTTATAGTTTTTACATGCGACCAGGTGAAATGTACTGACAGTTCTTTTTACAAGCAACGGAATTACCGGTTCTTAGCGTTTGTATTGCGCTATGAAACTTTATTTTCAACTGATGAATGTGATTATCGATCGAAATACTATTCCATTTGACCTTGAATGAGTTTTTATGTCAGAAAGTAAGACATTTCTAGCGCAGATGTCCTTGTATCAATAAAATGTGAACATAGGCTACTCATTCTACCTATAAAACTAGTTCTAGAGTGCACCTGTAATATTTACCCACAACATTATTTTACTGTAAATTGATAACGTTTTACTTGTCTTATGACCTGAAATCACTGTAAGTGGTATAACTGATAAAATATATATGCATATATTGTATGAAACTTAGACATTATGGGTACCAACCGTTTTCATTTCTTAGAAAAGTATAACCAAACATTTGAAATTTATTGTTGGCTAATCGTAAGAATAATGATGCCGCCTGTCAAAGTTATGTTTCGTCTTGTACTCTTGCGCAAGCTGCAAACTAAAATAATCACAGGACAACAAAAGTATTCGCTTAAGAACTACTGTTCTCTGGAAATTTCTGATGGATTAACACTGTGTGCCGAAACCAGGATTCAAACCTGCACACAGTTCGATCAGGCACACAGTTTCTATCACCAGGAAGTTTCATATCAGCGCACACACCGCTGCAGAGTGAAAATATCATTCTACAATTCTGTTGTAGACCAGGCACTTTTAAAATCTGTAACCATCGCATTAATATTGGCAAATGAGATAAAATTACTTTACCTACAACACTGAACATGTACTAATAATATGATGAGACGTTTTATTGTTCAAGTCTACGCTTGATTTCAGCTGTAAAAGAAACTACATCAATTGTAATGACGAAAGTGTCTTCCTGCCCAGAGTCACATGAATTAGGTCTTACTTTCAATCTAATGATGCTAAGTGCACTATGTGTCATCTTTAATCTATGCTATTGAGTGTGTTCATTTGTTCGCGCCGGGGCACGCACTAGTCGCACTAAAGTACCACTGTGCACACACAAACTCGCAAATACGTGTGACACTACGACACAGATATTGTAAAAGGACCAAATATATATGAGAAACGTTCGTCGGAATTCGCGTGCGACAATATATCTAAATAAATGGCTTGTCTCACTAGATAAAAACTGTTTACACTGACATATCAGCTCTCGATATATTTTTGAACTTATAAATGCCGTCTTTAATTTGTTCAGAAACATGTCTGCTATCAGAATTATTAGGTGATCAAAGCTGTGTGGAAGTTACCTGCTGGAGACATGGAACGAAGGCTGGTACTGCAATCTCTGTATCTGGTGTGGCGACTCTTCTATCCGAATTTCTCATCATATTGGTCACTGTCAATAGTTGAGGAACTTTAGTATTACAGTTTCAGGTTACGAATTTATCCATAGGAGTTTATGTTGGTATCTTCAGACGAGATGTACACAGGATACCGGTTACATTCAAGTAAGATCACATATCCGATTTATCTGTGAGCAATTGGGCGATTTTTCGTTGATTGGTAACGGCAAAGAAAAGGACGTACCATGGCAACGTCAATGCTTATATATGTTTATATCCACTGCACTATTTTTGTAATGGAGGTTTGAAATCAAAAGTTCTTTTTCTGGATGTACTGTCCTTCTGAATACATGTAGTTCACCATACACGTGTTTGTTACTTTTAAACATTACTACTCGACCTCCAAGAGCCTGCGTATTTTTCACGCCATCTTTTACACGCTATCGTTGAGACCACGGCTTCAATCTTCTTGACTTTCAAGAATTATGCAGCAAACCAGGTCAACGAACACCATCACTTACTCTCTTTCAGTGAATGACAAACGATACTCGGGATCTAACTAGGTTGGGTTTCCCGATACGCCACTGACCTCAATACGATATCAACTACTGCTGAAGAAAGCACGAGATTTTTGATTCACGCAACGCCAGACCAAACTACGAGTTTCATGAAACAGAAAAAGAGAAATACAGCGTATCCCAGTCGAAAGAGGCCCCGTAAACATGTGCTTACATCACAGTTAAATGCTTCTCATAAAAAAGAGGAAATGAAACGAAATGAACATGTCATATCACATGTGTACGTACTTGGTGAACTTTACGTTCTCGACTTGTAAACGAAATTGAACAAGACACTGCAGATTCTCGAATGTTGTCGCTAGAAAGTATACTAGCGGCAAATCACAATCAATACCTTCATTACACGACGGAAATGGTGATGCTACTGTTGGCAGTTCTGCTAAAGCAGAATTACTTAACACAGCTTTCCGAATTTCCTTCACTACAAAAGACGAAGCAAATACTCCTGAATTAGTATCAAGAACGGCTACCAGCTTGTATAATCTGGAAGTAGATACCCCTGGAGTATTAAAGCATCTTAAATTACTTAAAAGTAAGTCTCCCGGTCCCGACTGTATACCAGTTAGGTTCCTTTCAGAGTCTGCTGAAGCAATAGCTCCATATCTACCTATCATATACAACCGCTCGCTCAGCGAACGTTCCGTACCCAAAGACTGGAAAGTTTCACAGGTCACTCCAATATTCAAGAAAGGCAATAAGAACGATCCGAAAAATTACATGTGTATGTTACTGACGTCGGTTTGCAGCAGGATTTTACAACATAAATTTTCCTCAAATATTATGAACTACCTCAAAGAGAACAACCTATTGACCCATAGTCAACAAGGATTCAGAAAGTATCGTTCTTGAGAAACACAATATGTTTCTTTACTCAAATGAGTGCTATCAACAAGGGATGTCAAATAGATTCCGTATTTCTAGATTTCTGGAAGACTTTTGACACTGTACCTCAAAAGCGTATTCTAATCAAATTGAGTGCTTATGGCATATTACCACAGTAGTACGATTGGATTCGTGATATCCTGTCAGAAAGGACACATTACGTTGTAGTTGATGGTAAATCATCGAGTAGAACAGAAGTGATATCTGTCGTTTCCCAGGTTAACTGTTACAGGGCCCCTACTGTTCCGCCGCGGTGGAGTAGCCGAGCGGTCTAAACCATCTCGCTGCGGAGCGCGCGGTTGCTCGCCGTGGAGGTTAGAGTCCTCCCTGGGGCAAGGGTGCATGTGTTTGCCCTTAGGTTAGTTTATCTTAATTTATGTAGTTTGTAAGCTACGAACTGATGACCACGCAGTTTGGTCCGATAGATTTACAAACATCTGAAATTTGAACCTAATGTTCCTTATTTCTATATACGATTTAGGAGATAATTTGAGTAGCTCTCTAAGACTGTTCGCGGATGATGCTGTCATTTATCGGTTAGTAAATTCATCAGAAGATCAAAAGCAACTGCAAAATGATTTAGATGTCTGCATGGTGCAAAAATTGGCAATTGACCATTGATAATGTGAAAGATCACCCATATGACCACTAAAAGAAATCCGTTATACGATAAATCAGTCAAACCTACAGGCCGTCAATTCTACTAAATACCTGGAAGTACCAATAACGAACAACTTGAATTGGAAAGTACTCACAGAAACTTTTGCAGTGAAAGCGAAACAAAGTTTACGTTCATTGGCAGAACACCTTGAAGATACAACAGTCATACTAAAACTGCCTACACTATACGTGTGCGTCCTATTTTGGAGTATTGCTGCGCATTGCGGGATCTACACCAGGTGGAACTGACGGACGATTTAGAGAAAGTTCAGAAAAGGGCAGCTCATTTTGTATCATCGCAATAAAGGGGAGAGAGCGTCACGGAAATGATGCAGGAGTTGGGGTGGAAATCATTAAAAGAAAGGCGTTCTTTGTTGACGTGAGAATTATTTGCGAAATTTCTTTCATCAACTTTGTCTTCCGAATGTTTAAATGTTTGTTAAGCTTAACGGACTTAACTGCGGGGTCATCAGGCCCTAAACTTACAAAGTGCTTATAGCCTATCTTATACTACAGACGGCACATACATCCATGGCCGAGAAGGGATTCGAACCCCTGACGGGGAACGGCCTCGCGCATGACAATGAGTTGGCTTTAAACCATTTATTAATGTTCATTGAAATATCATTAGCAGACCTTTCTATAACTATGCTTGACGTACTTTTTATTGCAATACATGTAGCCGTGGTGGAGTGGCTGAGTGTTCTAAGGCGCCTTGCTCAGGAGCACGTGATTGCTTGCCGTCAGAGGTTCGAGTCCCCCTTTGGGCATAGGTGTGTCTTGTCCTTAGGTTAGTTTAAGTTTATTTAAGTAGCTTGAAAGCCTAAGGACAAATAACTAGTTAAATACCTTAGATTCACAAGCAAACATTGTTGAGGGTTATTTCGCCATTCTTCAATGTTTGAATGTCTGTAAAGCTTATGGAACTTAACTGCGGTTTCGTCAGCCCCTAAACTTACAAACTACTTATGAACTAACTTATACTAAAGACTGCACAAACATCCATGTCCCAGGGAGGATTCGAACCTCTGACGCGGGAGCACCCACCTACATAGGGAGATGTGATCATCATAATAAAATAAGAGAAATCAGATTGACAACAGAAACATTTAGGTATTCCTTTTTCCAGCGAGCTATTACAGAATAGAATTATAGAGAAATATCGTAAAAGTGGTTCGATGAACCCTCTGCCATGCAGTTCCGTGTGACTTGCAGAGTATTTATGTGGATGTAGAACCTCTGGTGTCACTGCCTGGATTCCACAGTTGATCTTTACTCGGAAATCATCCAAGGTGTGTGGTTTGTTCTTGTAGGCCTTACCTTTTAGGCAACAATTGACGATAAAGTCCTGAGCTGTTACAACAAGTGACCTTGGGAACCACAGTTCTTTCGAGAGAACTCTGCTAGGGGAAAATCATTTGGCCTCATCCATGGTCACGATAACTCGGTACGCATGGCGTGTCGCGCCATGCTTTTGATATCAACCGAGTGTTAGTTCTTTAATAATCCAAATGCTTCGCAAATTCCAGAATTATTTCGATGTAAACTCCTCTTTTCACAGTGGACTCGAAAGAAAACTTTTTCGATGATGCGATGCTGTGATATTGCACAGAACACGCCAATCTATGAATGCTTCAAAAAATGTTCAAATTTTTGTAGAGCTTATGGGACTTAACTACAGTCTCATCAGTCCCTAAACTTACAAACTACTTATGAAGTAGCAAATACTAAGGACGGCACAAATATCCAAGCCCGAGGGGGAATTCGAACCTCCGACCGTAGTGGCCGTGCAGAACGTGACTGGTGCGTCGCAGACCGCTCGGCCACCGCGGCCGGCTGAATGCTTCATTAGTGTATTTGGATTTTCATTACAACACAAAAGTGTATTCTGGGCGTCTACTTAAGACAGAGATGCGTAATCATGCCTCATTACTGAACCACATGGACTATAACATCCGGTCCATAACCCTTCCTTGGCTACTTTTATTGAAGCAGTTGATTTCCTATTGAATGTCTGTTGTCTGTTAGCTACACCTACTTCTTCTGCAGCCTCTTACTTATTATACTGTGGTAGTAAGTCAAATCTATTGCTCGTGCCAATGACGATGCTGTAAGACGCTGTCAGCTTTCTACGGCCCCTGGTCTCTGCTTCACTTGCCACTTTTGCTCACTCTTCTCCACCATCAACTTGGTCAGTTCGTCCCTAGGACTACCCAATTCAGCCTGAAGGACTAATCTTTCCCTTCTATTCTGTTATTTCCTCTCCTTAGAATGAAATGGAAGATTCTAGTTTGTTTTCCAAATTCTCACGTCGCTACATTGTTTCCTAACAACCCTCCTGCCACAACAGCTGCATAAAACCCCCGAAGTAACTTTCTCAAAGCAGCTCAAACACTTCACTCTCATGATTATTTACAAATTTGTTTCCGAGATGTAGCTAAAACTAAAGATCATATAACACTAATATATGTATATAACGTTAGTACAGTAATGAAGATGCTTTAAAATTACCTTATAATACTGAATCTCCAAAGTCGAAAAATTATGCCTAAAATCACCGTTTGATAACAAACAAGTACTAAATTTCTAGAGTAAGCAAATTAAACGTTATCCTTGTTATAAGAGAAAAAGAATAATTAAACGAAATAATTTAAACTGTGTGTGTACCAAAATGTAAACAAAAATATGTCTGTAACACTGTTTTCATGTTTTCGCGTTTACTGGAAATGTACGAAAAGTTAAACAGTCATGGCAAGCCTGAAGAACTGACTAATATCCGTTTTTAATTATTTATCAGCGTTACACTACACTGGTCAAAACAATTAGGAGATCAGTTGAGATATCTAAGTCACATTTGATCCGTTTCCAGACTCGCTCAGTTGGCTGTAGGAAGCACGAGTCCGCTTCCGTGCCATGGCGTGTTTGCTTCACATGTTGATGTGACAATGAGCCGTATGGCTATAAACATTCCCTTTTGACGGATACACAAACGACGTTGAAACCATTATCAGTACATCTAGTGTTAGTGTGGGTAGTTGTCCAAAAGTTGCCCCCCCCCCCCCCCCCGAAAATCCATTCCTCTCCCCCCTCCCACTGACAGTATTCCAGTAATCTGTATACGTAAAAATGTTCTGTTGGTTTCTGTATAACCGTTAATATCCGAAAGTTATTGACCAATTGCTTTGAAATTTTGGCACAACGTTACATTGTAATACAGGGAGGAATTTTTACGGTACTAACATTATATATAAACGTAGATAACGCTCATTATGTACTTATTTCTACCTTCTTTCCGTTGCGCTAACCAGTGCCTGAAAAATTGTCTAAAATAAACGGCTCAAACATTGTGCGACAGGTATCAAAAATGATATATTTTATTAGCACTTGGCTATCTTGAGTTTCCAGCTCTGTGACTTTCATTTCTGGTAAGGCCCCTCATACTCTTAAGCCCTTTCTATGCAATACGTGCAACACGCACAAGAAAGTCGTTGTCAGCTGCAGCGCTCCTTGCGACAGACCGTCGAACTACGAAGAAGCGTTCAAACGGATGTCGAGTTGTCTGCTTCACGTGTATACTTGGCTTGTTGTCAGCTTATAGCAAAATATATTCTTATGATTAAAACATATGTGTTTTAGACTGCCACTGTGAAACTCTTTGTTTTCGTGCAGTTCATGCGTAACTATGTCGCTCAATCGTGTTAACGTCCTCATTATAAAATGCGATTACATACTTCCAGCCCCTGCGGTTTGAGGCGCCTATGTATATGATGAACAAGCTCAGGTGTCTATACATAGACCTTTCACTTTGATAAAGCTTCAAATAATGCTCACCAAAAACAAATATTTCATCGGTTAACTACAGCATGTTTAGGGGAAAATAGCAAATATTTTAGAAGACGGTAATAAAGACGTTTTGAAGTTTAACTGTCTTATAACGTGAGTACAATTTTTATTGGGTATACTGGTACAGCTCTTGGTATGTACAACAAACTTAAAAGCACGTGCAAATTTGGATATTTTGACTGATTCTTGGGTTCTTGGTAGATCACCATATTGACTCTTATTTAAATAACCGATTTTCGACGAACTTTAAATTCTGAATATGTCCTTTTAAGCCGAAAAACGGGTAACTGCTGTAAGTGGAAATGAACGTGTAGAACATACACAAAATTCTACTTTGAAGTCAGTGTGGTGTTGCACTACGAAGAACCAATGGATAAATCAATGAAAATGCCTTAATTTACATTTGCTCTAAGTTTGTTTTGCTTTCTTATTAACAGCTATATCTCTGTATTCAATAAAAATTGTACACATGTTATATGAAAATTTTAATGCAATTCCTCTATAGTATCACCTCTTAAAATACTTACGACTGAGTCGAAAAACTACGTTCCTCTGAGTGGGAGACAAGTACACATTCTCAAATTCGCGACTTGGCTTCGTTTGTCAGCTGGGCTCCCCATTCAGTCGTCTGCGCTTGCGCGAAGCACTTCCATACGCGTGAGAATAGGATCCATCCTATTCCGTCTACTAGCGATCGTATGCGTGCATCTTGTGCAAGTGGACGCATCTACACTGTCTGTGGCCGGCGTGACCGGTGCATCATGGGTAATCTCGTAAGCTCTCACTTACCGTGTAGAAAGACTTATACCATTACCGCGCAATCTCTGACATGGATTGTTCGCCTCTTATAAAGTCGGTGTGACCTAAAACCACAGCAGTTTATTGTCCATAGTAATCGGTCGCCATTCGATAAATAATCGTATACGTCACGAGGGACTGATATTGTGGCGAGCATTGCTCGCCCGCATTTCGTTTTTCCATTGCTCCAAGTGGTTGGCGCTAAGCCTGCACCCGTCGTTTCCGTAGCCTTGCGATCGCGGCTTTGACGCCGAATATTAAAACACAATTACTCGTTAAACGAGAAAGGTACATTGCGACATCCGTTTCAAAAACTCTTCTGTACTTTTAGATCTATTTCACTCGCTATAATATATCTAACCCGCTATCGTACTTTTTGAATAAATTACGTACATGTACTTCACAAACAGTGTCATTTTATAACGACTGTTACGAATTAAGGAAAGGTTAATGTTTTATTAAAAAGCTAAGATGCTGTACTACCACGTATAAAAAGCAGATCTTTAAACCGTATTCTTTCTTCAAAATAGAGCGAGGTTATTTTTGAGGGTTGTCTGTGGAGAATCTTATATTTACACTAACATCCACTGCACTATGTTCAGCTCTGCCTAGGGGATGATAAAAATTCGTCCACACTCCCCACCTGCATATGATTACTTTAAAACACAACTAAAATTGAGAAGAAGGGTGCATTTCCTATAAATAACACTTTGTTTATTTAAAAAAGGTAAAGCAGTCAACAATCCGAAGATTGGTTTGAACACCACAGTGCCTTACTAGGCATGGTCCTGTTTGGAGGTGGTATGCCGTTGCCTTCCTCCGACCTTCGAACTGACTTACCCAGCCAGTTATAGGAGGACCTACAGTTTAACGTGGGTTCCGAACCACGGTGCTACTCGGAATTTTTCACATGAGAAATACTGCCAGATGTGAAAGAAGTGGAAAGTGACAGATAAAAATCCTAGGAACTGGCGGGGATTGAACCCGCGACCTTTGGATTTGTAGTCTGGCACTCTACCACTGTGCAACCGAGGCACACATCAGATCAAAAACATTGTCACCGGTAAAAGCACTGTATGTTGGCGTACCTAATATAGCTTGTCGGCCCCCGAACAAAATTTGCTTTGCCGAAAATAGTCTAATTAGCCTACCAGGCTACTGTTCACTGCATTAAAAATGAATAAAACGTTCCATTAGTCTGTGCCTGACCGCGAATACTTTGTCTTTATATACACAGTTTATTAGACAAAAACAATGTCCACCAACAGATATCGAATGAATGAATGTTTATCATAACTCAGTTAACACTTCCTGATGAGATGCGCTTTTGCGAAATCAATTTACAACGGAAATGTATTGAAGTTACAGTGCCTAAATTTCACACGCTGCATTCTTCAAATTTTACTTAGCACACGTCAACTCGAGAAGAAATCTTGTAAGTTTTACAGCACTCGATAAATCTTTCAAAGTTCGACCGCACTTTTAAAGTCTCACTCTTCCGAAGGTCGCGGCACAGACCGGCATAGCTTCGCCGTCTCAAACGCTAGCCAAACACCAACTATCCATGTGGGCCCACCGGCTAGCCTTTATACCTGTCCACCGGAGAAACCCATACGTCACGAACTTCCCCATTTCCACCCCTCGCCAACGTACAACGCTTTTGGCAGGTATATAAACACAAATTAAACATGGAATTCATTATCGTAATTAATATTTCATTTCATTACATCTCATTTCTACTAAGGAGCGATTAAATACAAATTAATTATTTAAAGAAATAAAATATGCGTAAGTAGATTTGATCAATGTGATTTTATGGTATGGTTATTTTTATAGTACGGCACCTGTGAACAAACACTGCCATGCTGGTCGTGTATCTGTCTTGTACTTTATGTTATTAATAAATTTATACAATGGTATTAGTAAATTAGGTTTTCTGTGATCAGTATTATCTTACGTCGACTGTAAGCATATCAGGTGATGCACTTTGTTGACACCTTTTATGTGAGCCCTCGCTCAACTCTGTATCCTAAATGGTTTACACCTTATGAATTTTTAACTAAACACTAAATTGCCGTATATTCATTCTATTACAACTTTTTATATGTGCTTGAAAGGAGGAACGTCTGTACGTTACTACACATGTCATATGAACCTTTTTGGAAACTGTGTCGCACTTCTCTGTCTCAATCGGGTTTTATTTTTTAAATTTAACTTTATCATAAACAATACACTGTCGCCTCACTCGCGCAGTGAATTCCCTCTGACGTCACGGCCTTTCCAGGCGAGCGCTAAGATCACTTCCCGCCCTACACACACACACACACACACACACACACACACACCTGCTTCTCCGCTGCCCAGCCCACCATGAGCACGAGCTTAACGGCTGTTTAACCTGATTTTTCCAAATTACAGATTTATACAGATAAGGCATCCCCATCAATATCACCTGTCTACACAGATATAATGCTACTAAAATTAATAAAAGAAATAAGTGTAACAGTTTTGTGCATTGGCAAGGTCAGTGTTTGCGGTGCGGAGAAATTTATCAAGATAGATCTCTCCAAACATAATCATTGAGTGCTACTCGTTGGGCGGTTCTGTCACATCACGTAGAATGAAAATTGGGCATTTTCGATTTTCGCAAGGAATGGGAAAAATGTAAGGAAAAAAAAAAGCTGATAAAACGATATGGGGTGGTTCTATATACCGCCAACAGTTTTTTAAAGCGTGAAAATCGCAGGAGTGATTTTCCCCTTTTTCTCAGCCCGGCCCGACCGGAAGTGGTCAATCCCGCGCTGCTTAGTGTAAAGAAAAACTCCTTCAAATCAAGAGTGGGCATTGTACCCACTCTCAAAACCGCGGTACCAACTTCGATCACCGAGCCTTTCTAGTATCCTTTGGTGGTATTATTGACATCTGTAGTCATCGGATCAAAATCGACATCTTCTTTCGAGATCGTTCTAATTTTTTTTTTTTTTTTTTCAGGAAGTGAAAAACAGTAGACTGGCAGGGCGGGATTAAAATAGGTGAAAACAAAATAAGCAGTCTCGCATATGCGGATGACTTAGTTGTAATGGCCGATTCGATTGAAAGGTTGCAAACTAATATTTTAGAACTCGATCAGAGGTGCAAGGGTTATACTATGAAGATCAGCATCTCCAAAATGAAAGTAATATCTGTGGGAAAGAGATTCAAACAGATTGAGTACCAAACAGCAGGAACAAAGTTAGAACAGGTAGACAGTTTCAAGTACCTGGGATGTATTTTCTCACAGGATGGCAACATAGTGAAAGAACTGGAATCGAGGTGCAGTAAAGGTAATGCAGTAAGTGCTCAACTAAGATCTACTCTCTTCTGCAAGAAGGAAGTAAGTCCCAAGACTAAGTTAGCAGTGCACCGCGCTATCTTTCGACCAACTTTGCTGTATGGGAGTGAAAGTTGGGTGGATACTTGTTACCTTATTCATAAGGTAGATGTTACAGATTTGAAAGTAGCAAGAATGATTGCAGGTACTAATAGATGGGAACAATGGCAGGAGGGTGTCCATAATGAGGAAATCAAAGAAAAACTGGGAATGAACACCATAGATGAAGCAGTTAGAGTGAACAGACGGATGGTGGTGTCATGTTACATGCGTGGGAGAAGTAAGGTTACCTAAGAGACTCATGAGCTCGGCAGCGGAGGGTGAGAGGAGTCGAAGTAGACTAAGGGGAAAATACTTAGATTCGAGGAAATGCATACTGTAAACCATCAACTATTTATTATTTTTCCAAACTTCTACCGGTTTCGGTTATAAACCATCTTCACGGAAGAGAATAGACAGACTGATTAAACAGGTGCATTATATGCCTCCTTATGCATACTGACATGCATGTCACACAATAAAAATAAATAAGACGTCACGAGGCATCAAGCAATGCCATTGTTTTTATGTTTTTAATCAAGACTTGATGCCTAGTGACGTCTTATGCCAGTATGCATAAGGAGGCATATAATGCACCTGTTTAATGTCTGTCTAGTTCTCTTCCGTGAATATGGTTTATAACCGAAACCGGTAGAAGTTTGGAAAAATAATAAACAGCTGATGGTTTACAGTATGCATTTCCTCAAATATCTTACGGCTGTTGAACCTCATCTCAATAAAAATTTGAACTTAGATTCGGTGCAGAATGATTTTGAAGTAGAAGGCATAACATCAGACGAGGCCTTGAATAGGGGATCATTTTATTAGCGGTACTATGCTCCAGACTGAACGCTGAAAGGCTTAATCAGTCTCTAATGATGATGATGACATTTTCGCAGGCGTCAGTAGAGGTGCAGGGTCAGAGTGTATCGCCGCTGGATTGTGGAAGATGCGGAATAGGGAGTGAGTGTGGTTTGCAGCGCAGAGTGGTGTCCATTAGCCGTGGGCCCAGAATTAGGCCACTTGTTGCAGTGCCCGCGCCGGCGCCAGGGGTTCTGAGGGGGGGGGGGGGGGGGGGCGCTGCTTTCTGGGCGGTCGTTAGCGCCACGTGCCGCCAGCACTGCACGCCGTTACGGCCTTCCCGCCCACTACACGCGGCCGCTCTCTGCCCTCTGGACACTATAGCCCGTCAAGTGCCGCAACATGCTCTACTCTGCACTGAATCTCAGTATCTCACACATCTCATCGTGAAACAAAAAAAATAATAAATTCCCTTGACGGCTGGTATTTATTTAGCCCAATGTCATGATGATGGACCGGATGGAATACCAGTTCGGTTTTACAAAGACTATTCTGTAGCGTTGGCCCCCAACTTAGCTTGCATTTATCGCGAATCTTTAATTCAGCGCAAAGTTCCTAGTGATTGAAAAAAAGGGCAGGGGACTCCCGTTTATAAGAAAGGAAAGAGAACTGACCCACATAATTACAGGCCAATATCGTTGACATCAGTTTCATATTCTCAGTTCGAATATAGTAAATTTCCTTGAAACGGAAAAGCTTCTTTCCATGAATCAGCACGGGTTTAGGAAACATCGTTCATGTGAAACTCAGCTTGCCCTTTTCTCACATAACATCTTGCAAGCCATGGACGAAGGGCAACATGCGGATTGTGTTTTTCTCGACTTCAAAAAGGCGCTCGGCGCGATGCCACACTGCAGACTGCTAACGAAGATACGAGCTTATGGAATAGGTTCACAGATTTGTGACTGGCTGGAAGACTTCCTAAGTAATAGAACGCAGTACGTTGTTCTCGACGGCGAGTGTTCATCAGAGACGAGTGTATCGTCAGTCGTGCCCCAGGGGAGTGTGATAGGACCGCCATTATTTTCTATCTATATTAATGATCTGATGGACAGAGTAAGTTGTAATTTGCGGCTGTTTGTGATGATGCTGTGGTATATGGGAGGGTGTCGTCTGTAACTGACTGTAATAGCATACAGGATGACTTACACAAAATTTCTAGTTGGTGCGAAGAATGGCAGCTAGCTCTCAATGTAGAAAAATGTAAGGTGATGCGCATGAGTAGAAAAAGCAATCCCAGCACCAGCACCACACACTAATAACCACCCAGTGCGATAGTTTGCTTCTTAAACAACACAGAATACAGCATTAGTAGTGAGCTTCTTGATGCTGTCGTGTCTAGGCGTAACATTGCAGAGCGATATGAAATGGAACGAACATGTAAGGACAGTTGTGAGTAAGGCGGACAGCCGACTTCGGTTTCTTGGGAGAATTTTGGGAAGATGTACTTCACCTGTAAAGGAGACCGCGTATAAAACGCTTGTACGACCACGTCTTCAGTATTGCTCAAGTTTTTGGGACCCACAGCACACCGGTTTGAAGGAAGACATAGAGGCGGTTCAGAGGCGAGCAGCTAGATTTGTTACCGGTAGGTTCGACCAATGCGCGAGTGTTACGGAAATGCTTCGGCAACTCAATTGGGGATCGCTGGAAGAAAGACGACGTTCTTTTCGTGAATTTCTGTTAAGTAAATTTAGAGGGCCGGAATTTGAAGCTGAGTGTAGTACGATCTTGCTGCCGCCTACTTACATTTCGCGTAAAGATCACAAAGACAAGATCAGAGAAATTAGGGCTCGTACGGAGGCATATAGGCATTCTTGTTTTCCTCGTTCAATTTGGGAGTGGAATAGGAAAGGAAATGCCTAGTAGTGGTACAGTGTACCCTCCGCCACGCACCTTACGGTGAATTGCAGAGTATGTATGTAGATGTAGATGGGCGCCGCCAGGATTATTTACAGGGGATGCGTCTCGAGCTGCAATACCGTAGGTGTCTCTAGCTACTGATTTCTGTGCAACATGAAAGCTTCGAAGAGTGTGAAAACACCCTCAACCAAGATCTCAGAACAATGGAAAAATACTTCAGAAGCTGGAGATTAATCCCCAACCCATCAAAGGCAGAAGTTACAGTATTTCACCTATGCAACCAACAAGCCACTCGATCTCTTGATGTTAGTTATTCAGGAAAAAAGTTAAAGCACAACACGAACCCAAAATAGCTTGGCATCAGAATGGACAGATCACTCACATTCAAATCTCACCTAACAGAAACAGCATCATTCAAAAGTTTGCCGATTCTAGCTGGGGAGCTGATACACATACTCTAAAGATTTCTTCTTTATCACTTATGTATTCTGAATACCCGTTTATCACCTGCATTTCTTCTTGGTTTAGCAATTTTAATGACCAGTAGTGTATATTACACATTGTACAATTCCTGTTAGGGGATTATAGTATATTAGGCGGTTGTACAGTAATAGGGTGTAGGCCACTGTGAAATTGGGAATAATTCCTGTTCTCTGAAATTCAGTCCGAATATCGTCCGCACTCAACTTCACGCGTTCGTTCTGGTACGACCAGTTATTAACCACAATAGGAGTAATTTTATGAACTTTTGAACACTCTACAAACAAGTCATTCTATCTTTTTTATAATATCATGAAGGAACAGTAACATACATATCGAAGAATAGACTCGCGCCATTATTAGTGCATCGATATACAGGCCATAATTCATATAATACTCAGAGTTCATTAACACATTGCGCATTTTACAGTCATAAAAACACTTCTATCATTCAGTGGATTTTTCCCTTCTGTTTATTTATAGTACCAATGTAACGAATCTAGACGCATCATGCTGAACTGATGTCTTCATAGTCCAACTATGCCGTGACGAGGGATCGATGAGTTTAACACTTGTAACAGTTCTAATCGTTCTTCATCTAATACTGTTACCTGAAGCACCTTCTGTAGCAATTGACCCAAGACTAGTTTATTTTCTCCATCTCCTATTTTGACGTACGAATTAACATCAGTTGCACTCCGTCTCAAAATCAATAATCCTGTTGTTATCTTTGAAGAAACTCATGAATATTTTGAATGGGATGCAAACGCGAAATGTGCTGAAACTTCCTGACAGATTAAAATTATGTGCTGAAACCGGTATTCGAACCTGGGATCTTTGCCTTTCGCGGGCAAGCGCTCTACCGTCTGAAATATCCCGGCACGCTTCACGGTCCGTCCTGACAACTTCCGCCAGTACCTCGCCTCCTACTTCCCAAACTTCACAGAAGCTCTCCTGTGAAACATGCGAGACTAGCACTCGTGGAAGAAAGGATATGGTGGAGACATGGCTTAGCCCAGGCCTCTACAACTCGAGCACTCGGTGCTTGCGCGCCTCGGTGCCGTGCCGTGCGCCACCGGTGGTTTTCCCACCACTGCTGCCTCGCCGTGTCGTACCACGTGCGTGACAGACACAGCGCTCGCTCTCGCGTCTTCTTGGATTCGCTGAGTATCCGTTCTGAACGTTATCAAATAGGTCACTGTTAATCTATCTTGAGAAAGTTTAGCATGAGCACAAAAGGTTCGGATTTATGTGTAACATTTTGTAATGTTTAATAGGAATATTTTTAAGCCTGATGGGAAACCATAATGCTTAATATAACACTCTACCGTAAATATAAAAGCGCTCTCACTACGAAAATAAACATTCCGTAACACGCGAGAGGATTGAACGAACAGAGAGTGGGGAACTGATTACTAAATTAAAAGCTCTATTGCCACGATCTGAAGAAAACCAAAAATATACCCTTTTTTTAATTGTACTTATGGCCACATCCGAGAGAACACAGTTATTACATAAAAATTTCTAAGACAGGTTTGAAGAAATAAAATAAAACTGCACTCAAAAGTTTTTATGGTGCCACTTTCTGTGCGCGCAGAGGATGCCCCATCGAGTATCGAAATTTAACTGACAGAACTACAGTACAGTTCAATTCGACAGACTACTATTACCATTAGACTACAGTAGTGTTTTAAATTCCTTTATATATAGCTTTCGATGAACAAGAATTCGCCGCGGCGGAGCGGCCGAACGCATTGAGGCGCTATGCTAAGATGCGCGAGGCCTTTCCCCGTCGGGGGTTCGAACCCCCCTCGGGCATGGATGTTTGTGTCGTATTTAGTATTAGGTAGTTCATAAGTAGTTTGTAGTTTAGGGACTGATGACCCCACAGTTAAGTCCCTTAAGCTTAACAAACATTTGAACAAGAATTCCTGAGGATTCATGTCCTTGCTCTAAAATGTGTTGCAATGTTCTCAACAACCTTCCTTTCTGAACAAATGTTTCCAATTATTAATATTAACGAAATAAAAACAAGGTCAATTTTCATGAATTGTTGCAAGCTGCATTTCGACTTGTAACTGCCGAAACTATTCTACCTAATATGAGAAAATTAGTTTCTTCAATGCGAGGCCAAAAATCAACAAAGAATGTTGAAAATATGTATAAAATAAGGAGCGCAATGAAGCTGTTCTTTCTCCCTGTAAACAAAAATTGGCATTATCACTGTTATTGGTTTTAATAAGTCACAAAGAACAGGAGTCTAGCCCAGCTCCGCGGGGCCTTAGCACGTCGCCCTGCTACCTGTGCGCTGACAGCGCTGTGCCTGCCTCGCTCACGTCATTGCCCCACTACACAACACCGACTGCTGCAGCACAGCACCGTTGCTTTTGCCGGTGCCCACCGGTGTTCGCGAAGCACCAGAGTTGAAGAGGCCTGGGTTAGCCTTAGCCTGACGGATGTTTCCAGAATTAATAATTCCCCTGCATTCGGCACAGCAGTACGGATTTAACAAATGTTCAAATGTTTGTAAATTTATGGGACCAAACTGCGTACCTTACAAACTACTTAAACCTAGGTAAACTAACCTAAGGACAAACACGCACACCCATGCCCCAGGGAGGACTCGAACCTCCACGGCGAGCAACCGCGCGCTCCGCAGCGAGACGCTTTAGACCGCTCGGCTACTCCAACGCGGCACGGATTTAACCCTTCTATACATGACGTATATTTTTCGCACATTTACATACCGTGGGTCCATTGGACCCGATACGTCTAATATGAGAATTTAAATAAAAATAAATGTTTTGTGGATATTATCATGCACGAATGTTTTTATTTGAAGGTTCATAAGTATAATATAAGAAAGCTGTGGCTGTTATAATGATTTTACTGGCTTTTAAAATATATAATTATTATAATTTTAACCGTGATTAATTTTTTAATAGATTATGTTATGAAAACTGATACAGACACCACCAATATTATTTTTCAGTGTTCAAATAGGTGACAAAGCCTAAATAGTTTCACAAAAAAACATCACTTTAGTTTGCTGGTCATGGTATAAATTTCACCACATTCTGAGCAGGCGTTTTATTTTGCACTGGGAGCCTTTCACTCCATAGCATACCATTTGGAGCAATATAAACGTTAGCACTTTCACTGCTTATTTCTCCTGAGATATTATTATCTAGATCATCATCTTCACCACCACCACTACGTGGTTCTTCATTCAAAGAGTCGAATGACACTGCCTGAGGAACAGCTTCATGGTTTTCATTCGAAGCAGAACTTATATCCGAAAGGTAATCGTCATCTTCAGCTACCCATTGAGTAAAAACTGATTCAAAATTTGGGCTTGAAAAGCGTATGCTAGCCTCTTTCCTGCTCCTTTTTAGATGCAGATCCTGACATTGTCTGAATAATAATAATATGAATAAATAATCTCAGTGCTCTCTTCTACTATGGAGTTTAGAAATATAACTGCTCTTCATGTTATTTTTTAGTGTTACCAATAACCCTCACCTTTCTTCCGAATGAGTATCGAATGTCAAACAATACTGCTGTGTAGCAAACTCCTACAGTCTTTCTGTACAGCATCACACACTAATAACCACCCAGTGCGATAGTTTGCTTCTTAGCCGGCCGCGGTGGTCGAGGGGACTGAGGCGCTCCAGTCACGGTCTGCACGGCCACTACGATCGGGGGTTCGAATCCCCCCTCGGGCATGGATATTTGTGTCGTCCTTAGTCTTAGTTAGTTCATAAGTAGTTTGTAAGTTTAGGGACTGATGACCCCGTAGTTAAGTCCCATAAGCTGTACAAACATTTAATTAATTAAGTTTGCTTCTTACACAACACAGAAGTATGCTGTCTGACAGTTGAACATGCCAAGTTATAACAATACGTGTTCTGCGATCACAACAATGCATATGCGTGGTAGTAACGTGTTCTCGGTACTCCAGCAAAATGTAATTGATTACAACCCAATCTAATTTAACGACACTTTAACGTAAACTACAGAGTCCATCGGAGCCAGGTTATGTAAATGTGTAGTATAAAGATGAAAATTAAAGTGGCATTTAAACTAATGACACGCAATTCTAGTAGTATCTGTAATGTATTACTAGGGTTACCATTCGTCCTCTCTTTCCCGGAGATGTCCTCTTTTTGAGGCAAGTAAATGTGTCCGGCCGGAATTTATTAAATTCTACAAAATGTCCTCTTTTTTTGGGTTCCGAGAAAAAAAAATTATATTTGTGTCATTGGCGACAACGGGTTCATTCGCACTGCAGTTCCAAACTGTTCGCAACTATTACGTGCATATATAGAGCGAAATTGCCGTTCACAATTTCGCACTCCGCATGTGTCTGACAGTTGCAAACGATTCGGATCTTCTCTGCGAAGGAACCCGGTTGTCTATGCTGTATTCAATAAGTGCATTCTGTCTTCTGCATTACGTTCTGTGGCGTTGCTTTTGATATACTTTGTGGTTTAGGTTAAAGCTGTATTGTGTGCTCGTAATCGTAGGTAGTCTTTTGCTTCAAAATAAATTGCGAACTTAAATATAATACCGAAGAGGAAATCAGTGTTAAATATGTGGTCCTGTAGAAATACAAATCATTCAAGAGAATGACCAAACGAATGTAAGAATTAATGATGCATTGTGTTCCGGCCAGCTTTGTAATTTTATAATTTTTTTTAAAGATTATCAAAGGAAACAGAACACACCAGCAGCTGAAGTGTGGTGTGCATATTTAAATCAGTCATCTAGTGTTGTTAGTTATTCTGAACTGCTGAAAATTGTAGACTTCTTTTTTTCTATAACTAGTTATAATGCCGACACAGAACCTGTGTTTTCTCTTGTGAACACACAGTATAAAAAGACAGGAATACATTAAAAACATACCGTAATTATACTGTATGTGCACAGTATAATTTCAAACATTTGAAATGCCTTGTAAAAAAAAAAAAAAAAAAGCTTTTGAGAGAGATTTCGTCGTGTAGTTGGTTCAAAAGTGAATAAGACAAGAATGAGACAATCGAGAGTAGTGATGAGGAATAAACAGTCAAGGTTCATAATATTTCGTTTCCCAACAACCACACATGGTTACTGTTTTAGTTTATAGTTGTTTTACGTGATTCATTAATAAAGTAGTTAATTACATTATGTTAAAGTGTCCTCTTTTTTATATGAACTGTCCTCTTTTTTAGTGATGAACAAATGGTAGCCCTATGTATTACTGAATATTGCCAGAGAGCATACCTGAACGGTTGGGACTCAATTTCAAGTCTTTAAGACACAAATTAAAAATTAAAATTGTTCCCGGGTCCGTTGGACCCAGGGTATGTATACTAGGGTTGAATTGCGCCGTGTGTCGGGTGGTGTGCATTGTGGGTGGACGGCAGGGCCCAGTGGCGGCGCTAGACGAAAACTGGGCGTCGGCGAACTCGTCTTTGCGAGGCCCCTTTCATTTTTTCATTAATGAATAACATGTTAAATGAGCTGAATTATACATCAATAATCATTTTACCAAAATTCTATTAGTATAATATACGAGTATTATTGCGATGACAAAAAATACAATAAACAAACACAAATTAGAGAAAATTTTCAGCTTTTCGTCTCACTGAATTTTTTAAGAACACATCTTAATACTAGCCGCTATTTCGGATTCAGTTGATAGTTCTGACAACGCAGATAGTCTTTCTTGGCTCATTGCGCTTTACAAGTTAATCTTAATTTCAACTTTGTGGAGTTTCTCTCGGCCGAAGCTGTAATGACTGGAACTGAGAATCATTCTGATTCTTACATAAACATTTGGATATACTTCTTCCAAATTGTTTTCTAAAATGTACTGAAGAAATTGTTTTTCAAGTATTTAACTAATTGCATCACTGCTGCACTCATGCGGAAATAAATACGGACAACTAAATAGCTGCTGGCCGGGAATGGCCGAGCGCACTAAGGCGTCATACCACGGTGCGCAAGGTTGCTCTCGTCGGGGTCGAATCCACCCTTAGGTACGGATGTTGTGTTCATACATTGGTTAAGCTAGTGTAAATTAGATGCAGGTCGTCACTACATAACGTAGCAGTTGGAAAGCGCCGTTAAACATCAAATATATATATATATATATATATAAAGAAACAAAAAAGCTAAGATTTTAAGAATGTTTTGCGAGGCCCCCACAGGCGCGCCGCCAAGCGCCGCCACTGGCAGTGCCTGCGGGGGGATGGCTGCACGCTGACGTTTGTAGGTTGTCGGGCGGCGGGCGGTCAGGGGCCTGCGACACGTGGCACTGCCAGGGAGGGGGGCGGGGCGGGCTTGCCTCAGGCTGCGCCCGACTCAGACTCAAGACAGACTCGGGCCGTTGGCGACGAGCGGCGCGTGAAGGCTTGCCGGGCCCTCGCCCCAGATAGCCGCGGCCGCGCGCGCCGAAGCCAGCGCCCAGCCTAACCCTTCACAGCGGAGGCTGGTGATAATGTGCTGCAGCACACTGTAAATATATTACTAAAATTATGCCATTTCTCTTCGAATGCAAGCGAGAAATCGCTGTAAAATTACATCCTTTCTCTTGTGAAAGCGAGCCAGATATCACAACAAAATTACGCCAATTCCCTTCCAATGCGTATTAGAATGCTAGTAATAAGGTTGAAAACGCGCTCTCGCCGCGATAGCTGGAAACCAGTTCCGTGTGCTGAAGTGGGATTCAGCCGCGCTGGTACGTGCGCAGAGAGGCGCCGCAGTCGGCAGTTTGCTAGTGCGCATGCGCAGACGTGACGTCAGGCCTGGCGGCTCATGTGTGCTGAGACCGACTGCAGCACCAGATCAATATTTCTCTTCGCGCTCCGTGTAACGGTTGCGGAAGAATAGTAAATGACGAATACTGCGGCATACAGAGTCAAATAGCGCGCTGGCTCAGCCGTCTTGCGCGTTGTCTCTCAAACCTACCTCTGTGAGGCTCGTATTCAAATACCTCTAAGTCCAAATTTATAATTTCTGAATACAAATGTTCAAATGTTTGTAGAGGTTATGGGACTCTAATTCGCGTCATCAGTCCCTAAACTTACAAACTACTTATAAACTACCTACTACTAAGGATGGCGCAAATATCCATGCACGAGGGGGGATTCGAACCCCCGACCGTACTGGCCGTGCAGACTGTGACTGACGCGCCGCAGCACGCTCGGCCACCACGGCCGGCTTTAATTTCTGTAAATAAAACTTCAATCACCTACAACATGCGACTGAAACTGCGCTTTTCAGCCGAGCAGTTTCATTGGTAACTTGTATAGAACGCAGATGACGTGGTGGGGATATTGCTAAGCTCCGTTACTTCCATTGTCAGTCACGCTTCTTATTTTAGTACATTTTGTTTCCTGTTTATTTTTGTAATATTGTAGCACACTGGTCAAATTTTGTACGAGCCGCCACTGACCCTTCATAGGGCAAAACTTTATTTTTAAAACACAGAACGGAAGTGTAGTTAGTTAAATTACTCATCGTACCAAAACACGTAAAAATGAAACTTCCTGGCAGATTAAAATTGTGTGCCGGAACCGGGACTCGAACCTCGGACCTTTGCCTTTCGCGAGCAAGCGCACTACCGACTGTGGCCACATTCCGGCTTCAGCTGTCGCCGCGGACGGACGCTTTCGGTCTCTGCTGCGGGTTGTCAGTGTTTACGTCGGTGTTTACTATCGTGTTCTGTGTCTGACTGTGTCAACGTGTTACTACCTGTGTCATATCCTTAACGGGATAGTTGTCGTTAATTCGACGGATAGTGCTCTTTATTTGGAATCTCGGTTTTGACCGAATTCCCCCGGCAATATTACAGCATGGAAAACTCAGTCCGCAAGAATACTGTGGTTTTTGCTTTCGACAAGGAGACTCGGCGGGTTCAACCAACGACGCTGGAGATCGACGATTGGATTACACAGGTACTTGGCATCAATCCTGACTCAGTTCATACCGCGCAACTAGACTCTGATAATTACTGTGTTTTTGTAAAATTTCTGGATGCTGTTACTGTAGATAGACTGCTCAGTAGAACTGGCAAACATGTTGAATACGTGCATAGAGACGGCACAAAAAGTAAGGTGTCTGTAAAGCGAGCTGATTCGGCATATAAAACACTTAGAGTGTTAAATGTCCCTATTGAAGTTGACAATGAGAAAATTAGGGACGCTCTGGCTAAATATGGGGAAGTAAAGGAAATTTTTAATGAACGTTGGTCCAAGCAATATAAACTGCAATGCTTTAATGGTGTCCGTTCCGTTGAGATGGAGGTGAAAACTAACATCCCTTCATATATATCGGTGGAAGGCCAAAGAGCTCATATTGTTTACTCTGGACAAACCCCCACGTGTCATGTTTGTAATGAAGCAGGTCATTTGCGGCAGGATTGTCCCCGTCGTGCTGTTGTACTGAAAAATAATTTAATGCAACGCCGTAAATTAACTGTAAACGAAGTGTTGGCTACTGCTAATTCTGACCACCAGGCGGATATCCCTAATGCTGCAACAAGTCTTGATGACAGTTCTCTTGACGGCAGTGCATTTCCTCCGCTCCCGACACGGTCAAGTCAAGATTCGTCCTCACGCGATAGTGATGTGCAAAATAAAAAACGGCCTATTGCGCTCACTGATCAGTTATATGACGATACCTGTAGTTCGCCGGCAATTCGCAAACAGAAATCGTGTAGCGACGACTTCTCGGAAAAAATAGAGACCATGCAAGTGGAATTGTTACCGGATCCAAGCGTATCTCATGTTTTGGAACAAGCAGCAACGGCCAGCGAAGGTAGTGGGATGAGGGAAATGACACAAAATGTCTTACAATCTGCACATTCTAGCGAGGCTAACCAGCTGCCTCAGCGCGTGACGGTGGATTTGGTTGACGCACATCCACAACAACCACCATCCGCGCCGCAGACAGCAGTAGGAGGAAAACCGGCGGAAGTGTTAGGTCAACAACTTGTGTCTATACAGTCAGTGCGCGAAGAACCGCAACATGATGCGGTCGAAACACAAAATATGGCGGTGATAAGTAAACAGACTTCCATAACAGCCGGCGAGGCGGCGGCGGCAGCAGCGCCAACACCGGGCGCGGAAGTTGCAGCCGCTGCCTCTCAGGTTTTCCAGAGACGGGGTAAATTGAAACCACAGCCGAATCTCTCTGTCGCTCGAAATCAGGCATCAACGAAGTCACAGAGAACTAATAAAAAACAGAAGAACATACGATACGACGTAGTCAGAGAGCAGACGGAAGACGAACTTTCTGACGACGTCACCGACGCACAACCCCGACAAACTAAGCAGTCCAGTGGAAACTAACGGTTAAGAGTCCCTCCACCTGCGTAACATGATAAACGTCTGGATACATTGTAGGGAAACAAGGACTTAAAATACAGCACTCAGACTTTAAACCGAACTCTAGTTACAACCCTAAGCAATGCAAGCATATTCTCTTACCACGATAAACATTAACAAGATACGATCTGATTTAAAGGTAGCGGCCCTTAAAGAATTCTTGTATGACTCTGATACTGATATTGCTTTTCTTCAAGAGGTAACGACGACACACCTCACCGTACCTGGCTATGTAGAAATCCTGAACGTCTCCCTTGAATCGACTACAGGAACTGCCTTTTTAATCAGGGAGGGTATTCCAGTAACAGATGTAGAAAAATTGGAGTCTGGCAGGGCCATAGCAATTAATATTTACGGAATAACATTTATTAATTTGTACGCCCCATCTGGGAATTCTAATAGATCAGCAAGAGCAGCATTTTATAAAGAAGAACTAATTTATTTGTTACGTACAAATCCAGTACGTCTTGTAATCGGTGGCGATTTCAATTGCGTCCTAAATCGTAAGGATCAAACACCAAACTTTAATGGATCGGTGGAACTGAAACACCTAGTTAATGAACTTCATCTTAAAGATACGTGGGAAATCAAGTATCCAACGTTAGTCCAATACACGTATGTGTCATCCTCTTCCTGTAGTAGAATCGACAGAATCTATGTTTCTGAAACTCTAGAAAGCTCCCTCCTGAAATCAGAAATAATTCCAGCATATTTCAGTGACCATAGTAGCATGCTCGCTTGCTTAAATTTACCTGCACAACAGACTCGTATTTACAGAAATCAGTGGAACTTAAATGTATCTTTGTTGGAAGAACAAGACTTGGCAGACGAAATAACAGCTGCGTGGAGCACGTGTCTGAGATTTATAGGTAGGTACCCTACAGTGTTAGACTGGTGGACCACGTGTGCCAAACCTAGGTTACGTCGGGTTCTTAGAAGTTACGGTTACCAGAGAACTAGGGAGCTGAAAGGTGCAATGGAATATTATTATACTTTGCTAAGAGACCTATACCACCAGGAAAATGTATCAAACATCCGATTACAAGACATCAAGAGAGTCAAAGCGAAACTATTTACACTTAAAAGGCGACAGATGGAGGGTCTTAAAATCAAGTCCAAAGCGAAATCAGTAGTAGAGGACGAAACAACATCTTTGTATCATTTGATTAGGCATGCAAAGAACAGACGCCGAACTCTAATAGACGAACTGACGCTAACGAACGGTACGACACTGACAACTCAGAAAGATATTATGGGCGAGGTTCATAACTACTTTAAAACACTTTATTCCCCCGGACAGTTGGATGAAAGATCTATCCAAGACTTCATTCACATCGTGACACCGAAGTTAACGGCAGAGGATAACGACGGAATTCTTTCTGAAATTAGCAATGATGACGTACTTGAGACGGTGTTGAATTCCCCGCTAAATAAATCTCCTGGTCCTGACGGTCTGCCTATTGAATTTTACGTCAAATACTGGTCCATAATTGGTGACAAATTTACGTGTCTTGTAAATGAGATTCTAAATGGGAATACGATACCTGAGGACTTTAAAGAAAGTAAAATAGTTCTTATCCCGAAGAGCAATACCAAAAAGAGTTTGAATAACTTCCGCCCAATTTCCCTTTTAAATTCAGATTATAAGATTGTGTGCAGAATTTTGAAACAGCGACTTTCCCTTCACTCAACCAAAATAGTTAGTCGACACCAATCATGTGTAGCAAATAGAAGTATTTTTCACACCATCTCTGAATACAGAGACATAATCGCCATAACATGTGTAACCAAGATAAAATGTGCTCTCATGTTCATTGATTTCTTCAAAGCTTTCGATCGTGTAAACTATAACTTTTTATTCGCAGTAATGGAAAAACTGGGTTTCCTCCAAAGTACAGTTAATGTAATAAAAAATATGGTGACTGGTATACGGGCGAAAATTGCAGTCAATGACCAGCTATCATCACAGATCCAACTGCTCCGTGGAGTTCCACAAGGCAGTCCGTTGGCTATGTATTTGTATGTAATTGCACTAGAGCCACTATTACTAACTGTTCATGCTCACCTCTCTGGTATACCTTTCTCTAGCCAAAAAACTGTCATAAGGGCTTACGCTGACGACGTGGGGGTTGTCGTGAGGGACCGAGTCGAACTGGTCCGGCTGAAACAGATACTTCAAAAGTACTGCAGTGTGTCCGGGGCGCTCGTGAATAACGATAAAAGTAAACTGTTAAATCTAAGGGGTCTTGAAAGAATAGATACAGACTGGGCAAAAGTGGTCAGTACGCACAAAGCACTGGGGACAATCCTGACACCATGCCCAATGAAAATGACAGCCGTCAATTGGAAAGCTACCTTAAGGAACATTCATGGGGCTGTAATAGCCAATTCTCAACGATATATGGATCAAGTTCAGAGGGTGAAATGTATAAACAGTTGCATTCTTTCCAAGGCCTTCTACATAGCCCAAGTCTTCCCTCTACCTAAGACGATAGGTAAAAACGTCATGTCGGTGGTTGCCAGTTACTTATGGAAGGGAGAGATTTTCCGAGTGAATCTGCAGACTGTCACGCTAGACCCTAGTAATGGCGGTCTAGGTCTGGTTGATATACATAACAAGGCATCCGCTCTGTATCTGAAAAGGTCACAGAATATATTTAAAGATAGCCCAGACAGTATAACAACTAAACTGTTCAAAAGTGTAGCGCCACAGAGTCTTAAGCCCCCTGTAGATGTACAAAGAATTAATACCAAATTACAGCATGTACGAGCCTTTTACATTGAAGCGAGTTACATTAGCAGAAGAATAATGAACTCACCTAATATCAGAGCAAGCGACATCATGCGAGAAAGGAGGAGGAACGAAGTGAGAAGTAAAATTGAGGAGAAATATTCCAATTACAACTGGAAGATTATATGGGCAAAGGCCTCAGTTCAGATGTCAAATCTACCTGGTATAAAACAGTGCACAATACTGTTACCACAAATGAAAGACTCTACGCTATCGGACGCAATGACACAAATCTCTGCTTGAAATGTAATCTGGTGGACACAGTACTCCACAGATTCACTTGTAATGCACGCATTAATAATTGGCTTTGGTTGCGATCCACAATCGCGCTTCTGACAAGGGTTACTCCTGATAATGTTACATCGGAGCTTCTCTATCGGCCGCAAATAAAATATTTCCCTCAGACGAAAAACAATGCCATCCACTGGATAATGGGTAACTATGTAAGCTACGTAATTAACAATTTGGGTGCGGATAATGAAATCGATTTACAGTTATACATGAAAATGCAGTACGAAAGAGTTAAAAAATACCCAGATCAGAAAAAGAAATATGGGAACATGTTGAAAATACTTTTTGTAAGACAAGGTATTGGTTAGGGTTGTTAGCTGATTTTAGTGTTTTTTGCTGCTTATTCCACGTTTCTATACATACAGTTGTTTTAGTTTCATGTTAAAAGAAAAAAAAAAAGAAAGAAAGAAAAAAAAAGAGAAAGTTGATATGTATGTAGTAACTGTGGGTCGTGGGGGCGGCTGCTGCAGTGCTGCTGGCCACCAGAGCCGCGGCAGGCCGCGCTCCTCTCCCCTCTCCAGAAGTGGTGTTTTTGTTTAACGTTCTGCATGAAAAAAAAAAATCCCGACACGACTCACGATGCCGCCTCACGACTTTACT
This sequence comes from Locusta migratoria, assembly GCA_026315105.1. NCBI lineage: Eukaryota > Metazoa > Arthropoda > Insecta > Orthoptera > Acrididae > Locusta > Locusta migratoria. Next base: position 526,933,027 of record CM048745.1, read on the forward strand.
TCCACCAATACCTCGCCTCCAGGTTCGAGTCCCGGTTCCGGCACACAATTTTAATCTGCCAAGAAGTTTGATATCAGCGCACACTTCGCTGCAGAGTGAAAGTTTCATTCTGGGCACGTAAAAAATATTCGACATTTTAAAATTCTATTATTATTAATTAGTATAAATTTTTATACTTGGCAAAATATTGACCACAACCCATTCTGTGGAACAGTTACTTTTATGGTCGATAATTTAACCACTTCATGAAAATGAGGTATTTTATGACAATAGCAGTAAATAAGAAGAAATGAAATCTTTATTTGTCGTTTCCTTTCCTTTATTTTGCAAACATGTATAAAATATATACAAAACTAGCTGAAAACCCTGCGTATCGCGGGTATTTAATTATTTATTCCTGCTATTTTTCAGGTATATATTTATTTGTATAAGGGCTCTATGCCTGTAAAATCTCTTGCTAATACAATTAGTAGTAAAGAAGTAATAGATTAAAACTTGGCCGGCCGCGGTGGCCGAGGTGCGCCAGTCACGGTCTGCACGGCCACTACGGTCGGGGGTTCGAATCCCCCTCGGGCATGGATATTTTGTGCCGTCCTTAGTATTAGGTAGTTCATAAGTAGTTTGTAAGTTTAGGGACTGATGACCCCGTAGTTAAGTCCCATAAGCTTAACAAACATTTGAACATTTTGATAAAAACTTGGTGCGTGATGGGGCGGTTTCTCCATGAACGTAACTGTTTATGTGCTCATATCTCATGAACTACGTGTCGTACTGTGATACTATTTAGAAGGTACACTCAACCATATGTATGTGTACTGCCTGTAAAATTTCCTGTCGCTACAATTTCTAGTGATCAAATTATAAATTGTAACGTCATACAGAAAGCGATAGTTTTACTCCATAAACAGCGGAAAAGTAGTAAGCGAGAAAATTTTTTCCTTTCATCGTTTTACTATGGTTGCTAGCGAGAAAAAGTTTAATTAAAGTTTGAAATTATGTTTAAAGTTTGTTGCAAGTCGCTAAGTACTCTCATTCTTATATATCGTATTTATAAATTCTCGCCGCATTATGTGGCAGTTTCTTGGCACTCATACTGCTAATGACGTTACATCTCCTGAACTATGTGTCGTATGTGCTTCTTACTCCTATAGCAATTGTTATCTCACGTGAGGAATATGTGTACGAAATATGGTTGAAATCGGTCCAGTGGTTTAGGAGAAAGTGATCAGTATTGTCTCATTGTTCATGACGCCATATCTCGTGAACAATGTGTTGTATGTGATTCTTACACTTACGGCGACCGTCCTTATGGATTGAAGCTTACGTGTACAAAATTTCATAAATATTGGAGAAAACTGTAGATTTGTATGCAACACGTACAAATATACGGACACTCTGCTTTATATATTAGAATATATACATAGATGTGTCAAAGCATTGCCTGTACAAAGTTACACTGCAAATGATATAAGATAACTATAAAAATACACACAAAAGAGTCATACAATAAAATCACGGATCACATTTGTTCAGTTCTTTAGTTCTGCTGGTGGAAGGGTCCAAAGCATTGCCTACACAAAGCTACATTGCAGGTAGAGCATGCCAACTTACTACGCTTAGGTTTGCTTCCTGTACTGCAAAATGCACACCTCCTTAGGACTTAATTTGTAAAAAATAAAAAAAATAAAAAAAGAATTGCTTTCATTGTGAAACTGCAATTACTTCACAAGTAAGAGACAGCTTTTTTTGACTCTACATTATGCTAAAGTATCATAATAAATCAATTTAATTTTGTAAGTGTGAAGACTTACCAACAAAATTAGACGTAATCACTGCACAGAAAAATAGTACTTCTGCTTCTCGTGCTATTTACAGATCACTGCTCACTAACGTGAGACGCAGCTTCTTCATAACAGCATATAACATCCAAGCGAAATACTAAATTTCAGAAACTGTTTGATGAAATTGTAAAATAAATACTCAGATAACAGAATAACATAATATAACCTGTCCAGAAGTATTTGTTTAGAAGCGAAATATAACGTAAACTCGAGAAAATTGAGATTATCTATCTCTCCTGGCATCCACGAAACAAAAACGATAATTTCAGTAGGATTTGCACTAATCACGGTACTTCTGGAGGCAAATTACTCTCTCCATGTCTATATTACAACATAAAATCATAATAAATCGACTTCGTTTTGAAGCTAGAAAAGTTTTGCTCTTTGTAGTTATTTCGTTTGATGCTTATTTCGTGAGATATTTGGACCACCCTTTACACAAAACCCATCAAATACTAGCTTCTACTAACGACCGATAAAGCGACTTCATTCCTCTACCGAAGAACTATTTGATAACGTGTTGGATAAGTAACACCAACGTGCGACTCGCGTGTTCTGACGTCAGAAACTCGGCACGTTGATCAAACACATTCAGGTACACGCTACGTGTGCCCACGGCTTTACTCTTCGCTAGTCATATTTACAGCAGTGACCAAGAACAACTACTTCACCAGCAGTCCATTGAAGGCACAGTGTTACCCATTGCATCTACAAGAAGGATTGCAAGAAATGTATTTTTATTCCTGGTGCGCAAACACTGAGTTGGAGTGAGGTGACGCAGTGGAAACACACTGGCTTCCGGCCATCCTCATTTAGGTGTCCCGTGGTTTCCGTCACTCATTCCTGGTAAATGCCAGGCCGGTTCCTTTCCAAGACTACTCCTTACCCATCCCTTACCTATCCGATCGTGTGCTCCTTCTCTATTGGCCACCGAGCGAGGTGGCGCTGTGGTAACACACTGAACTCGCATTCGGAAGGATGGTGGTTCAAATCCACTTCCTACAATCCAGATTTACGTTTTCCGTGACTTCCCTAAATCACTTCAGGCAAATGTCGGGATGGTTGCTTTCAAAGGCCACGGCCGATTTCCTCCCACATCCTTCCCCGAAAATCCGAGCGTAAGCTTCGTCTCTAATGAACACGCTGTCGCCGGAGCGTTAAACACTAAGATTCATTCCTTCGTCTAATGGCCATGATGTTGAGGGGAAATAAAATCCTAATCTTCCTTTCTTTTTCTCTTTTTTATACAACCTGAGACAAAAAAGTTCAGTGAATAGTCCTGTAACAATAACGTAGATGAACTATGAATTTCAGTTACCTTACCGTCATTCTAAAATAGTCACCTCCCATAAATAATGTAGGGGTGAAATAGGTAAAAGTGAATTATTGGAAGTATTGAAGTGATTTTGCTAGTGGACAGGCAGCGGACAAGTGTTTTGGAATCAGCAGTAAACAGAGGAGCAGCCGCAGTTACACGAAAGCAGGCAGCCGGCGCATTTAGCAATCCAAGTCAAAACACAGGAACCAGGACGAGTTTATCAGAAGCAGCCTGAACAGCACGTATTTGTAAACAAAGTGGTTTCAGTGGGTTCGTGACCAAATAGGAGTTATCGGTGCTATGCAAGCTGCAAGGGAAGCATCCAGAAACCTTCGTGGACGGTATAAAATAGGCAAGAAAACGACGGAAAGGCAGTCTCTGGCAGTATTCGCCGAGTACCCAGCGAGTCTCCAGCGAGTATTCGACGGACAGGCAGTATTCGCCAGAAGTCAATCATCAGACGACTGGCAATACTTCGTCATGATGTAGGGAACGCCGTAGTCAACCTAGCCTTCATAGACCTAGAAGAAGACGCCAGAAGGACTCCGGAGGATGCAACATCCTTCCTAACAGAAGCGGCCATCGTACAGCGGTCCACCACACAATGCAGCAAACAGCAGCAGGCCGTCCGATTCCATAATAGGCAGCTTCGGGAATTGCGGAGAGCAACGCAGAGGAAGGCCATCGACAGAAAAGTAAGCCACTCACCCAGTATGCGGAGCAGCGCAGAAGAAGGCCATCGACGGGGAGAATAACCACTCACCTGAGTAACAACGAAGCGATCCGCCAACAGAGAAGCTGTTCACATACCTGGTCCAAAGAGAACCAGAGTACATCTCCGCGGCTCCGCGGTAGCGGAGGTGCTGTCGTCGACGAACCACGAGAAGCCGAAACATCACGCCGAGGTGTGATACAGTAACGCAACGCGGCGGGGAGCAGCGCGACCGGCCCGTATAACGTGCCCTCGCGTTCTGAATAAGCCACGCTTCTGCAGTCAACGCCAAGGGCCGAGTGGAACGGCCGCCTCAGCACCTGAATCAGCACTCACCGTCACTGGTAGAGCCGCGTGCGTTCAACTCACGTCAGGTAAGATTCACACCCCAGTAAAGATGTTGTATTGGTAACATTCTGTCAAAGCAGAGAAGCTGTAGAGTCTGTCAAGCAATAATTGAGTATGTGGAATCTAACACAATAACCGGGCTCCTTCAGAGTCACCGACTTTGTAAAGTTAGAAGTTAAATAAATGTATTTAATTTAGACTCCTGTCTTATTCACAATCCTCTTCCCTTGAGTCAAGTGAACCCAGCCTACTAAGTGGAATTTCCTGACAAGAGCAACGGGAAAGTAAATAAAGTACTGCAAATAACAAGGAGGCAGAAAACACTCTCTAATATACACTTCTGAACTCTGCGATAAATGTCATGGAAACTTTGGCACGAAGTCTTCCTTTTGGGGTGGTGTTCAAAAGCCTCATCACGTATCGTTCGATGCTAGGAATATCGTCAAATCTCTTTCCTTTCAGAGCGAGTTTGAATCGAGGGAATAGGAAGAAGTTTGAAGGATTGAGATCCAGCGTGGTGGATATTCAAGTTGCACCACGCCCTGCTTCCACAGGAACTGTTTGAGTGGGCAAGCTTTGTCGTAAAGGAAAAACTAGGAATCTTCTTGTGCGTGCTGGGATTGTATCCTGTGTAAACGTTGTATAAAAGTGGCCAATTTCAACGTACCTTGTAGCGTTCAAAGTCGTTTCCTCAAGTATAAATTCCTTATGGATAATGCCGTGATTACCGAAAAAGTTGAGGAGCATCGTCGTGATGCGTGATTTTTCGGCTCACGTTTTTCCAATGAGACGATGTCGGATAAGGCTATTGCATACTTTGCTGTTTCATTTCAGTGGCTGTGCAGGAGAAATCAATGACAATATGGTTCAAGAAATTCGGTGCCTTTTTGTCTAAATCCTGGGAAGCCTCTAAAGGTGCCTGCTTCTGATTGTTAGTCAAGTTCAAATGTTTGTGAAGCTTAAGGGACTTAACTGCGGAGTCATCAGTCCCTAAACTTCCAAACTACTTATGAACTAGCTTATAGTAAAGACGACACAAACATCCATGCCCGAGGGGGGCATTCGAACCTCCGACGGCGGACGGCCGCGCGCACCGCAACATGGCGCTCCTGCACGCACGGCTAATCTGCTGCGGTGTTAGTCAAGTAATGTGGCACACCATGACAACACGTTTTCCTCTTCACTAAATTATGGGTAATGATTTGTCATACGGATTCACAGTCAATCTGCAAAATGTTCAAATGTTCGTAAATCTATCGGACCAAACTGCGTGGTCATCAGTCCGTAGCTTACAAACTACTTAAACCTAGGTGAACTAACCTAAGGACAAACACACACACCCATGCCTCAGGGAGGACTCGAACCTCCACGGCGAGCAACCGCGCGCTCCGCAGCAACACGCGTTAGACCGCTCGGCTACTCTACTGCGGCAGTCAATCTGCAGTTCATGCCCTATCATGTGCACAGTTAATCTGCGATCGTTCGTGAATGATGTCCTCAGTTACTAATATTTTCGTCACTGAAAGCGATCGCCAATCATCTGCTACTTGAAAACGGACGAACCACTCATACACACTTCATTGACAGTAATTAATCCCTATCAACACAGGATAAATTGGCTGGTAGATGCGCAGACCGCTGGGCGAGCGTGAGGAGAGAGGTAGTGGTGAGGGCAGCGGCTGGAGCAGTGAGCGAGCGCTGGAGGGGAAGTGCCCAGCTCACTGGCCGGCAGGCGGAAGTGGACTGACGCGGCCTGCTCTTGCGAACGAAGGAATGAACTCGCCCGGCGCTTTGGACGAAAACTCGTTTCTGCACATCGTCCACCTTATCCTTTGCAGACTCTAGCAGCATCGTATATGTTTCTTTGGGTGTCTTGTCAAGCTCTTACTCTTTCATATCCTCATTTCAGAACCAACGCACGATGCTCAACGGAACTATGCAGATGCAGCTCTGTGCTACCCGATCGACCGTTCTATCATTTACAGGCCTTTATTGTCAGAGGTTGTATAAAAAATTACGGGACAATACTATACACATTAACACATGGCGGCTGTATACTAGGGGGTGTTCAAATGAAAAGGTACGAAACTTCTTAACAACCAAACTTGTTGAAATTTGAATATGCCACTTTGGGATAACACAGTGCGACACCTAGGGACGCGAAGCATGCAGCGTCTCCTCCCTCTAAAAGATTCTGGGCTGTGCCCTCAGCAGGCAAGGTGATGTTCACCGCCTGTTTCAAAGTCTGATACTCATCGATTTCCTCGAGCACGGAAAAACATTAACAGTGACGCGTACTGTGAGACACTCCGTAGCCTAAACAAGTCCATAAACAGCAAATGGCTTGGGCTACTCATGGAGGGAGTGATTCTGCTACATGATAACGCGCGGCCGTACGTTTCGAGGTTCGCACAAAGTGTGATGGCCGCGGCGGAGTGGCCGAGCGCATTGAGACGCAATGCTGCGATGTGCGAGGCCATTACCCGTCGGGGGTTCGAATCCTCTCTCGGGCATGGATGTTTGTGTCGTCTTTAGTATAAGGTAGTTCATAAGCAGTTTGTACGTTTAGGGACCGATGACCCCGCAGTTAAGTCCCTTAAGCTTCACAAACATTTGAACATTTTGAAAGTGTGATGGGAGCAGTTGGGAGCAGTTTGAACTTCCGCCTTACAGCCCGGACATGTCACCCTGTGACTTCCATCTGCCTGGTCCGCAAAAAAACATTTCAAAGGGAAGCGCTTCAATTCGCACGACGAAGGATAGAGAACTGGCTCTTGTCACAGCCACAGGAAACAGTGGGATATTTGTGCCCTGGCTTCTGGATATAAATAAAGGCTCCAGTTATACCCACTGTGTAGTTTCGTATCTTTTTATTTGAACACTCATCATATAAAATTAACATAGCTCATGTTTGAACTCCGGTGAGGTTTCCGATGTGATGAAGAACGCACGATGGAACACTGAACTTCGGAAATGGTTTTGGAATTCAATTCCCTGAGAGCGATAGTGTCAAGAATTTGCCGAGAATGTCACACTTCAGGTATTCGAGTAGTGGTGGAAATTCTCCACTGAGACACAGACACCCCTTAAAAGGAAAAAAAAATGGAGACGAAAAAACAGGATAATACTTTTGGTACTCCGATCCTTCATCGGGTAGGAGTGGAGGGAAGGAGAACGGTGCAGACTAAAGTAAGTACTGGCCAGAAATATATATATATATATATATATATATATATATATATATATATATATATATATATATATATATATCTTTTGAAGACATGTACAGATCTATCTGTACATGTCTCCTACCTGATGAAGAGACACAGTTCCGAAAACTAGTGTCCTATTTTCCGTTTCTATTTTCGTGTTTTTGTGAGTCTATTAGTGGTACTGGCCAACCAATCTCTTTTCAAGACTTCCCTGGTCTCTTTTTCTTTCATCCTCATCTGATGAATTAAATAGTGGCAACAATGCTGAGGAGACACTATGCAATCGAATCTACCATTGTCGCTGATAGCACACGTTGTTGACATGCCTACCTTACCTCCGAGCAAATGGACTCACCCCTACCACGTCACCGACGTGTGCACAGTCGAGGGAAACACAGTGACTTGTGAGCAAGTGGTCTAAAGTAACGGTGTTACTATGTTTTTGAAACAGGAAGAACGGAGTTGTATTACGGTTAAACGTGCCAGATCGTAAAGCACGACAGTGTCATCAAGGTCTTCAAGAGGCGTGCGGGGAATCGGCATTACGGTACAGAACAGTGCCACTTTGGGTAAAAGCTTTCAACGAAGGTCAAACTGTGGCAGACATGCATCGGCCATCGTCCTAGCGTCTCTGAAGAAAAAAATGGATACTGTTGTCGCTTTAGTGGACAGTGATCGACGCCAGGCGATTCGTGAGCTCGCCCACGAAACCGGATTAGCATATATGACTGTGTTTTGCATCCTGAAGGAACGCCTGGGCATACAAAAAATTGCATCATGATGGGTTCTACATGAATTGACGAAAATGCACAAATGGATACGTTACGATGCTTCTCAGATGCATTGATCGCCGCGAAAGTCGAAAGTGCGACAGTGCTCCAGAATGGTGAAAGGTATGGTTCATCTCGTGTACGACTGTGATGGTGATATCCTAATGCATTACGTTCCTCCACGGCAGACCGTCAGTGCACAGAACACTTTCTGGGCAACCCACACATCATTTTGCATGACAATGCGCGGGCGCATACAGCGCAAGCTGTGGCTACTCTGTTCGGTTGATGGGACTGGGTGGTACTGTAATATCCACCAACTTCCCGGACGTAAGATCTTGTGACTTCGATTTGATTCCGAGGATGAAGGAACCACTTCGTGGCATTAGCTACAGAACTTCCAAAGATTCGTGAGGCAGTAGACAGCTCCATTCGCAGAATCAACAGAACAGACTCTGCTAACGGTGTACTGCGCCTTACACACCGCTGGAACGGATTCCACACAACGCTGGTGACTACTTTGACAGTAATAGGCGCAAACACTTTTGTGTCGGTGGTGAATAAATAGTTACTACTCTTTAAGTTCGAAGAATATTTTAAACTCCATGTATTACTTCTTGCCATGGATGACGCAAGCACTTAATGGCAGAGAGGAGCGATGTTTGACTTTCCAGTGCTGACAGGTAAGCAACACAGCGAGAAACAAATGTACGACGAACGTACCCGTGAGGACAGCGCGCTGCATTTTGCCGTTAATGGCCTGTGGCAGCGAACGACCGAGTGCCTCGGCCAGTATCTCCTGCCGCGCTTCTCCTGGCCTTTTGACCACATCTGCTGGATCCTAGACGACTGGGAAACACTGGCTTGGTCAGATGAGTCCCGACTGCAGTTGGTAAGAACTGATACTGTTCGAGTGGGTCGCAGACACCATAAAGCCATGAACCCAAGTTGTCAAAGGGGCACTGTGCAAATTGGCGACGGCTCCATAGTGGTGCGGCTACTTTTTACACGGAATGGACTGGGTTCTATTGTCCAACTGACTGGGGCACTGACTGCAAATGGTTACCTGGATCCCAAGTTCCTAAACACCAATTGATTTTTTATCGAATAATTTAGCCGACACGAATCTTATCAAACTCTGATGGGGTATAATCGAAACTTCAGTCCGTCCACAAAATCCTGTACCGGCAAACTTTCGCAATTGTACATATCTATAGAGTCCTATAGTGGACTTCAACGACTTGTTGAGGGCATGCCATGCTTTTTCCGGGTAATAGGTGGTCCGACACGATATCAGGAGGTATTCCATGACTTTTCACCTTGGTGTAGAATACACACACAAAAAAGTTGTAGCGAATAAGCCTTTGTTCACTTTTTCTCAAACACCAGGTATGTTTCAGAATTCGGTGAACATTCTTAATTTCTTCCTTCTCTTCCTCTTTCCTTGTCTTCCTCCATGGCCTCTATACATCATCTTCTCCTCCCACTCCCTGTCCATTTCCTGCTCCTTCTATGTCCACTTCCTCTCCCACCCTCTCTGTCGTCTTACCGTTTGACTGACTTTGAGCTTTAGTCATTGTTATTGCGAACTTTGACTGGAAACTGAAGTTATTTATAACGAATGTGTTAATCGGTTGCAACCATTGATGAATAGCGTCTGAGAAAAAACCCTACAGCTGCACTAATAATATTTCGCATAATTCTAATCTGCGAATGAAAAGAATCACGAAGATTTTACGAATCAAATTCTATAATGGTAATATAAGTATTCTAATTATAAGCTGATAAGCAACTCCGGTGTTTTCTACAGGGTGAATCACCTAATACTTGCACTGCAAATATTGCGGAAACGGAAAGTTTCAATAAATATTCAAATGTTTGTAAAGCTTATAGGACTTAACTACGGGGTCATCAGTCCCTACACTTACAAACTACTTATGAACTACTTACGAATTAGGACGGCACAAATATCCATGCCCGAGGGGGGATTCGAACCACCGACCGTAGTGGCCGTGCAGACCGTGCCACCGCCACCGCGGCCGGCCGGAAAGTTTCCACATAATGGATTGATAATCAGGGGATCGTATTTTTAGCCAACAAACAGATTGTAATATTACTTAGAATGTGTATTTTTAGGCAAACATATAGTTCTCTAAACGGAACAATGCCTGTAGACATTAAGAAAGTAAACGTAGGGTGCACTAGAATATCAGTAGTGTTTGTTGCAGGATTCTAGTGCTTTCTGACTTTTTGGGAGTGGGAAGAAGAAAACAGTGTCGCACTATTCCTTCACCGAATATAACATTGGACCATTAGGCATAGCTGTCAGTTTCCTCTGGACCGGTAGCGCAGTGGAGACGCTGTGTCCTCGGCTAGTGGCACTCCCGGCCGAGCCTTATGAAGGCAATATGTCCTGCAGGAGACCAACCGGAAGCGCGTCGTGACTTTGCATCAGTGAGCCCAATAACAAACTGGGTGCACTACTTCATGAAGGAAGCTTTGACGCATTATGCCACAGCGAATATCCTACCACAGATGAGAAATTCCGTTACTCTTTATTTATACACTGTGACGCTTTTTTTAAAAGAAATTGTTTCCACGCTTGGAGAATTTTTTTTAATTTGTAATGAAGCATTTAGCCCTTGGGAGCACTATATGATTACTTAATAAGGGGCCGAGTTTCCTCCGTCATCCGCCACAGTAGGCATTCAAATGAACTCGGGATATATAATATAGGCTATATAAACTGAAGAGTCAAAGAAATTGGTATTGAAACTTCCTGGCAGATTAAAACTGTGTGCTGGAACCGGGATTCGAACCTGGGACCTTTGCCTTTCGTGGTCAAGCGCTCTACCGACTGAGCTATCCCGACACGACTCACGATGCTGCCTCACAAGTTTTCTTCCGCCAGTACCTCGCCTTCTACTTTCCAAACTTCACAGAAGCTCTCCTGCGAACCTTGCAAGACTAGCACTCCTGGAAGAAAGGATATGGTGGAGACATGGCTTAGCCATAGCCTAAGAGATGTTCCCAGAATGAAACTTTCACTCTGCAGCGGAGTGTGCGCTGATATGAAACTTCCTGGCAGATTAAAATTGTGTGGAAACTGGTATTAGTGTGCGTAATCAAGCGCAGACATGTAAAGAGAGGAAGGCGCTGCGTTCGGCCACGCCTAAATAAGACACGAGGTGTCTGGTGTAGGCATTACATTGGTTACTGCTGCTACAGTGGCAAGTAACCATGATTTAAGTGACTTCGAACGTAGTGTTGCAGTCGACGCAGGAGCGATGGGGGACAGCATCTGCGAGGAAGCGATGAATTGGAGATTTTCCTGTGCGACCGTGAACATGGAGAAAACTCAAATCTTTGACATCATTTCGGCTGGAAAAACATCCTTCAAGAACGCGACTAACGACGACGGAAGAGAGTCGTTCATCGTGACAAAAGTGCAACGCATTCGCAAACTGCTGGGGATTTCAGTGCCGGCCATCAACAAGTGCGAACCATTCAACGAAACATCATCGATATGCCCAAAGCACACTGGTGTACCCTTGCTGACTGCGCAACAGAAAGCTTTACTTCTCACCTGGCCTCGTCAAGAGCTACATCGGACTGTTGATGACTGTGTAGTAATATAATAATGATTTTTTTTAAATAACTTGTGCGATGCTTGTCGCTGACTTGTGCCCTCTCCCAGCCAGCGTATCGATAAACATTTGATATTTGTCACGTTCAACTTTTTTTTTGCAACAAGCTGAAGGGACAGGGCGGAACTGTTCGTCACTTTCTGTCTTCCCCTCAATATATTAGGACGTGTTCCAGGATTTTGCCTAATTATTGTAAGTGTGGGCTTAGTTCCTTTTTTTTTATTAATTTCAATAAACCCCCACAGTTAATTTGAAATATCTTATTTACTTACAATCCCTTCTCCATTCTCACTAATTTTAAAGTTATTTATTTTCAGCAGATCCAGTACTTCATAAAATGATGCTCGGGTATTGTTGCGATTTGTTTCGCGATTGTACTAGAACATTCTCTGTGCAACTTTTATTTATTTCGTGTCTATGAATGGTTAATTACATTTTAATGCCTGCAGAAAAATCTTCGCGATGTTTATGAAGTCCGATAATTTTGCTATTTTTGGCGACTATCATGATTAATTTTCAACACGGTCATAGAACAATAGTAAACGAAACTCACAATCCCAGCATCAATTTATAGAAGTAATATTCCAGTCATCTCAGCTAGAATTACTGCAGAATATGACCGAAATATTAGTATCAGCTCTCAATAAGGTAAAATTTAGATGCCGCCGACTTCTTCTGTAATGTTGCTTTCTGGTGTTGTATTTGCTACCGAAGTCACGATCGCTACCATTTAATTGGCGGAATCCAATAATTTTGTTTAAATTGTCCCTTCCTTGTCAAAATTGCTCAGTATTTTCATTTAAAAATGTTTCACTACCTGGTAAAATTTCATTTGCGGTCTCTAACCTCAACTTCAATACGCTACACCCATTTTCATACGAAAGCAGCATTACATCTGGAAACATGTTACCACGTCTCGTTGCCAATCGTATCGAGCGGATTGATGTCTACGGGTATGGAGACAACCTCACGAGTCCATGGGGCTGTTCAAGCTGGTGGAGGCTTAGTATTTGTATGGGACGTGCGCAGCTCGTGTGATATGGGACTCCTGGTCTAGATTCGGCTCTGACAGGTGACAAGTACGTACGCATCCCAACTGATTACCTGCATCTATTTATGTGCATTCCGACGGACGTGGGCAATTCCAGCAGGACAATGGACACCCTACATGGCGATAACTGTTGAAGAGTGGCTCCGGGAACACTCTTTTGACTTTAAACACCTCCGCTGGCAGCCAGACTCCCCATACGTGAACATTATTGAGCCTACCTGGGGTGCCTTACAATGTGCTGTTCAGAAGAGACCTCGACCTCGTCTTACATATCTGTGGACAGCGCTGTAGGATGTGTGGTGTCAACTCCCTCCAGCACTGCTTCAGAGAATACTCGACTCCATGCTAAGTCGTGTTGCGGCACTTCTGCGTGCTAGCAGGGGCCTTACACAATATTACTTACAAGATGGTTTGGCTTTTTGGTCTAATATTGATGAATGGGTTTTATATATCACCAATTCTTTTTAATGCTCTTTAGTGGCAGATGATAGGGGAAGCTCGGCCCTCTCCTTTCTTATGTAATCTGATGTTACCCCAAAGGGGGGACACGTGCTTTTATTGATAATAAATTAAATTTCTGCGACCATGGACTACGTTCTATTTTTTTTTTCTTTTTAACATCAAAAGCGATTGCTGAACGAGACAGACGAAATGGAATGGTATCATTACTTCGTGACGCTGTCTGCTTTTACTTACGACTTGAATATAAAAATCAGTCCTAAGTCGCAAAGCTGTAGTGACTAGTGCTCGCCTTAACCACTACGCTATACGAGCACGCTTCCAGTCCATCACAAATTTCTAAAAGTCGCAAGGTATCGAAATGGTGCTACTGTCGTTCATGGTTTTTCTTACGGTCAACATACCAGTTTCGCGCACGGATTCGAAATTTTTTTTTCATATCCGCCGTAAAGAAAGCACCCTGACGTAGACATACATGCACGAAAGAACAGGCACCGCAGTATCTAAATACGTGTAACTACGAATGACCCTCGACAATATGGCGGACTCGCCAAACACCGTCATGTTTTTCTATGCAAAGATCTCTTTCGGTAATCTCTCCACTTTAGTATTGATCTCATTGGTTTCCATAAAGCGCGATCTCTTTCGTTCGATTGTATCGGTAAAATGTAGTTAAATGGTTATTGTTATACAATCTAGAGCAGGCCGCAGTGGCCGAGCGGTCTGCTAAATGGTTATTGTTATACAATCTAGAGCAGGCCGCAGTGGCCGAGCGGTCTGCGGCATGCCAGTCACGGTCTGCACGGTCGCTGCGGTCGGGGGTTCGAATCCCCCCTCGGGCATGAATATTTGTGCCGTCCTTAGTATAAGCTAGTTCATAAGTAGTTTGTAAGTTTAGGGACTGATCACCCCGTAGTTAAGTCCCATAATCTCTATAAACATTTGAACAGACGAGGTACAAAGGAAGTGATTGTGCAAAAGTTTAAAATCAGTCGTGAATCACTTTTCGATATCTACATCCACCGTAAGGTGCGTGGCGGAGGGTGCACTGTACCACTACTAGGTATTTCCTTCCCTATTCCACTCCCAGACAGAACGAGGGAAAAATATGGTCTACATGCCTCTGCACGAGACCTAATTTCTCTTGTCTTTCAGATCTTTACGCGAATGTAAGTAGGTGGCAGGAAGATCGTTCTACACTCAGCTTCAAATTCCGGCCCTCTAAATTTCCTCAACAGAATTTCTCTAGAAGTAAATCTTCCGAAAATTCTCCCAATCAACCGAAGTCGGCTGTCCTTACATGTTCGTTCTATTTCATATCACTCTGCATACGCCTAGATATTTGAACGACGCTACTGTATCAAGAAGCTCAATACTAATGCTGTATTTGAACATTATGGGATTGTTTTTCCTACTCATATGCATCACCTTACATTTTTCTACATTTAGACCTAGCTGCCATTCTTGACACCAACTAGAAATTTTGTATCCTGTATGCTATTACAGTCAATTAATGACGACACCCTCCCATACACCACAGCATCATCAGCAAACAGTTGCAAATTACAAGTTACTCTGTTAGTCAGATGATTAATAGCGGTCCTATCACACTCCCCTAGGGCACGCCTGACGATTCACTCGTCTCTGATGAACACTCTCCGTCGAGAACAACGTACTGCGTTCTATTAGTTAGGAAGTCTTCCAGCCAGTCACAAATCTGTGAACCTATTCCATAAGCTCTCGTCTTCGTTATCAGTCTGCAGTTTAAAACCTTTCTGAAGTCGAGAAAAACATAAGCTACTTGTTGCCCTTGATCCATGACTCACAAGTTGTCATGTGAGGAACGGGCAAGCTGAATTTCACACGAACGATGTGTCCTAAAACCGTGCTGATTTATAGAAAGACGTAATTCGGTCTGAAGGAAGATAACATTGTAACAGAATAATGTGTGAAATATAATTTAGTCTCTTACATACTTTTTACGCATCCGCAATGACTTAAACGACAGAACGTTAATTGGTGCAGTGCAGGATCTACCATAGCCATCCACTTTGCACAACATACAATGTTTATATTTTGTTAATTTCTTACGCCAACTGTAGCAAAATTGCTGTAATATGAAAAAACGTCAGATCCCAATGGATCACATGGTTACGCTTATACCTACAATAAAGACACAGTAAGTACATAAAATATAACAACCTAACGTTTAATTCTGTTTCATTGTCTTCCCGATTACTAAAATTCCTTTACGTTACCAGAACGACCATGACAGTGTAAAACTACAGATGTTAAAAGATAATAAATGTTCCTGTAATGTATCCACTGAAGATGCGCTTCTAGTGGCTTGAAAACTAGTTACGGAAAAAAAAAATCCATAAAAGCATTTCTTTTAACGAAAATAAACCGTCAAATGTAGAGAATTTGGGCGGTCACTCCTCATTACAGACGTCGATCGTAGAAGGATAGCTATACAGGTAAAACAGGTCTGGTATATGAGACTTCAATGCTGTATCTGAATACAGAGTGCACTTAACATTCCTAAAGATGGGCTCTCGCAGTCGAAGACCGACGCGTGTGCCTATGTTAAACACCACAAGATCGCTCTCTACTACCGAAATGCGTACATTGGCGCAAATACTATTTACCTAAAGCAAATGGGACAATGCAAATTCGTAGTCTTTCAGGTAAACAGCTTCAGTTTTTCGGAATGAAAGTAAGCCGTCTGCGGTTCACTCATGCTCCAGTTGACTTGGACATCCATGTGTCTAGGGCACCATAACGGCGAAGACGTATCGTACACTGGTTGCAGACCACGTGCACCAGTTCATGACTATCATCATATACAGGGTGGCCCATTGATAGTGACCGGGCCAAATGGCTCACGAAATAAGCATCAAACAAAAAACACCAAAGCACAAAACTTTTCTAGCTTGAAGGGGGAAAACGGATCGCGCTATGGTTGGCCCACTAGATGGCGCTGCCATAGGTCAAACGGCTATCAACAGCATGTTTTTAAATAGGTACCTCCATTTTATTACATATTCGTCTAGTTCGTAAATAAATATGAATGTTTCTTTGGAACACTTTTTATGCTTTGTGACAGATGGCGCTGGAATATTGACGAAGATATTGGTCACAATTTTAGACAAACAGTGGGTTACAGGTGTTTTTTAACAAAAAATTAAAACGCAGAAAGTAGGTACTTTGAACTTTATTTTGGTTGTTCCAATGTGATATGTGTACTTTTGTCAAATTATCATACATTATGAGAACGCATGCTATTACTCTACGATTACCTCATGACTTCAATAAATGCTCAAAATGATGTACTTCAATGCAATAGCAATACGCGTAACGAATTTCCTCTCAACAGCGAGTAGTTCGCCTTCAGTAATGTTCTCACATGCATCGAGAATGCGCGGACGCATATTTTTAGGCGTTTTCGGTGGATCACGATAACAAATGGCCTTCAATTTTCCCCACAGAAAAAAATCCGGGGATGTAAGATCCGGTGAACGTCCAGGCTATGGCATCGTGCTTCTACGAGCAATCCACCTGTCATTAAATATTACATTTAAGACCGCTTCAACTGCACACGAGCCATGTGCCGGACATCCATCATGTTGAAAGTTCATCGCCATTTTGTGATGCAGTGAAACATCTTGTAGTAAAATCGGTAGAACATTAAGTAAAAAATCAGCATACATTGCACCATTTAGATTGCCATCGATAAAATAGGGGCCAATTAGCCTTCCTCCCATAATGTCGCACCAACCACAACCCCCCCCCCCCCCACCCAAGGTCCCTGATGTTCCACTTGTCGCAACCAAGGTGGATTTTCAATTGTCCAATAGTGCATATTATGCCGGTTTACGTTACCTCTGTCTGTGAATGACGCTTCGTCACTACAGAGAACATGTGAAAAAAAAAATTGTATTCGTCCCGTAATTTATTTTGCCCCAGTGGCAAAACTGTACACGACGTTCAAAGTCTTCGCCATGCAAATCTTGGTGCATACAAATATGGTAAGGGTGAAATTTATGTTGATGTAGAATTCTCAACACCGAAGTTTTTGAGATCTCCAATTCCCGCACAATTTGTCTGCTACTGATGTGCGGATTAGCCGAAACTGCAGCTAAAACACTTACTTGGGCATCATCATTTGTTGCAGGTCGTGGTTGACGTTTAACTTGTGGCTGAACACTTCGTCTGTTTAAATAACGTAACTATTCGACGAAAGGTCGGACATTTGGATGAGGTCTTCCAGGTAAAAGTAGACCACTGTACGTAGTAAAAGCTTAATTCTGGGAGGAGGTACCCAGATAAGAGTTTACGGCTATAAAGAAGCTCAATTTTGGCAGCAAAATTAGCAAAAGTGCGCGTGAGCTACCGGCTACTCCCTACTGCAGAAACCTTGTTCCCTGACCTAAATTGAGAACTGGCTTGGTTCAAAATTACTCAAATAACAGGAAGTTAACGGTACAGTGACCAAAATACGTAGCAGCTCACACGAAATTACACACAGGCATTAATAAACAAGCCACCACAATTAAAGTTATTTCATAAACGTGGCTAAGAAAACATTTATGGAGCAACGGAGCTTAAACATAAAAAATTGCATCTGATCTTGTTCTCAGCACTGCTGAAAAACAATATTAAATAAAAGGGGGAAGGTGCTCGGAAACTACAATTTATAGGCATGTCAAAATTATACTGAACATAACTTGTTCATTCAGGTCGATCGCAAGCAAAATGGGGAACCAATTTTGTTAATACAATGAAAAGCATTCCCAAATACATGTTCTAATACTGATGGTGCCCAGCATCGAATTTCATAAATTACACAGAACTTAACGCACCTGGGGGGAGGATTTACAAACAACACTCACTCGCTCACGCACACGCAATGCAACAGCGAAACTCACCAAAATCAGCGTGCTGAAACGAGGCAGAAGCAGGCGCCGCTATCGTAGGCGAAATTCAGCAAACCCGGAGGTATCATGCAACACAATATACAATAAAACTGCGAAGATGGCTCTCGTGCCTGATTTGAGATGGTGAGTGAGTATAGCAAAGTTAATTTGCATTTGGATTAGGCCGCAAGCAAACACACTAACGGCGACACACGGCTACGTTACGTGATCGCACTCCAATGAAGGTTACGTGGTTAAAAATCGGATTAATTACACAAATTCACGGTGGACTCTTAAGTTTCAACCTGAGAGTAAACTACCTAGGCACTGGTTGTATGATAAGTGGCGTGAAATCAGGTGACTAGCTGCAAACCCCTGAAGTCGGAGTTCGGATCCACGTGGTTCCGAAAACCGATAAAAATGTTTAAATTCAATTTCCGAAAAATAAAGAAAATTAACTACGGCATGTAACCCATGGAACTGCGTAGAATTTCATTAGGAAGCTACTGAAATGCAGCAACATGCGATTGGGAGCGATTACAGAGACGGATAAAATCCAGTCTCAAAACCCGGAAAAGTGAAATAATTACAAAGTCGGAAAGATAAAAATAAAAACTACAGGATTCAACCCATAGAAATGTATAGAATTTCATAAGAAAGCTATTGAAGGAGGTTATACAAGGCTCGGAGAGAATTAATTACAAAGACTGAGTGCATACTACAAGTTCTGAGAAGAAACAGTAAAATTAAAAATAGGCGGGGAGAGACGATCGCGAAATGTTAGTGGAAATCAGAAGGATACACGGATAGTTACTTGCCTGAGGGGCATGGAACAAACAATAGTGGAAGCTGAAGGCTTTGTTCTAAGAACCAACCACCTGGAACACACGTCACTCACGGAAGGAAACGATGAGAAAGCTTTTCCATGCACTGTACAAAAATGAACATATTGTCTATTAGAAAAGCTAGAAAGAATTTACACAGAGTTCGTACACCGCCACATAATTACAAAAGGTTTAAATATACCAGGCCGTTCTCAGACTGCAACTAGTAACATATGCACTCCGTTTATCTGTTGTAAATTATTGGATTGAAAAACTAGAACACATTTCCACGCACGATCGGAAGGAATATTCCAAAAAATTAATCTAAGTTCAAGAGTCTAAATTAAACATGCTAGACAACGAATCGCTATCAAGGACACAAGAGAAGAACCAACCTTACCTCACCACGATCCCAGCACCAAGTGCCCACCGAGCGGCCAGGTGGTGCGGAAGCTACCGGAAACTGCGCAAAACCCAAGACACAGCGGTGGTGGGGACGTGAGACTCGCCCTGGAGAAAGCTCGTCGACTGGCTTATAACCAAAGGGTGTAGAAACCTCTTTGGTCGCATCAGCAGCATGGGTTGGTAACTCACTACCCACATTCAGGCAGACATTAGATTCTCGCACATCCACTTAAAAGTAAACCAAGTACACATTCTCACGGGGACAGTGGCGTAGCAGAGAAGCCATACTTATTGCCACAATCGTAACCACAGTAATACATTATTAAAATAACAAAATCCTAGAAACATTAACTAACATTTCAGAAACTAATATTTTAAAACATGAAATACAAATGCTATTCCTCATGCCTAGAAAAGAGTGGGGTTCTAATTTAACAAAATGCTAATCTAGCGACATAAATAAATTACAATTTTACAAAAAATATATGGAAGACGACAGACGGTCGTCTTTCACAGGATAACGATCTACATACATAGCAAGGCCCGTTGGGCATTATTATCACAATATTCACACATAAATACCATATCAACCATATCAACTACTTATGAACTACTTTAATCTTCATAAATACGCTATCTCTGTGCAACAGACAGGGTTTAGGTTAATAATAGTGATTAACTTACAGCCTTTTCAGAAACTTACAGTAATGTAGAGGGGATAATAAACTTATTGGACAGTACATAAAAATAAATTTGAATTGCAGTATCTGATTCAAAAGCAGGACATCACCTATCGACTTATAATAGCATCACCAACTAAACCTGGCAGTGACTGGAAATCGAAGAGAAGACAGGGCAAAGAAAAGTCATTTATTTCAATATTGAATTATAACAGGTCTTAGTATTTGCTTCTAGGACCACTGAGGAGTAATGACCCCAACAGATCTATAGGTGTTAGTTAGGTATGCAATTTCTTATTTGGCTTTATTATTTAAAAAAGGATAAGGGATAAAAGATTTAGAACAGTACACTTTTGTGGTTAAAAGCTGACTACAGTATGTAATGAAATTAGAAAGTCTATGGTCGTGCGAATCAACCTTCCATTCCAATACCACTGCTCTACACCATTTTCAGTGCACTAACAAAGAAAAAGAGCTCTTACAAGATAGGAAGTTGTAAGGTAACTCTTAAGATAAGCCTTACATTATAACGAGGAATGAGCTTCATTTGAATCATATTATTTGTTTGAACCTGTTTGTAGTGAATATGTAGTAATTAACTTCTTATGTGACTTAATTATCGCGATGCACAATGTATGTAGGTAACTTAACTGTAAACATTTTCTGTCATTTGTTTATTATCTGTATTGTAATTGTTTATGTATACATCACTTTGTATGTTTTCTATATGACTGTGATTACTTGTTATGTTTAATTTGTCGATGTAAAATATTTCTCTGTGAACAGTTATCGATATGGCTCCTCAGGTCAGAGACTTTATCGTATAGCAGCGCTCCCCTGTGGGAGAGCAGGCAAGCAGCAGTATCTGCCGCCCCGTGACGTAGATCAGACGTTCGTACGCGGTCCGCGGAGTGCTCAAACAATATAAGTTATAAAGTTTGTTTTAACTTTATAACTTATATTGTTTGAGCACTCCGCGGACCGCGTACGAACGTCTGATCTACGTCACGGGGCGGCAGATACTGCTGAAAGTTATAAGTGCAACGATATGAAAGTTATGTGAAACCAGTGAACATAAGTGAAGTAAGAATTGATCTTAATGAAACATTTATTCGTTCGTTTTGCTGAGGCAGAAATTCGTTACGTGTTCGGTAACCGTCCCAGACGTCCGAAACGCGGTGGCGTCATCGCAGACGCTAACGGTCGCCATTAATTACGCGATTCGCGAAGCATCACGGCGAACTGCTAGCAAGCTGCCAAAGGAGGAGCCACCATCAAAATGATTTCTGTATGAATTTATGTACCATTTATATGACTGCAGAGTACCACGTCGCTGGTCTGATAAGTAAGATAAGTTAAATGCTATTGGTTGTAATGCACTGTGAATGCATGTTTAAGTTTTGTTAAAATACAAGAATATTAGACAGTACTCTTGCTATCTTATTTGAACAACTAATTAACCACTCATGATTACTATGACAATCCTCAATAATGCATGAATAATATTTTTACACAATTTTACAATCCAGTAAGTGTCATTAATTGTTAAGGACTGTGATAATCATTCAATTGAGACAATTTTGCTAAAATTGTTGGTAGAAGATAACAGACAGTTGAATTAATGAATAATTTTTCTATTTCGTTTTGCACTGAGTTCAACAATAATAGCCACCGTCACATCTATCCTATAAAGAACCAAACTCGTACTAATTTCGTATGCATAGTGAAACGATACTGTAGTATCATTCCATTAAATCCTGGTATACTACAGTGTACTTTACTTTCATCTGATTATCATTTCGTAAAAGTGTGCTTGGCCTTTAGTGCCACTATAATGGGAGATGTACTAGGTGGAGACAAGAATGCTCTATTATTTATTAAAATTGTTATTGCAGGACAAATAAGTGAGCGCCGCTCACATAAGGAGCTTTGCTCCACAGTACCCAACTCCTCTTATACCTTATTTGATTGTGTGTGTGAGGGTCTGTAAGTGTGCATGAAGCCGCGGCTGGGAAGCCAGAGATGCAGAACACTCGGTAGGTTTGCCAACTTTAGTTTTGGGGTGTGGCAGAGAGGTTTCCTTGGGGATGAGATGGTAAAGTGGCTGCGACTTGCGAGTTCCTTCAGAATTCGGAGGTTGGCAGAAGATCCCGTTAGATCACAAGCCAATGAGGGCGCGGCTACTCGCGAACGGGAACGGGGGGATCGGTTAGGACGGGGAGCGGCCACGAGAAGGGAGAACGTTTCCGGGTGACGAAGAGGAAGGATGTGAGTATGGTGGCCTCCGTGGTAAAGTATGAGGAACTGTGTTGGTTGTTAATTCTGTATCTATTTCAGCGGGGAAATGATTTTGTCTAATGGGAATGTTGTGCATAGCTACGTGGGTGCAGTATGAGAGAGTAAAGAATGTACGGCATGAATGTAAGGTTACGATCCTTGTCTCAATCCATTGGTGATATATTTAGTGAATGAATATTTTGTATTTTGGCTTTAAAATGATGATAGGGAGATATACAGTGAATTTAATAAACTTGTGTAAATAGTATACATTTCGTCTCTAGTTGTTTTTATTAAATTCTGAGTCCCAATTTTGCTTAATGATTAAATGGGGGAATTTCAACTAGTAAGGGAACTGCCACCGGTATGCTATCAGTTGCTGCAGTCTTTTGTGTGTAAAAAAAAGAAGTCGTTATCCGTTGCAATGCAATTTTATCAGGGCAATAACATCTGCATTTAACACCGAAAATAATCACTGAGCAAGGCGGCAACTGGTAGGAAGCGGAGGGTGGTTAACTTACAATAGCATTAATTAAGACTGATTTACTTAAATTTCCTATTTTATTGAGTGAATTAATTTTATCAGATACTGACTTTAGTGGTTGGACTGCACCCACTTGCCAATCACTTGATGTTAAAAATCCTACTATTCATAATTTTCTAAATTATTATTACCATTAGCGTACTAATTGAGTCGTACGCATTGCACGGCCGGATTAAGTTAATTTCTGCTATCTGTGTGTGCACAGTCTCTGTAGGAGATTGTGTAAGGAAAGGAAAGGTGAGTGATCTTTTGAAACGTTTGTCAGATAGGGCCACAGTATTTGTTAATTACACTAATTGTCTTGCTTAATATTTTCAAATTTTAACTACACCAATTGCATTAATCACGAATTTAACGTAACCAAACACGAAATTAAGGTCAGGTTTTTTATGTTGCTCAAACATTACAACAACAGCCACCACAGTTAATAACACGTAAATCAAAATTTATATTATTTTTACCTCCACTCACACTTTTCTTTAATAAAAATAGACACCTTTCACCTATACTATAATTTTAAAATTTTCTTTCCTTACAAAGTGAGGGCATAAGCATTTATGCGAAAGGTCTGTTCAATTGGTGCAACGCGTTTGATAATTAAAGCACCTGAGTTCCTTGGAAACTTCGCCAAGGAAAGAAACCGCAGAAACCACCGTATGCGAGGTGGGATAGCCTTTTCAACTAAACTGCTGAACAAACCCTCGGTGGGCTCAATTCTATTATTTTATGCTCCTTTAGTTTTTAATACTGAAATCATCGAGCAGAAAAGCCTATATATGCGTGGTTCCATAAATGTCATCAAAAGAAAATATTGGTATAGTGACGTTTTAATTATGAAATTGCATTTTTCATGCAATCTAGACTTTAGACCAGAGGTATTTTGTAATACTTTGTTTTTATATTGGACCAGGGTACACATTGTTGTGATGTGTGAAGCTTTGAAAGCGGATCTAGCAGGGCGGCTATGAATGCAGCGGGGACAGGTCTGGCTGCTGCGTTTGTTTTTAATTCGTATTGTCGACGTTAAATCGGAAAACTGCGCAGATGATGAATGCATGGAAAGCATTGCCGCCTGCCGAAAATATGAATCTCCTTCGTTACGAATGAGGAATTGATTAAAAGGCCGTTCAGACGTGGGTGCGGGGGCTGGGCTGTTTGGGAGCCTACTGCGTGAAATATTGCGCCGACCCGGAAACAACCCGCGCGGCGCCGATGCCGATACGGTTGCCTACCCGGCAGGCTCTGCTCACGTACATTACGCCCATATCACGGCGAAATCAGTGCGCCTGACTACAAGAAAATCAATAAATAAAAATTCGGTAGCACCGTACGCTGCGATTTTTTTCGAGCTTTCTGATTAGTCTTAAGAATATATATATACTTATACCCTTTTCACGACTTTTGATGAAAGAATACAAGTGCGCTGGAACATGTAGACACGAAATAAGCATGTTTTGTCAATTTGAAATCACAGATAGCTGGAGGGTGTTGTGTACATCTCCGCAGACGTGTACGGATTGACTATGGGAGAATGGGTAGGCAGTGACGTAGGATGGATGACAGTTGAGTATTGTCTAGTCGAACAGAAAATATAACAAGATGAGATTGAATACATGAACGCCAAAAGGATTAAATAGACAAGAGATTCATACAGCATGCGTATAAGCACTTATAAATTAAATGTTAAATGAATTAAAGTGTTTAATTTGAAGAGAGTCATCCTAATATTAAAAAAAAGTTTGACTTTTGCAGCCCAATGATCATTCAGAAGGTGTGCGAGATATGTATTACATTTCATAATATGGACATCATCGACATCCAAGAAGTGTTCAAAGCAAATCACTGACTTACACTATGAACATCGAATGAAGTATTGCGAGACACAATGATCACAAAGCTTTCTGCTAGGATTTTTAAAGTGAATGTACCATCAATGCAAAATCTATCTGCTCTAAGACCATTTTGCTCATCCATTTCATTATAACTTTTCCGTACAATCTCCCCAAAGAGGACGTTATACTTATGCCTTTATAGTTGTTACAAACTTTTTGTTTACCTTCCTGTAGATCGAAGAAATATAGGAAACTCTCCAGTCCTTTGGTAAATCCTTTCCATTCTAACACTTATTAAAAAATTCACAAATTATTTCTAAAGTTCCTATTCTAGCATATTTTATTAATTCGATAGGCAAATCTCCTGGTCGTAATGCTTTATTATTTTTCATTATTGCAGTTCTTCCTTCACATTAATATCTTATATTGTGTCATCTCCTAATTCTTCACCATTTAATTTACTATCCAAATATTCTGCTTTATTTTATGCAAATAAAACGCAGTAGTGATCTTTGCATGTGTATTTACGGGATAATTACCTTAGTTTCATTGCAATTTTTCCTTAAATCGCTTATCGTCTTCCAGGTTTCTCTGGGCTTTGATCCCCCTATAAATAAGTGAACATCTGTTATCCTATGCCATATTCTTCGTCTTTTTAATTTCCTTTTTAACTGTATACTTATATCTGTTTTACTGTTTGTGATCTTCTGTATCACTACTAGCCAACCATTTTTGATATAGTTTCTTTCTGTCGTCAACACTTCTTTTAATTCCTCACTCCACCAGAAATTTTTGAACCGTTTCTCCTTTGGTCAGACTTGTCATTCCGAAACATGTATTGATTTTTTTAACACTACTAGTTAACATTGAAGGAAGCCTGTATGCAGAATGTTAGCTGTTGATATGACCTGGAAGTCACCTAAAAAAATCACGAAAATGGCTGTTTCTCCTGCTTGGCGCTTGCGGTGACGGCTGGCCACCCCTGGAAATGGCGAGTCGCGAGCTTCTGTTATGGTGAGCGTTGTGCGCATGGTCGGGAGGTGCGGCCGTCTTATCGCGGCGTTCACTAAAGAGGAATATCGTCGCACGGTTTTGCTGGGAAGGGGAAACGAATATTCGTTTCTGTGGCATGCACTTCCTTTTCATTTCTGGTACGTATTTCGAAACTGGTTAGAGACGTGAAAGATATTCTGTACATGTACATCTATACTCCGCAAGCCACTTTACGGTGAACATTCAGTCTCCTCTCACAGGTGATGGCAAACCCTGTAAATGTTTTGCTGCTTGCCATGGATATGTACCACAGACGCCAAATGAAGCAATCAACAGGAAACACGCGTGAAGACTATGTGATGTGCGACATGCTAGTTAAACTTCTAGACGACTGAAACACTCGATATTGCAGACTGTGAATATACAGACGGCGAAGAAATGGAAGTAAGTTGCACACATGAAGACTCTTCGAGTGATAGTGCCACGTACCATCATGAATTATCTCCGAAAGCAACACCAACAACTACAATTACATTATCAGACAAAGAAAAAACGGTGAAGTATTGGTTGAACGAAAGTGGTAAGAAACGCCTACGTGTCTCTTGTTCAAAATAGGTATCGCTTTGTCCGTTCTGAACGTGAATTGTATAGACAGAAAAAGGAAGTCGTTGGACGACGTAATAGTCGATTGGAAACTTCGACGGAGATAAATGCGCGACATTTTGAGCAATTTACCGATGCCAGACGACAGTCATTGTGTGTCAGCGACATAACTTTGCGTGATTGGCCGTTAGAGATTGCCAACGCGATAGGCGCTAAAGAATTAACAGCTTCTCAAAGTTGGATTAGTCGCTTCAAAATATCACATAAAATTGTGGCACGAAAAATAACAAAATTTGTATCGAGAAACAGGTCGGAAAATGAAGTGACTCAAATGGAAGTGATAGAAGCTTTTCTTATGACTGCAAAAAATAAGATCGCCAGTTTTAGTGAATCTTACATTTGAAGTGCAGATCAGTCAGGTTTTCAAAAAGAAATGCGTGCGAAAAGAACACTGTCATTCAAAGGGGAAAAACATATTGAGGCAATTGCGCAGTCCACGACTGCACTCGCCCATTCATATACTATAATTGCCGGTCGCGGTGGCCGAGGTGACTGAGGCGCTCCAGTCACGGTCAGCACGGCCACTACGCTCGGGGGTTCGAATCCCCCCTCGGGCATGCATATTTGTGCCGTCCTAGTTCGTAAGTAGTTCATAAGTAGTTTGTAAGTTTAGGGACTGATGACCCCGTAGTTAAGTCCCATAAGCTTTACAAACATTTGAACATTTGATATACTATAATGCCCATAATTAGTCTGGGTGGTTCATTGCTGCCTAAACTATATGTGTGTCTTCAAGAACCAACTGAACGTTTTGGACCACGTGTCAAACAATGTTCTACGCAGAAAATCTTCTGGTAGACGCATCGAACTCTGGAAAAATGGGAAATGATAAACGTTACACTTTTCATGCGTCATGCATTTCTTCTGTTCTGCGGGAACTAATCTCTTCTCCTTCTAGATTCGTGGTCAGGTCATAAAAGTTCTGATTCATTAAAAGCTGTATTTCGAGCTCACCCTGACAAAAAAGTAGAGATACTTCACATTCCACCCGGCACGACGAACGTAATTCAACCGTTAGACAGAGCACTTTTCCGGCAGTGGAAGGCATTTTACAGAAAACTAACACAGAAAATTATTGTGTGCAAATCACTGCAGTTTCCTGTTTATCATCGTGACAACATTCTCAAGTTACAAGCAGTCGTACATTATCAGTTTTCCTCCCCACGGTTTCAAAATGTGATTAAATATGTGTGGCACACCTCGAAATATAGTGACATTAGGCCTGATTCCTTCCTAACACCGGCCGAGTTTTGTCTACTGACGTCTAACAATGTCTGTGATTCGCAGGGCTGTCATATGTCGTCTTTGCTTGTATGTTCTTGGTGCACAAAAAACCTATGTTTTGAACTTAGTATCAATATTTTGCATTTTTGCGGTAATTACAAGAAATAAAAGTTTGACGTGTTCTAAACCGTATATGTATTTGTGTCTATTTCATAGCTATTTGGAAAGAATGTTGTAGATAACATATCAGTTACATTTGTCAATGAATTTATTATTATCGTATTATCGTAATTATCGTACGATCGCTTTCACTGGGCGAATCATCTCTCATACTACTGTGGCAGGAGAGCGGCGCTTTAGATGGCGTTGGTATAACGTAGCGAGAGAGGTGAGAGTTATACAACAGGCAGTTGTAAGCGCGGAAACCATGCGACGATAATGTCATACTTCATAAAAGTTTTTACAGACTTCCAGATCATTTTAGCAGCTAACAGTCTGCATACAGACTTCCTTCAATGTTAACTCACAGTGGTAAAAATAACAACACAGTTTTCGACATGACAAGTCTGGCCATTCCCTTGTCAGATATTATACTTGGCGTTTCGTTGCTAACATTAATACTTCAAGTACTACTAAATTAGAAAGGTAGTTTTATAATAAGAAATCCATGAGAGCTAAAAATTGAAACTGTCTATTTCTCACAATGCAGAAACGTATAGAAACTAAGATTTTGTTATAGTATTTTATATGTATTCGTGATTTTACCATTACAGGAGAATATATATCAGCTGTTGGTTCAATTACGAACAGAATTTCTAATTTAGCTTATACAGTGCAGACAATTGGTATCGAATAGTTCAACACAAGAATGGTATCGTATAATTCAATACTTGCAGCCTGGCTTGTCACTTGACACTTAAGCTTGTAGGGTAGAACCTAACAAATTCGTCGAAGAGACTGTTCGCCCCAAGTCAACAGTCTCCGACGATTGTAGCAACTGCAGCGTCTTCCGTTCCTATTTAATTACTGATCGTTGTTGTATGTCCTATGAGCCATGTCAGTATGGAAACGTTTTCTGAATCGTCTATATATAAGCAAATATAACAAAAGTAGAAACTGATAAACGCGTCAGGTATGGAAATAAATACGCATAACTCGTCTTCATCTTTTGATACTTATATTTCAGAGGAATAATAAAAAATAAAAATAAAAAAACAAGAGAGACGAAATAGGAAGAGAGATCAGAGATGGACTGGAGCAATAGCGGAAACAAATAAAGAGAAACCGTAGCAAAAGTGAAGTGTTTTTCATGTAGACTATTGTCGGTTCTTGTGCTTACTAGATCAGTATAAATTGTCAACTATTAGGGGAACACTATCAGCGTTTGTAAAAGTACATAATATTAAGTAATGATAAATGTTAAGTGTATCAAAATGTTTTGTCATGTATGCGAACACTACAGCTCTCACAAAATTGATTTCGTGTCAGCGTGAAGTCATGAAGTAAATGGCTATACTATGGGCACCAGTGACGTCAAAGACGACATTTAGAGTACATAAACGGGCCTACAACCCATCAGCAGTCTTTGACAATGATCGACGAGAGTTTGATCAGAATTTCGTGACGTTTTTAACCGCCAGACGAGGTTAAGGAAATTTTGTGCTCACAGATACTGAAAGTCAATAATGTGGCAAATATGCGCACATACAATTCTGTCCTTAATCGTTCAGTTCCTATAGAGCATTACGTAACACGAAAGAGATTATGGTGAGTAATGAATGTCTTGCCGTGATCTTAATATATATAAAAATTGAGGCGTTTGTGCCTATATTTCACTCTTCAACCAAAACTACACATCGCAAACGAATAGTGTTTGTGACTTAAATAAAATGGTGTCAATAACATTTGTGGTGACTAGTGTGTATTCAACTATCTTTTGCCCACAAAAGTATATTATATTAAATATGTACTCGACAGTCATTTAAATATATGAAAGTTAACAGGGCAAGAATCACAGAGTGCTTTAATCTGAAAACATATTTCCTTGGCTCCACAACATGGCGGTCTGGCTCTAATCGACAGCTAAGCTTCGAATATTAGCGCTGTCTCCCCTTATTTTGAACCCCTTGCGTGATGCACATTCTTCAGTTGTTTTTCTGCATCAAACGTACGAATAAAGAAAAGTAAGTGCATATTGCAGTTTGAAAAGTAAAACTACCAAGGAAGATGCCAAAGCGTAAGAAAGAAATTTCGCGTTCTCGATCCGTTTCTAAAAGACAGAGAACGGTGCTGAAAAGTGAATCCACAGACGATAGAAACTTGAAATTTGTAGACGTTATTTATCTTACACTGTAGGCATCAGCGATTTTTCGATATTCCCATCCTTAAGGGGGTGAAATAGGGGATGAATGGTATTTTGAAAATACGTTGCTATTAAGGCAATTTGGAAGCAACAAGTACAAAACTTCTGATTTAGATTTTTGATTGGAATTTTAAAAACACGTATTTTGATATTTTCTGAAATTCAACCACTAAGCGGGTGAAATAAGGGAAAATATTTTAAGGATAAGACTATTTTAATGGTAGAAATGAGAAAATTTGGATTTGGAACCATGGTTAGAATTAAAAAAAAAATGTGTTTCGGGATGTTTCGAATTCTGTCATCAATGGTGCAACAGCGGGTGGCAAGTTGTATCAAAATACTTCATTAGGAAAGCATTTTTAAAGCTAAATCTATGAAAATTTATATTTAGAAGTAGAAACAACCAATGCAGACCATCCAGTCTACGCGTGCGAAGCAGCGGGAATTAAGTTAGTAACACTATATGTAGCTTCGTTTTTAATACAGAAGAATTACTGTCAAAAATTGTAAGCACACCGCTCGCCTTAGCGAGGGAAGGTGTACTCTTTATTTTGCCATTCGAACTGGAGGACACATAATGGGGGCTAAAAAACTGTTCAAATGTTTGTAAACTTAAGGGACCAAACTGGACTTACTGACTACTGCTAAGAACAAGACATACGCCTCTGTCCAAGGGACGATTCGAACCTCCGACGCCGCGCGGGAGTAGCCGAGCGGTCTGGAGCACCACGTTACCACGTTACGGATCGCGCGTTGGAGGTTCGAATCCTCTCTCGGGCATGGATGAGTGTGTTGTCCTTAGGTTAGTTTAACTTAATTTAAGTAGTTTATAAGTCTAGGGACTGATGACCAACGTAGTTTGGTCCCATAGGATCACAAACATTTGAATTTTTTCTTAACCTCCGACGGGAATGCCTGCGCAATCCGTGACTTGACGCCTTAGAGAGCGCGGCCAATGCCGTGCGGCTTAATTGGAGGGGGGGATTTATGGATATAATAGAGCTGGTCAACAGGGCACAACTAAACGAGAGTTGAGCCATTTGTGCAGAAAGTATCATACGTTGATCATTACATGTAACTGCAAGAATTATCGAACGTTATGGATTTATGTATGTGAAAGAACTATGATTTCAGTAATGTTTGTGTAAAAGCTTGGAATCATAGTAGCTAATGTTTAATAACATATTTCGAAAGTGTCGTGAAACTTGAATTGCATCTGATCATTTTACAGTTCTTAATAGTAGTACGAGTATACAGGGTGGTCCATTGATAACGACCGGGCCAAATATCTCACGAAATAAGCATCAAACGAAAAAACTACAAAGAAAAAGCTTTCTAGCTTGAAGGGGGAAAACAGATGTCACTATGGTTAGCCCACTACATGGCGCTGCCATAGGTCAGACATCAACTGCATTTTTTAAAAATGGGTACCTCTTTTTTTTATTATATATACGTCTAGTACGTAAATACACTCCTGGCCATTAAAATTGCTACACCACGAAGATGACGTGCTACAGACGCGAAATTTAACCGACAGGAAGAAGATTCTGTAATATGCAAATGATTAGCTTTTCAGGGCATTCACAGGAGGTTGGCGCCGGTGGCGACTGCTAGAACGTGCTGACACGAGGAAAGTTTCCAACCGATTTCTCATACACAAACAGCAGTTTACCGGCGTTGCCTGGTGAAACGTTATTGTGATGCCTCGTGTAAGGAGGAGAAATGCTTACATCCGACTTTGATAAAGGTCGGATTGTAGCCTATCGCGATTGCAGTTTATCTATCGCTCGCATTGATCACGATTAATGACAGCAAAATATGGAATCGTTGGGTTCAGGAGGGCAATACCGAACGCTTTGCTGGATCCCAACGGCCTCGTATCACTAGCAGTCGAGATAGTCGCATCCATGTTTGGCGCATCGCGGTGAACGCACATTGGAAGCGTGTATTCGTCATCGCCATACTGGCGTATCACCCGGCGTGATGATATGGGGTGCCATTGGTTACACGTCTCGGTCACCTCTTGTTCGCATCGACGGTACATTGAACAGTGGCCGTTAGATTTCAGATGTGTTACGACCCGTGGCTGTACCCTTCATTCGATTCCTGCGAATCCCTACATTTCAGCAGGATCATGCACGACCGCACGGGTCTTTCTGGATACGGAAAATGTTCGACTTCTGCCCTGGCCAACACATTCTCCGGATCTTTCACCAATTAAAAACGTCTGGTCAGTGGTGGCCTAGCAACTGGCTCGTCACAATACGCCAGTCACCACTCTTGATGAAATGTGGTACGTGCTGAAGCTGCATGGGCATCTGTACATGTACACGCCATTCAAGCTCTGTTTGACTCAATGCCCCGGCATATCAAGACCGTTTCTAGGGCCAGAGGTGTTTGTTCTGGGTACTGATTTCTCAGGATCTATGCACACAAATTGCGTGAAAATGTTATCACAGGTCAGTTCTAGTATAATATACTTGTCCAATGAACATCCGTTTATCATCTGCTTTTCTTCTTGGTGTAGCAATTTTAGTGGCCA
Source organism: Locusta migratoria (assembly GCA_026315105.1). Lineage (NCBI taxonomy): Eukaryota > Metazoa > Arthropoda > Insecta > Orthoptera > Acrididae > Locusta > Locusta migratoria. The sequence continues at coordinate 526,965,647 of CM048745.1, forward strand.
GTAGTGTAAATATGAATGTGTTATTTTAAACACTTCTTTCGCTCTGTGATAGTTGACACTGTAATATTCACAAACATATTGCTCACAATTTGAGTTGAACATTGGGTAACAGGTGGGTTTCTTAAATTAAAACACATAACGTAGGTACGTTTGAACTCTATTTCGGTTGTTACAATGTGATACATGTACTTTTGTGAAATTATCATACATTATGAGAACGAATGCTGTTACTGCGTGATTGCCTGTAATTACCTCATGACTTCCATAAATGCTCAAAATGATGTCCTTCAACTTCAATGCATTTGACAATACGCGTAACGAAATCCCTCTCAACAGTAAGTAGTTCGCTTTCAGTACTGTACTCACATGTATTGACAGTGCGTTGACGCTTGTTTTCAGGCGTTGTCGGTGAATCGCGGTAATAAATGTCTTTCAATTTTCCCCACAGAAATCCGGGGTTGTAAGATCCGGTGAATGTGCGGGCCATGGTATGGTGTGTCTACGACCAATCCACCTGTCATTAAATATTACATTTAAGACTGCTTCAACTGCACGCGAGCTATGTGCCGGACATTCATCATGTTGAAGGTACATCGCCATTCTGTCATGCAGTGAAACATCTAGTAGTAAAATCGGTACAACTTAACGTAAGAAATCGACATACATTGCACCATTTAGATTGCCATCGATAAAATAGGAGCCAATTATCCTTCCTCCCATAATACCGCACCATACATTAACCCGTCAAGGTCGCTGATGTTCCACTTGTCGCAGCCATCGTGGATTTTCCGTTGCCCAATAGTGCATATTATGCCGATTTATGTTTCCTCTGTTTGTGAATGACGCTTCGTCACTAAAGAAAACGCGTGAGCAAAATCTGTTATCGTCCTGTAATTTATTTTGTGCTCAGTGGTGAAAGTGTACACGACGTTCAAAGTGTTCGTCATGCAATTCCTGATGCATAGAAATATGGTACGGATGAAATTTATGTTGATGTAGAATTCTCAACACCGACGTTTTTGAGATTCCCGATTCTCGCTGAATTTGTCTGCTACTGGTGTGCGGATTATCTGCAACTGCAGCTAAAACGCTTACTACTTGGGTAAAGGTCCGGACACATGGATTATGACTTCCAGGATCACGATCAACATACATAGCATAGGCCCATTGAGCATTTTTATCACCCTATTGACCTTCTCAGCAATTGTTAAACGGTCCAAATTAGCACGAGTAATCTATCACGAAGCAAATACCGTCCACACTGGCGAAATGATACGTGATACCACATACTTATACGTTTGTGACTTAACAGCTTGCCGGCCGCGGTGGCCGAGGTGACTGAGGCGCTCCAGTCACGGTCAGCACGGTCACTACGGTCGGGGGTTCGAATCCCCCCTCGGGCATGGACATTTGTGCCGTCCTAGTTCGTAAGTAGTTCATAAGTAGTTTGTAAGTTTAGGGACTGATGACCCCGTAGTTGAGTCCCATAAGCTTAACAAACATTTGAACATTTGAACTTAACAGCTTCATCTATCACAAAGCGAAAAAAGTGTTCGAAATAAAATATTCATATTTATTTACGTGCTAAAAGAATACGTAATAAAAATTGGGAATACCTATTTTTTAAAATGCAGTTGATACCCGTTTGACCTATATTAATTAAATTTTGATAACAAATTACTAATTGAAAGATTACAATATTGACTGATTTTAGTAACGCATCTGTAAATATATCTTAAAATGATATTAGTGTTCATTTCTAATATCTGAGCAATTGAAACGTGTTAATGAGTCAGATCATAAAAACACACTGGATTTTTATAAAAATGTTCAAATGTTTGTAAATCTATCGGACCAAACTGCGTGGGGATCAGTCCGTAGCTTACAAACTACTTAAACTAAGGTAAAGTAATCTAAGGGCAACACACACACACACACACACACACACACACACACACACACACACACACACACACACACGCATGGGAGGACTCGAACCTCCGACGGTGAGTTACTGCGCGCTCCGCAGCGAGGCGCCTTAGACCGCTCGGCTACTCCACCGCGGCTGAATTTTATACAGTTTTAAAACCAATCATATGAAAACGTGTGAAAGAGTGTAGAAAATAAAATTACTAGTGCTGTTGACTGCAGCGTGGCAGAAAATACACTGCCGGCCGCGGTGGCCGAGGGGACTGAGGCGCTCCAGTCACGGTCTGCACGGCCACTACGGTCGGGGGTTCGAATCCCCCCTCGGGCATGGATATTGTGCCGTCCTTAGTATAAGGTAGTTGATAAGTAGTTTGTAAGTTTAGGGACTGATGACCCCTTAGTTAAGTCTCATAAGCTTAACAAACATTTGAACTTTTTTTTTTTTTTTGAAAGTACACTCGAGTGCAGTGTGGACATTAATCTTACTAAGATTTTCAAGGGGGGAAATGTCTTCTGCAGTTGGGGACGAAACGTTGGGTTTGAGTAATAAATGCATAAGACCACGACATAATAGCCCGGAAAATTTTAGTTATATTGACCTTTCCGGCCGTGAAAGCTTACATTTTACAACAAGTGTGGACAATCTTCTCGTCAGACCGGGTGACTAACGAAGTTTACATTTCGCACAGCACAGCTGCATTAGAACACACACGCACATACAACAACGTTTAGATAGCTGGAGATGGGGGAAAACTCTGAACACGTTTTGGCATCAGCGAAGTGCACAAAGCTGGTGCTTTCTGTGTAATTCCTATTACCATAATACCGTGCACCAACAAAAGCTATCACGATTAAAACATTTTAACAGTTTGTTTTTGGTAATGTGTAAACACTTGCCGGTAAGGACGTTTCTCTATTACCCACAAAATAACAGATTATTTGCAATTTTTTCTTCGTATGTAATTGAAAAGAAATAGCTCTTTAATAAATTTTTACGTTCCATAAGAGTACTCGAGTACTTAAAATGGACGAAAGTAACATTTTCCAAAAAGAGGACTCACAACTTACGGTACACCTAAAATAAAATTTTCGTTTCAGAGTGCATTGAACTAGTATAACTAGTTTCATTCGCTACATAAATTCACTCTAAGTTCACGTATACAATAAAATTAAACCATTAATAGGGACCAGTTCTTTGACGTGTTAATCGGATTTAAACCCACAAATCAGAAGGAAAGGTTTCTGTAACTTTCTAATATGAATATTAATAGCTATATCTTTAACTAACAAGCATCGTGTCAATTACTGGCAGGCAATCGATGGAGAAACGAACAAGAAATGGTATATGAAAGTGCCAGTATTTCAGAGCGCTGACTTATTCACCAACAAAGTTGTGACGATGTGATGGATAAATTGCGCAGCAACTCTGCCAGAAAAAGAAGTGGCTGGGTGGCTAATTGGCTAATGAAATGAGTTCACGTCGGATGGTAGGCAAGATGTAATGCAGATTGCGGTCTACTTCTGTAGGTAAACAGCGAATGAAGCGGATGACAGGTTCCAACAACGTGTTAGATTCCTTGAAATATCTGTTGGCTCTGAACAGAGTTTGATAACCTTAGTATTTTTATATTCACTAGTGGTTAACAGCTTATTTACTTATTCAATATGTATTTCGTAGCACAGCTCATAAACCAGACGGATTTTACAGAGTTTTTCATTCAATTAACTGCCGTCGTATACCAAGTTTAGTGACAAAAAATGTACCGATTTTCTCTAACGAAAGTGTCTACACAAAATGCTCGTAATTAGGTAATTGTATACACAGGGAAGTGAAAGTAAATGAAGGTGGGATGGGAGATAATGATAATGCGAGAAGAATGTGCTAATTCACTGGAACTCTTAATTTTAAAAAAGAAATCTGTAGTATACTTCATTTCCTTGGTATCACTAAATCGTCGGGAGAGTAGGGCATGACAGAACTATTCCATTTTTAAATGTGCTATTCCAGCTGGTATGCAAGATGTATGTGCTTTGCAAAATACTCTCACACTTCTTGTACCTCTATTATTGTGAGTTTAATCTCCTGTAGTCGCATCCTCACTAATAATTGATTCAGCAATAACTTTTCTTGTTTATAAGATCATAACGACATTTTCTGATCCTTATTCTTGCTTTCCGTCCGTCTTCAACTTCCAAAACTGGGAATATTTCATTTCTATTCTTTCTTAAAAGTTAATTTTCCTTTAACTCTGCTGTACACTTTCAATTTAGTTACTCATCCTAACTGGTTGACTAGCTCTAGCGCTCCTAATAATAATGCCCTTATATACAAAATAGCTCCACGTCCTTAAAACAGATTTCCTGGTAGCGGTACAGATACTCATAACCAGTTCCACTACTGAGCCTTCATAGAAATTAAAGCAGTGCCATAAATTTGGTGAATAAATGATATCCAAGTTAGAGTATGGTCATTAAAGAACAGTTTTGGCAGCTACAGATGCCTGCAGATATGCATCTGTATTTAGGTTAATTTTTTATGACGGGGGTGAATTTGTGGACATGACCCATCAATATGTTACTGATGTCTGTGTATAATGTTATAAAACTTATACATTAATAAAATTAATAACTGAAACGACTAAGTACTATGTACACATTTAAAATTGTAATGATAGAAAGAGAGTAAGTAAGTATTAGGGACACCTCTGTAATTTTTTTTTTGCCTGCTGCAATGGTGTATGTAATTTTTTTATTGGTAACGTACACTGGTTACCATTAGTAAATGAGTATTTTAACTAGAAATATCTTTTGTATAATTTTAAATGTAAAAAATAATAATGACTAAGCAGAGACAATCATTAAGTACATTTACACAATTGTAAGTATTTTTTTTTACTGCTTCAGTGGTGTATGTGAAAAAAATTACTGTGATTAGGTACACTGCTTACCAGTAGTACACGAGGACTTCAACTAGAAAAATTATGTACAACTTCAAATACGAATATTCTTTGCCGGCCGCGGTGGCCGAGGTGACTGAGGCGCTCCAGTCACGGTCAGCACGGCCACTACGGTCGGGGGTTCGAATCCCCTCTGGGGCATGGATATTTGTGCCGTCCTAGTTCGTAAGTAGTTCATAAGTAGTTTGTAAGTTTAGGGACTGATGACCCCGTAGTTAAGTCCCATAAGCTTAACAAACATTTGAACATTTTTTTGAATATTCTTTTTACATAATAGAATAGTTTTAATTGAGAAAGTGGTGTCCAAGTATAGAAGACCTTGTCAGATTTTTAACCTGCGAGAACTTGCACCTTTAAAAGTTGCGCGATCGATCGCATGTATAGAATTTTTCTGACAGTCGAAGAATAGTTTGTAATGTCCTTAATATGTCTAAATAAGTATGTCTAGTTGCGTATATAAGAAAACACAAATATTTTACTATTTAAAATTGGTAAAATGGCGATTGTTTTAAAATTACTGTGAGCAAAATGCTCACGCACGAGTCCTCGCGGGTTAACAGGTAAGGGAGATACATACAGGTTACGCACAATGGAGTAGGAGGGTATCTATACTTAGAGGCAGAGAACACCTACTCATTAATGTTAAAAAGAACTTATAGACGAAACTGAAAAAAAATGTTAGAACGTGTAATGTCGAAGGGAGGAAAAAATTCTCCTAATAGTCGACGTTGCAGACAATAACTGTATCTTTGCGATGCTAACATGTTCTCAAGTGGGCTCTTTGATATATAACTTGGTTATAATTATCCTACCATATCTTGGTGATGTGATAATCATCTTGCTTTGTAAACAACTCGTGGAAAAGCATACATAGGTTTATTATAATCACCACTACTAAAATTTACAACTGATGCACATTTTGTAAGAACCTTTTCGTGAAAATGTTTGCCAAATGTACACAGTATATCATCTACTCATGTTAAAGAGATATCTTGCATGTGTTCTTGTCATGCAAAGAAGACCTGAAGATGGTCTAATTTGGGCCGAAGTCGATCCTCTACGATAAAAATTTTAGGCACAGCTGTGCAATTTCAATATGCAATTTTTAACATGTTGATTATTGTTTACGATTTGGTGTATATTAGAATAGAATTTAACCTTACTCTCAGTACTCTCCGATGACGTTACTATTTATAGACCGCTACTGCGCTGCGCCCGTGCATCGAACTCTGGACCCTGTACGTGTGGCTCCGGCGGTGCGCTGAATTGCTTGTTTCGAATCCTCCTCTGGCTACGCAGATGTCCTTGCCACGCTTGCTACTGCCGTCTTCTTTCTTCTTCACCGCGCTTTCTTTCCGCTGACCGTTCGCTATGTTTCACTCGCGAAACGTTCCTAATCCTCCGAGGCGATATATATTTCCTACGACGCAGATTTATAGCACTTCGCGACACACTTTTCGCACTCCACGACGCGCGCAGTTTTTATCCAATGTTGCTTCCCGCAAAACCACAGATTTCGGTCACTTCTTAATTTACTGTTCACTTCCTGTTTCTTTTTCCGATGTACTTGATGTCGAATTGCACCTATTCTTCACGCAGGGGTGTAGCGGGATTTTCCACGCAAGGTTATGAAAGTGAAAGCTTGATATATGAATTTCACACGTTCAACACAAGTTTTCTTAACGCTATTACTCTCACACAAGTTTATCGCCGTCATAGGGAAGCCAATTGCAAGTTATAAACCTCCAAAAAGTTACAGTGTTAAGGTCTACAGCATGATTTACTCTTAGAACATGAGAAAGTGACACGAAAAACGTGACTGCCTGGAAATGAAGCTTGTCGAATTCATTACAGAATAAGAAAGGTAGACTTGCATACTACTAATGATAAAACGTAGAACCAAAGGTATGGGACGTGACTGACGCTAACTGCTAAGGTCATCAGTCCACCGGTGGGGAGGGGAAGGAGTGCGGATAGGAAAGGAGGGGAAGGAAAAGGAAATGCAGTCTGGGAAGAAAAGAAATGTTCAAATGTCTGTAAATCTATCGGACCAAACTGCATGGTCATCAGTCCATAGCTTACAAACTACTTAAACCTAGGTAAACTAACCTACGGACAAACACACACACCCATGCCCCAGGGAGGACTCGAACCTCCACGGCGAGCAACCGCGCGCTCCGCAGCGAGGTGCTTTAGACCAGGAAGAAAAGTAGGGATAAAGACTGCATTAGCTCGTGGCCCCATGCTCGCCGCGCATGTACTCACGAAAGAACCGCGAGCCCCCCTGGGGGAACAGTGTCAGATACTGCGGCTACGTAGAACCGCCCAGTGAATTGTATTCTCTGCATGTGAGATAGCTAGCTTGAAATAGTCATTTTCATTACTCTAGTAACGTTCATGCAAAATACCATCGCGATAACATCAGAAATTTGTAAATACACTGAAAATTTCTGAAAAGTAGTTCGTCGTTGATGCAACATTTTCGGCGGTTTCATCACCACTGGAGCTTATGTGGTTAGCCAGTGGCGGATGACCTGCCCTGCCGTCGACTGATCAACATGAGCATGAGTGACCAACTTAAGAGCTTAAATTGTCGCAAGTTTGAACATGAAAATCCCTAGAAAGTCATTAGATTTCCGACATTCAATAAATTACTAGGGAGGGGGGGGGGGGTACTCAGGCTGTATTCGCATGGTGGCCAACGTCAATGAAGTCACACAACGTCAAAATGCAGGAACACTTCCACAGGACGATACGCCAAAAGACGTCAAAAATAAAGGACAATAGTTCGAAAAGCATTGTAGTTGGAAACATGCAATAGCACTGCTATTTATTCTGAAACGGCAAACGTTGAGTTTAGTATTGAAGCTAAAACTGCAGTTGCCAGAAATTCGCCTAAGGAAAGCAAAACGCTTTTGAAGAGAATGTATGAAGGCAAATTTCACACACTGTATAGATAGCTCAAAGACCAAAGTTTACAAAAAACAAAAAAAAAAACAAAAAAAAACAAAAACAACAACAAAAAAACAAAAAAAAAACAAAAAGAGAGAGAGAGAGAGAGAGAGAGAAAAGGTCTGTTTGAGCTGTGTCTGGTATGTCTGCTTCACCAAGTCCTTTGCGGTTTTTTCTTCCCATTTTGACGTATTTTTAATACTGCACGCCATAAAAACCTATACACTATCAAAAACTGATCTGTGACAATGGCGATTAATCAGTAGTTAGTTGTAGCTACTTATATAACATACCGTAAATAGTGAAGTAAGACAACAGTAACTAATGATGATATGTAGGCCTATATCTGCTAGAGTTTGCCTTGTATAAACACGTTTCTATTATAATAATAATGTGTGAAATGTTTTTGCTGCTCGTATCATAGAGTTCGACATGGTGGTGAACAAGCTCGATTAATATTTCGTCGTTCAGTTTCTAATACAAGTTTTAACGCGAAGCTCAGTAAAGAAATATACTTTAGGAACGAAGAACACAGCTGTGACATGAAGAGCTGCCACGTTAGCTCCGAAGTCCGAAATAGCCAACAGTTTATCCGAGACGTGACGTTCACCGTCAACCTCAACGTCAAACTATTGTTTGGAAGCATACTGCTCGACAGGCAAATTGACGCTGACGTGACGTCGCCGCTAGAAAGCATGGGAGAGTATTTCGACGTCATGTAACCAGACTTGAAGCTTACGTGACGTTGTCTAACGCGTTAATCGGGCCTAACACTGATATTTTGTAGCTGCTAACGAAGAAAGAAAAAAGTTATATCCAATAAGAGTGCAATTGTTTCACATTGTATGTCAACTAAAACTTACAATTTATTGCCTTTCTTAAAGAAAAAATCGCTAGATTTAATTAGAACTCTCTAGATCTTGTGACAAAATCGCTAGGTTGTTTACCCTGAGGCTGTCGTGCGCGCCCACGCCGGTAACAACTGGTTTTCTGTTTTCTGTTCGGTAAGGGATGGGAGGTGGGGGTGGAATGTAAGGAGGAAGGTAATCCCTAAGTCTACAAAAAAGACGGAAACTATTGGTCTTTCTGTCAGACAATGTCGTTGCGAACATATGCGGGCATGAAGTGACATTGTCTAACTATAAATATCTAGTACGATGGTATCGAAACTGTGGAATGAGACCTACTAGTGGGGTCGTGTCGCTTATTCAGATAGGTCTTCGAACGATATTGAAATATCTACGTAAAATATCTCAACAATCGGAAAAAAGAAGTTTATTTCAAGGGGAATATTTTATAATATAAAACATTGTTTATAAAACTCACCACAAACAGAAAACCAATGTGGCGATACGAGAACAACGCACCCGCGGCAGTCGTTCATAAGTGGGGCATGACAACAGCGCGTCCACTTCCACTTGTGACAGGAGTCATACGGTTAAACACCCTTTGATTCTCTGACTTCGAGATCGTACCCTAATTGTTTCTTGTTTAGAATCTGTATCCTGGTTTATAATGGCGGTTTGACTCATTTTTCAATACGCTTATGTCGTTGTGGTCTTCAATCCGGAGACTGGTTTGAAACAGCTCTCCACGCTTTCCTGTCTTCACCTGCTCATAAGAACTGCTTACTGTATTTGTCTCTTGGCATCCCTCTGTGGTTTTTACCCCACACACTTCCCTCCAATGCTAAATTCACGATTCCTTGATGTCTAAGAACGTGTATTACCAATCAGTCCCTTCTTTTATTATAGGTATGCCAGAAATTCCTCCCCAATTCTGTTTAGTACCCCCTCATTAGTTTACGAGATCTACCCATCTAATCTTTAGTATTCCCATTGTCATTCTACATTTCATGTCCCCTGTACTGCGAACATCATATATTATTTTACTGCCCAAGTAACAAAACTCATCTATCTCCTTCATTGATCCATTAGGTAATTTAATTCCTTCACCATTGCCTGATTGCCTTAGACTACTTTCCATTGCCCTTGTTTTGCTCTTGTTAATGTTCATCTTATACTCTCCTTTGCCGGCCGCGGTGGCCAAGGTGACAGGCGCTTCAGTCACGGTCAGCACGGCCACTACGGGGGTTCGAATCCCCCGTCGGGCATGGATATTTGTGCCGTCCTTAGTCTTAGCTAGTTCATAAGTAGTTTGTAAGCTTAGGGACTGATAACCCCGTAGCTAAGTCCCATAAGTTGTACAAACATCTATTACTATCTATACTCTCCTTTCAACACACTGCCCATTCTGTTCAACTGCTTTACCAGATACTTTTCTTTCCCTGATAGAATTACAATGTCATCAACAAAAGGCAATGTTTTTATTATTTCATCCTGAATTTTATTGCCATTCTTCCTTGCTTTTCTCCACAGCTTGCTCAATGTACAAATTAAAAAACATTGGAGAAAGGCCACAAACAGCGTTTCTTTTTCAAGCCTTTCGACTCTAATAACTGCAGTTTGGCTTTTGTACTAGTTGTAAATAACCTTCCGTCCTCTATATTTTACTTCTACTGACGCCAGAATTTGAAAAAGTGTATTCCAATCTGCATTGTCAAAAACTTTCTCAAAACGTGCCAAAGCTAGAAATGTTGGTTTACCTTTCCTTAAACCATCCTTTACTGTATTTCCTAAATTTCTCCTAAATCCAACTGATCTTCCCCGGGGTTAGCTTCTACCAGATTTTCATTTTTCTGTAAATAATTTGTGTTACAATGTCTTATTAAACCGATGGTTCTGTAGTTATCACAGCTCTCTGCGCCTGCTTTCTTTGGAATGGAGATTATTAGTTTTCTTAAAGTCTGACGGGATTTCGCCTGTCTCAGACAATGTACACAGCAAATGAAATAGTTTTATCATGGCTGGCCCTCCCAGGGTCTTTATTAGCTCTCATGGAATGTCGTATATGAATCTTTTTTTCCGATTTAAGTTGTTTCAGTGCTCTGTCACATTCTTCTCTCGCTATAGTATCTTCTATTTCATCTTCATCTACTTCCTCATCTCTCCCAACAATATTACTTTTAAGTTCATCTTCTTTCTAAAGCCCGTCTATATATTCTTTTAATCGTTCAGCTTTCCCTTTTTGGGTCAAAACTGGTTTTTAATCTGAGTTCTTGGTATTCAAACAGCTGCTTTTCTTGCCTCCAAAATCTCTTTTATTTTACTGTAGGCGGTATTTATTTTTCCCGTAATTATAAACTTTCCTACAGACTTGCATTTGCCCTCTAGTCACTCCTCTTTAGCCATTTTGCACTTCCTGCCGTCGATACTCCATTTTACCTGCTTCATTTACGGCATTTTTAGATCTTCTTCTTTCATCAATTAAATTCAGTATTCCCTGTTAACTAAGGATTTTTGTAGGTCTTGCCTTTCAACCTATGTGGTCCTACCTTTCCTATTTTATCTCACAAAGCTAACCATTCATCTTCTACTTCGTCGTTTTCCCCCGGTTCTGTCAATTATTGCCTAACGCTCCATCCGAAATTCTCAAGAACTTCAAGTACTTTCAGTTTATCCAATTCCCATTTTCATATTTTCCTATCTTTCTGGATTTTCTTCAGTTTCAGTCTACATATAGCCAATAAAACATGGTCAGTGTCTGAATATGAACTACAGTTTAAAACCTGACTCTGAAATCTATGTCTTACCATTCTAAAATCTATCTGGTCTTCTCCACGTATACATAATTCATAATTGACAAATCACATGTTTGTTGTGATTAAATTACGTTCCGTGCAAAATTCTATCAAGCCGCTTCCTCTTTCATTCCTTTTTCCCGAGTCCATAGTCACTTACTATTTTTCCTTCCATTCCTTTTCCGACTACCGAATTCCAGTCCCCCATTACAATTAAGCTTTCCTGTCTCTCAACTCTCTGAATAATTTCTTTGATCTCTTCATCATCAGCAGAGCTAATTGGTTTATAAACCTGTACTACTGTGGTCGGTGTTGGCTTCGACTATGACAATGCGATCACTGCACTGTTCATAATAGTTTACCCGCATTCAAATTTTCTGATTCATTATTACACTTATTCGTATAATACCTCCCTACCCGATTCAGAGATTACACATAGCACGCTGCGGCGGAACAGCCGAGCGCATTGAGGCACTATGCTCCGATGCGCGTGGCCGTTCCACCGTAAGGTGCGTGGCGAAGGGTACACTGTACCACTACTGGACATTTTCTTTCCTATTACACTCCCAAATAGAACGAGGAAAAAAGTGCCCCTAGTTCAGTCAGTTGTGGATTGCACATATAAACTACATAAAATTATCAACCATAAACCCATATTGAACTTATTTTTGATTAAACATTATGTAAATAATTTTACGAGAATTTTACTTATAGATTTACTAAAGATAGGGCGGTGGCCCTGAAACTGGTATAGTACACTTTTCCACGATATTATTGAATTTTACCCACATAAATTACAGTTTCAGTTACTTTAAGCTATGTTCATCATTTTTAATAAATACTTTTGTTAATAATTTGGAGTTTATAAAATTTGAAAGAAAAAATATACTATATTATTCATTTGAAGCAATCAATCATAGTTTACGTTTACCAACTGCTCAATACTGGAAATTTAAATTATTTACTGTTATTTAAATTATTTTATTTTAATAGTTTCTTGTTAAATTTGATGTATGAAGTGCTATCTTTGTTTAGTAAGTAAACAAATTGCAACAGTCTCTTGCTACTTTTCAATTATGTACTATAAAAATGGATCTAAGCAGTTCAAATTAAAAAATATATATATTTAATTTTTCATCTGTTCTCAATTAGGACACTCAGACATTTACACAATGTGTGAGTATGTTACTGTCACTTATACTGACATGTACATTTTTAACTACAGTGACGTAATGCATCTATGCACTTTAAATTATTTTAAACAACAACTGTTGACATCACAAGATGACGGCTTTGTAAGCATTTATAGACCAGATGATGGTGGGAGAGACCTTTGAAGCCGGTCGTCAGAAAAAAGTTATATATTAGCGATCTTGGCATTATCCTTTTTGAAACCTTTCATTTATACACTAGGATAGGACCCTGACAAGGTAAGTGATAGAAATGAACAATGGGTTATGACAAATTTTTAGTTCATTTCACTGTTTATTGACAAAAAATAACAACTTTTTTCTTCGTTTGTGTGGCCATAATGTCCGTAGTTGCTTTCATAATTATGAATAGTAGTGATTTTCCGTCTATGCAACTACAATAAAAATGCGATTTTTTCACACCAGACGCGTTTCGTTTAAATTTCAAAATTTCCGTAAGTACCAAACATTAGGCCAACTTTTCAGGGTCCATTTAAGAACTGTTTTCGATCTAAACACAAAACAAACTGTAGATTTATATTATTTCAGACCACTGAAGATGTTTTACATTAAATAAAACTAAACGCATCTGGCGTGAAAAATCGCATTTTTATTGTAGTTGCAAAGACGGAAAATCACTGCTATTCACAACTTTTTTGTCTGATACATTCGCGCTACAAGTCTAAAAGTACGTAACCTTGTCAAGTATCCCGTGCTGCGGACGAGCAGTGCATGATTGCACAACTAGAGGCGAATCGTCGTCAATCGTGGCTCTTGCTGTGTGGCACTGTATCCTCTTATTGGCGATGAATAAATTTACATTGTGCCCATTATTCAATACCACGATAGAATAGACGGTCTACCAGCATTCGATGCTAATTTTTGGAAACTCTTGATACCATTCGAAGCCTCCGCTTTGCTGCCTCGCTTACGTCTCGCCACATACGGCTCACTCTCTGGCTGTCTGCACTCGACTCTTCTCGTTAAGTCACACTGTCTGTATCCCTGCCTCTTTCTTACGCGCCGAAACTTGGCGCCTTCTACGTCAGCAACGGGGAAGTACCATTGGTTTTACGTTAAACGTATCTTATTACATGCCCTGCGTATGGACCAGTTTACACTCTTTCTACATTTATAACAATAAATGTTACCATCAAAATACTGTACAATCAAGGTACACAAAAATTATTTTTTAACTATACGAATACTCCAAATAAGATAACACCACATTTCAAGAGAATAATTCAATATTGATACCTAAAATTTTATGTGTCGATTACATAAAATAAAATAAAAAAGAAAATTTGGTATTAAATAGTTAGTAAAATTTATTGGGTATATACATGCCGGCCGCGGTGGCCGAGGTGACTGAGGCGCTCCAGTCACGGTCAGCACGGCCACTACGGTCGGGGGTTCGAATCCCCCCTCGGGCATGGATATTTGTACCGTCCTAGTTTGTAAGTAGTTCATAGGTAGTTTGTAAGTTTAGGGACTGATGACCCCGTAGTTAAGTCCCATAAGCTTAACAAACATTTGATATATACATTAACGTTACACAATCATAGTTTTCAGTGCCCCCATCACATCACAAAGATGATGACGACGAAGACTAAAGATAATGCCCGACATCCCTTCACATCAACATTAGGTTTCTATCGATTTTTGTTCACATCAGTAAATTCAAAATTTTATAAACGATTTCGGTTTTTTTTTTTTTTTTTTTTTTTTTTTTTTTTTTTTTTTTTTTTTTTTTTTTTTTTGACAATTTGCGTGCCTTCTGAAATGCAATGCAATCTATAGCTGAAAACTTGAAGTTCCATCCAATGGCGCGGAGATTTCGTTTGGGATCGGTAGGGCCCCTGGCGTAGTTTCCTGGCTGACGTGGGAAGTGGCGTTGGCAGAGTCGATGGTGTGATCTGGCGTTGGAGAAGGGTCGGATGTGTGCGTTCCCGCTATACTGGCACTCAATTCGCACCAGAAATAAACAAATAAACAATAAATAAATAAAACAATTTTGTCTTCCTAAACAATTAACGCCCTTTCAGTGAAATGTATCAAAACTGAATTTACGCAAGTCTTCTGCGTGTATAAAGCTGCAGTGCAGCACTCCAGCACACACTGTCAGAGCTTCCCGTCAGATTCAATGACGTGCGTGGAGCTGGTGTGCGGGGATGGGGGCGGGAGAGGAGAGGAGGAGCTAATTTACAACTGAGGTTTTCCCCGAGGGTAGAGATGGCAGGAGGCAAGGAATTCTCATTACTTACACGTAGGGTTCTCCAGGTAGGGGGAGGGAATGATCAGCTGCTCAGTTTGACTAGACACCAATCAACTGCACATGTATTAGATATCAAAATTTCGCCAGAGCGTACTAAATTCCTCTCTGAGCATGTGAAGGCTCGCCATTTTTATACCTATACGCTATAGCACAGTAAGTAAAATATGCAATGGCCATCAAATACATCGGTCTTTCGAAGCAGAAATGGTGATTAAGCTACTTTTATACGCGAGAAACTGATGACATCGTTCCCCTACGAATCCCTCTCCTTCGGATCTCTAAATAATAGTATTTACTACGGTCGATTTGTAGCCACGATCCTGTATATTAAGTTTTATTTGCTTTATTTGTAACTTCTTTCTAGTTTTGCCTGAATTTATCGGCTTTAAAGCCATTATCGCTATCTAAAAATATCAGACAAATAGAGCCTACAAAACCTTATTTTGACGCTGAAGAAATTAATTGCAGTTTACGAACTGTTTACGTGTGATATATGAAAATAAGACGATCACTTTCAAAGTTCCACATATCAAAGTGCAAGAAAAGGTGGGCACAAGTCGGTCCTGGTTCGTTCATTAATGTTTTGGATGTATTCATGAATGTCGTTTCTTTAATGGCGTTGTTGTCCTCTTATAGTGAACAGCATAATTTCGAATCAGGTCCATGAGACTTCCGATGTGATCCACATCATTTATACTGTACATGCTGTAAACAGTAACGGGTTTATTACGCTTCGTGGAGGTACTGCTGAAATTACCTTCACTGCCACGTATCAAATAATGTTAAATCAAAAGACTGAATATTTCGGTCATCTCAGTAGAACACTACTGCTCTGAGAAGGAAACAGTCTCAGCTTGGGGTCACGGATATTAAAGCCCTTTTCGGATCAAATTTTCGTTGAAAGGAAACTGAAGAGGTTTCCTTTTGGCGTTCAGCGCTGAACAGTTTCCGAGGAAAATCGGTTAGAATAAAGTGACGCGGTTAATATACCCACACATATACACGCATTGTGGCATAAAGTGTTGCCAACATTGCCTGGCTCAGTGGAAGAGCATAACAATACAAAATGAGCGATCTTTGATTACCGACCTGTCCGGTTTTCTTTTTTTTTTTTCTTTTTTTTTTTTCCTGTTTCTGTCTATCTACATCTACATACATACTCCGCAATTCACCGTAAGGTGCGTGGCGGAGGGTACACTGTACCACTACTAGGCATTCCCGTTCCTATTCCACTCCCAAATTGAACGAGGAAAAAAAGAATGCCTATATGCCTCCGTACGAGCCCTAATTTCTCTTATCTTGTCTTTGTGATCTTTACGCGAAATGTAAGTAGGCGGCAGCAAGATCGTACTACACTCAGCTTCAAATTCCGGACCTCTAAATTTACTTTACAGAATTTCACGAAAAGAACGTCGTCTTTCTTCCAGCGATCCCCAACTGAGTTGCCGAAGCATTTCCGTGACACTCGCGCATTGGTCGAACCTACCGGTAACAAATCTAACTGCTCGCCTCTGAACCGCCTCTATGTCTTCCTTCAAACCGATCTGCTGCGGGTCCCAAATACTTGAGCAATACTCAAGACGTGGTCGTACAAGCGTTTTATACGCGGTCTCCTTTACAGGTGAAGTACATCTTCCCAAAATTCTCCCAATAAACCGAAGTCGGCTATCTGCCTTACTCACAACTGTCCTTACATGCTCGTTCCATTTCATATCGCTCTGCAATGTTACGCCTAGATATTTGAACGACGCGACCACATCAAGAAGCTCACTACTGATGCTGTATTCGAAGATTACAGGATTGTTTTTTCTACTCATGCGCATCACCTTACATTTTTCTACATTGAGAGCTAGCTGCCATTCTTCGCACCAACTAGAAATTTTGTCTAAGTCAACCTGTATGCTATTACAGTCAGTTACAGACGACACCCTCACATACACCACAGCATCATCAGCAAACAGTCGCAAATTACAACTTACTCTGTCCATCAGATCATTTATATAGATAGAAAATAATAGCGGTCCTATCACACTCCACTGGGGCACGCCTGACGATACACTCCTCTCTGATGAACACTCGCCGTCGACAACAACGTACTGCGTTCTATTACTTAGGAAGTCTTCCAGCCAGTCACAAATCTGTGAACCTATTCCATAAGCTCGTATCTTCGTTAGCAGTCTGCAGTGTGGCACCGTGTCGAACGCCTTTTTGAAGTCGAGAAAAACACAATCCGCCTGTTGCCCTTCGTCCATGGCTCGCAACATGTCATGTGAGAAGGGCAAGCTGAGTTTCACATGAACGATGTTTCCTAAACCCGTGCTGATTCATGGAAAGAAGCTTTTCCGTTTCAAGGAAATTTACTATATTCGAACTGAGAATATGCTCCAAAATTGTACATGAAACCGATGTCAACGATATTGGCCTGTAATTGTATGGGTCAGTTCTCTTTCCTTTCTTATACACGGGAGTCACCTGCGCTTTTTTCCAATCACTTGGAACTTTGCGCTGAATTATCCAGGTATTATTCGTTCTTCCTCGATCCATGCGGTTAATCTGTGGATAGGAACGTAATTAATGATCATTATTTGCAACTATTTATCATATAATTTACAAAAATGTACAGTTCGTTTAAGATGGGATTACTATTCCTAAGCGCTGCCGACATCTGGAGCACAGCGGCAACATTCATGCAGACATATTTTGCCGTTGGTGCACTCGAAGTGTAAATAGTGATTACACCAAACGCATTTTAAAAACGTATTGTCCTTTCAATGGCAACGGGGGTCATACGATCGTCATCGGAAAATACTCTTCATTGACATATAAAAAATTCAGTTCTCTTGTGTCAAATTGGTTTCAAATCAAGAATATTTCTTCGTATTTTGAAACACTGGTGTCTTTAATTTATTTATATAAAAGGAATGTGTCATGATAGAGTTTTAACACACGCTATTTCCCTCTGGTCTTTCATTGAAGCAGGGGTGTTTTGGGAACACTTCATAATGTTTCACCTGGTGGTAGAAATATACTTAAAATGTGCATAAATCGAGAGTAAAATTAATTACGAGACAAAATCAGTCAAAAATAAAAACTAGAGTAATTTCTGGATAGACGGCCATGCGAGACAGTTGGGCAACGCCTGTAATTCTTCCACAATTTATTCTACGGCGTGCTGGTCAATTTCTAGTGAGTTGATAGAGTTTGTTACTTTTCTGCACGAGTCTTTATCTTAATTTTATTAAAAGTAATTTTCATGATTTAACTTTTCAGTATACCTTGAAATTATGTGATATGCCATATCCTTTCGATTTAAACATATGTTAGGTTGTGAGTAGCGACGGAACTTTACATATAAGAGTTGTTTAGGTGTAAATGCGTACTGATACGTTGAACGTAGGTATTGTTTGAGTCTGCGTCCGCCATGTTTGACTACGCGTTATGGTTATCTCCCGGTCGATCGGAAGAGACGGCCATCAAGTGGATAGATGGCCACACTGAAAGAGCTCTGTTGCCCAAGCCACACTCTAGATCGATGGACACCACTTTGGCAGACAAATGTGACCAAAAATCCCCTGAGAAGCGAGCAACTTCGGCTCTACTAGGACCTTTTACAGTGCCAGACGATATTTGCCCTGTGCTTTCAAAGGAAACGAACCAAGTTACTCCTACCAAAACTCTGAACAGTAATGCGTTTGACACGGTGCCACACTGCAGACTGCTAACGAAGATACGAGCTTATGGAATAGGTTCACAGATTTGTGACTGACTGGAAGACTTCTTAAGTAATAGAACGCAGTACGTTGTTCTCGACGGCGAGTGTTCACCAGAGACGACTATATCGTCAGGCGTGCCCCGGGGGAGTGTGAAAGAACCGCAATTATTTTCTATCTGTATAAATGATCTGATAGAGTAAGTAGTAATTTGCGGCTGTTTGCTGATGATGCTGTGGTGTATGGGAGGGTGTCGTCATTAATTGACTGTAATAGCATACAGGATGACATATACAAAATTCGTCATTATGGCGTTAAGAGCAGATGAGCGTATCGTCAACGACATCATTTGACCGAAAAACGAAAAATCGGCAGTGTGTCAGTTACTGGGTATTATGTCTTCATCGGCGGTATATTTTAAATGTTGACCTATTTCAAATGTGCCGCGTAATGTGTGGGATGGCGGCTGCACATCGACGGAAATAGCGGCACAATTGTCGATGCTAAAATACCTGAAACTGATTTATAACTGCAGGCTAAATCTACTGTACTTATTTAAAAACCTCGTATCTTAATTGATTCTATATTTGAGAGCAGTATATGCACAGTTTTAACAATACAAACCTTTTTAACCCCTAGATGGTGAAACATTCTAGCCATTTTGCATTTTGTATTCTTTATACTGCGACCGTCATATGTTATTTTACTGCCCAAGTAACAAAACTCATCTACCAACCTACCACCTTCATTGTTTCGTAACCTAATCTAATTCCTTCAACATCGCCTGATTTTCTAAAACTGCATTCCATTATCTTTGTTTTGCTCTTCTTATGTTCATTTTATACGCTCTCTTCAACACACTGTCCATTCAATTCAACTTCTCTTCCAGGTCCTTTGCTGTCTCTGACAGAATTACAATGTCATCAGCAAAACGCTATGGTTTTACTTCTTCACCTTGAACTACAATGCCTACTCCAAATTTTCCTTGCTTTACTTCACTGCCTGCTCGATGTACAAATTGAATAACATCGGAGAAAGGCTACAACCCTGTATTACTCCCTACCCAACTAATGCTTCCCTTTCATGCCCTTCGAGTCTAATAACTGAGGTCTGGCTTTTGTACAAGTTGTAAATAACTCTCCTTTCCCTATATTTTACCTCTGCTGACTTAAGAATTAGAAAGAGTGTATCCCAATCAATATTGTCAAAAGCTTTCTTCAAATCTATCTTCTAAGATAAGTCGTAAAGTGAGTATTACCTCCAGGGTTCCTACGTTCCTCCTCAATCCAAACTGATCTTCTCCGAATTCAGTTTCTACCAGCTTTTCCATTCTCCTGTATATAATTCGTGTTAAAATTTTGCAACCATGACTTATCAAACTGATGGTTTCGTAATTTTCACACCTGTCTGCGCCTTATTTCTTTGAAATGGGGATTATTATATTTTTCTTAAAGTCTGAGGGTATTTCGCCTCTTTGATACATCTTACACATCAGGTGAAATAGTTTTGTCATGGCCGGTTCTCCCAGAGACTTGTCATCTACTCCTGGGGCCTTGTTCCGACATAGGTCTTTCAGAGTTCTGTCAAATATCGAGAAACCTAAAAGATTGTGAAATAAATGTAAAAAGCTCTGATTATACCGCTTCAGTGATAACAAACAAGAAGTTAATCATGAGGCAATATCTACGAATATGTATATATCTGCATTTTATTCCACTGAAACATAAGAGAAGTGGAAATTATTATTACGGTGAGTAACTATTCGGTCTGGAGTCTAATGATTCCAATATTTTAAAATCCATTTGTGTTTTATTTAAATGCATATCCTTTTGAAGATAATTACTTTTATAATTTTCAAAATGAATTGCCAAGATAGCACATTAATAATTTAATCACTGACGACCGATTTCGGTGAACTGTGTCACCATCATATGGTCTCATACATATTATAAGCTGGTCATCTTGTTAAAAATTTGGTATAAAATTTGCTGTCATGTTTTTAACTTGTGTATTTTTTATATAGTGACTAAGTGCAATGTTGCACTTGTTATTTTATACCAAATTTTTAACCAGACGATCAGCTTATAATATGTATGAGACCATATGATGGTGACACAGTTCACCGAAATCGGTCGTCAGTGATTAAATTATTAATGTGCGATCTTGGCATTTCATCTTGAAAATTATAAAACGATCAGATCGCCCCCAAATCCGACTATGTCAGGTAATCTTAATAATTACTTTTGCTTACAAAACGAATGTCTTAAAGATTCTTGTCGTTTGTGGTTCAAATGTAACCTCAATTTTGAATTGTTATCTGATTTGTTGAGAAGCTATTTATTGTTTTCTATGTTTTGTGGTCCGGTTTCTGATAATATTCTTTCAACTTCACCTGTGGTGGCTGGTCTGGTATATAAAATAATTTAGGTATTACATCCGTATAAGTAACACTTACTGATTTGACTGGAATTCTAATGATAAGACCTTGACGTATCTGAGTTGAAAACCGACGTCTTTCAGCATAAAGTCGGGTCTTATACTATTTATTATCCATTTTTTGTTTTAATAGAATATTAAACTCTTCATTAAAAAGTCTAAGAATTTAAAGAGGATCTTCAGTAAACTGCCCTACAGTGTACCGTTTAATACTTTCCAATGGTTCTTAGGAAACATAATAAAGACAACTGTGGAGTTATTTTGTAGTTATTACCGATTCCTATAGCACTTCATACCTTCCATGTTGTTAAAAGTAAATCAATTTAAACGACACTATTCACACTCATCCGATATCGTATTCAGTAATGTACCTTACCAGCCGCTTGGAGCGCAGCTTTCGTGGCGTATAACAAATCTGTGGGAGCGTCGTGACCGTATATGTTAAACTGTGTCTGTAGTGTTTTATATTCCTTCGATTTTTCATACTTACACAACTGACATTTGCAGCGATACTAGCGCTCCTACTGGTTGGCATGACGCCGTATGAGTAATGTTTGTTTATGATAACTTTCCTATGTAATTAACAAAGTAGTTTCTGTCATTTTTGCTTTCCAAACATTAGAAGAATTTCGAGAGACATAAATAATCTTGAAATAAATGTAAAAACAGACGAATTTACCCGATTCAGCTATATAAACAACAATTTATTGACGAGGCAATATTTCCTTATATGTGGCTTAAACCCGCGGCTCCCCTCGCGTGTTGGTTGATTATGGTAGATAAGCTATCTTTCAGTAGTGTGCTATGAGACTGGTTTTGAAGGATGAAATGAAATACACCTCCTTTAGAAACAAACATTTTAATCAACATTCAAATAAAAAAAATAAAATTATGTGAGGTGCTTAATGATTTACAATAAATAATACATACATTATTCCAATATCTCAACACGTATGGTAAGGGTAATGTCCAAATACATTTTAATTTCATTTTACTGCTTTATTTATTTATTCTTATATTTATTTCCTTATTCGTATGCTTAGCGCCTCGGTTGCACAGTGGTAGAGTGCTAGACTACAAGTCCCGGGTTCGATCCCCGCCAGGTCCTGGGATTTTTATCTGTCACTTTCCACTTCTTTCACCTCTGGCAGTGTTGCTCATGTGAAAAATACCGAGTAGCACCGTGGTTCGGAACCCACGTTAAACTGTAGGTCCCCCTATAACTGGCTGGGTAAGTCAGTTCGAAGGCCGGAGGAAGGCAACGGCATACCACCTCCAAACAGGACCATGCCTAGTAAAGCACTGTGGTGTTCAAACCAATCTTCGGATTGTTGACTGCTTTACCTCTTACCTTATGCTTATCCTTACAGAGAAATTGCTGAAGACAGTGTAGCACCTATAGACCAAAGATATGGTCTGTGGCATCACGTTTCGCTGTATGTAACCTCCTTGCTATAGAGTCCAAACGCCATCGCTGGCCTTCAGTCCGAATTTTTTAATAATTTGGCGACTTTCAACCACCATATCTTCCATCCCTTTATAGCTATCGACATGGAACTGCTGTGGCTTGTAACGGGAGACTTCGGACAATTACACAGACCATTCGTTTGCGTTCTGTAGTTTTCGCTGCAGAGCGAAATATTAACATACACACTCACTCACACACACACGTAGAATTTTATATACACCGATAACTTTCTATCCCAATATAATCCACCCTTTTATCATTACCAACCTTCAAGCAACAATACAACCAATAAAACCATTTTCAAAGAGTAAATATAATTTTCAAAGAGTAATTATTGTTCCGCATTTCGCGTTATCGCTATAAAACCGTGCCTAAAACCTTCCTCAGGAATAACTTAGTAACTGTACGAATATTTCAGTCTCTGCATCTTGTCGTTCGGACGTGATAAGTGAACACCGAACAGACATTCACATTAATATATATACATATATAGATAAATAGCTATCCGATCGCCATAAAACCGTGCCTAAAGCCTTCCCCGGTTAGACATTACTAACTGTACAAATTTTTAGCTCTTTATGTCTTGTGGTTCAGACGTGATAAACGTACACCGAACAGACATTCACATTTATAGAGATAGATATGCAACTTATTCCGCTGAAAGTAATACAATATAAACATACGAGAAACATAAAATCTTGATATGATGTGTTCTTATATGACAGGCACTTTCAATGACGTGTTGCAAACCAGTATGAAGTCTGATTCGAACCTTTTTGCACTTCACCCGTCTTTTGTTTAATCGCATATACTTCTCATTGTAGTTACTTTTGCTTATAAAAAGAATGTCTTGAAGATTCTTGTCGTTTGTGGCTCAGATGTAGCAACAATTGTCAATTTGTTTGTGCTTTGTGGGGAAACTGTTTTTTGCTTTTGATGCATTACTGTCACTTTTGTTGTGACTGCTCTGTTATATTAAATAATGTAGGTTTTGCAATCTATATAAGTATCTTAAGTTCAACATTTATTGAAATTACTGGACTGTAGTGAAGAAATCTTGACGTTTCTGTATAGGAAAGCGACGTCTTTCTGCAAAAGGTCGGGTCTTCTGTTTATTAGCTATTTTTTTGTTCTTAATAGAAAATGAAATTCTTCATTGAAAGTATTTGATTTCAAGAGTATCTTAAATAAACAATCCTGCGGGGTACCGTTTCAGATCATCCAATGGATGTTAAGAAATCTAATAAACACAATTTTGGAGTTATTTTGTTGTCATTGCCGGTTTTTATGGCGCTACATACCTTCTCTGTTGTAAAAAAGAAATTAAAATCACATTAAACGATACTTTTCACGCTTATCCGATGTCGTATTCAGAAATTACCTTCCAAGCCGCTTGGAGCGCTGCTGTCGTGGTGTGTAACAAAATACTGGGAGTGTCTTGACTGTATATGATAGACTGTGGCGAAAATATATTAGTACACGTCAAAGAAAGTGCCTTTCATGTAAGAACAGACAGTAACTGGAATTTATATTGCTCATAAGTTTTTATTCTGTTACTTTCAACGGAATTAGCAGCAGACATAAAAAATGTTTGTAAATTTTGCCTCATGAATAATTTCTTGTTTATATGGCTGAATCGGCGAAATTCAGCTGTTTTTACATTTATTTCGCTTTGATTTACTAATGCATGGAACGCAAAAATTACGTAAAGTATTTGGTCAGTTATATAGGAAAGTAATTATAAAGGACTTTACTCTTACGGCGCCTTGCCTACCGCAAGGAGCGCTGGTATCGTTGTAACTCTCAGTTTGTAAAAACTTTCCCAGCAGTGAGTGTCGCGAAGATGGAGGTTAGATGAAATGGAGGTGGCGTTACCTCTGTTCAGAACAGGCATTGGTTGAAGCCAGAGGGGCCATGCTTTTATCCCCAAAAGAAAGATTTCTCGCTTGAAAACCTCTGTGAATATTGCCCTCTTTACGTAAAGTCACAAAATTGACAGTCATATTGGATTACTTACTTAGCTGTAACGTACGGTTCAACGACTAGAAATACTATACACACGAACTAGGACAAATTTTCTGGGCACAAAAAAATGCCGGAATGTACATTTCGCCGGTTTCACTTTTTCAGTGTTGGGGCATCTCCAAAGATTCTAACCTCCTTGGTCGCGACTGTGTGTGTTAAGCCCTTTCTATACGAGACGTGCAACACGCACAAAAAAAGTCGTCGTCAGCTGCAGCGCCCCTTGCGATAGACCGTCGAACTACAGAGAAGCGTTCAAACGGGACGCATTCGTTGAGTCGTCTGCTTCACGCGTCTACTTCGTTTGTTGTCAACTTACAGCAAATGAATCACCGCGTTAACATCACTTTTCGAAACTGTATGATATGTTGTGATGATTAAAACATTTGTGTTTTAGACTGCCACTGTGAAACTGTATTTGTTTTCGTGTTGTTCATGCATAACTACGTCACTCACATGTATTAACGTCCTCATTATAAAATGCGATTACATATTTCCAGCCCCTGCGATTTGAGGCTCCTATTTATATGATAACAAGCTCAGATGTCTATATATAGACCTTTCACTTTGTTAAAGCTTCAAATAATGCTCACCAAAAACAAATATTTCATCTGTTAACTACAGCATGTTTCAGGAAAAATACCAAATATTTTAGAAGATGGTAATAAAGACGATTTGCAGTTAAAATTTCATATAACGTATGTCCAATTTTTGTAGGGTAGAGAGATACAGCTCTTGGTATGTACAACAAACTGATTTGGATAGTTTGACTGATTATTTCGTCAGTTCTTGATATATCATCATATTGACTTATTTAAATAACCGGTTTTTGCCGTAGTTTAAAATCTGAATATGTCCTAGTAAGCCGAAAACCGGATAACTAAGTGGAAATGAACGTGTATAAGACACATAAAATTCTACTTTTAAGTAAGTGTGATGTTGTACTGCTAAGAACCGACGGATAAATCATTGAAAATTTCATGATTTACATTTGCTCTACGTTTGTTTGGATTTCATATTAACAGCTATATCTCTCTATTCAACAAAAATTGTACGCAGGTTGTATTAAATTTTTAATGCAATTCCTCTATATATCACCTCCTAAAATACTTACGACTGAATCGAAAAACTACGTTGCTCTGAACAGGAGACAAGAACACATTCTCGAACAAATTCCCGAATTTGCTTCGTTTGTCAGTTGGGTACCCCATTCGTTAGTCTGCGCATGCGCAAAGCCCTTTCATACGCGTGAGAATAGGATGCATCCTATTCCGTCGACTAGCGATCGTATGCGTACATCTTGTGCAAGTGGACGCGTCTACACTGTACCCGGCCGGCGTGACCGGTGCATCATGGGCAATCTCGTAAGCTCTCACTTCCCGCGTAGAAAGGGCTTTAGACTGTGGTTTTACCAAGGAGGTTAGAATAGAGCGAGATTGCATTATCTTTGACGAGCACATTCGTCAGTTGAAACCTGTCCGCCATCTTGGTCAGATTTGGAATGCTATTTCTCCGTTAAAACTGTGCGATAAGTCGACCCTTTTACTGTTAACGCATTGAAGTGACAGTCACTGCAAAGTATGTACATTCACACAATATACTCTCTTGAGTAAATAGTAATAAATACTCATCATAATATATTTGAAAACTAAATTTTTAACGGCTAATTGGCACTATTTAACACGTTGCACATCACGGCGAAACCGTCGGACGTTTTATTCCTGTTTTAAATGACATAAAACATTAGCTCTAGAATACGAACACAACTCCAAAACTTGGCAATATGGCGGAGGCAGGCTTCACTTTTTCAGCCTAAGGACGTCTCCTTGTATTCTAACCTCCTTGGGTTTTACATTTCTTCCACTTTTATATATACAAATCTTTGCTAGTAAGTGTCAAAACAATAAAGATTGCCATTCATATGGCGGCGTGTAAATACGATTTGTATTGATTTTCAGAGGGACGTTACTTGTAACGAATTCTTTCGTATTCTAAAATAATTTCCGAATCCGTGATCGCTAGTTGAGACTGTCTTCTTGTGAATATAGGTGAAAATTGTGTAACTCGGCCAACGAGCTTGAATTTCATAGAAAGACTAAAACACGAGTTACAGCGCTCTTTGCTGCAACCTGTATAAACTCGACGGCCATATTGGCGGTGGTCAGTACACTTGAGAGGAGTCTGTTTATCGTATGTCGTCGTTGAAAGTGAAGCGCTGTACTTTGAGTGTATTATATTTAGTGTATACTTCCTGTACAATTTTTGCTTCTGCAATATGCCTAAAGTGTTTTCAGCATTTAAATACCTAAATCGAAGTGTTAAAACGAGAAATATTTCGAGCAAGAAAACCAGTTGTTTTGCCTTCTTTGACCTCTGCCTATAAAAAAACAAAATTCGTGTCTAATGACACACAGCTTCCCCAAGAGTGAAGTTTCAGATCAACCTATCTTGCAATTCCCTTCATGTACACATCAGAAAAAAGTTTAGTTTTCTGCCTCACATCTGTGTGTTTCTTCTTCTGTTGTTGTAGTTGATGAAAGAGTAACTCATCTGTTTGATAATATAATAAAATCAACACTTTGAGTATCTACACCTTTTAAAAAAATATTTTCATCTGTTGTTGACAATACTTGATCAAGCATGGTTAACAATATAATCACTGCAAAGCGTTGAACCAATATAACAGCCAGAATTTCTTTACTTGTTAAATGTCTGTATTCTGTGTAACAAATATTTACTTATATCAGTGTGGTAATAACGTAAGTTATTGACGATACGTTATTTCGGTGTGGAATGCTTTTATGGCAGCTGACCTATGCGCATTTTTATTGCAGTATTCTGTTGTTACTTTCGTCTTTGTATTCAAATTTGTCCCACCAAACATTACTTGTTCTAGAAAGACAACAACGAAAGTTATTAATGACGCCTTGTTTCGGCGTGGAATGCTTTTGTGGCAGCTGACCCAGACGCATTTTTAACTGCAATATTTTGTTGTCCC
The DNA here is from genome assembly GCA_026315105.1 of Locusta migratoria. NCBI lineage: Eukaryota > Metazoa > Arthropoda > Insecta > Orthoptera > Acrididae > Locusta > Locusta migratoria. Next base: position 526,993,224 of record CM048745.1, read on the forward strand.
TTTCGACTTTGCGCTCAAATTTCGTCAACCAGACTTCACAACCGAACCTTTTAATAGCAATTTTACGAGTATTTTGACTTAATACGTTTAATTAGCATCACACAAATGTGTACTAGACTTTATGAAAGCAGTTGGTACAAAACATTAACAACAGATGGAAGTCCATGATCATGATTGTTCATCATAACAATTACTGTTCACTGTTTAAGTTTCGCAGTACTTTTAGAATATGACCTTGCACTATAATTAACACAAGTATTTTCAAAGAGGCACTTTCGTTGTTCCATATATATATGCTTCGCAAATCGCAAAATTTGCTGACTTCTGCTGTTCCTGTAAGATGGACAAACGATCTGCAACATATGAAAATTTGTGCCGGACCGGGACTCGAACCCGGGTCTCCCGCTTATCGCGAGCGGTCGCCTTAACCACTCGGCCACTCGTGCACGCTTCCCGGCCAGACCCAAACTTCCATATGGCACAAATTTTCATATGTTGAGATCGTTTGTCCATCTTACAGGAGCAGCAGATGTCGGCAAATTTCGCGATTTGCGAAGCATATATATGGATATATTTATCTCTGCTGCGGATCACCGCCAACGTCTGTTCCCTTGGAACAGACATAATAGTAAACTTTCGTTGTTGGTTCACACTTCAGCTAACTGTTATACTTCAAACTGGAAGTGTAATACTGACAGGTTCGGGAGATTTCATTACCGCATTTTCAGGAAATACAACATCTGGCTCATCAATTCGCAGCTTTGATAAAGTCTAGAGACACCAATGTAACCTCATATGCATCTGTACTCGATAGTCAATCTTTATTTAAAACGTGGAATTTTAATCTATATCTATAAATGTGAATGTATGTTCGGTATACGTTTATCACGTGTGAATCACAAGACATAAAGAGCTAAAAATTTGTGCAGTTACTAATGTCTACCCGGGAAAGGCTTTAGGCACGGTTTTATGGCGATCTGATAGCTATATATATATATATATATATATATATATATATATATATATATATATTAATGTTAATGTCTGTTCGGTGTACGCTTATCACATCCGAACGACAAGACGCAGATACTTAAATATTTGTACAGTTACTAACTTTTACCTGAGGAAGGTTTTAGGCACGGTTTTATAACGATCGGATAGATATTTAGTAATTTTAAGACTATAACGCGAAATGCGGAACAATAATTACTCTTTGAAAATTATATTTACTCTTTGAAAATGGTTTTGTTGGTTGCATTGTTGCCTGAGGGTTGATAATGATAAAAGGGTGTGTATATTGGGATGGAAAGTTATTGGTGTATATAAAATGCTACGTGTGTCTGTGTGTTAATATTTTTCTCTGCAGCGAAAACTATAGAACGCAAACGAATGGTCTGTATGTAATTGTCCGAAGTCTCCCGTTGTACACCATAAAAGTTCCATGCCGATAGCTAAACGGGGTGGAAGATATGGTGGTTGCAAGTCGTCAAATTAAAAAAAAAAAATAAAAAAAATAAAAAAAAATAAAAAAAAAAAATCCGACTGAAGGCCAGCGATGACCTTTGCGAGTCTATAGCAAAGAAGCTGCGTACAGCGAAACGTGATGCCACAGATCATATCTTTGGTCTATACGTGCTACGTCTTCAGCTCTTTCTCTGTAAGGATAAGCATACGGATAAGGAAATATAAGAATAAATAAATAAAGCAGTAAAAAACAAATTTCTTTTAAAAAATCGATTTGACGTTTCGCGCATTACATCAAGTGATCGATCTGTGATATTATTAAAATCATTATTGTTGACTTTCGTGATTGGATTCTTCGAAACGAGTGCAATTTTACGTGTGATTTGATCTACACTACTTACTTTCCTGATAAACGGTAAGTGCATAGACTTCTGCAATCTGATAGGAATATTTTTCAGTTCCGCTTTATCAGCGCCATTTCCTCAAAAATGAGTGAAATTAATATTACACTACTTGTTACTTAAACTTCGTAGATAAATGTGCATTGCGTTACTTTACACATATTACAACAGTGCATCTACTTTCAATAGATCACATTCAGACAACTTGCCTCGGAAAGGGAAAACGTCATTATTTCTTATATATTCTCCGATAATGATATTAAAAAAAGGTAGTTGGACAGAGATATAAGGGATAGGAGAAGTACTAACTCAAGGCAAGAATAAATATATACCCGGGAAACGCCGGGTTTTCAGCTAGTACGTAATATTCATACCTGGGCAACACCTGGTTTTCAGCTAGTAGGTAATATTCAACAACGGGTTTTCAGCTAGTAGGTAATATTCATACCCAGGCAACGCCGGGTTTTCAGCTAGTAGGTAATATTCATACGCGGGCAACGCCGGGTTTTCAGCTATAGGTACTATTCTGTAGTGGATGTGGTATACCAGCTGTCAGACGATACCCCAAATAACATGGCGGACGCCAGTTCAATTTCCCTCAAACATGGCGCACCTATCGCCACTCTATGAAATTTAAGCTCGTTGGACTCGACAGTACCGGCATCTTCTAAAGATGGGCTGGGAACTCCCGGCGCACCGTCTACATCGCCTGCCCTGCTGTGAGCGGTAGCGGCCTGTGAGCGCAGATACGGGTTCGTTCAAAGAGCTGCAGGGCTGCTACCGCGCATGCGCAGTACGAAAATTCGTTTTCAAAGAGCAATCCTGCAGCATGCTGCAACCTACCGGCTGCTCAAGGGAGCTGCCGGCTGCAGCGTCCTGCAGTTTCCGGGCTGCATGAAATGCAGGGAAAATTTCCTCCGTCAGCCTGATGACGTCATCGGTGCCGCGCATGCGCGGTAGTGCCAGCTTTGCTGCTGCAGGAAGCTGCAGCCCTGCAGCTCCATGAACGAACCTACTGGCGTAGTTACAGTAGCAGCCGCCGTCTGGTCCGGCGCTGGCGACAGCTGAAGCGGCCTGCGTGGTCGAGCGGCCAGCAAGACGGCAGCAATTAGGCTCGCGTATCCGCCGCCGGCGGCAGCCGCACTGACAAACTGTCCTGTCCTGTCCTGTCCTGTCCGCTGTAATTGGCGAGCCCGATGACGGATGGCCGCGCGACATAAATAACATTAGCGCGGGGAAAAAGCGCCGTTTAATCCGGTGCTGAGGTTAAGCCGCGGCCCGCCCGTAAATCTCTGCCCTAACCTCACACGGACAACTGGAGCGCGGCAAGGAGCGGCCGATGATTAATGTTTGCTTTATTGCAGAGATAATGGCTTAATAAAGGCACTAAATTAAAATGTACCCGGCGAGACGCGCGGGCAGCGAGTAATTTCTCTGATGGCCAGATTGCTCCCTCCGACATATTTATTGCCCGGCGTCGAGACGCTACAGAGATCTTCGTTTCATAAGCCAGCTAGCGGCAATCGGAGCAGCGCTTTCGTACCGATGCTGCAACAAACGTTCGTCGCAGAATCGGCGAAGACGTGTTGTGTCTGTATGTTATCGCGGTGGAGACGTTTGTGGTGTTCTCCATAGGAGACGGACTGCAGGGAATGGAGAATACAGCAGCACCAGGGACTTGTGTGTAGTCTGCAGCAGAGCCGACGTAAGGCGTGTGGAAACGGGACATTCACAGTCTAATATATACATTCATGACACTCACTGCTGTGAAAGTTGTTACAAAGGAGGTTAGAATAAAGGGAGGTGGCTTTACCTATGCTGAGAACATCCCATTGGTTAAAGCCACATGGGCCATGTTTTGTGTCCAAAACAAAGATTTATCGTTTGAAACCCTGAGTAACTCTACAGAGTAAAATCGTTGCCTTTCCTGTTGTAAGGTAGCGAAAGTTGGAACTTAACACCATTTACGATTTTTTATATAAAAGGGGTTTTGGTAGATAACGACATATAAAAATACGACAAGCTGATACCTACTCCATTTAAATGCTGATTTTATGATGTAACTAAACTGTGGAGAAGAGCTGAAATAGATATCAGTCTTTATTATAGTCGACATGATCGAGTGGAGAGTGTCCGCAACTGCACTGTGTTATTTTAGATGTTTTTATTTCGGTCAACAGTTGCAATATAACTGTTTAATGACATGTTTCGATCACTTGAATCATCTTCAGATCTTATAGTTGCGTCCGCAACTCGTCTGGCTGAGTACCAATTAGTACTCAGCCAGACGAGTTGCGGACGCAACTATAAGATCTGAAGATAATCCAAGTGATCGAAACATGTCATTAAACAGTTATATTGCAACTGTTTACGGAAATAAACACATCTAATACAGACATCAATCTGTCGTAATTAAAAAATTCCGACGCGAATCTCAACGAAACCTGATCTGTGCCAATGACCGTGCATTACAAAGCGTAACTAAATACTTCCCCGGGCAGCGGCATTTGTGTAAGAATAATAGTAATAATCCCACTCAGGAGATAAAAGAATATTGCAGGTTCTATTGTCTCAAATTTATTATTTATAACTTAATGCTCTTATAATGGTGGCATAAGATCCAGGATGTGAAAACGGCGGCAAATTACAATTATTTATCAAACAGAATTACTGAAGAAACATGAGGAAAAATTCTATTAAATGATGATTCCAGAAAATAATCTTTAATTAATTTATTTAAATAAACCATGCCCAACTCACATCATTTCTGTAGCGAAGAAGAAGGGGATCAGCGCGTCCGATTCTACTGGAGGTTCTTAGAAGAAGTCACCAAAGGTGATAGGTTCTATTGTTCTCCTCCGCCCCGATCAGAGATTGATAGACAGGGGTGAAATAAACGTCCCTGACCAGAGTGGAGCAGCAAAGGGGAGAATAAAAAGAAGCCTTACTCCATAGCACGCAGGAAGATAAAAGTGAAAAACCTCGCGTCAGAGAATCGAAACTTGATTTTTTTGTGGAATACAACAATCTCAAATCATTATATAACAAAGTATCATAGCACAAATCATACATATGCACATATTGCAGTCTAAAATGGGCGCACAATGTTAGTCATTCATTATTTGGGGTTATCATTAAGAGGTATAAACGGTAGGAAATTCTCCTTTCCTTCATAATGTGTTCAGCAAGCTGAAGAAACAGCTTGGTGGCAATATTTGATGGTTAAGAGTGTAATAAGCTATATGACTAACAAATTTCTGTCGTCAGACACAAGAAATTTACAACTATGGCAGAGGCTGAATGAATTAACCTTGTAAAACAGAGGTCAGCACTTTTGTGATCTTAATGCATTCAACCTTACAAGGTTTTCATTTGTAACAGTTATCTTACATTTGAAGTTTTCTTCGTGCTTAAATAATAGCTCCCAATGTATTCAGCAAATTTTTGTAACAAATTTCTCAGTGCACTAGTTGTTTTCATTTCCTAACATGCGAACTTGCGATATATGAATCACTTTCTGCTGACCGTTGAAGTAACGGAATGGCACAAATGTAAATGGAGTAGTAGTGCCCAGACATATATCAAGTAGACTGGCAAAGTCACAGCTATTACTGAAACCTGAAGTCGACAAGTGACAAGTTGACAAATGTCAAGATGTTTGTGTATGATTGTTAAGTTATGATTGACAAATAGTAGATCTACACTCTACTTACGGGAGTAGGCCCTACTTTCATAGTCGATTTATTCCTACGTACTTGTCTGTTTTATCAATTAAGAATAGTTGCTTGGACGACCTTTAGATTGGTAACATGGTGCAAAATGTGCTTTAGTGACACCAGTGATCTCTATACTACCTGGACGTTGAACTACAGATTTCTCGAGTCCAGCCAAAGATGTTCATATTCTGTTTCTTGACTAATTACAACATGGTTGTTATGAAGTTTCACAAGAAAAAGAAAAGGAAATATGTTTCGATTCCGTACTCACGCGAGTCTGCTACTTCGTATATTGACATACATTTCAAATAAAGAGGTAATTTAGAAGTTATTTGTCACGTACTAACTCATGAAAATTCGTTTGACTAATTATAACAGGGCGGACAATGCAAATTCGTTTGCAAAACGTATGAATGTGTAGGCACGCTACAGTTCTGTGCTCAGACACCGGGGTTATACATCCAGGTTGTGTAGAGATCACTGAGTGACACCAATGGTAATGTCTGTGACTAGTGCTCAAGCGACCAAAGATTTCATTTGTGTTAGCGATGAAACCGATCTAGCAATGTTTTGTTTCCTTTGTGGAATGTAATTCAGGCTGTTCTGCCACAGTCTAACATAACGGCCGCGATACTCCGTCTCTTCCCCATAAAACCCTCCATACCAACCAACCAACCAACCAACCAACCTACTCCGTCTCGTTTTTGTTGCCCTCGGCGATCGTAGCATTCCAAGCTGCCTTGAAGTTACACTTCTAAATACGATGTCGGATGATAGCGAGTAGCATTATAGACATGGAGGTGTTTATGTTGACATGGGGGTCATAAAAAAGTTGAGCGACGGAAAACCGTGACGGAATTGCCGTCATCGATTACTTTACAGGAAAATGGAAAGCATTTCTACGACAATTCATTTGGTTTCGCTTCTTTTGTGTGAGACCGTCTATGGTTTGAAAACGATCTAGGTAGCGAACCGCGAGAGCGCTTCGATTTATTGGCCGAAACTTTTGCAGACTGAATGCATCCGACTTCAAAGTGTGTCAGAAATATTATAAAACATTCGATGAGGGAACGATACCATGTCTGTTATTTAGATTTTTATTTCTCTCACATATATAAGTACATCAGGAAACTACTTTATTCCTTCCAAGCTGGCCGCGGTGGCCGAGGGGACTGAGGCGCTCCAGTCACGATCTGCACGGCCACTACGGTCGGGGGTTCGAATCCCCCCTCGGGCATGGATATTTGTGCCGTCCTAGTTCGAAAGTAGTTCATAAGTGGTTTGTAAGGTTAGGGACTGATGACCCCGTAGTTAAGTCCCGTAAGCTTAACAAACATTTGAACATTTTATTCCTTCCAAGACATCTACATGATCTGATTACCCATTATGGAAATTGTTACTTAAGGCTAGATCTAATACAGAGGACTTACAAGAAGTAAATTTTTTGTCAGATAGTGTAACATAAGTGAGTGGAAACAATTTGAGCACTGATTTGCTCAAAACATTTCCCGTTTCCTTCAAAAAATGTTCAATTGTTTGTAGAGCTTTTGGGACTTAACTACGGGGTCATCCGTCCCTAAACTTACAGACTACTTATGAACTAGCTAATCCTAAGGACGGCACAAATATCCATGCCCGAGGGGGGATTCGAACCCCCGACCGTAGTGGCCGTGCATAACGTGACTGGCGCGCCTCAGTCCCCTCGGCCACCGCGGCCGGCCATCAATTTGGCCATCTTCTTCTTCGCCCCCTCCTCTGCTCATCTCACTTGAGCATCATTCCGTCCTCCAACACTCTGTCAATGACCTTCGTCTCTCCCGTCTTGTTCACATCCTCCTCTTCCTCCCTCGGTGCATTTCCTACCCTCACTCCGTCCTACACTACTTCTCTCTGTCCATCTCGCCCTCCGTCTTCCATATTGCATCTCCTCCTCCTGTTCCTGTCTATGAAAAATTACAAGTATTTGCCAATTTTAATGCTAATCGGGGAACGAAGTTAATTGAATGGTATCCTCTACCTTGGATCATACGGTGGCCTTCGGAGTTGTTATTGTTGTGGTCTTCAGTCCGCAGACTGGTTTGATGCAGTTTTCCACGTTACCCTGTACTGTGCAAGTCTCTTCATCTGAGAATACGTTCGGCAACCTACATCCTTTTGAATCTGCTTACTATATTCGTCCCTCGGTCTCCCTCTACGATTTTTACCCCATGCACTTCCTTCTAATGCTGACAATTCCTTGATATTTCAGAATGTGTCCAACCAATCTATCCCTTCTCTTAGTCAAGATATGCCAGAAACTCCTTTTCTCCCCAATTCGGTTAAGCACCTCCTCATTAGTCACGTGATCTACCCATCCAATCTTCATCATTCGTCTGTAGCACCACATTTCAAAAGCTTCTAACATCTTTTTGTCTGGAGTCCTTATCGTCCACGTTTCACTCCCATACAATGCTATACTCCATACAAATGCTTTCAGAAAGGACTTCCTAACATTTAAATTAATATTGGATGTTAACAAGTTTCGCTTCTTCCATAGCCATTCGCATTTTATATCTTCTTTACTTCGGCCATCAGAAGTTATCTTGCTATCCAAATAATAAAATTCGTGTACTACTTTTATTGTCTCATTACCTAATCTAATTTCTTCAGCATCGCCTGATTTTCTGACATTTTCGGAGTATAAAAACCTTTTCCATTATAACATATATCTCCATGTGCCAACTTTCACGGAGATCACTCAAACGGTGTAAAACTCTCAGAGAGTGATTATAATGTGAAGCTTTCAATTAAAACTTGTATCGAGGGTGGGATTCGAACCCGGGTCTCCTAATTACTAGCCAGATGAGTTACTCAGTTTTTATTGTTCTTAGAGTAGGTCGGTTCGTTGCGGACGTGAGGGTGTTTTCATTCTACGTTGATCGATGAGTTCTTAGCTTACCTCTTACAGAGGACGGCAATCTTTCTTTCAGAACGCGTTGAGCTGCAACGTCGGCAACTGTTAGATAACCGGACGGGCTGCTTAACAACGTCTCCTTCCCCAACACAAATCGTAGAACTCTGTTTTAATACATACTCTTCCATGCACCATACTGTAATTTGCAAAGTGAACTACTTCCATGGAAACCTACGAACATGTTCTAACCTTAACGGTGATCGGCTGCGCGCTGCCGAAGCCTGTTGTTGGGTACCCTCCGCCATGAACCGTACGTCTTATGGAGACAGTGAGCGCCCTTTTATTCTGAAGGTCAATTGTATAAAATTTTCAAGATCGGAATATATCAGTAGATTTCTATGTTTTACAAATATACGGACAACCTTATTTTGTTCTTTTTCATGTATAGTGTGTCTGTGTATTTGTGGGTTTGTGTATTGCGTACAAATCTACATATTCGAATCTTCATGAAATTTTTCACATTTGATCCACATACCAATTAGAAGGTTCCTGTGAGTGTTAAGGATAACGTACAACAAATAGTTCAGTAGACGCTTTTTTTGTCAAAAACTGACATTGTGAGAACATTGGCTGCGGTATTATAATGTTTGTAATCGAAACAGCAATCAGCCACAAGTGTGGTAGAAATGTTTATTTTCTTAAACCATGACTGGTTTAGGATTTATACAGATCCATCTTCAGACGTTTTTTCATGCTTTTGAGCTTGGGCCTTGTCTTGCATCCGTTATAGTATCGCAGCGATGTTATGTCCTATTTTTTTGTGATGAAAAGCCCAAGCTCAAAAGCATGAATAACCAACTGAAAATGGATCTGTAGAAATCCGACCACCCTGGGGCATGGATGTGTGTGTGTTGTCCTTATGTTAGTTTACCTAGATTTAAGTAGTTTGTAAGCTACGGACTAATGACCACGCAGTTTGTTACGATAAATTTACAGAAACCGGTCATGGTGTAAGAAAATAAACATTTCTACCATACTTGTGGCTGGTTTCTGTTGTGATCATAAACATTATAGTTCAGGAGATATGTGCTCATAAAGAAATACCTGAAAAACTGCTGTATCACGTGATAATGTTGCAAATCTCCTCCAAAACTACTGGACAGAGTTTAACAAAATTTGGTGCACATTTCTTTACCGTGAGCGAATACTTGATGTAGGGATAAAAAAACCACCTGCGACTCGCAATTCAGGAGACATGTGATAAACAATGAGATAAATGAAAAATGACCCTCGAATTCAAAGGGATTATTTGTGATGCATGGAAATCTAGAGTTTTATTAACATTTTGATTAAATTTTCCACACTGAACCTTCGAAATAAGACGAAGGTCGCTGTTTACATAAAATTTTGTACTCTGCATGGCGGAGAGTGCTTTAACAACAGATTTCGACAGCAATCTACAATTTTATTCCGATCTTAACGAAATTTCCAACACTTGATCTTCAACAAATGAGCAACATCAGTGTCAGTTTTCATAAGGTGGATGGTGTACGTTAATCATACGTAGATACAAATCTACTGTTTTATTGCGATATTGTTGTAATTTTTCTTCCTATAATTTCCAAATAAGAGGAACATCGCTGTACACACATATTTTATTAACAAGTATGATGGAAGATAACCTTGCTATAATTTTCGGCACCCTTTCACCGATCGCCATGAAAATTTGAACATACATGTAATTTTTCATATGAGATTTGGAACTTAAATAGCTGCAACTATTTATTCAGAAACGATAGGCCGCGTGGGAGTAGCCAAGCGGTCAGGAGCACCATCTTGCGGATTGGGCAACTCCCGCGTCGGTGGTTCGAATCCTCCCTCGGGCATGGATGTTTGTGCTGTGTTTAGTATAAGTTAGTTGATAAGCAGTTTGTAAGTTTAGGGACTGATAATCCCGCAGTTAAGTCCCATAAGCTTTATAAACATCTGAACAGAAACGATACAAAAGCGTAACATGTTTGCACTTCTTATTGCCCTTCAAACTAGTCACCAGCGTTGTGTAGAACCGATTGCCAGTGATGTGGAAGGAAGGCTAGTATACCGTGAGTAGAGCCTAATCTGTTGATAGTGCGAACGGAGCATCTACTGCCTGTCGAATCTCTGGAACAGTTCTGAAGCGAATGCTACGCAGCGGTTCCTTCATGTTCGGTATCTAATCAAAGTCACAAGGACTTAAAACCGGAGAGTATGGTGGATGGTACAGTACTTCTCAGTCCTACCGACCGAACAGAGCACCACAGCTTGCGCTGTATGCGACCGCGCATTGTTGAACAAAATGATGGGTGGGTTGCGCAGAAAGTGTTGCCGCTTCTTTCGCAAAGCTGGTCGCAGGTGATGCTCCAAAAATGTACAGTAATATTGTGCATTGACGATCTGACGTTAAGGAACGTAACGCTTTAGGATAACACCATCACAGTCGTACACGAGAATCACGATAAGTTTCATCACAGTGGGGCTCTGAAATCCTTTTGACTTTCGCGGCGGCCCATAATGATGCTATTCGTTGGATTGGAGTTTCAGTTCTGTCTCGTACAATGTGGCCCATGTCTCATCCAGTGTTACCGTTACATTATACAGCTCGCTCACAAGTGACCGTCTTTTCCTCGATTCTGCGCATGCTGGTGACGAGGGCTGGGAAAGTTCATTTGCTCGGAGGAAGGTATGTCAACAACGTGTGCTGTCAGCGACAATAGTAGATTCCATTGCATAGTGTGTCCACAGCAGTTTTGCCTCTATTTAAGTTCCAAACCACGTAGATAGGAGGAGGGTAGATGAAGCTGAGAGAGCTGAAGGAGGAGATGAAGAGAGATAGGGGAGAGGTGGTGATGAACAGATAGAGGAGTGAGGGGGATTAACAGAAGATTCAAATTAATAAATATTTGGGCAACGCTGAGTTTTCAGCTAGTATACAAGAAAGAACAAGATGAAGGTATGTGGATGCACACAAGTACATGAAGAAAATTTACAAGAAATCCGTCGCTACTTCGGGGCTGTATTAATATGATTTTAATTTGGAAATTCTTCAGTGGAAAGTACGTCACACGTTGTGATATTCCTGGCCTGTGGCCACTTCATATTTCTGGCCGCTGGCCGTTTCTTTGCTAACATCGTACGTGTCTTAAACGCGGAAGAACGACAGCAGTGCAGCATATGTTGAAATGTGGGGTGGGGAGCAGTAGCATATGGCACAGTAGGTGCTGGTTCCCGTGGGAAAGCCCGCCTATGTTACTGGTGCTCTCCTCGCATTGGCTGCTGCATTTCACGTCACGTGATTTCTTTTGAAATTAATTTTGTTTATTATAGACTAAATATTAATCATTCAGAGCTGAGAATTTGTAATAAATATCTCAAGGACAGGCTAGGTTTTGACAGTTTAAAAAGTTTAAGGTGCTTTCTCTTATTGTAACAAGAGAAGAGCGATTTTGCAGAAGGCGCGCGACGGCCCTGTTTTGGCGCGAAATAGAGCGTCAGGTGCCCTCTCGCAACGCGCCGCAGTTTCAGTTTCCAGCTGAGCGCTATACGCGCCGGACCGCGCCGGTGATGAGTAAAGATTTGCGTAAATGTGATAACAGTCGAGGTCTCAACATGAACTATGGGCAGCATAGGCCGTATCATATTAACAATAGTTGCTCGTTTATTTAATTATTTATTTAATAAATGGCATCCCTGACAATTAAAAATCTCGCGAGTCGTTTCTTATGCTTCCATCATACAGAACTTATTTTAGCCTCACTTGTATGCTGTAGAAGAACCTACGACCTGTGTGCTGTCTTCTGCGCTGGGGACACAACTATAGAAGACAACAGGTTAGTCAGAACTCTATGCTTTCCGTAAAGACTCGGAAAGCAACTACGGCACCTCGTGCGTACTGTAGGGCGGTACAAACGCACACTGCTACGCAACAGCATCCGCAAGGATGTGGAGGTTTTAGGGGACTTGTGGGAGGAAGCAGTACTAACTTCTCCGTCCGCAAATTAAAACCCTAGGAAGCTTGTAACGTTTACAGATATTGAAATAGAGCGTATTCACGGACATGCGTTTCTAAGCTTGAAAACTTGTCTTTAAGTGATTTTTTCCGTATTCCCTACTACTTCACGCGTTTAACCATTTTCCGATACCGGTCAGCCGTCGCACGGGTTTCATCCGGCGAGGTTTGCTGGCAACGTTCCCCCGCAGACCCCTCCGTCCATCGTTTGCTGCGTAGGCGACGTAAACGGATACGGGATATGAATCACGACAATGGCCGGCGGCCGGCGCCAAGGGTCGGAGGTGAACGGCATATTTTACGTCGTCCAGGGGGCGCTAGTAGGGGTGCAGCCCAGGGAAACCTGCCCGCTGGCGGAGCGTTCCCTGCCACGTCAGCACGCAGTCTGCTAGGTCAGCCGTCAGTACCTACAAGAACGGTATCACGCCTGCTTGTGAATTTAATAGTGATGAATACAAAAATTTATTTCAGATGTTTTAATATTGAGACGACCTAATATGGTAATATATTTTATAACTTGAGCACATACCCATTTCAACGAACTCGAACGATGGAACCTAGTTTTATGAAGTGAGGTCGTCTGAGGATGGCAAATAGTTCTGCTTATAATGTTAACTGCCTTGTGGGTTCAGGTTGTAGAGGTAAGTTTAACTTTTAGTATTTAATCAATTTCGTAAATAGTATGCAAGATATCAATGGGATTAAATTAGTCAAAAATTACGTAAATACTGACTGCAGAGATTATGATTCATAAATAAACAGGGGAATTAATTTTATTTTTAAATATCTTTGACGATTAAAGAGTAGATGTTGGCGGCAGTTACATTACAAAAAGAGACGGGGCCTACCTTTTGGAACATTTGGCATGGTTTGCTGCAAGATAACAATTCATATTTATAAAGGTATGACACCGTCGTGATGTGGGGTTGGACTTGTTACGTAATTTGTTCGTACAGCGGACCGTGCGTTAATTTTTATTTCAGTATCCAAACGGAGTTACGGGAAAAAATATTACGCGGAACAATATCGGACCTCGAAATTTAACATTCTTTTTTTAAAAAAGGAAGGAAACGCGATTGCAGGTTCTAAAAAGCCATTTAATTATTATGGGGACGTATAACAATCACCGCACGATATCTTGTCTGCTGTAATGGCATCCAAAGCCACCACACAAATTCAAGGGGAAAATTATTTAGGCCAGATCCATTACCGGAATGATAAATAAAAACCCGTCATATTAAATTTTTAAATATTTCATTATGTATTTAACTCACAAATGCACTTTACTTACATGCTGGATAAATGAAACAATAGGAGCTGCTATAGATACGTCTGTACTAATCAGAGGCCGAACGTAGACAGATGAATCGGAACGTTGTTCTTTCTCTCGTCAGACAGAAACAAGGGAAGGTAGCTTAAGGTTCAGACAGAAAAAATGCTCCTCAATTAAAATATATCTTTGGTCGTTAATTTTTTGTTGTATCGTTTTATGCTGAAGCTGGTTATGAAAGAAACTGTTTCAGCATAAGCGATCTTGGCAGTTAATATAATAAATCACACCAGTTTGCCCCGACAAAATGTAAAGTTATAATTATTGATGTGTTTCAAGGTATGTATTTTCTTGAGCAAATAAATATGTTTTGAAATGTTTGAAAGATACGTTTCCTATTTTCAGTTCTCAGTTATTTTAGCTCATAAACTTTGAGAAAAATATCAATTATTTATTTCCATTTCGTCATTAATAAACTCTGTTTTTCATTTCTTGCTCCTGCTTAAAAAATGTTCGCACAACCCTGCTTCTCCGTTCAGCTACGACACTGTACAAGACACAGCTCTACAAATTTGGTGGTTAAGTCACAGTCTAGCATAAACATATTATTTATATACATGTGGCGTCTGTTCGGAAAGAACAGACGTCACATTCTGATCCTGCAGCTGTTATTATTTAATATTCATAGAATATATGACTTCAACTGCTATTGGGCAAAGCTGAAAATGTGTACCCAGCTGGGATTCGAACCCGGGTCTCCTGCTTTCTAGGCAGTTGCGCTGACCCCTACACCACTGGGGGGAGGCGTGCATGGGTAGTCCTTGCAGGTGCGGTGATCACTATGTCCCCAGTGGTGTAGGGGTCAGCGCAACTGCCTAGAAAGCAGGAGACCCGGGTTCGAATCCCGGCTGGGTACACATTTTCAGCTTTGCCCAATAGCAGTTGAAGTCATATATTCTATGAATATTAAATAAACACTCCCATTGATGTTTGTGACACGCCACGACACCAGCGTTCCAAGCGGCCGGCAAGCCACATTTCTCAATACGATATCGGATTAGTGTTAACAGTATCGTTTAAATTGATTTTAACATACATTTTACAACATGGAAGATATGTAGTGCCATAAAAATCGGTAATAAATACAAAATAACTTCACTTTTGTCCTTACTAGCTTTCCTAAGAACCATTGGAAGGTATGAAACGGTACAATACATGACTATTTATGTAAGATTCTCTTGAAATTCTACGATTTTTAATGCAGAGTTTCATTTTCTATTGACAACAGAAAACGTCAAAGATTCTTCACTACAATTCCTGTCAAATCAGTAGTTGTTGAAGTGAGAATCTTATATGGAATGCAATCCCTACATTATTTAATGTAGACATCAGCTACGACAGCTGAAAGCTGACGGAAAATCCTCACAAACGTGGCAATAACACACACACACACACACACACACACACACACACACAAAGTAAACAATTAGACTCAATACCGAATTATTAATTTTTGTCAGAACGACATGTTTCGGGGTGCTATTATCCCATTATCAGGTGCTGAAAGTCAAGAGCACATAAAATAAAATAGGGCGCTAAATATCGACGACTCAACTACACGTATACAAATTAAACTAACATAATAACCTACCATAAAACTTATCTGCCGCTGGCAACATCATTAAACATAATAATAGCTGCTTGTTTACTTCGTTAAAAACAAATAGTCGCGATGAACTACGTATTCATCGGATGGCATAAAGTTGTGTACTGACGGACAATAGTTCTCAACTTCAAAGGTTATTCGTGTGCATTACAGCCAGTGATCTTTATACAAACTGGATGAATAACTCTGGTTTGTGAGCATAGAACTTCAGCGTGCCTGCACATTCATATGTTTTGCACACGATTTCGCATTGTGCGCCATGTTTAAATTTGGCAAACGATTTTCCATCAGTTATTACGTGACCAATAACTGATTGCTTACCTTTTGATTTGAAATTAGTAACAATATGTGGTTAATAGGCTAATATGGGATTTCATAGCGGCCATATTTAAATTTGGCAAGAAACAAAATATTAACATCATAGCGGCCATATTTAAATTTGGCAAGAAACTAAATATTAACATCTATGGTCGGCACCCTCAAACAGCTGAAGTTCAACATCCAGGAAGTATAGAGATCAGTGATTACAGCTGTCACTGGTGACCTAAGATATTATCGTCCTGACATATAATCACATTCATATAGTCATCCTCTAAAATTAAAGGTATTGTTATGAAAATACATCCTAAGTTACTCAGAGATATTAAAAGCAAGGCGTCGATATTTAAATAGGAGTACATTTCAGTGCTTCTCAAGGAGGAGATTGTTGAAATGTGCCCAGTAATGGCTTTTAGATAGTTCTATCTTCTCATTGATCACGTTGTTGGAGTCATTCCTCAATGCACAAAAGATCTCAATTTCTTCTAAATTGGACAACAACCAACCTTTCTCCTCATAGTGAACAACCTTCAAACTATCCAGTTCTCCCCGGCGTAGTGAGCTCGGGAGTATATCAGATAAAGTGTGAAGACTGTGATATGAAGTGTGCAGGCCAAACGGGAAGGAATTTTAAAGTTTATTTTAATTAGCACAGTAATAGACAGAATGGCTCTTCTGCAGTAGCGAAGCACCTGAAAAATGAACGTCATTCGTTGGGCTTTATAAATGAGTAGCACTGATGTGTTCTCCTTTTTTTTTCCTTTTAATATCGACCTCATGCTTTTAATATAGCTGAGTAACTTACGGCGTATTTCCATAACAATACCTTTAATTTTAGTGGATGACTTCAAACGATACAAATAAAATTATTAATAAGCCTAAGATATATTTAAACCAAGGAACGTTTTTCTCTTTCTGAGTCTTATGTCACAGTCTCTTGATCTTCTGACACGGGGGAAAGAACAGCATTCCGCTTCATCTGTCTGTGCCTAGCCTCTGATGAGTTGTCTGTAGCGGCTCCTGTAATACACGTGATTCGTAAAGTGAGTATAGTGCTCTTGTTTGTGAAATATACCTCGAGATATCTTAAAAATTCAACATGATGGGTTTTCATGTATTTAAGATCCCGCCACTGCAACTGGCGTAAAAAAATTCCGCCCATTGAAGTTGTGTGGTGGGTTTAGAGGCCATTACGACTGACGTGATTTCGTGCAGTGATTGTTGCAAGTTTTATTAATTTTCAAACCATATCATTCCCATTCAAAATTAACCGGCTTTTAGAACCTGCAATCGTGTTTCATTTTCTAAATGTTAATTTCCGCGGGATATTACTCCCACAACTCCGTTTGGACACTGAAGTAAAATTTAACGTTCGATCTGCTGCACGAACAAACCACGTAACTAGTTCAACCCCATATCAAGACGGTGTTTTACCTTAATGAACATGAATCTTTATTACAGCAACCAACAGAATGAACAGATGTATGTTTAAAAAGGTATAATCCCTAGTTTTTGAAGTGTAACTACCGCCAAAATGTAACATTTTATTTTCCAAATTATTTAAAGTATCAAAATTATTTCCACCATTTATTCAGAAATTCCGATGTCTGAAAGTATTAGTTACAAAATTTTAATCATTTTGAGTCCATTCCTAACTTACGAACTATTTACGAAATTAATTCTGAAGTGATAGTAAAATTTTTTTCATAAACAGGACAATAATATCTTAGGTCACAGGTGACAGCTGTAATGCATACGGATAATCTTTGTAGTTGAGATCTGCTGTGCGTTAGTGCACAACTTTGTGCCATCTGATGAGTATGTGTTCAGCTCGACGATTTGTTTTTGACGAAGTTCTTAAGCAACTATTAGTATAATTACGTAGGCTTCCGCGGCCAGAGGTAGATGACATAAAAGTTTTCTGGGTATGGTACCGCGTCATGATGTAAGGCTATTACTTACATAACCAACGTTTCGGCCAACGTTACAGTGGCCTTCATCTGGGTAACTGGTGTGAGCTGGTTGTTACTACACTTATATTACTTTCATTTAGACATCACGTCATAATTTTTTAAAATAAGCGATGTTATTGGTGAATGTATTGCAGAAGAGTGGAACTTTATTTTGATAGGATGCTGAGGTGGAAGGGGTGGGGGTTAGCCGTTGCCTATTGCTTCTTGCATAGCGAGACATTATTGGTGTTCATCGGTGAATGGGGTGAGGGCTTCCGTTTCTCTCCTGCTGGCCGTGGGCCGCGCGGCGGCAGTAGCTTGCTGGTGACGCTCGCGTGTTGTGATGTCAGTGCGGCCTATTTCGCTGTAATGGCCGGTAGCCAAGAGGGGGCAAGCCTGAGTCCATCTTCTCTATTCATGTTATTGGGGTGTTTAACAATTTCGATGGCTTCCCTTATCTTGCGTTTGACCATCCCTGGTTGCTTGGCGAGTATTCTGGCATCGTTAAATTTTATCTTCCTGCTGCAATCTTGCTGGTGTTCGGCTACTGCAGATTTATTGTGTTGGCCTAATCGAATGTAGCGTTCATGTTCGCGTATGCGTGTTGCCACTGCCCTCCCTGTCTCACCTATGTACACTTCCCCACACTCGCATTCCACCTTGTATACTCCTGATGCATGTAGTGCGTCTATGTTGTCCTTTGTGGAACCAAGAGCATCCTTGACCTTGCGACTGCTGTAGAAGAAAGGCTGGATTCCTACCCGGCGAAGATGTTTGGCAATGCGATCTGTGACGTTTTTTACATAAGGTGAGCGTGCTGCTGCCTGCTTTTTGTTGACTTCCGGCCTACTGATGTTTCTTTTATTTGTGTCCATGGCGGTGTGGATCACTCTATGGTTGTAGCCATTTGCCAGAAATGTTGTTTCTAGTTTTTTGAGCTCAGCTGTTTTGTTGTCTTCATCACTTAGTCGTTGCGCGCGAATCGTCAGTGAGCGGATAACAGAGTTCTTCAGTGCTGGATGATGGTTTGATTGAGCGTGCAAATACCTGTCGGTATGTGTAGGCTTCCGATATACCCTGTGCCAAAGATTCTACGAGCAAACAGACGTTTAGCAATGGGGTCTCCCTTATCCCCGATGGCAGCCGACATTTTCATGGAGGCCTTCGAAGCAACAGCACTTTGTTCTGCCCCTTTATGCCCAAGATGCTGGTTTAGATACGTGGACGATACTTTCGCAATATGGCCCCACGGTGAGATGGAACTACACAAGTTTCATGAACATCTAAACAAATTGCACAAGAAGATCCAATTTACATTAGAGATCGAAAAGGATGGCGCTATTCCATTCCTAGATGTGGTAATTTATAGAACTAGGCAAGGCACACTTGGGCACAGGGTATATCGGAAGCCTACACATACCGACAGGTATTTGCACGCTCAATCAAACCACCATCCAGCACAGAAGAACTCTGTTATCCGCTCACTGACGATTCGCGCGCAACGACTAAGTGATGAAGACAACAAAACAGCTGAGCTCAAAAAACTAGAAACAACATTTCTGGCAAATGGCTACAACCATAGAGTGATCCACACCGCCATGGACACAAATAAAAGAAACATCAGTAGGCCGGAAGTCCACAAAAAGCAGGCAGCAGCACGCTTACCTTATGTAAAAAACGTCACAGATCGCATTGCCAAACATCTTCGCCGGGTAGGAATCCAGCCTTTCTTCTACAGCAGTCGCAAGATCAAAGATGCACTTGGTTCCACAAAGGACAACATAGACGCACTACATACATCAGGAGTATACAAGGTGGAATGCGAGTGTGGGGAAGTGTACATAGGTGAGACAGGGAGGGCAGTGGCAACACGCATACGCGAACATGAACGCTACATTCGATTAGGCCAACCCAATAAATTTGCAGTAGCCGAACACCAGCAAGATTGCAGCAGGAAGATAAAATTTAACGATGCCAGAATACTCGCCAAGCAACCAGGGATGGTCAAACGCAAGATAAGGGAAGCCATCGAAATTGTTAAACACCCCAATAACATGAATAGAGAAGATGGACTCAGGCTTGCCCCCTCTTGGCTACCGGCCATCACAGCGAAATAGGCCGCACTGACATCACAACACGCGAGCGTCACCAGTAAGCTACTGCCGCCGCGCGGCCCACGGCCAGCAGGAGAGAAACGGAAGCCCTCACCCCATTCGCCGATGAACACCAATAATGTCTCGCTATGCAAGAAGCAATAGGCAACGGCTAACCCCCATCCCTTCCACCTCAGCATCCTATCAAAATAAAGTTCCACTCTTCCGCAATACATTCACCAATAACATCGCTTATTTTAAAAAATTATGACGTGATATCTAAATGAAAGTAATATAAGTGTAGTAACAACCAGCTCACACCAGTTACCCAGATGAAGGCCACTGTAATGTTGGCCGAAACGTTGGATTATTTAAGTAATAGCCTTACATCATGACGCGGTACCATACCCAGAAAACTTTTATGTCGTCAACTATTAGTATGTTTAATGATGTTGCCTAGCAGCAGCTAAGTTTTACGGTAGGTTAGTATGTTAGTTTAATTTGAATACGCGTAGTTGAGTCGTCGATATATAGCGCCCTATTTTATGTTATGTGTCCTTGGTTTTCAGAACTTGATAATGGGATAATGGCGTCCCGAAATATGTCGTGCTGACAGATAAAATTTTATTATTGACAACTGGTGCGTGAGTTACATTAATCATTAGTGAAACAGTTGTACGATGGCGTCAAAACAGATGATCCGTTCCGAATTGTTACACGTCAAAGAAAGTGCCTGTCATGTAAGAACAGACCGTAACAGTAATTTATGTTTCTCATATGTTTTTATTCTTTTACTTTTGCCGGTATAAGCAGCAGATATAAAAACATTTGTAAATCTTGCCTCATTAAAAGTTGTTGTTTACATGACTGAATCAGTGAAATTCGGCTGTTATTACATTTATTTCGTGATTATTCATGTCGCTCGATATTTTACTAATGCTTAGGAATAAAAAAAATTGCTTAATTACGTAGTAGAGTAAATATGAACAAACATTACTCTTATGGCGCCTTGCCGACCACTAGGAGCGCTAATGTCGTAACTGTAAGTTGATTGCAACTTTCACAGCAGCGAATGACGCGACTGTATGTGTTAGATTATGGTTAAGTCTAAAGTCAGTACGGGAAAATACGCCAGGAGCGCTGCAATAAATTCACTCATCTCGAGTAGTAAATTTAGACAAATATCTTCAAATGATTGTAAATCTATTGGAGTTAAGTACTGTGGTCACAAACTATCTTAAAGAAACTTAAGGAAAAACACACACACACACACACACACACACACACATGCCCGAGGGAGGACTCGAAATACCGACGGGGTGGAACCGAGCGCTCCGCAGCTAAATTGAGACAAGAAAGTATATCGTGTAAAAGGGGCTTGAGAGAAGTGTTGATTTGTTCGGTGGCCGCGTCGTGTCAAAGGAAGTCAGAACTTCGTCCCGTTGTTCATCGTAAGGAAATTGTCTGTAACTGGGAAAGGTGTCGGAATCAACGCACTAAGAAGTTGTTTCACGGACCCTTTTTCTGTACCACCTTAGGTCAATTTATCGATTATGATCGGCGATGTGTCTGAAAAATTTCTTTTGTCTTCCCATTAGTTAACGTGTGGTTTTAATTTCAACTTTTAGGTCTACTTTGGCGAAAAAACATCGCTGCATCGTTTTTACTTGATCGTGTCAGAAATTTGAAGCACGACTAGTACTACATTTACTTTAAATCATAGAGAACCTGTACTTTCTATACGACTGGAAGTTGTTTTGAAATACAACTTATTCTGTATTGTGCTTATGGTGATTCCATATTTTTTCCCTTACTGCTGCTTTGGTTCGAAAGATTCCAGGTAACATAATAATAATTACATAAATACTTTGATGGTGTGATCTTTAGTCAAACGCTGTTTTTCTGCAGCTCTCCACGCTACATCATTCTGTGCAAACCTAATAACAACGGCAACCCACATCCTTTTGAGCTTGCTTACTGTATTCGTGTTGTGATACCCTCGACCACTTTTACCCCTCACACTTCTCGATAATACTAATCTGACTATTCCTTGATGTCTCAGAATGTGTCATATCAACCGATCCCTTGTTTTTCTGAAAATATGCCACACATTTATCTTTATCCCAATTCTGTTCAGTATCTGCTCATTAGTTCAAATGTTCAAATGTTTGTTAAGCTTATGGGACTTAACTACGGGGTCATCAGTCCCTAAACTTACAAACTACTTATGAACTACTTACGAACTAGGACGGCACAAATATCCATGCCCGAGGGGGGATTCGAACCCCCGACCGTAGTTGCCGTGCTGACCGTGACTGGAGCGCCTCAGCCACCTCGGCCACCGCGGCCGGCTGCTCATTAGTTACATGTCATGATCTTCCCATATAATTTTCAGCATTCTTTAGTATCACCACATTTCATCCTTTTCGTATCCGAGATGCTTATCATCTCTGCAGTAGAGGTCAGAAACGGGCCCTGACGCGGTGGAGTAGCCGAGCGGTCTAGAGCGTCTCGCTGCGGATCGCGCGGTTGCTCGCCGTGGAGGTTCGAGTCTTCCCTGGGGCATGGGTGTGTGTGTTGTCCTTAGGTTAGTTTACCTAGGTTTAAGTAGTTTGTAAGCTACCGCGCAGTTTGGTCCGATAGATTTACAAACATTTGAACATTTGAGAAACGGGCCGAGTATGAGCTCGGTCTTGCGGGGCCGGCCGCGGTGGCCGAGGGGACTGAGGCGCTTTAGTTACGGTCTGCACGGCCACTACGGTCGGGGGTTCGAATCCCCACTCGGACATGGATATTTGTGCCGTCCTTAGTTGTAAGTACTTCATAAGTAGTTTGTAAGTTTAGGGATTGATGACCCCGTAGTTAAGTCCCTTAAGCTTTACAAACATTTGGACATTTTTTTGGTCTTGCGGGTTGCATACACTACAAACGCCTCCTTTCAAACCCGCTGTAATTGCGCGAGTACAGCGAGCCTAAGTGCGTCGTCCCATCGTACTCGCGGGTTCGTAGCCACCAGACGTGAGCTCCGCGGGTACTCTGACGTCAATCCATACTCGCTGTCTCCGTCAGCTCGGAGATTCTACACGTTTGTCTACGCCACTGGCTCTATACGTTTGTAATTCACACAAATCTATTGTTTTATTCCGATCTTGATGAGATGTTACACACATCTCCAAAACAAGAGGAGCGTCACTGCCTCCATAAAAGTACGTGTTGTGCATGACGGAGGCTTCTTTACTTATGGACTTCGACAAAATCAACAGTTTTCATACGTTGTTGTTATGGTCTTCAGTCCAGAGACTGGTTTGATGCAGCTCTCCACCCTACTCTATCCTGAGCAAGCCTTTTCATCTCCTCGTAAGAACGGCAACCCACATCCATTTGAATATGCTTACTATACGCATCTCTTGGTCTCCCTCTGCGATTTTTACCCCACATACTTCCCTCCAATGCTAAATTTACGATTCCCCTATGTCTAAGAATGTATCCTACCAAGCGATCCCTTCTTTTAGTCAGGGTATGCCAAAAATTCCTTTTCCAACCAATTCTGTTCAGTACCTCTTCATTAGTTATGCGATCTACCCACCTAATATTCAGCATTCTTCTGTAGCACCACATTTCAAAAACCTCTATTCTCTTCCTGTCCGCACTGCTTATCGTCCATGTTTCAGTCCCGTACAAGGCAACACTTCACACAAATGCCTTCAGAAAAGACTTCCTAACACTTAAATTAATATTCGATGTTAGCAAATTTCTCCTTTTCAAAAATGCTTTTCTTCCCATTGCCATTCTGCATTTTATATCCTCTGTACTGCGACCATCGCATTTTATTTTACTACCCAAGTAACAAAACTCATATACCACCTTCATTGTTTCATTACATAATCTAATTCCCTCAGCATCGCCTGATTTTCTAAGACCGCATTCCATTATTTTTGTTTTGCTCTTGTTAATGTTCATTTTATACGCTCTCTTCAACACACTGTCCATTCCATTTAACTGCTCTTCCAGGTCCTGTGCTGTCTCTGATAGAATTACAATGTCATCATCAAAACGCAATGGTTTTATTTCTTCCCCCTGAACTTTAATCCCTATTCTAAATTTTTCCTTGCTTTCCTTCACCGCCTGCTCGATGTACAAATTGAATAACATCGGAGAAAGGCTACAACCCTCTCTAACTCCCTTCCCAACTGAAGCTTCCCTTTCATGCCTTTCGAGTCTAATAACTGCAGTCTGGCTTTTGTACAAGTTGTAAATAACTCTCCTTTCCCTATATTTTACTCATACGATCATGTTGAAATTTTGTACGCTTGATCTTCAGATCAAGTATTCATCCGTTTCTTTCTGCAAGGTGTCGAGACAACAACTTCATATCATTGTAGTGAAGATAGTTTCCACACATTGTTGCTGCACTCTCATTTCACTCAATTAGATTTAATAATTCTTTCGCCTCACTAAGATGCGCTTGCAGATCAAGTGAAACATTGTCACTCACTATTCGCAGAAGATAATAGTTTTACACATATTATAGTTTGATGTAATAAAGGTGTGAATTTATTTTCGTTACTGTTACCGTGTATAGTTACAGCGTAGCATCAAATTAATTATTACACGAAAATGGAGAATGTGCTGTGGTAAAAAATATACTGCATAGAGGTTTTGGTACAATCGATGTCTGCTCAAAGGTTGTAGTGTTTGAAATTAGACAATATTCCTACTTTTCATTTCAGACTGAGCAGAACAATATGTTAATTCCTTTTCGAGACACTGGTGTTACATTTCCGTCCATGCGCAATGGTAATCACGCAGTCAGATCAATCGTCATATTTCATACTTATTTTCGCGACGAAGTGTTATTTTGTTCTTTAGAGCATTAAAAATTCATGTTACGAAATAAATGTATTACAGTGAACGAGAAACCTGGACGATGTCAAACTACTAAGAAAACAAACAATGCTGATTTTACATCGGAAAGACTAAACGGCAGTTTTCGTAAATATAATATGGTATTATACAGCACGCCATTGATTACCTGCCGCGGCGGAGTGTCCGAGCGGGCTGAGGCGCTATGCTCGGATGCGCAAGGTCATTCCCCGTCGGGGGTTCGAATCCCCTCTCAGGCATGGATGTTTGTGCTGTCTTTACTATAAGTCAGTTTATAATTAGTTTGTAAGTTTAGGGACCCATGACCCCGCAGTGAAGTCCCATAAGCTTAAAAACATTTTGAACTTACGTGAATGTAATTTGCAAGAGACTATCGCAAATGAACCGGAACTGGCGATATTTTTGAGATACGGTAGGCAATGAAAGTTCACAATTGTCTGTGTTTTAACTAAACGAAAGCCTTATTTCATGTATTAATAAAGAATGAACTAGGCTTCGAATCATAAGTTCATTTTCCAGTAAATAACTGATTCCAAAAATGAAAACCAAGTAAAGATAAACATACCAACTCCCGAAACTATGGAAAGTTGATTTGAGCTTTAAAATGTATCTTTGAGATTCTGACCACATTACGTAAGTATTCAAAAAATCTTAAGCATTAATTACAGTAATTTTCACAATTCTGACAAAATTACCTAGAATTTTACCAGTTCCTTAGAAACAAAATGATTTGTTTTATTCCTTTAAGAAACTGTAAAATGTTGCACCCATTTATCTATTACATTATCGACGATATCTTACTTTGAAATTAAAATTTTCTGGTGTTGGTTGTTGATCATGTGATGTCAAAATATTTCACTAAACAAAACTGAAAAGTAATTGAAAAGTATAATTCACAAATGAAAAAAAGGACGAGGACTTAAGAGTTGAAAAACGAATCACTAGTCTATGACAAACACTTTCAGTCATAAGGCAATATTGTTCGTACAGCCAGTAATCTACGGATTGGGGGGCCGTTCCTGCCGGAGGTTCGAGTCCTCCCTTGGTGTGTGTGTGTGTGTGTGTGTGTGTGTGTGTGTGTGTGTGTGTGTGTGTGTTGTCCTTAGTGTAAGTTGGTTTAAGTAGTTTGTAAGTCTGTGGACTGATGACCACAGCAGTACGCGCCACTTTCGACACACAGCGTAAGGCCGGTATTGCACTATCAAATTATTTGTCAAAGAATTGGACAAAGAAAAATTGGACGTAGTGTAATGGGAACATCGTCCAATATTTCATCCAATCTAAGGCCTCGGCCTACATTTGATCAAAGAAATCGCTCGTCTTCTGTTTCCTGCAGTGAGAAATGTGACCGCTTGGAGCGCTAGTAGTAAACAGCTTTCTTGCCGCTACAGCTGTTTTATTTGGAGGTTTAATATCTGACATTACTTGGACGTAACGTTCGTATTCGTAAACATGACTAGTAGTGGAATGTTTGTGTAGTGTTTCGTAGCAACAATAAAATTTTAAAAAATCAGATGGGGCGTTGTATAACAGGTGACAAGGCCAATTCACACTGTCCGTCACGTCAATTCGCGTAGTCCAATACCCTGCGGCAAAAGTGAGGTTGAGTTACAATCCATGATGTAAAAAAAGTCATTATATACTATCGGAATTAAAGAAGTAATATCACTAAATCTTAATACGGCCGAAGCAGATTTTAGAATGTATGATTTTGGTAACGTGGTGTGCTAAGTTTTGGGGAATGAAACAACTTTCAAAGCATCGACATCTGTTTGCAAGCGAATCTATGTACATATAAATACGTCAGCCACTTTTTGTAAGGAAATAAATAGAGCCTATTTACTTTATCAGCAATGTTTTCCCCTTACATTGTTAATAACGTCATAAACAATTTAGATAATCCTCTTTGTCAGTGCTCACTTTTTCCATTTAAAACGTTATTTAATGAAACTTGCTTTATCAACTTAACAATCGTATTCGTATACACTGTTTGAGTCAGCCTTTTTGTTACTCTATTGCAAACTGTGAAGGATGAAGAGCAACAAAATAATTAGCAGTGAACTGCCTGGCTGTTCTGCCGACTGCATAAAAAAGGAAAATCCTCCCGGTCCCGTAACAAATTTTATTTATCTCGCTCTGACACCTAGGGTTTCATCCAAGTGCGTTTCCTTTTCTTTTTTCCCTCCTTCTCTTCTAAATGCAGACAACGCAACTGTAGTATAAACAATAGCTGAGCATTACACCGCCATTTTGAAGCAACTTTGACAAAATATTGGATGATAGTGTAATACCCCCTTTTGCGTTTCATCCAATTTCTTTGTCAAAAAATATAACCAATATTTCATCCAATTTTTTCGTCCAATTCTTTGTCCAATAATTTGATAGTGTAATACCGGCCTAAGGCAGAGTGTTCGCCCGCTCCCCGCCTCCCCTTTCTGTGCCTCACATTCAGCTGCAGCGACACGCAGCCCGGCGCTGTTCAGGTGCAGTACAGGTGGCATCAGCTTGGCGTCGCGCCCCCTACCATCTACTCTGCTGCCAGTCTGCGCGGCCCCATTAGACCGCGCTGTGCCGCCCGCCTCGTTTTGCGTCCTCCCTGGTCAGCCGCTGTGCTGCTCGGTTGCGCACGAAACATCTCCACCACATCTCTTCGCAATGGATACTAAAGCGTTTACTGCCAAAGTATTATCCGTTCACCTTATAATTTCCGTTTCAACTGTACACTCTGTTAACTCATTCTTGAACAAAAAATCAATCGAAACGAATAATAAGAATATATAAAGCTATTGTTTCACGGTAAAAAAATGCAGCAGCGACTTTGCAAAAAAGGGTACAATCGTTTTTAATATATTCTTGTAAAGTAAAATGTGAAATAAAATAAATAAATAAATAAAACTGTAATGTTACTATAGAATAACTGTAGCGAATGCATAATACATATTCTATTAATACTTTTTTTAAATAAAATCTGGCGGAATGAAAATAAAAATTTTGTTTTGAGGTGTTATGACTTGAGTTTGCGGATAGCTGATAAAACTTTAGATTTTAGAGAATTCGTAAGGGAAGTACCCTCCGCCATGTACCAGACGAATCTTATATAGACAGCGTCCTTCCCCTACTTTTGATCAGCAAGTGTGTGATTTTGGATGGATTTTGTGGAATGCTATCTACCACAAGAATCTTTTATATACACTGACCTTCCCCTTATTTTTAAACCATGTGTGGAAAATTTATTCAAGATTGTAATAAAACTTAAGATTTTGGGAAATTCGTAAATGAAGAAATGTATCACACAAATGTTACGTAGACAGTGACCTTCCCCAAGTGTGTGAAATTTAATCTAGACGATAAAAACGTAGAATGTAAGGAATTCTGTAACTGAATTACCCTCTGCCATGTAGTACACGAATCTTATGTAATAGTGACCTAACAGTTGTTTTGAAAGTGACGAGTGAATATTTCATCAGTTTGGAATAAAGCATGCCACAAATACACAAGCACCGTATGAATGAAGAGGAGGTAGCCACACAGATAACATGACAACACGATCGAGTCCCCTCGGCGACCTTTTTTCCGTGATAAATTGTGTTCCTTGGTGTGTTGTTCTATTTAAAGCTTGAGTCTTCGAAGTAGGCTGACTGTGTTGTTCCTGCTGGAGGGCAAAGTAGATGTCTTACTCTGTCAGAAACATTCAACGCCCACAAAACATGCCTCAAACCACGAGCTACTCTACTTATTTCATTATATGGGTGAATGAGTACGGTGTAGTATGTTACCAAGATGTGGTAACGTGAAAGCTATGAAATATGGCTCGCATTATGGCCGCTAAGCATTGTCCAAGCACTTAACGGCTCTCTCGACAATACCGGTATAAATTCGTCTGGGAGCTACAACGAAAAGCTGTTGAATGATAAGGTTGGCGTTTACGTGAGAAGTTGAAACTCAAGACTGTCGTCTTGCTGACTCTCGGCACCGCGTCGATATGGCTGCGCGGTCTAAGGCGTCGTGTCTCGGATTACGCGGCCGCTCCTGTCAGAGGTTTCAGTCCTCCCTCGGGCATGTGTGTGTGTTTTCTCCTTGGCGTCAGTTAATTTAAGTACGCTGTAAGTCTAGGGGTGGATGGCCTGTGCAGTTTGGTCCCTTTGCTTTATAAACAACATTTGACTCTTGGTACAGTTTACAGGGCATGTATTACTAACAAATGTTCTCTGAGAGTTAAAACGTCTCCCGTGTATACCTAATATTACATACCATCAAACGGATTGGTTACAACTACAAAGATTCTGAAGATGATCCTGAAGAAACATGTTAATGTGAAATAAATAAATAAAATAGAAAAAAAGCTGTTGACTGATAATCAGACAATAACTTATTTCAAATATTAGTGAAGTTGCTGACTCTTGTAAGTCGATTATGTCGACTATAGTAAAAATAATTATTTTTTCCACGTTGCAGATAAGTGACCCCATAATAGTCAAATTGGAAATCAACGTGTAATAAAAGGAAGTTCATGCCTATATAAGTTTAATCCTTATGAAAACTGCAATACGTTTGATAACATACGTTTTACAACAATGAATTAATTTGAACCGTACGGTTCGATTTTAGAGTTCCGCTCCGTGGAAATGCGATTATCGTGCCCATTTCCGCCGATATATCTCTGTTTCCCCGAGTGGGAAGTGGAGTGATTTTCGGGGCGGAGGTGTGTGGCGATTGGAGACGTAGCACGCACCAGGGGGCAGTACCTCCCGTGGGCCGGGCGAGTCGGCATGCTCGCGCAGTGTGTCAGCAGTACAGTTGGGCAACACGATTCTTTTTTATGAATCGATTCTTGCGATTCAATCCCACATTGTGAATCGATTCCTATGATTCGATCACGATTCTTTCGCGATTCTTTAGTCTGCATTGGCGCGATTCTTACTTCTACATCTTGCTCATAGATGGCAATACATACCTTTTGCGTATGTTCCTACGATTCGTTCACGATTGTTTCTGGTCTGCGACGGCACAATTCTTACAAAATGCCGAAAAGGTGACAATATGGGTATAGGATTTTTTAATATTTTTGGTGCGTAAAGTTCAGACTTAAAATAATAATGAGGCAAAGCCATTCGATTCAGCTCTCAAAAATTCTCGAGAAAATAGTCTGAAATTTAGCGAACGGTTCTAAATAAATATTACACTACCAACTATTTCTGCTGTCATCATAGCTCATTCACTAGCGTTGCAGGTTTAGTGAACGTAGGACAATTATTTCGAATGCTGCAGTAACCTTATAACTTTTTTTTTCGTTCTGTTTGAATACTTCGGCAATTTAAATATAAATATAATTGAATCTATGGTATTTATAAGGTATCTAATCATTATAAAATACTTATGTAAAATCAATTAGTTGAAGGAAACACGAAATAAACATTAAAAATAAAAATCCGTTTCTAAATATTAAATTTCTTTCGAGATAAGAGAAATTCACGTTTATTAAAATGTTTCTTTTTTCTAAAATCGGTTTCTTTCAGGAAAGCTGATAACGTAAAAACCAAAATGGCAAATAGGATTTTTGAGATGGCTTTAAAAACATTTAAAATCGCCTTTTTATATAAAAAGAATATTTTTGTAAAATTAATTTTTTACAAAAAATATAACTACCTAGATGAACACGAAAAGCTTAAACCTCTCTAAACACAAAATATTATCTAAATGTTACAGCCATTTCCGGGATACGCGAAATATAAATGTGTAAGGATTGCTCGTTTAAATACATAACGTGTAAACTTTATAAAAGACGTATATTCGTATGTATTGGCAGCTGTGTATTTCGCTGCGTTTTGTTTCTGTTATGTGTAATTCGTGAATAGGCTAATAATTAACAGCTCACGATCTTCGTTCTGTGCTTCCTTTGTTCACACGCTTTCTGGCTTTCGTAATCATTCGGCACGATTCGCCACTTGCTTTCGAGTCATGAATGGTAAGGCAGGCGATTCTTTTGAACGACGATTCGTCCCCCCCTCTTCGTCACGATTCGGCAAGATTCGGCAATCGCCTTCGAATCGTGAATCGTTGGAACTTAAGAATCGTCACGAGACAGACGATTCTTTTGAACGACGATTCGTCCGAATCACGATTCGATTCTTACGATTCTTTATTTGTATTCGTTCAAATGAACGACTCATTGACGAATCGCCACAACTCTAGTCAGCAGACGGTGGATTTCGGCGACGGTTACACCTATTGGCGGTTCTGTGCCCCATGGTTCTCTAGCAAGGGAATGTGGAAGTCAAGTTTGGTATCGGAGTGTGACACTTACCAGCGGATGTTTGAGCGCTGTACTGTAATACATCTGTCTGTTTGAGCAGTGTTGTGTATTATTTAAATCGCCAAGTGTCTCGCAAATAATTTGTACGTAGTGGATGGAGATGCCTGTTTTTATTGCCGTGTGATATCGTGTGGCTGGCATAGAACCGTGACGCCTCACCTGAATACGGCACTAGTTAGTTGGTGATGTACTTGGTAACAAACTGATTACAAGTTGGTAAGTTTATGTTCGGTGGGCTTGAGGTAATATCATTTCCAGTAAGTTTGTCACAAGCTCTGAAGCGTTATTTTGTGATAATAGCGCTCTCGAACATTTGTGTCTGTGATACTATTTTATATTTTATGTGCACCGATTTTGTGGGCGCTTATATTTGATATTTATTCATTGCTGTCACTCTGCGCTACCTTTCCGTGGTCCTTAAGTGTAGGAGACTGTTTAACGCGGGGTGCCAATGCCTATGTTGGCGCATTTTCTTCCACATTTGGATTAACGATAATCTGTTGTTCCGTAATATTTCAAAAATGTTGTGTAGTGTATTTGATTATTTTTAAGCTGTTGTTGATTTATGGACATTTTAGTAATTGTTTCCTTTATATTTGTATGTTCCAGTTGTGCATTGACGTTGAGATTTGTAGTGTGGCGGCCGGACCCAGCGGACAGGGCCCGGTTAGGTTTCCACTCCAGTGGTGTGCGGGTTCCTGCACTTAGTGTTGAAACCTAGTATCTGAGTACCTGTAATTGGTTACACGATAGCTTTCTCCTTACGGGCTCTTGGCCAATGCGGTTCGTCGTCAAGTTAAGTTAAATTCTTGTCCCGTAAATACTGGTTTTCTGAAGTTACATTTCTAAGTTCATTTTCTTGTTTTATTTTTTTATTTTTTTTGTATTTTTTTTATTTTTATTTTTTATTTTTTTAGAGTGCTCGCGAGCATTTTCCGTGTTTTTAAGTGTCAATTATGACTTTGTTTTAAATTGTTCCTATTGTTTCAGTAATATATATAGTGCAGTTTCCTTAATTAAGTTTTGCTAATGTTTTTCTATTTCTTCGACATGAGGTCCAACGTATGACCGCATCTGCGGTGAAGTAAATGAAGCTGACGCCGTCGTCGCGTCTAAATATTTATTATTTTGGTGTGGTGTCTGTTCTTTCGAACATGACCGAAAGAACACACACCACACCAAAATAATCAGTCGTAAGTATTTTAGGAGGTGGTACTATAGAGGAATTGCATTAAAAATTTAATATAACTTGTGTAAAATTTTTATTGGATACAGAGATATAGCTTTTAATATGAAATCCAAACAAACGTAGAGAAAATGTAAATCAAGAAATTTTCACTGATTTATCCGTCAGTTCTTGGTAGTACAACATCAAACTAGCTTAAAAGTAGAACTTTGTGTATCTTTTACACGTTCATTTCCACTTAGTTACCCGATTTTCGGCTTACTAGGACATATTCAGACTTTAAACTACGTCGACAACCGGTTATTTAAATAAAAATAAATATGGTGAGCTACCAAGAACCGGCAAAAGAATCAAAATATCCAAATCAGTTTGTTGTACATACGAAGAGCTGCATCACTGTACAATATAAAAATTAGACACACATGATATGAAATTTTAACTGCAAATCTTCTTTATTACCATCTTCTAAAATATTTGCTATTTTTCCTGAAACACGCTGTAGTTAAAAGATGAAATATTTGTTTTTGGTGAGCATTATTTGAAGTTTTATCAAAGTGAAAGGTCTACGTATAGAGACCTGAGCTTGTTCATCATATACATAGGCGCCTCAAACAGCAGGTCTTGCAAGTATGTAGTCGCATTTTATGAGGACGTTAACGTATGTAAGGAACTAGTTACTCATGAACTACACGAAAACAATTACAGTTTCACAGTGGCAGTCTAAAACACAAACAAGTGTTATGATCATCACAATATAGCATAAAGTTTCGAAAATTGATGTTAACGTGGAGATTCATTTGCTGTAAGTTGACAACAAACGAAGTAGACCCATGAAGCAGGCGACTCAAATGCGTGTATTTGAACACTTCTTTGCAGTTCAACGGTCTATCGCAAGGGGCGCTGCAGCTGACGACGACTTCCTTGTGCATGTTGCACGTCTCATGTAGAAAGGGCTTAAGATTTCTTAGTGATAAAGGCCTAAAAGCGATTCATCGTGAGATTTGTGCAGTTTACGGAGAAAACATCATGATTGAATGGTAAGAAAGTGGGTGAGAGCATTTAAAGATGGCCGCACAAATGTGCATGATGAACAACGAAGTGGGCGTCCTTCGGTCGTTAATGAAAGTTTGCTGCAGGAGGTGGAGAGTAAGGTGAGACTGCCATCTGTTCCTGCACTTGAAGAAACACTTGGGCGGTCAGCGTCTTCAAGACGATGTCGAAGTCAAAACAGTTGTGATGCAGTGGTTAACGAGTCATGCGGCAGACTTCTATGAGGAGGGTGTTCAAAAACTGGTACAACGTTATGACAAGTGCCTCAATATTGACGGAAATTATGTAGAAAAGTAGGCTTTCTACAGTACAGGCTTTCATGTAAAAATAAAATTATTGAGATATCTTTGCACGTCTTTTTTTAAATTTCAAAACGGTACTTACTTAAAAAAAACACGCCTCGTAGTAATCAATTAAGGGATAACTTAATGATGGTTATTTTCCTTTACATTAACTGACACATGTAGAAAATTTTAACTATTAAAAAAAAAAAATACGAGGTCAACTTTTCATTTTTTGTTAGATTTCAAATGGAATAGCAGAGAGGCGGAGTTTACCATTGGGGTTTCTGACCATGGGAGGGGTGATGTCCGACGGCTGGCGTACATGGCAGCAATACTCCGAGCTCTTGCATCCGTTTCAGTTCTATCGAGCAATGGGTGAATTGAATAAGAATAATCATTCAATGTAGCTATCAGTCGCCTAGGTTCTGCATCAGTAGGGTAATAGTGCATCTAACTATTTATGAAATGACCCTAAATTTATTCTGAAAAGCACAACAGATAACGACTTTTAATTTGAACCTAGTAGCCTGTTAGTCACTTTGTTAATCATTGAATCTAAACTATAAGATTCTTATTTCACTCTCATTTGGTTGGAAAAGATTATCTTTTGGCTCACTATTGCATGCCATGGAGGGAATTGCTGAGTTGTTAAATTAAGAAGACGGGAGTGCCTTTTGAATATAATTGTACATTTATTCTATTCTATTCTATTTGACCTCAAAAGAAACAAAAAGTTACAACATTTTTATATCACTAATAACCTATTTGGTCTCCTACAACTGTGGCTTAATTTTCTTACTCTTGTTACTAAACAAAATGATTGTGGATAGGGGGCAAAAGGGAACGCTTACCGTACACACGCATGCCTCGACATACTCTCGTTAGCACGCTGCATCTACTTTCACACGCATTTAACTTACGATATCGGCAGAGAGCTGTAGTTTCATTGAAAAGACGCGTAAACTAATAAAAATTCTCCATATTAATTAACTAAGCAATCAGATGAAAACAATGAACCGCAAACAACGAACTTGGACTAAGTATTAACGGCCACAACATTTCATTGTAGCTAAAACTCCCCCAAAAGTACGTTCAAATAGTTAATACTTTTAACTGTGACCACACGGTAATCATCACTAAAGTCGTTAAGCAAGTTCAATAATTATTGCAACGAACTTTACTTCATTACCACCTGCAGCCTGTATCACCACCCATATTTTGCACAAATACAAGTCCGTCATTTACAAAGAATCAGTAATCAAAACCATCTTTTACTGTTGCTAGCTTGAAATCCCCGTGAAAATTTTATTGGATATTCCCTCACTTTAATGAATTGGCCCAACTTTCGCCGAACTCAATGCCCACAAAAGAAATCCACTTATTTTTATGCAATCCTTACAATTTGTACTCAGCTACGTTGTTTTACAACTTTCTCCCATTAATTTCACACAAAACATTTCCATCTAACGACAAAGACCAAAAGAGCATTTTGTCTCGGGGCTGATTCCAAATGAGGAGCATCGTTTCAAATCGTAAGAAGTCCACCCGAGGACAAAATTGAGTTTGATACATTTTTGTATAGTTTACTTGGCGATCTTTCATGATATCAGATCAGAACGTAACAAATCTGATTCACTAACAGCGTAAATTGCGTCTGTAAATTAGCTGTTGTTTCAAAAGGTATTCAGTCCACTGTACTGTTTCAAATCATAATGTGTCCAGTGTGCAGCAGTAAGGGCAATTTGCTGTGTTCGCTATGCTTACTGCTGGCGCGCTATTTTCAACAATGCTACGCATTCAGTAATCCCAGTTATATTGTAAGCTTTGTGTAAGAGAGTAGTTTTACGATTGTTGAAGAAATTGTTGTTGGTGATAATTCAATGGGAAGCCAAACATGCACATCAACTTAAATCTGAGGCAGTTAATATTATTCCATAAAGAAACAAAAATAAATGATCAGTTATATATTTAACACAGGATTAGTTTTTTTTATTTGTATACTTTACAAATTATTGGATCAAAGCGTCTTAAGTCCAACACATTTTATTTAAATTTGAAGAACACAACAGGAAATTTATTTTAAATTACTGTATGGTGACGATTTACAGTGTTCATATATTTATCAATATTTTTTCACAATAGCGAATTTCACTTTGCGTCGCTGTATAAGGTATAGATGTTCTACCAAATGGTGACATGTGAAAATTTGTGCCGGGCCGGGACTCGAACCCGGGTTTCCCGATTTTCGCGAGCTGTCGCCTTAACCACTAGGCTACCCGGAAAACAAATTTCACACATTTTCCACCTACTGATACTTCCATCTTCTTCAGTCAGAGTTCCGACCACTTCTGGATAACATGGCGGTTCCCTCTCAACCGACTTTTCCCGTCAACCTCGCTATACCCGGGCCGCTGAAACTTTGCACTTGACGTTTACAAATAACAAGTGAAGAGCAAGAAGCGCGAGGCGCTAGTCGCTAGGAACGAGCCAATCACAGCGCGATAAACACTTCCAGTGATCATGTGCCGTGACGTCAACGTTCCCGCGTTGTCGGCTTTGTTCAGTTCTATCGTAAACAAAGTTGTGTATCGTGTCTACCGCGTGTTTATGTTGTGTGTGCTTTTTTTCGAAGCGATTTCTTTTACTGTGAATGGTTTAACTTGACTTTCCGAGTTCAAGTAATTGGATAATGTCCACCGAAAAGACGTGTGTCGTTTACTGAGCAAATTCTCAGTTTCGTATGAATAAAAACTTCGAAGCGTATGCTCTGAGCAGGAAGTTCATTCTCGCTTCAAACGATCGGAAAGAAGTTATGGTGCAGTGCTTACAAGAAAGAAATATTGCTGCAGATATGTCAATGTCAAAACTTCTTTTAGATTCGCTCGTGAAACAAAATAAGCGTATTACACCCACATATGTAGTAGACGAAATCGCAAAGGAGCAGCGTCACAATAAAATAAATCTGCCCCATTTCACTGCTGTTTTAACCCTATAAAATTGGTGTTCAGTGACGTGAAGAATTACTTAAGGAGCAATAAGTCTTTGACAATACCAGAGGTGGAAAAGCTGTTGCACGAAGCTGTTGCCAATGTGGCAGCGCAAACAATGGAAGGGATCATGAACAGTTAATGATTTGTCTTGCTGATGATTTTGGCAGCGAAGATAACAGTGAAGATGGGGAGCTGGGGATGTAAGTGTACCATTGTCGCCGTAAATTGGTGAGTGAAAATCACTGATTATAAAACGTAGAGAGAGAAGTTACTATCTTGATTATTGTTTATTTCGTATCTGTCGTGATCCAATGCTTATTTTCTATATTGCTTTGCTCCGTTATTGAAAGTGTGTGCATTGTTGTGCTCTGGTTCCATTAATATGCCGTTAATTAATTGCTGCTCAAGAACGAATTATTATATGCACTTTTATTACTCAATAGCTTACATTTACCAGATGCAAATGAAAACCGTTTCGTCTGCTGTGTGTATAGAGGCTAGTATTGCAACGTCGCTAACGCAGTGTAGCCAACGTAACTCGCCGTAACGCGAAACGTCAAGTGCAATGCTTCAGCGGCCCGGGTATAGTAGCCGCTCTCTCATTGTCTGCCGCCAACTCGAGTCACCTGCCAGCCTGTACACCTGCTTGCGACTATCTGCTGTTGACTTACACTTCCCATACTCAAGCTAACCCATCTGCGAATTGTCGCACACACAAAGGACGTAGCCAAAGGGGGGGGGGGGGTCTTGCCCACCACCTAAACGGTAAAATACTACTCAAGCTTATGCTAAGGACAACACACACACACACACACACACACACACACACACACACACACACACGCTCGATGGTGGACTCGAACCTCCGAAGGGACTAAAAAATAAGACACGACCTACCTACGTGTGTCGTTTACTGACGTGAAACTGTTATGTTATGGTCTTCAGTCCGGAGACTGGTTTGATGCAGCTCTCCACCCTACTCTATCCTGAGCAAGCCTTTTCATCTCCTCATAAGAACGGCAACCCACATCCACTTGAATCTGCTTACTATACGCGTCTCTTGGTCTCCCTCTGCGATTTTTACCCCACAAACTTCCCTCCAATGCTAAATTTACGATTCCCCGATGTCTGAGAATGTGTCCTACCAAGCGACCCCTTCTTTTAGTCAGGGTATTCCAAAATATCCTTTTCTCGCCAATTCTGTTCAGTACCTCTTCATTGGTTATGCGATCTACCCACCTAACCTTCAGCATTCTTCTGTAACACCACATTTCAAAAGCCTGTATTCTCTTCCTGTCCGCACTGCTTATCGTCCATGTTTCACTCCCGTACAAGGCAACACTCCATACAAATGCCTTCAGAAAGACTTCCTTACACTTAAATTAATATTCGATGTTAGCAAATTTCTCTTTTTCAAAAATGCTTTTCTTCCTATTGCCATTCTGCATTTTATATCCTCTGTACTGCGACCATCACATGTTATTTTACTACCCAAGTAACAAAACTCATCTACCACCTTCATTGTTTCGTTACCTAATCTAATTCCTTCAGCATCGCCTTATTTTCTAAGACCGCATTCCATTATTTTTGTTTTGCTCTTGTTAATGTTCATTTTATACGCTTTCTTCAACACACTGTCCATTCCATTCAACTGCTCTTCCAGGTCCTTTGCTGTCTCTGACAGAATTACAATGTCATCAGCAAAACGCAATGTTTTTATTTTTTCCCCCTGTACTTTAATCCCTATTCCAAATTTTTCCTTGATTTCCTTCACCGCCTGCTCGATGTACAAATTGAATAACATCGGAGAAAGGCTACAACCCTGTAGTGAAACTGAATATTTGATATTCTTATCAGACGTCGAAAAAGGGATAGGCACTATCGAAGTCAACAAAGCCATCTATAGATTTGAATTATCGATACATGGATAACAGCGTCGGATATTGCCCAGTCCTCCTTTCGCCGTTGTCCATTGTTGGCCTTACTCCATTATTGCTATGTGAAGCAGTACAGTGGAATGCTGCCGCTGCCATTTATTTCTTTTGTGCTGTTAAAATAAGTTTCTAATTATGAGTAAGTTCATAACAAGGAAAAATAGAAAAACCGACTTTCATTTGTCCACTAGCGTTATGGTAAGTTAAAATACGTGTACTACTATAATAGCTTATTTATCTATTTTCAGTAGTGGAGTCGTTATTTGGAGTGACAATATTTCAGTATATCATAAGGCACCTCACTCATTATGTCTAATACTTT
This sequence comes from Locusta migratoria, assembly GCA_026315105.1. Lineage (NCBI taxonomy): Eukaryota > Metazoa > Arthropoda > Insecta > Orthoptera > Acrididae > Locusta > Locusta migratoria. The sequence goes on from CM048745.1 coordinate 527,032,005, forward strand.
TTAAAGTTAGGTTTAAGTGTAATATTTTATATAGAGGATGGATACGTTGCAATGACAACATGAGTAAAAGAATAATCTTGGAAATAAAATTATAGACTTACGATTCCTAAACGAATATGCAAGGTATTTATACTGATGCAAAAATTAATGCGAATTTTGCGAAGCACCAAGCTACAGTTGAGGCTGACAGGCAGCGAGCTTGGTGACGTGCAACCGTGTCGTTGCCAGAGTTCAGATACAAAGAAACACTTCTCATTCTGATAATCTGACTTCGTTTGAATAACAACTGAAGGTTCTGCTGGCTTGTATTGAAACTTTTTTTAAGAAATGTTTTCCTCAATTTTGTGTATAAAATATTGCAGTATTTGTAAGAAGTTCTTACAAACGCAAACTACGTGCATAATATATAAAAAAAATATGTTAGCCTAAGTTTGTTTTTAGAATAAATGAAAAACATGAGCCTTTGTAAATTTCTCTTTAACCATTCGGGGCCCTCCTTTGACAATATCCTGGCTACGTCACTGGCACAAACCAGAAGTTGGCAAACGTTTCCCCGATGCACGCACTAACTATCGCTGAGCAGACGATGCTAACGCACCCATGCCACAACGAATCAAGCCTCATGGACACACACAAGGGCAGGGAAATGGGTTTCTGTGGAGCCTGGCTCCTTGGTTTTCTTGTTATTTCACAGACAGCCTGCTACTAGCATTCCTGTTTCCACCCGCATGGCGTAATGAACTTGAAGTTGACAACTAAGTAAATAACCTACTTGATTTTGATCATTAACTGCACAGTCTTTATTTGATATTATCTAACGAATCGATTGTAGACTGTCAAAACCATGAAAGGGTACAAAGTAAGGCGGCCAACCGTCCCGGATTCTGCGGGACCGTCCCGTATTCCACAGCAAAGTCCCGCGTTGGGAGACTCAATAAAAGTGTCCCGCAAAATACCTAATTTGCATGTCCCGAATTTTAGTAATTTTCATATTCCTCCGACTGCAGAGTATTCCCTCGTATCTTAAGCGTAAGTTCATATCCTGAATCGGGTTTATCAGTGTGATTATATGCAGTAACTGTCGTTGTCTAGTGTACATAAAAACAGAAATACACAACTGAGTGAAACATCACTTGCTGTTAACATGGGGCACCACTCTTAGTTCACGGAAGTTGGCAGAGATCTGAATAGGTTCCAGACGAAAAATTCCGGGTGTTTCAAAAGTTCAACCGACGATTGTTTAGGTTGTAAGTTAATCCCCGCGGATACTCGACATTGTTCATTTGTGTTTGCGTGCTTCCCAGATTTAGGTTCGGTGAACTAATTTACACGTAAGCTATTGATTTCTCTTCCTTCAATACCGCTCAAGTACTGTTGGATCAATTTAAGGTGCTTACAGTTGACTGTTGCCAGAGTAAAATTTCCGCGATGTCTTGCATGTGCTGGGAAAAACATAATGGTCACGTTTTCGTCTGAAAATAAACAGGAAGATAATGAAAATTACCGTCTAGGTGCCTATTCTTGTGTCCTACGTTTGTAGTGCTCATGTCACAAATCGAGGCACACATTTTTCACTCAGCTAATGAAGGCATACAGCAAAACAAGAATTTAATATATTTCATTCCATTCCGTGATGGTGGTGGTGGCGGCTGGTGCAGCAACAGTGTTGAATAATTAAAAATGTTCAGTCTCTGTTGCAATATTTTATTATCCAATGACGCGTTTCGCGCTGTTAGAGCATCGTCAGACTGGAAAAAGACAAATGTTTTGTTACAGTCCGTGTACCTGGCGGGCAGCGAATCTAATGTGGCTAAGGTGAGTAAATTTGAAAATTCGGACTTACTTGGGTGGAGATGGAGCCACAGAGCTAACTATAGCTGTGTAGGAGGAATCTTAACAATTGTTGTCATTGGGCGCCTGCAAAGAGGTAAACGTACAAAGTACGTAAGGGTTCTTTGAACTAGAATGACTAGGGACTAAAGGGGTGGGGTATGGAGATTAATGGAACGCTTTTATATGATAAAACTCACCATAGCAGCAGAGGAGTCGCTGTCGCGGCAGGTCCACGTTCACTACTGGTAGTATTTTTAATAATTGCGGAACGTATGCGACCGTTAAACAGAGCGGTATGGGCAGGGTTCGTCTGCGAGAATGAGCGGCTTACCAAGCGGTAGCTTGGTATTATTAGAGGTATTTGTGACGTGGGGGAATGAATCTTGTGAAATGAAACATGTTGGTATGAAACAATAATAAATGAATGAAAACGAAATTATTAGAGGCCTGAGGGTGGGGCGGGAGAAAGATGTTGTGAATTGTCAGAAGGGGGGTCATTTTGGAAAAAGATGGATAACATGATGTAAAAAGTTTGATTTTTTGTGATGAGGTGTTCGTTGAGACTGTGTTCTGGGGACCGTTTTACAAACTTAGTGATTTCTAATTCTTTAAGAAGTGAGTTTTTTTCCTTTGGGGGCGATGTGAAGAACTTGTAATTTGTCAAGGGGGGGCTTCTTTTGAGGTGCTCGGAAAAGGCCGAATTATTTTTGGCAGCGCCTTTCTTAGTTAAAAGATGTTCTTGGAACCTAGTTTTGAAGGCTCGTCCAGTTTGGCCAATGTATGATAAGGGGCACTGCAAACACTGTATTTTGTAGACGCCTGACTGGCTAAAAGAGTCCTTAACTAGCCGTTCACTGTGGTGAAGAAAAGTAAAATATTCGAAGCTGTACGAATGTAGGTCCTGCGACGTAATATAGGAGGGACACGGGACATTGAAGTATTTATAGAAGTATACAACACCTTCAGAAGTGCAGTACAAAACCTCCAATGGGGTAATCTATCTTTTTTCATTTTATTTTTTTTATTTTCAATACACCTGTTTCCAAGTGCCGCCCCGGGCCTCCAACAACGTTAGTGCATTAGTAACAATGAGTCACGCGCTCAAAGTCCTCATCCACATCCTCTAAATGTCCCGCATTGGGATTCGAAGAAATTGGCCGCCTTAGTACAGTACCGTTTCAAGCTCTCGGGCTTTGATGAACCTGGGCTGTGCACAGTGGCGTAGCTACCATAGGGCTAGGCGGGGCAGTGCCCCGGGCCCCCGAGCTCAAGGGGCCCCTTGGCCTACGTGAGCGACGTTCGAACAAAGTTACAGTAAATCCTTGAACACTTTCATGTCCCCCAATTACTTCGGATAATCGAAGTTCTACTGTATATAATAATTTAGTTGAATGAAGGTTTTCCGACTTTGAACTTTTTGAACCCTGACCAACAAACCTCAAACGCATGAAGTGAAATCCAAAAATTATTCGCACCCCAGAATATAAACATAACAAGGTCCTTTGCTTGTCCGCTAAGACCTGGACCCTGCCATTGCCAGCATATTGTCGGTTGAAGTCGGAGTTATCGTGTCTGCCAATCTTTGCGAAATAACAGTGAATGGTGCTGAATTACTAGCACAGTGTTTGACAGTAGACAGTGTGACCACGTTTGAATGTGAAGTCTCTACAATGTATTATTACAGAACGGTATAATTTTGGTAACTCAACTGTTTGTGTAGTGAATTCCCCAAAGGTGTGCTCCATAATCATAGATCCCAATGAAGAGCTGTAACCAATTGTACTCTGAAATTCGTGCTAGAAGAAGAGAAAATATGGTTACTTTGTCATAATAGTAAATTGTGCATTCAAGACACTACCCTGAACCCCACTGCCATTATAATAAGCGAAGATGTCAACTTAGTTATTTTACGTATTACTTTTTTCTGGCCACACATTAATATATACTTCATGAAGCCTGGTAGGGGCACGGCTCAAACCAAAGTATTCAATCAAACAAAATCCGGCAAATTTCTTTTCTGAAACCATCCTACACGAGTATTTTCCCTATTTTCCTTTTTTGATTGGGCTATCAACGAAATTTGGCTGATCGGTACGGAGCAGTGAGCTGACAGCGAGGAGTTTAGCGACAGTGAGATGTCGGCACTGACAACAGTCCGCCTGCTGGCACCGCGGACTTGACTGTTCCCGGTTTGCTTCGCGGCAGGGGGCCATGTTTTCTTGGTTAAGTAATACTTCTTCATTGTTTACTTTTTACTAGCGTATGCCTGCAACTTCATTCGCCTAGTATGGAGTATCTTCGGAAACTATCCCAAGAGGTCGTTTATCTTTATGTCATAACCCAGGTCCAAATCTATCCCTATGCAAAATTTCATTCAAATCCGCCCAGTAATTTTGCGTGAAAGCATAACAAACAAACCAACTTTCACAAGTTATAATTATATTTAAGAGTACAATTAAATATTATTTACTTAATAGTATTTAGGTTTGCCTTATTATGTCTTCCAGTGGGCGGTAAGGAGCTGATGAAGTAGTTTTGCGTAGGTTTATTTTAAAGAGAGCCCCCCATGTCATTTTTGCCCCGGGGCCCTTGGTGACATAACCACGCCACTGGCAGGTGTAAGTTAACCACCCTCCGCTTCCTACCAGTTGCCGGCTGGCTCAGTGATTATTTTCGGTCTTAAATGCAGATGTTATTCCCCTGATAAAATTGCATTGCAACGGATAACGACTTTTTTTTACACACAAAACACTGCAGCAACTGATAGCATACCGGTGGCAGTTCCCTTACTAGTTGAAATTCCCCCATTTAATCATTAAGCAAAATTGGGACTCAGAATTTAATAAAAACAACTAGAGACGAAATGTATACTATTTACACAAGTTTATTAAATTCACTGTATATCTCCCTATCATCATTTTAAAGCCAAAATACAAAATATTCATTCACTAAATGTATCACCAATGGATTGAGACAAGGATCGTAACCTTACATTCATACCGTACATTCTTTACTCTCTCATACTGCACCCACGTAGCTATGCACAACATTCCCATTAGACAAAATCATTTCCCCGCTGAAATAGAGACAGAATTAACAACCAACACAGTTCCTCATACTTTACCACGGAGGCCACCATACTCACATCCTTCCTCTTCGTCACCCGGAAACGTTCTCCCTTCTCGTGGCCGCTCCCCGTCCTAACCGATCTCCCCGTTCCCGTTCGCGAGTAGCCGCGCCCTCATTGGCTTGTGATCTAACGGGATCTTCTGCCAACCTCCGAATTCTGAAGGAACTCGCAAGTCGCAGCCACTTTACCATCTCATCCCCAAGGAAACCTCTCTGCCACACCCCAAAACTAAAGTTGGCAAACCTACCGAGTGTTCTGCATCTCTGGCTTCCCAGCCGCGGCTTCATGCACACTTACAGACCCTCACACACACAATCACATAAGGTATAAGAGGAGTTGGGTACTGTGGAGCAAAGCTCCTTATGTGAGCGGCGCTCACTTATTTGTCCTGCAATAACAATTTTAATAAATAATAGAGCATTCTTGTCTCCGCCTAGTACATCTCCCATTATAGTGGCACTAAAGGCCAAGCACACTTTTACGAAATGATAATCAGATGAAAGTAACGTACACTGTAGTGTACAAGGGTTTAATGGAATGATACTACAGTATCGTTTCACAAGTGTAAATGGGAGGGGACGAGGGTTCACAGCCGGTCCACGTTCGCATCGCGGCAAGACCATGGCCGCTCATTTTTCCGTCCCCAAGGCGTGGAGAGCAGTGCCTGCCACTAATTGCCAGTACCTGTGCCTGCTGCTGCTGTACCTGTCGCCGCTACCCGACACTAATTAGGGCCCCAGCTGCGCTCATTGTTGCCCCCCTCCCCCCACCTCCGGTCATTGACCTTCGATGCCCAGCGCCTCGTATTTCTCCAAGAATTATTGTTGCGCAGTCTGCGCCTCTAAAGCACCTGCTGCCAAACTCTTCTGCAGGCGCATATTTCACTTTAATTGCTGCCCTGAAAAAATTGCGTTCTCTGAGCATTATTATTTACTTACCGGAAGGTTTCACCTCTGCTGTGATTGAATTCAGAAATTAGGAACCAGTCTTACAGTCCGCCTCAGCAGCTGAGTTATGAGAGCGGCAGAATGAAGTCAGGAGTACTAGGTTCGTTTCCCGGTGTCGCCAAGCACTTTTTCTTGGTGGGAGGACAGATACGGAATATTTTACGTAATTTTGATACTCGTAGTTTTCTTTCTGAAACTACTTTTGATGTGTATATACATGTGGCGTCTGTTCCCAAGCCGGCCGAGGAGACTAAGGCGCTCCAGTCACGGTCTGCACGCCCACTACGGTCGGGGGTTCGAATCCCCCCTCGCGCATCGATATTTGTGCCGTCCTAGTTCGTAATAGTTCATAAGTAGTTTGTAAGTTTAGGGACTGATGACCCCGTAGTTAAGTCCCATAGACTATACATTTTTTTTTTTTTTTTCTGTTCCCAAAGGACAGACGTCATTTCTGATCCTGCAGTTGTTATTCTTTCATATTCACAGAATATACATCAACTGCAAATGGACAAAGCTGAAAATGTGTTCCCAGCCGCGATTTGAACCTGGGACTCCTCCTTTCTAGGCAATTGCGCTGACCACTACACCACTGGGGATACAGTGGTAACCGCACCTGCAAGGTCTACCTAAGCACGCCTCCCGTGGAATAAAAATTGCCAGCCTTACCCTGCCCACAGTATTCAAACTCGTAGTATTGAAACTAATTCCCGCAAAAGTAAGCGCTCAAACTTGCCCACCCTTCTCCACTAAAGAAAGGGTCATTGCCCGTCACTTGCAAATTATATATATATACATATGGCGTCTGTTCCGAAAGAAGTGACGTCTGTCCGCACACACACACACACACACACACACACACACACACATATATATATATATATATATATATATATATATATGCCGATCACGGGCAATGATCCTTTCGTTAGTGGGTAGAGGTGGGTAAGTTTGGGCGCTTAGTTTTACGGGAATTAGTTTGCAAAACTAGGAGCTTCAGTACTGTGGGCAGGGAAATTGTATCTGACGGGAGGCGTGCTTAGGTAGACCTTGCAGGTGCGGTGATCACTGTCCCCAGGGGTGCAGTGGTCAGCGCAACTGCCTAGTTAGCAGGAGTCCCGGGTTCGAATCGCGGCTGGGAACACATATTCAGCTTTGCCCATTTGCAGCTGATGTCATATATTCTGTGCATATTTTTAATGTAATTAAATTCAAGTGTATACCAACTGTGAAACGACTATGTCCTCTGGAGTACGTCTCAGATTTAGAAAATTATGCCGGTATTGAAGGAACCAGGGGTTACGATAGTGATGCGCTAAGCAAAATCCAGTGTCATCCCATGACTACTGCTCATGCGTAAGACGTACACATGTCATTGTTTCTCAGTGCCTCTCCGCGCCATTTCTGCTCGTCGTTATGATTCAAGCATTAAGTTTTTGTCCGTTATCGAATGTTTTCCACAAGACAGGTTGTTCCAGCCGGCCGCGGTGGCCGAGGGGACTGAGGCGCTCCAGTCACGGTCTGCACGGCTACTACGGTCGGGGGTTCGAATCCCCCCTCGGGCATGGATATTTGTGCCGTCCTTAGTCTTAGTTAGTTCATAAGTAGTTTGTAAGTTTAGGGACTGATGACCCCGTAGTTAAGTCCCATAAGCTATACAAACATTTGAACATTTCCATGAATTATTTTTGGGCTTGAATAAGTTCTTTTGGAAATTTTATGCTCTTATTAAGTTTCGCCGACTTTTAAAATCCACCGTTGGGAGAGAAGTAACTATCCAGATGAAAAGTTTTCAATAAAAACGGCGAAGCAGGTTTATTTTTATTATTTTTATTTATTTTTTGCAATGGAGCACATTAGCCGCAGCGGAATAGCCGTGCGCAACAAAGCCGCAGTGCTGCGGTGCTCGTGGCCGCCCGCCGTCGGAGGTTCGAGTCCTCCCTCGGGCGCGTGCGTGTGTGTGTGTGTGTGTGTGTGTGTGTGTGTGTGTGTGTGTGTGTGTTGTCCTTAGGATAAGTTACTTTAAGCAGTTTGTAAGTTTAGGGACTGATGACCACTGCAAACTTTACAGACATTCAACATTTCAGAGCACATCAGCCAGTCTCGTAAAACTCGGTCTGCATTATCTCTGCAAGGCAATTTATAATTACACAAAGCATCGGGTGGAGCCTGTTTTAATATATGTGGTGTACAGAGTTAAATGTGTCGACAGTTGCAATGAACTACAAAGGTTCCAAAACGCGAAAAGCTCGTGCCTGTCGCTCGCTGCATGTAGGAGGTAGCGACTGTCTTTTGTGTGTACATTAGCGACAATCGTACTTAACATCCGTTAGTTCAACTTCACATGTTTCAAGGCAGCTATTTCCGGTCCAACCTAAGCCTCTACGTATATTAGACAAATGTTTTAATTTAAGGTTTATTCCTTGATACGAAGGTTGTGTGTCAACATCACCGATTTGTATTAACTAAAGAACTAACTGAATGGACTGTTTTCGTGGCAGCCTATAGAAATTAAGGATTAGAGGCAACAGAACCGTTCATAAGGCAAGATGGTAAAATAAAAATTGGTGTGCGAGAAAATGGCTAGATATTTTAGGGATTTGCTGAATGCAGAAGCACCTACTGTAAAGTGAACACACTTACACTCTAGGTACGAAAGTCAGGATAGTCTAGACAATGCACCTACCAGAGCAGAAGTAGCAGAATCAATTAAAATCCTTAAAAAACGCAAGGCATCGGATAATGATGGTATCTGTGCTGAAGAGATCAGGTGGGGTGGGCCTAAATTAGAAAGGAGTATGTACAATATAATAACGATATCTGGAGAAATAAGAAAATACCCATAGACTGGAAACAAGCCATTATAATACCACTACACAAGAAAGGGGACAAGAAAGTACTGATAACTAAGGGAACATCTCTCTCTTAAACATAGGGCACAAGAATTTGTCAAGTATCTTGCTGAGAAGAGATGAAAAATAATTGTGGCCGGCAATAGGAGCGAACCAGTGTAACTTTAGAAAAGTCTAAAATGTGTATAACATATATTTGGAATAAAAATAATAGAGCACAGACACACGAACGGAAAAAAGACAATAGGCCTACGATTCAGTTGACAGAAGTACACTGCTTGATGTGTTGGAAGATAGAAGACTGGCTGCTACAACACGTTAAGCGACACTAGTGTCAGGGTCAGACATCGCAGTCAGACAGCTTCGAAATAGAAATAGGTGCCCGACAAGAGTATGGATTGTCACCAATTTTATTTAACCTGGTTTTGGACGAAGTAGTGAGACAGTGGACACAACTAAATAGTAACCTGAATATCAAAGTTGTACAAATAGGGTACAAAGTCAAACATTATGCGATATTGGCGTGCCTGGTATTCGCAAATGACTTGACACTGTGAAATGAGACACAAGAGGACGCAAAGACATCACTAAAAATTTCACCGAAATAGCAGAGAAGGTCGGACTAAAAATGTTCAAATGTTTGTAAATCTATCGGACCAAACTTCGTGGTCATCTGTCCGTAGCTTACAAACTACTTAAACCTAGGTAAACTAAGCTAAGGACAACACACGCACACCCATGCCCCAGGGAGGACTCGAACCTCCACGACGAGCAACCGCGCGCTCCGCAGCGAGACGCTTTGAAGGTCGGACTGAAGATTGCATATAATAAGACTAAGACATCCAACACTGGGTCTGACGGCCGTACAGAACAGTGGCACGTCAGGTAAAAATCTTCAGCGGAGGTCGGCGAACTGTGGCAGACATGCATCGGGCAGGTCGTCCTAGTGTTTCTGAAGAAGAAGTGCATACTGTTGCACTTTCTGCGCAGCCTACCCATCATTCTGCACAATGCGCGGGCGCATACAGCGCAAGATGTGGCTGCTCTGTTCGGTCGATAGGACTGATAAGTACTGTGCCATCCGCCATACTCTCGGAAGTACTTGTGACTCAAGCCGGAAATAAGTTCAGAAGAAGTATTTTCAAAAGATCTATCGGTGTTCAGAAAGGATAGATTAAACAAAATAGGTGGGGGCGTGTTTGTCGCCGTTAAAAGTAGTATTTCATGTAGCGAAGTTGAAGTTGATAGTTCGTGCGAGCTATTATGGGTAGAGGTTGTACCCGAAAATCGTAAGAAATTAATAATCGGTTCCTTTTACCGGCCTCCCGACTCTGACGATACAATAGCAGAAAGGTTCAAAGAAAACCTGAGTCTAATTACAAAAACGTACCCGACTCACACGATAATAGTAGGTGGTGATTTTAATTTACCCTCGATCTGTTGGCGAAATTACATTTTCATATCAGGAGGTAGGCATAAAACATCGTCCGAAATTGTACTCAACGCATTCTCTGAGAATTACTTCGAACAATTAGTTCATGAGCCAACTAGAATTGTAAATGGATGTGAAAACACACTTGATCTCTTAGCAACAAATAATCCTGAGCTCATAACGAGCATCAAAACGGATACAGGTATTAGTGAACACAGAGCTGTCGTAGCGAAATTGAATATCGAAAGTCCCAAAGTTACCAAAAATAAACGCTAAGTATATTTGTTCGGGAAAGCAGATAGAAACAAAATACATTGCTTCTTGAAAGACAGCTTCCACTCGTTTCTAACACTAAACGTAGGTGTAGACCAGATGTGGCTCAAATTCAAAGAAGTGGTATCGACAGCAATTGAAAGTTTTATACCTAATAAATTAATAAAAGAAGGAGGCGATCCCCCTTGGTACACACTGTTGCAAAAGCAAAGGAAAAGGCATACTAAATTTAAACGAACACGAAATCCCCAGGATTTGCGATCGTACTCAGAAGCTCGAAATTTAGCGAGGATTTCAATGCGAGATGCCTACAATATTTATCACAACGAAACTCTTTCTCGTAATTTGACTGAAAACCCAAAGAGATTTTGGTCATATGTTAAATATACTCGGGGCAAGTCACAAACAATACCTTCGCTACGTGATAGTAATGGCGATCCTACCGATAACAGCGCTACTAAAGCAGAGTTCCTAAACTTAGCTTTTAGAAACTCATTCACCAAAGAAGACGAAACCAATATTCCATATTTCGAATTACGAACAGATGCCGTAATGAGTAATATAGAAGTAGATATAATCGGAGTAGTGCAGCAACTAAATCACTTAACAAGAACAAGTCTTCTGGTCCGGATTGTATACCCATTAGATTTCTATCTGATTATGCTGAAGCGATAGCTCTTTACTTAACAGTCATATACAACCGCTCTCTCATAGAAGGATCTGTACCAAAAGATTGGAAAGTTGCACAGGTCACACCTATATTCAAGAAAGGTAGTAGGAGTAACCCACTAAACTACAGGCCTATTTCATTGACGTCAATTTGCAGCAGGGTTTTGGAACATATCCTGTATTCAAATATTATGAATTACCTCGAACAGAACGATCTATTGACCCAAGGTCAACACGGATTTAGAAAATATCGTTCATGCGAAACACAACTAGCTCTTTATTCACACGAAGTGATGGGTGCTATCGACAAAGGTTCGCAAATCGATTCCGTATTTCTTGATTTCCAGAAAGCTTTTGACACCGTACCTCACAAACGGCTTTTAATCAAATTGCGTGGTTATGGTATATCGCCCCAAATTTGCGATTGGATAGGGGATTTCTTGTCAGAGAGGACACAGTTCGTAGTAATCGATGGTAAGGCATCGACTAAAACAGAGGTGATATCGGGCGTTCCACAGGGTAGTGTTATTGGTCCTCTGCTATTCCTTATTGACATAAACGATTTAGGGGAAAATCTAAGTAGCTCTCTTAGGTTGTTTGCAGATGACGCCGTCGTTTACCGTCTAGTAAAATCATCTGAAGATCAAAACCAACTGCAGAACGATCTGAATAAGATATCAGTATGGTGTAAAAATTGGCAATTGACTCTAAATAATGAGAAGTGTGAAGTCGTCCACATGAGTACGAAAAGAAATCCGTTAAACTTTGTTTACAACATAAATCAATCAAATGTGAAGGCCGTAAACTCCACAAAATACCTAGGAATTACTATTACTTCAGACTTAAACTGGAAAGAACACGTAGATAATATCGTGGGAAAGGCGAACCAGAGACTGCGTTTTATTGGCAGAACCCTTAAAAGATGGAACAGAACTACTAAAGAAACTGCATACACTGCGCTTGTCCGTCCATTTTTGGAGTATTGCAGCCCAGTGTGGGATTCTTATCAGGTGGGTTTGACGGAGGACATCGAAAGAGTCCAAAGAAGGGCAGCTCGTTTCGTATTGTCACGATACAGTGGAGACAGCGTTACGGAAATGATAAAGAATCTGGGATGGGAATCATTACAACAACGGCGCTTATCGCTGAGGCGTGGGCTACTTGCGAAACTCCAATCGCCAACATTCTCCTCCGAATGCGAAAATATATTGTTGACTCCCACTTACATAGGTTGAAATGATCATCAGAATAAAATAAGAGAAATCAGAGCTCGAACAGAGAAATTCGGGTGTTCTTTCTTCCCGCGCGCTATTCGAGAATGGAATGGGAGATAAATAGTATAATTGTGGTTCGATGAACCCTCTGCCAGGCACTTAAATGTGATTTGCAGAGTATCCCATGTAGATGTAGACTGATTTGATTCTACAGATGAAGGAACCACTTCGTGGCATTCGTTTCAGAACTGTTCCAAAGATTCGACAGGCAGCAGACCGCTCCACTCGCACCATCAACAGAACAGGCTGTGCTAACGGTACACTATGCCTTCCACATCGCTGGCAACGGCTTCTACACAACGCTTGTGACTAACTTGAAAGACAGCAACAGGTGCAAACATGTAACGCTTTTTTTCGGTTGTGAATAAAGTTGCCGCTATTTAAGTTCCAACAGGGTATCGAGCGTTCCACAGGGTAGTGTTATTGGTCCTCTGCTATTCCTTATTTACATAAACGATTTAGGGGAAAATATAAGTAGCACTCTTAGGTTGTTTGCAGATGACGTCTTCATTTACCGTCTAGTAAAATCATATGAAGATCAAAACCAACTGCAGATTGATCTGAATAAGATATCGCTATGGTGTAAAAATTGGCAATTGAGTCTAAATAATAAGTGTGAAGTAGTCCACATGAGTACGAAAATAAATCCGTTAAACTTTGATTACAAGATAAATCAATCAAACGTGAAGGCCGTAAACTCCACAAAATACCTGGGAATTACTATTACTTCAGAATTAAACGGGAATGAAGACGTAGATAATGCCGTACCTGAGCTACTTTTTTTATTTAATTTTTTTTATTTTAGTATTGCTGCCCAGTGTGGGATCCTTATCAGGTGGGTTTGACGGAGGACATCGAAAGAGTCCAAAGAAGAGCAGCTCGTTTCGTATTGTCACGATACAGGGGAGACAGCGTTACGGAAATGATAAAGAATCTGGGATGGGAATCATTACAACAATGGCGCTTATCGCTGCGGCGTGGGCTACTTGCGAAACTACAATTGCGAACATTCTCCTCCGAATGCGAAAATATATTGACTCCCACTTACATAGGTCGAAATGATCATCAGAATAAAACACGAGAAATCAGAGCTAAAACAGAGAGATTGAGGTGTTCTTTCTTCCCGAGCGCTATTCGAGAATGGAATGGGAGATAAATAATATAACAGTGGTTCGATGAACACACTGCCAGGCACTTAAATGTGATTTGCAGAGTATCCCATGTAAATGTAGATTTCAACATTACTTGCAAAAAATGTTGAAATGTTTGTAAATCTATTGGACTCAACTGCTTGGTCATTAGTCAGTAGCTTACAGATTATTTAAAATAAGGTAAACTAACCTAAAGACAACACAGACACGCATGCCCGAGGGGGGGCTCGCGCACTGCAGCACGGCGCCCCACCACGCTCGGTCAACCGCCGCGGCCGTTACTTGTATTTATTCAGATCTTTTTATCATAGATGAGTGCAAGGTGTTAAAATACATTGAAAGACTTTATTTCAAATTTCTGTTTTTAGGACGTTTACTTCGTTATTAACAGCCTCTTCACCCATACTGCGTTTACTATGTCTTAATCGCATCTATGGTTTAAATAAGAGGTGCTTATGAAGATACGACGTGAATTCAGTGGCTGTTGCAGTAGCTTCTTCGAAACCCGTTTATCTGTATGTTTCCAGATGAGAGCGCCATTTCTCAAGGAAATGATGCAGCTACATCGGCGCCTCCTTGTTGCAGTTCTTTGAAACGAATAAGAGAATAGCTTTGCTAGTCTCGACTCCCATCTAGCCACTTGTGGTAGCAAAGCTCGCGTGAAACATGGATGAACGTAGACAATAGGAAGATTGCAATTATATAAACCTTTTCTCCGCGTATTTCATAGTAAATAAAAGTACGCGTATTCAGCCGTAATAATTTATTTATTTTTGCTAATATTTAGGCTGTTCCCCGTTCAGCCATCACTATACTGAACTACTGAACACTATTAGACTGTCGGCAGAGTGTTAACATCTGTATCGTCCTACAGGGATTCAGTTTTTACAGACGCCATTGAAATTCTGCTGTCGAGTGATGATGGTTTTATTCCTGATAAATTTGGGAACCGGCACTGACAATGGTTTCCAATCAAAGACAACGGCAGTGTCATTATATATACTCTCCATAGATGGCATTACGTCTTCGTACTTCTCACAGACATACTTTACTTGACTGGCAAACTTGCCTCTGTGACTGAAGTTTGGTGCCGCCATCTTGCCTTACCTCACGTCAAAAAGTTTCCGTAGGGCACTGCTATGATCTTCTGACACGATATAACGTTGTAAGATTTACTGGTTGGTTTGAAAATGATTTGCATTTGAGCTAACACTTCCGCATTTTCGAATCGTGGTATGAGAAGAACATGTTATGTACGGTTAAACATTAACATCTAGGCAAAGACTTTCTACCATTTTGTTGTGTTGCCAACATAATCATGAGAGGTCGGCGAGATGAAAAGAAAAATTTTACCGTTACGTACAGTTAAAGCAGAAGTAGTTATCTGAAAAACACTATCAAGAATAAAGCTATGTGTTATGCACGACAAATAACACATTTATAACGGTCATACTATTAAAAGAAAAACCGATGTTGATCGAAACTGGAAACAGATTAATAAAAACAGGAAACGCGACTCATTAGTGTGTGCGTCAAAGCAGACTATAGATTTCGTAAGAACTCTCAAAAAGAATAAGGCTCCACTTTTATAGTGACCATACTACCGAAAAAAAATCCGAAGTTGAGTGAAATTGGTAACAGATTAATAATAACAGAAAATCAATGCAACTCATTACTGTAGGTGTTGAAGCTTACTCAAGCTTGAAAAATTTCAGCCATATACAAAACACGAATTTCCTACATGTCAAAACTCTAAGGACAGCCATGGTTACGTCAATTCATCCGTATTTTTACGACTGTTCTCTGTAATAACTCAAACGACTTCTCGCACATTATAGTATAGAAATATGGCAGCAAGACTTCAGTGACATCAATGATACTGAATACGGCATCGCCAGTTTAGTAATGTATATCCGTGGTACTTCTCTACCGTCAAATTTAAACACAGAATATGACTGTATATAATCTCCATGAGAGGGCACTACAGCCTTATAAATTTGTACCGTCGATTTGCTACGCCTACGCAGTGTAGAAGGTGGACAGGAACATTCTTCCGACAGTTTAGTAGTTTTCAGTATCATTCCTATGATGCCTGAACGATATACAGCCGATATACAGGAAATAAATGGTTGCGGGCGAATGCCAGTAATTTTATTTATTAAGATTGCATTCAGTCCTTTTCCTCATCTGCTGCCCTTTATTCAGCAGGCTTCCGTGAGATTAGTGACGGATGTTGAATGTGACAGAATAATATTTTAGTTTCGTAGAATCAGTAGTTGTAAATTGTAATACTGATGTGTGTGTGTGTTTTTTTTTATATTTCTTCAACATGCGTAGGCGCCTGTGGACCCCAGCGTCCTGGGCGACCGCCTGGGTCGCCCACCCTTAAGTCGACACTGATGCAAACTCTTCAACTTTATGAGTGCAACACGGAATGCCGCAAATTGTGGTTGCATACATTCTCTTATGAGTTGACTGAAATGTGCGAGATAAGAAACGACACCTATGTAAAACTGTTGCATCACATCAGGGAACTATATCACGTTCTTCATGTGAGCAAGATGCAATATTTATCTCAGATGATATTAATGCTATGTGTTCACATAGATTTTATATAGGGAATTAAATATGGTCTTTTGTTATGCGGTAGTGTGTCTATGGTTAACGAGATGCTACATTTAACATTTTCTGAATTTTGTTGTCTATGGCCGGCCGCAGTGGCCGAGGAGTCTGTGGCGCGCCAGTCAGTCTGCACGGCCGCTACGGTCGGGGGTCGAATCCTCCCTCGGGCATGGATGTTTGTGTCGTCTTTAGTATAACGTAGTTCATAAGTAGTTTGTGAGTTTAGGGACTGATGACCCCGAAGCTAAGTCCCTTGCTCTTAACTAACATTTGAACATTTATTATCTATGGATCTGAGGCGTAGAATCTTTGGATTATCCGTTATGTAATCGTAATATTTCGATAAAATTTCCAAAGTAGAGTTTATGCTTTAATCTGTGGTCATTGAGGATTTCGTCAAGGTTTGTGTTTATATGGACAAATATTTCCAGTTCTTCCATAAATTTCATTATTATACCTTTAGGATAATGTGTAATATTTGTAGTGCCTTGTAAAAATTATTGGTGATGTGCTTTTCATTTCTGAGGTGTTGGGAGAAAGTAGAGGGATTGCTTTCAGATGGCTAGGTGTGTTCTCTGAATCGTATTGGGAAATTTCTTCCTGTTCGACCAATGCAGAATTTATTGAACTTCTCGCATGAGATTTTATAAATTCCTGTGCTGTTTAATTGTATTGTATTGGTAATAGTTTTGTGCAATTTTGTGCTAAGGTTGTTTGTTGTTTGGAACGAGAGTTTAATTTGTGTGTATTTGATATATTCTGCTTATCATAAAATAGAAGGAAGCATGTTTCTGTGAAGTGGGGTGACATGAGTAGGAGTTTATTGTATTGTCGCTTGTTTTTGGTTTTTAGCAGATGTAAAATATGTGTTGTTTATTTTTATTGCTTATTTTCACACCGAGAAAATTAACTGAATCGTTTGCTTCCATACTTTTTGTGAAGTTAATTTTTTGGTGCAAGTTGTTTAGTTTTAAGTGTATTTCATCAATGTCGGAATTGGGTCTCAATATTAACATCAATGTATCGTCAATGTAACGATAGTAATAAATTATTATATTTTTAAATTTTGTTTTAGTGACGAAGAATTTGTTTTCGAGTGTGTTCAAGAAAAAGTTTGCCAGATTTCTTGCTATTGAACTTCCCATTGCTATAACATCGATTTCGTTATATGTTTTCCCATTAATTTGAAAGTAGTTTTGTGATAGGATAAGTTATGGAAGATTTATTAACTTCTTAGATTTTTTTATAGATGAGAAGGTTTTCTTCTATAATCTGTATTTTTTCTTGTTTGGGGATGTATAGATGTTTACGTCAAATGTTACAAAATAGCATTTTGTCAGTATTTTACTATTTTTTTTATTACGTTAGCAAGTTCAACCGAATTTTTAATGATGTATTTTATTGTTATACGTGTATTTATTTTGTATATATTGTGTTAATTTTTTGGTTACAATGTAGGCTGGGTTATTTATGCAGTTAACTAAGGGCCATATAGGGATATTTTCTTTATATAATTTAGGTTCCACTTGTAGTGTTGGTGTTTTTTGATTCATAGGTATTAAATTTTTCTTTTCATATTCTGATATTAATATTTCTTAATTTTTATAGATTTCTAATTTGAGCAGTGAATTTATTTGTGGGTTTTGGTGGTATTTCTTGTATATTATCGTCGAGAAGGAAGTTTGACTTTTTGTATGTAATCTGATTTTTCCAATGTTACTATACCCCTTCCTTTATCTGATTTTAACGAAGGGGCATTATTGGCTATTAGTTTTTGATTTATGTCTTCAATGTTTTTGTTCTTCATATATATTTTCATTGGATTTTGGGAAATTTATTTTCCTTTTTTAATGGTGACTATTCTTAGAGTGAGTTTATTTTATTGTCTAATGGGTAGTTTAGCCATGTCTACCACTATTTTATCAGTTGCAAATATGTGTTTGATCGATTGAATATTTATAGCTCGTTCAATGTTATAGTTAAAGCTTTTGTTTATTAAGTTGTTTTAGTTTTCTGTGAATTCTATGTTTGTTTAGTTTTTAATCAGGGATAAAATTGAAAGGTAGATCATGCCTGTTCATTTAGGGGTGATTCTGTTTGTGTTCGTAGCAACATTGTGAATTTTTTGTTGTGCCTACATATGATTTTTTTACTAGTATTAGTTTCGTAAAGTTCTATAAATTTGTATAAAATATAAAAAGTTAAAAGGTGACAGACTATTGCAGAATTGTAAATGGGCTACACACATTTCCCGATTTAATATTTCTTTGAAGCTGAATTTGAAGTTGACTTCTCGTTTTATCGAAAGTCTTGCTGCATAATTCTTGATCTGCTGAATGAGGTTCGTCTTGGCTGTGATGTTGACGTAAAAACAAAAATCAGATTCAACCACAACTAACTGCAACAGTATTTAAACTATCTTCAAGCAGAGAAGATTCCGCTGGTGGGACACGTCTACCGTATGAACCCTAAGAATTACCACGTGAGGTGATGCTTGGAGAGATTTCTATAACCAAAGTACCCGCAGGACGTCCTTTATTGGGTTTCAAGGACTCCTGTGGGTGGGATATAGAGAGTTTTGTCTTCAACACTCATATCTGAGGAGGCACAAGCCACCATGAGACAAAAGTGGCGTCAGAGTACACTACTGGCCATTAAAATTGCTACACCAAGAAGAAATGCAGATGCTAAACGGGTATTCATTGACAAATATATTATACTAGAACCGACATGTGATTACATTTTCACGCAATTTGGGTGCATAAATCCTGAGAAATAAGTACCCAGAACAATCAACTCTGGCCGTAATAACGGCCTTGGTACGCCTGGGCGTTGAATAAAATAGAGCTTGGATGGCGTGTACAGGTACGGATGCCCATGCAACTTCAACACGACACCACAGTACATCAAGAGTAATGACTGGCGTATTGTGACGAACCAGTTGCTCGGCCGGACCGGACGTTTTCAATTGGTGAGAGA
This sequence comes from Locusta migratoria, assembly GCA_026315105.1. Lineage (NCBI taxonomy): Eukaryota > Metazoa > Arthropoda > Insecta > Orthoptera > Acrididae > Locusta > Locusta migratoria. The sequence continues at coordinate 527,051,164 of CM048745.1, forward strand.
TCTGGAGAATGTCGTGGCCAGGGCAGCAGTATCCAGAAAGGCCCGTACAGGACCTGCAACATGCGGTTGTGCATTATCCTGCTGAAGTGTAGGGTTTCGCAGTGATCGAATGAAGGGTACAGCCACGGGTCGTAACACATCTGAAATGTAACGGCCACTGTTCAAAGAGTCGTCGATGCGAACAAGAGGTGACTGAGACATGTAACCAATGGCACCCCAAACCATCACGCCGGGTGACACGCCAGTATGGCGATGACGAATACACGCTTCAGATGTGCGTTCACCGCGATGTCACCAAGCACGGATGCGACCATCAAGATGCTGTTAACAGAACCTGGATTCATCCGAAAAAATTAAGTTTTGCCATTCATGCACCCAGTTTCGTCGTTGCGTATACCATCGCAGGCGCTCCTGTCTGTGGTGCAGTGTCAAGGGTAACCGCAGCCATGGTCTCTGAGCTGATAGTCCGTGCTGCTGCAAACGTCGTCGAACTGTTCGTGCAAATGTTGTTGTCTTGCAAACGTCCCGATCTGTTGACACAGGGATCGAGGCGTGGCTGCACGATCCGTTACAGTCATATGGATAAGATGCCTGTCATCTCGACTACTAGTGATACGAGGCCATTGGGATCCACCACAGCGGTCCGTTTTGTCCTCCTGAACCCACCGATTCTGCTAACAGTCATTGGATCGCGACCAACGCGAGCAGCAATGTTGCGATACGATAAACCCCAATCGTGATAGGTTACATCCGACCTTTATCAAAATCGGAAACGTGATGGTACGCGTTTCTCCTCCTTACACGAGGCATCACAACAATGTTTCACCAACCAACTGCTGTTTGTGTATGAGAAATCGCTTGTAAACTTTCCTAATGTCAGCACGTTGTAGGTGTCGCCAGCGGCGCCAACCTTGTGTGAATGCTCTGAGAAGCTAATCATTTCCATATCACAGCATCTTTTTCCTGTCGGTTAATTTTCGCGTCTGTAGCACGTCATCTTCGCGGTGTAGCAATTTTAATGGCCAGAATTGTATATCATCTGGAATGTTTAAGCATTATGAAGGCTTTATAGATTAAGGCAGGAAAAACTTCGCAATACTACCACTGGTCCCCTCAGCGATAGCGAGACTACAGCAGAGAAATTGACTGATTTAAGCGACCCACACTGGCTATACATTGAGCGGACGTACTTATTTCCTGTTGTTTCCTCTGGAGTACAGGGCCACATAGTACGGTTCCTGGTCATCCTCTTAACTTCACTTTAGGTCTTATCAACATAGATTTCCTTTCGATAGTACTTCAAGTCATCTTAGTTCGACCTTGCTTTCTGGTTCCTTCAGCATTCCAGTCTAGTGGCACCCTCTCGACAGCTCTATCCAGCTTCAGTGACTGATCTCCTTGATCTGAATATAAATCAGCTGCTGATTGGTCATGGTCCAAAGATCTTAATTTGAGATTATGTACGGCCACATCACATTTTTTATTTGACGCAGACATCTATTTATGAACACCTGCAGCCGATTGTTTGCCTTTTTTTCTAAATTTCCACGTCTCACAGCCGTATAAAAGAATCGACTTATCATTGCTGTTGAAGAGACGGGGCTTAGTCTTCCTGGAGATGTTTCTGTTTTTCCACGTGTGGTAACGCTGGACAAATGCACCGTTTGCCTTTCGGAACGTCTTCCTCTGCCCCCCACCGACATCCTTTGTAACCATACTTCCAAGGTATAGGAAAAACTCGACTCTCTCAATTTCCTTCCCATTTATTGTCAGGCAGATCAGGATTTATCCACATCTCTTTGGTTTTGTTTGGGTTGATTATGAGACCTGCGCGGTCCGCTTCCTCCTGCAACTTTTTCAGTGGATGTTAGAATGCAAATGTTGATTATACACGATGACGAATATATCATCAGGATATTAATTGTACAGATTCATAATACGTAGAATACAACCAGTAATAAAATCATTTTCTGATATATGTACAGCTGAAAAGTAAGAGTAAATTATTTTTTTCTTATTTAGCATTATATTCTTCAAATAAATAAATACACTGCTCAAAACAGGGGATCATGTGAGATATCATACACAATATACATATGGTAACGTGTATTATTCATACATTGGTTACAACTGTAATTTGTATTTGATACAGTACGATATTTAGCTGTCTTAACTCCTTATTTGAGCTTTACATGGCGTTAGTTAAAGCGAGCGATAGACTTAGCGACATTTGTGCTACCATAATAGTGAAAAAGTTATTCTCGTTATCCTGTAATATCATGTGTGATCACCTCGAACAGACACCTGCAGATGTACACCTGCGTGGCATGGACAGTATGACGTTATCAATCAGCTCTTGAGGGATATTTGGTCATTCTTCCATGAGTGCAATACCCAGTTGTGCAATCGTTGCGGGAGGTGCTGGTCTGACTGCAATGCGTCTGCCAAGAGTATCCCAGACATGCTGAATTGGGTTTAAGTCCTGTGAAGAAGCTGGCCACTCCATTCGTTAAATTCCATCAGCTTCAAGCATATTGTCCACCTATGCCTCTCAATGGGAACGAGCGTTACCGTCCAGGAGAAGGAACCCATCTGCTATGGCAGCAGCGTAGGGATCAACAAAAAGGTCGAACAATCTCCTTTCTATACTTCTAAGTAGTGAAAGCCCCATTCTGAACGATTCCTGCCCACACCATTCGTCTACCACCAAGATTGGTGATGTTTCCTGCACATAAGTAAGACTGTTCCATGTTCTTTGCAGATCAGGGGTTGACGATTGTCCGGCTGAAAACAAAATCTTGATTCATCTGTGATCAGAACCGTGCGCCATTCGTTACGATTTCACTCCTGATGTTTCTGCGCCCTGTTTCGGCGGGGTAAATGGTGTCATGGTTTTAGTGGGACACACACCATAGGCCTCTGTGCGTAGAAGCCACATTCCCAAAGGCGATTTCGGACTGTTTGTGTTGATATAGAGCGTCCTCTTTCTGCTTGGAGGGTGCGTTGCAGCTGAGCTGCATTCAGCCTCCTGTCTCGACGGGCTGTTCACCGGAGATAACGGTGATCTCTTGCTGATTTTACCTGTGGATGACGTGGGCCTTCCTTGTTTTAACGGTTCCTGATGTCTGAAATCGCCTCCAGGTTCTGCAAATCACACTTTGGAACCTTCAAATAGCTGCAGCCAACTCCCTCTGTGTTTGTCTTTCGTCCAATCTTCCTATGGCTCTCCATAAAGGTCGGGACACACATATCCGGCCATTGTCCGGACGGAGTGTCGGACGGGTGACGTCCGTGCTCCGGCCCGTTCCTCTAGCGGCCACACGTCCGTTCACTGCAGTGACTCGCTGATCTGTGTTCCTGTTTGTGAACGTTGTAAATATGTTCGCTAATTTTAGTAATAGTGAATTAGGATTCATAGCACTTGCTTAGACGAAGAAGAAACAGAAGCAAGGCAAAGAAGACGAAGAAATCTATGGATCCACAGCATCAAATCTTCGAAAGCTACCACGAGTTCGCGAGAGATCATGAGATGCTGAATTTTATGTACAAGACCAACTAAAAAAATTCTCCACAAGCGAGTTTGGACTGGGATGGATAGAACATGTCGCCTAGACAATATACCAGTGACATAAAGGGAAAAAACACATTTGTTTGTGAAATAAAAAGTAAATTAATATTTGTCTGGTATTAAAACTTGTAAAATTTTTACATTACTAAATAAATATTTATCTTTTATTCAAACTTGTATAATTTGTATATTTATATATGTATATTTTTCTGGTAATGAAACTTTGATAATTTTTATCTTATCTTTGGCTTGCAAATCTGCTAAAATTGTCTTCCATACTTTATCCTTGTAATCGATATTCCGGTACTTCACGTCTATCTGATCGTAAAGTACCGGAAACTTACGAACTTCTTCTATTAACCGTTTGCGTCCATTTCTTACAACAAACAGTCTTCCACTGTTGAGAAACAACACCGTCGCGTCGTCCGGCGTCCGTGCCCGTCACGTGAAAAATTGAACTCTGAGAATTCCGCCCGGCCCGCTACCGGTCGGTTGACGTTCTGTGCCCTGCCCGTGCACGGCCCGGGTCACGTGTGGGTACCTACATTCATTTCAGTGGTATACAGTATTTCGTTCTCCGGGCGACGACCGATACTCGGACTTGTCCCGGCCCGGACACGGCCCGGATATGGTGTCCGCACTTTAACATAGCTTTGGGTAAGTCACGTTGTTGTTGCAATCCACTACCAGCTCACTACACTAGCTGAACCCGACTGCTTGTGTTAATAGGTATGGTAAACAAAAGTAAACACCAACTTCCTCTGCAGCAACTTTCTGTTATTAACACTATCTCGATTGCCGTAATGTTTTTGTCTTCGACAAACACATCGAACTATTTTAGTTCATTCTGCCTACAACAATAGATATTTTAACTGAACCCCTAATTGTTTTGACCGGTGTAGACGGAACCGACTACTGTATCTGTCATAACGAAAGTTGGCACTATTATCCGCAGTCTTCAATAACTTCGTGTGATTATTCACTACATCTAGTGAACTGTCGGTTACCAGTTAAAGAGAAATTTACAAAGGCTCATGTTTTTCATTTATTCTAAAAACAAACGTAGGCTACCACATTTTTTTATGTTTTATGCACATAGTTTATATAAACATAGGCTACCACATTTTTTTATGTTTTATGCACATAGTTTGGTTCTTTTACTCTTGTTGGCATTGCAACGTATTCATCATCTAGATAAAATATTACTCTTAAACCTAACTTTAAAAAGTATTACACATACTGAGTGAGGTGCCTTACTCACAACAAAAGAAATAAACGGCAGCGGCAGAATTCCGCTGTAGTGTTTAACATAGCAATAATAGAGTAAGGCCAACAATGGACAACGGCGAAAGGACTGGGCAATAGCCGATGCTGTTATCTATGTATCGATAATTAAAATCTATAGATGGCTTTGTTGACTGTTGATAGTGCGTATCCCTTTTACGGCTTATGACTGATAACAATATCATTCAGTTTCACTACACAGTAGCTACGTCGTGTCTTATTTCATTTAGTCCCTTCGGAGGTTCGAGGTTAGAGCATGGGTGTGTGTGTTGTCCTTAGCATAAATTTCAGTATTACTTTATCGTTAACACGAATTATTTACAGACGAATGGAAAAAACTTGTGGAATCTAACCTCGGGAAAGATCAGCTTGGATTTAGGACAATTGTAGGAACACGAGAGGCAATACTCACATTACGACTTATCTTAAAAGATAGTCTGAGGAAAGGGAAATCTAAGTTTTTAGCGTTTGTCGATTTGGAGAAAGCTTTTGACAATGTTGACTGGAATACACTCTTCCAAATTCTGAAAGTATCAGGGGTAAAATATAGGGAGCGAAGAGTTATATTCAACCTATACAAAAACCAGACGGCGGTTATTAGAGTCGAAGGGCACGAAAGGGACGCAGAGGTTGGGAAGGGAGTAAGACAGGGGTGTAGCCTTTCCCCAATGTTGTTCAATCTGTACATTGAGGAGGCAGTGAAGGAATGGAAGGAGAAATTTGCGGTTTGCCGATGACATAGTAATTCTGTCAGAGACCGCAAAAGATCTGGAAGAGCAATTGAATGGAATGGACAGTGTCTTGAAAGGAAGATATAAGATGAAAGTTAACAACAGTAAAACGAAGGTAATGGAATGCAATGTCAGAAAATCAGGTGATTAGGTAACGAGACAATAAAAATAGTAGATGAATTTTGTTATTTGGGTAGTAGGATAACTTCTGATGGCCGAAGTAAAGAAGATATAAAATGCAGAATTGCTATGGGAAGAAAAGCATCTCTAAAGAAGCGAGACTTGTTAACATCCAGTATTAATTTAAATGTTAGGAAGTCCTTTCTGAAAGCATTTGTCTGAAAGCATTGTATGATAGTGGAACGTGGGCGATAAGCTATTCAGATAAAATGATGATAGAAGCTTTTGAAATGTGGTGCTACAGAAGAATTTTGGAAATTAGATGGGTAGATCACGTAACTAATGAGGGGTGCTTAACCGAATCAGGGAGAAAAGGAGTTTCTGGCATATACTGACTAAGAGAAGGGATAAATTGGTTGGACACATTCTGAAACATCAAGGAATTGTCAAATTAGCATTAGAAGGAAGCGTGTGGGGTAAAAATAGTAGAGGGAGACCGAGGGACGGATATAGTAAGGATATTCAAAAGGATGTAGGTTGCCGTTCGTATTCTCAGATGAAGAGACTTGCACAGGACAGGGTAGCGTGGAGAGCTGCATCAAACCGGTCTGCGGACTGAAGACCACAACAACAACAACAACAACAAGTTAATCGTTTCGGTGATAAGGGGATTCAGACTCCCAAGACCCCCCTTTGGTTTCGTCCTTGCGGTTACCCAATGCAACATGGCAAAGAAGGAAATGTAAAGTTCAACTGTTTGTAAATCTATCGGACCAAACTGCGTGGTCATCAGTCCGTAGCTTACAAACTACTTAAACTAAGGTAAACTAACCTAAGGACACCCATGCCCCAGGGAGGACTCGAACCTCCACGGCGAGCAACCGCGCGCCCCGCAGCGAGACGCTTTAGACCGCTCGGCTACTCCACCGCGGCCGAATGTAAGGCATAGTAAAGCTATGGTGAAGCGTTTTTGCAGGACGGACACGGTGCGTGGTGAGGTGCGGCGGCGGCAGGTGGCTGCTACTCTACCTGCCGGTGTGGAGGCCCCGGCGGCCTACGCGGGCGCCGTGGGCAGCGTCGCGGTAACGAGCCCCGTGGCGGCGCGGCGCCAGCCGTTGATTTAGGGCGCCACCTCCGCCTCCGCCCCCGCACAGACGGCGCTAATTACGGCGCGTGTTGCCGCCCAGAGTTACGGCGCCAGCTGCTCGCGCCGACAATGGCCAAGTCGCGGCGGCCGCTGCTGCCGCCACTGTGCCCAGAGCGTCGCCAGCGCCGGCCGCCGGCCGCTGCTTTGTCTCCAGGCTGAGCGGCGTGCGGCCAGCACGGAAGCCCGAGAGTGCTGGATCAGGGTTGCCAGGTTTTTCCATTGCTCTGTCGCCAAATTTTAAACAAAAAATAGCCAATATGTCGCCATCTTTTTATCAATAAAATCCCTAAATATATCCACCTTTTCCTCAGTAAAAATAGTCAAGTATCGCTCATTGTGCTATGGTATTATGTCCTGTGTCTCAACAACAATAATCCTGAAATTCAAATTCAAAATTCAAATGTTTCTTAAGCTTATGGGACTTAACTACGGGGTCATCAGTCCCTAAACTTGCAAACTACTTATCAACTAGCTTATCCTAAGGACGGCACAAATATCCATGCCAGAGGGGGGATTCGAACCCCCGACCGTAGTGGCCGTGCAGCCTGAAATTCAGGGAGTAAGTTGGTTACTGAGTAACAAGTAACACAAGCTATGGCACTCTCAAATTCATAGACGCCAGACTGGACATTCCAAGAAGCTTCGTTCTTCAAGGAAACATTTACCTGAGCCCAGCTAGGAACTGAACCCACACACACCACCAAATGGTCAACGAATCCAGTCGAAATATAGTCACATTGTAAATGTGAGAGAGACTCAAGAGATACAGTGGATACTAAATTTAAACACAGTTACATTTAAATTATGATATGTACTAATTTCGGAACTACTAAAATAGGAACATAAAACTATTCAAGAATCATTCTAACAAACTTACACAAGGGAAGTTCTGATGCATAGCTTCGATAATTAATCACTTATATCTTCTTCAAAACTGATATTTACAGGCCATGAGAACTACAGGGAAATTAGCAAGTTTTCTACATTGAAATATCAGCAAACCATTGTTAACTATTGCGAAGTGCGTAGCAAAGGGCTTGTCTCATAGTAGCAGTTATTAGGTATTTCTGTTGTGTATCGCGTGACGCTAGTTGGGGGTGGGGGGGGGGGGGGCTGGTAAGGAGGGGCCACAGGCCGGCGCCCTATATATAGACAGGGAGCGCAAAACAAAAAACTGTTTAAATGCGTCTGTGCACGCTGTAATCCTCGCGATGTCTACGGGAGACATACATATGAGGTTGTAGTATATTTCAGGAGTCATCGTTTAAAGCCTATTCATAAACCTTGTAAGTAGGCTCCTCGAGGTATTTTACATCTATGTCTACAAGTTTCTTTGTATTCCTGTAACATTCTCTCACAGATCAAAGATACGTGCAGACATTTGTGCCAACTTCTATAGTGCGATTACTTTTCCCCAGTATGCTAGCGATGTTCAGTCAGTGTCATTTATACAATGTTTCAAGAGGGATTGCTTTAAATTCGTCTTACTTGAAGTAAAATAAAATAGCCTTTAGGTCGCCAACTAATTCTTTTACTAGCCACATTTAATCGCCAGTCGCCAAAAAGCTAGAATGGCTATTATTCTAAGAAAAAGATAGCCAAGAATGCGAAAAATCGCCACACCTGGCAACCCTGTGCTGGATGTGCACAGTATCTGTCAGCACGATCTGCAGGGGCGCCGACACTGTGCTAGCTCCGGGCTCGTGCACACCCCAACAATTTTTTGGGGGTGCTGAGTAAAATGTTCACATATTTGTAGCACTTATGGGACTTAACTATGTGATCAGTCCCTAAACTTAAAAACTACTTCTGAACTAGCTAATACTAAGGACGGCACAAATATCCATGCCCGAGGGGGGGATTCGAACGCCCTACCGTAATGGCCGTGCAGACCGTGACTGGAGTGCCTCAGTTCCCTCGGCCACCGCGGCGGGTGGTGCTGAGCACCCACATAAAATTGACGTGTAAAATAAAATTCTATACATTATTTAAAAAATCGGGAAAATATCAAAACTCTACCTTATGATTCAAGAGGCAAAGCAAAACGTGACCATAGCGAGAGACGATATTTCATACGTGAAAGAAATGATCAATTTTGTACGCGGGTCCCCAAGCGAGCACTAATGAGTGTCGGTGTTTTACCCATTATTCACCCTAAATCACATCGGTCCTTTTGACATTTCAGGTGCACGTATTTATGAACATTCAATTGTGTTCTTTCAGGAGTTAAGCTTGAAGTATCTGATGCTGATGCTAAAGCTAATCGTTTTTCATTTATCTTTGTCACTTCCCTTGTTATTAAAATTATAGATTCAGTTGAAATTTGGAATGCTTTTCTCTCAGGCTTAAAAAATATTAATTTTTATTGAACGTATTCTTTGAAGTACCTCGCTTCAGAACCATTAGAAGATGGATGTATATATTTTATTTGTGACTAGTAATTTTATGTTTGGTGATGCCTCAACCTGGATGTACTCTTTTAGTACATAAAAAATGTCGTGAAGTTATATAAATTACGACAGGTCTGAAGATGGCGTCGAGCACGCCGAAACCGGTAACGTAATAAATGAAAATGCGATCTTGGCTGCAAAATCATTATTAAACAATTATAGATCGCCCCATCGAATTATATATATATATATATATATATATATATATATATATATATATATATATATATATATATATATATATAATTTTTCATTTGTCCATATAGTTTGTTTACAACGACTACTAGTAATTGAGACGGAAAACCCCAGTTAAACTCTATTTTCAAAACGCTTCAGCATCACACACTGACGTCTGCTCTTTGGTTCGGAGATATCCAATCATCCAGCATACAGTCTTGATCTTACTCCCATTAATTTTGATCCTTTCTTGCACCTCCAGTCAGCATTCTGACAACGAAAATTTGTAATTTTGAAGGCAACTGCCACATCTTGGTTCCATTCACAAGCAGAAGACTTCCACGACACAGGAATATAAAAGTAATCCCACGATATGACATGGGTCACAATGCTTTTCCTGACTGTATCTACAAATAACTCGAATTTTGATTTACCTGTCGACTATAAAGTTTTTCTTGTCACTATGTTGTCTTTGCTTAAAACGTGGGCAATTTACTTCCTGTATGCACCTAGTATTCCACTTTTCCTCTCTTATACATGACACAAGAATTTTACTGCTAAATGAAGTTATGTGGGCGGGGGTGGGCTGTTGATTCTCGCCATTTTAAAGGTTGGTAAGATGTTATTAATCCTGAAATTATTTGCACATTGAGGTATTAAGATGTTTTATCTGATAAAGCTATTAATTTTGATTAAACAATTTTTGTAATGTCAATAAATAGTCGCCTTTCATACTAGTTACAGAAAATAATTGCATTTAACGAAAGTTGCATTTCCAGTCATGCAATCCTGACCCAGATTGCAGAGTACAGCTATCATTTCTGTTCCTGGGGCCTTATTATGTATTTATTTAAATGGATGTTTTGCAGCAATCAGTCGTTATTTGTTTATTTCGGCAAGTGACTTGCCGTAACCAATGCTTCTTTATGGGAGGCAATCTGATTTATTTATTTTAATAAGGTGTTTGAGCAACTAAGTCAAAGTCTTGCTATGGATATTGGAAGCATTCAGTGTTAATGATACAATGCATCAAGTGTTACTTAATTCCTTTACTGGTATCCAACAGTTGTGATTATAAATGGTCAACTCGCAGCCCAAATCAAAATATGCTAGGTACCACGCAGGTGAACCCACTTTCTATGCCTGTAACATCTTTGGAGTCTTTATGTTGTATGATTCCAGCACAACACTGAGAACACAGTACATAAATCACGAGAGGGATTTTGAGTAGCACCATATGTTGACGATGTCATAGTGTTAATTTCCAATTCAGATGAAATTTACTTGCTTCTGGTAACTTTGGACGTTTTCTCAATATCCTCCAATAGCCCAGAGCTCACATTAATGACCAAAAATAGTTTCTTAAATTTATGGGAATTTACTAAACTCGAGATCCCATGGGGAGTTGTAGTAAATCATCATAAATCTTTAGATCACTATTGACAACTACATGAAAATCACTGTACTAAATTAGAAATTAGTTAAGGATCTGACTTGAAGTATGCTTCTGTAATTTTAATACTACTCTTCCAACTATTTGTAGTGCGCAACGAAATACTCTGATTAATGATGAACCCTTGGCTCCTGCAAGGAAGACATCAACAGCATGTCATGCAGAATTCAGAAAGCTGTCCCTTGTTTACTTACAATTGGTGAAACTTTATCATTTATATAAAGATAAACGTAGATGACAACTCTTATAAGAGAAATCTTAAAAATAACAAAGTGTTACTAGTGAGGATCAGTAAATTTTATGTTTAGTGAGGCTTTTTTTCAAAAAAAAAAAAAAAAAAAAAAAAAAGAAAAAAAAATAAAAATAAATAAATAAATAAATAAATAAATAAAAATAATAATAATTGTTAGAAACACTTTCAAATTATATTTCCAAGTTTCAGATAGATCAAAACCTGAGAAAAGATATAAACGATTTCAAAAGGAATAAAAGTAGGTAGGATGGCTGAAGAACCGCGCCTACTTGACATTAAATTTCATCAGTTTATGATCGAGGCTCTCACAACATCAGAAACGTTATGCAATGTTGAAATTACTGATTGGGGATGTTGTAGTTTGCTTAAAGCGTTAGCACACAATACCGTTAACTGCCAGCCAGTTGCTGGCTGCGTCTGCACTGAAATGAAAGCTAAACTTGATCTGTCTTGATCAACTGCCGCCAATCGCACTTTCCTTGCATCTTGATTAACCCTGCTGTTATCTTCGGGTCATTGTGACCCGAAAACGAATTTGTTCTTTCATAGCTTTTTAATGTTTAAATATTATTTCTTCAAACTTGAAGACTTTGTTTTTTGAGACATTATAAATACTTCAAATATCAAATTAAAATCAATACTTTTCTCCCCATTCCGTAAACTTAATTTGTTACAGTTGTGTTCTTCGGGTCAATATGACCCGGGGCAATTAAAAATTCACAGAACCTACAGATATCATAGTCAAGTTTTATTTCGTCGTGGTTTCATGACAAAGTAAATTTCTGATTCTTTATTGTTGAAATGTGTGAAGGCTACGCAACAATCGAAGTCACTGATTGCGTTCAAATTATTGTACCACATTATCGCTCACAGTTACATTTTCACATCTGTTGTGTGCAGACGCAGCTGCTATATATATCATAGTAACGTTTGTGGAGCTATTATGACGAAAAGAGTTCTTTCCCATGAGCAATTGGAAGCTTTAGGCAACTCACAAACACACGCCTACTGCCTCCGGCTGCAGCACTCGACTTGAGACTCTCGACTGATGGAGGCTGCGATCAGAAGCTAAGAATGCATCTGTCACTGAGGATACAATTTCTCAAGATGAAAATCACACCAGTGATGACAACATTCATCCTTCATCTGAATCAGAAGACATTTCTGACGCCGACATATCAAATGGCAAAGTACATGCTGTTCAATTCATTCAGTCTAAAGACAAAAAGATCACATGGAGCTTACAACCTTTTCCGCAAACTGGAAGAGCATCTAGTGCAAACATTATAAACGTTACTCCTGGTCCGACAAGATACGCTATCGCCAGAGTAAGTGACATAAAATCATCTTTTCTTGTTATGATGAATGATAATATTCAGAGTATTGTGGTGGAAATGACTAATATTGAGGGTCAAAGAGTTTATGGAGATGGCTGGGAAGCGTTAGATAAAATTACACTTCAGGCCTATATTGGCCTGTTATTACTGGCTGGTGTGTACAAATCATATGGTGAATCAACAAAGAGTCTCCTGGATCCAGAAACGGGAAGAGCCATTTTTCCTGCCGCAATGTCGCTGAAACGGCTCTGTTGCATTTCACGTGTCTCACGTTTCAATGACAAGTCTGAACGAAGAGCACGAAGAGTAAATGACAAGTTGGCACCTATAAGAGTTTTGTGGGATACGTGGGTGGAAATGCTTTCAAAACTATATAATCCTGGAACAAATATAACTGTGGATGAGCAACTTGTGGCTTTCGGAGGACGTTGTCCAGTCGTTTAATATATACCGAACAAACCATCAAAATATGGGGTAAAGATACGGACATTGCGTGATAGTGCCACTTCTTATGTTTTGAAGACACAAATCTATACAGGAAAATTATCTGGACAATCACCTGAGAAAAATCAAGGTATGAGGGTTGTCATGGATCCGACTTATGAGCTAAAAGGACAAAATGTCACATGTGACAACTTCCTCACGTCATATGAATTAGGCCAAGGACTTCTCAAAAGACAATGTTGGGCACAGTGAGAAAAAAAAGCCTGAACTCTCAAATAATATATCAAGTAAGAAGATGTTCTTTTTCACTAAGGTCACTACCATCGTGTCTTATGTTCCAAGGAAGAACAAACAGGTTGTCTTGATGAGCACAATGCACAACAGCATTGAAATAAGCAACAGAGAAGACACAAAACCAAAAATGATATTAGAGTACAATGCAATTGAGGGAGCTGTTGATACATTGGATCAGCTTATTGGCACATATACATGCAAGAGGAAAACCAACCGATGGCCAATGATCAACTTCTATAATAATATTGATACTTTGCCTACAGTGCTTTTGTGCTATGGAGAGAAATAAATCCGGGATGGAAAAAAATGTTCTTTACAAAATAAGAATATTTATTGATGAATTGGGAAGACTCCTAGTTTCTCCTTAAATTGTAGCTAGAAAAATGCATCCACGAAATGAACAGTCAGCGGCAATTGTTAGAAAATACAAACGGGAAATCCATCAACACCAAGCTTCATCGGTGGCAACCGAAATTGCAAACGTTCCACATGCAAATTCTGTCCCAATGAAGTGTTCAAATTGTAACAGACATGTTTGTAAAACACATGTTAGATACCTCTGCCCAAATTGTGAAAAGTAAAACTCTATTTTAATTTTGCCTTGTGATTGTGCTTGTAATTATACGCCAAGTAAAACTGTTGTGCAACAGATCAATGAGGGCGAGAACTTACTTCATTGTTGATATTGTTGACATTTAATAGTGTAAAATTTATGAATATTGTAACAAATAAACCTACATTCATAATTATAATAATTTTTAGCGGTTTATTTTCATTATACCCTTCAAATACCACACCGGGTAATTATGACCCGAAAGACCATATGTGTATACCTTTTTTAAGGAACACAGCAGGGTTAAGTCAAGAACGGCCTGTCAACCCGAGTCCGGCTAAATATTGGCGTGGTACGTCAGTCTAAAATCAACCCACTGCGTTGCCAGTCCAAAATGTGCTCACGTTATCTCATTCACTCTGCCTACATTCACACTAGATATTAGGTATCTCAGTCAACACTATGAACAGCGCATAATCCTTAGTATTCTCCAATGGACATTTACTCAGATCCGCTACACGGCAGAGGAATGGTATTGTGTTTCACTTTTAAAAGGTCACTATTTCCCCGAGTGGTAGGGGGATTTTTAAGTAGGTTTCGTCCAAAGACAGCCCGGAGCAACACAGTTAAGTGGCAAACCAACTGCCCCTCGCCAACTGCCTCGTCTTGCCGCCCGCCTCATAGGCGTTGAAGAGTCCAGCTTTACAAAAACATAACTGCTCGGGTGTGTGTCATTCCTCGATCTAAATTTCTCGTCCCACTTGTGACATGATCTCGTAATTTGCATATTAAACTGTATTTATTATCCTTAGAAATGCTCGTACCCCATCGAGTTTATATTCAAACAATCCATTTTGACAAATAGAATGTGAGTCTAAGGTTGTAATATGCAGCAATTGAAAGCGAGGAGAACTCGACTTCTTACAAGTATAAATCAGAAGCAGAGACATTTGACCATCAGTATCTCTCCATCACTCTACTTCAAAAGTCCAGAATATACCGTTTTCTTCTTCATCTCAGCCTTTTCCCATGTCACGTATAGTTGGCACTGTTTTGTTGGATTCTTCTCTATCACATATGTCTTTTAAATGCTTCTTCTCTCTTCCAACATTTTTCTCTCAGATTCCCTACTAAATTCCCTTTCTATAACTTCTTGACCCTTAGATTTTTAGATTTTCATTTTTTTCTCCACATAGCACTACCCTCTTCGCTGCTCTTGTTCATATAATCTAAGCCTTTTTCTTGGATTTTCTTTCCTATAGAACCCACTTTCACTATTCTCCTAATGTACTCATTCGTTATTTGATCTTTCCTTGAAACTCCGCTCTACCACCGTGATAGTCATATTTCTGCCACTTCCATCTTTATTGGGAGTTGATGGTTTACATTTTGCACTCTGAAGCATAGCAGGCCTCACCACAGGTTTATACAGCTTTTCTTTCATTCTACAGCTGTGCGTCTCATCCCAGAATACACAAGTCAATCATTTCATTTATCCATTATTTATCCGGTGCTGTATTTCAGCCTCCAACCCTCCATCACTTTGCTTGTAAGACCCCAAGTACTTAAACTTCATGGCCATTTTTTTTTCCCTTGCAGGTTAATGCATAAGTTTTCTGCACCCTCTTTACTCATATTTTTTGTTGCTTCCCTGCTAATTATTACTCTGTTTCGTAGAACGTTCATCCACTCTTCTAGCTTGTCTTAAAGTTCGTCTTGGGTGGGTTCACAGATTGCGCTGTCTTTGAGAAACATCATGCTCCACAATACCTCTTTCTTCACGAATTTCAATGAAACATACATGACTAGGTCAGAGAGCAGAGCATCGGTATAGTCCTGCTATCACTGGAAATGCCTTCGTTGTACATGCACTGCTCCTTGCTTGTGACTTGCACTTTCATATATGTCTTTAAACACATTCATATATTTGTCTTGCTGGCATTTTCTTCTCATACATCTCCATATCTCTTGTCTTTTCACTCTGCAATATTCTTCCTCCAGATCAACGAAGGCCATATGCAGATCAGCCTACCCATACTCCTATTTGGGTCTCCATCTGTTGCATCGGTTGTTTCTATTTGCGCTATAAATCCGAAATTTTCTTCGCATACTTGAGTTTCTAGACGCAATCTCGTCTCAATGATCCCATCCGAGGTCTTCATTGTATGGGACATATGTTCTATCACTGCATAATTGCCGAAGTTTTGAATATCCCTTACCCTTTGTATGCAGTACATGTATATGGTCTACCGATTCTCTAGGTGTGAGGCATTCTTGTATATGATTTTCTTGTTTTCTTGCATTCTTGTTTTTGGTATACAGATTCTTCGCGCATGTAGTATTCTTTTTCCTTTCCAAATCTTCTGAATTAAATTCCACAGAAAATCACTACCCTGTTCTCCCACACTTTTGCACACATCTTTTCGAATTTGGTCTGCATCTATTGCCTTCCCATTTCTCACTTTCTTTGCTAGCCTATTACAGTTCTTCCAACCTATACTTTGCGTCATTCCTTAATTTATATCTCCGTCTTCAAACATCTCTCATTCATTTTCCTCATTTAATAGTCTTGCAAAGTACTCCAGGCCCCTATTCAGGACTTTCTCCTGGTCGTGTAATACTACCCCTGATTCATCCTTCATCTACTTCATCCATGTTATGTCTTGGATGCCCTATCTCTTGCTTCCACATTCGGTTAGAGTCGTCAGCCATCCTGTCTTCTTTACAACTCTACATACGCCACTTCCATTGCTTCGGTTTTCGATATTGTCACTGCTCTTTTGGTCTTCTTTTTTGCTGTATTAGAAACTTTACTATTCTCCAGTGTTCTTGTTACATACCATGGTATCTTTGCATCTTTCTTCACTTTTATCATTTTCTGCACCTTATCATTTCACCACCACGTCTCCTTATCTTCTGGCGCTCTGTTTCCCGTTGCTACACCTAGCACATACACTGCCGGGGAAAAATTAGTACATCTAGAAAGAGGACGTCGATTTTGACTAAAAGACGACAGACCTTAAAAATATTCTGTGGACAACAATTATTTTTAGACCAATTTGTACGGTAACCTGCTGTTTAGAGTGGTCAGTCCTATTGCTCCAATATAGGAAAAAAATTAAGCAATTTTTGTCAATTCAATAGTGCTTCCTCTGTATAGAGAACTCCATAAGCCTGTCTGGCCAGCTGAATACAAGTTTTATACAGATAGACAGACATATGGAGTTCCTTACAGATAGGAAGCACTATCGAATTGACGAAAATTTCTTAACATTTTTCCTAGATTGGAAAAATGTTACTACAAGGTTGAACAGGACTGACCACTCTAAAAGCGCAGGCTATTGTACAACTTGGTCTAAAAACAACTGTTTTCCACAATGATACCTACAGTATCATATTTTATAACGTACTACTGACCATTTTAATAAGATCAGTCGTCATCTAATCAAAATCGACGTCCTCTTTCCGGATGTACTAATTTTTTCCTAGATTGGAACAATGTTACTACAACGTTGAATACGACTAACCACCCTAAAGCGCAGAGAATTGTACAACTTGGTCGAAAAACAACTGTTATCCACAATGATACCAACAGGATCATATTTTATAACGTTCTACTGACCATTTTCATAAGTGTAGTGTATCGTATTTTGCATTTCTGTTTTAACTTTTTATTTTTTATTAATCTGCCTTATTGTGGTTAAATTCAGCAATTTTGAGCACTGGCGAATGACGGCATAAATGTGCATTAAATGTGAGATCATTGAAAGATTTTTTAACAAGCAATTGTGGCTTGGAATACATTTTATGTTTTCCTACTAAATTATTTAACGGGTTGCACTCCTTACTGACATTATGTCAGATTATAATAACCCGTTATTTTTCCAGTCTTGCAACAGGTAGGTGTGTTGTACCAGCGGGGTTATGCTCGCCTACGAACTAGCGGTAGACTCAAAGTGCTCTGCAGGTCGTGCACCTTCCTACCTAGTCAGCGCGATCTCCGGACGCAGCATAAAACTAGCAGTAAACAAGGAAAGCATAAGAACTAGACAATGTAGCATATGTGGAGTTCGACAAGAATTCGCTGAACTAGCTTGTAAACTAGAGTACAACTTCTGCTGCTCTCTGCTGCTTTCCCCTGTGCGAGGCTGCTCTTTATGACAAACTGAGATTAGCAGCATTCACCTACATCTACTTGGGATACTCTGCAAATCACATTTAAGTGCCTGACAGAGGGTTCATCGAACCACCATTATTCTCTTTATATCCCATTCCATTCTCGAATAGCGCGCGGGAAGAAAGAACACCTGAATCTCTCCATTCAAGCTCTGATTTCGAGTATTTTATTCTAACGATCATTTCTATCAATGTAAGTGAGAGTCAACAATATATTTTCGATTTCGGAGGAGAATGTTAGCAATTGGAGTTTCGTAAGTAGCCCACGCCGCAGCTATAAGCGCCGTTGTTGTAATGATTCTCATCCCACAGCCTGTATCATTTCCGTAACGCTGTCTCCCCTGCATCACGACAATACGAATCGAGCTGCCCTTCTTTGGACTCTTTCGATGTCCTCCGTTAAACCCACCTGATAAGGACCCGACACTGGGCAGAAATACTCCAAAAATGAACGGAAATGCGTAGTGTATGCAGTATCTTTTACAGTTCTGTTGCATCTTTTAATGGTTCTGAAAATAAAACGCAGTCTCTAGTTCGTCTTTCCCACGGCATTATCTACGTGTTCTTTCCAATTTAAGTCTGAAGTATTAGCAATTCGTAGGTACTTTGTAGAGTTTACGGCCTTCACATTTGATTGATTTTATCTTGTAAACAACGTTTAACGGATTTCTTTTCGTACTCATGTGGACGACTTCACACTTCTCATTATTTAGAGTCAATTGCCAATTTTTACACCATAGTGATATCTTATTCAGATCGTTTTGTAGTTGGTTTTGATCTTCAGATCATTTTACTAGACGGTAAATGACGGCGTCATCTGCAAACAACCTAAGAGAGCTACTTAGATTTTGCCCTAAATCGTTTTGTAAATAAGGAGCAGCAAAGGACCAATAACACTACCCTGTGGAACGGCCGATATCACCTATGTTTTAGTCGATGCCTTACCATCGGTTACTACGAACTGTGTCCTCTCTGACAGGAAATTCCCTATCCAGTGGCAAATTTGGGGAGATATACCATAACCACGCAATTTGATTAAAAGCTGTTTGTGATGTACGGTGTCAAAAGCCTTCTGGAAGTCAAGGAATACGGAATCGATCTGCGAACCCTTGTCGATAGCACCCATCACTTCGTGTGAATAAAGAGCTAGTTGTGTTTCGCATGAACGATATTTTCTAAATCCGTGTTGACCTTGGGTCAATAGATCGTTCTGTTCGAGGTAATTCATAATATTTGAATACAGGATATGTTCCAAAACCCTGCTGCAAATTGACGTCAATGTAATAGGCCTGTTGTTTAGAGAGCAATGTCTTCCAAACGAAGAAACATGCGCTGTTGTGTTGGATGAGAAGGAAGCAGCGGAGCGTTCTACAAAGCAGGTACTGGAAGAGAGCTCGGTCAAAAATGTTGATGTTGAATATTTTGCAACGGAAAGATTCAGTTACTAGCAGCAAAAATTACGCGCCACTTGTTTTTATTTTTATTCTAATGGACCAAACTGCTGAGGTAATCGGACCCTACACTTAAAAATTAATTAAATCAACTTAGGCTAAGGACAAAACACACGTCCATGCCCGAGGAAGGAGTCGACCCTCAGACTGGGAGCATTGACAATGACCGATCCTTTCATACATGTAAGTATTTACTTAGTGCCCGCAGATTGAGCTTGGCTGACAGTATCATTGAAGTCAGCTGTTTCAAAACTTTTCTGGTCATTTAACTATAATAATACTATGTTATTGGACTTGTTTATAAAGGTTTTTTAATGGATGGGAAAACTGGTTTTGATTTTATTTGTGTGACTATAAAAATAATAATTTGTATCTCTTCACTCCTTTTTAACCTAAATTTAACATCTTCAAAATTGGATAGCCAAGGTCGCAAAATAACAAATTATTTTATGACGACCGGTTTCAGTGGGCTATGCCACTATATTCTGGTCATTTTCTATGACTGGGTGATGTGGACAATGGAACCGGCCGCCGTAAAAAGTAATTATTTTGCGATCTTGGTTTTCTGCATCTACATGTGATACTCTGCAAGTCACATTTAAGTGCCTACATTTGAAGATAATGAAACTATCTGATCGCCTCCACAACTTGCGATGTCTGGTAATGTCTAAAACTTAAATTTCCTACATTTAGTGATTGCGAATCCTGTTTTAATGGTTCTTATTACTGTAGGGCGATGTGTTTGATATATAATTCAATACTCAGCTTTTATATTGCAACGATGACTGCGGGGGTTCTGCTTGCGCTGCTTAACTAAACTGGGTTCTTCCTAGGTGAAAAGCTCATCAAAACGGAAACTCGTGAAGCTCTTCCATTTTCGAAACATTTATTTCACAAAATTGAGTTACACCTTGCCGCCATATCGTCTCCGAAACTTCTACGTTAGCCAACCGCAGACAGTACACTTGTACAGACTTTATAGCACAGACATCAACTCAAAACACTGGCCTCCCCGAGACGTTGTATGAGCTCTATATATAGTTTTGTTAACAATTGTAATGGCAGCTCTCTTTGTTGGATAAAATTAAATATCTTTAGTTCCAATCACAAATTATTGAATTATAAAAAAATACATTCAGAATCGTATACAGCAAATCAAGTTTACAAAAGTGGAATTAAAGAAATGAATCTTACACATTTTCTTGGAGAAATATATCGTTTGTCCAAAACAATGATATTGACAAATAAATTTACTAGAATCTATTATTGACGAAACGAAGATTTATACTAACATTCCCACAAGCATAAGACAGTGTGCATTACAAAAATAGGCTAGGAGATATTTCTAACTCTTTGTAATTACAAAGCTATTTACATAAGTCCTTTTTCTAATTATTGACAAAAGTTCGTTATTTATTTTCATCGACACGACTAACGCATTTTATATGTCCTAACACACTAAATAGTTCATCAGGAACCTATATTCACAGTTTGTTTAACACAACTGTCTCTTATATTGAAGTTTCAGCACTTAATCACATTGCGTGAACGTCGGCGTAAATTAATGTTCAGTGCTGGCAAAATAATTCGTATGTAATCATAAACAATGCCCTTACTACTCTTACATACACATGGTCCAAAATCCCATCTAAACCGACACAATTCGTTACAAATTCACAATCTAGATCATTCTGTCTCTTACTATTCCTAATTACAGGAGCTTTAATTCACCACAGGTCATTCTAATCATACACGTTAGGTATTCACACCACCAGTAGCACTGTCTATTGCTTCACATATTTGTTCACCACCTCAATACTGCAATGTCACAACACACGTTGGTGGTATCGTATTTTGCGCATAGTCTCCGGTATCCTCAGTTTCACTATACTGTGTACGTGCTAAATGAATACACTGACCTGGCCATTTGACAATCTTATTATAGTTAGTGGAGTTAAGCAGTTCTCGGCTCACCAAAGATTTCCCTTTATTATATGTTCGTGTCGAGAATGGAGATAAAATGTGTAAGAAGGTGTACCGAAAAGAATGTCAGAAACGTATATGGAATGTCTATTTTGTTTAGGAGGTCACGAGTTTGTACCATAGTGGTGAAATGTATTACGTTTTCGAAAGAAAGGCACACAAATATTGAGCTAAGGGGTTTCCACGCATCACTACAGAAAAACTTAAGCTTTATTCCATTCAAACACAAAAAAGGGAGATATAAATATAACTGACGATAAGGAATCTAAAGGGTTGGGTACAGTGTAGTAAAAACCTGGACAAATAACTGGGAGTTAATTAAACGAACATAATGTATATGCAGAGCTAATTCGATCATAATGGACTCTCCTTGGAAGCACCCCGCCGGCTGAGGAAGGAACTGTCAGCCGCACAGAACCGGCCGTGTGCCGCGTAATGACGACGATAAATCTTAGCAGCGAACACGCCGTGGCTACCGGCTTAATATGCACGCCCTTCACAAGCAATACAAAAACGAGCAAACACACAAGCGCGCACACACACACACACACACACACACACACACACACATTAACACACCATCACACTAGCTCGTTCGGTCGATGCAATGTCAGACGACGATTTACGCAAAATGTAAGCCAAGTTACAGTTCTCATATAAGCTGCAGTAGCAAGTGGTGGTCATATTTTAATGACTACTGTGGGACGACTCAGTAAATTGTAACTTCCTGATATGCAGTCTCTCTGCTCGCTGATATGCAGGGCTTTGTGTGCAACCCATGATGGAAATACAACATCCCTATGACGTCCGCATAGCTTGTATACTATCCCAGGGGATTCAATGGCTCTAAAGATGAAAACTTCCGCTCTCCAATGTCCCATAAATATTAACAGCACGCGGTTGCTCACCGTGGAGGTTCGAGTCCTCCCTGGGGCATGTGTGTGTGTGTTGTCCGTAGGTTAGTTTACCTAGGTTTAAGTAGTTTGTAAGCTACGGACTGATGACCACGCAGTTTGGTCTGATAGATTTACAAACATTTGAACATTTTGAACATTAGCAGCAGCATAGTCACAAACATCACTAATCTTTCGTTCCAACCCCCAGAGTGATAAAAAAAATCTTGTCTTCAAATTCCTACCAGTTTGCCAAATATATAGCATGGCAGTCCATACATGTCAACTTATACAACCCAGGTCTTAAGAATGGGTTTTGGGCATTGGCAACAGTGTGTTTTAATTTTTGTGATAAAGATTTTGACATACAAAAAGCCCAAAACCCGTTCTTAAATTTTGGAGTGTACAAGCTGACATGTAGGGACTGCAATAATGTATATATTCGGCAAAATGGTAGATATTTTAAGACAAGGTCCAAAGAACACATGACAAGTACATCAGGTAGTAATCGAGTATTTAGACAGCACCTAATTATAAAATTCAGAATGTGATTTAGAACATGACTTGCAGATCCTATATACTGCCTCAAAAGGCTTTCTCTTAGATACTCTTTAGGACCAGGAGATCTTTATTCCCCAAAGATAATGCCCATCATCTTTCCTTAATGAGCTCTTGGACTTTCGGGCCAAAACATTTTAATCTGTTTGAAAATATTATTTGAAACTGTGGATACTGCTTCTTCTTTTAATTTGTGCCTTCTTACTGCTGCCATTTATACATTTAAATCATATTCACATCTTCATCAGTGAAATAATTTTTAAGGACCACGTATATTTGTACATAATGGCGTGTTTCCCATTGACTTCTATTACTGCCAAAACGTCGTATTGCCTTTTATTTTGGCATCCTTGTATTTTATCACAGTACTAATAGCTTTCATTAGCATAAGTTGGTCACTTAATTGTTTATTTTATCCTTCTTATGTATAAAATTTATCGGTACTTTAGTACCCAATGACAAAAACCATGTAATTTTTTATTTCAGTCCAGCTATACTATTATTACGGTATTTAACAATTACCCTGATTAAAATTCAGTTATTTATTCTAGTTTTAATTGGTACCCTGTGTAATAAGCAAATTATCCGCTCCCATAAGAAAAATCATATTTCAGCAGTCTATAATCTAGATATCGAATTATTAGAGTTGCCATGACTACAGTTGGCGTCCTTCTATGCACTTCTCTGACTACCGCCTTGCCAGTTTGCCTTCTATGTTGGCATGACGACTCCTTCCTTTGTGGCTGCCTCCTTTGACCCTCAGGTTGCCGTGACGACAGCGCCATATTTAACGGCACACTAGAAGGCGTGTCTCGCAAATATACGACAAAATATACGAGGTACGTCCAGAAAGTAAGTTCCGTTTGGTTATGTAAAACAAACGTGTACAGATACAGAAAAAATATTTATTGTACAAAAATCTACAACTGTTAAACTACTTTTCTACATAGCTGCCGAAATTTTGTAGGCACTTGTCATATAGTGGCACAAGTTTCTGTATTCCTTCTTCTTAGAAGGTTGCCACCTGTGTATTCAGCCATGTGGTAGCATGTTCTTTCAGCTCGTCATCATCGTTGAAATGTTGACCACCAAGGACAGATTTTTTAGGTGTAAGAAGAGGTGAAAGTGGCTAGGAGCGAGGCCCTGGCTGTACGGATGATGATCAAACACGTTCCAGTGAAATTCCCGTAAGAGTTGTTTGGTCACATTCGCCACATGAGGTCGGGCACTATCGTGGAAACAAACACCACCTTTTGATGGAAATCCTCTTCTTACACCTAAAATTTGTACTGTCAACTCTTCGACGACGACGAGCTGAAAGAACATCCTACTACATGGCTGAATACACAGCCGGTAACCTTCTATTAAAAAGGCATACAGAAACTTGTGCCACGCTATGACAAGTGCCTACAAAATACGTAGAAAAGTAGTTTAACAGTTGTAGATATTTGTACAATAAATATTTTTTCTGTATCTGTACACGTTTGTTTTATATAGCCAAACGGAACTTACCTCGTGTATATTAACTCGATGTTTTAACATAATGATACAGTGTCATCATGTTTTTTTTTTTTTTTTTTTTTTTTTTTTTTTTTTTTTTTTTTTTTTTTTTTTTTTTGCTATGTTAGCATATTAATTGATTAAAATATTCCATTCGTTTCAAAACTATTATCAATAGTTGACACTGATATGAACATTACGTTCATTATGTGTCATTTTTAATACAGCAACTCTTCATTCATTGGTTTATATCTTTCAGTTCTTGTCTACTGTATTTTATGTAGACTTACATGATCAAACATTTATATAACACTGGTAACTCGGCGTTTGTACAGCTTTTCCCATTGGCTGCTGCAGACATAATTCAAAGATGGCGCGAAATCCGCACGCTATTTAATTATTGGCTTTATGTACACTAGTCAGCAGTTACCAACGTGCAGTCACAGTGTGTAGCCAAGCAGCTCCGAAGTAGCCAGCACCAGCCACCTGGGAAAATGTTACAGCGTTTCTTCTTGTACTATTATAATAAGAATAATATGGTTTTCTGTTCTATAGGACCCAATTGAAGAGTGAGACTCCATGGTCATGGAACAAGTCAATACATGAATTTTTAAACAAGAATGGTAATAGAAAATTTTTAAATAGTCCTATGCACACGACAATGTTCAGACAAAGTGAAAAGAATCAATAAAGAAAAAATGAATTAGCTTAATTGTTTAACTTTTGTAGGTGTTCCTCGACAAAATAAAAGGAGTGAGTCATGAGGTAACTCTACAATTTAGATTTGGAAGCGTATGGGTTAGTGCTAAGATTCTTTAGTTCTTGTGGCAGCTTATTGAAAATGGATGCTGCAGAATACTGAACACTTTTCTTCACAAGTGTCAAGATGGTGTGATGCAAATGTAGATTCGACTTCT
Organism: Locusta migratoria; assembly: GCA_026315105.1. Classification (NCBI taxonomy): domain Eukaryota; kingdom Metazoa; phylum Arthropoda; class Insecta; order Orthoptera; family Acrididae; genus Locusta; species Locusta migratoria. The sequence continues at coordinate 527,076,453 of CM048745.1, forward strand.
GTCTAGTATTCACCAAGTGAAAGCTACTAACTCGTGGGAATAAGCTGATATTATTAACAACAAACGACATTAAAGAAAAAACGTATTGTGACGCCAGTGTCAAAACATTCCTGTAAATATGTTCTATCTGTCCTTGCAGGCTATATGGAAAATCTGAAGATGACCTAAAATAGGTTGAAACGGTCAAATAAAGTTACACTCTACGATGCAGACTGTTATATTTTACATAAATCCTTTTGGTCTCTCATTGTACATGAGTTTGACCTATGCTAAGAGTCAATCAGCAAACTAGTAACAACCAGACTCGATCATACGAATGACGCATTCACATCTAGCACACTGTCATGTAATCTACTTAATTAATTGAAAATATGCGTGGTTCTATTTCCTGATAGTGCTTTTTACTCTAAACCATGTAGACAGATAACGTTAGCGAAGAGCCTGTTTCTGGAAATCTCTGCCTGTTTCTTCAGAGCTACGTCTCACGGGCTCACATATGTCCTCAACGGTACCGCCCCCTAGGACAAGACCTACAAATTGCAATTAAGCGTTTTCGTTTGCATCAGGAGCGCTAAATAAGGTGGTAGATATTTTACGAAGAGGCGCTGCTGGCCTAGGTTCAGGTGTACCTGTTAATGAGTGTCCCTCGTTATCCCCCCCCCCCCCCCTCACGCCTTCTGCAAAAGCATCTGAGCAGGCCTGTTCTCCTACTCACGCTCTGCGTCCTGGCTCTGCAGGTTGAGGAAGTATGGACCGCTTATCCCCTTTACTCAATTATCGCAATTAACGAGATCCGAATCGCCGGCAACTGGAGACCATACATCAGATACACACCGGTGCTATTACGGATGCAAATAGACCGTATTTTGTTGCAGAATCCCAGTCGTGGTAAAAATATTGAGCGTCTGATGGACAGGACCGATTATGTGCGCTGGATTGGGACGACACTTGTGCCTTCGGGGACAGAAAACTCGAATGGCTGCGTACGAGTTTGCAACAAAATAATTCAAACGTTTGACGTTTCTGCTCGGAGAGGGAGAGTTCTCTTTTTCTCTCTAGGCTGAATTAAGTGTGTCCGCAACGACGTGGTCACAGGAAACTGGTTACTGGAGTCTCATGTAATGGAGAGGGAAAAAGGTGAATACTTTTTACCTTATTCCACTTAGTATTACAGATCGTATATAAAAGATGAATCGTGAGTAATTTAAGAGGAGCAACATGATACCGTTTGCAAATAATGACTAGTCAAAGTATTGATTTTGAAGGAAAAACCTGGTTAAATGTAATGCGGAAGGGTAACACTAGATTGGCAAAGTTTCTCGTTCATAGAAGTTGGTCTAGATGTTAACTACATTAATGACTCAAAGTGGGAATAGATGCGTTTATTGAAGAATGTATTTATTTCTCATCTTCAGAACATTAGAATTCTAGATATTATCGTGTCTCGTTTCCCAATTTAAGGAAGCTTATTGGTTTCTGTTGTTTAGGTGATTAAATATTCAAAATAAAACTTATATACTTTATGAGATGTTCGCAATGTGAATTCGATGTTGTCATTCTGTCTTTATGATGGCGGTGTTGGCGTGCGTATTTGGTTTTTAATTTTATTGTTCAGTATTGTTACTAGGTTTTCTTCAAAATGTTTCAAATGTTTGTATAGTCTACGGGACTTAACTACGGGGTCATCAGTCCCTACACTTAAAAACTACTTATGAACTAACTAAGACTAAGGACGGCACAAATATCCATGCCCGATGGGGGGATTCGAACCCCTGACCGTAGTGGCCGTGCAGACCGTGACTGAAGCGCCTCAGTCCCCTCGGCCACCGCGGCCGGCAGGTTTTCTTCGTATCCATTGTTTGTGATCATAAAGATTCAGAATAAGCAGTATACATTTGATACCTACAGAAAACCAAGAAGAATAGACACAATTATACACCACACATCTAATCACCCAGATACACAGAAACATGCAGCACTTAGATGTGTGCTCCACAGACTAAACGTCATCCCACGAGACACAGATAACTACCAGAAAGAAAGAAATACCAAAGTACATATAGCCACAAACAATGAATACAAAGAAAACCTAGTAACAAAGCTGAACAATAAAAATTTAAAAACAAATAAACACACCAACACCACCATCATAAAGGCAGAATACCACACAAACAAACACACAAGACACACATAGAAGAACAACACAAAGGAAGAAAAATGAAGAAAACAGATGGTATACATTGACATACAATCACAAATACACACACAGTATCCAAAACAAAAAAACAAAAAAATAAAAACAACAACAACAACAAGACATCAAAATAGTCCACCAAACCAACAACTCACTTAAAAATATTTTCCAAAATCAATGAAAAATACAGAACCATACATAAAATCAGGAATATACCAATTGAAATGCAACACATGTATAGAAGATACCTTGTTCAAACCAAAAGAACATTTGACGCTAGGTATAAAGAACATGTACGAGCCTGGAAGTATAAAACAAGTCACTCAACGTTTGCAGAACACTAACACCAAAACCAACATAAAATCACCACCAGAGACACAGACATAGAAATCATAAGAATAAAAAACAAGAAACACCTTCCCATCCTTCAAGAAAACTACCTTATCCAAAATAATAATAAAAATCTCATAAATGACCAAACCAACCTAGGATCAACACACTTTTCAAGATTATTGACCACCCAACATAAAAATAAAATACTCTGTTAGCCAACCCCCCTCCCTCACAAACACTCAAACCACTAAGCAGTACCCTCGCCCTCCCCCCCCCCCCCCTTCCACCGCCATCGCATCCCTATTAAATCTGCATTTACTTATAGTCCAGCAGTCAGGTACTTTTACCTGGAAAGTATTCCGAACTTAATGAAATATTAGTATGTTGTGTGTAGGTACTCAGTGAAGTAAAATCTGAGTTTTCGACCTCGAGTACCCTGTGCTAACTTTGCAGGGGCCGAAAAACCTCGAAAATTTTGACCTTTTTTTCATTAATTCGTTTATAACTTCTAAACCATACGTTTGTCGTGGAACATACCTCTGAACAAAGTTGAAGAGTATAAAATTTCCTACATATAGACCCACTAATGACTGAGATACAGATGTTCAAAAATACAGTAATTTTCTAAAATAGCTCCAAAACTGAATTTTTTATTATAGTCCAGTAATGATGAACCTACATTGAGCAGTTATTCCCTCCATCTGTCCAGGGCATTCACAGGATTGACGTGCAGCTTTCCTGACCTGTCCAAAACACCTATTAATTTCTTCTTCCCTCTCTTTTCAAGACAGCTAATTATGCTCCAGAATGGCTTTCTCGCAGCTTGACCCATAGTTTGTAGCTTATTTCCAAAGTCATCCCATGATTTCTGCTTGGATTCTGCAGTTATTCGTTTGCCTTTGTTTCTTTCTTCAACTTAACTTTCTCTGTCTGTCTGATTTCTAGTATGGAACCATTTTTGAAATGCCTTTTTCTTTTTACAGGATACTTTTACTGTGTACTGCTGTTCCAAGACATTCTCTAGCCACTTCTAGTAGTGTGTCCCTGTACCTTGTCCATTCCTCTTCCAATGACTGTAAGTGACAACATTCAACAAACTGACAGCTTTTTGAAATCATTATTATGTATTTGTGCCTAATGGCCTTGTCCTGAAGCTTCTCCACTCTTATACTTTTACATATGGACCTGACTTTCCGCACTTTTGGCCTCACAAAACCAATTTCACTGCAGATTAAAGAATGATCAGTACCGTCAGAAGGGGTGAAGTCGATCAGGTGGGGGGAAGTCGACCGGCAATACAGCATTATAATTTACACTATTTACGTCTGGCGGTACATCCGGGAACTTCACGCTACACATACTTGTTGAAATTGTAACAAAAATGAAACCTAAGGGCATTGGTCTTGGACGCTAGTTTCCCAGATTTTGACATTTCAAACACTGAATGAAAATTCTTTATGATGCAGCATAATTTTAGGTACAGTGGTTTTTTCCAAGGAAAATACAATGCTCTAACCATAAAATAGTCTATTTGTTAATTTTAATAGATGTTTGGTCCCTGAGAAAGACCCTCTAATATTTTAAAAATTCATATAAACATAGTCTACCATACCTTGTCAGATATTTCAATCTAAAAGACGATCGGTTTCACCCCATTGTCTGGGTGAAGCCATTATAGGCCTTCAAAAACTGAGTGGGGTGAAGCCGATCAACCTTTAAATTAAAAGAATTTCAAAAGCACAATAGGCTATTTCTATATGCAACATTAGATATAATGTCGAAATCCTACGGATTGCACGTAATATTTTTGAAACGAATTCTTCCAGAGGTTTCCTCGAAAACAACAGAAAAACTGAATTTTGTGATCGACTTCACCCCTTCTGACGGTATCGTCAAAGAACCCTCTGAAAACACGCGTATCCTTGACTGCCTTCCTGAATTGCTGTTTATTTATTATATAGTCAATGGTAGATTTGGTTCCCCTTCCTTCCCGAGTGAATATCCTTCTGCTTAAAAGAAGATCTTGTGATAACTAAGCCCATACTGGCACAGAAATCCAAGAGCTGTTTACCCTTTCTGTTGGTCTCCATATCCTCTCCAAAATTACCCATAATCTTTTCATACTATTCTGTTCGACATCCTAACCTAGCATTGAAGTCACCTATGAGAAAAATACTGTCATCGTCCTTCAGTCTATAACATCTACATCAGTGTCTGTCCATCTCATCTTGATCTGTCCCTTCACAGGGCGAATACACTGACATCCTAATTTTCTTGCCAAATCTATCCACATCAGTCGTTCATTTATATACCTTATTGCAATTATGCTGGGTTCGATTGCTTTCCTGGTGTAACCCCTCCCCCCAACTGTGCTCTTTCTACTTTGACTCCTAACAGGTAGACCTTGTATTCTCTAACTTCGTCCTCTTTCTCTCCCCTTACCCTAACGTGAACAACAGCTAAAAGAACTAACCCCATCTTACTTGAAGCCTCTGCTATCTCTACCTTCTTCCCAGTGTAATCCCCATTAATGTTAATAGCTCCCCATCTCATTCCAGATCGTTTGCCCAAGTCGTATCCGAGGAGGCCTTGGTCTGTCAATTAGAGGTGGGACTCCATCACCTCCAAAGGTCCGAGGCATTTTGTCTGATTGTTGCCAGCATCATATTGTAGTACCTGGGAAATAGGCCTTACTTGCCCAGGGCCCCAATGGGTTTTACCCCTAACGGTTGAGGAACTAACCGGTGGATTTGTTAGTCTTTGCCGTCTGAGCACAAAGGAGGTCAAAACTCAGAATATGTCAGAGATGCCCAACCTCATTCCAAAGTAACTGGTATCCCAACTGTCAGGACCACTTACTTGGCCACTCATACGGGCAACACTCACAGACCAAACGAAAAACAAATGAACAGACAATGATAAAAAACGAAAGCCATTCCGATTAAAGCAAACTGAAGAACCACAATGTGAACAGTCATGAGCGCAGTTAAAAAATAGAAAAGATCAAAAGGAATAGTAACAGAACATATAAGTAATTCCAACAAGTTACTTTTTTGATACTTGAACAAAATGCACACAAGTATTTCAAAAAATTTCAAAAGATAACTTGTGCGACAACTATTACTTCCGCATTTTGCGAAGCTACAAAACAACAAAAGGGTACAATTAAAATAGATACAACATTACTCTTAATGAAATTGTACTGCATTTACAATTTTGATACGTGCGCGAACCGCACACATGCATCTCAAAGGTAGGGAAAAATATGCTGCTGTTGTTATTTCTTCGTTCTGCGCCAGGGATGCGAAAGCGTACATACCAGATAAAGACAAACATTAAACTGACCAAAAATTTAAATACAATAAAAGATTAATAAATTCTCAATAATATGACACTATGACATTACCCAATAGTTACTTTACCATACATTATGCGTTTCCCCAAAAGATTGTGCTTGGTACTTAATGCCCCAGCCATCAAAGTTAATTACTGTCTACCACGCCATTAACTTTGTCCTAAAATATTCTAGAAAGCAACATTTTCTATATGCGAGTGGGAGTAGTCCACCTGCTAGTCTTTGTGTGGCTCAGATCGTGTAAACATCAAAATGTCTTTGTAATGTGCACAGTCACAGATGCAATAAAAATTTATATTTGATGCAACATTTGTAGTTCCTAAGACATTCAAGAACCCTCGGTCATTATAAATAATGATTACACGCTAAAAGCAGAATGGCGTTACGGCGTGGCTGACGACTATCAGGTGACGTGATTAATTATTTTGAAGTTGTTGTTGGCATTTTCTGTATTATAAAATAGACTGAAAGTCAACAGAAGTTCAAAAGCAACTGAAAAATGATTTAGATATCTGCATGGTGCAAAAATTGACAATGGACCCTTAATAATAAGTGTGAGGTCATCCATATAACCACTAAAAGAAATCTGTTAAACTTCAGTTACACGATAAATCAGTCAAACATACAGGCCGTAAATTCAACTAAATACCTAGGCGTAACAACTACAAACAACTTAATTTGGAAAGAACAAACTGAAAATATTGTAGGAAAGGCGAACCAAAGATTACATTTAATTGGCAGAACACGTAGAAGATGCAACAGTTCTACTAAAGGAACTGCCTACGGTATACTTGTGCGCCCTGTTTTGGAGTATTGCCGCGTATTGTGGGATCCACACCAGGTGGTACTGACGGACGATTTAGAGAAAATTCAGAGAAGGGCAGCTCGTTTTGAATTATCGCGATACAGGAGAGGGAGTGTCACGGAAATGACGCACGAGTTGGAGTAGAAATCATTAAAAGAAAGGTGTTATTTGCTGAGGCGAGATATATTTGAGAAATTTCTTTAGCCAACATTCACTTCTGATTGCGAACAAACTACTTAGCATCCACCTACATAGGGAGACATGGTCATCATAATGTAATAAGAAAAAATCAAATCGAAAACAAAAACATTTTGGCGTTCCTTTTTGCAGCGAGCTATTAGAGAATGGAACTATAAAAAAATATCATAAAAGTAGTTCTATGAACCCTCTGCCATGCACTTCAACGTGACTTGCAGAGTATTTATGTAAATGTAGACGCACATCAAACTGTACGAGAAGAGTAGTAATACAAAAAGTGAAACTTATGCATATAACACAGAAAATAGCTTTTTTTTTTAATTTCTTCAGAATTTTCACATTAGTTTAGCCTTGATAGTGCGTGGATTACTACCAAGCATTTTGAATTCTTGTGGCAGCTTATTAAAAAAGGATGCGGCGGAGTACTGCACACCTCTCTGCACAAGAGTCAAGAAAGTATGACCCAAATTCAGATCCGATTTCTGTTTAGTATTAACTGAGTATAAGCTGCTAACTCTTAGGAATAACGAAATATTATTAACCACAAATAACAACAAAGCAAATAAGTATTGAGAGGCCACTGTCAGAATTCGCAGGCTACTAAACAACAGACGACAAGAGGTATGCGAGCTTGTACAATAAATTGCTCGAACCGGTAGTTTCTGAGCAATAAATACCCTTTTAGATACAGAAACGTTATCAAAAAGTAACAGCATACGTCAGAAGCGAAGAAAATAAGCACTGTTAACTATTTCAGATACTATTCTAATCGTAAACAACGCAGCGTTGAGTTTTTGAACAAGGTCATGGACATGTGCTTCCCACGACAGCTTACTATCTACCTGAACGCGTAGAAATTTGAACACTTAAGTCTCTATTATCATGTGCCAATTCTGCGTAATCAAAAGGCCAGTTTTGTTTGATTGAGTGTTAGATATTGTTAGAACTGAGTCTTACTGTGATTTAGTATTAACTTATTCTTTACAAGCCATGGACTTATCTCTTTAAATGCATCATATGATACTGCGCCAATATTGACAACAATATCCTTTATTACCAAGCTGATGTCGTCAACAAACAGAAATACGTTAGAATTTCCTGTTTAATTTGAAGGCATGCCGTTTAAATAAATGAGAAGCAACAGTGGCCCCAGATCACCTCCCTCCTATTTAACTGTGCCTCACTTTGAGAGCATATCACAGCTATTTTCAACATTTGCTGTCTGATATTACAGCAAGATGCGCCTCGGTTGCACAGTGGTAGAGTGCCAGACTACAAATCCAAAGATCGCAGGTTCGATCTCCGCCAGGTCCTAAGATCTGTCGCTTTCCACTTCTTTCACCTCTGGCAGTATTGCTCATGTGAAAAATACCGAGTAGCACCGTGGTTCGGAACCCACGTTAAACTGTAGGTCCCCCTATAGCTGGCTGGGTAAGTCAGTTCGAAGGTCGGAGGAAGGCAACGGCATACCACCTCCAAACAGAACCATGCCTAGTAAAGCACTGTGGCGTTCAAACCAATCTTCGGATTGTTGACTGCTTTACCTTTTTTCTTTTATTACAGTAAGAGGTGAAACACTTGCAAGCTACTCCCCTTACTCCACAATGTTCCAACTTCTGCAACAATATCTTGTGATCAACACAATCAAACACTTTTGTTAAACCAAAAAATAGCCTAGCGTTCGCAGTTTTTTATTTAATCCATCAAGTGCCTTACAGAGAAAAGAGAAGCATTTTCTATTCTTAAGCCACTTCTGAAATCAAACTGTACATTTGACAGCAAATTATGGGAACAGATGTGTTGAATTAACCTTGACTACAGAGATTTTTCAATAACCTTAGTAAAAGCTATTCGCATAGAAATAGGTCTAAAGTTGTCGACAACATCCTTTTCTCCATTTTTATAAAGTTGTATCACTACTGAGTACTTCAAAATGTTAGGGAAGCTTAACATTCCGTAGCGAAAAGTTACAAATATGGATAAGTTCTATGCTAACAGAGGTGGAACAACACTTAAGTATTCTGCTAAATAGCACATCAAACCAATCTCTCCCTTGTCAGCATCAAAGAGGACTACTTCAGATAACACTCTCCGAGTGTTATGTGATCACTTGCAGGAGCTAAGGTGTTTAATTCACCTGCTATATTCTGAAAGTGATTGTTAAATACTGTATATGAGTAATATGCACTGACTTTGTTCTCCAACCTTTGCTGCTGACCAGGTATTTTTTTTCACGACTGACCATATGGTTTTAATTTTATTCTGAGAATTAGCTGCTATTCTTGCATACCGTATACTTTATGCCTTCTTAATTACATTTTTCAAACTGTACAATACGGTTTGTAATGGGCTGCTGATTCTTGATTCAGACTGCTTCTAACATTTTGATATAATTCCCGCTTTGTTCTAACGATATTGTTGCGTTGAAATGGAAGCAGGCTCTTCGAAGGCAACTAAACACAGCACTTATACTGAAAGCACGTTTATTACGAACTCAACATACACGCAGCACTGACTGCCTCTCGAGCAGAATGCTCTGCTATTTATACACGGACATAATTTACCAGAAATTAGAAGAACAGTTAACATACGAATTTACAAGTGAACATAAGAAAGATGTAGAACATTCTGGAATTGTTAATTACAAAGAAATAAATTTTTGCTGTTAGGCGGGATTGAACCGGCGACCTTCAGCACCGCAGTCTGTGACGCTATCCCCTGCGCCACGCCGGCAGTCGGTATACGTGGTCTCCCGCGGCAATATTCTTATTACATATTTTTGGAAACATTTTTGTTTCTATATTATTGGGTAAACAGCACTCTATTTAAATTTGTAAATAAAGAACAGTCTAGAATGCACTAATTTATTTCATTCTACAAGAGCAGTGACACACTGGAAGGCTCCCAGCTACCTGCCAGCTCCACAACATCAGAGGAGACAAATTCCTGAAGATGGTCTACATAAGACTGAAACTAGTAGAATGAAATAAATTAGTGCATTCTAGACTGTTCTTTATTTACAAATATTCTTATTCTTCTTGTCAGCTTCGTTGTGGTGCTGTGAAAGTTTTAACGAAAATCAGCTTTCAAAGAGCATGAGAAATGTGTTAAGGACAGTATTATGTTTATCGTCTATACTCTCAGCACTTTAAACACTCTGCCAATCTTGTTCCTTAAGTAGGTTTGAAAAGGCATCTATTGCAACTGCGTCACATCATCGCCGCAGAAATCAGACATATTAAACGTTTCATAAACTAACTCAGAATATCCGCAGTGACGATTAGTGTTGAATAAAGTACGTAGTAGTATGTAGTTCGTAAACAATTTACGTATTATTTAACATAGTTCAATAATTGTCGCGGCTACACTCGGTACTGATTTTATGATCTTCCGCACTAAACATGTAGCTATATTTTAAATCATGAGATCTGTGTCCACTATGTTATCTCCCACGTAAATTTGGTGTGATATTTTCAGTCCTTTTTGGTGTTACATTTTCGAGGGACAACAGTGTTACATGCACGTTGTGCAATTTCGAATTCTCCGAATTGGCTTTTTTATCAAAGTTAGATACAGTGTTAGACGGTATTGGGTCTATGTTGCTAGGATTGTCAAATTTTTCGTCCTATGTGCTTATCAACCGGCGGATCGGACCAAATATTGCGAAAGATCTCTGCAGTTATTTACCGTTCGCACTGAACCTCGTCCTATTTATGACAAAAACGTTGCCTACGATGTTGATGCATTGGTCCGTGCTTTTATGAAATGAAATTAAGTGGTCCGTGCTTTTATAGCCCTTCAGATAGCGTGCTGTAGATGTAGATAGCCGCTACGGCTGATTTACACTGCTGCCCATCCAAAATGGAACACTAAATCAAATTTATTTGGGAGATAACACATTGTACAAAGATCAAATGATTGAAAATACTGCCTGATGTGAAGTAAGATGATAAAATCAGTATCGAGTGTTGCTGCCACTGCTGGCTATAGCCGCTGCAACAGGTGCCCAGTGTGGCAACAACACCTATACGTAGCGTTAAACCTCTTTTCATTATTCAATTCTTAGATTGTGAACTTCTTAAAATCTCTGTCTATATAAAAGCGAAAGGATACTAATTCACTCACTCACTGGCTAAACACGAAATCTCGAAAACTACTTAACCTATGAAGCTGAAATTTGGTAGGAATGTAGTTTATAGGAAAAGCTGGCATTGCCCGGGTATTTATTTATTTATTCCTATCTGGAGTTAGTACTTCTCTTACCGTTCTCTCTCTGTCCATCTTCTTTTTTCTAAAAATATGTGTTCTTTATCGGAGAACATATAAAAATAACGCTGTCTTGGATAATGTACAAAATTATAAGCGCATTATTCAAACAAAGAAAGATAGAAGTCAAAACACCAATGACATATAACATTCGCACGATCTCATATTTATTCAGTTATATGTGGTACAATTGTATAATTTTTCAGGTATGTATTCATTTGTATAAGTGCTGCATGTCTATAAAATTTCTTAGGAACACAATTGGTGTTAAATAAGTAATAGATTACTACTTGGTGCGTGATAGGGCGGTTTTCTATGAACGTTACCGTTTTATGTGCTCATACTCCATGAACTACAGGTCGCACTGTGCAACAATTTCGGAGGCACATTCAACGATATGTGTGTACATTGCCTATAAAATTTCCTGCGGCTACAATTTGTAGTGTAGAAGTTATGAATTGTAACGTCATACCGAATGCCTTTGTTTTACTCCATAAACAGCGGAAAAGTAGTAAGCGAGAAACTTTTTTCCTTTCATCATTTTACTAGGGTCGCCAGCGAGAAAAAGTTTAATAAAGGTTTGAAATTATGTTTAAAGTTTGTTGCAAGTCGCTAAGTACTCTCATTCTCATATAGTGTATTTTTAAAGTCTCATCGCATTATGGCAGTTTCTTGCAACTCCTATCGTTTATGGAGTTATATCTCTTGAACCATGTGTCGTATGTGGTTCGTACTTCTACAAAAGATGTTATCTCACGTAAGGAATATATGTACCAAATTTGGTTGAAATCGGTCCAATGGGTTAGGAGAAAATGAGCAGCATTGCCGCTTATGGCAGCAGTTTTCCGCTCATCTCATTGTTTATGACGTCATATCTTGTGAACTATACATCGTATGTGATTCTTACACTTACGGCGACCGTCCTCATGGATTGAAGCTTGCGTGTACAAACTTTCATAAAGATTGGAACACAACTGTAGATTTGTATGCAACACGTACAAATATACGGACACTCTGCTTTATATATTAGAAGACGTCAACTGAAAAAGGTTTTCGCGATAGGACCGATAGTTCACAAGATCTAATATCCAAAATAAAAACTTTCCCGTTCTGCAGCATGTGATAGGTTGAATTTATCAATCGACTGAGAAGATGAGCACTTAGGGACTTGCAACAAACTTTAAACATAAACTTTAGGGAACTTTTTATCGCTGATAACCCCAGCAAAATGATGAAAGGAAAAAAGTTTGTCGCTTACTACTTTTTCGACGTTCATGCAGTAAAATTACGGCATTTGGCATGACGTTACCATTTATTACTCCTACACTATTAATTGTATTTGCGAGAAATAATACAGACAGTATACACGCATACCACTGAACGTACGTTCGAAATTTTATCATAGTACGGCACATAGTTCATCAGATATGGAGTCATAAGCAATTGGGTTGTTGAAAAACCGCCTAATCACAAAAAATAGTAATGTTCAAATGTTTGTAAATCTAAGGGACTTAACTACGTTGGTTATCAGTCCCGAGGCTTACAAACTACTTACACTAACTTAAACTAATATGCTAAGGACAAGACAAACAATCATGCTCGAGTGAGGACTAGAATCCCCGACGGCAAACGGCCGCGCGCACTGCAACAAGGCGCCTTAGTACACAAGGCTTTTCGGGTGCGGTCCGCGTCATAACGCATGACGATTAATTACCTCTTTCCTACTAACTCTATTCGCGACGTATTTTGGAGACATTTTACATACACACCACTGGGTGTACCTTCGAAATAATATCGTATTACGACATATAGTTCAGGTGCTATGACGACAAAGACTATGAAATAGATGAAAATTTGCCATAATAAACATGAGTTTGTAATTTAATACGTCTTTATTACCAACCCCATTTACAACACATTTCTCAGGCAGTTTCCTAATATTGTATTCTATGAACCTGATAAATAATATTTTTGTCGGACATATAATTCAAGCGAAAGTTCACTCACGCACCCATTGACTCACTGACTACACACGAAATTTCTGAAACTGATGCACTAATGAAGCAGAAATTTTGCCGGTATGTGGTTTACAGGTATAAGTCGACTCTATGAAAGTAGTTTGCGACAGAACAGAATTAAGTTGCAGGGCGGAGGATATTTGCCCTACAGACTGGCGAAATCTACAGTTTCATTCCGATCTTCACGAAATTTTGCACGCTTGACCTTCAAAAGGTCACCGTCTACCTAAAGTTTCATACGGTTCATGAGGGAGGATACCTTGCAACATAAAAATGGATCCCTAAATACCGTGGTCACGCCGTAACTTGAGAATGTCTCAACCGATTTCGCAGATCCTTTTTTTATTCCATTCGTTTTTCTCAGAACAAGGATTGTATGAAATAAAAATGGAAAATTTGAGAACAATAAAGTGCAATTTTCAATGTGACCCTTGTTTGTATTGCATAGAAATCTATGATTTTGTTCCGATATTGCTGAAATATTGCACGTTTGTCCTTAAAAACAAGAGAAATGTTACTATCGGTATAAAATTTCGTTCGGTGCATGGTGGAGGGTACTTAATTTACGGATCATAGAATGAAGGCTTTCACGGCAGGTATCGTCATTATTTAAAGTTTCCGGGCTGAGATGCCGTGGTCAACATGTGAAACTTTCCCCTGACGTTTCGCCCTCGTCTGCGGAAGACATCCTCGGAGGTAAAGCGGCGTACTGCAGCGAGAGCGCGAGTAAGCGTCGTATATATAGGCATAACAGGGGGCGCTGCTATCAGTCACGTGACGTCGGCTGTGCTGTGGTCTCTGCTATTGCCAACCTCCTCGATTGAAATTAATCCATTGTCATGCTGTTGCTGCAGTGTTGACATCCATATCTTACCAAGTTTGAGACCTTTTTTTTTGTTAAAATTATTTCGGTGTTTAAAAATATCAATGGCCTCTCTGTTCAAACGCGCATAATAATGCGACGGAGTTTGACAAAATGAATAGTTTTGCTCCGATCTTGATGCATTTTTTGCGCATATGACCTTTCAACGAAGAGGAAGGTCACAGGGTACATAAATGTTTGTACGGTACGTGACAGAGGGTACCTTGCAAAACTCCATGCCGAGAGAGGGCAAGGTGGAAGCGAACAGAGAGATGGGAGAGAAAGAGATGGATGCAGAGAAAGGAGGGAAGGGGAGGTGGACTACGAGAGTGCAGAATCAATAAATCCCCGGGCAACGCTGGGTTTACAGCTAGTACTTACATATTTTTGTATTCAAATTCTTACAGGTGCTATTAATTTGTTTTTGGTGGTGTTATCTGCGACCACTGAACCGAGATGGTTGGCGCGTGGAATGACCGCGTGCCCTAAAGGCGTCATGCTACGGACTGGACAGCCATTCCCGCCGGAGGATTTGAATCCTCTCTGGGGCATGGGTGTGTGTGTTGTCCTTAGTGTTAGTTAGTTTTAGTGTGTAAGTCTGATGACCATAGCAATTTGGGCCAGTAGATTTTGACACACGGAGTTGTTTATCAGCCAGTTGTAGCCAGAGCACAGCGAAGTTGCAAGTAGCTGGTAGATCAGCAGCAATGCAGTAGCCAGATTCATATTTGGCTGTCATGCTCGCTTCATAGCTTAAGGCTTAAAGTTTTTGCGGGTTTTTGTGTACTGAATTGCCTAAACGTTAATTTAAGAAGAATAAATTAAATGTTTTATCTATGGCAGCAACTGGGTTTCATAGATTAGAAAGGATACAGCCGCCAGTTTCAGTGTTGCAGATTGATTGACAACTGGTTTTAGACAATTATTGCCCTTCTTCAGGTATATTAGTTGTGTCCTATATGTTTACTCAGAGCATTGTGTAATAACATTCACTGTAAAAACAAAGACAAAAGGACTTTTTTTTTTTTTTTTTTTTTTTTTTAAATCGGTAGTAAGACTAGTTATGTTGTAGGGTAGTGAGATCTCCTAGCCGTTAAAGAAAGTGCAGCAGAAGAAATTAAACGTGGATGAGATGTGTATGCTGAGGTGAATGATGTGGAAAACGAGGATGGACAAAATAAGAAATGATCTTATTAGAGAGCAGACTAGTGTAGTGGAGGCATTGAAGAACGCCCAGGGACAGAGTCTACACTGATGCGGGCACATGATGAAAAGGGAAGAGGGACACCTGTTGCAGAGAACAATGAAGTTACAAGTGGAGGGCAGGAGAAGACGAGGCAGACCAGGGAGAAGATGGATGGACTGCATCACTGAAGGCCTGAGAGAGAAGTGACTGAGCTGGGAGGACACTTGGGACCGAGAGAAATGGAAGTAAAATATCAGGAACAGCTAACCCTGAACTAGGAATAGCTGAAGAATTGTGTAGTAACACTCACATAATGCTATTACCCAATTTTATTACTCTGTGCTCTGAGTAAACATATAGGGCACAACTAATATACCTGAAGAAGGTATATTATAGATAAATCTGCAACCCTGAAACTGATGTCTGTTTCCTTTATAATCTTTAAGAGGATAGTATCATTATTTATTTATTTATTTTTTTTTTTTTTTGGTAGAACAATTCACTTTTATTCGTTGGTTCTAAAACCAAATTAGCATTGACCACACCTCAGGCAGTGTCTCACCCGCCATTAACGAATCACCAGACTAGTAGCAACATCAATACTTTCAGAGTGACAATTATGAAACTATATGAAACAAAACGAAAATTAGTTACAGTTTAATGCTTGAATACGTTTCATTCAACATGCAAACGTCACTACAAATATTCGAATTCGGGTTATGACATGTTCGATATACCTGCCTCCTGCTGCTAGAAGTGGCGTAGACAAATAGCGAAATTTTGCCTGACCCGCGGAAATGTCGGAACATCGATGTTGTCAATGACCTCCTGAATGTCTGGTTTCAGAGCAGCAAGTTTTAGGGTTCTTGCTGCACACCTTGTCTTTAATAGAGCCCCACGTAAAAGAGTCGCGTGTGTTCATATCCGGAGAATATGTCGGCAAATCGAGGGCCATACCAGTGGCCTCTGGGTAGCCCAGAGACAGAATATGGCTCACAAAGTGCTCCTCCAGGATATCAAACACTCTCCTGCTCCGATGGGGTTGAGATCCGAATTGCACGAATCACATCTTATCGAAATCAGGGCCACTTTGGGGATGAAATCACAACACGTTCACGTACCGTTGGTGGTCACCGATTATTACGTAACTGGACACTGCACATCACACAGTCAGTGAATGAGCGTGATTTATTTTATTTATGTATCGTATGGCATAAATACTTGGACACCTAATAAACATTACACAATGACACTTCTCCAGGTGGGAAGCAGAGACAACAAATAGCTTATATCAAAATTTAAGTGCGTTAATTACAGAGAAGTATACAGGTGTACAGTAAAAAGTCCATAACGGTGTATGATGCAATAGAATTTGAAAAAAGGTATTTATAAAATTTTAATAAAAAAATTATGGAAGATATATTACATCATACAGTAAGATGAACAATTGAATCAGCACTATTAAGTTACAAAAATAAGATAATAAGAAAAACAACAAGGAAATAAGCAGTAAATTTACACAATTTATGTTAACGGAATTAAGAAAGATAAGAAGCGAACATGGTCCTTATATATTAATGTCTAAACCAGCCAGCCATGAAATTGCATCATCTGTCACTTTATATAGGTCTGTATTTGGACCTGGGTAAGACCTGATGTTGCAGTCATACATAATATGGTCTATTGTCTGACGCAAAGCGCCGCAGTCGCACTGGGGACTTGTCGATATGCCCCACTTGTCCACAGAGAATCCTGACAGACTCCGTGAGATGTTCGGATCCTGTTAAGCGCTTTCCATTGTTGGCGGGGGAGTTCGAATCCAGTGGGTCTTTCTGTGGGGTCGCGCCAGAGAGTTGTGAAGTTGACAGTGCTTCAGTCAGTCCGTCATCGCTCAGAGATGTTAAAATCCGCGTCTTGTAGTTGTTGCGCTGAGACTAGTGGAGGCTTCCTGTACTTCAACCTTCTCCTTGACAGATGAGGAATGTCCTTATGCACTGGTAGGTCTGGATTACTTTGGATCCTCTTTAGCTGTCGGACCAAGCAGCCCTTTCTTAGTAGCGGAGGTGGAGCGATGTGACTCAGCACGGGTAACCATTGCACAGGTGTGTTTTTGATGCATCCGCTGATGGTACGCATGGTGTCTTTTAGTCTGGACAACGATTGTTTGCGTCCATAGCATTCCTGAAGCTACAGGTGTCTCCTGGGTGGTGCTAAAGAACAGTCACTTCGAGGCACGAAGTCGGAGCCCGAAGTCACACCAGCTAGACCACTTCTGGATTGTCCTGGCTATCAAACACTTGGGCTGATTAATGCAACTGAGCTTGAAAAGACTTCCCGATCGCGAAGTAGGAATTCTCCGTTCGCCAAATGCACCGATTTTGCTTATTGACAAACCCATATAAATAGAAGTGAGCTTCGTCGCTAAACCACATCATATTCACTTCAAAGTCACCGACTTCTACTTCTGAATGTGAAAATAATTTGCTAGCTCCCACCTACATAGGGAGACATGACCATCCCAATAAAGTAAGAGAAATCAGATCGATAACGGAACGATTTAGGTGTTCTTTCTTCCCGCGAGCTATTAGAGAATGGAACAGTAGAGAAAGGTTATGAAAGTGATTAATGAACCCTCTACCAGGCACTTGATTTGCAGAATATCTATGTAGATGTAGATGAAAGTCCGGATACAAATTTCCACCATGCCCCACGCCACCCATGCAGTTTGAATGTCCTAGTGCAAACCTTTCAGAAGTTAGGTAGTTTATTCCATATAGTTCAGTAATGGTCAGTCCTGTTTTTTTCCGCAGTTTGACTATCAATGTTAGTAGTGTTGGGATGGATAGGGTGAGTGTGTGACGTGTTCGGTCGCTGGATGAGTTGGCATCAGTTGGCGAACAGCCGAACGTGCTATTGGCTACCGCTGGTCCTCTCCAGGATACTGCCTAAGCGTGTAGCGTCACCTCATATGGGGCACCACAGGAGTCCCTTGTTTCGGCCACGGTCTCTGCTGTAGTGCAGTCTGGCCCGACTGATCTGTCCTCACCGGATGGCGAGTGGTAGGTTGCGGTGATTTGGGTCGTTCGATGTGTAGGACCAATGTGCAGTTTGCCCATTCGGCCTCGCCCATTCACAAGCGAACACTTCTTCAGTAGGGGAGGGGGTGAGGGATTTGTTAGTTAGTGGGAGTTTCAACTTCAGGCGATCTATGGAACCCCTTAGGGAGATAGCGCAAAGGGCCAGAAATATTTCGCACTCGGTATGCCTGACGGGGCCCTCATCCTAGATGTGGAGGCAGCCTTGCATGTGGATATCGAGCGGATGGGGTGCAGCCATCGGCAAGCGGCAACAATGACTTCTGTCGCTTTGATTCTGAGGCCACTCAGTTCATATGGGTTACTGGTGGAACTGGTGCAGACTGCGGGCCCTGCATGTGGGGTGTAAGCAGACCTCGCAATTTGCAGCTTTGTTACCAGAGTTGATCCGGTTCCGAGAGGAAGGTCTCAAGCAAAGGCTTCGTCCACGGTCTTGGCAGAATATTTGTGGACCTGTGTTACCGAGTGGAGCATTGCGAGATTCCCCTAAGTCGGACAGGTATTTACTACGCAAGGGAAGCGGCTACTCGGGTATCAAGTACTTGTGGCGTACCCATATATTTATTTATTTCCATTCTTTTATATTTGTTTCTTAATCTAGGCAGTGTTTGGTGTTGTGATGAACGATCGCCACTCGATACTCAGCGATATCGGGTGACATTCAGACTTTCAATTTATTATCGGTTAATTTTCAAACTATTCTTAGCAAAATTCACAAATGCAGGAGCATTGTTGTGTTCAGAGTATTCTCGGGACTGAAAGTTGGCCTTATCCTGCCACAGGAAAGTCTGAAATATTTAGCTACGAGTGGAATGTATATCAGAATACACAATTGGAGGTCACGCGTTGATTGCAGTAAAAAATGTTCAAATGTTTGTAAATCTATCGGACTCAACTGCGTAGTCATTAGTCCGTAGCTTACACACTACTTAAACTAAGGTAAACTAACTTAAGGGCAACGCAAACACCCACGTCCAAGGGGGGACTTGGACTCCCGAGGACGATCGGCAACACGCACCGCAGCACGGCGCCCCAGTGCGCACGGCTAAGCCGCCACGGCTTCATTGCAGTCGACAAAAGTATTAGCTCTACTGTGGTCACGTTAAGAAAAACTGTGACGTAACTTCGACACGTACAACGAATCTACAGGAAATCAAGTAAATGAGTGCGTATTTTTATCGGCTGTTCGTTTTCACCGTTTGATAAGGCATAATCGCGAACTGTCACAGCGATACTAAAATAATATTAATTACAATGGAAACTTAAAATTGTTCTCATATTTGAAAATCTATGGGACTTAACTGCTTGGTTATTAGTCCCTAGTTGAACTGACCTAAGGACAGCACGTACACTCATGCCCGAGGGGGCACCCGAACCCGCGACGGCGAACGGCCGCGCGCACCGCAGTACGGCGCCCCTGTGCCCACGGGTATTCTTCTACGGCAATGGAAACTTAATGATTAATAAATAATTATTACACCAAGTTTAGCTACCAATTGCGGTAATTATAGATGCTGATCAACGTTAAAGAAAATAGTGCAATTACTAATCCCATCAAAAACATAAAATGTACAAAAATACAAGGCTCGCGACGAATTCAAATAAGATGTTCAAATGTTTGTAAGGCTTAAGGGACTTAACTACGGCATCATCAGTCCCTAAGCATACAAACTACTTATGAACTACCTTACACTAAAGACGACACAAACATCCATGACCGAGGGGGGGATTCGAACCCTCGACGGCGGATGGCCGCGCGCACCGCAACACGGCGCTCCAGCACGCGCGGCGACGAATTCCTTCCACCATAAAAAGTCGTTAGATCGCATGGGAAAGAAAGTCGATTTTTTTAGTTAGTGTTCATGGAACCAACTATTCAACACCTCGTCATAATTTTTTTTATCTAATTAGTTACCTACCAATATCTGTAGTGACTATATGAAAATTATACATCTTTACTTCTATAATAAATGTAATGACTTGGCAATCGCACCATAAGGCAATTGCACATAGTCATAAAGACATAACAATAATTCATATTCCATTATGCAACCAAAGGTAATCACGTAGGAATGAAACACCTCACATTTGCATAAAGTCTGTTAAATATTAGTTTACGTTGCCATTCGATTGCCAAGTAATTATATTTATTATAAAAATAGAGATGTATAATTTTGATATAGAAACTACAAATGTTGGTAGGTAATTAATTAGATAAAAAATTATGACAGCGTGTTTCATGAACACTTACTAAAATAACCGACATCGTTTCCCATGAGATCTCATGACTTTTTATGGAGGAAGGAATTCTTCGCGAGACTTGCAATATTGAACATTTTATGTTTCCTGATGGGATATCAGTTTTTTGTAGGTAGTCCTTTCCTGTAAAATGTTTTGTACATCAATCACGGATTTTTTAAAACCCATTCCCAGTCTCTTTAAGTTGGTGTAGTTTCGTATTTGGCAAGTCTGGAAAGTCGATTATATTGTTATTGTTCAATCCTTTCATCGTGTACAGTACTGCAACCTGTGGTTGACGACTATAGAAATATCAAGTTAGTGTTGTATTTCGCATTAGTTTGTGAACTTTATAATACACTTATTTTCCTGTGTAAGTGAAAGTAATAGTTATTATTTTGCTTCTTATTTATTGAATGATCAGTTTATTTCATAGAACAGATAGTAATTCAAAATTAGTTATTTTAATGCATAAAAAGAAGCCTCGTTTTATAGTGCGCACCATTGTACGGTATGAAAATGATTACATATAATTTCATAAATCCTTCTCCTGTAGTAGGTACAATTAAAACTTATGAGAGTTACAAAATAAAAGTAATTTATTTCTTGAAAAAAAAAAAAAAAAAAAAAAAAAAAAAAAAAAAAAAAAAAAAAAAAAAAAAAAAAAAGCCTGAGAGCGTTAATAATGACTATGAAATAAAAGAGGAATTTCTTTAATCTTCAGCGTTGTGGGCTCCAGTTGGATGTGCTTTTGAACATGACGGTGACAATTTCATGAAACTTTTGGACTGTAGACCCACATCTGGGATTGTGTTCGGACTGCCTGGTGCAAGTCTTTTGGTAACGTCACTTAGGCGACTTGCGCGTCGATGATGATGAAATTATGATGATGAGAACTACACAACACCCAGTCTCCGAGTGGAGAAAATCTGTTACCCGACCGAGAATCGAGCCCAGGCACCCTACATGGCAATCTACTATGGTGTCCACTGGACTGCGGAGGCGGACGCTTTTGGAAAGCACGCGCGTTTTGGCGTAATTATTTAGTGAACTTGTAGTATAATGGACGCTGCATGAGTTCGTATATCATTCCCCACGTTTCTCTGAGATACAACTTAATAATTTTTATTTCGCGAAGGTCTATTTCTCTTTTAGGGTTATCCTATTTCTCTTTGGAGATTATCCTACTGTTTTTCTTCCCTGTTTTCCTTTTCTTCTCTGGTATCATTTGTTGTACATCACCAACGGATTTTCTTAAAGTCCCACTCCCTATTATTTTTCTTTTTTTAAAATTTTCCTTTGTAAAATTTTACGACGCTTCTCGCCGGGTTCCAGTGCTTATGTTGGCAACAGATGAACAATGAAGGGTAGAATTGCTTTAATACTTTTCACGAGTTACAGAGTAAATGTTATTGCTGCTCGTTTCAATCAGCAAAATTAATACTGTACCTGCTCTATGGTTGACAGGTTCTTGTATGTTCCCTTGTCCGTTCAGAAAAAAATAATTTTAGTTTTAATTGAAATTGTCAAAACAAAACAGTTATTGGTCATCTGAGTTGCCGCCATTGCCATTGGTACCAACATAACCAATGCAGCCCGGCGAGAAGTGTCGTTCAATTTAACCTTTTTCTTATCCCTATATCTTATGACTGTTATATCCGTACACAAATAATTGTTGATACATTGTTTAACGTGACAAGTAGACGAATATTACCGTAATCGGTAGTGCCAGTTTAGTAATATATGTCATTGGTTCTGCCGAGGATTGTTTGTTTTGGCATCCAAAACATTGATATTCTAGGACGTCGATGTTTTTCTTTCGATGTTCATCGAAATGTTTGAACTGATGTCAAAGTTTATGTTACTATCGATGCTTTTTTAATATCGATCATTCCTATGGCAGTGGTTGGTAGCACTTCAGGTTTTGACGTTCACTTTTTATTAGAGGTGGAGAATTTAAATCGTCAAAATATCTATTTCGTTTTACCACTCTTATGGCTATGTACACTCATGATTATTGTATTGTGCACATCTACAGTAAATCATCTTTCGAATTCTGCAATTTTCATTGGCCTCCTGATAAAATTATCGTAGAAAATCGGCACTTCAATTTTAAAGTTCGCGTACAATGGCGTCTCTACATCTCTGCCGTCTTGTGGTTTGACACCAGCGTCTAACGTTTTTGCTCCCGTTCTAACGCTTTTGCCCCCGTCACGTGACGGAATTTTCGACATTACGAGCAACAGTTTCCTCATTTATAGCCGAAATCAAGCTGTAGAGCGTGATTCGAAGTGCGGCAGTCGGAGGTGATGGTTGTATGACTGTGTTGTGTGCCTGTGTGATTGCGTGAGTGCTCTATTTTCTGAAGAAGGCCATGGCCGATAGCTGAATGTGTTGTATGTGAGTGTCTTTTGTATGTGCCTGTCGCAGCTCGTCGCCACGTCTTTGCGGTGAGTTGTAAACTGTCCTCTATATATATATATATATATATATATATATATATATATATATATATATATATATGTGTGTGTGTGTGTGTGTGTGTGTGTGTGTGTGTGTGTGCCTGATACAGTAAGATATTTAGCTGCCACAACTCTTCACTTGAGGTTTACATGGCGTTTACTTAGAGCGAAGGACCATAGATCTACCATAATAGTGAAAAAGTCATTATCTTTGCTCTCTAAAATGGTGCCTGATCACTTCGGACAGCCAGTAAGCTGCATACCTGTGAAGCATGGAGAATATGAGGTTATCAATGAGTTCTTGAGGGCTATATAGACATTCATCCATGAGTGAAATATGCAGCTCTGCATACGTTGTGAGAGGTGCTGGTCTAGCTGCAACGCATCTGTCAAGTGGACCGTAGACATGCTCAATCGGGTTTAAGTCCGATGAACAAGCTGACCACTCCATTCGTTCAATTCCATCATCTTCAAGCATGTTTCCCACCAGTGCAGCTCTGTGGCGACGAGCGTTTTCCTCCACCAGAAGGAACCCATCTTCCTATGGCACCAGTGTAGGGCACAATAAAAGGTCGAACGATCTCGACTCTATACCTCTGAGCAGCGACATTCCGAACGACATAGAGGTCCATACGTCTGCCAATACTGACTCCGTCCCACACCATTCGTCCATGGTTATGTTTCCTGCACGTAAGCAAGATTGTTCGGGATTCCATGTTCTCTCTAGAGGAGGGAACGACTATTGTCCGGTTTAGTACAAAATCTTGGCTCATATGTCAACAGAACACGGTGCCATTCGTTACGACTCCAATCCTAACGTTCCTGTACCCAGTTTCTGCGGGCTAAACGGTGTAGTGGTTTTAATAGGACACACACCACAGGCTCCCGTGCGTAGTGGCCACATTCCCGAAGGCGATGTCGGACTGTTTGTGTTTGATATTGCGCCTGTTGCTGCATGGAGTGTGCGTTGCAGCTGAGTTGCACTCAGACCCTATCTCGACGGGCTGTTAACAGGAGATAACGAACATCTGTTGCTGATGTTACCCATGGATGACGTCGGCCTTGCCTTGTTTTAACGACTCCTCTTGTCTGAAATCGCGTCCGGGTCCTGGAATTACACTTTGGGATACTCCAAAGAGGTGCATCCACCTGCCTCTGTGTCTGTCTCGCCTCCAAAATTCCTACGGATCTCCATGCCATAGCTTCATGTAAGTCACATTGTAGTTGTGTTGCACTACCTGCTCACTGTTCGCCTCCGGAATCTAGTGTTTAGATGGGTGTGTGACCAAACAGAGGATCAAGGTTAGATTCTCGGTCAGGTCGATGATTTTCTCCTACCGCGGACTGAGTTTGTATCGTCCTCTCATCATTTCATCACCACAACACGCAACTCACCGAAGTGGCGTCTGCTCAAAAGACTTGCACCAAGCAGGCCGAACACGACCCCAGTTGGATTCAGTGTGTTCTGGTCTTCAGTTCGCAGACTGATTTGATGCAGCTCTCCCTTGGTCTCCCTTTACGATTTTTACCCCACACATTTCCTTCTAATGCGAAGTTGACGATTCCTTGATGTTTCGGAATGTGTCCCACCAAACTATCCTTATCTTAGTCAGGATATTCTAGAATCTAGTTTTCTTCCCAATTCGGTTAAGCACCTCCTCATTAGTTGCGCGATTTACCCATCTAATTTTCGTCATGCGTCTGAAAGATTCTATCATCTTTTTGTCGGAACTCATTATCGTCCACGTTTAACTCCCATACAGTGCTACACTTGCGATGGTGAATGATCGGGGTGAGAGTTTAAATAGGGAAAGTTTAATTTTTAAAACTCACAACCACCAACTGTGAACCAAATTCCTAAACATGCAAAAACACTGGAACTGTGATTGCTACTGTTTAACTCGTTTTCTAGGGGATGATATCACACGTTCGCAGCTTTCCTTCCCTGCATATGATTAACAAAAAAATTCATAATAAAGTAAGTTCATGTGAGAAAAGGGTGTACTAACTACTATTTTTGAAAACACTTGAAAGTTCACTTTATGTTGTTTATTACACCATATTAAAACCCTGTGGCTGATACGACTGTACGTCGACACATTTATCAAATAAAGTTATAGCTCGTGAGCCCCCAGACAAAATGAATTTTTGTCGCAAATTGTTTTCACACCATGTGCCTGTCTCAAACACCATTTATGTTCATGCCTATGCGACGACACGTGTTACGTTAACATAACACAGTCACTTTAATTCAGTGCGATGCACACCTTGTTCCACCGGCTAAATATTCACAACACACAGTAGCACTCAATTCAACTTGGTGCAGTCTACGACGAGCAACCACACCTGGCAATTGCCACACAAAAATCTATAGTCTCCACCTGGAGATCCACATGCCGACTGTGCAGAGCGACGCCAGCTACACCACTCGCTCCCGACTCACTCCTTGGGCCAAGCGCGCGCGCGCGCCAAAAGCCCAACTGCCGGTTTTTTTCCCTACGTCATCGACTTCCCCATGTGAGCTGTTCTAACCGACTTGCCAATGCATTTCTAAAACTGTACTTAAAATCAAAATAATTACACTATACATTAAACAAATGTCTTCTTAGGTTTTTATATTGGTATAAACATCCTTTGTACTATTTATTATAATCGTGCAATTTCTTATATCACAGATAAGTGATTTAACTGAATATTTCAAGATAAAATACACAAGATTAATTG
Source organism: Locusta migratoria (assembly GCA_026315105.1). Classification (NCBI taxonomy): domain Eukaryota; kingdom Metazoa; phylum Arthropoda; class Insecta; order Orthoptera; family Acrididae; genus Locusta; species Locusta migratoria. The sequence goes on from CM048745.1 coordinate 527,102,189, forward strand.
AAATTAAAATGAGAAATAGTTAATATATTATTTTTATAAACAAACATTGCCATGCTAGTTGTGTAACTGTCTTGTATTCATTGGTAATTTATTACTTTTCATTGTCAATTAAACATATTACCCCAGATGTGACTATATCAGCTAATGTATTGTTTATTTGTCAACAGGCTATTTTGTAACGAGGGCCTTAAAGGTTCCTAACTGCATCGTATTTCTTCAAATGCAAGTAGTATTAGAATATTTTATTTCACGCTGTGCACTGCACTGCGCCTGGCACTCGCCATTGTCCCTCTCTCCCCTCACCGGAAACGAGCCTGGAAAATCCTAAGCTGGAACAAGCCACCAACGTCGGCCTGCTCGCTGGCCTCCCGTCAGCTACAAGCACACAGCAAATCTCAACGTGGAGAATTTCTACCTATGGCCTAACTATAAATGTTGTCATCCAACTGCGTACATACATTGCTACCATAATTAATAAGATTGAAATTGTGTAACATTTAGTGCATTGGCATGGTCAATGTTTGCAGTGAACTTAATACTGTTTAATTATCAAATGCTATTAATTACCAATATTTCTATTGGGCGGTAATCTCACACACTCCAGACAAACGCTTTCAGAAAGGACTTCCTAACATTTAAATTAATATTGGATGTTAACAAGTTTCGCTTCCTTAGAAACGCTTTCCTTCCCACAGCCATTCTGCATTTTATATCTTCTGTAGTTCGGCCATCAGAAGTTATTTTGCTACCCAGATAAGAAAACTCATACACCACTTGTATTGTCTCATTACCTAATCTAATTCCTTCAGCGTTACCTGATTTTCCGACATACCATTCCTTTACCCTCGTTTTACTCTTGTTAATGTTCAACTTATATCTTCCTTCCAAGACACTGTCCATTCCATTTAGTTCAATTGCTCTTGCAGGTCCTTTGCTGTCTCTGACAAAAGTTTTTATTTCTCTCCCTGAACTTTAATTCCCTCTCCAAATTTCTCCCTGCATTCCTTCACTGCTTGCTCAATATACAGATTGAGCAACACTGGGGAAAGACTACATCCCTGTCTTGGCCGGCCGCGGTGGCCGAGGGGACTGAGGCGCTTCAGTCACGTTCTGCACGGCCACTACGGTCGGGGGTTCGAATCCCCCTCGGGCATGGATATTTGTGCCATCCTTAGGATTAAGTAGTTCATAAGTAGTTTGTAAGTTTAGGGACTAATGACCCCGTAGTTAAGTCCAATAAACTGTACAAACATTTTTTGAACATCCCTGTCTTACTCCCTTCCAAACCACCGCGTACGTTTCATCCCTTCGACTCTAATAACAGCTGTTTGGTTTTTGTATATTTTGAATATAACTCTTCGCTTCCTACATTTTACCTTCAAAATTTTAAGAGTGTGTTTTAGTCGACAGTGTCAAAAGCTTTCTCGAAATCTTTAAACGCTAAAAAACGTAATTTTGCCTTTCCTTACCCGGTCTTCGAAGATAAGTCGTAATATATTGCCTCCCATGTTCCTACATTTCTTCTAAATCCAAATTGATCTTCCCCAATGTCGGATTCCACAAGATTTTCCATTCGTCTGTAAATAATTCGTGTTAGTATTTTGTACCATGACTTATTAAACTGATACCCGCTCGGTTAGTCGTGTGGCTTAACGTACCACTTTCCAAGACGGGGAGGTATACAGGCCCCGGTTCGAATCCACCCGGCGAATTAACGAAGGGGGGCGGAGTGCCGGCCAGCCTGGATGTGGTTGTTTTAGTTGGTTTTCCACATCGCCCAAGGTGAATACCGGGTTGGTTACCAAGTCCCGCCTTAGTTACATGATTCGCAAACATTTTGTAACACTTTACACATTCAAACCTATAACACTATATGCAAGCTTTTGGGGTTCATATTTCCTCCTGGGAGGCATGGGATGGCGGCAGCAAGGGCATCCGGCCAACCAACCCAATAAAGTTATTAACAGACGCCAAAACCGAATTAACAAGGCCGAACCTAAATGTGCGGGAACATAGCCGAAGAGAAAGAAGAACTTATTAAACTGATAGTTCTGTAATTTTCATATTTGACTGCAATTGCTTTCTTTGGAATTGGAGTTACAATATTCTTCTTGAAATCGGATAGTATGTCCCCTGTCTCATACATTTTTCATACCAGGTGGAATTATTTCTTCATGACTGGCTTTCCTAACGACGTCAGCATTTCAGACGGAATATCATCTACTCGAGGGGCCTTGTTTCGAGCCAAATCTTTGAGCGCTAATTCTTCTCATATCTCATCTTCCTCCACTTCGTCTTCCATTTCTTGAATACTGCCTTCAAGTTTTTCCTTATAGACCCTCTATATATTCCTTCTGCGGTCGGGGGTTCGAATCCCTCCCTCGGGCATGGTTGTTTGTGCAGTCTTTAGTATAAGCTAGTTCATAAGTAGTTTGTAAGTTTAGGGACTGATGACCCCGTAGTTAAGTCCCGTAAGCTCTGCAAACATTTGAAAATTTTATATTCCTTCCGCAGTTCTGATTTCCCCCTCTCTGCTTAGTACTGGTTTCCCGTTCGAGTTCTTGATATTCATACAGCTACTTTTCTTGTCTCCAAATATCTCTTTTTATTTTCCTGTAGGCTGTATCTACCTTTCCCCTAGTTATACATTCTTCACGGTTCTGCATTTGTCCTCTAGCCATTCCTGCTTAGCCAGTCTGCACTTCCTGACAGTCTCACTTTTCAGACGTTTGTACTCCCTTTTGCCTGCTTCACTTGCTGAATTTTTATATTTTCGCCTCTCGTCAGTTAAGTTCAGTATATCCTGTGTTATCCAAGGATTTCTATTAGGCCTTGCTCTTCTGCCTATATGATCCTCTGTGGCCTTCACTTCTCCCCCCCCCCTCTCTCTCTCTCTCTCTCTCTCAGAGCTAAACATTCATCTTCTACTGTATTACTTTCCTAGCCAGTCTGCACTTCCTGACAGTCTCACTTTTCAGACGTTTGTACTCCCTTTTGCCTGCTTCACTTGCTGAATTTTTATATTTTCGCCTCTCGTCAGTTAAGTTCAGTATATCCTGTGTTATCCAAGGATTTCTATTAGGCCTTGCTCTTCTGCCTATATGATCCTCTGTGGCCTTCACTTCTCCCCCCCCCTCTCTCTCTCTCTCTCTCAGAGCTAAACATTCATCTTCTACTGTATTACTTTCCTAGCCAGACCTTGCCTAATTCTCCCTCTGAAACTCTCAACCACCTCTGGTTCCTTCAATTTGTGCATGTCCCATCTCCTAACTTTTCTACCTTTTGTAGTCTCTTACGTTTTAATCTGCAGTTATTAACCAATAAGTTGTGGTCAGACTCTATATCTGCCCCTCGATAAGAGTTACAGTTTAAAACGTAGTTTCTAAATTATTCCTTACCATTATAAAGTCGATCTGACACCTGCCACTGCCTTCTGGTCTCTTCCACGTAAACAGCCTTCTTTCATGATGATTAAACCAAGTGTTTGTAATGATTAAACTGTACACTGCACAAAATTCTACGAAGCGATCTCATCTTTCATTCCTTTTTTCCAGTCGATATTCACTTACTACATTTCCTTCTCTTCCCTTTCGTACTACCGAGATCCAGTCCCTCGTCACAATCAAGTTTTCGTCCCCTTAACTTTCTGAATAATTTCTTTTATCTCCTCTTACATTTCTTCGGTATCGTCATCATCAGCCGAGCTAGTTGGCATATACACTTGTATTACTGTGGTCGGTGTTGGTTTTGTGTCTGCGATAATGCGTTCACTATGCTGTTCATAGTAACTTACCCGCATTCCTATTTTCTTTATTCATGATCAGACCTACTCCTGCGTTACTACAAACTGATTTTGTATTGATAACCCTGTACTCATCTGACCAAAAGTCCTGTTCATCCTGCCACCGAACTTCACTAATCCCTACTTTATCTCTTTTCATATTTTCTAACTTACCTACGCGATTAAGGAATCCAAACTCCGGCCCGTAGAATGCGTTTTGTTTCTATTGATGATGACATCTTCCTGAGTTGTTCCCGCCCAGAAATCCGAATGGGGGCCTATTTTACCGCCGGAATATTTTACCCAAGAAGACGTCATCATCATAGATTCATACAGTAGAGCTGCATGTCCACGCGAAAAGTTTGGACTGTAGTTTCCCCTTGCAGTAACTTCATGGCAAAGCCATGTTAGCTGACGTTACAAGGCCAGCTCAGCCAATCATCCAGACTGTTGCCCCTGTAACTACTGAAAAGGCTGCTGCCCCTCTTCAGGAACCGCACGTTTGTCTGGCCTCTCCACAGATACCCCTCCGCTGTGGTTGCACCTACGGTACGGCTATCTGCATCGTTGAGGCACGTAAGCCCCCCCCCCCCCCCCCCCCACCTCGGCAGTGTCTGTGGTTCATGAGGGTCTAACGGCCATAAATGCCACATGGAATCATCACTTGCTCACTACACTATCTGAACCCAACCTCTTGTGTAATTCGTTTGGTAGAGTAAACACAAGGCAACACGAACCCCCTCTGCAGCTACTTCCTGCTATTACCACTATCGGTTGCCGTTACGTTGTGGTATCCATTCCGTAGAATTGACAGAAAGACTCGAACCATTTTAGTTCATTCTGACGATGATGATACTTAAGAAACCTTACAACTCAATTGATCCCGTAATTGTTTTGACCAGTTTATTCTCATGAATCTTAACATTGCTACCGGTATTTCACAGTGTATTGAAATCTTGTCTTCTGATAAACTTTGTCTGGTGCGCAACAGTGGTCATATTGCGTACCTCAACAGCATGGCAGTAAGAACATATTAATATTTGCCTCTGATTCATTAAAGTTACACAGGACAGTTTTCATCACGTAAAACCACAATACTTTTAAGAACATTTTAATAACATTTAATAACTTTTGACTTTATCAGAATCATTTGAACTATACTGAACTCTGTAATGGAACTCAAATTAATTATCACTCATTTAGTTCGGTTGATGTGCACATGGAAAAGCTTGTTTTACCATGCAACTAATCCCATTCAAAATATAGCACTTTATTACTTTCAATAACACACTGCAAATTATACTCTTTCATCGTAATAACGAAGTACAATGTAATACGATCACAAACGTACCAAAACAATTGCAACATAAATCATATTATAAAAAATTTATGTGACATGGGGAATGAAATTCTACCAGTTAATGAATGATAACTACGAGTTAAAGTTCAGTGATTATTATTTCATTAGTGTGATGCTTTTTTACACAATTCTAACAATGTTTACAATGGCTCTAGAATTACATAACAAGTTAATATTAATATTACCTCTGTGATGTTTCCACGCCACCAAGATGCTTTCGTAAATGAATAGTGCCATCATTAATTCTTTCAAAAACATTCTTATCGAAATTAATTTACATTAATAATACTGTCTCCACTGCTATGCAGCTCAACCTCCATGTTTAAGCCATGTTAACTCTGTGACTCTGTCCGCAACTACCACTGTCAACTGCTACATTACAGGAGGGTATGTAACTTATTTGACTTGTATTGTTCACTCTTTGGAATGAGCTATCGATAATACACTAAATATGTTACTAACACAGATATTACAAATGGAGCCAAAGAGCAGACACCTTTCAACTTTAACAGAAAGATCCCACAATAGTAACATGTCAAATTTATTATAAACATATGAATACTCGATTTTTGGTGTTGGAGAAGTACAATCAGGCTGATAAAGTCCAGACACCTGCGCGAATACTTACAAGTTGCCTAGACTGTCCGAGGTAGTTTCCAAGTCTCAATGCCTGAACAAGTCTTGAGACACTACGAAGCACAGCATATAGGTGACAACTTGCGTTCTGCGTAGCGTATCAAACTCTGACGATACGATTCAGTTTAAGGTTCCTGTAAGTACGGGCTGGCTTAGCCACCATTTTGTTTCCCAACGAATGCTCAACACACCACATGGCTTATGGGAACTGTGTTGTTATCTTCAAGTATCGTGAAATATTTTAGAAGTGTGCTACATAGAGCCTTAAATCGTGCTATTCTGAGCTTGCATTTCGCTCGTGTTTACATCGCTGTATGGATTAGATATAAGAATATCGCTTTTTCTTGACTTATTGCTGCTTTTCTTTGCTGTCCGAATAAATAATAAAGATGCAAGAAACATATATATTCTTGTGATCAAATCGCGTGCTTTTCACCTAGGTCCTATTAACTAATGGGCTTAATACTTTAGAACATATGTTCCTATTGTGAAATGCCGACATTGAAATTGGTGAGCTTTTAAAATAGCAGATAGCTCTTAAGTCTTATGATTGTGATACAGATACGATGTCGGCAGATTAATGTTGCTGAAACCAGTCATCTAAATAAAAGTTTCAAGCGATTTTGCTTGTATATGAATAATGACAGTCAATATGCGACGTTTGTTTGCCGTCTTGCAATAGGTGTTTGTTGTCTCCTGTGACAAATACATAACATTACGTTATTCAAAACGTTTCAGAATGTATTACCAACACTAAAACGAAAAAGACTATAAGTATACAGGATCAAAGTTTACTTACGGTCGTGGAGGCGTACAGTGCTGATTCTGGCAACAACCGTTGAATGCTATTTGAAAACCCAATCACAAAGAATGGGAGTATATAAGCTTTGTGTTGACCATTAAATAAATAAATAATGCTGTTCCTTCTATAATGTTGGCAACTTTTTGAATGTAACGGTGCCTTTGTCTTGTCAGTAAATTAATCATCATTGTAAAGGAGACATTTTATTGCCAACATTCGAATACTACGCCGCCGCAACCGTAAGTAATTGTGACCTACTACTCTATTAGATATGTTATATTCTCTTATAGATACGCGTCAATATTGACATTTACTTATAAGCAATTGAATTGAGTGTGTATTTTGTGGTAAAACGTCAGGTACCGTTCTTTCAAATTGCATACGCTAAGTTATAACGCCGAAATTTCCAAAGACCACAAATACCATTCAACGGTTGTCGCCAACTTCAGTGCAGTACGCTGCCACCATCGTAAGTAAACTTTTCTCCTTTATACGAATAGTCTCTTTCGTTTTAGAGTTTGTAGTACATTCTGAAACTTTTTCAATTATGTAATGTGATTTATTTTTCACAGTAGACGAGAATCACCTATTGCAAGACAGCGATCAAACCTCGTATATTGCCAGCCATTATTCAATTACAAGCCAAAATCCTTGAAACTTTTATTTAGATAACTGGTTTCGGATGAATGAAACTGTTATCATCGGATCTGTTTCACAATAGTAATCAGAGCTATCTGCTTCAGAGCTATCTGCTATTTTAAAAGTTGAGAAAGTTCGACAGTTTCACTATCGGCACTTCGCAATAGGAACAAATATGGTAAAATATTAAGTCAATGGGTTGATCGGGCCTAGGTCATGTCAAAAATACTCGATTTTATCACAAAACATAACTTGCACCTTTGTTCTTTAGTCAAACGACAAAAAAAGTAGCAATAAACGAAGAGAACGCAAGATTTTTGTGAGTAATCCACATACTGATGTGCACACGAGTGGAATTTAAGCTCAAAATCACGACATAGGCTCTTTGTAGGATGCTACTAAAATATTTCACAAAACTTGAGCAAAACAACACAGTTCGCATAAACTACATACTGTGTTTAGCATTCGTTGAGAAACAAAATGGCTGATGCGCCAGCCTTTATTTATAGGAGATTGTCTTGTCTCTATGCACACTATCTACTGGATAGGAACACACTACCTTAAATGCCGTATGTACAGACTATTTACCTGCAATTCCGCCAGTCAGGCTTGACACACGAGCTAGTGTTCACAAATCGCGTTCACTGACAGGACAGCCCAGCGAGTTTCTTCAAATGCTCATAGAGAGCAGCTAGTTAACAAAATTGATAAAACCAAGTGTTTTTATTTTTATTTAAAACGATTTTCTCTAAATTGTTACGTTTTTACGAATGTAATAATCTGTATGCTCTTGTATATCTAACCCTTTTTATATCATAACTGTAACCTGTAACACAAAGAAAAATTATTGATAATTACATGATTGACTCTCAATGATGTTAATGCCTCCTGGGGGGGAGGTGGGGAGGGGTGGCGAAGGTGGAGTTTATCATACATACTACAGTATTTCGCAGTTGAGGTCCACTGCCAACGATTCCTGACCCTCCCACAATCGGCTGCCAGGGGTATAACATTTCACATTGTTATTATTTTACTGTTTATTGCCATAATACCATCTCCTGAACATACTTATTAATATTTGTAATATTATTATATTGCTGTCGGCCTGAAGATGGTTTCACAAACAAACTGAAATGGATTCCCTAACAACAATAAAAAAATTCTCTTGTTATCGAGACTGTGTTTTTAAAAATATAAGGACATGGGGAAGTGGTACTGTAGACTTCCTGTGTTTCACTCGCCGTCTCTATAGTGGTGAACTGTCTCTCGTGCCATTACCGCTCAGGATCTCCGGGCCAAAAATGCCATACGATCACTTCATTTTACACTGTGCGACACTAATATCATTACAGTTTCAGGGGTTTCATCTATACCTAGATCTACATCAATACTCTTAAAGTCACAAAAAAAGTCTGGGACCAAAATACGTTGGTCATCAGTCCCCAGTCTTACAAACTAAGGACAACATACACATCCATGCCCGAGGGAGGCCGCGCTATCCGTAACGTGGCGCTTCAGAACGCTCGACTACTCCCGTGAGGCTTCAAGTCACATTGAAGAGCATGACAGAGGGGTCATCTAACCTGCTATATGATATTTCTCCACCGTTCTATTATCTAATACCGCGCGGGAAAAAGGAACACCGAAATCTTTCTTTTTCTGATTTGATTTACCTTATTTTAATGATTGTGATTCCTATGTAGATGGGTACTAACAATATACTTTCTCATTCGAAAAGGAACGTTAGTGACAGAAATTTCGCAAATAGATCTAGTAGCAACCAATAACGCCTTTCTTTTAATGATTTCCACCCCAATTCGTCCATCATTTATGTGACTCTCTCCCCTATATCCCCCCCCCCCCCCCCCCCAGGAGGCTCACGGTTCTTTCGTGAGTACGTGTGTAGCTGGCACGGGGCCCCGAGCTAATGAAGTCTTCCTTCCTTCTTTACTTCCCGGACTGCATTTCCTTTCCCCCTCCCCTCCTTTCCTATCCTCGTTCCTTTGCCTCCCCACCAGGGGACTGATAACCTTAGTAGTTTAGTCCCCCAATCCCAACCAAACAACACAGCCCATCCCCTATATCGCGATAATACCAAATGAGCTGCCCTTCTATGAACTTTCTTTATAACCTCCCTCAGTCCCAAGTAGTGGCGATCCCACAATACTCCGAAATACCCCACAATACGACGCACAAGTGTAGCGTAGGTGGTTTCTTTAGTACAACTATTGCATCTTTTAAGTGTTCGTCCAATGAAACGTAGCCTTTGGTTCGCCTTCCCTACAAATTTCTAAGTGTTATTTCAAATTCAAGTTATTCGTAATTGTTATTCCTTGGTATTTCGTTGAATTTACAACCTATAGATTTGACTGATTCATCGTGTAAATGAAATTTAACGGATATGGATGACTGCAGACTTATCGTTATTAAGGGTTAATTGACAATTTCTGCACCCTGAAAATATCTTAACTAAATCATTTTGCGATTGCTTTTGATCTTCTCGTCACTTAACTAACCGATACATAACAGTATTATCCGTGAAAATTCTAAGAGAGCTATTCAGATAGCCTTCTAAATGGTTTATAATGATAAGGAACAGTAGGAACCCTATAACACTTCCCTGGGGAATTGCAGATATCACTTTTTAAGGATGATTTTCCATCAATTACAACGTAATGGTTGCTTTCTGACAGGATATCACGAATCCCATCGCACAGCTGTTTCGATATTGCATAACACGCAATTTGATTAGAAGACGCTTGTGAGACAGGGCAAGCAGGACTCCTGGGAGCGGTATGTAGCCGCTATTGGCTCTCGCACCTCCCCTTCGCGGGTCTGGTCCCAGGAGTTTTCGGGTACCGCCCGTCAGCAGGAATACCCTGTCTGCAGATTCAGGGTGCTCTATGCACCGACCCAGCCATTATTGCTGAACATATGGCCGACCAATATGCCCAGACTTCTGCGAATGCAGCTTACTGCGAGAACTTCCGTGCTCTCAAAGAGCGCGTTGAACGGCAGCGACAGTTGTCCTTCCGCACGCGCCGGCTTATTCAATCGCCTCTGGGTAGACGGTGCTTTCCCGTCCCAGTGGCGTGAGAGCATTGTCATCCCAGTGATGAAACCTTGTGCTGACCCGCACGTGGCCGACAACTACCGCCCGATTAGTCTCACCAACGTTCTCTATAAGCTCTTCGAACGTTTGGTGAGTCGGCGCCTCAAGTGGATTCTTGAAGATCGGGGACTTCTTGTCCCACAACAGGGGGGGGGGGGCCTTCCGTCGAGGCCGTTCCGCGGTTGACAACCTCGTGTCACTGGAGTCCGCTATCCGCACTGTCTTCACCAGGCGTGAGCATCTGGTCGCGGTCTTTCTCGACCTTAGAAAGGCATATGATACCACCTGGCGTCACCATATTTTATCTACACTTTATGACTGGGGTCTCCGGGGGTCACACCCGATTTTCATACAGAACTTCCTGTCGTTCCGCTCTTTCTGGGTCCGGGTTGACACCTGTCTCAGTTCCACTCGTGTCCAGGAGAATGGTGTCCCACAGGGTTCAGTTCTTAGTGTTCCCTTGTTTCTGATAGCCATAAATCGTCTTGCTACCGCAGTGGGGTCGTCGGTCTCCTACTCTCTATTTGCCGACGACTTCTGCATCTACTTCAGTTCCACGAGCATTAGTGTCGCTGAACGTCGGCTGCAGGGTGCTATTAGAAAGGCGGAGTCCTGGGCCTTTGCCCATGGCTTCCAATTCTCGGGCCCCAAGACCCGAGTAATGCACTTCTATCGCCGTCGGGAACCGTACCTGGATCCCGAGCTGTACCTGGGCGATGTCCCTCTTCGTGTTGAAGAAACCCATCGCTTCCTCGGCATGGTTCTCGACTCCCGGTTGACTTGGGTGCCGCACCTTCGTCAGTTGAGACAGGAATGTTGGCGGCATCTTAACATCCGTCGGTGCCTCAGCCACACTGTGTGGGGAGCCTCTCGCCAAACGTACAGCTCTACAGGCCCCTAATACAATCACGACTGGATTATGGGAGCTTAGTGTATGACTCAGCGGCGCCTTTAGCACTCCGGGTACTGGATCCTGTCTTACATAGTGGTGTCCGCTTGGCAACGGGAGCTTTTCGCACGAGTCCGGTCGCGAGTCTCCTAGTCGAAGCAGGGGTACCTCCCCTGCGGTTCCGGCGGCAGCAGTTGCTGGCTTCCTACGCTGCCCGCATACACTCCTCACCTCACCATCCGAACCGTAGGCTTCTCTTCCCGACTACCGCCCGCCCTTCTCCGCAGCGACGGCCGAGATCGGGTCTCCCGATCTCGGTCCGTCTCCGTTCCCTTCTCTCGTCCCTTGACTCCCTTCCTATCCTTCGCAGTTTCCACTACTCCTTTCATTAGGTTGGACTTGTCATGAAACTCGAAAGATTCGGTCCCACCACAAGCTCTCCGCCGCCAGTTCCAAGCGCTGCTAGATTCATACCGCGATGCAGCAGTTAGCTACACGGCCGGCTCCTTCGGGGATGCTCATGCTGGGTACGCATTCATTTGTGGTGACCATACTGAACAGCGCTCATTGCCTCGTGGAAGCAGTATCTTCACTGCGGAGCTGGTCGCTATTTTACGAGCTCTTGAACACCTCAGAGCTCGCCCCAAGGGGTCGTATGTTGTCTGCAGCGACTCCCTGAATGGCTTACAGGCCCTCGACCAGTTTCTCCCGAAGCACACTTTGGTGCGAGCAATACAAGATGCTGTCTTCGCCCTTGGCGAGTCAGGCCGTTCTGTCGCTTTCATCTGGACGCCAGGTCACATAGGCATCCCAGGCAATGAACTTGTTGATCAGCTGGCCAAACTGGCCACCACATCACGGGCTCTGAATATTGGCCTACCAGAAAAAGACCTCCGATCCCAAGTTACATAGCAGGGTCCTTGGGGTTTGGAACTGTGAGTGGGCGAGCTTGACCGAACCAAACAAGCTCCACACTGTAAAGCCCTCCACCGCTGCATGAAAGTCCTTACTGCGGGCTTCTCGCAGGGAGTCGGTGGTCCTTTGCCGGCTGCGTATCGGCCATACCTGGCTGACGCATGGACACCTTCTGCGTCGTGAGGACCCTCCTCAGTTTCGCTGTGGTGCGAGTTTGACAGTCGCCCACATCTTAGTGGAATGCCCCAATTTAGCCGCAGAGCGACGGAATTTTAATATCCCTGACGCCTTGACTCTTGCTTTAGCTGATAATGCCTCCATGGTTGATAGTGTTTTACATTTTATTCGTGAGTGTGGACTGTACCAATCCATTTGAAGTCTCTTGTGTGTCTGTCATTTATCTGTTCTCCGCTTGCCTAAGTCTATTACGTAGGTGTTTTAATGTATACAGAGTGGCTGGATGTGATACTTATATTTATGTAGGCCTACTCACCCAGCAAAAACACTCTTGTCCTGTCCCAGTACTTTTATCCCTTCTTTATATTTATGTCAACCCTTCGTTTATTTACATGTTCATTTTAAACTTTGACGTGTTAAAGCATATACATCGTAACGCTTAACACAATGTTTTAGCTCTAAGCCTGGAACAAGGGACTGATAACCGATGATGTTTAGTCCCTTTCAAAAACTACAAACCAACGAACCAACGCTTGTGAGATACGCAATCAAAATCCTTCCGGAAATCTAGACATATGGAATCTATCTGAGATCCATTGTCGATACGACTCATCATGGGCGTAGCCAGAGGGGGGGGGGGGGGGGGGTCGGGGGTTCAAACCCCTTCCGAAGCTAACAAAAAAAAGCATCGTTCGGTATCAGGATCAAGTCCACCTACATGTTACCTAGACTATGAAGCATTTACACATACCTCATGCATGAGATTTGCGTACTTTTGGAGCTCTGAAGGAAGACATTTGTGTCCAACTGTTTCTTTCGGACGATGAGGTGCACAAGTCGATAAATCCATGGTCCTGAAGTAAATTGCAAACTTTTTCCCATGGCGGCATTGACCCACTCACCTAACACTGAGATAAATGCATTAACAGTTATCGAGCTTACTTTCGAAACAAGAAGCATTGTAGTTAGTTTTTTCCAGCTGTATTGTTCTAATTTCACTGCTACTAATATATGAATATAGGAACAATTCCTTGTTTAAGGCGTCTGCTGCAAACTGGGATAAATATGGGGCTAATTCGATCGGTGATTCTGTGTAGAAACTGACAATGAGTCCCTGGAGCTTCGCCGTGCTTTTCAGATCTCAGCTTTCAATAGTGATTACAATTTGTGTCAATATGGATATTGGATGGCGGCAGTATTCCTTGATTTCCGGTGTAAAAGAATCGTGGTTGCTATATCGTCCAATCGTTGTTATATCGTACAATTTTTTTTTAAATTTATTTTTTTTGCCATTGTCAGTCGTAATTTATGGCCAAAATTAGAGTTAGGAAGTGCTTCCGTGGTGACGTTTTGCTCCAGGGACTCATTGTCAGTTTCTACACAGAATCACCGATCGAATTATCCCCATATTTACCTCAGTTTACATCAGTCGCCTTAAACTAGTACTTGTTCCTGTATTCATATATTGGTAGCAGAAAAATTAAAACAATAAAGCTTCAAAAAACAAGACTTGTACAGAGTCTGTACAAGTCGGCGGTGCAGCACACCACGCCCGCAGTTATAAACATGGGCTTATCTTGTGTTATCAGGATCCGCCGCTTCTATTAAGGGCTACAAGGAAATCCACATTTGCAAAATATAGAAGCACCGGAAAACAACTTACGGTGACACACGAAGGAGAGCGCATTGTAAGCTTTGTTTACCATTTATATTGTCTTCTTAGCACAAAATAAGCCCATGTCCCATTATCACCGTTTTGTAATTCGCCGGCCGCGGTGGTCAAGGGGACTGAGGCGCTCCAGTCACGGTCTGCATGGCCACTACGGTCGGGGGTTCGAATCCCCCCTCGGGTATGGATATTTGTGCCGTCCTTAGTATTAGTTAGTTCATAAGTAGTTTGTAAGTTTAGGGACTGATGACCCCGTAGTTAAGTCCCATAGACTCTACAAACATTTGAACATTTGTTTTGTAATTCCGCCTTGAAATTTTGTGTAAATTCTGTTACGCAGATAATCTGAGAATGCCCTGCTAAAGGGCGAAACGCGTCATTACTTACTGAATAAAAAAATCTGCAATCAAGACGGTCATTTACTGAGAGGAATAAAAAAAATTTTTTTTGTTCTTAACGTTACACAGATAGTTGTTCGATTTTGGCGTCCATACTTGGGCGTCTGGAATTTACATGCCGCCGTTTATGCTGTGTATGCTATTATTTTAGCAATTTGGAGCTGCACAACCAACCACTTCACACTATGAAACAATAAAATTACGAAATATTCGCCGATCCATTTCGCTGCACCACGCAAAGCATACAACAGTGTCGTCAGATTGGGATTCAAAATGGCCGATTGTTCAGCTTTAGCCCGGATCACGGGAAACAGCATTCGTCAGTGGCTGAAGCCGCCCCGGAGCCGCGTCCGTGGCGGGACGATGCTGGCCGCTTAGGCCGGCACCTGCGCTCGATTACGAGTCTCTGATGTACTGACGGGCGCGTAATTTACTGCTAAACGAGCCGGCAAATGAAATGCTCATTACATTAACACCGGCCGCCGCGTCGCGCGCCGGCGCAGCCCCAGTAAATCTGGCCAAACAGCGGCCGGCGCGGTTTCTTTAATTGCGCCCGTGTGTGCTGCTTCGACAGGCGCAAAAACCGAGCGCAGGCCGGCAATTAGACAGCCACTTTATTGCGGGGCGGAACTGCTAGCAGCAGTCGCTCGCGCACACATCCGCTGTGAAAATAGCTGTAATTCATTTCACTCGCGCGTGACGGCTGCGAGGTTCGGCCGCGGGGCGCGCCGCCTGCAGATACGAACTGCTTATTTCTCACCGCCTTCTATTCCGGGGGCGTTCCCCAGTAATGGCTCGCCTTCACGGCGCTGCCTGCTTTATCGCGCTGCCTTTATTAAGTCGTGACGTCGGCCCACGCGCACCCGTCTATCAGTAACCAGTATGCGCGTCTTTCGTACGCCGATATCGCGCAGATATCTCGATACTCGCGAGGAAATTACGCGCCAAAATTCGTGCAGGAACCATTCGGAGGCTCTCATTTAATAGCTAACACATACACTATGTGATCAAAAGCATGCGGGCAACCGCAGAAAAATACGATTCTCATATTAGGTTGCAAAAGTAAACAGCCAGTTCCACATAATTTTCCCCTACACATAATTTGTCTCTTGACCGTTGTGATATACCGCTAATAGGACTCCCTGTATCTACAAATGTCTTTCCTTCGCATTGATTGGTTTTAATATTAATGTAAGGACTGCCTTCAATTGCTATAACTGTCTCTTTCAGTTTCCACTAGTAAATCCTTTTCTATTTCTTCGAACTCTAGTGTTCTGTATTTTTTTCCAAAAATGTTCAAACGTTTGTATAGCTTATGGGACTTAACTACGGGGTCATCAGTCCCTAAACTTACTAACTACTTATGAACTAACTAAGACTAAGTATGGCACAAATATCCATGCCCGAGGGGGGATTCGAACCCCCGACCGTAGTGGCCGTGCAGACCGTGACTGAAGCGCCTCAGTCCCCTCGGCCACCGCGGCCGGCGTACTTTTTCCGAGACTTGCTACTGTCAAGGGAATTATCAATTATATTTTCAATGATCTAAAAATGTTCAAATGTTCAAATGTTTGTAAATCTATCGGACCAAACTGCGTGGTCATCAGTCCGTAGCTTACAAACTACTTAAACCTAGGTAAACTAACCTAAAGACAACACACACACCCATGCCCCAGGGAGGACTCGCACATCCACGGCGAGCAACCGCGCGCTCCGCAGCGAGTCGCTTTAGACCGCTAGGCTACTACACCGCGGGAATGATCTTGTTTATTTGAACTTTACTACTGCTTTTTGTCAAATTAACATGGATAATTTTATTAGTTACACAATTTTCAAGAAATATTAATGCTCCATCCTTTTTATTAGTACTGTTATGTTCTAAATTCTTAAAAACTAGTTCAATATTGGCAGCACTAAACTCTGAACCACACTTAGTTTCTTTAAAAAATTCCTTTAAACCTGTATCGTCTCCCCATTTCTTTGAATCATCATTCTCTCTATATAAATTCATCAATACTACATCTAAATCAGAAACTTCACTAAAATGTCTACACTTTTTATCATTATCATCATCAATAATAAAATTCCAAAAATCTTGGTCCAAGTTCATTTTATTTACTTGATATTCCTTAGCAGTGTAACTGTCATTTAATTTTGCCTGATTAAAAACAAAAAACAAAAAACAAAACAAAAAAACTGCTCGTCCCAGGCTGGCAGGCTCCAGTTGGGACGTCTATCAGTTTAAATGCTTTGACTTGCTATTATTCACCCAATTCCTATTTTGACTACTTTTACTTCCTGAATTAGGCTTCCCTTCATTTCCATCAGAATTACACATATCCCGATTTCTTTCAGTTTCTTCCCTATTCTGCCTAAACTCTCTTCCAGCATCGTTTTGATTAAGATCCTTATACCATTTTCTACCTCCATGATTGTTATAGTACCCCTTTTCCTCTTCTACCAGTTGATCTAATTTATCGACATACTTCAAAAACTTAGCTATCGACCCATGTGGACCATATGCTAAATTCCATCTTAATCTTCTTGGCAAGCGTCTTTTAAGTGCATGGGTTACTATCAATTCATCTATAGGTTTATCCAAATGTATTAACTTATCTAATTGCCTTTCACAAAATTCCTTCATACTTTCTTTTCCTTCTTTATAGAGAGACCCATGTAAAAACCCAGTCTTTATTCTAGCTTGTTCTGATTTTGACCAAAATTTGGACGAAAAAGTTTTTCAAAATGTTCAAATGTTACATTTTGTTTAACTATGCTGGTAGCCCATGCCAATGCTGCTCCTTGTAGGTATCATTTTACAAAGTTGATTTAATTTCGTCTGAGAAACTGGGTAAAAAGTTACCTTTACACTGATAGAAGAAGTCCACAGGGTGAACTTTCCTATTACCTGAGAAGGACCTTATATTGGGGTTTAGGTTCATGTAACTAGCTACATTTATACCGTATTTATTTCAAATTTGTCTTTGTAATTCTCTCAACTTTTTTTGAATTCTATTTTATCTGAATCAAATTTACTACTAGTTTAATATATACATACTTCAACACTATCTAGTCTGTTTTCCATATTCTGTAATGCCTTTTCAACCTGTCCAACATTTATTAACTTACTAGAGTTTACTGTTTCTACAATTTTTTTTTTTTTTATTTTTTTTTATTGCTTCCTCTTTTAAGGATTCCATTTTCTGTTCTACTTCACTTATTTTATTAGCAAAATGTCAATCTTCACTTTTTGAATTTTGCACATACTCTTTAAAATTACCTTTAACCTGTTCAACCTCGTTTATTGTCCTTGTAATAGTGTTTTTTTTTTAATTATTTAGTTCACTCATATCTTCTTTTATCTGTTTCAATTTCTCCCTAAGTTCTTCCCTAAATTGTTGTTTTACTTCTTTAAATTCCTCCTTAAGTTCCTTCTGCATTAATTTTAAAAACTGTTCAAACATATTTATATTACCCATATTTGTCTGGTTAGTAAACCCTTCAAATGGTGAACATTCTTCACTGTTTTGTTGTAGATTACTTAAAAATAATGGGGATATGTTGATATTGCTTCCAACACTTGTTCTGTCAGTGTCCTCCACTACTTCCTCAACATTTACGCCTGTTTCACTTTCCATGATACAAAATGGGGAATTTAATGTCTTCATGCGGAACACACTACTGTTCATAAAAAGAATACAATAAAAATAGAGGTATTTATCCACGTGGTTGTCTTCTTTCTTGCTTTCAGTCCTTTAAAATGCAGTGGTAGCAGCATGTTGTCCAATTCCACGATCCAAAAGTAATGTTTAAGTTTGTTTTCATCATGTTGTATTTATTATGATCAATTGGTAGACATTCCAGACGATCCCCCACGTTGATATGTCGCAGAGGTGCTTAATATCTAAGTTAAGCACTTAGAATTTTGTCCATACATAAGTCCAAAGTAACGGGATAGTCTAACAGGTTCTCTACACAGATCACTACGTTGTTGAGAAGACAAACAAATTTATTTGAACCACAGTTAAACCACAAAAGTCACTTGTACTTACAATTCTTTTACACTGTGTATACTCATACCATATATCTTCCACTACCACCAGTACTACCAATACCGCACATTTTCTTTCTTTCTTTGGTATCTGCCAATAGGGTTTAAATACCATTCAATAAGGCGGCTACGTCACGTTTCGTCACGTCATGTGACATCAAGTGACGTTCAATTTTCACTTAAAAGTTTCTATTAAGATTATTTTAGATTTTTAAATAGAAAATATATTTCTAATTACAATATAAATTATCTTTTGGTGTTTAGTAAAGATTTTTTATAAAAATGAAGTTGAAAGTAACAGTTACAACTGCTACACACTTTTCTTTTAAAGGTACAAACAAATATTTTAATTTTTAAATAACAGATATTCATGTAATTGCATCATTATTTGATTCTTTGTCTCTACTAATGGCTTTTATACTAAATAACTTTTTAGTAGCAAGTTACAATCACTACGTACAAATGCTGTTAAGATCATCTTCTATGTTTAAGATCTTTGGCACAAATCAAAACAAATGTCTATCTCATACACGCCTTGCCTGTGATTTCTGATTACAAAAATATGCTTAACATGTATGTCCAGTTTAAGGTAAGTTTAACCCATGCAGATAACTGTGGTAGTTACAGTTCACGTAAAACACGCGAATATTTGCGCGTTTTTCTTACGTTACTAATATTGAAAATTCCTATGAATCGTAACAAGTTGCAAGATTACAGATTTATTTACAACCAGTTTCGAGAAATTATAGCCCTTCTTCAGGTGTCTGTACAGGACACAGTTAAGAATACTATACAGATACAAAAATTACATAGAATTCGCAGTAGTATCACAGGATTAAAGGGGCAAGAAGTACGCTGTATATAAAGTTTTCTCGAAAATTGACAACATGTGAAATGTTAATACGCTATTCTGCTGCATATTGATAAAATAAGAAACTGTAAAAAGTATTAAGTTCGCATTTTTATTGCAATATAATATTGTCACTTTCGACTTTGTACTCAAAATTCACGTACCAAACGTTACTTCTTTCAAAACAGCAACAAGGAAACTTGTTAACGACACCTTATTTCTACGTGGAATGGTTCAGTGGTATATGACCTAGGCGCATTTTTAACAGCAGTATTGTGTTGTCACTTTCGCCTTTGTAATCGAAATTTGTCCAGCAAAGTTCACAACCAAACTATTTAACAGAAATTTTACAAATTTGTAGACCTGATAGGATTAGTAAACACAAGATAAATGTATACTAGACTTTATCAAAGCAGTTATTACAACAAATTAATAAGAGATGCAAATTGATGGGCATGATTGTTCGTCACAACAATTACTGTTCACTGTATGTTCCGCAGCTCGTTTAGACCAACTACTTGCATTAAAAGTAATACCAATATTTTCGCAGCGGCACTTTCTTTGTTATTGCATACCTCAGTTAATTCTTATACTTCGAACTGGAACTGTAATACTGACACGTTGGTGATATTTCATTACCGCATTTCTAGGAAATATACTACCGGGATCGTCAATTCGCAGCTTCGAAAAAGCTGACGGAACTTGATGCACATTCGTATTCAATTGTCAGCGTTTATTTAAATCGCGGAACTGTAAATACATAAATTCTCGAGTGGATGTGGCATACCCGCTGTCAGTCGATACCCCAAATAACATAAAGACGCCAGTTCAGTTTCCCCTCAAACATGGCGGACCTATCGCCACTCTATGAAATTTAAGCTCGTTGATGTATACTATGTAACAGCGCCTCTAGCGGATCTTTGCTATACTACGCTGCAATTCAAGCATAGCACACACCAGAAACTACAAACTACGATATCTTTTCTTCCCCTGATCCGATTTTGATTAAAAGAAGATTATATGTTGCCCCAAGGTACACTCAGTTGACCTATGAAACCCCATGAGTGGGGAGATTTTTCTGTACTACACCATACCTACAAGCATAGTACACACACAAAACTTCAAGTTACGATATATTTCCTTCCTCTGATCCGATTGTGATGAAATGAAGTCTATGTTACTATCCAAACTATTCGCAAATTACCTCTGGAAATCCTTGAAGATTCGTTTAGTACTTTTGGAGATTACCTTCAAAAATAGACATAAAGAATGGCTTATAAACAAATGATTAAATTATGATATCTTTATTTCCGTGATCCGATTTTTATGAAACGAAGTCTTTATGTTGTCCAGAATTACGCTCAGGTTACCTGTGAAACCCACATGCAAATTCGTGAAGAAGTTTTGGAGATAAGAGGTTTTTAAAACAAACAGACACGACGGTTACTTAAAACACATAAAATTAAGATATCTTTTTCCGTGATCCGATTTTGATAACATTATGCCTATATGTTGACCCAACCTTTCTCATGTTTCCTGTGAAAACCGCACGAAGATTCGTCCAGTAGTTTTGAAGATTGAAGTAGTGTAGATTTTTTTTCCGACGGCGGCGCACCAGATTGCGCTTCGCGCTTGTCTGCCGGCGGCTATCTTCGCTACCCGAGAGAGGGCTTTAAGAGCGAAGAAGTGCCGAGAGAGCGTAAGACCACCGTTAATTGTAATTGTTATTGTAAATTAATTCTAGCTGAAATGAACCAGTTAAAAGCTTGCTTTAAACATATAATTCTGGCTGTAAAGAACAGTTAAAGGGATCGCGTGATAAAATGCCCAGTTCCTGCAACAGAATCTTGTTCCACGGCCAAAAATTTAGAACTGACTCAAAATTTACTTTAGCTGCGGGAAGACAAAGAGATGGTGGCCGACACACATCGTAAATCACGAGAATTAGACACAATCATTAATATACAAGCCACCCACTGAAGGCGAAGTGCTTAGTTATCGTATTCATTTCAATAAAAATCAACGGAATCATAGATTACGAAGCAAGAATACACAATAGTAAGGCAATGATGTGTGAGCAGTGGCAAGAACTCAAGTGACTAGCAATAAACCTTGAAGTCGAAGTTCGCAATCACGTGGTTCTGAAAACCAGTAAAAATGCAAAACTTCAATTTTCGAAAAATAAAGAAAAATAGCTACGGCATGCAAACCTTATAAATGCGTAGGATATCATAAGGAAGCTAAAGGAATACAGTTAGACGCGATTGGAAGCGTTTACACGGATGTACGTAGTCCAATCTTCAAAAATCAGAAAAATGGAATAAATTCAGTAGGAGTAAATCAAGTAAGAAATACGGCAGCAGCCCCTAGAAATACGTGGTATTTCATAAGCAAGGTATTAAAGGGGGTATTACAAGGCTAGAAGAGAATTTACTGACGGAGTCTGAATGCAAGGTACAAGTTGGAAACGAAACAGCAATTTAAAGTAGATGGAGAGGAGATCGCGATGTAATAAGGGAAACCAGAAAGATACAAACATGATTTCTTGCCTGAAGGGCCTAGAAGCAGACACAGGGGTAGCTGAAGGCTTGGTTCTAAGAACACACCACATGGAGTACATATCACTCACGGAAGGAGGAAACGGAAAGGAATATTTCACATGCACTACACATAAAAAAATATTCCCGCACATTAGTCACATCCCACAAAGCTAGAAAGAAATTAAACAGAGTTCGTACACCACCAGCTAGTCTTACAAAGGTTACTGATTCTCAGCCGTTATCAAACCGAATTAGTTACATATTCACCACGTTTACTTATGCAAAATCACTGAAATGAAATTGAATACACTTCAGTACATGATCGGAGAAACGTTTTCCGAAAAATGAACCTAAGTTCTGTAGTCTAACTTGAACATCAGACAAAGAATCGCTACCATATTAAGGGAGGAAAGAAAATCAGAACGTCTTACCAGGTCGAAGCGCAGCCACAGAGTGAAGAAGTCGGCCAGTCAGTCCCCGCCACCACCGGAAATCGGTAAAAACCCATGAAAAACGAGGTGGTGGGGAGAGGCTAGACTCGCACGCCCTGCCGAGGCTCGCTACCGGGCATTGCCAACTCAACTTGTAACCGAAGGGTGGAGGAACCTCTTTGGTAGCATCAAATCAGAAGTTGGTAACGACTACCTATCGACACGAAGCGAGTGAAACATCCAAAGCCAGCAGCCGACGACGAAAATTCTCATACATACACTCAGACTGCCATGCTAGACGATGCTCATACATGCACATACAGAATAAAGCAAGTACACATTCTCACAGGGACAGTGGCGTCACGGAGAAACCGTTCATATTGCCACAATCATAGACACAATGATAAATTATTAGCAAAATATAATCCCAGTAATATTAACACAGTATAACAGAAGCTAACATTTAAAAACATGAAATGAAATGCTATTCCTCACGCCTCTAAATGAAATGTGTTCTCGCTTAGCAAAAAGGCCTAGTGAACTTAGAAAAATTACTAAAACGTAGGGAAGACGGCAGGCAGCCGTCATTCAAGAGTCAATACGCCGGCAACCGGAAGGTGTGGTGTATTTGCCGGCGCTACTCGGAACGAGCATGGGTATTTACCGAGTGGTGTGCCACTTGCCGGGTGTGTTCCATGTGGCAAGGGCGGCCTGATGTACACTTGAGCCTCCTAGGATATACCGGTTTCTCCGGATTGTTTCAACTTGGATTAAAGCAGACTCACTTCCATCTCCGAGTAGTCTATCCAGGCGCCCTGGCACGTCGTGTACAACTATTATTGGACTTTGGAGTTAAGTAGTTGCATTGCTTGCCCGTGTCCAATTATTTGCGTTAGTTGGCGTATTTTCCTTCTTGCTCTCCATGTACTTGCCTGTCTTTGTGTTCACGTCTTATTTTAGGGTAATTTGCACAACTCCAGCTGTTTTCCACGCCTATGTCCTTGTGAATACATGTACTCTGATATCCAATAGCGATTATCGTGCTTGATATCAGCGAGGTCTTCTGTTTGAGCGGCTTTTCGTCCATGAAATTTGATGTTATATAGCTTCTTAACTTCTATTTTCTGGTTGCTGAGGTTTTTTCCTGGGAAAATTTACCCGACCGTTTACCCTGTGACCCGTCAAGGAGACAGCCGTAATCATAGGCGGAGTGTTTTCCTTCTATGGGCAAATTATGCCAATCTGTAGTCGTATTTGAGAAAATGTTGTGGGACTTCGGATTAAGGCTGTAGTTTCTTAATTCGTTCGTACACTCTTCACACCGTATCCTTTCCTCTTTTTTTTCTCTCTCCCTGAGACTACTCGTCGTTCTCTTGCTGGGAAAGACATTGCTTCTTTGAGTTTGCTGCAATTGGGAATTGATTGATTAGTGTTTACCACTGACGTTGCTTCTCTTTTGCTGTAATTTGAATTGTAAATTTTATTCTGTGTCCTTCAGGCAAGTTGAAGCCTTTTCTTAAATGGTACGTCTTTTGGCAAGCTTGTGTGTCTATCACGTATTGTCCATTTAAAAGGGCTTGTTGGTTTGACATTTTATTTAACTGTTATTGGCAAATGCCTATTGTAAATGATTATTCTGCTAATGTAATTGATGCCCTTCCGGCAAGTTGATTTCTTAAATTTTAATGATCTTGGCTGTCTTTAAATGATTTGAAGATTACGTTTTGGCAAGTTTGTGTTTATATTGTCATTTGTATTTCCTGTTGGCTTTTAATAAACATTGCGTGCTTGAAATACTTAATGTAAGATAATCCGATCCAGACCTTCCTAATTTCGCATTGGTCTATCCTTATGTATGTACTGCTTATATTAATTAAACGGGAAAATCATTAACCCCCTTGCAATGACAATCTCAAAAGTGAAATAAATCGCAATTTGCGATGTTATGGCTTCACTGTATTAGGTTTAGATGGTTCATTCATTTGAACGCTGTAATTCGTCAAAAATATATATAATCTCAAAAGTATTTGCTGCTTTTGCGTGACGACTGCCTACGGTCGTGGAGTGTCGGTTATAAGATGTAGGGCGTGTGAGAGGAGGTGTTTGCCGAGTGGTGCTGTGCAGCAGAGGGAAGTTCAGTGTCCGGCGTGGCGGCGGCAGCCTTGCGCTGTCAGAGCAGATGAGAGGAGCGATAGCTGGCGCTGCAGAATGGCGGGTAGGGGGGCGGCCACCGCGCTCACAACTTGGGGGCCTGGCCAGCGGCTGCTGCCGTTGCTCGTCTGTTCTGTGCCGCCGCGACTGGCCCAGGGCGCTCGCAGTGTCCGCCGATACCTCACGTCGCCGACGGACTACTTCTGTCTAAACACAGTCCTTTCTTTGTCAGGCCTAGTTTTTCTAATATGAGCTCGTATTACAAAAACTAAAGGCGGCAGAAATAAATAAAGTTCCTCTTTGATTCGCCGCGGCAGAATAACTGTATGCTCTGAGTCACCCAGCTCAATACCACCTTGTCTCTAGGTGGTGTTGCCATTTACAAATGAAATACATCTTCCAAAAATTACCCCAATAAACCGAAGTCGGCCGTCCGCCTTGATTGATTTGATTTTCTCAGGGAAGCCAAAACAGTCTTGGTCCAACTCGCCACTGCCCGCACCGAAACTAAGTTTATTGTGCGGTATCGCTCCCTGTTATCTAGTAAAGCCAACCAATGCCCTTGAACAGTGCAAGGAGTCCCTTTACCAGTTCTTTATTAGACACAATTTCTTCGAGTCTGGTTGTCCCAAATGTTCTGTGCCTTTTACTCTCCAATGCAATGCATTCGAAGATTAGACGTAATGCAGTTTCATCACCGTCACCACAGATCCTACATTTAAGGTCCTCTTCTGTTATTCCCATTGTATATACGTGTTTTTTGAAATTCCCATGGCCTGTCAGCAATCCAAACACGAGTCTAATCTCTCTCCTGTCCAGGCCCAGTATTGTAGAGCTTCTTTTACAACATGGCTTTGGCATCATTACCTTGCCATGTTTTTGTTGACAGACTTTGGTCCAATATTTTACGTGCTATCTTCTGAGCCATTTACGTAGCTCGAATTTGATCATTGCCTTGGTGATTGTCAGGACAGGTTCCGGTCCAATAAATGGAGTCTCTGCCTCCATCCTGGCTAATCTGTCGGCATGTTCGTTGCCACTGATCCCCGAGTGGTCAGGGACCCACAATAGGTTTACTCTATTGCTTTCCCCTAGATCCACCAGAACCCTGTGACATTCTGCAACAATTTTAGACCTTGTTGGAGGAGCTGCCAGTGATCTCAGGGCTGCCTGGCTGTCTGAATAGATATAGATGCTACGGCCTTGTAGCACCTACTCAAATTCTCCTCCACACACGCCCTGATGGCAGTGATTTCGGCCTGGAATACTGAGGCCAGTTTCCCTAGAAAGATGACGCCCTCCAGTCTTCGCTGCATCCCGTATACCCCGGCCCCAACGTCTTGATCCGATTTTGACCCGTCAGTGAACCAGACAATATCCCCCGTACGGTGTCGAACTATTTCCTCACACTGCTCCCTAATTCCAATTGTTATATTGAAATGCTTGTTGAAGCAGTATGGGGTTATAATATAGTCGGCTGGCATTACCCCAACCTTTCCTATATTTACCTTTCCGCCTTAGTCACAACTGTCCTTACATGTTCGTTCCATTTCATATCGCTCTGCAATGTTACGCCTAGCTATTTGAACGACGCGACTGCATCAAGAAGCTCACAACTAATGCTGTATTCGAGCATTATGGGATTGTTTTACCTACTCATCACCTTACACTTTTCTGCATTCAAAGCCAGCTGTCATTTTCACACCAACTAGTAATTTCATCTAAGTCATCCTGTATGCAATTACAGTCAGTTAATGACGACACCCTTCCATACACCACAGCATCATCAGGAAACAGCCGCAAACTACAAGTTACTCTGCCCAACAGTTCTTTTATATAGATTTTGAAGTAACACGCTTAACATCAAATGAGGCATTATTGTCAGCATTGAGTAGAGGAACATGTAGGAATTTTATTAAGGGCACTATACACTACACTGAACGCTGAACGTCAATCAATGATGATGAACTTTTGCCGTGGCGTACTGGGGCGCCGTGCTGAGGTGCGCGCCGATCGCCGTTGGGGGTTCGAGTCCCCCTCGGGCATAGGTGTTTGTGTTACCCTTCGTTTAATTAGTTTGTAAGCTACGGACCAATAACCCAGCAGTTCAGTCCGATAGATTAACAAACATTTAATTTTTTTAGTGAACTTTTCACGCTGTAACCTTAGTTTAGGGATAACACTCCAATCAAAGAGAAATGTTCAAATGTTTGTAAATCTAAGGGACTTAACTACGTTGGTCATCAGTCCCTTGGCTTACAAACTACTTACACTAACTTAAAGTAACTTATGCTGTGGTGCAGGCGGCCATGGGATTAGTCAAATGTTCAAATGTTTGTAAATCTATCGGACCAAACTGCGTGGATTAGTCCTCCCTCGGGCATGAGTGTTGGTGTTGTCCATAGCATAAGCGCCTCAAGGCTAGGAAACGACTGAATCAGCATTCTTAATGGAAATTATACAAATTTATTTGAATAATCTCTGGAATTTACTTGTATAATTTCTGGGAAACTACTGCAGGCAGAGTCTGTGACATTTTATTAAATTTACTAGAACAATCACAACAAAATAAAGGAAATCTTGCGTCTGAGGTAGCAAAATTTTAGGAAAAATCATTTATTAGCCGCAACTCCGTAACTAAACATTTTCGGACTTATGTTTTTATCGACCTTTTTTTTAGTTATTCTCATAGAATTACACATTAAAATATTTGAATATATTCGCGAATCACTCTGAATTTCAGTTTTCTGTCTATTATATGGCCCTGTACGATGCTAGTACTAGCCGCTTTTTTATACTGATACGAAATGTACACAGAATTGTAATTTAAAAGAATTATCGAAGTGATAGTCACATTTTAGCTATCAGCAGCAACCTTCACTGATCCGGCAGTTCCGGAGCGGAAACAAATGTTCTAATGTTTGTAAACCTATTGCACCAAATTGCTACGATCAACAGTCTCTACACTTACAGACTACTTGTTGTTGTTGTTGCGGTCTTCAGTCCACAGACTGGTTTGATGCAGCTCTCCACGCTACCCTGTCCTGTGGAAGTCCCTTCATCTGACAATACGTTCGGCAACCTACATCCTTTTGAATCTGCTTACTGTATTCGTGCCTCGGTCTCCCTCTACGATTTTTACCCCACACGCTTCCTTCTAATGCTAAGTTGACAATTCCTTGATGTCTCAGAATGTGTCCAACCAATCTACCCCTTCTCTTAGGATATGCCAGAAACTCCTTTTCTCCCCGATTCGGTTAAGCACCTCCTGATTCGTTACGTGATCTACCCATCTAATTTTCATCATTCGTCTGTAGCACCACATTTCAAAAGCTTCTATAATCTTTTTATCTGAACTCCTTATCGTCCACGTTTCACTCCCATACAACGCAACACTTCAGACAAATGCTTTCAGAAAGGACTTCCTAACATTTAAATTAATATTGGATGTTAACAAGTTTCGCTTCCTTATACATGTTTTTCTTCCCAAAGCCATTATGCATTTTATATCTTCTTTACTTCGGTCATTAGAAGTTATCTTGCAACCCAAATAACAAAATTCATCTACTACTTTTATAGTCTCATTACGTAATCTAATTCCTTCAGCATCGCCTGATTTTCTGACATTGCATTCCATTACCTTCGTTTTACTCTTGTTAATGATCATCTTATATCTTCCTTTCAAGACACTGTCCATTCCATTCAATTGCTCTTCCAGATCTTTTGCGGTCTCTGACAAAATTGCTATGTCATCGGCTAACTGCAATGTTTTTTATTTCTTCTCCCTGCACTTAAACTAACCTAAAGACAACACACACCCCCATGCCCGAGCGAGGACTCGAATCTCCGACGACGATTAACCGCGCGCTCCGCAGCTAGACTCCTTAAACGGTTCTTCTTCTTTTTGTTTTATCTATTTCGCTTTTCTTCAGGTAGATAAATGGTTTGCGGTCGTTTGTCCATATTCGTACTTGGTTTATCGTTGAGTATTTGGATCAGCTTTTTTTTTTTTTTTTTTTTTTTTTTTTTTTTTTTTTTTTTATTACAGGCGGGGTTCAGCCCTCTGACCGGGCGCGCTGAGTCATTGGCTGGGAGAACGCTCGGCCACTCCATGGGGGCGAGAGAGAAAACAAAGGGCCGCACTGTTTAGCTCGGCTGCCACCTGGCAGATCGTCTGTAAATCGTCTGTAAATCTAAACAGCAATCTGCGCCTGATGACGGGATACAGTTACCTTCCGACTGCGAGCCGACAGCCGACACGAGAAGTACACAGCCGTAAGTCTGCAAAGTCTAACACAGCTGCTATACCCTCCCTTGTTCCCCGTGGTATATGATCCACGTATCTCACGAACGCGGCTCAGTTCGACGTATTTATAGTCTTCTGTACAGCGAGAAGCAATTTGCCGCCTTTGTTACTTCGACACGATTCGTGTGCGGGGAACTGTTCGCGTGCCATAATTAAAATTTATCATCGCAGGTTTTTCCAGCTATCCCGTCTACGCCGAGGTAAATAAACAGTGACGTAGTATACAGATGTTGGAGCTCTGCTCGCTGGCAGGATGCAAATGCTCAGTTGGTACGTTTCCGCCCAGTTGACGAAGTACCAAAGTTTGTACTAAGCGGCTATCTTTGTAAAATGTTTTTCTAGTTATCAAGTTTACACTATTGTATTTTAGTAGAAGTAATAAACAAAATTAATTCCAATGTTAAAAGGTTTGTAAATCTAAGGTACTTAACTAGGTTGGTCATCAGTCCCTAGGCTTACAAAAAAAAAAGTTCAAATGTTTGTTAAGCTTAAGGGACTTAACTACGGGGTCATCAGTCCCTAAACTTACAAACTACGTATGAACTACCTTATACTAAGGACGACACAGACATCCATGCCCGAGGGGGAATTCGAACCCCCGACCGTAACGGCCATGCAGGCTGTGACTGGCCCGCCGCAGACCGCTCGGCCACTGCGGCCTAGGCTTACAGTAACTTAGAGTAACTTCAGTTGAGAACAACACAAACACCGACGCCCGAGGGAGGACTCGAACCCCCGTCTGCTAACGGTAGCGCGTACCGCAGCTGGGCGTCTTACTACGCACGGCTATTCTGCCGCGGCAAACAAATTAACGGAATATAATGAGGTAATCTGTTAAAAATTTCATGCTTTCTGTAAATAAGGGGTCCTCTATGAATTAGATTAGTTCCACTTTCACTTACTTACTTTGAAATTGATTAGTAAAAGCTGTGGTGGAGAAAATGATACTATATATGAAAGGGTATATAGTACAACTAAAGATTTTTATTACGTAAAATGCTACTAGAGAGACCCATCACTGCTAAATTATTAGGCCCATTAAAACCATTGTCGCTTATAAATACGTAATACTGATGAAATTTATTGAAACATGGAAATCGTATCAGTAGTATTGAGAAAAAAAGACATATTTTTCCAGAATTTATATAGAATCCAAACAGTATTTTCCAAGGTAGAAGAATGAAAAAAATTAAGTGGTCAGAAAATACGGGAAAAGCTACGGTGAAAAAATGAATTGCCGCGGTGGAATGGCCGAGTGGTCCAAGGCTCCTTGCCGCGGAGCACGCGTTGCTTGACGTCGGAGGTTCGAGTCCTCCCTGGGGCAAGGGTGTGTGTGTGTGTGTGTGTGTGTGTGTGTGTGTGTGTGTTTTGTGCTTAGGTTCTTTTAACTTAGTTTAAGTAGTTTGTAAGCCTAGTGACTAATAACCAAAGAATTTCAGTCTCACAAACTGTCAATTGAAGACAGTTAACTGGATAATGATCGTGCAGTTTCCTTGTCTTACCATTTGTTTAAGCTCAAGAGACTGGATGAGATTCGTTACTCTGTACTATGGTTAGCTGTCCCATGTATTTACACAGCAGAGTGAAAGTCAATTCCGTGTTACGTTCTGAATATCGTCTCGTTTACGGAAATGGCACACACTCATACGACTGTGAACAGGTCTTGAATGGAAAAAGTGGATTGCTTAATAAAAATATTATATGCTATTAAAAATGACGAAATTCTGTTCATATCTTCAAAATAGAGTTAAAACAATTCTCTGTTGAATGTGACCGGTAAATATCTCCCTGGTACCTATAGAACATGCGTTTGGCACATTTTCAATCTTTCTTCTGGAGAAAAGTTATTTGGTGTGGTAAAACGCACTATATAATGTGTCTTTGGTATGATAGGTCACACACTGAAGACCAACGCTGGAGAGATACTGATGCTAAGACAATGTGAGTTAAAAATAATGCCTTTAGAACCCCACAGGTGTGAAAAGTAGCTTCCCGTCTGACGGAAAACATCAGATATACATGCAGATGAAATTAAGTTTCTGTGGATAGATTGGTAGACAGCGAGGAAAATGAAAATGTAAGAAAAAAGCTAAATACCCAGCTTCTCAGACATGTATGATGAACTTTTACAGCTATAGAAGGACTGATGGGTTTTCACGAATGAAACGATGCGTATATAAGTTATTCACTTGCCACGTGTGCTGTATTCGTGTGGCAGCGATTGTGTTGACTAATCACAGTGTGGTAGATTTGGCTGTAGCAAGTATGGAGTGATACAAAATTAACGCATTAGAGGAATAGAGGGATCGCTGTTTTCCTCAAGTGATGAGTGAAATTGCCGTGATTCTCTCTATTGAATGTGAGTTACGTCCGAAAGACAGCGTCATTTGAGTCGAATTAATTAAATTTTTCCATGGGTTTTGCACGATTTTCTCCACGGGTTTTGGTATTGAACATGTTGTCAGCAGATGTTAGAATGTATATTAGTGATCATGATGGTTATCAGCTTTTGTCTCTGTTTCTTATACGCTTCATGATGAAGTTACACTTTGTTTCCTTAAGTCATGAGATTTTAAGATTGTAAGAACCAAAGTCATGTATTTGAAGAACATCCTTTCAAAACAATGATCGAT
This sequence comes from Locusta migratoria, assembly GCA_026315105.1. Lineage (NCBI taxonomy): Eukaryota > Metazoa > Arthropoda > Insecta > Orthoptera > Acrididae > Locusta > Locusta migratoria. The sequence goes on from CM048745.1 coordinate 527,133,529, forward strand.
ACTAAGAATTCATCACATTTTTAGACACTTAAGCGTTGTAGTTCAGTTTGTCTTGGTATTCTCGTCTTATTGCTCGGTAGCTATTCACACTGATCTTATTGTATTAAAACTGGAAAATTATTTAGAGGCTCTAATTATTAAGACGTAATTCATTGTTGGGCTGAATTAAGTTTCGTTTTACTTACAAACGAATTTGGCTTTATCGTCAATTGCATTTTTAAGTTTGACAGTGCTCCTGAAGATCCTTTTATCAGGTTTTAATTGGATAAGAAAAAAAAACTCCCGAAATGTACTTCCTCTTTGCGTTAAGGACTGTTAATCAAGCGGACTGAAATAACTTCAAATTTTGTTTTCCGGAAGTGTCTGACTCAAGACGATTATATCGGTTCGATTAGTTTCATTTCCTTTTCGACGAGAGGTGTCAATGGTCTACTAATATTTACAAGGACAAGTCTTCCATGTGTTGAAAGCGAAACACAAACGGTTTTCGCCAGTGTTCTCTATCTGCGAAGTCCAGTCCATGCCGTCAAAACAGATTCCAGAGCGAAGAAAAAAAGCGTTCCCTGTTCTCGGAAGAAGCAGTTATCGTTCATCTTGATTGACAGACCGTGATAAACAGACAGCTAAAAATATGTTTGTTCTCTTTCATGCAAATAATGTTGCCCTCTTCATCAAGAGAAGGCTTTTGTCTGGAAAGAAGCGGTTCCGACCGTTGTTAATGAGCGCAGCGACGATTAATTTTACGCAGCAATTTAAAGTTTCTGCTGAAATGTGAAGGACATCCTGACAGAATTCCAAAATGGATGGGCCCGTTTGTACTCCAAACAGACTACATTCTGCGACTATACTTCCAGCTGAATGTACCTGGTAATTAGGATAGGCACGGCTCTTTTTAAAACAATGGTGAGATTAAAGTCACGGGATTGAGACAAACACGTTTGCTTTCATGCCCTGTAGCTACACTAGTTGCAAATTACAATTTGGATCCGTGGTCATATAGTCAGTTTATGCATGGCTATAATTGCGAATTTATTAAATGAATCTACAATCTTATAATTAATAATATTGTCCGTTTGTTTGTTTATGGGTTAGTTAGTTTGTTTATAATTCATACAAATCTACTGTTTTATTCCGATTTCGATTAAATTTGGCACGTTTGACCTACAAAACAAGAGGTACTTCACTGTCTGCCAGAGATTTTGTTAGCTGCATGGCAGAGGGCATATCACTACAGACTTATACATCAGGCAACAGTTTTACGTTGAATGTGATTCAGTTTTTTAGACTTGGCCTTCGAAACAAGAAGAACATCGCTGCCTACCTAAGATTTCGTGCGGTGCATGGAGAAGGTTATTTAGAATAGTGCTGCACACCGTTTGACTGACCACCATGAAAGTTGTCACACGTATGAATATTTTCATGCAGGACATTTTAATATTTCATATGCCACCGTATTCCGCATGGCAGAGGGTACCTTCATTAGGAAATTTGGGAGATTTTGTAAGTTTTCATAGACAAGGAGAGGGGACGAGGAACGGAGATGGACTGAGAGGACGGGTAGAGATGGGCAAAGAGAGAGAGAGAGAGAGAGAGAGAGAGAGGACATGAGGAAACCGATGGAGACAGAATGGAAGAAGATCTATCAAACAAAAGATAGGAACAAAGAAATACCACGGGAATATCGGGGTTTCTGCTAGTGTTCAATAAACTACAAATGAATAATTAAAAAAAGGATTATACTCTGATTTCTGTAGTTTATCTATCTGAGACAAGAGAACTGTGTGTTATGACGTTTACTCAAGACACTAATCTAAAAAAGCCCGGAGACTGGTCCTGAAACTGACACGTACAATAAAAAAAGAAGTAAAACTTTGTTAAAATGCAATAAAGTTCTGTAAGAGCGTAACCGGAATCGTAGCAGAATCTGAAACCATGCTTGGTATGTAGTTGCAACAGAAACAAAACAGGTAATAGCAGTTAATGAAGTCATTATCTATATTTTGTTATAAACATGATCTCATGGAAAATAACGTCACATTGATAGTTTACCGATGACTGAAAACTGGAAGTTTTAAGTCAATTTTTTAATCTTGATAAGGAGGGGAAGCAGAAGGTCTGAATGCCCTGAGCGTTCCTTAATAAATCCCGTGCTTCAGTTTACATGTATATGATGAACAAAACTGACACTGGCGCAGTAACTGTTTCAGTGTTGATGCTGATGACAAATTCCACGTCATTCTCTGGAGTGCCAATAAGGAACGTAGAAAGGTTAGTGTAATGTCTCGTCAACAGACTACTTATTACAGTATAAGCATTGATAACGAAACATTGGGATAGCAAATTGTCCGTGCCCGTTTCATAGATACCTTCCGAGTACGATCCCTGAGTGTTACCATTGCGTCACGTCGCTCAGTAATCTTTCTTCCAAGCCGAGTGTTCTGTATACGGGGTATTTCCTCCCTCCCTTCCCCCAATAAAACAACAAAATTTAGAAACAAGTTTATTACAGAAAAACATGGTGAAAATACTTCGTTAACGTGAAACATCTCCTCTATTCAAGAAATGCACATGTCTGTCAAGGTATCAATTTTAGCAAATAATTACTGAACTCTTTTGTTGCTTTGCTGTAACAAATATGCACGCGTAGTTTGGCTTTCTTTTACTTTTATTTATTCTTTTGTTTATTTTTAGGCACCCTGGATGATGATCCTTGAGTACTGATTATTTTCCATCCCCTTCTTCACAATGATGTGTGAGAAAATCCGAAACATGTAATCGATCAAAGTATTGTAACGGACGTGCTTCACTTACACATATAATAAAGTCTTCTTGTTGCGTCCGTCTGTCTGACCTCGATAAAATAAAAAACTAGTGAACGGGTTTTCATACGGTTTCCACCAAGTGACGGTGTGACTCACGAGTAAGGATTAGGCGTATAATTCCTTCAGGTGCGTGGCAGTGAGTGTGCGTCGAGCAAGAATCCGCGAAACAGTCCAATAAATACTCTTAGAAAAAATTATTTATTCTGTGACTTACGAACTTTACTGTACACGTGGAAATGCGTTTCTTAATTTCATATTAAGATGATGTAATGCAGTTTTGTCCTTTAGGTTTTAATAACGTTCAAGTTAGGACGTCATGTTATATTGAATCTAACATCAGCTTTTAATTTCCCAGCCCGTGTCCTCAGTCACCATTGACTGATGATCAACTGAGGGAAAAAGATTTTAAAAACCCATACAGACTCCTCAAAGGAGTAGGAGTGTGAATCTGGTACTCTATCAATCCTGACTCGCCTCGACCAAAATCAAGTAGTTTCCAATTTAGATTGATAGTTTTAAGTAAACTGCTAATCTTAGTTGCACACTCGACGCAATATTTTTTTTTTTCATTATTATCTTCAGCCTACAGCAGTAATACATATGAAGAAAGATAAAAAATACAAAGGAGTACAAACAGTAGAAAACAAACACATAACAAGGCAGAAAAATTGGAGAAAAATGCTGCTTGAATGGAGTGCAAAATGTGAAGTTTGCATAAACACAAAGGCGACGAAAAACGGAGAAACACGACATAGTAGCACTGACGCAAAGAGACATTTAAAATAAACAGGCGTCGGCTGCAGGATGGCCGTTCGCAGTTTCGTTAAAACAACACTGATTAGTTTTACTCCGACGGTAACACAAATTATGTACACGCGTGTTAATGAAAAAGAGATGAATGGAGTTAGGGAAGGAACAAGGGGTGGAGAGGAAGAAGGTTGAGAGGAAGGGGAAGGAGTGGATGAAGGGTGATGGAAAGGGAGCTGTCTTTAGTATAAGGTAGTTTGTAAGTTTAGGGACTGATGACCCCACAGTTAAGTCCCTTAAGCTTAGGAAACATTTGAAAAACATTTTAGTCAGTACATGCGTACATTACTTTTAAGTTTGCATTTATCAATTAGAAAGAATATATATATATTGTCATTACATGGAGTGATACTTCAGTTTCCCTACTTTTTTTAATAGATCTTCCTTGACAGTCTGTCACCTGCAGCTGTATGGCTCTAATGTGTAAAACTGTTTGACATCGATTTTTTTCTACTGTGGTTGGTACGGCTAGGCCTACTATTTTAATTCTGTGTGAAAAGCTTTATGTGTGTGTGTGGGGGGGGGGGGGGTATTTGTTCACTTATAAAGTATATTTGACTTAAGTCCTATGGAATCTTCATTGTTGTATAGTGAAGAAAAAGGCAATGTTACAAATGTCATTGTCGCTGTTTAAGAACTATGATGATTCATTTTCGCATTACAGACTAACATATTTTTCTGTCGTTCAGGAGAATGAAAGAAAGGTCCACTGCTGATAATGCAACTTCAATGATACATGCACGTGTCAACGATAAATCGCAGTGTTTTGCTCAAGGAAGGCCCTTGCAGTTAAAACGAAATATTTGTTATAGTCTGTTTCCTACACATCAGTTCTTTGAATGATTGATCTACGTCCGTATACCATGTAACAACGGTGGTAAGTCGCGCCTCGTAACCGGACGTATTAAAATGAGAAATTAATGTTTAAAACTTGATAACAGTGAACTATATAATGTATTAAACGGCTAAGCGACGGAGTATATTCTCTTATATATTCATAACACAAGCAACGTTCCAGCAGCGTAACTTGGAGCATAGTTACAACGGAAAACGGTGATGAGTGAGGAATATGGCTCGGTACTGAAATTGATAGGAATTGTTTGGATAACAGTGCGTGTAAGCGCCTTTGTCGATTGTGTCTGTGTGGTTGATGATGTGTATTTATGTCGTGGAAAGCAGCTCTGGGAGCGACATTCCCGAAATCACAAGCGGCTACCAGGGAGGAGGTGCTGAAATTTGTATGAGGCCAAGTAATTGTGTAGCGGGCAGTACCAGTGGGAGCGGAGGGGCTACCAGGGCAGAGGTATTGAAAGTAGATAAGATAGAAAGCAGCTGAGGAAGCTGAGAGGAGGGGCAACGAGGGAGGTAAGGGGGAGGGGAACAGGACCGTCTATTTTACCCGTCCCCGCAATATGACCAACAACTGTTATATGGTCAAACCTGTCATTTCTGTGGGGATCTGACCTGGAGGAACTACCTTATCAAATGGACAAATTTTCAAATTTGTGTAAGTCTAAGGGACTTAACCACACTGGTCATCAGTCCCTAAGCTTACAAACTACTTACACTAATTTACAGTAATTTATACTAAGGACAACACAAACACCCATGCCCAAGGGAGGACTCGAACCCCCGCCGACGAACGGCCGCGCACAGCGCAACTGAGTGCCTTAGTGGGCACAGCTATTCTGCCTCGGCTATAGTAATTGACGAAGCTAGTGTTGACCGAGGCTGGATTAATGCTAGCACTGACGTTAACCCTTTCATGCGTCGCGTCCTCAAATGAGAACACTTACATTTTGTCTCATTTCTGTCATCTCTTACATCTAAGCGGACTGTGATAGCACAGGCACCCTATATGAGGACTAATAATGAATTCTAGAATGTGTCTTAGGAGGCGGTGTTAGTCGTTGGGCTAACAAAGACTTGTTAAGTAGAGATTACAAGAAAGAATAAAGGCAGGCCTTCAGATGAAAGAAAAAAAAAAAAAAAAAAAAAAAAAAAAAAAATTAAAAAATAAATAAAAAATGTTTGTAGAGCTTATGGGACTTAACTACGGGGTCATCAGTCCCTAAACTTACAAACAACTTATGAACTAGTTAACACTAAGAACGGTACAAATATCCATGCCCGAAGGGGGATTCGAATCCCCGACCGTAGTGGCCGTGCAGACCGTGACTGACGCGCTGCAGTCTCCTCGCCCACCGCAGCCGGTGATGATAGCACATTGTTGTCTGTACAACGGAAAAAAAGCAAGCCTGCCGTTCGGTAGCCAACAAATTACGCTTCGATGGGGTATAACACTGGCCAGCCAAGTCATGTGATCCCAATGCCAATAGGGTCATGATGGGGACTGCCGACGGAAAACACGTTACATTTGAAAAAAAGTGTCAACTAGCTGTGTGCCCTGAGTGCCTGAAACAATTTCATTGTACGAAAAAAACAAAATAGTGTACACTCTACATGTATTTTTTGATATTATCAATATATGTTCGATGTAGTAGTTTTCCTACTCACTGACCTCATTTGAGGACACCTCCCTATTGGTCTATGAAACTTTTTTTAGATAAATTATAGTGAATTCTGCATAAGATAGGTCTTAAGTTCCCAAATAATGTATCAAAAATATTGTTCATTGTCGGGTTGATAATTCATGCATAAAAGGGTTAAGGAAGGTAACACAGAATGAAAGAAAAAAGGAAGGGAGGACGGAAGAAAGGAACATTACGGTTTAACGCCTCGTCGACAGTGTGGTTATTAGAGACGGAGCACAAGCTGGAACATTTTTAATTATTATTTTTATTATAAACGCCCGTTCAAGACTTTGCAAGAGAGACGCTCTGTAGCTGGGCATGGGCTTTTGTCGAAGTTTTGAGAACATACCTTTACCAAGGAGTCCAGCAGTATATTGCTCCCTCCTACGTGTATCTCGCGATCATTCTTTCCGCATCTACGATGATAAAAAATTTGTCTGTTACTATTTTACGCTGCATTAACTCCAAGATAACGGAATTATCGGAACAGGGCATATTGAAACTTTTACCTCTCTGGGAGAAATCGTTGGAGATCCTTGGTGAGTATGAAGAAAAGAACGTAAGAGGTGCAATGTAGCATTACATTCAACAAGGTTAGAATAAAGGGAGGTGGCGTTATCTATGCTGGGAACTGAATTTGTTGAAGCCCGAAAGGCCATGCTTTTGTGCTCAAAACAAAGATTTCTCATTTAAACCTTGTGTGAATATTGTCATCTTTACGTTATGTCACGAAATTGACAGCTACATCGGAGTATTTACTTAGATATAACGTACATTTCAACGACTAGAACTACTATATACACGGACTGCGACAAATGTTTTGGGCACAAAAATGGCGGAGTGCCCAGTTTGCTGGCTTCACTTTCTCAGTGTTAGGGAATCTCCAGGGATTATAACCCCCTTGCTTACATTAAATATTTTTACAAACAACTATGTCTACGACGCTTGTCGCTTGAGTATCCGTTCTCTTTTGAATGCATACCTCTGCCTACTTTTGTTTCCGATGGTCAATTTTTTTTTCTCCGACTTGGAGAGAGAACGGAAGCGCTCTTCGTCATTCTGTTCTGTATTCTTCTACTGATCGGACGCTTTTTGTTCTCTGGGATAAACATATATGAGTGTGAACATGTATATTTTTTACTACCAACAAATCTCCTTACATTTACATGCTTGGCCACCATTACGGTTCACTTCGCGATTGCACAAGTTTAGTTCAAACCCGACTCTTTTCAACATTCCATTTGTACTGATTGAAATTTCAGAACCTGAAATCAATGTTTTGTTACGACAGAGTCCGACATTGATTCAATTTGTTCCACTGATGTGGCTATTTTGAACTTGGTCTTGCGAAACGCGATATTATCCAAGGATCTTATTACAGCGAAAAGTATAAAGAAGCTCATTTTACAATAACAAATTACAGCTCATCACGACATCACCGACACAGCGATGTATAAAGAGGTAACTTATCGCCAGTTTTCTTTTGTAGTGGTATTTTCGTGTATTGGCTTGACCTCAAGAGTAACTCCCGCTATCTCCTTTTGCCGGTTTTATTCATGCTCTGTTTTAGCTTCTCCTCCTGCAGTTATTTAAGATTCCACTAAACAAAAGTTCTTTTGTTTCAAAGTTGGTTCATTCCTAATTTGAACGGACAACACCAACGAAATATCATTACAACCTATAGAACATTTTTGTAATAAAATTGTTGTGCGTTAATTTTCTATCATCCTTCGCACATCGACGATTCTAGGAGCTACAGTAGCGGAAGAATACGCCACTCACGAAACGCGAGTGGAACGGCTTTCTCCTTCCTTCCTTCCTCAGTGAAAATGTCAAATGATTATATGAACTTACGTCCTCCACAAACTGTGTCAGGTCTCCGAAAATGCGGGCGCACCCAGAGAAAGAATGTGCTGTAGGCCGGATGTTCCCAACGGCTTGGCAACTTGCCGTCGACATTATCCTCTTTCATGATAACACCAGCCCACCAAGTCCGTGACGCCTTCGCCTCGGGGATTTGGCTGAGAAACACTTGACATAATAAATCCTCAATAACTCTTCGCGACGAAACCACCCAGTCCCTTTCATCTCTTTCTTTCATTCTTTCACATCTCAGAAAGAGAGAGAGAGAGAGAGAGAGAGAGAGAGAGAGAGAGAGAGAGAGAGAGAGAGAGAGAGAGAGAGAGAGAGAATAGAGAAAGGGGGAGCGCGTAAATCTCAATCTATAAATTGTTTGTAAGCTACACCAGCACTGAGAAAAAGGCCTGAGAAAAACTGGCATATTATAGGTTACGACGAGTTGTAAATTGGACTCACAATGAAATAAAAATTACGTATGCGGACCAATCGCGCAAGAGTTATGAAAGACTACTGTGGAATACAAATGAGACAAATATTTATTCAACTATGTTTGAAATTACCGATACTAGGGGGAAGAGTACTAAAATAAAGAGAGAAGACGGAAACTGCCTTTTACGTGCTACGCTAAACAAATATTATGACTCCGCTAGTAATAATTTCTGGTGGTCTGTTGCTCAGGAATTTCCTGTTTTACATCATACTCGTATACAATAGAGCTTTCTGCGGAGCGTAAAGTTCTGTCGAGTGGGCTACTACGTGTTCTTGTCCTTGGCGATATTCAGTTACTTTATTATTACAGTTTAAAATATTAGCCCCTCTCAGTGAAAAGGGCTACGACAGAGCCAATGCAGACTGCTTTGTATTTCACCTGTAACGAAAGCTCCTGGCGGACCTGCGAGAATTATTTGCCAAGGGCTACACAACGTCTCGTTCAGAGAGAGTAATAAGAAACGTCTCATAAAGCTTTCACTGCTACACATAGTTGGGCATCGGTATTTGATGTATACCGGTGTCCCTAAGCAATTGGCTGATTTTTTTTTTATATTGCTGAAATTTTCCCGGTCAGTGCTAATTGTCCAATTTTAGGTAGTGGTTCTCAAAAAAAATTTAAAATGTTTGTAAATTTATCGGACTCAACTGCTTGGTCATTAGTCCGTAGCTTATATACTACTTAAACTTAGATAAACTAACCTATGGAGAACACAAACAGCTGGCCGCGGTGGCCGAGGGGACTAAGGCGCTCCAGTCACGGTCTGCACGGCCACTACGGTCGGGGGTTCGAATCCCCCCTCGGGCATGGATATTTGTGCCGTCCTAGTTCGTAAGTAGTTCATAAGTAGTTTGTAAGTTTAGGGACTAATGACCCCGTAGTTAAGTCCCATAGCCTATACAAACATTTGAACTTTTTTTTTAACACAAACACCCTGCCCGAAGGGGGACTCGAACCCCCGACGGCGAACGGCCGTGCGCACTGCCCCAGTACGCACGGGCGAATACGCCACAACTTGTGGTTATGTTAGTTGCTGCTGCGGTCCTATATAATTACCACCTGTGACATCACTGGTGCTCTTTCGAGCGCCATGCAAGGTAATCTTTGTAGACAACCTTCTTGAAGGTGCTGTTAGATGTTTTTGTCTCAGTAACTTCTTTAATAATGACACCTTGGCAACCATTTATCCGTTTAAGACCAGGTGTCTCGTCGGATGCATTCAGTATTTTACAACTGCTCATTTATAAGTATACTGTCTGTGGAAACATTTTATTAGTCTATCTTTCATAATGTACTAACTCAGAATGTTTTATATTATTTTTTTTTTTAATTTCATATCAAATGAACGTAAATTATGCTACTTAGACACTTGCCTATCCAATTTATTAATTTTAAAAGTAAAAAGAACCAGGTTAAAGGTTATGTGCACAATGATACAAGGTACGTCTGAAAATTTCGGTGAATAGTGCCATATTTTCTTTCGTAAGTACGTGCGTGGCGAGCACGGGACCCCGAGCTAATGCAGTCTTTCTTCCTTCTTTACTTCCCGGACTGCATTTCCTTTCCCCCTCCCCTCCCCTCCTTTCCTATCATCACTCCGTCTCCTCCCCACCGGGGGACTGGTAACCTCAGTAGTTTAGTCCCCCTATCCCAACCAAACAACCCAACCCAACCCGCATACACATTGACGGACATGTATCAACGGCCATCTATCGTGCAAAGCACTGCAGTGAAGCGGTGGTACACGCTGCGACCAACCTAACAGGGCCAGTGTGACAACTCGTGTAATTGCAACATGGGGCGCAAAATACAGCAAAGAGTTAACATCAAGTTTTGTTTCATATTAGGCAAAACGGAGAGACAGACCCACGGGAAGTTAGTGCAAGTGTATGGTGTTGAAGCAGCGAGTAAAAAGTGTGGGTTTGGGTGAGATTGAACAACGCGTGACCCCAGTGCTACGAGCGATTCCACAAGAAGCGTTTGCTGACAGTTTCCAAAAGCTGTACAACCGATGTCTGAAGTGCATTATAGCCAATAGTGATCACATTGAAGGCCAGTAAAGGTATTTTGTTTGTAACTCTTGTTTAATATATATCCTGAGACCATTCACAGAATTTATCAGACGCACTCCATAATTAAATTTTCTGCACTATAATAATACCGTTATAGGTCGTGTCCGTTATTAATCTGAACACACAAATCTAATAATATATCAAAATGAATGTCTGTTCGTATTTTATTCATTTCCGTAACGTTCATCTGATTGAGATGAAACTTTGTCAAAATATTACTTCCACTTTCGTGATGGTTACAGGCAAAATTACATCGCTGTACGATACATAGTTCAGGAAATGTGACGTCATGAACACTAACATGCCGGAAAAACAGCCCCATTGTGAATGACATTTAAATCTATTACTTCTTTGCTACTACGTGTATTATTAACATAGTTTACAAACAGTATACAGTTTTGGAGACATGACGTCGTAAACTCTAAAACGCGGGGTAAACTGCAGCATCGCCGTTGTTTTCATTTTACGCGTTGCAATGAAACTTTTGCACACTTGATCTTCAAGCAAGATGGTAGTCACTGCCTATGTAAAATTTTGTGTGGTGTATGGCAGAAGGTGCTTTATCTACCAACTTCTACAAACTCTACCTTTTATTCGATCTTGATGAAATTTTAGACAATTAACGTTCAAAACCAAACCTAAGATTTCATACGTAACATAGCGGAGGGTGAAACGTCCCCTCGTGAAATAACATGAAAGTATATGGACGCATTATTGAATTACAGTTGAGTGTTACGTATAGTGATCCCAGAGATGAACATTTCAAGCCAAGGACGGTAATAATCAATTATAGCAAAGAGCTATATAACGTTAAATGTTATCGAAATACTTTGTTTAATAATATAAAAGGTATTGTGTAATCTTTACCCTTTGTTCAATAATATAAAAGGCATTTTGTAATCTTTATCTTGTCTTGTCTGGTGACAGCCATAGTATTGAGAGAACGAAAGGAGCGAAATCATTGTAAATTTCGAGAATAAGCGCTAGATTGTTTTTCAATAATTACAAGTTTCAAGTCTGTATTACTGACGTATATGCTTAGCTGTAGTTTCAAATAGATTTAATAATTATGAGTTCGCGTACTTCAAAGTAGAACCGTAACCAACCGGATATTTTAAGCAGTTTTCAGAAATTCCACTCCAGCAGCAGCATCTCCAACAGAGTCGCTGAACCGCAGAGGCCAGCCTCCGTTTCGCTGACAATTCAAACTATTGTAATTATTATTTGATAGTCCAGGGTCGGGAGTTGCAGAAGAGTAGGAAATTTACTTTGTAATTTTCACCGTGGACTACAGACCCGGATGGAGTTCGATGACTTGTCATAACATTGGTTTAAATGCGATATACGTAAGGTGGGTCCACGGACCAAACAGACTGCAAGTGGCTAACCTACGAGTTATTTTGTGTGGGTATTCAAAATCTGTATTTATTTCTTATGGGGACTATTAGAAGTATGCTATACTGTGGCGTCCAATGTATCTTGGATACGCAACAGTCGAAGGACAGTTAATATGTTTCTCATGCTTAATATAATATTCAGGCTGTGACAAGCCACTGAAATTTATAGTGTACGCGTTTATTTGTTTTCTTAGTGAAAAGTTAGTCAACATTCAGTCACGACATATTTCACGATAAAGGACAGTTTTAAATGTTCTATTGGGGGCAGTTTACTTACTTATGTTGTTAATATCACAGTTTAAAGTGTTCTCAGACATCTGCACGATCACTTAATCTCAGTGATTACGGAATAGTTATTGAAATATTCGACCACACAGATTACATAAAGTAGAGATTTTTTTTAGTACCCAAGGATTAAGAAGATATATTTTTCTCCTTGCCTAAAACAGGCCACCAAACTTTAACTTCGCATTTGCAATATAACAGCATCATCATTATCAATGAACGATGTGTATCACTTTTGCGCCATTTTGAGTTATACTGTATAAGTAGTAATGTAGTACTCCATCTCCAGAAGCGAGTTCCGCTATTAGGACACGAGTTTGATCCTCCGGATTGTTTTAACGAACGTTCAAAAGTAAGACTCTCTGGAATAACGTTTTATATCGTAACAAGATAGCCGACGTTAGATGTGTTAGCGTGTCTCTTAGTGCTTTAAACGTAAAAAAAAGTAGAAAACGCAAAATAAACCAAGATAGCTGGTCAGAATAAAAATAAATAAATAAATAAATAAAAAGTTGAGAAAGAGGCAGCGAAATGCTGGAAAACTATATTCGAATGCAAAAGGTCGTAACACCAGTGGAAAATTGTCCTCAGTTAAGGCATGTGAAAAACGTTTTATATCACTTATAGACTAAATAGTAGTTATTAAAGACAGTGTGATGAAATTATTCATTTCTGTTGACTGTGTTCATGTTTATGCTACAGTAATACAGCTGTGTCTTAATGTTCTCATTACAGCATTACTGAAATTTATGTTTGTATAAATGCTAAAAATGGTATACAACGTTTTGTAACTTCATATACAACATTGTTCCACGGAATGCAAGCGTTTTTTTCTCAAAGCCTCTTAAATAAGTACTTATGTGTGAATCCACCTATTTCACAACATCCGATTCATTATGGTGGTTACTTTTTATAAACATGTAAGCAATTTTATTTGAAAATAGACCAGGAATATTTTTTCGTCAATACTGAAGAACAGTGAAAAGCAACATACAACGTTCTTCCGATATAGGAGATATTACAAGGGTACCTTAGAATAAGCTTATACACTGCTTCACTGAGCACCATAAAAGTTAACAGGGTTATATAATTTTTCACAGTTGAATGTGGCAATGGAGGAGAAATCGACAGAGAGATAATAACGTTACCCTTGCTTTCGTATGATGCCATTAAGTTGTTAAAATTGATTCCGCGATTGTAATTTGGACAAAGGATAGGTTGTATCGAAATTTTGAATTTTGAATAATTTAGTTAAAACACAACACAAATTAACATTCATAAACATTAAGCCACATACACCGCGGGTTGAATGTTAAGGTCGGGCACCACACAAAGCAACGCCACATTATAAGACTTACGGAAAGCTTCTAAATGGATCCTATGGTTCGTGCTGCAGAAGCTGAAAAAGTTAATCTTTTCTTATTTAATATGACATCATTCGAGATACTTTCCGTACTACACTCATGTTCAGACAGTTCACTTCGCTTTTCATTATTGTATGACCGTGGATGAAACATGAAGTTAACTGTAACGATAGAAAGAGGAAGAAATGATCGGACTTCGTAAAATACAAAAGAAATGATTGCAGGTTCTGTAATCAAGCAAGGTAATGACTAATAGGGAGTGAAATTTTTAAGACATGCGAAGCGATCGTAATGGCGTCTGAACATTAAACTATTACGGACGTCGAGGGGCTGAAAACATTAGAAAATATATATTTGACGTGGAAGAATTCATTTAAATAAAAGCCGAAGAGAGGGGACGATTTTAAATGTAAGTAATTCATTTTAACAACAACAAATTGCATCACAATTACTTACATTGAATGGATACATGAATGGAAGAAGTCCGTACAGAATGAAAACAGACAAGAGAGTGATAAAAACTATGATCGCGGTTCCGTCTTCTCGCTTGTCCGGAAGTAAAAAAATGACGAACGAAATTAAGTCATTTATATTGCGAGCTAGAGGGAACCGGAGACGATAAGCATCGCTGATCAAAAAAAGAGAGAGAGAGAGAGAAAGGAAATAAAATTCTAGTGTATCGTTACAGAGAGATGTGGAGGTTGTAGGCACTGAAAGGAGAAATTGGAGATGGTACAGACAGCAATAGGAGGAGATAAACAGAAAGAGAGAGATTAGGTGGTGAACAGAGAGAGAGAAGGGCGTGGTGTGAAGAGGAGATGGACATTGAGAGAAGGAAGGAGAAGGTGGACAGTAAAAAGGGAACGAGGGATGAAATAAGATAAAACCGGAATAAAAAGGTAGGCAGGCGGCGCCGGATTTTCAGCTGTTGTGTATTGAAAGTACTACACAAGTCTCCACGAGAGTTTCACAGGTAGCCTGAGAGTAACTTAGAACACCTAATTGGTTTTATCTCATCGAAGTGGGATCAGAGATAAAAAAGATACCATAATTTAATGTTTTACGAGTCACCTCTGCTTGGTACTAAGGAGTTTTGCACCAAGAAATGAATACCTGTTGCTATTAATTTAGTATTTCGGAGTGCACCGAAGAACCAATAAATGCCGCAGTTTGTTGTTTTAATTAACAACTAATGATATTTTTTTAATTGGTTATGTTATTTTATTTATTGATTTACCTTTATGTATTATAAACCTAACGAATGTTTATTGCCTCTTTCATTGGGTTCCTGTATATTTGACCTCCTGGCTAGGAAAAGCGAATTTATTGACTACGTCATCCAATAATTATATTGGTGTAGAAAATTATCATTTTGAGCAAGCGATTACTGCAGGTCGCTGGAACGATATGTCCGGAAGAAGACTCAGAAAGGTCGCAGACCTACAGGCGCAAAGTACTGAGTCAATGACTTGTAATATTATGGAATGCATATTGTGTTCATACGTGATAACTTTTTGTGAACTTCTCTATGACAATAAAGAGTTGCGGAAGTGTGAATACGAGCTGCCTCTTTTCAATAGCCGACAAAGGCTGTCGGAGGCCCGGGGCGGCGGCAGAATAAAATGAGAACCCCCCGTCTACTTACTTGGAAGTACATGTATTACTATAGTAAATTTTGAGATTTGGAGGCCCCTCCAAGACGAGAGGGCTGCGGCGGTCCGCCCCCCTACCCCCCTCCATTTTTAGTCTGCCACTGCCTCTTTTCAAGCACGAAATTCAATAGGCAGTAGAGAGTGAAGCTCAGAGGATTTTTTTTTTCGGTATACTGAAGTGTGATTGACATTAGTACAGTTTCGTATCTTAGCAAAGAAAACAAAATGCAGTAAGCTGTAGATAATACGAAGGATACCAACAAAAACACATTTTCCTTACTGGAAAGTGATATTCACTGTTTATATAAAACACGCTAATTCTCATATTTGAAAGCCCAATGCATCACTTACGCATTACTCATCAGAAACTGATAAATTATCATACAAAAACAACTATGAAATGACTTTCTAGAATAGAGTTTTAATTGTTTTCTATTTCTGTTTGTCAGTCGCTTTTTGTGCTGACGGCGAAACGAATTTTGTTTACTGTATTGGCGTCGGTTAGCTTCTCATTCCTTCACAGCCAGGAATTTGTATTCAACATGAAAATTTTCTTCGTAATCACAGATGACTTTACGCTTAGTGTGATACTTGTTTTAAAATTATGATCGAAATATGAACGGATAATTCGCAAGCCGGATAAACGTGAGTTTGGAGTATGTTCTTCATAGATATGTTTCAAAAGGGAAATGTTCAAATGTTTGTACAGCTTATGGGACTTAACTACGGGGTCATCAGTCCCTAAACTTACAAACTACTTAGGAACTACCTTATACTAAGGACGGCACAAATATCCATGCCCGAGGGGGCATTCGAACCCCCGACCGCAGTTGCCGTGCAGACCGTGACTGAAGCGCCTCAGTCCCCTCGGCCATCGCGGCCGGCTCAAAAGGGAAGATGGAAAGGAGTAAAACATTATAAATTTACCTTTCGATATGTCTTATTTGGTTTGAAAAGGTGTCTCCCCCCAAAACAAATTTACAAGAAGCACACGTAATTAATGTATGTTAGAACTTTGCAAGGAAGTTTAGTTTCGTGTCTTAGCAGTAATCATATTACCATTTGCATGTGCTAATAACATAAACTACCAGAAAAACAACACCAGGAAAGACGATCTCGTGTTTGATCTGAAGAAGGCAGATGCCTGGTGAATGGTAGAAGTTCTAATAAAGATTTTAACGTCGTCCGCCAACAGACTGCTCATGTGATGTATCGACCATGAAGTTTACTTAGACACAACACTCGATGTTTATTATGAAGAGACTAGTCGACCCGTGCGAATAATTCGCACTCTATCCTGATCAGTCACAGATAGGTAAGATAGTAAATAAGAAAAGGTAGATACAAGTAAGAAATATAATGAACTTTGTATAGTAGTAACAAAGATTAGTCTCATCCTAAGAAAATTCATACAATTAAATACAATATGATTCATTGAGAAAATAAAAAAAAAATCAGATATTGACTTTTTCATGATTATTTTATTTTTTGAAAATTTGTTAATTTTACAAAACTTCTTTCAAAAAATTGTTAGTAGTTATAATGTGTCTTTAGCGCAAACATAAATATCACTGAATGAGCGAACTCGTGAAGAAGCCATGTATAAATGTCCACGCGAAAATCAGGTTCTGGTAAATATAATTCTGCCCTTGAATCCACTGACCTTGCGATTTATTTATGGTCAGCTACTTTTATTGGGAATTGTTTTCTTATAATTTGGAAAGGCATGGTTAGATCAGAAGGTGTGAGGGCAATGCGGGGTTATAGTACATTTTTATCAGAGTCAATGTATTTAGCAGTTATAATGTACTCGCCAAATTGAATCACCACTAATCTTGCACCATTAATTAATCCCTGATTAGCGTAAGGATTTGTAATTCACATAATTATCACGGCGTGGTGGCTGATGGGAGCAACCGTAAATACATGGCCCATTTACGATCGTTCGCCGCGTATCAACGTAGATGGTACGAACAGCACAATTTTTTTCATAATAAAGTTTTTTTTGTGAAAACAATAACTTTAAACTATCTGTTTATTTTCGTCATTACTGGAGAACGAAACCTTGAAAATGACACCTCAATTATTAATTTTGGGTGAGTAATACGGGAGATAGCACGTACCCACAAAAAAAAAACACCGATGAGAAATAATATATACGATTGTTTGTTCGAAGTTAGCAGCCCAAATGTTTTTATTTATGGTGGAACCAGCTAGTCTGTTTCCGTAATGATATTTCTGCAACACCTATTATCAGAAGTCACTCTTCGGAAGGTTTAGTTATTGTATCATCTCATAGAATTAACTCCATCTTAAATCATAAATAATTTCTTTGTGCTTTTGAATTCATTTCAAAGTTTTATTCCATCTTATTAGAATTCTAAATATGGAATATTAACTGACTTTCCACTATGAAGACAAACGTAGAAGTATAATACAGCATGTCTTGCAAAAGACATAGCTTAAAACAATACATCTTCTGTTTTCTCCGCTATAGAGCTTCTAGAGATGACTTTTTCTGTGCGTCATAGATCTTCGTAGATGTAGCAGCTCAAACACTTTTCGTTTGCCCGGAACCTGCAAAGACAGAGTTCCTTGGGCAGTTTCTAGCATTAAAGAACTGAATACCCCATAAATAAATGATCTTATTATCTTGACTCGAGCTTGAGCCGGCCGCGTTGGGTGAGGGGACTGAGGCGCTCGGTCTGCACGGCCACTACGGTCGGGATTTCGAATCCCCTCTCGGGCATGGATATTTGTACCGTCCTAGTTCGTAAGTAGTTCATAAGTGGTTTGTAAGTTTAGGGACTGATGACCCCGTAGTTAAGTCCCATAGACTCTACAAACATTTGAACTCGAGCTTGAGACATGTAGTGAACCTTGTTACACTACACCCAGTGACATAGTTGCCAACGCGCCATCTGTGTGCATCCTTTAATAGGGAATGTTTACAGCCATAAGGCTCAGTGTGATACCAATGTGTGAAGTAAACAGACGCCGTTCCAAGGAGACACTATCGTGTATATCACAGCCGACTAAGCGAGTTTGAAAGAGGTCTAATTGTGACCTTCCGAATGGTGGGATGGTGCTTTCAGAGAATTACCAGACAAGTTGTGTCAGTTGTGCAATGATGCTGGTTTCAATGGCCGCGTGAACATCCTCAAAACCGTAGCCGAGGTTCTGGATGTCCACGCAGCACAGACGTTAGCGAGGTTCGTCGTACGGTAAGGGCAGCAGTGGCAGATCGCACAGCTACCACAGCACACGTGAGAGGAATTGTGACCAGAGAAGTGTCTACACGAACTGTGGCCAGCCGGTTACTAGCAGTGCGACTTCGGGAACACAAAGCCTTAAGGCCGTCTTCTTCTCACGGCTCGAGTGGTGCCATCAGATCACTTGGAAGATGAGATAATGGACCATGCTCTTAGCGATTAAATAGGTTCTGCCCGCACGAAAGTGACGGTCGTGTGCGTATACGACGTACACCTGGCGGACGCTGCCTCGTAGAGTGCATTCGTCCAACACACACTGGCCCGATCCAAGATGTGATTAGCTGCAGCCCCGTTTCACCTTTAGTTTTTGTAGGCTACGCTAACCAGCACTCGTTATGTGAAGAATGCTGAAAGACCTGTTCTTCTGCCATTCTTCCCACAGGAATGCGAAGTGTTATTCCAGTTGGACAATGTACGCCCACACAGCGCGCGTGAAACTCGGAAACGCTACAAATAAAAATCATTATATAAATGCGCTAACACGAAAATTGTGGTACAGATTACTAATTTATTCGTACAAGAAGGCCAATTAAAGTTGCATAATTCGAAAGATTGTTTGTCGTAGATTTCACGAATATAAATATGTGTGCATTTAGCCATTAAAAGTGGTAAAAGGAAGTAGAAATTTTCCTATCTACGGCTTGGATCAAGTTCTACATTGTCCAACAATCAGCTCACCGATTGGCTATTCGCCTCGACCAAAGACGCTGTAATGCAGCGCATCTGAAGTATTAAAATAACGTATTAAAAAAAAGTGAATATCGAAACATAGAGTGTTCAAAATGTTCAAATGTTTGTATAGTCTATGGGACTTAACTACGGGGTTATCAGTCCCTAAACTTACAAACTACTTATGAACTACTTACGAACTAGGACGGCACAAATATCCGTGCCCGAGGGGGGATTCGAACCCCCGACCGTAGTGGCCGTGCAGACCGTGACTGGAGCGCCTCAGTCTCCTCGGCCACCGTGGCCGGCAAACATGGAGTGCTCCCAACTTACTTTCTTTTGCCGTTCAAATGATTCATTTTCGCAGTGATTAAGAGTGGTTAAAGGAAATGGATGTTTTCATATGAATCCCGATATTAAGGGATGATGGGCCGGGAGAGACATTTAGCGGTGCTCGGGTGGAACTACGAAGTCGAGAATGCCGATGTAAATGATGATGCGCCAGGAGAGGCATGTAGCGGTGCACGAGTGGAACTATGAAGTCGACATGTTGTCAGCTCTGAAATTCTGAATACTGCATTATTTCTTGGCGTTGTATAAATATACGAAGACCGAAATTGTAGTTCCATTTCAAATATTAGGCTAATGTAAGTTATATAATTCGAAAACGGCATGAGAAGTACATACTTCAGTTTTTATTTGTTGTTATTGTGTCAGGCATTTTCCTTAACAGGTAAAAGATTCCGTTTCATATCTCCCAGTGCCGGTTAAATTTTACCAAATATCCCAGCGGCCTCCTATGATAATGTTGGCAACAAATGCTAAATAGTGAGAATCCTGTGAGTCTTCATTTTAGCCTATCACTTGACGACGCTGATGTTTTATCATGGAATCTTCGCTTTACGAGGGCAATTAGTTTTACTGAGTGGACGATGGTACATACAAGAACCTGTCAACCATAAAGCAGGAACAGCATTATTTGTTTACTTAATGGTCTGTACGATACACTAATCGAGTCATTCTATGTGGTTCGAACAAATGGGCAAAGATTTTCTATCGTGTTGTTGATGCTGTCAACATAATCACGCGAGGCCGCCGACATGATATGTAAAATTTTACCCCCAGTGAACATTGTAAACACAATTGGTAGATTTTCGACCACAGGCAATATTAGTGTAAATAAACACAGAATAATTAACTTCGCGAATCGAAGATTATAGATACCACCAAGGATAGTTTTTCTTTCTCTCTAATGAAAACTAGTCTCTGAAAATCCTACATTCCCTTGTTTTACCGCCGGAGAGAAAATCAAATCAAATGTTTGTTAAGCTTATGGGACTTAAATACGGGGTCATCAGTCCCTAAACTTACAAACTACGTATCAACTACCTTATACTAAAGACGACACAAATATCCATGCCCGAGGGGGGATTCGAACCCCCGACCGTAGTGGCCGTGCAGACCGTGACTGGAGCGCCTCAGTCCCCTCGGCCACCGCGGCCGGCCCGGAGAGAAAGAACAGCGAACCGCTTCTTTTGTCTGTCTTTTGCCGCCGTCGAGTTAAGATGCGTTACTTGCAGCTCTTCCTGTTTGCCATTAAAATTGCTGTAAGTATAGTGCTAAATTAAATTAAAAAAATATAACTTGAAATAAATAAGTTCATTAATTAAATGGCGGAGGTGTTCTTATTTGATTTCCCGCCTCCTAGTGGCGTAGATAGTTCAGTCAAATTGCATGTTACGGAACTGGACGCCATTACGGCTGATGAATAACAGTGCAGCGAATGTTAAACATTTTATTAACATTAGAATTCAATCTTCCCCCTTCACAACAGTATTCAATTTCTTAGAACCTGTAGTCATTTATATTAAGCTATAGTACATGACGAAGTCTGAATTTTCTATACTCGCAATATTTTACCCACCGCAAACACGGAGCCCACTAATAATTTATCACACGGTCCAATGCACATCAAAATTCCACCCGTCCAATTCCAGATCACGATGGTGTTTTATCTTCAATTATTCTCATTTTAATTTTCAGATTTCTGGGCTGATATCATCGAAAAGATGTATGGTAACCATGGAGGTAAAGCCTGTCGACTTTTTTTTATGATGTTGTTGCCGTCAACAATTCCCTTATTTCTGACGTAATACAAAATTAATCAAAGAATTTTTATAATCATTCCCTCCATTTATCCTCCGTTTCTCCCCGATTCAAAGCTTTCACGTAATGTTTTGGTTAACGTCTCAAACCCCAACAACTGAAAGGCCCTACATTATAACTCGATGTGGTTAGATCGATATTACATGGTCAAATTTTTGATCAAACATTTGACATAAAAAATCATCAAAAGTGCGTAATATTTTTTGATGTAAATCTTTGACGTCTCGCTAAAAAGGAGAATTACACTGGCGCCATTTTTGATTGTATTTCAAGATTGCTGACAGTAAATATATGTTATTGTGCGCTGTCATTGCTACTACGAAAACTGCACTGTGAAGAAAGAAAGAAAGAAAAAGAAAGAAAGAGAGGGGGCTACTTGGGTGAAACTGTGGAAATCGTTTAGTCTTGCTGGAGCTGCATGCGGAGGACGCCAAGTCATATATGAATTACTGTGGAATGGTTGATACCTACAACGTATCGGTTTTTACTCAGTAAAGTGGCTCCTCACATTAAAAATCAGTATAAGCATGTGAAAGACTATATCGGTTTAAATTAAATTTATGGCACGGCCGCGTAACGTGCTCATGTTGGCAACGAAATGTTCTCTATACGAGAAGGATCGATTTACTTGCCGGACAAAAGCTCGTCGATTATTATTAAACTGAGAAGATTGAAGAGCTTATAAAAATCTGCTTCATATATTTCTATTGATTTTGTGGTTGATGCAACACACGAGGCCATTAACCTTCTTAATATCCTCGGCTGTACACCCAGGCCGAATTTCCCTGTTGAGTACCTCCGCCATTCTCTTGTAACTTTGGAGTCTCCTTAATCTGTTCTTATATTCTTAATATTCTCGGCTGTACACGGAGGCCGAATTTCCCTGTTGAGTACCTTGCCATTCTCTTGTAACTTTCGAGTGTCCTTAATCTGTTCTTATATTCATGTCTGGGATTATATAGTTCTTCTTTCGCTTCAAAAACTTCGATTAATCTTATCGTGGACGGCACACACCAACGCCAACCACACCAACACTCCGACGCCATGTTTTCACACAAGGATGTTTGTTTTCAAATTCACGTGGCCCAAGAGCTACAGCGATGCTAGCGCTCCAAGCGATTACATTTCGCATTACAGTGAACAGAAGACAAACGACTTTTATGATCAAATCTATGATGCAGAGTTATGTCAAAGTTTCATATTGCACTATCAAATTTTTATAACGTAAATATATGATGTAAATTTTTTACAAAGAATTATGATCGTGTAATATCGGCCTTATCATGAAGTCCAGAAACTTTCCTGGCCAGCACGATCTGCACACTTGTCACTAATCGAGCACATGTGGGATATGATAAGACGACAATGGACATATGCGTCTCGTGAACCTATAACACTGGCAGAAGTAAGTCGACAGCTCCAACAGGGGTGGGATAGTGCACGCCAACACAGTATTCGCCTCTGTATGACACCTGGTACCCTAGTACCGCTTGAGCTATTGATCTGTACTGTATTTCATGTACTCCATACGTAATGTTTAAACAGTAAATCAAGAGTGAATTGAAAAACTCGAAAACTGTATACTAAAAATTATTTCTGGTAGTGGATTTTAATGTTATTAATATGAATATGGATGCCACGTTGGCAGTTTTTGAGATGAATTGTTGCGATAAATTTTGTTCGATACAATTTCTTTTTGTTTCCGTTTGGTTTCTAATGATTTGACGTTTTTTTTTTGTTGTTTGAGATGAAAATGAGAGGTTAAGGATTTTTTTGGAGAAGAGTTATTCGTTCGTCTTGTTACGAGTTATTAGTTCGTCTTTCTCCAGAATTAGCTCAACAAAGAAAGATCTAAAGTCATCGTTATGTGCCTCATTGAGCGTGTCAAGGGGACAGAAAAAGTGATCGTGTGTCAGTAATTTGCGTAGACTCCGTGTTGTCTTCGGAAGTTTGTGTGTGAATATAACTTCTGTCATGCGGAGTAGAATGTGCTATACCAAATCTCGTGTCCGGTTACTCAAATTAAAACGAGATATTCATATTATCAAACATGTTTGATTTGAAACTCTGTGAGCAGACTGTGGTAGCAAGAAACTGAATAAATATTCACACTCATTGTTGCGTTTGGATCAGTTACATACACAAGCAAAGAATCCGAAAATACAGCGTTGTTATCAAAAATAAATGACAAATAATTTTTTTTAGCAACGGAATTTTTACGCTTTATACTGTTAACTGTAACACGCGGAAAAATTATGTAGATTTTAAACCAAGAAATTTCGTAAAGAGATGAAAATATTCATTTGTTACGTACAAAAGCTGAAAAGAAATACTCGTAATTAGTACAAATCTCGGCTAAAAGTAGAAGACCTAAACGATAACAAACAATGTACTACAGAAATGCACAACCTGACTTGGTAAACTAATAGAAAATCCACGAAATTCGAAACTGCACAGAAATATCATTAAGTGAAAGATGTCTTAAATTTATTATTAAAAATGACAGATAAATTTGTGATTGAGCTGTTTTGTGTGGTGTGTGTGAACGTGCAATACCAAACAGCGAGCAAACCTATCATAACATCTCATTAAATTTTAAGAACTTAATCTGAATAGCCAACAATTGTTAAATTAGTAGCATCTGATTATTCTCTACGTTGTGAAAGGTAAAACTCTGTCGGGGAATCAACTCTTAACTGATACACTGTTGGCTAACAATTTTATTATCTAATCTTTTCGTTAACCTTTGCAACGTAATCTGAACAAGTAAAAAATTCATAGAATTAGTAGCGTGAGAGATTTTTATACACCGAGAAAGAAAAAATATCGGATTGTGAAGTAAAGCAGAACTGACATATTGTTGGGTGACAAAGCTAAATCTGTTGTCGGCAAATTTATTCCAACTGTCCGAAACGTGTTTCACTGAAATGAATATTTATTACTGGATTTTATTCAGATTACTTTCACATTAAAAAAAATATTTATGGCCTATGTGTCCGCACTGGACTCCGCATTTGTAACATTGCTCTCCAAATGCCGCGAAGCTGTAAATTATCGAACTAACACAAATATTACTTTTGCTGACCTCGGTTTAAAAATTTTTCGTTAAGAGAGAAACAACTTACACGACGATTACACGGAATGGTTTACATCTGACAGATTCGATTAACCAGTTCTCATAAGAACCTCAGTAATTCAATCATCAATGCTAAATAATAAAACTTTAAGCTGAATGCTTTACCAGTCCTCTTGAAAACAACATTAAAATATTATACTTACTGTTTTTTTTTTATGAAAATGTTATGAAGAATCTCTCAAGGTTTTTATGAGTTAACTCATTCTTTTAGATTTCAGATGAAATGTAATTATAGTTTCGCTCTCATAATGTTCTTGCACACCCATACACTGCTTTCTGCTTACAGCCAACTACTAGAAAAAACTGATCATGGCATGGAAGGAAAGGTTATCGCAGGCAGCGGAGTATTTCTGCTAGTGTGTGCGCACGTAAACCAAAGAAAATCAAACTTACTGTTCTTATTGCGGGAAACGTTCGACATCCAAGAAATTTCAGTCTGATGCCTAACACAGATCTTGCAACGTCTTGGCCACACGTGCTATAACTTTGCCCTTGCTTCGTATGATGCCATAAATGTTAAAGTAGATTCCGCGATTATATTTTGGACAAGGAATTGATGGTACCGAATTTTTTGAATTTGAAATAATTTAGTTAAAGTACAGCACAAAATGAACATTAAAGCAAATAAACCGCGGATTGCATATTAAAGTCGGGCAGCATACAAGCAACAGCGCGTTATAGGACTTATGGAAAGCTGGATCCTGCGCTTCGTATTGTAGAAGCTAGAAATGATAACTTTTACTTATTTAATACGTGAACGTTCGAGATACTTTCCGTAGGAGATCAATGTTCAGACTGTTCACTTAGCTTTTCATTGTTGTGTGACCGTGGGTGGAACATGAAGTTACTGGTAATGATAGAATAATAATAATAATAAAAGATCGGACTTCGTGAAATTACAAAAGAAATGACTGCAGGTTCTAAAATCAAGCAAAGTATTGTATAAGGATGTTTGATTGTGATTAAAATTTTGCAGACAATGCGAAGCAATTGTAATATAGTCTGAACATTAAACTATTACGGACGTCGAGGAGCTGAAAACATTAAGAAATTAAATATTTGACGTGGAGGAGTTTGATTTAAATGAAAACCAAGGGGAGGAAATGCTTTTAAATTTAAATAATATATTATCAGCAACATATTGCATTATTATTACTTACATGAGTAGATACAGGTATGAAAGACGTCTTGACACACCGGATACAGATAAGAGAGTGAGTAAAACTACTATCACGGTTCCGTCTTCTCGCTTGTTCGGAAGTAAAAAATGACGAACGAAATTAAATTAGTTGCATTGCAAGTCGGAGGGAACCGGAGGCGATAAGCATCGCTGATCAAAGATAAACAAAAAATAAAAATTTTAGTGTATCGTTACAGCGCGATGACCACGACTGTACAAAGACGCTGACTGGGTCCACGGCAACACGTTCCGATCCCTCCCTCTCCCCTCTCCCCCCGCCCCTCCGTGCCGCTTCACCTTCTCTTGTTAAATTGTTGGCTACCAACGAACCCCGCTCGCTCCACCATGTCGCAGAATTCAGATTGGCAAAGCAATGCCAGCCCTCCGTTACGGATCATCTCGACTGTCGAACCATTGCCTGACCGTCGGGTAACTCGGCACATGGTTGTCAGCCACTTTAATAGCGACCGGATGATGATGTTTCGCCCATAAGTGAATTTGGGAATGCCGCAGCAAGGGACTGCACTTGTTTCCTGGTGCAACAACACTGCCTCCCACGCCTGGGTCCGTCCGAATCAGCTAGCGGGAGGAGAGTGGTACCAATAGGTTTCAATTTTGTGGCCCAGAAGTCGCTGAGATCGGAGTTCAGTAACGAAAAGGAGAAGTGTGGAGAACAAAGTTGGTTTTATCCTGTTTCGGTGGGAATCGTGCTGTCCGTCGCTTTGAGTGACTCAAATAGAAATATCTGTCGAGACATAAAGGTACAAAGGTGTAGATCTTGTGCCATATCAGTAGGAAAGTTGAAAATTTGTGCCAGTTCGGGATTCCAACAAGGGTCTCCTGCTTACTGGGCAGCGGTGGAGACCACTACGCCGTTCGGACACGTTGTTCTGGTCCTCAGTCCGCAGACTGGTTTGATGCAGCTCTCCACGCTACCCAGTCCTGTGCAAGTCTCTTCATCTGACAATAAGTTTGGCAACCTACATCCTTTTGAATCTGCTTACTGTATTCGTCCCTCGGTCTCCCTCTACGATTTTTACCCCACACGCTTCCTTCTAATGCTAAGTTGACAATTCCTTGATGTCTCAGAATGTGTCCAACCTACCTATCCTTCCTCTTAGTCAGGATATGCCAGAAACTCCTTTTCTCCCCGATTCGGATAAGCACCTCCTCATTAGTTACGTGATCTGCCCATCTAATTTTCATCAGTCGTCTGTAGCACCACATTTCAAAAGCTTCTATCATCTTTTTATCTGAACTCCTTATCGTCCACGTTTCACTCCCATACAATGATACATTCCAGACAAATGCTTTTAGAAAGGACTTCCCAATATTTAAATTAATATTGGATGTCAACAAGTTTCGCTTCTTTAGAAACACTTTTCGTCCCAAAGCCATTCTGCATTTTATATTTTCTTTACTTCGGCCATCAGAAGTTATCTTGCTACCCAAATAACAGTATTCATCTACTACTTTTATTGTCTCATTACCTAATCTAATTCCTTCAGCATCACCTGATTTTCTGACATTGCATTCCATTACCTTCGTTTTACTCTTGTTAATGTTCAGCTTATATCTTCCTTTCAAGACACTGTCCATTCCATTCAATTGCTCTTCCAGATCTTTTGCGGTCTCTGACAGAATTACTATGTCATCGGCAAACCGCAATCTTTTTATTTCTTCTCCCTGCAATTTAATGCCCTCTCCAAATTTTTCCTTCCATTTCTTCTCTGCCTCCTCAAGGTACAGATTGAACAACGTTGGGGAAAGTATACAACCCTGTCTTACTCCCTTCCCAACCACTGCGTCCCTTTCTTGCCCTTCGAGTCTAATAACCCCTGTCTGGTTTTTGTACAGGTTGAATATAACTCTTCGCTCTCTATATTTTACCCCTGATACCTTCAGAATTTGGGCAGCGGTGGACACCACTACGCCGTTCGGACACAGTAAGAACTAACTCAGCACGCATTCCGGCAGAATTAAATTTTCATCTCATGCACATCCTAGTGAAGTAGTAGTAACCTGTCCATGTTACTCATAACTTGCGGAATTACGCCCGTTACCCTGAGCTCGACATGGTGTAATTCTACAACGATGGGATCACTGGCCATCTTTGCCTTAAAATACGAGGCGCATCCAGAACTAAGTTCCGTTTGGTAATAAAATGAAATTGTACACAGATACAAAAGAAAATTTATTGCACAAAATTATACAACTCTTAAACTACTTTTCCACGTAACTGCCGAAATTTTGTAGGCACTTGTCATAGCGTGCCACAAGTTATTGCATGCATCCTTCACAGAAGGTTGTCGCCTGTGTATTCAACAATGTGGTTTTTATCATCGTTGAAGTGTTGACCACAAAGGACAGATTTTAGGTGTAAGAAGAGGTGAAAGTCGCTAGGAGAGAGGTCCGAGATGTATGGAGGATGATCAAACAGGTCCCATTGAAATTTTCGTAAGAATTGTTTGGTCACATTCGGTGTTTGAGGTCAGACATTATCGTGAAAAAAAATCTTTTGACAGTAATCCTCTTCTTACACCTAAAATCTGCCCTTGGTGGACAACACTTCAATGATGACGACGAGCTGAAAGAACATGTTACCACATGGTTGAATGCACAGGCGGCAACATTCTATAAAAAAGGCACACAAAACCTTGCTATGACAATTACATACAGAATTTCGACAGCTATGTAGATAAGAAGTTTAACAGTTGTAGATTTTTGTACAATCAATAATTTTTCTGTATCTGTACCCGTTCGTTTTATATAACCATACGGAACTTACTTTCTGGATGCGCCTCGTATGTATGTAAAGCGTATTCTTTCAGATAAAGGAGACGTAATTTGCTTTCAGTAGTACAAGAAATTATTTATTACATTTTTAACCACTTTGTACTATTAGTTTTGTAAACACAAACTAAACTCCGTTCTAAACGCCTCCAAAGACCCAGTAGTTACCGACCGGCTGCCGTATCATCCTCCTCCCCCCTCCCCCTCCCCCCCCCCCCTCCCTGAAGGCGTTAAAGAATGCGCTATGGCGAGGAACGGGACATGGTTAGCGCCTCACAATCTCGATCATTGTGGCAGTATGTTTCACCGAAGCCGCTACTTGTCAATGAAGTAGCCGTCATCCGTTTATACACTGGTAAAAACAATTAGGGGATCAGTTGAGATACCTAGGTTTTGAAGTATTGTCATCGGCAGAATTAAGTAAAATAGTTTGTCGTCTTCTTGTCGGTTCTAAGGAGTGCGCACAACCGCGACAGTGGTAAGAAACAGAAAGTTGCTGCAGAGGGATTGGTGTAGACTTGTTTCCCAAACGAATCACACAAGCAGTTGGGTGCAGATAGTGTAGTGAACAGGTAGGGCAATGTAACAACAACGTGGCTTACCCAAAGCTATGGCATGGAGAGCCACAGGAAAGTTTAAAACTGGTATATTGTTTGGTGGAATAAAGGTAAGGCTGTTCTATTGATTGGAAAAACAGGGTCGCTACAAGGATTTGGCAATAGTGAGCCAGCTAAAGGAGTTCTGTTTCAAAATCTACTCATTCAAAACTAATCTGGTGTTAAATGCAGCATTAATAATGGTCATCAGCTGGTAGTTAACACTCGCAATAACTAACTCTCCAATCAAGCTGCTTAAAGATTAGTTGAACACATTTTTTATTCATTAACACTATAATTCAGTTTAGTAATGGCCCTAATATTAATACCTACACAGTTAATTAGGAAAGAGTGGGTTTAAACTGATTGAAAGCGCACCGGATACTTTGAACACAGCAAGAACAATATGTAGTCTGTATAATGCTCACTGACTACAATATAAATTTGACTGCGAGAGAAATCTGGAAAAACACAAACCACTTTCTAATAATGCAACTGCAAGAA
The DNA here is from genome assembly GCA_026315105.1 of Locusta migratoria. Taxonomy (NCBI): domain Eukaryota; kingdom Metazoa; phylum Arthropoda; class Insecta; order Orthoptera; family Acrididae; genus Locusta; species Locusta migratoria. Next base: position 527,163,128 of record CM048745.1, read on the forward strand.
TTTATTTCGCTAAGTGACTGACTGCAGAAATTTAGTAACTTGTTCATCTGTGTATTATTGCACAAAAATCACTATTATTATTATAAAACGTCACACCAATAAAGAAATATGTTAATCAGAATCGGCTTATTCAATATTATGCTTTGATTTTAATAGCCAATAACTTTCAATGAAAGGAAGTGAGTTAGCTTTCTAACTACAAAAGTGACTACATTACCTTATGATTGAAGAACAACAAAATCTTCTCAGAGTGAGACATATATGAATGATACAAAATCTTACAAATACAGAACTGTGGCTGTGAAAATCAGATTTCAAAATTATTCCATCAGCTCGTTCAAGAGCAGTTAACAAAAGCACGTCCGATCAATACCAGAGCTACACACCGACTCTCTCTTTCTGTTTAGCTTCTACTTACATACATAGTCTTTGACAGAGATGTTACACAACAGAGTAAACCATAGACGTAGTTATTCAAAGTAGTTCATATAACATTTTACATCCAAATATCGATACAAGACAGGCTATCGATACAAGACAGGCGAAACAATATTATTGAATTTGTACAGGCATGTTTCAAGTTGGACTCGGGACAGACACAGATGGAGTTGGCTGCAGCGGTTGTAATGTCCAAAAGTGCAATTTACAGGAGTTGTATTAAAAGAAGGCAAGGCCATGGTCGTCTACGGCTAACATGAGAAAGACATGACCGTTATCTCCGGTTAACAGCCAGTCGAGACAGGAAACTGAATGCAAGTCAGCTACAACGCACCCTCTATGTAGAACAAGATGCGTAATATCAACATAAACACTCTTAAATCGCCTTCGTGAATGTGGCCTTTACCCGCGGAGGCGTATGGTGTGTGTCCCATCAAAACCACGACACTGTTTATCCCGCAGAAACTGGGCGGAGAAACATCAGGATTGGAGTCGTAACGAATGGCCCCGGGGGCGGGTTCTGTTCACAGATGAGTCAAAATTTTTTGTTCAGCCGGACAATCCTCGCTCCGTCATATGGACAGAACGTGGAACACGGAAGACTCCTGTTTACGTGCACGAAACATCACCATAAGATGGTGGTGGAAGAATGATTAGGGCCGGAGTAATGGAAGAATGGCCAAATATATCTTAAGAGCTGACTGATAACTCATACTGTCTATTTCACGCAGGTGTGCAGCTGTACTGTCCGTCCGAGGTAATCAAACAGCATATTAAAGACGCACGAGAATGACGTTTCGACTATTATGGCAGCCACTCGCAATAAGATAACGCCATGCAAACATAAAGAGTTGAGACAGGAAAGGGGAAGTGACATTCAGACTTACTCCTGACGACGACTGGGCTCTTACCCATACCTGACGCGCCAAGAAAACCGAGAACTTTTTATGCAAGGACTCCATCGAGAAAGTCTTCGCACCCATATAAAGTAGCTTCTCAGTCGGCTTCACAAGTGCTGAGAGCACTCTGCTTTCCAACGCCGCATGTTCAAATGTTTGTAAATCTATCGGACCAACTGCGTGGCCATCAGTCCGTAGCTTACAAACTAATCACACTAAGTTAAACTAACCTAGGGACAAAACACAAACCATGCCCCTGGGTGGACTCGAACCTCCGACGGCGAGCAACCGCGTGCTCCGCAGCGAAGCGCCTTAGACCGCTCGGCTACTCCACCGCGGCAACGCCGCATGGTGTGCCCGGACGTTGACCTATCCGATGCTAGATGACAGGGCTAAACTTCTGTGATCTAGCAGGAATTGGCGTGTCCACTTCGTCACGACAGCACAATTACAAGCACAATTTGCTTGTCCGAAGGATCAGAACCACGTATGCTAAATTAAGACGATGAAGGCCAACGATCGCTTCAGAGCAAGTGCACACCACGGTCGAACTGTTAGGTAGATCAGGGACATATCGTCAGCACAGAAGGTACTGGGAAAGGACACTACGTCAGTAGTGAATGGATAAATTGAAATGTTCGCTGTGGCGGGAGGTGTGTTAATGTGGTAATCCATTGTGGCTGGATGGCGTAGTGATAAACGCAACTACCCGAAACCTTGAGTCGCCGGTTACAATCCTATTCTGGCACAACTTTTTACTTTTCCAGTTATGTCATTCAATGGGGAAGGACACACACCACAGAGTCTGTATGTCCATTGCGTGGCTATGAGCCCAGTTAATTGAAACTTTGCCATGTTCGTTTCGTGTTCACACACCAATTATGCCTCCCTTTAAGCGATCCAGTCTGCTTACTTGTTCTGGGGAAATAATTTCCTGTTGTTAAGAAAAACTAGAAACAATATTAAAAATCTGACAGGCGGAAGAATATTTTAATTGAAGTCTTATCTGACTGGCTTTGTTATGTGGCTCATACTTTGATAGTTTTCTCGCGACTGCCTTCCACCTTTATTTTCTTATTTATTCGTCTTTTTTTAACACGTAGGAGTTCCCAGTTTCGTCTAATATTGATAAAACTAGGAATATTTTTCTTGGAACAGTATGTCCTGGTACGAGATCTTCTCTGGGTTGTCGATTATAATGAAAATTTACTTGAATAACTTAGAAGTTGTTATGACACAGCGGCTTCTGAAGACGTTTCCCATTGAAAATTTGCTCCAACCGTAAATCTCAAGCAACTTATGTTCCAAAAGTTATACGACAATTTGAGTATAGTGTAACTGTTCAAGGAATAATTTTTTGCACTGCTGAAAGCAAATCATATCTTCATTGTGTTACTGTGACTGTTACTCCTGCCTACACTTTTCATATGATTAGGTTCTCACAAGGATCTCTTTCAGACCGAGGTCTCGAGTTCAAGCTGTAACAATGCTCATTTGAAAATGTTGTGTGAGCCTTTACGACGAGAAAAATATTGGATTCTTATGAAGTGCTTCAGAATGGCGACAACACACGCGTCTCCGAAGGTATGGGATGTATTACACTTCACAAAATGAACGTCGTTGACAGAAATAAATGCCCAAAACAAACTATTAACTTGTACCATCAACAGCGGATAAAATAATCACTTTTGGCATGTTGCAAGTCTTTAAATTGGACGCCACTGCGGTGACTTTCGTGTCAGTAGCCTACCCCAGTTATCCAACCGGGTGAAAGGGGACCTTTTAACGTGGAATCCGAACCACGTGTCGTTTCTGGCGACTCCTCACATCGTTGAGAGGTGAAGGATGGGTTAAAACGCAGACTGGAAAAATTAGCCGTGCGACCAAGTTTCGATCCTGCAACCTTTCTGTTTCCACTCGAACGCTTTACCCCAAGACCACCGGGCCTGACATCAACAGCGGGTAAAAAATAGCGCACCACAGTGATGGTAAGTGACATCTCGGCACAAAACCCCTGGCTGGTTGGCAACCCCTCTGTCAGCTCAGTAGAGCGGGTTTGCCAGCCTCGCGGCTGCACGTCGCGTCGGGTTCCCAAATCTCAACCACGAAGCCGCAACCGCACTATTAATAATAATTTTGTGTGGCTCATTGGCCTGGCGCGAGTCTTTCAATTGGACGCCACTTCGATGATTGACACGTCTCTAGCTTACCCCAATTATCCAATCGGGGAAAGAGATCTACAGCTTAAAGTAGAATCCGAACCAAGTATCATTTCTGGCGACTCGTCACATCGTTGAGAGGTGAAGGCTAGGTTAAAACGCTGACTGAAAAAATACGACCGGATTTCGAAACCGCGACCCTTCGGTTTGCAGTCGTGCACATTACCCCAACACCACCAGGCCCGACAACTAGATGTCGCGGATCGTAGGAAGCTTCTCCCTTCCGCAGCCCACGTGACTGTAACTAGACCCACCAGGTGTCCTGCCGCGGATGTGTATTAAAAGTCGACCACTGTACGAAACAGGAGCTTTGTTTTATCACTAAAATTATCAAATAAGGTCCGTGTGAACTACCGGTTACTACCTGCTATAGGGTGTAGAAACCTCTTTGGTAAGCTCAGCAGCTATCGACTCTGAGCCAGAGAGAACGATGCAAAGCGAGCTATCACCCCCCACATTCAAACAGCCATAGATTCTCGCACATCCACTTAAAACTAAGACAAGTACACATTCTCAGAGGGACAGTGGCGTAGCGGAGAAGCCTCATTTGTGCCACATTAATTAATATAATAATAGAATGAATCTTTCACTCTGAAATGGAGTGTGCGCTGATATGAAACTTCCTGGCAGATGAAAATTGCGTCGCGGAACCGGGACTCGAACCTGGGACCTTTGCCTTTCACGGGCAAGCGCTCTACCGACTGAGCTATCCCGACACAACTCACGATGCCGCCTCCCAACTTTACTTCCGCCAGTACCTCGCCTCCTACTTTGCCAGGTTCGAGTCCCGGTTCCGGCACACAATTTTAATCTGCCAGGAAGTTTAAATATAACAATAAATTATTAACATAAGAAAATAAGAAAAACCTAGCAATTTTAACACACATTTTAACACATGAAATAAAAATGCTATTCCTCAAGCTTTGAAAAGAGTGGGGTCAAGTTTTAACAAAATGATAATCTAGCGACATTTAATAAATCATAACTTTACAGAAATATACAAAAAATACATGGAATACGACAGACGATCGTCTTTCAACTTTGAAGTGAATACGATGTGGTTTAGCGACTAAGCTCACTTTTATTTATATGGGTTTGTCAGAAAGCAATATTGGTGCATTTGGCGAACGGAGAATTCCTATTTCTTTCAGTATTCAAGACGGTGCGCGAAGGACTGTCGGCAGATCACAACGAGCTAGGACCACAGCCAAGGAGCGACTTCTCCCCGTCTCCGCAGGCTCCTGCGCAGGCAAGTTGGACCCACTTCGCCGGAGTACGCCTAAAGCTCTGCATAGGGAAAATATGGCCATCCTTTTCCGCGCCACTTGCCGCCTTCTGGTGGTGTATGGGGGGTGTCGTCTGTAACTGACTGTAATAGCATACAGGATGACTTAGCCAAAATTTCTAGTTGGTGCGAAGAATGGCAGCTAGCTCTCAATGTATAAAAATGTAAGGTGATAGGCATGATTAGGAAAAACAATCCCATAATGTACGAATACAGCATTAGTAGTGAGCTTCTTGATGCTGTCGCGTCGTTCAGATATCTGGGCGTAACATTGCTGAGCGATATGAAATGGAACGACCATGTAAGGACAGTTGTGACTAAGGCGGACAGCCGACTTCGGTCTATTGGGAGAATATTGCGAAGATTTACTTCACCTGTAAAGGAGACTGCGTATAAAACACTTGTACGACCACGTCTCGAGTATTGCTCAAGTGTTTGGGACCCGCAGCAGATCAGTTTAAAGGAAGATGTAGAAGCAGTTCAGAGGCGAACGGCGAGGTTCGTTATTGGTAGGTTCGACCAATGCGCGAGTGTAACCGAAATGCTCCGGCAACTCAATTGGGGATCTCTGGAGGAAAGACGACGTTCTTTTCATGAAATTCTGTTGAGGAAATTTAGAGGGCCGGAATTTGAAGCTGAGTGTAGTACGATCTTGCTGCCGCCTACTTACATTTCGCGTAGTGATATCAAAGACAAGATAAGAGAAATTAGGGCTCGTACGGAGGCATATAGGCATTCATTTTTTCCTCGTTCTATTTGGGAGTGGAATAGAAAAGGAAATGTCTAGCAGTGGTACAGTGTACCCTCCGCCACGCACCTTAGGATGGATTGCGGAGTATGTATGTAGATTGGCTAAAATCGAGTCACATGATTTTTGCAGCTATCTTGGTCCCATACGTTGCTTGCCTGCCAAAAGAAGTGTTCTGAGTATTGGTATGTTTGGGTTTGAATAATGCCATAGTGTTGCACTTTAGGGTGTTCTTTACAAGCCAAGAAGGAAGGTAAATATTATGGCACTTCCATATGAATTCAGAAATCCAGGAAGCAGTGTCTGGCTAACGAAAATTGTCAGAGAAAACTACGAGCCCAGAAGCGACCCTCGGATTTGTTCAGTAATAATTGTAATTAATAATAAAAACTAAGAAACTAAAGATTCACCGATGATTGTATCACGCAACAGAAACCTACATATTCTTTTAACTTGAATAGATTTTGTGAAGAAAATTCCCGCATAATATCGTGGGGTTAAATCATTCACGTGTCGTTGGTTTTATCTGCAGGTAATTCCTGAAACACGAAAAAATGTTTGCTTGTATCTGAGTAAACTAAATAGATCTTCGTTCAGATATGAAATTATTATACAGTTCCTAAAGCAAGCTTTTCTTTTTTTTTTTTACATGTGTTTAGATTATTATTACAGGAGACAGACAGTTGAAACAAGAAAAATATTAGACACACAAATTTAATTGGTATGGTATAGGCACATCTCTGTTTTTGGTAAAAGTCATGTACTTGGTGTCTCCTTGCATTTTCCGTAGTTAATGTAACGTTTAAGTACATAATTCGCAAGAAAATACTCATCAAAGAATTGGTCTCAATTGTTTTAAAAATTTATACTTTGATCCGATGAGAAAATGTTCAAATGTTCACGGTGTGTTTGAATACTGGGCTACAATGCATGACAGTCCGAATTTATAGATGAACTCTTAACATTTGGAGCTACAAACGAAACTATTTTGTTAAAATCAGATGACAAGTATTTCGTAGAGCCGCTAAGTCCGCATGGACAAAACTGGGCGCACTTACCGCGTCTGTCTTCGGATATAACATCCTATATCTCGAGAATGAAATGAGTTATCGTTCTGCTGCCAAGCTTAAATAAAATTTAAATATCTGACGTACATTTCATCCGCAGCTGTGTATGTGGTAAAATCAACCATATTCAAAGTCTACGTAATGCAGTTTTCCGTCTGTAAAATATTCAAAATTTTACGCAGTACTTTACTTAATTTGATGTAGAACAGTAACTACAATGAATAACGAAGAGAAAGTGTATCATTATCGAGCGAATATATCACACTATAAGATATTAAAAAATGAGAATTTTTAATTGAATATTATTCTCAGGATCGGTTGATAAATGTTGTAAGCGCCCGGAACGCTGTGGCGGTCATCGTGTAACCTGCAGAGCAATAGGCCGAGCATGGCCGACGCTAGCAGGCTGGCCGTACTTTCCCCAAACACAGCTTTAGAGTACGTCTGGGTCATCGTGCTCTGGCAGACGGATTCGTCATCGTACATGTGGATATCGTAATACTGTTCCAAGTGTTCTCGGGTAGTTGTTGGACGGTAGATGATCATCTATAACTCACTCGAACTCAGATTTATACTTCAGAGTCCCACGTGGGAACGTCAGTTTCCCATCAGGAATTTACTATTTTAATTTTACTAAAGAAATTCCAAATTCGCTGCTAAGTTTGGATCTTTTTTTATTTTGTCACTACAGACTGTTTCGGCGCATTATTGCTATTTTCAAGTGTCCTGCAGATACAGGTAATACGTTTACATAGTATTTCGTATTTTTAATTAGAAATGTTATTCTGAAAGTAATAACCAAGTCTTTTTTACTTACGTCTAGACTGAATGACGTGCATATATAATCCTATTGGACTGTCTGACGTACATCAATTACCATTTGATATTATAAAAAAGTTTTTGAATTTCGTTTGACGGTTCCGATTATATATGTTTACAGATTATCGTTTGATAGTGTCGTATATGATGTTTATATCAACATCTGTTGTAGTTGCAATCTCTTGTTGTTGAATTACATTTAAGTGCACCGATTTTGTGATTAATCGAAAATACGAGAATATAACACCAAACTGTAGAACTACGATAAAAGATTATACATAAAATTATATAACAGCAATAACATCTATTTTACATCGATTTCACGACGTTTATTTATATTAATTACAAAATCGGTGCACTTAAATGCCAAAAAGAAAGGTGTAGTGCCACCGCCACTTTTACCTTATACTAAATGAAAGATTAATCTAAGGGAAGAGGTAAGGGACAGGAAAATAAATATTGTGTTCTTTTATTGTCTTTTTTTAAATTTTATGAAGGAGCGACATGTACGCCCCATTCTGCTCTGATGGTCGTTGCTGCACGAAATATCAGTTTACCGACCGATTCAAGGTTGGTCTTCTCGCAGATCTGCTGTTAAAGGAATTTCCGTGCTCTATCATTTACGTAGCTTTTCTGGTTTCGATTTCCCGAGATGAATAGTCTATACTGGGCTTCTGCTAACACCGACACCGTCAGTTACTAGAATCGTGCGTCGCCATTGAGTTCTTCAGAACACTATAAACAGATAACAAAAAGCTCACATTCTAAAAGAAAGAAAATAAACCTAGAGAAGATTCCGCACATCATCCCATGTGCTCGTCCCATCTGATGACTATTTTCGTTTATTCTGGTCGATATGCATTTGGTCGTATGTTAAGGTTCGTTACGGCGGTCGTCCTCTATCCGGCACTCCCCAGCTGCGAGGAGGGTCGGTGAAGACACTACGTAGCTATTTGGTCAAGAGCTTTCGGTATCCAGGTGTGGTCTCGAGTGTGTGATGATGCTCCTGGAGGAATTGCCAGTAATCAAGTACCGACTTCTCACCTTCTTGGAAAAGGTAGTAAATGGACATGCCTTTGATCCATGTGAGAGCGTGTGTTTTCGCGGCCGAAAAATGTGTCCTCCGGACATAGGAGGAGCCTGGGATCAATCGCGTTAGGCGGAGCGCGAAGGTAGCAGGTAAGAATCTTCTGTACTAGCGTCCAGACATCGACAACAGATATACATGTTAAACGGTGTTCATCATTGTCCATAAGGTGGCATTCCCAGCAACGGGGCGAATCCACCATCCTGATAGCGTGCAGCCGGTGTCTCGTCATAAATTTCCGATTGACGACATGGTACCACGTCGCTGTTATTCTTGTAGGGCCGGTTCTTTACTCTCCATCACATTTTGAAGGACTGCCCTCGGCAACAATCGGTAAATGTCCCTTCCCTTTGGGGCTCGACTGCTGGGATCTGAGGGTGCAAGTAGCGACATTCGAGTATGAAAGCCGCAATGTGGTCAACAAGGGACGCAACGTGTCCAATCTCAACCGGTGGCAGGATCGACGTAGGCATCAGCTCCGCCAGCAGGACGCCCGTTAGTGAGGTATGTCGACGTGTTCTCAGTCTCATCATCGTGGAGAGGAACAGCGTCGTGGCCCTCACGCCGTCACGCCATAGAAAGACTTTGAAAATGTATCCAGCAGTGACGTAATATCCAAAGGCCGACTGCAGGTTGCGTGCCATCACAGCTAATTGTGAGTGACAGTAAGATATCCCACTGTCACTCACAGTGATAAGCACTCTTTTATTATAATGACATAGTGCACCTATGCACTCTAAATTATTTTATATAACAACTGTTTGACTTTACAAGATGAAGGACATGTAAAAAGATTTTTGGGACCAGATGATGCTGGCAGAGAACAGTGAAACCGGTGGTCCAAAATAAAATTAATTACCAGCGATCTTTACTGTAACATTTTTCGATCTTATCATAATTGGACCGCCGCCTTGCATTACAGACAAACTCAACATTATAAGTACATTTACTGACGTAAAAATGTTCAAATGTTTGAAATCTTATGAGACCAAACTACGTTGGTCAAAAGTCCCTAGTCTTACAAACTACTAAACTAAGTTAAACTAACCTAAGGACAGCACACACATCCATGCCCGAGGGAGGATTCGAACATCTCACGCGGGAGGCTACTGACGTCATCGGATGAAAATCGACCTCGTCTTTCCCGGTGTAATTTTTTTTCTTTATTCTTTTTGCGGCAGTGCATAATCACATTGATGTAACGAGTTAATGAAAATCCGACACAATAGGCATGATGTAGTTTATTACGTATTTACTACCAACTACATTCACGACACATTTTGCAGACTGTACACTGTACTAATCTGTGAAAATGTATTATTGAAGGACATTGTTCAGGATAGTTTAGAGAATAGGTTAGAAAGCATAGGATAGAGAGGGAAGAAGAAATGGAACGGATGTAAGAAATTATTAGGAAAAAATTTACATACGATGGAAAAGCTTTACGCTAGTAAAGAAATAAATACATGTTACTGATAACTCATAAAACATATTAAAATGTTTTCATGGATTTTTTAAGTAATTACAGTTTATTCTATCGATACTCAGCTTTTCAATATGTATGGGGGTTCTGCTCGCTGCAACATTATTCTCCTGGGGCGTCGTGGTAGAAATAAATACTTGATATGTACAATTTTTCACTACTTCTTTAATTTGAATCAAACTTCTTCTCCGCCAAGACATTACAAATTGAAAACATATACAAAGCATTAGAACGGTAGTACTTCCATTTCAAAACACAGAGCGACATAGATTCCAGAGCACTTAACAAACGACTAAAACTCGCCCCCCCCCCCCACGCAAGGCAGTGAGGCAAATATATAACATCGGCAATAATGGCATTAAATTATTCATTGTTCATAACAATTGAATATACTAATTTACAATTAACAAACACAACAGTAAAACATTTCATGTATACAAAAATTAATCACAATAAAAAATGAAAACTATACATACAATAATTTTACAAGACACATATCGTTTTAAGACTTTATCACGCAACTTTTTGTTTGACAACAAAGAATAATGATAAATGTCAATTAATTTGTTAACGAGTACATCATACATGTTCCTAACATATATTGAACGATCAAAACTCATGGCCATTCGCAAGATATATTCGAAATCTCACGTCAGTCAATATATACAAAGAATTCAATATTGATAATTAATGTAATAGTCGAAATAACACAATTAGCTGGTCACCACAACTTGTTTATGAGCCTAACATATATGCAATGCTATTTATTTTCATTTCTTTATGTTTTACAAAAGTTTTTACCCTTCGTCTGTCTATTTATTGAAATAATGTACAATGACAAAAGTATTGTTTGTAGAATTATCTGGAAACGTCTTATACAAATCTCTTAGTTAATTAAATCTATCACTTGTTTTAATCTCAGTATCACCGAGACACTGTCCTACACTGATTCCTAGGCTGGCTATTTCGTTTTTAACTTCACACTCAACTTTTATCACTATTGAACCACACGATTACGGATCCGACGCAGACGGTATCGTACAATAACATTGAGATGAGGGGGCCAGCAGTATTGTCACAATGTGCAAGTTATTACGTCACTTCTGACTGTGTGTGTCACTATAGGATATACGAGGGTGAGTCAGTAAGTAAGTCACAAACTGAGGTAGACACGCCAGTACTGCGCGCTGTGTAGGGGTATTTCTCTACGCAATGACATTTGTTTCGTTGCCTACAGTTACAGTTAAAGAGCGTCACTTATAGGATGCAAACGCTGCCACAAAAATTCCAAGTTACAGGCTTTCGAAGCCTTCTCGAACGATTGGACGAGTGTTTAAATTTCCAGTTGGAGTCAGCTGAAAAGTAAAGCAATTTTCAAGCTAGTAAACGCAGTACTGGCGTCTCTACCTCAGTTTGCTACTTATTTATTGTCTCACCCTCCTATTTTATTTTCATAGTCACAAAATTAAAGAGAAACACGGAAGTTCCTCTTTCAAAATATTAATTGTTACAAATTAAATTCTTCGGGTAAAATTTCCGGGCTGATGGTCCGTGGTCCAGATGTACAACTTCCTCCCGTGGTTCCTGTAAACGAAGCTATTGCATACATAGCAGATATGTTTCCATCTGACATCGTGGCGTTGTTCAGACACTGCCTTACCACAACGTATTTCCAGTACAACGATGAGTTCTATGAACAAATTAACGGAGTGGCTATGGGCAGCCCTCTGAGTCCAGCTGTTGTCAACTTATTTATGGAGTTCTTCGAATAGCAGGCGCTGCAGACTGCCAGTAAGAAGCCAACTAATTGGTACCGATATGTTGACGACACCTTTGTAGTGTGGGGCAATGGTGAAGAGGAGTTGTATGTCTTCTTATTGCATCTCAACAGCATTAATCAGAATATACAGTTTACGATGGAGAAAGAGAGCAATAGCCAACTTAATTTCCTGGATGTATCGGTAATAAAACGAGAGGACGGAACTCTGGGCCATAACGTATACAGAAAGAACACACATACTAATCGATACCTCCACAAGGAGTCAAACCATCATCCGAGGCAAAAAAAAGGTATCATTAAAACCTTGGTGCATAGAGCCAACAAAACTTGTGAGCCAGTTTACTTGGAGGATGAACTAAATCATTGCGGTCGACCTTCAAGAAAAATGGATATGGTGCCAAGGAAATTGATAGAGCTCTCCATCAAAGAAGAGAAGAATCCAGAAGTTCTGAGCAACAAAGACAACAATATGGAAACGTTTTTCTGCCATACATTAGCAGGATTACCGATCGAATCGGGAAAGTATTGGCCAAGCATGGCGTCGAAACCATCTACAGACCCACAAAAAAGATCGAAGAATATTTGAGATCACAAAAAGACGCACGTCACCCCCTAGCAACACCTGGGGTTTATAAAATTCCTTGCAGCTGTGGTAAAGTATATATTGGTACAACAAAAAGAAGCGTCAACACTCGCATATCTGAACATAAAAGGAACTGTCGTCTGGGCCACATGGAAAAATCGGCAGTGGCTGAACATGTTTTTCAAAAAGGAAATCATAAAATAAAATTTGACGAGACGAGCGTTTTAGCTAGGACATCTCAGTACCATGCGCACATGTATAGAGAAGCAATAGAGATCCACAAACACCAGAATAATTTTAATAGGAAAGAAGAAGGTCTGAAGTTAAATAAAATATGGATGTCGACACAGCACCAACAAAACGACAATCGATTCTTTTCAATCGAGAATGACGACGTCATCCAGAGATAGTTGCAAAGTCAGCATCACGTGACGTATGGTGGCGCCCTCTATGCCCTCTATAAATGCGAGAGCCCCTCGGCCCACAGTGGCAGTAGTCGGAAGACCTGTGAAGATGTCTCCCGCAGTTGGAGACGAAACGTCGGGTGGAAGTTTTACATCTGGACCACGGCCCATCAGCCCGGAAATCTCACCTGAAGACAACGAAGGCCGTGAAAGTTTACATTGTATGAGAAATTAAATTATTTTATTGCACGGTTGCGAGTTCGAGCGTGAAAAATATGCATAAGCACAAGATCCTCCACTATAAAGCCTAACAAATGAATTTATGGTTGTACCTCCGCGGCGGAGAGACGAAATAAGCATCACTGCCCGATAATCAACAGTAATCTTTAGTTTGATCAAGATCAGTTTACTCATTAGTGTTTCAAATCGAAGTGTATCAATGCAAAGCAGGCTAGAATACGTAACAATTATCTCTAACTGAGATTTGACTTGAAATACCTATTCATTAACTATAACTTGCATGTTAAAAAAATTATTCACCAAATTTTAATTTTCTCGCAAGATGGCGACAAGCTACTTCCACAAATCTAAGGTCATTGACATGGTCTAAAATCACAAAATAAATTTAGTAAAAAAAAAGAATAAATAAATACTAAATAACAATACGCGTTTCTGTTGCAATAATCAACACTTTCCACGCACCATCTAGATCGAAATCTAGAACGTAAATGGAAAAAAAGTAGAATGAACACAGATATAAGAGCCATTGGTCTACAAGCTGTAAATTGTCGTAGATGTGTGGAGAAAGTACGGACCTCCAAACACTAACAGAAAGTATTGAAGCACAAATCATTGGAGGTAGCGAAAGCTGGCGAAAGCCGGAGTTAAGTTCAGCTGAAAATTTTACAAAGAGACAATTGGTGTTCAGAAAATCTAGATCGAATAAAATAGTTGGTAGCGTATTTATACAGTTAACCTGTAGTGAATTTGAAGCAGATAGTTGCTGTGAGTTGGTATGGGTAGAGGTTATACCTGACAACACGAGTAAGTTAATAATTGATTCTTCCTACTGACCCCCAACTCAGACGATTCGAAGAAAGCTTGGATAAAATTCAAAAACTTATTCAAATAATACAATTTCAATGGTGGTGACTCTTAACTTACCCTCGATATGTTGGCAAAAACTCATGTTCAAAACCGGAGGCAAGCATAAAATGTCAACCAAAATTCTAGTGAACGCATTGTTCGAAAACTCTTTGGAGCAATTAATTCATGGACCCACTTGAATAGTAAATGTTTGTGAAAACATGCTTGATCCCCTAGCAACAAATAATTCGGAGCTAATAAAGAGCATCAACAGACACAGTGATGAGATGTCGTAGCGACATTGAATACTGAAATTCCCAAATCCACCAAAATTAAAAAGAAAACATATCTATTCGAAAAATCAAATAAAAATCCGCTTAAAGTTTTCCTGAGTGTGAATTTGCAGTCTTCCAAACGGATCAATATGAGTGTAGATCACATGTGGTTTACATTCAGACAAATATTATCGACAGTTATGAAATACAATGTTTGATGAAATAATTTATAAAAAAAATAACAAAGAGGGGGCTGACGCTGAACAAAACAAGTTAGATAACTTTTGCAAAGGCAAAGAAGAAAAGCATGCCACATTTAAACAGAAACAGCATCAGCAGTGACAATCTTTTACAGAAATTCTAAATTTATAGTGGACTTCAACGCGAGAAGCTGATAACAGTTTTGACAACTAAACACTGTTACTCAATTTCGTGGAAAATCCTACGAAATTATGGTCATATGTAATGTGTACTAGCGGCAAAACACAATCAATTCTTCACGACGCGATAGCAATGGCGATGCAAATGATGAGAGTGCTGCTAAAGGAAAATTCCTAAACACAGCTTTCGAAATTACTTCTACAAGGAAGACGAAGCAAATACTCAAGAATTACAAAGTGCAAGAACCCTGCTCAGATAGTATACCCAGTTAGATTCCTTTCAGAGTATGCTGATGCAATTGCTCCATACATAGTTTTCTCACTGAATCGTTCACTCAGCGAATAATCCGTACCAAAAGAATGGGAAGGGGCGCAGGTAATTACAATGTACAAGAAAGACAATATTCGTGATCCGCAAAATTACAGGCCTATAACACTGACATCGATTTTCAAAGAATTTTAGAACATATACCTGTTTCAAACATTATAAATTTTCTCGGAGGGGGTAGCTCTATTGACCCATAGTGAACACGGATTCAGAAAGTATCGTTCTTGGAAGTACTCTTTTACTCACATGATGTGATGAGTATTATCGACAAGGGATCACAAATCGATTTTATATTTTTAGATTTCCGGAAGACTTTTGACACTGTTCGTCACAAGCGTCTTCTAATCAAATAGCGCGCTTATGGAATATCGCCACAGTTGTGCGATTGTATTCGTGATTTCCTGTCAGGAAGGACTCAGTACGTTGTAACTGACGATAAGTCATCTAGTAGAAGTGACGTCTGGCGTTCTCCAGATAAATGTTATGGGGCCCCTACTGTTCCTTGCCTTTATAACCAATTTACAGTGAAAAGTTTAAAGGTGTCCATTTGATGTCTAAAGAAATCCGTTAAACTTCATTTACGCGATAAATCAGTCAAATGTACAGGCTGGAAATTCAATTAAATACCTAGTAATTACAATTACGAACCATTTTATTTAAAAAAACGCACAGAAAATATCGTAAGGGGGAAAGGAACTAAAAGAGATCTTTCATTGGCAGAACTGTTCTACTAAAGAAACTGCCTACAGTAGTACACTTGTGCATCTTGTTTTGCAGCATTGCTGTGTACTGTGGGATCCCCACTAGGTGGAATCGACGGAGAAAATATAGAGAAAGATCAGAGAAGGATAACTGGTTTGGTATTATTGCGATAGAGGGGAGAGAGTGTTACGGAAATGATACTTGAGTTTGGGGTGTAAAACATTAAAGGAAAGGCGTTATTCGTTGCTGAGAGGTGTATTTGCGAAATGTCTGTCAGCAACTGTCTCCTCCGAATGTGAACACATTTTATCAGCACCCACCTACATATGGAGACATGATCATCACAGTACGAGAAATCAGATCGAAATCGGAAAGATTTAAGTGTTCCTTATTCCCCACAGGCAATTAATTAGAGAATGGATCGGTAGAGTAATATCATAAAAGCGGTTCGATGACTCCTCTGCCATGCCTTTAAATGTGGTTTACAGAGGAATTATGTAGATGTAAATAGATGAAGTAATATCTTAGGCTTAAAACATTGAACTAGATCTCGCAACAATCAACAACGAAAGTAATACATAAGAAAAGAACTTCTCTTTAGGAACACTTTATATAGTCATCCTTTAAGGTTCACAAGAAAAGTTCAACGTAAAAATATTTATCTTTTTCATTTTACAAAAATCAATAAATAAAAATAAAAATAAATTAAATGTTCTCTTTGTTATAAAGTCGTTATAATAAAGTGCTCTGCTTTCCTACCCTCCATCCCTTCTACGCTTGAATGTAAAGGAAAACAGAACGTGATCTGGATGAGCAGCTCTTCTGGTGGTCGCATGCAGTTCAGACCTGCAGTATATCAGCATGACTCCGCGGTTTTCACAGCTCGGGGTGTAACGTTGCCCTTGCTTCGTATGATGCCATAATTGTTAAATTAGATTCCGCTATTATATTTTTTGGACAAGGAATCGCTGGTACCGTTTTTTTTTTTAAATTTTGAAATAAGTTAGTTAAAGCACAAAATGAACATTAAAGCAAATAAACCTCGTGTTGCATATTAAAGTCGGGCAACATACAAACAACAGCACGTTATAAGAGTTACGGAAAACATCTAGCTGGATCCTGCGCTTCGTATTGTAGATGCTGGAAATAATAACTTTTTTTTTTTTTTTTAATATATGAACGTTGAAGATACTTTCCGTAGTAGATCAATGTTCAGACTGTTCACTACGCTTTTCATTGTTGTGTGACCGTGGGTGGAACATGAAGTTACTGGTAATGATAAAAAAATTTTAAAAAATATGATCGGAAAATGAAATTACAAAAGAAATGACTGCAGGTTCTAAAATCAAGCAAAGTATAGTATAAGGATGATTGATTGATTGAAATTTTGCAGACAATGCGAAGCGATTGTAATGGCGTCTGAACATTAAACTATTACGGAGGCGAAGGAGCTGAAAACAATGGAAAATAAGTATTTGACGTGGAGGGATTCATTTAAATAAAAGCCAAATAGAGGGGATGATTTTAAATTTAAGTATTATATTTTTACGACAACTTGCATGACAGTACCTGACATTGAATAGATACATGAATGGAAGACGTCCGTACAGTACGAACATAGACAAGAGAGTGAGTAAAACTACTATCTCGGTTCCGTCTTCTCGTTTGTTTGGAAGTAAAAAATGACGAACGAAATTAAATTAGTTGCATTGCGAGTCAGAGGGAACCGGAGGCGATAAGTATCGCTGATCAAAGATAAACAAAAAATAAATAAAAATTTCAGTGTATCGTTACAGGGGTCGTCGCAGCATCGATGACAAAAATCGACGCCTACGCAGGCGCTCTTAGCCGTGCTGTAGGGAAGTCTTGCTTCCGCTGAGTCAGCGACGCTTCGCATTGACATCCTGTCCAACTCGGCAATCGGTCTTGGCGCTGTCGATAGCTATTTGCCTTGCACGAAGCGAGACTCGCTCTTGCATTGACGTTAAAATCTTAATGCTGTGCTAATGCGACCATAAAAGCCATACGCTTTTCTGAAATCGACCAAGCGAGCGCTTTTGGTCTTATGAACGCTATTTTACAAAACCTTTCACGTACCTGATGGCTATGCTTTTAGTTTTTTCCTGTATTTTCCTGAATTCTCTGGCTCTTACGTTGCAGCCGCTCATTGAACTTAAAAGGTGAACCATGCGAGGTGACTTCGTGCTACCTTAGTCATAACAAATCATTCGGTTTCCCACGCTGTGGAAAGAAAAACATGATTGTCGTCGACTCTCATGCACATGAATTAAGCTTAATCACTAAAAGTATGTGTTGTAGTGAAGTTGGTTTTGACTGTTATAACGTTTACTAGCTTCTTAAGTAATTACAGTTCATTCTTTCTACCCTTTCCAATCGATACTCATCTTTTCAACATTACCGATGTATGGGGGTTCTGCTCGCTGCAAAATTATTCACCTGGGGCGTCGTGGTAGAAATAAATACTCGTAGGTACAATTTTTCACTTCTTCTTTAATTTGAATCAAACTTCTTCTCCGCCAAAACGTTACAACTTAATAACGTACACAATGGAACAGAACTTAGCTGATAGTACTTCCGCCGGCCGCGGTGGCCGAGGTGACTGAGGCGCTCCAGTCACGGTCAGCACGGCCACTACGGTCGGGGGTTCGAATCCCCCCCTCGGGCATGGATATTTGTGCCGTCCTAGTTCGTAAGTAGTTGATAAGTAGTTTGTAAGTTTAGGGACTGATGACCCCGTAGTTAAGTCCCATAAGCTTCACAAACATTTGATAGTACTTCCATTTTAACACAGACTGACATAGCTTCCAGAGCACTTGAAAAAACGCAACAACTCGTACTCCCTCACGCAAGGCGGTGAAGCAAATATATAACATCGGCAATAATGACATTACATTATGCATTGTTCATAACAATTGAATATACTGATTTACAATTACCGAACATAACAGTAAAACATTTCATGTAGACAAAAATAATCACAAAATAAAATGGAAACTATAAATACAATAATTTTACATGGCACATATCTTTTTAAGTCGTAATTTCGGTTCTTTGTGTATGACGACAAAGCGCGATGTTAAATGTCAATTAATTAGTTAATGTGTACATCATACATCTTCCTAACATATACTGAACTATCAAATATATTGGCAATTCTGAAACTAGGTTTAAAATCTCATGTCAGTCCATATATACAACGAATCATAATACTTAAATCTCGACCATTGCATTCATTAATACAATTAACTGGTCAACACAACTTGTTTATGAGCCTAACATATGTACAATGCTATTTATTTTCATTTACATAAAGTTTCTAAAATTCGTCTATCTAGTTCTTGAAATAATGTACAATGACAAAATTATTGTTTATAGAACTGTCTGGTAAGCATCTAAACGAATCTCTTAATTAATGAAATCTATCACTTGTTTTAATCACAGTATCACCGAGACACTGTCCTACACTGCTTCCTAGGCTGGCTATTTCGTTTTTAACTAACTTCACACGCAACATGTATCACTACTGAACCACACGATTCCGGGTCAGACGCAGACGGTATCGTACGATAACATTGAGATGAGAGGGCCGGCAGTATCATCACACTATCAAGCATTTATGTTTTGACTCGTGTCTGTGATTCTACACTGCCAGGTATAAAATTAATGCTCTCTCTTAGACTTTACTAATTTACTCAGGCTTTATTACTGAAACAGTGCGAATGGAGTACATGAAACGATTATACAGTATGTCCGCAAAATCTCTCCGCAGCGGAGAGCTCCGCGTACCTTGCCTTGCGCGTTGTGTAAGGGTAGCAGCTCATTCATGTATCAGCTGTATAAGCTAGCGGCCGGGTTTCACTGATGCTGGCTGCAGTTACGTTGCGAGACGGGATTCGACATTATTACAATTAAAACACTGAAATTAATTAGCTATATTAATTACCAGAAAATATATTCCACTCACCATTATCACAGTAGGTGCTGGAAATGATTTCCTCTTTCTTGAAGGCATAGTTCAACACGTTTATATTTATTTTCGAATACCTTTCCAGTGTTTACGTGTCATCGAATGCCGATATTCAGTTATCTCTCTCTTACGTTTATGTATTGTCTTTCGGTTATTCTGATAAATGTTTCAGCCGCACCCCAAAGGAAATAGTCGGGAGGAGACAAATCCGGTGAGCGAGGGGGCCAGAGACCTTTTGTAATTATTCTGTCTCCAAAGATTTCTTCTAAAAGTCGTAGGGATTGGTGTTCTGTATCAGCAGTCGCGTTGTCTTGCTGAAAAAAAAAAAAAAAAAAAAAAAAAAGTGAGAGAGAGAGAGAGAGAGAGAGAGAGAGAGAGAGAGAGAGAGAGAGAGAGAGAGAGAGAGAGAGAGATTGATCTCTTCTTCATTCAGAAGCGCAATAAATGAATAGATTATCCGGGGACAATAGATTTCAGAGGTGACGGTAGTTTAGGAAAATTTCGGCCCTATAATTCGCGCTCTTGTTATGGCAACCCACACCACGATTTTCTCTGCGTGCAATGGCGTTTCGCTTAAGGCATGTGGATTTTCAGATAACCAAATACGTAATTTTTAAAATTAATGTAGCCAGATTGGTGAAACCGCGCCTCATCAGTGAAAAACGTTCGATCTAAAACACCAACTCCATATCTGTTAATAAATCGCAGAAATAATTCACAATATGCTATTATTTTCGTATGATCCATGTCATGTAATTGTTGCACTGCAGTAATTTTGTACGGATACAGCCCCAGTTCTTTGGTAACGGCCTTATGTGTTGTCGTACGAGAAACTTTAGCCTCCTGTGATAATTTTCTTACTGATTTTATTGGACTCAGCAACACGATGTTCGAAATGTCGTCGAGGTTCCGTTCTGTAAAAACCGTGAGCCTTCCAGTTAGTGGTGCATCATGAACTGAACCTGTAGTCCGGAATTAAATCACGTACAGTATCGCGATTTAGTCACCTTGACGTAGGAAAACGCAATTTACATTATCGTCTCTCTTGCTCCGTGCAGTTTCCTCCTGCCCGGAGGCGCTGGTACTAGCGTCCATGTGATCATACAGATGGCGAATACTGTCCAGAGATACATAATTACATGCCTGATAAACAGGTTCACGAAGTTTTGCAAGACCTGTATGCTGAGGAGTCGAACGTGTCAGTTGTCGTTCCATCATATCACACAGGTGCTCGAGCCGGCCGCGGTGGCCGAGGGGACTGCGGCGCGTTAGTCACGGTCTACACGGCCACTACGGTCGGGGGTTCGAATCCCCCCTCGGGCATGGATATTTGTGCCGTCCTTAGTGTTAGCTAGTTCATAAGTAGTTTGTAAGTTTAGGGACTGACGACCCCGAAGTTAAGTCCCTTAAGCTTAACAAACATGTGAACATTTTTGGCTGTAGTTATCGCAGCCCGCACATAATGCCTGGGATGGGACCACTGTTACCTTGTACGAATTACACTCTACGAGATAGCGTTCGTCAGATCTAGGTCGTACGAGTAAACGACCATGACTTGCGTGCAGGCAGAATCTGATTTTATCCCTGACTACCACGGTTCACCAGTCCCTCTCCAAGCGGTCGTGACTGATTTGAGTACAAGATGTGATAGAGGTGTGCGTGCTCCTAGTACCACTGCTAGTAAGTGGTTGGTAACAGATCGCGTTGGCTGTAGGAAGCACGAATGGCATCGCGTCTGTTTGCTTCACACGCTGATAACACAATGACTATTAAAGGGCCTCGTGGCTATTAAAGGGCACACACAGATGGTGTTCTGGCACCCATGTCACTACTCTGTTGTCAGAAGACATCGAAACCACTATCAATTCATTTACTGTTCCTCAAATGGCATCTGCCATCATCGTATCAAAATCGATGGCTTCTTTCCAGATGTACGCAGTGTACGACGGTCGTCCACAAAGTAAGTTCCGTTTCTATTCCTGTCCGCGACAGCGCTACGATCGCAGTTCCGAGCATGCGCGGCAGTTACTCTGACTCAAGCAGAAGACATGTACTCCATTTTCAGATCGCCGCTGCCGACGTGTGCTTTGTAGTGCATCTTTATAATGTCAGCCGTAACTTAAAAATCCGCTGCGTGTAAAATCAGATCTGTCATTCGTTTTCTAAATGCAAAGAAAATTCAACCAAACTAAATTCATGGGCAAATCTGCGAGGTTTACGGACAAAATGCTATGAGTGATTCAATGGTTAGAAAATGGGGCAGACTGTTCAATGAAGGGCGAGATCAAGTGCACGATGAAGAACCGAGTGGACGCCCGTCTGTGGTTACTGATCAACTGGTTCACACAATTGAAGAGAAGATTAAGCACAAGCATAAGTTTACACTTAGTGCCCTTGCTATGAAAGTTCTGCTAATCTCACGATCACTAATTCATGAACTTGTTACTGAAAAACTGAAATTTCGAAACCTCGATCCTAGCGATTTTCTTCTCATATTACATGTAAAATCTGTCCTTGGTGGTCAACACTTCAACCATGATGACGAGCTGAAAGAATAAGTTACCACATGGTTGAATGCACACTGCACAGGCGGAAACCTATGAAGAAGGCATACAAAAACTTGTGCCACGCTATGACAAATGCCTACAAAATGTCGGAAGCGATGTAGAAAAGTCGTTGAACAGTTGTAGATATTTGTTCAATAAATATTATTTATGTATCTGTACAAGTTTGTTTTGTATAACCAAACGAAACTCACTTTGTGAAAATGCATAGTATAGTTAGTAAAGTCTGTTGCTAGCTACAAAATAGAGGAAATTTGATTTCTTCCTCCTATTTGTTTATGTATGACACTGGAAACTGTATACAAAAGTGCAAATTTCGACTGTATATGCAGTATGTCTTGTTCTCGTAAAAACTTCATTCTTTCACCCACGATGCTTGCTGATGACATCAGTAATTTATTATTTTTGTGTGGTGTCTGTTCTTTCGGGGTTCGCAGCCATATTCCATTTGCAAATGAATGATAAACTAGAGGAAGGAAGAAGGATTAGGAAGGAAATGATGGACAGAGGCTGCTTTAGGGAATTGAAATGAAGTAATGACGACAAGTGACAATTTTAGCCGGACCGGGAATCGAACCCAGGTCTCCCACTTTGGGCCAGCGCTCGCCTTAACCGCTCGGCCACCGCTGCTCGCCTCCTGGCCGTCTCAAATTCCCACATGTCCGAAAGAACAGACACCACACAAAAATAATAAGTATTTAGATGCGAAGACGGCGTCAGCTTCAAGTACTTCACCTCAGATGCAGTCATACGTTGGACCTCACACGGGAATCCGTAATGGCTAGTGTACGAGGGCATGGACGGTAGGGGCGCTACAGCAATAGCGAGCGACTTGGGGGGAATTTGAGACGGACGGGAGGCGAGCACGGGTGGCCAAAGAAAGCTGAGCTAAATATTAAACGAACAACCATGAACGAATTGAAGCAACTACCGCAAAGCATGGATCGACCTGAAGAACACCCACAAAAAAAAAAAAAAAAAAAAAAAAAAATTGGTGGTTAGGGCGACCGCGAGCCCAAATCGGGAGACCCGGGCTCGATTCCCTCTACGGCTCACATTTTCACTTGTCGCCATTGCTTCATTACAATGCCCTAAAGCAGCCACTGTTAAATCCTTTCCTTCCTTTTCCTTCCTAATCCTTCCTCTTCTTTATCGTTCATTTGCATCAGTAATTTAGTTTAGAAATGGACGATTCTGTACGGATTTGTCTTCGGCAGTATTAATTGTAAATTATCATTGATACACAGCAATTAGGATGAAAAAGTAACCAACATGTAGTATGTGTATGGGTTGATGAAATGCACTGGAATAGCTTGACAATGATGCTATTTTGTCTTGTAACCAGACGACGGTATACATAGCAGGATATTCAGTCTGAAGGTTATGGATTACTTTTTGTTTAGTGTTGTGTATTATTACTGATTGTATATTGGTTTTGACTCCGGCGAACGAATTTACATTCAAAATGGTTACTCGGATACCAAACTGAATACGTCATAATTGCATTATTACTCTTACACCAAAATGCTAAAAAAATGATATCTTTGACAATGAAGTTAGGTGAATAGTACTGTAACATTAAGGTAGGTGAACTACAGTTACCTTACTGTCGTTAGAAGTAAGGTGCGTGGCCTTTCCTTTCCTATTTCATTCCCAAATAGAAAGAAGAACAAAAGAATGCCTATAAGCCTCCGTATGAGCCCTAATTTCTCTTGTCTTTGTGATTACTACGCGAAATATAAGTAGGCGGCAGCGAGATCGTTTTACAGTCAGGTTCAAATTCCGGCCCTCTAAATTTCCTCAACAGAAATTCACGAAAAGAACGTCGTCTTTCCTCCAGCGATCCCCAATTGAGTTCCCGGAGCATTTCCGTGACACTCGTACATTGGTCGAACCTACAAGTAACAAACCCAGCTGCTCGCCTCTGAACTGGTTCTATGTCTTCCTTTAAACTTATCTGCTGCGGGTCCCAAACACTTGACCAATACTCAAGACGTGGTCGTACAAACGTTTTATGCGCAGTCTCGTTTACAGACGAAGTACATCTTTCCAAATTCTCCCAATAAACCAAAGTCGGCTGTCCGCCTTATTCACAACTGTCCTTACATGTTAGTTCCTTTTCATATCGCTCTGCAATGTTACGCGTAGATATTTTAAGGATGCGACTGCATCCAGAGGCTCACTACTAATGCTGTATTCGAACATTATGGGGTTGTTTTTCATTAACTATGGGGTCATCAGTCCCTAAACTTACAAACTACTTATGAACTAGCTAATCCTAAGGACGGCACAAGTATCCATGCCCGAGGGGGGATTCGAACCCCCGACCGTAGTGGCCGTGCAGACCGTGACTGGAGCGCCTCAGTCCCCTCGGCCACCGCGGCCGGCGATTGTTTTTCCTAATCATGCGTATCACCTTATATTTTTCTGCATTTAGAGCTAGCTGCCATTCTTTACACCAACTAGAAACTGTATGGTATCACAGTCAATTAAAGGAGACACCCTCCCATACGTCACAGCATCATCAGCAAACAGCCGCAAATTACAAGTTACTCTGTCCATCAGATCATTTCTATAGATAGAAAATAAAAGCGATCCTATCACACTTCCTTGGGACACGTCTCACGATACACTCGTCATCGAGAACAACGTACTGCGTTCTATTACTTAATAAGTCTTCCAGCCAGTTACAAATCTGTGAACCTATTCCATATGCTCGTATCTTCGTTAGCAGTCTGCAGTGTGGCACCGCATCAAACGCGTTTTTGAAATCAAGGAAAAAGAAAACAATCTGCCTTTTGCTCTTCATCAATGACTCGCAAGATGTCATGTGAGAAAAGGGCAAGCTGAGTTTCACATGAACGATGTTTTATGAACGCGTGCTGATTCGTAGGAGGAAGCTTATCCGTCTCAAGGAAATTTACTGTATTAGAACTGAGAATATGCTCCAAAACTCTACAGGAAACTGTTTTAGTCACATCCCATAACTATTCGCCGCTGAGGTCTGTGATACATGTCCTGGAAGCTTTGCAAGAAGTCTTCCTTCGAAGCGGTGTCCAAAAACCTTGTCTCGTTTTGTTGGCTGACAGGAATACCGTCAATCTCTTTACTTTCTAAGCTTGTTTGAGTCTAGGGAATAGGAAGAGGTCTGGAGGACTGAACTGGGCGAGAATGGTGGATGTTCAGTTTTCACCACCCCCTTTTCTTTTTGCAAGGAACTATTTGACGATATTGCTTGTGTGTCGGCGAGCGATGGCGTGTAACCACAACAGTCACCATACCCAACGGATCTCTATCCTACAGACTTATTCCTATTCTCTTACTCAATCTATGAAAGGAAAGAGTATTATTTACGGTATACCTGACATTCAATGAAAAGTGACGAGGTTTTTGAACTCCCTCCCAAAGGAAGACTGCGTGCAAAATTTGTAGGACATGTGTAGCAGAGCTCAGCGGTGCATAGTTACGGGAGGTGACTACTTCGAAGGATAGTATGGTAACCGTAGTTCATAGTTTGTCTACGTTGATGTTACAGGACTATTCATCGAACTTCATTGTCAGATATTGGTTACCTGAATATCCTTAGGTTCACAGTGTACATCTGATATGTACTGCATGAGTGGTACGCAAATATTTTTCATGAAATCTCTGATGCCAGAGTGAATGGACGTAATCGTGGAATATGGAAGTGAAACAGCTTCCGCGTCAAGTTCAAATAACGTGATCGGTCACTTAATTGTCAACCAGATAATATATTATGTCATTAATTATTTTTTTTAAAATGTTCAGCGATTTCTTCAATTCTATATACATTCTCTGTAATAAAAGGAAAACAAATTTTCCCCTATGTCTTTTTCTTAATATAACAAATGCTGTTATTCCCAGAATGTGATACTTAATATTTTCATTCGTAGTCAAACATCATCGGTGTAAGCTACTACTTAGTAATTTTATTTTATGATTACTCATTTAATTTTCTGAACTTCATTTTTCAAATTGCCCTTTGAGTGTAGAAGAAAATTTCATTACATTTAAGCTAAAGTGAAACGGACCTGTTACTTCAGGATTTACCTTCAGTTACATTTAATTAAAAAAATGTTGTCTCATTCCTTAACCGGATGTATGGACAGCACTAACACGGCAGTTAAAAAAAAAAAAAAAAGATTCGCTGAGAGTAATTAATTATAAAGAGAGCTTTCCACTGGATGGAGAAATGAACCTACCTCGATTCCAGGAATACACCCTGGAGGATTTTTGACACCGTACCTCACAAACGGCTTTTAATCAAATTGCGTGGTTATGGTACATCGCCCCAAATTTGCGATTGGATAGGGGATTTCCTGTCAGAGAGGACACAGTAGTAATCGATAGTAAGGCATCGACTAAAACAGAGGTGATATCGGGCGTTCCACAGGGTAGTGTTATTGGTCCACTGCTATTCCTTATTTACATATACGATTTAGGGGATAATCTAAGTAGCTCTCTTAGATTATTTGCAGATGACGCCGTCATGTACCGTATAGTAAAATCATCTGAAGATAAAAACCAACTGCAGAACGACCTGAATAAGATATCAGTATGGTGTAAAAATTGGCAATTGACTCTAAATAATGAGAGTGTGAAGTCGTCCACATGAGTACGAAAAGAAGACCGTTAAACTTTGTTTACAAGATAAATCAATCAAAAGTGAAGGCCGTAAACTCCACAAAATACCTAGGAATTACTATTACTTCAGACCTAAACTGGAAAGAACACGTAGATAATGTCTTGGGAAAGGCGAACCAGAGACTGCGTTATTGGCAGAACCCAACCCTTAAAAGATGCAACAGAACTACAAAAGAAACTGCATACACTACGCTTGTCCGTCCAATTTTTGGAGTATTGCTGCCCAGTGTGGCATCCTTAACAGGTGGGTTTGACGGAGGACATCGAAAGAGTCCAAAGAAGGGCAGCTCGTTTCGTATTGTCACGATACAGAAAAGACAGCGTTACGGAAATGATACAGGATCT
Organism: Locusta migratoria; assembly: GCA_026315105.1. Taxonomy (NCBI): domain Eukaryota; kingdom Metazoa; phylum Arthropoda; class Insecta; order Orthoptera; family Acrididae; genus Locusta; species Locusta migratoria. The sequence continues at coordinate 527,190,273 of CM048745.1, forward strand.
GCGATGGAAATCATTACAACAACGGCGCTTATCGCTGCGGCGTGGGCTACTCCAATCGCCAGCATTGTCCTCCGAATGCGAAAATATATTGTTGACTCGCACTTAAATAGGTAGAAATGATCATCGAATAAAATACGAGAAATCAGAGCTCGAACGGAAAGACTCAGGTGTTCTTTCTTCCCGCGCGCTATTCGAAAGTGGAATGGGAGATAAATAGTATAATGGTGGTTCGATGAACCCTCTTCCAGGCACTTAAATGTCATTTCAGAGTATCCCATGTAGATGTAGATGTAGGGTTGGCGTCATTGTATCGCCTGGACAGGCCTGGCCAGTATTTGCGCTGCAACAGGGCGACCGCTCCGCTTCTTCCACTACCCCTACAGCAGGTGTGAGGGAGACGGCTATAAACTGTTGACCACCAGCGTTGAAATCCTAAATAGACGCGTTTCCAACACATCGCGACTGAAGTAAGAAATTCCAACTTGTGTGAGATTACCGCCCAATAGAAATATTGGTAATTAATAGCATTTGATAATTAAACAGTATGAAGTTCACTGCAAACATTGACCATGCCAATGCACTAAATATTACACACTTTTAATCTTATTAATTATGGTAGCAATGTATGTACACAATTGGGTGACAACATTTATAGTTAGGCCATAGGTAGAAATTCTCCACGTTGAGATTTGCTGTGTGCTTGTAGCTGACGGGAGGCCAGCGAGCAGGCCGATGTTGGTGGCTTGTTCCAACTTAGGATTTTACAGTTCGTTTCCGGTGAGGGGAGAGAGGGACAATGGCGAGTGCCAGGCACAGTGCAGTGCACAAATATTGTAATACTACTGGCATTTGAAGTAATACGATGCAGTTAGGAACCTTTAAGGCCCTCATTACAAAATAGCCTGTTGACAAATAAACAATACATTAGCTGATATAGTCACATCTGGGGTAATATGTTTAATTGACAATGAAAAGTAATAAATTACCAATGAATACAAGACAGTTACACAACTAGCATGGCAATGTTTGTTTATAAAAATAATATATTAACTATTTCTCATTTTATTTTCAATTACCTTGTGTATTTAACCTTGAAATATTCAGTTAAATCACTTATCTGTGATATAAGAAATTGCACGATTATAATAAATAGTACAAAGGATGTTTATACTAATATAAAAACGTAAGAAAATATTTGTTAATGTGTAGTGTAATTATTTTGATTTTAAGTAAAGTTTTAGAAATGTATTGGCTGAGCGCTGTACGTTGGCAAATCGGTTACAACAGCTCACATGGCGAAGTTGATGACATAGGGGAAAAAACCCCAGCAGTTGAGTTTTGGTGCACGTGTGCGCGAGGGCAGGAAGTGATGAGACGCGAGCACGTGGTGTAGCTGGCCGGGCGGCGTCGCTCTGCATCAGTCGGCATGTGGATCTCGAGGTGGTGACTTGAGATTTGTCTGTGGCAATCGCCACGTGTGGTTGCTCGTCGTTGACTGTACCAAGTTAAATCGAGTGCTACTGTGTGTTTGTGAATATTTAGCCTGTAGGTCAAGGTGTGCATCGCATTGAATTAAAGTGACTGTGATTTGTTAATGTAACACGTGTCGTCGCATAGGCATGAACATAAACGGTGTTTGAGACAGCCACGTGGTGTGAAAACAATTTGCGACAAATGTTCATTTTTGTCTGGGGGCTCACGAGCTACAACTTTATTTGGTAAATGTGGCGACGTACAGATGTATCAGCCACAGGGTTCAAATATTGTGAAATAAACAACATAAAGTGAACTTTTGCGTGTTTTCAAAAATAGTGGTTAGTACACCCTTTTTCTCTCATGAACTTGATTTTATTATGGATTTGTTTTGTTAATCATATGCAGGGAAGGAAAGCTGCGAACGTGCGATATCATCCTCTAGAAATCGAGTCAAATATTCGAAATCGCAGTTCCAGTGTTTTTGCATGTTTAGGAATTTGGTTTGCAGCTGGTGGTTGTGAATTTTAAAAATTAATCTTTCCCTATTTTAAACTCTCACCCCGACCTTCACGATCGCATTTGGGGGCTCGTCCGGGATAAGTTCACGTTGGACTTGCTCGGACGGAGAGATTAGGGTGTGTATAAGACAGTGAACAGTTACGAACAGTTGCAAACATGTGCGCGGACGCGACGGACAATTTCAAGTGTGTTTGGCAGCTGGCAGCAGAGAGCGGGATAAATTCACACTGGTCGTGCTCGGACAGAGAGGTAGGGTGTGCTTAGGACAGTGATAGTGGACAAAACAGCATAATCGGAAGATACGCAATCGCGTCGCGCGGTTAAAGACGGTTGGTGACGCAGAGTTCGGGCGCGGGCATCCGTAACCGGCGATCGACGGCGCATCGGACCGGCAGCAGTGAGCGGCGGCGCGCGGGTTCAACACACTCAAATTTCATCTTCTGCAACGGACGGCAGTGATCGTGGGGACTTCGCAAGTCGCCAACGGAGCGTCGGTTCCCAGCAACTTCGATTCTACAAAGGATAAGGGATGCAGTGAGGACATATTCCAGCCACAGCTGTTACAACAGACGGCAGCGAGCGTTGTGGGCGTCGCAGCTCGTTGCAGCAACGTCTGGATTAAAAGATAAGTAAAGCAGCTGGCGCTATAAATTCTTGTGTGTTAATCAAGCTTTCTTGTGGTACACAAAATGGAGCAGATTTTTAAAAAGTCGCTAAGCGACGTAGATTCAGAGAGTAGCATACCAGAAAGTCCAGAGAGGCTAAATACTGGGGGAATGTTGTTGAAACCTGAGATGATCGCAGCCATGTTAGCGAGTTTTAGCTCAAATTTAGAATCAAAAATAGAAAATTCAAACTCAATTTTAAAATCAGAAATAGGAACTGTAAAATCAGAAATAGGAACTGTAAATCAGGAATAGGAACTGTAAAATCAGAATTGAAAGCAGACTTTAAGGCAGACATTGGGGCACTACAAAATTCAATGTGTGCATTAAAGGCAGAAATAATCACAGACATTGACAAAAAGATAGGAAGTCTAACAGAACGGTTTGATAATAGGGAAAAGGAGGTACATGCCAGAATTGGTGCTATTGAGACTGAGGTAGGAGACAGGTTAGATGCTGTGAAACAAATATGTGATCACAGGATTGAGGGCACTATGCAGGCGTTGGCTGAGGTTGACAAGAGGATGGTGGCAGGTATTGAGGAAACAAAAACTTTGTTGTCAGGAAAATTAGAGAATACAGAATGTAACTTTGGGAAAAAGATAGAACAAGTAGTGACAGTAAACAATACTGAGACTGAGAAGGTGAATAGAGCCTTATTTAGTAATATGTTCAAACATTTATATTTCTGAACGTTCTTGACCGAACTGCACTGGAATACGTGCATGTTTTTATAAACCTAATTTATAACATGTGTCACATATATTGTTCAGTTTTATAGTGGGTAAAAGTTGTTACAAAAATCGCAGAAAGTTACGCAGGTATAGGTTGTATATCATATATTAAAGAAATAACTGTCAACAAACCATCCCGAACTACAGTGCAACTTTATGTCTAATTGTCAAAGTAATCGGTCGAGAATGTCCGGAAATTAACGGTTTTGCATAAGAGAACATTTGCATTTTCACGGAAAGTATGACGTTAACTGCGATTGGCTAATGCTGGAAATGTGTACCCAGCCGGAATTCGAAAACGGGTCTCGTTCTTTCTTGCGCTGACCCCTACGCAACAGGGGACACAGCTATCATCACATCTACCATGGACTACTCAAGCGGTCACCAATACAAATTCTCAACTTTTCACTGCCCACTATTACTGACAATCGCAGTTTCGTAAACTGATTCCCGTAACCGTATAGGCCTAGTAGCGTCTCCGCATTGGAGAGAGGATCACTACCCGTCATTGACATATTGTATAAAATGTACACTATTATTAATAAATAGATATAAAATTATTGCATTTCTATTACTTTTAACAGAAATCAAACAAAATTAATAAATACATGTATAAGGTGTCGGCAATTAGTGTACTGACGTGATCTTGTTGGCTTACATGCCAGCAGCCACTGATTCAAAGATTTTTTGTATGAAAAAGACGGAGAAATCATTACCCAGAATTACTTATTAACATTATCAATTTATAGACTACAAGTACGTATGTCACGCGCTTTATCTTGTCATGCTCAAACATGTATTGATTTTTTTTAGCACTGTTAGTTAACATTGAAGGAAGTCTGCAGAATGTTAGCTGCTGACATGACCCGGAAGTCACCTAAAAAAATCACGAAAATGGCTGTTTTTCCTGCTTGGAGCTTGCGGTGACGGCTGGCCACTCCTGGAAATGGCGAGTCGCGAGCTGTTCCTAAGGTGAGCGTAGTGCGCATGTCGGGAGGTGCGGCCTTCTTATCGCGGCGTACACTAAAGAGGAATATTGTTGCACGGTTTTGGTGGAAAGGGGAAAAGAAAATTCTTTTCTGTGGCATGCACTTCCCTTTCATTTCTGGTACTTATTTCGAAACATACCGTCCTGATACTGGTTAGAGATGTGAAAGATATTCTGTACATCTATACTCCGCAAGCCACTTTACGGTGAACATTCAATCTCCCCTCACAGGTGATGGCAAACCCTGTAAATGTTTTGCTGCTTGCCATGGAGATATAACACAGACGCTAAATGAAGCAATCAACAGAAAACAATCGTGAAATGTGATGTGCGACATGGTAGTCAAACTTCTAGACGAGCATCTAAATAGCGCAGACATGTGGCTAGAAACGACTGAAACACTCGATATTGCAGACTGTGAATCTACAGACGGCAAAGAAACGGAAGGAAGTTGCACACATGAAGACTCTTCGAGTAATAGTGCCACGTATCATCATCAATTATCTCCGAAAACAACACCAGCAACTACAATTACATTATCAGACAAAGAAAAAGCGGTGAGGTATTGGTTGAACGAAAGTGATAAGGAACGCCTGCGTGTCAGTACTGTTCAAAATAGGTATCGCTTTGTCCGTTCTGAACGTGAATTGTATAGATGGAAAAAGGAAGTCGCTGGACGACGTAAGAGTCGACTGGAAATTGCGACAACATAAATGCGCGACATTTTGAGCAATTTACCGATATCAGACGACAGTCATTGGGGGTCAGCGACACAACTTTGCGTGATTGGGCGTTAGAGATTGCCAACGCAATAGGCGCTAAAGAATTTACAGCTTCTCGAAGTTGGATTAGTCGCTTCAAAAGATCACATAAAATTGTGGCATGAAAAATAACAAAATTTGTATCGAGAAACAGGTCGAAAAATGAAGAGACACAAATGGAAATGATAGAAGCTTTTCTTACGACTGCAAAAAATAAGATCGCCAGTTTTAGTGAATCTTACTTTGACCATGCAGACCAGTCAGGTTTTCAAAAAGAAATGCGTGTGAAAAAACACTGTTATTCAAAAGGGAAAAAATTATTGAGGCAACTGCGCAGTCCACGACTGCACTCACCCATTCATACACTTCAATACCCATAATTAGTCTGTATGGTTCATTGCTGCATAAAGTATGTGTTTGTCTTCAAGATCCAACTGGACATTTTGGACCATGTGTCAAACAAACAATGTTTTACGCAGTAATCCTGTGGTAGACGCATCAAAGTCTGGAAAAATGGGAAATGATAACGTTACACTTTTCATGCGTCATGCTTTTCTTCCGTTCTGCGGGAACAATCTCTTCTCCTTCTAGATTCGTGGTCAGGTCATAAAAGTTCTGATTCATTAAAAGCTGTATTTCGAGCTCACCCTGATAAAGAAGTAGAGATACTTCAGATTCCACCCGGCACGACGAATTTTTCCGCCAGTGGAAAATTATTATTTGCAAATTACTGCAGTTTCCTATCACCGTGACAATATTCTCAAGTTGCAATCAGTCATACATTATTAGTTTTCCTCCCCACGGTTTCAAAATGTGATTAAATATACGTGGCACGATTCCAAATGTACTGATATTAGGCCTGACTCCTTCGTACCACCGCCTGATTTTTGTCTACGGACGTCTAACAACGTCTGTTATTCGCAGGGCTGTCATATATCGTCTTTGCTTGTATGTTCTTGGTACACAAAAAAAAAACTATGTTTTGAACATTGTATCAATATTTCGCATTTTTGCGGTAATTACCAGAAAAAAAATTGACGTGTTCTAAACCATATTTGTATTTGTGTCTATTTTATAGCTATTTGGAAAGAATGTTGTAGATTACATATCAGCTACATTTGTCAACGAATTTATTATTATCGTATTTATCAATTATCGTACGATCGCTTTCACTGGGCGAATCAGCTCTCACTGCTGTGGCAGGAGAGCGGCGCGTAGCTAACGCCACCTTGTCCCTAGATGCCGTTGGTGTAACGTAGCGAGAGAGGTCAGGGTTGTACAACAGGCGGTTATAAGCGCGGAAATCATGTGAGAATATTGTCATACTTCATAAAAGTTTTTACAGACTTCCAGGTCATCTCAGCAGCTAACAGTCTGCATACAGACATTCTTCATTGTTAACTCACAGTGGTAAAAATAGCAACACGGGTTTCGATATGACAAGACTGACCATTTTCTTGTTAGAGAAAGAGTAACGGTCCGGGTCTGCTCTTTCTGACGCCCCCCTCCCTTCCACCTTCTGCTCCATTAAGATGACCAGTGCGATAGAGAGTATTGCTGCGCATCTCTTGGTAAAACTTGACAAATGACGGTACAGGTGGGTATCGAATCGGGGGACTGGAGCCGACCAATTGTTGTGAAGTTTAAAATAGCGAATGATGTTTTAGATGGCGGGAGCTGCTTTCTGTTCATATTATTTTGGAAATACGCATAATAATTTGGTTTCAGACACAATAAAGTTGACACGGAAAATGAGTTGTCAATATTGCCGCGAGACCGCAAGTTAAGCGACTGCCGGTTTGGCGCAAGGGATAGCGTCACGGATTGCGGTGCTATAGGTCGTCGGTTCAAACCCGTCCACCGGCAATTAAGCGTTTCAGGACACATGTCAATATAACATATTTTCTTTTTTTGTGTGTGAGGAATGTTTCCTGAAAGTTTGGCCGTACCTTTTTACAACACCCTGTATATACTGAATGGATATCTACACTTACGCTATTCCCTCATTACGTAATAATATATATCATCAAAAATTCAAATATGTCCGAATACGTTATTACTCCCAAAAATTCAAATCATGTCATTTGCAGTTGGAACAATGATTTTTACACCGTATTTCGTCAAACAACATTGAGCTATTCGTAAAAATTATAACATTTGCTTGTTCGATACCTATAGTTTCTATATGAAACGTCATCGTAGGAAATTACCGGGCTATTTACTACGAATCTGTCATGATTTTGGTATGGAAAATATTCAGGTTAATGCAGATCTACAGTACCACTCGTAGAAATTATTTGTACGTAATTATACTTCGCCGGCCGCGGTGGCCGAGGGACTGAGGCGCGCCAGTCACAGTCTGCACGGCCACCACTACGGTCGGGGGTTCGAGCCCCTCCCCCCCTCGGGCATGGATATTTCTGCCGTCCTTAGTATTAGTTAGTTCATATGTAGTTTGTAAGATTAGGGACTGATGACCCCGAAGTTAAGTCCCATAAGCTTTACGAACATTTGAATTATACTTCCGGAAATTCTCATACATTGTTATCTCGTGCGTCAATGCTCGCGTAATCGATTATACCTACACGTTCGATATATAACGCTTCATACCGAACTACATCGATTTCAGGCATTCTTGTAAGTTACTCATTTGGTTGACAGACGTTCAAAAATAAATGTCTTTTTATTTCTCTATTAAATTAATAAGTAACTCGATTCATTTTAACTCAAGCATAGATTCAGTGAAAACAAAACAAACAAATAAATAAAATAATATAAAATTAAAATAAAAAAGATCATTTTTCTTAGAGATTGGCGAAACAAAACTACGAATGTCTATTTCATGCATTCAGATATTTCACGAAAATAAATGGGCAACTCTCATTGGATATCATTGTAATCTTATCCGATTGACTGACAAAATTCCCGAGAATCAACTGTTGTTGCCAACATTGCAAACTACGCCTGTGTCGTCTATTGTAAAATTAAATCCATCTTTTAAATCTTCAAACACAAAACGGCTTAAGCAGTAGGAATAAGGAGTATACGTACGGTGGGTGGGGCCGTGCTAGGTGCTGAGGCGGACGGGCGGCGTGCACCAAGTTCCGCTGCCTCTGGCGTGGGGCCGCCGCAGTGGACTGACGGAGGATTCGGCGACAACCGCTGTGGCTGGTGCTCAGCTGAGGCGCTGCTGGCCTGCTAGCCACGCCTCCTCAACACTCCGCTCGTATGTTTCCGCAGAGGCGAGTTTTATAAGGAACTCCAACATGTCTGCACCAGCTCAGGCAATTAAAGCCTTAGAAAGAGATACCAAGTTACCGCGGAAACCACGTATATAACCTACTCCGTATTGTTGCGAGTATCCACAGTTACGACACATGAGCCGGGTTTTCTACTGTTTGCACTTTCCATTCTTGCGCTCTTGTCTAAACACACGTTTCATATATTCAAAAAGTGTGACGCCACGCCTCTGTGTGGGATGACGCGGTAAAGACATTTGGCTGCAGCCAGTATCGAACCAGCATGTGATTCGGACCTACAAAGCAGCCACGATCCCTCTTGGGAATGTCCTCCGCAGGTGGGGACGAAACGTTGGGTTTTAACAGTCATCTCTATACAACCTGGATGTTCAAGTACAGATTTCTGAGCGTGCCACTTAAAGATTTTATATTATGTTTCTTGGCTGATTACTACATGGCTGCTATGAAGTATTACAAAAGAGTTTGACTAATTACAACTAGGCGGAAAATGCAAATTCCTGTGCAAAACATATGAATATAAAGGCATGCTACAGTTCTATGCTCAGGCAGCAGAGTTATACGTCTACAGCCGCGGCAGAGTGCCCGAGCGCATTGAGGCGCTATGCTCCGATGCTCGAGGCCATTCCCCGTCGGGGGTTCGAATCCTCCCTCGGGCATGGACATTTGTGTTGTCTTCAGGGATTGATGACCCTGCAGTTATGTCCTATTATATTAACAAACATATACATCCAGGTTTTATAGGGATTACTGAGTTTCAACCTTTCCATGCATGACTTTTTATTTGAAGCTATAGAAACTAACACGATTAATGTTTAATGCGTATATAATGAGAAAAATATTGAGGAAAAAATCTTTAAAATTATTATGCACTGCTAGCAACAAAAAGTTCGTAGCTGGTTAGCTATGTAGTGCTTCCACGATGTACCCGTTGTAATAAATGTCACTATTATGCATTTCATTTTCCAGAAAGTAACTCATAATGCAACAGTAGTATGTGTTTGACTACTTTCACATGGTAAAGGAAGAATACTAATGTAAACAAACGCACAAGTTAGGAGTAAGTCAATGCCAACTGTCCAAATGATTCAGCAGCACTCTGCAATTTATAATTTCTAGGAAGAGCTACGAGCGCATGTAACACTATGTATACAAGCAGCTGCAAATTAATTTGTCGTAAAATATTGATGAGTTTGAGAGATAATGGAAAAAATAAGGTATGGAGCTACACTATGCATTAAAGAGTGAATAATAAATCTACGCGACCACGGCACAATAGCCCAGAATAGTTTTATAATTTCCAGTTTGCCGTCGCTGAGAGTTTTCATTTTACAGTTTGTGATAAGTGCCGAGTGAGGTGGCGCAGTGATAACACACTGGACGCATTGTGGAGGACCCGCATTTGAGACCTACCTGCAGCCTTCCAGATGAAAGTTCTTTTCTAGAATCATGGCAAGTTTCCTTCTCCATCGTTAATCGGAATTAATGCGAGGTTATTCTCCGTCTCTCACCACAACGTTGTGTAGAAGTTAAATCTGAGTTTTAATTCCTTTGCCGTACGGAAATGTCGGCGCGGTCTGGGGCGCCATGTTGTGCATTGCGCGGTCGCTCCAGTCGGAGGTTCGAAAAAATGTTCAGATGTTTTTAAAGTTTATGGGACTTAACTGCGATGTCATCAGTGTCTAAACTGATAAACTACTTAGGAACTAGAATGAAACTTTCACTCTGAAGCGAAGTGTGCGCTGATATGAAACTTCCTGGCAGATTAAAATTGCGTGCCGGAACCGGGACTCGAACCTGGGACCTTTGCCTTTCGCGGGCAAGCACTCAACCGGCTGAGCTATCCCGATACGACTCACGATGCCGCCTCACAACTTTACTTCCGCCAGTACCTCGCCTCCTACTTTCCAAACTTCACAGAAGCTGTCCTGCGAATCTTGTAAGACTAGGGAAGAAAGGATATGGTAGAGACATGGCTTAGACACAGCCTAAGGGATGTTTCCAGAATGAAACTTTCACTCTGTAGCGGAATGTGCGCTGATATGAAACTCCCTGGCAGATTAAAATTGTTTCCCGGAAGCGGCAAAGGACCCAGGTTCGAGTCCCGGTTCCGGCACACAATTTTAATCTGCCAGGAAGATTATGAACTAACTTCTACTAAAGACAACACAAACATCCTTGTCCGAGGGAGTATTGGCACCTCCGACGCGGGAGGTCACACGATTCGCAACGTGGCGCTGCAGACCGCTCGGCTATTCTTGCGCGACGGAGGTTCGAGACCTCCCTCGGGCACGAGTGCGTGTTTTGTCCTTAGCCCAAGTAAGTTGAAGTGGTTTCCGATTCTAGAGGCCGTTGACGTAAGCAGCTTGGTCCTTTAGGTTTACAAACATTTGGCCATTTGATTTGATTCCTTTAATTATTATTTTTTAATGGCTTCATCCTAGAGAATATGACGCGCTTTTCACAAAACTGATCCTTGATTTCGCATGAGAGCAACATTTCTAAGGTTATGCATAAGCAAATCGTAAGACTGATATGTATAAATATCTTGTTAATATAAATTTTCTTTCTGTGTTTGTGATCTAGATATAGGCATAAAACATTACCTTTTGCTTCCCTAACATTGGTTGAATAGTTGATATGGTTTTGAAAACATCTTTAAACTGTCATCTGGAACTGAACAAGAAATTCTTTTGTCCATACATGATTAAATTCTGTAACGAGAAAAAAACGTAGGACGTACAAGGTGCGTCTGAAAAGTTCGGCGAATGATCTCGGGAAATATAGGAAACAATAGTAATAAATAAAATACCTTTACTAACCTTCAAAGTAAGTGCCATTGGCCACAATACCCTTCTGACATCAGTTTTACAGCTCTTTGAAACTGTCAGCAAACGCTTATCGTGAAATCGCTCGAAGCACTCGTTGTTGGATTTCCGAAACCGATGCGAAGCGTAGGCCTTTCACGGCTGTCTTTCGGAAAGAGAGCCACCGGCTGTTCGCATGCGTCCGTCTGTGACTGTGATTGTGGATGGTCGATCCGAAAGTGGTTCATCCTCGACACCTTCCTCCCCGTCTCTAAAGCGTTTAAACCACGCAAACAACACACTTTTACTCACTGCTTCAACACCATACACTTGCACTCCGTCGCCGTTTTGCCTAATATGAAACTAAACTTGATGTTAACGCGTTGCTCCATTTTCCGCTCCATGTTGCAATAACACGTCTTCTCACACCGACCCTGTTAGTTGGGTCGCAGCATGTACCATCCCTTCACTGCAGTGGTTTGCACTGTAGGGGGCGCTTGTTGACACCTCATCCTCGATAGCGCGTTTTGTTAAATATTGGACCATTCACCGAACTTTTCAGACACACCTTGTACATGAAACATAGTATCGTATCACGAGCTGTAGTTGTTATAAATCACCAATTATTCTTAGCAAAATGGGGGCAATGGCTTTATCTGTTTACAACGCTGGAAATAAGGATTTCTTACGAGGATATGTTTTGGGTTTGTTCAAATGTTTGTAGAGCATATGGGGCTTAACTACGGGGTCATCAGTCCCTAAACTTACAAACTACTTATGAACTAGCTAACACTAAGGACGGCACAAATATCCATGCCCGAGGGAGGATTCGAGCCCCCGACCGTAGTGGTCGTGCAGACCGTGACTGTCGCACTGCAGTTCCCTCGGCCACCGCGGCCGCCTTTAGGTTTATTTCTTAAATGTAAATCTATCGGATTCAACTGCTAGGTTTTTAGTCCGTAGCTTACAGACTACTTAAACTAATCTAAGGACAACACACACACATCCACGCCCGAGGGTGGATTCGAACCTCCGACGCGGTAGGCCTCGCGATCCGCAAACTGGCGCTCCAGGCCGCTCGGGTACTCCCGCGCGGCTTTTAGGTTTCGTGTGTATGGCATCAGCAAACAGTGGTGTGGTGATGATAGAAACACATGTTGTGTGTAACAAAATTAGAATTACAAACTTTATGACAGATTAAAATTGTGTACCAAACGGGGATACGAACCTAAGACTTATGTCCTTCACGGGCAAGCGCTGTACGCTGGAATTAAGGCTGTGTAGCCGAGCCGTGAGGCGTGCACAAGTAGCTTAGTCACTAGATCCCTTGCTGACGAAAGACAAAGGTCCTGGGTTCGAATCCCGGGCGCACACAGTTTTAATCTACCAGTAAGTATCATATCAGCGCACACTCCTCTGCAGAGTGGAAAAGAGTGTGGTGGCGCAGGGGTAACACATTGGACTCGCATTCGGGAAGACGGCGGTTCAAATCGCCACCGAACATTCTGTTTCCAGTGATCTTCCGAAGTTATTCCAGGTAAATGACGAATCGGTTCCTTTGAAATAACACGGTCTGTTTGCTTCACCATCCTTAGCAAAATTCAGTCTAAGTGTGTGCTCCACCTTCAATGAACACGCTGTCGATGCGACCTACACAATATATTCAAGTGCTTATGAAGCTTATGGGACATAACTGTGGGGTCATCAGTACCTAAACTTATAAACAAACTTATACAAAACACAGTACTAACATCCATGCCTGAGAGGGGGGGGGGGTTCTAACCCCAGACGGGGAACGGCCTCGCGCCTCGCAGCATAGCGCCTCAATGCGCTCTGCCGCTCCTTCATTCAAGAGTGAAAATTTCATTCTGAACATTCGAATTTATTAACTACCGCTTTTAGTATCCCACCTACCCATAACATTTGAGATCAATGACTCCTATGCTCGTGTGTGTCATAATACGACAAAGATGGCACATTGAGTACATATGGTACCGAAATATACAATATCTCTGTAGTAAATGCCGAATATCTGCTAAACCGACAGTGCCTGGACGACAAGGTGGCAGCTCCACCTAGGCAATCGGAAGGGGTGGGCTAATCACCCGCCCTTCTTCTTCTTTTTTTTTTTTTTTTTTTTTTTTTTAAAGAAAAAAAAAAAAAAGATCACTGAAACCGAAACGAGAAACGAAAACCGGCTGGATAAACTGGTGACGACCTTTGGCATGAAAAAGGAAAACAAAAAGTGGCTTTTGGAACATACGAACCTTGAGGGGGAGTAGCAAGCTGAACCAAGTAATCAGGGAACGAATTACTATAAGCTAGATATCCTGGGATTGAGTGAAGTGAGGTGGAAAGAGTTTGGTGAAATACAGACATTAGACGGAATTACGTTTTTATAATCAGGGTGTGAAGAGGAAAGGGAACTCCGGGATTGAGTTGGACTACTGTTGATCAAGGCAGCAAAGAAGAGCCTTCTAGAATAGAGACGAGGGTCCGAAACGTGACGCTCATCCAATGCTATGCCCCCACAGAGACTTCAGATAATAAGAAGGAGGAGTTCTATCACCTGCTACGAGTGACTGCAAAGATAGCGAACAAGTAAGATATCCTCATTGAATTCCAAGGTGGGAGACAACAATGAGGGGTTGGAACAGATAATGGGAGTACATGGCGTGGGTGAATGAATGAAAATGGGGAATGATTTAGCGACATCTGCGCAAGCTGCGAGCCTGAAGGTCGGGGTGAGAGTTTAAAATTGGGAAAGATTAATTTTTAAAACTCACAACCACCAACTGTGAACCAAATTCCTAAACATGCAAAAACACTGGAACTGTGATTGCGACTGTTTGACTCGTTTTCTAGGGATGATATCACACGTTCACACCTTTCCTTCCCTGCATATGATTAACAAAACAATTCATAATAAAGTCAAGTTCTTGAGAGAAAAGGGTGTAGTAACTACTATTTTTTGAAAACACGTAAAAGTTCACTTTATGTTGTTTATTTCACAATATTAAAACCCTGTAGCTGATACGTCTGTACATCGACACATTTATCAAATAAAGTTATAGCTCGTGGGTCTCCATACAAAATGAATATTTGTCGCAAATTGTTTTCACACCATGTGGCTGTCTCAAACACCGTTTATGTTCATACCTATGCGACGACACGTGTTACATTAACAAATCACAGTCACTTTAAATCAATGCGATGCACACCTTGTTCCACCGGTTAAATATTCACAACACACAGTAGCACTCGATTCAACTTGGTGCAGTCTACGACGAGCAACCACACGTGGCGATTGCCACACACAAATCTATGACCTCCACCTCGAGGTCCACATGCCGACTGATGCAGCGCGACGCCGCCCGGCCAGCTACCCCACATGCTCCCGAGTCATCACTTCCCACCCACGCGCGCGTGCGCGCCAAAAGCTCAACTGCCGGGGTTTTTTCCCTACGTCATCAACTTCTCCATGTGAGCTGTTCTAACCGATTTGCCAACGTACAGCGCTCAGCCAATACATTTCTAAAACTTTACTTAAAATCAAAATAATTACACTACACAATAAACAAATATTTTCTTACGTTTTTATATTAGTATAAATATCCTTTGTACTATTTATTATAATCGTGCAATTTCTTATATCACAGATAAGTGATTTAACTGAACATTTCAAGGTAAAATACACAAGATTAATTGAAAATAAATGAGAAATAGTTAATATATTATTTTTATAAACAAACATTGCCATGCTAGTTGTGTAACTGTCTTGTCTTCGTTGGTAATTTATTATTTTTCATTGTCAATTAAACATATTACGCCAGATGTGACTATATCAGCTAATGTCTTGTTTATTTAATAACAGGCTATTTTGTAATGAGAGCCTTAAAGGTTCCTAACTGCATTGTATTACTTCAAATGCCAGTAGTATTAGAATATTTTATTTCACGCTGTGCACTGCACTGTGCCTGGCACTCGCCATTGTCCCTCTCTCCCCTCACCGGAAACGAACTGGAAAATCCTAAGCTGGAACAAGCCACCAACGTCAGCTACAAGCTGTCAGCTACAAGCACACAGCAAATGTCAACGTGGAGAATTTCTACCTTTGGCCTAACTATAAATGTTGTCACCCAACTGTGTACATACAGTGCTACCGCAATTAATAAGATTAAAATTGTGTAACATTTAGTGCATTGGCATGGTCAATGTTTGCAGTGAACTTCATACTGTTTAATTATCGAATGCTATTAATTACCAATATTTCTATTGGACGGTAATCTTACAATACCCCCACTTACGGTATCAAAACCATGTGCAGGATGGCGCAAGTAGCACCAAAATTAATACATTCAAATGAGCAAAATTTAAAATTACAAAATTATTGAATCGGATTGACTCAAACACTATGCCAATTATGACCTCAACTAATGCAAAAAAATAAATAGATAAATAAAAATAAACTGGGCAGTGAGAAAATTTCCCAATATTTGTACCATTAAGACCACATATAGTGTGTGCATATTTTTAAGAAAAGAATCCTTATAACTAATTACATCCATGAAATTTAAGTGTGCCTGTTGTTTATATACAGAATTGGCACCAAATTTATAATATTATTAACCTTTAGTCTTTAGAGGTCATTGTTCTACATGGAAAAACTAGAATTATCACTATAAAAACTTTTGAGGGTGTACACTCCACTTGTTTAAAGGAAATCTCTCACCACTTTGACACTGAGAACCCAAGAGTCATCGTTGCAGCAAGTCTGGTCCATGGTGTATGGTCCTATGTCTCCGTCATTTCAACCAACATGCTGTTGCAGCTTAGATTCATGGCACTGGATCAAGCGTTATTGTTCACACACGTCATATGCACCCTACATGGAACAGGAAGACCAGAAGGCACTCATGAGTCAACATAGACAAAAGTTTGTCTGGACACCAGGATTCGGTTGGATTTGTATCCCACCCTTCTGCCATCCAGACTTGGTGCAATTGAAACTAAGCATTGAGACATGTACAGTAACATGAAAATCAACAGAATTAAGAACTCAAAGTGGCTTGTGTTAGTCATTATCAGATCAACCCAAACCACCATGCCTGCACTCTCATCAGCCATAGCTTCAGATGAAACAGACAAGATAATATGTGGCCTACTTGGAGTATTACTCCATTAAATAAACAAACAATCTGTCTGTATCAAAAATATATCTTAAAGCTCAAATAATACTACCAAAAGAATGTTATCATAGATAATTTTCTCTTCTATCATAATGACACCTACAAACATAAATACAAATCCTACCCCCGCACACCAAAAAAAATTACTTTTGCTGGTGTGAGATTTAAATTTGGGTCCCTGTCATCAGCCTCATGTGTTTCCACAAGTACTCCCCACAATAAAATATCTAAGGTTAAAGTCTAATTTCAAAATTAGTTTCTCACAAAACATCTACATTTTTTAAATAAAATATCACCAAACCCTATTGATACTCAGGCTCTACAGACAAATAGTTCTCGTCAACTGTTGTTGCAGAAATTGTACAGTCAACAGTTGAGCACCATTAAAGAAACCAAAATGTGTTATCAGAATCAGTTTAATATAACAATACAGAGCATTCCCTATTAGACACGTTACCTACCAAACACTCAAAGAGACAGACGTTGAAGAGCAAACACTTTCTCTCATTGAAACATTTCTCAATCCAACCCACCTTTAGTCAAAACAGCCACAACAAACATACATTCCTCACTTCTGACCCATATGGTCAGTCACACCCACATATGCAACACTGTCAGTTGACATTTTCATCACAATTTATCTAAGCCACAGACCCCACTGCCTGCATCAATGTCCACCACTTTCTCATTCTCCGAGTCACCCCACAACTCACACCACATATCCAGCCCTGCTCACATATACACACACATAAACAGTACACTCCCACTTCCTCTATCCTTTAGTGTTGGCATACATACATACATTTTTACCTCATGTACCACTGTTGAACTGCAAATCTGATACAAGCACATGTTTTAACACAAACAACAAAAGAAAAACATTTACAAAGAACACTTGTAAACTTGACCCCAATGCTTGAATCTAAACACACAAGTAGATACTAACACAGACCACAGAATAAATATACACAAATTCTTAACCTACTATCTACAATGCATTGAATCTCATTCTTCATGACAGTTACTTGTGTAAACATGCCATTAAATCTTTATCACTTATAAAATTTTTGAATTTCACCCTCTTCATGCATCCCTCTAGACTTAATTCTAGCACTTTATCCTTATATTCCAACTGAGCATCATATTTGCACAGAAAATTACTTCCTAACACTAGATTTAAACATAGACCTTTCATCACCAATAAATCTTGAGTAAACAGCTCCTCCTCAATGATTACTTCAAATTCTGAGTTCCCTGCATTTAACACCCCCATTTTTCTTGCAAAAGCATAATTTTCTTTTTTCCCATGCCACTGGCTCTACTGTTTTTAAATGTTTGAGGAATTGGATCCAATCATCTTGCCCATACTCATGTACTTCTTTATTAACCCAACCTGACTTTAACCCATCAATATCCATTTCATGACACTGTTCATTATTATGAATCATAAAAACTTGTATTTTCTCCTCATCATCACCTAACCCCTGCTGTACAACTCTCTGTCCCTCAATTATCTCATCATGATCTAGGGTACACATGCCTAATCCCCTTAATTGATCATTCTCATTGTCCCCAAACTCTTTCAACACATTGTAATAAGTCGGGTCCCTATTATATTGTTTGCCTAGCCTGTCCAAGTAATCATATTTGTGCAATAGCCAATCATCTGGTGCCCATTTCCTAATCCAGTTTATTTTCCCAATTAAATTTCTGGTTTGTGCATCTACACTGTCAACTTGGCCTTCATTTACAGTAGGTCCATTGTCATTTATTGTCTCTACTGGACCACATTTATTTACATTTAATTTAGAAAAACATTCACTCTCATCCATACATTCCACAACATCTATGCTGGCTAGAGTATCATCAATCTTTACATTCATACTTTCACATTCAGTGAACACTTGTGCCTCTGACCTATACAAAATTATGGATAACCCAACACTGTTTTTATCCTCTTTAATGTTGTTATCAAATAAACTTCCCACATCATACTCTCCTTTATTGTCCTTGTTTCCATCATTTCTCCTCCTGTTTGCATTTCTCTTGTATCTCCTGGCATGTATCTCCTTTTCCCTATTTTCAAACCGTTCTGTTAGACTACCTATCTTTTTGTCAACATCTGTGATTATTTCTGCCTTTAATGCAAACACTGAATTTTGTAGTGCCCCAATGTCTGCCTTAAAGTCTGCTTTCAATTCTGATTTTACAGTTTCTATTTCTGATTTTACAGTTCCTATTTCTGATCTTATTTTTGATTCTAAATTTGATTCTAAATGTGAGTTTGAATTTTCTATTTTTGATTCTATTTGTGATTCTAAATTTGATTTTGAATTTTCTATTTTTGATTCTAACTTTGAGCTTAAACTCGCTAACATGGCTGCGATCATCTCCGGTGTCAACAACATTCCCCCAGTATTTACCCTCTCTGGACTTTCTGGTATGCTACTCTCTGTATCTACGTCGCGACTTTTTAAAAAAACTGCTACATGATTTGGTGCCACAAGAAAGCTTGATTAACACACAAGAATTTATAGCGCCAGCTGCTTTACTTATCTTTTAATCCAGAAGTCGCTGCCGTCTGTTGTAGAAGCCGTGGCTGGAATATGTCCTCACTGCATCCCTTATCCTTTGTAGAATCGAAGCTGCTGGGCCCCGACGCTCCGTTGGCGACTTGCGAAGTCCCCACGATCACTGCCGTCCGTTGCCGAAGATGAAATTTGAGTGCGTGGATCCCGCGCGCCGCCGCTCACTGCTGCCGGGCCGATGCGCCGTCGATCGCCGGTTACGGATGCCCGCGCCCGAACTCTGTCAGCCACCAACCGTCGTTAACCGCGCGACAAGTTCCCGTACCGTCCACGATTATGCTAACAGTTTTTTTCCACTATAACTGTCCTAAGCACACCCTACCTCTCTGTCCGAGCAAGACTAGTGTGAATTTATCCCGCTCTCTGCTGCCAGCCGCCACACACACTTGAAACTGTCCGTCGCGTCCGCGCACTTGTTTGCAACTGTTCGTAACTGTTCACTGTCCTATACACACCCTAATCTCTCCGTCCGAGCAAGTCCAACGTGAACTTATCCCGTAACAAGCCTCCAAATGCGAGCGTGAAGGTCGGGCTGAGAGTTTAAAATTGGAAAAGATTAATTTTTATAACTCACAACCACCAACTCAAAATGTTCAAATGTTTGTTAAGCTTATGGAACTTAACTACGGGGTCATCAGTCCCTAAACTTACAAACTACTTATGAACTTCTTACGAACTTGGATGGCACAAATATCCATGCCCGAGGGGGGATTCGAAACCCCGACCGTAGTGGCCGTGCAGACCGTGACTGAAGCGCCTCAGTCCCCTGGGCCACCGCAGCCGGCAACCCCAACTGCGAACCAAATTCCTAAACATGCAAAAACACTGGAACTGTGATTGTGACTGTTTGACTCGTTTTCTAGGGATGATATCACACGTTCGCAGCTTTCCTTCCCTGCATATGATTAACAAAACAATTCATAATAAAGTCAAGTTCATGAGAGAAAAGGGTGTACTAACTACTATTTTTTGAAAACACGTAAAAGTTCACTTTATGTTGTTTATTTCACAATATTAGAACCCTGTGGCTGATACGTCTGTACGTCGACACATTTATCAAATAAAGTTATAGCTCGTGAGCCCCCAGACAGAATGAATATTTGTCGCAAATTGTTTTCACACCATGTGGCTGTCTCAAACACCGTTTATGTTCATGCCTATGCGACGACACGTGTTACATTAACAAATCACAGTCACTTTAAATCAATGCGAAGCACACCTTGTTCCACTGGCTAAATATTCACAACACACAGTAGCACTCGATTCAACTTGGTGCAGTCTACGACGAGCAACCACACGTGGCGATTGCCACACACAAATCTATAACCTCCACCTCGAGATCCACATGCCGACTGATGCAGCGCGACGCCCCCTGGCCAGCTACCCCACGTGCTACCGAATCATCACTTCCCACCCACGCGCGCGTGCGCGCCAAAAGCTCAACTGCTGGGGTTTTTTCCCTACGTCATCAACTTCCCCATGTGAGCTGTTCTAACCGATTTGCCAACGTACAGCGCTCAGCCAATACATTTCTAAAACTTTACTAAAAATCAAAATAATTACACTACACATTAAACAAATATTTTCTTACGTTTTTATATTAGTATAAATATCCTTTGTACTATTTATTATAATCGTGCAATTTCTTATATCACAGATAAGTGATTTAACTGAATATTTCAAGGTAAAATAGACAAGATTAATTGAAAATAAAATGAGAAATAGTTAATATATTATTTTTATAAACAAACATTGCCATGCTAGTTGTGTAACTGTCTTGT
Organism: Locusta migratoria; assembly: GCA_026315105.1. Classification (NCBI taxonomy): domain Eukaryota; kingdom Metazoa; phylum Arthropoda; class Insecta; order Orthoptera; family Acrididae; genus Locusta; species Locusta migratoria. The sequence goes on from CM048745.1 coordinate 527,211,038, forward strand.
CTTCGTTGGTAATTTATTATTTTTCATTGTCAATTAAACATATTACGCCAGATGTGACTATATCAGCTAATGTCTTGTTTATTTATCAACAGGCTATTTTGTAATGAGAGCCTTAAAGGTTCCTAACTGCATTGTATTACTTCAAATGCCAGTAGTATTAGAATATTTTATTTCACGCTGTGCACTGCACTGTGCCTGGCACTCGCCATTGTCCCTCTCTCCCCTCACCGGAAACGAACTGGAAAATCCTAAGCTGGAACAAACCACCAACGTCGGCCTGCTCGCTGGCCTCCGGTCAGCTACAAGCACACAGCAAATCTCAACGTGGAGAATTTCTACCTATGGCCTAACTATAAATGTTGTCACCCAACTGTGTACATACATTGCTCCCATAATTAATAAGATTAAAATTGTGTAACATTTAGTGCATTGGCATTGTCAATGTTTGCAGTGAACTTCATACTGTTTAATTATCAAATGCTATTAATTACCAATATTTCTATTGGGCGGTAATTTTACAAAGCTATGACCTTGTAATTGTTCAAAAATGTTCAAATGTTTGTTAAGCTTATGGAACTTAACTACGGGGTTATCAGTCCCTAAACTTACAAACTACTTATGAACTACTTACTAACTAGGACGGTACAAATATCCATGCCCGAGGGGGGATTCGAACCCCCGACCGTAGTGACCGTGCAGACCGTGACTGGAGCGCCTCAGTTCCCTCGGCCACCGCGGCCGGCCCTTGTAATTGGAGGGACCCTGTTTCCTCATTGGAGATGTCATAAGATAACATGGGTATCCCTAGATCATACTACAGAAAAAAAAAAAAAAATTGACAACATTGCAGTATCGAAGACGTTCATGAGGAGGAGCCTGAAGATGTGCGGAATAGAAGAGGAGCAGACGCAAATAGCGACCACCATCTTGTTATTGCCAATTTCCGGATGAAGATTGAGGCTTCCAAAAAGAAATTCGAGCGAAGAAATACAAGATTAGACGCAGGTAAACTAAAAGATCCATAGAGAGCTGAGGGGTTCCAGCTGGAATTCCGGAATAGATTCCAGGCACTGGAACTGGAGATGACTGAGTATAAGGACATCGAGGAAATGTGGACAGAAGTTAAAAATACTTTTGTGTAAGTGAGTGACAACCTGGCTTTAAAAACCACCTAAGGTAAGTCTGGATGTCCGAACATACCTGGATGAAGATCACCTATAGAAAGGAGGCCAAGGGAAGAGTAAACCAGAGCAGGTCCAGGCAACAGAAAGCACAAGCACAAGCTGATTACCGAGCAGCAGATAAGGAAGTGAAAAGGAGTACGACAAGAGACCACAGAAGATGGATAGATGAACAGGCTGATAGAGCAGAACAGGCAGAAGGAGGGGAGGGGATGCGAAAGAACTTTAAAATATCACTAAGACGCTCTCAAAGAAGAGCTTCCAGAGAAACCGACCAGTAAGGATCAAGAAAGGGGAGATATTCACTACACATGAAGAACAATTACATAGGTGGAAGGAACACTTTAACGAAGTTCTAAATAGAGACCTTGGTGGCCAAGAACTAACTGAATACCGTGATCCTAGCCCCAGCATCGGTGTAAATGCTTCCACGAAAGCAGAAATATGGATAGCACTGAAGCCACTACCGTCTCTACCATAGGGGCACAAGGGGCACAGGTTCAGGGCCCCCAGTCTGATGGGGGCCCCGATAACCTCGTTCCTTTCTCCTAGGCAATGGCTTTTTACAGTGAATTTTTGTCGCACTCATTCATTCTAAAGACCCAGAAATTGCCTCAAAACGTGTCATATATGGTGTGGCAAGTGACTTGGTTTGCTGTTTGCATGCAAAATCGTAGTTATTATTGAGGGTCTTAGCTACAGAACACAGGGCGACACTGTTGTAGTACACCTTGTGGCAGTCTGTTTCAGATATAACTTGGCGGAACATCGTATCCAACAGCGGCCTTCACACGACGCCACACGGGGCTGCTGTTGACCGGCCAAGCAGCGGGTAGGCGCTTACGTCAGCGCAGACAGCCCAGTAGCGGCGGCATCAGAGTTGCCCACAACACAGCAGCTGCACTGTTGTCAGTAGCAGCATGCGGCGCCGCGCCGTGGGAACGCATGGGCGCCGCAGAGTGTAATGGAGGGGAAGTCCAGCAATCACACACTGCTGTACACTAGGGACAGGCAAACCCGTTCGTTTTTAGAACCTAGTTCACTAATCGTTTCCTTTTGGGAACCGTTCCTTTCCACTAGTTCACCGTGCCTATTTATTCCAGTTGTCAATGTCTATGGTTTTCATAACAGTTGGAATTGCAAACAAGTAGCATTGGCTCTGTACTCACTAATTCCTTTTTCACATTTTACAAAAGGTAATTCCCTGTAGTCGCTGTTCCTTCCATAGTAATGAGCACGCTGCTTCACCGTGGTTTAAAAAAAATACTAATAATAATAAAATAAAAAATAATAAACATTGGAACTGCAATGTTCTACATCTACATGTGATACTCTGCAAATCACATTTAAGTGCCTGGCACTGAAAAGGGAACGTCCGCGCGATCACCCTGAAGCTGGAACGGGAATGGCCACGCAACCGGGACCACCGGAGTGAACGTTCCTTGTAACCATTTCCTCGGTCTTTCCGTTCATTCTTGTGAACCGTTCCTTTGGACCTCTTCGTTCGTGAATGACCCACCTCTACAGTGTACAGATCAGTGTCATTTGATGGTAGAGCCAGTTATTGGAACTAGGAGTCTTTTTGTAACGAGTGAACTCAATATTTTAGATTACAGTAGTTTCCAGTATTCAAACACGTGAGAATGAACAGTTCATTAAAAAATTGAAGATGATGTCTTTCAATGCAACGTAATTGAGGAAGTGCAAAATAAACCGTAGTGAGCAATGCTAAGGGTCTCATACTCTACCGAAACTTCTATCCTTGCCAGTGAAACAAACATAAGATACAATGCTTTGAAAACAGGGCCAAACGGTGAGAAAGGAAGGATTTCAGATGTGGAATAATTCCTATAGACTTGTTTTCGACAAACGCATGCAGCTAACAAACCTATTTCGAACGTGACACTAAAAGTTCCATTTTAGCATCAATCTCACTTGTACGTTTATTTTAACATCCCCCTACTAAAACGTAAAAAAACGAGATTTCACTGCATAAAATTGTGATTTCCTGGTCACACTGCAAATTATGAGCATTTACCTAATCTGGCATTTCATCTTTCCCCCCCTATGTATTATTGCTGGTTTTTCACACCGAACGTCCACAACAGCAGCGGAGTCTCTCGGCAAGTTCGGTTCCATTTTATGTCCTAGGAAAATATATATACATGTGTGTGTGTGTGTGTGTGTGTGTGTGTTACGTCGATGTATAACAGATATATGAGTGATGAGTGTACCTCAACCAGGTAGTAACAGATAAAACAATTGACTTGAAAAATTTTCAGCATTCGTCCCTTCATGGTAATCTTCCCTTTTAGCTCCGAATTTGAAAATTACAAATTTATTTAGCACAAGAACTACTAGATTTAATGAAATGCAATAATTTGGTACACGAACATTTCCATCAATTTTTATTAACGCATTTATAAAATGTTTTGTTACCTGCGCATGCTCTAATTAAACGTTGTAGTACACTCACAGGGTGTAGTATGTGAACTGCCAAAGTATGTGTCACTGACATATACTTATCCTGTTCACAGTATATTTTTATTTTACTTAGTCAATGTATTTACTACAAACATGTAAACGTTTCACAAGCACAGTACCGTTGTTTGTTGCTTTGAGAATATATGGTAAATACCTGAGAAGTTACTTATACTAAGTTTTTCAACGTGTAAACAATAGATTGGCATTAAAAAAAGTATCTGACATACCTGAAGTCTAACTTGTGGAGAAGGTACTCGACTTAAAAGACGTATTTTCTCTTATTCCGGGGGAAGTGACTTTATTGTGGGACGCTGCTTGTCATGTAGAAGTTGTGTGTCAGTCTTTCCACAAATGTACGAAATCGTCTTTTTATTCCGCTTTTTTCCTGGAGTGAGGAAAAAATCAGCTACCTGCACCTAAGTTTTCTCCCACTTTCATTACTCTTCTTATAGTCCCAAGTGAAACCCCAGTAGTAGCTTGAATGTTATCAAGGGAACTCTTTTATGCGATTTTATCCTTTTACATCTTCCGACACAAACTTAATTACATTGTACACAATATCTCGTGTCCGGTTATGCAGAACCCTTTCTGCACCAACCGCTGCTGGCTTCATAACAGGCTTCAGGCAGAGCCCATTTAATCAGATACAGGTCATTAACATATGGAAGCAGCAACACATGAACTTCGATAACTAGAAGGGTTTGAAGCAGACTGATGCGGCCTCCCCTTAGAACAAAGTAATGGACTCGCCCGGTGATTAGGACGGCACTGCGCATCGGCCAATGCAGCCCGTCCCGGTGAATTCGGCGTTGCTGCAGTTCCTACCTTACGAAGCGATAGTTCGGTATCGGAGTGCTTCGAAGCGCCATTTCATTGTACAAGATTTTCGCGATTCACTCTGTTTACTTGGCAGTGTCATCTTGATATTTGTGTAGTGTTTTTCAACAATGTCAAAAAGAACATACTTAAGTGGTTCAGAAAAACACAAAAAAACTTGCAATTCAAAAAGAAACTATCAGCAGACTACCTAAACTTACTTCATTTTTCACTGTTGAAGAAACTAACAGGCAGAGTGATTCATCTACCTCATCATCTCAAGATATCCCTAAATTTTAAAACTATGAAACGGTGCCCATGTTTAACATAGAGGGTAACATTTGTGTTTAGAGTTCATCAGTTCCAGTTATTAAGACAGCTGCACATACATCACAACATGCTTCATCCATCTCAAGCCACTTGGATTCACCAGACAGAAGTATGTTGGAAAACATATCTCACGACCTGGTAAGTACTGTGATGAAATTTTAACGGAAGAAGTACGTGATATTTGGATTCACAAGGGCCCAGATTTATTCCAAAATATAAATTGCTACTTCTCAGAAACCACTACACATTTTGCTGATGTAAGTGGTAAACAAAAAGCACAATATTAACAAGGACTGTCTTGACTCGCAAATTGACGAATGGTGAGTGTGTGGAAAGAAAGTGGCTTCTGTATTCACCATCCATGAAATCTGTGTACTGTTATTGTTGCCGTCTATTCAGTTACACTGTCGGCAACAATTTGAGTTCTTCCAGGGTATACAAAGATTGGAAGCATATAAACAACTTATTAAACGAGAACGAGAACTTTTTACAGCACCGGGTATCAATGATGAATTATGTTGCAAGAAGTATGAATCTTCAGCCAAAGAGAAAAATCCAGGTGCTGACTATAAGGGTGATTCCCAAAGGTCGAGAATTTGCAGCAGGCATATCACTTTTTCCATAGATTCATCAGAGACTGTCCCGCTGAGTGCCAAAGAAAAATTTCGTGTAGACGTTTTTCTGCGTACAATCGACACATTGAATTCTAGTTTGAAGCGGTGTTCAGAAGCATACGAGAAACATTTTATTTTTCTTTCTCAGTTAAATCAAATCGATTCTGGACAGTTGATAAAAAGGTACAAAGAATTTGCAGAATTTTATCATGCAGACGTTAATGCTGATGAGCTCATATCAAAATGTTTTCATTTAAAACAATATTTGAAAAACTTTCCAAATGAATGTCCAGATCTATGTATATCATCCTCTCATTCTTTAATAAAAACACATAAAATAGAAGAAACCTTTTCGAATGGAGAAGTTGCTACCCGGATATTTCTTTGTCTAATGGTAACAATTTGCAGTGGAGAGTGTTCATTTTCCCAGTTAAAGAGAAACAAAAATGAATTACGAACGATTATGCTACAGAACGACTTACTAATTTGTCAATCATGTGCATAGAAAGTGACGTCATTCAACGGTTGGACTTTGAAGACATAATAGAAGATTTTGCATTTCGGAAATCCCGGAAGAAACCTTTAACAGCAACGTAAGTCCAATTTGCAAAACTGATTTCTGTTTTGTTGTAGGCCCCCTAATCAGTCGCCTGCGTTTTCTATACTTGAAATTATTAAAGAAATCATTAATTTTAATGACAGACTAATTTGTGGAACTAAACATTAGTATTTGGTTTGTATTATTTTATCCAGTTAAGTCACTAAATAAATGTACACCATTGTGATGCATTCATTTAGTTTTTTTAAGGCCCCAAAACACTGAGTGCCCATCGGCCCCTGCGTGGCTTAAGACGGCCCTGACTGAAGCAGATCAAAAATGAGAAGGCACCGGTAGCAGATAATATAACATCTGAGATGTTGAAAACAGACTTGGACACCCCTGTTGAGTTATTGTACACCCTCATAGGGAAGATATGGAAAGAGGAGAAACTGCCAACAGACTAGAAACGAGGTATTATCGTGAAAATACCCAAAAAAGGAGATGTTACTAACTGTAACAACTGGCGGGGCATTACCCTATTGTCAGTACCGAGTAAGGTACTTTCGAGGATTATTTTAAACCGCATTAAAGGTTTTGTGGAAACGCAACTGAGGAGAGAGCAGGCGGGTTTAGAAAACATCGAAGCTGACTGGACCTTATCAATACTCTCCGAATTATTCTGGAACAAAGTGCAGAGTGGCAACACAGCCTCTACCTAACCTTAGTTGACTTTGAAAAGGCTTTAGACTCTGTCAATCGGAGAGTTATGTGGGATACACTTGCAAAGTACGACATCCCAACGAAGATCATTAACATCATCAAGGAAATGTATCAGGACTATGAATGCCAAGTACTACATAATGGAAAACTGACAGAGCCTTTCCAAGTTAATTCGGGAGTACGACAAGGCTGTATTCTCTCGCCAACATTATTTCTTTTGGTTTTGGATTATGTGATGAAGAGAGTAATGAGGGGACGGCAGAGAGGTGTGCAATGGGGAATGCGGGATACGGTCGAAGATCTAGATTTCGCAGACGAATCTGCTTAATGGCACAGCGATATAGAGACATAGAAAAGAAACTGGCCAGGTTACAGAGAGAAGGAGAAGCTGCAGGACTCAAGATAAATGTTCGCAAAACCAAAGAAATGCGGATAAACTCCAGCACCACTACTAGGCTGACCATTAATGGAGAGGATGTAGAACAGGTCCAGCCTTTCCTCTACCTCGGAAGTATAGTCACGACTACAGGAGGCGCCGAGGAGGATGTCCGTAGTCGCATCCGCAAAGCAAATGGTGCGTTAGTCCAGATGTACCCCATTTGGAGAAACAGGAACATTTCAAGGAAAACAAAACTCCGGCTTTTCAATAGCAACGTGAAGGCAGTTCTGATGTATGGCTGCGAATATTGGAAAGTGACTAACAACATCAAAAACCAGCTCCAAGTTTTTATTAACCGTTGCCTCCGGCGTATTTTAAACATAAGATGGCCAAATATAATGACGAATCAAGATCTTTGGAGACAGACAAATCAGCAAACAATCAACATACAAAGCAAGGAAAGAAAATGGAAATGGATTGGGCATACGTTAAGAAAATCTGATGAAGCTATTGAAAAGGTGGCGTTGGACTGGAATCGTCAAGGAGTTAGGAAACGCGGTCGTCCCAAACACACCTGGAAAAGAACGATCCAGAGAGAAGCTGCAGAGGATGGGAAAACCTGGAGTGAAGTGAAGAGACTTGCCAGAAATCGCATCAGGTGGAGAAATTTCGTTTCGGCCCTATGTTCTAGAGGGAACGACAGGAACTAAGTCAAGTCTGTAGTATATCGATGAAAAATTCTAAGTTCAATTGGTGTCGTTGTCTTGAATATGATTCCCATAAAGGCAGAGGTCCAGATTTTAAGTAGACAAATGAAATTCAGTAATAGCCACGAATTGTGACTTTATTCACTTTCAAAAATAAACTCACAAACCAAAAGAAACTAACACATTCCGTCATCTTGGCTCTTACACTCTCAAATACATAGTGTCTGCGACCTCAAGTTCTTTGATCAATACGTTTGCATACAATATGCTCCTTGCATCTCGTCCATGTGTCAGCTGACCAAGAGGCTAAGTGCAGTCTGGTTTTATAGAAAGAGTAAAATCGTAAATTTTATCTTCGGTTTACGTAATAAAGATATATATATATATATATATACAAATATTTAATTTTGCCATGAAATTAACAGATATGACATTTAGAACTATTTAAACAGAATAAAATCACAGTAATATTTATAAACAAACCAAAAAGTGAAAATGACAACTTGAAAGGCGTGTTTTAATAATTCATGACAACATCTATTTTGGATTTTGTGGTGCTTTCTGAAAAATAACACAAAGTTCAAATACTCTAAATTATGATCAGTTCGTTTCAAATGAGTGATGAAATCGCTATTAATCCATATGAAGTCACTTAGCGAACTAATAGGTTTTAAAATCTTTTGCATAACACCAGATCACAAAATATGCAAGAAGACCAGTTTACAAGCAATTAACGAAAAATGTCTACAAAGTGTTAAAATACCGTAAGTATTGTACTAACATATATATTATATGTGAATATTAAAAGTGAACTACCGTCTGCTTCCTACCTTTAAAACCTTGTTCCTGGCCCAAACTGGGAACTTATTAGCAATAAAATGGATTTAGAAGTGGGAAGCTAAGGGAAAGTGGCCAACACACATTAGTAGTTAGCTCCTAACTGATAATCTGCACCCTTGAAACAGTAGATGTTAGTAAGTAAGCCACTGTGAGTAAAAATAACTTCATAGGAGGTGGCTGAAAGAACATTCATGGCGCAGCTATCGAAATTTAATGATTGCGTCTGAAATATATTATTAGCAAAGGTGAAAAAGAGAATTTTTTAAAGAGGGAGAGAGGCTTTAATTTAGTACCATATATATACGAGGCAAAATTCCTTGAATCTAGATTATATATTACACAACCAACTAGTAAATGGAGGGGGGGGGGGAACCAATTTCATTAGACAATTGAAAGTGCATCCCACTGAGACAATTTTCACTCATTAGCCTACCCTTTATTGACGATGCCCAACATTGAATATTACTTTGGAAACTAGACAAATCTGAATATTATTGGGAGGGGGGGGGGGAATTTACAATCACCGAGCACTCGCTCATTCATACGCAATGCTATTGCGACGCTCACCAAATCGAGGCGAGGCGAAGGTGCGCGTTGACGACATGGGAGGAAGATTCAGAGGCCCGGAAGAAATCGCGCACAGGATAAAAATACACTACCCGATTGTCTCTGGTCTGCCCTTTCCGATCTGAGGTGGGGCAAAAGAATAGCAAAACTAATATGCGTTATTATTAGGGCCATGAGCAAACAAACTAACTGATCTGCACGGCACGTGGCTGGAGCATTAGATGAACGCGCACCGCTGAAGGCGGAGTTGTTAAATACCGGTAACATCTCAATAAAGTCGAAATAGTAACTTGAAATTTAAAACAAGAATTACACAACCTACGCACTGGTTCATGAGCAGGAAAGAAAAACACAAGAGATTAACTATTTACCTTCTTCGTCGGAGTCCGGAGCCACGTGGTTCCGAAAACCAGTAAATATGCAAAAAACTTGAATTCCCTGAAAATAAAGAAAAATTGCTGTAGCATGTCAGAAACACAAAAAATTTCACGATAAAGCTAAGGAAAGGTACTAGTTATACGTGGCTGGAAGACCCTTCAGAGACAGAGATGAAGCACAGTTTCCAGTACCCAGAAAAGTTAAAAATCAGATGAGCGGACGAGATGAAAAAGAAATTACAACATTTAACTACTAGAAATATGTAGAATTTCTAGAGGAAACTAATGAAGGTGGTTGTGCAAGGCTAGTAGAGCTTACAGACAAGGAGCGAGAACAACTACAAATTCTGAAAGGGAATCCCAACACTAATATATTCGGAGAGAGTAGGTCGCGAATCAGTAATACGGAATTAGTAACCTAAACGCATCGTGAGTCGTGTCGGGATAGCACAGTCGGTAGTGCGCTTGCCCGCGAAAGGCAAAGGTCCCAGGTTCGAGTCCCGGTTCCGGCACACAATTTTAATCTGCGAGGTATTGGCGGAAGTAGAGTTGTGAGGCGGCATCGTGAGTCGTGTCGGGGTAGCTCAGTGGTAGAGCGCTTGCCCGCGAAAGGCAAAGGTCCCAGGTTCGAGTCCCGGTTCCGGCACACAATTTTAATCTGCCAGGAAGTTTCCGCCCATGAACTTTTCGGAGATGACGTTTCATATTGCCGAGAAAATGGCTAGGTAGACTGTAGCCATTTTTTGCTGAGTTTCATGATTAACGTAATTATAGATGGAGATAATAAGATTGTGATTCATTTACTTTGAGGTCCGTAATTGAGGAGACTGGCGTTCACAGCGAAGAGCTCTATGCCTTTGGCCTTTTCTACGTCAGAGGGGAACGCAGAGAGGTCGCGACAAATTACCTGTGATGGGTCCCGCAGCGTTGTGGGGGGAGGAGCAACAGGAGGAGGGAGGGGGGGCCGGGCTTCCTGTTAATGTGTGCGGCCGTCATTAGCATACAGACTGCCGCTTCCCCCGGACGGTATTGATCAACCGCGGCTGCTCAATCACCGACAGACGTCTCCGGAGCGCACGACCCGCCCCAGGGGAGGGGAGGAGAGGGGGCTAAAAGCGGCGCCCAAACCGCATCCGTCGCCCTTCACAGCGGAAACTGCCCCACCGTTCAGGTAGCTTTCCGCGCACTGCACCCGACCGCTTCGCCGACCTCCTGCCGCTGTCGACAAAGACAGCGCCAGCGCCGCCTGTTAGCACTGGGATCATAGCCAGCGACCACCACCACTGCTTTGCCTCCGAAATTGGACAATGAGGTCACCGTTGTTTATAGTTCAAATGTTTGCAGAGCTTATGGGACTTAACAACGGGGTCATCAGTCCCTAAACTTACAAACTACTTATGAACTAACTAATACTAATGACGGCACACACATCCATGCCCGAGGGGGGATTCGAACCCCCGACCGCAGTGGCCGTGCAGACCGTGACTGGAGCGCCTCAGTCCCCTCGACCACCGCGGCCGGCTGTTTATAGTAGTAGTAGTTGTTGTTGTTTGGTGTTTCAAGAGCACTAAACTGTGTAATATTTCTGGCTTAAAGCCATCATATTAAGATCGAAGTATTGCTTCAGTGCAACCGGTTAGGACCAGTAGGCGACAGATGGCAAAAGCTGGTGAGAACCACGACAGGTGGTAGAATAGGTCGCGTTCTCATGGGAAAGAGCACTGGCAAATGTCCCCGAATTCTAGGGATGTCCCACAGTGGCAGGCTGGCCGCGGTGGCCGAGGGGACTGAGGCGCTCCAGTCACGGTCTGCACCGCCACTACGGTCGGGGGATCGAATCCCCCCTCGGGCATGGATAAGTGTGCCGTCCTTAGTCTTAGTTCATAAGTAATGTACATTTTTTATGGACTCGTTTCAACAGTGATCTCTATACAATAGATTTTTGAGCTTGTCAGCCAAAGATGTTCATGTTCTGTTTCTAGGCTGATTAAAACATGACTACTATAAAGATTTTTAAAAAGAGATTGACTAATTACAACATGGTGGAAAATGCATAGTCCTATGCAAAAGTTATGAATGTGCAGGCATGCTACAGCTCTATGCTCAGGCAGCAGAGTTACACATCTACAGCCGCGCCTGAGTGGCCGAGCGCATTGAGGCGCTTTCCTCCCTCCGGCATGGATGTTTGTGTTGTCTTTAGTAAAAGTTAGTTTATAAGTAGTTTATAAGTAAGTCCCATAAGCTCTACAAACATTTGAACCAGAGCGGCAGGCACTGGACGCCGATTGGCTGTAGCACTGGCGTCACGCGCCAAAACGCTATCATATTTTTGTTAATATTTAATAAACTAATAATATATTCAATGTCAAACTCAGTTCATAGAAACCCCTCAAAGCTAAGCTATGCCATGCGTAGGTAAAACATATTAATAATTGTTAATTACATAAACAAAACAATTAATTTCAGACGGACAATGTACGGCAGCCATGTTTTCGCTCCAAATTGCGGAACGAAGGCAGTCTTGCATCGAGCCGCCACTCTTCAGTTCACAACAGGCACCCGGAAGAGTAACATGTGCCTTCAGTACACGCACTCGGAGGAGTAACATGCATAAGTAGGCGGTCATAAGACTATGTTTAATCATCTTAGATCAAGGCTAAATAACTTTATATTTACATTCTGTTAAGATAATGTGTGTCTGGTGGTTATTATTATGCAGTTTACTGGTATTCTGCTTACTTTAATTAAAATCAGTTGGCATTCCGAACTACCACAGTTTTATTCCATAATTAGATAAGTTCCTGCCAATAGTTTAGCAATTTCAGCCTCATTCAAGTCCGACCTGCGTGCTATCACCTGCGTGGGAACATCTATGCCGCGGTGGAGTAGCCGAGCTGTCTAAAGCGCCTCGCTGCGCAGCGGGCGGTTGCTCGACGTCGGAGGTTCGAGTCCTCCCTGGGGCATGGATGTGTGTGTTGTCCTTAGGTTATTTTACCTAGGTTTAAGTAGTTTGTAAGCTACAGACTGATGGCCACGCAGTTTGGTCCAATAGATTTACAAACATTTCAACTTTTTTTTTCTTCTGGAACATCTATAGAAGACGGACGTCAGCTTGGTGAACTTTTAGAATTTCTACTCTTCACACAGTGCAGAGGGGAGTTACTACAACCCTCGCGTACACTGTGATTGCGGTACAAACGCACACTGTTGTGCGTCATCCATGGCAACATGGAGGAGGAAAGCAAATTATACAGGACCGGTTAGCACATACCCCCTGTAGACATTTTTCCCGTTATAACTGCTGGTTTATGGTCCTCTTTTCCCAGCTAAGAGTTCGTAAGAAGGTGGCCTGTTGGAGGTCGTCAAAAAATATCAAAATTCAGAATGCGTAATGATATGATGTAGTAATAATAATTTCGTTATTGAATGTTGCAGCAAATCACAACTTATGGGTCGCAATAACACTTTCGCAGTGAAATTTTGAATAAATAAATAAAAATTGATATTAATTGAAACAGTCACTGTGGTAATTAATTAAGCTTGGCCCTATATGACTTAGCATTGACTACAGCCTCCAACCAGCACCTCTTACCATTCACGAACAGCACAACTTCACTAATAAATGTGTCAGAATTCATGTAGTGGTGATGGCGTGTTCGTGTTATAATCAAAATCGTAATAGCTGATAGACTCTGATTGCAATGATAATAGCTCAGTACTGTGAATCTGCGTGGTGCAATGAGCTTCACAAATACTACAGTCAAAGTTCCCAATAATTTTGATAATATTGTTTAAAGCATTCAACTTCCTTATAAAACTTTACATGAACTATTTTTTGATTAATTGGTTCCAGGGCCTGGGTAGCGTACGCGTGTAACTGGCATTTAACGTATTTCATAAAAATTACATTCGTCAAGTCTGGTTAATCAACTATAATACTTTGACTACAGTTAACCTGGTTACTTTCTATATAAATCAAAGCAACTTTACGTACAAACTCTTATTCAAGTTAAAAGCTTTGGCATAATAATTGATTGCAGAACTTGGAACAGCATTGCACTTTAATTACTAGTCTCTGTGGTTGTAACACGCTTAACAATTCTTTAACTCGTCTAGCAATTTCTTTAAAACTGATCGTAATTACTTTGAAAAGTTATTGAACTTGTTAGTCAATGTACAGGCTTGCATAATAAACATAATCCAATAATAGTGATAATGGGGTGACTACAACTACTTACAAAATTAAGATTGGTTTCAAAATAAGTCATATATAATTGAACCAAAATTCTGATTGGGTTGACACTACAATTACATGCATACAAAACAAAACGTTACAAAAGTACTCATCTGTTTTCGTCGTCTTCGTCGTGAAGTCCATACAAGACAGATATGATTACAATTGGTACTCTTACTGCTGGTTCAAAAATATTTTTATCGACAACTCTTTGTTCAGCTCATCTGGGTGAAATCTCCATGCATTGATATCACCTCGATACACCTTCTAATCTCTGTAATTACAGCAACGATCACTCTCGGTGACAATAGACTTGATAACCAAACAATTACTTTTCTTGCACACATGAAAAAACATTACACTGGTCACTTTCGAGTATAAATAAACTTGTTTCGTACTTCCTTCAATACAATAAACAGTACGCCTCTCAGGCTTATTGCAATTGCATTAAACTCGCGCCACACTGCGCCTACCGTGCCTCTGCACCATCAACAAAACATTTATGTGTTTACCATAGCGAGTCCGCTTCGCGACTGCTTCAGCAGCGCGACACTCACAGCTACTACTTCTGTACCAAAGACAACCTTACAACAGGTTCAACATTTTCTCTGGCGCATTACAAACTTACAGCATAGGAATGTCCGTGCATTCATGCGGGTTTACACATACAGTACATGTTTACACTAAACCATTCAATATAGGAAATGACGTTACATAAGAAATATATCTAGCATACAAGAAATGAAAATACGTGAAATGAATTTAAGACAATATATACATTACGTTAAATCAAACTGTAAGATACAGCGACAGGTGTACTCTTACAAGTTCACATCCAAAAATTAACAGTTTACATCCAGAAAACTCCCAGTATACGTTGGGTACAGAAAGTCAATGGATGGACCAAATGACAACATAAAACGGAAGACGGAGAGGTGTTGACCAAGTAAACAACGGAACTAAATATCTCAGCAGAAGTGTGTGGCTGGCTGATCACTAGGATAATACAAGATGAGCGAGCCACTCTGCACACACACAAAAGTCCAGTTAAAATAAAGAAATAAAAAAATAAAAACATAAATCATAAAAGAGACAACGGGTTAAAGCAGGGGTCGGCAACACGTCGATCGCCATCTCCTGGTAGATAGCGAATGCTTATTTGGTAGATCGTGTGAGTACTGTCAGCGGAGAAGAAAAACTGTCGATTAAAATTGACAATTGTTTTTCGCATCAGTGAAAATGTGTGGTTGTTTGACAAGTTTATTTTACTTATTAACATCGCGTAGAACTATTATCAACATCTATCTTGAACCTTTATAACTGTGTTTTCCCGCATTGATTCAATCAGCCGCTACCTGCGTGCCATTCGTTGCTACACTAATTGATTTATCTTATGGAATATGTAGTATTGGTTAGGTACTGTTTGTAGAAGGGGTCGAGTTTCATAGCTCGTGCCATTCAAGATTAGAATATTAATTTATGTTGTGCAGTAAACTACCAACTTCCACATTTTATAGTGTGTGTGGACGGTATATTTTGCGACTAAGGTATTCCATAGGTTTCCTGTTCCAAGAGTTTGAAATAACACCATCAAAAATTATTTGTTTCTCAAGAGTATTGCAGAACCCAAAAATTGTTAGGCTCTAATTCACCAGGAGAAATACTCTGTATGAGTTAATGTTGCACTTAGGATAAAGGCCTAGTTCGCTTCCTCTTACTGTGTAGTACTTGTTTTCAAATATGAATTTTATTAAAAATCAACGCAGACATGTTTGACTGACGAACACCTTGACTACTGAATTTGAGTAAGTGTAGCACCATGTATCAAGGCCAATGTTAACTAAACAACTACTCAACTTTCAGGTAAAATGGAAAATAATATTTGTAAAATATTATGGAATGATTTTTTTATGTTTGAACAAATAGTGATGATATAAAAGTTTATTGTGGCGTATAGTTTGTTTTGCAGTACTTAAATATTAAAAAAATGAGGAATTACTATAGCCGGCCGCGATGGCCGAGCTGTCTGAGGCGCACCAGTCACGGTCTGCGCGGCCACTACGGTCGGGGTTTCGAATCCCCCCTCGGGCATGGATATTTGTGCCGTCCTTAGCATTAGCTAGTTCTTACGTAGTTTGTAAGTTTAGGGACTGATCACCCCGCAGTTAAGTCCCATAAGCTTAACAAACATTTGAACATTTTGAACTAGATTATTAAAAGAAGTAGATCACTCTGATACAGTGGTATGAAACAGTAGATCGTCACAGCTTTGCTTACTCCTGGGTTAAAGTATTCGCGGGGTGGGGGCCCGAGAGATCGGGCAAATAATCCCACAACTAAATAGAACAATAAAAGCCAGCTGCGCGAATAAAGCCTAAAACATGGTCAACCATAGAGGTTGTTGTTATGGTCTTCAGTACGGAGACTGGTTTGATGCAGCTCTCCACAATACCCTATCCTGAGCAGGCCTTTTCATTTCCTCATAAGAACGACAACCCACATCCACTGGAAACTGTTTACTATACGCGTCTCTTGGTCTCCCTCTGCGATTTTTACCCCACACACTTCCCTCCAATGTTAAATTTACGATTCCTCGATGTCTAAGAATGTGTCCTACCAAGCGATCTCTTCTTTTAGTCACGGTATGCCAAAAATTCCTTTTCTCACGAATTCTGTTCAGTACCTCTTCATTAGCTATGCGATCTACCCACCTAATCTTCAGCATTCTTCTGTAGCACCACGTTTCAAAAGCCTCTATCCTCTTCCTGTCCGCACACCTTATCGTTCATGTTTCACTCCCATACAAGGCAACACTCCACACAAATGCCTTCAGAAAAGACTTCCTTACACTTAAATTAACATTCGATGTTAGCAAATTTCTCATTTTCAAAAACGCTTTTCTTCTCATTGCCATTCTGCATTTTATATCCTCTGTACTGCGACCATCATTTGTTATTTTACTGCCCAAGTAACAAATCTCATCTACCTCCTTTATTGCTTCGTTACCTAATCTAATTCCTTCAGCAGCACCTGCTTTTCTTAGACTGCACTCCATTACCCTAGTTTTGTTCTTGTTACTGTTCATCTTATAAGCATCTTTCAGCACACTGTCCATTCCAGGTCCTATGCTATATCTGACAGAATTACTATGTCGTCGGCAAAAAGCAATGTTTTTAATTCTTCCCCCTGAACTTTAATTCCTTCACCAAATTTCTCCCATTACAAAGAAAGCAGGCGCAGGTGTGGAAATTAAAGACCCATCAGTTTAATAAATCATGGTTGCAAAAATTTTAATACGAATTATTTACAGAAGGATGGAAAAGACGGTAGAAGCCGACCTTCAGGAAAATCAGTTTGGATTCAGGAGAAGTGTAAGAACAACTTATCTTAGATTAAGGGAAGGGAAACCTACATTTCAAGCATGCAACTTGTACATTAACCAAGCAGCTGTTATTACAAAAAAAAAAAAAAAAAAAAAAAAAAAAAAAGTTTGTAAATCTATCGGACCATACTGCGTGGTCATCAGTCCGTAGCTTACAAACTAGTTAAACCAAGGTAAACTAACCTAAGGACAACACGCAAACCTATGCCCCAGGGAGGACTAGAACCTCCACGGCGAACAACCGCGCGCTCCGCAGCGAGATGCTTTAGACCGCTCGGCTACTCCACCGCGGCCTGTTATTGCAGTTGAAGAGCATGAGAAGGACGCAGTGATCGGGAAGGGAATAAGACAATGTTGTAGCCTTTCTCCAATGTTTATAAAGGAAAACAGCCGCGGCAGAATAGCCGCGCGTACTAAGCCAACTGCGGTGCGCGACGCCGTTCGTCGTCGGGAGTTCGAGTCATCCCTCAGGCATGTGTATTTGTGTTGTACTTAGCATAAGTTACATTAAATTAGTATAAGTAGTTTGTAACCCTAGGGATAGATGACCAACGAAGTAAAGTCCCTTACATTTACAAACATTTGAACAATTTTTGAAAGGAAAACAATGAGAAATTTGGAGAAGGGATTAAAGTTCAGGAAGAAGAAACAAAAACATTGCGGTTCGCCGATTACATTGTAATTCTGTCAGAGACAGCAAACAACTTGGAAGAGCAGCTGAACGGAATGGACAGTGTGTTGAAAGTTGCATATAAGATGAACATTAACAGAAGCAAAACAAGGGTAATGGGATGCAATCTAAGAAAATCAGACGATGCTGAAAAATTAGATTAGTTAACAAAGCAATAAAGTTAGTGCATGAGTTTTGTTACTTGCGCAGTACAGATGATATAAAATTTAGAATGGCAATGGGAAGAACAGCGTTTTTGAAAAGAGAAATTTATTAACATCTAATATTAGTTTCAGTGTAAGGAAGTCTCTTTTGAAGGCATTTGTGTGGAGTGTTGCCTTGTACGGCAATGAAACTTGGAAATTAAATAGTTTAGGCAGGAAGAGGATAGAGGCTTTAGAAATGTGGCGCTATAGAAGAATTCTGACGATTAGGTGGGTGGATCGCGTAACTAATGAGGAGGTACTGAACAGAATTGGTGAGAAAAGGAATCTCTGGCGTACCTTGACTAAAAGAAGGGATCGATTGGTAAGACACATTCTTAGACATCAAGGAATTGTGAATTTAGCGTTGGAGGGAAGTGTGTGGGGTAAACCTCGCAGAGCAAGAGATAATTACAGTAAGCAGATTCAAATGGATGTAGCTTGCTGTTCTTATGAGGAGATAAAGAGGCTGGTTCAGGGTGGAGTAGGTTGGAGAGAGGCATCAAACCAGTTCCCGGACTGAGGAACACAACAATAACAGTTGCGGCACTTCACCGATTCCCATCGCCGGCCTATATATAATTTGGAAAACATTTTTTCGTTTTCGAAGTGCAGTGAACTAGTTCACACAAATATTAAAATTTATTTTGTAAGGTGACCGGTTTCGATCTTTGAATAGATCAATATCAGCTCGTTTGTCTCATGTTTCTACCGACCCGATGAGCGGTCTATACACGTGAGGCGCCTGCAACGGTTCCTTGTCTTACCACGAAAGGTACTGATAGCAAAGCTTTACTATCAGAATGGTGAATTGGCTTCTACAGCTTTATGATGTTAACGACACTTAAATTTTCGTGCTCACTTTTTTCCCCCAGTTTGTTTCGGCCTACTAGGAACCACGATGCTCGTCGTAGCTCTCAGACAGGGTCTTCTGCTTTTCCTTGGCCCAGTATGCTTTCATCTTCTGCCTGTGCGCCTGCTACCTCTCATCCGTCTTCCTCTCTTATGGGTCGTACTCCTCAGGATCTTCCTCTCTTTAAGTTCTAGTTTTCTGAGTGGGCCCTTTCACTTCATCAAGGCATGGAGTGCGATGTCTTCCGACCGAGTTGTAGTGCTTCATCTTCATGTTCTTGGATAGGAACTTGGAGGTGTAGATGTTCTTACAGGAATTTTCAAATGTTCAAATATTTGTATAGCTTATGGGACTTAACTACGGGGTCATCAGTCCCTAAACTTACAAACTACTTATGAACTACCTAAGACTAAGGACGGCACAAATATCCATGCCCGAGGGGGGATTCCAACCCCCGACCGTAGTGGCCGTGTAGACCGTGACTGGAGCGCCTAAGTCCTCTCGGCCACCGCGGCCGGCTTTACAGGAATGATAGGCCCTGTCTAGCCTGCTTGATATTGGCGATGAACTCGATCTTCTGTATGTTGATCTTCAAGCTGGTTTTTACTGCAACATTGTAGAGGCTCTGTAGTTGATGGGTAGCCTCCTCCATGATTTTATATTATGATTTAATTCCATTTGGTATAATCTAGCCTTTCGTTAGTTGGAGATAGTATCGCGGCTCGGCACACAGTTTTAATCTGCTAGGATGTTCTATATCAGCGCACACTCTACTGTCGATTGAAAAGAGCACTGTGAATTTTAAATTATCCTCATTTTCCCATTAAGCCTGTTTTAGAACAATTTCTTGTTTTGTATACCTGAAGTATTCGAAACTGTTTAAGATATCATTCATGGTTTCATAGAATTCCAAGGTGTCGGTAAACTCGACTCAGTGGTATTTTATCATTTCCATCGATGTAAGTCCGTCGGGCCTGCACGAAGTCGGTGTTCCAAAACATCCCAATGCTGTTCTTTAGGATTTAAGTCAGCACCCTATTACTGTCGTGTAACCACTGCAATGCAGACCGTGAATTATAAACGAGTACTCGATCGAGTTGAAAGATACAATCGCCATCACTGAATTGCTCTTCAACAGCCGCGGCGGAGTGGCCAGGCGCATTGAGGCGCTATGTTTCGATGTGCGAGGCCTTTCCCCGTCGGGGTTTCGAATCCCCCCTCGGGCATGGATGTTTGTGCTGTATTTAGTATAAGTTAGTGCATAAGTAGTTTGTAAGTTTAGGGACGGATGACTCCGCAATTAAACCCCTTAAGCTTGACAAACATTTGATTATTTGAACATTTGAGCGCTTCAACAGTAGTAAGCAACGAGGTGCTTAAAACATGTAGTCCTGAGCTGTGACAGTGCGACGCAAGCCAACGACCGGTGAAAGCCCCTCCATGAGAAGCGCGACCACTCCATAGCACCACTGCCTCAGAATTTTACTGCCGGCCGCGGTGGCCGAGGTGACTGAGGCGCTCCAGTCACGGTCAGCACGGCCACTACGGTCGAGGCTTCGAATCCCTCCTCGGGCATGGATATTTGTGCCGTCCTAGTTCGTAAGTAGTTCATAAGTAGTTTGTAAGCCTTAGGGACTGATGACCCCGTAGTTAAGTCCCATAAGCTTAACAAACATTTGAACATTTTTCAGAATTTTACTGTCGGCGCTACACACTCCGGCAGGTCACGTTCACCGGCCATTCGCCATACCCACACCAAATGTTTGTATAGCTTATGGGACTTAACTACGGGGTCATCAGTCCCTAAACTTACAAACTACTTATGAACTAGCTAATACTACGGAAGGCACAAATATCCATGCCCGAGGGGGGGGGGATTCGAACCCCCGACCGATACCCACGCCTTGTCATCCGGTCGCCACATCGTGTACCGTGATTCGTCACCCACACAGAATGTTTTTCCGCTGTTCAATCTTCCACTGTTTACGCTTCTTGCACCAAACGAGGCATCGCTTCTCAATGATCTGCGAAATTTGTGGCTTATGGGTAGCCGCTCGACCATGAAATCAAAGTTTTCTTACCTCCCGTCGATCTGTCATAGTACTTGCAGTGGGTCCTGATGCAGTCCGAAATTCCTTGGTGATGGTCTGGATAGATGCCTGCCTTTTACACTGTACGACCCTCTTCAACTATCGGCGGTCTCTGTCGGTCAACAGGCGTGGTCGATACGCACGTTTTCCTGCTGTACATGTCCATTCACTTTTCCACTTCACAATCAAATGTTCAAATATTTGTATAGCTTATGGGACGGGGTCATCAGTCCCTAACTTCACAATCACATCAGAAACAGTGGGATGTTTAGGTATGTGGAAATCTCGCTTACAGGCGTCTGACACAAGTGATATCCAATCACCTGACAATGTTCGAAGTCCGCAAGTTCCGCGGAGCGCTCCACTCTGCTGTGTCACGATGTATAATTACTACTGAGCTCAGTGATATGGCCCTAGGTGGCAGTAAAATTCACTTAATATGAAAAACGTATGTTTTGGGGGTGTGTCTTTTGATCACAAAGTGTATATATGAATACTTCTATCTGTTATTTGATCACTTTTTCCCAGGTGTAGATGAAAATAATCGATATTTCCCACTGAACCTTCATCTAAAACTAATAATTAATGATAATGTAAGGTCCAAAGGAATTTAGAACATCAGCAACCAGCTGGCATTAAATACAACCAAAGGGGAGAGATGGAAATTTGAGTCAGCCGCTCTGGCCACTATGTCACCTGGACACTGTCATCACCGTCACTGTAAGAACTACCGTAACGCGCCTGACACCAGAGCAAAATTTTCAGTTCACATTTTTTTGTAGTAACGTTGTCCAGTATGTCTCATTAGTCGCGGCATTCATTCCCCTAATAGTTCGAACCTGGTGCATCTGTGAAGAAAGCTTCACTGGCCGTCTTTACCTTGCACATGACCAATACATATTATAAAAACGCATGTATGTATGTACGTACGTATGTTTCATGTCTCGTGGTAAACTACCAGCTTACATTGCCATGAATGTATTAAAAAAATTCAAAACACTGAATCCGATTTCATTCCGTGATAAATGATTTATATTAATAAGCCATATTGTAGACAGCTTACTTATTTGAAATCCTATTTATTTCGTTTCAATAAATTCATTATTACACTGAAATTGTTTTCATTTCCACAAAAATAAATTTGAAAAAAGATGCGATTCGATGAATCTGTTCTTGGTTAACTGAATGGGGCACTGTCAGTTAACGCACAGCCTAAAGTATTGGAGACAAATACACATTTTGAAATAATAAATTTAATATTTTTTCACTAAGTACACCTATCTTTACATTCAGTAATGAATTGAACCCGTGTGAAGCCAGGGTGGATAGCTAGTTTATCTTATATTATATATAAAAATTGAAGGTTTTGTGCCTATATTTCACTCTATCCCCAAAACTACACATCGCAAACGAATATTGTATGAGGTTGTAGGTATCAGTCTCCCATTCTGCACTGTTGTGGTTGAGGGTTGATAACAATAAGGGGGTGGAAGATATGGGAGTTGAAAGTTACCGACTTATATAAAATTCTACGTGTGGGTGGCAATATTTTGCTCTTCAGCAAAAACTACACAGTGGAGACGAACGATCTCTCTGTGTTGTTGTAGTACAAAGTCTTCCGTTGTACACCATAGCAGTTCCGTGTCGATAGTTAGGGTGGAAGATATACCGGTTGAAAGTAGTCAGCTTATATAAAATTCGGACTGAAGACTATTGATGACTTTTGACACTATAATGCCAAAGAGATTATATGCAGCAAAACGTGATGAACGTTCTTCAGTTATTTTTCTGCATCAAGTGTACAAATAAAGAAAAATAAGTGCATATTGCAGTTTGAAAAGTAAAAATACCAAGAAAGATGCCAAAGCGATCTCGACCCGTTTCTAAAAGACAGAAATCGGCGCTGAAAAGTGAATCTACAGAAGATAGAATCTTGAAATTTGTAGACATTATTTATCTTACACCGTAGGCATCAGCGATTTTGCGGTATTTCCATCGCTAAAGGGGTTAAATAGGGGACGAACGGTTTTAAAAAAATTCTTTGCTATTAAGGCAATTTTGAAGCAAGAAATATAAAACTTCGGATTTAGATTTTTGATTGGATTTTTAAAAAACAAGTGTTTCAATATGTTTAGAAATACAAACACTAAGCGGGTGAAATAAAGGACAATATTTTAAGGGTACTACTAAGACTGTAATGATGCTAGAAATGCAAAAAAAGGTGTTTCGGGATGTTTCGAATTCTGCCATCAATGGTGCAATACGGGGTGCAAGTAGTATCAAAATACTTGATTAGGAAAGCATTTTTTAAAGTTAAATCTATGAAAATTTATATTTAGAAGTAGGTACAACCAATGCAGACCATTCAGTCTACACGTGCGAAGCAGCGGGAGTTAAACTAGTAATGTATATGCAGATTACCAATATTGTACAACAACTGTAGTTTGACCTTCTGTGTGTGTGTGAGGGGGGGGGGGGTGGCATTTGTTCTTTAGCGTATGTCCGCATGAGCAAACACAACATAAAAATAAATAATGTGTGGAATGTGTCGTAATAGCCGAAATGAAAGCGAAGCTATGTAATCCTGCCCGGCTGTTTGCTTTTGATCGCAAACAAAGGCGACTGTAAACCACCGAAAATAGCAATACAGGTCTGTAGCGTTGCACACAAATGTTTGAATGTTGTATGCGATTGCACGCGTAGGTGGGCAAAGCGTCAGAGCAGGGCTGTGGCCGCTTTCACGCCGCCGACAGCCGACTGGACCTCAAAATGACCGCGCCGCGGCCGACAATGGGTGTCACCGCTGTCTGCGTGATCGATATTAATCCAGCAGGGCAACCCGCTGTGTGGGCGTCAGAACGCGTGAGCTGCTACCGCCTACACCTGCCTCGGCTGTCTCTGGCAAAGGCGTCCACACGCAGCTGACACGGTTGTGACGTTTGGCAGGTGCTTTTTTCAGCTCTGATGTGCCAATTACTTTTGTGAAAATTTGTTAGACTGACAGTGTGTCACGCCCACTGAGCCACCTGCTCGAGGCAGAACGATATAGTCCAGGCTCTTCCAACTCGTGTCCTCGCCCCTGAGCTAGCGAACGCCCACTTGCTTGCGGGGCACCGCCTCTCGGCCGTGAGCTGTCGTCGCATGGGGCACATGGCAGCGACGAGCGTATGTGCAAGGGGAGCAGCCAGATGGGCTGTGACGTCACGAGAAACTGCCAGCTGCACTCAAATACCCGCGAGGTGCACAATTATTTCTGAAAAAAATTTCGTGTGGCTCATTGGCCTGGTGCAAGTCTTTCGATTGGACGCCACTTCGGCGACTTTCGTGACCCTAGCGTACCCCAGTTATCTAACCGGGGAAAGGGGACCTACAGATTAGCGTGGAATTCGAACCACGTGTCGTTTCTGGCGACTCCTCGCATCGTTGAGAGGTGAAGGCCGAGTTAAAACTCAAACTAAAAAAAAAAAAAAAAAAAAAAAAAAAAAAAAAAAAAAAAAAAAAAATTCGAATCGAACTTGCGACCCTTCGGTTTCCAGTCGAACGCTTTACCACTTCTGGATCGTGTTAATCTCTTATTATCATTGTATATAAAACTCTTCTGGGTTTTGGACCGCATCGTCAAAATATCAAACACTTCATCGACGTTTCGGCCACTATTGCAAGTGGCCATCTTCTGGGTGTTACCCAGAAGATGGCCACTTGCAATAGTGGCCGAAACGTCGGTGAAGTGTTTGATATTTTGACGATGCGGTCCAAAACCCAGAAGAGTTTTATATACAATGACAACGGCCGCGGAAGCCTTCGTTTACTCTTATTATCAGTTGCTCAATTTGACTTCACGTGTTTGTCTTCTCGCTACTCAGAGCGCTGTACTGCTTACTACTCCACACTCCCGTTCACGTTGAACCAACCGACGAGGATGGTATCTTCCAAACGAAAGTATGTAGGATTCCTTTACGTCTTCATTTTAAGGAAACCGGAGTGGTTTTGTGCATCTAAAATAAATGTGTCACTAAATGATAAAAATCTCTTCCTACAAATAAAGAGCAATACTCCAATAAATTTTTGCCAGTGGACGGGATTGAGGCGCTCCAGTCACGGTCTGCACGGCCACTACGGTCGGGGGTTCGAATCCCCCCTCGGGCATGGATAATTGTGCCGTCCTGAGGATTAGCTAGTTCATAAGTAGTTTGTAAGTTTAAGGACTAATGACCCCGTAGTTAAGTCCCATAAGCTATACAAACATTTGAACATTTAAACATTTTGACGGGATTGAACCGACAACCTATAGCCCCGCAATCCGTGACACTATCCCTTGCGCCATGCCGGCAGTCAATACTAAAGACGGCACAAATATCCATTCCCGAGGGGAAATTCGAACCCCTGACCGTAGTGGCAGTGCAGAACGTGACTGCACGACGCAGACTGCTCGGCCACCGCGGCCGACACCCCGATACCACCGGGCCCGACATATCGTCTTTCACAAAACTTCCTAAATAAGAAAAGCTCGTTGTCAGGGTAGGATGAGGTCTGGGCCAGATTAATCTTTTCGTCTGATAGCATAAGTATTTTGCCGTAAGAAGTATCATAAGTTGTGTTTCTGTAGGTATGGTAATCATCACCTGAAATAAGAACCATAAAGTACGGTACAGATAAACATGCAAAACGATTATCAACCGAAGAAAGAACTAATGCTCAAACTTAGGTGTATTTTTTGTCCTTGCCTTCCTCGACCGATTATCGGAAGGCGTATGCAAAAATGTATAATGTGCTACGAATACTTCAAAAATAATTTACATTAACTCTTCAAAAAAGAATACTTTGTTTACAACGAATTAAAATTACTAGGCTCTTCTGAAAGCTATAATTGAGCCTGCCAGTTTTTTACATGGAAATGCGGGATACGCAGGTCAATGCTCAGCGAAAATTTTATGTATTTCGTTCTTATAAGAAATATATAAAAGCTCTGTAGCTGTGAATATCAATAAGGTAGTTTCATGACTGGAATTTAATAAGGAATGTTTAAGGTGGCAATTTTGTTTTTTTACATATTTAAATGTTCAAATGTTTGTAGAGCTTATGGGACTTAACTACGGGGTCATCAGTCCCTAACCTTACAAACTTCTTATGAACTAGCTAATACTAAGGACGGCACAAATATCCGTACCCGAGGGGGGTTTCGAACCCCCGACCGTAGTGGCCGTGCAGACCGTGACTGGCGCGCCGCAGGCCGCTCGGCACTGCGGCCGGCATATTGAAATGCCTGTTTCACGGAACCATCGTAAGGAGTATTTTTCATCAAGCGTATAAATGAATTTTACCGTTATTTTTTAATGAAGGAATCATTGATTTTAGAAGTTTATGCTAGAATAACAAAAGAAACCACATTATGATTGACTGATTTATCATGCAAAACCGCATTCCATTTTTCACCATTTTAATCGTAAATATACCAGTACGAATTTTACAGTGAATTTCGTAAACATTTCGGCGTTCGAGAAAAACAGGCTATTTGTCTTATTTATGTTCAAAGAAATGGTACATTTGTTTTCAAATGTTTGTGTGTGGGTTTGTTTGTTAGTTTATTGTGCTCTTTAACAAGAGAATTTTATCGTATTCTCTTTGGTGGTGGAAATGGCTCAGGATTGGCAGCCATAGAGTAAAAATGTTCAGATGTTTGTATAACTTATGGGACTTAACTACGGGGTCATCAGTCTCTAAACTTACAAACTACTTATGAACTAGCTTACACTAAGGACGACATGCCCGAGGGGGGATTCGAACCCCCGACCGTAGTGGCCGTGTAGACCGTGACTGAAGCGCCTCAGTCTCCTCGGCCACCGCGGCCGGCGGTACATTTGCATTTAGGAATAATAGCTTTTTCAGGTAAAGGAACAATACACCAATTTGTAGGGTCCCTATGGTCCCGACATAAGTTGGTTTTCTGTAATATTTTATACATATGTAAACTGGCCACAGATGTATATTGTGAGAGGCACAGTAATCTTTGGAAGTTGTATAGTAAGCGCTCTGGCTGCGAGAGAGCATTCAGTAGCAAGTCTGTTGCGAGCTGTGTTGGGAGTCGCGGAGAGTTTCCTGTTGCGTGAGGTGACGCGAGGACGCTGTTGGAGAAGGCAGTTGTTAAGAATCTGTTGCAGCACACTATTATTGTAAAGCACGATGTTAATTTAATTTTCTGTGATATTTTTCTACTTCACATTTTTTTAACAATATATAATGTCTAATATTCAATTTGCATTCTGCGTCCTCATTTTGTACTTACTTTCCCCTCCCTTTCATTTTCTTCATTTATGATTATTGTTGAACTTAATTACTACCCAACTACCATTTTTGAAAATTTTTACTACTGAAATATTGCATGACGCGAGATGCTTGCTGTTTACTGTTTCCAGTTTTGTAATAAGAAGATACGAGGCAAGTTAATTTTTATTTTCGTCTGTGTCGCAGTCAGATTGTTTCCCTAGTTTCATTATTCAAGTTCATCAGTTTCGTTGTACTCTTTGGGAGTACTTTATACAGGGCCATAAATTCTAGTGTTTGAGTTTCCCCATTTCCTGGGAGTGTCCGTTGAGCATATTAATGTTTTCTAAGGCTTACCTCGGAGGTCGTAGTCACCACATTGTTCGATTTTTAACAGTGTCCATTTTCTTTCACGTACGTATTACGCATTATTGATCAATTACTGCCCCCAGGGCGCTCACGGTTGTTTCGTGAGTACGTGAGTCGCGAGCACGGGTCCCCGAGCTAATGCAGTATTTCTTCCTTCTTTACTTCCCGGACTGAATTTCCTTTCCCTTCCCCTCCTTTCCTATCCTCACTCCTTCCCCTCCCCACCGGGAGACTGACAAACTCAGTAGTTTAGTCCCCCTATCCCAAACAAACAACCCAAACCTGATCAATTACTATTAAACATCAATCTTCAAATGTTCAAATGTTTGTTAATCTGTCGGACCAAACTGCGTGATCATAGCTTAAAAACCACTTAAACTAAGGACAACAGTACACACACCCATGCCGCGGTGGAGTAGCCGAGCGGTCTAAAGCATCTCGCTGCGGAGCGCGCGGTTGCTCGCCGTGGAGGTTAGAGTCCTCCCTGGGGCATGGGTGTGTGTGTTTGTCCTTAGGTTAGTTTACCTAGGTTTAAGTAGTTTGTAAGCTACGGACTGATGACCACGCAGTTTAGTCCGATAGATTTACAAACATTTGAACATTTTAATTAATTTAATTACACACACCCATGCCCCAGGAAGGACTCGAACCTCCGACGGCGAGCAATCTCACGCTCCGCAGCGAGGCGCCTTAGACCGCTCGGATACTCCACCGGGACTTCCTTCAGGCATCCCAAGCTATCATTGACTGTGGAAGATCTGAGCTGCAAATTGAAGAAGTTGTTCCGACGGGTACACGTAATACAGAATTTTCTGGGAAGTTATTTACCATTGATAATGAGACGATCCCGCCGTTGACGATGAGAAGAGTTGGTCACAAACACAGATGGGCGATTAAACTGTGAAGTGCTTGTTGATACTAAAAAGTTTATCATGCTCACCAAAGAAATTTATATACCAGCGGCTATCATAAACGTTACCGGAGGTCGAGGAGAGATTTGGATCACGAGCAGTCCCAACTTATCCCCAAAGGAATGTGTACCGGGACAGCTGAACCAATCCAGGACGGTGAGCTCAACGTCATCAACGAAGACCCATGCTCTACTGTTAGTACAGACAACACGCTGGAGGAAACAAACGGGGTACTGCCAATAGGACCCGGACTGACCAAGGAATAACGCCAGCGGCTGTTAGCTATATTACGTCAATTTTCGGGTGCATTACACCTCAGCAGGGCAAAAGTCAGATGAAACAGCCCACAATAAGGCATCGTATTAATACTGGGGATCATACACCAATTAGCCAGCGTTTGTGTAGAGTGTCGCCAGCTGAAAGACGGATAATTCTGGAAGAAGTGGAGAAGATGTTGCAAGATGACATTATTCAACCTTCGGAGAGTCCTTGGTCGTCTCCGGTGGTCCTTGTAAGGAAGAAGGATAGCACGTGGCGATTCTGTGTCGACTATCGGCGGCTGAACAAAATCACAAAGAAAGATGTCTACCCACTGCCGCGCATTGACGACACCTTAGACTGCGCGAAAGGAGCTACATACTTTTCAACTGTGGACATGCAGACAGGTTACTGGCAAATCGAGGTTGACGAAGCTGACAGGGAGAAGACGGCTTTTATTGCACCTGACGGCCTTTATGAATTCAAAGTAATGCCATTTGGATTATGTAATGCTCCGGCCACATTCGAACACATGATGGACAACTTACTTCGACACCTTAAGTGAACGACGTGTCTTTTCTATTTAGATGACGTAGTCGTTTTCTCAAAAACATTTGAAGAACATCTGAGTCGCCTGTCGACTGTGTTGAAGTGTGTTCAGGCTGCAGGACTCCACCTCAATCCAAAGAAGTGTCTCTTCGTCGCCAAAGAGGAAAAAATCCTGGGGCACCTAGTCAACGGAGATGGTGTCCGTCCTGATCCAGAGAAAGTAAGGGCAGTCACAGAATTTCCAACTCCGCAGCACATTCGTGATGTTATAAGTTTTCTCGAGCTGTGCTCATACTACCGACGTAACAAGGCACGTCCATTACAAGAACTTCTGAAGGGAGACGCCAAGTTTTACTGGGATGAGACAAAAGAAAGAGCTTTCCGGGCACTTAAGCAGGCTCTAACTTCCATACCAGTGCTAGCCTTGTACGACGAGAATGCTGAAATGGAACTTCACACAGACGCCAGTGGTTTTGGGATTGGTGCAGTGCTTGTACAAGTTCAGGAAGGTGCTGAATAAGTGATAGCCTATGCATCAAGAGAACTGAGAAAGAATGTCTCGTAATTGTCTGGGCTATCAACAAGTTCCGGCCGTGTTTAGTCGGCAAACCATTCACCGTCGTGACAGACCACCATTCTTTGTGTTGGCTGACTAGCTTGAAGGATCCATCAGGTCGACTAGCAAGATAGGCACTAAGACTCCAAGAGTACGATGTCACAGTGGTATTCAAGAACGGGCGCAAACACGAGGATGCCGACTGCCTTTCGAGGAATCCATTAGTGGAACATAACAGCATTAATGAAATTTCAGCTCTCACTGAATTAGATGACGTTACAGCTGAACAGAGGAAAGATCCGGCACTATTAAAAACGATAGAGGCCTTGGAGAAAGGAGAAACGACCAATGGAGAGTTCCAACTTATAAACGGAACATTGTATAAGAGCAACTACGATCCACTGGGCTCCAAATGGCTACTCGTCGTTCCAGTTTATCTCCAGCCAGCTATTCTCAAATATTTACAGGATGCTCCAGTATCCGGTCATCTGGGATTCGTGAAGACCCTAGACAGAATCAGACGCAGGTATTACTGGAAAGGTTTCCACCGATCTGTCACGTACTATGTGAGTCACTGTAAAGAGTGCCAGCGACTGAAACATGTGCCGCAATTACCTCCAGGGCAGCTCCTCCACCGAGGTGGGATCGATCTTTTAGGGAGGTTCCCGAAGTCGTTAGCCGGTAACCGATGGATAATAGTCTGCACTGACTACCTCACACGCTACGCTGTCACCAAACCTGTGCCGACTGCAGAAGCTCCAGAGATCGCGAAATTCCTTGTAGAAGAGTTTATTTTGAAGCATGGAGTACCACGTGTCATGATATCTGATCGTGGAAAAGTATTCCAGTCAAAACTAGTATCAGAGGTAATGTTACGGTGCGACATTATACACAGAATGACATCTGCATACCATCCTCAGACAAATGGTCTTACGGAACGTTTTAACAAGACGTTAGCCGATATGCTGTCGATGTACGTCGATGTTGAGCAGAAGGATTGGGATACATTCAGCCAGTCGTGACATTTGCTTACAATACGCAAGACAAGACACCACAGGATTCACGCTGTTTTTCCGGCTCCATGGCCGTGAAGCTGAGACGACAATGGATACGCTGTTCACGTTCCAACCGGACGACACTCAGGATGACTATGTTAAACAGATCATCACCAGGGTCGAAGAAGCAAGACAGCTGGCTCCCATACGGACACTGGACGCCCAGGAGAAGGACCGTCAGCGGTATAATGGCAAGCACCGACCTGTTGTGTACAGCCCATGAGATCTGGTATGGATTTCGTATGTTAACTATTCTTCTAATTTCTGGTACATTCTGTATGTGTATAAATAGCAGAACACTCTGCCCGAGAGGCAGTTAGTGCTGCATGTGTGTTAAGTTCGTAATAAACCTGCTTCCAGTGTAAGTGCTGGGTTTAGTTGGCTTTGAAGTCAAGCCTGCTTCCATTTCCTCGCAACAATATAATATTCAGAAATGAATATTGTGTTCAGTCTGACTTTAATACTAATCTTGCGCAGTAATTTGATCATTGTAAATAAGTATTGTGAAGAAACACTAAAATTATCATTTGTGCCTAGCATATTCAACATTTAGTACATAGTAATAAATTTTATGTCCTTTAAAATATAATTGTCGTAAGATATTTTTTTCTTCTAACCTATTTCAGATCACAAGGGCAGTTACATTTGGGATCTGTAAAAGATACATTAACATATTTGCTCTCATTTTGAAAGTATTTATTCTGTATTTAGTTCTGACATGTTCTACATGCAAGAGGATCGCTTCAAATTGGATCTACTGGAATGAAAGGTACGGCTAATCTTCAACAATTTTCATCTCATTTTTTGCGATTACAGCGCCATCTATCATGCGAGAAAAAAATTTCATACAGAGATTACTTTTTTTTCATAGAGAATCCAAATATACAATAAAAAGTAGGAGTTCCTATTTAAGATTTCAAATTCACCCCTTTCCCACCCCCACGTTTGCTGCATGGGGGGAGGTCAAGCTGTATATTAATGGATAACCCTATCAAAGGTACAACTTTTATTGTTTCAACTTTTTTAATTCGATTTGTATTTTTCCACTTTGTATATCCATCCTCCTGAACAAGGGAAGGCTCCAGATATGTCTGTAGGAGTGATCTTCAAGGGTTTATTGGTCTTAATTGGATGCACACCAATCATTGATACTTCAAAGATAATGAATGGAATGCGATCCATTGCATTCAAAATTGTGTCCTTGTTGGGATCCAAACCTACAACCTGCTCACTACGCCCTATCACAATTTTTTAAAATTTTAATTCAATGCCTCTCCTTTCAGTTCAATGTCTGTGATATATCGAGACAAGATATAGGTCTCGACATTTATTTATTATTTTACATTGATATTTTCTTAGAATGTTTAGTATTTTGACAGATTAAATATTTTTCTGAGGTTCTCAGAACATTGCATCACATATTTAAGAAACAATAGTAAGTAGAGAACTTTGATATTACTTTTGTGACTCCAAAATGCTTCCATACTTGATGCATATACGAAATTATGTTATCTTCAAATTTTTCTGAATACACACATGAGAGTCCTTTTGTAATTCATTTTGTCGATAAAAGGAACATCATTATTGATAGTTTATTGGTGGATTTTCTGCTAGTCGTTCTATAATAGAGAGATGTTATAGCACATATCTAGGTAGTATCTATGGTACACATTATACTGTATAAATATTATTGTGAAATCAGTCTCTTTTTCCCATTCAGCTCCCAGCAGCTATAACAAGAATTCGGCCATTACATTATTCCACTTTTTATCTAACAAACTTGAGTCATATTGTAGTATGTGCAAAGCAGTCTAATTTGTCTCTTATGTAAGGTTTTACAATTTACCAAGAAGATAGTGAATTGCAGTTTCAATAAACATTAGTGTGATTTCCCACCAGATAAACATGGAATTGAAGAAAGGTCCATATAATTGCCAGTGCTTCTAGCTTGATTAGCATGCATGTTCATTCACATTTTCTGAATGTATGACTTAAAAAAAGTAATTTAATGTGTCGCCAAGAAAAAAAAGTTATTCCGTTACCACGAAATTTGTATTTTCATTGCTGACAACAAGATCGACCTTTTAGTTCAACCCATTCCACCGCTAGTTGGCAGATTTACTAGACCTGTACCTTTCATATTAAAACATTAACTTAGTTTTAACACTCCTAATGGCTCCATACACACATGATTTTTGTTTTTTGCACAGGTATGGCAAAAAACCTCTCGAATTAAGTATGTTTCATTAGCCTCATTGTATAATTAATATTGAAAAATGGTACCTAAACTTTCGTGTATATGTATTTATATAACGCCAAAAATGACGTTATTTCATTAATATTTCAACTACTGACGATATGAACGATCCTGTAGTTACACTCCCTCTATCGCTGGAAGGCTACACCTAAAACTCTTTCAGTAATACGCTATTTAGCCTACACATGAAAACTTCTACTTCCCTTAATAACTCATAACTTTTTTTCACATCTGTGGCAAAGTCCCTTTCCTTGTATAATTACTGTTAAAATCGGTACTTCATTTTTTCGTATTCACGTATTTATATGATACTACCTTAAACCCGCGGCTCCGCTCGCGTGTTCGTTTATTATGATAGATAAGCTATCTTTCAGTAGTGTGCTATGAGATATAATCACACGTAAAAATGCACTCGTTTCGAAGAATCCAATCACGAAATTCAACAATAATGATTTCAGAAAGGTTCAAATGTTTGTAGAGCTTATGGGACTTCACTAAGGGGTCATCAGTCCCTAAACTTACAAACTACTTATGAACTAGCTAACACTAAGGACGGCACAAATATCCATGCCCGAGGGGGGGGGGATTCGAACACCCGACCGTAGTGGCCGTGCAGACCGTGACTGGCGCACCGCAGCCGTCTCGGCCACCGCGGCCGGCAATAATGATTTCAATAATATCACAGATCGATCACTTGATGTAATGCTCGAAACGTCAAATCGATTTTTAAAAAAGGGTTGGATTAAAAGAATTTTTTTCTGCTTTATTTATTCTTATATGTCCTTATTCGTAGGCTTATCGTTACAGAGAAAGAGCTGAAGGCATTGTAGCACGCATAGACCAAAGATTTGCTCTGTGGCATCACGTTTCGCTGTATGTAACCTCCTTACTATAGAGTCGCAAACGTCATCGCTGGCCTTCAGTCCGAATTTTTTTATAATTTGACGATTTTCAACCACCATATATTCCACCCCGTAATAGCTATCGGCATGGAACTGCTGTGGTGTACAACGGGAGACTTCGGACAACAATTACACACAGACCATTCGTTTGCGTTCTGTAGTTTTCGCTGCAGAGCGAAATATTAACACACAAACACGTAGAATTTTATATACACCGACAACTTTCCATCCCAATATACTCCACCCTTTTATCATTATCAACCCTGAAGCAACAATGGAAACAATAAACCACTTTCAAAGAGCAAATAAAATTTGCAAAGATTAATTATTGTTCCGCATTTGCGTTTTATTCTTCAAATTACTAAATATCTATCAGATCGGTATAAAACCGTGCCTAAAACCTTCATCAGGTATAAATTAGTGACTGTACAAATATTGAAGTCTCTGCGTCTTGTCTTCACATTAATATATATAGATAAATAGCTATCCGATCGCCATAAAACCGTGCCTAAAGCCTTCCCCGGGTAGACATTAGTAAGTGTACAAAGTTTTAGCTTTTTATGTCTTGTGGTTCAGACGTGATAAACGTACACCGAACAGACATTCATATTTACAGATATAGATAATGATCGATTTTTGAGGTGTGGTTGTTCTCACTAGAAATTTATTTGCAAAAAAAGTGTAAGAGTAAATTTTTTATCTAAACAGTTGTTATACCCGGATAAAGGTAATGTTACTCGTGAGATCGCCCAGGCAAACTATACCGTAAACAGCAGGCACTATTTTCTCCTGCCGGCAGTGGCTACTGCTGGTCCATCCAGTGTGAGTAGCGGCCATTCAGTCAGGTAGCGAGGCGCCCCGAATCAAAGTCTCGCGGAATTTCGTTTGCTGGCCATTTGAGCGGCCCGGCCTTGGAGTGGGCGGCCTCAGGGTTCCGGGAAGCAATCTGTTGAGGGGCAGCGCGCCTGCTCTAATTTACGTAATCGCGCCGGACCGGGGCTCAATGGCCAGGGGAGCTGCGCTCCTAGTCTCGCGGGCCGCCGCCAGGGGCGCGACCGGCGCACGCGCCAGCCCTGCTGCACTCCCCACCTGACACAGCTCTCCTCAATGGTTGGTCAAAAGCAGGGGGGGGGGGGGGGCAAAGGGGACAGTTGCCCCGGGCGGCAGAATTTAGAGGGCGGCAAATTTTGACCGACTCTTTTTTTTTTTTTTTTTTTTTTTTTTTTTTTTTTTTTTTTTTTTAACATAATGTATCTTTCTGGTATAATTTAATAAAATTAACAGACACAGAATTATTAAAAGTAAAATGACTGCAAGAAATACCGAAATCGTTTAATCAAACTTTAAAAATCTACTAGATATTAGCCAGAGTGAGGGAGATGTTTACGTTATTGGGTAAGTAAATGCACAATGTTTATTAATTATATTGATTTCCTTTTTCAGATAAATGAATATTCATATTTCATATCAAGGTAATATTTCTAGGACAGGTGAATTTGAAAAACGTTCCAGTCCTTATAAAAAAAATGTATTTCAGGTGCGCACACTTCTTATTGAAAGTCAAAAGCATTAAGAATCTAGAGTCTCCTCTCGGTAGTGGTAGAATTGATAGACATCTACACAGGATAATCTGTAAATCACATTTAAGTGCCTGGCAGAGGGTTCATCGGACCACTGTTATACTATTTATCTCTCATCATTCTCGAATAGCGCGCGGGAAGAAAGAACATCTGAATCTCTCTGTTCGAACTCTGATTTCACATAATTTATTCTGACGATCATTTCTACCTATGTAAACGAGAGTCAACAATATATTTTTAACATTCGGAGGAGAACGTTGACGATTGTAGTTTCGTAAGTAGCCCACGTCGCAGCGATAAACGCCTTTGTTCTAATGATTCCCATCCCAGATCCTGTATCATTTCCGTGACGCTGTCTCCCCTGTATCACGACAATACAAAACAAGCTGCCCTTCTTTCGACTCTTTCGATGTCCTCCGACAAACCTACCTGATAAGTATCGTACATGGGCAGCAAGACCAGATAAAACAGGAGGAATCTCACGGTATTATTGATGCTGTCTTTTTTTCTAGCTAAGCAAGGAGGTCCTTTTAGAGGAACAAAAGAAGATGGTGATTCTGGTGATCCACACAGTGGCAAATTTACAACTTATATCATACTATAGCGTCCCCCTTCGTCTGGGCATTGAACGCCACAAGAAAGGTGTTTTTCACGCGCGTTTCTGCTGGGATTGTGGCAACACGTGGAGCTCAGAAAGTGGTGGCCACACGGCCGCCTCTCTCACGCGGCGTGAAGCCCCTGGGGGGGGGGGGGGGTGCCAATTTGAGTCGCGTGCTTTGCTTCTGTGACGTCACTTGGCAGCAAGCGCCGAGCAATTGCCGCAGTACCCTTATGAAACGTGCGAGCAGGAAGTTGTGTTTTGCGCTCGCTCGTTTCGTGACCTGTTAAGTGTTCGGATAGAAAGTAGCTCTCTTGTATTAGGGAACAATTTTTCCATATATTCTTTCTGTAATTATGGGTAAGAATACTTCGTGTTGTGCTGTTGCAGAGTGCAATCACAGTGGACGCAAGACGAGAGGCATTTTGTACCATCGGTTTCCAAAAGATGAGGAACTTAAGCGCATATGGATCTCTCGCTGTAAACGACAACACGAGATAAATGTAAAAAATGCCAGAATTTGTTCCGAACATTTTTTGTGAAGCCCATTACAAAAGAGACTTGCAGAATGAATTGTTAGGTCTACCTACAGAGAAGCTGCTTAAAGAAAATGCTGTTCCATCGAAAAAAAAAAAAAAATACCAAACTGGCATGGATGTTGCAAGTTCTAGCAACAAAGAGGTTACTAGCAACGTTTTCACAGAAAGGGAACGTCGCCACGAAGTTATGATGTACAAACAGAAGCACATTTTCTCTCTCTGTCCCTTTAACCGTCTATCACTACTGAACGTATCACGATGAGGTTTCTTTTAAATTGTAGATCTCACAAAGGTCTAAAAAAATTCCTCGAGAGCATATGTCCAACTTTTACGAGTGAAGCCAGATGGCTCCAGACTACATAAATAGTGATTGTGGAAAACCTATAAAAGTTTGACATGTGGCCTCACGGACTTTATTTTAGATCTTTATGAACGCTACATTAAAAAAAAATCCTCATCACGATACGTTCAGTGGTTCTCGAGTTAAAGACGTTTAAATATTACCCGTTCCAAGTCGCGGGGCGGTACGGGTTAGCTAGTTCTTAATAATGTTTGAAGCTTTTCTTTTTCAGTCCTTTGTAGTTAGTATACGTATATATTAATCACAAGCGTGTTCCACCGCTTAAAACCAATGTTTTTTGTCGAATGAGAAAGAAAAGACGGAGAAAATGTGTTCACGGCGGCCTTATAATACAGCGGCTTGCTGCCGAGTGACGTAATACAGCGCTAACCAATGACGGTGAAGAAGCCCAAACTGGCATACCTTTCTAGTCTACGTACGTTGGTGAAGCCCAGCGAAATCCCATTAGCAACACGTCCGTGCCAGCTGCGGCAACACTTAATTTGCGCAGTTTGGTATCAACTACTGTGGGAGTGCAATGGCATTAACTAACTTGCATTATGAGCAGCATTAGTTGTACACAGGCGTCGCAAACGACGACGTGAAAAGAAATATTGGATTCATCCTATATTAAATGAAAGATCGACTAAAGGAAAATTTGTGCTGCTCCACAACAAACTGAAGGCAAAACCGGGCAAGTTTCTTGAATACTACAGGATGTCTGTTAACTCATTTGAAATGCTTCTGAGCATGACTGGAGACAAAATTTCTAAAAGGAACATAAACATCTGGGAATGTATCAGTGCAGAAGAAAAACTCGCAGTAACCGTAAGGTACGCTTTATTGTTTAATTATTTGTCTGTTTAAGCATAAATATCTATTACAATTGGTTTTGTCAACAAAAAATCTTGATCTGAAAGAACTGAAGTTTTTAATTACAAGTCAAAAAGTGTCACAAAAGGCTCTTCACTGTCTTCTGTGAACTGTGACACACTGCTTTCGTAGTGATGTACATTTGACTGATAGCCGGCCGCGGTGGCCGAGGGGACTGAGGCGCTCCAGTCACGGTCTGCACGGCCACTACGGTCGGGGGTTCGAATCCCCCCTCGGGCATGGATATTTGTGCCGTCCTTAGTCTTAGCTAGTTTGTAAGTAGTTTGTAAGCTTAGGGACTGATGACCCCGTAGTTAAGTCCCATAAGTTCTACAAACATTTGAACATTTTTTTGACTGATAACCTGTTCTGTCACTTGGTGAAGATGCTAAAGGTGATGGTGTGATTGTGTATGATCTTAGAAGCGCAATGAATTTCATTTGGAAATCTAATTTGTCGTCCATTTTAAGCTTCCTGATAACAGGAAGTTGCGACGTGAGGAACATCTTATACTAATATAGATAATGCAAAAACGAATTCTGCGCTAGTAGACAGTCTCCCTGTACTGGCCTTGTTCCTAGAAGGCGGCAACCCCAGGAGGTTCGTAAAACCGCAGCATGCCCCCCTCTCGTGTGGCCAGCGACTTAGGGCACCTGGATATAGACGGGCATGCGCATCCGCCATTTTTGTTCCTTCGGTTCGATGCGCTATTGTAGAATAGGGCAGTCAGTATGCTTTCAGCATGCAGCTCCCAATTGTTATAATCGTTCAGAAAATGGTTTTCGTGTTTCTTCGTTTGCAATGGAAAAAATATAGTTAAATAGGGTAAAATATAGTCAAACTGTCATCGTGACAAATGGACACCAACAAGGTGTTTCAAACTATACGAAGTGTGTTAATTCATTTCTAGCTATACACAATTTCTACACGTTGTTAACGAGAGGTTTCGACACCTGTATTTTTTACCGATTCCTACCGGAAGATCAGCGTTGACCCCACAAAGAAGGTGGAAAACAAGACGAGGGCGCTCCTCAAGGATGCGGATTTACCGGAGGGTGTCGCCAAGAAACTGCTACCTCAAGGTCCGGTGCGGCCAAGACTAAGGTTCACAAAGATGGTGTGCCGTTACGTCCCATTGTCAGTAACATCAGAGCACCTACATATTTGTTGGCCAAATACTTGACGGGAATATTAAGTTTTTATGTGGGTAAATGCCCTCATCACATCCGTGATTCCGTTGATTTTGTAAAACGCCTTAACAGATTCAGGCTGGATGAGTCAGATATCATGGTGAGTTTTGACGTCGTTTCGTTGCTTACGAGGGTGCTCCTTCGAGGGTCACTAGATTTGATTAGTCAGAAGTTCGACGAGAAGACCACCGAACTTTTTAGGCATGTCTTGACCTCCACTTATTTTCTTTTCAATGGCGAATACTACGAACAAACGGAGGGAATCGCTATGGGTAGCCCACTCTCCCCTGTGGTTGCAAATTTGTACATGGAGAATTTCGAGGAGGAAGCCCTGGCATCATCTTAATGGAAACCTACTTGCTTTTTTCCGTTACGTGGACGACACTTTCGTCATCTGGCCATATGGTATGGATAAACTCCTTGACTTCCTTACAAATCTGAACTCCATACACCCCAACATGAAATTCACTATGGAGACTGAAACGGAGGGTAAATTCCCGTTCCTTTACGTCTTGGTCAAGAGAAGAGCTGATGGCACCCTGGGTCATAGTGTATATCGGAAGACAACGCACAGTGATCTGTATTTACACGCAGACAGCTGTCACCACCCTTCACAGAGGAATGGGGTACTTAAAACTCCAGTACATAGGGCGCGCACTATCTCCGACGCAGAGAGTCTACGCCAGGAATTAGAACACCTGAGAACTGTATTTCGAAAAAAATAAAAAATAAAAATAAAAATGGGTACTCAGAGTGGCAGATTCAGCAGGCTATCCGCCCAACCACTACATCACAACCTGTGGAAACGGATGAAAACACGAGGGAGGATGTAGGCACTGTGTTCGTTCCATATACCGGCGCACTCTCGGGGAAGGTCGCCCGCATTTTGAAAAAAAAAAAAAAAAAAAAAAAAAAAAAAAAAAAAAAAAAACCACCAGCTTGGAACTGTTTTTCGTCCGCCGAATAAAATTCGTGCACTGCCAAAGATGATCTCGGTTTGAGGAAGGCCGGCGTGTACCAGATTCCTTGTCAGTGTGGAAAGTCATGTATTGGACAAACGATGCATACCGTCGAGGATCGATGCGTTGAACACCAGAGGCACACACGATTGATGTATCCGAGCAAGTCGGCGGTCGCTGAACATTGTATGTCGGAGAATCATGCGATGGAATATGAACTCACTACGATTCTGGTACAGACGTCGAGATACTGGGACAGCGTCGTTAGAGAGGCCATTGAAATTCGCACAAGTGACGACCTCATAAACCGTGACTGTGGCTATAATCTTAGCAAAGCTTGGGAACCAGCGATTGGGTTAATTAAGAGTAAATCTAGCAAACGTAACGAAGTGACGACCACGGCGGACAGAGCCCTCACACCGACGTCATCTCAGACGCCAGCGCAATCGGTTCCACTGCGCGGCCGCGGCGCGGGGCGCGGACCGCGGAGGGGTCGCTATGCGGGACGAGGGTATTTAAATGGCCCGCTACCGGGCTAGAACCCAGTTCCCTTCGAGCCGCCGTAGCGTGAGGATCTCCGTGCCGGTGCGTTTCCAGGAGCTCAGTGCGTCAGTTCACCTGATGATGGCGACATGTTTGATCGCCGAAATATTGTGCCCGTTGGACACTATAGACCGGTAGTACACCCGTGGATATTTTGATTACTGTTATACTCTTTTATTTATACATACATCGGCGATAAAAAACAGTATCAACATATAGATAATAACAATACTAATTACTTTTAAATGATGCAGACTAGTTTTAATTACTCATATGGTTCGTAATGATGTTTGAATGTACTGCGATGTTAATTTTAGTTACAGCTGCTGCATTGTTAATTTTAGGTACGGCTTCGGCAACGTAGTTTGCTAATGTTGGCAACAAAATGTTCGCTTTACGAGAATAATTAGTTTACCCACCGGACAAGGGTACATACAAGCAGTTGGTAAACATTAAAAATTATTTTCTCTCATTCTACCCGTTCGAGTTTTCAAAGAGCATTCAAAGGTCGTTCCCAACATCAGCAAACTATGCCACCCAGGCTGTAAGGGAAATTGACCCATTTCATCACAGACAATTTTATTAAAACTCTGATAGTTGTTAAAATTCCATTAGCTAAAGAGTGTTTTGAAACTATAACCTGTAAAAATGCTTCACTTCGCCTCGGATGACAGTAGATGCTTTTGCTTGATTTTGGCACACAGAATGTATTAAACTAAGCGCAGCTTTGGTAGTGCATCTGGTATCCATAAAACTGAGGTGTCGAATGCGAAAACGTTGCTCACATTACACACACAGGTGGGAAAATACCAGAAAACATATATCACGATTTGTCAAACCATATTACAATAATTTATTACGACGAGATTAATTTTTAATCTAAATGTATATTATATATTTGGTATGTGTATTAGAAATGAAGCAAGCGATATTTCAACGCAATAACAGCAGAAAAACTCCGCGTTTGAGAAGCTATCACCGCTTGGAACAGAAATGGGGGTGGAAGCTGCTGCTACTGCAGAAATTGACGCGCATGCCCATCTGTATCCAGGTGCCCTACTCCACGTGGCCATTCTGTGCGGACAAACATTAGTCAAACTGTTCTTTTTGTCATAAACTACTGGTTTGACACTGTCTCCACTGCCGCTCCTCCCAAAACTATAGCATGATCGGGAAATCTACTCGAAATATCTTCCAAATTTACCTTCAGGTGTTCTGCCGCAACAGCTGCTGAGCCAGGAGGCCTGTAGAAACATCCGATTACCATGCTCGAGCCTGCTTTAACCGTGACCTTCACCCATATTATTTCACACTTCGGATCTCCTTCGATACTAGTGCACTTTTTATCGCTATAAACACGCCTCCCCCTTCACAGTCCAGCCTATCTCTGCGGTAAACGCCGGCCGCGGTGGCCGAGGGGACTGAGGCGCTTCAGTCACGGTCTGCACGGCCACTACGGTCGGGGGTTCGAATCGCCCCTCGGGCATGGATATTTGTGCCGTCCTAGTTCGTAAGTAATTCATAAGTAGTTTGTAAGTTTAGGGACTGATGACCCCGTAGTTAAGTCCCATAAGACTTACAAACATTTGAACATTTGATTTCTGCTGTAAACATTCCAGTCTGAGTTTAGAATCTGATTACTGTTTATATCTGGTTTCAGTCACCTTTCCGTCCCTAGTACTATGTGGGCGTTGTGATCGTTTATTATTGAGAACAATTCTGGGACCTTTCTATAGAGGCTCCTGCAGTTAACTACTACTACATTGATCAATTCCTTCCCTGTTGTGTTCTGCAAACTGCTACCTTGTAGCGGCTCAGGAAGCAACTTGTCGGGCCTAGGGAGGGAATTCTCTAACCTAAAAATCCCCCATGTGCAATCCACACGTACTCCGCTAGCCTTGCACTGCTTACTGTATTCGTCCCTCGGTCTCCCTCTACGATTTTTACCCCACTCACTTCCTTCTAATGCTAAGTTGACGATTCCTTGATGTCTCAGAATGTGTCACACCAATCTATTCCTTCTCTTAAGATATGCCAGAAACTCCTTTTCTCCCCGATTCGGTTAAGCACCTCCTCATTAGTTACGTGACCTACCTATATAATTTTCATCATTCGTCTGTAGCACAACATTTCAAATCTTCTATCATCTTTTCATCTGAACTGATTATAGTCCACGTTTCACTGCCATACAATGCTACACTCCAGACAAATACTTTCAGAAAGGACTTCTTAACATTTAAATTAATATTGGATGTTAACAAGTTTCCCTTCTTTAGAAATGCTTTTCTTCCCATAGCCATTCTGCATTTTATAACTTCTTTACTTCGGTCATCAGAAGTTATCTTGCTACCCAAATAACAAAATTCATCTACTTCTTTTATAGTCTCATTACCTAATCTAATTCCTTCAGCATCGCCTGATTTTCTGACATTGTATTCCATTACCTTCGTTTTACTCTTGTTAATGATCATCTTATCTTCCTTTCAAGAGACTGTCCATTCCATTCAATTGCTCTTTCAGATCTTTTGCGGTCTCTGACAGAATTACTATGTCATCGGCAAACCGCCTTGTTTTTATTTCTTCTCCCTGCATTTTAATGCCCTCTCCAAATTTCTCCTTCCATTCCTTCACTGCCTGCTCAATGTACAGATGTAACAACATTGGGGAAAGGCTACAACCCTGTCTTACTCCCTTACCAACCTCTGCGTCCCTTTCTTGTCCTTCGACTCTAATAACCGCTGTCTGGTTTTAGTATAGGTTGAATATAACTCTTCGCTCCCTATATTTTCCCCCTGCTACCTTCAGAATTTGGAAGAGTGTGTTCGAGTCGACATTGTCAAAAGCTTTCTCCAAACGCTAAAACGCTAAAAATGTAGGTTTCCCTTTCCTTAACCTATCTTCTAAGGTAAGTCGTATTGTGAGTATTGCCTTCCGTGTTCCTACATTTCTCATAAATGCTAACTGATCTTCCCCGAGGTGAATGATTTCTTTTATCTCCTCATACATTTTTTCGATAGCCTCATCATCGGCTGAGCTAGTTGGCATGTAAATTTGCGCTACTGTGGTCGGTGTGGGCTTCGTGTCTATCTTTACTACGATTCTGCGTTCACTATGCTGTTCATTTTCTTATTCATTATCAGACCTACTCCTGCGTTACCACCAACTGA
Source organism: Locusta migratoria (assembly GCA_026315105.1). Lineage (NCBI taxonomy): Eukaryota > Metazoa > Arthropoda > Insecta > Orthoptera > Acrididae > Locusta > Locusta migratoria. The sequence goes on from CM048745.1 coordinate 527,254,933, forward strand.
TTTTGTATTGATAAACCTGTTCTCACCTGACCAGAAATCCTGTTCATCTTGCCACCGAACTTCACTAATCCCTACCATATCTAACACTAACCTATCCATTTCTCTTTTCAAATTTTCTAGCTTACCTACGCTATTAAGGGTTAGAACATTCCACGCTCCGACCCGTAGAATGTCTGTTTTGTTTTTCTTGATGACGACATCCTCCTTAGTAGTCCCCGCCCGTTGATCCGAATGAGGGACTATTTTACCTCTGGAATATTTTACCCAAGAAGACGCCATCATCATATAGTCATACAGTAGAGCTGCATGTCCCCGGGAGAAGTAACGACTGTAGTTTCACCTTGCTTTCAGGCGTTCGCAGTAACTGCATGGAAAAGCCACGTTAGCTGATGTTACAAGGCCAGCTCAGTCAATCATCCAGACTGTTGCCCCTGTAACTACTGAAAAGGCTGCTGCCCCTCTTCAGGAACCACACGTTTGTCTGGCCTCTCCACAGATACCCCTCCGCTGTGGTTGCACCTATGGTACGGCTATCTGCATCATTGAGGCACGCAAGCCACCCTGCCTCGGCAATGTCTGGGGTTCATGGGGCTGGTCTTGGGAATTTATTTCATCTCTGGCAGTATTGCTAATGTAAAAATGTCTAGTAGCACCCCATGTAACTGGCTGGGTAAGTCAGTTCGAAGTTCGGAGGAAGGCAATGGCATACCACCTCCAAACAGGACCATGCCTAGTAAAGCACTGTGGTGTTCAATCTGCGGATTGTTGACTGCTTTACCTTTACCTTTTTTTATTCTTTAATGGCGCTTGTTACTAATAAATAATACTATCTTCTTAATTATCAAATATTATTATTTATTAGTAACAAGCGCCATTAAAGAAAATATGTACTGAGAGGCCAATGCCAGAATTTCCAGGCTAATAAGCAGGAGTCGACATGAAGTACTTGAAGGCTCACCTCACATATTGCTCTAACCGCCTACATTTTTGCAATAAATACACTTTTTGTACCAGGTGAGTTACTCCAAAAAGTAACACCATTTGTCAAGTGAATGGAAGTAAGCAAAGTACATTCCTTTTCTTGTTGAACTATCACTTATTTCAGAAATCTGTTCGAATAGTAAAAATGCAGTACTTATTTTGTGAATAAGATCCTGAACAACGGGTTTCCATGATACGTTACTATCTGAGCGCCCAGAGATTTGAACTGTTCATCCCACTTATCATGTACCCATACCGTGCAATCAAAATGTCAGCTTTTGTTGAACTGTGTGTCAAAAACTGTAAAAACGGTCTCTTACTGTGATTTACCATTTCTTTCTTTCAAACCATAAACTTCCTTCATGAACTGCATTATTTGCTACTATATCGCCAACAACACCCTTCACGACAAAGCTAGTCTCATAAGCAAACAGAAATATCTCAGAATTATAAATAAATGAAAAACAACAGTGTCCCAGAACAAACTCCTAGTGCACTCCCACTTAACACTGCAGAGATCCACCCTCTGCTATTATAAAATTAAGACGTGAACCGATTGTGAGCTATCCCCATACTCCATAATGTTCCAACTTCTGCAAGAATAACTTGTGATCAACACAATCAACGTTTGCAAATTTTTATGTAATCCATCAAGTGCTTCAGGGAACGAGAGAGAAAAAAAGTAGCATTTTCGGTTGTGAAACCACTTATAAAACTAAACCGTAGACTTCACAGCAAATTATTCCCGTATGTTTGAAATCTTTCATGGACGGAAGTAGATGGACAACACTTCATTTCCAGAATAAAACTTTCACTCTCCAGCAGAGCGTGCACTGTATAAAACTTACTGGCAGATTAACATTATGTTCCAGAACCGGAATTCGAACCTGGACCCCTCATGACATTAGTTCTTGAAAAATGAAATAAAGAAATTTATGATAAGTTACAGAATTGCATTATAGTGAGAATGTTAATAGCCATTGTGATATTGTCGCGTTGAAATGGAAGCAGGCTTGACTTCGAAGGCAACTGAACACAGCACTTATATTGAAAGCAGGTTTATAACGAATGTAACATAGAAAATAACCTTCCTCATTAGCATCTATGCTGTTTTTATCAAATTTTAGGATCACACCACTCTAATTCTGAAGGTGGAGTTGAAGCCATGAGAACCACAGTAAATAGCAGTTGAATAGCTATTTGTACACATTTGACGAAGCAGTCATGTTCTGTGACTCCAAACCAGCAATTTTTAACTTAAAAGATCCATATACTGTTCAAGTCAAAGATATCCAAGAATTAATTAAGTCCCTACAACAAAACAACAAGGAAATTGCAATTCAGTGGATACGATCTCACTATGGCATAGATGATAATAAGGAAGGTGATTTTCTAACCAAAAAGGGCACAAAAAGTGAACAAATTGGAAATACTACCCTGTCGCATTTGCAGTAAAACACATGATAAACAACATATTTAAAGAAGAATTGAGAAGAATCAATAAAATCTCATGTGAGGGAAAGATCTGGGAAACCCTCTTGGATATCCAACTAATACAACATGGACCAAGAAGAGTGGCAGTGGCAACACTCCGCCTAACTACTGGACACGACTGTTTGACCGCCCACCTGCACAAGACCTCCATCCTGACGTCTCCAGAATGTGATCTGTATCACAACAGTGGTAGCATAATGAACGGAAGGTTGGACTGTCAGAAAAGTTGTGACGGGTGATAGGGGTGGAATTTGTGGGAACGACACTCGTCTGGCTGATTCTATATTCATTGACAGTATTTCCTGTACAACTGCGCGAATTCATTATCATCGTAGCCAGGATAGCTTCTTCGTGTTCTCTTTTGATTGCATTATTGTACTCGTTTGGACGTTCAAGCAGCCTGTCGGCAGTAGCGTTTTCATGATTCGTGCAGTAGCCTTGGCGATCCGCTTTGTTTGCACGGAATTTCTTTTACATTCAGCGTATGAAAGTAGAATATCCAACTTCCCCCTCATTCGTGTACATATCTGCAGGCAATGGATCTAGAAGCGGAAATGAGCGGCCCTCAGTATAGTCAAGTCTACAGTTAAATGTGCTGACTGACATTCTGATGCTACGTAGCACGAGAGGTCCGCTCGGCGATGTTTGCACTGCTATCGGCGATTCCGGCCGCAATTCCCTCTAATTCTAGGACAATTCTCATGTTTTAGGACAAGTTTCTACGTCAAAATTAACAAACCCTGTATCAGTGTAATTGTCTTCTCAAGATCTATTGAATGTTGTTATACAAAATAAGTGCTTCCGTTAAAAAACCTTACAAGCTTGCTTCAATACGTATATCAGTTGATACCGGCGCGGAAACCGTTAACCACACAAAAATATATATCATATTCACAGAATATATGACAACAACTACGAATGGGCAAAGCTGAAAATGTGTACCCAGCTGGGATTCGAACCGGGATCTCCTGCTTTCTAGGCAATTGAGCTGACCCTACACCACTGGGGACACAGTGAGCACCGCACCTGCAAGGACTACCCATGCACGCCTCGTACGCCTCCCGTCTGACACAAATTCCCAGCTTCACCCTGCTCACGTAGTTATGAAACTAATTACCGTAAGAATAAGGACCACATTCGCAGTTGATGTCATATATTCTGTGAATATGAAAAAAAATAACAACTGCAGGATCAGAAGTGACGTCTGTTCTCTCTGAAAAGATGATATATATATAGGGTGTTTCACTAAGTGTGTTTGCCTCTGTAACTTATAAAATAATAGGTGACGGGACATTTTAACACGGTAGGTCAACTCAAGAAATGTTACACTTTCTGTGAGCTATGAACATAGTTTATTGTATCATTTTCCAGAGTTACACCACAAAGATATAATTTTTTAAATGGAACAATAGTTTTTTTCTGTCGTTTATTGGATTCGTTTAAACCAGCTGCGTCCAAATCAATTTAAACTACATTCCTATCAACTACAACCTTTCAAAGTTCCGGGGGCGGAGGCTGCGATAGCGCAGGTGATTGGCCGAGTGGCTATCCCCTGTGACACGGCCCACTGTCCCATGACCACCAGCCAGTCAGCAACGCTGTCGTAGCCTCCGCCCCCTAAACTTTGAAGGGTTGTAGCTCCCAAACTAACAGTGATAGGAATGTAGTTTAAATTGATTTGGACGCATCTGGTTTCAACGAATCCAATGCACGATAGAAAAAACTATTGTTCCATTTAAAAAATTATACCTTTGTGCTGTAACTCTTTGGAATATGATACAATAAACTATGTTCATAGCACCGCAGAAATTGTAACATTTCTTGTGTTCACCTACCGCATTAAAATATCCCGTCGCCTATTATTTTATAAGTTACAGAGGTAAACACACTTAGTGAAACACCGTATATATATATATATATATATATATATATATATATATATATATATATGCGGCCCCCCCCCCTCCAGACGTTCCAGCATGTTCCGAAAACCGGGCTTCCATATGTGTATCTGTTCACAAAATAAAATGTGTTTTACGTGACTCACTCTGTATATTACCCGTTTATCTATGTCCAACACCTATTTTTCTCACAATTTCGAAAAATTATAGGCCAATTTAATTTGTCGAATTCTTTTCCAAGTCTTACTGCCATTATCAGGCTGAATGTCAGGGCCACCTGTCTGGTGCCTGTACCTTTACTAAAGCCAGACTAATCATGCATCGAACCCTCATTTTTTTCCATTCTTTTTCCTACTCTCGTGAGTAGCGTGGAGGCCTGAGCTGCACAGTTGATAGTGCGCTAGTTCTCTCACTTCGCTGCCCTTGCTATCTTCGGAAATTTTGGGTGATATTTTTCCGAAAGTCTGATTGTACGTCCCAAATAGGGTGACAGTTAATCGAACTATATGTAACATACTACGAGTCAGTTACAAACTTCAGCGTACACTTTATTCAACATGTTGAGAGATTTCAGTTCAAATGTTCAAATGTTTGTATAGTCTATGGGACTTAACTACGGGGTCATCAGTCCCTAAACTTACAAACTACTTATGAACTACTTACGAACTAGGACGGCACAAATATCCATGCCGAGGGGGGATTCGAACCCCCGACCGTAGTGGCCGTGCAGACCGTGCCTTAGTCTCCTGGGCCACCGCGGCTGGCGGATTTCAGTACTATCGCGTTATTTCCAATGGCAAAAGGAAAACGTACCCTTGTTAATTTATTTCATAGATTATCGATATTCTTTAATAACTTATGGCTAAAGAGAAATATTATGTTGCTTGGTTGTGTGAGACCTGTAGCAGGGGGAGGGATACGCGTCAAGGCACGAACTTGCGGTCGCACCACGAGGGCGGCTCATTGTTATTCTGAGGGGGCGAGGTTCCCGGAAGATGGCTTACGGCCGAGAGCCACTGGAGCAGGTAGAGCCGAGGCGACAGCCTTCCAACGAAAAAAATGCGATTCCGTCTTGATCATCAATTCTCATCTGAATAGAAAAAGATTGTTTCATAATAAACTAGCTGAAAATCCACCGTTGCCAAAGTATTTACTTATTCCAGCCTTGAGCTAGTATTTCTCCTATCCCTGCTATCTCCTTTTTTTCTAATTACATGTTATATTTACAGTAGAAAATAAAATAAATAAGGTTGTATTAAATAATTAACAAAATTATATGTCCAGTACCCAAACAAAGAAAGATAGTAATCAAAATACAAATAATATACTACATTCATTTAATTCACAACTTTATTATAAACAATATTTCTTGTTACCTGTCCAGGATCTAAAATGAATAATTTCTTTGGTGAGCCCACCCCTGAGAAAGTTACATAATGTTGTCCGTTTGAGAAACATGGACATATAAAATCCACTCCACAGTATTGAATAAATTGCCGTATGGTTTACTAATCGTAATAGAAAAATGCCAGTCTCGTGGAAACTGCAGTCTCTATAAAGCTATTTCCGACGAAAATAATGGGTATTCGTCGGATGTACACTGTTGCATTCTCTTTCTTTCCTGAAGCTCTATAGAAGATTACAGCGATTTCACGTGCAGTCGTGTGCGCTTCACGGTTCAAAGTTTGTTCTAAGTTGTCAAGAGCAGTCGGGTTTTAGGAATTTCATCAACCTGGCTGGAATACAGGAGTGTTTTAGAGGTAAATACATAAATGTAGCGGTCTGCGGCACGCCAGTCACGGTCTGCACGGCCACTACGGTCGGGGATTCGAATCCCCCCTCGGGCATGGATATTTGTGCCGTCCTTAGTATTAGCTAGTCTCTTAAGTAGTTTGTAAGTTTAGGGACTGATTACCCCGCAGTTAAGTCCCATAAACTCGACAAACATTTGATTTGAACGTAAATGTATTAATACGCGGTGCATGATGTGACAGGATTTACCCATCGCAGTATATATCATCTGATATTTATTGCATTATATGTTCTATAATTGTATAATTTTGAAGCTATATATTCATTTTTATAAGTACTGTATGTCGGTAAAATTCGTTGCGACCAGAGTTAGTTGTATAGAAGTAATAGATTAAAATCTGATGCATGATGGAGCGGTTTTCCATGAATGTTACTGTTTATGTCCTTATATCTCATGAACTGTACTGTGATACAATTTCGAAATTACTTTCACCTCTATGTGTGTATACTGTCTGTCAAATTTCCCGCGACTACAATTTGTAGTGTAGAAATTATAAACTATAACGTCATACGAATGCCGTAGTTTTGCTGCATCAACAACGGAAAAGTAGGAAGATGTGGTTGTCAGCGAGAAAAAGTTTATTAAAGGTTCGAATTATGTTTAAAGTTCGTTTATAGTTGCTGAGTACTGACATTCTCACAAAGTGTGTGAATAAAGTCTCGTCGCATTATGTGGCAGTTTCTTACATCACCCATTGTTTATGACGCTTTATCTTCTGAACTATGTGTCATATGTGGTTCTTGCCCAAGACAGCATTGTTACCTGACAGTAAGGAATATGTGTACCAAATTTGGTTGAAATCGGTCCACTAGGGTAGGAGGAAATGTGCAACATGGTCGTTTGATGCAGCAGTTTTCGCACATCTCATTGTTTATGATATCATATCTCGTGAACAATGTGTTGTACGTGATTCTTTTACTTACAGCGACAGTCCACATGGATTGAAGCTTACGTGTGAAAAATATCACAAAAATTGAAAAAAAAACCTGTGATTTGTGTGCAATACGAACACGCAAACACACGGTAAAACTGCTTTATGTACACAACTGGCCATTAAAATTACTACGCCAAGAAGAAATACAGATGATAAACGAATATTCATTGGACAAATATATTATACTACAACTGACATGTGATTACATTTTGACGCAATTTGGGTGCATAGATCCTGAGAAATCAGAACCCAGAGAAACCACCTCTGGCCGTATTACCGGCCTTGATACGCGTGGGTATTGAGTCAAACAGAGCTTGGATGGCGTGAACAGGTACAGATGCCCATGCAGTTTCAACACGATACCACAGTTCATCAAGAGTAGTAACTGGCTTATTGTGACGAGCCAGTTACTCGGCTACCAATGACCAGATGTTTTCAATTGGTGAGAGATCTGGAGATTGTGCTGGTCAGGGCAGCAGTCGAACATTTTCCGTATCCAGGCAGGTCCGTACAGGACCTGCAACGTGTGGTCGTGCATTGCCCTGCTGAAATGTAGGGTTTCGCAGGAATCGAATGGAGGGTAGAGCCATGGGTCGTAACACAACTCAAATGTAAAGGCCACTGTTCAAAGTGCTGTCGATGCGAACAAGAGGTCACCGATACGTGTAACCCATGTCACCCCATACCATCACGCCAAGTTATAAGCCAGTATGTTGATGACAATTACACGTTTCCCATGTGCGTTCACCGCGATGTCGCCAAACATGGATGTGACCATCATGATGCTGTAAACTTGGATTCATCCGAAAAATGACGTTTTGCCATTCGTGCACCCAGGTTCGTCGTTGTGTACACCATCGCAGGCGCTCCTGTCTGTGATGCAGCGTCAATGGTAACCGCAACAATGGTCTCTGAACTGATATTCGATGCTGCTGCAAACGTCGTCGAACTGTTCGTACATATGGTTGTTGTCTTTTAAACGTCCCCATCTGTTGACTCAGGGATCGAGACGTGGCTGCACGATCCGTTACCGCCTTGCGGATAAGATGCCTGTCATCAACACTGCTAGTGATACGAGACCGTTGCGATCCAGCACGGCGTTCCGTATTGCCCTCCTGAACCCACCGATTGCATATTCTGCTTACAGTCATTGGATCGCGACCAACGCGAGCAGCAATGTCGCGACAGCATAACCGGAATCGCGATAGGCTACAAATTGACGTTTATCAAAGTTGAAAACGTAATGGTTCGCATATCTGCTCCTTACACGAGGCATCACAACTTTTTAGCAGGTAACGTCGGTCAACTGCTGTTTGTATATGATAAATGGGTTGGAAAGTTCAAGACGTACTGGAAAAATCCCTGTCGAGAAGATTTAAAATCACGATTTATCAAAATATGATCAAGCCTGTGGTAATGTACGGTTATGAAATCCTCACCTTTAGGAAAACAGATGAACAAAAACTAAATGTTTTTGAACTAAAACTCCTACGATAAATCTATGGTTCTCTGATGGACATACAAACAGGAGAATAGAAAATTCGAAACAACCAGGAATTAACAGAGCTTTACGCACAACCTTAAATTATACAAATGATGAAGAGGAGATAGCTTACTTGGGTTGGACATGTAGCTAGAGCGAATGATGGGAGGACACCTTGCGCTGAGTAAGGCCCAAGATTCTATGACTGCCAGAATTATGAAATTTTGTACACATATTTTTGTAAACCTTATAAACGTTGTCTAAAGAGAAAATTTTGACATTCTGGTTGCAAGCCGAGTGTGGGGCAAAGTGCTTCGTATTTTTGCTACGGACTGATGACCACGCAGTTTGGTCCGACAGTTTAACAAACATTTGAACATTTTATGACGCTAAAGGTCGGTGGTTCGGAACCCGCCACTACCTTTTCTTTTCCTAAAAGGATTTCAGAAACTCTTATTAATTAACTTTTTATTATTTAGATTATTTTGGTCCAAAATGTTTGCAAAAACTTATAAAACGACAAGTCTAAAGTGGGCCGTAAAACACGTCAGTGCAATTTTTTTTTTTTTTTTTTCGATATGGTTATCACGCAAGGTTGATACGAAAAACACAGGGTGTGAACCCCAACTGCGGACACGGAACAGTGTTCCGGATCGTCAGGGTGGTGGTGGCTGTCCACGCAGGGTGTCGCGCCGCCGCCGGTCGCTCGATGCTCGCGCCGGCCAGGCCGCCCTGCCCCGCCGCCGCCGCCGCCCCCGCCGCCCCCGCCGCCGCAATGGGGGCGTCGCTCTGTCCGCCAGCTGCCTGCCTTTGTGGCCGGGCTCCCGCCAGCCGCGCTCGCTTCTCAGAAGAACGCCGCCGCAATCTGCACGCCGCCTTTCCTGAAAAGCGACGCGACTTCTGGCGTGCTACCGCAACGGCCATGTACCGGCCTACTGTTTACAAAGTTTGCCAATATCGCCAACGTGTGCAACACAAAATGCCTGTGCGTTTGTAGCCCGGGCGGAATCTCCCGTTCCGCGAATGAGATTTCGCGAGAACGTTCCCACACGAGCGTCTATTTCTTGTAACATACAAATGAGCATCTCCTTGTGTGCAGACCACACGGAGGTAATATTTTGTTCTCGAAGTGGGAACTCGTTCCACATTACTGACCTACTCCCACTAAACCCATCATTGTGGTTAAATTCATAGAACTGCTCTCCGTAGCCAAAACAGCACCTTCACGACGTGGAGATTTATGTATAGTCATTCTTTCATAGATGTTTCCCATGCTATTAAAACTGCTTTGTTTCCAAACGTTTCTAAATCTATGATACTTAACTACTATGGTTATCAGTCCCTAGGGTTCCAAACTAATTACACTAATTTAATCTAACGTACATCAACATATATATTCCGCAATCTACCGTCAGGTGCGTGATGGTGGGTATACTGGACCACTACTAAGCACTTCCTTTCCCATTCCATTACGAAATAGAACGAGGGAAAAAAGTAGGCGACTGGAACATAATTCTACACTTAGCCTCAAATTCCGACCCTCTGAATTTCCTCTACAGAATTTCTCGAAAAGAACGTTGTCTTTCCTCCAGCGATCCCTATATGAGTTGCCGGAGCATTTCTGTGACACTCGCGCATTGGTCGAACCTACCAGTAACGAACCTAGCTGAACGCCTCTGAACTGCTTCTATGTCTTTTAAACTGATCTGCTGCGGGTTCCAAACTCTTGATGTGATCGTAGCAGCGTTTCATACGCGGTATCCTTTACAGATGAAGTACATCTTCCCAAAATTCTCCCAATAAACCTAAGTCTGCTGTACGCCTTACAACTGTCCTGACATATTTGTTCCATTTCATATCGCTCTACAATGTTACACCTACATATTTGACCGACGCGACTGTATCAAGAAGCTCACTACTAATGCTGTATTCAAACATTATGGGATTGTTTTTCCTACTCATGTGGATCACCTTACATCTTTCTACAGTTAGAGCTAGCTGCCATTCTTCGCACAAAATAGAAATTTTTCTAAGTCATCCTGTATGCTATTACAGTCAGTTAAAGACAATACCCTCCGATACACCACAGCAACATCAGCAAATAGCCTCAAACTACTCTGTCCATCAGATCATTTATATAGATGCAAAATAACAACGGTCTCTTCACACTCCCCTTGGTACGCCTGACGATACACTCGTCTCTGATGAACACTCGTCGTCGAGAACAACGTACAGGGTTCTATTACTTAGGAAGTCTCCCAGACAGTCATAAATCAGTGAACCTATTCCATATGCTCGTATCTTCGGTATCAGTCTGTAGTGTGGCAACGCGTCAAATGCCTTTTTGAAATCGAGAAAAATACAAACCTAAGGACGGTGGAGGACTCGAACCTCCAACGGGGAGCAACCGCACGCTCCGTAGCAAGACGCGTTAGAGCGCTCTGGCATTCCATCGCGGCACTGCGTGGTCTGCTAACCACACACTGAAGTGGATTAGTATACTAGATTTTACACGGCTAATCAAAAACAAGAAACAGATTTCGTATCTTTATATCTTCCAAAGTACAAAAGATAGAGCCACGTGGGAGTGGCCGTGCACTCTAAGACGCCTTGCTGTGGAGTGCCTGGCTGTTCCCTGTCGGAGGTTCGAGACCTCCCTCGTGGCCGGCCGCGGTGGCCGAGGTGACTGAGGCGCTCCAGTCACGGTCTGCACGGCCACTACGGTCGGGGGTTCGAATCCCCCCTCGGGCATGGATATTTGTGCCGTCCTTAGTATTAGCTAGTTCATAAGTAGTTTGTAAGTTTAGGGACTGATGACCCCGTAGTTAAGTCCCATAAACTATACAAACATTTGAACATATTTTTGAACCTCCCTCGTGCATGCTTGTAAAAGTGTTCAATTGTTTGTAAATCTTTCGGACTAAACTACTCAGGTTATCAGTCCCTGGCCTTACAAACTACACCAAGTGAAACTAACCTATGGACAAACACACACATCCATGGCAGAGGCCCCTCAGGGGCTTGGCGAACCCGGGGTCCTGAGCTGTGGGCTGTGTCGTGCCAACAGTCCGCTACAACGTAAGCTCTGTGCGTGCTTCAACGACCATCGATCGGCGCGATGATGGAACGTTGTACGTTTCAGAGTCCGGGGATCTTGGCTTAATCGCCCGGGTCGCGAGGACAGTACAAACCTCTTTAAAAAGAACCTCAATCTCAAGGTGTGCTACGTGCCGAGGAGATGCATGGCTGTTTAGGTAGAACAGTCGCTAGCGAGCAACCTCTGAGGAACCTGCCGCACCTCAGTTGTATAAGGCTCCATGCCAGGGCGGTTTCCGCCATGGTCGATCTACCACCAACAATCTGGAATACCTCGAGTTTACAATCGGCACAGCCTTTTCCAGGCGCCATCATCTTGTTGCCGTCTTCTTTGATATGCACAAAGCATACGATACCACCTGGCGACGACACATCCTCAACACTTTTATATGACTGGGGCCTCCGAGGCTCCCTACCGATTTTTATCCAGAATTTTTTAGCTGTCCTTACCTTTCGTGTTCAAATTGGTGCTTCCTTGAGTTCCTCTCATATCCAGGAAAATGGGGTTCCTCAGGGTTCTATTTTAAGCGTTCCATTATTTTCAAAATGTTCAAATGTTTGTAGAGCTTATGGGACTTAACTATGGGGCCATCAGTCCCTAAACTTACAAACTACTTATGATCTACCTAATACTAAGGACAGCACAAATATCCATGCCCGAGGGGGGATTCGAACCCCCGACCGTACTGGCCGTGCAGACCGTGACTGGAGCGCCTCAGTCCCCTCGGCCACCGCGGCCGGCGTTCCATTATTTTTAATTGCCATCAACGGTTTAGCGGCAGTGGTTGGATCGTCGGTGTCCCCTTCTCTTTATGCTGACGACTTTTGTCTCTCTTTTAGGTCCTGCAGCACCCAAGTTGCCGAGCGCAGGTTGCAAGGTGCTATTCGGAAGGCGAAGACCTGGGCGCTTATCCACGGCTTTCAGTTTTCTGGCACCATGACCAGAGTGATGCACTTCTGCCAGCGTCGGACTGTCCATCCACACCCTGAACTTTATCTTAATGACGAACTACTTACCGTAGTAGAAACTCATCGGTTTTTAGGACTAGTCTTTGACGCCCAGCTGACATGGCTCCCCCACATTCGTCAGCTGAAACGAGAGTGCTGGCGCCACCTCAACCTTCTCAGACACTTGGGTCATACGACCTGGGGTGCTGACCACTCGACACTGGGACTTAACTACGGGGTCTTCAGTCCCTAAACTTACAAACTTCTTATCAACTACCTTATACTAATATACTAATGACGGCACAAATATCCATGCCCGAGGGGGGATTCGAAACCCCGACCGTGGTGGCCGTGCAGACCTTGACTGGAGCGCCTCAGTCCCCTCGGCCACCGCGGCCGGCGTTTATGTGATTTGTCATGCTATGGATTGTTGAAGAAAAAATATAGGGTGTCCATTGAAAAAAAAAAAAAAAAAAAAAAAAAAAAAAAAAAAAAAAAAAAAAAAAAAGAATTTGAGTTAAAAAACATATTTGCTTTCGTATTAGAATGTTTCCAAATGTGCACATTCATGGGCCCTAGACGTACATTGATACCGGTGAAAGTCGTTTTCCAATAGCTGTTATTGTTTCAGAGATATTTTGGGTGGACAAGATAGCTGGGACACCCTATATATAAAGTTCCGGTAGTTCACTTATGTCGAAGCCAGTTACAAAAGAAATAGTTTTTGCCTGATTTTATCTTGGTATTGACCTTGCAAATTAGGTTTTATGTAAATTTCTTTTCACTACATAGCTGATAAAAATATTCTTCCACATACATTTAGCGATCTATTGAAAGTCAGAGATATTATCCATGCGATGAAGGGTTCTAATTACTGACTGATTTTAAAACAAATTAAAATCTCACTCATCTCTATATTCTTCAAAATAACACAATTTACATTAAATGCACTTGGACAAAAAACTCATAAAGAGAGCTAAAGTAACATACAAACTTAACTCATAGAAAGCTGAACTTACAGAGAACCTAACGTCAGAGAGCTAAGTGTACATAAAGCTAATTTTATAGAAAGCTAAACTTACACAGCCTAACGTACAGGGAGCTAAATGTTCTGAGTAACCCAACTGCGGGAATTAATTATACTAATATTCTGACAAAACATTACCGTAATTTAAGGTGTTTTGACTATCTTATTCTATGGACTTTATTAGTATAATTTACAAAGATGGTAACTGATTTGCTTAAATTTTAGAAGAATACATAATTTATGCTTCGTAAAAATAATGAAATATTTTCAAATGACGGAAAATGGCGATCCTAATGCTACTACCGCTATGTTCAAATGTTCAAATGTTTGTTAAGCTTATGGGACTTAACTACGGGGTCATCAGTCCCTAAACTTACAAACTACTTATGAACTACTTACGAACTAGGACGGCACAAATATCCATGCCCGAGGGGGGGATTCGAACTCCCGACCGTAGTGGCCGTGCTGACCGTGACTGGAGCGCCTCAGTCACCTCGGCCAACGCGGCCGGCTACCGCTATGTAGTGTTACAGTAAGTAACTTCACATTCCTCATCTAACACCGTCTATTCCTGTGTCGTACAAACTACAGTTATATAGCAAAAAGTGTGTCCTGACGGCCACACCAAAAGGGAAGAATTTTTCTTAGCATGCTATATGATCTCAAAGGAGATAAGTTTCGCTAACGATTAATTTTCTATGATGAATACACTTTTTTTCCTTTAGATCTAATCGGATAACGATAGACTTTGGACAAGTGGAAATCATATGTCAGTTATTGAACTTGAAAGACACTGACCCATGATGCAATGTCTGTTAAGTCATATCTGTACAGAAAAGTTTATAGAATTTCCTTCTGGAGACGTCTCAAAATTCAAATATGTGTGTCTTATGCGACCAAACTTCTTGGTTATCAGTCACCAGAATAACACACTAATTACTTGACTAAATTAAACTAACTTACTCTAAGAACAACACAAACACCCATGTCCGAGGGAGGATTCGAACCTCCGACCGTAGCGACCGTGCAGACTGTGACTTGCGGTCGCCTGGAGAGGACTGTCACAAAACTAATTATTTAGACTTCTTTCCCGAACTTCAAGGTGATTAATAAAAGATGGTGCCCCGTCTCATTTCTGTAAGCAAGTTCAACATTACCTGAATGATGCCATTCTAAAATGTTCAAATGTTTGTATAGTCTATGGGACTTAACTACGGGGTCATCAGTCCCTAAACTTACAAACAACCTATGAACTACTTACGAACTAGGACGGCACAAATATCCATGCCCGAGGGGGGATTCGAACCCCCGACCGTAGTGGCCGTGCAGAC
Source organism: Locusta migratoria (assembly GCA_026315105.1). Taxonomy (NCBI): domain Eukaryota; kingdom Metazoa; phylum Arthropoda; class Insecta; order Orthoptera; family Acrididae; genus Locusta; species Locusta migratoria. The sequence continues at coordinate 527,269,941 of CM048745.1, forward strand.
CGTGACTGAAGCGCCTTAGTCCCCTCGGCCACCGCGGCCGGCGATGCCATTCTAGGACGTTCGATTGGACATGGCGGAACAGAAGTTGAATTTCACCGCCGGTGGCCTCACATGTCTCTGCACATAACACATTCTGATATTTATCTGTGGGGTTGCAAAAGTCACAAGCTTTCTATCCCGTCTATGTCTGACACTCTTGAAAGTCTGCGACGTCGAATTGTTGAATTTGATAGCGAGAGATCTGCTACTTCCTGTGCGTAAAGAAATGAGCAAGCGTTCAGATATTTGAATCCTTGATCCTTTCCCTCCCCAGAGACATTGTAATTGTATTTCTGTCTTTGATAGTTAGGAAAGAATAAATGAAAGCCATCTGTGTTTGTTACTAGCTTAATCCTACCGAGACTGATCTGAAATGAAAGTAAATACAGGGTGTTAAAAAAGTGTTCAACACTTTGAGACTTTATATATTTAATTTATCATATGGCATATATTGTTAAGCCTAATAATTTATTCAGTATTTAATTAGAAAATGACATTGAATATAGGCAATTGCCTCTCTTATTGCTGCTAGTAAATTGTTAAAGAATCCCTTGTAGGCTCGAGCTAGGCATTCTTCCACTATGTGTTGGATAGTTTGCCTCCCAGCATCGCGATCGCAGTTTGGCGTTGGCATCTTTCACCATTTGCGGAGAGCGTCAGCTCTTCTAGCACGGCCAATACGTATGTGGTTCAGTGTTTCCCACACTTTGCGTTGTTGGTTGAAGCCAGGAAGTTTCTCAGTGGTGAAGAAGCTTTGGCATTTCCTTGGACAGTGTCATTGCTAATGCAGTTCCCAGAGATTGTGGACATCCAAAGTTGGAATTCGTCAACTCTTAGCGGAGGGTAATGCTGCTCTGCTCAGTCTGAGTCTTCTGCGTTCCAGGTCAGCTACATCATTATTTATGGGGTTGTTTGTTAGTGTATTGTGCTATTTAAGAAGAGCATTTTTTTCGTAGTCTCTCTAGTGGTGGAATATGGCTCAGAATTGGCAGCGATAGAGTTGGTGAGGATTTAATTATGTCTCTGATAGTGCGCATGATATCATTTAGCACTACATCAATCTTGTATGGCCATTAATATTGTTACACCACGAAGATGACGTGCTACAGACGCGAAATTTAACCGACATGAAGAAGATGCTGTGATATGCAAATGATTACCTTTTCAGAGCATTCACCCAAGGTTGGCGCCGCTGGCGACACCTACAACGTGCTGACATGAGGAAAGTTTCCAACCGATTTCTCATACACAAACAGCAGTTGACCGGCGTTGTCTCGTGCAAGGTTGTTGTGATGGCTCGTGTAAGGAGGAGAAATGCGTACCGTCACGTTTCCGACTTTGATAAAGGTCGGATTGTAGCCTATCGCGGTTGTCGTTTATCGTATAGCGACATTGCTGCTCGTGTTGGTTGCGATTTTTTATTGGTTTTTTCTGTTCCTTAGGACCCAATTGAGGAGTGAGACTCCATGGTCATGGAACAAGTCAATACATTAATTGTTACACAAGAATAGTAATATAAAAATTTTAAGTAGTCCCTTGCACACGACAATCTCAAGACAAAGTGAAAAGAACCAATAAAGAAAAAATAAATTAGCTTAATTGTTTAACTTTTCTAGGAGTTCCTCGACAGAATAAAAGGAGTGAGCCATGAGGTAACTCTTCAATTTAGATTTGAAAGCGAGTGGATTAGTGCTAAGATTCTTTAGTTCTTGTGGCAGCTTATTGAAAATGGATGCCGCAGAATACTGTACCCCTTTCTGCACAAGTGTTAAGGTGGTGTGATGCAAATGTAGATTAGATTTCTGTCTAGTATTCGCCGAGTGAAAGCTACTAACTCGTAGGAATAAGCTGATATTATTAACAACAAACGACATCAAAGAAAAAACGTATTGTGACGCCAGAGTCAAAACTCCCAGACTACTGAAAAGGGGTTGACATGACGTTCGCGAACTTACACCAAATATTGCTCGAACCGCCCGTTTTTGAGCCAGAAATATCCTTTTTGCATCAGGCGAGTTACCCCAAAAAACAATGCCGTACGTCATAAGTGAGTGAAAGTAAGCGTAATAGACTACTTTTCGTGTTGAAAAATCACTTATCTCAGATATTGTTCTAATGGTAAATATAGCAGAATTTAGTTTTGGAACAAGATCCTGAACATGGGCTCTCCATGACAGCTTACTGTCTATATGAACACCTAGAAATGTGAACTGTTCAGTCTCACTTATCACATGCCCATTACGTGTAATCAGAATGTCAGCTTTCGTCAAATTATGTGTTAGAAACTGCAAAAACTGAGTTTTACTGTGATTTAACATCAATTTGTTTTCTACTAGCCATGAACTTATCTCTTGAACTGCATTATTTGATACTGTGTCAATATTACGAGCAACATCCTTCACTACCAAGCTGGTATCATCAGCAAACAAAAATATTTTACAATCACCTGTTATACTCGAAGGCATATCATTTATATAAATAAGAAACAGCAATGGTCCCAAACAGACCCTTGGGGCACCCCATACTTAATTGTGCCCCATTGGGATTGCACGTCATAGCCATTTTCTACACTGCGGAGAATTACCTTCTGTTATCTATTATTAAAGTAAGAGGTGAACCAGTTGTGGACTACTCCCCGTATTCCATAATGTTCCAACTTCTGCAACAATATTTTGTGATCCAATGACTGTTAGTAGAATATGGAATCGGTGGGCAATACGGAACGCCGTGCTGGATCCCAACGGCCTCGTATCACTAGCAGTGGAGATGACAGGCATCTTATCACCTTGGCTATAACGGATCGTGCAGACACGTCTCGATCCCTGAGTCAAGAGATGGGGACTTTTGCAAGACAACAACCATCTGCACGAACAGTTCGAAGACGTTTGTAGCAGCATGGACTGAGGTTACTCTTGACGCCGCATCACAGATAGGAGCGCCAGCGGTGGTGTACGCAACGACGAATCTGGCTGTACGAATGGCAAAATGTCATTGTTTTCGGATGAATCCAGGTTCTATTTACAGCATCCTGATGGTCGCATGCGTGTTTGACGACATCGCGCTGAACGCACATTGGAATAGTGTATTCGTTATCACCCGGCGTGATGCTATGGGGTGCCATTGGTTACACGTCTCCATCACCTCTTGTTCGCATTGACGGCACTTTGAACATTGGCCGTTATATTTCAGATGTGTGACGACCCGTGGCTCTACCTTCCATTCGATCCCTCCGAAACCCTACATTTCAGCAGGATAATGCTCTATCGCATGTTGCAGGTCCTGTACGGGCCTTTCTGGATACGGAAAATGTTGGACTGCTGCCCTGGGCAGCACATTCTCCAGATCTCTCACCAACTGAAAACGTCTGGTCAATGTTAGCCGAGTAACTGGCTCGTCACAATACACCAGTCACTACTCTTGATGAACTGTGGCATCAAGTTGAAGCTGCATGGGCATCTGTACCTGTACACCCCATCCAAGCTCTGTTTGACTCAATGCCCAGGCGTATGAAGGCAGCAATTACATCCAGAGATGGTTGTTCTTAGGATCAATGCGTGAAAATGTAATTACATCTCAGTTCAAGTATATTTGTCCAATGAATACCCGTTTATCATCTGCATTTCTTCTTGGTGTACCAATTTTAATGGCCAGTAGTGTAGTAAAAATATAATAAATTAACCATCATGCGAGATAGGATGATTTTCACGAATCTTAACATTTGTGACGCCAAGTATCCCGATAAGGCTTGCTCAGAGTGGAGAGTCTAGGGACTCAAGACTCCAAAAACGGCGGACGAAACCTGTCGTAACACTGCCAGGAGAGATAAAAATCCCATGAGCGAAATTTTCAAATGTGAATCTTCAGGTTTTGGCAGCTCAAAGACTGTTCCATTAAGATCCGGATGTGCAACCGCAAGAATCCTCCTTCTTCTTCTAATATTTCGGCTGTGTAACGTCTTACGGCACACTCTGAAAATGGCTGGACGTTAGACAGCCGAAATATTAGAAGAAGAAGGAGGATTATTGCGGCTGCACATCCGAAACTTAATGGAACAAATTTTCAAATGTTTGTGAACCAATTGGATTAAAGTGCTATCGTTGTCGGTACTTACACTTACAAACTACGTAAAGTAACGTACACTAACGATTACTCACAGACACACACACACACACACACACACACACACACACACACACACATGCCCTATGGAGGACTCGAACAGCCGATCGGAACGACCGCCCAGTCCGTATCATGAGGCCTTAGACCATGGGCATTCCGTGCGGCCCTAGGAGTGAGTGGGAGGCTTCCTATTTTTATAATTACACCTGCTAAGAAAGAAAATTGTTGCCTGATTTATATTTTCATTCTGCAGACGAGTGTGCGCTGATTTGAAAGACTAATCTATGTGCCAGAAAGGCATTCTAAGTTGAGACATTTTTAAATTTATTCCAGTTGTTGTGCCCGTTGTGGACGTTGGTTCGTGTTTTAGTTTGTCCATGTTTGAGTTATTGGCTCAGTTGTTTTTCATTGGAGTGAGCGTTTAGCCCTCTCATAAAATGCGCTGAGCACAGCACTTGTTCTGAGCCCTCCTAGAGCGCTTGCGGTCCTTCCTGGCAGCTTCACTATAGCCAGTACCTCGCCTCCTACATTACAAACTTTACAGACGTAGTTCTGCAAACTTTGCAGGACTAGCAGTCCTGCAAGAAATGATATGGTGGAGACATGGCTTAGGCCGGTATTACACTATCAAATTTATTGGACAAGAAGTTTGATGAAATATTGGTCCTACTTCTTTGGCGAAGGTCTTTAATATGACGCAAAAAGGGATTATTATACGGCCATGTAATATATGATTAAGAACCTTTGGAAAGGCGGTCAATACCTCATTTTATGTTCGGCAAGTACTTGTACGACAAGTGAGCTGTGTTTGAGCTGTGTTTGGAAAACAATGAAAGAAACATACTTTCACTGCAAGGTAACGCACACAACACAATTTTTATAACGAGAACTGCGTGTCGGGGGCTTAAAAACATATGAAACGAACTTATGAATGGATGATATCACATTAAAATATGTGCTCAGGTAAGTGGTTTCTCGGTTCCTCATATTAAAAAGCGCAACAGAAAGACATAACGTAACGCGATGCTAGTTTACAGTTAGCACTCGAATAGTTTAGTCCACATTGACGAAAGGTTTCTGAAGATGATCCACAAAGATTGAAACATGTTAATGTAAGAAAAAAAAGAAGATTCCCAATTGTTGACTGATGATCACGTAATAAATTGTCCAAAAAATTAGGGAATCGGTTAAGAAATCTAGGTTCTGAATTATTGTCGTCGCCTGGATGAACATAAGTGGTTCGAATCCTCCCTCGGGCATGTGTATGTGTGTGTGTGTGTGTGTGTGTGTGTGTGTGTGTGTGTGTGTGTGTTTGTCCTTGGGCTAGTTTAACTTAGTTGACTAGGGACTGATGACCAACGTAGTTTGGTCCCATATGACTACAAACATTTGAACAAAAATGGTTCGACATCTTTCTGTTGGTTCTACGGAGTGGCGACAGCAACATTACGGGAAACGAGATAGAGGTAATAACACGAATTTGTTGCACAGGACTTAAGTTTACGAAACGAATTATACAAGCTGTTTGGTTCAGATACGATAGTGAGCGGTTATAGCAATGCAACACTTTCGTGATTTATCCTGTGTCATAGCGACAGAGCGATGTGGCTGCAGCTATTGGAGTGTCCCAAAGTGTAATTTCCAGGGCCGGACACGATTTCAGACAGCAGGAACTGTTAATAGAAGGCAAGGCCAACGTTGTCCAAGGGGACCATCAGCAAGAGATGACCGATATCACGGGTTAACAGCCCGCCGAGACAGAAGGGTGGATACAACTCAGCTGCAACGCACCCTCCAGGCAGCAACAGGCTGCGATCAACACAAACAGTCAGAAATCGCCTTCGGGAATGTTGCCTCTACGCGTGGAGGCCTAAGATGTGTGTTCCACACGACACCGTTTAGCCCTCATAAACCGGCCGCAGGAACATCAGGAGTGGAGTCGTAATGAATGGCGCCGCGTTCTGTCCTCAGATGAATCAAGATTTTGTGTTCCGCCGGACAACCGTCGTTCCCTCGTCTGGACAGAACGTGAAACTCGGAAGAATCCTGCTTATGTGCAGGAAACATCACCATATTATGGTGGAGGACGAATGGTGCACCCAGGAGTCAGTGTTTGCGGACTTGCGTACTCCAAGTCGTTGAGAATGGCGCTTTGACTGCTCAGACGTATAGACGTATATAGGTTCCTTCTGGTAGACGATAACCACAGAGCTGCACTGGTGGGCAACATGCTCAAAGCTCAAGGAATTGAACGAGTGGAATGTTCATCTTGTTCATCGGACTTGAGCATGTCTGGGATGCATTTGGGCCGGCCGCGGTGACCGAGGGGACTGAGGCGCTCCAGTAACAGTCTGCACGGCCACTACGGTCGGGGGTTCGAATCCCCCCTCGGGCATGGATATTTGTGCCGTCCTTAGTATTAGCTAGTTTGTAAGCTTAGGGACTGATGACCCCATAGTTAAGTCCCATAAGTTCTATAAACATTTGAACATTTGATTTTGATGCATTTGGCACACGCGGCCAAACCAGCACCTCCCACAAATGTTGCAGACCTGCATATTTCACACACAGAAGAAAGGCTAAATATAACATGCCACATCAGAGGACAACGACAATGGCTTTCTCATTATTATGGTATCGCCATGGTGCTTCGTTCTAAGTAAACGCCATGTAAACCTCAAATAAAGAGTTGAGGCAGCAAAATATCGTACTGAGTCGCACACAAATTACAATGGTAAACAATGCTGAATAAAATACGATACCATATACTGGGTGATCAGAAAGTCAGTTTAAATATGAACACTTAATAAATCACGGAATAATATAGATAGAGAGGTAAAAATTGACACACATGCTTGGAATGACATGGGGTTAATTAGAACAAAAATAAAATAAAACAAAATAAAAGTTCAAAAACTGTCCTACAGATGACGCTTCATCTGTTCAGAAAAGCAACAGTTAGCATAACAAATTAAGACAAAGCAAAGATGATGTTCTTTACAGGAAATGCTCAATATGTTCAACATCATTCCTCAACAATAGCTGTAGTAGAGGAATATTGTTGTGAAGAGCACTGTAAGGCATGTCTGGAGTTATGGTGTGGCATTGGCGTCGGATGATTTCAGTATTGCTAGAGATGTCGGTCGATCACGATACACTTGCGACTTCAGGTAACCCCAAAGCCAATAATCGCACGGACTGAGGTCTGGGGACCTGGGAGGCCAAGCATGACGAAAGTGGCGGCTGAGCACAAGATCATCACCAAACGACGCGCGCAAGAGATCTTTCACGCGTCTAGCAATACTTTTCTTTTTTGGTTCTAATAAAAACTCATGTCATTCCAAGCATGTGTGTCAATTATTACGTCTCTATCTATATTATTCCGTGATTTATTAAGTTTTCAAATTTATACTGACTTTTTGATCACGCGTTATATACGTTACTATATGTATAGTTACCATATGTATATTGTGTACTATTTGCACTGATCCCCTAATTTTTTGAGCACTGCATTTAGTACAACATACTATCACTGAGAATGATTTTATTTGGGTTTTCAAAGTTTTTCATTAACTACAGATCTGATACAGATACAGAGAGGGACTTTGTAACTTGCGGCATTTGGAGTACAAAAATACATGATTTCGACAAAACAAAAATAAATAAATTCTCTGCATGATGTACTTCTCGATGGCTACTTGTTAGAATGCATCCTGGAACAGTTTAGAGGCAGATGTGGGCGCTCTAAAAGACATTTAACGTATCCCACCTGCCTCACTGTTTATTTCTTGCATCGTACTTCAGTTGTAAATTATTCAGCGCCTCATCTGCTTCGTATATTTCTATCAGTTATGTAGACAAGGATCACGACACGAAATCTTAGCAGCCATCGGCTATTTTTATTGCTACAGATGTGAAACAGCCGTAGCGATGCTAGCGCTCCAAGAGGTTAGACTTCTCATTTCAGGAAACAGACGATGAACACTGCCTTTGATCAAATCTAAGTCTAGGCGCTACGTCTGATCAAATAAATTGGACGGAAGTCGAGATTGGACAAACGTTCCGTCCAGTAAATTGGATAGTATAATACTGGTCTTAGGCACAGCCATGGGAATTATTTCAGAATGATATTTTTACGCTGCAGCGGAGTGTGCGCTGATAGGAAACGTCCAGGCAGATTAAAACTGTGTGAAGTTTGGAAAAAGTAGACGAGGTAATGTCTGAAGTAAAGATCATACGACGGGTCTTGAGATGTAGCCGGATAACTCAGTCTGTGGGGCGCTTGCCCAGAAAACACAGCTCACAGGTTCGAATCCAGGTCGGGCTCGCAGTTCTAGGCTGCCACGAAGTTTCAGTTTTTGCCTGTTATGGTGCTGCGCGGTGATTAGTCACGCGGTCTAAGCCCCCTGTCACAATAGCTGTACTCTGATTTTCCGCGAAGAAATCTATTTACAAAGAATATTTAGTCATTCCACAGCTTACACAATTGCCTAATTTTATAACTTTAAAAAAGGAAAACTTTATAATTAAAATTTTAAGTAGTTGCAACCGTCATTTCTTAAATAAAGTTATTTATGATGTAACTGGTAATACTTTGTTTAATTAATTTTATTTTAAAATTGTTATAATTTTTTAGATAAACTATAAAAATAAAATGTTTCTCACATCTAGCATCGAAACTAGAATGACATGCCAGCGTCTGGGATATTTGGCTTTTTTTTTTGCTCTACGAAACTCACTTAGTAGTAAATAATCTCTATATATGAAAGGCAAAGTCCCGACTGTCTGAGTGACTAACTGACTGACTCATCATCGCCCAGCCCAAACCACTGAAGATAGAAACTTCAAATTTGCAGAGGGTGTTGTAGATGTCATTTAAGAAGCGATTTTTCGATATTCCTTCCGCAAAGGAGTAAAATAGGCGATGAAACGTTTTTTGAATATACGTTGCTATTTAGTACTCCAAAATTTCGCATCGTAATTCAGGCTTCGATTTTAAAAGAGACGTGTTTCGGCATTTTTTGAAATTCAACCAATAAGGGGGTAAAATAGGGGACGCAAAAATTGATTTTCAAAAGTATGTTGCTGTTAACTCAAATTTTAAGCTGCAACTATGAAACTTCGGGTATGTAATCTTAGTCAGGAGTAAAAAAACACGAATTTTTGTATCTTTGGAAATTCAACAAGTAAGAGGATAAAATAGGAAATGAAAATTCTTTTTGAAACACGTTGCTATTCAGACCATTTTGAAGCTAGAGCTACAAATATTGATATTTGTATTGTTGGTTAGAAAATAAAACATGTTTCGGTATTTTTGGAAATTCAACCACAGAGGGGGTTAAATTGGAGAGGGGATATTTTTCGAAAATCTGTTGCTATTTAAGCAATTTTGAAGTTAGAACTACTAATTGTCGGATTGGGATTTGGGGATTCGAATTTAAAAGATACGTGTTTCGGTATTTTTGGATATTCGACCAATAAGGGGGTCAAATAAGGGATGCAAAAATTGATTTTCAAAAATATGTTGCTGTTAACTCAAATTTTAAGCTATAACTACGAAACTTAGGATATGGACTTTTGATCAGGATTAAAAAGACAAGAGTTTCGGTATTTTGGGAAATTCAACAACTAAGGGGGTAAAATAGGGGATTAAAAATCCTTTTGGAAAACACATTGTTCTCAGCACAATTTTGAAACTAGAGTTGCAAAAATTGTTATGTGTATTGTTCGTTAGAATTAAAAAATACGTGTTTCGGTATTTTTGGAAATTCAACCATGAAGGGGGTTGAATTGGAGAGGCGATGTTTTTCGAAAATCTTTTGCTCTTAAGGCAATTTTGGAGCTACAACCGTATAAATTTGTATATGTTTTCTTAGATATAAAGAGACACGTGTTTCGGTATTTTCAGAAAAGTGATCAAATTATTTTTGGATTGAAATAGGGGATGAAACATTTTTTGAAAATCCGTTGCTACTAAGGCAATGTTGAGCCCAGAATTACAAAAAAATGATATTTGCATAATTGGTTGAAATAGAAAAGACCCATGTTGAGGTATTTTTCGAAATTCAACTATTAAGCGGTGCCATAGGGGGCTACAAATAGTAAAATCAAATGTTCAAATGTTTGTAAATCTTAAGAGACTTAACTACGGGGTCATCAGTCCCTAAGGCTTACAAACTAATTAAACTAAGTTAAACTATTGCAAAGTACTTTGTATAAGGGGCAATCACAGCTAAAACATTTATACATATTTAAGAAACTTTCACACAGGTAAAAATTAGGTGTAAATTATCTTACTTTTTTGTCTTTACTTTGTAATATTATAAAACACGTCTTTACTGTGGAGCACTTGAAAATGATGCCATAGTGCACCGAAACTGGTTGTGCATTACATATGAAGTATTAAAAAATTTCCTTTTTTGACAAGCAACTGTGGCTTAGAATACACTTGTATTCCTTATTATATTAATTACATTTGCTGCAACAGTGTCGCGTAAGTATGGAGTGGAGTGATTTCGCCTGCCGGCCGCGGTGGCCGAGGGGACTGAGGCGCGTCAGTCACAGTCTGCACGGCCACTACGGTTGGGGGTTCGATTCCCCCCTCGGGCATGGATACATTTGTGCCATCCTTAGTGTTAGCTAGTTCGTAAGTAGTTTGTATGTTTAGGGACTGATGACCCCGTAGTTAAGTCCCATAAGCTCTTCAAACATTTGAACATTTGATTTCGCCTGTAGTAACGTCGGCGCGTGTCACGCTATCGTGGTGTCGGCCGCCAGCCGGGTATGTGACCGGCGTCGCTGTGGTGTGTGGCGGGTCGGCGTCTGGCGGCAGGCGCCGGCGCGTTGGCGCATGCGCAGTGGCGGGTCGCGACGCGTGCCACGGCGGTGCGCGGTCTCGGCCGGCAGTGTGTCGCGCTGCTGCTGCTGGCAGCCAGGACCGGCGGCGGGCGCGGCGCCACACGACCACGACCGCCACACGACCACGACCACCACCAGCCGCCGCACCGACACCCATGGACGACCTGAACGCCACCAACGCCAGCGGCGCGCCGCCCGCCATCAACTCGTTCTACTTCTACGAGGTAGGCTGCCGTCGTCTGCGCTAGCTGCCGGCCTCCTGACAGACAGACGGACACGTGCGCTTGGTGCCACGTGAGGCACAAACGCGAGAACGGCCGGCTCCACTACTGTACCCTCACCTCTTGTATGCTTTAAGCCACAAACTGCGTACGTATTTGGTTGCCAAAGGCTGACTCACAGCTGTTTGTTTATTGTTTTGACTTACGACAGTGGTTTCCAACCTGTGATCTCCGGACCACATATGTTCAATAAAATACGTTTTTTAAGTTAATTTGCTCATATCTGGGAAAGGCGATCTTCTTTTGAATTCAAATTAATTTTATGCCAATATCGCAACAATTTTTAATTATTTTTATTTGTTTCTGTCAAAACAAATAAGTAATGTTTTTGCGATCTTCGCAAAATATTTATTTTCTTTAAATGGCTATCCACAGCCGTTAAGTATTTAGAAAAAAGCTTTCTTCTACCAACACCAGTACAGTTTATTATTTTTCCTCAACCAGTTTCGGAACTGACTACCATCAACAGGTAGTAGATTTTATAATTTTTTATGCACCTTGCGCATGAGTTTTACTAATG